>CM018697.1:27895525-30775525 GCA_009363875.1 Mikania micrantha
CAATCAAATATTTTAACACATTTCCTGCTTTTTCTTCTTTCCACCAAATTCAAGAAGCATTGTCACAACCTAGATGAAGCAACTAGAGGAAGCATTGTTGTGCATACCTTAAGTTTGAAAAGAATAGCGAGCAAAACGTCAAAAAGGAATACAAAAAAATTTCATATACATTATTCATAACATATACATAGTTGATAAATATAAACAAAGATACAAAATGAAAGAATAAAAAAGAAAGAAAAAAGATAGGCTCAAATCCATCAACTTAACATAACACTAAGAAAACGTCAAACATTATGGTTGTATGGAGCTTGCCTGGCCAAGATATAACATGTATCTTCTAAAATACACATCCTTGCTTTTGAACCAGCTTCGTAAATTGAACTAAATCAAATCTTCCTTCGTAGTATACTATTAAATATGAATTCAACCAACATTTAGTCATATAAAACCAAAGATCCTATTATGAGTGCTCTACACTCGGTGTATATTCTTGTCCAAAGAAAACTAATAATCATGCTTTACTCCTACAGGAAGAAGTGATAATATTACCCCAACTATTATTAACTCTCAAGGCATTACAAGGATGGTATCAAAAAAGAATATGTTAATAGACAAAGTGGGGACTGGGGAAAAAACCAACCACACCGGTAGTAGAATATAATGCAAGCCATTACAAATGACAACTGCTACATGTCCTAGCTGTCCACTGACAAAGTGGGAAATTAACACCAACCACAACAGTTGATTGTTTAGGTACAGTGTTTTGAAAACCGGACCGGCAGTTCGAACCGGCGAACAGGTGGTCGGACAGGAAAACAGCGATCGGTCGGTGGTTGAACACAGTTTTTAAATTTTTTTTTATTTTATTTTTATTATATATATACTTATATAATACGAAACAACAATAAGAAAATTAAATCACATTAACAATCCATTATTTTAGAGCAGTTATAGTTGGACCAACAAAACAAATCAAAAGGCTATCAAAGCCCAGTTATGTTTTTTTTCAAAATTACACAATTAAACAGGAAAAGGTGAATAGAGATAGTTTATCAAGTCAAGATGCACATAGAACAAACAAATTGATAAATAGAGGATGATGCTCATGTTCAATGCCAAAAAGACATAACAATTCTTTATACGCATATGATTAACATATCCAAAAGAAGGGTCAACTTTTGGTCATCAAAATCCCTTACTTCAATTTTTCAAAGCATTCGAAAGAGAATATGCATAAACCCTACATACAAACTCAAAAACGAAAATAGAAAGCTATATTACCTTGAAAACTCGTTGTTGCAGAAGATTAGAGAGAAGATGAGCGGAAAGAGTTGCAGAGAGAAGTGCCCAAAGCAGATAACATGCCTGCAAAACACAAAAAAAAACTACTTTGATTTTTCAATGGAGGGAATTAAACTAGAGCTGAAGCAACATCGATTCTAGGACGAAATCAGTGATAGATGGAGTGCTGGAACCTGGATCTGTAGAAAAATTAGAAAGAGATAGTTTTCCAGATGACATTTTGAATTTTGAAAGAGGAGAGTCATCGACGGGATTGAATGGAGCGTCTCATTCGAAGGGCTTTGAATTTTGAAACACGATCGAGGAGCCAAATTTCAAAATGAATGTGATATGCTTATGAGTTGTACCAAAAGCTTGAATGTATGTACAGTCTTAAAATTTAAGATATTGCACTTTCTCTCTCATATATGCATTATAAATAGTATATGATATATTATATTAGTGAGTGCGTCTCATTGCTAATTAATATATATACAGGGCGTGGTTCCTTTGTTAAACATGTTATTACGTTAACTGAATAACTACATCTGATTACTTTGTGTTTCACATTAAGTTACATTAAAGGTGTAAGTTTTTTCAACGTTTTGTATAATGTAAATGGGCCTGCATTAATGCATTAATTATAATAGAAGAAAAAATATACACCTTTAAATTTACTTTAATGTGAACCCCAAAGAAATACGATGTACTTATCGGTTAACGCAATAAGAAATGGTTAATTTTTTATCATCTCTTATGTATATATATATATATATATATATATATATATATATATATAGGGGAAGTTCCATTGTTAACCCTCCCTTATAGCGTTAACGCTTAACCCTAGCGTTTTTGCCCGAATCTTAATATTTTTTTTTCATGGTTTTTATTTTGCACAAAATAGGGGGGTTTCTTTTTTGTGTTTTTGCTAATTCATCACCGTTAGAAGTTATTGTAAGTGTAAGTTACTTACACTTACTTACAAAAACCGTATCTGATGCAGTAAATGTAAGTAAGTGTAAGTAACTTACACTTACAATAACTTTAAACGGTGATGAATAGCAAAAACACAAAAAAGAAACCCCCCCATATTTTTACATAATAAAAACCATGAAAAAAAAATTTTAAGATTCGGGGCAAAAAACGCTAGGGTTAAGCGGTTAACGCTATAAGGGAGGGTTAACATTTGAACCTCTCCCTTATAATTTATATTATATATATATTATATATATATAATACTAGTTGAAAACCCGCGCGATGCGGCGGTGGCAACCCATTTTTAAATCGCTAACCGTAACAACTTATTTTTAAAAATTATATTATACAACCATAAAATTTCAAATGCAATATAACATGAACAAACATACATCATGATTTATTCCCTTTTAAAGCCTTAGTTCTTCCTACATATCATCTATTTCTACATATAGTCTGAAAAATCTAAAAGACTTGGATCAAGTAAGCTTTTATTAGGCCTCTTGTTATGAGGTAATTTTCAGTCCTATAACTTCAACCCAGAACATCATGATGCATACAATCATCTTGCATGTCTAAAAAATAAATGGTATATGCTCACATAATTTCTTAGGCAAATTTACCATGTAACGAAAACTGACTAATACAATAACTGAATTTGATAACTTATTAGTTTCAAAATATCAAAAAATGTAAATCAAACTGCATTATATATCCACAAGACTGCAAGCCACCAACAAATTCCTGTTTTGAGAATTCACGAATGATAGCAGCCTTCATGTGCCACAAAGACCTAATAATAATGATTTTATTTACACTATAAGTCATATTCTTTAGTTTTTATGTGAATGTGTTATAGTCAAGTAAGCATGAAGGTACAATGTTTTCTGGAGCATCAGTTTGCCTGCACATGACCCATGGTGTACCAGCTCCAAGTGCTACAGCCATATTTGCAGCACATTTTACATAATCCACAATGACAAATTAATCAATATTTAGTAAGCTTCATTTAGTTGTGATAGTCAACATAAACGACAAATAAAGAGAAAAGGTTGAGGAAAAATAGATCTGTCAAATTGGATCAGCTAATGTGTCAAAACAGGTTGCCTTTAAAAAATTATCTGGCTTATCTCAAAATAGACGTGTTAGCAAAGGGAGTTAGAACAATCTGCTCCTTCCTACCCTGCCAAGCTACATTTTATAGATTTGAGCTACATTCCAACATCATTGACCACATACATCATTTCCTAATCCATCAAAAAACCAGTTCAACAGAAAACTCATTTATCCAACAAAACTACAAATTTTAAATTACCAAAAGAAAAAAAAACAAATTTAACCATCCATTTGGTCAAAGCTGCGTTTTTCAGATACGTCAATTGATAGATCTCTTTATTATCATATATAAAAGAGACATGTAAAGCAAATATTTTCATTTACTTAATCCAATTTAAGCTTCTTAATTCATCTTTCAAGTGGTAGTTATTACTCACAGTTTTTGAATTTCGAAATAAAGCATGAAAGAAGTCGTCAGAAGCAAGATTCAGTGGAATCGATCAACTTTCCTTTCATCACCTAACAAAACATCATTTTTAATATAGAATCTGTAATTTAAAGATTCTAAAGTTAGGTCTAGAATGTAAGGGAGATCCTGTAAGCTCATGTTGTATTTTACTCGATTCTTATATAAAACATGTCAAAAGTAGTCTAGACCCAAGTCCTCATAGTGTCTTTTATATTTTTACTTGAAAGATATTATCTTGAATCTTAAAAAATATAGTTTCTGTAATCATATATATTAATTTACAAAATATATTTAATAGTTAAAAACTTAAAAAGCTTTAGTGTTAGACTTGCACGTAAATATAAATAAGAGTAAGAAGGGAGAGCACACATCCCTTCCAACCAGCTAATTTTATATTTCCACAACTGCAAAAAGATAACTATCCGTTGCAAGTATCACCATATCCTTATCTTCATCTTCATACTACAGTGTTCAACCAAAGTTAACCTATCGTCAAAATCAACAATCATGAAATTTTCGCTTTTGGAGATGAGAAATACAGCATCTATGGGAGGTAGTGGCGATCAATCTCACCACCAACTCTTTGAAGTATTGCAGTTTTAATTCGTCAAAATAAGATTGTCAAACTACAACACCATAAAAACAACAAATCAGCAATTGTCACTTCAAATTCTATCAAGACTGTAATAATAGAAACAAATCATACCACACATATATTATGCATTCAACCCATTCTATCTTGAATCCTGAAAGCAAATGCATTTGGTAGAGTAGGGATGTTTAGTTGGACGATAAATGGATTGTAGAAGGGTATGATACAAAGGAAGATGAGAGCTAGTTGAGAAACTTACTTTGTCAGTGGGGACCAGAAGCATGAAGTCACCACCAGTTGAGAAACTTACTCATGTCTGAAATTTGAAATGGAAGGAGCAACACAACTATCTCTGATTAGGGTTTTAAGTGGGATTCAGGTTAAATTCGGGTATTAATCGAGCTTTCCTTCACCATCGGTGGATCACACCACGATTTACCTTCAGCTAGGGCTTGAATCTTTTCTCCATAACCCGAAGCAACATTAGTATAATACTTCGATACAATATCCATCTCTTTCGAGATTCCGTACTTCGATAAAAACTTGTTTAGATTTTCATTGCCACCTGAATCCATTTTCCGGAGCTGGATCTCCGACCATGAGTCCATGGTTATAGATCAGACGAACGAAATGTGAACGCCGAGGCCACGGCATGAGCGATCGTTGATGCTGGAGAATCTTCTAGGAGAGAAACGGGAGAGAATCACCTACATGTATGGTTTGAATTTTGGAATTAGATTTTAGGGTTTGAAACGGTGGATTTACCCGCTCATGCTTCTGTGGTGAAGATATCAAGATAGGTTGCTTCTTGATCCGCTGCTGAAATCCCATTCCCTGTTTGAGAAATTAACTGATTAAGGTAAGAAAATCAAAGGGGAACCATGATGAATCGAACGACTACCTGCTTTGGAGAGATAATGCCGAGAATGGTTATAGCAAAATGGGGAGAGATGGAAAGCATGAATCAGGGTATCAATCAGATTTCACGTTTAAGTATCGGCTGGAGTGGATTTAAGCTTAGTTGGGTTGTACCACATGCTTGTTTAGTTGTATTTTTCTTATTTTTAAGACACCTGATTTTATCTCTCCAATATCTATTATAAAGTAGTTAAGATATATATATATATAGGGAGATTCAAATGTTAACCCTCCCTTATAGCGTTAACCGCTTAACCCTAGCGTTTTTTGCCCGAATCTTAAAATTTTTTTTCATGGTTTTTATTATGTAAAAATAGGGGGGTTTCTTTTTTGTGTTTTTGCTAATCATCACCGTTTAGAAGTTATTGTAAGTGTAAGTTACTTACACTTACTTACATTTACTGCATCAGATACGGATTGTAAGTAAGTGTAAGTAACTACACTTACAAACTTCTAAACGGTAATGAATTAGCAAAAAACACAAAAAAGAAACCCCCCTTATTTGCAAAATAAAAACCATGAAAAAAAAAATTTAAGATTCGGGCAAAATACGCTAAGGTTAAGCGGTTAACGCTATAAGGGAGGGTTAACAATGGAACCTTCCCCTATATATATATATATATAGATATATATATATATATATATATATATATATTAGCCTATAATCTCATGTATTACACAGGTTAATAATAAAATGTTAATTCGTTAATATTAACTAACAAATATTTAATAATTATAAAATTGTATTTAAGATTATTGTTTATTAAATTTAATAAATTAGTATATTATTGGAATAAGAAAAAAATTATATTTATTAATATTTAATATAATTTAATTGCTGAAAATCAATAGTATTTATTAGGAGAGAGGCGAGAAAAACATTTTTAAATTTAACGAGAACGAGACACGTGTCTCGTAAAAAATATTTTTTATTAGAGTAGAATGATATATAATATATATATACATATATACATAGGGGCCGGTTATTGTACAAAGAAAATTAACGTGAGAAGCGTAAGAAGCCACCAGAATACGCCACATGTAATATGGGTAAGGGGTATAATGGTCCGTGTAAAATCACGGACCGCACTATATAAAATCACGGACCATTGTTTAACAGACATAATCAAGGACCAGCTGAATAATCACGGACTGCTAATCACGGACCATATGTAACAAATCACGGACCACGTATAAAAATCAAAATAATTAAGGGCAAACTGAATAATCACGGACCAATTATCACGTAACTAATGTAAAATCACGGACCAACTGATAATCACGTACCAATAATCACGGACCACGTAAAAAAAACGAAAGAAAACCGTAGCAATATTATACTCAAATTAAAGATAATAAAATTCTCTATTTTATGGTGTAATTTTTTTAAAAAAACGATTAACCATTTAAAACTTATTCGATTTATAAAAAAATGGTGGAACTTGATTTACCCACAAAAAAAGTCAACAAATGTCGGCTATTACTTTTTTGCCCTTCAAGCTTTAATTAACACAAGTTTAAAGGAAAAGTGGGACCATAGATCCTAATCGTTGATTAATTTGATCAAGGGCTGAAATACTTCCTATCCTTCTCACGTTAAACCCCTTTTGTATTGGATCCGTCTCCTATATACATATATATATATATAGTAATATTAGATTGTTAACCCACTCTTATTACGATAACTCGTATAAGTCTGGCAAGATCAATACAAATCTTTGATTTGTTTTTTTTTAAAATATCATTATTACACATAAACTCGACTTTCTTTTTTTATATGTATGAGTAAATTTATCAGCGTTTAAGATTTAAATGATGACAAAAATTATATTTAACACGACTCACTTAGCAAATACATGGGCGTAGCTTAGTTCAGACCGGAGGGGGCGACCGCCCCCCGTTTTTTTCGTGTAATAGTGTAAATTTCCTGTTACGTAGTGTAAATTTTTTAAAAACCTTTATTTTGTCTCCTGGATAAAAAAATTATTTCGTCCTCTTAAAGATTATGGTCAAGTTTCATGAGTGGCAAAATAGGCTAGCATACTCCACATGAAACTAACCGAAGTCTTTTACACTGGTTAACTCAAACCCACGAATTTTGTATTAGGTTCTTTCCAGCAGCAAACCGCCAAACTTCTGACAACACTTATCTTTTTTAATTATTTTAAAATTAATAATTGATGTTAAATACCAACAACCGCCTTGATCACAAATACATTATTTGAATGGTGGGAAATGCCTTACTCCTATAATTTTTTAACAATTGCCTAGTGGGTACATCAACTTACGTTCAGGGGCGTACCCATGTGTTGGTTGTGGTGTGGGTGGTGTGGTGGGGTGGGGTGGGGTGGGGGGCAGCCGGCCCCTTTGAATGATTTTTTTTCCAGTAGTATATAAATGTTAAAATCCTGATCGACCTCCTTAATATTTTGCAATCGCCCCCCTTAATTTGCAAAACTAGACTTGTATTGAAAATTTAAGTGACACGTATACTTGTTTTCTGGAGTAAGAGTTACTTAAAAAAGTCTTCGTAGATGTTTTTGATTGATTTTAAAAAATAAACCCCCTAGAGAATAACTAGGCTGACAATCCTGACCTATAACAAGATAGGTAACTTAAAAATTATGTGAATATAAGAGATTCAAACGGGTAACAATGATAAATAATATATTTGATGAGAAAATTACTAAAAATTATTCCATTAAACTATTTGTTTAATTACAATTCATTTTAACTTGAATGAAATTGATGTTTTAAAAAATGTCTCATTTAAACTCAAACTAATTTTGCTTAAATCTCATCCTAACCTACACTCATCATAACTCACACCCATTCTAACATGTTACTCAACCCAACCCAGTAACCCATCCATATAAAACAACTTTAGATGTATTGTATTTTTATAATAATATTATATATGAAATTTAGTTTGATTGTTTTTTTTAACATGATCCGACCCGATTCGACCTAACCCGATATAAACAGAATAGAAAAAAATTATTATATGTCGATCCTAAACAACTTTAAAAAATTTTCGCTCCCCATAAAAAAAGTTTCTAGGTCCGCCACTGCTTACGTTAGAAAAATAAAGGAGTTCTTGCCATTTTTAATATATTAGTGGTGTTTTATTATCATCCCGAAAATGATGTTAGAGCTATGTATTCACTGTTTAAGTTATTAAATATGTTATCAATAAGTAAGCCTTATCTTGGTGAGGTGTTACAATATGCATTTTCTTTTTCTGAAATCATGATTAAAAACAATTACATATTATGCACTAAAAAACTAGACATGACAATATTGATCCATAACAAGATAAATGAGTACATATGGGTAAACAATTAGTGTAGTTTGGGTTGAAATGGATAGCAATATGACATTGAATGACGGATCAAGATGGGTAACTTTAAATATATGTGAATATACTTAATTCAAATGGGTAATAATAATTAGTAATATATTTGTTGTGGAAATATTAATACAAAATAAAACATTTATCTAATTAACTATAACTACATAACCTACTTGTTAAAAAATTAACATAATTATATAAAAAATAGGTTCAAGATCAGCATCCAGAACTTGTACGATCATGTTATCAGAAAAACTTCTTGCTTGGGACTCAAACAGAACTGGGAACACTTCTCTCACCCGATCGATCCCACAGTCGATCATTCTGGTTGAGAACATTTTAAAAATTCAACCAAACATCCTCGAACGATTGCAGCCAAATCAGTTAATATTCAAGCATTTACGGACGTGCATGAAAATCAAATACAATCAACATATATGTTGGAAGCGATTTTGCATGTTCTAACAGTCTCTCATAGCAAAATTGATTATTTCATACATATACTGAAAGAAATCAAAATAAGTTATTGACTTGATTTATATTACAGATTGTACTTTTCAAATCACTCTATAAATACGTTCTCATACATCTGGCAGGTTATATTAGTTTTCTTCGTGGATATATCACATAACAAAATGTTCTAGTTGATAGATTAATGAGACTTAGAGTTAGAGGGCAATTTCGTATTTTAGTTATGAAAGTTGGTAATCATATGCATGCACATCATGGTTCATACATGTTAGTAGTACGTGTCTATATTTATGTTTTCGCAAGTAGTGGTAGACGGTAGTTAACAAAGCATGTGTTCTTTATTTTCTTTTATGTATGTAATTCCAGTTTTTGAATTCAGTTAGTGAGAAGAAATGATTGCCCATAACAAAACTATGCGTGTGTATTGTGTATTTTAACTCTGATTTCCATCACTTGGTATCAGAGCGTTCAAGGTTCGTTGTATGCCCAAATACCTTCGGTTCAATACGATGTTTGTGGTGAATCCGACTCCAATACCGAAAGAAGTAAGTTAGGTGTCTCTGCAGTTGCCAATACTGACAGCAACGAATTACACCACATGGTCGATGAAAATGGAGGTGATCATGGATGCCCAGGGACTATGGGAATCCATAGAAGCATTGTTGGGTATGGCAGTGGATGAGAAGAAGAATAAGACGACCAAAGCCTTCTTATTCCAAGCGATCCCAGATGATGTTCTTCTTCAGGTGGCGAAGAAGAACATCCTCTGGGATGACAGAAAACAATCTATCAAAGCACAACAGCTTGGGTAAGACTCTTGAGGATAGTGTAGTGGTTCAAAAATTGTTACATACGGTGCCTGAAAAGTATCTACAGTTGGTTGTGTCTATCAAACAAACCACATATCTGGATGCAATGCCATTCGAGGAGGCAGTTGGCAAGCTGAAGGCATATGAAGATCGACTAAAGTCCAGATAAATGGTCGTGGGTAATGAAGGCATTTTACTTCTAACAAAGGCTGAAAATCACACTGACCAAAAAGTGACTCAGAGGTTCGGTTCCAGGGGTCGGGGACATGGAGCAAGTGATTGGGTTGAAGTGGACGTTAGTTTCACTACCTGGAGGACAAAGAGTGATTGGGTTGAAGTGGGTCTACAAGGTTAAAAGGGATGCAACGGGTGCTATCACTAAATACAAAGCCCAACTTGTTGCTAAAGGATATGTACAAGAAAAAGGAGTAGATTTTGAGGAGGTCTTTGCGCCAGTTGCCCGTATGGAAATAATTCGGTTGTTGTTGGCAATGATAGCAAATAGAGTATGTATTGTTCATCATTTGGAATTCTAGTCCGCTTTCTTGAATGGATAATTGATGGAGGAAGTGTATGTGTCTCAGCCAAGAGGGTTTGAAGTTAAAGGGAAAGAAATTCACGTGTACAGATTACACAAGGCGTTGTATGGGCTGCGACAAGCCCTGAGAGCGTAGAATGCTCAACTCGACAAATCATTGAAAGGCTTTGGATTTGTCAAAAGTGTGCATGAGCAAGCAATGTATAACGACATGGTAAGTTTTTGATGCTCATTATTGGAGTCTATGTAGATGATCTTATTATAATGCGATCATATGAAAGGGAAGTAAACAAGTTTAAAGAGCATATGAGAAAGGAGTTCGAAATGAGTGATTTGGGACAATTATCATTTTATTTGGGAATGGAAGTGGAGAAAAAGGAGGATGGAATAGTGCTAAAACAAGAATCGTATGCAGAAAAGATATTGAGGGTTGCAGGAATGTTAGAATGTAATGATTCCAAGTGGCCCATGGATCCGAAGAAACAACTTTCAAAGGATGGAGAATGGAAGTTGGTAAATGCCATGGGATATAGACGCATAATAGGAAGTCTTCGGTATTTGACTCATACACGACCTGATTTGGGTTTTTCAGTTGCGGTCGTGATCCAGTAAGAAAGCGAAAGAAAGTCACTTTTTGGAGGTAAAACAAATTCTTTGTTATGTTAAAAGTACTGTGAATATGGGACTGGTTTACAGAAGAGATGGCGATGGCAAATTACTTGACTATAGCGATAGCTGTGATAGGATGGTCGTGGATGATCGAAGGGGACCAACTAGAGTAGTGTTCTAGTATTCGCATAGTTTAATCATATGGGTTTCAAAAAAGTAAAGGACAGTGGCGTTGAACTCATTTGTAGCGGAATTCATGGCTGCGACATCCGCTTCCTGTCATGCACTATGGTTGAGAAATTTAATGAGTGAGTTAACTGGGTACATGGCACAACAAGTAACACTGTTGGCTGACATTAAATCGGCTATAGTTTTGATGAAGAATTCTGTCTTTCATTGGCAAAGCAAGCACATCAATACTAAACATCATTTTATTCGGGAGTGTGTTGAACGAGGTCAAATTTTGGTGGAACATGTAAGTGATGACAAGTAGAATCCATATATACTCATTAAGGCATTACCACGGATCAAGTTTGTTTAGATGAGGACTTTACTTGGAGTGAAGATTCGGGAAGAGCTACAAGTAATCATTAAGGGGGAGAATGATAGATTAATGATACTTGAGTCAAAGGGCAATTTCGTATTTTAGTTATGAAAGTTGGTAATCATATGCATGCACATCGTGGTTCATGCATGTTAGTAGTACATGTCTATTTTTAAGTTTTCGCAAGTAGTGGTAGACGGTAGTTAACAAAGCATTTGATCTTTATTTTCTTTTATGTATGTAATTCTAGTTTTTCAAATCAGTTAATGAGAAGGAACGATTGCCCATAAGAAAAATGTGACAACTATGTCACACCCCGATTGACGGCGGAATACGTCAGGGCGCGAGCTTGACTGTTCATTAGCTCATGGTGCTGTTATAATGTTTCACTATTTAATGCATCATGATTACAAAACAACAGGTCATTCATTAAATTCAAATAAAAATACGTGAATTGAATACAAAATAATTACAAATGAATGCGAAAACATTGTTTAAAGTTTAACTAGGTCTACTAAGTCTTATCCTATGTCTTCATCATGCTTCCATATCCAGATACACATGTAAAATAATTTTTGTCAACTATTTGCATAGCTGGTGAGTACATATACAAAGTTTATATAATACATAAGAATTATATGCAAATTCAAAATATAAAGTATTAACCTAAAGTATATGTTCTCACAAGTTTATAAGGCATCACGTATAGCACAAAAGTTCACATAATTTATCAATAGTTACACAAGTGTGACACCTCGTAAATTACAGGTCAACAATTACTTTATTTTAATAATAACGTGTATTATTATTTCATACGTGGCACTAGAATTGTTAATATTTAGTGTGACACGTGGCACAACAGTCCAAACACACAGATAATTCGAGGAATTATTGTAAAACGCACGCACGTGTCTTGAATAACGAACGTTGGTGAATTAAACGAAACACAGTCCACTTCTACTACACTTAGGCTCTAGGGAACCTAAAATGGGTGAAACGATGATTACAAATCTCGAAACGATGTTCGTAATCGAGAAATACGCGGATTACGGGCCAGAATATGAAAATGGGCCAAACTGGGCTTGACCAAGGGTCCAGGCGGTACGCCTCGACCCAACACTTCACTCCTGGCGGTGCGTGCGAAAGGGGAAGGGCGCCCCCTAGCCGGTGGACTCGCGCGGTACGCCTGGTTGCCAGCGTCTCTCGAGAGGCGATGCGCCTAGAAGCAGAACATGCAAAATCTTGTTTAAACCAAGATTTAATCATTGCTACCTATCACCACTCATTATACTCGACTCCAGACGCCATAATTCGACTTCATCTCTCTCTTTCACTTGCTAATCACCTCTGGAAGCCATTGATGCACTATAAGGAAGCTTGGATTGAAGAAATTGAACCATAGGAGCTTAAAGAAGACATTGTAGGTGCTACCATCCTTCTCAACGTCGTCAAGCAGCTGAAATCTCTTCATCAACCGGTTCCAGAAGCTGTACAATTCATTACAGGCCGTGTCTCATCGATTCGAAGCTTTGTGGGGTAGTATCTATGCCCAAAGTAGCTTAAAATCACATCTAAGCTCACATGCAAGCCTCTAAGGCCACATGCACACACTATACTTACACATGCATGAATTTTAACTTGATTAAATCTGTGATTTTATGATTATATGACTGATTTGATGATTTGAAGACGATCCATAACGATCTTGATTGAGTTTATTGAGTAGATGATGAGTTTGTGATAAAATGGGTATTGATGATCACATGCATGTATGATCTAGATACTTTTACATGATTTTTGATATTAAGATGTTGTTATAAGTAATATTTGGTATGATCTACAAGATTTAGAAGTGTTAAAAATGTCAATAGATGGTTATTTGCACATATTTCTAATTTTAGTAACTTTATTTTTACAAATTATGAATGGATGACGAAATGGCAACATGCATGTGTTTAGATCTAGGATTTATGTATAAAATGATGTTTAGAAACTATTGTGGTGACTATTGAAGCATTTGATTTGTTAAAAATGTTAAAATAAGTGATTTACACGATTATTTCCATAAATAGTAAATTTTTAGTTACAATTTGCTAAGGAATGATAAGATTCATGTTGTAATATGTTTGACATGCTTATTTGATGATAACATGATGATATTAAATGATTTGAGTTATTAGAATCATTGAAAAATGGATAATTGTCACAAGTGTCCATAAATAGAAACTTTGGTTATAAGATTTGCTCATAAATCTTGAAATTTGTTAAGTTTGAGTTACCATGATAATGTCAAGATCCTTGGATCATGTTAGGAAGGATTATTGATGACTAGTACAATGTGTTATGTGAACTTTCTATATTTAGTAACTTTTGAACACGAAACATGCTAAACCGGCTAAGTGTGACTAGGTAATATATGATAACATGCTCATTTAGGTTAACTATGCATGATAGAATAATCGGAAAGTGATTTCTTGCATGATTTGCCTAATTTGGGAACTTTCATAACATAGGAACTTACTATAAATAGTAAGTTACCTTACGGGTGCGACTATGATATCCGCACACTTCACACGACACTATACCGCACGTTACACGAGCACATAAACAAAAGCCGTCACCAACGGGTCGTTATGTCAAACACGGTCAATACGGTCAACATGACCTACTTAACAACTTAGAGTTGTTTGGACACGAACACGGTCTTGTGAGACCTACATGAATGTGAACACAAACTCATAACACCTATGTGATATAGGTAACCGCTGAAAGAGGCGTACTTATCCATTCTTGTACGAACACACGCTACAGAAACTCAGGTGAGTTTACGGCCCCACTTTTACTCTATAACTGCTTTTACTAAACTTTTGGGGTGAGAATACAATGCAACTTTTTTAGATATATGACTGGCATGTTGTCAAACTATTTTGAGTGTAACAATTATCGCATTAAGTCCTAACGTACCCTTACCATTAGTTGTGTAACAAACGAGTCGTTATTACGTAGTAATACTGGGTTCGACTAGCCCCACTCGGCACCAATGTTGACTGGATGTCATAACGAGTGTAATATCGATGCTGATTGCCGGGTTCAGCGATGACTCGGGGAGGCAACTGAAACAGTCGAGTTTCGGTAGGATGAACTGACACACTCTCGGATCGTAGATCTAACAACTAAACTTAACATACCCAGTATATGTCTGTCTACTGTTTATTACTGTCTAAATCTGTGAACTCACCAACTTTATAGTTGACACTTTTTCGCATGTATTCTCAGGTAACTAATGGATTTCAAGCTAGGATGCTCACGAGGATGTACTAAGGAGTCTGACTTGCATATAGACTCTAATCCTAGGCTTGTTTTGTTAGATTTTAAAACAGTTATCATTTTGTACTGTTTGATATAATTTATCTTTCCGCTGTAATCCTTTATTATTCCGCTGTTTTAATTATAAAACGTTTCCGCTGCTTCATTATGAAAACTCGTTTATTTACAAAACTGCATGTTTGTGTAACTCATATAGAGTCGTTCTATATGATCATGAGCTGTGATCCTTGCCACGTCACACCCGCGCGGTCTGAAACCGCACGTGGGAACTTGGGGGTGTGACAACAAGGCAAGCAAACAAATAATCATTGTTCTCAATGGTCCTCAATAGTTCTCAAATAGTCCTCAATAGTACTCAAATAGTCCTCAATAGTTTTCAAATAGTCCTCAAATAGTGTCAAACCATACTTATACACCATAGGCTTGCAAGGCCTTGATGTAAGTAGGTAAACATGTGCTTGCAATTGTTTAGAATAATGCATACAGAATTCAACATGTGATCACATACAACTAAATGCAATATCTAAAGACTAAGTCATTGCATCGTTTGTGTTTTGACTCTAAGAATAACATGATTTATATAGGACATATGTAACATCCCTAAAACATTACAAAATGTAAAGAATGGAGTATGAATGTACTCACCTGTTTTTTCTTAGCTAATCCATTGATGCTTGATAGAGAATTGGAGTAATAGATAGTACTTCACCCTAGAGTTTAAAGGCATAATATCTCTTAGTATTGCTTAGTGTTCAAGTATTAATGTCTTATAAACTATGGCATACTACGAAAGTCATAGAGTAATAGGTGCCTAAGTCTTGAATGATATTATGTTGGAATATTTATTTGTTTAAATAAACATCCATATTTTTATTCAAATAACACATAGCATTTGTAGACTCTAATTCCATCCATTTGTTTTGATTCATCATGCTTATTGTTGGTATAATAAAGTCTTAAGGAGTTTGTTTGAGAAATTCATTTCAAATAATTTGATGTACTTTTCTATGAGTAATTGGTTTAGATATTTGTTAAAAAAATATGAATAACTATTTAAATAATTCTTTACAATTATTCTATGTAATAGATGATTTATCTTGACAAAGATTGTTAATGTTTTAGAATAACATTTTAAAATGATTATGTAAATAAAATTTAATAAATGATACTAGTAAATATTTACAATAATATGAAGAGATATTTAAATAGTATTTACAATATTTGTATAAATAAATAAAAATTAAATAAAATTATTTAAATATCTAGATAAATATATGTTAAAAAGATATTTGAAGATACAAATTATGATATAAGTATTTAAATATTGAAATATGTTTTACAACATGCAAATATTTGGATAGCGATATATATGTTTTTTTAACTAATATTATGGTTTTTAACTCATTGTTTTTATGAATAGAATAATTAGATAAATATATAGAATTTTTCTGAAATAAAATACTTTTAACAGATTTATTAGAATTTATTTATAATATTTTTAAAATATATTTTATGTAAAAAATAATGGATGAATAGCTGAAAAACCAAAGGAAGGATCCAAAACCGGTTTTAGCCAGATTCGAACCCGGGTGGATTATGGGTTGAGACATAACAAACGCTGGAGTTACGAGTTGATCTAGCCTAGAATTGATTTGAAGTTCATTTTGAAAATCTTAAACGTCTACTAAAACTGTCCCCAATTCAGTTCTTAAGAAAAGAACCCTAATTCATAACCCGATCGAATTCGTTTTCTTTGATGTTTGTGGTTATGTTTAACCATAGAGCTTTGGTTCTTGAGTTCTAGACGAGTAGAATAGTTTATAAAATGCTTACTTTGGTTTGTTAGTTGATGAATCTTGATTGAGTACAGGAAGGAGGATCGACCCAATGTGTTACTTGTTCAATTCGCGGTATCCTTTGCTCTTTAGTGTGATTTGTTTACACATAAGGGCTCGCAAGAGGGCAAAGAACCGAACTAAGTATTTTACTTCGAATTTTATACTTGTATTGAATGGTTTTGAATCCCATGTTTGACCTTAGTATATTAGGGAACGATTTACAGCTATTATGATAGTAATTTTCGAAATTGTTGCTCAAAATTAGTGTACGCGTACTCAATACTTCCATATTTAAGTCCAATCTAGCTGTTATCGCATTGTGATGAGTTGTAGGGAATCGGGTTACCATGGAATCCATGGATCTGCCGAGCATGGTGTTCGGGTGGGAAGGAAACAATGGTTTGGGTTTTTAACACTTTTAGCCCCTCTACTTTCCACCTTTTAACATCTTTACTTCCAGCTTTCCCCACTCACTAAAAAGCTTCATAAATTGACTCTGTTAGTCCCCCTAGTTAGATAATTCTTTATATCTCAAGAATCTATACAATCCTTTATAAATTTTTAATAACTTATGTTTTATAAATTTAGAAGTTGTCACTTTAAAGACATCAAAATTTATAAAAACTTTTTATGAATTAAATTTTTTGTTGTTATTGTTGTTGTTATTTTTAAGGATATTATTACTATATATTTAGATTTAAAACCAATACGTACTTTTTTTGTATATATTAGTTTTTATAATCTTCATATATATTTTAAAGTTTGACTTAAAACTTTCAACCTTTACAATCCTTATTTATAAAATAATAATAATTTTTTTAAGGTCTTAGTTTATATTAATGTAATAAATGTTGTAAAATTGTTTGTTAAGTATTTATATGACAGTACACACACACACACACACATATATACATATATATATATATATATATATTTATATGTCTATATATGTTTTTGAATACGAGAAGTGTTTAAATAATAACCTACTCTTAAAGCAATAACCCAAATAACTTTGCCAAGATGAAGCCAAATCTTGGATTTTTTTTTGGAACATCATTGTAACGCATTTAGAACACTATGTTCTTTTATAAGTTTGTGAAAATTCATCACCGTTTAAGATATATCATCATTTTAAGTTTTTGATTTACATCACTGTAACTGTTTTAGGCCCAAAACTTACAACGATGTAAACTCTCAAACGGTGATGAATTTTCGCAAACTCATAAAAGAACACAGTGTTCTAAATGTGTTACAATGAAGTTCAATAAAAAATCCAAGATTTAGCTTCATCTTGGCAAAGTTGTCTGGTTTATTACTTTAAGAGTGGGTTATTATTTGATCCAAATCCTAGGAATACGAACCCTTCAAAGAATAACAAAGGGTTTAATTTATTGTAAATCGAACACGATCTAAATATTCGAATTCGTAATGAAAAACCCTAGGGATTACAAACTAGTGCATGACCGTCTGACAATCGTACGATATGTGTACTTATATACTTAATACTCATGATTATTTTGTGAATAACAAATTTTGTGATAACTATTCTGTCACACCCCCAAATTTCAACTAACGGAATCATACCGTTTAGGGCGTGACAAACCAGGATCTCAGTCATTAGACACAGCGAAAGACCTCTATATGCTTTAAAACATAATTCAGTCTCAATTTGTAAAATCAAAGTTTAACATTTGCGGAAGCATTTGAAAACCAATAACAAAATGTAACCGTTGAAAAACCATAAGTACAATGTTCTATGTTTTAAATCAACAAGTAAAATAAATTGAATGCATGAGACTCCATATCCTAGTTCCTGCTCTTCCTTAGTTGTACCTTAGTGTCCTGAGAAAACATGTAAATGAAGTCAACACAATGGTTGGTGCATACACAGGTTTGAATAATCACAAATGTTTGAACAACAGTTTGAAATGTAAATGTTGCAGATAACATAATCACACATTGCATAGTCATGATAGCTAGTCATTGTACTATTTACATAAGTAGTTGACACCGAAGCTGACTGTTGCATGCTATTGCATGTTTTGCTTTTCCACTATTGTCTAACACAAACAATAGTAATGTTTGAATTGGCTAGTTAAACACTTGCGTAAATCCCATCTACCAAGTGAGGTTTGTCAAAACCAATAGATCTATCTTCAACTACCACGCTTTGCACGACGGCAAACTAAACGGTTCAATATGTAAGGACTTTTAGTGTTATGTTCGCACTTATAATAAACAGCTAACTCATGCAAGTGATATGTATCTAAAAGTGTTTGTTGGCACATGTTTTCTCCCCCAAAACTGTAAAAGTAAAAAGGGGTCGTGTACGCACCTTAGATAGCAAACAGAATGATCAAGTGTTTGAAATTAGCGTAAGAAATCTTCTATGAAGAATCTGTGTTATAATAATAACGTTGTGTTATTCGTAATGTCAAATCGTGTTTGAAATCACATACATGTCAACACACGTATGTTAGAACGTTTGAAATGTACATACAAAAGTATGCATTACTTTGTGTTCGTTTGTTTAATTTGTTTAAACCAATACGATTCCCTTTAAATACGCGTAATTATACGCGATTATGTTTTCATTGTCAAAATATAGATTTTATTGTTTAATGACGTTCTAAATTCTATTTCGGTTCCAACGCATTTTAAACGGGTTAAATCGGAGTTAGAACGAGTGAGATATGATTAAAACATCAAAATTGATTTGTTTTTAAAAAAAATCAGTGGAGGCAAGGGTCGAACCCTTGACCTCCCCCTCATAGCATGCCCATCTTACCATCTCAACTAGTTCGTTTTTCACAACAGAAAACTTAAATAATTCTTTTTAAGCATGAAATCCCTGGTTCCCTTTTGTTCTTTAACCTAATCAACTTGGTTCCAAATTGAACCACGATTCGATTGAAATCAACACCCAAACAATGGGGCTTTATTTCTAGGGACCCAAACGAGTTCAAACATGTTTCTAATTTGATAATTAATCAGTCAGAACCCCATAATGTGATGAAGAGTGTTTCGAACTTGAGTATAAAAACCCATCATTCAATCCACATCAAATTCGTATCAATTAACTTGAAAAATCATGGGGTTTTTATTGAACATTGAATTTCGAAGTTATCTATATGATTTAATTTAGTTTTTATGCTCAGTCTCATAAACAACCCCAATTCCTTTTGATCGATGAACCCTAACCACCAAGATCATGCAATTCGTTGTTATCTTATGAAATTGATATGGGAATTTCGTTTAGTACTATATTTCAAAGCTTTCTGTGTGTTTTAGTTTGATTCAAAAGTTCGTTTGATTCGAAACCCCCAATTCGTTTTGTGTATGAACCCTAAAACTCTAATTCATATAATTTGTTTTTGTTTCACAAAATTATCATAGGGTTATTCCTAATCGGGACCTTCTGAAACTATAGGTGACATTTAATTTGGTTTTTAAGCCAATTTCGATCAAAATCCCCAATTCATCAAAGATGATGAACCCTAGAATTAGGATTCTTATAATTCGATGTTTGTAACCGAAACTAGCATAGGGTTATGCTTATTCGGCATATTTAGGACGTGTAGGTATGAATTTTATGGTTCGACTAGAGCTTTGACTTTCAGCCACTCCCGATCGAAATCTTCAACCTCAAACCTCTGGAATCGAATTGATGAATGTAATAGCCTCAGAGGGTTCCGATTTAGTGTTTTGTAACCATAATTTGATTGATTGGGTTCAATTTATAATTGTTCGATTGTAACCGACTTTGATATCGGTTATTAGTGATTAATTTGTTTAAATTCGTCATTATTATTGCAATTGATCACCCAATTGATGATTGTAATCATTAATACGACCGTTGTTAATGATTTAATTTGATTAATTACAAGGTTTTAATTAAATTTCGAATTCCCCCAATGTTTATGAACGAATTTTGACTCTTTGAGGTCAAAATTGAGTATTTGATTGATTTCAAGATTAATCCTTGTGTTTTAAATGTTTCGGAACTTATTTTGTTCAATTTAAGTCTTTCCAGTTTCATTTTGTTTGCTTTCGCATCATTTCTGTTAATTTCTAGTTAACGGGGTTAATCCGGAATGTCGGATTGTCACATATTTTGTGAAAACAATAGAACTATTGATTTGATAAACAGGAACGTGCATGTGATGCATAAGTTACTATGTGCACAACTGACAAAATAGTGCAGTTGTCAAACAAATCCTTGGATAACAA
Organism: Mikania micrantha; assembly: GCA_009363875.1. Classification (NCBI taxonomy): domain Eukaryota; kingdom Viridiplantae; phylum Streptophyta; class Magnoliopsida; order Asterales; family Asteraceae; genus Mikania; species Mikania micrantha. The sequence continues at coordinate 27,916,541 of CM018697.1, forward strand.
GGATTTTAAACAATCGACAACACAATATGAAATCAATGAGAAAAATTATAAAAGTAAGGCAAATAGTGATCGTCGGTGAGAATATCAAATTCAAAACAAAATCTAATAACATCTGAGAATATTTAAAAGACAGTATATTGGTGTGGGTGATGATTCGCACGAATATACTTGTGGGTTTAACATTCTGAATGATATCTAGTAGTTAGAAAACCAAATCAAAAAGTAAAGTCATCGTCGTTTTCGTTCGGGTGACGATTCATACGAATACACGCGAAGGTGATACGATCTGACGAAACTATTTAGATAAATATGTTCGAAGTCATAAAAATAATAAAAAGAAATTAAAAATATTTATTAGGAATTACCATCTAAAAAGATTTAAATAATGCTATCTTTATAAAAACGTGTATTTTAAAAGTACGTCCGAAACGACTCGTGAAAACAAAACCGAACGAACCCGAACTCACGCGAAACAACCCGAACTATATAAACCCTAAATTCCCTCTCTTTCTTCATTCAAGACTCTCACCAACCACTTTCTCTCTCTAAATTCCGGCTCACTCTCTATCTAGCTTCTCTCTCTAAAACTCAAACACTCAAACTATCCAAAACTCAACCAAATCAAGAGATCTTGGTACCAAAACGATCCTTGGAACATCAAGAACATTAAAGTACAACAGATTGGAGCTTAGAACCATAAAAATCGAGGTAATAATGAGCTTGAAGTTTCGGTTTCTAGGGTTTCTCTCAAAACCGAACCTAGGATCTTGTAAACCGGTTTAAGATCATTAAACCTCATAGGAATTTCATGAAAATGGATTTAAAACTCTTGGAACATGTTATAAAGAAGCTTGGAAGGGACAATTAAGGCTGGAAATTTCTGGGAAAATTAGTATCGATGTATGTTCTTCATGAGGACTAGTATCGACGGGGTGTGGGTTGGCAGCCAACTTCTTGTCGATACTCCTAAGTTCGACGGGGGTTAGCTGGTCAAGGGTGGTCGAACATAGCAAGTTCGATGTAGTCCAAGTGAGCTGGAACTAGTAGCCATCGATATTACTAGATTCGGTGAGCATAGTATCGATGACAAGCTTTTTATCGATATTGTAGTATCGAAGAACAATCCGAGTAAATTTCAAAGGGTTTTGTCGACACTAATATTGTAACACTAATATTGTCGACACTAACCTCCTCACTCTCCAAACTTTGATACTAGTTTCACCCATCTAATCCAAGTGATTGAACTGGAAATCAAGTGATATTAACTGAACATAAGGTCATGAGATTGGGTTGAATGTGATAGTATCAGGAATGAATATTAAAGCTTTCTATGTGTTAACCGACCTTAGTAGCATCGATACTATCACATGCACATCAATATTACTACTTTAACCTAATACAAGTATTTTAAGTCACAAATCTATCCATGAAAATCGAAATCGGAGACTATGGAGGCTGTGTTGAGATTGTAATCATCAACAAGAAAATCCTATGCCTTAGCCGATACTAAACACTTAAAAACTTAATCTTTCATAACTTAAACATAATTTTGTAAACAACATGTTAATCAATCATATATTCTGAAATAACAAAGATCTAATAAAGTGATTTAGTTGAATTGAAATCTATCACAAGACTTTTGAAAACCAACATTCTTATTTCATTAGTTAATAAGGTATTGGAGTTCTAAATGGTTTCCAAACCCATCACAAATAAGACTTTGTAAATATAAATCTTAACTATGAATCTTAACTATGAATTTACATGATTAATGATTTAATATTAAAATGGGATTCAAACTTAAGTCAAGGTTGAGACTAACTAAATAACAAACAATTAGGTAATATGTTCCACATAAGGTGTTAAACTAGTAACCCTGCAACTAGTACCAACATTATATGATCCAATACTCACAGTTGTAAACATCAAACAAATCAACCACAGGGCTTTGAATACTATACATCACAACAACCACGAGTGCGTGCATTCATTGAATCAGTCAATCACAACACTTAATTACAATGTGAGTTCAGTTCCCCTTTTCTAATCTTTTTGATTTCTAAATACGGGGCTGAGAAGTATGCTAAGTTCTTTCAAAGTTTTGGTTTTATATCTATATTGTGGTGTAAAATAAGTTATGCCTACGTTACTACAGTTATTTCATTTATTTCTAAGTATGTTTATGCCTATGGGATTTCTCAAATGCTTATACCTATGGTTATGAAACATCAAAATTTGTGTGATGAAGCATTATGATAAAACAAAATGAATTTGAATAACAATGAGAATGGGATACCTATAATGTGAAATACCTATGGGATTGAAATAACAATGTGTAAATACCAATGAGATAATGACATATACCATATTTGATTACTAATAAGACTGTTGGAATTACATCACTGTGATCATGTGCCATGAGAATTCCAATGCGTTAAGTCCCTTAATTTTAGTTCGTTTACCATGATCATGTGACAGGACCGACGGTAACGTAGTGGTATCATAAGTTTGATAACCTTCCGGCGAGGAGGTTGGTACGTTATGCGTATTCTAGGAGACTATATTGGTCGGTATCATATAACCGGTAATAGGGCGGCACAAGTCAGGTTTGCTAAACGACCACATGGGTGATGTTAATAGGACAGAAACTACTATTAATTCTACCACATCTGATCTGTAAACTAACAAAGTCCTTGTTGACCTTTGGTCAATCATGGGTTGCTTTGTGACACACAGTTGTGAAGTCTATTGAAACAAAGATTCCTAAATGAATGAAGGTTGATTCGAAGCAATATGGTTTGACTTAGCGTTAACCATATTGTTGTCTAACTTAAATTCATTCATCAATTATATCTATATAACCCAAAAGAGTTGACTATCATTTCTAGTATAGAAGTGGAAAATAGTAAACTCAGCTATTGAGAATATAAGGGAGGGATGGATAAAGGCCAAAACATATACCTTTTCCCAACATCCGGTGCGAAGCAATATGGTTTGACTTAGCGTTAACCACATTGTTGTCTAATTGAAATTCATTCATCAATTATATCTATATAACCTAAAAGAGTTGACTATCATTTCTAGTATAGAAGTGGAAAATAGTAAACTCAACTATTGAGAATACAAGGGAGGGATGGATAAAGGCCAAATCATATACCTTTTCCTAACATCCGGTGTTTGCCATGACTTTGGTTATGACAATATACACTGTTAAAAACCAATATTCCTATATATATCAATAACGAATGGTAATTAAGTCTAATTAGAAAACAAAAGGTGTGTATGCAGTGTGTTGTTGTTCTTATTTTTCATTAAAGATAGAGTTGTATTTAGTCAAGTGTGTGGTCGATTGGCGGCTCCACTTGATGTAACGTATGACCTATATATAAGCATTACTTGATTGAATGGGACTTTATCGGTATTGAGGTATAAGATGAGGACATTGCTAGGATGTATGACTTGAGAAAACATTTATTAAATATATCTATAACCCAAAATACATGAACTCACCAACCTTGTGTTGACTTATTTTACTTGCATTCTTTCTTAGGTGACGAACATGTTTAGTCTCCAGGATTAAGGGTTATAGCTAGTGTGCCTGTGCAGAGACCAGATAGGTTAGTTATGATTCTTTTGGTAGATTTACATTGTTAAATCATATAACATGACTGATGTAATTTAACTTTGTAATTATGTTTCAATTTAGTTTTTCTCATTATATGTCATGTCTTGTAAATACAAGCTGATCATTTTGATTATCACTTGATATCGCACCCCGAGACCATTCCGCCTGACGGGAAAGTCGATCCAGCCCGCCGGCTCGGGGTGTGACAAAAACTGTGTGTGTTGCGTATTTGAACTTTGATTTCCATCACTAGCATAATAATTGTAACTTGAACTTAAATTGAGTGTTCTATTATCTTGCTTGAAATGTAAAACTGTTGAATCTTCCTATTTAATTATTAATTACTTGAGGTCACAACCATAGTTTAATTGATATTGCATATGAATGAATTTGATTTGTTATTTCCTATCTTTCAAATTTGGTTTATCTTGTTAATGGCTATTTTTTATGTATCGTCTTATATGTGAATGGTAACCATTTTGTTCTTTGTATGTTCTATTAGCTTAAGGGTAAGAGACCTGAGAAATGCTAGAGATCGGATGTATTTACCTAAACGGTTACCCGAGTTTGAAGCCATAGTCATTGAATTTCTTAATGCTTCATTTGCTAATGCTACAAAAGGAGATCAAATATGTTGTCCTTGCAAACGATGTATGAACCGCTATTGTTATCAAAGAGTTGAAGTATTTGATCATTTTAAAGGTTTCAGATTTGTAGAAAAATACTATACATGGGTTTTACATGGAGAAAACCCCTCACAAATAAGAAATGAAATTATCATTGAAGAAAATAAAGGAGTTAGTATGCATGAAAATTTTGAAGAGTTATGGCATGATATGTTTAGAAATATTTTAGAGGAAAAAAGTACAATACAAGAAGGTTTAAACAAGGAGCTAAAAGTTCTATAACATGGTAGAAGATAGAAAGCAAGAGTTGTTCCATGGTTGTAAAGATTTTTCAAAGCTATCTTCATCATTAGACTTCTTCTCTACAAGATGTTGCATGGACTTAGTAACGTTGTATTTGATGATCTCATGTGGATGGTCCCTGTGCTATGCCCATATTGTATTGGTGGTCCCTAACTTCGAGAAATTACATCGGTGGTCCTAGCTGTTTGCAAAAAGGTAACACCAGTGGTCCCTGAATTGGATGTTCGTTTGATTGTGGGTTAATTTTTATTAAGTGATCGACCACATCCGCTGTCACCAACAACTTCTCAACTCGTGCTACCACATCCACCATCGACCCCCACCCCTTCTCTACTGTCGATCCGATTCCGGTTCGTGTTCTTGATCTTCGGTGTGGATCTATAGGATTCGTTCCTGAAATCCGATGGTATGGTGAGTTTCATTGATTGGTATGGTGAAAGCGTATGTGGAATCCGGCAGAGTACGGCAGTGGATTGATCAAAGGTTAAAGGATTCATTCCCAGAGGAGGTGGCGTTGAGGGCTTACGACCGGGTGACGTTTAAGCTTCGTGGTAATAAAAAATATGTTTAGCGTAGCTGTAGCCTGAGGTTGTTGGTGGTCGGTGGTGGTGGTTGCCGAAGGTTGACCGGGCAGTGTTTAAGCTTTGTGGTAATAAAGTGATATGTTTAGCATAGCCGTAGCTACGGAGGTTGGTGATGGTCGGTGGTGGTTGTTGCTAGAGGTTGTCGGTAGTGGAGGTTGTCGTAGGTTGTTGATGGCGGAGGTTGCCGGAGGTGTCTGTGGTGTAAGTGTGTGTGTGTGTGTACACACATTTATCTTTTTGGTTTTTTGGTGATAAGAAGGGTATTTTAGCCATTTGATACACTCTTAACGACAAAAGTTAACGGTCATCCATTCCAGAGACCATCAGTGTTACGTTTTTTTGCAAATTGTTCGGCCACTGTTGTAATTTCTTGAAGTTAAGTAACACAAGTGCAATCCGGACATAACACAGAGACCATCCGCGTAATTAACTCTTTTTGCAAAACCGTATATATGTTTTGAGAAAGAAAAAAAATCGAAATAATAATTTGTAAATCCTAAATGGGTTAACCCATTTTTTAAATGAATCAGCTAGAGTCCATTATGTTTAATAAGCACGTCAAACCAAGTACGATCCGTTTATTTAAATGGGTTTCCCTTATCAACTCAATACCTAAATATTTTCGAGTCGTGTTCGGGTCGTGTCAGAAATTACCCACCCCACCCACAGGCATGCATTCGTCACTGTAGCTGTTTGTTATACTTGATCTAGATGAAATAGATGTTGATTTAGGGGATTCTGAAAGTTGAATGCTAAAGTTGGCCTATATAAAGTTTAATAAACTAATTAAAAGTGAGTCAACGGTCCTCACTAAAGTTAATTTAATATAATGCTTATAATAAGATGTTTATACAATTAGAGAACCTGTAAGATACAAAGGGTGTTTTATGTATAAAGTGTACGAAGTATGCTTGGAAAAATCAATCAAACATTAAATCATGAATATACGTAGTTATCATGTAAATCATCTGCATTATAATTCCATCTGTGCGAGATACTTACGCTTCTGTGTGATAAAACTAACAGTTGACTTCACTATTATTGTATCACGTAGACTCCGTATAATGTTACTTCCAATCTTGTATATGTGCAGACCTGTAGATAGCATAACGTGCATATCGGTCGTACGGATGGAAAGTGTGAGAGAGATGAATCGTCTTCCACAAACATTTGGTAATATATACTTCTCTATATATGTATGTATATTGGGAAAAATATCATGTTTCGTATAAAAAAGCAACATATGCGTAATCTAAGAGTATATAATTATATACTCGGTTATATAAAATCACAAGCTACCATCTAAGTATATATATATATATATATATATATATATAATCTTGAATCAAGGAATTTTTTTTAAAAGTATGTTTATATTTAAAAAAATGGTTACAATGGGTGTTGAATTTTTTTTTTTTTCACAAATGGGTCTAACTCCACTTGTAGTGGCGTTTTAGAGGGGAGATAAAAACCAACATAGGTATGTCAGAGTCAGAATGAAAAAAAAATTCAATGGGTGTCCTTTAACTCCACTAGTAGTGGCGTTTTTTACCAAAACTACACCACCTCCACTTGTAGTGGCGTTTTTACCCCATAACTCCACTTGTAGTAGCGTTTTTGACCCATGTTCACGAGATTCCACATAAACTCCAATGCTAGTGGCGTTTTGGGCTTAAATGCCACTTGTAGTGGCGTTTTTTGACCCACGAGATTTATTACTTTTTCAGATGGCATGCAAATGTCAAATCCTTCTCATTTATCACATGCATACCTACCTCACTACAACACCATTACAAAAGGTGACCACATTTCCAAATACCACGAATTCAACAAACATACATCCTTTCAAAAAAATCTCTACTTATCTTTCAAAACATACGCATCGTTCTTTAGCACACAAAATGTTTACTCCCATTTTGATTCAATTGTACTGGGGTGGTGGTGTAACATACGAAAATGAAAGAATTTTGGCTGATAATAACACTATAAGCACTACTCTTATCATCCAACAAAAAATTTCGTACGAGGAATTTCTCAGTCTGATATGTTTTCATCTTCAAGTTGACAAAGATTTGTATCGGTTAACTTTAAAGTTGTATTACACTTTTAATAGCAATTCTCAATCCTCTGAAATATTTAACGACTCCAGTCTCGAAGTGTTGTATTATTTAGCATCAAATGTTGATAATTTTTACGCTAATGTTCATGTAACTATCGATCCAAGAATATCTCTGGGGCAATCAAGTTGCATGGATTTACTGCGTGGTTTTTCTTTTGTTAACGAGTCTCCCTTAGGAACCATGGTTCCTTATCAACGATTTACCGAATCACACGTTTTTGAAGCCGGTCCGTCTACCAATACGAACTTGCATTGTCTGAGCAATAATGAAGATGATTCCAATTCTGATTCAGAAGCAGAGCCACCTACAAGTGAAGAATCTGAAGCAGTTCCTTCCTTTGTTGAAACTACCGACGTTGATGCTGATGAACCTGAAATTGATGCACGGTTTAACTCAACAAATGTAAGTCAAACCTCAAACAGTGGTTTTAATTATGCAAACGATCCTGAGGAACTAAAAGCGTATGCAATTAATGAATCTGATGATGATGATGATATGGAGATATGGGATGAAAATTATCCGGCAAGGGTGGGCCTTGGGATGTTCTTTCGAAATAAGAACGATGTTATGTTAGGTGTGCGGTCGTGGAATATTAATTGTGGCAAGGAGCTTTATGTTGTTGAAAGCAAAAGTGCCAAATGGCGGGCAAAATGTTACTCACAAAATCCAAACTGCAACACAAATTTTGCCACCAGTCCACCATGTAGTTGGTATGTTTATGCTGTTAAAAGAAGAAATGATCATATGTGGCAGATAATCAGATGGGTTGATTCTCACAACTGCTACAGTACAATTGTTGGAAACGATAATAGAAGTTTGAAATCTAGAGATGTAGCAACACGCATAGTCCATAATATGCGTGAAGACTTAGCATATCCGGTAAAACAAATTCGAGCGTTTATAAAAGATGGATATCACAAACATACCTTGCGCCATATGACTTATTCCAATCTATTTGTTGGAATGATCTTGGAGCCATGCTCGAGATCCTTTCCCATGCCCATAGTTGCAACAAAATTGTTGCACCACCAATCTCAATTGTATTAATATTAGTAGCTTTACAAAGATTTCTATACAATATTGACAAAACAGCACTTCCCCAACTAAGTTCACCACAAGCACTTAAATCTCGTATATGATTTAAGTATTTTACGTTAACCCAGTTGCTAGTAGATTCGGGAAATAAAGTCCCACCGATTAAAAGTAAAATTATTATTCTTGCACGTTGAATACATTGCAAGTCGTTAGGATTTTCAGGAAATTCCATTTCTGTTATTGTTTTTAAAATATAGGGCATGTTTATTTTTTGCCCCTTAACAGCACTTTCAATTAATATGATACCAGTTAAACTATAAAAATTGGCAATTATTTGTTCTGTAGTCAAATGTTGATCAATGCCACTTACTACATTGCCATCAATTTTTAAACCCAACAAAACAACCACGTCTTGTAAGGTTATCGTTACCTCTCCGAATGGCATGTGAAACGTGTGAGTTTCCGGACGCCACCTTTCAACAAGTGCAGATATAAGCGCACTATCAAGCCTCCGATATTCACATTCGATGATGCCAGAAAAACCAGCCAAACGTATATACTGTAATACGTTTTCAGTGATGGGATTTTTACGTAGGTAAACCCATAATTTTTCATCAGCTCTACGTATTCTCAGTAAACCGCCATCTCGAATTTCATCATGTTTTTGAAAAACATAATCAGCTGTGTGAGTACCAGCTAAAAACAATACATCATTTACCAATGGACCGGACGTGTAATTTAAAGCCATTTTAAGTTGAAATTTTTTTGAAAGATCAGTTGTGATTTTTTTGAAAGGTATGTGTTTTGTTGAATTCGTGGTACACGTATTTGGTGGAAATGCTGGTCTCCTTTTGTAATGGCGTTGAGTAGGTGCATGTGATAAATGAGATTTGACATTTTCATGTCAAAAAACGCCAAAAATCCTGTGATAGTGGGTTAGAAAACGCCACTAGAAGTGGAGTAAATGGCTGAAAACGCCACTAGGATTGGAGTATGTAGCCCAAAACGCCACTAGCATTGGAGTTTATGTGGAATCTCGTGAACAAGGGTCAAAAACGCCACTACAAGTGGAGTTATGGGGTAAAAACGCCACTACAAGTGGAGGTGGTGTACTTTTGGTAAAAAACGCCACTACTAGTGGAGTTAAAGGACACCCATTGAATTTTTTTTTCATTCTGACTCTGACATACCTATGTTGGTTTTTCTCTCCCCTCTAAAACGCCACTACAAGTGGAGTTAGACCCATTTGTGAAAAAAAAAAATTTCAACACCCATTGTAACCATTTTTTTAAATATAAACCTATTTTTAAAAAAATTTCTAGGATATTGTCAGAAATGGTAACAAAATAACCAAAAAACAAACATCTATCGATTAATCAACAAGATCCTTACAAGACAATATAAGATCTTCAAGATCTATCGAATTACAAACCCGGCCAGATCTAAAACAATAGAAACCACTAGGCCTGTTAACGAACCGAACGAACACGAACACAGGCATGTTCGTGTTCGTTCATTTAAACTTAACCGAACACGAACACGAACACCTTAACGAACATGAATTTTGTGTTCGTGTTCGTGTTCGTTTATTAAGAAAATGAATATGTTCGTGTTCGTTTGTGTTCGTTCATTAATAAATTAAACGAATTGTTCATGAACATAAACGAACACAAACAAACTAAAATAAATGAACAAACATAAATGGACATTTTTTTTAACAACATTGAACAATTATAAACGAACATGAACACTATTGAACAAACATAAACGAACACAATTGAACAACTATAAATGAGCACAAACGACAAGTCTCTTAAATGTAAATACATATCATTCGTAAATTAGTCAGTTAACCGAACAAAAACTAACATTACATAGTTAATGAACATTAACGAACACAAATAAACGAACATAACTGAACTGTTCATGAACATAAATAAACGAACACAATGTGTGTTCATGTTCGTTCATTTAATTAAACGAACACAAATTTTATGTTCGTGTTCGTTCATTTATTAAATAAACGAACATAAACAAACTTCTTACCGAACAGTTCATGAACTGTTCGGTTCGTTTACAAGCCTAGAAACCACACACAGTAATATGATGATCTATAATCACTCAGTAAAACTCAACTAAAGATCTACAAACCATATATGTAACAATGCCGAGAAACACAGAAACCCTAAAAATGGATGACGAAGAGAACAAGCGTACAACTCCCAGCTGTGATGACTGATGATCACCACACAAAAAACGAAATCTCTTTTGAAAAAGACTCAACCCTACGCCCTACGGTAGTACGGTGACCATATATCCATAATCCATCTAATACCACAAAGCCCATCAGCAGAAAGCCCATCAGCTGATTAAGCATCCCAGCTCAAAAAATTTGGCCCACCAGCTTTATTCTTTAGCCCAGCAGCCCACCAACTTAATAAGTTGATATTTACAATCCAAGATTCCAAGAATTTGGTAAGTATCTTATCTTATCTTACTTAACAAATAAATAAAGATTTTCTAAAGACACTTGTTATATTTCTAGAGAACCTTAACGTTTCTTTTTCTCGTATCTCTCTTCTAATAAATACATCATATATTAAATATTAATATACTTTTAACACATTTTAAAATTAAAAATAAGACTTTTATAGTTTAATAAAAATATTTTAATATTAAAAAACACTTTTTAAAAAAAATATTAAAAGAAACAAACTTTGAAAAAAATTAGTGTTCATAAAATTATATAATTATTTTATTATTTAATCTATGAAACTATATTTAATCATATTTTATATTGAAAAATCGTACATAGTTTAATGTTTTATTGTTAACTATTAATTAATAATATTTTTTTATTATCTCATTTAATACATCGGTTACTAACATAGTGTTTGAATATAAAGAGGTGCTTGGTTTCTTTCTAATTAAATAACACAACTAGAATGTTTGAATGGTATGACAATTATTAAATTAATAAATTGAGATTCATAAACTCTAACTATTAATTTGATATTTGTAATAACTAAGGTTTTTAGAATTTATAATATTGATAATATAAATTATTATTGTTAATCTCAAACTAAGTTTTTTTAAATAAGATTTGAATAATAGTATATCTTGAAATTTGTAAAATAAAGATTTGACGTAATTTATAATAAGGTATTCGAACATAAAAGTATTTTAATTTTTTATTTATTTTTCAAACTTAATTTAATATATAGTTTTTGTGTCACACGATCAGGTTTTGATAAAAATATATTTTAAATAATAACATAAAATGAACTTCTAATTTAGAACCTGTTTTAGTTGTATTATGTACTAATTAAATCAATTAGTAAATAAAAATAGTTAAAACAATTTTCTAGAAAATTTTCCTAAATTTCCAGAAAGTTTAAAGATGAATTTTAAGGTTTATAAATTTTTTATTTTTTTATAATTTCAGAAACTATTTAAAAGGGGAAAATAACAAAATAAAGGTTTGGTGTGTATCCACCGGGTTTCGAACCCAGATCCCCGGCCAGACCTAGCAACTTACGCTGACTGGCTTAGGAATTCGCGGAGAGTTTCGGATTCTAATAGTTCATATTCTTTCCGTTTGAATTCATCCCCTTTCAGTTAACCCTAGATTCAAATTGGAATCCAATTCTTCTTATTATGGGTTTATAAGACTAAATCATGTTTGGGCTTTTGTTCCCTATGAAAAATCTAGTACAATGTGAATTCCTACCTGGAAGGATTTTGAATTGGATGTGATTATGTGATGTCTCAAAGAACCACTCAAGTTTAAACATGATTGTGATTTAAAGTATTAGAGCTTCTCAAATGGAGTTTTTGCCCTTGTTAGAATCAAAAGATAGTCGTCAAGCTTTCTGTAAACTTAATTTGTTTTGTGATAAACATGTTACGAATATTTTAATTTAAGACTATTAGTTTAATCTATACTTCATAATAAAAGAGTAAATATTTTGTCACATGTCAGCTTCTTACAACACTATTGCCACCTTCTTACACTACAAGTGAGACTTATCAATTCCTTACTATTTAACTTAATTATATCTCCTATTAAATACCTGGTTCCGGGTTTTGACCGGTTCCAACCGGTTTTTGTTCGGTTCCGGGTTTGGGTTTTGGTCGGGTACAGGCGGAACCAGTTCCGGTTTTTCCGGTTTCATGCTTGATAATTAAACGAGCCAAATTTCAATGCTCGATATCGGGGTCGAGCTCGGGACCGCTTAGGCATGACCCTTTCAAGTTTTTTGCCAATCTGATCTCAATTAAGTATCTCACATGGTGGCTTGATTTGTTTACACTCCAAATAATAATCACAACAAATGGACACAGTCGTAACCAAAAGAAAGGGAGAATGATGCGATGATGAATTTTCTTTAAAAGGCTCATTCTCATTTGGGCAAATATGAACCGCATTAGGAACCGGAGAGAGTTGATTGAAAGTTTTGTAGCTAAATTGCGTACCTTAGACTATCAAATGGGCAAATATGAACCACATTAGAAACCGGAGAGAGTTGATTGAAGGTTTTGTAGCTAATTTATCAATGTGAAAAGCAAGGTAGACAATTATCATTCGGAGGGAGTATCACTTTAATCAAATTTGTCTTAAGCTTCTTATCACTATACTACTATTTAATGCTCTCATTCATGTAATAGAATCACTAGAGAGAAATAGAAGAAAATTCTTATAGGCTTGAAGCTATTCAAACTCAAAACTCAGCTGGATTGTTTGGGACAAAATCATAGCTCCTAAGAAATGCGGTCAAATCTCGCTCCAATGAGCAAGTGATGGGCAAGCAAAGACAGACCAAGATGCACTATGGTTTAAGGTGATTAAAGCCATTCACTTCAACTCACGATCTCACAAACTCTGCCACTAAAAACCAGCCTAACGGGGGCATGGAAAAACACATGTTCAATTGAAAAAGACCTAGCCAACAAGTCAATTGATCCAAGGAGTTGTCTAAAGTCTTCAATCGAATGCGGTGCTGAGGTACTCTTCTAGCTAGATTGATGGGTGGGCCAGCAACCATTTTGTGATCAATTTCCTGATCTTTATGCAAGAGCAAAAAAGCAAACTCTTAAATGTTCGAGACAGTTATAGGGTTGAAACTTGAAAGGAACAATCAAGTCTGGCATTGGGAATGGAACAATGAGTAGTTGGAGCCTACTGTATCATAATCTCCCAAATAAACCCCATGGATTCTAAAGACCAATGGAGTTGGAATATTGGATCCATACGTACTTACTCTTCTAATTGCATTCAACTTTTAATTTAAAACAAGTTATGCTCTTCATATAATCTCATCTTCTCGCAGAATAGATGGGTTCCTGTAAAAGTCATTTCTTTTTGGTTGGAGGATCTCCTTAAATAAACTCCCTACTTTAGAGGCTTTGTTGTAAAGGAGTGGCGGATTCAAGTGTGGTTTGCCCGATATGTTATCGATTCACAAAATCGATGGACCATGTCATGGTTAACTTCCATCATGCTAAGGAAGCTTAGAGGCAACGGCTTTGGTGCAAATTTCTATTGTTATTTCACTCTTTAGCTACAGATCTACTTGGATGGGCGAATACTTTCTCAAATAATTAATCCTGCAATAAACTAACGAGTGCTACTATTCTAACTTTGAACCAGAAAGATATTAAGAACAAGCTTGTATGATCGATAAAAATAGTAGAAGAGGTTAAAGTACTCAGCATTCTTTGGATTACCAGTAGAAGAAATTTGGGTGGGTTAGATACAAGGCCAGCCCTGTGGAGGTGCAAAGTGGGCGATCGCCCTGGCACGACAATTTTGGGGTCTGAAATTTAAAAAATTATTTTTTATATATTATATATATAAAAAAATTATAATAAAAAATGTATAACATCAATGTTTAAAAGAGCCAATGGGCGGCCCGGGGAGGGGCAAATTCGACCTCCGTCCTGGGCCTATTTTTCTAGGAGGTATAAAATTTTGATGTATATGTATATATAGAGATTAATTCAAATGAGAAGCAACAAGTTGGAGAGAACAAATAAGAACCATTTAAAAACACATGATTTAAGGAGTACAAAAGTAATTTACCTTAAAGTATGAAGTTACTTTCATGCCTTTTAATCAAGGGTGTTTATCAGCTTGGTTAATGGTTTATTTTATTCGGTTTAATTGGTTTTCAGTTTTTTTCCATATCAAAAAACCAAACCGAATTTGAGAAGTAGTTCGGTTTAGTTTTGGTTAAAGCCGAACAAATCAAATAAACCGATTAAAAACCAAATAAACCGATTAAAAATTGAATAATCCGAAATGAATAAACTGAATTCAATTGAATAAACCGATTAAAAACCAAATACACCGGTTAAAAGCCGAACAAACCGATCCGAATAAACCGAATTCAACATTATATCTTATTAATAGGCAAATTGGATTTAAACAATTCAAACTTCTATCAGTTGGTCACTACCGGTCCTAACTATAAAAATCCCCAATAACGGTCACTACTTTCGACCTATTTACCTGGTGAACCTCCGTTAAAAAAACTTAACGCCGCTAATTTTTTTTGAATTTTAAAAGGATATATCTTTTAAAGCTTTTAATCATAATGAGAATATGAGTCGAATGATGTCAACTTATCTCAAAACGTTGCTCCAAATGATGAAATAGTTCTTAAATCAGGTTTTTAAACTTTCAATTGATCAAGGAAATCATTAATCGGGGAAATTTAGAGCAACATGCCGAGATAAATCATTCGACTTGTATTCTCATTCTGATCAAAAGCCCTAAAAGATCCGTTTGAAATTCGAAAAAAAGTTAACGGCGTTAAGTTATTTTTAACGGAGGTCCATCAGAGGAAAATATTGTGAAAGTAGGGACCGTTGTTAGGATTTTCATAGTTTGAAATTCGAAAAAAAGTTAACGGCGTTAGGATTTTCATAGTTGAGACCGGCAGATGCCAACTCCTATATAAAACTTTGAATTATTAAAATCTAATTTGCCTTGTTAATAAAATAATAATGACTTGAAGTGCGTGGAGACAAATAGGAGTGTTCAAAATATCCGAAACTTGAAAATATCCGAAATCCGAATCGTATCTGAAACCCGAAAAACCGTATCCGAAATTTATTTCGGGTTTTTCAGGTCCGATAATATGATTTTAGATTCGGGTCGGGTCGGTTTCAGATATGCAAAAACTAGTTTTTTCGAGTCGGATATCCGAATAACCCAAAAAAACAGGTTTATTCGGGTTGTTCGGGTTATTTGGATGCACGAATTCGGGTTTTCCGGGTCGGGTAATATATTTTGAATTTCGGGTCGGGTTTCGGATACACCAAAAAAATTTTCAAACCCGAAAAACCTGAATAACTCGTTATCCGACCCGATGAACACCCCTAGAGACAAATGATCAAGCAACATATTTGTTTACTAAGTTTGTCAAGTTGGAAAATGGCCAAGTTTTGTGGTGATATAAGCATAATGGACCCAAGTTTTGAGAGGTAGTATTGAAAGAAAACACTTGGAGTCAAAACCAAAGCTTGAGCATGGTGGAAGAAAGTGTTAAAGAAGGAGTATTGGAAGACATCACTTGTAATTAAAACCAAAGCTAAGCCAAACCCTCCCAAAGGGTGAGAGGAAGCATGAGTCATGGCTGGGAATGAGTGAGTTGTCGCTGGAAATGGTGTTGTTGATTTCTTTGATGCAAACATGTTATCTAATTAAGCGTGTTTAAGTCAAGTTGGTTACATCTCATATCAATACAAGTTTATAGATATGATCAAGTTTACAAGTCAAATTTAATGGTAAGGTCAAGTTAAAAGATAAAGACAAGTGTAGTTATCTTTTGGTAGCATTTGAGTCGAGTTGGGAGACTCGAAGAACAAGTTAGATATATAGATCAAGGTTTAGTTTCTTGTTTTACATTCATATTATTCGTTGAAAACTTTGTAATTTTTTGAAACTTTACTAATGAAAAATGTTTCCCTAGCTCATCCAAAGTCATTTTGTTAATTTCTTTAGTGTTCGTGGCTTAATTAATGTCCAACCATATCTTGTTGTAGCTGTTGATGTAAATTCCCAGAACCAAAAACGAAATTGAATCAAGGAAAAACACAAACTTTTATTGATAGATTGATTGGTACAAAGAAAACCTTAAACCTAAACCCCTATTTATAATAAAACCATAAACCAAAAGTCAAACCTTATCCCTACAAACTTGCTGAAAAAAAACAAAACTAATCTAAACATTAAACTCAATTAGATAAACCAAAACAAAATAAACTTTAACCCTTTAACCTAATTAAATTTACAAGATTAACCCAACAATCACCCCCTAATCTTGTAATCCATTAGTCTTCAAAGCAATGGTAGATGATCCTCATCCACTTGAGTCAAATTAACCTCTTTCTTTTCTTCCCAACTAGGACATTCCGACAAGTAATGTCCAAGCTCACCACACTTGTAGCACCTAATGTGACTTTTATCCCGTGGAACTTGCTCACCAACACCTCGACCTCTCCCGGACCCCCGACCCCTACCTTGGCCACGTCCAAAGTCATCCCGGTTAGAGCTTTCACATCCACAATGCTCACATTTGTGCCCTTTTCCTGCTGCCTTTTCATCCGATCTTGTGAATAATAGGTGATTTTGCTCGGTTTGGGTCTCCTCATCCTTGATCCTCTCCTCATAAGCCTTAAGTCGACCCACAACATCATCATAACCGATGGTCTTCAAGTCTACAACTTGCTCTATAGAAGCCACCATATGAATGAAACGTTTAGGCAACCCGTTAAGAAACTTCTTAACCAAGGTTGTTTCTTCTATAACCGAGCCAAGTGAGTTGGCTCGAGATGCATATTCGGATAACTTGTTAGCGAAATCATCAATTACACCTTGATCCTTCATCTTTAGATTTTCAAACTCTCTCATTAGAGTTTGAAGCCTTGCCTCCCGAATCCGATCCGCTCCCAAGTGACGATTTTTAAGAACTCCCCACATCTCCTTCGCGGTTTGAAGGTTTCCTATTTGCAATATTTGTTCTTCGGGCATGGCTTGGAACAAAAGAGCTATTGCAATGTTATTTTTCTTAGCATCTAAGTTTGTTCCAGGCTCTATCATCTCCCACACCCCATGAACATTTAAAATCACTCGCATCCTCATAGCCCATACCGTGTAATTTGTAGAAGACAATACCGGGCATTGAAGAGACATGGTATTGTTTTCTTTAACAGTAACCAGGGCTTGATTTTCTGGTTGAGCCATAATCCCGATCAGATCTGTTTATACCTCAACACTTGCTGCTTGATCCAAGAAATCCAATTCTCTTGTGAACACCTCCCTGATCAATCTGCCCTTGCTATTGATCACCAACACGACCAGCCCCTGCTTTCCTGTCTCCCTGGTTGCAAACGACTTCTTCAGCCCTGCCGATTTCGTTCATCTGCACCCAGATACGTTGATCTCTACCTGCCGCACAAAACAGCCTTGCTTGCTGTTCACGACTGAGATGATTACAAAGGGAATCGGACTCTCCTTCCTTCTCCTGGCTCGGATCGAAGCTAATCAGGCCCTAATCACACCGATCTCTGATTTCCAGTCGCACGTATGAGCTTTTCCAAGCTCTGATACCAATTGTAGCTGCTGATGTAAATTCCCAGAACCAAAAACGAAATTGAATCAAGGAAAAACACAAACTTTTATTGATAGATTGATTGGTACAAAGAAAACCTTAAACCTAAACCCCTATTTATAATAAAACCATAAACCAAAAGTCAAACCTTATCCCTACAAACTTGCTGAAAAAAAACAAAACTAATCTAAACATTAAACTCAATTAGATAAACCAAAACAAAATAAACTTTAACCCTTTAACGTAATTAAATTTACAAGATTAACCCAACACTTGTTACTCCTTTGTCTGGTTTAGCATAGTTACTTATAAATTAACATTGTGAAATGGTAAATATTTTGAAGGAAATAGAGAACACCACTTTAATTTGGTTGGTCCATTACATGCGGCTTCGATTATGGGTGACTGGGAAACTGCAAGGCTCATCTTTGACAAACGCCCAGAAATGGTAGGGTGTGACCT
The DNA here is from genome assembly GCA_009363875.1 of Mikania micrantha. Taxonomy (NCBI): domain Eukaryota; kingdom Viridiplantae; phylum Streptophyta; class Magnoliopsida; order Asterales; family Asteraceae; genus Mikania; species Mikania micrantha. Next base: position 27,934,913 of record CM018697.1, read on the forward strand.
TAGTAATCTCGGCACAACACTACATGTGGTAGCGACAACAAAAGAGACCGAGTGGACCTTAGCTTTCGTAAAGAATCTAGTATGTATGATGACAATGACTGAGTTAGAACTTCCAAATAAGGATGGCAACACTGCCTTTTGGATAGCATGTGCATTTGGAAAAAAGAAAATGGCTGAGATTATGATGGAAAAAAATCCCATACTCATGGACATCCATGGTGAAGATAAATGTTTGCCATTATCCATAGCTGCCAAGAGAGGGTCATACAACATAGTGAAGTGGTTATACAACAATTATAAGACGATTAATCATGTTCATTGGACGGATAGAGACATGGATAATACCCTCTTGGGTTGCTTGGAGAATGATATGTTTGGTATGTAATTCTTGTGTTTTCCATTATCTTAACACATAAAATGGAGCAATAAGTTTGAAATCTTAATTAAAGAAGTATTGAGTATCTGCTATAAATCCTTAAATATTAAAATTATCATTAAGGAAAAGAACCATATATGCTAAAGCTTTTATAAATCATTGTTCATCAATCTCAAGTATGTTTTATTTGCAAAGAGACATTTAGCTCAACAACATTGGTAAATTCCTCTCAACCAAGAAGTGAGAGTTCAAAAACCGTTGTGGATATTTATGTCTTGTTTACTATATTATCTGCTTCAATTGTTTTCTTGTTTTCCTATCATTAAGATATAAGAGATTGTCATACATCTTATATAGATCTTGCACTCGAGATCCTGACGGACAGTATAGAACTTGATCGGCATGTGTCTGTACATGAAGTTTTGGCAGTTTTGGCTCGGAAGCCTGAAGCTTTTAAAAGACACAAAAGCATTTCCTACAACAGAATCATAGTAGAAAGTAAGTATTATACATCTAAACACGCATCACTCGTTAATAACATTCATGTTTTCGGCTTTTTGTTTACTGTCAATCGAGTATTTGGTGTGTCGACTTTGTCTGATACTTGTTTTTAGTATTTCATATGAAAGAACAACCTGCGGCCGAAGATGATATTGACGCACTAAAATTACTAAAAATCATTTGGAAACATGCTGTGACAACAATGAGCCTTAATGAATTTGAGAATATGATGAGAGGGCCTCCTACTTGTTTAACTAATGGAACAATACAACATTCTCTTAGAATATTATTTGTTGCAGCAGAAAGTGGCAACACAAGGTTCATTATTGAGCTTCTTCGAAGCTGTCCAGATCTAATGCTTAGTAAAAACGATGACGGGCTCACTATATTTCATATAGCCGTTATGCACCGTCATCAAGAAATCTACAACCTACTGCACGAGATAGGTGACTCGAGTAACTATGTGTACATGTTACATGACAAGTTAGGTAATAATATGCTTCATTTAATTGGGAAGACTTCAAAGGAAATGACATCTAAGATGTCTAGAGCGGCTCCGATAACGCCACATGAATTAATGTGGTTTAAGGTACGTATCTTTTAATGTGTATTATTTAAATGATTGCATCATAAATTATATGTTAATTCTAAGGGTGTTCAAGGTCTGAGTTAGCTGGTTTTGATGAAAATCATTCCAGATGTGTTCATGCTTTTAACAGTTTAATAAGATTAGTTTTAAAATAGTTTGTATTTATAAAAGATTTTGTTAGTTTAGATAAAAAAAAAATCATATTTAACAAAACTTCACATTTTGAAATAACTAGATTTTAGCTGTGAGTGCTTGCGTTGTGAATTCCACTATGATCACAAATATTAAAGCTTGTGTACGTTTTTTACCGACCGATCTCGAGTATTTCACGAGCTGTCTTGGTTCATTTATATCCCTATAAATACGTATACTGTTATGATTAAAATATAAAATTAAAAGCTTACTATTTCAACTTTCACGCTCAAACAATAACTTACAATTCCCAACTTTCCTTGTAGTACATATATATTAATTTGGTTTCTTTAAAAAATGTATGTTTTTTAACCAAAAAATATTCTTTTTTAATATATTAAAAAAGTTAGTTTTAATCTGAAAAGGTATAATTAATATAATTATAATTTTATTTTATTATTTAATTGAAAAGAAATGCAATTTTTCAAAGAGGAATACGAGAAAATTAATATGAATATAATTCATAAAAATAATACGTGTCTATTTTATTTTTATTTAATCGTATAAAAATTATAAAATTATGTTGTTTACATTGTTTTACAAGATAAATTTATATGTCATATAGACAGAATAAGGGTTCAATCCGTGTAGACATGGTTTTTTTTTTTTTTTAGTTAAGACATTAAAATGTCTGCCAATTTATAACTAGAACATGTTAACCTCTCTAGCTTGTTAACTGCGACACCCCAACCTGGTTTAGGGTTGATGTGTCACTTATACGAAATCAGAATTAATGCAACAATCCCAAATGTATTTAAAAACATAAATACATAAGTCTTAAGTTGATAATTAGAATGACAAAACAAGTATTAAAATTTTTAAGTATGATTATTACATTTACTACGAAAACAGAGAATCTTCAGTTTTATGTCAGATTTTACTCTCAAAAGTTTCATGCCTGGTTTCCTTGATTACCTACACAAAAGAGATAAACACCACAAAAACAAATACGGCTGAGCCAAAGAATGCTCAGTAACGGATGAACAATAGTAATAAAGAAATTCAGAAGGTGGTGAAAAATAGGAAAAATTCAAGTGAAAATATAACCAGATAGTTGTCAGAATCAAGATCAGAACAGTAATCAGTGGTCTGAGTTTTATATTTCAGAAACATTAACACATTTTATATTTTAAGTCATAATTAGAACATTACAGAATATACCACGAGCCGACTGTACATACAAAAGTGTAAGGTTCATGGATAGCTACTCCCGCTTACCAGACACATGAGATAGTTAGTGTTGGCATACACGTCAGTATCCCCCAGAAATCAAAAGTACAATTTAAAATTATCCTAGGACCAGTCCATACGCCTCCCCAGAATTCAGTAGGTGCACAGTGTACTATCAGAGTACTTATGGAGATGCCGTGAACTCAACTAACCGTCACGGATGGTTCCATATCATGGTTGCCACCATGAAGGGCCTGTAGTCATCCTTACAGGTAGGGCATGCTCGGGTAACAAAATACAGTTTCAGAAAGTTCAGTGGGGTAGTCAAACTACCAATTAATGTCATGTTAGAACCATGCAATAATGAATACGATATAATTTAGAGTTATTGTATGTTAAACGAAACAGGGAAACACGATATCATATCTTGGCAATCAGAATTCAGAACAATACAGAAATAAATTTTAATGATTACAGAAAAAGATTACAGAAACATATTACAGAACAGAAAATACTATGAGGCAAAGGTATAAAATCCGTACAATAACGGACAACAGAATTTATACTATGAGTTAAATAAACGGAATCCGTATCTTAGCCTTAGCAATTAACTTAGGAAATAATCAGAAAATAAACACAAACACGTAGTCCACTTCTCCGACGATTCAGAAATCTGTATTTTATTTAATTTCATGTTAAGTTTAAAAAGAATAACATTTAAAGTTTGTATACGTAATTGGTTAGATTTTTAGTATTTAGACCTTTAACGTTAACCTTGTTGAATTGATTTCTTTTACTAACTTCTTGATTAATATTTGTAAATATTCTTTAATTTTGTAAGTTAGAGATTTCTAAAGTTTTTGATCGGAACGGTTATGATTTACACACTTTTATAATGAAAATAAATAAAAAGTTGTTTCGGATAGAACTCGAACTCGTGACCTCTTGAATCAGATTTTCAAGATTAACGGTTTAAACCCAATTGATAAATACTTATTTAGTTATTGTAAAAAAAACTAATAATGCAATAAATAAAATAATCTAAAAAAAAACAATGGTTTCAACCTACAACCTTAAAAACTTATCCCTTGATCTAAACAACTCTGATTGATTGATTACTTTGACTTTGTTTACTAAGGACCAGAAGCCAAAAATACTTGCTGGGAGGGATTAGAACCCGCAACCTCCCAATTGTGTGCTTATGTATTTAACCACTCCACCAAAGCCTTCAATAAGTAACACCACCCATAGTTTTTAGTTTTATTTTTATTCTTTAGCCTCTCATCCTTTGATCTTCCTCAACATATACTTACAGTACAGCTATGGCAAAGTTTTATTTTTAATATATATATATTTTTTAATTACTATATTTAAACTTTTAAATAGATATATACGTATGTATAGTATCCAATTTACAAAAGATAATTATGGAACTTTTATTTCCAGATACAATTAGTAAGAATTTTTAAGTTAACATGAAAACTAAAACTATGGATTTACAACCCTGCTTGACTAATTAAAACGGTTTAGAACTTTACCTCAAGTTGCGATACAAGAGTGATTGTTATCAAAAAAACAGTATCATTACTAGATTAACACTCTTTGATCGATCATGGCTTCCGATAGTGGTGAGAGATGCGTTGGAATAGGAGAGTTCTAATGTTGGCTCACTATGTATAATATAATATATATACATATAGTGTTAAGTCGGTTCTTTTACTTCCACACATGAAGACTTCGATTTTTTATTTTATTTTATTTTATATACATATATATATATATATATAACTAATTTAGAGTAAAAATAAATATAATTAGAATTAAAATATGGTTCAAATATGGGTCTGTTTCTAAGTTAGTTTACAATTTAGTTGAATCCGGTTGTGAGTTAACTCGAGTAATATTTATTTAGATGCTACCAATTTAATCAACTAATATCAAAATAGAATTGTAGCTTATTATAAACATTAGACTTGATTAGGTTAATTATTTGTTTCGGTTTATTTATAATAACCGAGTCAAAATTTATAAAATTAATTAATTCAGTTCTCAAAATAAATCGGATTTTTGATACTTAACTTATTGTTATTGTTTATATATTTTATTTTAAACTTTTATAACAGTTGAATTTTTCGGTTATTATATTAACTATCATCCAAGACATACGAAGCACAAGTTCTTGCATCTTGAACGAAAGTCATTCAATAAAACCAATTAGTGACAAATACAATGACTAATGATTGTCTAAATAAAATTTTGTGTATGTACGTTATAGGAAGTAGAACATATGATGCCATCTTATTTGAGGGAAGCGAAGAACAAAGATGGACAAAACACCATCTGAGTTATTCTCTAAAGAAAACGAACATCTCATTTCCAAAGGATTCGAAATGATAAAAGATTGTGTGATAGTCGCCACGCTTATCATCGTCGTTGCATTTGGTGCAGCCTTTGCAATTCCAGGTGGCTACAACCAAGAACATGGACTTCCGGTTTTCATTCATCAGCGAGCCTTCATAGTTTTCGTTTTTGCAGACGCTGTTTCGTTGGTAACCTCCTTAACCGCGCTTATTGTGTTCTTGTCTGTCCTTGCATCTAGTGACAATCAACGTGGTTTGATGGATTCGTTCTCCAGAATTCTGTTGATAAATCTACTATTTCTGATCATCTCTGTGGCAGCAATGATGGTGACTTTTAGTGCTAGTTTCTTTGTGCTATACCACAACAAGTTGAGATGGCTACCTATCTTTATTTCTGCATTTGCTACCACACCAATCATCCAGTTTATAGTATTGCAACATTCTGTATTTGTGGATATGCTTCGCTCTATGCTCCATTCTCACTATGTGTTTCAGCCCAAGAAACTTGTGCTTTACACCACAAAACCGAGGTTACCCTTGGATTAGCTAGTAAAAATATATGCATTTCGTTTTAGATCTTACCATGTACTGATGATCTTTTTGTTGTCTAAGAAATCCACCATGCTTGCTAAGAGTCAGCCATTTGTGCTCTATATTTGTTTAAAATAACGACTTATTTAAATAAATTTTTCCTACCATAAAATACAACATCAACTTTGAAGAAGCAAAAATCCATACCATGAGTGATAAGGGACTTGGCTGTCTCGTAAAAAGGGGATAATCCTTCGACTTAGATTCATTGTTTAATCATTCCCCTCATGACCCCTCATGCATTTGTGTATAAAAGGCACAGGGTTTTGTTAAAAGAGTGTTTTAGTGAGAGAAGTATGTTTGAAAAGGTTTTTGAGCTCTTATCTTAGTGGGACTACTATAAGCTTGCTAGAATTGGACGTATCCCACTCAGGAGGTTAGCCCAACAAACTTCAAACTGGATTGTTCATCTTGCATGTAGGGAATGATAGTTAACCCTAGAACATGAACATTTTCATGAGTTTCACTCGCTTAAAGCTTTAACTATAACAATTTGTTTAGTTGATTACTATGACAATGTGATAATGCAATCATGATTCAAATCATTCTAAAAGAAAATTATCGAAGAACGAAAAATAAAACATTATGTTAATTTGTGGGGATCATCAAGAAGAATGTGTTATTGCCAAGTAATACGTACCTTCCCTTTGTAAGATTCAGTATCACACAACAATTTATTTATTTATTTTGATAAAGAACATAGCCAAACAAGCTCACCTCTCACTCTCTGGACATTAAACAAAGGAGGGGAAGGCAGCAAAATAAAAAAACATACAACCGGGACGGTGCATACGCCTCCTAGACAAAGGCAAACCGGCTAACAACAAAACTTACCAAAACTGCCCAAATGAATTCACGAGGACATATCCTGGTATCCTTTACAAAAAAGGGCATCTCTATACAAAAAATTACACGGCCCAACAAGACAGCACAGAAAAATATACAAAATCAAGGCCCAAACCCAAAAAGGCAGTTACAATTGAATCAGCCAACAAAAAAAAGCCCCACACCAAGATCCCACGAGCAACCACGGCTAGGGGGTGGGCAAAAAAACCAGACCTGGAACCGACAACCGGAACCGGAACCGGTGGGTACGGTTTTTCAGACAAATTATAACTGGAACGGAAACGGAAAAACCGGAACTGGTTCCACCTGTACCCGGCCAAAACCGGAACCGAAACCGAAACCGGCCAAAACCGGAACCGGTCAAAAACCAGTTGGAACCGGTCGAAACCCGGAACTGGAACCGGAACCGGGTATTGACTTTGTTGACTAGAGCCGGAACCGGTTCTAAAAAAAACCCGATTTGCGCCCCTCTAACCACGGCCACCAACCGCCCCAGTGTCCCACAGCCAAAACAAACAAGACCAGCCTAAAATCTCTATAACGGAACCCTGAGGGCTGAGGGCCTGAGGCAAACTTTATTTGCCCAATCTTCAAAGGCCCAATCTTTTCCCCGATCATACCAAAAATCCGAAGCCCAGACAGAAAGTGAAGCAGGGACGAAAGAAACCAAAGCCCAAGGACCAAAGACAGCCCAAAACTCCAACCAACAAAAAAAAAAAAAAAAACCCACCAAGGAATTCTGATGAACCGAGATCTCCTCCATACAACAACAAAGCAGAACCAAGGTCATCAAAACCAACCAGACACCAAATGGTTCCGGTTAACAAATTCAATAACCAGTTCCATTTTTGACCGTTTCAAACCGGTTTTTGGTCGGTTCCGGCTCAGGTTTTTCCGGGTAAAATGTGAAACCGGTTCCACTTTTTTCAGTTCCAGTTCTGGCTTTTTTCCCACCTCTACCAACCATCACCCCAAACCAACTCAATAGGACCCATAATTTTTTTTTTTTTTTTTATGTTTTGAAGAGCCTTTCAATTTGACATAATGGGTATTCTTAACATTGTTTAAGTTTTTAAAAAGTTTATAAAATAAAAATGATGAAAAAGAAAGAAAAAAAGTAAAAGAAAAAGAAAAAACAATTTAAGAGTAAATTACATAACACTTCTTTAACTACACACCTACATAATTTGCCTTTTATGGGAAGAGGCAAAAGAGTCAGTTTAAAAAAAAATGTGGTTAGTATACATGATCTAACTTTTATAAAATATGAAGAAAAGAAATGTATAAAGTTATCAACATGCAAGTATGTAGACAAATGACGTTTTTTTTTTCAACTTACATCACTATGTATGCTTAGTAAAAACTAAAAGGATGAAAATGCATCATTATAAACGAGATCAAATTATATATAATAATAAATAAGATGGAGGGGAACACTACCTCTTTTGTCTTTTTATGGTTTTTTCCCACATAAAATGGAGGAAAAATGAAAAAAAAAAAAAAAACGAGCTGGCTCGTGCCTCGAGGTTTTTTACGAGCCAAGCTGGAGCCAGGATTTTTGGCTCGAAAAGAATTTCGGTTCGCCTCGAGCTCGGCTTGAAAATTCACGAGCCGAGCTGGAGCCAGGCCTGACTCGGTTCAGCTCGACTCGATTACAGCCCTGCTTTCATATCACGTGCCTTCCAGGACATTTTTTTTCGTTTGCTTTTTATAATATCATTTATTTATATTTAAATTATGATAAATTAACTTAATAATACTAATAATGTTGGTAATTAAATAATACTAAAGTTCAAATAATATTATTATTATATAATTAAATAATACTAATAATTAAATATTATTAATAATTATTAACTAATACTAATAATAAATATTATTAATAATTTAATAATAATATCTAAATTTAATAATAATATTTATATAAAATATTAAATATTAAATATTAAAATTGTTTAAATATATTTTGTTATGGTGTAACAGATACGTCTATAACGGATACACATTACAATTTTACGTTGAAGTGACAACTGTTATGACGTGTACCAAATTGTGTATGTTTTCTGATATTCGAATTGCAGAGGAATTCCCGCTGCAACGCGCGGGGTGACCCACTAGTTAATTATTAATTATCATTGGGTGAATTGTTTTTGTTTTTCTTAACGTCTCTTTTTCGTTAAATATATATGTATTTGTTTTAGTTTTCTTTACGCTATATTCCCAAGTTCATTTAAGAAGAAAAAAGAAAGTAATTAGGAGAAAAGGAGAAACATTTTTGTGTTCATAAGTTTCATTTAACGAATGAAGGAAAATGAAAATAACACATGTTGTGTTCCCGAGTTTCATTTAAGGAAGGAAAGGGAGAAAGTAAAAGGAAAACTAGGGAAAATAATTTAGTTTTCCTTTCCTTCCGATTAGGATCGAAATAAAAGGAAATAATTTCATCATTTTCTTTTTGTTTCCTCTCATTTCTTTTTGTTTCCTTTCCCATTATGTTCTTTATTTTAATAAACTCGAAAACATAGCGTTAATGCTTTAGTTTTCAGTCATTTTTTAACTTTTGTTTATTACTGCAATTTTTTATTGTTTTACTTTTATAATTAACTTTATAATTACCGTTGTGTCTATATGTATGCTCAGGTCTTTGACGTTTTTATTTTTATTTTTTTTTCAGGTTTTTCTATGGTTCGTCCTTCGTCATGAAGAGAATGTGTGACTGTGTGAGACCCTTTTTTAAGGGTTTTTAAGGTTTTGTTATATGTTATTTTTATCATTGTGGACACGGTTGTGTTTTCGTTTAAGTTTTATCCCAAGATTTTTATAAATAGGTTTGCCTCTAACTTGAAATGAGCGTGCTAAATATGTGAATATGTTGTTTCGATATGTTCATTCTTCAAAGTTTGATATGTAGGCACAACTTTATATGTTTTTCTGTACATTCTCTTGTATAATGTCTTGTCTTATAGAACATGTAAGTTGTATTCTTATGGAATATAATATGTACCTATTGTATTTCACATTTTGATATGAATCTTATTCATGTTCTTGTGCATAAATGAGACTCCTGCTCCAACACGTGAAGCGATAAACCACAAGTTTGCTTTATGTTTTGAAGCTTCACTGCCATCCATTAAGAATACTAAAAAAATATAGTTTTAAGTATATTTCACTCAAATGAAATGCGAAGAAAAGTGTTGCAAAGGAAATTACATGAAGGCTTAGGCTATGTGTTATTATTAAGTCTCTATCACTCCACGTAGGCGTCACGTAGATGCCACATAATCAACCAACACCTTCACCCCTTTATCACTCCACGTCATCATCACATGTGTTATCATTACCCTCTCATCAAGTGCCCATCACCCCCTCCTTTTTCCCCTTTTCTTCTCCTTCACGCCGTGAAGGCCCTCACGACTTGCTACCACAGGGTGGTCACACCCTTGTGTGTAGTGGTTAATGTGGGTGAGGGCGTGATGGAGGGTGGGAAGCCCTCCTCACACCTCATAACACATGGTCTATACACTAAAAGATATTGTAAACTACACGTAGGCAAATTAGCTTGCCTTGCACTATAATCTAATAATCGTGATATTTTTTTTTTAAAGGATAAATGATCAAGGCAAGCTACAACCATTGATCGTGTAAGCATGGCATGCCATGCTGCATCCACTAGTTTGTTTGTACAATGATAAAGGACACATGAGAATAATGATGCTCAATGGTGGATCTACATCATAAGGTGTGGGTTCACATAAACTCGCCCTGTTTATATTCAACTATTGATTTTCTCTCTGTGATGTATCAGTAAGCAAAATGGATGTTATTGGTGGTTAAACCCTTAGGTGAAGTTAATTCCAGTCAAATAAACTTAGCAAACTCCATTTAGGTAACGCCGCAAACCCAACAAGGGGTGTTGCCACCAGTGGCGTACCCACTTGAGAAGCAAGGAGGCAACCGCCCACCTTGGAATTTTTTTTAGTAGTATATATATATGTTAAAATCTCGATTGCCCCATAAAATTTTGCAATTGTCCCCTTTAACTTTTAATTTTAAGTTTTATTTAATAAAATCAAGTTGAAAAAGACTCAACAAATAATTAAAACCCAATTTAAAACTAAGTTTAGTATTAGTTTTAATAAGCTAAACTACCACTAGCTTTTAAATAACTCCATTATTAATTTTAATAATCTATTAACATAATACTTGAAGTCAGATTTACGTAATTGAATTGATGATGTGATTTAAATGATAGTTGTATTTGTTTTGTGAATAAAGCGTTACTTATAAAAGTCTCCCTGTAGGTTGTTTTGGATAAATTTCAAAAAAAAAAATTAATAGAGAAGGACTTTACATGTATTGCACTTTTATTATTCTTTTGTTTATAAAATTTAGTTTGATTGTCTTTTTATAACTTGACCCAACCTGATTGGATCCAACCCGACTTGAACAAAAGAGAAAAAAAACATTATATAAAAATAATCAATCAATCAATATTGATTGATTATTTTTATATAATGTTTTTTTTTTTTATGTTTTGAAGAGCCTTTCAATTTGACATAATGGGTATTCTTAACATTGTTTAAGTTTTTAAAAAGTTTATAAAATAAAAATGATGAAAAAGAAAGAAAAAAAGTAAAAGAAAAAGAAAAAACAATTTAAGAGTAAATTACATAACACTTCTTTAACTACACACCTACATAATTTGCCTTTTATGGGAAGAGGCAAAAGAGTCAGTTTAAAAAAAAATGTGGTTAGTATACATGATCTAACTTTTATAAAATATGAAGAAAAGAAATGTATAAAGTTATCAACATGCAAGTATGTAGACAAATGACGTTTTTTTTTTCAACTTACATCACTATGTATGCTTAGTAAAAACTAAAAGGATGAAAATGCATCATTATAAACGAGATCAAATTATATATAATAATAAATAAGATGGAGGGGAACACTACCTCTTTTGTCTTTTTATGGTTTTTTCCCACATAAAATGGAGGAAAAATGAAAAAAAAAAAAAAACGAGCTGGCTCGTGCCTCGAGGTTTTTTACGAGCCAAGCTGGAGCCAGGATTTTTGGCTCGAAAAGAATTTCGGTTCGCCTCGAGCTCGGCTTGAAAATTCACGAGCCGAGCTGGAGCCAGGCCTGACTCGGTTCAGCTCGACTCGATTACAGCCCTGCTTTCATATCACGTGCCTTCCAGGACATTTTTTTTCGTTTGCTTTTTATAATATCATTTATTTATATTTAAATTATGATAAATTAACTTAATAATACTAATAATGTTGGTAATTAAATAATACTAAAGTTCAAATAATATTATTATTATATAATTAAATAATACTAATAATTAAATATTATTAATAATTATTAACTAATACTAATAATAAATATTATTAATAATTTAATAATAATATCTAAATTTAATAATAATATTTATATAAAATATTAAATATTAAATATTAAAATTGTTTAAATATATTTTGTTATGGTGTAACAGATACGTCTATAACGGATACACATTACAATTTTACGTTGAAGTGACAACTGTTATGACGTGTACCAAATTGTGTATGTTTTCTGATATTCGAATTGCAGAGGAATTCCCGCTGCAACGCGCGGGGTGACCCACTAGTTAATTATTAATTATCATTGGGTGAATTGTTTTTGTTTTTCTTAACGTCTCTTTTTCGTTAAATATATATGTATTTGTTTTAGTTTTCTTTACGCTATATTCCCAAGTTCATTTAAGAAGAAAAAAGAAAGTAATTAGGAGAAAAGGAGAAACATTTTTGTGTTCATAAGTTTCATTTAACGAATGAAGGAAAATGAAAATAACACATGTTGTGTTCCCGAGTTTCATTTAAGGAAGGAAAGGGAGAAAGTAAAAGGAAAACTAGGGAAAATAATTTAGTTTTCCTTTCCTTCCGATTAGGATCGAAATAAAAGGAAATAATTTCATCATTTTCTTTTTGTTTCCTCTCATTTCTTTTTGTTTCCTTTCCCATTATGTTCTTTATTTTAATAAACTCGAAAACATAGCGTTAATGCTTTAGTTTTCAGTCATTTTTTAACTTTTGTTTATTACTGCAATTTTTTATTGTTTTACTTTTATAATTAACTTTATAATTACCGTTGTGTCTATATGTATGCTCAGGTCTTTGACGTTTTTATTTTTATTTTTTTTTCAGGTTTTTCTATGGTTCGTCCTTCGTCATGAAGAGAATGTGTGACTGTGTGAGACCCTTTTTTAAGGGTTTTTAAGGTTTTGTTATATGTTATTTTTATCATTGTGGACACGGTTGTGTTTTCGTTTAAGTTTTATCCCAAGATTTTTATAAATAGGTTTGCCTCTAACTTGAAATGAGCGTGCTAAATATGTGAATATGTTGTTTCGATATGTTCATTCTTCAAAGTTTGATATGTAGGCACAACTTTATATGTTTTTCTGTACATTCTCTTGTATAATGTCTTGTCTTATAGAACATGTAAGTTGTATTCTTATGGAATATAATATGTACCTATTGTATTTCACATTTTGATATGAATCTTATTCATGTTCTTGTGCATAAATGAGACTCCTGCTCCAACACGTGAAGCGATAAACCACAAGTTTGCTTTATGTTTTGAAGCTTCACTGCCATCCATTAAGAATACTAAAAAAATATAGTTTTAAGTATATTTCACTCAAATGAAATGCGAAGAAAAGTGTTGCAAAGGAAATTACATGAAGGCTTAGGCTATGTGTTATTATTAAGTCCCTATCACTCCACGTAGGCATCACGTAGATGCCACATAATCAACCAACACCTTCACCCCTTTATCACTCAACGTCATCATCATATGTGTTATCATTACCCTCTCATCAAGTGCCCATCACCCCCTCCTTTTTCCCCTTTTCTTCTCCTTCACGCCGTGAAGGCCCTCACGACTTGCTACCACAGGGTGGTCACACCCTTGTGTGTAGTGGTTAATGTGGGTGAGGGCGTGATGGAGGGTGGGAAGCCCTCCTCACGCCTCATATATCAGTAAGCAAAATGGATGTTATTGGCGGTTAAACCCTTAGGTGAAGTTAATTCCAGTCAAATAAACTTAGCAAATTCCATTTAGGTAACGCCCCAAACCCAACAAGGGGTGTTGCCACCAGTGGCGTACCCACTTGAGAAGCAAGGAGGCAACCGCCCACCTTGGAATTTTTTTTAGTAGTATATATATATGTTAAAATCTCGATTGCCCCATAAAATTTTGCAATTGTCCCCTTTAACTTTTAATTTTAAGTTTTATTTAATAAAATCAAGTTGAAAAAGACTCAACAAATAATTAAAACCCAATTTAAAACTAAGTTTAGTATTAGTTTTAATAAGCTAAACTACCACTAGCTTTTAAATAACTCCATTATTAATTTTAATAATCTATTAATATAATACTTGAAGTCAGATTTACGTAATTGAATTGATGATGTGATTTAAAGGATAGTTGTATTTGTTTTGTGAATAAAGCGTTACTTATAAAAGTCTCCCTGTAGGTTGTTTTGGATAAATTTCAAAAAAAAAAAATTAATAGAGAAGGACTTTACATGTATTGCACTTTTATTATTCTTTTGTTTATAAAATTTAGTTTGATTGTCTTTTTATAACCTGACCCAACCTGATTGGATCCAACCCGACTTGAACAAAAGAGAAAAAAAAAATTATATAGAAATAATCAAACGAGCTTAAAAATTTTCGCCCCTCATGAAAAAATTTTCTGGGCCGCCACAGGTTGCCACCTTGACCCATGTTCGCTGACTGGCCAGCGAGACCGCCCCAGGGCTTTGCCCCTAAGACCCCGCAAGTGGGCCCGGCCCCCTTAACCCCGCTTGGTCCGGAGCTTACAAATTTTAAATGAGCGTACATTTTGCAACTCCGAACTCTTTGATGACAGTATTTTTTTAATTATTGACTTAATATATCGCACTGTTATTTTGGTGAACATTACAAAACCCAAACTGTCAACTCGACCCGATTCTATCTAATTGAAGCGTCTGAAAATAGTGAACCCATTGAAAAATTTCCTGGATCCCCACATGTTGTGTTGTTAAGGTTTCTCCAGTATTTGTCTGATCGAACTGGCATAGTCAAATACCGATAGAGGAGTGAACAACCAATCAAAATTAGTCACTTGTTGAAAGTGTAGTCATAAACAAAGGTGTTTTCGGTGTATCGGCAGCCACAAGTTCCTTAGAGGCGTAAGTAGTTGCAGTTGGGAGTTAGGTAGACTTTGAAATTAAGTACTTACTATGTATGTTAGTAGTTGCAGCTTCGTAAGAACTCTTGTTCTTTAGAAGCTTGTTTGAACTGTGTTTCATATACTCAAAGTAAATCAAGAGTATGTGTTTTGATTAACACTAGTATCAAATATAATATCCATATAACATTCCAATGATTTCCATCTCTTCTATCTTAAAGGTTGATGATTTAAATTGCACTAAACCAATCGACGGCTAAGACAACAAAAGCACTGTGTTTCATACTTTTTGTTGCTGATTAAAAGAAAATCAAAAGGAGAAGGAAATTTCTTTTCTAGAGACGCCATAAGGTTATTGAAAAAAGACTTTCGTCCCTGCGTTGACTGACCTATTATATGTTAACACGTGTAAAGGAAATAAAAAAAAAATCCCCTCTGTAGCGACGAGACGCTATATGTCTATATATAGCAACAACTTTTGTCGTCTATATAGATGTCGGCGTCTTACGTTGTTTTTCTCGTAGTGTCCTGCAAAAGCCAGATGTTAAATTTAAGAATGGAACAAAATGAGTGTGTTTACACTTGAAAAAAAGTTATTCAAGACGCATAAAGGGGCTGTTTGTTTTTTAGAAAAACGTTTGCAAAGGTCTGCGAGACCTCTTTTGTCTGCACCCCGCAGACCAAGGAAAGATGTAAGGTGTTTGTTTTCTCGCAGACATTTCATTAAAAAACTTCTGCGAGACCTCTTCTTGGAAAAGAGGTGGACCATCATCTTCAAACCTCTTCTCATTTCTCACCCCCATCTCATGCTCACGATCGCCCCTCATATGAAGAGGTTTTCTTGTTTGAAGATGTTTTTGGAAAACAAACACCTTCAAAAACTCTTCTTACAGAGGTTCGGTCCACCTCTTCTGCAAAAGAGGTTTGCAGATGTGGTCCGCAGACTGCAGATGTTTTACCTCTTCAAAAACAAACAGCACCAAAATGTTGTTCGTCAATATTATTGTTTGTGTTCTTTTTTGTAATTCTTTCAGCTAGCATTGATTTTCAGATGCAACTGCAAATATTAATTCTCTATTCTTTATGTTCATGTGATGTTGGAGGACTGCAGGCCAGTATATAATAAACATTTGCAAGTTGGCACGTTAATCATTTTCAAAGTTAAAAATATTAATTTTAAACAGCCATTTGCAACGACTGACTGTTTTATTTTTGTTTTTGTTTTTCTTTTTTTATTGTATTAAACAACCACTCACCGATTACATAAAGACAATGATTTTCAGGTGCTATCTGCAGATTCAATTCTCTTAACTGTTAATGTTATACTCTTTATGTTCATGTGTGATGTGCAGGTCACTAAACAATAAATAGTTCAAGCTCAGAATTGAAGCAGTCAGTGAACATTTGACAATGGAAGATACCTTGATGAAGCATGAACAAACAATTGACATTTCTAGTGGCTCCCTTCCATATCTATTTGGTAATATGCATACTTCTACTTCTACCGCTTAATCGAACAAAATATCGAATGTGTAGTTTGTTGGGGAATCCATGGTAAAAGTAGTATTCAACTTCTAGTGGTTGGGTTTATATGCTTTGGTGTTTGGATTGTAGTTGTTCAAACCATATCTTTATCATCGTACTCAGTATATCTGCTATTAATAAAGCTAAGGTAGAGTTTGAGTAGGATAAGATGAAGGCAGTCTTGCCTCTATCCAGTAGGACTAGAGAGGCTGTTTTCAGTGAGAAACTCTAGTTGTTCAAACCACATGATAGGGTCAAAGAATGGCTTAATTTAATTGGATAAGAATTTCAAGTTGTTTGTTAAGCTTAGGGATAAAAAGGAAATAGTTGTGGAAGGTAAAGAGAAGTAAGGTAGGGGTGTTCATCGGGTCGGATAACGAGTTATTCGGATTTGAAAATTTTAAGACCCTATCCGAAACCCGACCCGATCCAAAATTTGTTAATCCGATCCGAATATATCCGAAAAACCCGAATAAACTTATTTTTTCATCCGAACAATCCGAATAACCCGAATAAACAGGGTTTATTCGGGTTATTTGGATTGAATTCGGATATCCGATCCGAATAAATAAGATTTTGTATATCCGATATCCGATCCGATCCGAATTCGAAAAACAGATATCCGACCGAATCTATCTGAATATCCGAATCTTTAATTCGGATTAGTTTTTTCTGGTTTCGGATACGATTCAGTGTTCGGATTTTTTTGGATTTTTTGAACACCCCAAAAGTAAGGATCAACATAAAAAATGGTTGGTACCAACTTTAAGTGATGTATTTTAAGCATCTAAATTAGATTATATAACTTATTAACTTTGGGTCAATTGATGAGAGAAGGATATGATATGCCTTGCACTTTGAGATGATGATGCATGTGTACGTTATTGTTCAAAGAAGATCAAACGTTACTTAGTTGAAAATTGATTTAGCTAAGAATAATATGTTTATTTTGATGACGACACTGTGTACAAGCTATGGCATAATAGACATAGGCACCTTCATTGTCAAGCACTTCATCAAGGTTTTTATATTTATACATCATCTCCGTCGCCTATGCATCATACTCAAATAAAACAATTACATCACGCACATATTACTTTTACTCATATGTACTTTTGAATATCTTTTATTGATAAAAAAAATACAAAATAATAGTGTTATTGATACACGGTGTATCAACAATCTAACCTCTTCAACAACTCCATGACAAAAGTATGGTCAATGGCCTACCCATATCAAAAATTTTCACAACTATGAAGGCCTGATACTTTCAAATTTGTATGACCTAATGGAAGCACCTAGTATCGATGTTAGTAAGTACTTTATGTTATTCATTATGTGATTATGATTTTTAAGAATGTGATTTTTTTTAGCCGGGAGACTCTCACGACGCAGCCTCTTTACCTTATTGGGGTAGGGGTCAGGTTTGTTTTCATCTCCCCTTCAGACCTCACAAAGTAGGATTACACTGGGTACGTGTTGTTGTTGGATTTAATTTATTTTAAGAATTAATTAAAAGCTTTCATAAAATTGAATTTGTTCAAAAATATTACTCGTTTAGCTATTGAGCCCGAGCTTGAGCTTTACATATCGAGCCGACTCGCAAGCCTAAACAAACTTTTTATTTTTATAACTTTTATTTATTATATTAAGTGTATATTTATAAAATTAATTATTGTTATATATAAAACTATGATAAATATATTTAAATCTTATATTTTATGTTAAATTTAGAAAGTAAAATTAAAAATATATATTAGATTAGTAATTAAAGTAAATAAATTAAACTATTAATTAAAATACAAACGACCCAAGCTCGAGCCTAAAGATTTTCTATCAAGCCGAGCTTGAGCTCGAACCTTATTTTGTCTAAACAAACCGAGCTCGAGCCTTAACAAGCTCGGGATCGGCTCGGTTTGGCTCGTTTACACCCGTAAAAGCAAAGATAAAAAATAAAGTGAGTGCAAAATAAAGATGACTCGATCACTGATAAGAGTGGTGAGTATACATCAAATGAATTTATGGATAAAATTCGATTCTAATTCAAGAACAAGTATGAAATTCAAGTGATTTTCGAATAAACCAGAGAATGATCAATCAATCCAATTTTGGATATACGCAGGTTGAAGAAAACTGTCTCCAGGCAGTTTTCAAGTTTTATTCTTCCTAAATTTGCCACTAGACTAATAAAACGAATTTTATTTCAAAATTCGGAATATTAATTTTTCTATTGATTTTTCAATATAGCAACCCGACTCCAACCAGCCGCCCCTTGGAAACCCCATTAAATTATAAAAGCTTAAACAAGTGTGCACTCCACACCCAACTTGCTTAGTGGATCTCATAATCCACATTGATTAACAAAATTAATCCAATTACACTAAAATATCTAACAGAAAGAACATAATTGTCTTAGCACTAATCATAAGCATGATAAAAAGCAAAGCATAGACACTACCAAACTTCTTTTGGGTAGAAGCAGTAGCCACTGATGTCTGCTGCTGAGTATTTAAAACATGTCTGCTACTAAGGATCTTACTAATCAAACTCCAATGGAGATCTTAACATAAATGAAGCTTTAGTTCATCACCTGAGAGTGTTTGGATGTGTGGCCTATGTTGTAATCCCTTCATAACTTAGAAAGAAGTTAATGAGAAGTTAGAGAAGTGTATCTTTATTGGATATATAGCCTCCAAACTAAAGGGTATAGATTGTACAATCCTATAACCAAGAATATTATCACAAGTTCTTGGAAGATACTCAATAGAACTAGAAAGGTAAAAAAAATTTGATCTGACTTATTATCTTATTAAAACTCCTACTTATGAGTTATGAAAACACATCTACTCATGGCATTACAACCATCATCAATGAGTACACCTTCATGCATATGATCTATTTCATGTTTCTAAAGCTCCTGTTGGAGAAATTTGTCAAAATCAGTGGGAAATCTATTAGATCGTGTATGAATCACTATCCGAAATCAATATTTCTTCCCTCAAGTTCAAAAAACTTGATTATGGGATAATCCAATAGAGGGAATCAGAGATACGAATTTCGATTGTATTTTGGAAAAGTCTGCGAATTCGTTTCTATATTCATCACCAACCAACCGCAAGTTAGTTATTGGCGGTTGGTTTTGGCAGGTGAAATCGCGGGTCAAGTCATCAGTCAAGGTAATTCCGAACATAACAAATAAGTAAATTCCGTTTAGGTTTCGGGGGGCGTGGCCCCCTTGACCCCCGCACTTGGTCAGGAGCTCAGAAATATTAAACAAGTGTGCAATCTGCACCTCCAAGTCTTTAATATTTCTTTACATCCAATTACACTAAAATATACAACAGCTCGTCAGCTCCTACTACTAAGACTGCCACTATTAACCAGGCTCTTAATTGAAGACCCTTGTGATGGGATTCGACTCGTGCTAAGGTTGTCTCGTTGCACTTTAACCAGACTTGGTATCACCTCACTCTCAAACCAAGATTGTCGGTTGTATGTGGGTATACAATCTTAAACATAATCCTAATGGGTCTATTATTACTAAAGGCTTTCTTTAGACGAAGTGTGTTTATTACACTGATACATTTAGCCGTTTGGGTGAACCTACTATATGGATCGTAATGTTAGTTATTTTGTTTTGCATAACGAATCTTTGTGCATGCGTTGTTTCACTTTCGCATATCGCTATGTTCCTAACACTAATGCTCTTGCAAAAGAAGCTGTCTGGGAATGAAATGATCAACTAATAATTAACATTTGTTTGGTATTTACTATGAAGGAAATAGAGAAGATTACTTAACCTTGACTGTTCCATTATATGAAGCATCAGTTATGGGTGATTGGGAAACTGCAAGGTTCATCTTCGACAAACATCCGAATTTGGTTCGGTTTAATCTGAGTAAGAATTTTGGCACAACATTACACGTGGTTGTGACAGCAGAAGAGACCGAGTTGACCTTAAATTTTGTGAAGAATCTAGTAAATATGATGACAAGGGAGGAGTTGGAGCTTAAAAATAACCATTCCAACACCGCGTTTTGGGTAGCATCTGCATCTGGAAAAAAGAAAATGGCTAAGATTATGATCGAAAAGAATCAAAGCCTTCTAGACATCCGTGGTAATGGTGATTATCTGCCATTGACCATCAGTGCTATGAACGGGATACACAACATGGTGAAGTATTTATACAAGAATTCTAAGAAGATGACGGGTGATCATTGGACAGATAAAGATAGGAGTTTGACACTCTCACATTGTGTGAAGCGGGATTTCTTTGGTAACTCATTTTTTTAATTTCCTTATAAAAAAGACCTAAATTAAAGTTTTTAAAATTCAATATTTATATCCATATTTTTTACTATTTTCTATCTCAATTTTTATCTTGGTTTCATATCATTTTGTGTAGCTGTTGCCCTTCAAATCCTTGATGACCATCCAGAACTCGCTCAAGACGTGTCTTTACTTGAAGTTTTGGCCCGGAAGCCTGATGCATTTAAAACTGTAGAAAATAATTTGATCACAAGAATCATAGTAACAAGTAAGTATTAGTTATGTTTAGAGATATAGGCATTCATTAATAATATTCACGGTTTTATTTTATATTATTAATTATTATTATTACTATTTCATTTTTTTTTTTGAACAAACGCACCTGTCTCTAGCAGGATTGAAACCAGTATTCAACATCTTCTGGTTTTATTTAGTTTTTGGTTGTTTCTTGTTTTCAGCATTAAGATTTTTTCATATGAAAGAGCAACCTATGGCTGAAGAGGATACCGAGTCACTGAAATTACTAAAAATCATTTGGGGACATGCTACCAGAACAATGAACCTTGATGAAATTGAGGTTATGCTCAAACGCAATGGAGTTTTATTTGTTGCTGCAGAAATGGGCAATACGGGGTTTATCGTTGAGTTGCTTCGAACCTATCCGGATCTTATGCTTGATAGAAATGAGGATGGGCACACTATATTCCATATCGCTGTTATGAACCGTCATCAAGGTATCTACAACTTGTTGTATGAGATAGGCAGCTACAGAAACAATGTGTGCAAAATAAGGGGCAAAGGCTGGAATAATATGCTTCATTTAGTTGGGAAGAGTTCAAAGAAAATGGCAGCCAAGAGATCAGGAGCATCTCTCTTGATGCAAAGAGAATTACTGTGGTTCATGGTATATCTTCTAAAGTTTTAATATATTCCTAAACTCCTTAATTAGTTGATTGGTTTGGATTTTAATAATTCAAGCTATGACATTGACCCATTGTTTGATAATAATTCATTCTAATAGCTTACAACAAAAATAACAACAAACTTACACAGTATATCCCACTTTTCAGTAGGGTCTGGGAGGGGAAGGATGGACACAAACCTTACTCTTATCCCAGTTGGGATAAAGAGGCTGCTCCGAAGGAGTCCCCGTCTCATAGTTATCGTTTGAAGTTATACATCCCAACATTTTTAACGTTATTTTCACATAAAAAGTAAAATAACATTAAAATTAGTGCAATTTTACTTTGGCCCTTTGATGACCCACACATATATTCTGATTCGATCCGGGTATTCAATCCCGCCGCTAAGATGCTCAGTTGACTCCTTAACCTTGATAGGAAGATGGCTTATTCAATAATTCGTGCAGAAGGGTAAGGAACTTTGGATGAACTAATGCGAATGGGTGTAAGCCTCGCTGCTCGGAAAACACCCAGTGCTGACCACACCGAGAGACACGAAAGCGCAGGTAACGCCAGTTGGCGAAGTGGCGTTAAGCATCCCTAGCGGTACGAAAAGAGAGGTCGTGATGATATCATCTACGTCCGTACCGCTCCTCGTGGAGTAGATCCCGCATCCAACCAAGTCTTTGAACAGGGAACGGGATAATTCCCACTACCGCTGGCAGGCCAGCCGGGCCGTGAGCACGGTGGGGACGGGCTTCCCAAAAAGCCAGCCCGGGCCGGGGTCAGTATAGAATGAAGGGGACGACCCTAATGTTGTGTTGGCAAAGCCAACTTCTCTGTCAACGTCTCCTTGTCTGTCGTTTGATTGGTGGTCAACGTCTCCTTCTCAGTCAACGTCTCCTTCTCTGTCTTGGCTTTCAGGTGAGTGAGATTGTTCATCTGATTGCGTATCTCTGAAATCAGACTTTTCATCTCGGATATCTTTCTATCCTTTTCATCCATCTCGAATTCCATCTTAGTGAATTTGGAACTAAGAGTGGCTTGAAGAGTCTCATATTGATGAGTTAGATAGTTGATGATTCTTTCAGGATTCCCAATGTTAGACAGATCATTGATATGCAGAGGTTCTGTATCAACCCATTGATTGCTCTGGCTATAAACTGGGTTCCTTTTTGATTCCATACTAAGACCAAGCAGGTAGTTAGTTTCTTTTCTGTGAATGGTTAGATTTTTCCAATTGATGCGAAAGTTGGAAGCTACAGAGACCTTTTCTTTACGAGAAGGGTCTTGATACTGTGACTGAAACCATTCTGGTGTAATCAGGTTTTTAGCAGCACCCGTGTACTTGAGAATCTCTTTCTCATCCATCGTTTAACTATAGCATGCCAGAAACGGGGAGTTGAGATGGTTAGACCTATTCCCCGAAATGCTCCTAGCATAGAAGCCTATGGTTCCATCTTGTTGTTGCTGGAGGTACACATCCCTCTTCTCGGTGTGGAGCGGATGTACACACAGGTCATACACATGAGCTGACAAGGAAGTTTCGTCTTTAGTAGGTTCATCTACATTACTAGATGTTTTTCCATCATTTTCGCATTCAGTTCTAGCTATTTCTGCACCTTCTGATCGACCTGAACAACATATACGGATCCCCTCCACCCCTTTTTTCATTACTAATCAAATATCCTTCACTATTTGACTAAAAATGGAGCGAAATGATCTTGTTTTGTTCCTCGGTTGAAAAGAGATATCTTGAGCAATCGGAGAAGCACTTTGATAAACAGATTTGATCTTGACCGACTCAATTAAGGTATTAGTCTTTGTTCTATTAGACAACAAAGATCGCATTTTTTTCACTTCGTTCAAATAAAAGTTGTACCCGTACGGAATTCTTCTGTTTCTCAGTATGATCTCTATCATCATCTCTATTCCCTTTATCAATTCTCCTATCCCACCTAGGTCTATGAATTTCTCTATCAATTCCATTACCTTATCCTTAGCCATGAGGTTCCAACATTTTTTCCTGAATTTTCGTAGGAGTTGTTCTCGGGCATACTCAAAATGGTTATTATACACCCCAACCTCGTCCCTTGGAAAGAAAAAGGTAGCACCGAAGAAAGGAAAGAGCGAGATGGTGGTTTTTGTTGTTCCCGCGAAGCGAGGATGATTCGACCAGCGAATGAAGTGGGTCAACTTTTTGTCTTCGGCCAAAAACTTTTTCTCGCTGGTCGAGCTTTCGACAAAAAAAGCGAAACGTATTCTCTTATCTAAGCTTCTTCCCTGTGCATGAGCTCCCCCCATGGTAGATGGTTCAACCACGCCCGGTTCCACGAAATGATTGAGAACTACGACGGGGTCGAAATGCATTTGGTTCTTTGTCTTCAATAAGTATTGCATGACCGAATAATTCAAGGAAGGGCGCACCGCAGGGAGGGTCCTTTAAAGTGGATGACTCATCGGGCTGTCGGAGGGGGACTTCTTTGACTTCTTTGAGAAAAAGAACTTGAATAACTTCGTTTTTCTGAAGGAGTCGTCATTTAGGAGGGCAGTGTCATTTACAAGCCCGGCGTATTTCGGATGCTTGAAGGCCCCGCTGACCCGAAGTGATTTAGAAAGATTCTTCTTTATCGATGGTGATCGGTCATGGTATCCATAGCGTTGCTTCTTTTTCGGCCAAATCATTCTAATAGCTTGCTCAATGATAATTCTAATGTTAACTTTTGTTACAAAGGGCAATCTTAGTTGCATAATCAAACATTGATTTACACTCGATTTCACTTACAATTATGACTGTAAACGAAATGAGAAACGTATAAGCAAAATCAAGTGAAAATCATTGATGGGGATATTGGATTTTCCTTGGCAACAAAAATAAAGGCTAGGATTATTATTTGTTAAATTGTTGGCATGAATTATTATCAGTTAATACTTCATAATTTGGATTATTGAAATCCAATTTGCCAAGTTTATGTAACATGCCTAATGTTTCAACAACCAGTGGTGGCAACATCACAATGATGTCGTTGTGGTGGTAGTAACGACGAAGTGGCGTCGGCATAGACATGATGGTGGTGACAAGGTTGGAATAGATTGTGAACATAGATGGTTTTAACTAAGTTTTATAAACTCAAATGTAAAATTAAATTAGACCAAAATTGACTGGCTATATATGTAATTTGAGTCAACCCAAATAAAAAACTACATATAAGTATTAAATATAACTTATAAAGATTAAAAGGAGTATTTACTGTTGTGTAGGAAGTAGAGGAGATGACGCCACCTTATTTGAGGGAAGCGAAGAACAAAGATGGTGAAACACCACATGAGTTATTCAGCAAAGAAAACGAAGATCAAGTTTCCCAAGGGTTGAACTGGACACAAGATTGCATGGTTGTTGCAACACTTATTATCACCGTTGCGTTTGCTGTAGCCTTTACGGTTCCAGGTGGCTACAAAGGAGATAACGGACTTCCTTTCTTCATTCATCAGCGTAGCTTGTTAGTTTTCGTTGTTACAGACGCCATTTCTTTGTTCTCTTCCTCAACTTCACTCCTAGTCTTCCTATCTGTCCTCACATCTCGTCACGGTCAACAAGACTTCATGTATTCATTGCCCAAAAAGCTGATGATTGGTCTTCTTACCCTTTTCATCTCTGTGGCAACAATGATGATCACTTTTAGTGCAAGTTTCTTTGTGCTATACCACGACGAGTTGAAATGGTTACCGATCCTTATTTCTGTGTCTGCTACCTTACCTGTCCTCGTGTTTGCAGTATTGCAACTTCCTCTTTGGGTGGATATGTTCTGGTCAATGTATGATTCTCGCTATCTTTTCAAGCCAAAGAAGCGCATGCTTTACGCTACAAAACTGAGGACACATGCCAACAGCTTTCATTTGTGGTGGTTCTCGTATAAAAGCATCATTAAGAGGACGTTTTTCAAAAGAGGTTGATGCGTACTTGGACTAATGATGTATGTATTTCGTTTTGATGCTTGCAATGTATTGATGATCTTTTTGTTATATCCGTACAGCCACTAGTACTTGTTTTATGTTTCTTAACGACTTCTTTAATTAAATCCAACTCCTATAATATACAACATCAACCTCAACTTCATTTGTTTCCCTTGCTTAGAGCTTAAACTTTAACAAACTTGTTCGGTTAATTAGTCAAATACAAAAATGCTCTAATTTTGGTCATTCAATGTTCTGGTTTTTCAAAAGCAAACATCAAACCATGTATTTTGGTTTAAGAATAGGATGTTTGGTTCTGTACAAATGAATATGAAGCTAGTTTAAACATTTAATATATCTATCTGGTTGCCTGCTCAGAAAATCCATACATCATTTGGATTTGGTATTGGCTTGTTAAATAGTTTAAAAAAAAATAACTATGGGAGAAACAAAAATGAACATGATGATAGTTTAGGGGATCATCAGGAAGAATGAAGTGCAAGAAAAAAAATTATGCTTCTATTAAGCAATACCTTCCCTCTGCAAGATAAATTCCACAGCCTCTTCTACAGTGTCAACAACCTGCACAGAACAAGTAATAGAATCAGTTAATGCTTCAAGAACAAGATCTAGATTTCCAATTACTTTGACCACATAAAAGCTGAATAATAATCAAATGTCATGTTTTTCCTTTTATTTTAACAAAAAAATCTGCTAAGACCTAGCAAGTGCTTGGGGGATATGAGAGCAAGGATATTTAGGGGATTCAGGTGTTCGTGTTTGGTGACCTAAAAGTTATAAAGCCAATAACAAAATGCAAGGCCAAATGCCACCCAAATCCTATGGCTTCCTATCTTCCTAACAAAACAAGATAAAGGAAACAAGTTATCCAATGATCATATTTGTAAGTATGTTACACAATAACAACTATGATGAGAACGTGACACAAGACCAAGACATCATTAAACCTCCCATTTTACATGTTTATTCTAGAAGGGGTAAAAAGGGCAATTAACCCCTAAGTTGTTATGCCAGGTAAGCTATAATATAAATAAGGTGGGGGAGTGCGTGAGAGGCAAGGATTGATTTTGTTAAAGTGGGGCTCCTGAGAAATCAGTGAGAGAGATTTGATTTGTAATCGAGGGTTTTCTTTTTGATTGTAATCGTTCCACCATTGTTAATTCAATCAAGCTTTTGGATCTAATTTTCTGTTGTGTTTACATTTGTATCATTGGTCCGACCTGCCACCCTTCTGTCGGAATTCATGGAAACTCGAACCCAGAATACTCGCCTTGATGCTCACGATCAACAAATTAAGCAACTCCA
Source organism: Mikania micrantha (assembly GCA_009363875.1). Classification (NCBI taxonomy): domain Eukaryota; kingdom Viridiplantae; phylum Streptophyta; class Magnoliopsida; order Asterales; family Asteraceae; genus Mikania; species Mikania micrantha. The sequence continues at coordinate 27,961,736 of CM018697.1, forward strand.
ATCGGACGTTGCTGAAATTAAACAAATGATCACTGATGATCGCACTGAATCCTCTGAGTTTCGCAAAGTCATGTTGACGTGGGTGAAGCAATTTGAGAAACGACCGGTTTCTCCGACAGGCTCTGGTCCTCATGTCGACGATCCCTTTCATACTCCTCCTCTGTTCAATCCGATCCCTCCTCCTCCCTTACCGTGGGCAGTCAAAAAGGTAAAACTCCCTGAATTCTCTGGTTTCGATCCACAAGGGTGGATTAAAAAAGCAAATCTGTATTTCGATATTAATCAAACCCCCGATGAGTTGCGTCTGAAACTGGCGCAATTAAGCATGTCTGGGGTGGCTCAACACTGGTTTACGGTGGTCACCCAGATTCATGATGAGATGTCATGGACGGAATTTCAACGTGAACTCCTCCGACGTTTCAGCGGCCTTGAAATCCATAATCCGTTTGAACAATTAGCTACTATTAAACAATCTTCTTCTATCTTAGACTATATCGATGATTTTGAATATCTGTTGTCGTTAGTTCCGCGTTTGCCGGAGTCTCAATCTATCGGGTACTTTGTGGCGGGCTTAAAGGACGATGTCAAACAATGGGTCCGTCTCCATCGACCTCAAAGTCGATTGGATGCCATCTATTTGGCCAAAGATGTGGAAGCTATGTTGCGACCACAAGCTGTGAATTCCACTTTAGCTCGATATCGCTATGCTGACTATGGGGGTGCACCTACGGTGGTCCCTCAATCGATTCAATCCAGTGGTGTTCGTGGGGATGGGAAATCCACTCACACCACTTCTCGTTCGTTTTCCTCTTCCAATCTCAGTCCTAAAGGGGAGTCCGGGGTTAAGTCTGGGGGAATGGGCTCTTCTTCTTCGTTTACCTCTCGAGACAAAGGCATGCGTACTTTATCTCGTACAGAATGGGAAGAGAGACGTAAAAAAGGGTTGTGTTATCGTTGTGGTCAGCTGTATGGCCCTACTCACAGATGTCCGAAGGGTAAATTGCGGGTTCTTCTCTTAGGTGAGGATGAGGATGATGTGGACATAGGCGAAAATCTGATGTTGACTAATGTCTCTTCTAATCTTATAGCTGCTGAGTCTGAGTCTCTTGAGGGCAGCTGTCAAGTGTTGGAGGTCATGGGCTCTTGCCATCAATTAAGTGGTTATCCCACATTACAGCTCGAAGGAACTCTTTTGGGAATTCCTATTTGTCTATTGGTAGACAGTGGTGCTACTCATAATTTCATATCCAAAAGGTTAGTTTCTGCGTTGGCTATTCCTTCTGTTGATGTGGAGGGCATAAAAATTAAATTGGGTGATGGTCATGTGGTGATGGTGACTACTCAATGTCATGAATTGTCTATACAAGTGGGCTCTTGTTTGTTTGTTATCAATGCTTTGATATTTGATACCGGCTCCTTGGATCTGATTTTGGGAATGGACTGGTTACAATCTTTGGGACCAGTGACTCATGATTGGCGTAATTCATGGATGAAATTTATGTTTCATGATTCCCCGGTAGTGTTGCAAGGGTGTGGAAAGAAAAAGGGCCCAAGGCAGCCTTACAAACATGGTTGAAGAAAGAAATTAAACCCCAACTTACTGTCATTAGTCTTGATACGGCTGATGTTTCTGATAATACTCCTATTTCCACTTCGCTAACCACTTCTCAACACAAATCGCTTTCTACGTTATTAATCACTTTCAGTTCTCTTTTTCAAACTCCATCTACTTTACCTCCTTCCCGTTCCTATGACCATAAAATCCTCTTATCCACTGTTGATCCTATCGCTGTCCGTCCGTATCGCTACCCTCATATTCAAAAAAATGAGATTGAAAAACAGGTTAAAGAGCTGTTATCAGTGGGCATGATTTGACCTAGTCAAAGCGCCTATTCCAGTCCCGTTATCCTTGTTAAAAAAAAAGATGGCTCGTGGAGGATGTGTGTGGACTACCGAGCTCTAAACAAGGTTACTATTCCTGATAAATTTCCAATCCCTATGGTCGATGAGTTATTGGATGAGTTGCATGGTGCCACATTTTTTACCAAATTGGATCTTAAATCGGGTTATAACCAGATTCGAATGGCGGAAAATAGTATTGAAAAAACTGCATTTCGAACTCATGAAGGTCACTATGAATATTTAGTGATGCCTTTTGGACTTATGAATGCCCCCGCAACGTTCCAAGCTATCATGAACGATATTTTTAAACCCTTCCTTCGTAATTTTGTTGTCATTTTTTTCGATGACATTCTCATTTTTAGTCCCGATAGGTCCACCCACCTTCGAGATATTCAAGCTGTTTTCCAACTGTTGGTCTTTCATTCCTTCTTCCTTAATCAAAAAAAAATGTTCTTTCGGTCAGAATTCAATTGACTACCTGGGCCATCTGATCACAGGCCATGGGGTTTCAATGGACCCTAAAAAAATAGAGGCTGTTGTTCAATGGCCAATACCCACAACTATCAAAGGTCTTCGTGGGTTTCTCGGTCTCACTGGCTATTATCGTAAATTCATCCAATCGTATGGGAGTATCGCCCGACCCTTAACTGATTTAACAAAGAAAAATGCTTTTACTTGGTCTACCCATGCTCAAGAAGCCTTCAATAATCTTAAGAAAGCCCTGACATCGGCACCGGTACTTGCGTTGCCTAATTTTACTCTTCCTTTCATGATTGAGTGTGATGCATCTGGAAGGGGAATTGGGGCAGTCTTAATGCAGCAAAACAAACCTATCGCGTATTTTAGCAAAGGGTTGAGTGATAAAAACCTTGCTAAATCAGCTTATGAAAGAGAAATGATGGCTTTAGTTTTGGAGGTTCAACATTGGAGACCTTACCTTTTGGGCACTCGTTTTATAGTACGTACCGATCAAAAAAGCCTCAAATTTTTATTACAGCAACGCATAACAACACCAGATCAACAGAATTGGGTAGCTAAATTGTTAGGGTACAATTTTGAGATCCAATACAAGACTAGTCAATCTAATAGCGCAGCAGATGCTTTGTCTCGCAGAGATGATACGGGAGTCTGCTTGGCTTTAAATTCGGGTCCTATGTGGGTGCAAGGATCTCAATTAATAGAGGAAGCAAAAGCAGATCCTCTGTTGCAAAAATTGGGTAAGGACTGTCAAACCTTTCCTGATAAACACCCTGGGTTTCTAGTCAAACATGGTGTTTTATTTTATCATAATCGCTTGGTCATTTCTGCAAAATCGAAATTTCTTCCCAAGTTATTACATGAATTCCACACCACGCCCACTGGGAGACACTCGGGATATTACCGAACTTATAGGCGTATGGCAGCTAATTTATATTGGGCTGGTATGACAGCAACAGTTAAAAAGTTTGTGCGGGAATGCGAAATATGCCAACGTTGTAAGTCATCCACTACGGCTCCTGCGGGTTTATTGCAGCCTTTGAACATCCCAGAAGTCATTTGGGAAGAATTATCCATGGATTTCATCAGTGGCTTGCCCCGTTCAAGAGGGTTCACTGTCATCTTGGTGGTCGTTGATAGGCTGTCTAAATATGCCCATTTCATTCCACTTAAACATCCTTATACAGCTAAGGGAGTGGCTGAGTTATTTGTCAAAGAAATCATCCGCTTACACGGAATTCCCAAGAACATCATCAGTGATCGAGACCCACTGTTTTTGAGCAATTTTTGGCAAGAAATCTTCCGATCCCAGGGGACCACCTTGAACATGAGTTCAGCTTATCACCCGGAGAGTGATGGTCAGACGGAAGTAATCAATCGTTGTCTGGAGGCTTATCTAAGGTGTTTTGCGGTGGATCAACCGAAAAATTGGTCTCATTGGTTGCCATGGGCTGAATTTTGGTACAACACTACATTTCATGCTTCAACAGGTCAAACCCCTTTCGAAACTGTCTATGGTCGAAGTCCACCTACAGTTTTTCAATATGCCATTGGAGAGATTCGAGTTGAAGCAGTGGCTCAAGAATTGAAAGATCGAGACTTGGCTTTACAAAGCTTGAAGCAACATTTAGGGGCTGCGCAGAATGTTATGAAGAAAAACGCAGATAAGAAAAGAAGGGAGGTGCATTTTGACGTGGGGGAATGGGTTTATGTAAAGCTCAAACCCTACAGACAACAATCACTAGCTAACCGTTTTCATCAAAAGTTAGGGCCTCGTTTTTTTGGGCCTTTTCAGATAAGTGAGAAAGTGGGCCAGGTAGCTTATAAATTGATTTTGCCTCCTACATCAAAAATTCATCCAGTATTCCATGTTTCTCTTTTAAAGAAAGCAGTTCAGGGCATGGTGGAGTCAGTTTTTCCTGAAGATTTAGAGATTAGAGAGCCAGATATGATCAAACCTCACAAAGTGTTAGCTAGCAGACTGGTGAAAAAAGGATCAGATTCAATAGAAGAATGGCTTATTCAATGGCAGGGGCAATTGATTGAAGAAGCAACATGGGAGGTGGCACAAGATATCTTAGAGCAATTTCCAAATCTAAGTCTTGAGGTCAAGACTTTAAATGAAGGTGGCGGCAATGATGAGAACGTGACACAAGACCAAGACATCATTAAACCTCCCATTTTACATGTTTATTCTAGAAGGGGTAAAAAGGGCAATTAACCCCTAAGTTGTTATGCTAGGTAAGCTATAATATAAATAAGGTGGGGGAGTGCGTGAGAGGCAAGGATTGATTTTGTTAAAGTGGGGCTCCTGAGAAATCAGTGAGAGAGATTTGATTTGTAATCGAGGGTTTTCTTTTTGATTGTAATCGTTCCACCATTGTTAATTCAATCAAGCTTTTGGATCTAATTTTCTGTTGTGTTTACATTTGTATCAAACTATAATTGTTAGAGTGCAAAATATAGGAAAAAAAACATGAAACATTCTTTTAGATTAAAATTCAATTATATTGATAGATGTTACAGTGATGTAGTTCAAAAAAAAAATTCTATAGCCGCATGTCTTACTAATAACTTGTCAAGATGTAGCTCTTGAGCAATACGATCTCATTTAGTGCAAGTTACCCTTTTGAACTGAACGTTTTGTTAGATGTGAAGTATACTGCATAGTTCACAATATCATGCAATAGCAGTAAGCCATGCAATTTTTAGGCATATTTTTATTGCTCTAGGCATTAGTCTGGAAGTAAGGGAAGGCAATTTAAATATATAACTAGTTAATGGTCAATAGTTAGAAATATGTTGGCTTGGGTTATAGATCATCATGTCTGTTTAACATACAAAATCCAAGTTATCTGAGTTTTTTTTTGGCTAGAAGTTTCAATAACCCAATACCCTGAAAAAAGTAATTTATAACATATTTGAAGTCTCGACTTACCTGATCAGCAGGATAATCTGTATGGTTCTCTTTTGCTCTAAAAACGCCTGTCCTGGTCAAAATAGAAAACCATGGATGTCCTGCCTAAGATACAAACATGAGAAAATAAACTCATACAATCCAGACTTAGCTAATCAATTAAACTTGGTTCAATTCAATAAATTCAGAAAGAAAAAAGAAAACCTGTCTTGCACCCTTGATGTCAACTGACGGATTGTCCCCAATCATGTATAGGGTTTCAAAATGGTGGGATTTCATGTCTTTGTATTCTCCATTAAGATCAGCATCACTTGTCAATGATTGATCAAGTTGCATTAGAATGGATTCCGCATTCTTGTAAACAAAAGGATTTGGTTTTCCAAACGAGGTATACTTCAATGGCTTGTGATGAATACTACATGAGCGCCCAGAATATGTCACATGAAATGCAGTTAGCAGTGTGTATGCTTAAATAGTTAAATCAAGAATCAACCGTTCAAACCTTACAACCCTTAAAAAATTACAAAGTGGTCAAGAGATCATACCTTTCAACCCTAAAAAAACTATTTTAAACAAAAGTCAGATCCATCTCGCCCTTTCCATACCCTATTTTATTAGTGGAATATTACTGGGCACTTTTGTTTGTTAGTTAGTTTATGCTAAAATCAAACAAACAAGAACAATAACACAACGCAACTGAACAAATTGCCAACACTACTCTTGGGTTTCGTTCAGGCTTTTAGCCTGTCCTAACCCTAACCGGTTAAATTAGGCATTTATGTTCCCTTAGTTTGTTTATCTTTATAAATAGATGGCTAGGCATTGTAATTTCTTGAGCATTTGATTAATAATATATCGCTTTTACAACCCGTGGACATAGGTTACCTCAACCGAACATGTTAAATCCTCGCGTCCTATTCTCCTTTACTCTTTTGTGTGTTCATGCATATGGAAATACCCTGAAAACTGGAATCAGAGTTTCAGGCTCTTGAATCTTGATCATTCCTAAGGTTCAGTTCGCAAGTCCTAAGAGTAGTCAAACATCACCTGCTTTGCGGATCCAATAGAGCAATTCAGATCAGTTGTAATCATGATTAGGTTTCCCATCAGGAACCTGTCAATCTTGTTTTAGGGTTTGCTACAGTACATCACAACAACCAAAGTCACCGCCACTAACTACAGTCGCAGATTAGGGTTCCGACCAGATCCGTTGTTTGCTGCCTGTTCAGTGCTGCCAATAGGATTCCGCAAATATTGGTTATGCCGTGATTAGGGTTCGGCAGTTTTGGGTTTTAGCCACTGCTAACTCTTAGGGAATTATTCTGCTGTCTATCAACTTCCTCAGCCAACAGCCGTCGTTGTCTTTGGGTTAGAATTAAAAGTATCAACTTGGCAGGAAAAAAAAAAGGTAAAGATCGAGAAGTTTGATGGACAAGATTTTGGTTTCTGTAAGATGCAGATTGAGGATTTATGGTTAGGTTTCGTAGAGGGCGGCCAGTCCTAAGCCCGGCTTGCTTAATGGTTAACCAAATTTGTATCTCTATATATAACCTAGTCGTATGATTGTAATCTTTGTACAGAGCTGAATAATAAAATATCTAGTTGCAGCCCCTGGACATAGGTCAGACGGACTGAATCACGTTAAAACTCTCGTGTCATTTATTTGCTTTCTCATGTGAGAGTGGGGGTTTAGTGTGTCCCCAACATTTATTATACTAGAAGGATATGTATCAGTCATTGTCTAGAAAAAAAAACGGATATGACTTTTGCTGAGGATTGGGCTATACTCGACAGAAAAGGTTTAGGAGTAGTCAGGCTTTCGTTGGCCAAGATTGTGCGTTTCATATCGTGAATGAAACGACAACATATGGAACTTTGAAAGACGTCATGGTCGTTCCAAGCATGAAGATAATGTTTATCTTAGTCAGCGAGATAGATTAGGAGGTTGACAGTAGGCACAAATAAGGTTGCTGAACAGAATTACAAAAAGATAAAATTGCATCATGGACAGCTGATAAAAAATAAATTAGTGAACTAGTGAACACATATAACCCTTGAAATAGATGGACAAATTTGTCATTATTCCTCTATCTGTACGAAAATGTGCAAAGTATGACATACTAAAAATGTGTAATCGAGTTTAATTGATGGAATGATCTTGTGTGGGTGGAAACTTTAGGATAACAGTGGTGGTATAACCATCCGACTGAACATTCAAAATGAGACTCAATATCTAAGCTCGAAACCATAGCAGGTAGTACCACCTTGTTTAAATAGAGTGCTAAGTCATGCTCAATGGCAAATTGGCAATTGCAACTGTTAAATGCCTTTTCAAAAATATTTATGAGTTCCATATTATGGCAACCCAGATGCTTTAAGAGAACAAGTAGAAATTGTATTTCAATTGCAGTTCCCATTCAACAATGGTTTAAGAGAACAAGTATAAAATCTGTGAAAATCTCTCCTAATTATTGTTTGCTTAGATTGGAGAGTGTGGGTTCTTGGTTTGTCTCGGACGCACTCACAGTGACAGTTGAGTTACAATGCAAGCAACAAAGATAGGGAAGAGTAGGGAGGTAACGAGCCGAGCTCAAGCTAGCTATGGCTCGAGCTCGGCTCGTTTTGACTTTAGAAAGCTTGAGCTCCACTCTACCTAATTAATTAATTACTTTTTATTATTAATTTTATATATATTTATAACTATATCTTTTATATATAACATAATATATATGATTTATTAAATTTATCATAATTTTATTAAATAAATACAATTATTTATATAAATATACACTTATTTGATTTAATAAAAATGATATAAATAAAAAACTTGTTTAGGCTCGTGAGCTAGCTCGAGCTTGGCATGTGAAGCTCGTGCTCGTTTAAGCTTGGCTTGTTCGAGCTTTTTACTGATCTAATCTCGAGTTTTTCACAAGCCGGCTTGATTCGTTTACAACTCTAGGGAAGAGTGGGTCAATGGCTAGTTTCGTCGTGAATCGGTGAATGATGAGTTAAGATGGAGCTTCAACGGGCATTCGGGTTAACTTATGAGAAGGCCATTGCAACTAGCAGTGAGGAAGAATTAAAGAGATGCCAAATGAATCAGGTAGCAGTTTGAAGTTTATCAAAGCCTCCAAGTGAAAGGTTTTAGCCAACGCTAACAGGTTAAGTTAAGCATGTTGCCTAATTTAAGCTTTCTTATTCCCTAAGTTTTTATCATTATAAAAAATGGCTAGGCCTAGTAATTTCTTTAGCACCTAATTATTAATACATGGCTAGTTGGAACCCGTGGACGAAGGTCCCCTTGACCGAACCACATTAAATCCTTGTGTCCAATTTCGTTTACTATTTTGCGTGTGTGTGTATGTGTGATAGCATGATATCCTAACAGTTACCTGTTAAAGATGCTTTCTAAAGCGATCCTGAATGCCCCCATGCCAAGACGTTCAAAAGGAAACACAGCCTGCCCTGACCTTTAAAATCATCAGTGCATTCCAGTAAACTAGCTAGAAATGTTAAACATGTGCTGACAAACAATGAATGCTGTTAATGACCTGATACTCAAGATCATCAGCTGCAAAATACATAAGCGGTTGATGCTCAGACTTGTCTCCAGGAAGACCACCCGATCTCAAAATGTCACAAAGAACCTACAAAATTGTCCATCATTCTCATTTACTCTGTAAGAAGCACAAATTCATAGCGAACACAGTGTCACAGCATAAGATGGATAATAGAAACGTATGCAATGTAGTTGTGAACACAATGACTAATGAGGTCCATTGATTCTTGTTCTACACACGGATAGAAAGCAAAAATACCTGAATATCTCTACCCCAATCAACGGGATCACTAACAACAAAAGCTGCTTTAACTCTTTCAGTAGTGACATCAAAACTCGGGACTGACTCACTGGATTCTCTTTGCTCATTGCATGGTTGTTTTGTGGTCCAGGTTTTGTATGGTGATAAAGGGTCAATGCTATTAAAGTAAGATGCATATTCGTCTATTGAAACAGCCTTTCTGCACATAATTGAAATAAAATACTAAGACGATATCCAGAATACAAGACATATTAAAACTTCTGTGAATCTAATATGCAGTGTAACAGTGTTATACATTCCATTAAGATTAATAGTACTTACTTAAAACCATATTCGGACATCACCATTGCAGGCTCTCCTTTTCCAGTAGCAACAACCAATTCATTTTCAAACCTAAACACAAGGACAAATAAAATCATATTACAACACTTGACTAACATTATAAAACCAGAATATAAATCATAGATATACCTTGCCAGCAAGTTTTTGAAAGGCGAGTGACCCAGTACTACCTGCAAAATGTGGATATTCATGCAATGTATATCAATAATCAAATAAACTAATAAGCAGAACCGATTCATCGACCATGATAATTTATGAATTACCTGAATAGGGTCAATATTCACTCCAAGAAGCTGACTCAACTCCTTAGCCCGTCTAGACTCAGGGATGCCTCCTCCTGATACATCAAACATCAGCCTTTTTTAATTCTCTGATAGAAAGATGATTAAACATAACTATTCCACTAAACAAAGATCAAATCATCCAATTCACTCACCATTTGTCAGAAACAGGTATGGGATCTTTAGTCTACCTACAAGAGAGACAGATTATGGGGCTTCAAACCATTGCCTTGAAATTATCAGACGATATATACACTGCAACATACATTACTACCTGAATCATCGTATAATCTCCTTAAAGCTTTAGGAGAATCTCCGATAGGACTACGTCCACGAAGTATAACACCATCGATATCAAATGCAATTCCAAACGAAGGTCTATCACAATCAAATCAACTTCTATTATCACAAAATGAGTTAATATTACAGACAGCCTCTCTACCCCTCTGGGTAGGGGAAGTTTTGCGTTCATCTCTCCCCCAACCTTATTTCACAGGGTATGTTTTGTTGTTGTTGAGTTAAAATTACAAAAATGGTAACTACTAGAAACGAATTGCTGTAGATTGGCGGACGAACCTCTTAGGTGCTGAATGAAGGTGAGATAAAAGACGATAATTGTGCAATTGAATTGATGGAGTTCTATTTCTGTGCTGTATAACCCTAGAAATCGTACGGATCTTCATCCTGAATTCAAACTCTTTCGAAGACAATGCGGCAGAAAGCGTTGGCTCTGCTTTCACTATGGTGATGAACTAATCTTCTTATTGGATCACTACTCTGGAATCCAGTCTATTACATACATGTAATAAAAAAAAAATACAATCATCTTGTAGAAAAAAAAATTCGTACAAGTAAAAATCACTTAATACAAAAATTAAGATTTGTGTTTAATTTATTAAAAACCTAAAATAAGAAGTTTCTAATTGGATATAAAATAATTCATGTAAAAATTAGTTTTAGGTTAAGGCCTTGTTTGGAATTCCATTTAAAACCAACTTATTAACTTATTGACTTTTTAAAGAAGTTAATAAGTTAAAATAGTGTTTGTTAATCTCAAAAGCACTTTTCAATTTAACTTTTTGATTAGTCTTGAAAAGCTGTTTTCAAGAAGCTAAAAATTCTAGCTTTTGGAAATACCTTTTAACTTTTTGACAGAAAGTCATAAGTTAATTCAAACACTTTTTTAAAAACTCCATTTCAAAAACCCATAAGTTAATAAGCACTTTTGACAAAAAGTCCTTTTGAAGTTAAATAAGCAATCCCAAACAGGCCCTAAGTAATAGGCAAGAAAATGAAAGTTTTGAGATGCTAAAAAATTAGCAAGTATCCCCTAAATATACTTTTTTATTAGTTTAGAGAGATTATACTTTGTTTCATTTGAAATTAGACCACTCAAAATCTTCTACATATAATCGTGTCACCCATAAAGTCATCACTTTTTTTTGAACAGCGAAAGTCTCAATCGTGTGAAGCCACTGTTTCCAGCCCGTGTGGCCAAGAGCTAGTTACATGAACCTCTCATGAGTCACCACAACCACCCTATGAGGAAACCATGAGAAAACTCCTGACCCCCTCAGACCTTTTTTTCGTTGCAGGAGAGATTTGAACCCAATACCTCTCATTTGAAAAAATCTTAAGATATCATTAAGGCAATGCTTCATTGGTGTCAAGTCATCACTTAAACTTGTTAGATACTCGATTGAATTTAGTTAGAAGTTGAAGTCTGTGTTTATAAATATTTTTTTTCTTTCTTAAATATTCGTCTTATATTGAATATCCTTCCGTTGTTTCATATTAATTTTTGATATACGATCAACCCAAATAGGAAAATGATATCAGTACATATGAAAATTATTGTATAACCGAAATCAATCTATATATTTATTTTAATAAAAGAATATAAAGAGTGGACATTTGTAGCCTCTTTATAAACTCTAAAAAAATTTTCATCCTATATCTCATATTAAATACGAATATTAAATATTAACCTAGTATAAGTATAAACCAAATATTGTTAAGATTTTATTGGTTTGGTACCAATAACATTTAATATACCAAAACCAAAGGGTACCGAAACCGAAAATATAAAAAATCAGTTAATCATGTCTGATACTAGTATCAATACAGTATTAATTAGACACCCCACTTTTATATTTTAACACCCAAGGGGTCTGATACGGGGTCCGTATAGAGTACAGACAAACATTCCATGGAATGTCTTGGATTAAGTAAAACATTCTTTCAAGACGTACCGTACTGGTCAGTACGGCCCATACTGGCCTTGACTTATTTTTACAACAACTTTTGGGTGTCAATACCAGTGTGTCACTTGATAGGGCTTGTACTGGGTGGTATGAGCCATATTAAAATTATTTATTTTATTTAAACTTGATATATGTATGTAAATAATTTTAACGATATACGTTTACTACGTGAACTTTTGAACGATATACGTCTATTATGTCAATTAAACGTCATAATTTTGTTACGTTATCATTTTAAACGATATTAATTATTTATGAAATCATTTTAACTAAATATTTCATTTTATAATTAGTTTGTTTACGTTAATTTAAATAATTTAAACGATATAAGTTTGTCGCATAATTGTTAAATAAAACAACACAACCATATACAATATAAATAAAGAAAGAAACATACATATATTGTCACACCCCGAGCCGGCGGGCTGGATCGACTTTTCCGTCGGGCGGAAGGTTCCCGGGGCGTGATATCGTTTGATAATCGAAATGATCAAATTATTTACATAGCGCATGATAAATAAATCAGAAATGTTAACATGACAATGAAATAGAATTACAAAGTTAAATTACATTGTTTCCTCATAATTTAACTTAGTAAATCTAATCTAAAGAATCAATGAGTTCATATCTTGTTTCTGTTTTTGTCATCCAAAAGTATGCAAGACAAAAGTAGCTAGGCCTTCTTAAAGTCCACTAGCTAAGTCCCTATAATCCTGATGACTAAACATGTTCGTCACCTGAGAAAACATGCATTTAAACAAAGTCAACACTAGGTTGGTGAGTTCATAAATATAATATTTGAAAACCTTGATTTGTTCATATGCACAATCACAATGTCCTTCATGTTACTTGTATGTTGTTTGATTCACCCGTTCACCCAATGGCTTCTCCATAGTTATATTTACAAGTAATATCTCATCCTAGTAGTTATGCTTATATATAGGGCATATGTAGGGGAACCAAGCCCCAGCCAACATCCCACCACATAACTAATAGAACTCCACACTACTTGCAATACAACTATCGATATCCATTTCCATTTCACCTGTTCATCCTGTTTGTTAATCACCTGTTGTATCAGGTGTAGAATAATATAATAATAGGGGTTTAGTTATCAAACCGAAGTATTGATAAACCCTTTTATAATTAGATTAATTTAATCTGATCCTTGTATTATTCTATTACTTGTGGGGTTAACTGTTAATCACTTTTAAATATTAAGAGTGTTAGTTAACCAATTGTTATTCGTTCTCAACTTGAAATGCATAGAGCCTAAAAGGAATCCATTGTAATCCTCACGTAATCAGATTACAATGCCTCCGATTTGCCTCTACCACTTTGTATTACCGTAGGCCTCATCGAAACGGTTACTAGTATTATGACTTGAGAGACTAAATTCCTCAGTCTACTAGTCAACAGGTAACGATGGATTAATTATAATTATAACTGCAGATTTATATCACCGTGTGTCGCTTTCCAGACCCTGGCTTGAACTCACCCTGTCACCGGTCATACGTTACCGGCCAATGAATCAATACGATCAACATACTAGCCCTACAAGCTAGAGGTTTGTCAAACCTATGGTACCACTATGCTATCGTCGGTTTAGTCACGTCAAACTAACCGGTCAGCGAATTGTGGAGGGACTTACAATGATCAAAATTAAGTTTATGGCACATGATTGAAATGATATAATACAGACAGTTCAATAGTAATCAATTGTATTGTGTTCATCAATGTTATTGTTTGTTCTCAATGTTGTATGTTCTCGTTGTTGTTAACAAAGTTAAATAAGAACTTGTCTTATTACCTTATGTTAAATTATCGTGTGAATGATGTTGTTATCATGAAGTTACATTATCATGATTATCATTCCTTATTATTCCATGTAGTCACCATGTTGTCACTAAGATGTGGTAAGAACTAGTCTTACTACACTTAGTCGACTCAGGTGGTGGATGATACTTGTTTCATGTTATCTTGTAATATGTGTAGAGTTGTAAGATAAGTGTTATAAGACTTGTCTTATTACACTTACTTAACTCTTGTGTTGAATGATGTTATGAAGATGTTGTCACACCCCAGGCCGGCGGGAACGGATTGGATTTTCCCGTCGGGTGGAAGGTTCTCGGATCATGAGTGATAATCAAATGATCAGATTATTTACATAGCACATGATAATTAAATGAGAAATGCTAACACATCTATGATATAGAATTACAAGATTAAATTACAATGTATCGTTCATAATTTAATCAAGTAAGTCTACCAAAAGAATCAATGTAACTATATCTTGTATATGTACAAGATATACAAAAGATGATTCATTGTTCTTGTCACCAAAAGCATGCAATCACAAAATAAGCTAGGTCTTCTAAAAGTCCTCTAGCTTAATCCTTGCATGTAAGTTCCACACCTGTTTATCACCTGAGAAAACATGTATTTAAAGTAGTTCAACACTAGGTTGATGAGTTCATAAGTAAGTTAATTGAAAACCTTGATTCATTCACATGCACCTTCACAATGATAATTATGCTACTTGTATGTTGTTTGTTCACCTGTTCTCCCAATGGCTCCTCAGTAGTTATATTCACAAGTACTATATCATCCTAGTAGTGATGCTTATATATAGGGCATATGTAAGGGAACTAAGCCCTAGCCAACATCCCACCACACCACTACTAGAACTCCACACTACTTGCAATACAACTATTGATTTCCATTCCCATTTCACATGTTCATCCCATTCTTGATCACCTGTGATATCATGTATAGAATAATATTATAATGTAGTTGTAGTTATCAACCGAAGTTTAGATAACCATTATATATGTTAAGGATGTTAGATTTATCAAATCTTTTCCTTGTATTATTCTATAATTGTGGGGTTAACTGTTGTTACAATTTTAAATATTAAGAGTGTTAGTTTACCAATTGTTATTTGTTCTCAATGCGAAGTGCATAGAGCCTAAAAGGAATCCATTGAAATCCTCACGTAATCAGATTTCAATGCATCCGATTTACCTCTACCACCTTGTGTATCCATAGGCCTCATCGAAACAGTTACTAGCAATATGGCATGAGAATATAAATTACTCAGTCTACTAGTCAACAAGAAACGATGGATTAATTACTTATCACTGCAGATTAATATCACCATGTGTCACTTCCCAGACCCTGACTGTCGTCGCCCTGTCACCGGTCATACGTTACCGGCCAATGTATTGATACGATCAACATACTAGCCCTACAAGCTAGAGGTTTGTCAAACCTATGGTACCACTATGCTATCGTCGGTTTAGTCACGTCAAACTAACTGGTCAGCGAATTGTAGGGACTTACATGATAAACTTGAATAAATGGCACATGATTGTAGTGATATAATGCAACAGGTCAATAGTAACTAATTGTAATTGTGTTCATCTGTGTTATTGTTCTCCATGTCATATGTTCTCTGTGTTATTAACAAGGTTAAATAAGAACTTTTCTTATTACATTATGTTAAATATTTGAGTGAATGATGTTGTTATCATGAAGTTACATTATCATGATTATCATTCTTTGTTCCATGTTCTCTTGAAATATGTGTTGAGTTATAAAGCTAAGTGCTAAAAGGACTTGTCCTATTACACTTACTTAACTCTTGTGTCGAATGTTATTAAAAGATATATAATATCTTTGTAACATTCATATGTTTGCCTGTGATTGTTCCAATGTTTGTTCATGTAAAAATAACCAAGTGTTATAAGATAAAATCTTACAACTATGTTATTCTAATGTGTTGATGAACTAATAAGGTTTATTATTCTGTTCATCTGATTATCCCTGTCATATCAAGATCATACAAGCATGCATACAATGATAAGCGAAATTAAGCAATTAATTATTATCTAAATCAAAGTATAAATAACATGTTAAGCAAAACTTTTAAGTAAATAAACGTAAACATGTTTCTCAGCCCCGAGAGTTTAAAATTAGTTAAGATTAAAGAAAAGGGGCTATGAACTCACCTTGTTGTTGTAGGGGTTGACTTAGCTTAAACAGAAAATGCGCACGCTCGTACTTGTACTTGTTGTGTATTCACGATCCTGTATTGATTTCACGTTGTATTTAACCTATAAGTATAAATTGTTGTAATTTGCGTGTGTACATGTTAGTCTAGAGTTGGCTCACACCCATGAGTACGGCCTCAGTCCTCATTCAGCTCTTAAGTCATGTGTTTAGTCTTGCTATCCTAACACATGACTTAGATATCAAATTGTCATAATTGGTTTCATATATGATTATTAGGAGTTATGTCTAAATGTTAATGACTTGATTGTCACCTTTGTAATGAAACCATAATTGTTAACTAGTATTCCCATGTATAGTCTTTAATATCATTATCAAGTGTATGTTCACAATGTTGGAGATGTGGGCTGAATTATCGGACTATGGGCTCCATGTTGAAGACTTTGGGCCAATGTGTGTGTATGGGCCAATTCTAGATAGGTTTTGGGCCGGTTGTAACATTGGGCTGAAGGGTTGTGTTTGAACAAAGGGGTGGGCTTAATTGTCGCTTGGGCTTTAATAATGAGTGTGGATCAACTAATTTTCTCTTGGGCTGGTTAATGGAGTTCCTTGGGCCGATATGATGCTGTTGGGCCCTAGTATTATCATTGGGCCGAACCATGATATAGTGGGCCAATACATGCCATAATGGCCGAAACAATGGGCCAAAGGGTACTCTTGGGCCGAGGGTTTACTGGGCCAACTGAAAAGCCTCATGGACTGCATAAGGATTGTGGGCCTAAGTCGAGTGTGGGCTGAAATGGGCCGAAATAGTCATATTGGGCCGAGAAGTTCAATTGGCCGCATGGTGAGCTGGTGTAAGGTGATGTGGTTCGACCGAATCAATAAAGGCCCAGGTTCGCTGCTCTTGATTATTTTATCATGTTAGGTTCGTGGTTACTGGTTTCAGTTCCAAAGGTTCGTGGATCCATGGCTCTAAGATGGTTCGGCTGATCGGTATAGGTCTGTGATAACAGGTTCGTGGCTACCCCAAGGTTCGCAGCATGTGAAGGGTTCGGTGATGGGGAGGTTCGTGCCCTCACAAGCTCGCCACCCTTGGGTTCGTCCATCAACATGTTTGGCCAAGTGTGTACCAAGGGTTCGTCCTTATTGAAGGTTCGCCAATTGATGGTTCGTTCCCCTCGTCCCATGTAGCCAAGGTTCGGAGTAACAGGAGGGTTCGGGACTTTAAGGTTCGTAGGGGATGGCAAGGTTCGGTGGTGCTATGAAGGTTCGGCTACCAACTGTTGCACATAGGTTCGCTCGCATGGAACTGGTTCGGCTACTGTACACACGAACTTGTGTGCACTCATCATCCTCCTCTGCTCAAACCTTCGGTGTGGGGTTCCCATGGTGTTGCTATATGTAAGTGAGTCCTAGTGAAGGTGTAGAAGGGGTGTACGAGAGGTTCGAGCCGGTTTGGGGTTTGGGTCGAACATAGTGTACAGAACCCTATTTTTCCGTAACTTCTTTGACTCATACCTTGAATTTGGCTGGAAGAACTCTCCAATCTGTTGTACTTTCACTTAGAGGATGTTGAGAGCTTCGCGTGGGTTCAAGAAACACCGAATTTTGTTGAGAAACGAAGGAGTTATGACGATTTGAAGTTGGTTTCTAGTGAGGGAGTGAAAGGTTCGGGAATGGGGTTGTAGAGAGAGAATGGATGATTGAAAATGAGGGAAATACCCCTCATTTGGTGCTTTTATACCCCGGGGGTATTCGGGTTCGTTTCGGTTGCTCGATTCGTGGTTTCGTCGCGTTTCCGAACGTTACGCGTAATTTAAATGTTTTAAATAAAGAGAAGTTAATTAATTATTTTTATGAGTTTCAAAATTGTAAAAATGTTAAGTAATTTATTTTATTAATTTAATTTCGTTCGTGTCGTGTTTCGTTATTGTTTCGTCATATCGCGTCACCATCGCGCGTATTCGTTCGAATCGTCATTCGAACGAACACGTCGATGGTTTGACTTTCTGACTTTTGTTTTCTACTTTACAGTTATCATTTCAGAATGTTAAACTCACAGATATGTTTGTGTGAATCGTCACCCACACAAACACATTGTCAGTTCGTTATTTTGAAACGACACTGTAATTTACGTTTGAATTGTGTTTCCTCACTGTCGAACTCAACTAAACATCCTGTTATCACATTATTCTCGCACTGATTTGTCGACCATCTGATTCCTGTCTTCTATGGATATCATATTGCAACCGATTTGTTCTTGTTATTTGCTTAAACACTGTTGTTTCTCATGATATGTTGTGTTAACTGTGCTTAAGTTTTCACTTAAATACACACAACTAATGTTTCAAATGTATGTTGTACTTACAATATTTATGTTTACACGAAAATATGTACAACTATTTCTTGTATTTAGAATTCTGATAATACTAATACTGTTCACAATCATGTATGTACACATAGTTATTGGTGCAAGTACATGTACCATACGGTCTTGCCAGCCGGTCAGGTACTAGTTGTCACAGATGTGTTATCTTCATATCATTCATGTGTTATGTTCTTGTCATCATGTTCAACTGTGTTTATCTCAATGTTCGTTCTTGTAAGAATAACTAAGTGTTGTAAGATGTAATCTTGCAATTCTGTTATTCTATTGTGTTGATGAGTTATGAAGTTATATTATCATATCCATCTTAGTTATCCCTGTCATATCATGATCATACAAACATACATACAATGATAAATAATAATAAGTCAAGCAATATTATCTAATCAAAGTATAACAATATGTTACGCTGAAACTATTAAATAAATAAAAGTAAGCATGTTTCTCAGCCCCGAGAGTTTAAAATCAGTTAAGATAAGAAAAGGGGCATATGAATTCACCTTGTGGTTGAAGTGGTTGACTAAGTATAAATAAGAATGCACACGCTCTTGATTGTACTTGAGGTTGTTTTCATGATCCTGTATTAATTTCACGTTGTATGTAATCTTATAAGTATAAATTCCAGATGAATTGAGTGTGTGTAAGTGTTAGCCCTAGAGTTGGCTAACCCTCCTTGGTCTTGGTCATCATTCGGCCCTGTGTACTCGTTATTGGCTTTAAAGGCACTTAAACTAATTAGGTTAAATTTAGACACTCGATTATTAATTTGAGATTTGACTTGATTTAATGTCGTGTTATTAGAGTCCTAAGTATAAACTTAGGTATTTAGGTGAGAGACTAGTAACCCTTCGCCTTGTGTAACATAATTTTGTATCATCGTTATTCCATTTAACTCCATTACTTGTTTATCCATTCTAAAAGACTAGATTGTAGACTTTAATAAAATTAACCCGATGTTTTGTCACCTTTGTAGTATTCACCCCATGATTACCATGCATGTTATGAACCATTTACTCGTTTCAATCTATAAGTTTGTATCTTCCTTAGTTGGGCTGAATGATAGTGGGCCGATTGGGTTTTGGGCCAAATGTTATATTTATGGGCCGAAACAACCACATTGGGCCGCAGCAAGGAGATGGCCCAATTAACATTGATTCAATCGAATAAGGTGTTAGCTAAGTGGGTCAGCATGGCCAAGAAAATTGGACTTGGACTAATCGAAGGGAAGGGTTCCCATTTATAGGGAACCTTTGGTTCGTTTGGGAATAAGGTTCGGTCCTCAACATCCTGGCGAACCTGTTAGCCACCTTCGAAGGTTCGTTTAGGATAGTGAAAGGTTCGTGTGTTCCAGGTTCGCAGATATATTTTCGGTCATGTCCCTAGGTTCATTGTTTCCCCTTTAGGGTTCAGTGGTGGTCAAAGACTCGTCTGATCACAGCTGGTCCCGCATGGGTTCGTGAGACCTGGAAGGTTCGGCTAACGACTACTGCACATAGGTTCGCCAGATGAGAGGTTCGCAAGCCATGCATGTGTCTCGGCTAATGATAGGTTCGTTAGTCTCCTCATGGGTTCGCGTCTCATGCAATGGTTCAGACATGGGAGGTTCGCAGCGGCTAGATTCTTTGATAATGGTTGTCTGATCATGCAAGTTCGGCGGGTAAGCTTGGCGAACCCTTGGTAAGGTTCGGCCGAGATCCCATGTCCGTTCCCCTTCGTTCGGCTATCCTAGATTTCACACGGACTTGCACTTCAACATCATCATCTTCATCAAATCTAGACTGCTCCAGGTCGTTCCCATGGTGGTGATATACCCTAATGGACTCCCAGGAGTGTAAAGTGCGTGGAGAGTGGGTTAGAACCTGCTAAGTGTTTGGGGTCGAACAAAAAGGAAAGAAACCCTATTTTTCGAACTTTTCAAGCTCAAATACCTCGGATTTGGCCGGACAAATGCTCAGATCTTCTGTACTTCTAGGTAGAGGACGGTTGTAGCTTCGATTTGGCACCAAGATCTTGCGAAATGGTTGGGTTTTGAGTGATTTATGGTAGAGAGAAGTTAGTGAGAGAGAGGGTGGCCGGATTTTTGAGCTAGAGAGAGAGTGAGATGTTAGAAATGAGGACAAAAGTCTCTTTAAGGCTTTAAATACTCCGAGGTTATTCGGGTTCGTTTCGGTTGATCGTTTTTCGTCTCCGTCGCGTTTCCGGGTTTTTACGAGAATTTTACGTCATTTAAATAAAAAGAGTTTCTTTTTTTTTGCTTTATTTTTTATGAGTTTCAAAATTGTAAAAACATAAAATATTATATTTTCTTAGATTTATTATCGTCAGTGTCGTTTTCGTTTTCGTTTCGTAAAAACGCGTCACCTTCGCGCGTATTCGTTCGAATCGTCACCCGAACGAACACGACGATGGTTTTGCTTTCTAATTATTGTTTTCTACTTTTCAATCATTGTTTCAGAACGTTAAACTCACAGATATGTTTGTGTGAATCGTCACTCACGCAAACACACTGTTAGTTCATTATTCTGAAATAATACTGCAATTATGTTTGAATTGTGTTTCCTCACTAACGGACTCAACTAAACATCGTGTTTTCACATTGTTTTCATACTGATTTGTCGGCCATCTGATTCCTGTCATCTATGGATATCAGATCGCAACCGACTTGTTCTTGTTATTTACTTGAACACTGTTGTCATTCTTGATTCGTTGTATTAACTGTACTTAGGTTTTCACCTAAACACAAACAACTATTGTTTATCATGATTGTTGTACTTACAATATTTAAGTTTTCACACAAATACGTACAACTGTTTCTTGTATTCTGAATTCTTTTATCATAAACATTGTTCATACAATTGTATTTACACACAATAAATAGTGAAAGTACACATACCGTACGGACTTGCCGGACGATCTAGTACTCGATGTCACATATATACACAACATAAGTTTTACATACATGAAAACAAAATACAATAACACAACTAATTAAAATACGAACCTCCGGATGGTCCAGCGGACGATCCGTCGTCTGGGTAGATGCGTGGCTCCGGGAACGGTGGAATCTGTGACCCGTCCCTTGCGCATGCTTTGACGCGACCGTCCACTGGACCAAATCCTCGAGCCGATCAAGCCGTCGCTCGATGTAATCCCTAGCGTTTTCTATGTCGAGATTTAAATTTTAATCGTGTTTGAGTTATAATAAATAAAAGTTACGGGTATTCATTTAAACATTAGTATTCGTTTATGCATTAATAAACAAGTTTATTATTAAACAAATTATTTCAAAAGAAATTTATTTCTTTCTAAATGTGTACAATATATATGTATACATTTTTAATAATAATAATAATAATAATAATAATAATAATAATAATAATAATAATAATAATAATAATAATAATAATAATAAAATAATAACTCTTATAAGTTTTAATAAATTCATATCAAATAAAAGTAATACTAATAATAATAATAAAGATTATAATAATTAATTCTTGTAAATAAAATTTATCTAATAAACAAATAAATAAAAATATATAAACCTTTTATAAAATAAAGCTAAGGATGTAAATAAAAGGTTTTATAACTTTTAAAGATGGTTTAATAAACTTTTAGATATAAAACTTAAGTTTCCTTTTAAATAAAAATTATAGGGGCTGAAATTGAATTTTTATAAAATTCTTTGTGAGTGTAAAGGAATTAAAAGTGGGAAATTAAAGAAATTAGAAAGTTGAGGGTTGAAACTGAAAAACCCTCATTCTTTCCTTTCTTGTTCGCCCATTAGCCAACCCAGCCCCCTTCCCCGGCCCATTTCGTGACCTGAACCTTGCCATCGTGATCCACACGGTTTCAAACTTAAATAGGAATAGATTCGAGAAGGATTTGCATACGTGATTTGTATCATACAATAAATTACACGAAATCAAAACAAATCAAGAGGGATTTGATCTTCATAAATGTCGAACAAAAACTTGAAATAGAACCCAAACGAAAGCACTATAAAATGTAAATCAACGGCATCCTAAACCATCCTCAGAGCCCTACGAACCATTCTGCATCACTTAAACATAATCCCAAGCTCTCTAAAGTCGGGACCGATCCAAGAAATGACCGAAGCTATCTCCTACTCGAACTCCTTCACTTCTTAATCGATCCAAGTAAGTTTCAGGTACTTGGTTTTAGGTGTAGGATAAAAGCCCCATGGTCTTTTGTTCGATCTGTTCCCATACAGAACGAATTGGACACGAACCCAAATTAGGGTTCATACGATTTTGGGGCTGATTCGCAAAACTGTATAAGTTTAATTCAAAACCGAAATGTTCAAAGCATCATTACCCAGCCTAGTGGTAGCCCTTATTGCCCCAAGCCTGGTGACCCCGGTTGTATTCTCGGCCGGGTCATGGTTTCTAGGTTTTTGATCCTTTTCAAGCCTTTCCCATCCTATTTTTTTATAAAAAAGATGCTAAAAATCATAAAACAATTTTTTTTAATAATTCGTAATAAAGAAATTAATTACAGAAAATGTTAAATACTTAAACTAATAAAACTTTAATTAATCTTTTATCATTCTTTTAAAAAGAATACTAAAATAATTTTTATAAAATATAAATATATATTTATTTAGTTTATTAATAATTAATATTTTATTATTATTTATTTTAAATTAAATAATTTATAAGATACATATATGTATACTTTTTATCTTTTTATTATAATAAGATGTTTATACATATATACTTTTAATTGTAAATCAATTTTTGTTCAAACAAATTTATAACTTTAAATGATTGTTTTATAAAACTAGGAATTTATTTTTTTAAAACTATTACACAAAGTAAAACATTATTATTCTAAAAAGAAAACTTTATAAAACAAATGCATAGAATTATTTCAAATAAAAAGGCTTTTATTTTAAAGTAAACATTTATCTTTTATACTAAACACACAATTTTTTTAACACAATTATTAATTTAAGATGCATTCTCTTAAAAACAAAATCTTTTTAAATATTAAACGATAAAAACAAAAGGATGGAAATTAGGAGATATTCAAATAGTTATTCAAAATCAATTAGGATATTTATTTATTTGATTATTCAAAATAAAATAAATAAATAATCATTCAAAATCAATTTGAATATTTATTTATTTGATTATTCAAAATTAAATAAATAAATAAATAAGTATTCGAAATCAATTAGGATATTTAGTTATTTGATTATTCAAAATCAAATAAATAAATAATTATTCAAAATCAATTTGAATATTGATTTATTTGATTATTCAAAATCAAATAAAATATTAAGTATTCAAAATCAATTAGGATATTTATATATTTTATAAAAAAATAAATAAATAATCCTAAATGAAAACCATTCAAACTTAGACATATCAATTAGGACTTCCATAGTATGCCATATAAACTAGGATGCCAAAACTTGAAATCTAAGTGCATAGACTAAGAAATTCTATTGTGTTTAGGTTAAGATGTGTTGGCACGACTTTGTAAATCCTAGGCAACAATTCAAGTGACAATGCTAGGACATCATGTGAGTAATTCTATACTCCATATTTACATTTTTGTACTTTTGGGATGTTACATATGCTAGTATTTAAAAACTAAGTTATTCTAGAGTCAAATACTATATATGCAATGCTTTTAGTCTATTTGGTTTGAATTCGTGCTATGTGATTCTATTTGCTTTGTGATGCTATGCTATACTATGTTATTAGATACCGAGTAGTCTAAGGTGTGTTAGATACCACATTCGCTTTGACTTAGGTCAAATGTGCAAAAAGGGCGAAAAGCACAACTATGGGCAGACTTGAGAAAAACTTAGCCTTGCGCTTTGTATTGGAACGAGTTTGAAGACGATAAAAACTATTGCAAACTTGTAGATATACTAAGCTTTTTAGCTAAGTATTGATACGAGTTTGGAGACGAGACATGTCACACCCCGAGCAGGCGGGGTTGGATCGGATTCCCCTTCGGGCGGATCGAAGGTTCCAGGGGCGTGATATCGTGGGTGATAATCATGATGATCAGATTGTTTACATAGCATCAACTTTTAAGAATAACTAAAGCACAATCAAATGATATATAGGATTACAAAGTTAAATTACAATATCAATGTTCTGCAATTTAACTAAGTAAACCTAACCCAAAAGAATCAAATGTTTATATCTTGTAACTGTGCAAGATATCAAAAGTAATGTATATCATCAACAAAAGATGTACTTCTCCAAAAGTCTCCTAGGTCCTCTATCTGGGCAGCCTAGTATGCAAATCCAAGAGCTTAAGCTTAAACCTGTTCTTCACCTGAGAAAGCATGTAAAAAGACCAAGTCAACACAACGGTTGCTGAGTTCATATTGTTAATAAGTTTAAAATAGTTTTAACACAAACCTCTTTCGGTAAAACCTTAACCTCATTAACTCCACATGTAATATCCAAATCGGTATGCTTATATATAGGGCATACCCCTGAGTCGAGCCTACAACCCGCCCAGACGCCATCCCACCACATACTAATCCGGATATGACACTGTTGTTAATAATAATTAAGCATTTTACCTACCAATCAACTCATTCCTCATCAAAGCTTTTGTTTTCTGTTTCAAAGTTTACAAGTCTATAGTGTTTCCAAGTGTTAGTTTCAAAGTATGTTGATCATGCATCAAGTTTCACACGCACATAGTTTAGCTGTCTCTAATCCCATACGTGAGTACAAGCTCTGCACTAGCAGTCGTTTAGCAATTACGTAGCTCACGGATTAGTTAAGCTTAGTCTAGCAATTACGTGTCTCCTATACAAGATACAAGCTCTGGGCTACCAGTCTTTTAGCAATTACGTATCTCATACATAGACACAAGCCATGCATACACAAATAATCCAGCAATTACATATCTCCTATAAGCAGACAAAAGCTCTGGACTACCAGAAGTTTAGCAATTACATGTCTCTTATATAGATAATAGCTCAGCATCGTTATGTTTATGTTTGGCAATTACCTACCTCATATAAGCAGACAAAAGCTCTGGGCTACCAGAAGTTTAGCAATTACATGTCTCTGATATAGGTAATAGCCTAGCATCGTTACGTTTATGTTTTACATGTATCTCAATCCATAGGTACAAGCTTTGGGCTACCAGAAGTTTAGCAATTACGTAGTCTATGATTAGATACATGCACTCTGTTTCATGCGCAAGTAATAGTTTCAAGCATAAAGTTTCAAGTGTCCACACATCGTTTCATCATGTATTCCATATGTTTGCATCAAGTCTCATGTTCAAGCTCATAGCTTCATAAGCATCAAGTATCATGTTTAAGCATAATGTTTTCACAAGCATAAAGTGTCATGTTTAAGCATATCGTTCCGCAAGCATCTAATCTCAAGTTTAAGTATCAAGTCTCATGTAAAAGCATCAGGTCTCATAAATATCCAACAAATGATTACAAGCATCAAGCTTAAAGTATAAGTTTCAACATAAGTATCATGTTTATGTTTAAAGCATTAAGTAACATTTCAACAATTTATGAAAATGTTTAACATGCTTCTCAGTCTCGAAGTAAAACAAATAAGTTTGAAAAGGGACAAATGAACTCACCTTGTGTCCTTAGTAGTTGACTATGTAAAGCAAGAATACGCTCATTCTTTGTTTGCCCTTTGTTGTATCGTTCACAATCTTGTATTGATTTCATGTTGTTGTTGTTTATAAGTATAAGTTTATAAGAGTTTGTAGTGCGTGTAAGTGTTAGTCATAAAGTTGACTAACACTCGTGAATCTTGTTCCTTATCCGGCATGGGATTCCATATGCTAAACAATATCGTTTTAAATCTCCTTGAGTGTTTGAATTTCTTTGAATTAATGCGTAACTCATCAAAGCTTTCTAAACAATATGTTTAAGACTTTGCATTCGTTGTATTATCTTTTTAACATCACTTTTAATTAAAGTGAGGTTTCATGCAATTGTTTATTATCGTTTCTAACATCTATTCATACGTTTATCAATTTCTTAAAAATCCATTGAGCCAGATAACATATTGAACCATTAGTGATAATATTGGGCCTACAAATTGAGTGTGTGGGCCGATTATGGGTATTGGGCCGGAATAATCCAATTGGGCCGAACTAGAAAGTGGGCTTCCTATCTGGGGCCAATTAAAGTTTCCTGGACTAAGGATTTGGGCCCACTATATACTTAAACCAAATAGAATGCCGTTGGACTTATATCATAGGCTTATTGGGCTGAATAGATAATTATGGATTGATTTCAACGAATGTGGGCCTAGGCAATTGTCATTTGGGCTTGATAAGAGAAATTAAACCGATGTGAGTTATGGGCCACGCAATATGTGAGGTAATGATGTTGGGCTTAAAGATGTTTGGACCTGTCTAGCCTCTATGGGCCGGATAACCTCTCGATTAGTTCGGCAGTGTATGGTTCCAGCGAACCTACAGTGAGTTCGTCTAAGGGTTCGGCTCTTGATGGTGTTCAACGAACCTTAGGGTTCGCTTAGGTACTGGTTCGTCGCATCCATGCAGAAGGTTCGTTGGCTCAATGGTTCGGTGGCTAGGTTATTGATAAAAGGTTCAGCTAAGGATGCATCGAAGGTTCGGTGATGGTGCCATCAAATTGATTCGCTCAGAGGTCGAAGGTTCGTGTCTTATGGGTTCGCCTGCCATGGTTCGCTGGTGAGGATGAGGCAACAAGGTTCGCCCATTCCAGTTGGTTCGTGAGTCACTCGAGGGTTCGCCGCCCAGCAGCATGCAGGTTCGCTAGGGTTAGGTTCGTTAGGGTTCGTCGCACATGAATGGTTCAGCCCTGCAGACAAAGGTACGGTAAGGAGACTCAAACAAAGGTTCAGGGTTGGCTGAACATGCAGGGTTCGCGAGGAGGAGACAGGCTCATGGCTTGAGGTGGCAGCTGCCAAAGGTTCGGCCATGATGTTTATTTCACGAACCTGTATCACTCTATCTTCACCATTCCCTCGAACGTGCTGGTTCCTAGATTAGCTATTCTATGATTTTTAGCAGTAGGTGATTCATGAGACCATGGTGATGGTGAGGTGCATCTAGGACCGGCTAAGACCCATGTCAAGCAAACACACACAAAACCCTAATTTCGTGACTTTTATTTGGCTCATACCTCGAGTTTCAGTGGATGGATCTTCAGACAGTTGTACTTTCGTGTAGAGCTCGTCTATGGCTTCGCGTGGGCGCAATAATCACTCAAATCGGATAAGAAATGAGTGAGTTATGAAGCTTCAAAGGTTGTTAATGGTGGTTTTCTTGTAGAGAGAGAGAGAGAGAGAGTACCGAATTTAGAGAGAAAGAGAGAGGGTTTGTAGGTGATGAATTAAATGAGTTGGTTGGCCTCATTTGAGGCTTATATACCCCGGGGGTATTCAGGTTCGTTTCGGTTGCTCGGTTCGTAGTTTCGTCGCGTATCCGGGTCGTTACGCGCGTTTTTCGTAAATAAAATAAAAAAAATTATTTGTATCAATTCGAAAGTTATTTATTTCTAAAAATTATTCTAAATGTCGTTTAATTAATTTATTTATCGAAATTGAGTATATTACGCGTTTCGTTGATTTGTTCGCGATTAATTAAAATGGTTTAGTTTATTTTTATTTATGATGAGTTTCAAAATTGTAAAATAAGAAATATTATATTTCCTTAGAATTATTATCGTTCGTTTCGTTTCGTTTCGTTTCGTTTCGTGTTCGTTTTCGTTATTCTTTTTCGTCAGATCGCGTCGCCATCGCGCGTATTCGTTCGAATCATCATTCGAACGAACACGTCAATGGTTTGGCTTTCTGATTCTTGTTCTCTACTGTTAAGTCATTATTCCAGAACGTTAAACTTTCATAATCATTCGTACAGATCGTCACCTATACGAACAATTGGTCGGTTTAGCTTCCCGGAACAATAACCGTTAAGGTTTTGTTTTGTTTCACCTCACATACGTTTATGCAAAATAGTATCAAATCAAGTATTTACGTTTCAACACTGTGTTGTCTGACATGTTTTCTGACTGTTAAACCCTAAGGTTTAAGTCAGATTCAGAAAATTGTTTAATAGTTTTCCTGTTAATCAAATGCATCAATAGTCTAACCATAGTTTCACGTAATGTGTACCTGTTTTACTGTACGGCTTACTGTTGCGATCACCGTTCCGGCTCGTGTCCGGCACTGATGTTACAAGACAATCTATACACTTAATTGCAAACTAGTAGGATTTACATGCTAGAGTTTAAACTTATAGTCTAATTGAATTGCATCATTTTCTTACGTATACTATAAACTGTATGGGTGTCACATCCCGAGCCGGCGGGGTTGGATCGGAGTCCCCGTCGGGCAGAAGGTTCTCGAGGCGCTATATTGTGAGTGATAATCAAAGTGATCAGATTGTTTACATTGCACATGATATAAATGAGAAATGCTAAATAAGATAGAATTACAAAGTTAAATTACATCCGTATCGTTCATAATTTAACAATGTAAATCTATCATAAACATCATAAGATATCTATCTTGTAACTGAACAAGATATACAAAATATACGTATAATGATGTCCCCAAAAATATGCATGTTCAAAAATACTAAGTCTTCTATCTGAAGTCCTAGTCCACAAGCATAAGCTTCTTAATTGACCTGTTCGTCACCTGAGAAGTCATGCAACAATAAAGTCAACACATGGTTGGTGAGTTCATATAATTTAGAGTTTGAAAATGATTTGTAAACCTCTTTCGGTAAAGACCTTAACCTCATTAACTTCACATGTAATATCCAGATCGGTATGCTTATATATAGGGCATATGTAGGGTCGAACTTACCGCCCGCCCAACCACCGTCCCACCACATACTAATCCTTATATGACACTATTGTTAATGATAATTAAGCATTTTTACCCCTTTCATTAAACCCAACAGTCCTTCAGTTCTTTGTTCCTGTAATTACAATCATTTGAAATCCCTGTTGATTCCATGAGTTTATCATACGAATGTGATCAACCACAGTAATTGCATAAACAGTAATAAATGTTTAATTTAAATAAATAAACATTTAATAAAATCTAAGTCCTAATGATTGGGCCTTGGTCAACTCGAGTAGGCTAGTCTGTCAATCAATGTACTTAGTGGTTAGGGAATTCTGTAAATACCATCAAACATATGACCTACAAATCAAACGGTCTAGCTAGGACTTCTTGAAATGTAGAATTTTTGTTTCGTACTTGATTCATTTTGTTTCGTTGGCATATGTTATCTTTGATATTTCCCAGACTTTCCCCTGAAAATGATTTATTGATTCGTCTGATTCTGTTACAAGATGTACTTAATTCGTTGATCATGGAATACTATTTTCGTTGATCAAATGTACTCTCGATTCGTTGTTCATCAAAAACTTGATTCATTGAACATCGAATATTAACTTTGCAAAAATAGTTTCGTTTGATTCGTTGAAATCCCACACTTGTTTCGTCAAAATAGTTTCGTTTGATTCGTTGAACTCACACACTTGATTTGTCAAAATGTTTCGTTTGATTTGTTGAGATCACCCACTTATTTGTCAAAATTTTTCGTTTGATTCGTTGAAATCACTCATTTGATTTGTCAAAATGTTTCGTTTGATTTGTTGAAATGTTTAGTTTAACTCAATTAACCACTTAAATCATAAGTAGATAAACTTAGTAAAACCTGCATAAAATCTTCCTAGACATGATCTAGGATAACATTCATACATGTAAAACATATATAATTTAAAAGCATTTAAGTAAACAATTTATATAAAACAGTTTACGCATGCTTCTCAGCTCGCGTTTTAAAACAAAATGTTAAAATAGGGGCGATGAACTCACCTGTGTTGCTATGTAACTGATCTATCACAAAATGTGCGCTATTGTTGTAGCTTAAGTTTCTTCGGTTCTTGAGTTGTTTTAAAAGAATTTGAATACTATAAGTACGCGTATTAGTCGTCCTATCTAAGTCTTGATCTTGGTGTGTGTAATTAAGTGTCCAATGTGATTACTAAACTTCTAAAACCCTATCTCTTAGTCTACTCATTACTCATATCCTAAGATTTAATCATAACAAGCCTTTAATTCATTTTAAGTAAATTATTAATTCCAAATAATTTCTTTTCATTTCAATAAGATTTATAAATCATTTTATTTTATAAGACATCATTAACTTTATTTAAACTTCATTTAACAAATTATGGCTTGATTAAGCCCATTGGGCCCACTTAGGCCCATTGAATGTCTTTGATGATTCATTGATTATAATTTGAAATCCTTGAACAATATGAGATAAGTAACCAATTTATTTAGATTAATCCTTCATATTAATACGTTACCTAAGATTTAAGTGTTAATAATTGGATTAACACTCACCTTTAGATCATCGTTTTATTTCTACATGATTGGAATAATTACCCAAGTGCCTCTAACTCCCACTCCATGCATTCAACCTCAATTTCCATGCACCCACATATATATACACATGCAATAGTGCGTATACCTACTTATCTTGGTTATTAACTAGCTTCATCCACTCCTTAGATTTCTAGAAGTATAAGCAGCGAACCTTTGGGTTAAACCCTAGGTTCGCCGAACCCTTAGGGGTAGTTTTGAAGAGGTTCGACTATGCCTACATGGAATTTGTTCGTGGATATGCAATGGTTCGTGGGTAGAGGTAGGTTCGTGGCTAACTAGGTTCGCCTAGTTAAGTATTCGGCTGTCAGGGTTCGTGGGTCCTTATAGGCTCGTCCATGGCTTCGGTTGAGTAGAGTTGCTGGAAATGTAGGGGTTCGTCTCATGAGGGTTCGTGGGTAATAGGGTTCGTTGTTATGGTTCGGCTACAGGTTCGCTGGAATGCTTTAGGGTTGGGCTGCCAGGTGGTGCAGGGTTCGTTTCCCAGAGACACAGGTTCGTTGCTCAGTCCAGCAGGGTTTGTTGCAGGTTTGTGGCCCAGGATATGCTCGACTACAGGGTTCGGCTAGGAAGATGCTAGGTTCGGCCCTCACCTTTATCGACCAAAAAGTTTCGGCCGAATGAAAATACCCCGAACCTGTATCCTCATCATCTGCTATCGATCTCCACCTATTACATTTCAGTTTTCTATGTATCCCTGCTATATATATGCGTGCATCTATGTGTTTTATAAGTGAGCATATCGATTAACCACTAAACTTGTTAAAACCGAATTTTAAATCAAAATTTACCTCAGATTTCGTTGATGAAAGATCGAGTAAACTGTACTTCCTTAATCTACACAACGTGATGATCGTTTTGGTACCAACTATGCTTGAATTCGACTAGAAATAAGCTCCAAATCCTAGAGAGAAGTTGGGTTGTTTCTAGAGAGAGAGAGATGACTTAGAGAGAGATGAAGGTTGGTGAAGTGAGTTATGGCATTAACTTGCCATAATAAATGCTTCACCACGCTCGGTTGATCGGTCTCGTTCGGTTTCGCGTGAAATGACATTTCTTTGAAACTTTCGTAACGAAAACGAATCGGTTTATAAAATAAGATTTATGAAATTATTTTAAGTTGTGATTCCTAATAAATTAACTAGTATCTTTTCATTTATTTTAAAATCTTAAAATATTAATTTATGGTTTAAATCGAATCGTACGGTCGTCGCGCGTATTCGTTCGAATCGTCACTCGTACGAATACAACGATAACTATACTTTTCAATCTTGTTTTCTAATTATCGGATATCATTCAGAACGTTAAACTGTCAGATTTATTCGTACAGATCGTCACCTATACGAATAACCCGTCAATTTAGCATTTAACAACATCCGTGTGTTTTGTCCTGTAAAGCCTCACATACGTTTATAAATAATAAAATGCTAACAAATAATTTCCATGATGGTTTTGTTTTGCCAGATAATTATCTGACTCAAGAACCATAGTTCTGAACTTTGTTTCGGTTAAATGTTTAAGAACTTGTTGTTTGATAACCCAAACTGATAATGACAACTGATATGAATATGAAATGCACTGAAATGTGTATAGGTCGTACCCGTTTACTGTTCATATTACTTTTTAAGATCACTGTTCCGGTGATGGTTCCGGCACTGGTGTTACAGTCTCCCCTTGTTAGAGAAATTTCGTCCTGAAATTCAAGAGTTGTTATCGGGTACGGCTTCCTCTTTAAATAGTTGGGGATACTTTGACTTCATGTGATCTTCACGTTCCCAAGTAAACTCGGGGTCGCGTCTTGATATCCATCGAACCTTTACAATCGGAATATGGCTTCGCCTCAGTTGTTTAGCCTTGCGATCCATAATCTCCAAAGGTTCTTCGATAAAATTTAACTGTTCATCGACTTGAATTTCTTCGATCAAAATGACGAGTGATTCGTCAGCAAGGCATTTCTTTAGGTTTGAGACGTGAAACACGTCGTGCACTCGACTGAGTTCATCCGGTAATCTCAGTCTATACGCCACATGACCAATACTTCGATTATCTCGAACGGTCCCACGTATCGTGGTGCTAATTTTCCTTTCTTTCCAAAACGTACTAGACCCTTCCATGGGGATACCTTCAACATTACTCGGTCTCCCACTTGGAATTCCAACGGCTTACGCTGTTTGTCGGCGTAGCTCTTTTGTCTGCTCCTTGTTGTTTGTAGTCTTCTTTGAATCTGAGCAATCTTGTCAGTGGTTTCCTGGATAAGTTCTAGCCCAGTTATTCGATTGTCTCCAACTTCAGTCCAACAGATTGGTGATCGACATTTCCGTCCATAGAGAGCCTCGAATGGTGCACATCCGATACTGCTGTGGTAACTGTTATTGTAAGAGAACTCGATCAGTGGCAAATGGGAATCCCAGTTCCCACCGAAATCCAGCACACAGGTTCTTAACATGTCCTCCAGGGTTTGAATCGTACGTTCGCTTTGGCCATCTGTTTGTGGATGGTAAGCTGTACTCAGATTTAACTGCGTCCCTAGAGATTTCTGCAGTGATTGCCAGAACCTTGATGTGAATCTGCTATCTCTATCAGAAATGATAGACAATGGCACACCGTGACGTACCACTATCTCATTGATATATAATCTCGCCAGTTTATCCATCGTGAAAGTCTCACGCATTGGCAAGAAGTGTGCAGATTTTGTCAAACGGTCAACGATCACCCAAATTGTATCATGACCACTGGAAGTGGGGGGTAGCTTGGTAATGAAATCCATAGCTATTTGTTCCCACTTCCAGAGCGGAATCTCAGGCTGTTCCAGTAAACCAGACGGTTTCTGGTGTTCCGCCTTCACTTTCGCACACGTAAGACACTGACAAACGTATTCGGCTATATCTTTCTTCATTCCAGGCCACCAATAAAATCCACGCAAGTCTTGGTACATTTTATCAGCACCTAGATGAACAGAATATTTAGTCTTGTGTGCTTCATCGAAGATGAGTCTTCTCAATTCATCTACCACAGGAATCCATACTCGATCCTTATAGTAAATGATTCCATCAGACTTCGTGTCGAACTGTTTCTCCTCTCCACAATCAAGTTCTTTCTCCAGATTTCCTCGGTCAAGTGCTTCTTGTTGTGCTTGAATAATCTTGTCACTTAAACTGGTCTGCACGGTTATCCTCATTGCTCTAACACGTAGGGGTTTGACCCGTTCCTTCCGGCTCAAGGCATCAGCTACAACGTTCTCCTTTCCCGGATGGTATTTGATCACACAATCATAATCATTCAGAAGTTCAACCCAATGGCGTTGTCGCATGTTGAGTTCCTTTTGATCAAAGATGTGCTACAGACTCTTGTGATCAGTAAATATTGTACACTTGGTGCCATATAAGTAATGTCTCCAAATCTTCAATGCGTAGATTATAGCTCCCAGCTCAAGATCATGAGGAGTGTAGTTCTTTTTATGAATCTTTAACTGTCTTGAGGCATAAGCAATAACTTTGTCCCGTTGCATTAATACACAACCAAGTCCCTGATGGGAAGCATCACAGTAAACAACCAAGTCATCGCATCCTTCTGGAAGAGATAGAATTGGAGCATTACATAATTTCTGTTTCAAGGTCTGGAAAGCATCTTCTTGTTTCTGCTCCCAGACAAATGGTTCACTTTTCTGGGTTAGCCTAGTGAGAGGCAAGGCTATCTTAGAAAAGTTTGAAATAAACCGTCTATAATAACCCGCCAACCCCAGAAAAGACCGTATCTCCGTTGGTGTCTTCAAAGTGTCCCAATTCTTTATTGCTTCAATCTTGGCAGGATCAACGTGTATTCCCTCGCTGTTGACTACATGTCCCAGAAATTGAACTTCTTTTATCCAGAATTTGCATTTAGAGAATTTGGCATAGAGCTTCTTTTCTTTCAACAGATCCAAGATCTTTCTGAGGTGTTGCTTGTGCTCCATTTTGATCTTCAAATAAATCAGTATGTCATCAATAAAGACAATGACAAACTGATCCAAGTACGGCTTGCACACTCGGTTCATGAGATCCATGAAAACCGTTAGTGCATTGGTCAACCCGAAAGGCATCACCATGAATTCGCAATGCCCGTATTTGGTTCGGAATGCCGTCTTGGGTATGTCTTCATCTTGAACTCTAAGCTGGTGATATCCAGACCGCAAGTCAATCTTTTAGAAATATTGAGCTCCTTGCAGTTGGTCAAACAGATCATCAATCCTTGGCAATGGATACCGATTCTTGATGGTCAATTTGTTCAGCTCCCTGTAATCTATGCACATTCTGAACGATCCGTCTTTCTTTTTCACGAACAGGACCGGAGTCCCCAAGGTGAGTAGCTCGGTCTGATGAAACCTTTATCAAGCAGCTCCTGTAACTGATTAGACAATTCCTGCATCTTTGAAGGTGCTAACCTATAAGGAGATTTATCAACAGGAGTTGCTCCAGGAATTAAGTCAATACGAAACTCTACCGGTCTCGCAGGTGGCAAACCTGGTAGGTCTTCTAGGAAATACTTAAGGATATTCTTTCACCACCGGTACGCCTTGAATCTTTTTCTTATCCTTCTCCTTTTCCACCACATGAGCCAAGAACGCCATGCACCGCTTCAGTAGACACTTACGCGCCTTTATGCAAGAAATGATTTTGACACTTCGTTTTGCTTGATCACCTTTAACTTCCAATACGTGATCACTCGGCAATGGAATTCGAAGCAGCTTTTCAGAACAGATGACTTCCACTCGATTAGAAGAAAGCCAATCCATTCCAACAATGATATCGAAACTATGCAACTCCATCGGTATCAAATCGATGGTGAATGTATGACCATTAAGTGCCAATGGACAATTCCTATAGACTGTACTAACTGTAATCTGTTTTCCATTAGCTACTTCTATGATATAAGGGGAATCTAACTGTTCCTCTATAGAATCTAATTGGCATGCAAAATCGGTAGAGATAAAACTCTGATCCGCACCAGTATCAAATAGAACAGATGCATAAAAGTCATGTAAGAGAAATAAACCAGTGACCACATTTGGGTCTTGGTGTGCAGCTGGTGCTTCAATGGCGAAGGCTCTTTCACGAGGTACTTGAACTACCTGTTGTGCCTTCTTCGGGCAGTTCTTTGCAAAGTGGCCTTGTTCGCCACATTTATAGCATTCACCATTGTTCTGATTAGCTGATGGAGGGAGAGCCAAAGCAACATTGTTGACTGCTTGGTTAGGTGTCATCTGGCAGTGTTGGACCCAATGGCCCTTTCGTCCACATCCCGTGCATTGCTTGCAGGGTGTGTTAGCAATATGTTGATATTGAAACTTGGCACACAGAGGAAACGTGCCAGTGTAGGGTTTTCGGTTAGAGTTTTGTGGTGCCGCTGCTACTTGTTGAAGAGGTGTGGCCACCGTGTAGTTCTTTATGGTCTTCTGTTTCTTCTTCTGATGGTGGTGGCGTTTCTTAGACGGATCAACTTTGTTCTTGCTGGAGTCAGCCTCTTTCTTTAAAGCTCCAGAGGCTACCATAAGGTCGGTGAGTTTCCCAGACAATCTCACTGCAGACTCGACCGTGGCAAGGTTAACTGCAACAACTAAACCCTGAATGCAGGCGGGAAGTCCACCTACATATCGATCAATCCTCTTCTCCAAAGTTGGTACCATGTGTGGTACCAAAGCAACCAACTCGTGGTAACGAGTCGTATACCCCATGTGATCAGCCCCCTTCATCACATGGTTGGACAGTTCAACCTTTAATTTCTGCAACTCGTTCTTGGGGCAGAACTCCGTTCTCACAAACGTCTTAAAATCCTCCCATGGCATTGATCTGACCATTCCACCAAGTCAAAACCCGTTTGTTGAATGTTCCAGCGGAGTAGCGGACTTTGTGGTGTTCTGGACAGCTGCAGAGGTCCAGAGTTGTCTCAATCTTTTCAATCCATTGGATTAATCCAAAGGCTCTTTCAGACCCACTTAAGCTGGGTGGTTTACATCTTACAAATGACTTGTAGGAGTAGTGTGATGAACCGCCAGTATTTCCACTGGCTTCTCCTGACGAGTTACCAGTGTTGTTGATTTCATTACGGAAATGGTTGAACATTTCCAGTATTGCCTCCTTCATTTGATTTGTCATCTGGCTGCTTAGTAGGGTCACCAAGGTGATAGTAGCAGGATCCAGCATAGGAGTTGTGCTCGGGCCTTCCAATGTAGTGTGGGGAGGTGGAGGAGGAGGAGGAGGCTGTCACACCCCCAATTTTCAACTAACGGAATCATACCGTTTGGGAACGTGACAAACCAGGATCTCAGATCATTAGACATAACGAAGACCTCTATATGAATTTCAAAACATACTTTGGTCTAAAAACATAACATCAAAGTTTTCAAAGTTTGCGGAAGCGTTTTAAAAGAGTAACAGTTGTAAAATGTAAATTACAATGCAAAGTTTCAAATGTTCAAATTCAAATAACAAAAATGTAAAGACATGCATGCGACTCAATCTCCTAGTCCATGCTTGCTTTCTTGTGCACCTTAGCGTCCTGAGAAAACATGTAAATCAAGTCAACACAAAGGTTGGTGCATAACACAGGTTTAAGCATTCATAATGTTTAAAACAACAGTTTGAATATCAAGTTTGCAGATAACATAATCACACATGCATAGTCATGATAGCTAGTCATTTGTACTATTTACATAAGTGGTCGACACCGAAGCTGACGATTTCCATGCTATAGCATGTTTTTGCCTTGCCACTATTGTCTAGCACAAACAATAGTAATATGTGTTTGGTCAGTCAAACACCTGCGTAGATCCCATTTACCAAGTGAGGTTTGTCAAACCTAATAGATCTATTTCCAACTACCACGCTTTGCGCTACGGCAAACTAAACGGTTCGAAGTGTAAGGACTTGTAAATGCTATGTTGTCACATAATGTAAACAGCTAACTCATGCAAGTGATATGTATCTAAAAGTGTTTGTTGCACATGTTTTCTCCCCCAAAACAGTTTAAAATAAGAAAGGGGCCGTGTACGCACCTTTGATTATTTGCAGAATGATCAAATATGTGAACTTGCGTAGATAATCCTCTTACGAAGGATCTGTGTTTAAACAATAACGTTGTGTTATTCGAATAGTCGTTTTGTGCTTGAAATCACATACGTGTCAACACACGTATGTTAGAGTGTTAGACATGTGCATACGAAAGTACGCGTGCCTTTGAACTCGTTTAAATAAAACCATATATGATTTTATTTAAATAAACGTAATTGTACGCGATTACGGTTTCGAGTTAAAATATGAATTTTATTACTCTAAAACATTCGTATTCTCGTTACGTTTCCAACGCAACTCGAACCGATCAAATCGGAGTTTAAACGAAGAAGTTATGATCGAAATACTAAAAGTTGATTTAAATGACAAAAACCTAAAAAAACTGTTGGGGGCCGGGTTCGAACCCGCGACCTCCAACTTCAAACACACCCTCCCTACCATCTAATCTAATCAGTTTCTATTGACATAACATGGGATTTAATTCTTTTAAACCCAACTCTCCTGGTTCCCCTATTCTTCCCCAACCGAACCCAATGAATCCCGATTACACCCCAATTCGAATTCAATTGATTCTAAAACCTTATGGGTTTCATTCTATGGATCCATTCGAACTTGTAATTGGGTTTAATTAAATTTTAGATTCGGTTTGAGTGATTTAATCAACCCCGAATAGAACCGACTCAACCTCGTCAACCCTCAGTTCAAGTCGATCGAATTCGAACTTGTTAGCATCCGAAATCAAAGGGTTTTTCATCCATAGACTAAACCGAACCCATCTGAATAACTTAATTTGAACATAAACTCCATTTAAACCGAAATCCCCAAATCCTTTGTACAACAAGAACCCTAGAATTGAAATCTTATCATTCGTAGTTCCATGATGAAATTAACATAGCATTAACCTTAATCGGGATCTTCTGAAGCTACCCATGCTATTTAATTTGAATATCGAACACGTTTTAATCCAAACCCCCAAACCGCTTTGCCCTATGAACCCTAGAACTCGAGATTCATCAAATCGATGTTATTACCAGAAATTGATTTATGTTGTAGCTTAATCGGCCCTCTCTGAAACTGCCTACATACTTTAATTTTATTTTTAAACTCCTTAGGATCAAAACCCCCAAATCGTTTTTGTATAAACCCTAATTGATCGAATTCATACAATTCGATGTTGAAAGCCAAAATTAGCATAGGGATATGCTTAGTCGGCTGTTTTAGAAGGTTTAGGAACAAGAACTTACTTGTTTTGATGATCAATTGAACGAGATAAAATTCTAGGTTGTTCTTCGGCCGACCCTTGATCGAATCCTTCTCTCCGAGACTTGTTGAATGAAATTGTTAGATGCTAAAGAGCCTGAGGATGCCGATTATGAATTCTGAGAGTTCGATTGTGATGAATGAAACCGAATTGTGGTGTTTTGCTATTGAATAACCACGGTTCAACTTCTTGTAACGTTTTTTTTATCATAATTCGACTAATTAATGCATCATGAACGTGTATTAGCTGTTACTAATCATCAAATTGATGATTACAACTG
Source organism: Mikania micrantha (assembly GCA_009363875.1). NCBI lineage: Eukaryota > Viridiplantae > Streptophyta > Magnoliopsida > Asterales > Asteraceae > Mikania > Mikania micrantha. Next base: position 28,001,164 of record CM018697.1, read on the forward strand.
ATTTATTTCAGCTATTACACGGTTTTAATGTCCAATTCGAATTCAAGTGCCACTCAAGTATGAATTTTGACTCATAAAAGTCAAAATTTATACTTTACTCCTTTACAAGTTAAAATCTTCTAATTTAGGTATTCTAGACATTATTTTACTTAATTCTAATCCCTTAGATCTGATATTATTTGATTTCGCGCAATAATATCACATTTTGGTTAACAAAGTTGAATCAAAAATTCCGAATTGTCACTAATTGGCCAATTGGAATATTATTGGGCTAGATTAACCCAATTGGGCCTCATAAATACCATTGGGCCTAACTTGGGCCTCATTGGGCCTACCTTGGCCTCATTGGGCCTACCTTGGCTCATTGGGCCTACCTTGGCTCATTGGGCCTAGCTTGGTCTTATTGGGCCTTCCTTGGCCTCATTAGGCCTACCTTGGCCTTATTGGGCCTGTGATCTCGCTATTTTCAGTTAACGAGGTTAATTCGAAAAGTCGAATGGTCACATCATCCCCTTGTTGAAAGAATTTTCGTCCCGAAAATTAGTAAATGTTAGGAGTAGTTAGGAAACTACTTACGAGTTTAAATCGTACGTGATAGTGTGGTTTGATCATTCCGTGTGCTTGTGTGTACTCACACACAAAATCTAATGCTTGCAACATCACAACTAAGTGTGATCGTTCAATGTGACTGTTTGCGTGTACACTAGTTAGTTCACCTAACTGTGACTGTTTGTGTTTGATCATACTGTGCTGTGTAACCTCACACATAGTGAGTGTTTGTTTGTACTATGCAACCCCGCACATAGCAAAATGTGTGTAACTAATCATGCATGTACTACCATAACATGTAACATATGAAATGTAGCACATAAAATGTATAAAATATAATGTAGCACAAATGTTTGTAACAAAACCAATTGAATAAAGTGTTTGTGCTTACAGTTGAAATTTGCAGTGTTGATGTGTGAAGCATCACGTCATCCCCTTGTTGAAGGAAATTTCGTCCCGAAATTTAACGTGCGTTCTCAGTGTTTGTAGTTGTTGTTTTGAACAGATGAGGATACTTCTTCATCATTTGGTCTTCCCGTTCCCATGTGAATTCAGGACCACGTCTTGAATTCCATCGAACTTTGACTATCGGAATCTTGCTTTGCTTAAGTTGTTTGACCTCTCGGTCCATGATTTCTGCTGGTTCTTCAATGAATCGTAACTGTTCATCCACTTGTATTTCTTCCAATGGTACAATCAATGTCTCATCAGAAAGGCATTTCTTTAAGTTCGATACATGAAAGACATCATGAACTCCACTGAGTTCATCCGGTAATTTGAGTTGATACGCAACCGGACCAATCCTTTTCAGAATCTCAAAAGGTCCTACGTAACGTGGACTAAGCTTCCCATGCTTGCCGAATCGTATCACACCTTTCCAAGGTGATACCTTTAGAAGAACTCGGTCTCCTACCTGAAATTCCAATGGTTTACGACGCTTGTCAGCATAACTCTTTTGTCGATCTCGGGCCGCTGCCATACGGTTCCGGATTTGTACAATCTTCTCAGTCGTCTCGTGCACTAGTTCAGGACCTGTAATCTGACTGTCACCAATTTCAGCCCAGCAAACTGGTGAACGACATTTGCGACCATACAAAGCTTCAAACGGTGCTGCTTGAATACTTGTATGATAACTGTTGTTGTAAGAGAATTCCACTAACGGTAAGTGGTTTTCCCAACTATCACCGAAGTCAATTACACAAGCTCGTAACATATCCTCGAGCGTTTGAATCGTACGTTCACTTTGACCGTCGGTCTGTGGATGATAGGCGGTACTCATATCCAAACGAGTTCCCAATGACTTATGAAGTGATTTCCAAAAGTTGGAAGTAAATCGGGCATCCCGATCTGATATGATAGAGATTGGCACGCCATGCCGTGCTACCACTTCCTTGATGTAAATGCGAGTCAGTTTCTCCATCTTATCGGTTTCCTTGATTGCTAAGAAGTGTGCAGATTTCGTTAATCGATCAACAATTACCCATATCGTATCACAACCACTCGGTGTACGGGGTAACTTAGTAATGAAGTCCATCGAAATCTGTTCCCATTTCCACATCGGTATCTCTGGTTGTTGCAGTAAACCAGATGGCTTCTGGTATTCAACTTTGACTTTTGAACAAGTCAAACATTTGCTAACGTACTTAGCAATGTCAGCTTTCATGTGAGGCCACCAATACAGTGCCTTCAAGTCATGATACATCTTGTCTGATCCCGGATGGACTGAATATCTGGACTTGTGCGCTTCATCCATCACTAGTTCCCTTAAACCTCCATACAAAGGTATCCACAATCGATTAATGAAATAACGAATTCCATCAGATTTAACATCCAATTGTTCTTCCATTCCTCGTAAGGATTCCTGTACCAAGTTTTCCTTTTTCAAGGCCTCGATCTGAGCACTGCGTACCTTGTCAGGTAAGTCAGTATGTATCGTCATCATAAGTGCACGAACCCGTCTTATTGATGTGTCTTTTCTGCTTAGAGCATCAGCTACCACATTAGCTTTTCCCGGGTGATACTTTATCACGCATTCGTAATCGTTCAACAACTCAACCCATCGTCGCTGTCTCATATTAAGCTCCTTCTGATCAAAGATATGTTGCAAACTCTTATGATCAGTGTAAATGGTACACTTAGTTCCATACAGGTAATGCCTCCAAATCTTCAAAGCAAAAACCACTGCTCCTAACTCCAAGTCATGAGTAGTATAATTCTTTTCGTGTGGTCGTAGCTGTCTTGAAGCATAAGCAATCACTTTATCACGTTGCATCAATACACATCCCAAACCCTGTGCAGATGCGTCACAATACACCACAAAGTCTTCTGTTCCTTCCGGTAAGGACAGAATCGGTGCACTGCAGAGTTTCTGTTTCAATAATTGGAATGCAGTTTCCTGTTTATCCGTCCAATTATACTTCGTTCCCTTGTGCGTAAGAGCTGTAAGTGGTTGAGCGATTTTTGAGAATCCCTCAATGAATCGTCGGTAGTAGCCCGCCAAACCAAGGAATTGTCGTACCTCGGTAGGGGTCTTTGGTGCTTCCCAATTCTTAATCGCTTCAATCTTCACTGGATCAACATGTATGCCCTTTTCATTGACTATATGACCCAAGAATTGTACTTCTCGCATCCAGAAATCACATTTCGAGAACTTAGCGTACAATTGTTCTTGTTTCAGTAACTCTAGCAGTAATCGGAGATGTTCAGCATGCTCTTCTTCAGACTGTGAATAGATGAGAATGTCATCGATGAAAACAATGACAAACTTATCAAGATAAGGTTTACAAACACGATTCATGAGATCCATGAATACTGCTGGAGCGTTTGTCAACCCAAATGGCATGACCAAGAACTCATAATGGCCATAGCGTGTCCTGAATGCTGTCTTTGGAATATCCTCCTCTTGAACTCTTAATTGATGACAACCCGATCTGAGATCAATCTTCGAGTAGTAACTCGAACCTTGCAACTGATCGAACAGATCGTCAATTCTAGGTAACGGATACCGGTTTTTGATGGTAACCTTGTTCAACTCCCGGTAATCGATACACATACGGAAAGTCCCGTCCTTCTTCTTAACAAACAAAACTGGAGCTCCCCACGGTTAAAAACTAGGTCGTATGAAACCCTTATCCAACAACTCTTGCAATTGTGTGGATAACTCTTGCATCTCTGACGGTGCAAGTCGATAAGGCGCCCTAGCTATCGGTGCTGCATCTGGTGTAAGGTCAATTCGGAATTCCACCTGTCTGATAGGCGGTAATCCCGGCAAGTCTTCTGGAAATACTTCCGGAAATTCACAAACTACTGGAATATCTTCAATTTTCTTCTCAGCTATCGGCTTTTCAGTTATAAGTGCTATAACTGCCGTATGACCTTTCCGCAGACATTTGTGTGCTTTCATACAAGATATGAGACGCAGTGACGTACTGCTCTTCTCGCCTTGTACATACAATGTCTCTCCATGCGAAAGAGGTATACGAACGATCTTTTCATGGCATACTATTTCAGCCTGGTGTTTGGACAACCATACCATGCTAATGACTACATCAAAACTGCCTAAGGCAATAGGCATAAGATCGATTTCTAATGTTTGACCCATCAAATCAAGGATACATCCCTTAAGAATTTGTTCAACTACAATTAACTTACCATCAGCTAATTCCACAGTGTATGGATTATCTAAGGCTGTGGGACTAACATTTAGCAACTTAGTAAGTGAACTAGATACAAAACTCCGATCGGCACCAGTGTCAAATAACATAGAGGCATAGTGATTATTTAAGAGGAACGTACCCGTAACAATGTTGGGATCCTCCCGTGCTTGCCGTCCTCCTATCACAAACGCCCTGCCCCTAGCACCATTGTTGTTGTTATTGTTGTTGTTATTGGTGCCATTGCCGTTACCGTTTCCGTTGCCGTTGCCATTTGCATTATTATCCCCGCCTTTCTTGAGTTGTGGGCAATCCTTTTTAAAGTGCCCCATCTTGCCACACTCAAAACAACCCTTCTGTGCGTTGTTCTGATTGTTATTGTGATTGTTGTGGTTGTTTTGCAGCTCTCCGCGACAATCCTTAGCCGCATGCCCAACCTTACCACATCGTTGACACTTAGCTTTATCACACTGATTTCCTGCATGATGAAATCCACACCTGTTGCACTTTGGATGTTTACCAATATAACCCCCTGATGATGATGATTGCTGACCACTGTTCGAATTGTGGTAAGACTTGTTTGAATCCTGCTTCCGGTTCTGCTGAAACGACTGTTGGTTATAGTTCTTGGTGTTGTTGCTTTCCCACTTTCTCTTGTGGTCACCTACTTTAGTAGTTGATGTTCGTTTAGGCAGAGTCCCCTGTAACACTGCCTGATCAGTCAGTTGATGCGCTAAACGAACAACTTGTTGTATTGTTGTGGGATTTGCAGAAGTAACCAATCCCTGAATCTGAGGCACCAATCCCCCGATGTACCTCTCTATCCACTTACTGACTGGAGTAGCCATATGAGGTAGAAGTCTGGCCTGTTCGTGTGATCGAGTCGTGTACTCCTCGATGTTTGATCCCTCCATCTTGAGGTGCCAGTACTCATCCTCTAGTTTCTGCATCTCACTGCGAGGGCAGTACTCCTCCTGCAGTAAAGTTTTGAAACCATTCCAAGTCAAGGCATTAGCCTCACCCAACCCCAAGGTCTGAACATTCGAGTTCCACCAAGTCAATGCTGGACCCTCCAATGTTCCCGTAGCATACTTGACCTTACTCTCATCAGGACAGTTGCACATCTCAAACACTGATTCAGCCTTCTCAATCCATCGAAGGAGTCCAATGGCCCCCTCCGATCCTTTGAAGTTGTGTGGCTTACAGTCCAAGAACATCTTGAACGTGCATGCCTGTGGGTTAACCAGTCCCCCAGCTGGACCCTGTGGCCCTGTGGTGTGTGTCTGAGCATAGTTCGCGATTGCCTCCGTGACCCTGTTATTAATCAGCTCATTGAGCTCAGCAACTGTCTTGTGAATGTTCCCGTTAGCCATTATCTTCCTAATTAAAAGAAGTGTCAGAGTGTTTTCAAAGTCCAATGTGACATGTGTAAATAATACAACAAACACAACATGTAATATATAAATCAACACAACTGTTGGCAATAAATAATAGTTTTTCAATAGATAGAAATTTGATTTGAGTACAATACTTTTGAAATCAAAACATAAATTTTCCAAACATCTAGTGTAGGAACACAACCCGTCCCTAATAAGTTTAAACAAAATAAAGAAAATCAATTATCCTCAACAGTGGATTCAGGATCAGAATCAACAGTTGGTGCTGGTTCCTCCCCTTCTTCCTCTTCATCCTCTTCATCCTCTTCTTCATTATCCGAGACTACCAAATCCTCTAAGGCTACTAGTCTGCCTTCCAGAATCTCAGCTCGGTTCTCAGAATCTTGAAGACGATCAATCAAATGGATGATCTCATCTCGCATGTCATTAACCAGATGGGCAAGGTTATCTTGTCTTTCATTTGCATCCCAAAGTTCCTGTACATTATACTCAATCCTGTCATTCGCCCAGTACAAGTCTTCACACAGTTTGGCAATCTCCTCAGCATCAGTCCGTTGCCTCTTAGGCTAAGGGACATCCAATGTAGGTGGTGGATGAGTAGAAGGTCCCTCAGCAGGAATCTCTTGAGTACCCTCCACTGGCTCCTCCTTCGGATCCTCATCTGGGTCCTCATCCGGATCCTCCTCCGGATCCTCCTCCGGGTCCTCATCTGGATCCTCCTCCGGGTCTGAATCATCTCTCTCAAATGGTGGAGGAGATGGGATAGGTGGTGCTGGTGATGATGGTGGTGCTGGAACTATCGGCTCCTCATCCTCAGAATCATCAATGTAGATATACGGTGCTGATGATGAAGATGCCATGCCTGTTACATAATACCATATGGAAGTGCAGTGCCATGGAATGTGTAAGCAAGTCTATTACATAATGCCATATGTAATTTCTAAGTAATATGTGTAAGCATATGTGTCTAATGTCTAACAGTCATAGTCTAAGTCTACAAATGCAAACCTAGTTCGCTATAACCAATGGCTCTGATACCAATCTGTCACACCCCCAATTTTCAACTAACAGAATCATACCGTTTGGGAACGTGACAAACCAGGATCTCAGATATTTAGACATAACGAAGACCTCTATATGAATTTCAAAACATACTTTGGTCTAAAAACATAACATCAAAGTTTTCAAAGTTTGCGGAAGCGTTTTAAAAGAGTAACAGTTGTAAAATGTAAATTACAATGCAAAGTTTCAAATGTTCAAATTCAAATAACTAAAATGTAAAGACATGCATGCGACTCAATCTCCTAGTCCATGCTTGCTTTCTTGTGCACCTTAGCGTCCTGAGAAAACATGTAAATCAAGTCAACACAAAGGTTGGTGCATAACACAGGTTTAAGCATTCATAATGTTTAAAACAACAGTTTGAATATCAAGTTTGCAGATAACATAATCACACATGCATAGTCATGATAGCTAGTCATTTGTACTATTTACATAAGTGGTCGACACCGAAGCTGACGATTGCGATGCTATAGCATGTTTTTGCCTTGCCACTATTGTCTAGCACAAACAATAGTAATATGTGTTTGGTCAGTCAAACACCTGCGTAGATCCCATCTACCAAGTGAGGTTTGTCAAACCTAATAGATCTATTTCCAACTACCACGCTTTGCGCTACGGCAAACTAAATGGTTCGAAGTGTAAGGACTTGTAAATGCTATGTTGTCACATAATGTAAACAGCTAACTCATGCAAGTGATATGTATCTAAAAGTGTTTGTTGCACATGTTTTCTCCCCCAAAACAGTTTAAAATAAGAAAGGGGCCGTGTACACACCTTTGATTATTTGCAGAATGATCAAATATGTGAACTTGCGTAGATAATCCTCTTACGAAGGATCTGTGTTTAAACAATAACGTTGTGTTATTCGAATAGTCGTTTTGTGCTTGAAATCACATACGTGTCAACACACGTATGTTAGAGTGTTAGACATGTGCATACGAAAGTACGCGTGCCTTTGAACTCGTTTAAATAAAACCATATATGATTTTATTTAAATAAAAGTAATTGTACGCGATTACGGTTTCGAGTTAAAATATGAATTTTATTACTCTAAAACATTCGTATTCTCGTTACGTTTCCAACACAACTCGAACCGATCAAATCGGAGTTTAAACGAAGAAGTTATGATCGAAATACTAAAAGTTGATTTAAATGACAAAAACCTAAAAAAACTGTTGGGGGCCGGGTTCGAACCCGCGACCTCCAACTTCAAACACACCCTCCCTACCATCTAATCTAATCAGTTTCTATTGACATAACATGGGATTTAATTCTTTTAAACCCAACTCTCCTGGTTCCCCTATTCTTCCCCAACCGAACCCAATGAATCCCGATTACACCCCAATTCGAATTCAATTGATTCTAAAACCTTATGGGTTTCATTCTATGGATCCATTCGAACTTGTAATTGGTTTTAATTAAATTTTAGATTCGGTTTGAGTGATTTAATCAACCCCGAATAGAACCGACTCAACCTCGTCAACCCTCAGTTCAAGTCGATCGAATTCGAACTTGTTAGCATCCGAAATCAAAGGGTTTTTCATCCATAGACTAAACCGAACCCATCTGAATAACTTAATTTGAACATAAACTCCATTTAAACCGAAATCCCCAAATCCTTTGTACAACAAGAACCCTAGAATTGAAATCTTATCATTCGTAGTTCCATGATGAAATTAACATAGCATTAACCTTAATCGGGATCTTCTGAAGCTACCCATGCTATTTAATTTGAATATCGAACACGTTTTAATCCAAACCCCCAAACCGCTTTGCCCTATGAACCCTAGAACTCGAGATTCATCAAATCGATGTTATTACCAGAAATTGATTTATGTTGTAGCTTAATCGGCCCTCTCTGAAACTGCCTACATACTTTAATTTTATTTTTAAACTCCTTAGGATCAAAACCCCCAAATCATTTTTGTATAAACCCTAATTGATGGAATTCATAGAATTCGATGTTGAAAGCCAAAATTAGCATAGGGATATGCTTAGTCGGCTGTTTTAGAAGGTTTAGGAACAAGAACTTACTTGTTTTGATGATCAATTGAACGAGATAAAATTCTAGGTTGTTCTTCGGCCGACCCTTGATCGAATCCTTCTCTTCGAGACTTGTTGAATGAAATTGTTAGATGCTAAAGAGCCTGAGGATGCCGATTATGAATTCTGAGAGTTCGATTGTGATGAATGAAACCGAATTGTGGTGTTTTGCTATTGAATAACCACGGTTCAACTTCTTGTAACGTTTTTTTTATCATAATTCGACTAATTAATGCATCATGAACGTGTATTAGCTGTTACTAATCATCAAATTGATGATTACAACTGATTTATTTCAGCTATTACACGGTTTTAATGTCCAATTCGAATTCAAGTGCCACTCAAGTCTGAATTTTGACTCATAAAAGTCAAAATTTATACTTTACTCCTTTACAAGTTAAAATCTTCTAATTTAGGTATTCTAGACATTATTTAACTTAATTCTAATCCCTTAGATCTGATATTATTTGATTTTGCGCAATAATATCACATTTTGGTTAACAAAGTTGAATCAAAAATTCCGAATTGTCACTAATTGGCCAATTGGAATATTATTGGGCTAGATTAACCCAATTGGGCCTCATAAATACCATTGGGCCTAACTTGGGCCTCATTGGGCCTACCTTGGCCTCATTGGGCCTACCTTGGCTCATTGGGCCTACCTTGGCTCATTGGGCCTACCTTGGTCTTATTGGGCCTTCCTTGGCCTCATTAGGCCTACCTTGGCCTTATTGGGCCTGTGATCTCGCTATTTTCAGTTAACGAGGTTAATTCGAAAAGTCGAATTGTCATAGTGGCGGTGGTGAGTCAACTGGTGATGGTGTTGAGGAGTGTGGAGCCAAATCTAAAGGTGGTATCGAGGAAGCTTGTCTTCTCGGCGGCATTCTGATCATATCCAATAAAGTTATCGGTTAGTGTAATGATCGAACACAGAAGACGATATGAAAGTAAGTCTTAAGTCTTATGTTTTCTACATGTAGGGTACCTAGGTTATAGTCTAGGCCAAACCGTTTAAATAAGTTACCTATATTACTTTATAACCATGGCTCTGATACCAATCTATCACACCCCGAGCCGGCGGGGTTGGATCGGAGTCTCCGTCGTGCGGAAGGTTCTCGGGGCGCGATATCGTGAGTGATAATCAAAGTGATCAGATTGTTTACATTGCACATGATATAAATGAGAAATGCTAAATAAGATAGAATTACAAAGTTAAATTACATCCGTATCGTTCATAATTTAACAATGTAAATCTATCATAAACATCATAGGATATCTATCTTGTAACTACACAAGATATACAAAATAATCGTATAATGATGTTCCCAAAAATATGCATGTTCAAAAATACTAAGTCTTCTATCTGAAGTCCTAGTCCAAAAGCATAAGCTTCTTAATTGACCTGTTCGTCACCTGAGAAGTCATGCAAAAATAAAGTCAACACATGGTTGGTGAGTTCATATAATTTAGAGTTTGAAAATGATTTGTAAACCTCTTTCGGTAAAGACCTTAACCTCATTAACTTCACATGTAATATCCAGATCGGTATGCTTATATATAGGGCATATGTAGGGTCGAACTTACCGCCTGCCCAACCACCGTCCCACCACATACTAATCCTTATATGACACTGTTGTTAATGATAATTAAGCATTTTTACCCGTTTCATTAAACCCAACAATCCTTCAGTTCTTTGTTCCTGTAATTACAATCATTTGAAATCCATGTTGATTCCATGAGTTTATCATACGAATATGATCAACCACAATAATTGCATAAACAGTTATAAATGTTTAATTTAAATAAATAAACATTTAATAAAATCTAAGTCCTAATGATTGGGCCTTGGTCAACTCGAGTAGGCTAGTCTGTCAATCAATGTACTTAGTAGTTAGGGAATTATGTAAATACCATCAAACATATGACCTACAAATCAAACGGTCTAGCTAGGACTTCTTGAAATGTAGGATTTTTGTTTCGTACTTGATTCGTTTTGTTTCGTTGGCATATGTTATCTTTGATATTTCCCAGACTTTCCCCTGAAAATGATTTATTGATTCGTCTGATTCTGTTACAAGATGTACTTGATTCGTTGATCAAATGTACTCTCGATTCGTTGTTCATCAAACACTTGATTCGTTGAAACATCGACTATTAACTTTGCAAAAATAGTTTCATTTGATTCGTTGAAATCCCACACTTGTTTCGTCAAAATAGTTTCGTTTGATTCGTTGAACTCACACACTTGATTTGTCAAAATGTTTCGTTTGATTCGTTGAGATCACCCACTTGATTTGTCAAAATTTTTCGTTTGATTCGTTGAAATTACTCATTTGATTTGTCAAATGTTTCGTTTGATTTGTTGAATGTTTAGTTTAACTCAATTAACCACTTAAATCATAAGTAGATAAACTTAGTAAAACCTGCATAAAATCTTCCTAGACATGATCTAGGATAACATTCATATATGTAAGACATTTATAATTTAAAAGCATTTAAGTAAACAATTTATATAAAACAGTTTACGCATGCTTCTCAGCCCCGCGTTTTAAAACAAAATGTTAGAATAGGGGCGATGAACTCACCTGTGTTGCTATGTAACTGATCTATCACAAAATGCGCGCTATTGTTGTAGCTTAAGTTTCTTCGGTTCCTGAGTTGTTTTAAAAGAATTCGAATACTATAAGTACGCGTATTAGTCGTCTTATCTAAGTCTTGATCTTGGTGTGTGTAACTAAGTGTCCTATGTGATTACTAAACTTCTAAAACCCTATCTCTTAGTCTACTCATTACTCATATCCTAAGATTTAATCATAACAAGCCTTTAATTCATTTGAAGTAAATTATTAATTCCAAATCATTTCTTTTCATTTCAATAAGATTTATAAATCATTTTATTTTATAAGACATCATTAACTTTATTTAAACTTCATTTAACACATTATGGCTTGATTAAGCCCATTGGGCCCACTTAGGCCCATTGAATGTCTTTGATGATTCATTGATTATAATTTGAAATCCTTGAACAATATGAGATAAGTAACCAATTTATTTAGATTAATCCTTCATATTAATACGTTACCTAAGATTTAAGTGTTAATAATTGGATTAACACTCACCTTTAGATCATCGTTTTATTTCAACATGATTGGAATAATTACCCAAGTGCCTCTAACTCCCACCCCATGCATTCAACCTCAATTTCCATGAACCCACATATATATACATGCAATAGTACGTATACCTACTTATCTTGGTTATTAACTAGCTTCATCCACTCCTTAGATTTCTAGAAGTATAAGCAGCGAACCTTTGGGTTAAACCCTAGGTTCGCCGAACCCTTAGGGGTAGTTTCGAAGAGGTTCGACTATGCCTGCATGGAATTTGTTCGTGGATATGCAATGGTTCGTGGGTAGAGGTAGGTTCGTGGCTAGCTAGGTTCGCCTAGTTAAGTGTTCGGCTGTCTGGGTTCGTGGATCCTTATAGGTTCGTCCATGGGTTCAGTTGAGTAGAGTTGCTGGAAATGTAGGGGTTCGTCTCATGAGGGTTCGTGGGTAATAGGGTTCGTTGTTATGGTTCGGCTACAGGTTCATTGGAATGCTTTAGGGTTGGGCTGCCAGGTGGTGCTGGGTTCGTATCCCAGAGACACAGGTTCGTTGCTCAGTCCAGCAGGGTTCGTTGCAGGTTTGTGGCTCAGGATATGCTCGACTACAGGGTTCGGCTAGGAAGATGCTAGGTTCGGCCCTCACCTTTATCGACCAAAAAGGTTCGGCTGAATGAAAATACTCCGAACCTGTATCCTCATCTTCTGCTATCGATCTCTACCTATTACAATTCTGTTTTCTATGTATCCCTGCTATATATATATATATATATGCGTGTATCTATGTGTTTTATATGTGAGCATACGATTAAAACCTCACAAACACCAAGAATCACTAAACTCGTGAAAACCGAATTTTAAATCAAAATTTACCTCAGATTTCGTGGATTAAAGCTCGAATAAATTGTACTTCCTTAATCTACACAACATGATGATCGTTTTGGCACCAACTATGCTTGAATTCGACTAGAAATAAGCTCCAAATCCTATAGAGAAGTTGGGTTGTTTCTAGAGAGAGAGAGAGAGAGACGACTTAGAGAGAGATGAAGGTTGATGAAGTGAGTTCTGGCATTAACTTGGCATAATAAATGCTTCACCACGCTCGGTTGATCGGTCTCGTTCGGTTTCGCGTGAAATGGCGTTTCTTTGAAACTTTCGTAACGAAAACGAATCGGTTTATAAAATAAGATTTATGAAATTATTTTAAGTTTTGATTCCTAATAAATTAACTAGTATCTTTTCATTTATTTTAAAATATTAAAATATTAATTTACGGTTTAAATCGAATCGTACGGTCGTCGCGCGTATTCGTTCGAATCGTCACTCGTACGAATAAAACGATAACTATACTTTTCAATCTTTATTTTCTAATTATCGGATATCATTCAGAACGTTAAACTGTCAGATTTATTCGTACAGATCGTCACCTATACGAATAACCCGTCAATTTAGCATTCACTTAACAACATCCGTGTGTTTTGTCATGTAAAGCCTCACATACGTTTATACATAATAAAATCGTGACAAATAATTTCCATGATGGTTCTGTGTTGCCAGATAATTATCTGACTCAAGAACCATAGTTTTGAACTTTGTTTCTGTTAAATGTTTAAGAACTTGTTGTTTGATAACCTAAACTGATAGTGACAACTGATATGAATATGAAATGCACTGAAATGTGTATAGTTCGTACCTGTTTACTGTTCATATTACTGTTTAAGATCACTGTTCCGGTGACGGTTCCGGCACTGGTGTTACAATGGGTTACTCACCAACTATGCAAATAGTTGATAAAAATCTTTATTTTGCATATGTAACAGCTTAGATGGATGCTTTCAAGAAAGACATAACATAGGTTTATGTTAGTAGACCTAGATTTAAATTTTAAAATAATGTTAGACTATTTCCCTTATGTATTTTGGTTTTTGAACTGTGTAATTGAATGATTGGTTGATTTAATGCATTTATTTTGAATTATTTAAATACAATTGTTTAATTATTGAAACTTATAACATAGCACCATGAGTAATGAACAATCTAACTCGTGCCCCGACGCATTCCACTGTTGGTCGGGGTGTGACACTCGACGTGTGTCACCAGGAGGCCCGACGATGAGTGTCCTGAAGCATCTCGTCGCGCTGGGCCGCAACACGGTGCAACAACGCCTCGAGCGGCTTGGTCAGGCGCACCGCATGTTAGACGTGCGGTGGATGATGCGGCGGTGGGTCCTTGCGTGGTAGTGATCGAACCGGCTTCTCCCGAATCGGATCGGGCTTCGGCATTGCCTGGTCCTCAGGTTGCTGCTGCTGCTGTGGGATGACAGCGCGCTGGGCTGGCTAAAACGGGCGGCCATCAGATCCAATAAACGGCAATCCCAGACCCGGGATGTCGGCGGCAAGTTTCATGTTCAGGAGCGTCTGACGATCAAGCTTACGAGGCTCGATCGCTGGCAGATCCTGAAGCAAATCAAACATGCCTCTGCTGTGCGCGAGGTGGTTGACAAAGGCGCCTCCCCATAGTGTTTCTTGTTCTTGCCGGTGGTAGAAGGAAGTGTAGTATAATGCAAAACACCATGCAAGGTTGCACGGCGTGCCAGTCATGAGTGAGTGAAGATAGAACAAATATGTTGTCATCACCCACTCCTGGCTTTGTCCACGATCTGAGATCGTCATCACGATGCACCGGTGGATGTATCAAATCAGAGGATTGCTTATGGTTGACACCCGTAATCGATATCCGGTGAACGGCGTGTGAGAGATTTGCGGCCACCAAGCCCTCATAACTCCGTCCTCACCCTGCATCAACCCCTGGGTGAATGTGTCACTCGTGGTCTCCGGCTCATAGTATATACCTAAGAGCACGGCAAACCGCTCAATGTCAGGAGGAATCTCCTCATCCTTCTGCTCAGGAAGTGCGGCCTGGTGAGCTCTGTATCGAAAGGTCGATAGAAACTACACGGTGATCAGCCTGTATGTGGGCACATCGGTTGTATCGACTAAACGAGTCCATAGTGTGTCCTCGCCTAGGATAGCTTGAGCCTGCTCTGCCTGACCAGCATCTGCTAAAACTCCCCAGTCTATGCAACGTGGTGTCGCCATGCTCATGCGTAAAATACGACAGCACCTAATCACTGTCGGCGTATTAGGCTCGAACTGCAGCCACTCGTGCTGTGAGAGCGCTAACTACTCGGCATCAAGGGGCACAGCAGCGTCGTCGGGGTGTGGAATATCTGCGTCCATCTCAATCAGTAAGTAAAAGCTGAAAAACGAAAACTGAGCTAACGTTAAAAAAAGTTGTTCAATGCGGGCCATACAGGTCAAGACGGCCCGTACTGGTGTTGTCGTCTCAAACAAAACCAGGTCCAAGACGGACCGTAATGGTCAAGACAGCCCGTATTGGCCATACCAGTACAAAACCAGGCCGTCTGTCCAAGACAGGCCGTACTGGTCAAGACGGCCCGTCTTGGCCATACCATACCAAAACTAGGCCGGCGGTCCAAGACGACCCATACTGGTTAAGACGGGTCGTACTGTTTTAAACTTTAATTTTTTTACATATACACAAATAATTCATTTTTATTACATTTAATCAAAGAATTTGTTGTGTACATTTACACGTCTATGTAGTCGACCAACTTATTTGCATCTATAAATCTTCGATATTCTTGTAGCCTGTCATGATATATGAACTCAAAGTCGGATGCGACATCGTTTCGGTAACGTTTCCATATGGGATTTACTGTTGGCATCGGATAATCTCCTTGTAATGTAACATTAATGAAATGGACGCCAAGATAAACTAGTGATACAACGTTATGTCGTATTAAACCATTAGCAGATGTCCACAAAGGGAAAATGGTTTGAGCACCTCGATTTCTGAAAAGGTGAACGATTACACCAAATATTTGAGCAATTACTAAGCCTGTGTGAGGCATAAACATCAAATGTTTGGCAGGAGCAGGTGCAATCTGTTGCCAATTTATTGTGGTGCGTTGTACATCATAAGATCCTGGGTCGTAGGAGTTAAACACATATTTGTACAGATCTGCGTTGAAATCCAATTCTTGCAAGAGTTTTTGTCGAATAATGCCCAATGATTTTCATCGAATCCTAAACCCACGGCTACAAAACGAAAAACCCAGTTACCATCTGGCTCGACATCTTGTATGTTTATCACGTAAGGTTGAAATATAGGAAGGATGTGACGACCGAAGCGATAAACATTGTTTAATCTTTCTGGCTTCATGTTACATGGAAAATGGAATTTGTTTTGACTTTGCGAGTCCGATGGTGGCATTCCTTTTGATACCGATGTGGAACGATTGCGCCGAAATACGGGTTTTGACTCTTCTCGGTCACAACTGTAAACGAACTATGCCTCGAAGGTTCAAATGCGCTTTCTTGGGAATCTAAATTATCTTTAACAACATCTTGCTCTTTTTGTTTCTGTTCCTTTAAAGTTGGACGACCACGTGTATCTTTTTGAACTAAAGGTGCCTTTTTGTCGCTTTTATTTGGAAATACCTGCAACAAGACCTTGTTTATTAAACTTTTTTTTTATTTCAGGAGGTTTGGAATTTATTTCTTCTGTAACCAAACGCATTTGTCCTATAACATCAATTTCTTCTTCTTCTTCTTCTAATAATGTTGGGTTAGTTGTGTTCAGTTTTGTCCAAAATATGTCTATCTCAGAAAGCAGTATCTTCGTATCTACATAATTTATAATTAAAAATTATATACCAGTAACTAGATGTGAAACATGTAAGATATACATTTAATATTACGAACCTGTGTTTAAGTATTTTGATATATGACAAGCGCACGGCAACCCACAACTCGTCCAAAGCTGGTGGCCACACGTCATATTTGAGTCGCGCATAACTCTTATTTTATCTTTTTCCTCGACCAACAAATCAAGACCTTTATGGGACACCTTTCCTCGAAGGTTATCAAATATTGGTAGTTTTTGATGACCCATAGTTTTAATAAAGCTCGTTTCAAAATCGTGATTCATTTTAACCTCCTGTGATTGCACGATTTCATTTACGAAACCGACAAGCGAGGAAAGCATGTTGTTTGTTGATCTGAGGTATCGTTTTAGGTTTGAGTGCTGACTTTCCACCTGGTTTGTTGTACGCTGACCAAAGTTTTGCGTTCTATTGGTCCATGCTGTTACAAACATACCGCTGCAACTATTTAACCAGGTGTGCGTCAGATACTCCAGAACCCCTGAAGTGAAACAAAAAACCATGATGATATGATGATAATAATGATGGTATATGATGCTAACTTTTTTTGTTGTCTTTAATAAGTCTTTCGTACAGAAGGTTATAGTTATAGTCGTATAACTCAGCTGTTAGAGAGTTACACAAATTCGCCGAACGACCTTTGAATTTCTTCCAGCCTGCATCCGAAAAGCTTGCATTGCAATGTTAGGCAATATTTCCGCTTATGTGTCATCTGCAGAGATATTTTGCAGCTTCTGGAAATACCTTACGGCACACACTCATAACAATAAGGTCTCGATCTGTTATGATCACACGTGGCTCCATACAGTTATTCAACATACTCTTAACAATTTCCAACACCCAGACGTAGTTTTCCTCACGCTCTCTGCTTACGAACACGTGAGCAATACTAAACGTTTTGTGTGTGGAAGTCACGCCAAAAATTTGAATAAATGGAAGCCTGTACTGGTTCGTTTTATACATCGCGTCCATCATCAGTACGTACGGAAATGTACGCCACCAACAATATGATTTTGGATGACAGAAGAAAATATCTTCCACGACGTTTGTTTCAGGATCCTCCTGGGTATAGTAAACGTAACGCTTACTATGAAGCATGTTTTCCAAAACCTGCATCGGAGTATCACCGAATTTCTTCTTGTTTTTCATTTTCTGCTGTAAATTGTATACATCTCTAGAGTTGGACTCGTTTGCAGGGTTATGTTTCTTTATGCTCGAAAGAATGTTACAAGGATCCATGTGTTGCTCGGTTAGATTCTCAACCATATCTTGTTCCTCCTAAGTGAATCTTCTAACATATGAATGACCATATAGATTCTGAGCAGGTTCGTGGTTGTGATTGTCGTTTATCACCTGTAATTTCCAGGATTTACGAACTTCATTGTATAACCCTATCAGCTGAAATGAGCAACCGATTTTCTTGCTCCCTGACCGTCTAAAGATTGTGATGCTATTATGCTCGCCACCACGGTCACACATGAGCCAGGCTTTGATTACATTGCCTGTCTTTGATTTCTTCGTTCTTCTTTTGACTACAAAGTAACCACTGTCTAGTTCACGCTCATGTCACGTCGAGGTACTGCAGAAGAAAAAACTGCAAAATCCGATCCAATTTATCGTAATCGATTACCTTCTCTTGAATTCTCAAAACTTCTGTCGCTCCATCCCCGCAGGCTCTACTTTTCACCCACTCTACCGGCGCTCCTTCGGACATAAATTCCTAACATATACAAATAATAATAAATACCATAAATAATAATTATTATATACAATCATAAACATTTATGTTTCATTTAATGTTACCTCTTTTGTTTCCCAGTTAATGTTTGAATCGGCCGGTTTTTCTTCATAAGCCTCCTCCGGGTTACTTTGTTTACTGTTAGAATACACGAACCCATAATCGTTTTGTTGCGCATACGATGCTTGACTATTAGAACCGACATCAGCGTTAGGTTCAACATTCAGATCTATCGTGGCATATGAATATTCAACAGGAAGCTCTTCATTCAAACTGGCACGTAATCGTTGAAAAAGCTCCCATCTCAGAACGACATCGTTAAAAATCTTAATTATCGTGAGAAATCTTTGAAAACGTATTCGTTCGTTTGAAAAGATTCAAGCTTATATAGAAATTTCAAATTTGTTCAATACAGCCCGTACTGGTCTGTACGGCCCGTACTAGGTCAAATCTATGTCCTTCCATGTCAGCAGTGTCAGTGTTGAGCAGTACGGGCCGTCTTGCTTCAAATCATTGTCCTATGTTTCGAGGAATGTCTGTACGATGAATGAGACACGCTGTACTGACCAGTACGACCGTTTTGCTCACAATCATTGTCAAAGGTTGTGAGGAGAATGTTTGACCAAGGATTGAGACGGGTTGTATTGGGCAATACGGGCCGTCTCAAGGGTGTATTTTTAAAAAACGGGGTGTTAATTTAACACAAACCTTTAATATACGAAAATCTTAATACTACCTAGGCGGGTGCCTTTTATGCCTTTAAAATCTTAGAATTTCTTAGAAAGATCAAAAAGGATTTTTAAAATTATACAATTTTAAACGAATTTAAATTTTTAAAAATTATAAACATCATCAAACAAATTCCTATAAATTCTTAAAAACATTATAACAAATATTCTATTGTAATTTGGAGTACATGGAAACATGATTTATATATTATTATTTTTAAATAAAAATATTGCTATATTTTAGAGGCAATTACATATATATATCTCCCTACAAATTTCATTTATTACATATATACCCGATCCAAAATTTCAATTACATATATTCCCTCCTCTAATTCAAAGTTTCAAATAAATTGAAATGAATTAAGGAATTATTGTTTTACCCTTACTTAAAAAAAATTATTATACCTATTTTACCATTGCTTCAAATATACCCCTATTTTACGTTTTTACCCCTTTTTTAGTGTTTTTGCTTCTTTTTTTCGTGTATTTTTTTTATTTTTAATTGACGGAGTAGGAGTCGTAACAAATGTAGTGTTTACGTATGTTTGCATTCAAATGGTTACAATGTGTAAAGAGAGTAAAGTTGGGTATATATATATATATATATATATATATATTTAAATTTTTTAGTTGAATATATATATAATTAGACCCCAAAAGAAGGGTATATATGTAATTAAAGTTTTTAGCTGGATATATATGTAGATAGACCTCAAAAGAGGGGGATATATGTAATTAAATTTTTTAGTTGGGTTTATATGTAATTAAACCTCAAAATAGGAGGATATATGTAATTATACCTATATTTTAAACCATGTAAGTAATATATAAGTCCTTATAAAATCTATAAAAATTCAGAAAACAATACTTTTAAATAATTTAAAATTATCTTAAAATAGAAAAATAACATTTAATAAAATAAGGCGATGTTTGTTCAGATCTGAATGAGTTTGAATCTGAATGATTCAAATACTGAATCAAGACCGTTTGTTTCGTTAAAAAAACACGTTTGAATCTGAATCAACCTCTGAACCAGCCTCTGAATCATTCAGACATTGAGAGAAGTCTGAATGGGAAAAATCTGTGAAGTAAAAGACCGAAGGAGCCTCTGAATCATTCAGCCTCCACCACCGTTTCTCAACCACCATCGCCGTCACCGCCCTCCACCACCTCCACCACCGCCCTCCACCACTGCCCTCCACCACCGCGGCTCCACCACCACCGCGCCACAACCGATGCTTGTTCAAAGGAGCGACCAAACGAGCGACCAAACCTGCCTCCACCGTCTGCGATGGAGGGTTGCTTACCTTAGAGCATCTACGAAGAAGGCCACAACATCGAACATCGACGGCGATGGAGGGTTGCTTACCTTCGAACATCGACAAGGACGGCGGCTGCGATGGTGGATTTAGGGTTCGACGACGGCTGCTGCGGCTGCAATGGTTCACGGTTCTAGGGCATTCAATGGTTCACGATGAAGAGGAGCCTTCGGTTCGTGGGTGGCGACGAGCGGAGACCGGCGGCGACAGGTGGGGGCTAGGCAGAGACCGGCTGGGTGTGAACGGGGGGGGGGGGTGGGTGCGATTGTGCGAACTTACGGTTTTTAAGAAAAAAAGATTTTTTTTACTATCATTCAGATGTGTAACCAAACAGTCTTAACCAATTCAGAACTTAATGGTTCAGACCCTCTTAACCATTCAAACATGTTAATCATTCAGCATTTAGTGATACAGATCCAACCAAACGGCCCCTAACTTTTTCAAATAAAACCCTTAATTTTATTATAATTTTGATATAACTTTATACACATTATTATAAGAATAATTTCATATCGTTATTCTAAGAGTTAATTGCCATTTTCTTCCCTGTAGTTTTATCATATTTGTCATTTTCCTTCAAAAACTCAATTCTTCTTATTTAATAATCTATTAACATAATACTTGACGTTATATTTGCGTAATTGAATTGATGATGTTAATTTAAAGGATAATTGTATTTGTTTAATGGAGAAAGAGTTATATAGAAAAGTCTCCCTATATGTTGTTTTGGATAAATTTCAAAAAAACATTAATAGAGAAGGACTATACATGCATTGTACTTTTATTATGCTTTTGTTTATAAAATTTAGTTTGATTGTGTTTTTATAACATGATCCAACCTTATCGGATCCAACCCGACTTAAACAAAAGAGGAAAAAAACATTATATAGAAATAATTAAACAAGCTTAAAAATTTTCGACCCCCATGAAAATTTTTTTTGGGTCTGCCATTGGTTGCCACCTTGACCCATGTCCACTGACTAGCTAGCGGGACCGCCACCAGGGCTTTGCCCGTAAGACCCGCAAGGGGGCCCGTCCCCCTTGACTCCCACTTGGTCCGAAACTCAAAAATCTTAAACGAGCGTACACTTTGCACCTCCTAACTCTTTAATGACAATATTTTTTTAATTATTGACTTAATATATCGTGCTGTTATTTGTGGTGAACACTACAAAACCCAAACCAACTACCCGACCCGGTTATATCTAATTGAAGCGTCTAAAAATAGTGAACCCCTGAAAAAAATTCCTGGATCTTTTACATGTTGTGCTGTTAGGGTTTCTCCACTATTTGTCCGAACTGGCATAGTCAAATACCGAACTAGACATGGTTCTTGGAGTGTTTGGGTCACGATCTAGGGCTCGATTCAAAATCAAACTTACTTTCATTAGTGACAGGCAGAAGGTACTTGTTTTATGTTTTATATATTATTCAGATTACATGTACCTTAGATTTTTTGGTTAAATGAACTTTATTTTGTGTTTTTTTCTTTTGTGTAACAGGGCATTATTCCTGCTTTACAAAGGGTGTTCCCAAGTGCAGAACATAGATTTTGTTAGTGGCATATCCATGAAAACACGATGCAACGATGGAGGGGGCAGTTGTACAAGGATTTACTTTGGAAGTGTGAGACTGCAACAACCATAGTAAAGTTTGAGTGAGAACTGGAAGAAATAAAAATTAAAGATCAAAAGTTATATGACTGGCTAAAAAAGATCCCCCCTAAACATTGGTCAAGATCACATTTTACTGGTATGAGCTATACTTTGTATAATATACAGAACATATTTTTAGTTATACACTTATGCCATACTTGTTATGTATATCCTATGGAGGAAGGTCAAAATGTGATATTCTTTTGAACAACATTTGTGAAATTTTCAACAAACAGATTATTGGCGACAAGCCTATCATAACTTGCCTTGAGTACGTAAGAGAGTATATGATGAGGAGAAGAATGGTTTCGCATAAGCAAATTGCTAAGTCTGATGGTCCCCTAACACCTAATGAAACTAAGTTATTCAATACCATTAAAGCTGAGGCCTCACAGTATACAGTTCTATGGAATGGAGTCAACAAATATCAGGTAACTGGACCGTGGTTGGATCAATGTGTGGTTGATGTTGCGTTAAATACATGTTCTTGGATCAATGTGTGGTTTTACATATTATAATGAGTTAGAAATAAATAAAAAAATATGATCTATGCCGACAACATGTCGTCGGCAACAGTCCTATTCAAAAAACAATTTCCCTATTTTTTGTATTTCTCAGTTTCTAGGAACAAAACCTGCAATTGCTTCCCAAATAACCTACTATATTACATGAATACCTACTAAAACATAACAAAACACAAAATACAAATAATCAAACAAAACACAAAACACAAACCACCTAACAAATGTTACAAAATGTCAAATACATCCGAACAACTACATAATCCAACTAAATGTTTTCCAAACCATCATAATATGAAACTTAATGTTTCAAAGTACACTAATCTTCATCCTAGTCGGTTGATGTGCCATGTTTCTTTTATTTGAGTACATCAATCTCATCTTGCATTCGTTTCATGTTTTCATTCATTAGATGAATGGTTTCTTGCATGTCAGACAACTGTGACTGCGAGTTTGACACATACGAAACATCAGGGGATACATTTCTGAGTTTTCTTCCAACACCCCTACTCCAGTCACATCTGTCACCTAATACGCATCACAAACACTCTTGTTCATCAATATGTTATGTCCCATATTCTTGACGCATCCGAGCAGCTTCTTCATCAATTCTTTCCTGTATTTAAATAGTACAATAAATACAAATTAGCTTTTAAAAAAAAACCAACACCATAACTGCTATAAATTAGATAACCATCATGTCACACCCTCAAATTTCCACGTGCGGTGTCAAGCCGTTGGGTGTGACTTGGCCAGGATCAAAGCCCTCAGTCATATAGAACGACTCTATATGAGTTTGAGAACAAACAATTTTTGATAACTAATTCAAGTTACAATAAGTAAAGCGGCGAAAATAAATTAACTGTTTAGTAGCGGAAAATAAATAAGTTATGCAGCAGAAAATAAATTGTTTTCAGACACTACATTGTTTAAAATACAATATCATGATAATGTTCAAAATATAAGTTAGAATGCATGAAAGACTCCTCGTTAGTCCTACTCCACGTGCATCGTAGCATTGTGCGTTCAGTTACCTGAGAATACATGCGAAAACGTGTCAACATAAAGTTGGTGAGTTTAGAGGTTTAAATAGTTAAAAGCAGTAAACAGATATATACTGGGTATGTTAAGTTGTTGGATCTACGATCCTGAGTGTGTTAGTTCATCTTACCGAAACTTAACTGTTTGTTTCCTCCCTGGGTTATCGCGGAACCCATCATCAGATCGATATTACACTCGTCGTGACCTCTAGTCAGAACTGTTGTCGAGTGGGGCTAGTCAGACCCAGTAGTACTACGTAATAACGATTCGTTTGTTACACAACTAACGATAAGGGTATTGTGAGGACTTTTGTTTTGATATAGTTACACTCAAAAAGTTTGTTACAATATACCAGTCATACATCTAAAACAGTTGCATAGTATTCTCACCCCAAAAGGTTAACAAAACAGTTAAAAGTAAAAGTGGGGCTGTAAACTCACCTGAGTTTCTGTAGTCGTGTTTGCCTGAACGGTTTGTTGTTCGCATTTAGCGGTTACCTATATCACATAGGTGTTGTGAGTTCGTGTTCACGGTTATGTTTGTGCTCGTGTTCGTGTTGGTCTCACTAGACCTTGTTCGTGTCCAAACAACTCTAAGTTGTTGTGTTGGTTGCGTTGACCGTGTTGACCGTGTTTGGTTTAACGACCTGTTGGTGATTTGTTTTGATATATTGATTGTTCAACATGTGTTAAGTGTCGTGTGATGAGTGAAATCTCATAAGTTACGTTCGTGGGACAACTTACTATTTATAGTAAGTTTTCATTTTAGGAAAGTTTCTATTTTAAGAAATTCACACAAAAAATCACTTTTCATTTATTCTAACATGCTTGTTTATCCTATATCATCATGTTATCACATAGCATTTAGTCACACATAGTCATATAATCTTATTTCTCGTTTAAAAGTTACTATTTATAGAAAGTTTACATATCTCATTAATCTATTCATCAATACTCCTTTCAAACATGGTCATAAGACTCTCAACATTATCATTATAACTTAAACATGACCAAATCGTCAATTATGAACAAGTTCATTAGCCAAAGTTTCTATTTATAGAAACTTGTAACAAATATCCATATTTTAATCATTCTATTAAATTAAAAACACCTAATATTATCATACTAGATTCAAATAATCATTTTATACATACTCTTCATACTTAAATCATTATCAAGCACTGATTTGTCATATTAAAGTTACTATTTATAGTAACATGTGTCAAATCACATTAAACATGATCTCTAAATAATCATTATGCCAAGAATCATCATTTTAATCATAAATTATCATCTCTAAGCACATGCATGTCCTTATGTCATCATTTATCAACATTTTGTAATTTAAAAGTTACTAAAAATAGCAATAATTTCAAATAAGCATTTCTTGACTAAAATAACTATACTAGAACTTGAAAACATCTCAAATATCATTAATAATCATATTTCAATATCAAAAAGCATCTAAATCCTCATGGATCATACATGCATGTAACTACAAGTTGCTTTTTTCAACATTATAAACAAAATGACCCACAAATCACAACTAAATCATCATGGATCATTCCCATATCATCAAATCAATATCAAAACACTACAATCATAGATCTATTACAACAAAATTGTGTGCATGTGTAGCGTGAGTGTTTGCATGTGGGTTTTAAGTCTTGCATGTGTGTGTATGAGTGTGAAAAGTGCAAAATAACCATAAGGCTAGCTTCTCAAGCTCCAAGAACCCTGAGATGATGGTTGGAAAGCTCCTAAAACTTCTAGAGATGGTCTTCTAATAGGGTTGGGTGATGGTGATGAGAGGAACAAGCTTTCCAAGCTTCCTTTGATGTTCTAATGGCATCCTAGAGCTTCAAGATGCCAAAAATAGAGTTCTCTGGTGGAAATGATGAAAAAACAGATTGTATGGCTTGAGATAGAGGTCCTTTAGTCGAGATATAGGGTGGAAATGATTAAAAACGAGATAGGTTGAGTGTTAAACTAGTTTTGCCCTCTGTTATTCCCAGGCGTACCGCCTAGCTAGCCACCATGGGGTGGAGTATTTTAATCCGAATGGCGTATGGTTGATCCGTGTGCACAGCCCCGTGTGGATGTAGCATACCAGGCGTAAGTTCTTAGCGTACCGCCTAGGCTCAAGTCTTGGCCCTTGGCGTACCGTCTGGTTGTCTGGATGAGCCCAATTTTGTTGTTTAAGCTCGTTTTTCGATTATTTTGCGTTTGTGAACATCGTTTTTGTGGCTTTACTCATAATTTAACTTATTATGGGTTCTCATAAGGCTTAATTTTTGTTCAATTTAATTGTTGTTTGTTTATTTAACCAATGTTCGTTAATCAAGACACGTGTGTGCGTTTTCTGATAAATCCTCGAATTATCGCTTTTTTGTTCATTTTTGAACTGTTGTGCCACGTGTCACACTAAATTAACTAATTCTAGTGCCACGTAAGTAATAATAATATAAAATATTATTAAAATAAATAAAATGTTGACCTTGAAACTACCAGGTGTCACACATCCTGTTAAATCTACAAAAAAATAGCATAAACAAATCTCAACATGAGGGCCAAAATGAGCCTAACAAGCTTTAATTCACTAAGTTCACCTTAAGTTATTTTTATTGTATTTAAGTGTGTTCAAGTCATTTTGACACAATTGAAACAATAAATTGCATATACTTTGTTTGACAAAACATATGCAAGGGTTTGTTCAAATGGGTCAAAATTTTTTACTAAATTTAAAACAATAAACATAGTTTCTAAATTCTCTATCTACTTGCACAAACATGTGGAATGTAAGATACTCTAAATTTATCTATTTACTTGCAATATACTCTAAATGGTAACATAAGAACAACATATTTACCCAATTATCTTCTGCAGCTTCATTCCCCCGTCATTTTTTTCCAGTCCTTAAGCTTGGTTGAAGCTCCAGTTTCCTGCATCTGTAAACAAGAAAAATATTCATCTTTTCAATGAATTGTGAATAAATATGTGATAATACTAATTATTTTTCTTACATATTCATGTCGCATGAGAGCATACGACCTACTTCCACTAGCAGTTGCGTAAAGTTGTTTTGATCTGTTTGATGCATTTTCTACATATCGTTTCCTAAAGTCAACTTTAAGGAAAATTCATCAACACTTTTCTCCCAAGCTTCTTGAGTTTGTATGTTGGGCGGGTGATTCTTTGCATTTTCCACATCATCATAACCACCATAGGCATCATAATCCATTTTTCATTCAATTTTTCTATCCCGATATCTTCGAGCACAATCCTCATTTATCCCGGCCCTTATTCCATCCCAGTTGGGCGTTCACAGCCAGCTCTGAAGGTCAAAGTAATGCTACAAAAACAAATAACTTGAAAATTTATATTAGTTGTTAAATATATATTTAAATAAAAACATTGTATACTTACATGCAACATGCGATATATGCTAAGTTTATCATGCTCGGGAACTCTGTCCCAACTGGCATAATGGAATGAAACTCGAGCAACCTCATTAGATATACATCTAATAAAAATGCTAGCATTTTTACCAATAAATTTATGTGTGTCCCCTTTAGGGTCAAGCTCGAGTTCTAACGTATTATTGTTATTATCCGCAAATTTTTCTAATAAATTCTTATTTTTTTCCACGTCCACTCACTTTTCTTGGTTGAGATACATTAAATCATGAAAATGAAAATTAGTAAAATGATAAAATATAAAAACAATATACACAGTTGTAACAATAAATACATTAGATACATACAAACATACACACGATCAAGGTAAATATATCTTATAACTGTACAAGATATACAAAAGATGATTCATTGTTCTTGTCCCCAAAAGCATGCAATACAAAATAAAGTTAGGTCTTCTAAAAGTCCACTAGCTAAATCCTTGCATGTAAGTGTCTACACCTGTTCATCACCTGAGAAAACATGTATTTAAACAAAGTCAACACTAGGTTGGTGAGTTCATAAGTATGTTAATGTAAAACCTTGATTCATTCGCATGCACAATCACAATGTATGTTATGTTACTTGTATGTTATCTGTTTCATCTGCTCTCCCAATGGCTCCTAAATAGTTATATTTTCAAGGTTTCACAGTTTTTGTTTACAACAAAAGACATATACGTTTATATATTACACAACCATTTTACAACTACATTAGTCACAAGCTTAATGTAATAACAGTTTTAACAGAGTTTCATACACACACACACACATTACATAGTTTTACATCGTGACAAGTAATAACTGATTTTTCAAACAAAACATGGTATAACCTCTAACTAGACCTAACATGCTTCAAGTATTTCACATGAATGTATTGCAACACTCACAATGTTCCCTTCGCTCGGTTTATTTGTGGACTAGTCATGATGCACTAGTATATATGTAAACTCTCAACCAAAAGTGAATGACCGTCATCCTAAGCTTGTATTTCAATCACACTTCCACCGAATTACTAGAACCATACATGAATCAAGAGGACTTAACGGGTTGTAATGAAAGGCTATGGTTAAGGGTGGGTATAAGGAATTTGATAGTGATGACAGAATAATAAAAATCTAAGAATATTGAACCACTTACAAGCTCCATTTACGATTATACTACAACAACTCTTTTTGTTGCTTCATATTGAGGTCGTTTGACCTAATATTCTGCTTTTTTCTTCTTCTTTTTTTTTAACAAACTTGGACTTGATAACTTGGTTTCCATCACTATAATTGAAAAAAAAAACTGAACAACTTATGGATTAAGAACTTGAAGCTCAAAAAATAATTGGACCAAGGCTCAACATGGTTTCTAATGGTTGGGCTTGAAATAGGGAAATCACAACCAAGGCTAACAAAATAAAAACATTGGTGAATCCTAATGCCTCTATCATTTTTGTGCAATTTCTTGCGTCCGATATCAACATGCGTTTCAACACAAGTTCTAATTTGGTATACACTTTGGTCCCACTCAAAAAAAACCAAAAACTAAATAAATATATTACAATTAAGGCTCAACTCTCACAAAAACGGTGGATAAAAGGTTGACGACACAAAATCATTCATGTTACTTACCATCTAGCATGTCACCCCTAATTATTCGTTATTCCATTGATGGCTTATAAAAATAACTTGCCACAACCACTGTCATGCAACTTAAAGAATTAATTATGACCAAGAACCTAACCCAAAACATTAACGGGTCAAAAGTTGATTTACATTGAAAAATCTGATTTTCAAGCCATTTGAGTCCGCTTGGAGTATTTCACAAATCTTTTTAAATTTTCATTTTTAATCCCTCATCCCCACACTTGAGATACATTGTCCCCAATGTATGATGCACTTTAAAACTTAACCCCAATCATGCAATCATCTCTTTAAAGCCATTAACCCAAGCTTGGAATCAAACACTAAACAAAAACACAACTTGTGATGAAGGAAAAGAAACATGAACCTGGTCTTGTTGCCTTCGTGATGTAGATAATATTATTGATGCCATCCTGACCTTGAATCTCCATAGGTCTTTCCCACACTTATTTCCAGAAATGATTGTGGCAGATGCTCAACAAAACAAAAAAATAATAATAAATGCGAAGATACTTAAAAATAAAAAAAAAACTAAATAAAATCGGTACAAACACATAGGTTGATCTCCTATGCAGTGCTAAGTTTTGTTTACGGTCTTCAGTTAGACCTTACCCACTACCACTCAAGGTGGCGTGAAAAGGCTATCACCTGTTGCATAGCCCACAAAATCAAGCTTTCGTGACTCAGCTAAATCTTCCCAGGTTTCCCAGTTGGGTCCAGACTTCTTAAACCTTACATTCTCTTGATCAAACTCTAGGGATTTAGCTTTCTTCTCATTCTTCACCTTTCTCCATTTCGGTATCCACTCATCATCTTTTGACACCCTTTTATTCTCAGCATCTATATCTTCCTTAGGTTGTTCTTCTTTTGCTACTTCAGACCTGTACAATACAAAACACTCCTCTTTGGTGTTATCTTCCTTAAAAAGGAAGTCACGCGTGTCAACAATGTTTAGTTTTAAGCATTCATCATTGACAATAGGGTTAGTAGCAATCTCAAACATGTAAATCTGCTTTTCCCGACCGCCAAACCTTAACCCCACAGTCCCGTTGGCACAATCAATCATAGCATGTGCTGTGGCAAGAAAAGGTCTACCCATATTGACTGTAGGATGTGTGTCTTTGGCACTTTCAGCACAGTCTAAAACCAAAAAATCAACTGGGTAGTAAAAATTTTCCACCTTAACAATCACATCAGATAACATTCCCCTAGAAATGTAGATGTATGATTAGCTAACACCACAGTAGTGTCAACTTTCTTAAGATGACCAAAATCATATTGGTCATACACACTCCTAGGGATAATGCTAATACATGCTCCCAAATCCAATGTTGGGTCTAGAAAAGTCAAGACTGACGGTTAATTTGGATAGATGGAATGTAAACAAGAAGTATTATGTATTTGTTGATTAGGGACAACGAGTCACCGCACGAGCCACTAAAAACTCAAGTTTACGAAGACACCTGATGACCAAAAGACCTGAAGACCACAACAAATGATAGAGCTTCATTTAATATTTATTATTTATTATCATTTTGTTGTATTTGTTGTATTTAGGGTTTTAGGTCATGTGACACTATAAATAGAGATTATTCTCATTTTTAGAGGCAGAACACAGACAAGAGAGTGTGTGAGGGTGTGCTTCAATGTAATCCTGAGAGAGCTCTCCCCCATGAACTCCATGGATTCTTTATCCATGGAGTTTGAGAGCATGTGAGGGGTACGTAATGTAATCTTGTTGAATGAATGAACTACTATTGTTATAAATCATCTGTTTGTTCATCAATTTACATTACATCTCAGATTCTTGTTTATGTTCTTCACCCATCTTCAAGACTTTTCTCTGTTCAGAAATGGTTAATCTTCACAAATAGGGTAGGTCCTATTCCGCAACCGTTTTTACAATTGGTATCAGAGCCAAGTTCTCGAGATTATCATTCTAACCATTGAGTCTCTCAAACTTGTGCTCAATACCCTGATTTTGTGAATTTTTGTGAAAGTTCTTTGAAGATGTTCTTGTTCTGGGTTCTCCGTTCTTCAATTTATTTGGGTTATATTTTTTTTATGTTTTGATATGGTAAACACAAGTGGGTTTTGACTCTCCCTAATATATGTCAAAACCCCACCCAAATGTGATCTTTATCGGACGAGTTATCAAATTTTTGTTCATTTGATAAAAATGGAGGCGGATGAAAAATTTTAGGGCAGCTGGGTTTGTTTCAAGAAAGAACATAATGATGATGGCTGCGTTCTTGAATTTAGGGTTTTTAGAAGGTTTTATTTGATTGGTTTTCGGAAGCTCACCATGGATATTCTTTAAAATTATAAGCTTCTGATTACTATTGCTTCCTATGACTATTGCTTCCTATGGTTACTGCTTCTGATTGGAAATTGCTTCCTAAGAACAAGTTGCTTCCTAAGAACAAGTTGCTTCCAAAGCACAAGTTGCTTCCGAAGCACAATTTGCTTCCGATGCACAATTTGCTTCCGAAGCACAATTTGCTTCCGATGCACAATTTGCTTCCTAAGCATAAGTTACTTCCTAAGTAAAAGTTGCTTCCTAAGCAAAAGTTGCTTCCTAAGCATAATGTGCTTCCTAAGCATAATTTGCTTCCGATTGGAAACTACTTCTGAAGCATCTTCTGAAGACATCTCCTTCCTTCTGATGAGTGAAGCTTCTTCCGAAATTTAATTACTACTGCTTCCGAGAGTTACTTCCAAAGAGCAGAGGTATTATTGGTATGTAAAGAAGTTAGCTTCTTAAGTGCTAATTTATGATGTCCAAGTGCTAATGCATCTATAAATCAGTACTTATGAAGTTAACCAAATATTTCTTAAGTAAAATCATCTCTTGATATGTAATGTCTTATTTCTAAGTGTTAATTTGGATGATTTCCAAGTGCTAATGCATCTTCAAATCAACACTTTAAAATTTGACAACATATAATTTTACTTTTGAAACACATTAGCCTTTGGTTCACTCGTTCAGCTTCATCATTGGAAGTACTTTACTCTTTGGCATGATAGAGCTGAAACTTATACATCATCAGAAAATCAAAATAAGTTAAAGATGTCTATTCTATAAGTCCAATTGGTGTTCCAGATCTGCTGCATGGAACATATTTCCGGTTAGCAATGATTGCTTCCGAAGAACACTGCTTGTTTTTGAAGACATGGTGGTTTTCACACATCGGTTATCTATAGCATCAGCTTAGGGGGAGTTTGATGGATTGAAACTGATGGCAAGTGTGTTATCAGTGGTTTATCAGTGAAGACTTCGGTTTCATTGATGTGAAGACTTCTTATTCTGCTTTGAAGACTCTTAACTTTCAGATTGTTGGGATATGGTTTTCTTTTATCTTTGAGCTTGCATTTGTCATATGTTCATTACAAGGATTGGTTGGAGTCCCACACTTGAACTGACATCCTATATTCTTACATCTTTTGGGTTGGGATGAAGATTAAGATTACACTCTATATGCTTCCATTCTTGGTTTTGGGGATGAAGATTGAGATTAGTTAATCCTAGGAGGAGCTTAATCAGAGGGGGAGAAGATAAATGAAGGCCATAGAACTTCAAGATGTTTGTTATGGGTTTGAGTAGCGGATAAAGGAAGATTCACTTTGTGTTGCTGTGAAAGAAACATGAATTGCATCTACACAAGTTCAATCTTATAATTGATGTTTGTTTCATCATACTTCTGCATTGGCTTACATTCTAACCAAATAGGGGGAGACTGTTGGGTCTAGAAAAGTCAAGACCGACGGTTAATTTGGATAGATGGAATGTAAACAAGAAGTATTATGTATTTGTTGATTAGGGACAACGAGTCACCGCACGAGCCACTAAAAACTCAAGTTTACGAAGACACCTGATGACCAAAAGACCTGAAGACCACAACAAATGATAGAGCTTCATTTAATATTTATTATTTATTATCATTTTGTTGTATTTGTTGTATTTAGGGTTTTAGGTCATGTGACACTATAAATAGAGATTATTCTCATTTGTAGAGGCAGAACACAGATAAGAGAGTGTGTGAGGGTGTGCTTCAATGTAATCCTGAGAGAGCTCTCCCCCATGAACTCCATGGATTCTTTATCCATGGAGTTTGAGAGCATGTGAGGGTTAGGTAATGCAATCTTGTTGAAAGAATGAACAACTATTGTTATAAATCATCTGTTTGTTCATCAATTTACATTACATCTCAGATTCTTGTTTATGTTCTTCACCCATCTTCAAGAATTTTCTCTGTTCAGAAATGGTTAATCTTCACAAATAGGGTAGGTCCTATTCCGCAACCGTTTTTACATCCAACAACGCCTGATCAATTTGAAAACTCCCCATTTCTATAACTATAAGAGGCATTCTTGGATCTGCAAGTTTAGGTGGTAATTAACCAGATAAAACGACATCCATATTCATTGTTAACTGAACTTAACTTGGTATCTTATGATGCCATTTTTTAAGGCACAACAATTTCAAACACTTAACTTGGGCAGACACTTTCTTTATATCATTAAGCAATGGTAAATTAATTATAACTTTTTCAAAAGTTTTCCACCTCTCCTCTCGAGATGGGTCCTGTTTTTTCAAATTAAGTTTATTCACACCATCAATTGAAAGAGTAATTACAGTATCGACATGCAAGTTCTTTGAGCCTGAGCCTTGATGTGCTGGATTCACATGTGTATCACTTGGAAGCGTTCCAGGATTCCTTCTCGCTAACTCCTCTGCCATCTGTCCGACCTTCTTGTTTAAGATATTGAATGCCTTGTCCCGCATCTCATTTTCTTTCTTCATCTCTTTCAACATCTCAAGATGTCATCTAATTTTGAAGCTTCATAATTAGATGTTGGTCCACCTTGCTGTGGAGGTTGGTGCCTATAGTTGTTTTGAAACCCTTGTTGTTGATTCCCTTGATATGGCTTTTCGTAACCTCCTTCATTATTGGGAACTTGGAAGTTTGGGTTCGTTTGATTTCAGTGTTACCATACCTGAAGTTAGGATGGTTGCGCAGCCCCGGATGGTAAGTGTTGGAGTTCATGTATCCATAGACTTGATTAACCTCATCATTTGGACCAAACTGCATTGAACATTGACTAGTCTAGTGCCCAAGCTCTCCACATCCCCCACACACTAAACATTTTCTTTGATTGATTAGTATCTTTCCCTGTCCCAGCAAACCTTGTCATCTTTTGTGCCATGACCTCCAATTGCTTCTCACTTAGTTGTGTAGCTGCACCATTAACAGTTTCATGCTTTGACCACTTGTTAGATTGCTCTAATATATTTGAAGTAGTACTCATGCGTTCAAGCATGTCCTAATCCACTTGTACGTGGTTGTACAAGAATGTCCCATTACTTTGGGAGTTGATATCCTGAATGTCTTCAGATGACATTCCATCATAGAATGCAACCAAGAGCTCCCACATGTTGATCCCATGATGTGGGCAGTTCCTCAACATGTCTTTGAAACAAGTAAAGGCCTCATGAAATAATTCCCCTTCTTTTTGCTTGAAGTTTCTAATAGCAGCCCGATCTTTAGTTGTCTTCTTCATGGTGTAGAACTCATTCAGAAATTGTAGTTGCATTTCAGACCAAGTGTAGATGTTAGTTGCTGGTAAGGTAGAGAACCATTCCTTAGCCCTATCTTTCAGACTAAAGGAAACAAGATGAGTTTGACTTCATCTGGTGAGAATCCTTGACCTCCTGTAACTTGGAAAAACTGTTCAAAGTCTTGAAAATGCTGATAGGGTTCTTCAGTGGCTTTCCCATGGAATGTAGGCAACGATGAGAGCACTATTGGCCAAAACTCAAAAGATCTACCATATCTGACTGGCATGACTACAAGTGAGGAGTTTGTAGTCAAAGCATGTCTAAAGTGACTAGTTGCACCTTGTGCATGTGTCATGCCCTGATTGTAATTCATTGGTACTCCCATGTTTGGAGGAGGCATAGGGATTCTAGGCCCATAGTTCTGATTTTGAGGTCTTGGTGGCTTGTTGAAATCTTGCTGTGGCGGATAACCATATTGTGGTTGTTGATGGAAGCCATAACCCCCTTGATTTAGTGGTTGTGGATTGGCTGGGTAAGGGTTATGCATTTGTTGTGGTGGTGGATACCCACAAGGATCATCATAAGCAGCATCAACATTTTGTAAATTGTAGTCAACACCATTCAAGCCATCATCCTAATTCTGGATGTTATTCCCATCACTCCCTATTGTTCCATGGTGACTTCCTCCTCCAAAAGTATGTCTCTCCTCAATAGTGTTGGTATGGTGGTCATCATTAAAATGGTTCGGGGGAGGTATATGCGAAAATTGGTTTTAGAGTTGAGCAGGTGGTGGTGGTTAATTTGGGTTACCTTGTGGATTCTCAAAATCCTTAAATCTTGATGGATCAGGTAGAGGATAATTATATGGATACTTCATTGTCAAATGTTGTTGAATGTTTGAAGATGCAAGCTCTATCCGATGGAGTACTCGATTCCTACGAGTGGTGCGTTCGATTTCTAGATCGAAGTTCAATGGTGAAAATATTCCATAATACCTAGTATGCATGCAATCCTGAAATTACCTGCACACTAACACAACCCGTGTAAATCTGAAAAACAGAAGAAAAGAAAGTGAAATTGAAAGTAATTTGCGCATGACTCCCCGGGAATGACGCCAAAATTTGATCGGTGTCGAAGTACCAACCAAAAATAAGAGTTTACACTCCAATCCTACTACCCAAGTTAGATAGGGAAGTCGGGTATTGATCCACGATAAGTCTAGTGGAAATTACTTTCAACATAACTAATTAACAACTAACTAACTACTTGCAATTGAAAAATAAACTTGAAAATGTTGATTTTTAGGGTTTATAATAAAAACAATGAACTTTAACTAAAACAAACGAATTAAAATAAAGATCTGTAAACAGTTAATGGAAAAGGTGATCACTCTAGGTTTTGAATTAGGAAGACGATTAAGTTTTTATTAACTTGTCAATTGGGAATCACATAGACATGATTCATGCTTTAATTGCTAAACATATATGGTTTTGAAAACAAAGCAATGATCTTGTTGACAACCGATAACTAGACCAATGTTGTTGACTTAATTGATTACTAGGTCTACAAAAACAAGGAATTCTAAAATACTTTAACACCCAATTCCGTTAATTACTCATTCAATCAAACAATGAATGAAAAGAAAGTAACAAACTTGAAGTTAGAATTTCAAAGTAAACAAGAAATCGTAATCGTTTAACAATCAAGCACTATTGAATCCAAAAATCTACAAAAACGAATTCAATACCAATGTTTAACAAATCAAAGAACAAAACCAATTATTAAACCTAAGTCTCCACCCAGAGATGATCACAATCGGGTTAGCCGGACATCACCAAGCTTGAATCTTCACAGTCGTTGAACATTTGCATGATTTGGTCTTTGTTTCTACGAATCAGAATGATCTTGGATTGATTTAGATAAGTTGGAATGCCCAAAAACGTCCCTTTTTCTCCTAGAAATCGTCCCAAAACGGATTGGAAACAAAACCCTAAGATTAGGGCTTAACTATGGGAAAGATTTTGCTGAATTTTCAGTTTTCTCGGCCTCCAGCGTATCATACGCCAGGCCTGGGCGTATGATACGTCCAAATCCTTAGCTTACGCCCCCAATTTTCCGCCAACGCTCAAAACTGGGCGTATGGTATGCTGGCCGCTAAGCGTATCATACGCCCAAACGGATCTCACCAACAGCTTCGTCTAGTCGAAAAACTCAATTTTCATATATTATGGCCCCGTAAATCACCCCCTAACTCCAGTTATGCCTTCGTGAAGTTTTGACTCGCCGAGCTTCCTTTAATATCACTTTCAGCCACTTGACTTCTCTTTCAATCACCCAACCAGCTCTTTTACGCATCCTTAGTCTCTTAACACCTGAAAATCATAATCATACTCAAAGTAAATGTGTTTCGGACCAAGA
This sequence comes from Mikania micrantha, assembly GCA_009363875.1. Lineage (NCBI taxonomy): Eukaryota > Viridiplantae > Streptophyta > Magnoliopsida > Asterales > Asteraceae > Mikania > Mikania micrantha. Next base: position 28,037,785 of record CM018697.1, read on the forward strand.
GCCTATAAAATCATGCAATTAACACTTAAAACACCACAGCAATCACCACGTGATCACTATGTTTCACACTGTTGAGCCTAACTCTCATAGAATCTACTATATGTCTCCAAAGACTGCGCTCCCAGCTCCATTCCCTGTATCATTATGCATATGAGAAAAAATGATCTTAAACAATCAACATATTGTTGTTGAGTTCAAAAGTTTTAAAATGTCAAAATGTATACAATGTATCCAAACACATCACATATTTTCATAAAAAGAGTTATAAAAATATTCATGTCCCAAACTGGGTGTAAAATAATGGTATCCAGTGCAAACGTTATTCCTTCTAACAATGTCATGTTTAGTTTCTGACCAACTGTTCAATTATAATTCCTGGGCTCCCGTAACCGAGCTAACGAGTTCAGTTTTTGCCCCTTCCCAATGTCCTTCTCGCAAGACATTATGTGTTTTAGCCTTATTGAGCACCTGCTCGATATCTGGTCGTGGTTTTAGCTACAAACCACGGGCATGGATTGCCAATCACAAATAGAATCTATTCTCTATAATCACGATCCACCGTGATTAACGGTTACAGAATAGGGGACTTAGCGACAAATATGTAACTCGTGAAATAATGACAAGTTCGGTCATGTGTTTCTCCCCACTGTCATATGTTTCAACCACATGTTTTACAACGTTTTCGTTTTTATGTTTCACAGAGTATTTCAAAAGTGTTTCAGGGATTCACATGATGCAAATTAAGTTTCATGTTTCACAAAATGCATTAAAAGCGTTTCAAAGTTTCACAATAATCAAGATGTTTCAAATGAGTATTTATGTTTTCTCATACCCTAAGTTTCAAAAGTCAAAATACAGAAAAAGGGGTTCGTGAACTCACCTAAGTTGATATAAATCGATAAACAGAGCACAACGTTCGTATTATTAGTTCTTGGAATCCAAATCTATAATTGATTAAAGTTCTGTGAGTCATTTACTCTTAATTTGGTGACAAATTAAGTTTTGTATCAAACCCGGATTCTCAATTGGCTTTTGGCTTGAAATCTGATTTTCAGATTACAAAACAGATCATAAAACTAAGTTCGGAATGCGAAATCGACCTAGAATAGGGTTTTATATTGAAAACCGATGAGAAAGGTGAATTTCGGCCATAGTTGGAATTCCAATCAGCTTCTAAATCGATTATCGGGTTTCCGGATAGAGAACAGATCGCAAAAATGAGTCCGGAAGGCGAAATTGATCGAGAATAGGTTATTAAATTAAAAACCAATGAGAAACTAAATTCTGGTTTAAAATCAGAATTTAAACAGCTTCAAAATCGATTATCGGGTCACCGAATTGCGAAAGAGATCGTAAAAATGAGTATGGAACGCGAAATCGATTAAAAATAGGCTATTTCAAATCCAAATTGGATCGTCAGATTGCGAAACGGATCGCGAAACTGAGTTCAGAACGCAAATCAGACATAAATAGGCATTGGCCGGAATGTTCACTGGAAAAGTCGTCGGAGGTGGCTGGATTCCACCCGGCGGCGGCGGTCCAGTGGCCGGTGGTGGTTCGTGGTTGGGGCTCAATGGCTCGAGCCACAAGCAAGCTTGTCCGGGTGAGCCATGACCGAGCCGATTGGTCGCACATCTTTAGTACACGGGCCGCATAGGGGCCGCATGGCCGTGCCACACACAGGCTGCAAGGGCGATTCCTCTTGCCGCGCTGGGGCCGCAGGGCCCTGTCAGTGTGCCGCGCTGAGCTGCAGGGCCATTTCATGTGCCAAGACAATACCATGACCGTGCCACAGGGGCCGCAGACCCCTTTCGGCTTGCTAAACATGGTTTTTGCGTGCAAAAACCAATTTTTGACACTTTTACGGGGCCAAAATCTTGAGTTTGGTAAAGAAAAATCTCAATTTGGATAACTTTGAAAAATTGGGTTATCGGACAATGTTGCCATTTTTCATGGATTTTCAAGATCGTGATGATTTCCAGCCATCCAACCAAGCTTCATAAAACTTGTTTAAGTTATTTGAACATATTCAAATCAAAAATTTGAGACTAGAACTTACTTGGTTGTGATTTGGCTTGAAAATCCACCTAAATCAACTTTTGGAGGTTGATTTTGTGATCTACTTGTTCTTGATCTTAATCCTCAGTAAGGATTGCTTGGAGATGGTGTTTGGAAGGTGATGGAAACTCCAGGGATAGCAAAGAAAGCTCTAGTCAATTGTTTAGAAGAAGCAAGTATGAAAATGTTGACCAAAAAGTCAACATCTATCCTTTATAGTTCAATAGCTTCTTTGTCGAGATTTTTCGATATTTTGGGCATAAATATCTGTTAAGAATCAGATTAAAGAAATGTAGGTGTGAAAAGGTTCAGGATTTAATTGGTTTTGCCATTTTTGCGATCATTTTTTGGCTTTTTCACACGTATCTTCTGGAATTGTTGCATTTGATCAACCGCCATTGTTGTACTCCCAATTACATTCTTTTAAGAATATAATGTGATCAGGAAGTTCGGGTTGTCATGAATTTGGCAATTACGCATGTCGAATTACCTTATCGCAAAATTTTTGTGATTTATGTTTCAAATGCGGGTCATGTTAGTTTAGTCTTGATTCATTAAAGAGAACAACACCATGTTTAGATAGAGTTTTGGTTTTGTATGATGAACATGAACTTGATTTGGTTGGAGCCCAATTTCATCTAGATAATGATCAAATTTTCCCGAGTCTTATGAGGATATAATATGTATGTGCTTCTGTTGCTTTAAACTAATGTTATTATACAGTAAGTTTAGTAAAACCCTAAAACGAACTAATTAAATAAGAGAATACACTTATCTAAGCCGAGCAAATAAGTTATCTTTAAGCATAACAAGAATGCAGAGATAAAAATGATCAAAATGAGTGTAAACGAAAATTCGAAACAAAGCTCCGAATGAAAGTTACGACAGGCCGAAGTTCCGAGCGGTCATCGTAAACTTGAGCATCGTAATGACATGATTAGAAAGGTATTGAATAACCGTGAAACTAGGGAAAAACATTAAGTAAAAGCGATAGAAAGCACGAACCCACAATGACCCATTAAGCCAAATCAATCGTGATTTAAGAAGAAAATATTTTAAAGTATAAGGATCTTGTGTAGGTCATTGAGGTTTGGATAGGGTTGAGCACGTCGGTTATTTCCTAGTTTTGGAACACGAGCTTTGGAGCTAAGGTGAGTTCTTTGTAGCCCTTATTTAAATGTTTTATCATTTTGGGCTGGTATGTATGTTATGAAACTATTTTGTGAAAATGATTTTAACCTGACATTGGTCAAGTAAAGAATGTTTTAAGTCTCAACTGCGGTTGAGAATCAAATGATTTAGAAAGTCTCGGCTGAGGTCGAGTAGAAAATGTGGTATTGAAGTCGTGGCTGCGGTTGGGCAAAAGTTAAGCACTGCGGTACGAAGAACTGTTTATGCTTATGATGGTTTAAATAATTTAAACCATTTTATCTATGAATGAATGATGTTATGGATATGAATGATATATGTTAAGTGATGTTATGTGAATGATTGTTATGTAAATAAGTCTTGTACATGTATGAGCTGTCAACTTCGGGTTGATAGTTAAAGAGTCTTATGGTTACACAAGCCTGTCGACTATGTGTCATCGGTTGAGGAAGTCATATGCATGCATGAGCCTTTCAACTTCGGATTGGCAGTTGAGGTTTCTAGTACTTATACATGTCTGTCGACTTCAGGTCGTCAGTTGAGGTGTCTTGTGCTGCACAAGCCTGTTGACTTCGGGTCAGTTGAGGGTGAGGTTTTCTTCAAAATATGATTGATGTTATGATGACATGTGTGTTATGTATTTCAATTATGTTATGTTATGTGATGATGTGAATGGATAAAGATTTATTTAAAATTTAACATAGAACTCACCAGCATATAGCTGACTTATTTTACATGCATATCAGGTTGAATAATTAGGAAAGGATAGCAGGATGGCTCGTCGCATACATTGAGTACTACCCTGGCATAGACTGACTATATTATAGAACTATTAGAGATGTGGGTTATGTGTTAATGTTCGTTTAGTATCTGTATACTGTTTTATGTTGTTACTTTAATTTTCGTTGATATAATAATGTAATTATGGTTTAATAACTATGTGTTTGATGATTTGCCAACTAAGGTGACTCTCGGGGTTCGGGGCCTCTCACTTTGGTTCCTTCATATGTAATGGTTATTAATAGAATAAGTTCATATATATAAAAAAGATTGTATCATTTAAAAACCCAGTCATAGTAAAGAAAACTCATAAACTCTATCTGGGTGGTACAATTGTAATCTTGGAAACAAATATGTTGTTCACATTAAAGCATATTTTTTATTCAATTTAATGCAGACCACATATTTATTTTCAAAATTCCAAATGTACGACCAAGATAAGGTTTAAGGATTTTGTCTATAAGATTGAGATTTCACATGATACAATATCTATATACAAAAGTAACAAACTTTTGTATATAATTTGAAATATTTTTACTTAAGATTCAATTCAATTTAATTTCTAAATCAAGTCATAGTGTATGTGTGTATGTATGTATTTATGTATGTATAACAACTTTCTTTGTACTTATATAATTATGAATCAAATCATTTGAGAAATTCCATAAATTTATGGTTTATTACAATTTAACATGATTAGATTATAAATTTATTTACAAAAATCTTAAATGTTACACTCTCATACTTTTAAAGTGCATTTTTTCATCAATACTTACTTCATCTAAAGGTATATGAAGATTTTCTCGGCTTGGCACTTCTTTTGAATCGAACAAGAAACTTGGATGAATGTTATAAGTTCTTGTGGCAACTCGAGTCGATAATCCATTTTACCAATGCTTTCTGATATTTAAAAGAACCTATGTATTGAGGACCTATGTATTAAGGAGCTAGCTAGCCTTTCACTGTCTTCGACGTAGTAGCTTCGTCACTATAGGTTTTTTAGGTCATGGGGGAAAGTTTCATCGGTATAGAACCTTTGTCTCGAAGACATGTCGTCGCCCAATGTCGTCATGGCAAATTTATAATTAATTTAAAATAAATAATAAAAAAACTTAAATAACATCTTTCCCGACTACTAGTCGTCACGAGAAATTAATTTTATTTAATTATTAAAAAATAAAAAAATTAAACTTCATCTATGTCGACAACAAAAGTCCCCTTAAATTTTTTTTTTCTATTTTTTGTATTTTCCAGTTTATAGGAACAAAATCTGCAATTGCTTCCCAAATAACCTGTTATATTAGATGAATACATACTAAAACCTTACCAAACACAAAATACAAATAATCAAACAAAACACAAAACTTAAACCACCCAACAATATTTACAAAGTGTCAAATACACCCGAACAATTACATAATCCAACTAAATGTTTTCCAAACCATCATAATATAGTACTTAATGTTTTCAAGTACACTAATCTTCACCCGAGTCGATTGATGTGCCATGTTTCTTAGATTTGAGTGCATCAATCTCATCTTGCATTCGTTTCATGTTTTCATTCATGAGACGAATGGTTTCTTGCATGTCGGACAACTGTGACTGCAAGTTTGACACATACGAAACATCAGGGGCTGCAGTTATGAGTTTTCTTCCAACACCCTTATTCTAGCCACGTCTGTCACCTAAGACACGTGACAAACACTCTTCTGCATCAATTTGTTCTGTCCCAGATTGTTGACGTATCCGAGCAGCTTCTTCCTCAGTTCTTTTATGTATTTAAATAGTACAATAAATACAAATTAGTTTTTTAAAAAAAACCGACAGCATAACAGCTATAAATTAGATAACCATCATGTTAAATCTACAACAAAATAGCATAAACAAATCTCAACATAAGGGCTAAAATGAGCCAAACAAGCTTTAATTCACTAAGTTCACCTTAATGTGTTCAAGTCCATTTGACACAATCGAAACAATAACTTGCATATACTTTGTTTGACAAAACATATGCAAGGGTTTGTTCAAATCGGTCAAAATGATTCACTAAATTTAAAACAATAAACATAGTTTCTAAATTCTCTATCTACTTGCACAAACATGTGTAATGTAAGATACTCTAAATTTATCTATTTACTTGCAATATACTCTAAATGGTAACATAAGAACAACATATATACCCAATTATCTTCTGCAGCTTCATTCCCCCGTCATTTTTTTCCAATCCTTAAGCATGCTTGAAGCTCCAGTTTCCTGCATCTGTAAACAAGAAAAATATTCATCATTTCAATGAATTGTGAATAAATATGTGATAATACTAATTATTTTTCTTACATCTTCATGTCTCATCTGAGCTTACGACCTACTTTCACCAACAGTTGCGTAAAGTTGTTTTGATTTGTTTGATGCATTTTTTTACAGATCGTTTCCTAAAGTCAGCATTGAGGAACAATTCATCAATAATTTCTCCCAAGCTTCTTGAGTTTGTGTGTCGGGCGGGTGATTCTTTGCATTTTCAAAATCATCGTAACCACCATAGGCATCAAAATGCCTTTTTAATTCATTTTTTCTATCCCGATATCTTCGGGCACAATTCTTATTTATCCCAGCTCTGAAGATCAAAGTAATGCTACAAAAACAAATAATTTGAAAATTTATATTAGTTGTCGAATATATATTTAAATAAAACAATACATTGTATTCTTACATTTAACGTGCGATATATCCCAAGCTTATCATGCTCGGGAACTCTGTCCCAACTAGGATAATGAAATGGAACTCTAGCCACCTCATTAGATATAAATCTAATAAAAAGGCTAGCATTTTCACCAACAAATTTATGCATGCTACCTTCGGGGTAAAGATCGAGTTCCAACGGCTTATTGTTATTACTCGCAAATTTTTCTAATAAATTTTTATTTTTTCCACATCCTCTCACTTTTTTTGGTTGAGCTACATTAAATCATAAAAATGAAAATTAATAAAATGATAAATATAAAAACAATATATACAATTGGAGTTAGCAGCAAATCTTTCTAATAAATCACTTTTCTTGCAAGACTCGCAGTTGGCCGGAATTCAACTCGAGTTGCCATGAGGAGGTCGATCCCCACCATCTCCTCCATGTCTTCGAGCATATGTAGCCATACCTTTAACAAAGATCGTTAATAATATAGAAAAGAACCATTAATAACACACACACATATATATATATATATATATATATATATCACATTTAATAAGAAATAAAATACCTAAGTACATTTATAATCAATCAGAATTATCACTAAGATAACGTGGGTCTACAATATCAACACCACTGTCTTCCTTTTCATCATTTATTTCTTTTTCCTCATTTGATGTGTTTGTCTCTTCATCTTCATAATCATCATCATCATCACTTAGACCTTCATTTTCTACGATTGGGGGAGTAAGACTTGATTCACCACCTTCACCTTCTGTTCGCACCATAGGTAAGTAGCCTAAGTCGATAAACAAGTTACCATGAAATGATTCAGTATCATTTACGAACGGTACTTGGCAATCGGGGGGTTACGACTTGTGTCAACACCTTCCAAGCTTGAATTTACAATCACGTTATAATCAGATGACTCAGTATCATGCAATGCATCAATCTCGTTAACAATACTAGTACTTGAATAATCGCAAAGTTTTCGATGGTGAACGTCTTCTACAACTCTCCAATTGTCATTGATTTTAGAAGGATCTTCAACACTTGTTCAGGTTGTGTGGCGAAAATATATTGTTCATAATCATACCATTCACTACATACATAGCTTTGACGAGTAACGTCGATAACAACAATGTTGTCTTTCTTAATTAATTGACCTTTACTCGACGTGTTGAACCATTTACAACGAAAAAGTACAACCGAGTAATCACTCAAATAGTTCAACGCTATCATGCCTTCGATTTGACCATAAAATGGTGTACCATCTTCTCTAAATGAAACAACACCACTGTTCTGAGTAGTTCGTCCAACATCTTGATTGTGTATGACAAACCTAACACCATTGACTATGAAAGCAGTGTAAGAATATGCAGTCTATGGACCATGTGTCAATGCCCTTACTTCGTCTGTACAGTCAGAAGACATGCTTACATTCTCATTAAACAATGATGAAAACTCCATTTTTACGTTTCTTTCAGGAAATCGTGATTTAAATTCCTTATACAAGACACAGACAAAATGTTCAAATAATTATTAGTAAAACCATCCTAATGAATTTTTAGCCATTTCGCAAAGTGGAGTGATTTTCTTTGATGAGGGTGGTCGACATTGTGATGAAAACACAAAATATTGCCTCTTTGGAATACCAACATCTGTATTTCTATCAGGACGGTTGAATCTAGTTTGTATACCTTCAAGATACATAAAGCAGAATGTCAATGCTTCTTCTACAACATAACCCTCTGCGATTGAGCCTTCGGGTCTAGCTTTGTTTATGACAAACACTTTTAGTTTTTTCATGTATCTTTCAAAAGGATACATCCATCTCATATACACTGCTCCCCAAAGAATAGCCTCTTAAGGTAAATGAAGAATTACATGAACCATTATGTCAAAAAACACTGGAGGATGTATTAATTCCAAATTGCATAGTATTTTCACAATTTCATCATGTGTTGTATACATATCATTCACATCAACCGATCGTGCACATATTTTTTTTTGGAAAAAGTGCAAAGGTCAATGATCGTTTTTGAAACATCTGTTGGAAGACCTGCTCAAACTCCTATCAACAACAATCGTTGCATGAGAATATGATAATCATGAGATTTTAAGCCAATTATATTTGATTCAAGCACCTTATTTTAAAACTGGAACCAAAACCATCAGGTAGTCTTACCCCTCCAATAAACTTACAAAAACGTTCTCGATCTCTAGCTTTAAAACAGTAAGAGGCATGTGGTTGATGAACCTTGTTATTTTTTGTTGTTAGCCATTGATTTTCTCGAATGCCCATTCTTTTCAAGTCTTCTCTAGCTTTACGTGGGTCTTTTGATTTTTCGTTCATCAGCAAAGTACCCAACAAACTCTCACATACATTTTTCTCAATATGCATTACATCAAGATTGTGTTTTAGTTCAAGTGTTGACCAATAATCCAGCTCGAAAAAGATACTTCATTTGGTCCAATTCAACTCTGATTCACCACGCTTTCTTTCCACACCTCCGTAGCTTGGATGTTTACCTGGAACAAGATATGGGAGGTTTTCTAATTGACCCAAAATTAGTGTGTTAGTCAATCTTCTAGGAGGCTTTCTCTTCTCTTTTTGTCCATTAAACAAGAGGCTAGCTCTGAATTTATGCTTGAAGGCAAGAATCGTCTGTGACCAACATAAGCTATTTTACTAGTTACACGACACGATGATGTGTCTAGGTTACAAGTAGGGCATGCTTTGTAGCCTTGACCACTCCATCCATACAAGCTGCTATGAACATGATAATCATTAATAGTCCATAATAATGCAATGCGCATTGTAAATATAGTATTGGTTGATGCATCTCTCATTTGAACTCCTTTCACACATAACATTTTCAACTCATCTATCAAAGGCCTTAGAAAAACATCAATGTCCTTCCTGGTAATTTAGGCCCGGGAATTAGCAAAGCTAACATAAAAGAAGACTCTTTCATACATAACCAAGGAGATGTATTGTATGTTGTTAACACTAATGGCCACATACTGTACGATTGAGATAGATTCCCGAACGGATTAAAGCCATCGACAGCCAAACCCAAGCGAACATTCCTATGTTCTTTAGCAAAATCAGGATACCGCTTGTCAAATTCTTGCCACTCTTTCCCATCAACCGGATGACGCATCATACAATTTGTTGAGCATCCATTATTATGCCAAATCATGTCTCTGGTCGTGAATCTAGAACTATACTTTCGCCGAAGACGAGAAGTTAGTGGGAAGTACCGTAAAACTTTTTGTGGTACCTTCTTCCCGTTTGTGGTTTTGTCAACCCATCTACTTTCATTACAAACTAGACAATTTTCTTTGGATTCATTTTCTTTCCAAAACAAAGCACGATCATTTATACATGCATGGATAGATTCATATCCTAAACCAATCTTTCTTAGTTTTTTCTTAGCTTCATAGTGTGAGGCTGGAATGTGATTTTCTTTCGAAAATGCAACTCTTAACAACTTTTAAAGTTGATCAAATGAAGTATTCTTCCACTTTTTGATAGCTTTAATATCCATCAATTTTGCCAAGAAGTTAAAAGAAGACATCCAACTACAGCCGTAGTATAACTCAGTATTGACCTCAGCAAACAATGCGTCAAATTTTGGGTCTACACCAGCTACATTTTCATTTATTTTTTCTTCATTTGTATTTTGCTCTGCTATAACATCGTCAATTACATCAAACATCTCGTTATCTGCTGTTGGAACGTGTGTTTTTGAAGACCAAAGTGCGTTTATAACTGAAGGATCATGATATTCCTCACCATGATAAATCCATGTGTCATATGATTATAGAAACCCACGGTCACGTATGTGGGCATAAACCAAATTCGGAATATGTCGATTCGAATTGACGCATCTTTTACACGAACAATAAATTTTCCTTTCACTGTCGACATGGTTTTTGGCAATCTCTATAAAGTTTTCAAGACCTTTTATGAAAACCGGATCATTTCGATTTCATAATGTTATCCAACTCTTATCAATTGTCATAACTATTAAAGTATAATTATCAATTGTTATCTTCAATAAGATGATAATAATATGTAAAGACTAATAAAGGCTGATGCTCACCAAACTTCTTATTTTGTCAAAGTATAGGAACTTTAATGACTAAAAGCCTTCGGAAGGAAGAAGTGATTTTTCGGAAGCAGAATTGCTTCCAAAGGATAACTTATTACTGCCGAAGGTTTTACAAGACAACTGCCTCGGAAGAATGATAGGTATTAAAGCTTCAGAAGACTTAAAGCTTCCGAAGACATAAAGCTTCCAAAGAATCTTCTTTTGCACTGAAGAGAAAGACTTCTGAGGTTTATTCTCTAACAAAGACTGTAGCTGATTACTCTTATGGTACAAAAGGTACTGACACAAGACATGCTGGTCTGAGTAAAGACAAAGACAACATGTAAAGAGTCAGATAAAGCGCCATACTTCTCCCATGCTGCATTAAATGCAAAAGATCATCTAAAACCTTGAAGATCAACAACATTAAATGTCTTTTGTATTTAGTAGTCTTTTGTAAAGTCAATGTCTATTAATGTAATGATTATGATTGAGTGTCTTAGTCTGTTAAGACACTCAACATACTAGAATAATCTTTACTTTATGTACTTGTCTAGTATACCAACTTGTATTCCTAAGTGTATACGGTTGTAGCCTCGGCTATATAACCTCCCATTGGATGTTCACTGATGTGTGCTTGTACACTTTTACTTTGAGAGAAATATATCCTTGAGCTTGAAATTATTCTTGTGTTCTTACTCTTGTTCAAAGATTATTACTTTGTCATTTTGAGTGTGATTGTGAGATTACTCCAATAGAACATTCCGCATCTGTTAGAGTTAAGTAAGAAATACTTGCTTAGTGTTGTTTAGATTAAGCAACCCGATCCTACAAGTGGTATCAGAGCTTTGGCTCTTGAACTTGAGTGACTAATCATCATCAAGTTACCAGTTCTATTTCTTCTAAAATCTCATCATTTCAACACTCATATTTTCTGTGTTTGTCTAAGATGACTGCTCTAAACAAACATGATACAGAAAATGACACTCTCAACAAGCCACCGATGTTCGCACCTGAAGACTTTGACATCTGGAAAGTCGGAATGGAAGGATTCATCAGGAACCAGGACTTCAAACTTTGGAAGTCTGTTCAGGAAGGTCCTTACATTCCTACAGTTGTTGCTGCTGGAGCCGGGGGGCTGCAGTACCAAAAGATCCATCTATGTACTCAGATGAAGATTACAAGAAGATGGAAGTTGATTGTAAAGCTCTTTGGCTCATTCAGACGTCAATACCGAACTCTATTATACATGCATTCAAGAAATGCAAGTCTGCTCAAGAACTGTGGAACTCCCTGAAGCAGATGTATGAAGGTTCAGATGATGTCAAAGAAAACAAGAAGGATATGCTGAAACAAAAGTTTGAGAACTTTTGTCAACAAAACAATGAAAATATGTCCTCACAGTACCTAAGGTATGTCCAACTTGTGGATGAATTGACAACTGCAGGTGTAATTTTGGATAATCAAGATGTGCTCTGAATATTTCTAAGATCTCTTCCAAAGGCATGGAACATTTATTAAGTTACAATCAGAAGAACAGAAAACCTGAAAACTCTAACTCTAGGAGAGTTGTTTGGTATTCTCAGTGCCTATCAGATGGAATTAGATGCCCAAGAATCTAAAGTCTCCCATTTACCATCTGGATCAGCTGCTCTTTATGCACCCATCAACAATCCTCCATACCAAAGCTATCAACCCATCTACCATCCTGCCTCCATACCTACTGTCACCTTTCCTGAAACCTCAACTCCATCAAACTCAAACACAAATCCTCTCTCTAACCCAACCTCACTATTAACCTCTAGGCAAGGAGCTTTTATGGCTGAAGAAACCAACTATTTCCAATTATGTCAGGAAGATTTAGATGGTATTCCTGCAGATGATTTAGAGGAAATTGACATCAACTACCAGATGGCCATGATTTCCTATCGAGCAAAGAAGTTGTATCAGAGAACTGGCAGGCAGTTTAAAAAGCACAATATGAAAACTGGGTTTGGTCTAGATAAGTCCAAGCTTAAATGCTTCAATTGCCAACAGTTAGGCCACTTTTCCAGAGAATGCAAGTCCACAGGAACTCAGCCGACAACTTCTGGGCAACCACAACAAAGACCATCAAGCTCATCAAACAATGCAAACATTGCAGAGCAAGACTTTGCAGATTGGAGCTTTCAAGCTGAGGATGCTTCCATTTCCAACAGTGCTTTGATGGCAAATGACTCATCTTCTTCAAACAAGGTAACTGATAACATGTGTACACCTGAATGCTTAGAAACATTATCTGTTTATAAGAAAATAAATTCTCAACTCTGTAATGAACTTAAGTCCTTACAAGTTGTCAAGGCAAATTTCTTTGAGGCTGAAAGAAATTACAAAGAAAAGATTGATGAAATGGAAAAGACCATTTCAAGTTTAAAACATGAAGACACTAACAAACAGTGTCAAATTAAAAATCTTTTAGAAAGACTAACCACCGCCAAGACTGAACTTGTAATGGCTGAGTCTTACAGAGACAAATTTTTAAGCCAAGGAGAAAAGTATGAGAAACTTTTCAGGATGAGCAGCACAACTGAACTGGTGAATAAACATGGGGTTGGTTTGGGATATAACAGAGTAGAACCTCCATCTGCATATACTTTCATGGTAGATGTGAGATGTAAACCACTAATTGACCTTGTGTATAATGAGGAATTGGACATACACAAGGTGGTTCAAACTGATAATCTCTCTGATCTAAATCCAAGTATCTCAACATGTTCAGATGAGGATGATGTTCATATTAAGCCACTAAAAGAAAAACAAGCTTTGAAAATTAAGAAACAAACTAAGAAAACTAAGAAACATTCAACAGTTTTTGTCAAAGCTAAAAACACAGGGAGTATCTCCTCAAATGAATATGTGACTTGTCCATCTGACAAGTCAAAAAGAGGTAGATCAAAGGAGAGAAAGGTCAATTTTTCAGGAAAACAGGCAAATTCTAAAACCAACAAATCTGTTGGAACATCCAAATCATCACTCTCTGTGGATCAAGGCTCAGCTTTCCTCAAGAAGGGTCAGCAGCAATACTCTCCCAACACTCAAACTATATGTCTGATATGTGGTGAGGAAAATCATTTTGCTGCTGATTGCTTCTATAATCTAAGAAGCATAATTTCCTCAAAAATACAGGGAAGAGGAAGAAAGAATAGCTGGAGTAAGTCATCTACTTCTTTGGATGATCGGGGAAGAAATCCATTCAAGAAAGCATCGGAAGCTAACGCTTATGACAATCGGAAGAAACAAAACCAAAAGGCTTCCGGAAAGAAAGCATCAGAAGCAAAGACAAAGGAAGCTTCCGATAGAAAAGGAATCTCGGAAGCTCATGAAAATAAGGCTTCCAACAAACAAAAGAAACCGTTTTCCTTCGGTAGAAAACCATCGGAAGGAAAAGGAAAAGTAGCTCCGATGACTATCAAAAGAAACAAAGTCTTCCGAAAACTCACAAAATCAAACAAGTATGGAAGAAGAAGGAATCAACTGATAAACCATCCTTCTTATCAGAAGCTAGCACATCATCTGTTCCACCTAAGATGATGTCAAAGAAAGTTACTTACAATGATGCAAATGGCAAACCCAAGGCCACATGGGCTTGGGTTCCCATCAGAAACTAACTCACTTCTGGTCATGTGCAGGGACAACAAGAATCAAAAGGCAACTTGTGGATAGTTGACGGTGGCTGCTCCAGGCACATGACAAGCAACAAGACTCACTTACACAAATATGAACCATTCTTTGGAGGGTCTGTTGCTTTTGTAAGTGATCCAGTGGGAGGTTACATAACAGGTAGGGGCACAATCACTAATGGCAAGGTAAGCTTTGAGAATGTGCATTTTGTAAAAGAACTTAATTACAATTTACTGAGTGTATCACAGGTGTGTGATCAAAAGCACAACATGTTGTTTACTGAGCATGAATGCATTGTCCTGAAACCAGGATTTGTGGTACCAAATGGTCAAATTCTGCTTAGAGCTACATGTATATGCTAGATATGAGCACCGCTGCACCTCTTAGTAATATAAGCTGCTTTGTCTCAAAAGCTTCACTTGATGAATCATCTCTTTAGCATAGAAGACTTTGTCATGTAAACCTCAAAAATATGAATAAACTTGTCAAAAATAATTTAGTAACCGGTTTACCAACAAAGGAATTCATTTGTGTTGACAAATGTGTTGCATGCTTAAAGGGTAAGCAGTACAAGTCATCTCATCATGCCAAAGAGATAAATTATATTACAACAGTCCTGCATTTACTGCATATGGACTTGTTTGGTCCCAGAAGTGTTAAAAGTCTTGGTAGAAAGTCATATTGTTTGGTGATCACTGATGATTTCTCTCGGTATACCTGGGTATTTTTCTTAAATACCAAGGATGAAACTGCTGAGATCCTAAAGTCATTTATACTTAGGGTGGAGAATGAAAGTGATCATCATGTAAAAATAATTAGGTCAGATCAGGGAACAGAATTCAAGAATCAGATTTTAAATTCTTTTTGTGAATATAAGGGTATCAAAAGACAATTTAGTGCTCCTAGGACTCCACAAAAAAATGGTGTTGCTGAGAGAAGGAATAGGACACTAATTGAGGCTGCAAGGACCATGTTGTCTAATGCCAAACTTCCAATAACTTTTTGGGCAGAAGCAGTCAACACTGCCTGTTACGTCCAAAACAGAATATTGGTAGTTAAGACACATGGTATGACTCCTTATGAAATTTGGCATAAAAGAAAGCCATTCATTGGATTTCTCAAACCATTTGGATGTCAGTGCACCATCTTGAATACTAAAGATTACTTAGCCAAGTTTGCTGAGAAATCAGCAGAGGGCTACATTGTTGGGTACTCTTCACATGCTAAGGCTTATAGAGTATACATCAAAGCTTCCAGAGTTATTGAAGAGTCTGCAAATGTTCAGTTCAATGAACATACTCTTAATAAACCTGGAACATGCCCTAATTGGTTATTTGATCTTGATAGCTTTAAATCTACATTTAATCTGGTGAAAGAGTATGTTCCAGTTTCACAGTCAGCTACCACAAACACCTCTAAAGGCACAAGAGAAGATGACTTTCGTGTTGAACTGCCAATAGCTTCAAGACAAATCTTGGCAGAATCCACTTCAGCACAAAATGGTGTGTCACAGTCTGAGACAATAAACACATCTCAGGCAGGTCCGTCAATTGAATCTACTTATGAGTTACAACATCAAGAAGAAGTAGGAAGTCCTTCAGCAGAGGCAAATCCTCAGGAAATCACCATTCCCAGAGAAGACCAACCCTCCACAGTCCAAATTTGGAATCCAAAAGATCTGCCATAAATTCAGCTCGAGGTAGTACTTCCAAATCTTGAGTCAATCAATCTAGATGTGGGTTCTCAAATGGATGTGATTCCAAGAACTCGCATTCACAACACTCATCCAGTTGAAACCATTATTGGCAATGTTGAAGAAGGTGTAAGAACAAGAAGCTCTATGCATGACGCAAACATCTGTTTGTATTCATGCTTTTTATCCCAATTAGAACCTTAGAAGGTTGCTGAGGCTTTAAAAGACAACAGTTGGGTAGAAGCTATGCAAGAGGAGTTTCTTCAATTTGAAAGACAAGGAGTTTGGAAGACTTGGCCTTTGCCTAAGGGTAAGTATGCCATTGGAACCAAATGGGTGTTCAGAAACAAGAAGGATGACAAAGGTGTTGTCATCAAGAACAAAGCAAGACTGGTTGTTTAGGGATACACTCAAGAGGAAGGCATTGACTATGATGAAGTCTTGGCACTTGTTGCCAGAATTGAAGCTATCAGAATCTTTTTGGTATTTGCAGCCGCAAAAGATTTCAAAGTTTTTCAGATGGATGTTAAAAGTGCTTTCTTGTATGGAAAAATAGATGAGGAAGTTTATGTGTGCCAGCCTCCAGGATTTGAAGATCCAAAGTTTCCTGATCATGTTTGTAAGCTTGATAAGGCTCTCTATCGGCTGCATCAAGCTCCCGGAAAATGGTATGAAACCTTGTATTCTTTTCTGTTGGCTAACAACTTCAAGAGAAGAACAATTGACAAAACTCTCTTTTTCAAGAAGTCTAATCAACACATCATGCTAGTTCAAATCTATGTTGATGACATTATCTTTGGTTCTACTAATGAATCTCTCTGGGATTTTGAATCTCTAATGAAACCCAAATTTGAGATGAGTTCAATGGGAGAACTCACCTTCTTTCTTGGATTACAAGTGAAACAAACTCCTACAGGGATTCTCATTAGTCAATCAAAATATGTCAAGGACATTCTTGAAAGATTCAAGCTCTATGATTGCAAAGCACTGGGAACTCCTATGTCCAAAACAACATCTCTTAGCCCTGATCTTGAGGGGGAGGATGTTGATCAGCACCAGTACAAAGCAATGATAGGCTCTTTGATGTATCTCACAGCAAGCAGGCCAGATATCATGTTTGCAACTTGTGTGTGTGCAAGATTTCAAGCCAATCCCAAAGTCTCACATATGCTAGCTGCGAAAAGAATCTTTAGATACCTCAAAGGAGCATCAAGTCTAGGATTATGGTATCCTAGAAATGAAGACTTCCAGTTCATGGCTTACACAGACAGTGATTATGGAGGTTGCAACATGAGCAAGAAATCCACATCAGGAGGATGTCAATTTCTTGGATTCAGGATTGTGTCTTGGCAATGCAAGAAAAAATCATGTGTTTCTACTTCTACTGTAGAAGCATAATACATAGCTGCTTCTAGCTGCTGTGCACAAGTCATCTGGATTCAAAATCAGATGAAGGATTATGGAGTAGATCTGTTCAATACTCCTATTCAGATAGACAATTCCAGTGCAATCTCCATCACCAATAATCCTGTCAAACATTCCAAGACCAAGCATATTGACATCAGATATCATTTCATCAGAGATTGTGCAGAAAAGAAGTTGATTCATTTAGTCAAAGTTGATTCAGAACATAATTTGGCTGATCTCTTCACCAAGGCATTTGATGAAGGAAGATTCAGGTATATAATAACAACCATTGGTATGATTAACTTTGAATAAATAGCTAAGGAGTAAATAAAACTTCGGAAGATATACTTAACTTGTCTTCGGAAGACAGATTAAGTCTTCGGAAGTATTATTCCTTCCTTAGTCGGAAAGTCTCACACTTCAGAAGCTAAATTACCTTCTGAAGCAATACTCTTCCGATACATTAACTTCGGAAGCAAAGGCTTCTGAAGGTACTCTTCAGAAGAAGGCGTCTTCCGAAGAACATTTTGCCTGATGATTTATCTAACATTTCAGAAGAGATTTGCTTCCGAAGTATAAAATTTATACTGTCGGAAGCACTGCTTCTGAAACTTTTGGTTTCTTTCACTCCTTCCGAAGCCACATCTTCGGAAGCAACTCAGTACTTAGAGAAAATTCATACATTTACAGTGAAACCAGCTGTCATCGGAAGACCTTTCTCTAACATCCGGATCTCAAATTTAATGTGTCTATATATTAAATGATGAAATCCGAAGGTATAAAAAGGTCTCCCGCTTGTTCATTCTTTCTCACCGGTTCATTTCAAAATTTCCTTTCTTCTTTCTCTCAAATCGTGACCTAAAAACCACCAATTGCCATGGATCTTCTTGCATTCAAACCTGCTCACAACGTACCTGTGGAGTTATCAGCAGAACATGATGCTGACTTCGCCCCAATCGTCTCCTTTCTTCAAAGGAGCAGGTATTTCTTTGCTCTTACGGTTCAGCCCTTGGTGTATGAATCTCATCACCAACAGTTTTGGGCATTTTGTTCTGTTTCTTCGTCTTCCAATGGTCGGTATCTTATAGCCACCATTGATGCTCATCCTATTGCTATCACTGTGGAGACCATCTGTCGGCATCTCAAACTAAATGATGCCGGTGGAAAGGTCTCATTCACAAAGGATGAGGTAGCATCGACATTTAAGTCGATAGGGTACGAAGGTCCTCTCCCTTCAAAAACCTATTTGAAGGGCAGAGTGTCCTATAATTACAAGTACCTCATACATTTGTTCTTACATTGTCTGTCAAATAAATCTGGTGGTTGGGACCAAATTCCATCTGACTTAGCTTCGGCTATTCATGGTTTGGTCTCCAACCAACTGTTTAACTTTTCTGCTTTCATTTTCAATAACTTGGTTGACAATATTTCGTCACCAAAGAAGTTTTGCATGTATCCCAGGTTTTTGCAACAAATCTATTATGAGGAGTTGGGAACTTCCCTATCTCTAACTGGGAATACATACAAAATGCCCTTGGTTTCTTCCAAGGTTTTTGTGCAATTAAAGAAGAAGAGTGCTCAGTTTTCTGGGAAATTCACTCCCCTTCTTCCATCTATGGAGGCACATACTCCTGAAGGTGACAGCTCTGTTAACCCCACAGATGCTGAACCCACACCTTCCACAGATGCTGAACCCACTTCTGTTCCTCACCCCATAAAAATCACTTACAAACGCAAACGAACCCCTGTGCAACTCTCTACAGTTGCTCAGGCTCCTTCTACTGAACCCAAAAGGAAAAAGGTTAAAAGGACTGCTCAGGGCACAATCCTACCTAAGGTGAAAGCCACACCCCTTGTTGATCCACAGGTTCTTCCTCTGGAACCTGTGGCTGCCCTTAACCAGCCTGAAAGCCCTCAGCTTATGTCACAAAACACATCTGAGAATATTAAAGGGATGCACCCATCATTGAGTCTGCTTCTGATGAAGCACTCAACTAGATCAGAGACTGTCTCCCAAGTCTCCAGGTTCTTACCATCCAGATATGCCCCCCCACCCATACTATTACCCAGGCTCAAGGAGCTTCTGCAGTAACTGTGGAGGAACCACTCTCTCCCACTACCCAAACCTTAATGAGAGTGGTGACAAAGTTACAGGCAAGGTTTCCTGACCCAGAGCCTATTCTATCAGAGGTTGGCCCTAGTAGTTCTGAAGGGGTCAATGCAGATGAGGCTGCTACTACCGTCGATCTTAATCAAGATCCACAGGACAGTGCTACAGGCAATAGGACCTCACCTGGGGCAACCTATGTTGGGGAGGACTTCTTTGAAGCTTTCTGAATGAAGGGAATCCAGGGTGCCAAGAAACCACATCTGGTGATGGAGATGCAGGAGCTAGGCTCAGGACTCCATCGCCCCATGATTCTACTCAGGTAGATGAGGGCACCCACACACAGGAATTGACGGCTACTATAACATCCTTCCAAGCCAGGGTTGCTCATTTGGAAGCTGAAGTGACTACCCTGCGGCTTGAGGTCCAGACCAAAGATGCCACTATTCTGGACCTCAGGAGGCGCCCCCCTTTCATTCTACATCCCTTTCATCCTGATCCTGCTATAACCACTTTCACCTCCCCTGATGCTACCAAAAAGGGGGAGAATGCACCATCTGCAGGGTCAGGACCAGAAGCAAGAGAAGAGGAAGGTGCACAAGAGATTAACCCATCCATAGTCACTTTGACTGCTGAATGGGATGACTTCTTGGGCACTTACTTTCAAGTTTCTTCTACTTCCTCTTCTTCTTCTTCTGAGGATACTAGGGAGGTTTCCAAAGAGACTGAAAAGCAAACCATTAATGTCTCTTTGGAACCTCAGTCCCCTTCTGGGACTAAGTCTCCAACTGAGACTCATCAGTCCCCTTCTAGGACTAAGTCTCCTTCTGAGACTGTAGCCCAGGTTGCCATGGAAGACACTATTCAAGAACAACTTTCAATCTCCATGGAACCTGTGTCCCCTCCTACTGGGACAAAGGCTACTGAAGACCTCTCCTCTTCTCCTAAGCTCTCTGGGGAATCTAATAAGGAATCAACCAAGATGGTTGGTCAACCGGAGGAGGCAGTGAATGCTAAGGTTAACTCCGAAGCTACAGCTGCTTCCGAAGGCCCAGTCATTCTTGATGTTTCCTCCTCAGTAGAGCTAAGTGCCAATGAACCAGTTGGTGAGGCAACATGAGACATTGCCTCTGGGGTAAAAGTAACTACTGATGATAAAGGAAAACAGAAATTAACCCCAGAGGAGGAGGCTGAACAAGAGGAGAGGATCCCAAAGAAAAAGAAGGGCCGACCAGACACTTCAATGGATGATGAACTCATCAGATTATCTGATCTTCTTCAGGAAAAGGGGTATGATATTGATGAAGTACTAAGTTGGTCGGTACCTAAATGGCTGCCGAGCTTGACATGGTACAGCAGCAAGAACAGGCTGCTGCTGCATCCAAGGCCCAGATTGTACTTACAAAGAAGCAAAATGAAAAGGCCTACATAGACAAGTCCAAAGCCTTTCTCCTAGAATATGGCTTCCGTGCTCGGCAGCTAGGCCCAATGAAGAACTCAACCATGGATATGCATATCAGATACATCAAGGCTAAGATTTCCAGAGGTGAGTTACTTCCAATTGAGCAGATAAGGGCTCAAAAGGCAAGCTTAATGAGAGGCTTAGGTTTAGGGGGAGGAGATAGAATAGAATTTCTCCTCTCTGGTGCAGGGATCAGAGAGGGAGAAGAAGTCATGTGTGGGGAAGTAACAAAAGCAATGTTCCCCAACATGTTCCCCCTAAACCCTAAAGAAGAACCAATATCTCCTCCATCAAGTCCATCTATGGATAATATGCCAATCTCTTCAGAGATCAAGATCAAAAAGGGTAAGAAGACTACAAGGAAACAATCATCACCAAACCCTGATCCTGAGAGACAAACACAGGCTGATGAGAGGAGAACCAAACCATCAAGAGCAGAGGATGCTGGTTCACAGCCTACTGCAACAACAGGTGCAGCAGTAGGATCCAATGTGGAAGAACAACAGGTCAGAGATCAGAGGAGTCAGGCTACTGCTCAAGACAAACCAAGATTCAGAAGAAGGAAGAGCATAGCAAGAAGGAAAAGGATAACATCTGCCATCTCTTCTGACTCTGAGCCAGACTCACCTTCCCAAGGATCAAACGTCAAACCAGGAGCTTCAATGCCCAAAGATCATCCAAAAGATCTACATGATCTACAGCACATTCACACCTATGTTCCTGTTGTTAAGTGAAGTTACAGTAGACTCCACAAAGAGTTTACTCTCCCTCTGATTAATGGAGGAATAAAGGTTGTAGATTTGGTACAACTGTTTGTGCTTGCTGCACCATTTGTTTTTGATCTAGAAAACCTCCCTCTTGAAAATCCAGACAATGGACAAGAAGGGAGGCAAGCACTTAGATGGGTAAAAGCAAGAGCCCAAGTGCTGAGGGGAGAGAAAGTCATAAGAAGGATTCAATAACAAGTTTTGGTAGCATCAGCCTAGGGTGAGAATGTAAAGACTAATAAAGGCTGATGCTCACCAAACTTCTTATTTTGTCTAAGTATAGGAGCTTTAATGACTAAAAGCCTTCGGAAGGAAGAAGTGATTCTTCGGAAGCAGAATTGCTTCCGAAGGATAACTTATTACTGCGGAAGGTTTTACAAGACAATTACCTCGGAAGAATGATAGGTATTAAAGCTTCAGAAGACTTAAAGCTTCATAAGACATAAAGCTTCCGAAGAATCTTCTTTTGCACTGAAGACAAAGACTTCTGAGATTTACTCTCTGACAAAGACTGTAGCTGATTACTCTTATAGTACAAAAGGTACTGACACAAGACATGCTGGTCTGAGTAAAGACAAAGACAACATGTAAAGAGTAAGATAAAGCGCCTTACTTCTCCCATGCTGCATTAAATGCAAAAGATCATCTAAAGCCTTGAAGATCAACAACATTAAATGTCTTTTGTATTTAGTAGTCTTTTGTAAAGTCAATGTCTATTAATGTAATGATTATGACTGAGTGTCTTAGCATGTTAAGACACTCAACATACTAGAATAAGCTTTACTTTATGTATTTGTCTAGTATACCCAACTTGTATTCCTAAGTGTATACGGTTGTAGCCTCGTCTATATAACCTCCCATTGTATGTTCACTGATGTGTGCTTGTACACTTTTACTTTGAGAGAAATATATCCTTGAGCTTGAAATTATTTTCGTGTTCTTACTCTTGTTCAAAGATTATTACTTTGTCATTTTGAGTGTGATTGTGAGATTACTCCAACAGAACATCCGCATCTGTTAGAGTTAAGTAAGAAATACTTGCTTAGTGTTGTTTAGATTAAGCAACCCGATCCTACATAATATATTTACGTAATACACACATACATACATACAACACACACATACACGCATTCCTGCAAACCAACTAAAATGTAACATTTATCCATATCATTATAAACAATTTGAAAAATTATGAATCTAGTCATGTCTGACAAATTGGGCGGGCTGAGCTGGCGCTATTAACAGTTTGGGTTAATAGGGTTTGCGTGCGGGTTGGGTTGATTGGGTTCGGACATTGTATGATCCATCTATGTTAATTTTAAAAAATATGATAAAAAAAGAGACCACTAATCCGAGGAAAAGTGAATATGAGTCTCTTAAGTAGTTAATTAACTTATGTGTGAAATTCATCAAAATGAGTAGTTTTGATTAAATTTCATTAATTACGGTTATTGTTTTTTTTTCGTTTTTAATTAATTAATTTTGCACATATCATAATTAATGAGATTTAATCAAAACTACGTCGTTTAGATAGATTTCACACCAAAGTTAGGTGTTTAAGAGCCTGATATTCACCTCCCTTATATACACACATACGCATGTACATGTACATGTACATGTACATGTACTAATCTCAATGTTAAACATTATTTGTGTTTGCTACTTACACAGTTCAAGCGAATTGGTTGTGGTAGGTGTATCCATATATATTTGGCAGGATTTTATTGGACGGACAGTAAAACATAAATAAATAAATTAATAGTGAATGTATGATGATTGTTAAAACTGGATTACAAATTGTCAAAGGAAAAACAAATCCCAATGGGAGATTAATTAAATTGTCGGGGCATTAGTCATAATAATACAATCACAACTTGACATAATGGCACTTAATGACAGATTTAATATTATATATTTATATCAATTTATTATACAAATTAAGCTTTTATTTATTAAATTCTCTACTTGTTATGTAATATTTTTGTAATTCGAGTTATGTAATGTGACTAGATAAAACTTATTTTATGTTTTTTTTCAATCACTACAAGAATTCTAATCTAATATGAATTATCATCATGCAAAAATAACATTAAAAAATTATAAGCATTTGAATAATTCATCATTTTATCATTTTAAGTTATCATTTTTAACATACCTCTTTTACGATTCTTATATACATATATACA
This sequence comes from Mikania micrantha, assembly GCA_009363875.1. NCBI lineage: Eukaryota > Viridiplantae > Streptophyta > Magnoliopsida > Asterales > Asteraceae > Mikania > Mikania micrantha. Next base: position 28,061,837 of record CM018697.1, read on the forward strand.
AATATATACATAAAAACACATTTTTTTACTACATATATACAACTACATACATACACATACATAAATACAACTACACACATAAATACATATATACAAATATAAATATATATACACACATACACATACATACATGCAAAGATAAACACATAAGTTCAAATAATTGATATAAACATCCAAACTTACACATATACATACACAATATACATATATACGTCCATGTAAAAAAATAAACACAATTTATCTTAAATTACCTTAAAATCCCGCTTCCAGACGAGGTAACGTCGGGACAAACTTCTAATCTTAACAAAGTCACCCAAAATCATCTACACACAAAGGATTTAAGCCTCAATTAGGACAAAAAGGAAAACCCCCAAATTTTCAAGATAATCTTTACTTACATGGTGAAGAAGATGACTAGGAGATACAAAATCGGTTCATTGTGCCTTAAAGCAGCCCAAAATCAACCAACTCCGACGAAATCGCCTCTTGGGGGCTCACCGTCGTGATTTGGGGGAAGCAAATGGGTGAAGAATGGGGTTTTGGATCTGCAGGAGGATTTTTATCTCGAAACAATCTGTCCCGACAACCTCTCGTCGGCAAACGCTACACCTAAACGTTGTCGTTTGGCTAAATGATCAACTAAAAAAAAGGGTTTTTTTTGTCCCGACGACAGATCGTCGGCACAGGCTATGGAGAGAGCGGGAAAATTCTGGCACTAGCACGCAGCTGTGAAAAACCCGGGGGTTGTATATATGCCGGCGATAAGTCGTCGGTAAAGGTCAAAACCCAAAAAAAAGAATTCCTCTCTGTTTTGAGCGACAGCAGGTCATCGTGGTTGTTGATCTATACCGACGACATAATGTCGTCGGGAAAACCCCGACGTGTCAGATTAAGTTTCTTGTGGTGAGAATATTGTATGAATTTTAAAAGGTTCTACATACAAAAGAATACTGTGAATCTTTGGATGGATTTATCAAGTTAGTAGCTGGTGACATCGATCGAAAGAAAACCATTCTAAAATATGTATAATTTGATTACTTCATGAGCGGAGATGACGATGTTATCGTTGCTGGTTATTAATGATTAATCTTGAGATTAGGGAAATAAGGGGGACCAAGAAAGTGAAGACGATGATCGATGTAGGTGACATTATTGCGGAAGAAATCAAGGGTGATGGATTTTTTCTGTTTTAGCTAATGATATTTGTTTCTTTTCAGAAACACTTAAAAGGTCTATCCATGGCTCACCAATGTTAATTTTTTCCAATACCTCGGACCCATTAAAATTGATGCAAGTTTGGAAGTATTAGTGCAAAATCATCATATTACAATTAAGGATCAATTGTAACATACGACCAAGTCCACCACCAATATTGTCCGCTTTACCCACTTGAAGCTTATGATTTGGCCTTTGGTTGCTGTCAGTTAAGGTTACATCAATTGTGTAATTAACTCTAAACATTTTAATAAATTATTAAAGTAGGGGAGAGTTGTAATGAAAACCTTTATTTTGGAGAAAACTTAGAAAATTAATCACAATTGTTATCAATCAATTTCGTTTTTCGGTTTTTGTTTTACATTTTGTTTTATTATAAGGTTAGATTTGTTACCAAAAAGAAAAAAAAAGAAAAGAAAAAAAGAAAAAATATATATAACTAATATTATTACATATATGTAACTTTATAGGTTACATATATATAACTTCATGATCTACATATTTTAATTAAATTTATTTTTTTATAACAGTTTTAAGCTAATAATAAAAAATTATGATTTTTTATTTAAAAAAAATTGATTGGTTAGTAGCAGTTTTCTTAGTTTTTTCTAAAGTGAAGAGTTTTCTTTTAAACATTTTCCTATTAAAGTAATCGTATAAGATGTCATTATGTTAACGCTAGAAAGTTGACCTTTTGAGCAAATACAAAATTGAATGAAAATATGTAATTAATACAATTTGTATGTTAGCAATTATCAAGTGGATGGATCAAGTTGATATGTTAGCCAAATAATTTAAGTTTTTACATATTCTTAAACGTTATTGTCAACTTATTACATTCAAGAAGCAGAATTAACAACAGTTTGCCATTGTTTAGCAAGTGACTGCGTTAGACGAGCAACCTACATCCATCACAATTATGTTACTTACTTGAATACATACAAATTTAAATTTAAATTGCAAACAATAATTGAAGCTGGATGAATGACGAGCACAATATTGTAAACAAGATGAGCAACTTACTTCCATCACAAAATCATTTAAAATAAATCTGTCTTTCTAAAACGTTTGGTATACCAATGTTTTAACAATAGACCATATCCTATTAAAATCATTCATTTTGTTTTGTCTTTTAAAGAGAATTAATGGTTTATTTGTTGTAAAGTTTACCGTGAATTACTTTGATGACATCAGATGTTAGGCTATAATCCCTAGTGTTTACTTAGATTAATAGGGAAATATTTACATATAAATGCTACCTTTTTTTCTAATATTGAAATATTTCATGATATTTAATATTTTCATGATAGATACATATGAAAGCCATCAAGAAACTAATTTTGGACTAGAATATTTAGTAACAAATTTAGTATTTAGGCGGTTGTGATTGCGAGTTTTCGGGTTAAGCCCAAAACGAACTTGCAAATTTGGCACAAACCTCAAAATCGTGTTAGACAATGAACCCAAATTACATACAAAGGAATATTTATATATGTATATATATAGAAGTAGCAAACTTACGCACATAGTTTGAAATATTTTAACTTAAAATTCAATTCAATTTAATTTTTACATTAAGATAGAGCCGTCTCTACCATTTATGGGACCCTAGGCGGAATTTAAATCCGTGGTCCTTCTCTAACACCTAATATTTAATGTTAAAACCCTCCTTCTTTACCTGGGTTTGGGACCGCCAACGTTAAACTAAAAGTTTTTAAACGACAGTTAAAAAATTATTTATATATTTGTTACATGTATACATTTTTTTAAAAATAAATTTATTTTTCTAGGTTTTTTAGACACAAAATCTTTGATAAAATATTTATTTATTTTTGGCTTTTTTATTTATTTTAATCAAACAATTAACAGAATCAAATATTTACAAGCTAATCAAACTAATAACAAAACCAAACATGTTCCAACTAGATACTAAGCTGTTCAAATTAAACAAACTAATAGAAAAATGATCCTAAGTTGTTCAAATAATCAAATTAAACAAACTAATTGCAAATGCAAACCTATTCAAAATGGATCAAAAGCTATTGAAATTAAACAAACTTAAATCAAAACCTAACCTGTTCAAAATGGGTCCCAAGCTATTCCAATTAAACAAAGCTAATAACAAATGCAAACCTATTCAAATTGGATCCTAGGTTGTTTAAATTAAACAAACTGATAGCAAAATCAAACTTGTTCAAATGGATCAAACATGTTCAAAATTAAACAATCAAGCGACTGGAAAGTGAGTCGAGAAGGGACAAAATTACTAACCAGAAAGCTCACAGACCATTGCAATAAAGCGACCGAGCGAGTGGCAACGAGAATCAAACAACGAGTAAAAACTCGATACTCCGGCTTCAGCAGTACGGCTGAGAAGTCGTAGATGGAGGGGCCGAGGGAGATCAATTATAAAGGAGCCAAAAGTCCTAACTTGTTCAAACAGAGGAGAGAAAGTAATCAAGCTAGTAATCAAGGGGCTAAGTGCAGTTAGACGTGCTTTGTCGCTTTGAATTGACAGTCGGTTTTCGAGACTTGGGAGTCGGCTGTTGGCTTCTCCAAAAGTGTGGCAGTGACCAATGATAAAATTGAAACTTGAAACCCAATTTTTGGCTTCTCCCAAGTCCCGCCGCGTCTCCTAAATCCTAAGTATCACCCTCCTCTGATACTGGTACCTTATCAATTTCGTGGCTTCTCCACAAGCCCACAATATAACATTAAACCCACATTCTAAAGCCCAAATACATATACTTTGAATTTTAAGATGTGTCCCATTAGGCCAACCCTACATTGTCATAATATATATACATATACATATCTATATATATATATTGGATCGAGTTATGCAATATACACAACACTTAGACAATATTTCTTCTACAAGATTGATAGATGCGGAATACTCTATCAATTTTCTCACACACGCAAGTAAAAATAGAGAAAATATGAACACAAAATTACTCCATGCTCAAAGTATATTTCTTTCAATTACAAAGTATATAAGACTGTTAATAGAAGCATATATTTCTAAGTTACAAGTGAAATGTTATATACTAAGAGCTATATTGTATTCTCGTAGGAATACAAAGCTCAAGTCATATTAATTACAACTAATACAAATAACTTATTTAACTTTTACATTAAATGCCTACACTACAAAGAGCATTAATGCAAATTTTCTTCCACTGATGTGACAGTTGTACCCTATTGTTGACTATCATAGAATACCTTCTTATCTAATTTGATGATAGAAAGCAACTTTGAAACTTTTTGAACAAGAGAAGCATCATCAAAATAATCTCCTCAGAAGTTATTGTATCGGAAGTTGCTTTATCAATTTCTTCAAATTATTGAGGCTTGCAATGTGAAGTGTCTCTCGGAAGCTCCGATCCTAAAGGACTTTGTGATCTTACAGTCTCCCTCTAGTGAGGCCAAGGACCTTGAATATATCTTTAGTTCCCCTTTCATCCATCCTTATCTGTTCCTCAGGATCAGTGTTTGTGGATGTTTGCTTTTAGAACATTCTCGATATTGATCATTTAGGACAGTGGCATATTGTCATCTAAAGGATTGGATGGACGGGTGGTTGGCTCTTCCATTGGGAAGAAGGCTATTCTTGCAGCCTCAGACATGTACTCTCTGCCTCTCAAAATGATTGAGCAGAGAAGGGTTTTTTTTGGGGAGGACACTTTCATCCCTTATCCCGAGTTTAATGGTCTCTCACTGTGCCTGGATCTGATACAATGAAGACAACTCTCCCATCGATATCTTTTCTTTTACTTCACTTATTCTTAGATCCATGGTGGAGGTCTTCATGGACCAAGATGTTTCCGAGAGAAACCATAGTTTAACATAAATTGTTTCAGTTTCTCTCGGTAGGAAACCTCCTTTTGTTTCTTGTAGGAAGCTGCTACAACCTATCCATCTCATATATCGTCCTAGGCACCGGCTAATGCAGGATATCATCCAGATCATATCCCTTTTCCTGGAGGAGAGCATCAAGTTTGATGGTCTCTCCATCCATGGAAGTATCTGGCCGACCCTTTCTTTCCTTAGGCCTCATCTCCTCTTGAGTTGCTTCCTTCTCTGGTGTTAGTTTCTTTTTGTCTTTGTCTTGTATGTTCTACCTAGAGGAGATAGATCATGTGGCCTCACCAGTTGATTCATTGGTCAATTGTTCTTTTGAGGAAGGATCCTCAAGTATGATTGGGCCCTTGAAGACAATTTCATCTCTAGAGTCAACTTTAGCATTCACTGCCATCTTCGGTTGGCCAACCAACTTGGAAGGATCCTTAGGATACTCCTGGGAGAACTCAGGATTGGAGGAGAGGTCCTCAACAGCCATAGTCCCAAGAGGGGACTCAATTTCCATGGATATGAAGGGTGTTTCTTGTACAAGGTCCTCCATGGAAACCTGAGCTATGGTCCCAAAAGGGGACCTAGTCCCAAAAGGGAACTTAGGCTTCATGGAGATATGATAGGTATGCTATTAAGCAGTCTTCATGGATGCCTCTTTAGCTTCAGAGTAAGAGGAGCTGGATGATGGAAATTAAATCCCCAAAAATTTCTCATTCACTATCCAAATCGGAAGTGAAAGGTGTGGGTTCTTGAGGTTACACCATCTCACCTATGGCTGGACAGCCTGGCCCCTAGCTTGTACCTTCTCCCCTTTTTTAGTAGCATCAAAGGAGGCCAAGGATACCTTGCGAGGATGAAGATGGAATGGTATGCAAATAATGTGTGTGTGTGGGGGGGGGGGGACACTGCAAGTCTAGGATGGTAGCATCATTCTTCTAAACATGTAGCTTGGGATAGCTTCTTTAGCTTCACGTTAAGCTACCCTTTCTTGTAGAATGTTGATGGTGTCCGTCAATTCCAAAACTATGGTGCCCTTATCCACCAGGGTGTAATCATTGGGCGATGGAGTCCTGAGCCTAGCACCTCCACCACCAAATGTGGTTTCTGGGCATCCTGGATCCCCCTCTATAAAAGGGCTTCAAAGAAGTCATCCCCAATGTGGGTTGCCACATGAGAGGTCCTATTGCGTTTACCACTTTCCTATTGAACATGAAAAGGCTCAGAAGTAGTGGCAGCCTCTCCTGTATTGACCCCTTCAGTACTCCTGATGTCAACCTATGATGCTGAAGGCTTTGGATCAAGGAACCTTTCCTGAAGCTCTGTTACCACTCTTAATAAATCTAGGGAGGTGGGAGACAGTGGCTCATTTCGTGCATCAGTCAAGGCCCTTTGAATCTGGGTGATAGTTGGGTGTGAGACATTGATGGTGATATATTTCCTATGGATATGGGAGATAATCAATAATTTGAATAAGGTTTTCCAAAAGAAGCAGCCTGAAAAATATGGGTTTCCTATCGAATATTCTCAGTCATGTGTTGAGACATGGGCTAAGGGCTTGCAAGTAGATAAGGGGTAAGCATTGGATCCATAGGAAGATTAAATGGGGAGACAACATGTGTGGTTTGCACCTTAGGCAGGGCTGGACCCTTACTAGTTTTTTTTTTTTTTTGCTTTTTAATTGATAGGAGCTGAAGAAGGGGCCTGCACATTTGTAGAGACATGTGAAGGGGTTCACTTGCGTTTATAAGTGACTTTTATAGGGTGGGTAATGACATGAGATGAAGGTGGGGGTTCATCAACTATGGGGTTAACAGTGTTGTCATCTTCCGGAGCAGGGAGCTCCATGGATGCAAGAAGAGGAATGAAAGCCCCCGAAAATCAGGCACTCTTCTTCTTGAGTTGCGCAAACACCTTAAAGGTAACTAATGGAACTTTATATGTATTCCAATTTAGTGAGAGAGACAAGCTCAACTCATAGTTAAAGATATGTTGTAAGAACACGAGGTATATAAAAAATTTCATTAGGGACAAAAGATTTTCCACCAAATGAAATTTTGTCCACAATGAAATTTTGTATATACCTCAAGTTCTTACAGCATATCTATAACTATGAGTTGAGCTTGTCTCTCTAACTAACTTGGAATACATACAAAATATTGGTTGATGATCAATGCATGAATGGCTGAAGCTAAGTCAGAGGAAATTTTATCCCCACACCCGTCTTGTTTTAAAGACCGTGCAAAAACACATGAATGAGATACTTGTAAATAAAGGACACTCTAACCTTCAAGTAGGTTGTTGAAGGGAGAATACCTTCGTATCCCATGGACCTAAAGGTACCTATTAACACGTACACTTTGAACTCACAAGTAGTATTCTAACTACTCCTGACATTTAACAATTTTTGGGATGAAAATTCCTTCAACAAGGGGATGATGTGACATCCCAACATTTCCGGGTTAACCTAGTTAACCAAAAGTTAATTCAATCACACGAAATTGTAAAATGTCAAACTAAAGGGATCAAAATTGAACAAAATAGGTAAACATTTAAACGACAAGGATTAAACATGTTGTTAGTTATAAATACCCAATTTTGACTTCTAAAGTCAAAATCCGGATTGGAGATCAAATGGAGCTCGAATTGCACCTTAACAACCGATTAGGAACCGAATTAAACATCCATGAACATCACATTGATGAATGTTATCATCAATCATCCGTTATTAGACAATAAATTCTTCAATTAAAAGAATAGTAAACCAAACATCGTGTAACCGTCGAAGTTAAGGAAAAAACCAATAAAATTCGGGTATGATCGATCACAAATGATCAAATTTCACACACACACACACATACTAGTCGGCACTCTTTGAACATTTTACTCACATCAATTCAATTGGAGGAGCATTGGAGGTCGCTAGAGTTCAAGCACGTGATTATTTCAATTGTGTCAATGTGTACCATTGCCTATACTTAGCATATCATATTGTATCGAGTCTTGTGTATGAACTCATCAGTTTTATGCTGACCTTTCAAACTTAAATTCTTTTATAGGATTCTGTGACAAATGGGTGAGATTTGCACTTTTAGGCACTTTGTAAATATGTAACTCAGTATGTTTAGAATGATTAAGCTATGAACAACGAATTGTGATTTGTAATATGTAATATATTTTTCTTTAAGTTAATTATGTGTGTTGTGATACCGGTTCAGGTAAAGTTGCACCTCATATCTGAGATATCACCACTATGCTTCCGCAACCTTCAAATAGTGAAAAGTGATATCATCATCTGGTGACGAGATTCAAGGATGTGACAGGGTGGTATTAGAGCCACATGTTATAGAGAATTAGGTTGAACTAGTAACCTAGTCTATAGCCATAGGCTCGTATAGAGACACTAAGAGCATCGAACATAATTAACGAACATAACTTATCTTGAGTTGAGCTAGAATGATCAGGTGGTACATGCTACAATTATGACTGGCCAGCATAACTGGAACCTGCCACACATGTGCATTCTGATGAATCTCAAGCTAAGTATGCTAATAACATTATTTATAAATAGTTGTTAGAATAGGAATATATATCATGGTTATGATGAATATCATTATTTATTATTCATTACATGATACTTATATGGAAATTGTGTTTGATAAAGCGATGTCAGACTGTGGAGAACGCTACATTTATCAGAGGATTCCGTATATGATCATAGACGATACTCCTAGATTTATTATGAGCTCAGATTCAGATTCATCCTCAACAGTTTCACGAGTAGTACCACAAATACCCCAGACACCACCACTAAGTACCTCATACACCACCTAGACATCCTCATATTTCAGATAAGGATTCATCAGGTATTAGACGAGCGAGGAGTCCGACACCCTAGAGGGTCTCAATGTTCACTAGGATTAGACGTATGCAGGGACAGGCCCGCAAGACTATCGGTCTTCCCTCCCTGGCATCAGCTAGCACCTAGGGACTTCTTAGGCTCTATCCACGAGGTGGGAGAGTCATCACAACAGGACGAGCTTAGAGTTCAGCTTTAACAGGCTACTCAGGACCTGGAAGGCACTAGGCAAGAGCTGATACAATCACATGGATCTCTTCAGGAGACCTGTGATACACTTATAGAGACCCGCACAACTCATCAGATTCTTGTGGAGCAGGTAGTCGCCTTGGAGGCAGGGAGTAAGGTGTGGAGGTTAATGATGGAGTCCCGGATGCAGTGGACTGTTATGATAGTGGTGTAGAGAGATGTGGAGAGGGTGAGAGATAGCCTTGATTGGGTTAGGAGGATGAGTTTAAAGCTACGACTACTAGTTGTAGCGATAATGATGTCGTTTATGGCCTTCATTATACCTTGTTTATCGTATTTCTTATGGTAAATAGTGAGAGTGAGCTTTCAGTTTTGGGATGTTGAGTGTATATACCATCGAATAGAATCGAATGGGTTGGATTGCGATATTATTGGATGATTTTTATTTGCATGATAGATCCCATGCGGATAGGTTGGCCAATAGTCAGGTTAACATCATGAAATTTTCTTGTATCTAACCATTCTGATGTATAAAACAATGATATAGTAATGAAACGTTTTCTTTAATAAGTGTATTTTGTATCAAAATGTGTGTTTTATATCAAAATTTGTATTTCAAAAACAGTAATTGGATGTCATAACATAATATCAAAAGCCTTTGTAGTATCATATCAAAAGCCTGGGTGGTAAGATATCAAAATCATGTGTGGTAACATATCAAAATATTGTGTGTTAACGTATCAAAATCCTGTGTGGTAACATATCAAAAGCCCGTGTGGTATCATATCAAAAGCCTATGAGGTAACATATCAAAATCCTGTGTGGTAACATATCAAAATCCTATGTGGTAACATATCAAAATCTCGTGTGATAACATATCAAAAGCCCATGTGGTATCATATCAAAAGCTTGTGTGGTAACATATCAAAGTCTTGTGTGGTAACATATCAAAATTCTGTGTGATAACATATCAAACTTGGATAATATCAATGAAGTTATACAACATTCTTGTGCAATCACATATCAACATAACACTTCAGTATAACTGAATACAGTTGAACTTATGTGATTGAAAGGGTTCATATTTTAATGGTCTTACCTTGACTTGAGTTTGTTTGTATGTGAGCAGAAAATGGCTCCAAAAAGAGGTCGATCTACTAAGAACATTGCTAACCCAGATAAATCCAGTTCCACCTGCTAACCAAGAAACAAATCTAATTCCACATGCAACTGCAAGTGGCTCAGAATTGGATGAATCAGCTGTAGCACGAATAGTAAAGGAAACTTTATATGAAGTTGTACTAGGTATATTAACCCAACATCAAGAAAATATCACTTCTGGTTCTGATGGGGACCATGTTGAACATAATACCACTTGTGCCCACGTTGAAACGTATCACGTCACCATTACAACCACAATTGTTCTTGATCCAACACAACACGGATGTACATATTAGTACCTCGTTTGCTACAACCCTCCTACTTTTATTGGCAAGGAAGGAGCATCGGGACTGTTGAACTTGATCAAGGAAATGGAAACAAAACTCAAAATCAGCCAGTGTCTAAAAGAGCATAAGGTGTCTTATGTTGCTTGTTCTTTGAATGACTTAGCTTTAACATGGTGGAATACCCAGGTGAAAACGTTGGGTTCAATTACCATTGATGCTATGGGCTAAAATGATCTTAAAACTCTGATTATCTCAAAGTACTGCCCAATCACTGAAATCCAGAAATTACAGGAGGAATTCTAGAATCATTCTATGATATGTGCCGATAGTTTAAAGTACACCGATCAATTTCATGAACTTACTTTCTTGCTTCCCAATATGTTTCCCACAGAAGCAGCGTAGATCGAAAAGTACATCAAGGGTCTGGTTTCCCAGATTTGGGGGATGGTGACCGTTGCAGAACCAACCACACTCAAACGTACCATTTTGTTGACCACAAAGCTTACTGATGAGGCAGTAAGGAATGATACATTATCAAATAAAACATAATCGAATGTGAGCCATAATGATCTCAATGCCCCCAGTAACACGAGGGGTATCAAAATAAAATGGTCCAGGAAAGGCAAAACAAAGATTCCGGCTGAAACTAGCTAGAATAAGCCAACAGTTAAGAGCAATGGTGCAAATCTTCCTGAAAGAAGCCTATACTAGACAGGCACCCAAATGCAACAATTGTCCCTTTCATCACAATGGACCATGTCCAGTTTGTATGAACTGTAACTGAGTTGGACACTGTTCAAGGTACTGTAACTTTCCTGTCTGTCAACCAAATCAAGCTTCATGACAACCCGCTCAACCGAACATATCATGCTTCACGTGTGGAAGCCCTGACCATTTCATTAGAGACTGTCCCAACAATAACAATGCCAATCCAGGAAATGAAGTTAGAGGGAGGGCTTTTCAAATTGGGGCGAATGAGGCCATGCATGATGCAAATATCGTCATAAGTACGTTCATTCTCAATAGTCTATACTCATCCGTTATGTTTGATACCGAGGAAGTTAAAAGTTCTATCTCTATTGGATTTACATCGTTACTTTCTTTGCCTACCGTAAGTATTAAGCATCCCTGTTTCATTGAACTTGCCAATGGAAAACTAATCAAAGCTAACGATGTTATTCAAGGATGTTCCTTGAATCTCAATAATCACCTTTTTAATATCAATCTCCTTCCTATTGATCTTAGAAGCTTAGATGTTGTTGTCGGCATGGATTGGCTTTCAGACAATCAAGCGGAAGCCGTCTGTCAAAACAAGGTGATCCGTATTCCGTTACCTAACGGTGATACACTCATAGTTCAAGGTGAACGAGTTAGTAGGAAACCTGGTATCATATCATGCATGCAAGCTCAGAAACGTTTAAGGAAAGGTTATCAGGCCTTCCTAGCACATGTATCTGAAAACAATCTCCCACAAAAATGCATCGAAGATATTCCTATAGTCAAAGATTTTTTGAAAGTTTTTCCTAATGATATCTCTAGATTACCCCAGTAAGACAAGTTGAGTTTTGTATTGACTTGATTCGAAGTGCAGCACCAGTTGCTAAAGCTCCTTATTATTTAGCACCCTTAGAAATGCAATAGTTTTCATATTAATTACAGGAACTCTAGGATAAAGGTTTTATTAGACCTAGTTTCTCTCAGTGGGGAGCACCAATTCTTTTTGTGAAAAAAGAAAGATGGTTCATTCAGGATGTGTATTTACTACCGAGAACTCAATAAATTAACAATCAAGAACCGGTATCCACTACCCCGTATCGATGATTTATTCAATCAGTTGCAAGGTGCTACTTATTTTTCTAAGGTCAATTTAAGGTCTGGATATCATCAGTTACACATTCATGACGCTGAAATTCATAAAACAGATTTCAGAACCCAATACGGACATTACGAGTTTTTAGTAGTGTCATTTGGGTTATAGCACATGCAGTCTTTATAGATCTGATGAATCGAGTATGCATACCTTGTTTGGATAAGTTCATGATTGTATTTATTGATGGCATTCTCATTTACTCCCAAAACCAACAGGAACATGCACAACACTTGAAACTAATTTTGGAACTTTTAGCACAGGAAAAGATATATGCCAAATTTTCCAAGTGCGAATTATAGTTAGGGAAGTTCAATTTCATGGGCATGTAGTAAATGAAAATGGCATACAGGTGGATCCCAGAAAGATAAGAGCAGTAAAACAATGGGAAACACCAAGAACCCCAACAAAAATTGTCAATTCTTTAGGTTAACATGTTATTATCAGCAATATATCAATAATTTTTCAAAATTAGCCTTGCCACTAACTACTTTAACTTGAAAGAATCAAGAGTTTATATGGGGTTCCCAACAGGAGGAGGCATTTCAACTGTTGAAACACAAACTTTGCAACGCGCCTATACTTACAGTACCGGAAGGCACAGAAAACTTCACAATATATTTTCACGCTTCTTATCAAGGTCTCAGGTGCGTGCTAATGAAGAAAGACAAGATAATTGTTTATTCTTCTCAACATCTAAAAATACAAAAGAAAAATTATACTACTCATGATCTAGAATTTGGTGCAGTAGTATTTGCACCTAAGATTTGGAGACATTACATATACGTAACAAAGTGTATTATATACACTGATCATAAAGGTCTCCAACACAATCTAGATAATAAGATGCTAAACATGCGACAAAGGCGATGGGTACAACTTCAAAATGATTATGATTGTCAAATTCGTTACCACCCAGTTAAAGCGAATGTAATAGCCGATGCCTTGAGTTGCAAAGAAATAGTCAAACCTTTATCTGTGAGAGCGTTAGGAATGACTATTCTCCTCAAATTAGAGAAGCTCAGCAGCAAGCCTTACCAACAATAAACTACCCATCTGAGGAGCTACGAGGATTAAACAAACAATTATAAACCATAACCTGATGGAGTGCTATATTTCAAAAGCTAAATGTGGATTCCTTTATTCGATAACATTAGATCAATCATCTTTGATAAAAACACACAAATCCAAGTATTCTGTTTATCCGGGTGCCGACAAAATGTATAAAGACCTTAGGGACTTTTATTGGTGACATGGGATGAAGAAACAACATAACACATGGATAAATGTTTAACATGTCTTAAAGTTAAGCCAGAACATCAACAACTATCTGGATTATACAACAACCAATGATTCCCATGTGAAAATGGGATTAGTTCTCTATGAATTTTGTTACCAAACTACCCAGAAAGTCGCACAATCATGACTCTATATGGGTCATAGTTGATCACCTTTCCAAATCCGCACACTTTTTACCAATCTGGGAATATTACTCCATGGATCGACTATCCAAACTGTAACATCACTACTTTGCAGGTAATTAATAAATTCACTTACTTTATTATTGATAGAACACATGACGCTATTGAGTGTTTTAACTTTGATTTGTAATATGAACACTGATTTACATTATTTGAGAAAACAAAGTTGACATGCATGAACAATGGGAAGTTAGACGTACCCACAGTGTTTTATGCAGATTGAATGCACATGATATATTTTGATTAAGGGTATTGGTAGTGGTGTAGGATTCCATCGCCAAATATTGGCAAGGGCATAGGTGATGTCGACGGAGCTTAGCTAATAAACTAACTAAAAACCAACTCTAAACTAGACACAAAGTAATAAATCTAGACTTTCTAAAACCTAAGCTACCGACAGGCAAGTGTACCTATCGTATGCAGCAAGACAAAAGTAAGTCCGGATATCGAACCCACAGACTTCTACAGACTGCACTAACTAGACTCTATGACTTATCTATACACAATTTGTACTTAAATAAAATAATAATAAGGAAGGGGGTTTCTACTAACAACTATAATACTTAATAAACACTTAGAAATGAAAACAGACTAACAAACAAAGACTAAATCAGAGAAGAAAAGAAGCACTACCTAGGCTTGAATCATATACATGCTTGACAAGGTTCTATCAGGGATGGAACTAATGTGATACCGGGATCTTAAAATACTAAAATCGAAGGAAATCTAAAGCACCCTCGACCCTTCTCAAGGATAGTCAACTAGAGATCCTAAAAGCCGTTAAACCACCGGACACATGGATTTCCCTCACAGGTCATCCAACCATTTATGAAATATCCACTAGATTATCTACCTCACAGTATAATAATCTCAGAAACACCTAAGAAATAACTGTTAAACAATCTACCTCACGGCGCGACAGTCACAGTTCACTTAAATGCTAGGGATAATTTGGGTTTTCCTATTGGACTTGATAAACAAGAAATGCTAGACATACTAGAAAGATCTTCTCACAAAGACTCTAATTAGAAATCCAACATCCAAGACCTATCAACAACTTCTCACCTCACGGCTATTGAAGCAAGTTGCACATCTTATCTGTTTAAATCTTGATAAAATATTCCTATGAATCACTCGGCCTAAGTAACTCATCCACTAATCAAAAACACACAGTAATTGATTCTAGCATGCACCTATTTCGCGACAGACAATCGCCAAGACACATGAGGAACATAATATTAATCATTTAACAACCAAAGACATACATACACATCCAATATTAAAAACCAAATCTTTAAATCATAAATTCATCACATCAATATGTTCCAACACCGAAATAAACCAAAATCAAACATGCATAATCATCTAACCTAGATAGTTCTAAGAGTTTAGCCAAGAAACATCATATGAAAACAATCCATAATCTGTTTACTGTAATAAAACATGAGAAACAAAAGAAACAAAGTAAAACGATCACGTTACACCCTTCGGATCACTCGTCTTGGGCTTCCCGATGATCAAGATCGACTCTAATCTCGTCCTCTAGCCTCTGGTCGCCTCCAAGGTCTTCTCCAATCGCCCAAAATCGAATCCCCCTCGCTCTAGCCGTTTTCCAAAACATAAACTCGAAATTCTGAAAACTTAACCCTGTCGCGTAGCGCGACAGGTTCCACTTAACCCTTCGCGTAGCTCGATGGGTTCCACTACCCGACAAAATAGTCGGGTCAACCGGCATTATTAAGTGAGGGGCATTTCAGTCATTTCCACCTGTCGCGTAGCGCGACAGGGTTTCCTGTGGTCCTCGCGTAGCGCGAGAGATTGAAAAATCCAGAATTCTTCTTTCTTTGTTCTTGTATCTGTTCTCGTTCTACCGGACACTTGTTTTCTTGATCTTTTATGCCAAAATGATGTGTTTATAACCTGCAAACATTAATTTGTAGAAATGTGAAGAACCAGCATCAATCGACTCTAAAGTTAAATAAAACTATACAAAAACAATTAAAAACAAATAGAAAAACAGATGTGTTTTGCAACACATCAATAGGTCACTGTCTATCGAAGAGGTGGAGGGCTTCTGGCTGGATAGATTGTGACTGAATCTTACGTATGCCATATACATAAACTTTCTTCGGTTTATCATGAGTATGTCAGTGTTATGATTTGGTGAGGACAATCTGATATTTTTTGTCGAGTTGTAAGTGATAAGATTCTATCACTAAATATAGGCAAAGACATAGGTCATGGTTAATCGAAATGGTGGTGGGATGACGGCTGAATAGGTTGTAACCAAATGCTATGTATGCCTTATACACAAACTTATTTCGGTCTATCATGGATGTGTCGGTGATATAATTTAGTGAGGATAATTCTTGGGAAGTTAGATTTAATAAACTAATTAGCATTAAAATGATAATGGAAACATTTAAGCGTTGGTGAGGACACATATAAGATTGAAAACGCGAAAGTTATTTCAGAAAAATTAATTTAATAGTGTGTTCGTGTGGATGATAATTCTCACTAATACACGTATCAAGATTAATAATTCTAAAACAATATTCCATAATTTTATTAACCGATTTGCAATACAATTCGAACATTGTATTTGTAAAGGTGACGATCTTCAAGAATATAAACATAAGTTATGTGTTCCAACGAAATAATTAAAATAAATATTTTACGACATTTAAATTAATTAAAGGAATTAAAAATGTTTATTAGGAATTACTACCATAAAATATTTTGGATAAAACTATTTTATAAAACGTTTCATTTTTATAGTTATTTTATACAAAACCGACAAATTAAATACGAGAATGCTTAAATGAGGAGAACCGAACACTTGGGATTGACCCGGGCTATAAAAGCCCATTTTCCTTCTTTCCTCTTCAAAATTGCAACCATCTCTCTTTTAAAACACAAGCTCGTCACCTCTCTCTACTTTCTCTCACTAAAAATCTCTTTCATTTCTTAATCATTTCAAGTGATTTTGGTGTCAAAGCGTTTCTCCGCTCGTCTAGATCACGAACCCAGGAAGAAAACGAGCTCTCAATCACTTTTGAAGGTAGATCTACGAGTTTTATTTCGTGTTTTCAGGGTTTTCTTACCAACCCGACACCAACTCGTTCAAAACGGTTTTAAACGGTGCAAACAAGTTTTACTATCATTCCCAACTCGAAACCATCACCAATTTGACGAAAAATGGCAAAAACGTCATCTCCGCCATGGTAGATCTCCGTGTCAGGCGAATGGCCCATTAGCATGGGTCATTCGTATGAATGGACATTAGCATGAGTCCTTCGTATGAACGACCATTAGCACGAGTCCTTCGTATGAACGGCCATAAGCATGAGTCATTCGTATGAATGGATATTAGCATGAGTCATTCATATGAATGGCCATTAGAATGTGTCATTATTATGAATTATACAAGGATGAGTTATTCTCACTACACAAACCCAGTTAACAATTCAGATTTAAAAAGAAAAATCAGACAAGGAACCATAGCTCAAACATATCGTCAAATCTTAATTGTAGGATTCAAGTAAAGTTCTGTTTCCTGCGTTCGCTTACTCGAGAACTAAGAAAACCGCTTACTTAGGTAAGTTCTCATAACCCCTTTTTTTACTCTTTCTGCTTTTAAATTCGGGGGTGAAACATGTATGCTCTAAACTCTTATACTTTTGTATAACACTTGTGAAACTTGGATGACATTGATGTATTATCACTAGGCTTGCATTGATCTGACAACTGTTCATTGAGTCAACTTCGGTCCTCCGCAATGATTAGGATAAACTCTTATGTACATTGAACCACCGTTGATTGATTAGACTTCAGATCTCCGCAGTGATGCATTACACCGTTGATTGAGTATACTACGGTCCTTCGTAGTGATTAGGGTAAACTCTTATGGATCTTGAACTACTGTTGATTGAGTTGACTTCGGTCCTCCGTGGTGATTCATTACACTGTTGGTTGAGTTGACTATGGTCCTCCGTCGTGATATACTGTTGATTGAGTTAACTTCGGTCCTCCGCAGTTATTATATGCTAATTTTATTATTATTATTAGTTTTTTATTTGACTAAATTGATTTGGATGACTGGTTGAACTTATTTCCATAACTTGTTGATCTGCTTGTTAGTGAGTGTACATGAAATGTTCATCTTAACATGTTCACATGTGTTTATTTAAACTCTTATAACTATTTTTGTGTGTTTTTAAACATATGATTACTCACCAACTACTTTTGTAGTTGACACTTGATTTTTGAATGTTTCAGGAAATGAGGAGAAGTAGGAAGGATAGCTCTACGCTTTCGGATATCATCACATAGGATCTTGGACTTAGCAAATTTAACTGGATCAACCAAATATTTCGATTTAGTTAACTTAGCTACATCTTTTGTCTACTTGCTGTAACTGATTCATGAGAACATGGTTTTTGTGTGAATACTTTGAATGATTAAGTGATATGTGATGACACATTTTAGTTGCCACGAGCTTTTGAACAGTCTGCATATTCCCCGTGGCATCCCAATGATTCCGCCGTCGGTCGGGTTGTTACAGATTGGTATCAAAGCCTGGGTTATAGTGAATTAGGTTGCTAGAAATAGATGACCTAGTCTATAACCGTGGGATACCCAAGTATGAATTATTTCATACACTAGTTACTACATTCATGGTTTTATGCTTATGTGTTATTAAATGTTAACTGCCACACTGTCACACCCCGAGCCGGCGAGAACGGATCGACTTTCCCGTCTGGCGGAAGGTTCTCGGGGCGCGATATCGTGAATTATAATCGTGATGATCAGATTGTTTACCTTGCACATGATAATAATGAGAAATGCTAAATAGAATATAATTACAAAGTTAAATTACATCAGTATCGTTCATAATTTAACAATGTGAATCTATCATCAACATCATAAATTTTCTATCTTGTATTGGCACAAGATATACAAAATATATTGTATAATGATGTTCCAAAAGTATGCAGGTCCAAATATACTAGGTCTCCTATCAGGAATCATAGCCCAAAAGCATTAGCTTCTTAATTGACCTGTTCGTCACCTGAGAAGTCATGCAAAAATAAAGTCAACAAATGGTTGGTGAGTTCATATAGTTTAGTGTTTGAAAATAGCTTTGCAAACCCTTTTTCAGTAAAAACCCTAACCTCATTAACTTCACCTGTAATATCTAGTTCGGTATGCTTATATATAGGGCATACGAAAGGGTCGAGCCTACAACCTGCCCAGACGCCATCCCACCACATACTAAACCATATATGAAATTGTTGTTAATGATAATTAAGCATTTTTACCTACCATTCACTTCCATTCTACCATAGTTCTAACATACACACAAAACATTAGTTTAACCCTTGGGTAATAACCTTAACCTCATTAACATCACATGTATTATCCAGATCAGTATACTTATATATAGGGCATATGAAAGGGTCGAGCCTACAACCCACCCAGACGCCAACCCACCACATACTAATCCACATAAGACATTGTTGTGAATGATAATTAAGCATTTTTACCCACCATTACACATTAGTTCTCTAGTTCTTCAATTCTTTGTTCCTGCAAATACACTTTGAATCTCTATTGATTCCTTAAGTTCATCACACAATTATGAGCAACCATAACATTTATAGAAACAATTAAATAAATGATTAGTTAAATAAATAAATAAACATTTAATAAAATCTAAGACCTAATGACTGGGCCTTGGTCAACTCGAGTAGACTAGTCTATCAATCAGGGTTCTTAGAAGTAAAGGAGATCTGTAAATCTCATCAAACATGCGACCTATAATCAATCAGTCTAGCTAGGACATCTTTTGATATACAGGCCTTTATAGTTCTTTAGACCGTCCATAGGTCGTATAGTTCTTTAGTTCTTTGGCACAGGTTATCTTTGAGTATTTCCTTGATGTTCCTCAAAACAGTTAGGGAATACTGTAAATATCATCAAACATGCGTCTCATATTCGATCAGTCTAGCTAGGACATCTTTCAAACCTGAGATTGGCACATGCTATCTTTGATATTTCCCAGTCAGACCCTTAAATTAGTTCTTTGCACTTAGTTCTTTGAATCAGATCGTTAGTTCTTTGACAACACAACCCCGAGAATAGTTCTTTGAATAGTCCGTTAGTTCTTTGAAATAGACCTTTGAAAATAGTTCTTTGTTTTAGATCTTTAGTTCTTTGAAAACAGTACTTTGGAAATAGTTCTTTGATTTGACACATTTATATACTCGTATTGAATAGATAACTTAACTTGAAATCCTGTATAAAATATGCCTAGACAGATTCTAGGATAACAATTCCACATATAAAACATATGTTAAGTAAAAGCATTTACGTAAATATAATCTTGTGAAAATACTTTACGCATGCTTCTAAGCCCCGCGTTTAAAAACAAACATTTAGAAAAGGGGCAATGAACTCACCTGTGTTGTTCTGAAATGAATTACCACAAAATGCGCGCTCGTTGTTTGTAGCTTAGGTTTCTTCGGTTCCTAAGTTGTTTTAAGAGAATTTGAATACAATAAGTATACATATTAATCGTCGTATCTAAGGTTTGGTCTTGGTGTGCAACTAAGTGTCCTATGTACTAATGTGCTTATAAAGTTTAACCTAACTAGTTTAACTTAGATATTCGTTTGTAACCCGTATCCCAATAGTTAATCATAACAAGTTCTTAAATTACGTGTTTCTAATTTAATTCATTTTAAGTTAAATAATAAGTCAAAATCATTTATTTTAATCCAATAAAGTTTACAAAACATTTTCTTTTATTAAAACATCATGAGCTTTATTTAAAATTACTTTTAATATGTGATGGGCTTACTTAAGCTCATTGGGCCTATTTCAGCCCATTGATAGTCTTTGACTTCCAACTGATCACAATTCAAAATCTTTGAATATCTCGGCATAGATGATTTAATGGATATCAACACTCATGTTGAATTGTTAACACTTGTTATAAAAATATAACTAACCCATGATCACCTTAGTTGCCCTTGATTATTAAGATAGTCCTAGCAAGCTTCCCATACTCATGCATTAATCTCCCATGCATGGTTCACCTACTCATCCCATGCACACACATGCAAATTGGTGTTCATTATGTAAAATGGTGAATGTCTCTAAAACATACAAGCATGCGTGTTTATCCTTCGTCTCAAGTTCTAAACGACCAACCCAAGTTCAGACAACCCATATGTTCGATCATGGCCCTAGGAATGTTAATAGAAGGTTAGGTTCGCTGCCTATGTAGGGTTAACCATGAAGTTCGGCTAACACCCAGCTTGCAACTAAAGGTTCGCTGCCCATAGAGCTTAACATTTTCAAGATTCGGTTGCTAGGGTTCAGCCCAATATCAACTTCGCTAGTTTAGGTTCGCTCATCCTAGTTTCGTGGCACTAGGTTCGTTCAAAGGTCCGGCTGAAATTAGGTTTGCTTCACCTAGGGTTCGCATGGTAGGGGTTCGGCCACCATTGGGTTTGGCAACTCTCTATCCCAGGCGAACCTAATTGGTTCAGGGCTCCAGCTTCGCCGGTCCAAGGGTTCGGCTCAGTTAAGCTGTTTGTCATAGGTTCATAGCTTAGCAGAACTTAGTTGATATAGGGTTCGTTGGTCAAGTGGTTCGGCTGTCATGGAAGGTTCGGCTAAGCATCTTGAGGTTTGTTGAAAGAGGAGGTTCGTCACCCTAGGGTTTGGCCATGTGAAGGTCCGTGGCCTGGTTTAGCCCAAAGGTTCGGCCACATCCCCGAGAATACCTAGGTTCGTTCCTGGCTAGCTCTCACGAACCTGCAACAATCACCCAGCCCTAGCCCCTCCCGAACATGCTGCTCGTGACCAAACATCCTCAACATCATCATTTCCTAGTTTGATACAATCCTAATGTGATTTCCTTCAAGCTAATACACGTGCAAATTAGTGTTTTTAAGGTGTACAAGTCGTTTAACACATAAGCATTTAACTCGGTTTTGTCTAAGTAGCGAAATGAAAAGAAAACTCGAGATCTACCTCAGAAAGTCGGCCAAACACAGAATTTTTTCGTGGTTTCTTGTTCTCCTTGATTTCCCGAACGTTTAGAGACAAACATCTTGCAAAATGGTGAAGGATTGGAAGAGATATTGTAGAGAGAAGGTGGAGAGAATTCTAGAGAGGGAAAGTGACGAAAATGGTGGGGTGGAACAGGTTGGTGGTGGTGGTTGTGGAAGTAATTGCTTCATTTAATGAAGTATAGATACTCGGTCGGTTCGATCTTGTTCGGTTTCGTGTAATATGTCGGTTCGATCTCGTTCATTTAAGAAATTATTTTAGGTTGTGTTTCCTAATAAATTAACTAAATATCTTTTGTTTATTTTACTTTTTCAAAAATATTACATTTGATGTTTAAAATCGAATCGTACAGTCGTCGTGCGTATTCGTTCGAATCGTCACCCGTACGAACACGACGATAACTATACTATTCAATATTGTTTTCTAATTATCGGATATCATTAAGAACGTTAAACTGTCAGATTTACTCGTACAGATCGTCAACTATACGAATAATCCATCGATTTAGCATTCACGCAACGACATCGTGTTGTTTTGTTCCGTAAAGCCTCACATACGTTTATACATAATAAAATCCTAACAAATAATCACATGATGGTTCTGTGTTGCCAGATAATTATCCGACTGATTAACCATGTTTTCTGAGTTTTGTTTCTCTGAAATGATTCTGAATTTACTGTTTGATAGCAGGAATGATGATGATATATGATATTGAACATGATATACAATGTAAAGCATATAGTTTGTACCTGATTAATGTTCATGTTACTGTTTGAGATCACTGTTCTGGTACAGTTCAGGCACTGATGTTACAGTCTCCCCTTGTTAGAGAAATTTTGTCCCGAAATTTAAGAATTGTTATCTGGTACGTCTTCCTCTGTAAACAGTTGGGGATACTTGGACTTCATGTGATTAAGGGAAAGATTTATTTAGGAATAATTGATCCTTAATCACCTGACAAGGGCACACTCGTAGTTTACTACAAAGGTGGTAGGCTGTCAGTGTCAGGAATTACGGAAACTAAATTTGAAATGTTGGGGATTGTTGATTAGAAACTATTGGTTGGATATATTTGGAAGACATATATACGCACTGATAAATACACTATATATATACCCTTTATGGAGATTATAAGGCATAGGCTTAAACATTTAGTGAACTTAGACATCAGGGGAACCTAAATGTTAGGTGAAATTAGACATTAGGTGAACTTAGATAATAGGTGAACCTAAATGTCAGGTGAACTTAGACATTATGCGAACCTAGATGTCATAGAGAACTTAAACATATTTCAACCATAATTATCCTTTATAGGATAAGATTGTGGTGTAAAACACTTGGAAAATGTATTTTATACCCTAATCTCTAACAAGGGCATAATGATGGTGCATTGTAACATTGGTGGGATGGAGAGTGATGCGACTGCGGTCAAGTCTACGTATGCCCTATAGATAAACCAGTTACATTGAATCGGGAGGTTTTCAGTGTTAGAATGAGGGAAAATATTTGGAAATTCCAAATATATAGTATAGACAAAGATAGGACATGAATTAGTGTGTACTATAGTTGACCACATTAGGAACTTAACCTTAGACAGTGAGACTTTGCCTTGATTTCCTATGCGTTGTATGCGATAGTAACATGTTTCTTAACATGCCTATCGCCGCAACAACAGCAATAGGAACAACAACACCAACAACAACAATGCCAACACCGGCATGCAAAAGTTAGCAACCCTTATTATGGGGTTGGTGAATCAGCTGAACCAAGATAACCAGACAGTCAATCAAAACAAGGGAGGTGCAAACCCACATGTTTGAACTTTCAAACACTTCAACTTTTGCAACCCGAAAAAGTTCACGGGTGCTTAGGAGGCCACTAGTCAAGTACAGTGGTTTGAGATAATTGAACATACCTTCATTACAGGTGACTGTCTAGAAAAGATGAAGGTGCGCTATGCCACCAGTGTTTTCCAAAAGAGAGCAATAATTGGTGGAATGGCAAGAAGCGAACTATGGGAGATGATGCAGCCCTAGAACTGACATGAAATGAGGTCAAAAATCTGATGACTGTAGAGTTCTGTCCTCTAAGAAACATAAGGAAATTGGAGGCTGACTTCTGGGTACTCAAGCAGGAACACGGAGAGAATGCGATCTACAACTCTCACTTTCATGAGCTCAGCTTATTCATACCTCATCTTTTCACACCATTAGAACGAGCCATAGAGAAGTAAATTGGCGGACTACCCATGCAGATTCAGGACACAGTCTTTGATAGCAACCCTACCACTCTTGAAGTTGTTATCCGCATGGCTGCTACACTGACTGATAATCAAGTGAAGGTAGGAACGCTTACTTGGAAGGATACTAAGAAGACTGAAACCAAGACAGCTGCCAAAGAGACTTCAACAGAAGTCAAGACTGAACCAGCCAGCTCCTTCAAAAGTAGCAGTCGAAAGAGAAAGACCAGAAGTTTTGTTGTTACTACTCCTGCTACTCAGACTACTGAACAATCATCCAACAACTCCAATACCTGACCTTATGTTGGAGTGAATCCACAATGAAACATCTGTCGATATCATCATGCTCCTAACTTGCCCTGCCATGTTTGCAACAATTGTGGTAAGTATGGCCACTATGCAAACATATGTAGGAGTGAACCTCAGGTACAACGGATGCTACCTGCACCGCTTGCATTACATGCTCCATGTGCACAACCACTGCAAGCTGTACCGATTCATCATGTACCTGCACAAGCAATAGCTTGTTATGAATGTGGCGATCACACTCATTCCATAAACCAATTTCCAAGACTAACGTCAACAACCAGAAGGTGGCAAGAGGCAGAGCTTTCCATTTAAATGTTCTAGTAGCTCAAGCCATCCAGGATGTTGTTAATGGTACATTTATGATTAACACGTACGCATCTATTTTGTTTGATTCTGGTGCTCATAGAAGTTTTGTTTCATATGAGTTTGAACGTATACTTGGTTGAACACGTACTCAATTAGACAAATCATTTAACATGGAAGTGGCTGATGGAAACATAATTGATATTGACACTATTATCATTGGATGTACTATGACCTTAAATGATCATGTTTTCCCAATTGATCTTATACCTATGCATCTTGGTAGCTTTGATGTTATCATAGGCATGGATTGGTTAGCCACCAATAAGGCATAAATAGTTTGTCACGAGAAATTTATTCATACGCCGTTACCTTCGGGTGAAACTCTAAGATTTTTTGGAGAAACCCCTAGTAAAGGCCTTAAACTCATGTCATGCACCAAAGCTCATAAATATTTGAGAAAGAAATATGTAACTTTTCTAACACAAGTGGTGAAGAATAAGGAACTTGACAAAAGCATTCAAGACGTTCCCGTGGTATGTAATTTTCCAGAACTCTTACCGGATGATTTACAGGGAATTCCACCTGAACGTCAAATCGAATTTCGAATTGACCTTGTACCTGGTGCAAAACCAATCGCCAAAGTTCCGTTCACACTTGCCCTTTAGAGTTACAAGAATTCTCTAATAAAGAATTTATTCACCCGAGCCATTCACCATGGGGTGCACAGGCCCTGTTTGTCAAGAAGAAGGATGGGTCATTCCGAATGTGCATCGATTACCGCAAATAGCATAAACTAACCATCAAGAACCAATACCCGCTGTCGCACATCGATGATCTCTTTGACCAAGTTTAAGGCTCAGTATGGTTCTCAAAGATTTATCTTCAATCTGGATAGCATCAGCTTTGCGTACATGAAGATGATATCCCCAAGACAACCTTTAGAACAAGATATGGCCGCTACGAATTTCTGGTAATACCCTTCGGCCTTATCAATGCACCTGCGGTTTTCATGGATCTAATGAACCGGTTTGTAGGCCAAAATTGGATAAATTTGTAATTGTGTTTAAGGATGATATATTGATATACTCCAAGAGAAAGGAAAAACACGAACAACACCTTAAGTTGATTCTAGAGATCTTGAGAAAACAACAACTGTACGCCAAATTCTCCAAGTGTGAATTTTGGATTAAGGAAGTTCAATTCTTGGGTCACATTATCAATGAGAATGGTGTTCACGTGGATCCTGCAAAGATTGAAACTATGAAGAACTGGATTACACCAAAGTCACCAACACAGATTCGCTCTTTTCTTGGACTTGTCGATTACTATCGGCGGTTTATTTCGACTTTCTCCGGGATTGTTGTCCTCCTTACCACTTTGACTCAAAAGGATAAACCTTATAAGTGGGGACAAAACAAGAAGAGGCATTTAAGACATTGAAGTAGTATGTGATGCTCCTGTCTTAACCTTACCAGATGGGAATGATGATTTCACAGTTTTTTATGATGCATGCAACCAAAGGCTAGGTTGCATACTCATCCACCGGGGAAAGGTTGTGGCATATGCATAGAGACAATTGAAAATACATGAAAAGAACTACACCACTCAATACTTGAAACTTGGTGCAGTTGTGTTTGCTTTATTGTTATGGAGACATTATCTTTATGGCACTAAGTGTGCAGTCTTTACAGATCATAAGAGTTTGCAACACATTCTTAACCAAAAGGAACTGAGTATGAGACAACAGAGATGGGTTGAAATGTTAAATGATTATGACTGCGAAATTCGCTGCCATCATGGAAAAGCGAATGTAGTAGCATATGCGCTTAGTCGCAAGTCACGTTCAAATCCATAGTGTCAGATTTATCCACAATGACATTCTGGTAGCCCAAAAAACCTCATTAGCTCAAGGCATCCTACATGATGTGATGTCTTGTGGGGCTGAATTACAATTGGAAACAAAGGATGATGGTTTGTTATTTTATTTGAATCGGTTGTGGATACCCAACCGAGATGATCATAGAATGAAAATCATGAATGAAGCACATAAGTCCCATTACTCAATCCATCTAGGTGGTGACAAGATGTACCAAAACATTAAAGTCTTGTACTGGTGGCCTGGAATGAAGAAGGATATAGCTGAGTATCTAGCCAAATGCCTTAATTGTGCAAAAGTCAAGGCTAAACATGAGTGACCTTCTGGATTGTTGGTACAATCGGAAATACCCATGTGGAAGTAGGAGAATATCTCAATGGATTTTATTACCAAACTCCCACGAACCACAAGTGGTCATCATAGTACTTATGTGATAATCGATCGGTTAACTAAATAGGCTTATTTCCTACCGATACGTGAACGTACCCGGTGCAGAAGTTAGCTCATATCTACGTGGATGAGATTGTTAGCCGACATGGAATTACCTTGAGTATGGTATCAGATCGTGATGCTCGTTTCACGGCACGATTTTGTGAATCATTACATGAAGCTTTTGGAACACGATTGGATCTTAGCATGGCTTGTCTTCTTCAAACAAATGGACAAACGGAGTGAACGATCCAGACACTTGAAGATATGTTAAGATCTTCTGTCATTGATTTCGGTGGCTACAAGGATAGCCATTTACCATTAGCTGATTTCTCGTACAACAACAATTACCATGAGAGCATTGGTATGGCACCATTTGAAACTCTTTATGGTAGAAAATGTCGGTCACCTATATGTTGGACTGAGATCGGAGAACCGCAGTTCACAAGTCCCGAGATCATTCAAGAAAAGACTGACAAGACTCACCAGATCTGCGACAATTTGTTAGCTGCTTGCAATCGACAAAATATTTATGCGGATAAATGTCATAAAACTTTAGAATTTCAATTTGATAATATGGTTTTATTTAAGGTCTCACCATAGAAGGGAGTTGTATGCTTCGGGAAGAAAGGCAAGCTTGCTCCACGTTATTTTGGTCCTTTTTAGATTCTTGAACGAATCAGAAAGGTCTCCTACAAGCTGGAACTTCCTCCCAAACTCAATAATGTTCATCGAATCTGAAGAAATGCCTAGCTGATCAGGATCTTCAGGTGTCACACCCCGAGCCGGCGGGACGGATCGACTTCCCCGCCGGGCGGAAGGTTCTTGGGGCGCGATATCGTGAGTGATAATCATGATGATCAGATTGTTTAGATACCATCAATATTGAGAATAACTAAAGCACAATAAATCATTAAACTAGGATTACAAAGTTAAATTACAAATGTCAATGTTTAGTAATTTAACTTAGTAAACCTATCAAAAGAATCAATTGTTCAATATCTTGTATCTATACAAGATATCAAAAGTGACTTGTATCAATGACAAAATATGTGTTTTCCAAAAGCCTACTAGGTCATCTATCTGGGCATCCTAGCATGCAATCCTGAAGCCTTAGCCTAATGGTTGGTGAGTTCATATAGTTTATTTGTTGAAAAATAGCTTTAGCATACCTCTTTTGGTAAAACCTTAACCTCATTAACATCACATGTAAAATCCAAATCGGTATGCTTATATATATGGCATACGAAAGGGTCGAGCCTACAACCCGCCCAGACGCCATCCCACCACATACTAATCCGCATATGACACTGTTGTTAATGATAATTAAGTGTTTTACCTACAACCGAATTCCGTCTTCATCATAGCTTTTGCATACTGTTAAAAGTTTACATGTTTATAGCCTTCACATAGGTTAGCTTTAAAGTATGTTATACAAGAATAATCGTTACACGAATCAAAGTTTAACTCTAACCAATCTCATGCATGGGTACAAGCTTTGCTCTAGCATAGTTTAGCATTTACGTAGCCCACGACTAGATACAAGCTTTGCTCTAGCATAGTTTAGCCATTACGTATCTCATGAATTGGTTTAAGCTTATCATCCAAATAGTTTAGCGTTTACGTATCTCATAAATACAGATACAAGCCTTGCTCTAGCAATGTTTGGCAATTACGTATCTCATCTATAGACACAAGCTGTGCACACACATAGTTTAGCATTCACATATCTCATATATGCAGATACAAGCCTTGCTCTAGCAATGTTTGGCAATTACGTATCTCATATATATAGATAAAGCTTAGCATTCGCATAGTTTAGATTTCACGTATCTAATGCATGGGTACAAGCTTTGCTCTAGCAATGTTTTGAATTTACGTAGTCCATGAATACATACAAGCTTATGTCACACCCCGAGCCGGCGAGAACGGATCGACTTTCTCGTCGGGCGGAAGGTTCCCGGGGCGCCATATCCTGAGTGATAATCGAAATGATCAGATTGTTTACATAGCACATGATAATTAAATGAGAAACGCTAACATGACAATGAAATAGAATTGCAAAGTTAAATTGCATTGTTTCTTCATAATTTAACTAAGTAAATCTAATCAAAAGAATCAATGAGTTTATATCTTGTATCTGTAAAAGATATACAAAAGATGATTCATTGTTTTTGTCATCAAAAGTAGGCAACACAAAAGTAGCTTGGTCTTCTTAAAGTCCACTAGCTAAATCCCTATAATCCTGGTAACTACACATGTTTGTCACCTAAGAAAACATGCATTTAAACAAAGTCGACACTAGGTTGGTGAGTTCATAAGTATGATAATTGAAAACCTTGATTTATTCACATGCACAATCACAATGTTATTCGTGTTACTTGTATGTTGTTTGATTCACCCAATCACCCAATGGCCTCTCCATAGTTATGTTTGCAAATAATATCTCATCCTATTAGTTATGCTTATATATAGGGCATATGTAAGGGAACAAGCCCTAGCCAACATCCCACCATATAACTAATAGAATTCCACACTACTTGCAACCCAACTATAGATATACATTCTCAGTTCACATGTTTATCCCCAGTTGTAATTCACCTATAATATCATAAGTAGAATAATAAATTAAGAGAGGCTTAGTTATCAAACCGTAGTATTGATAAGCTCTCAATATGTTAAGGAATTTAGATTTAATTTATTCTTCTCCTTATTGTTATTCTTTTACTTGTGGGGTTAACTGTTAATCACTAATAATAACAGAAGTGTTAGTTAACCAATTGATATTTGTTCTCAACTTGAAAAGTATAGAGCCTAAAAGGAATCCATTGCAATCCTCACGCAATTAGATTACAATGCATCTGATTTACCTCTATCACTTTGTGTGCTCATAGTCCTCATCGAAACTGTTACTAGTAATATGACATGAGAGAAAATAAATTCATCAGTCTATTAGTCCACAGGTAACGATGGATTGTGTTCATCGATGTTGTTGTTTGTTCTCAATGTGGTATGTTCTCCATGTGTTAACAAGGTTAAATAAGATCTTTTCTTATTACATTATGTTAATCATTGTGTGAATGATGTTGTTATCATGAAGTTATGTTATCATGATTATCATTCCTTGTGATCCATGTGGTCACCATGTTGTCATTAAGCCGTGGTAAGAACTAGTCTTACTACCCTTAATCGACTCAGGTGGTGGATGATAGTTGTTACATGTAGTCACCATGTTGTCACTAAGCTGTGGTAAGAACTAGTCTTACCACCCTTAGTCGACTCAGGTGGTGGATGATAATTTTTCCATGTTATCTTGTAATATGTATTGAGTTGTAGACTAGGCGTTATAAGTACTTGTCTTATTACACTTAGTTAACTCTAGTGTTGAATGATATTAAGAAGATGTATTATCTTCAAACCATTCATGTGTTTTGTTGTTGTCATCATGTTTCCCTATGATTATCTCAATGCTTGTTCTTGTAAGAATAAATAGGGGTTGTAAGATATACTCTTGCAATTATGTTATTCTAGTGTGTTGATGAATTATGATTTATATTATCATATTCATTCTAGTTGTTCCTATCACGTCATAATCATATAAGCATGCATACAATGATAAATGATAAGCAAGCAATATAATCTAACCATAGTATAAACAATATTTTAAACATAAAACTTTTAAATAATTAAAAGTTAAGCATGTTTCTCAGCCCCGAGAGTTTAAAATCAGTTAAGATTAGAGAAAAGGGGCATACGAACTCACCTTGTTGTTGAAGTGGTTGACTTAGCTTAAACAAGAATTGCACGTGCTCTTTGTTTTACTTTGTTGTTGATTTCACGATCCTGTATTGATTTCACGTGGTATTTAACTTAATAGTATTGAATGTAATTGTTCTGTGTGCGCGTATTTGTTAGCCTAAAGTTGGCTAACACTTGTGAGTCTCTGTCTTGGTCTTCATTCGGCCCAACTACCTTGTTAATCAACTCAATAGTACTTAACCTACTTGTTTTAACTTAGCACCCTTTGTTTATTGATGTATGTATTACTTGAATTTTTAGCATGACAAAAGTATTCTAAGTATAAGAACTTTAAATAATTGTCTAACATATTCGAAATGCCATGTGTTAAGCTTTATGATTCAACCCAATTCTTGTCACCTTCGTAATAAAACACTATTTCTTATACGTTATTATCCATAACGTTGGATTTAACCAAGTTCCTATACGTTTTGTCCTATGAGCCGATTGTTATTGAGTCGAATCAAGTTATGGGCCAAACATTTCTATGTGGTCCGACTTAAATGTTCGTGGACTAAAACAAAGGAAATGGGCCGGTTGAACCATATGGGTCGAAGGTGTGGGCTAAAGCATTGGGCCGGCTATGTCCTGTTGGGCCGAATTAGTTCCCATCACCCTTGGGCCAATAAAATCAACGTGGATCTGATTAGTGATCATAGGCCGAGTGTATTGGATCAAAACAGCCCCAGTGGACCGCATCAAAAGAGATGGGTCGCACGAGAAGATCCGGCTGGTTCATGTGGCCATTAGGTTCGTTAGGGTTTAGTAGGTTCGTGGTTAAGGCCCTCGGCCATGCAAGGTTCGTACGCCCCAGGGGTTCGGCTGTTGTGTGGGTTCGCTGAGAGAAGGTTCGTAA
This sequence comes from Mikania micrantha, assembly GCA_009363875.1. Classification (NCBI taxonomy): domain Eukaryota; kingdom Viridiplantae; phylum Streptophyta; class Magnoliopsida; order Asterales; family Asteraceae; genus Mikania; species Mikania micrantha. Next base: position 28,093,643 of record CM018697.1, read on the forward strand.
CAACTAAGGAAGGTTCGACTGAATGAAGCTGTAGATGGTTCAGGAGTGGTTAGATTCGCAGCAATCCAAGAGGTTCGGCACCGGTATGATGGTTCGGTGGGGTTCGCGAGCATGGGAGGGGTTCGCCTGGTTACACGGTTCGGTGATGATGCAGCCAAGGTTCGTCGGTTGGCTAAGGGTTCGGCTGCATGGATGGGTTCGGCTATGAAAGCTTGATGATGGTGGCTCACAGAAATTAGGTTCGGCAGTCAATAGGTTCATGAGATGGTGGTCACTGGGTTCGGCCAAGAAGCCCCTGGAACGTTCCAGTCACTCTGATCAGCCAAGGTTCGGCTGATGAGCCCACTCCCTTGGTTCGGCCACTGCTTTTTCCACGAACCTATATCAGCAACACCCTACTCCTCAACTTGAATTGGTGGTGGAGTTGTGATCTTGTTAGGGTTACACCAATGTGAGTTCTCAAGGATGTAGGGCATGGTGTTGGACTAAAAGAACCAATGAGCCTGATCAGAAAAATCTCTAAGTCTCACAGCACTTATAACGACTGAAGAAGAACACAACAGCTGACATTCAATGTACTGAAGACACAAGATCTGAAGTGATATACAACAGCTGAAGTGCAATTCATCAGATGTTGTAATGTGTAGTTAAGTCTTCAGTAGTTTTCTTTCAGTTCTTGTAAAAGTCTGATGAGTAGTTTACTCATCAGATGTTTTAGTCTTTTTACTTCAGTAGTTTCAGTTCTTCAGTAGTTGTAAGAGAATGTCTTCAGATGTTGTAGACATTCTCAGTAGTTTAGTTATTTTCAGTTGTTTTGTTTTGTCTGTTAGGTGTCAACATCATGTGACATCATCAGACGTCACTGTCTCTATATAAGGGCAGTTGACATGTTTGTAATGTAACGAAGTTAATGATCTGAATGATATATTCCTTTTGCAGAAAGTTTCTCTCTCTATAACAAACTTGCTTTTACTGTTTGATTGAACTTTGTTCTTGCTATGATTATGCTAATTCAACTTTGAATTCCGCTGCTATACTCTATTAATTGTATCAATTGAGAACATCTGATCCTAAAATTGGTATCAGAGCTGGTTAATCATTGATCGATTAAACAATTGATCTCTGAAACTGCTCAAATTTGTTCTCTAATTGATCGAATTAGCTGATTAAGTAAGAATTTGTTATAGATTGAAGTTTTCTGTTAACTTCTGTTGATTTGTCCTTCAATATTAATTTGTTTTGAATCAATTGATCGAAATTTGCATTAGCTTGTGTCTAATTGCTTGAATCTGTGATCATGACGACTCCAAACAATGATCCGCACAATACAGGCTCCGCAACCAAGCCTCCGATGCTTGTGCGGAGTGAGTACAACATATGGCAACGTAGAATGCTACATCACCTGTCAATTAACAGTGCAGGATGTTGGAAATCTGTAGTGCATGGTCCTTATAAACCCATGATTACTGATCCTGAAACTAAACTAATGATTCCGAAACCTTCGGATATGTATTCGGATGAGGATATCAAACTGTTTGAAATTGATGCGAAAGCTCATGGTATTCTGGCCATGGCTTTGCCGAATGAGATTTACTCTGGCTTGATGCATCATGATACTGCTCATGATCTCTGGGTTGCACTGAAAGAACAATTTGGTGGAACCGATGAGGTTTTAGCGAACACAAGAGAAATCCTCGCCCAACAGTATGAGACGTTCTCTCATAGGAAGGGTGAATCATTGACTCAACAATTTGAGCGTTTCTCATGTTTAATTTCTGAGTTGAAAATGGTTAAGCAAGAATATACTAATAGTCAGATGAATAACAGATTTCTCAGATCTCTGCCTGAGAGATGGGATACTTATACTATTATCCTACGCTCCAGTGCAACTCTAGAACATCTATCTCTCACTCAACTTCATGGGAAACTCTTAACATTTGAGAGAGAGGTAGAACAAAAGAGAAAACTGTCTTCATCTGGAAAACTTGCTGATGATTTTGTTCCTGGTAACACTGCTTTGATAGGTCAGGAGTCAGAGTTTAATGGGTCTGAATGTTCTTATGATGAACATATTGATTTTTCTACTAACAATTCTGAACATGCTTTTGTGGGAGTTGATGGTAATGCAGGAAATTATGGTGATAACTTGTGTTTTGTGATGGATGATTTGAAAGGAATCCCGGATGATGATCTAGAGGAGATGGACATTTTGAGTCAAATGGCATTAATCAACATCAGATCACAAAAGTTCTATAAACGAACAGGAAGAAAGTTCCCTGGATTATCTGGCAAAACCAACGTTGGATTTGACAAAGGGAAGCTGAGGTGCCATAAGTGTCATAGGCTCGGTCACTTTGCTAGGGAATGCAAATCTACTGGTTCTAACTCTGCTGCACCTTTTGTGACATTTCCAAACAACAACACATCAAGCAAAGGACCACAATCTTCTGGTACTAGTCAACAACAATTCTATCCAGCTCACTTTGTTCAACAAAATCCTATGCCATATCCATACCCTTGCTTTTACATGCCTCAACCTACACACACTCCAGCACTAATTCCCTCACAATCCCCTGCTCTTCCTGATCCCAGCAAATCTCAAACCAATCAGCAATCTCAACCACAACAACATCAGAGTTTCTTTACTCCTGGAGTAGTTGATTGGAGTAGTCTACCTGATGATTTATCTGACTTCAACATGCAGCCTTATTCTGAAAATGGTCCACATGGTGGAGACAATCCTTTTGGAAATCTTGCATTGATGGCTATTGATTCAACTGACAACTCTTGTCAATATTCTTCAACATCACAGGTATCTTCTGAATCAAAAGCTAAGTTATGCTCAGAGTCATGTATTTCAGCATTTGCTTCCATTAGGGAAATAAATGTAGAATTGATAAATGAGAAACTTGAATTAGAGAAGGCTGTGGCTAAAAACAAAACTGAGTTTGAAAAAGCTTTAAATGAAAAAGAGTCTGATATTTATAAACTTAAATGTTTGTTATCTGATGAAAAAGCTAGAGTGGAAGTCATGCTTGTGAAGCATAATGATCTGAAACAAACACTTGCAGCAACCCAAGTAGAATGTGCAAGATGGGTTGAATCTTGCAAGGGGTTTGAGTTGTTGTTAAACAAACAAACAGCATCAAATGTGAAGTTTGGTATTGGATACAATCACACTGCTCCTCCAACTGATTATACACCAAAAAATCTTAACTGTGAGTCTGAAGGAGACAGTGTATACCAATCCACCAAATCTTCAGAAAAGTCTGATGCTGAAGAATCATTTGAAAGTGATTCAAGTGCCTGCAAATCTGAGTCTGAAACTATTGACATTGAAACTTATTCTTATTCTCTTGGATGTACAAATGTTATCCAGGATGAAACATGTCAGGATAGTGTGTTAATTGAGATTAACCCTGATGAAAAGGTTTCAAATGAGTTAAATTTAAAACTGGTTAAGTCAGATGGGCATGGCACTGGAGAGAAAGATGCACGGCTTCTGATAAGTCAGAATCACTCATCAGTAGTTGTAGAAAAAGCTGATGGCACAACTACTGATAAGTGGAAAAAGGTTGATAGACAAGTGCTGAAGAATACCTCTTCAGAGGTTGTCAGCACATCAGCTGTTATCAATTTGTCTACAAATACTGATGTTTCACATGTGCTGAAGAACAAAAACTCAGTATCTAAGTCATCAGTACTTGTAGATAATCACAAGGGAAAGCAAAAGAGGGTGCCTTGTGAAATTTGTAGGCTGTTTAATCATTCCACTGATGATTGCTGGTACAGAAAAGGTTCTAAATTCAACAAAATAAAGCATAAAAACAAAAACCTTCTCAAAATGAAAACTGAATTTCGTTCCAAGTTTGTACCAGAATCATCTGTCAGTTCAAAGCCTGGAAATACCTCACATGGAACTGAATCAAATAAGTTCAAGAAAGGTAAGGAGGTGGTTCCAAATTCAAAGAAACAACACTTGAAAAATTCTTCATCAGTTAAAGAAACTAAAGTGTTAAAACCCAAAAATCCAAAGTCAGGTCAAAATGTGTCTAATGAAATCAAAATCTTGACACAAGATCATAATCAACTGATGTTAATGATGCAACAACTGCTAGGAAGAGTCAATCTGGCAGAGGCATCTGTTGATTCATTTCCTAAAAAGAAATCAAAATCAAAAGTCAAAGCAAAATCTTCTGATAAGAATGCTTCAAGTGTTGCTTCAACTGACACTGCTCATTTGTTTATTCATGTGTTAACAGACCCAAAACCAAAATGGTTTGGGTCCCAAAGTCTAACTGAGTGTGTTGTTGTATGCAGGGTCCTTCAGCATGCCAAAATAGCATCTGGTACGTTGATAGTGGAGGATCCATGCATATGACTGGGAGCAGATCTCTCCTTCAAAATTATTTTACTGGAAGGAAGGGATTTGTATCCTTTGGAAATGATGCTAAGGGTTATATTATTGGGAAAGGTATGGTAACAAATGGTGAAATTAGGTTTGATGATGTGAATCATGTTGAAAATCTTAAGTACAATCTTCTGAGTGTTAGTCAAATGTGTGATAAGGGTCATGTTTCTCTTTTCACTAAGCAAGATTGTAGGATTTTATCTTCTGATGTAATGCCTTTGATTAGCAAAGTTTTAGATGAGTATACACTTCTTAAGGCTAACAGAGTGGGAAAGGTATATGCCTTTGATTTATCTAAGAATATCTCTGTCAAGGGTCATCCTTGTTTATTCTCTAAGGCCTCTTTCAAAGAATCTCATTTGATTGCTGTGAAAAGAATCTTCAGATACTTGCAGGGTACTCTATCTCTGGGAATATGGTATTCCACTGGACATTCCTGCAAGCTAGTTGCTTTTTCTGATAGTGACTATGCAGGATGCAAACTCTCAAGAAAATCTACTTCTGGTGGGTGTCAATTTCTTGGAAATTGTCTGGTTTCTTGGCAAAGTAAGAAACAAACATCTGTAGCCACTTCCACTGCTGAAGCCGAGTACATTGCTGCTGCAAGTTGTACTTCACAAATTCTCTGGCTTCAGTCTCAACTCTTGGATTATGGCATCAAAGAACTGAAGACACCATTGTTAATGGATAGTGCTTCAGCTCTTTGTATTGTCAAGAATCCAGTTCAGCACTCTAGGACTAAACACATTGAAATCAGACATCATTTTATAAGAGATTGTTATGAAAAGGGTCTGATTGATCCAAAGTTTGTTCCTAGTGCTGATGAGCTTGCAGACATCTTTACTAAGCCTTTAGACACCTCAACTTTTCAAAATTTAGTTCTAAGGCTTGGCATGCTGCAACTTGAATAGGTTGGTTTTTCATCAAATAACTTTTAATTTCTTTTCAAAAACTCAAAAATATTTTCAATTTTTCTTTTCAAATGAAATTTTTTTTACCTTGAAACTTTTTGATATTTTCAGTAAATACTGATACATATCAAAAGTACTGATTCAAGAACACTTATGACCTTTTCTAATACTCTAAGTTACAAGTACTGATGAGTATTGATTCACTAAGTACTGAAGGTCAAACATTACTCACAAAGTTCTGATGAACAAATTGTTTACAAGTTCTGATGAACACATTGTTCACAAGTTCTGATGAACAAAATTTCCACAAAGTTCTGATGAACAAATTGTTTACAAGTTCTGATGAACACATTGTTCACAAGTTCTGATGAACAAAATTTCCACAAAGTTCTGATGAACAAATTGTTTACAAGTTCTGATGAACACATTGTTCACAAGTTCTGATGAACAAAATTTCCACAAAGTCTGATGAACAACTGATGAAAACAACTGCTGAACAAAACTGTCGACAACACCTGATGAGTAATTTTACTCTTCAGTTGTTTTAACTTCTGTTGTTTTCTCTATTTAACTCAACCTTCTTCAGTTGTTTCATTATCACTTTCTCAGAACTTTTCATCCTTTTCAAAAACCTATTTTCCCTCTCAAGTCTTTGCATCCATGGCATCAATCACCTTGAAACCTCGACACAATTCCGTTGCTTATCTGACCAAATCCTCCTTTTGGTCAAAGTTTGATGAAGCTGTGGACTTGATTAACTCCTCTCAATTCAAAACTGCCTTTCTTCTCAATCCAACTCTGTATGTCGAATCCATTCATCAATTTTGGATGAATGTTGAACTGATCAACGTGGGCACAGGAGTCATCTCACTTCGATCCACAGTTAATGGTCATAATGTGCACATCAGCCCCGCTAAACTCAGGGAGGTTCTTCAGCTTGATGATGCTAACCTGGTCACTCAGTTTCCTAAGAGCGCCACTGACCTCTGTTTTACAAGTCATGAATACCAGGGTGACCTGAGTGATTCCACACTTTTCAAGAAGCACTTCAATGACCCAGAGCGCCTGATATTCCATATGATCAACATCTGCTTGGCTCCGAAGTCTTCTTCATGGGACCAAATGTCCTCTCGATGGCAACAGGTATTGTATTCTATCCTAGAATCTCAAAAGCTAAATTTTTCTCAAATACTCTTTTCTGAATTAACTGAACATGCTGCTAAGCCTGTTTCTTCTAGATGGCTACTCTATCAACGTTTTATCATGGCCATCATAGAGAAACAGCTTCAGCAAAATGGCCTTGTTGGTCAGGGGATCTCTGCTCCAGCAGTTTTGTTGGAAGTATATTCCCGACACAACTCTAACTCTACTCTCAAAGAGGCTGCCCGAAAGCTAAAACCCAAGCAGAGGGAACCCACAGCCTCCACCACAAAATCCAAATCCAGAGTCCCCACTAAACCAAAATCCAAACAAACCAAAAAGGCTGCTCAAGGAAATGAGTCCCCTGAGTCTGCCCATGCCTCACCAAGGCATGACATGGCCACTGGGAGTAGTCAACCAGTGATCCATCAGACTCCACCGGCTCAAACCGCCCAGGATTCCTCTCAACAGGAACCTGGTGCAACCTTTGAAGGGGCAGACACATTTCTAGAACCTCTTTCAGTTGAAAAGGTTTCTATTGAACAGTGATGTGTTCTAAAACACATCTGTTCTTCTAGTTGTTTTTAATTCGGTTTGTACAGTTTTAGTCAATTTTAGAGTCGATAGATGCTGGTTCTTCACATTTCTATAATTTAATGTTCGCAGGTTATAAACACATCATTTTGGCATAAAAGATCAAGAAAACGAGTGTCCGGGTGAACGAGAACAATTACACGAACAAAGGAAAAAAGAATTCTGGATTATCAACTCCTCGCGCTACGCGAGGACCAAATGAAACCCTGTCGCGCTACGCGACAGGTGGGAAATGACAATTTTACCCCTTACTTAATGATGCCGGTTGACCCGACTATTTTGTCGGGTAGTGGAACCCGTCGCGCTACGCTACGGGTGTGGATGTACATGTCGCGCTACGCGACAGGGTTAAAATCCCAGAAAATCAAGTTTATGATTTGGAAAACGGCTAGAGGCGGGGATATTCGGTTTTGGGAGGATCAGAGACGACATTGGAGGCGACCAAAGAGTTCTGGAAGGCAAGTGAGGCAAGATCCATCACCGGGAGGCCCTAGGATTGCAAATCGAAGGGTGTAATCGCGATCGGTTCTTATTCTTGTTTTGTTTTCCATTCGTATGATGTTTTACTATGGTTTATACAGTAGATCTTTCTGTTTATTCATGATTACTATTGGCTAGACCTTTTAAACTACCTAGGGTTTTATAACTATGCATGTTTGATTGGAGTAACGATTGATTGTGGAACAAGTTTGGATTTTTTAATGGTTTATGATTTGGTTTTGAAATCTTGAATGTGGATGAATGTTTATGATGTTTGTGATTTAATTATTATGTCCTCATATGCTTTGGCGGATGTCTTTCGTGTAACGAGCGTATGCTAGATCATTTACTTGGTGTTCTTGATTTGTGGATGTGTTACTAGACGTAGTAATTCATAGGAATAATAATTGGATCATAAATGATTTAAATGTTTAACCAAAGTCAATAACTGTGAAGTGAGAATTTGTTAACATATCTTGCATGTTTGAATGCTAGTTAAAGTCTTTGTGAAAAGGCTAAGATTAGGTTATTAAAACATAGTATTGTATGTTAAGTTCAAGATGAAGTTCCTTATTGTCCTTTACATGTGATGTATGGAAACTATCATTACCGTGAGGAAGATGGTTTTTAGGACGTACCATTAATGAGTTGGTTAACTTGTGAGAGTAATTAACATAAACCGGTGCTTAAAATACTTGTAGGCATTTTAGTTGAAATCTCTAAAAAGGGTTAAAGAATCTCTAATATGTTAATGAGTTAATATTCAAAGATCCCGGTTCCATGACTAGTTCCATAATCAATCTAAACATTTCAAACATGTATAAAGTAAACCCTAGGTAGTCATTTCATCATTCGTGAATTTTAGTTGTATTTGCTCCTATTTAAGTCTTGATTCGATTGTTCTAAATTGTTAATTTTATTTTAAGTAGTTAATCACAAAACCCCCTTTCAAACAATTGAATTAATTTAAGTTCTTTGTATAGATAAGTCATTGAGTCTAGTTATTACAGTCTGTAGAAGTCTGTGGGTTCGATATCCGGACTTACTTTTGTCTTGCTACATACGATAGGTACACTTGCCTGTTGGTAGCTTAGGTTTTAGAGAGTCTAGAGTATTACTTAGTGTCTAGGATAGTTTTGATTTTTATTAGTTTTTAATTAAGCTACTTTACACACATCAAGTTTTTGGCGCCGTTGCCGGGGACTTCTTAGTCGATTGTGTATTTTAGTCTTGTGTCTTATCTGTGCATAGTTATTTTTTTTTTTTTAGTATTATTTTATTTTGCTTATATCTGTTTTTAATTTCCTTTTGTTTTATTTGCAGGTTTGGTAGTGTATGCCACACCTACGTTCACAAGGACCGCCGCCTGAGCTTTCTTTACCATTAAGGAGCGATTCGCGGGACTTCTCTGAGGGTTCTACGAGCGAGGTAAGTGTTTCCACTCCCGTTTCTGCAGAGTTTTCTGATCACACACCACCATTTTCTTCGAGTTCTTCCACCCATTCTAGTCCACACTTTCATTTCATTCCACCCATGGCTGAGCGTCGTACAGTTCATCAGCAGGCCACTGCTGGGTTCACGGGACTTAACAATCCCATCACTGTGCCGAATATCACGAATGAAAATTCGTGGCAGATTCCTTCATACATCATGACAGCCATTAATAACACCCAGTTTAATGGCCGGGATGATGAGGATGCACCAGCCCATATAGCTCGTCTTACTCGCATCTGTGGTACCTTCAATCTTCAAGGTGCTACTGAGGATGCTATCTTTCTGCAGCTATTTCCTTTCTCTCTTGCGGGTAGGGCTGCCACTTGGCTCGATTCGCATGCTCCTGGATCTTTCACGACTTGGGGCAGTCTTAGGGATGCATTCCTTAAGAAATACTTTCCACCTGCCAAGGCAGCTCGCCTTCGTGATGAGATCCACTCTTTCCGTATGGCCCCTGATGAGCCATACTATCTTGCTTGGGAGAGATTTCAGAATCTGCTTAGCAGATGTTCTCAGCATGGTCTATCTGACTGGGCCCTTGTAGAGAAATTCTACAATGGTCTAACTTATGAGACCAGAGCTCGTTTTGACACTTCTGCGGGTGGTCATCTTATGGGAAAGAGGGATGTAGCTGAGTGCACTGATATGTTTGAGAGTTTTGCTCAGGCTGAGTATGAGCAGAGATCAGCTAATAGGAATTCAAATCCTATTTCTAGTTCCTCCTCTTCTACGAGAGGAGTTCACCACGTTAATGTGGATACTAGTGTAGCAGCTGCTCTTGAGGCTTTATCTAAGGATGTAAAGGAGTTAAAGATGAAGGTAGACAGGTGCGAGATATGTAGGGGTGGCCACGCCACATCGGAGTGTTTAGTAGTCAATCAGGAGCAGGTTGATTATCTTGGGGGTCAAGGTAGGGGAAACTCAAACTCGTTCAATAATTCATATAATCAAAATTGGAGGAACCACCCTAACTTTAATTGGCGCTCTTCCGGTCATCCCCCTGGTTTCCAATCTGGGCCATCTAATAACCAGGGGCAGGGTCATTCATCGGGTAGTCATCCAGGTCATACATCGGGAGGGGGTAGTAGTAGTGGTGTTGGTAGTTCTGGAGGGAGTATGAGTAAGATTGAGGAGTTACTCACTCAGTTGGTTGCAAAGGATGCCAATACTCAGAAAACACTTGCTGAGCATGACATTCTTCTAAAAAACCAACAATCTGCTTTCCTTGATCTTCAAAGATCAGTTGGTGATATTGCCAAGCGTTTAGATGAGAGGCCTCAAGGTCAGTTTTCAGGTAATACTCAGGCTAATCCGAACGCTCATGTTAAGGCAGTGACTACGAGGAGTGGAAGAGGGGGTGTGAGTGTGGAGCCACCGGTTGAAGTAGAAGATGAGGAACGGGTGGATGAAGAGATTGAGATGGAGACTCCTGGGGGGGAACACATGAGGCCAGTCCCAGCAAGTACAGTACCGATCAGTGAATCTCCCATAGTGATCTCGGTTGAGAAGAAACCGGTAGAGGTTAGGCCGAGTCCTCAGATTGATCATTCACGATTACCATATCCTGCTCGCTTAGCTCACCAAAAGCATGCTAAGGAGTATGGACATTTTCTTGACATGTTTAAACAATTGAAGATCAATCTTCCATTCATTGAGGCTCTTCAGCATATGCCCAAATATGCTAAGTTCCTTAAAGATTTGTTGAAGAGGAAGGATAGGCTTGGGGAACTTTCTAATGTTCCATTGAGTGGGGGGTGTTCTGCGGTGATTCTGAACAAGCTACCGGAGAAATTGACAGATCCTGGGATCTTTACAATCCCATGTTTGTTTGGTAGTGACACTCAGAGACACGCGTTGGCAGATTCAGGTGCTAGCATCAATTTGATGCCTTATTCTTTGTATGAGAAGCTAGCACTTGGTGAACTTTCGCCTACGCGCATGACATTGTCCCTTGCTGACCGCACGGTCAAATGTCCACGGGGTATTGTTGAGAACTTGTTGGTGAAGGTGGATAAATTCGTTTTCCCTGTGGACTTTGTTATTCTTGACATGGAGGCCGACGAGACTGTGCCTATCATTCTGGGCCGTCCTTTCTTGAGGACCGCTAAGGCCATCATTGATGTGTTTGATGGGAAACTCACTCTTAGAGTGGGTGACGAGACTGTCACATTCGAGGTTGTGAAGTCTATGAGGCATCCCAGTGATCATGATGACTTTAGTGACCCATGTCACTCTGTTTACTTCATAAATTCTTTCATGTCACACGTAGATAGGTGTCTAGAGTACGTGTGCGGTGCTGATTTGGTAGTTGAGAGAAGTGAAGAGGAGTGTGAGAGTATTGATGAGGGAGTTGGTGTCATTTCTGAGGTTTTAGAGATTGATGAGTTGAGGGAGGAGAGTAAGAAGCCCTCTGTTGAGTCACCACCCGCCCTAGAGCTTAAGGTTTTACCCTCACACTTAGAGTATGCTTTTCTAGGAGAGAATTCCACTTTACCTGTTGTCATCTCATCTAGGTTAAGTGAGGAGGAGAAGAAGAGATTGTTAGGTGTGCTGAGGAGGTATAAGGGGGCTATTGCTTGGAGACTTTCTGATATCCAAGGAATTAGTCCTGCTTATTGTACACACAGGATACTCATGGAGGATGAGTATAAGCCGGTAGTTCAACCTCAGAGGCGTTTAAATCCTAATATGCAAGAGGTTGTGAAGAAGGAGGTGTTGAAGTTGATGGATGCCGGCTTGATCTATCCTATTTCGGATTCATCGTGGGTGAGCCCAACTCAGGTTGTCCCTAAAAAGGGAGGGATGACAGTCATCACAAATGAGAAGAATGAGCTCATTCCATCTCGCACGGTCACGGGGTGGCGAGTTTGCATCGACTATAGGAAGCTTAACGATGCCACCAGGAAGGATCACTTTCCCCTTCCTTTCATTGATCAGATGCTTGAGAGATTGGCGGGACAGCAGTTTTACTGCTTCTTAGATGGTTTTTCAGGGTACTTCCAGATCCCCATTGCACCGGAGGATCAGGAAAAGACCACATTCACGTGCCCTTATGGCACCTATGCTTACCGTCGCATGCCATTTGGGTTATGCAATGCTCCTGCCACATTTCAAAGGTGCATGGTAGCCATCTTCCAGGATATGATTGAATCATCCATGGAGGTGTTTATGGATGACTTCTCAGTTTATGGTGATTCTTTTGATGTCTGCTTGGAGAATCTTGAGAAGATGTTGAAAAGGTGTGTAGAGACTAAGCTGATGCTCAATTGGGAGAAGTGTCACTTCATGGTGACCGAGGGAATAGTGTTAGGTCATAAGATTTCGAGAGCGGGTATTGAGGTAGATAAGGCGAAGATAGAGACCATAAGTAAACTCCCACCACCTTCTAGTGTCAAAGCCATTAGGAGTTTCCTTGGTCATGCGGGTTTTTATAGGCGGTTTATAAAGGATTTTTCCAAAATCACTAGGCCTATGACCCATCTTTTAGAAAAAGATACCCCATTTTTGTTTGATGAGGAATGCATGAAGGCATTCAAATTCTTGAAGGAGAGACTTGTGAGTGTTCCTATCTTAGTAGCCCCCGATTGGAGTTTGCCCTTTGAACTCATGTGTGATGCTAGTGACCAAGCCGTCGGGGCGGTTTTAGGGCAAAGGAGAGATAAACATTTTCACCCAATATACTATGCTAGCAAAACTCTCAATGATGCTCAAGAGAACTACACTACCACCGAGAAGGAGCTTCTTGCGGTAGTGTTTGCTTTTGACAAATTCCGGTCATACTTAGTGCTTTCAAAGACCACCGTTTTCACGGATCACTCGGCTTTGAGGTTTCTTTTTACAAAGAAAGATGCGAAACCTCGCCTCATTAGGTGGATCTTATTATTATCGGAATTTGACATTGAGATCAAAGACAAGAAAGGGGCTGAAAATGTTGCGGCCGATCATCTCTCCCGGTTGGAAGACCCGGAGAGAAGTGAGATTCGTGAGGAGGAGATTGGTGATAGGTTCCCTCACGAGATGATCGACTTTGTAGAGGCGGAGAAACAAGGAATGCCATGGTTCACCGACTTGGCAAATTTCCTTGCTCATGGAGTGGTAATTGAAGGAATGACCTCTCAACAAAAGAGGAAATTCTTTAGAGATGCGGGTAAGTATGTTTGGGATGACCCGTATCTCTATCGTGTTGGAGGAGATAGGATCCTTAGGAGGTGCGTTAGTAGGAAGGAAGGCCTAGACATTTTAAGACATTGCCATGAAGGCTTGACGGGTGGACATCATGGACATCACTCCACCGCCCAAAAGGTTTTCGATTGTGGGTTCTATTGGCCTTCGGTGGTGAAGGATGCACTTGAGTTTGTTAAGAAGTGCGATTCTTGTCAACGTACCGGTAACATCTCATCTAGGGATGAAATGCCTCAAAACCCCATTCAAGTGTTGGAGGTTTTTGATGTTTGGGGCATTGATTTTGTTGGACCTTTTCCTTTGTCAAAAGGGAATAGGTATATACTCGTGGCCATAGATTATGTCTCAAAGTGGGTTGAGGCTCAAGCCTTGCCTACAAATGATGCCCGAGTAGTTCTCAAGTTCTTAAAGAAGTTGTTTAGCCGGTTTGGAACTCCTAGAGCTTTAATAAGTGACCGTGGCACGCATTTTTGTAACACCATGTTAGAAAAGGCATTACAACGCTACGGTGTCACTCATCGTTTAGCGACTGCTTACCATCCTCAAACAAGCGGTCAAGTGGAGAATGCAAACCGAGGAGTGAAACGAATACTTGAGAAGACGGTAGGGAAGAGTCGGAAGGATTGGTCCGACAAGTTAGACGATGCATTGTGGGCATTTAGAACGGCTTACAAGACACCCTTAGGGACCACACCATACATGGTCGTCTATGGCAAAGCATGCCATCTTCCCGTTGAGTTAGAACATAGAGCTCTTTGGGCTCTCAAGACGGTGAACCTTGATCCTACCGAGGCGGGTAGGAAAAGGTATTTTCAAATTCATGAGCTAGAAGCCCTTCGTGATGCGGTCTATTCACGATCATTGAGCATTAAAGAGAAAACCAAGTCATTGCATGATAGGAAGTTGAAGGGTTTGAAAGAATTCAAGAAGGGAGATCGGGTTTTGCTTTACAACTCCCGATTGAAAATGTTTGGAGGAAAGTTGAAGTCCAAGTGGACGGGTCCATATGTGGTTGAAGAAGTGTTTCCATATGGAACCGTTGAGCTACAAAATGAAGTTGATGGGAACACTTGGAAAGTGAACGATCATAGATTGAAACATTACATCGGAGGACCGATAGATAAGAATGAGGAGGGGGAAGAGATCCTCCTAGAGAAACCCGAATGAGAGCAATAGTGAAGGGTTCTTGGGTGAAACCCAAGTGTATAGAATGTAAATGATTAAGTTTTCGAGTTTTTTAAGAATGTAAATGATTAAGTTTTCGAGTTTTTTAATGCGTTTCTTAGGTGTTTTTCGTATTTTTCTTCGTTTTTCGTTGTTTTCGTTTTTCGTTTTTTTTGTGTTTTCTTAAGTTTTGCAGGTTTTAAAGCATTTGGATGCAAGAAAGATGGAATAGAGGCACCAGGTATGTTTTCTTTACTTAGAATTTATTGTTGATGTTTAGGAAGGAAAAAGAGGTGAAAATCTGGCTAAGGCATGGAATCCTGGAAAACTTTCTGTAAAAAGTGCCACGTCGCGCTACGCGACAACATTTGGAGGATCTGTCGCGCTACGCGAGATCTAGGGTCAACAACGCGGGTCAACATTTTGTCGCGCTACGCGACAAATGTTTAGACGGTTGTCGCGCTACGCGACAAGTATACAGACGGGTAAAACCCCTTTTGTTTCGAGCCCTAGCTCATTTCACAAAAAAAAACACCACCACCCCTCTCACTCCGGCGACCTCCTCATCCGCACCCACCACCACCATTCGACCACCCCCCGCCGATCACCATCATCAACTACCATTAAATACCCCGGCCACCACCTATCTCCTCCCTATCCACCAACCATCGACCACATACAACCCCTCAAATCGCCATTGCCACCGCCGAACATCACCAACACCATCACAACTCTAAGCCACACCCCTGCTGCCGCCGTCCATCACAACCACCATCACCTCCGACAATCACCACCACCCTGCTGCTGTCGTACCACCAGCCACCCGCCGCCGTCCATAACACCATCGGAAACCATCACTGATCACCAGCTTCGGGTTGGAGCATCAAGGGCACACCAATTTCATCACATCTCTTTCCTTTCCAGTGTTTTACAGTCGTCATTGAGGTAATGTGGCATTCCAATTTCATCTTTCGTGCTTTGAAATGGTTTTCTGTAAATTTTAGTTTAGTTTAGTTGTAAATTTCTAGCTTAGGTTAATGTTTGTTGCTGGACATGCTTATTGGGTATTTGTTATGTTTAGACATTAGTGATATAGGGCTGAAAATGATTATTTGGTTTTTTTTTTTTTTTTGAATAGAAAAGACAAGTGATTTTCAAATGGAATTGTTACGAATGGTCTTGAATGTTGCTTTAGCTCGAATTGGTGATTTTGCTTGATTGGAAGTTAGTATTTTGGTCATGGTTATCACTGTCATGGTCATTTCTTTTGTTGTCCATAAAACATGTTTGGAATGGTTCGTTATTATTCTTGTGTGGTCTTTGATGTGATTTGAAATGATAATGTCTATCGAACGTGGTTTGTGACAAAGTCTGCTTCTGGGATTGTTTATTGGATATTGAACTTGTAACCGCGAATGAAATGCTATACGGTAACATGTCCTTTGGTTTTATGCTAACATTACAGTTTCTCTTTTATCTAACTTTGTTTTTCAGATATGTCTGGAGCTGAGTCTTCCAGAGCTGCAGGGAAGAGACGGAGAGGGCCAGTTCCAAGGCCAAGGGGAGAGCCAGGCTCTCCGGTTCAGTTTCAGAGGGTGCCGAGCATTAGGCCTAGGAGGATTAGGCCTAGGAGGATTAGGGAGCATACTTTGCTTAGTTTTGAGTTAGGGACATTTGAGAGTCAGAGACTGAATAGGTTTATATCTTTAGAGCTCCTTCACCATAGGAATATCGATTGGGAGTTGCTAGATCAGTTGGGTCAGAGAGACAGGATAGAGAGACTTCTAGGGCCACGGTGGACTACCGTTCTAGCTTGTGACTGGCCTCAGTACAAGGAGCTGGCCCTAGAGTTTCATTCGACTTTTATGTATGATGACTCTGAGTTCGATTCGATGGATGCAGTTTCTTTTGCTCTAGGGAGACAGGTTTATGAGATGTCCATTCCACAGTTCGCTGTGGCTACTGGATTCTATACTGAGGAGGAGGTGATGGCACCTAGGTTTGCTACTTGTCTTAGAGGCGCCTCTAAGAAAAGTAGAGAGTGTTGTTTATCTGAGGCAGATCTCAGCGACTTCTGGGCGACTATAGCAGATTCACCATTTTCCACCAGCATGGTGGAATCTGAGATTAGGGATCCAGTTCTGAGATACATTCATAGAGTTTTAGCTTGCACGGTGATTGGCAGGTATTCAGGAGAGGAGAAGGTGAACTGGATGGATTTGTTTTGTTTGTATTGCATGGTGAGGGGCAGGGAGGCCAATGTGGCGTGTGTGATGGCGCAGTCGTTTGCTCGAGGTAGGCGAGGAGGTGGTAGGGCGAGGCTGGACATGGGACCGTATATATATAGGATTGCTGAGTTTTTGGGAGTTTTTGATCGATACAGATTGGATTTGATGACGGTGGGACCGGTCACTACACAGATCACATTGAGGGATTTGCGCCGGGCAGGCATTTGTGAGTTAAATGATCCTCCTAGGTGGGCAGCTCATGTTGAGGGACCACAGGTGATGCCACCACCAGGTTCTGCGGCAGCTGACGTTGTGAGGGGTTCATTTCCCACCCATCGTCAGCGGCCTATATTTCGGAGGGATCAGCCGCCCAGGCAGTATCCACTTAGGGAGCCCATTCCTGATCCTCTTACTTTAGAGTCTCTGTGTGCCAGGATTGATGGTTATCATGAGCAGCACAGAGAATGGTTTTTGGCAGGACAGAGGAGACAGGAGGACGCGATGCGCTATTTGATGACTTCCCTGCACATCGAGATCCCTGAGTTCTACAGAGCACCTGATCAGCAGGATGAGCCAGGAGGAGATGCTGCAGATGACTAGTGTGGGGATGTCTATGGGTTCTTTATTTTGGATATGTATTGTCATGATCATCTTGTACATGTGATATTTTGCATCTGTGGTTGTATTTGGACATGATCTTGATTATGATATTATTATGTTTTGGATGTATTGATGGTTGTTTGATCTTTGTGTTGTTCAGATCTTATTGTTTGTGTATGGCATGCGAAGCAAATTGTAGCTTGTGGAGATTATTGGAAAGACTGGCACTCGACAGTCTTCTTTACAAGACTGGCACTCGACAGTCTTCTTTTGTAACCAGCTAAGTCATTTTTATTTATTCATTTCTTTTTGTTTTCTCTTTTCTCTACATTGAGGACAATGTCCAGTTTAAGTGTGGGGATGAGTACTTGCTTTAATTTTGTTTAGTTAGTAATTTTTTTTTATTTTTATTTATTGTGTATTTTACATCTTTAGCTTAGATCTTTCTTGTTCCTGGTTAAGTTGGTTGAAAAAGCGTGATGGGAAATGATAAGAAAGTTTGGTTTGATGGTTTCATTCATAGTTTACTTGTTGGTTTGGGTTTTATGCTTTGGTCAGGGGATGTGTAAGTAGGCTCAACTGATTCTAACTGTCCTTTAAGATTGGTATAATTGAACTTAAATACATGATTTTTATGGGAAACATCTTGGGGGTTTGGAATTGATGAAACTGATTTCTAGCTAGAAACGAATCTTTGCATAATAACAAATGAGAGTGTTGAAAATCTGATTTTTGCATTGGCACATAAGTACTCTTTTTATGAGAATAAATCCGAGTCTTATGACGCCTCCATTTCACCAAATAAGCTGAGTAAAAAAGAAAGAAAATGAAATAAAAGAAGTTGGATATAAAACTTATGTGTCACACGCCGGGTTGCAGCCTGGTTGAAACACCACTAAGTTAAATTCAATGGATTGAAAAATAAAAGAAAAATGCTCACGCTTTCATCTGCTTCCATTATAAAAATCTGATTTGAAAAATTTCTTGTTTGTTTATATATAAGGATGACTTGAAAGCTAGAATCCAGGATTGATTTAATTTTAAATTTCCTAAGTATGGGTCTAATGAAATGAAATGTAGAATATAAACATAATGGACCATAACTAAGGGACTGGGAAAATCAGTATGGGTTTAGTAGGATAACAATACTTGCAATCTTTTCCATGGCATTTAATTTTGAATTAATGAGTTTAATTGTGAGGAAACCGTTATACCTAGCTATGATCCCAGATTTTTGCATAAGCCTTTTTCAGGGACGAAAAAGAGATAAGTGTGGGGATGTGATGTGTTGTAAAACACATCTGTTCTTCTAGTTGTTTTTAATTCGGTTTGTACAGTTTTAGTCAATTTTAGAGTCGATAGATGCTGGTTCTTCACATTTCTATAATTTAATGTTCGCAGGTTATAAACACATCATTTTGGCATAAAAGATCAAGAAAACGAGTGTCCGGGTGAACGAGAACAATTACACGAACAAAGGAAAAAAGAATTCTGGATTATCAACTCCTCGCGCTACGCGAGGACCAAATGAAACCCTGTCGCGCTACGCGACAGGTGGGAAATGACAATTTTACCCCTTACTTAATGATGCCGGTTGACCCGACTATTTTGTCGGGTAGTGGAACCCGTCGCGCTACGCGACGGGTGTGGATGTACATGTCGCGCTACGCGACAGGGTTAAAATCCCAGAAAATCAAGTTTATGATTTGGAAAACGGCTAGAGGAGGGGATATTCGGTTTTGGGACGATCAGAGACGACATTGGAGGCGACCAAAGAGTTCTGGAAGGCAAGTGAGGCAAGATCCATCACCGGGAGGCCCTAGGATTGCAAATCGAAGGGTGTAATCGCGATCGGTTCTTATTCTTGTTTTGTTTTCCATTCGTATGATGTTTTACTATGGTTTATACAGTAGATCCTTCTGTTTATTCATGATTACTATTGGCTAGACCTTTTAAACTACCTAGGGTTTTATAACTATGCATGTTTGATTGGAGTAACGATTGATTGTGGAACAAGTTTGGATTTTTTAATGGTTTATGATTTGGTTTTGAAATCTTGAATGTGGATGAATGTTTATGATGTTTGTGATTTAATTATTATGTCCTCATATGCTTTGGCAGATGTCTTTCGTGTAACGAGCGTATGCTAGATCATTTACTTGGTGTTCTTGATTTGTGGATGTGTTACTAGACGTAGTAATTCATAGGAATAATAATTGGATCATAAATGATTTAAATGTTTAACCAAAGTCAATAACTGTGAAGTGAGAATTTGTTAACATATCTTGCATGTTTGAATGCTAGTTAAAGTCTTTGTGAAAAGGCTAAGATTAGGTTATTAAAACATAGTATTGTATGTTAAGTTCAAGATGAAGTTCCCTATTGTCCTTTACATGTGATGTATGGAAACTATCATTACCGTGAGGAAGATGGTTTTTAGGACATACCATTAATGAGTTGGTTAACTTGTGAGAGTAATTAACATAAACCGGTGCTTAAAATACTTGTAGGCATTTTAGTTGAAATCTCTAAAAAGGGTTAAAGAATCTCTAATATGTTAATGAGTTAATATTCAAAGATCCCGGTTCCATGACTAGTTCCATAATCAATCTAAACATTTCAAACATGTATAAAGTAAACCCTAGGTAGTCATTTCATCATTCGTGAATTTTAGTTGTATTTGCTCCTATTTAAGTCTTGATTCGATTGTTCTAAATTGTTAATTTTATTTTAAGTAGTTAATCACAAAACCCCCCTTTCAAACAATTGAATTAATTTAAGTTCTTTGTATAGATAAGTCATTGAGTCTAGTTATTACAGTCTGTAGAAGTCTGTGGGTTCGATATCCGGACTTACTTTTGTCTTGCTACATACGATAGGTACACTTGCCTGTTGGTAGCTTAGGTTTTAGAGAGTCTAGAGTATTACTTAGTGTCTAGGATAGTTTTGATTTTTATTAGTTTTTAATTAAGCTACTTTACACACATCAAACAGCACCAATCTCCCCGGGTGCAATCTGTTTCAAAACCAATTCCTATGGAAACCACCCCAGATAGTCCCACTTTTGTTATTGAAAACATCCTGGATCAGTTGAACACTCCTATCCCCTCCCAGACACCTATCAATACTGGGATTAGCTCCAACATTGAGGGGGAGGACCAAAGTGTCTCTGATAACCCACAGGATCATGACTACAACATCAGATCTCCTAGTGTGGAAAGAGAGATTCTGATATCTGACAAGGCTGCTACTTCATCACCTCCATCATTTGGAGTGATTGATAGTGGTACCATTGCTAAGACCTTGTCAGAGGCAACAACTGATGAAGGGGTTACCCCTGAGGTTGGAAGTCCCCAGAACCAAGAAAAAGGGGCACCTGATCATGTTGAGCCACACTCAACTCAGGTAGATCCTGATAATCTCAGGAGGTCAGATGATTTAGCTAAGGCTACTGATGACCAAAGAACACTTGCTGAGGTTCTGACAAAGAACCAAATCCTTGAGGCTGAGGTATGTAGACTCAATGAGCTACTCACCAAAATGTCCAAGGACAAAAGTCCATCTTACCCCCTTAACCCACAGATGGCACCTTCTCATTCTGAAGGTCACCCAAACACTTCCCCCACTACTTCACAATTTCAAATGCCACCAGCCTTTGCTTCAGGCACTAATCCTTTGGGTTCTAGCCCCCCAGAGGCATTAGCTGCTGCCTTTCTAAATATCCTCCCTCTCATCACTCCATTACTGAAAACAATTATTGTTCAAGCCCTTGATGAGAGGCTACCCTCCAAATCTCAAATTCAACAAATGGTTGATGAGGCTGTGACTGCTAGACTTACCACTCTACATACTCCTTCTTCCCCTGCAGCCAAAAAGGGGGAGTTAGGAACAGAGTCAGTCACAACTTCAGCTTCCAAAAGGCCAAGATCTGAAGATGTTGCTTCTGAAAGGTCTCCTGCAATTCAAGTGACTTATAAACAGAGCTGATGAGGAGGTTGAGCAGGAAATGGCTGAGAAAGTAATTGAAGCAAGTGCAGAACAAGTGGAAGTTACAACATCTGATGTACAAAAACAGGCTACAACATCTGATGTACAAAAACAGGCTACAACCTCTGATGTACAAGAAAATGAACCAGAGGAGATACAAAATCAAGAGGTTCAAACTCAGGTTGTTGAGGTAAGGGCTCCTCCAAAGAAGAGAAGGCAACTTAGAATTCAAGAAGAAGAGAGTTCTGATGAAGAAGACAGGATGCCTATCTCTACAGTTATCAAGCCAAATGTTCAAAAGCCTGCACCATCAACAACTGAGTTGGATCTGTCAATTCAAAAGAAGAAGGTATCTCTTCCTGCCAAATATGTGCCTGAGAAGCCACTGGTGTTGGGACAACATCCAAAGCTCACACCAGAATCTCAAATGTTGGCAGTAAAAGTGAAGCTTGAAGAAGAAGAGAACCAGAAACAGCATGATGAGCAAATCCTAAAGATGGTTGACAAGGATTATCCTCAGACATCAACTATTATTGCAATGAAGAAAGAAGCTCAAAGATTGTATGCTCTGAGGTTCACCTACTAGTATAGGAAGGAACAGATTAGAATGTGGCCTGATCCAAGAATCATTCATAGGATCCACAAGAGAGAGGCTCCAGCATCTTATGCCAGAAGAACCAGAAGGATATTAAGTGCTGATATTATGCTAGGGTCAGTACTTGATCCTTGGGAGATAATCAATGACTTCAAGAGTGTGTACAACTCAGGCTCAAAGGCTCCAAAGTTTATAGAGAACAAAATGATCAAGAAAGGCTTGGTATATAGGAAACTTGAAAATGTTCAACAAAATGAGCTTTCTCTATTTTTGGAAGGGAAGCATCCTGATGAGTTTGTATACAGAGAGATTACTAGAGTTGAGCTGAATGATGGGACAACGGCCAGGTACTTGTCTGAGTACTATGGACCTGAGTCTTTCTTTGAAGGTGAACCTGAGAGGCTGACTCCAGAAGAGAAGGTAATACTGCTTGAGGCATATGTCAGGGAGTCCTTCAGGTTAGTATATAATCAATAGCTTTAATGAGAGGGGTTAATGCTCATAGTCCATTTCCCCAATGGAGTTCCCTCTCATATTTTGCTTGTTAGATTTTTTGGAAGCTGTTGATTATCAGGCATACATTTTAACTGGTCATTTTGATACTGATCTCAAAGAAAAAGACTTATCTTTCAGCCTGGAAATGAATAAGTGAGACCATCAATAAATTAGAGGTTTTTGGCTGCATTGGTTCAGGGGGAGTTTGTTGGACTAAAAGAACCAATGAGCCTGATCAGAAAAATCTCTAAGTCTCACAGCACTTATAACGACTGAAGAAGAACACAACAGCTGACATTCAATGTACTGAAGACACAAGATCTGAAGTGATATACAACAGCTGAAGTGCAATTCATCAGATGTTGTAATGTGTAGTTAAGTCTTCAGTAGTTTTCTTTCAGTTCTTGTAAAAGTCTGATGAGTAGTTTACTCATCAGATGTTTTAGTCTTTTTACTTCAGTAGTTTCAGTTCTTCAGTAGTTGTAAGAGAATGTCTTCAGATGTTGTAGACATTCTCAGTAGTTTAGTTATTTTCAGTTGTTTTGTTTTGTCTGTTAGGTGTCAACATCATGTGACATCATCAGACGTCACTGTCTCTATATAAGGGCAGTTGACATGTTTGTAATGTAACGAAGTTAATGATCTGAATGATATATTCCTTTTGCAGAAAGTTTCTCTCTCTATAACAAACTTGCTTTTACTGTTTGATTGAACTTTGTTCTTGCTATGATTATGCTAATTCAACTTTGAATTCCGCTGCTATACTCTATTAATTGTATCAATTGAGAACATCTGATCCTACACATGGGTATGTGCAAGTTGACACCGGTTGGAGGTGTATGTGTATGGCCGAACAAGAAATATGACAAAACCCTAATTTTTGAGCCTTTATAGCTCAAATACCTCAAGTTTGGCTGGGTAAATGCTCAGATCTACTGTACTTCCTTGTAGAGGAGGTTGAGAGCTACGCGTGGACACCAAGAACGCCCGATTTCGTCGAGAAACGAGTGTGATATGGAGCTTTGACGGTTGGAAATGGTGGTGAAAGGTGGAAATGAGAGGGAAACCCTCATTAAGGGATTTTATACTGTGGGTGGTGTTCGGGTTCGTTTTGGTTGCTCGGTTTGCGTTTTCGTTTCGTTTCCGGAATGTAACGCGTATTTTACGTGTTTTAAATAAAGGAATTACTTTTATTTATTTTTGATAAGTTTCAAATTGTAAAATATAAAATATTTTATTTTTCCTAATTTAATATCGTTTGTGTCGTTTTTGGTTTTCGTTTTCGTTTCGTCAGAATGCGTCACTATCACGCGTGTTCGAATCATCATTCGAACGAACACGTCGTTTATTTGGCTTTCTGAATTTTGTTTTCTACTTCCCTGTCATCATTTCAGAACGTTAAACTCACAGATATGTTTGCGTGAATCGTCACTCACGCAAACACACTATCAGTTCATTATTCTGAAACGACACTGCAATATTGCTTTAAATTGTATTTCCTCACTGTCGGACTCAACTAAACATCCTGTTTTCACTTTGTTTTCGTACTGATTTTTCGGCCATCTAATTCCTGTCATCTATGGATATCAGATCACAACCGACTTGTTCTTGTTATTTGTTTGAACACTGTTGTTTCCTTTGATTTGTTGTGTTATCTATACTTAGGTTTTCACCTAAATACTAACAACTTTTATTTATAATGAGTGTTGTACTTACGGCATTTAAGTTTACACATAAATACGTACAAATGTTTCTTATATTTTGAATTCTGTTAATACAAGTACTGTTCACAAACATGTATTTACATATAGTAAATAGTGAAAGTACACATACCGTACGGACTTGCCGGACGATCTGGTACTGAATGACATAGTCTCCCCTTGTTAAAGAAATTTCGTCACGAAATTTAAGCATCAAAATCGGGCTCTAATTCTCGAACAGTTGGGGATACTTTGTCTTCATGTCTCTTTACAATAGGCATACGGCTTCGTTTCAGTCTCTTGACTTCACGTTCCATAATCTCTACAGGATCTTCAATGAAATGTAATTGCTCGTCAACTTGTATTTCTTCCAACGGTATGATCAATGACTCGTCAGTTAGACACCTCTTGAGATTTGATACATGAAACACATCGTGTACTCCGCTGAGTTCATCAGGGAGTTTAAGTCTGTATGCCACAGAACCTATGCATTGAGTAATCTCAAACGGTCCGACATACCTTGGTGCTAACTTGCCCTTAGCACAAAAACGAACTACGCCTTTCCATGGGGACACTTTCAACATCACTCGGTCTTCCATGTCGAATTCAAAGGATTTCGTCGTTTGTCTGCGTAACTCTTTTGACGGCTACGTGTAGCTTGTAACCGTTGTTGTATCTAGGCTATCTTATCAGTAGTCTCCTAAATAAGTTCGGGCCCAGTGATTCTGTTGTCTCCCACTTCGGTCCAACAAATTGGAGACCGACATTTTCTACCATATAGTGCTTCGAACGGAGCACATCCAATGCTGATGTGGTAGCTGTTGTTGTAGGAGAAATCAATGAGTGGTAAGTGTTGATCCCAACTTCCACCGAAGTCTAGAATGCATGTCCTCAACATATACTCTAGTGTTTGAATGGTTCGCTCACTTTGTCCATCCGTCTATGGATGATAAGCGGTGCTCAAGTTAACACTTGTCCCTAAGGATTGTTGCAATGATTTCCAGAACCACAATGTGAATCGACTGTCCCGGTCTGAAATAATAGACAATGGCACACCGTGCCGAACTACTATTTCATCCACATATAGTCTTGCTAACTTTTCCATCTTGTACGTTTCTCTGATCGGCAAGAAATGTGCGGACTTGGTCAATCTATCAATGATGACCCAAATCGAATCATGTCCGCTGGAAGTGCTGGGTAGCTTGGTAATGAAATCCATAGCTATTTGTTCCCACTTCCATTGTGGTATCTCTGGCTGTTCCAGCAAACCCGAAGGTTTCTGGTGTTCGGCTTTGACTTTGGCACATGTGATGCATTTGCCAACATAAGTGACAATATCTTTCTTCATACCTGGTCACCAATAAAACGACCTAAGATCTTGGTACACCTTATCGGCACCAGGATGAACAGAATATCGTGTCTTGTGTGCCTGTTCAAGTATCAGGGTTTGAAGTTCATCTATTTCCGGGATCCAAACATGACCCAGATAATAGATAACTCCATCTTGTCTTGTCTCTAAATGTTTATCGGCTCCACAATCGAGCTCACGTTTCAAATTGCCTCTTGCCACTGCTTCTTGTTGTGCTAGTATGATTTGATCTTTCAAACGTGTTTTCACGGTCATTCCCATTGCTAGAACGCGCAAGGGTTTGACTCTTTCCTTCCGAATCAAAGCATCTGCAACAACATTTGCTTTGCTCGGATGGTATTTGATAACACAATCGTAATCGTTCAGGAGCTCAACCCAACGTCTCTGTCTCATGTTAAGCTCCTTCTGATCAAATATGTGCTGTAAACTCTTGTGATATGTGAAGATAGTGCATTTGGTACCATACAGGTAGTGTCTCCAAATCTTTAAAGCAAAGACAACAGCTCCCAATTCTGGATCGTGTGTTGTGTAGTTTTTCTCGTGTATCTTCAACTGTCTTGAGGCGTAAGCAATGACTTTGTCTCGTTGCATCAAAACACATCCGAGTCCTTGATGGGAAGCATCACAGTAAACTACAAAGTCATCATTGCCTTCTGGGAGTGTTAAAATTGGAGCATTGCACAATCTTTGTTTCAATGTCTGGAATGCCTCCTCTTGTTTTTGTGTCCACACAATAGGTTCACTCTTCTGTGTGAGTTTGGTGAGAGGCAAAGCTATCTTAGAGAAATTCGAAATAAATATCCTGTAATAACCTGCCAGTCCCAAGAATGATCTGATCTCTGTTGGTGTTTTAGGCACAACCCAATTCTTGATTGCCTCAATCTTGGCAGGATCCACGTGAATGCCATTGATGTTAATCACGTGACCCAAGAACTGAACTTCTCTTAACCAGAATTCATACTTAGAGAATTTGGCGTAGAGTCGTTCTTCTTTCAGGAGTTCCAGACTGTTCTGAAGTGTTGTTCATGTTCCTTCTCGTTCTTTGAGTAAATCAGTATATGATCAATAAAGACGATAACGAACTGATCTAAGTACGGCTTGCACACTCGATTCATTAAATCCATGAACACTGTCGGTGCGTTTGTCAATCCGAATGGCATCACCCCATGAACTCGTAGTGACCATATCGGGTACAAGATGTCGTCTTTGGTATGTCCTCCTCTTGAATCTGGAGCTGATGATAACCTGATCTCAGGTCTATCTTTGAGAAGTACTGAGCTCCCTATAACTGATCAAACAAATCATCAATCCTCGGTAACGGGTACCGATTCTTGATGGTGAGTTTGTTGAGCTCTCTGTAATCAATGCACATCCTGAAAGATCCATCCTTCTTCTTAAGAAAAAGAACCGGAGCTCCTCATGGGGAAAAGCTCGGTCGGATGAATCCTTTGTCGAGTAGTTCTTGTAATTGATTGGACAACTCCTGCATTTCTGATGGTGCAAGTCTGTAAGGAGACTTAGCTACAGGAGTCGCTCCCCGAATCAAATAAATTCGGAACTACACCGATCTCTTGGGTGGCAGTCCCGGCAAGTCATCCGGAAACACGTCCGCATAGTGTTTCACAATTGGTACATCTTGAATCTTGATTGCTTTCTTGTCTTTCTCGACCACGTGAGCTAGGAATGCGACACATTGTTTTCTGAGGTACTTGCAAGCCTTCATGCACGATATTATCTTGACACTGTGTGTCGCTTGATCTCCATGAATTTCCAAAATCCCATTGTTCTCCACTGGAATGCGTAGTAACTTCTCGGAACAGATGAACTCAACTCGATTAAGAGATAGCCAATCCATTCCGATGATGATGTCGAAACTGCCCAGCTCCATCGGTATCAAGTCGATGGAAAATGTGTGATCGCCAAGTGTTAGTGGGCAATTCCTAAGTATTGTGTCTACTGTGATCTGTTAGTCATTTGCTATCTCAATAGTGTAAAGGGAATCTAACAATTCCTCAACATAATTAAGATGGCATGCAAAATCGGATGAGATAAAACTCTTATCCGCACCAGTGTCAAATAATATGGATGCATAGAAGTCAGATAAGAGAAATGTACCCGTGATCACATTCGGGTACTGTCGTGCATCAGCAGCTCCGATCTGAAAGGCTCGTCCTCTTGCTGCTAGAGCCCTTGAATTTCCAGCCTTTCTTTCTTTTTCCTTCTTCAGTGCCCCGGAGGCAACCATCACATCTGTCAATGTCGCCGACAGCGTGACAGCCATCTCCATAGTAGTGGGATGGGCAGATATCAAATGCCCTTGAATGCAGGACGGCAGTCCACCGACATACCGTTCGATTATCTTCTCCAGTGTTGGCACCACGTCCAGTGCCAATGTTGCTAGCTCATGAAAACTAGGTGGTGTAGGCCAGATGCCCAGCACCAATCATGACTAGGTTGAGCAGTTCAGTCTCAACCTTCTTCAGTTCATTCCGGGGGCAAAACTTTGCCCGTAGCATAGCCTTGAAGTCATCCCAAGGCATAGACCGGGCCTCATCCCTGCCCCTAATATGAACTTGAGCGTTCCACCAAGTTAACGCTCTTTTGTGGAATGAGCCAACAGCATATCTTACCTTGTACAGATCAGGACAGCCACTAATGTCGAGGGTGGTTTCCATTTTCTCAATCCATTGGATTAATCCAACGGCACCCTCACTGCCACTGAAACTGGGTGGCTTGCATCCTACAAAGTTCTTGCAGGAATAGCCCTGATGTTGTCGAGTATTGCCACTACCCTCTCCAGATGAGTTGGCAACGTTGTTGCTGTTGTTGGTGTTGATCTGGTTCATCATCTCCAGGGTCACATCCCTCAGTTGACTAGTCAGAAGAGTGGCCAGTGCCATAGTAGAAGGATCCAGAACATGTGGCGGCGGAGGAGGAGGTGAAGGTGTAGGAGAGTCAGCAAGTGAAGGTGTAGATGAGTGTGGTGCTAAATCTTGTGGTGGTGGCAGTATAGCAAGTGGTTGTCTTCTTGGCGGTATTCTGATCATAACCGAAAGAAAATCAGTTAGTGTAGTGATCAGACGCAGAAGACATATGCAAATAGAATCCTATGTCATATGATCTCTACATGAGGGTCCCTAGGTTATAGTCTAGGCCACACCGTTTATGTAATATGACCCATATTTCTCAATAATCATGGCTTTGATACCAATCTGTCACACCCCGAGCCAGCGGGAACGGATCGATTTTCCCGTCGGGCGGAAGGTTCCCGGGGCGCGATATCGTGAGTGATAATTGAAATGATCAGATTGTTTACATAGCACATGATAATTAAATGAGAAATGCTAACATGATAATCAAATAGAATTACAAAGTTAAATTACATTGTTTCCTCATAATTTAACTAAGTCTAATCAAAAGAATCAATGAGTTTATATCTTGTATCTGTACAAGATATACAAAAGATGATTCATTGTTATTGTCATCAAAAGTAGGCAACACAAAAGTAGCTAGGCCTTCTTAAAGTCCACTAGCTAAATCCCTGTAATCCTGGTAACAACGCATGTTCGTCACCTGAGAAAACATGTATTTAAACAAAGTCAACACTAGGTTGGTGAGTTCATAAGTATGATAATTGAAAACCTTGATTTATTCACATGCACAATCACAACGTTATTTCTGTTCCTTGTATGTTGTTTGATTCACCCAATCACCCAATGGCCTCTCCATAGTTATATTTGCAAATAATATCTCATCCTATTAGTTATGCTTATATATAGGGCTTGTTCCCTTACATATGCCCTATTAGTTATGCTTATATTTGCAAATAATATCTCATCCTTATGACTTCATTTGAGGTTACGATTACTTAGGTAAACGATGTGGGATTTTTTTAATTGTTGCAGATCCAATTGGTTCAGATACGACGAGTGCAAGAGTTCAGCTAGACACCTGGGAGGTTTTCAATTTTTTTAATTTCTTGGTATTTTTATTATGCAGGTGTAGCTTTTACTGCCTTTTTGTTCCCAAAAGGATAGGATTTATGAAACATTTGTTTTCAAATCTTTGTTAATTTTAAATGTGTTACTACTGCAGTTAGATGTTTAATTTTTTTAGAGCATAGGTAGTGAAAAATACAAAACTTGGCATGTGAAACATGAATAGATTTATGATATATCACTTCTAGTGTAGCAAACGAACAAAGGATCTGGTCATGTACACTCTTTATATATATATTTTATATTTGAGGAAATTTTGTACTCTATTTTAAAAATTACAAAGGATCCTACTCTTTTGAAATAATCTCCTACAAACTTGCATAATTTTATAGTATTTTAATGCATAATATTTAATAGTGTCTAACCATGATTTAAGAAAAAAAAAAGGAATTACATATTGTAACTTCACACCAAAACAGGGCTTAGGTGGCGTTTGTTTTATCAGATGTAAAACTTCTGCAGTCTGCGAACCACATCTTCAGACTTCTGTATCAAAGTTGGACAAAATATCTACCAACTGAGTGTTTGCTTTTTTTAACTCTGCATACTCACTAGCATAATATTCAACTTTCCCCATTTCTTCACCGACGCGCATCACCAATGAAAATCCTCGCAGCAGCCACTGCAATTGAGGCAGACGTCGTCTCCGCCTCGAACGCAATCTCCGATGATTCCATCTTGACTGGAGAGACACACACCAATTTTAGCGCCACCAAGAATCCTAAAGCTATCATGAAAAAAACGAAGAATAAGAAGAAGACGAATAACGTCCCTGCTAATCCATCGCAACAATTGTTGAATTTGGTTTCAACATCTTCTTCAACATCTAATAATTTGCATTCATGAACAAAAGGTATTGCATATCCGCCAACAGAAGAAACCCTAGGGATTTCAGCGGTCCCGATTAGGTAATTGTTAAAAATTTATAGCAGTATGACATTTTCCCACCATTTCAAATAATGCATTTTGTGATCGAGGTGGTTGTTCTTATTTCACATCAATTGTTAATTTTAATATAATTAAAAAAAAGGATTAGTGTTGCGTGAAGATGTTCAAGGTTTGCAGAAAAGATTCTAATCGCAATTCGTATGTTTGACTTTAACGAGTATAAATAACTTCGGGTTAGTTTCGTGTTAAATCCGTAAACCTAGTTTCTTCATGGTTTCGAATTGAATGCATCAATCATGAAAATATGAATTTTCATTAAATTTTTACAGTAATAGAAAAAAAGGTAACATTTTACATGTAAATATTTCCCTACTTATTGATCTATGTCCGCATTAATTAAGAATAAAAAGTATTAAAGCCTAACATGTGATGTCAGCAAAGTAGCTTATGGTAAATTTTACAAGATTAAAACCACAAATAAACCTCGAATGCTTTTAAAAAAGACGGAAAAAAAATGAATGAATGATTTAGTAGGATACATTAGAAGAAGACATTACGATAATGCAAAGTTAGCCTATTCTTAAATCATTAGTACACCACACGTTTTAGAAAGTCAGATTGAATTTTAAATCATCTATCTTCAAATATTGTGCTTGTCAATCACATTCTAGACAAGGGCAAATCGTTATTATCTCTTGTTATTGAATGGAATAAGTTGACAATAACATTTAAGAATATGTAAAAAAATAAATTATTTGGCTAACATAACAACTTGATACATCAACTTGATAATTGCTAACATACAAATTGTATTAATTACATATTTTCATTCAATTTAGTATTTGCTCAAACACATTGTCAACTTTCTAGCGTTAACATAATGACATCTTATACGATTACTTTAATAATTTATTAATAATTTAGTACCAAAGGGGATTTGCCCTAGTGGTACCCCCATGGCTTTCCAAATGAAAGGTCATGGGTTCAAATCCCTCTCAAGGCGAAATAGGGGTCCTTGAGAGGTCAGGGGGTTTTCCGGTGCAGCTTCCTCCTGTGGTGATGGTGGGGTCTCAACGGAGGTCATGGTAACTAGACCTTGGTGACATGGCCTGTAAACAGTGGTTCACACGTTGAGATCAAATGTCGTTCAAAAAATAATAATTTATTAAAATGTTTAGAGTTAATTGATGGTGGGGTCTCAACAGAGGTCATGGTAACTTGATACAACAATTTGATAATTACTAACTTACAAGTTGTATTAATTACATATTTTCTTACCAGTCAAATATTATAGCATTTGCTCAAACACATGGTCAGCTTTCTAACATTAACGTAATCACCGTTAAGTATTTTTTAAAATCAATAAATATCATTAGCTAAAACACGAAAGAATCCATCACCCTTGACTTCTTCCGCAAAAATGTCACCTTCGTTGATCATCATCTTCACTATCTTAATGCTCCTCATTTCCCAATCTCAATATTCGTCATTAATGCCATCGACGATGACAGCTTCTCTACTTATGAAGTAGTCAAATCATACATATTTCAGAATGGCTTCTCTTTCGATCGATGTCACCGGCTACCAACTTGATAAACCCATCGGAAGATTCACAGTGTTCTTCAATATGCAAGTCCTTTTAAAATCTATACAGTATTCTTTTGTTTTGGCGAAAAAGGCAGCTAGCTCCTTGATACATAGGTCCTTCTAAAATCTTTGAAAGGATTGGTTAAATGGCTTATCAACTCGAGTTGTTACAAGAACTTTCAAACGTTCATCATGTTTCGAATCTAAATAAGTGATAAGCCGAGAAAATCTTCATATACCTCTAGATGAAGTTAGTATTGATGAAACATAGTGAAATTTGTAAATATAGTCGACCTAGAAATCAAGAAACTCAAAAATAAATGTATTCCAATAGTCTTGGTCAAATGAATACCAAGTATCCACATCAATTTAATCAAAATTCTTCCTAATTTCGAAACAAAATTACCTAAAATATGATAGAGCATAACCTTTAAGATTTTTGCAAATAAATTTGAAATATAATCATGTTAAATTGTAATAAACCAAAAATTTATGGAATTTCTTAAAAGATTCGATTCATAACTACATTCAAGTATACATAAAGTAATATAACTGTATATATAGTGATTTTATCATATGAAAGGCTGATATTAGAAAGAAAACCCTTATATTTGCCGTTGATTTTGATTCTTTAAAATAAATATGTAGTCCATATTAACCCAAATTAAAATTGATTTGTTTATTCAAAACCTAATTTTGTATTCAGGTTTAGTGTTAACCATATATTTATTTTCAATATTCCAAATTAATGGCCTAGATAGGGTTTTCTCTATAAGATCGGGTTTTCACAGGATACAATCCCTATGTATCTACACACACATATGTAACACCCCAAATTTTCTATGTTATGATCCATAATGAAACTTCTTCCAATAATTGTGCTATGATGATTGTACGAATACGATAAGTTATGGTAGTTAGGCAACAATGCCATAATAAGCAAACTAAGCTTTAAACCATTATCACATTATCCAAGAAATATATATAAGGTTTAATAACATTAGTTTTTGAAGATGATAAAACAACGTTGAAAATGAGTGTAAGCAGAATTGGCAAACGATGCTCATATTGAATGTTATGACAAACCGAATTTTGAACGGTAATTAACAAATGACCCCTATAGTCGTAGCATACTTAGGAGGCGTGATATATATGGTTTTAAATAGGTTTAAAAATCATGAATATGGACGACATATAATCACAATCGATGGACGGCTAGCAATAACTTTTCTAAACATGTTTAGCTAGAACAACCTAGTAAAATTTTGAATTTGACTAATTTAACTAGTAAAGATAGTCAAACTGTCTGCCAATTCGACTCGTTATTTATAACAACTTATTAGTTGAAATAAGATTACCATATGATTCGTTAAAGACTAAAATAACAGATTCATGATTTTTAAACCTATTTAAAACCATATATATCACGCCTCCTAAGTATGCTACGACTATAGGGGTCATTTGTTAATTACCGTTCAAAATTCGGTTTGTCATAACATTCACTATGAGCATCGTTTGCCAATTCTGCTTACCAAGAGAACTGCAAAAGTGACGACATATAATCACAATCGATGGACGGCTAGCAATAACTTGTCTAAACATGTTTAGCTAGAACAATCTAGTAAAATTTTGAATTTGACTAATTTAACTAGTAAAGATAGTCAAACTGTCTGCCAATTCGACTCGTTATTTATAACAACTTATTAGTTGAAATAAGATTACCATATGATTCGTTAAAGACTAAAATAACAGATTCATGATTTTTAAACCTATTTAAAACCATATATATCACGCCTCCTAAGTATGCTACGACTATAGGGGTCATTTGTTAATTACTATTCAAAATTCGGTTTGTCATAACATTCACTTTGAGCATCGTTTGCCAATTCTACTTACACTCATTTTCAACTTTGTTTTATCATCTTCAAAAACTAATGCCATTAAACCTTAACTATATTACTTGGATAATGTGATAATGGTTTAAAGCTTAGTTTGCTTATTATGGCATTGTTGCGTAACTACCATAAGTTATCGTATTCGTACAATCATCATAGCAAAAATATTGGAAGAAGTTTCATTATGGATCATAACACTATAAATTTGGGGTGTTACATATGTGTGTAGATACATAGGGATTGTATCCTGTGAAAACCCGATCTTATACAGAAAACCCTATCTAGGCCATTAATTTGGAATATTGAAAATAAATATGTGGTTAACACTAAACCTGAATAAAAAAATTAGGTTTTAAATAAACAAATCAATTTTAATTTGGGTTAATATGGACTACATATTTATTTTCAAGATTCAAAATCAATGGCAAATATAAGGGTTTTCTTTCTAATATCAGGCTTTCATATGATACAATCACTATATATACAGTTATATTACTTTATGTATGCTTGAATGTAGTTATGAATCGAATCTTTTAAGAAATTCCATAAATTTTTGGTTTATTACAATTTAACATGATTATATTTCTAATTTATTTGCAAAAATCTTAAAGGTTACGCTCTATTATATTTTAGGTAATTTTGTCTCGAAATTAGGAAGAATTTTGATTAAATTGATGTGGATACTTGGTATTCATTTGACCAAGACTATTGGAATACATTTATTTTTGAGTTTCTTGATTTCTGGGTCGACTATATTTACAAATTTCACTATGTTTGATCAATACTAACTTCATCTAGAGGTATATGAAGATTTTCTCGGCTTATCACTTATTTAGATTCGAAACATGATGAACGTTTGAAAGTTCTTGTAACAACTCGAGTTGATAAGCCATTTAACCAATCCTTTCAAAGATTTTAGAAGGACCTATGTATCAAGGAGCTAGCTGCCTTTTTTGCCAAAACAAAAGAATACTGTATAGATTTTAAAAGGACTTGCATATTGAAGAACACTGTGAATCTTCCGATGGGTTTATCAAGTTGGTAGCCGGTGACATCGATCGAAAGAGAAGCCATTCTGAAATATGTATGATTTGACTACTTCACAAGTAGAGAATCTGTCATCGTCGATGGCATTAATGACGAATATTGAGATTGGGAAATGAGGAGCATTAAGATAGTGAAGATGATGATCAACGAAGGTGACATTTTTGCGGAAGAAGTCAAGGGTGATGGATTCTTTCGTGTTTTAGCTAATGATAGTTATTGATTTTAAAAAATACTTAACAGTGATTACGTTAATGTTAGAAAGCTGACCATGTGTTTGAGCAAATGCTATAATATTTGACTGGTAAGAAAATATGTAATTAATACAACTTGTAAGTTAGTAATTATCAAATGGTTGTATCAAGTTGTTATGTTGGCCCAATAATTTAAATTTTTTATGACGTGGCACCTGACGTGGCACCTGTTATAGAGTGTCAATAAAAAAATATGTTGAAAGTTGAGAGTGTCAATAAACATTTACTCAGTTGAAAGTATTATCGGTCAAGAGGTCAAAGTTGGGACTATTTAAATCCAGTAACCCTAAAATTTATAAAAGTTTGGGACTATTAGTGCAAAATCATCATATTACAAGGATCAATTGTGTAATTAACTCTAAACATTTTAATAAATTATTAAAGTAATCGTATAAGATGTCATTATGTTAACGCTAGAAAGTTGACAATGTGTTTGAGCAAATACTAAATTGAATGAAAATATGTAATAAACACAATTTGTATGTTAGCAATTATCAAGTTGATGTATCAAGTTGTTATGTTAGCCAAATAATTTATTTTTTTACATATTCTTAAACGTTATTGTCAACTTTTTCCATTCAATAACAAGAGATAATAACGGTTTGCCCTAAACATAACATTTGAAGCCGGATGAATGACGAGCACAATATTTGTAGCTAGATGAGCAACTTACTTCCATCAAAAAATCATTTAAAATTCAAACTGGCTTTCTAAAACGTGTAGTGTACTAATGTTTTAAGAATAGGCTAAGTGGCTAACTTTGCATTATAGTACTGTCTTCTACTTATGTATCCTACTAAATCATTCATTCTTTTTTTTTTGTCTTTTTAAAAGCACTCGAGGTTTATTTGTGGTTTTAATCTTGTAAAATTTACTATAAGCTACTTTGCTGACATTACATGTTAGGCTTTAATACTTTTTATTCTTAATTAATGCGTACATAGATCAATAAGTAGGGAAATATTTACATGTAAAATATTACCATTTTTTCTAATACTGTAAAAATTTAATGAAAATTCATATTTTCATGATTGATGCATTCGAAGCCATGAAGAAACTAGGTTAACAGATTTAACACGAAACTAACCCGAAGTTATTTATACTCGTTAAAGTCAAACATATTTGTGTATTAGAATCTTTTCTGCAAACCTCGAACATCTTCACGAAACACTAATCTTTTTTTTAATTATATTAAAATTAACAATTGATGTGAAATAAGAACAACCACCTCGATCACAAAATGCATTATTTGAATGGTAGGAAAATGTCATACTGCTATAAATTTTTAACAATTACCTAGTGGGTGCATCAAGTTACGTTAGAAAAATAAATGAGTTCTTGCAACTTTAAAAAAATTAGTGGCCTTTTACTATCATCAAAAAAATAATGTTACAGCTAAGTCTTCATGGTTTAAGTATGATATCAATTAATCACACTAAGGTGTTGTTTG
Source organism: Mikania micrantha (assembly GCA_009363875.1). Classification (NCBI taxonomy): domain Eukaryota; kingdom Viridiplantae; phylum Streptophyta; class Magnoliopsida; order Asterales; family Asteraceae; genus Mikania; species Mikania micrantha. The sequence goes on from CM018697.1 coordinate 28,130,109, forward strand.
TTTGTTTTTTTTTTAAAAAAAAAAATATTCCTAGCATCTTCTGTCTACACCGCGCATATCACGGGCAGAGATTGGAGCCTGCAGATTGTTTGTTTTCTCGAAAACATTTTATTAAAAAACCTTTGTTTGTCATCTTCTTGGTGCAGACATGTATCAAGTCCTTCTCATCTCTTTCCCTCTCCTTCCAGCCGTTCCTTCACCGTTGTCAATCCACTGCCGTCCCTCATCGGTCATCCCACTGGCGCAGCTCCACTACCCTCCTTCCTTCGCCGTCCCTCCACCACCACCCCTCCAACCTGATCAACAAAAGCATCGATCAACATTCCAAGAGGAAGAGTAAGCACATCGGGGCCGCTGAAATCCCTAGGGTTTCTCCGGTTGGCGGATAGGCCATACCTTTTGTTATTGAATGCAAATTATTAGATGATGAAACCAAATTCAACAATTGTTGAGATGGATAAGCAGGGACGTTCTTCGTCTTCTTCTTATTCTTCATTTTTTTCTTGATAGCTTTAGGATTCTTGGTGGCGTTAATTGGTGTGTGTCTCTCTGGTCAAGATGAAATCATCAGAGATTGGGTTCGAGGCGGAGCCGACGTCGGCCTCAATTGCAGCGGCTGCTGCGATAATTTCCATTGGTGATGCGCGTGGGTGAAAAAATGGGGAAAGTTGAATATTATGCTAGGGGGTATGCAGAGTTAAAAAAACAACACTCGGCTGATATTTTGTCCAACTTTGATACAGATGTCTGCAGATATGGTTCGCAAACTGCAGAAGTTTTACCTTTGAAAAAACAAACACCACCTAAGCCCTATTTTGGTGTGACGTTACAATATGTAATTCCTTTTTTCTCTTAAATCATGGTTAAAAACTATTAAATATTATGCATTAAAATACTATAAAATTATGCAAGTTTGTAGGAGATTATTTCAAAGAGTAGGATTATTTGTAATTTTTAAAATTGAGTACAAAATTTCCTCAAATATAAAATATATATATAAAAAGAGTGTACATGACCGGATCCTTTGTTCGTTTTGGATAATTTTTTTTAATGGATCAAAATTAGCAACCCATTGTTGCACCAACCTTTGGCGGGTATCTTTTTTATTATTATTTTAAATTTCAAGTGACACATGGTAGAAGTGTTCAGTTTTCGAATATGACTCGAAAAAATCGAAAATCGATTCGATTCGATTTCAATTCGAAAAACACCAGGTCGAAATTCTATTAGAAATTTCGTATTCGAAATTCGATATTTTTCAATTTGATTCGAAATTCGAATTTCAATTATTTATATATTTACTATATTTAAAAAATAGGCTTTTTAGTTAGGTAGTTTAATTTATAAAAATTGAAAGACTATTGTTAATTTAATTATAAAATACCCATAATTTTAACACTTTTAAATACGCTAAACCTAAACATTCACAACAAAAGCGTCAATCATGAAGCTCGAAAAATTGATCATTTTGATTGTTAACTTCTAATATTTTGATTACTTGTCACTTTATGTTTTTTGTATGTTATCATTGTCATTATATATTCAACTTTTATCATTTTATTAGTTTAAATGATATCTCTAATATTACTACTTAGATGTTGGTTATTTGATTTTTGAATGTTTAAAGTTTTGATTATTTGATATTTTGAATATATAAAGATATCAAGTATAAACAATTTTTTAATTAAATTCAAATGAAACCAATTAAAATTCTAATCAAATTCAGAGCAAATTCGGATCGAATTCGAATTCCGAATTCGAATAGAATCGAATTTGAATTTAAGAATGAATTCGAATTTTGAATTCGAATTGTTTTTTCGAATTGATTTCAAATTCGAATGCTCTCTAAAAATTCAAATTTTGAAATCATTCGATTCAAAATATTCGAGTTATTTGAGATTTGATTCAATGAACACCCCTAACACATGGTAAATTTTACTTCGTTTATGTTATTTTTTTTTGGTTATGTTGGGTTGATTGTGAATGATAGTGAAAAAAATTAAGTTTTGCTGGTTGTATAGATGAAAGAAAGATAAATTAATTCTTCAATGAATATTTTAGGCTGATTGGTTGTGGATAAGAGTATTCTTAGTTCTCGCTTTACCTAATTATGAGAAGAAACCGGATCACTTTAGCTTATGTTGTGAAATACATACATATATATATATATATATATATAATATATATATAGGGTAAAGATCCTATAATAACCCTCTCTTATTGCATAACCCGAAATAACCCTGCAAGATGAACCCGAATCTTTGGTTTTTTTTTCAAAATCTTAGTTTTACATGTACAAAAATATGTTCTTTTATGTGTTTGAGCAAATTCTTTTTCGTTTGTGATCCTACATCAATGTAATTTGCCTTACAGCAGTGTAATAAAAGAAAAAGAATTTGCTCAAACACATAAAAGAACATATTTTTGTACATGTAAAACTAAGATTTTGAAAAAAAAAACAAAGATTCGGGTTCATCTTGCAGGGTTATTTCGGGTTATGCAATAAGAGAGGGTTATTATAGGATGCGGATCCTATATATATATATATATATATATATATATATATATATATATAAGCATTAACTCAAATAACTCAGCCAAGATGAAGCCGAATTTTGGATTTTTTTTAAATCATTGTAACGCATTTAGAGCACTTTCTTCTTTTATGGATTTGCGTAAATTCAACACCGTTTAATACGTAATATAATTATAAGTTTTGGGGCTAAAACAGTTACAGTATTGTAAGTCAAAAAAATACAACGATGTTACGCCTTAAACTGTGTTAAATTTACGCAAACTTATAAAAGAAGAAAGTATTTTAAATATGTTGCAACAACAGAAGATATTCTATTGATAGCCCGTAGCATGGTTCAACTATCAGATCAGTAGAAGATTCTTTGAATACATCTTTATAAATGTCTTTTGTAGTCTAGGTAATTAATTTAAAAGTCAATGAAGTCATTTGTATTAAGTATAATTTATATGGTTTGGTCTGTCAAGCCATAATATAATGCAAGAATTTGCTTTAATTTGTTTCTAATGTTTTGTCCAGCCTTGTATTTCTACAAGAATACAGTTGTATCTTTTAGTATATAATCTCTCATTTGTAACATGATAATTCATGTAGTTTGCTAATAGTCTTGTACACTTTACTTGTGAGAGAAATATATATTGAGCTTGAAGTATTTACTTTAATTAACTTTTTTCTTTTGCTAGTGTGATTGAGATCATGTTGATAGAGTATTCTGTATATATCAACTTGTAAGAAAGGTGTTTCACATGCAAAGCGTACGAAGTATACGTGATAAAATCAGTCAAACATTAAATCACGCATATATGAAGTTATCACGCATAAATCATCTGCTTCATAATTCCATCTGTGAGTGATAATTATGTGTCTGCATAATAAAATTAACAGCTAACTTTATTATTATCTTATGACGTAGACTCCGTATACTTTGCACAACGGACTTTGATTTCATATTGACCTACTCCAACTACCATCTCGAATTCAGTATAAATACATGCACTTGATACAAGGTTGGATGTGCACATCACTAACAATATTCACCAGCTGTTAAGGTATCAATCTTAACATCCACCTGCAATTATTCTTCATGAGCTCGTAGGTGGTGTTGATTTGAAATTAATGTTACTTCCCATCTTGTATACTTGCAGACCTGTAGATAACTAGATACCATAACGTGAATATCGGCCGTACGGACGGAAAGTGAGACAGAGATGAACCGTCGTCCACGAAAATTTGGTACTATATACTTCTTTATGTGCATCGGGAAAAAAAATCATGCTTCTTATAGAAAGCAATATATGAGTAATCTAAGAATATATAAACATATATATATATATATATATATATATATATATATATATATATATATATATATATATATATATATATATCATACTACTAATAAATGATTCCAAATAAATGCGACATAAATAAGGCAGCATTATAGACCGATGAATGAGAATGCTTGAGTGGGAATCGTCTTAGCAACTGGCTATAGACATGACTAAAGCCGCCGGGAGAGGAGAGACCAATTTTCATTATTGCGAACCTATAGGTCCTTAGTAGCGTTGACAAAGAAAAACTGCCGGTTAAAAGACAACGAATCTTTTGATTTATATCTTCATTATATAGATATTTTATATAGAATAATGAATAATAATGACAATTTTAGGCCAGCTTGACAAGCCTCTTGCTCTAAGGTGCGAAGATGAAGATATATTTTTTATGAATTCCATTCCACTTATCGATCCTGGCCCAGAAAAGTAACCGCCCAGGGCCCTATTGATGAATGAAAGAAAGGCTTTATGAGCCCTGTAAGCCCAAACCTGTGTAGAGTGGATCGTTCAACACCTGCGGCACAAACCATTTTTGACCTATTGGCATTCCCACATCTACTTTCTTATTTAATTTAAATGATAATTAAATAAAAAACATTCCTTTCTTTATAAAATTATATTTAAGGAGTGTTTAATTAAAAACTTTTTCTAATTAATTTAGTATTAGTGTTAAATCCTATTAATATTATTTTTTATAGAACAAAACCATGTATTTTGTTTTATTTTAAATTGAAACAAAGTTTGTTATTTTTCAAATATTAATTCTATTAACAATTTATTACAAAAATTTATTAATTGATAACAGCTTTTTTAATTTTTGAAATTCATAATATAAGCATAAACACAATAAAAAATTTTAATTTAAAATACAACACAAATATGACGTAAAAAAATGTTTTAAGATTTATATCATAATCATACTTTTTTTATATTGTTTTATGTAATAAAATTCTTTTAATTATATACTTAAATTTAATAAAGCATCATAAAGTTACATAATTTTTATTTTTAAACCCGTGTGATACACGGGTCTATAACCTAGTATATATATATATATATAGGAAAAGGTTCCTAAGAAAACCACAATTTTGGAGAAAACTAAGAAAATTAATCACAATTGTTATCAATCAATTTCTTTTTTCGTTTTTTGTTTTACATTTTGTTTTATTATAAGGTTATATTTATTCATAAAAAGAAAAAATTAAAAAAATAAATGTAATTCATGTTATTACATATATGTAACTCATTGATTACATATATGTAACTTGTAAACTACATATATGAGTTACATATATGTAACTTTATAGGTTGTATATACGTAACTTCATAATCTACATATTTTTATTAAAAAATATTTGTTTATAATATTTCTAAGCTAATAATAAAAAATCATTAATTTTTTTTAAAATTGATTGGTTAGTATGAGTTTTCTTAGTTTTCTCCAAAGTGAGGAGTTTTCTTTTGAACCATCCCCTATATATATAGGGTGTGGTTCCTTTGTTAACACATGTATATTGCGTTAAACGAATAACTACATCTTATTACTTTGCTGCCCATATTAAAGTAAATCTAACGATGTAGGTTTTTTCTTCTTTTTTTATATTAATGTAAGTGAACCTTACATTAATTAAAAAAGATGAAAAAACATACACCTTTAAATTTACTTTAATGTGGCCCCAAAGTAATAAGATATACTTAATCGGTTAACGTAATAAGAAATGGTTAATTTTTTATCATCTATATATATATATATATATATATATATTTATAGGGGATTAATTAAATGAAAACCTTGTTTTAGTGAGAAAACCATGAAAACTCATGTAAAACGAACGTATTTTTTTTTGAAATTTTTTTACAGGTTTGTAACATTTTTTGGGACACTTTTATAAAAAAAAAAATCAAAAAAGCGCCGAAGAAATATTTTTAAAAAAATATTTTATAAGTTTTTTGACGTTGTAAAACATACGTAACACTGAGTCACATCTGACGTAAACGCTGTACGTTTTTACGTATGTTTTACAAATTTTCTTTTTTAGTTGTGTTACGTATGTTTTACACAGCGGTTTGCTGGGTTTTCACAATAAAAAGTGGTTTTCAAATTATCCCTACCCTATATATATATATATTTAAAGGGGTTGGTTTATGTACAAAGAGGATAAACGATACTAAGCGTAAGAATGAATCAGAACGCGCCATGTGTCATCTAGGAAAGGGTATAATCGTCACACAAAATTACATACCACATTATACAAAATCACAAACCATGGTACCGGATAATCACGGACAAAGTGTAAAGCATGATAAATGAAATCACAGACCATCACTTGACACCTATAATCAAGGAATTACCTAGATAAATCACGGACCGTAATTTAACACTCATAATTAAAGACAAACTGCATAAATCACGTATCAAATAATCACGGACCGTGTTATATAAAAATCACAGACCGTCATTTTAAATGCATAATCAAATAACCAACTGCATAATTACATATCAATAATCACAGACCAAACTTGAAAATCACGGATCACATAAAAAAAATCGAAAAAAAACTATAGCAATGACATACTCAAATTAAAGACAATAAAATTCACAATTTTATGGTGTAATTTTTTTAAAAAAAATGATTAGGTATTTAAAAGTTGTCCGATTTAAAAAAATAGTGTAACTTGATTTACCCACAAAAAAGTCAACAAGTGTATATTATTCGTTTTTGCCCTTTAGCTTTAATTCACACAAGTTTTTAGGGAAATGTGGGACCACAAGATCTTAACCATTGATTAACTCCGACAAGATTAAGCCAAATCTTTGGTTTTTCATTTTCATGATCTTTATTATACATGTACGAGAATATGTTATTTTATGTGTTTTGACAAATTCATCACCGTTTGAGCTTTTACGTCAGTGTAAATGTCGTTACTGTAAACAAATATTTACAGTGTAACACAAACTCACACTTGGTTTAAATCCCAAACGGTGATGATATTGCCAAAACACATAAAATAAGATAGTCTTGTACATGTATAATAAAAATCATGAAAACGAAAAACCAAAGACTTGACATGATCTTGTCGGAGTTAATCGGGTTTCTTCAATTAAGGTGGGTTAACAACCGAGAGTGAGGTTAATGTACAAAATGAATCTTTTGTAAAAAGTGTAAAACGCAAAATGCTATTATAAATAACAAACTGTTATTATAATATTAATACAGTGTTATTATAGTATTTAGCAGTTCCTTATTAATAATAGCGTTTTGTTTTTATAATAACACTTTGTTTTTTACATTTTTTACAAAACTATCAATTTGTATTTGATCCTAACACTAACAATCGATCCTTACCCAATATATATATATATATATATAGGGTATGGTTATTTTGAAAACCACATCTCAATGAAAAAAACCGCGAAAACCATGCAAAAATCACGTAAAAATAACGTTTTTTTTGAATTTTTTTTACAGGTTTGTAACACTATTGGGAACATTTTTATAAAAAAAACCAAAAAAGCGCGGACCAAATATTTAAAAAAAAATATTTTATAAACCCACGTAAAACCTACGTAACAAAACGTAAAAAAAAATTTTTACGTTTTGTTACGTAGGTTTTACGTGGGTTTATAAAATATATTTTTTTTTGAATATTTGGTCGGCGCTTTTTTGCTTTTTTTTTTTATAAAAATGTGCCCAATAGTGTTACAAACCTGTAAAAAAATTCTAAAAAAAAACGTTGTTTTTACTTGATTTTTGCATGTTTTCGCGGTTTTCTCATTGAGATGTGGTTTCATTTTATCTTTTCCCTATATATATATATATAGGTATATTTATATATATATATATAGGGCATGAAATTTTACATAACCCACTAAATGCATGCTAACCCAAATAACTTTGGCAAGATGAAACCGAATCTTAGATTTTTTTTAAACATCATTGTAACACATTTTGAACGCCATATTCTTTTATGAGTTTGTGCTAATTCTTTTTCGTTTGAGATCCTACATCACTGTAGGTTGTGCTACAACACTGTAAATTTACAGTGTTTTAGCACAATTACAGTGTTGTAGCACAACCTACAGTGATGTAGGATCTCAAACGAAAAAGAATTAGCACAAACTCATAAAAGAACATGGTGTTCAAAATGTGCTTAAATGATAACTCATGGATAGAGCAATAACCCATTAACTCAAATATAATGGCTAATCAAAAAGTTGAATGTATATGATTATGACATTTGTCATTTTTTTTATTTAAATAAAGAAGTGTATTTTAATCATTTACACCATATTAAAAAGCTGGAATTAATTTGATGGTGTCATGTGTCACATTCTAATATATTATAATATACTAGGTTAGTACCCCATGTATTACACGGGATAAATAAAAAAATATAATAAATAATTATCAATAAAAATTAAAACAATATAAGACGATTTTTTAATATAAAATAATTATATTATTTTTTTTAAATAGTAGAGTTTTTTCAAAAGTGTGTTTTTTTATATTAATATATTTTTAATGTATTAAAAATCTTTTTTTTCTTAATTCAAAACATGTATTTAATAGGAGAAAGAAGATGGAAAAACAAAATTGAGGTGCTCTAGGAACATGACAGGTGTCCCTTAAAACATTTATTTATTAGAATAGATATATTTACTTTTTTATTTAAAGTTTACCCCCTCTTTTTTTTAATGTATGCATAACTTTTTATCCTATTATATTTTTTTATAAAAATTGCCCCATTTTACTCGTTTTATTTTTCTCTTTAATTCCGTTATAGTCTTGACTAGGTTTTTTTATTTTTTTCGGAAGTTCGTATTTACACCAATGTAACAAATGGTAACGAATTTGAGTTTACATTGTTGTAGATTAAATAGGGGTTACGTTTAGGAATGTATACGAGCCAAGCCAAGTCGATCCCGAGCTCGCTAATTACGTTATATTCTTGACTAGGTTTTTTTATTTTTTCCGGATGTTCGTATTTACATCAATGTAACAAGTATAAACATAACACATTGTTTGTAACGAATTGTAACGAATTTTGGTTTACGTTGTTGTAAATTAAAAATGAACTACGTTTACGGTGTAAATTAAAGTAAGCCTAACATATTTGTTACATCACTGTAAATAAATAAATGATACAACATAAGTAGGGGTGTTAACGAGCTATTTTGTCTAAACGAGCCGAGCTCAAGCCATAGTGATATATGATCTCAAACGAAAAAGAATTAGCCCAAACTCATAAAAGAACATGGTGTTCAAAATGTGTTACAATGATGGTTAAAAAAAATCCAAGATTCGGCTTCATCTTGCCAAAGTTATCTGGGTTAGCGCGCATTTAGTGGATTATGTAAAATTTCATGCCCTATTATATATATATAGGGGATGGTTCCATTGTTAACCCTTCCTTATAGCGTTAATCCGTTAACTTTGGCAAAAAATAGAGGGGGTTTCTGTTTTGTGTTTTTGCTAATTCATCACCGTTTAGAATTTAAAACAAGTATAAGTTTGCGTTACACTCATTACATCATATAGTGTAACTCAAATTTACAATTGTTTTAAATTCTAAACGGTGATGAATTAACAAAAACACAAAAAAGAAACCCTCCTATTTATGTATAATAAAGGTCATGAAAAAAAAATTCAAAGATTCGGGCATTTTTTGCCAAAGTTAACGGGTTAACGCTATAAGGGAGGGTTAACATTTGATCATCTCCCTATACATATATAGGATTTGAATCAAAGAAAACTCAATCTTAAAAAGAAAACCCTTAAACTCTACGTGGACCGTTGATTAAACTTTAATTAAATTTATATTTGTTTAATTATAATGGGTATATAGGTAAAGTTACCACTCTCTCTTTTTCTTTATAACATCACATCACCATCTTTCTATTCAAATCATTTCATCTCTTTTTTACACACTTTTCTCTTTCACACACTTCTCTCTAATTTAAATTATTTTAAATATTACTGAAAATTAATTAAAGATGTTTAATAGTATTAAGTATTTTTTTTAAATTAGTAAAAATTGATATGTTTACACATGTGTAGTTTTCAGATATACATCAGTTTTTTTTCTAGTTTTACACATGTATAGCTTACAAATTTTATAGCTGTTTCTTTGATTTTGAATATGTTATAAATGTGTATTGTTTTTTAATATTAGTGAAAATTAGTTACACATGCGTAGTTATAGATTTTTGAGTCGATTGTGCTTTTGTATTAAAACTTGTAAATTTTTAGATGGGTTAAACATGTTTAATTTTTTTAATACTATTGAAAATTTATTTTGTATAAAAAGTACATATTTTTGTTGTGTTTTTTATTTTTAAATAAAGAGATATTTTTAGTTTGTTTTAAAACTACATTTTTTTTGTTTTTTGATTATTTAAAAAAAACTACACATGTGTAGTGTTTGACTGTGCGCATTTTTTTATTACTATACATGTGTAGTTTAAGAATTTTGTAGTGTTTTCTTGAATTTGAATATATTACACATGTGTATTCTTTTTTAATATTAATAAAAATTAATTACACACGTTTTGTATTATTCTATATTTTTTAACTTGTAAATTTTTAAATCTCTTAAACATGTTTAATTTTTTAATATTAGTGAAAAAAAATTTTGTATAATAAGTACACATTTTTTTGTTTTGTTTTTTGCTCTTAGAAAAAGAGGTTTTTTTAGCTCATATAAAAACTACACATTTTTTTGTGTTTTTTATTCTTAAAAATTGTTTTTATACATTTTTGTTGTTTTAATATTTTAAAAAATATTTTTTTTAACTTAAAAAAACAATACACATGTATTATACGGTTAATTTCAAATATAAAAAGAAGAGAGAGAAGAAAGAAGAGGAGAGATGAGAGAGGAGAGAGAAAGAGAAAAAATCTCTTTTACCCTTATAAGGGTAAAAGATGTATTTTCCCTCTTAAAACCCCAATAAGATATGTAACTTTAATTGTGAACCACATGTTTTCTGTTTAATTAATTAAAATATAAAATAACTTTGATCTAATGGTTCACATAGAGTTTAAGGGTTTTCTCTTTAAGATCGGGTTTTCAAAGTATTCAATCCCTATATATATAGGAATGATCACTTGTTAACACTTCTTTATTACGTTAACCGAATAACTACATCTTATTACTTTGAGGCCCATATTAAAGTAAATCTAAAGGTATAAGTTTTTTTTTTAATTAATGTAATTAATGTAAGGCCCACTTACATTAATAAAAAAAAGGAAAAGCCTAAACCTTTTGATTTACTTTAATGTGAGCTGCCCCAAAGTAATATAATGTAGTGTAACATCCTAGGCAATCACACATCGACCGTGAACATAAGAGATTCCTGTCTCATAAGTAATTATCCGCCTCTTACATCAGCAACGCGTTTTTGGCTTAGCTGGTTATGGAGCACATGAAAACTCCACAGTTAAGCGTGCTCGGGCTGCAGCAATCCAGGGTCGGGCAACCGAAGACAAAACCGTGAGCTCCGAGTGGGCAGAGCGGGCAATATTGGTGGTAGACGGGGTCGGATGTTACAGAATGGTAATAGAGACAATCATATTCTATACGAGATGGTAGGGCAAACCTCATCGAGGATGATGAGTCCCTAAGGGGGTGTATGTAACATCCTAAGCAATCCCACATCGGGCGTGGACATGAGAAATTCATGTCTCATAAGTAATGATCCGCCTCTTAGTAAGTGTTCTCGGGCCGCAGCAATCCAGGGATGGTGACCTCCTTAGAAAGTTTTCACCCAGGCAAACAAAGGCAAAATCGTGAGCTCCAAGTGGGCAATGCGGACAATATTGGTGGTAGATGGGGCCAGATGTTACATGTAGTTATTCGGTTAATGCAATAAACATGGTAGGATTCCTTTGAAAAACCATGATGAAAACTAAGAAAACTAATTACAATCATTAGCAATTAATTTTTTTTCCTTTTTATTTCCTATCATTATAAGGTAAGAAATATGTAAAAAAGAACAAAAAAAAGAACAAAAAAAAGAACAAAAAATATGTATTTTATTTTATTACATATATGTAACTTGTATGTTACACATGCTAGTTATACATATGTTACTTATGAGTTACATGCGTAACTTTTTGAGTTATATATACGTAAGTTCGTGATTTACATATCTTTATTAAAATTTTATTTCTCATTATGATAATTTAACATTATAGTAAAAAAGTACGAATAATATTTAAAAAATTTATTGGTAAGTACGAATTTTTTTTTCCAAAATAATGAGTTTTTTATGAACCTTTCTCTCTCCCTCTATATGTATGTAATATATATATATATATATATATATGGCGAAGTTAAAATTTTGTGTTTTACATGTTGAAAAAAATAATATGTTATACATACATATATACTAATAAAAAGTTATGGAACTAAAAAGTATACATATAGCATAGTTTAACTGAACCATTTTTTTACACAAACTGAATAAAATATAATATAATTTGTTAACATATAAAGTTGTAAAAATATGTTCAAAAAACAAATGTGATAATTATAAATTATGTTTAAATTTTTATTTTTTTCCAACTATGTGTTGTCATTTTTATGTAATGTAACTAATAAATGTTAATTTAATTAAAATATACTTATTCTTCTTTTAACACATTTAAATTAACTTGAATTAAAATTTATATTAATACATATAACTTAGAATTTTTAAAAATTACTTACTTATTAGTATTTTAATATAGTGTATTTTTAGCATTCAAATCATCTAATCATATTAAAAATTTAAAAATCACTAATAAAAAATAGAGTTAAATGTCATTTTAGTCCTTGTGGTTTGACAACTTTTGTCATTTTAGTCCCTGTGGTTTGAATTTTGCCATTTTGGTCACTATGGTTTCATTTTATTGTCATTTTCATCCTTATGGTTTGATAAATTTTGCCATTTTAGTCCAAAATTTTAAATTTAATTGGACTAAAATGGCAATAAAATGGAAACCATAGGGATAAAAATGGCAATAAAATGAAACCATAGTGACCAAAATGGCAAAATTCAAACCACAGAGACCAAAATGGCAAAAGTTGTCAAACCACAGGGACTAAAATGACATTTAACTCTAAAAAATAATTAGTATCATTATTGTCTTATTTTTTAAATATTTAAGAAATATAATTTGAATTTGATGATGTTTAAAGAATTAAATATAAGTTAAATAAAAATATAAATTCATTAGAAAGCTTCGAAATTAATTATAATTTGAATATCATAATTAATAAATATTAATTATTAGACATATTATAATTTATTATGTTTATTAAATAAAAAATATGGATAATTAAATAGAAGAGAGAAATACGAAACCAAAATTTACTTGATTTATAATATTGACAAATGTCTACATTTATGTTTGTTTGTTTGTATAAGTAGATTAGTAGATTATATACTCGGTTTTATAAAATCACAAGCTACATTTTAAGTATATAATCGTGAATCAAGGACATGATCACGGATTAAAAATCCGTACTGGTACATGATTAGAAAGTTGATGAACTTGATTTAAGCTCAAAAAACTAAATAATGTTGGCTATTGTTTTTATATTTTTCAAGCGAATTTTACAAAAGTTTTAAATACAATTGGGAACCACTTTGGTCTTAATTGTGAACTAGGTTTTTCCCAGCCGCGCGTTGCGGCGGGTTATTGCAGTGCAATCCTGATAATGTGTATTATATATCTTTTACAGAAACATAAGTTGCACAGTAAAATCAAATCTCTCATCACGAATTTTATACTAATTTCTCATTAAAACTTAAAATCATACAAAATCCATACAAATATGTTACGAAAAATTGAAAATATTACTCACAAAATTATTCTTACCAGCAACCAATTGATTGAATTAAAAAAAATCCTAAATTTATAAACAAACATTGATTTTCTATGAGAACAAATAAATCACTGTTATTTTCTCCAAACACCACCGAAACCTAGAAAGAACCACGATTTTTTCACTATATATATATATATATATATATATGTGTTTACTATTTGATTATAATATTAATATTTACACCATTCATTTTGGTTGTGTTTTAATATATATATGAATTTATTGGATTTTAGTCCAAAATTCTTCTTATATTTCTTGTAAAAAAATCATTATATATAATCATCCTCAAATATATATACACACACAATCATTACTTGTTAACCATTCCTTATTGCGATAACCGAATAACTATATCTTATTATTTTGAGACACATATTAAAGTAAATCTAAAGTTGTATGTTTTTTCTTATTTTTTTAATTAACGTAAGTGGTGCCCACAATAATTACATTAATTAAAAAGAAGAAAAAACATACACATTTAAATTACTTTAATGTGGAACATAAAGTAATAAAATGTAATTATTCGATTATTAAAATAAAAAAGTGTTAACAAATGAACCATTCCCAGTATATATAAAGTTTCAAATAAGAAACCATTTTTGCATAAAAAAGTACGAATTATATAAACCTTAATTTGCAATGTCGGCGCCACGTACTTTAGATCACTATATATATTTTTGTGTGAAAAGGCTAACAAAATTTGTTTTAGTTGAGTTGGTAAGCGATTGAAATTCGAAACCCACTCCTACCTCCTTTATTTACCCTAGCAGCTCTCAACTATTTTTTAATAGATGATGGATGTGAGTCTGATTTTGTGTTTTCTTTATCGCTATCTCAATGTTTTTTTTTTCTTTTTCTATAATAAACATTAATTTTATTTTTTAAATTTAACCATGAAGGTGCAATAATAATCTTTAACGAAATAAAAAAAAACCACTTTTTTCTTTTATTTTTTTATTAAATGCACTACAATTAATCTAATTAATTAAACTTTTATTTTAGTCATACTTTTTCCTTATAATTTTTTTTGCACTTTTCTTTACTACATTTTATTCATTTATCTTTATCTTTTTATTCTATCTTATTTAAATTTTTCTTATGTTCAGTTTCATAAAATTGATTTCAAATTTTGTTAATTCTCAATCTTTGTTACCTTTTTCCTTCTAATCTTTTTTTTATTAATACCTATTTTATTTTGTATTTTCCTTTTATATAAACTTAGTCTTTTTATGAAACATTCTATGATTCAACTTTAATAGACGACTGCACGTCTCTACTTTACGGTTTTACATAAGAGTGACAATCATTGTGATGTATTTTTATATCTTATTTTTCTATATTAGATACTATATGTGTTTTGTTATTCGTAATCGTGGTGGAATCTACGCCACAACGCACGAGTTCTTTCTTACTTTGTTTCTTCCAAGTATTTTTCGTTATTTTACGTTTTTTTTCCTATAACATAAACTCAGTTTGTTTACTAAAAATTTTACGGTTCATGACTAATGTACATACATTTACGACAACTACAATTTACAGTTTGTCAGAGCAACAACCGATGTGGAACCCTCCCTTATATATACATTTGTTGGTTGCAATTAAAACATATGAAAGTTGGAAGACTTGGTAACAACTTTTGTTTTTCTAAGGATCAAGGATTCCAAAACCCTACGAGTCCTTTTTCTCTTTACTTTTTTTCTTTTTCTTCTCTTAAAATATAATCTACAATATATTTTTTCGGTGCACTTTAGGTTAATATTGTAATATTCTTTTGGTAACTACATTTCAAGAGTTTGTCAATGCTTTTAGTCGTATTAACTTTATGTTACGATATCCAAAGCCACGTTGCTATAATTTTATATATCTTTGTTATACACATAAAATGCAGTGTACGTTATTAAATTCGTAAACACACTACATGTGCCTTTGATTTTGATTTTGATTTTTTATATTTTTTCTTATTAATTTTTATTAAAATTCATATACCGTAACGTATAATGCACAATAATGTTGTCTATTTGCATCCTAATATTCATTACCGATAAGTCATAACCTCATATATTTCTTTTAATCATCCCACCACATACAATTCGTGAAATTTAATCGTACTGACTACTGCCCGCGGCAACGCGCGGGTAACTTTTCTAGTTAATAATGATTTGACATGCATCAATTCACGTTCTAAAAGAAGAAAGGAATGGTAATTGGGCATAAAGTCTTTTTTGGCTTTTTTTCTAGTTTTCTCACATTTTTTTCTAATGTTGTTAACATTTAATACGACATAATTTAAAAAAACTTACACCATAAAATCAAATAGTTTTTATATTTAACTAGTTTTATCCGGCTCGCGCGTTGCGCGAAGGATATGGATTTGGTTGTGTTAGTTGCAAAATCGTAGTTCATTGAGGTCAAGTGTTGTTGCCTATATTAGTTAAAAAAATTTAATCCATGTTACATGTTATAATTGTTTTAGTTACTGAAGTTGAAATGCAATGCTAACCTTCTTGTTACTGGTTTCAAGCAAGTTTGCTATTTCATCTTAATCCAAGGACGAAAACTCATGCGTTAGAAGAAGTGCCTAATCATGTCCGCTCAATCTGTTGCTTCTTCCTTTATGTTAGACAAATACATTTAGGATCACCACATACATGACAATCCACAACCTTAAAATTTTCAAATAAAAAAAAGAGTTAGATATTTATGAACATTGGTCTATTTTTAAATTGCAATATACCACAACTTCCAAAAATCATAACATATACATGCACACAGTTGACAAAGAGAGCTGCAATCTGTTCTTTAGTTACCTTTAATTATCAAAAAGATTGACCGTATATATAAATTTGATTAATAACTAATAAAAACAACAAATGATGAAAAAGAATACATGATTCTTTACCTGCTGATCAATATGAGACACATAAACTGTTCTTTTAATCACATCATCTCGTTGCGGCATGCTAGTTCTACTGTTAAACACTGAACCATAACAACAGAAATTCATTTATGTTTATTTTTTTTCTGATGAAAAGATTATCACAAATCATAATTAAAGGAAAAATAATGCAAAATATAAACTGTGTAGCAGCTAATCAATTTGCATTCGAGAAAGATATGAAGCAACAAAATTATGAGAAGGAAGAACTCTATCGTCATGTCCTACAAAATTCCAATTCACATGAACAAATATAAAAATAATGACATGATCAATCAAACGGATAAACAGTAACATAATATCCACATGCAAGTTGCCATTACCATATCTGAATGACAAAACAGAAGAACAGGGGTATGGTAGCAGTTGTGGGTGGAGTCATGAAAATCTTAAGATGTTGATTCTAGATGAATTCTTAATGTTACACTTTAAATTTGAACACTGATGACATGCTTACATAAGTCCACGATGTCTGAGACTCTGAGCTGACATTACAAATTTACAACTTCTCTATGGATCCTAATTCCACATTCAACTATAACTTTAAAAACAATCAATCTAGTTGAACAATCAAACAATCAATACTCATAAACAAATGGATTAATGATTACCTAGAATACAGAGGCAAAAGAAGAGGAATCTTGGCTAGTTTCACGAGTATTCACGGAGTGTTTAACGTAAGTATCTTGGCTTAGCGAAGAAAGATGATGTTTTATTGCAACATTCCCTCTTTGACATTTCTACAAACACTTAGGCTACCATTTCATCAACAACCTAACATACCTGAAACAATTTCAAGATCCCATAAGTTTAAGCAAATTCAGAGTCAACCAAGCAGAATAATAATACCTTGAAGGATCATTGCCAAACAATTCAATAGTCTCATCTACAAAGCCACCCTAATGTCGGGTTTTCCAACAAAAACACCTTCTTGTTGATAGAGCAGGACAGATAGATCAACAATTTATCATATTTCTTACTTTTTACAAACATTTTTTAGCAATTTAAATATAATTATCACATATTCAATTAAGAAAAGCAGTTCAAAAACTAAGTTGAGAATTTGTATATAGAAAGCAAAAGAAAATCAATAGAAAATTAAAGAACCAGCTTTACAAAGAAAGTGGAAAAAATGCTGAATGGTTCCTGCAAACCAAAAACCACATGACACAAAATTAGTTATGGCAAACAAAGAAAGTATGCATACTTTAATAGTTTAGTAATCATGTCATGTCTTTCATCAATTTTAGTTGAAACTGATTCATATTATTTGATCGATCACATGTCAAATAACCCATGTATGAGCAGATGCAGCTGATTTATCTAGGGGTCATTTACATGTAAATCCTTAAATGATCATAGTTTACCAAAAACCGAGAATATTCATTATATAGTTATGACAATTTGAAAAAGCTCTTGCAGGAGATTTTGTTCTGATTTTGATTATTTCATAATAATGAATCGCCTTAAAAATAGATACAAAATGGCCCATAACTAAAAGCCTATAATTTTTTTGATCATGAATGCAATATTTGTCCCTTTAACATCTGAAGATCACAAGTATGAATTTCATTTTGTAAGGATCAAAGACACCAAGTCAAATTAAGTGGTGAATGTTCCAAACAACTTTCAAGCTTTTACGAAGAAAAAAAGGTTTTCCAAACCCATAAAAACCACTTAAAATCAATATCAGCAGGGGAACCAAAAGCACCTTATAGACAGAAGCATCGATGTAAAGAGATTGAAAAATCCATGGAGTGATCATAGAAGAAGATTAGGGCTCCGTCAAACCAACCTATTCACAAAATCATAAGCGATTGGATGGTGACCAAGAAAAAACAGACCGAAGTCACATGAAAATGTGAGCTATCAAAATCAAAAGTAAACGGAAGGCACCTTATTGATGGAAGCAGGTAAAATCCACGGCGTGATAAGAAATGAAGATTAGGGCTATACCCAAACAACATGATGCTTGCAGTTCTGTTGTTAGACACTGAACCATAGTCACTGGCTGAACATGAAATCGGACCCTGAATACCAAATCGGACCTTCGTTTAGCCTTTAGAAACCTAAAACTCAGCATCTAGGTGAAACAAACCACAGTCTGACTGCAGGCGCAACCAAAACAATGGAGCAACCAGAGACAAAACAATCGCAAAACCACCAATGGAGCGAGCAGAAAACCTAAATCGGGGATCTATACATCCACAAAAGAGAGACGAACGTACCGCAAGTACCCTCAAATCGGGGAGGGGGTGTCGTTCCGAGCGGTGTCACCGTAGGGTGTGACTACAGCTGTTTCGTTCTGAGAAAACAAAGATGGCCAGAGAGGTGCGGGTGTGTACAAAGAGGCATTGCCTCAATGGTATCTCAAGATTCTTTCAAATGAGAGGTCTTGGGTTCAAATCCCTCCTGCAGCGAAAAAGGGGTCTGTGGGGGGTCAGGGGGTTTTCCCAGTGGGGTTTCCTCCTGGGGTGGTTGTGGTGGCTCATGGGAGGTCTAGGTAACTAGACCTTAGTGACATGGCCTGGAAACAGTGGGTTCACACGATTGAGACCTTCGCCGTTCAAAAAAAAGGTGCGGGTGTGTCGTTCTGAGCGGTGTCGCCAGAGAGTGTGACTGCAGCTGTGTCGTTCTGAGAAGACAAAGAGGGGCAGATAGGTAGTGTGAACACGTAGACCACCCTAGGCGCTGCCAGAGGTATGGCAGCGATTGGTGTCTTCTTATCGCCGTCTCGATCGCCGGTGGCATCCTCTGTGGGGGTTGCAAGAACAACAATTGATGAGTATGACGAGCCAAACAAAATGGTAAAAGTTAGAAAATCTTGTGGCCCAGAGTAAAAACATACAAAACTTTAGTGTTCATTAGGGGTTGGTTTTTTAATATAAGGGTAATATGAGTATAATATTGATGCATAAAAAAAGTTTTTTATACATATTAGAATACCCTAAACGGCTAAAAGTCAATTAAATGGGTGAAGGGTGTTCTTATACTTTATTTTTGTTGATTTTTTCAAGTTTTATATTATTTTTTTAGTTATTAATAACGTTTTGTTTTATTTTTTAAAACGAATAATATCATAAAAAGAAGCTTTTATTATTTGAGTAAATATATTGCAATATTTTTTCCTAATAAAACAAGTTCTGTGTAGTTTTTCCGTAATATACACATTATGAGTAATTTTATGTAGCTTTTTCATAACACCTTTTTTAAGTTGTTTCCTAATAAAACAAGTTCTATGTAGTTTTTCCATAATATACACATTATGAGTAACTTGATAATAACAGTATCACATTTATGTGTTGTATATGTTGTAATGCAACAGAAGCTAACATGTTTATACATTATTATAAGGTAAATCAGCACTTTAGGATTTGTCTTTAATTGGCTATCCACTTTAAATCTTTATAGAGAGATCACTCATCTCTAGACTCAATTCGACCAAAATGCTTTATTGGTAATTGAGGCGAATCATTAATTTCTTATGAACTTAATATCTTTTCTGTTTACGACCATATGAGATTTGGGTAGGGTATTACAAAATTATACATTACTTTAAACATGTAAACATAACTTTATGCATGTACAATTAAAACCATATCTTGAATACAAAAAATATACAAATAACAAATAATTTCACGCATTTGAACATATCTTACATATGTATAGTTAAAACCAAGATCATACCCAAGAATTAAACAAATAATCGGTAATTTTTTATATGTACATTATATATAATTTTATACATGTTAACATAATCTTACACATGCATACATAACCTAGATCTTAAAATTCTAATTTTACACATGTGTATTTAATCATGTATCACATAATAAAATTTAAAAACCTATAACAAAATATACTCAAATTTAAGATAATAGAATTCTCTACTTTATGGTCCTATCATGTAAGAGTTATATATGAAGAGAGAAAATGGAATATAAAATTACCATAGTAACCTTGTAGATTTACAATAAATAAAAAACAATAAAGAAAACAAAGGACCTAGGTTAAGTTTAATGGTTAAGTGTATAAAATAAGATTTGCAAATGATATGGATTACATATATATGTAGGGTTATAATTTAAAATTTCTCTTTTTATCTCGCTAACCAGATATAACCGTCATCTATCGGGTTGCTTAATCTAAACAACACTTCACAAGTATTTCTTATACAATCTAACAGATGCGGAATGTTCTGTTAGACTAATCTCACAAGCACTCAAAATGACAAAGTAATAAGCCTTGAACACTAATAGGAACACAAGAGTAATTTCAAGCTCAAGGATATATTTCTCTCAAAGTAAGAAGTGTACAAGCACACTAAGCAAACATACAATGGGAGGTTATATAGCCGAGGCTACAACCGTATACACTTAGGAATACAAGTTGGGTATACTAGACAAGTACATAAAGTAAAGCTTATTCTAGTATGTTGAGTGTCTTAACAGGCTAAGACACTCATTCATAATCATTATACAAATAGACATTGACTTTAACAAAGACTACTAAATACAAAAGACATTTAATGTTGATGATCTTTAAGGCTTCAGATGATCTTTTGCATTTAATGCAGCATGGGAGAAGTAAGGTAACTGATCTGACTCATTACATGTTGTCTCTATCTGTCATCAGACCAGCATGTCTTGTGTCAGTACCTTTTGTACTTTGAAAGTGTTCAGCTACAGTCTTTGATGAAGGAATCTCTTCGGAAGTCTTTGTCTTCCTGAGGAAGTTGCTGAGAAGAGTCTTCAGAAGCATTTGATATTCGGAAGCTCTGAACTTCTGAAATCTTCTAAGTGTGGATCTTCCGAAGCAATAGTCTTGTACAACCTTTGGCAGGATTAAGTTATCCTTCGGAAGCAATGTTGCTTCCGAGGAGTAACTTCTTCCTTCCGAAGGATGTTATTCTTTGCGGCATTTGTACTTGGACAAAATATGAGGTTTGGTGAGCATCAGCCTTTATTAGTCTTTACAGTCTCCCCCTAGGCTGATGCTACCAAAACTTCTAAGGAAGGAACCTTGGCTTCCATGTACCCCTAAGTACCTGTGCCCTTTTTCTTATCCACCTGACCCTGTCCTTCCATCTGCTCCATTATCAGGATTGTTGAGAGGGAGTTTATCTAAATCAAAGACATAGGGTTTGGCCAACACCATCAGCTGCACAAGATTCACCAACTTTATTTCTCCATTGTAGTTGGTGAGTATGAATGTATTTTCTTGTGCATTGAAGCTCCAATTTACTAAAGGGATATATGAATGCTCATGCATTAATCTACGGATATCCCTTATATCTTCTCTGGATTGTGTAGTTTCTGGAGCTGCTTCTGGTGTGACTTCAGGTACTGAGATTATTGCTTCAGACTCAGAGTCAGAGGAGATAGCAGATGTTCTTCTTTTCCTTCTGGCCATTCGCTTTCTTCTTCCTAGTCTTGGTTTGTCTTGAGCAGTGGCCTGACTCCTCAGAACTCTGGTCTGTTGGGCTTCCATAGTTGATTCTACTGCTTCACCTGTTGTTGCAGTAGGCTGTGACCCAATATCCTCAGCACTTGAGGGTTTTGTTCTCCTCTCATCAGCCTGTGAATGTCTCTCAGGATCAAGGTTTGGTGTTGATTGTTTGCTTTTAGTTTGCTTACCCTTTTTGATCTTGATCACTGAAGAGATTGGCATGTTATCCATTGATGGACTTGATGGAGGAGATATTTGTTCTTCCTTAGGGTTTAGGGGGAACATTTTGGGAAACATGGCTTTGGTAGCTTCCCCACACATAACTTCTTCTCCCTCTCTGATTCCTGTACCAGAAAGGGGAATTTCTATTCTTGCTCCTCCCCTTAAACCTAAGCCTCTCATTAGGCTTTCCTTTCTTACCCTTATTTGTTCAATTGAAGGTAACTCACCTCTGGCAACTTTGGCTTTTATGTCTCTGATATGCATATCCATGGTTGAGTTCTTCATTGGGCCTAGCTGCCGAGCATGGAATCCATACTCCAGAAGAAAGGCTTTGCACTTGTCTCTGTAAGCCTTGTTCTTCTGAGTCTTTGTTGTAGCAATCTGGACTTTGGATGCAGCAGCTTCCTGTTCCTGCTGCTGCATTTTGTCCAGCTCGGCAGCCATTCTAGGTACCGACCAATGAAAGACTTCATCAAAGTCATACCCTCTTTCTTCGAGCAAAGCGGAGAGTCTAGCTCGCTCTTCATCTAGAGAGGTATTTGGCCGGCCCTTAATTTTCTTTGGTCTTCTCTCCTCCAGTTGTGCTTCCTCCTCTGGGGTAAGCTTTCTTTTTCCTTTGTCATCAACTGTTACATTTACCCCAGAGGAGATTTCTCCTGTAGCCTCACCAATTGGTTCATCGGCAGATAGCTCCTCTGTGGAAGAGTCATCAATAATGACTGGGCCTTTGGAAACAGCTGCAGCTTCGGAATTAACCTCAGCATTCACTGTCTCCTCCAGTTGACCAATCACCTTGGATGATTCTTTATTAGTTTCCACAAAGGGCTTAGGAGAGGAGGAGAGGTCTTCAGCAGCTTCTGTCCCAGAAGGGGACACAGGTTCCATTGATATTTGTTCTTCTTGTGTAGCTTCTTCCATGGTAACCTGGGCTGCAGTCTCAGAAGGAGACTTAGTCCCAGAAGGGGACTGAGGTTCCAAAGAGACATTTGATGTTTGCTGTTCAGTCTCTTTGACAACCTCCCTTGTATCCTCAGAAGAAGAAGAAGAGGAAGTAGAAGAAGAATCTTGAAAATAAGTACCCAAGAAGTCATCCCATTCAGCAGTCAAAGTGACTATGGATGGAGTAACTTCCTGTGCACCCTCCTCTTCTCTTGCTTCTGATCCTGACCCTGCAGTTGGTACATTCTCCCCCTTTTTGGTAGCATCAGGGGAAGTGAAAGTGGAAGTAGCAGGATCAGGATGAAAAGGATGTAGAATAACAGGTGGACGCCTCCTGAGATCCAGAATGGTTGATTCTTTGGTCTGGATCTCAAGCCGCAGGGTAGCCACCTCAGCTTCTAACTGAGCTACCCTGGCTTGGAGGGAAGTTATTTTAGCCGTCAATTCCTGTGTGGTTGTGCCCTCTTCTACTGGAGTAGAGTTATGGGGCGATGGAGTACTGAGCCGAGCTCCTGCACCTCCACCACCAGATGTGATTTCTTGGCACCCTGGATTCCCTTCATTGAGAAGAACTTCAAAGAAGTCCTCCCCAACATAGGTTGCCGCAGGTGAGGTCCTAGTGCCTGTACCACTGTCCTGTGGATCTTGATTAAGATCAACAGTAGTGGCAGCCTCACCTGCATTGACCCCTTCAAAACTACTGGGGCCAACCTCTGATATAATAGGCTCTGGGTCAGGAAACTTTGCCTGTAACTGCGTCACCACTCTCATTAAAGTTTGGGTAGTGGGAGAGAGTGGTTCCTCCACAGGTACGGCAGAAGTTCCAAGAGCCGGGGTAATAGTATGGGAGGGGGCATATCTGGGTGATAAGAACCTGGAGACCTGGGAGACAGTCTCTGATCTAAGGGAGTAGCTTCATGAGAAACAGACTCAACTATGGGTGTATCCCTTTGTATATTCTCAGTTATGTGTTGTGACATAAGCTGAGGGCTTGCAGGCTGGTTAAGGGCAGCCACAGGTTCCAAAGGAAGAACCTGTGGACAAACAAGGGGTGTGGCTTTCACCTTAGGTAGAACTGTGCCCTGAGCAGTTCTTTTAACCTTTTTCCTTTTGGGTTCAGTAGAAGGAGCCTGAACAACTGTAGAGAGTTGCACAGGGTTTCGTTTGCGTTTGTAAGTGATTTTGATGGGGTGAGGAACAGAAGTGGAAGGTGTGGGTTCAGCATCTGTGGGGTTAACAGAGCTGTCACCTTCTGAAGTATGGGACACCATAGTGGGAAGAAGGGGAGTGAAGTTCCCAGAGAACTGGGCACCCTTCTTCTTAAGTTGTACAAAAACCTTGGACGAGACCAAGGGCATTTTATATGTATTCCCAGTTAGAGAGAGGAAAGTGCCCAATTCCTCATTGAAAATCCTTTGCAAAAACCTGGGAAACATACAAAATTTCTTTGGTGACGAAATATTGTCAACCAAATTATTGAAAATAAAAGCAGAAAAATTAAACAGTTTGTTGGAGATCAAACCATGAATAGCCGAAGCTAAGTCAGATGGTATTTGATCCCAACCACCAGTTTTATTGGAAAGACAGTGTAGGAACAAATGTATGAGGTACTTGTAAACAACACTTCACAAGTATTTCTTATACAATCTAACAGATGCGGAATGTTCTGTTAGACTAATCTCACAAGCACTCAAAATGACAAAGTAATAAGCCTTGAACACTAATAGGAACACAAGAGTAATTTCAAGCTCAAGGATATATTTCTCTCAAAGTAAGAAGTGTACAAGCACACTAAGCAAACATACAATGGGAGGTTATATAGCCGAGGCTACAACCGTATACACTTAGGAATACAAGTTGGGTATACTAGACAAGTACATAAAGTAAAGCTTATTCTAGTATGTTGAGTGTCTTAACAGGCTAAGACACTCATTCATAATCATTATACAAATAGACATTGACTTTAACAAAGACTACTAAATACAAAAGACATTTAATGTTGATGATCTTTAAGGCTTCAGATGATCTTTTGCATTTAATGCAGCATGGGAGAAGTAAGGTAACTGATCTGACTCATTACATGTTGTCTCTATCTGTCATCAGACCAGCATGTCTTGTGTCAGTACCTTTTGTACTTTGAAAGTGTTCAGCTACAGTCTTTGATGAAGGAATCTCTTCGGAAGTCTTTGTCTTCCTGAGGAAGTTGCTGAGAAGAGTCTTCAGAAGCATTTGATATTCGGAAGCTCTGAACTTCTGAAATCTTCTAAGTGTGGATCTTCCGAAGCAATAGTCTTGTACAACCTTTGGCAGGATTAAGTTATCCTTCGGAAGCAATGTTGCTTCCGAGGAGTAACTTCTTCCTTCCGAAGGATGTTATTCTTTGCGGCATTTGTACTTGGACAAAATATGAGGTTTGGTGAGCATCAGCCTTTATTAGTCTTTACAAAGATCAATACAAATTATTGGTTATTTATTAAACAAAGGTTAAATCTTGTGTGTTACGTGGGTTAAAAACTGAAATGTTATATATTTTATACGAAAACTCGTTTTAAAATATTGTTTTTAAGAAAACTTATTTTTACAAATATTTTATTTTACTTGAAACTACAAATTTAAAACGATTTTTTTTAAATAAAATTGATATTTTAGAAAAAAAATATTTTGTTAACTTTTTTAATTGTGTTTTTGATAAAAAAATACTTCATTTTTTATTTATCAAAATTATTTTTTGATTTATAAAAGGTATATAATATAATTATAATTATTTGATATATTAGAGAATATAATTATAATTATCATTTAATATTAGAGAAAGAATGAAAAGATAAAAAATGACATGTAACAATAATAGTTTAAAAAAATAACCTGTGACATTAATGGAATAATAACTTGACATGTGACAAAAAAGATGTTTATTTATTATAATAGTAAAATAAGATATTACTACAAATGTACAATGTTTCTTTTTATATATGTATCTACATACTCACCACAGTTTATTATTTTACACAAGCGTAATTTTTAAATAGTTACATGTGTCGCTATAATCCAAAAAACTTATACTTATGTTAAATCCTAATTGTAATGAATTTACACACACACACAGATATATATAAGTGTAGAGTTATTGTAAAAAGGGTTTCAATTATAAAAATAGTGAGATTGATAATTGTGGAGATAACGTTTGTTATTTTCTTTATTTTTCAGAAAAGGTATGTTGGCTATTTTATTTTATATTTTAGGTCATTGTGTAACATTTAGGACCATAAATGTACTGAACGTTCAGACAACAGTTCGTGAGCCTTTCGGCAGAAAGTTCGTATATGTTTGTTCATTTAAGGAATTAACGAGTATGAACAACAAATTTCATTTGTTTAGTTAAATGATGAAAATGAACATATGTCATGTTCGTCTATTTGTGTTCGTAAATGTTTGGTAATGTGTTGTTTATGTGCATTTATTAAGTTACTAGGTTAGTATCCCGTGTATTACACGGGTTGAATGAAAATTTTTAATAAATAATGATTAATAAAAATTTAGACAATCCAAGAAGATTTTTTAATATAAAATATTCTTAAAATTTTGTATAATTAATACTTTAAGTTATATAATAAACACTAATTTTAAAATGCTATTTTCAAATATTGTATATTTGTTTTATATTAATTTGGAGTTTTTAAATGTGTTTTTAATATTAATATGTTTTTAATGTATTAAAAAATATGTTTCTTTTTATGAAAAATGTAAAAAAAATATTTAATATTTATTATTTAATATATTATTTAATATGAGATGTATTTAATAGGAGAGAGATGGGAAATCAAAGTTGAGTTATTTTTAGAATTCAGTCATGTGATTAAAAACTTTAATTTATTAGAATATATATATATATATTAATGTAACAATTGTGGGTGGGTTATGGAAAAAGTGAGTCTAATTGCACCACTTCTAGTTGATAACTACATCATCTATTTTATTAATTACAAACTTTGACTCTATCACCTAATAATATTTCTTCATTAATCATAAAAAACCATATCTTTGACTGAATTTTACTATCTTGATTTGAGGATATTGTAATTTCCAATTATATGCTATTTGAGGCAAGCTTTTATTTTTTTTGAACGACGAAGGTCTCAATCGTGTGAATCCACTGTTTCCAGACCATGTCACCAATGTCTAGTAACTGGACCTCCCATGAGGCACCACAAACCACCCCATGAGGAAACTCCACTAGAAAAACCTCTGACCCCCCTCAGACCACTTTTTCGCTGCGGGAGGGATTTGAATCCAAGACCTTCCATTTGAAAGAATCTTGGGGTACTATTGAAGCAAGCTGCCATAACTTTTTTTTTATGTCATAATCTTTTACTTTATGTTTTTATATATTTTAAATAAATTTTGCTTTAATATCAAAGATATTTATATATAATGTGATATATTTATAGGAAAATATATTTTAGAAACTACCTTGAGTTATGAAAATTATAAAAACCATGTAAAAAGGCCTTTTTTTACAGATTTGTAACATTATTAAGTTCATTTTTATGAAAAAATATAAAAAAAAATACTGAGAGGTTTATTAAAAAAAATATTTTGTAACATCATATAACACATATGTAACGTTACGCCTAGATGTTCGTCGGTATAGATTCGTACCAATAGATCAAAAAGTCATCGACATAGGGTTCGTCGGTTAAACTTCACCTATACCGACGACACCTAGTCGCTATAAACCAAAACAAAATTTAAGAATTAGGCCTATACCGACGACATCTAGTCGGAATAGGGCTAATTTTTTTTTCAGAATTAGACCTATACCGACGAAATTTTGTAGGGATATGCCAATTTTTTTTTCAGAATTGGACCTATGCCGACGACTTGTAGTCCGGATAGGGTATTTTTGTTGAATTTCTAACTTAACCCTGTGCCAACGACATGTCTTCGGGACATATCAAACTCAATTTTTACAAATTCTTCTTGTTTTTTTCTATTTTTCCAAATACACCAATTCTCAAAAACCTGAAACCTGCTTAGTATTTCAGACTACAAATAGCGTATCTTACATAAGATATCATCCAAATACAAAGTTTAGCAAACACAAAACATCTAAGTTTTAACAACTGCATCTAAATTGTTCAAATTGAACACAATATTCAAACCAAATGCAACTACGGATCATGATCATGTTGTCGCTCCCAAAGGTGACACATTTCTTCCATTTGACGACTCATTTCCTCCATGACACGATCCCTCTCTCTATCACGTTGTTGTTGTTGTAATTGTTGTTGAAGTTGTTATACATGTTCATCAATTTGAT
Organism: Mikania micrantha; assembly: GCA_009363875.1. Lineage (NCBI taxonomy): Eukaryota > Viridiplantae > Streptophyta > Magnoliopsida > Asterales > Asteraceae > Mikania > Mikania micrantha. The sequence continues at coordinate 28,158,716 of CM018697.1, forward strand.
TTTGCCATTCTCCTTGTTGACGGGGGTAGGTACTAGACACGTCTGGTGTGGGATGCCTAACAACGCGACCAACACCTCTTATGTGTCAACGTCTTTGTCCTAAAGCGCGCTCCATACACTCAATTTGATTAACCGATTCTGAATCACCGGATCTTGGATACATCTTTTAAGCTCCTCTTGCATAACATCCTAAGTTAAACAATACCAAAAATATACAATCAAGTTAATAAAATTCAATATGTTACAAAATGAATAATCAAGATATTTGCAATGTTCAACCAAACTATATTAAACACAATAAATTATAATAATTATAGGAACATTAAACCATATAACTAAAGGTCTTAAGACTTTTATAGACTAACAACATACTAAAGCATACAAATAAAGGTTTTAAGGCTTTTATAGACTAACAACATGCTAAACCACACAACTAAAGGTTTTAAGAATTGTAACATTAAAGGATAACGTAGGTTAAAAAACATGTGAAAGATAAAACAATTATGTCTTTACAAACAATTAATCTTAGATGTATATATATTAGTTTAAAAAAATAATGTTTCAAATTTGTAATTAAAAAATATAATTAACAAAGATCATTAACTATGTTAAATACGATAGTATGAACTAAATATTGCAAACAACTATTTAAATAATCATAAATAATAAAAAGTGTGAATGTTTATAGGTTTAATAATCATACTAACCGCATAATCAACAAACTATATATTTTTACATAATATATGCATATAAAAATTAAGACCTAAAACTTATTTAAAAAAAAACATATTTATAATTATTTGACATATTTTATTTTTACCATTTCACGACATTAAGTTATTGTATTATATATTTCTTACTTTTTTGAAGAAGGCAATTGTATATAGACTTATACACCATGTATAGCTTCCTTATATGCTACATATACCACTGTATGTTATGTATTACTTTTTCATTATGATAAATACATATTACACATTCATATGATTGAATGTTATACGCTACATTTAGGTTATATGAGGCATACAACATCCAATTGTCAGAATTCTTGTACGAGAATGATTGGTATGATATGCGTCTCGTATAGCAATATACTAAGTGTATATTATTTTATATGTGACATATTGTGCTTTACAATACGACGTGTGATAGGGTGTGATCAGAATATAAATATAAGTGTTATAAGATTAACATGACCACTTTATCTAATCCGATAACAAAAACAAACTTCCCACCGGTCAAAAAACCATTTGACTACTATTTTGGTTTTCCAAACTTTAAAAAGTTAAAAGTCTAGTTTCATGTTCTCAAATAACTTTAACTACTTTTACTTTTTCGAAATTTAAAAAAATCAAAAACATATATGAGATTAGATTTTCAATGGTGTGTGAATTGTGCATCCCTTAACAAAATTTTCAATCTTCTTCACACACAGACTTACCATTGATATTCTCTACTTGCTTTTTCTCCTAGTTATTGACGTTATCTTGGAATGGGTACTTGTTAAGTACTAACATTACTTTATTGTTATTACTTTCAAGCAGAGACAGATGAGTACCTAGACACTGGTGTTCCATTATATAAAGCAACAATCACCAGTGACTGGAACACTGCTTACGCCATTATTCGTAAATGGAACGATACTAACAACATTGTTGATGACGATAATACTGATCGACGACTGGTAAGGTTTTCTGTCTCTGATGAAAACATGAGCACAATGCTTCATGTTGCAGTGACAGCAAAAGAGACAAAGAAATCCATACGTTTCGTGACGAAACTCGTAAAATATAACATGCATCCTGATGATTTGGAACTTGTGGATGCAAATAACAACACAGCTTTTAGTTTGGTATGTATGAATGGAAATACGGAAATGGGTAAGATTATGTTGCAAAGGAACGAGGGGCTGATGCATATCCGTGGTACTGACCGAATGATGCCATTGCAACTAAGCTCTTTCTTTGGTCGACGCAAGTTACTGAGGCATCTTTATAAAATAACTCGGGATAGAATTGAAGAATATAATGATGAAGATTGGACATCGATACTCTCAAATTGCGTAGAGAATGATTTATTTGGTAAGTCGTTAATTACTTAGGGTAAGGATCAAATAAAAAGTCTTTTTTACCTAAGAAGGCTAAAAAGAATTTTTAAAAACTTTAAAACCGACCCAAACGAACTCCGATTGAACTCATTTCGATGGCATTGGAACCGTCTCATCGAACCCTACAATATTAGATTTTAAGTTTTCGTTTTAACATCTAGATTTAGATTTTAGGCTTTAAGGCTTGATTTTTAGCTTTTAAGTTATATCTTTATGTTAAAGATTTGTTTTTAAAGTTTTGGTTTTAGTATTAGGGTTTATTGTTTATGATTTAGGGTTTGGGTTTTAGGGTTCGACAAGCCGGTTCCAATGACGCAAAAATGAGTTCAATCGATGTTTCTTTGAGTCGGTTTTCGCGTTTTTAAAATCCTTCTTAGCCTTCTTAGGCAAAATAGACTTTTTAGGGGAACCTTCCCCTAATTACTTATATACTTCAAATGAAACATGGAATCGATGTTCAAGTACACTATATATCCCACAAATGCAAATCACAAGAAATTGATGTTTACGTACATTAAGTCTGAATAACTATTAAAAAAGGAATAACGTGCTTTTGTTCCTACTCCTAAATTACAATTAGGAAAATTCAAGCGCACACTTAACTTATGTAAACTATATATTCTTTTTTCAATTATAGTCACGGGGTGTTAAAAGATCAAATACAAATCAGTGGTTTTGTAAAAAATATAAAAGTAAAGTGATATTATAAATAACTAATTAATTTAGGGGTGTTCAACGGTTCGGGTTACGGTTTAAACGGTTTGTTCGGTTCGGTTTGAACGGTTCTGAAATTTTTTTACCATAACCGTAAACCGAACCGTATTCAAGACGAGCAAAACCGAACCGAATCCAACCGCATTCAAATCGGTTCGGATTCGGTTAATAACCGAACAAACCGAATTAAACTGTCACAAACCGTAATCAGTCAAAAGGGTGAAACCGTAGCTTTATAAACCCTGGGCAAGAATCATTTCACTTTTCAAAGAAACCCTAATCAAATAACCTATTAGAATTTATGTACCTGTTCACGTAAGAGTTTATAGCGGAAGAGACGAACGGAGAGGAGATGGAGTAGAGCTCATATCGAGCAGATTGACCACGTGGATCACAAGGAGTGTAGATGGACTGGAGGTATGGATTACAGATCGGCCGGAAGAGACGCTCTCAGATCGAGTTTTGGAGGCTGGAGCGAATGGGCAGTGTCCGCGCCGCTGTAGTGGAGGTGAGTGGTGATCGTCGGTGGGGGTGAGCGGTGCTGCCGGTGGGGGTAAGTGGTGCTGACGTTGGGACGAGCTGTGGCCGGTGGGGTGAGCGGTGACCGGTGGGATGAGCGGTGGCTGGTCGGGGTGGAGTAGAGGGAGGGTCGGCTGAATTGAGGGTTCTTGGAATACGAGATTTAAAAGACCGATTGTTGCATGGGTGCAAAGGTTTATTCAACTTAAATAAATAAAAAATAATATATTTAAATATTAATTTGGTTTAAATGAATACCGAATAAACTGAATTTAAAAAGATACTGGAATCGTAAACCGACCCGAAAACCGAATTCACAATACGGTTACGGTTTAGAACCGAACCGAAAACCGAATTCGCAATTTGATTCGGTTTTTTCAGTTACGGATACGTTTTGGAAAACAGTTTTAAACGGTTTTCGGGTATTTTGAACACTAAGGAACTGTTATATATTATAATAACACTTTGTTAATATTAAAATAACACTTTTTATTTATAATAACACTTTGTTTTTTACACTTTTTAAAAAACTATTACTTTGTACATTAACCTGACCCTAGTCACATGATATATAGCATATGATGATACCCCAACCATGTTGTTTTTTTCTGAACATACTCAACATTTAGTTAGGGCGTTCAAAAAATCCGAAATCTGAATCATATCCAAAACCCGAATAAACCGATCCGAATTAAAGATTCGGATTGGATATCCTTTTTCCGAATTCGAATCGGATCCGGATATCAGAATTTAATCCGAATAACCAGAATAAACTCTGTTTATTCGGGTTGTTCGATTATTCAGATAAAAAAATAAGTTTATTCAGGTTTTTCCGATCGATTAGGATCGGATTGACAAATTTCGAATTCGGATCGTGTCGGGTTTCGGATAGTATCTTAAAATTTTCAAATCCGAATAGCACGAATAAACCGTTATCCGACCTGATAAATACCCATAATCTTAGTTAAATCAGTCTCTACCTTTCTACATTGAGCATACATGGGATACTTTTAGTCTCGTGATGTTTTCATTTTTTATGTTTCAACCGATCTAGTCATGTGTTTTTAGCGGTTTAGGTTATTTGTTTTATTGTTTTAAACACCCATAATCTTAGTGTTATTATTTTTTTGAAGTAATCAAACCTCTTTCATCGTAAACGTATGTTGACGTGGACAAATCAACTTATATTTATTTTTTTTAATTTATGAACCATATTTTTTTATAAACAAAAAGTTACTTATAAAAAAGGATATCACTTTTTTGAGCACCCTGACCTTTTATATAAAGATCTTGATGTTACCTCTTTTATATTCCATTTGAATATTTGATTCATTAAGGACATTTAAAGCAATGCCTTATCTTCTACAGATGTAGCACTACAAATTGTGAATGACCATCCAGCATGTGCTAAGGATTTGTCAATAATCGGAATTTTGGCTCCAAAGTCTGAAGCATTTAGAATCAAACATAAGAGTAAGCATTGATTTTAATTTTTTTCAGTAACCATGTGGTAATTTTTTTTTTCTGATTCAAATTTTGTAACTTATTTTAATTCACCACCATTCTTAGATGCCTCTAAGTTAACCTATAAAATCATAGGAGTCATGTCAAAAATCATTATGTTACAAGCCAAACAAGAGAACAAAACCAAAAACACTAATCTAATGGGTGAAAGGGCTCATTTGGCTTATAAACCTCACATCAATTGTCTATACAACCTATGTAGGACAAGTCACATACCATACAATGGCTTTGATCAGTAACAACTGACCCTCCTTAAAGGCCAATGTCCTCGTTGGTCACGACTGGCTCCTTTCTGGCCATCACTCCATGAGGCACCACTCCGAGTGGGCTTTGATACCACTGTTACAAGCCAAACATAAGAACTCAACCCAAAAGACTAGTATGATGGGTGAGAAAGCTCATTTGGCTTATAAACCCCACATCAATTGCCCAAACAACCGATGTGAGACAAGCCCATACAATGGTTTCGATTAGAGGTGGCAATTTTTACCCATATCAAAGGAAATGTGTTGGTTTGGGTAAACAATTGTAGTATAATGAGTTGAAATGGGTAACATCATAATATTGAACAGGTTGAGATGGGTAGCACTTAAAAACAATGCAGGTCAAAATGTGTAACAAAAAAACTATGTAAATACAATGGATTCAAACATTTAAGAATGATTAATAACATATTTGATGAGAAAATCACTAAAACTTATCCAAATGGACTATTTGTTTACTTATAATATATCTTAAGTTAAATTAAATTGATGTTTTTTAAGAACAATCCATTTAGACCCGAACTGATTTTGCTTAAAACCCGTTATGACATGCACCCATTCTGACTCGCACCCATCCTTACCCGAACCGGTTCTGACCCGTTACCCAATCCGACCCAACCCGCCCATTTTACCAGGCATAATTTCGATTGTAACACATCACTGTCATGTTCAAGTCATGTTTGGCGGTTATTTTTCCTGCGCTATTAGGCGACTTAGAATATAGAGTTCCGTATTTCACACTCTTCAACCTTTACCTTTATAATACATGATATAAAAAACATATCTACCATGAAATACGTGAAAAATTAAATTTGACAAACACACCCAACAAGTTGATTGAAATGTCTCTGAACTAACATTTGGTACACCACAATAAGATATATCTGATGTGTGAATATTAAACATATCAAGAACAATAAAATACTATCAGATGAGTATAAGAGTAATTATCCAAACCTAACAAATAAAATCATGAAAGACACTATGACATAATCTATAAGTTTTCTCATTGTAATTTTTCAACTCTCTCTTATTAAATATTTATATGTCTTATAAATAATAAGATACTCTCTATGCTTTTTTCATATTTAAAAATACATTATTAATATATTAAAAATGAATCATTGTATTAATAAACATATTTCTAGAGGACACAAAGTTCTTTAAAACAACAAACTATTTATAAACAAAAAAAATATTTTAAAGGGTTTTTAAAAAAAATCTTATATAAAAACAACTTTTTAAAAAGAAGATTTAAAAAGACAAATATTTAAATTCGAAATTTTTAAACAACGAGATAAAATTTATAAACTTTTTATTACTGACTATTTAGTCTTTAGTTATACCAAGCTTCAAGTTGCTGATATTTTTTTCGAAACGGCCCTCTAGACTGATTTTGAAACATTTCGCGATCATTTAAGAGTTCTTCTGAAGACCCACTATGCCGGATATCTTTTTAAAGCAACATCTTTATCTCATTTGGATATAAGTAAGGTTTGTCTTCGCCTCATCTTTCCCAGACCCTACTGATTAGTGAGACGTGACTAGGTATGTTTGTTGTTGTTAAAGGTCTTCCGCCACCCATTCGTTTGTAGGGGAATATATTTACTGTTGGATCGGGTTGTTTAATCTAAACAACACTTCACAAGTATTTCTCTCTTACAACCTAACAGATGCGGAATGTCTGTTAGAAGGTTATCTCAAACACTCAATGGTAAGCTAATAATCTTTGAATAACAGTAAGAACACAAGAACAAATTCAAGCTCAAAGATATATTTCTCTCAAAGTATTGCAAGTTACAAGCAGACAAGCAAGCACACTATACTAGTTTACAATGAGAGGTTATATAGCCAAGGCTACAACCGTATACTCGTAGGAATACAAGTTGGGTATACTAGACAATACATAAAGTAAAGCTTATTCTAGTATGTAAAGTGTCTTAACAGGCTAAGACACTTAATTACAATCATTACAAATATAGATATTAACTTTACAGAAGACTAGCTAAATACAAAATGCATTTAATGTTGTTGATCTTCAAGGCTTCAGATGATCTTTTGCATTTAATGCAGCTAAGGAGAAGTAAGGTGTTGTGTCTGACTCTCGGTATGTTATCTTTGTTGTTCTCAGACCAGCACGTCTGTTGTCAGCACCTTTTGTACTATAAAAGTAATCAGCTACAGTCTTTGTCAGAGGATTATCCTTGAAAGTCTTTGTCTTTTGTCTTCGGAGGTTGCAGAGGAGAATCTTCGGAAGCCTTTGATTCTTCAGAAGCTTTATTGTCTTCGGAAGCTCTGATGCTTTATCTTTGTTAAGTGTTGGCCTTACGAAGTGCTTTGTCTTGTACATCCTTTAGTAGGAGTGAGTTACCCTTCGGAAGCAATGCTGCTTCCGAAGAGTAACTCCTTCCTTCCGAAGACTGTTTGTCTTTGTAGTGTCTGGTACTTAGACAAAATTGAAGTTTGGTGAGCATCAGCCTTTATTAGTCTTTACAGCCTCCCCCTAGGCTGATGCTACCAAAACTTCTTATGTGATTCTCCTTGTTATCCTCTCTCCCCTCAGAAATTGAGCCCTAGCCTTCACCCATTTGATTTCTATTCTTCCATCTAATCCATTGTCTGGATTAGCTAGTGGAAGCCTTTCAAGATCAAAAATAAAGGGCTCAGCCAGCACCATCATATGCATGATATCCAAAACTTTTATCCCTCCATTGAACTGAGTGAGTGTGAACATCTTATGAAGTGCATCAAAGCTCCACTTCACTATAGGGATGTAAGAATGATGATGCATCAGTCCATGGAGTTCTCTTGGATGTTCCTTAAGCTCTGAAGCATCTGGTGTGGCTTTTGGTTTATGAGGGTTGTGAATCTGGCTCAGAGTCAGAGGAGATGGTAGTAGTTCTCTTTTTCCTTCTAGCTATGCTCTTTCTTCTTCTGAATCTTGGTTTATCTTGGGCAGTAGCTTGACTCCTCTGATATCTGGCCTGCTGATCTTCCACATTTGAGCCCACTGCTGCATCTGTTGTTGCAGTGGGCTGTGGACCTGCATCCTTTGTTTTTGAATGCTCTTTCCTCCTCTCATCAGCCTTTGATTGTCTCTCAGGATCAGGGTCTGTTGATTGTTGTTTCCTTGCAGCCTTTTTACCCTTGTTGATCTTGATCACTGAAGAGATTGACATGTTGTCCAAAGAAGGACTTGATGGAGGAGCTGCTGGTTCTTCTTTAGGGTCTAGGGGGAACATGCTGGGGAACATGGCCTTTGCTGCTTCCCACCGCATGACTTCTTCACCCTCTCTGATCCCTGCACCAGAGAGGGGCATTTCTATTCTTACTCCTCCCCCTAAACCCAAGCCCAAGTTTAGGCTTGCCCTTTAGGCCTGTATCATCTCCATAGAAGGTAACTCACCTATGGCAGTCTTGGCTTTTATGTCTCTAACGTGCATGTCCATGGTTGAGTTCTTCATGGGGCCTAGCTGCCGAGCATGGAAGCCATACTGCAGGAGGATAACCTTCATTTTGTCTATGTAGGTTGTATCCTTTTGTTTCTTTGTAAGTGTAGTCATGGCTTTGGATGCAGCAGCTGCCTGTTCTTGCTGCTGCACCTTCTCTAGCTCAGCAGCCATTTCAGGTACCGACCAGAGCAGCACCTCATCAATATCATATCCCATCTCTTGCAGAAGAGCAGAGAGTTTGATAAGGTCATCATCCATTGAGGTGTCTGGTTGGCCCTTCTTCTTCTTTGGTAACCTCTCCTCCTGTTCTGCTTCCTCCTCTGGGGTCCGTTTCCTTTTTCCCTTGTCCATCATTTTTACCCCAGAGGAGATGGATCCTGTAGCCTCACCAGTTGGTTTATTGGCAAATGGCTCCTCTGTGGAGGAATCATCAAGAATGACTGGGCCTTCGGAAGCAGCTGCAGCTTCGGAGTTAACCTTAGCATTCACTGCCTCCTCCAGTTGACCAACCAACTTGGTTGATTCCTTAGCAGCATCCACAGAGTGCTCAGGAATGGAGGAGAGGTCTTCAGCAGCCTTTGTCCCAGAAGGGGACACATGTTCCATGAAGATAGGCTGTTGTTCTTGAGTGGGTTCCTCCATGGCAACCTGGGCTGAAGTCTCAGAAGGAGACTCTTCAGCAGCCTTTGTCCCAGAAGGAGACACAGGTTCCATGGAGATAGGTTGTTCTTATTGAGTGGTTTCCTCTATGGCAACCTGGGCTGCAGTCTCAGAAGGAGACTTAGTCCCAGAAGGGGACTGTTGAGTCCCAACAGGGGACTGAGGCTCCATAGAGAGATCTGTTGTGAGCTCTTGCTCAATATCTATGGCAGCCTCACCAGTATCAGAAGAAGAGGAAGAGGAACTACTAGAATGATGAAAATAAGTGCCCTAGAAGTCATCCCATTCATTAGTCAATGTGACTATGGATGGGTTGGCATCTTGTGCAACTTCCTCTTCTCTTGCTTCTGGTCTTGACCCTACAGACGGTACCTTCTCCCCCTTTTTGGTAGCATCAGGGGAGACAAAGGTAGTTGCAGTAGGATCAGGATGAAAGGGTGTGAAGATGACTGGGGAGCTCCTCCTGAGGTCCAAGATTGTTGCCTCCTTGGTTTGGACCTCCAGCCGCAGGGTAGCAACCTCAGCTTCCAGATGAGCTACCCTGGCTTGGAGGGATGAAACAGTGGCCGTGAATTCCTGTGTGTTGGTGCCCTCATCCACCTGAGTGGAGTCACTGGGCGATGGAATCCTGAGCCTTGCTCCTGCACCTCCACCACCAGATGTGGTTTCTTGGCACCCTAGGTTCCCCTCATTGAGAAGGGCTTCAAAGAAGTCCTCCCCAGTGTGGGTTGCCACAGGTGAGGTCCAAGTTCCTGTACCACTGTCCTGAGGATCCTGATGAGAATCAACAGTAGTGGCAGCCTCATCTGCATTGACCCCTTCTAAACTCCTAGGGTCAACCTCTAATGTGGTAGGCTCTGGGTCAGGAAACCTGGCTTGTAGCTGTGTCACCACTATCATAAGTGTTTGGGTAGTGGGAGAGAGTGGTTCCTCCACAGCTATAGTAGAGGTTCCTTGAGCCTGGGTAAGAGAATGGGTGGGGGCATTTCTGGGTGATAAGAACCTGGAGACCTGGGAGACAGTCTCTGATCTAATGGAGTTGCTTCATCGGAAGCATAATCAATGATGGGGGCATCCCTTTGGATATTCTCAGGTATGTGTGGTGACATACTCTGAGGGCTATCAGGCTGGTTAAGGGCAGCCACAGGTTCCAGAGGAAGAACCTGTGGAATGACAACAGGTGTGGCTTTCACCTTAGGTGGAACTGTGCCCTTAACAGTTCTTTTCACCTTTTTCTTAATTGGTTCGGAAGAAGGGGCCTGAACAGCTGTAGAAAGCTGTTCAGGGGTTCGGCGGCGTTTGTAGGTGATCTTTATGGGGTGAGGAACAGAAGTGGAAGGTGCGGGTTCAGCATTTGTGGGTGCAACAGATCTGTCACCTTCTAGAGTAGGTAACTCCATAGAAGGAGGAAGAGGAGTAAAGTTCCCAGAGAATTGGTTACTCGTCTTCTTCAACTGAACAAAAACCTTGGAAGATACCAAGGGGATTTTATATGTATTCCCAGATAGTGAGAGGACAGAACCCAACTCACTGTAAAATATATGCTGCAAAAACCTGGGATACATACAAAATTTCTTTGGAGACGAAATATTGTCAACCAAATTATTGAAAAAAAAGCAGAAAAATTAAAGTGTTGGTTGGAGACCAAGCCATGAATAGTGTTGGTTGGAGACCAAGCCATGAATAGCCGAGGCTAAATCAGAGGGAACTTGATCCCAACCTCCTGTCTTATTGGACAGACAATGCAAAAACAAATGTATGAGATACTTATAATTGTAGGACACTCTACCCTTCAAATAAGTATTTGTAGGGAGAGGACCTTCGTACCCCATTGACCTGAAAGTCGATGCTACCTCATCCTTTATGAATGAGACCCTTCCCCCGACATCACAGACTTGAAGATGCCGACAGATGGTCTTCATAGTGATAGAAATATGATGAGCATCAATGGTGGCAAGCAAGATCCTACCATTGGGAGAAGAAGCAAGAGAACAAGAACCCCAGAATTGTTGGTGATGCGATTCATACATCAGGGGTTGAACAGTGAGAGCAAATAAATACCTGCTCCTTCGAAGAAAGGAGATGATCGGAGCAAAATCAGCATCATTGTGTGCTGATAACTCTGCAGGAAGATTGTGAGCAGGTTTGAATGCAAGAAGAGCCATTGCGATCGAAGGATTTTAGGTTTAATTTGGAGAGAAAATGAAAATTGAAATGGAACGGTGAGAGAAAATGAACGAGCGGGAGATCCTTTTATACCTTCGGATATCAGCAATTAATATAGAAGCACATTAAATTTTGAGATCCGGATGTTAGAAAAAGGTCTTCCGAGAATAGCTGGTTTAAAGTTCAAAATTCTCTAAGGACAGAGTTGCTTCCGAGGGGATTAGTCATCGGAAGCAGTTCATAGGACCAAAAATGTTTTTCAGAAGACACTTACTTCCGAAGTATATAAATATATCTTCGGAAGTGTATCTTCTGAAGATTTAGATAATTTCATCAGAAGGATTGTTCTTCGGAAGACATCTTCTTCTGAAGAATAAGTTCAGAAGATTGAGCTTCCGAGGATATAATATATCGGAAGGATTATACTTCAGAAGGGAATTTATCTTATGAAATGTGACTTCTTCCGATTTAAGGAAGGAAGAATGCTTCTGAAGACCTAAGCTATCTTCTGATGAGTAATTACTCATCATAAGATAAATTAAGTTTATCTTCCGAAGAATTTTTCATTCCTTATTGATACATTTACTCAAAGTTAATCATGCCAATGGCTGTTATTAAATACCTGAATCTTCCTTCATCAAATGCCTTGGTGAAAAGATCAGCCAAATTATGTTTTGTATCAACTTTGACTAGATGAATCAGCTTCTTCTCTGCACAATCTCTGATGAAATGATACCTGATATCAATATGCTTGGTCTTTGAGTGCTTGACAGGATTGTTGGTGATGGAGATTGCACTTGAATTATCCATCTGTATAGGAGTGTTGAACAGCTCTACTCCATAATCCTTCATCTGATTTTGAATCCAAATAACTTGTGCACAGCAACTAGAGGCAGCAATGTATTCTGCTTCTGCAGTAGAAGTAGACACACAAGATTGCTTCTTGCATTGCCAAGACACAATTCTGGAACCAAGAAATTGACATCCTCCTGATGTGGATTTCTTGGTAATGTTGCAACCTCCATAATCATTGTCAGTATAAGCCATGAACTGAAAGTCCTCATTTCTAGGATACCACAATCCTAGACCTGGTGCTCCTTTGAGGTATCTAAAGATTCTCTTCACAGCAAGCATGTGTGAAACTTTGGGACTGGCCTGAAATCTTGCACACAAGCAAGTTGCAAACATTATATCAGGCTTGCTTTCTGTGAGGTATATCAAGGAGCCTATCATTGCTCTGTATTGATGTTGATCAACATCCTCCCCCTTAAGATCAGGGCTAAGAGATGTTGTCTTGGACATTGGAGTTCCCAGAGCTTTGCAATCAGTGAGCTTGAATCTTTCAAGAATATCCTTGACATACTTTGATTGACTAATAAAAATTTCTGTAGGAGTTTGTTTCACTTGTAGTCCAAGAAAGAAAGTGAGTTCTCCCATTGAACTCATTTCAAATTTGGACTTCATAAGTGATTCAAAGTCCTTGCAGAGAGATTCATTAGTAGAACCAAAGATAATGTCATCAACATAGATCTGTACTAGCATGATATGTTGATTGGACTTCTTGAAAAAGAGAGTTTTATCAATTGTTCCTCTCTTGAAGTTGTTAGCCATTAGAAAAGAAGGTAAAGTTTCATACCATTTTCTAGGAGCTTGATGCAGCCCATACAGAGCCTTATCAAGCTTACAGACATGATCAGGAAACTTTGGATCTTCAAATCCAGGAGGTTGACAAGCATACACCTCTTCATCAATCTTTCCATACAGAAAGGCACTTTTCACATCCATTTGAAAAACTTTGAAGTTCTTGGCAGCTGCAAAAGCTAAAAATATTCTGATTGCTTCAATTCTTGCAACTGGAGCAAAAACTTCATCATAGTCTATGCCTTCATCCTGAGTATATCCTTGAACCACCAACCTTGCCTTGTTCTTGATGACAACACCTTTGTCATCCTTCTTGTTTCTGAACACCCATTTGGTTCCAATGGCATACTTTCCTTTAGATAAAGGGCAAGTCTTCCAAACTCACTGCCTTTCAAACTGAAGAAGCTCTTCCTGCATGGCTTATACCCAACTGTTATCTTTCAATGCCTTAGTAACTTTCTTTGGTTCTATTTGAGATAGAAAGCAAGAAAACAAACATATGTTTGCTTCATGCATAGAGCTTCTTGTTCTTACTCCTTCTTCAACATTACCAATTATGTTCTCAACTGGATGAGTGTTATGGATACGAGTTCTGGGAATCACATCCAGCTGAGCAACCAATTCCAGATTTCTTGACTCAAGGTTCGGAAGAACTACCTCAAGTTGAATTTCTGGTAGATCTTGAGGTCTTTGGGTTTGGACTGTTGTGGGATCACTTTCTCTGTGAGAAAAGGTTTCCAGAGTGTTTGTTTCAGCTGAGGGACTCACATCTTCTTCTTGACTCATTGGAACTGAAGTAGAGTCACTTAGAGGAACAGCATGAGATGTGTTCACTGTCTCAGATTGTGTGACATCGTTTTGTGCTAAAGTGGATTCTGCCAAGATTTGTCTGGAAGCTATTGGCAGTTCAACACGAAAATCCTCTTCTCAGGTAGACTTGAAGGAGTCTATGGTAGTTTCCTGTGAAGCTGGAACATACTCTTTCACAAGATTAAATGCAGATGTAAAGCTATCAAGATCAAACAACCAATCAGTTCCAGGCTTATTGATAGTATGTTCATTAAACTGAACATTTGCAGACTCTTCAATAATTCTGGAAGCTTTGATGTATACTCTGTATGCTTTTTCATGTGAAGAGTACCTAACAAAGTAGCCCTCTGCTGATTTCTCAGCAAACTTGGCTAAATGATCTTTATTATTCAAGATGGTGCATTGATATCCAAATGGTTTGAGAAATCCAATGAATGGCTTTCTCTTATGCCAAATTTCATAAGGAGTCATACCATGTGTCTTAACTACCAATACTCTATTTTGAACATAACAGGCAGTATTGACTGCTTCTGCCCAAAAAGTTATTGATAGTTTGGCATCTGACAATGTCACACCCCGAGCCAACGGGGTTGGATCGAATTCACCGTCGGGCGGAAGGTTCCCGGGGCGCGATATCGTGAGTGACAATTGTGATGATCAGATTGTTTATATTGCACATGATATAAATGAGAAAAGCTAAATAGAATAGAATTACAAAGTTAAATTACATCAGTATCGTTCATAATTTAACAATGTAAATCTACCATCAACATCATAAATTTCCTATCTTGTATCTGCACAAGATATACAAAATATATTGTATAATGATGTTCCAAAAGTATGCAGGTCCAAAAATACTAAGTCCTCTATCTGAAGTCCTAGTCCAAAAGCAATAACTTCTTAATTGACGTGTTCGTCACCTGAGAAGTCATGCAAAAAGATCAAGTCAACACATGGTTGGTGAGTTCATATAGTTTAGTGTTTGAAAATAGCTTTGTAAACCCTTTTTCGGTAAAAACCCTAACCTCATTAACTTCACCTGTAATATCCAGTTCGGTATGCTTATATATAAGGCATACGACAGGGTCGAGCCTACAACCCGTCCAGAAGCCATCCCACCACATACTAAACTACATATGACATTGTTGTTAATGATAATTAAGCATTTTTACCTACCACTCACTTCCATCCCACCATAGTTCTAACATGCACCCAAAACATTTGTTAAACCCTCGGGTAACAACCTTAATCTCATTAACATCACATGCATTATCCATATTGGTATGCTTATATATAGGGCATACGAAAGGGTCGAGCCTACAACCCGCCCAGACGCCATCCCGCCACATACTAACCCACATAGGACATTGTTGTTAATGATAATTAAGCATTTTACCCCTACAATTAACACATTAGTTCTTCAGTTCTTCAATTCTTTGTTCCTGTAAATACACTTTGAAATCTCTATGGATTCCTTAAGTTCATCACGCAATCATGATCAACCATAACATTTGTAGAAACAATTGAATAAATGCTTAGTTAAATAAATAAATAAGCATTTAATAAAATCTAAGACCTAATGATTGGGCCTTGGTCAACTCGAGTAGACTAGTTTAGCAATCTAGGTTCTTAGTAGTGGAGGAAAATCTGTTAACATCATCAAGCATGCGACCTATACTCAATCAGTCTAGCTAGGACATCTTTTGAAATATAGGGTTTTATTGACCGTTCTTGACCGTTCACATGCTATCTTTGAATATTTCCCAGATATTCCTTTGAAAATAGTCGTTGAGATAGATCGTTGAAAATAGACCGTTAGTTCTTTGACAACACAACCCCAAAAGTAGTTCTTTGATTAGTCCGTTAGTTCTTTGAAATAGACCTTTGAAAATAGTTTTTCAATTTAGATCTTTAGTTCTTTTGAAAATAGTTCTTTGATTTGAAGAGTTATTTACTCATGATGAATAGATAACTCGTTTTAAATCCAATAAACAGTTTACCAAGACAGAAGTCTAGAATAATAGTTATACATGTAAAACATATACTAAGTAAAAGCATTTAAGTAAATATATTCCAAGGAAAATAATTTACGCATGCTTCTCAGCCCCACGTTTGTAAAACAAAAGTGTTTAGAAAAGAGGCAATGAACTCACATGTGTTGCTGTGCCAATAATTTACCACAAAATGCGCGCTCGTTGTTTGTAGACTAAGTATCTTCAGTTCCTGAGTTGTTTTAGAAGAATTCGATACGATAAGTATACGTATTAGTCGTCGTATCTAGGGTTTGGTCTCGGTGTGCAGCTAAGTGTCCTATGTACTAATGTGTTTCTAATATTTCATTTAACTAATCTAACTTAGATAGCCATTTGTAACCCGCATCCCAACAGTTAATTATAACCAGTCTTAATTAGCATGTTTCAAATTTTTAATTTATTTTAAGTTAAGCATTTATTTAGAAAATCATTTAATTAATTAATTAAAACTTATAAATCATTTTGTTTATTAAAACATCATTAACTTTAACTAAAATATCCTTTAACATATGATGGGCCTTAGTTAAGCCCATTGGGCCCACTTCGGCTCTTCGCTAGTCCTTGATTTCCCAACTGATTACAACTCAAATTCTTTGAATGATTCGACATAGATGATTAAATCATCTAAGTTAGTTATATGTCTCATGAATTTCCTAAGGCTTTAGTGTTGATCTTTAAATCAACACCCACCCTTAGGCTTTCCTTTTACTTTTCATGATTTCATAAGAATTTTCCCAAGTGTCAATGTAGCTCAATAGATATTAACAACCCATGTTGAATTGTGAAGGTGTTTTAACGAAAGCTCTTGTTATAAAAATTCTAATCCCATAAAAAACCTCATTACACTTTATATTTAAAATGGTTCTTAGTATGCTCCCATGCACCTATATCGAATTCCCATGCACACACGCATAAGATTATTTCATGCACGTACATGTATGTGTGTTCCCATGCACTCACAGCCCTTGCATCACTATGTTTCGTTAATAACTAAGTTCAAGGTGCCCAAGACCAGCGAACCTATTCCTAACAAAAGAAGGTTCGGCCCAATTAAGGTTTAGCGACCCAAGGTTCGGTCGTTTCATAGGATTATTCCTAGGTTCACAGCTCTCTGGTTCGCATCCCCCTCAAGGTTCGGCTGGGATAGATGGTTCGGCTGAAACGCTTTGTTGGTTGCCTAAGGTTCGGCCATTCCATGCAGAGTCGCCCATAGAAGGTTCCTCCATAAGGTTCGGCTAACTAGTAGGGAGGTTCGGCCATATGAGGTTCGTAGGCCAAAGGTTCGCCTCTGTCAGACCTGTGTGCAAAGGTTCGCCACTTCGGGGAGGGTTCGGCCATCCATACAGGTTCGGGACATCATGTGGGTTCGTGGATCTCATATGGCAGCTGCTAGGGTTCGGTACCCTTGAGAGGTTCGTCTACAGCAGCTCCCACGAACCTGTACATCGACCAGCCCTCAACCTCTTCATCTTCATCCCTAACCTATTGCAGGTTAGTACCTAGAGCCTTCTAGTTGCGTGCAGGTGTTTATCGTAAGGTTTTCTAGATGCTTAGGCCGGTTACAACAACAACATGTTAATAGAATCGGGTTTCACACCAAAAACCGAAAATAAAATGGAGATTTACCTCAAATCGATGGATAAAAGCTTGAATCCTTTGTACTTCCGTGATCTACAGATGATGGTGGTCGTTTTGACACCAAGAACTCGCGATTTCGTGAAGAAACGAGTGAAAAATCTTAGAGAGAAGGTAGAGGATTTCTAGAGAGAGAATGACGAAATTTTGTGAAAGAAGGAGGTTGGTGGAGGTGGTTGTGACATTTAATGAACTCATTAAATGGCTTCCCATACCCGGTTGGTTCGGTTTCGCGTAATTTGTCGGTTCTTCGTAGATTTTCATAACGAACGACTCGGTTTATAAATTAAGATTTACCAAATTATTTTAGGTGGTTATTCCTAGTAAATTAACTAATATCTTTCGTTTATTTTAAATTTTCAAAAATATTAAATTTACTTGTTTTAAAATCGAATCGTACAGTCGTCGCGCGTATTCGTTCGAATCGTGACCCGTACGAACACGACGATAACTACACTTTTCAATATTGTTTTCTAATTATCGGATATCATTCAGAACGTTAAACTTTCAGATTTATTCGTACAGATCGTCACCTATATGAATAATCCGTCGATTTAGCATTCACGTAACGACGTCCGTTTTGTTTTGTTCTATAAAGCCTCACATACGTTTATACATAATAAATCCTAACAATTAATTACATGAGGGTTCTGTGTTGCCAGATAATTATCTGACTGATGAACCCTGTATAGTTCGTACCTGAAGACTGTTCATGTTACTGTTGAGATTACTGTTCCGGTACTGGTTCCGGCACTGATGTTACAAACAACATGGTTCTTGCATCCTCAATTAGTGTCCTATTCCTTCTCTCAGCAACACCATTTTGTTGTGGAGTCCTAGGAGCACTAAATTGTCTTGTGATACCTTTAGATTCACAAAAAGAATTTAAAACATGATTCTTGAATTCTGTTCCTTGATCTGATCTGATTATTTTTACATGGTGGTCACTTTCATTCTCCACCCTAAGAATGAATGATTTTAGGGTCTCAGCAGTTTCACCCTTGGTACTTAAGAAAAGTACCCAGGTGTACCGAGAGAAATCATCAGTGACCACTAAGCAATATGACTTTCTACCAAGACTTTTAACACTTGTGGGCCAAACAAGTCCATATGAAGCAGATGCAGGACTGTTGTGATAGAATTTATCTCTTTGGCATGGTGAGATGTTTTGTGCTGCTTACCTTTTAAGCATGCAACACATTTATCAACACAGATGAATTCCTTTGTTGGTAAACCAGTTACTAAGTTATTCTTGACAAGTTTATTCATATTTTTAAGGTTTACATGACAAAGTCTCCTATGCCAAAGAGATGATTCATCAAGTGAAGGTTTTGAGACAAAGCAACTTATATTACTAAGTGGTGCAGCTGTGCTCATGTCTAGCATATACATGTTGTTTCTTCTTGGAGCCCTGAGCAGGATTTGATCATTTGGAACCACAAACCCTGGCTTCAGAACAATGCATTCATGTTCAGTAAACAACATGTTATGCTTTTGATCACACACCTGTAAAACACTTAGTAAATTGTAATTTAGTTCTTTTACAAAGTGCACATTCTCAAAGCTTACCTTTCCATTTGTGATTGTGTCCCTACCTGTGATGTAACCTCCTACTGAATCACTTCCAAATGCAACAGACCCTCCAAAGAATGGTTCATATTTGTGCAGATGAGTCTTGTTGCCTGTCATTTGAGGAGGTACTCCCAGTTTGTATGTTCTTAGCTTTGATAAAAATTGATGAATGTTTCTTAGTTTTCTTAGTTCTTTTCTTAGTTTTCAAAGCTGGTTTTTCTGTTTCTGATTTAATGGGAGTATCATCCTCATCTGAACATGTTGAGTTACTTGGGTTTAGATCAGAGGAATCATCACTTTGAGCCATTTTGTGTATGTCCAACTCATCATCATACACAAGATTGGTTACTGGTTTACACCTAATCTCCACCATAGGAGTATAGGCAGATGGAGGCTCTACTTTGTTATAACCCAAACCTGCTCCCATCTTCTTTACCATTCAGTGGTGTTACACATTTTGAAAAGTTTCTCATACTTTTCACCTTAGCTTAAAAATGTCTCTGTAAGACTCAGCCAATACAAGTTCTGTCTTGGCAGTGGTTAGTCTTTCAAAAAGATTGTTAATTTGACACTGTTTGTTAGTGTCTTAATGTTTTAAACTTGGAATGGTCTTTTCCATTTCTTCAATCTTTTCTTTGTAATTTCTTTCAGATTCAAAGAAATTTGCCTTGCTAACTTGTAAAGATTCAAGTTCATTACAGAGTTGAGAATTTATTCTTTTAAAAACATTTAACTTCTTTAGACGTTCAGGTGTGCACATATCATCAGTTACCTTGAATGAAGAAGTTGAGTCATTTGCCATCAAAGCACTATTGGAGATAGAAGCATGCTCAGCTTGGAAGCTCCAATCTGCAAAGTCATGCTGTGCAATGTTTGCATTATTTGATGAGCTTGATGGTCTTTGATGTGGTTGCCCAGATGTTGATGGCTGAGTGCCTGTGGACTTGCACTCCCTGACAAAATGCCCTAGCTGTTGGCAGTTGAAGCATTTGAGCTTAGACTTGTCAAGACTAAATCCAGTCTTCATGTTGTGCTTTTTGAACTGTCTACTAGTTCTTTGATAGAACTTCTTTGCTCTATAGGAGATCATGGCCATCTGATAATTGATGTCCATCTCTTCAAGATCATCTGCAGGAATGTCATCTAAGTCTTCCTGGAACAGGTGAAAATAATTTGTTTCCTCAGCCATGAAAGCTCCTTGTCCAGAGGTCAAAAGTGGAGTTGGGTTGGAAAAAGGGTTTGTGTGTGTGGTTGATGGAGTTGGTGTTTTAGGAAAGGTGACATTTGGTGTGGAGGTAGGGTGGTAAATAGGTTGATAACTATGGTAAGAAGAATTGTTGATGGGTGCATAGAGTGCTGCTGAACTAGAAGTTATATGAGTGGGTTTAGGTTCCTGGGCATCTATTTCCATTTGGTAAGCACTGAGTATACCAAACAGTTCACTTAGCTTTAAAGTCCTTAGATTTTCTGTCCTCCGGATGACCACAGAGTATATGTTCCAAGCTTGAGGAAGTGATCTAAGGAACTTTCTGATCACATCCTGGTTCTCCATTTTGACACCTGCCACTACCAACTTATCAACAAGCTGAACATACCTGAGATATTGAGAAGTCATCTTCTCATTGTTTTGTTGACAGAAGTTTTCAAACTTCTGTTTCAACATATCATTCTTATTTTCTTTGACATCTTCAGATCCTTCATACATTTGCTGTAAAGAGTTCCACAACTCTTGAGCAGATTTGCATTTCTTGAATGCATGTATGATTGAGTTAGGAATGGCCATTTGGATGAGCCACAAAGACTTTGAGTCCACCTCCATTCTCTTGTAGTCTTCATCTGAATAGAGAGCTGGATCTTTTGGCAGAGGTGCTCCACCGGCGCCAGCAGCAGGAACAGTTGAATGAAGGGCCCTTCAAGAACTGACTTCCAGAGTTTGAAGTCCTGGTTCCTGATGAATCCCTCCATCCTGACTTTCCAAGTGTCATAGTCTTATGGAGTGAACATTAGATCGGGTTGTTTAATCTAAACAACACTTCACAAGTATTTCTCTCTTACAATCTAACAGATGCAGAATGTCTGTTAGAAGGTTATCTCAAACACTCAATGGTAAGCTAATAATCTTTGAATAACAGTAAGAACACAAGAACAAATTCAAGATCAAAGATATATTTCTCTCAAAGTATTGCAAGTTACAAGCAGACAAGCAAACACACTATACTAGTTTACAATGAGAGGTTATATAGCCAAGGCTACTACCGTATACTCGTAGGAATACAAGTTGGGTATACTAGACAATACATAAAGTAAAGCTTATTCTAGTATGTAAAGTGTCTTAACAGGCTAAGACACTTAATTACAATCATTACAAATATAGACATTGACTTTACAAAAGACTAGCTAAATACAAAATGCATTTAATGTTGTTGATCTTCAAGACTTGAGATGATCTTTTGCATTTAATGCAGCTGAGGAGAAGTAAGGTGTTGTGTTTGACTCTCGGTATGTTATCTTCGTTGTTCTCAGACCAGCACGTCTGTTGTCAGCACCTTTTGTACTATAAAAGTAATCAGCTACAGTCTTTGTTAGAGGATTATCCTTGGAAGTCTTTGTCTTTTGTCTTCGGAGGTTGCAGAGGAGAATCTTCGAAAGCCACTGATTCTTCAGAAGTTTTATTGTCTTCGGAAGCTCTGAAGCTTTATCTTTGTTAAGTGTTGGCATTCCGAAGTGCTTTGTCTTGTACAGCCTTCAGTAGGAGTGAGTTACCCTTTAGAAGCAATGCTGCTTCCGAAGAGTAACTCCTTCCTTCCGAAGACTGTTTGTCTTTGTAGTGTCTGGTACTTAGACAAAATTGAAGTTTGGTGAGCATCAACCTTTATTAGTCTTTACATTTACCTATTAGTCCTCCATGATTATAGCCTGTATGATTGTAGCCTGTAATTAATTACGTCCATGATTAATCACTGTAGTTTTCATTTTGTAAATGTCCTATCTAATTTCCAACATTAATAATTAAAATTATTACCACGTGAAAATATCTTTCTCTACATATCTTGTTGCATACTTGTTGCTCCTTAATTACTTGATTCTTGTGTATAGTTTTTAGAATTCTACGGCTTGCCGTTGAAGAAACCGACGCAATGAAATTACTAAAAGTCATTTGGAGAAATACAACTAGAAACACGCCCAATGAAGTAGCTAATTTTCTTAAAACGGGCTCCGCGGATCCTATTATCCCGGATAATGAAGCATTGCAACCCGATTACAGAATACTATTTGATACTGTCGAAGCACTTAACATTGGCTCTGCGGATAATATTATCCAGTATAATGAAGCATTGCAACCCGATTACAGAATACTATTTGATGCTGCCAAAGCACTTAACACTGGCTCTGCGGATCCTATTATCCAAGATAATGAAGCATTGCGACCCAATTACAAAATACTATTTGATGCTGCCGAAGCAGGCAACACTAGATTTTTAGTCGAGATATTTCGAACCTATCCCAGTTATATGGATAAGGTAAATGTGAATGGGCTCACTGTTTTTCATATAGCTCTTATACACGGTCATATGGATATCTACAATCTGTTGCATGAGATAGGCTCATTAAAGGATGATATATTCCAAAAGACGGATGATGATACGGACAATAATATGCTTCATTTACTTGCTCAGAGCTCTAAGGAGAGGTTATCTAAGCATTTCCAACCAAATACACTAGTATTGGCTAAAGAGATGTTGAAGTTCAAGGTAGGTATATCTTATAATTTGGGTTTGATTTATTGCTACATTAATATTTCTAAATAAGCAAAAAAAAAAAGCGAAAGTAAAGAAAAAAAATTATAAAATATTGATATACTAAAAAAAATACAAGTAGTTGAGAAAAAATAACTACGGAATACTTCAAATAGTTAATTATTTATAAGGTATAACTTTAAACTCAAAAAAAAAAAACCAGAAATTTTTCATTCACTTAGAGGAATTATGAGCTCATAAAATTGTGACAAGTAACATAACAAATTACTTATTTACTCCGTATTATTTATGTCTTATTGTCAAATATGATTAGAGAGGAAATATAATAATGAAAATCTATTTATTTGTATAAAATTTAAAATTATGACGAATTTCTATTTATATGTCTTCTTATTTAGATTACTTTTCTTTAATTTTAACTATTTACTTTATTGCGTTAACCGAATAACTACATCTTATTACTTTGGGGCCCACACTAAACTAAACTAAAGGTTTAGGTTTTTTCTTTTTTTTTTTTAATTAATGTAAGGCCCACTTACATTAATAAAAAAATAAGAAAAACCTACACCTTTAGATTTACTTTAACGTGGGCCCCAAAGTAATAAGATGTAGTTATTTGGTTAACGCAATAAGGAATGGTTAACAAAGGAACCATCCCATATATATATATATATATATATATATATATATATATATATATGAACGGTGATGAATTAGCTCAAACTCATAAAAGAACATAGTGTTCAAAATGTGTTACAATGATGTTCAAAAAAAATCCAAGATTCGGCTTTATCTTGCCAAAGTTATTTGGGTTAGCGCGGGAATAGTGGGTTATGTAAAATTCCTGATCCTATATATATATATATATATATATAGACACACATACATACATACATACATACATACATAATATATGGAGGTTTATAAGAAAACTCCTCATTTTGAAGAAAATTAAGAAAACTTATATTTACTATTAAATTTTTTATCATAATTTTTAATTGTAAGGTTCAAAATATTATAATGAAAAATAAAATTTTAATAAAGATATTTAGGTTATAAAGTAATGTATATGTAACTCAAAAAGTACGCCTTACATTGAACCTCCACGTTTGGAGTGTAAGCTGATGCAGGTTCTACATTATTATATCCCAAACCAACATTTCTTCTTTTTTACCAATTTTGTTGTCTCAGCCGTTTTAAGAAGTTTCTTAAACTTCTTTCCTTGGCTGAGAAACATATCCCTGTACAATTCAGTCAATACAAGTTCGGTCTTAGCAATGGTTAGTCTTTCCAAAGGATTGTTTGTTTGATATTGTTTATTTGTCTCTTCATGTTTGAGACTTGAGACACTCTTTTCTAATTCCTCGATTTTTTCTTTATAATCCTTTTCAGCTTTATAAAATTCTTCTTTGACCATTTGTATTGATTCAAGTTCTTCACAAACTTGAGCATTAAATCGTTTATAAGCATTTAAGTTTTCAAGACATTCAGGAGTATACATATAATCTATTACCTTGAATGTGAAAGTGGAGTCATTTGCTATGAAAGCATTGTTTGAGGCAGATACATCCTTAGCTTGAAAACTTCAGTCAGAAAAGTCACAATGCTCAGCAACATTTGCATTATTAGACTGGTTTGATGCTTTATTCTCCTGCTTTGGCTGAGTTGCAGTTGATGACTGAGTTCTTGGTGACTTGCACTCTCTTGCAAAGTGCCCGAGCTGCTGGCAGTTGAAACACTTTAACTAGAACTTATCCAGCCAAATCTTATTTTCATGTTGTGTTTCTTGAATTGTTTTCCAGTTCTTTAATAAAACTTCTTTCCTCGGTAGGAGAGCATTGTCATCTGATAGTTGATATCCATCTCTTCCATATCATCATCTGAAATACCATCAAGATATTCTTGACATAATTGAAAATAGTTTGATTCTTCAGCTAAGAATGCTCCTTGATAAAAGGTAAGTAAAGGAACAATGTTGGAAAAAAGATTTGTGTGTGATGCGGATGGTGTGGGTGTATCTGGGATGTGATGATTGGTGTAGAATTTGAGTGGTATATAGGTTCATAACTTTGGAATGATGAGTTATGAATGGGCGCATATAGAGTTGCCAATCCTAAAGGTATAGAAGCCAAAAGTTTTGGATTGTGAGCATCAATCTCCATTTGGTATACACTTAATATACCAAAAAGTTCACCAAGATTCAGTGTTTTGAGGTTTTCTATCATTCGGATTGTGACAAGTAAATATTCCATGCTTGAGGAAGAGATCTGAGAAACTTTCTTATCACATCTTGTTTTTACATCTTCACCCATGCAGCAGTTAGTTCATCAACAAGTTGTACATACCTTCGATACTGAGAAACCATCTTCTCATTGTTTTCTTGGAAAGAGTTCTCGAACTTTTGCTTTAGCATATCTTTCGTGTTCTCTTTCACATAATCTAATCCTTCATACATCTGCTGTAAGAAGTTCCATAACTCTTTAGCAGACTTGCATTTCTTGAATGCATGCATGATGGAGTTGGGAAACGACATCTGGATCAGCCAAAGTGCCTTTGAGTCAACTTTCATCTTCTTGTAGTCCTCATCAGAGTAGAGTGATGGGTCATTTTGTACGACAACTCCTCCAGCTCCAGTAACAGTAACAGTTGGTATGAATGGACCTTCAAGAACTGACTTCCAGAGTTTAAAGTCTTGGTTCCTGATAAATCCTTCTATCTAGACCTTCCATGTTTCATAATCATCGGGGTGAACATGGGTGGTTTGTTGAGAGTACCATTTTCAGTGTCATGCTTGCTAATAGTGGCCATTTGAATACCTTAAACAAAAGTTTGATAAGCAATTAAGTAAAAGAAAGAACAACCAGTAAGTTAAGGATGGTTAGTCACTTAAGTTGAAAAATCAAAGCTCTGATACCACTTGTAGGACCGGGTTATGCACTTTGCCCAACACTTAGATTAATTATCTTTTACAAGATTGATAGATGCAGAATCTCTACCAACCACTTATCTGCCTAATGAACAACAAGCAATGAAGAACAGAAGAAGTTCTTCAAGCTCAAAGTATATTTCACTCAAATGCCAAGTTTACACATAAGTAAGCACACACATTGTTCTAGGTTACAAGTGAATGGTTTTATACTAAAAGCTACAGTAGCTTCCTCGTAGAGATACAAGTTTGGACAAACTACTAGAAACAAATGAATTAATGCTAAAACTAGTATACTGTTATAACTTGACAGACCAAGTTATATTAATTACAGTTAATACAAATAACTTCGTTGACTTTTACATTAAATACATACACTACAAAAGGCATTAATGTCAAGTGTCTTATGTTGTTCTTACAAGTGTTCTTTGATGAGAATGTCTTCTGAGTTGCTCCTGATGATGGAAAATAGGGATGAGATCAGTACCGTACCAGTACCGGTACCGAAATTCTTGAAAAATGGGTACCGATACCGATACCGAAACATTAGGTATGGTACTGGTTCGGTATTTTCCGTACTTTATTAGTTTTATACCGTTTTCTCAATTTTTTGTTGAGATGAGATGAAAAATATTAGTCTTCAAATTATAGATGTTATTATGTCATAATTATAAGAAAAATATATGCATATGAATGAATCATATGAATACATTATAAAAAAAATCAAATTCACAAAACGAAAAATTATAAACAAAAAAATATGAACGCATCGTCCTTTGGATTTCTATAGTATTTTTTATATTTAATAATTAAAATATTAATTAGGTTTTAACGCATCATGGTAAATATTTTTTAAACTATACTAGATTAATAAATAATCAAATTCAAAACAAAAATATGTATATTCCGGTACTGGTACCGTTTCGGAAATTTTCAGTATTTTACCCATATCGGTACCGGTTAGTACCGATACCAAAACTTAAGAAAATGAATTACCGGTACCGGTACCAAATCTACCGGTATGATATTGGTTCGATACGGTACCGGTATTCGGTGCAAAAATCTCATCCCTAATGGAAAACATCTCTGAACCTGTCTTGAATAAGAAAGACATCAACAGAAGGATATTTCATCGTAAGGTCTTTGTATCGAAAGCTTTGATGTTGAGCATCATTCCGGAAGCTTTGTGTTAGACATATGAGCCAACCTCTCGTAAGTATTCAGTCTTTCGAAGATCTAACATATCTTTCGAAAGACTGATGACCTCAAAAGGATACCCTTATCTTTTTGATGCTCATCTGGAACTTTTGGGGATGAGGCCAGTGACTTAGATTAAGCTCGAAAGCATCATCCTTTAAAAATATTAGAGATCATATGTGAGACTAAATATATTAAGAAATAAATTAAAGTTCACATGGTTTTACTTTTTGTTTAAACATTTTCAGTCACTACAAAGTTTTACAAGCTTCACTTATATTTTAATCATTAATATATCTACAATCCCTAATCATATTTACTAGTTATTCTTGGTTTTTTAACAATTACATTATTAACCGAATTTAACCGAAACCGAATCGTAACCGGTGGTTAACCGATTAATGGGTAACTTATGGTTATGGTTATGGTTATGGTTAATGATTTAGAATTAACTGAATGAGCGGTTTTGGTTATGGAAATAGCCATAACAGCGCCAAACCGAACCATACACACCCTTAATAGTGGTTCAGTTCTTGGTTCTTATATTTGACATTTCACGATTGCGGTATTGATCCGGGTCCATTAAGCTATGACTAGGGGTGTCAATCGTGTCGGGTTAGCGGGTTAGCGGGTTAACAGGTTGGTGGGTTGAAT
Organism: Mikania micrantha; assembly: GCA_009363875.1. Taxonomy (NCBI): domain Eukaryota; kingdom Viridiplantae; phylum Streptophyta; class Magnoliopsida; order Asterales; family Asteraceae; genus Mikania; species Mikania micrantha. The sequence continues at coordinate 28,186,347 of CM018697.1, forward strand.
TTTGCAATCCTAACCTGACCCATATATTTATTCGTGTCAAAGTTTTCAACCCTAACCCGGATTGGTATAAATTCGGGTCAACCCGAACCTGGCCCGTTTAACCTGTTTATATAAATAAATAAAACTTATTTACATATTGTAAGTTAGTTGTTGCTTCAAAACATATCAATAATAACGTGATTAGTAGTTGTGTATTAGTAACAAATAGTTAATATAGTATTTTTAACAAAAAAATAATATGTATGAAATTTAAAATAAACTAGTTTGTATAGTTAACGGGAAAAAAATCATTTTTTAGATGAAAAAATATAAATTTTGCTACTTAATCAATTAAAGTATGGTAAATAATCAAAAGAAAAACAACTAAATATATGTTATAGGAAAGAAAAAAATAAAAAATTAATAATTTTGAAACCTTAAACGGGTTAACGGGTCAACCCGTTTATAAATGGGTCAACCCGAACCCGACCTGTTTTATAAACGGGTCAACCCGAACACGACCCGTTTATTTAAACGGGTTATACTTGCCAACCCAAAACTTGATTATTTTCGTGTCGTGTTCGGGTCGTATTTCAGGTCGTGTCAGGAATTGTCACCCCTAGCTATGACGCCGTAATGTTAGTTTGAGCACAAGAGCAAATATAATATTTTTTTTGTTGAAATAGGTGAGTTTTAGAATGTTAAAGGAATTTTAATTAGGTGGTTTTTTTTTTTTTTAATTCTAGTGTTGTTAGGTAAGTTGGAATAAGAAGGAAGCAAGGAACTTTTACTTTTTCTATAGGAAAGTCGATACGGGGCAACGAATTTAGTGTAAGAAATTTGAAAGGCGCTGCCCCTAGAATTAATGAAAGTTAAAAATGTAAAAAAAAAAACCACGTATTTTAACAAAAAAATCCAAATAGAATTAATGCAAGTTATAATTATTACTTTTCCACGTGTTTGACATAGGGAATAGAGAGTATGATGCCACCAAAGCTGAGGCAAGCGAAGAACAAAGACGGTCAAACCCCGTATGAGTTATTCTGTAAAGAAAATGCATATCTAATTGAAGACGGATTAAAATGGGTGAAAAGTGCTACGATCTACGCCACACTCATGGTGACCATTGTGGTTACAATCGCAGTAAACTCGAAAGATTATATTCCTGAAAGTAACGCAACAAATGCTGTCAAATTTTTCTTGATTGCGTTTATTGTTTGTTTCGCATGTTCCTCAATTTCGATGATAGTCTTCTTATATGTCCTTATATCTCGTCAATTTAGTCATCTTGGGTTGTTCATCTTACCCTCTGCGGTGCTTGTAGGTCTGACAACACTTCTGATGTCATTTATGGCTATGATACTTGTCGTTATAGCTATTTTACACCAGACAACAAAAAACTTGCAAGGATCATTAAGATCCGCGATGCGTAAATCTGGTATTATAACTGGAGCGGTTAGTTTATTTGTGTTCTTGATGTTCCTTTTTTTTCTAACTAACCGTGTAGGTGTGGCATTACTTTTCCGTCTCTTCTATCAAAAGAAACGTCAGCTTTACAACTACTAGTGTCCATGTGGGTCATTCCTATATAAGGATATTGTTCATGAGATACTGATTATGTATGTAATATATCTTTTTAATTTTAGCTAAGACCCAACCATGTATTTATCATCATTTTGATGTCAATAAAACCTTCCTTTTATAGCAATTTCAAGTCTACTGGCATTTAAACTTGTATTATGGGACGACATCTTGAAATATGTTTGATATATTTTTTTAATTTTTTCTTGAAAATGGTAAAGTTTGCACATGTAAGATGATTCTTAGTTAAAAATCGAAACATTGTTAACTTTCAAGTGTTTCGTAAATGGTATTTATGAAAATAAACACTTAATAATTGTTGATCGATTCCTATTTTAGATAATAAATACATATACGAAAACATAATAATAATAATAATAATAATAATAATAATAATAATAATAATAATAATAATAATAGATCAAATAAGACCTGTGAATCTAGTAAACACGATGTTAATTCCTGACATAATGCTCGTATCAAATCCGATCGGGTTCCCGTTTAAAGTGTATGGATAGGATGGTTTGGAGAAACTTGATAGGAGGTTATGAATTCTATATGTTACGAATTTGTGAGTGATGTTAGCATTAGTTAATAATAATAGCCTTAATTTCTTTTATATATACCTAAGGGAAACCTTTGTAACAACCCCTTTTTGAGAAAATTATTATAATAAAATTTATCGGGTTAAAAATTTATTTAATTAAATTATTTTGATTGTGTTGTTAGGATAAAATAAGTAACTAAGTTAATTAACCTAGATATCTGTCATATCAAGTTGAGAGGCTATATTTGTCAATAGCACAAAGTTGTTATTAAGATAAACTAGTAATTTAACCGCCGTGCGTTACGACGGCGTCGAAACGTCCCGTACTTTGAGTTTGAAAATTATGAATGAGTTATGTCATTTTGAAAAAAAAAAATGTTAGTACAAAGTGAAAAAATCGTATCTAAAATATTATGTCAATGTAATAATTATAATTACGAAATCCAAAAATATATTTGAAAAAAGTAAAAATATATATATATATCCTACGTAACCCGACCAAAAACATAGACCGAATCAATTTTGACTAACATTTATGACGAAACATATAAAAGTAAAAATATATCAATGTTAACACGACTGAAAACATAGACATACTTGTTTTTTAATAATATTTATATTGAAAAGTAATCCATTACAACGCTAACTTAAAGTGTACTAAAACATTATATTTTAAGAGAAAGAAAGTCAAAAACAAAGAATAAAGGTAAAAAATATATCGTATGTAAACCGATAGGAAACATAAACAGAATCGGTTTTTACTAATATTTATGACGTAATATATAAAAGTAAAAATGTGCCAGAGTTAACCGGACCAAAAACATAGACGTACACAATTTTTAATAACATTTATATCAAAAATTAGTTATAAAAAATTGTTACAACATTAACCTAAATTGAAACAAAAGATTATTTTCAAGAGAAAAAGAAGAAAAAAAGTGTCTCAAAATAATAACTATATCGGAAAGTAATTAAAAAAACAATGGTATAAATTACAAATAGGTTACGATACAGACATCAGTAGAAACATCTCATCTAAATTACAAATAGGTTATGATATAGACATCAAATGTGTATATTAGATTACCATGTCTTTTGTATGTTAGTTGAAGCACTGACATTGGTAAATAACTTATATAAGAATAAGAATAAGAATAAGGGTGTTGACCAAAATCAACTTTCATATTTTCTTCTTCTTGGCATCTGGTCGACGAGCAAGAGAAAAACCCAACCATGGTTTATGTAGGGTGTTCAACAAATCGAATTTCAAATAACTCGAATATTTCGAATCGAATGATTTTCAAATTTTGAATTTTTTAAAATCATTCGAATTCGATTCGATTTGAATTCGAAATGAATTCGAATAAACCAATTTGAATTCAGATTCGTTGTCAAATTCGAAATTCAATTCTATTCGAATTCAGACTTAGAATTCGAATTGGTTTGATTTGAATTTAATTAAAAAATTATTTATACTTCCTATCTTTGTATATTCAAAATATCAAATAATCAAAATCTTAGAATCTAAATATCAAATAACCAACATCGAAGTTGTAATATTAGAGATATCATTCAAACTAATAAAATGATGAAAGTTCAATATATAATGCCAATAATAACATATAAAAAACATAACGCGGCAAGTAATCAAAGTATTAGAAATTTACAACCAAAATTATCAATTTTTCGAGCTTCGCGCCACAAAAATTAGAGCTTCACGATAGACACTTTTGTTGTGAATGTTTAGGTTAAGGATATTTAAAAATGTTAAAATTATGGGTATTTTATAATTGAATTGAAATTTGTGTAATCGGCTTTCGGGTTATAAACTAAACCATCTAACCGAAAAGCTTTATATAAATACAGTAACTACTTGTATATATAAAATAAAAATATATGAATAATATAAATTCTAAATTCAAACCAAATCGAATTAAAAATAAGAAATTCGAAATTATATTACGAATCGAATCGAATTCGAATATGAAAATTCGACTCGAAGAAACCAAAGTCCTTTAACCCAAGATCAATTGTGTGGAAACACTTCAGTAAATATTTTGATGAAGATGGAAAACAAAGGGCTCAGTGTAATTATTGCAAGTCAAATTATGGATGTGAATCGAAAGGTGCTGGCACAAATAATTTGAAAAATCATATTCCAAAATGTAAGGCGAATCCCGAAAATAGTTCTTCTCAATCACATCTTGCATTTAGTGTAGAGAAAGATGAGGAAACTGGTGATAGTAAAGTGGGTCTACAATCCTTCAGGTTTGACCAGAAAAAAAGGTAAGAGAGCAATAGCTGAAATGTTGATTATTGATGAGCTACATTTCAAATTTGTAGAAAATGAAGGATTTAGAAGACTCATGAGAATCTGTCAGCCAGCACTTGTGGTTCCATCTCGAAGCACGATTCAACGGGAATGTTATCAAATATATCTTGATGAGAAAATTAAGCTTAAATCTCTAATGAAAAAGTCAGTCCATAGAGTTTCTTTAACAACCGATACATGGACATCTTTGCAAAGAATAAACTATATGTGTCTTATTGCACATTATGTTGATGAAAATCGGAATTTGCAAAAAAAAAAAGTGATAAACTTTTTTCCTATTTTCAGTCATCAAGGATATGATATTGGACGAGAAGTGGAGAATTGTTTGATTGATTGGGAATTGCAAAATGTGATGACTATTATGGTTGATAATGCATCTAGCAATGGACTCATGTTAGGTTTATAGCTCACATAATGAATTTAGTTGTGCAAGATGGATTTAAAGAAGTTGGAACTCTTTTTTGGATCGCATTAGAGCTATTGTTTGATGGGTTAGACAATCACCGGCCCGATTGAAAAGATTTAAAGACTTTGCTTTGTTGGAAGCAATTTCATGCGAAAAGTCTTTAATTTTGGACGTTCCGACTCGTTGGAATTCTACTTATATGATGTTGAGTGTTGCAAGTGAGTATAGAAAAGCATTTGAAGGATTTATAGAGGAGGACAGAGTGTTTTATCGGGATCTAATGGAGGGACATGGGGTGCCAGATTCAAATGACTGGAATAATATAAAATGGTTGGGTGGTTTTCTTCGGCATTTTACGAACTCACACTTCGAGTTTCAGGTAATAGTTAACTTTTTATTGTATTTAATTGTTCATATAATCATATTTGATAAAGCTCACCTTTATGTTGTTTTATTTTAGGTACAAAATACATCACCTCAAACATGTATCTAGACTCTATTAGTTGTATGGATACAGTTTTGAAACAAGTCCATTTAAGTGATGATGAGCATTTGAAAAAAATGGCTGAGTCGATGACATCCAAATTTAACAAATATTGTAGTGATGTAAAGAAATTCAACTTGTTGGTGTTTACTGCATCTCTTTTTGATCCTAGGACAAAGTGTATCTTTAGATCAATCTTCGTAGTATGTATGGAATTGAGGTCGGGAATCAAGTATGTCAATTGTGTGAAGAAGCATTGCTTAGCATATTTAATGACCATAAAAGAATTCACTCAAACAACTAAGGCATCATCATCAACGTCATCATCTAAGCCTATAAATGATGGGGCTTTAAGTAGTAAAAATTTTAATTTGTTTGGCAGTGTTGATGATATATATAGGGCACTAAGAGAGAAAAACATGGCTGAGGTAAAAAGATAGAAGATAGAATCTGGTGTGACTAAGGATTCTAAGACTGAATTGGATAAGTATTTGAATGAGGAGATTGAAGGAGATAATGTGTGATTTAAAAGTGAAGATTTCACTGTTTTGGGTTGGTAGAAGAAGAGAAGTCCGGCATTTCCTATTTTATCGATGATTGCTCGCGATATTTTAGCTATTCCTATCTCAATAGTGGCATCTAAATCCACATTTAGCACATGAGGTAGAGTGCTCGACTCATTTAGGAGTTCTTTAACTCCTCAAATTGTTGAAGCTTTAATATGTTGTTAAGATTGGATTCAACCTAGTGGTGTTGCTTGCAATGTGGAAGAAAATGTTGAAGACCTTGATAAGTTTGAAGAAGGTTAATATTTATTTTTAATTCTTTTCATACATCTTTTATTATATCTAAAAGTTTACCTTTTAAGTTTTAATTGTCTTTTCTTTTATCTCATTTCTTGTAGAGATGAAAATGGTATCTACTGATTAATATAGTTGGAGGCATGTTTGGCCAAAGAGCCTCTCACATGTAGAGATGAAAAAGGTATCAATTCATTACTTTTTGCCTTGTATAAATTGTCAAGAACCTTGGATATGTGTCCTTCTAATAAGTTAGACGTGTTGTCTTAATTTACAAATTCAATTACATAATTGGTTCTTTATTTTATGTTATGCAGGTTTAAGAGTTACTCTCCTGTTGTCAGATTTGATGATTTATGGATTAGATGTTCGTGACTTAGTGTGCTTGTTGGAACACAAAATTTTATTATTTTAGATTTTTAGATTTGATGATTTCTATGGATTTGGTGTAATCTTGATGGATTGATGATGTTTTTGAAGTTTGAACATTGAAGTGTTTTATTTATGTGTTATATTTACTAAAATGTTTGATTTTAGGAACCATTCCAAGATATTCTTGTAGAGTAGGTATGTACAACCTTTTTTTCATAATATGTATATACTTTTTAGCCTTTTTTTGGAGCTGAGAAAGTGATAATGTAGCCATGTTATCAGCACCCATCAGCACCAAACAACCAAACACATACAATTCTAGTTTTTCGGTTTTTTCGGGTTATTCGGGTCGGATTTTGGGTCGGTGTGCAAAATTTTCAAATCCAAATAACCCGATCCGAATAACTCGTAATCCAACCTGATGAACACCCCTACATTAACAAAATCAACCTGAATGAAAATTCTATCATAATCATATACTATTTTTTAAAATAACATATTATTTACACAACATTATTTTTATTTTAACACTTTCTGACAATATACATCTTATATAAGCCAATACGATACATATAGGTCCTATCGTATAGAACAAAATGAGAAGTATAAGTCCTGTCATGTGTTGCTACCACAATGATTGACCTCGTATACAACTCGTATTGTTTCATGCGATGTGCATATAACATCAATCATTGACGTTAATAATTCTAACAATTAATAATTAAGCTCATGTTTGTGTCATATAAGCTTATAAGAAATGCATAAAGAACTTAACATTGAAGTGTCCGATCAACAAATCATATGTTTGTGAACGAGGAACGATTATAAACACGAATTCATCAAATGTTTGTATTTGTTCCCAATTTTGAAAGATGCGTCCTAAACAATCGAAAGCAAAGGTAGCAAAGAGGTGGAAAACAGTTGAAGACAATATTTGGGCAAAAGGCCCCTAGTGGGCGCCAATGTTGCTTTAACATGAATTCAAGGCGCCGGCCGCCGGGTTGTTCTGGCCAATGAGTTGTGAAAATACAAAAGTACCATTAGTCTCATCACACCACAAGAGAAACCTCAGCTCCGCGTGACAGTACGGCCGTACTGACAAGTATGACCCGTCTTGCTCTCCAGGGCCGGCCCAATGGGCCAAGCAGCCCAATCTAGAGCTTAGGGCCTCCAAAACTTATAAAGCCTCCTATTTTTCACGGTTTTGGGCTTAATTTACATTGTCAGAATATTGGGTTAAAAGAAAAGTTGGGCCACTGATTGATTTTGGGGCATTTGGGCTTTAAATTTCATCCGGCCGTCCCCAACTCCCCCATTATGTTGTGTATGTCAGTATGACAGTATGTGTATCGAAAAGGCCAAAAGGGAAAATAAGTTGGAGTTCTTCGATTGGGAGAAAGGAGGGGCGATTGTGCGGTGAACTGCGACAGTGACGATCTTGGGGAATCGAGGAGACGGTTGGGTTCTTCGATTGGGTGAAACAAGGAGAGTTTCGATCGGCCATCGGTGCATATATCTTGGAGGTTTGGTCCGGTTGAAGTTTTGAAGATGGAAACCCTCAAAGCCTCAAACACATACACATCACAGCCATCACTATTCACTGCAATACTACATCAGTCCACTGTCGATTCATACGAACTCTAGAGTCTTGAGTCTGGCCCTAAAATTTGTGCAGCACAGTCGATTCCTCACGGACCTCACTGCATCAGTTGATTCCTCATTGGCCACTGAATCAGTCGATTCCTCAATACTGTAACTCACGAGTCACGGCTTCACAGTTGATTGCTCATGCTCTCTTGATAGGTAATACTTTAAGTTTTTAATACTTTGATTTATTGGTGTTTGAATTTTTATTTTTGATTAGGGTTAATTTTAGTTTTTGGTTGAACTTTGAATCTATGAGAGTGAGACTGATTGAATTTTGTATTTGATTTAGCTATTTAGGGTTGTGATTAAATTTTAATTTTGATTAGGCTGTGATTGTGCTTGTCATTTGTTAAATTAAGTTTGTGAGTTTTATTGAACTTGTGGTTTTACTGTGATTAAGTTTGTGAATATTATTGAACTTTTGATTTTATTGAATTTGTTAAATGAAGTTTGTGATTAGGGCAGTGGGGTTGTGATTTAGAGTTGTGAAGTTGATTAGGGCAGTAGGGCTGTGATTTAGGGCTGCGATTCACTTTTATTTGAATTTATAATACAAATGACAAATTGTCAATGTCAAATAGATACCGTAAACAAGAATCCCGTTATTTAAATAGGACTCATGGTGGGTGCAGCTAACTACCAACAGCCGTGCAGCACGACTGCTGGTCAGTTTTTTGTTTTGTACTGTAGGCCTCCATTTTATTTTTTGCTTTGGGCCTTCATAAAGCTTGAGCCGGCCCTGTTGCTCTCAATCATTGTCACATGTTGTCAGGGAGAATGTTTGACCGAGTACTGAGACGAGCCGTACTGGACAGTAAGGGCCGTCTCAGGCGTGTATTTTTAAAAAATGGGGTGTTAATTTAACACAACCCTTTAATATTCATACACCATCTCCCTCTTTTATACACCATACTCAAATCAAATCAAATCAAATCAATCACATCATACTCATATAATTTTACTTAAACACATTTTTTTAATATTATTTAATATTAAAAAATACAAAAAGTGTGGTTATCTATACACTGGTGTACCAATATCCATACCCTAAATGATAATATCACCCACAAGCAGTGGTGTACCCAAATGAAGCCTTGGGGAGCAACCGTCCCCACCTTGAAAATAATTTTCTATGAATATATATTTGTTAAAATTTTGATCGTCCCTCATAAAATTTTGTAATCGTAACTCTTGATTTCTAAGTGTTAATAATAAATCTAAGTTGAAAAATGCCCTACACATAATTTAAACCAACGCAAAATCAAGTTTAGCATTAATTATAATATGTCAAACCACCACTAAACCGGTTAAAAATCAAATTCAATCGAATATATCAATTAAAAACGAATAAACGATCCAAATAAACTGAATTCAACCTTATATATTATATAGAAAAAAATAAATTTGAATTCACTTTAATCGGGAAACCAAACAAACTGAATCTAAAAAAAAATTGGAGCTGATAACCGTACTGAAACTAAAATTCGGATATAGTTAGGAACCAAACCGAATTCAGAATTCGGTTCATATTTTAAGGTTACGAATACGGTTTGGTTTTCTGTAATAACAATTTTCAGGTTTTTTATGAGAATTTAAGTGATAATTGTATTTGTTTTTTACGGAAAAAGTTACTTATGAACATCTTTTTATACATTGTTTTGGATATATATATATATATATATATATATATATATATATGTATGTATGTAAAACAAAACTACGTAGTGAAGACATTTACATGTATTGTATTTTCATTAGGTCTTTATATATGAAATTTCGTTTGATTGTCTTTCTTTAACATAACCCGACCCGATCCGTCACAACCCAACTTGAATACCAACGAACTTAAAAAAAATTTCGCCTCTCACTAAAAGTTTCTGAGTCCGTTACTGCCTACAAGGTAAAGTTTTTCAAAGCTATTTTATACAATTTGTATATGCTTTAGACATTATGGTTGGGAATAATTAGTTGTCCTGGTTACCATAGTTGTTAAATTGCATACATGTGGATATTATATTCCATATTAGTCCTAAGTGACCGCTTGAAAACGGTAGTACATTTATCATATTGAGACTTACAATAAAACCATATAAAGTGAGGGAAACAACTATTTCAATGACTTTTGGACAAGAAAACCACGCTTAAGAGCATTTTGAATCAAAGTCGGGCATAATACACTAAAGATCATCATTTAATTGGTCAGGATAGCAAATGAAATGAGAAAAACAAGTCTACACCACATGCATTAGGAGATCTTAATAGTAGAGGTGTTCATAAAACAATTGAATCGCATGCAAATCGGGTGGTTTGAGGATTGATATCTATACGGTTTGATTCATGGTTTGAAAATTTAGGTTTGATTCATAGTTTGAAATTTGAATGACTGTTAAACCTTTATTTTCTATATTTTGGAATATGTAGTTATTCATATACATATGCATATTGGTGAACCTTCTTTATCATTTTTAAAGTAATTAATAAAAAACCAAGGATTTGAAAAAAATTGACTCCCAATCATTCAGCCGATTTGGTCAACCTAGCCAACACTGTTGGGTTCGGCCCATAATCTTTGCTGAAACACCCTTATTTTTTATTTTTTGTTTTCTACTAGCAAATCAAACAACCATCTACTTATCCTACTCGATGTAATTCGTACCCAAATTAAATTATATCAACCTATTTTTTATAAAGCTTAAACCATGACCTTTATCTACATCTTGTTAGATATAGGAAGAAATTTAAATTTATAAGATACTGTATAAAACATGTAATTTTTATGGATTGTGTAATTTACTATAAAAATAAAGAAATAAAGTTAAGAAAAAAAGTACTCTGAAAAGTGAAAACTAAAAGGTGGTCTTCAAATACAATGATTGTGGCTTGGACTAGAGGTGGGCAAAAATCCTGGAACCGGAACCGACAATCGGAACCGGAACCGGTCGGTACAAGCGGTTTCGGATTTTCAGAAAAATCGAAACCGGAAAAACCGGAACCGATTCCACCTTTACTGGAAAAATCAGAACCGGAACCGATAAAAAACAGAAACTGGAACCGGTGAACCAGTCCCAAAAAAAACCCGATTTGACCACCTCTAGCTTGGACCTTTAAATTTGCCTTCGATCCATCTATTCGACAGGTTTTAATAGATCAGGTTTTATTTCCAATTTTCCATGCTAGACTCGAAACATGCTTAAACTCGAAACATGCTAGAAGTAAGAAATTGTATGTAAGATTTAGATGTTCATAAAAAAACAAGTTTGTTTATGTTTTATATAGTTTGTTTAAGGCAGGGGCAATTAAGTAAAATATTTACCAGAAGCAGTGACGGAATCAGAAATATTATTATTAGTGGTGAAATAGTTTTAGGGACATTTGAGTGTCATTATATTATAATTTTTTACTCTGTTCAGATCAGTTTGGGTTAAATCGGATCGGATCTTGTTAGAAAAAGACAATTATATAGACTAAATTTCACATACGAAAACATAATGAAAATACAATAATCTAAAATCGTTTTATATGAGGGACAATTAAAAAATATTAAAGGGGACGGTTATAATTTTAACATATATACACTCTTAAAAAATAATCAAAGGAGCAGCTATTCTCCCACCTAACCATGGGTACGCCACTAACTAGAAGACTCCGAATTAACCAATAACGCTCCGAAGTGATCAAACCAAACTAGAGGTGGCAATTATTACACAAATCAAATAAAATATGTTGGTTTGGGTAAACAATTGTACTATAATGGGTTGAAATGAATAACATAATAATATTAAATGAGTTAAGATAAGTAGCACTCAAACAAAATGCGGGTCAAGATGAATAACCAAAAAATTATATAAATGCAATACATTCAAACATTTTAAGAATGATTAATAACATATTTGATGAGAAAATCGCTAAAAATTATCCAAATGGAGTATTTGTTTACTTATAACACATATTAAGTAAAACTAAATTGATGTTTTTTAAGAACAATCCATTTAAACCCAAACTGATTTTTCTTAAAACCCGTTCTGACCCGCACCTATCCTGACCGGAACTCGCTCTGACCCGTTACCCAACCCGACCTGCTCATTTTGCCAGCCATAACCCAAACTAAAACCAGCAATTCCGTTTACCTTTCTTAAAGTGAAATTTAGAGTTTGGTATCGATTACAGATGTTTCTATCCCCGGATCTAACAAGGGGACTAAATGTCACACCCCCAAATTCCCACTCGTGGTGTCAGTCCACGTGGGTGTGACGTGGCCAGAATCACAGCTCTAGGTCATAGAGAACACCTCTATATGCGTTTACAAATCCAATGTTTAACACATACACTTAACAAAATAGTTGCAGCGGAAAAGTAATTCATATTGCAGCGGAAAATATATAGTTTAATACAACAATGTTTCACACTGAATAAAAGTTAAATCGTTTTCAAAAGACAGGAAATCAAATGCATGCGGGATCCTATGCTCATATCCCCTAAGTGCATTCCTGCTCTATAAGCTTGTCATGCTAGTTACCTGAGAATACAAGTTTAGAAAAAGTGTCAACACAATGGTTGGTGAGTTCACAGGTTTTGATATACATATAGTAATAAAAGTGTGTCATGCTGTTTATCATATGTTAGTACCGAGCCCTAGGCTCCAAATGTCAGTGCGTCACTACCGAACTAGACTTGTTTGTCCTTGCCTCCGCTGTGTCTCGTATACACAGCAAGTTAGGTCAAAGTTTCACGTGTTATGACATCCAGTCAATATTGTGCCACGCGGGGTTAGTCACACTCAAACGGATCCATTCAAACCTACCACGTTGTTCGTACATTAACAGTAAGACTTTGTGAGGGCTTGTTACGAGTTCAACACTTAATGTTTGTCTAATAAACCAGCATACACAAAAATGTTTGTAATAGCATAATTGTTTGACTCGATGCAACTAATATTTTCCCCCTATTTAAAAGCGTTTGAAAAGAGTAAAGAGGGGCCGTAAACTCACCTTAGTAGTGATCAGGTAAGATATGCGTAAGCTCCTGTGTAGACTGCGCGTCGGTCACCGGCAACCTATATCGTATACCATACGTGAGTTTGTGTAAGTGACCGTGCTAGTGTTCGTGTTAGTGCTCGTGTTTGTGTCCAACAACCCTCGATTGTTCATGTTTGTCTGTGCCGGTCCACAATGACCGTGTTTGTTCGTGTTGGTCCACATTGACCGTGTTGACTGTGTTGGTTCACAATGATCGTGTTTGACCAAAGTTGACCGTGTTTGACCAAAGTTGACCGTGTCAAGTCAATGACCCGTTGGTGAACCGTGTGACGGTTGTGAATCGTGTAGCAATTGTGCAAGTGCTCGTCGTGTGCAAAACACGCAAGTCGCGTATATGGACAACTTACTATTTATAGTAAGTTTCCATTTATGGAAAGTTCACAAAGCATAACAATTTTTATAGTTCTATCATGCTCATTAGTCCCACGTGATCATGTTAACACATAGCACATCATCATACGGATTCACATAAGTCGTTTTCAACATGTTTGCACATAAAAGTTTCCTAAAATGGAAAGTTTCCATTTATAGCATACGTGATATCGGAAACCATCTAACTTAGCATCCAATCATCATATTACAACATAATAAGCCATTTAGCATGCTCAATTTACACAAAATGTTCCTAAGTTGGTTTTTGTAAAAATAAAGTTACTATAAATAGTAACTTTGTAGTTTTTGCATAAAAATGATCATTCTAACATTTCTAATCCATTTTTATGTTACCAATCATCATAATAACTCATTTGACATCATTTATACATGTATATACAACCAAATTCATCATCTATCAATATTTGACCCACAAAAGTTACTAAAAATAGTAACAATGCCCAAATGACCATGAACATTATCAAAATCACATTCTAAGTATTCAAATCATCATCTTAACATCTTAATAGCAATTCCACATACATGCATGTCACTAACATTACCCATAACACCATTTTGACAATATAAGTTTATATTAATAGAAGGTTTATCAAAACTCATCATTTTAACCATTTTAATCAAATCTAACTATGTAATCATCTTCCAATATTATCTATGAACATTTCTATATACTCAAAATCATTCCAACAATCATAGATCATACATGCATGGCAATATTTCAACACTTTATGAACAAATCATGAATTTTATCAATACCCATCATCATAAACCATCACAAAACTCAATCTAAACATCATATATCATCATAATACACATTTAAATCATCAAACCCAGAAGCAACTTTCGTGCATGTGCCTTATAGGTGCTTGCATGTGAGTGTGGAAGTGAGGAAAGTGTATTTTAAGCTACAAGGGAGGTCATACTACCTTTCAAAGCTTCAAGAAGTACTGAGATGATGCAAAGAGCAGCCTCTAGACCTCCTAGTTCGTGGTATCTTGCAGCAACAAAGAGATGATGTGGTGGTGGTCGATCTCCAACTTCCTTCTCAAGCTTCCAAGGTTCAATGGAGGTCTCCAATGGCTTCCTTGGTGTCTAATCAGGTGGTTTCAGAGGTTTGGGAAGAAGAGTGGCCGAGATATGGAGTGTGCAGTCGGTTAAAATGATGAAATGGGTTAGACTAGGCATCATGATCTTGGTTTTATAAAGAGATTGTCAACTGGGCGGCGTCGCGTACCGCGATGGGGCTTTCAAATCTTCTCCGCGTACCGCAGCGGATTTCGGGAGTCAAACCCCCGCGATGCATGTCGCGCACTACGACAATGCCTCTCGTTGGGCCATCGCGTACGGCGATGGGGCCCTGAGGAGCCCAATAAGCCTATTTTAATGGATTTGATCCGTTCGTCACCGTTTTCACGTTTAAGAACTATCGTTTGGCAAGTTCAATGTGTGAATGTTTCGTGAGGTTTCGAGTGTTGTGCTACACAATGTGCTAGACGTTCACCAACGTTCGTGTGTGTTGTTTGTCGATAATTCTTCGAATTATCTAGTCGTGTGTCAGTGTTCGTACTGTCGTGCCACGTGTCACACTAAATTAAACTAATTCTAGTGCCACGTGTACAAAATCATTTAAACAAACATTTAAATAAATAAAAGCTGACCTGCATATTACGGGGTGTCACACTAAATACCAAAGGGTTTATAGCCTAGTGGTAGCCTATTGACTTCTTTTATGAGAGGTCTTGGGTTGGAGTCTCATCTGGAGCAGATATTACTCTAGGTTAAGCCAGGGGGTTTTCGTAGTTGTAGGTTTCCTCCTGTACGGGTAGGTCAGGTCACCACGCTTTTTTATTCGGACGAAATGGTGATCTATTTGCCATGATGATTCCGGATGACCGGGCGTTTGCTGTTAAAAGAAAACAAGGGGACTAAATCAAATGTCAAAGTAAATTTAGCAACCTTGGACGTTGAAGAGAGATGATACCAAATTCATGGTATCTGAATTGTCGAGTCAGGTTACGTTAAGTCCACTTGCAGTAGTTTGCCTATTTAATTTGGCAGGTTGTGTTGAAATTGGAATACATATTAATTAATGATTATAAACTTAATACCAATGGAATTCTTGACTATGACTATCACAAAGGCTACAACATTTTGATATTTTGAGGCAACCGTCTTTGATTGAAAAAAGATAAGGATAAATGGGTCATAATATTCATATATCAACGTTATCATTTATAATCATATTTAAATCAAATCAATCATAGCATATACACATAACTTTTATTTGTAGATATTTTTTAAATATATTTAACCTTAAAAAGTATAAAAAGTAATGATATTGGTACACTGATCTACCAATAACATGTCATTAAACTATATTAAAATTAATTTTTTATTCAAACCTTAAATTTTTTTATTTAAGTTTAATATGCACAACATATTTGTTTTTAAGATTTCAAATGAAGAGCAAAATTCGGTTTAAAGATTTTCTATTTAATATCAAGTTTTCATTTGATACAAACAATACACATACATATATAAAGAGAGAGGGGGGATATGTTCAATTGAAAACCATTTTTATTTGATAACTAAAGAAATCATTATAGTTAAAAGTTTTAAGTGTATAATAACAATTTTTCTTCCTTATTACTTTCATACCCCTTAAATCGTATAGTTATAAATATAATTTTTGTAGATATTTACAAGTTGTTGGTATTATCATAATGAATTCCCATACATACATACATACGTACGTACGTACGTACGTACGTACGTAGGTACGCATCTAACACGAATTTTTTTGGGTTAGGTTTTAGCCTAAACTAGTTTGGGTTCATTTCAGCTCAAACCCGCAAACCCAATTATATAAAATGGTCAGGTTTGGGTCAAACTCATCAGGTTGAGAGATTTACCTGATTATTTAGAAAAAAAAACATATATATGTTATCATGGTATTCAATATTAATTCTAATATATTTATATTTTAATCATAAGTGATTACGAAAAAAATAAAAAGAAGAATGAATGATATCATTCGAGATGTTATTTTTTAATACGATATAAGTGCTAAAGATAAAATAAATAATGAACAAGAATGAAAAATTACATATTTTGATTGTAGAATGTTTTTGTTTTATTTTTAAAACTAATGTATTTACACAACTTAATATATTTTGGTTACTGTTTTTTAATTATATAATGTTTTTTTATTATGATTTATGATATATATATATATATCAAGTCAAATGAGTTAGGTTCGGGTCAACCTATAAAAATTCGATTCAGGTTCGTGTTGATGGGTCTGACTTGATTGTCGGGTTCAAATCAACGTAAATTTTTCAGGTTCAGGTTGTGTTGAACCCACAACCCGTCAACCTAAGCCTGTAACCCATTCAGCACCCATAGGGCTCAGAGATCCACCTTAACTAACGATGTATTAACCCGGCCGAAAGGGCAAAACCAAGTGCAGTTACGGATTTGTTTCTTCAATAACACCATTCGTGGGACATATTTCTTTCCCGAGCATAACGACTATCAACATATCGTAAAAATATAGCACTAAAAATATGGTACGTAAAAATTATAATGCAATCCATTAGCGTACTTAATTTTATACATATAGGTGGGTTTATAAGAAACTCTTTATTTTGGAGAAAATAAGAAAACTTGTACTAACCAATTTTTTTTTTTAATTTTTATTCATAATTTTTTTTATAAAGTTAGAAACGTTAAAAAAAACAATTTTAATAAAGATATGCTATTAGAAAATAAGAAAACTCATACTAACCATTAGTTTTTAACTTGTTTCTTCTCTTTGATCATTGAAACAAGTTAGGTGTGTGTATATACCTTAATGACAAGCTATTAGAAGCTCCTAAACAATTCAAAAAGTTGCATGTTTCATCCCTAAGTGTGTGAGAATAATGTATGTTCTTGAGTAGGAGTGAATAATGAAAAGAAAGAATATATATATATATATATATATATATATATATATATATAGGAAGATAACAGGTAGTGGTGTTCAAAAAGTCCGAAAAACAAATTGTATTCGAAGCCCGAAAAAGCCGATCCGAATTAAAGTTTCGGATATTTAGATAGATTTAGATCGGATATCCAGTTTCCGAATTCGGATCAGATCGGATATCCGAATTTATTCCGAATAACCCGAAAACACCCTATTTTTTTGGTTTATTCAGGTTATTCGGATGAAAAAATAAGTTTATTCGGGCGTTTTGGGTTATTCTGATGAACATCATTAACAGGGGAGTTGGAC
This sequence comes from Mikania micrantha, assembly GCA_009363875.1. Classification (NCBI taxonomy): domain Eukaryota; kingdom Viridiplantae; phylum Streptophyta; class Magnoliopsida; order Asterales; family Asteraceae; genus Mikania; species Mikania micrantha. The sequence goes on from CM018697.1 coordinate 28,204,200, forward strand.
GTAGATAAGGGGGAAGGCATTGGATTGTTGGAGTGTAGTAGTCTAGTAGAAGCATGTTAGAAAGATTTATTGTTGGTCAAAGATTTGGTGTAAAAGAGTATGGAGTTAATGATGAGTTGTTTGACCATTAGTTGACTTTTTTAGGCTAGTTTATAAATTGTTAAATAACTAATGAATGTCATGTATTTTTAAACCAAATGATTTAGTATTAAGGTATATAATAATAGGTGTTGCATTGTGTAAAATCGTATAAAGTGGGTAAAATTAAGTTAGTGGTGATATTATATTTTGATAAATATAGTAATATACGGAAAATATATTAAATGTGGAAAAATATTTCTAGCAAAACCCCCCAGCTAGTTTTGTAAAATAGAATTAATAAGTTTTTAAGTCTATTATAATTTATTGTGTAAGCTTGTTTCATTTTGTTACTTCTTGTATCACCAATGCATGAGAATTTAGAAATCGACCAAGAGGGGTTTCATGAAAATTGTAGATTTTTAGACTTAAAACATATTTTAGCACGCATAGTTTAGTTTAGTTTTAATCTAAAGCTAACATTGTTTTCTCATATTTAGATCCTAAATGCTCGTGTTTATAGACTTGTAAATAAATAAGCAAAGGAATAAATACCTAGAATAATTGAGGATGTTACAGGCGCTAAACTCATAATCTGTTGCTCATCCCCACTCGAGTTCGTTCAAAGCATGGTTGTGTGTAGTTGGTTCGGAGGTAGGGGGGAGGGACTATTGATAGGTTAATAAATTTAGAATTGAAATATTTAGGGTTGTGTTTTGGCGAACGTGAGGAGGAGAAAGTTCCAGAAGTTTCGGTTAAAGGAGAAGTAGGGACTAAGATGTTATATTGGGGAGATGGTGAGGAGACCAAAGAATAAGTAGGAGGTGTGTGATACGTTAGTTCACAGGAGAATGAGAGGAGGGTCAGTGAAAAATAGGAGAAAGAGACACAACCAACATGTTTCAAATTCAATTTTAATTTAGGGTGATTTTCTAGAAGGCTACCGACTCGATTGCTTGCGGCCACGTTTTACCTGTTTTTTCCGATTCGTCGGGCATTGAGGAGACCCGAGTTCTACTACATAATTGGGTTTTCATGTTCATCAAAAAAGAGTTAGTAGATTTTTAAGCCTTTTTTGGGATGCCCTTTTTGTATTTTAATTCTTACTTTCTGATCATAAAAAATTATATATGACACTTTCATGTTTTAAAATATTTTATATATTTTTGTTCTATTTAATTAAGCTTAATTAACCTATTAAATAATTTTTATAAAATTAGTACACACAACAACCAAGTTTGATTGTATCCACGGTTGAAGGTCGATACCAACCTGAATTTATGCAAAACCAATGGGGTTTGGAACCTAAAACACAAAATGTTTGGTTCTAAATACTCAATTTGGATAAAAAATTGAGTAAGTTATGGTTTTTCCAAGTTGATTCACAATATTTGAGTTATCAAGTAAATTTGAAGGGTCAAAACTTGTCTAAAAATGCAAGACCACTTGGTTTGGAAAGTAAATCATAGAAATGAATTTTAGACTCAAAAATATATTGATTTGATGAAAATATGACCAATTTATAATCGTTTAAAGTTGTACCAAAGTTTCTGTCATGATTTGTAAACAAAATTTTCTGTCCATATCCTAGGGGACAGCCTCCTAGGACCCCGTTCTCTCTAGGGGCGTTGCCCCTTACCCCGACCAAGGGAGCAATCCCTTGTAACCCTCATTGGATCTAGTAAACATTAAAAAAACATGCATCACACACCCAACTTGTTTAATGAGTTTTATTATTCACATTAATCAACAAAGTTAATCTAATTAAACTAAAATATCTAACAACATTAACAATAGAATCGAAGACAAAGTCATTCGAATGATGTCAAAAACTCCCTCAAGTATCTTTGAAGGACAAAGGGTATGCTCTTGGTTTATGAAAAAGTGGAAACATAGATAAATATTAGATGTTATACATATGCTAGCTTTCAAACTGATCGAGAAGATTCTTGATCATAATCAGGATGCATGTTTACTCTCAATGGTGAGGTGGTTGGCTAGAGAGGCTCTAAGTTACTTATGGTTGCATAGTCGACGATTGAATTTGAGTTCCTCTTGCTTCATATGCAACAAAGGAAGCTGTTTAGTTGTAGAAATTCATCAATGATCTCAAAGTGGTGCCGAGCATAAAAAAACCCTATTGAGATCTATTATAATATCCGTGGTGTTATTGCTCAAGTTAAAGAGTTGAGATCACGTCGTAAAAACAAGTGCATTCTTAGGATTTATCATTATACCATGAAACTAATATTAAATCATAATACACACACATATAAGGGATGTAAGATATTTTAAAGAAAAAAATTAATCTAGTTTGAATTTAAATTTTTATCCAACAGGTTATAGTAAAATAAATCAAGTGAGAATATCTTATTGTCCAACATAAATATGAAAAAATTCATGTTTTCTGGTTCTTATTATGACCAATATTAGTCTCTTTCTTCTTGGTTTGACTTTTACTTATTTGAGAGTCTCAGTATAATCGTAGTTTTGGTGTTCTCAAAGAAAGCAATTAAAAAGGCATACATCTTGCCCATTTTATAATATTAAAATTCGGTTCAATGAACCAATCCAAATATGGGACCAAAACTATCTTCCAACCAAAAAGTGAGAGCTTTCAAATAAAAGATGCATGTATACATATTCTTTAGCCGAGAGTTTAAAACTAGCTAGCTAGGAAAACAAATGTTTTGTGAATGATTGTAAATATAACAACAAATTTACAAACATCTTAAGATACAAGATGGTTTGTTTATATTCTTAATTAAGGTAATTTTACATAATTATATCTTGACATATTAAAGATGTTTTGGACTTTGTTTAGCACCATTAAAGCTTACGTGCTCGGGGTGTTCATTCTTGTTTATGTTCTTAAGCACCGTTAGAGGGTTTTGGTTAGCATCATTTTCTAACAATTGTAAAATACTTACAAATACCAACTAAAAAAGACATGAAAAACGATGATATAACTTTATAACTTGCGAGATTAGTACCAACTTTGATTGATAAACAATACTAGAATTACAATATTGCCCTTCTCACTCATATATATGATAAAAATACATAAATCTAATGTGAAATTCCAACTATGAGATAACACCATCATTATCTTCACCAACAAAGTGCCATCATAATCATACTTCATTCAAGCTACAAATCAAGAAGAAGAAAAAAACCAAACACTTTAGTCATTTAATTCTCGTTTTTATTAAGAAACACGTACATAATTCGATTGCCAAATGTTTTCGATCGTGCAATTAAAAGAAAATAGTTGAAAATTTAAATTATTAGTTTCTTACCTCGATCTGTTAGTTGGAGGGACAAAATTGTAACTTTGTGAAGATGGAGGGACTTGATTCTCTCTTACATTACCTCCTCCATCAGGTTTTATTTTAAAGCCTTCCTGAAAAACTCTTTTTTTAATTGTATTTTTACCCCTATTTGGCTGAAGCATGGTTGTCTCTCCAGTCTTTCCTTTACCCTCCATTTTGTCTCAAATATTTTAGAATAAACGACTTGCTCTTGCAGCTGGAAAGGCTAATATGTGCGTGTATTATATAGACACTTGAGAAAACTACACACACAGAGAAAACCGGCCCCAATAATGAAAAAAAAAAAATTCTAGGTTCTAATTTAAAAAAAAAAAAAACTAACTTATTAATTTATATAAAAAAAATTTAATAATATAATATATAAAAAATTTAAAATTTCAGGTGCTTTAAAAGGTAGGATCTGAGTCATTGCTCACTTCGCCCCTCCCTTGGGCCGGCTCTACACACACACACCAGAAGATTAATGAAATTACCTTATTTTTGAAAAAAAACTTATAAAACTAATCATAATTTTCAAGAATGAATTCTTTTCAATGTTTTATATTTTTTTATTTCATTTTATCATAAGGATTAAATAAAAAAATATTAAAAATTAAAAAATAATATTTAACTCATATTATTACATATATATAACTTGCAATCTTGTATGATACATGTATGTATATTGTATGAGTTACATACGAAACTTTGTGAATTACATATCGTAATTTCGTGAGTTACGTACTTTTTTTCTATTATAACTTTAAAATTACAAGTAGTAAAAGAAAATTAAAAATTGATTGGTTATGGGCAACTTTTTAATTTTTTTTATTGAGAAAATTTTCTCATGATAGTTTCTCGTATATACACACACACACTACTATAGTACTATATAATAGATATGTAGATACAAAACAGTTTTTTACTCAAAATCTTTTAAAGGTTTTAAAACTTTTATAGCTTAAGGTACAACTCATATAGTTTTCATTTCGCCATTCTAACAGCTAGGGGTTGATCAAAAAATCCGAAATCCAAAACAAATTGAAACCTAAATCGTAAACGAAATCCAAAATATCCGATTAACTCTTTTAAAAAACATAAGATAGTGAACAATGGACCAACCCAATTTAGCAAGCCCATTTTAATTATATTCACTATCCCACTATACCAAAGTTATTAGGATGGTTATTCGAGTTGTTCGGATTGTTTAGATTATAGAGTAAAATTTGATGATTTAGGGTTTTATGGAGGTACTTGCACACAAAATATGATTTTTATTTTTTGGTATTTTAATTTTTAAATATTGAGTATGATCTATATTTGAGATAACATGTGCAACATGAGGATCAAAACATGATTGCCTGAAAGGCTACAATATTGCTAAGCTCACTTAAAGTTGTTTCAAGTAGTGGATTTATTATATCACTAATGTTAGTATTAGAAGAGATTGTAATGGGTAATTAGCCAAGAAATCAAGAACAATTATTGATTCTATCATAACTGCATTCACTCAATTGAAAACGAAAGCAATTATAATTTTGATATCCTTCTATAAATGAGCACACACTCTCAAATTACACATGGAAGATATAAATACAATGAAAGCCCTGAATCTATTTATATGCAACATGACCAAATGTTGACGTCACTATGAAAGTGGCATTTAAGGACATTTACAAATAGCCACTAATGGTGTTAAGTAGTTTGCCTTCTTCGGTTGTTGTATATCAGTAATTGTTAGATTTCAATTTTTATAGATCTTGAGTGGTTGACACTTATCGATAGTTACTGATCAGTAATTATTCATCATCAGTTGCTTGATCAACACTTATTCTCTTTGGTTGTTTCTTGATCAGTAGTTATTCTTCAGCAGTTACTTGGTCTGCAGTTTTGGATCATGAGTTCTTATTCCAACAACTAGCTATTAACTCATCTATAACTCAAATTGAATATAAAATATAATTAGTTAATAGTGAAAATTTATAAAGTATTAAATGATATTTTGATATAAAATGATAAATTTGCATATTAATATGTAATTTAAGAAATAAAACACTAATTAAAAACTATAGTAACTAAAGAAATGATATATGGTTTTCTTGATTTGTAGAAACCGATATCATTAAACTAACTTAAATTAAAAACTTTGGTTTGTGTTACAAAAACTAACTTGAATTCGTATTATGTCAAAAACTAACTTTAGTTCGTATTATGTCAAAAACTAACTTTTGTATTTATTAAAGTTAAAAGACTCAATTTAAAAATATCATGAAACAAAATGACCAAAAGTGTAAATTTTCCTATTAATTTTATAACTTTGGTTTTCATAGAAATATAAAAAATGTCATTTGTTTATAAAAATTCTATTGTTTATAAACTTTGGTTTATAGTTTAAAAAAAGTCATTTTGAAGAAAATTTGTTTTTAATATAATACAATTTTTCCAAAACGTTTTTAATGTTTTCAATTTGTAACATTTAACCAAAAATCCCTATTTAAAAAGACCAAATGTAGCAAAAGAGTCAAAAGTTGTTTGTATGATTTGAGATGTTTTTCTTTTATTGCCACTGTATGTTACTTTATTTTTTAAGGGTAATAAATATAAGACAAACCAAAAAAACTTTAGCTTAACTTTAAAAGTATATCGTCATTTAAAAATTATATATAAATAAGAAAAACTCTTAAATTCTATTAAAATTACCTTTATATCATTTCAATGTTAATGTGTATTATAAAATATATAGAGTATATGTGTGTGTATAGAGAGATGTTTGTTGATTGACTTTATAATTTATACTAGAGTATACCCCGTTTGTTACACGGATTTAATATAAAATATTAAATACTTAGCAATAAAAATTTATAAATTATAAAATTAATATTTTAATATAAAATGTTTAAAATGCATATTACTAAGTAATTAAGTAATAAAACAATGATCAAAAAATTTATTTTTAAAAGAAATTAATTTTTAAAATTTTAATACTAAAAAATGCCATTTGTTTATAAAAAACTATTCTTTAAAATCTATGTATTATAGTCTATTTTATTTTTTTTTAGAATACATAATTTTTAGAAAAAAAATCTAATAAATAACAATTTAAATATTTTTATTTCTAGAAAATATTGATTTTTAGAAAAAAATTCATATCTTAGAATTTTTTTAAAGTGTTTTTTATTAAAATATTATTTTTAATTTATTATAAAAGTTTTTAACATTAAAAAGGTCAATAATATTATTAATATTATAATTATTAATATGAGAGTTAATATTCTTACTTAATAAGAATGAGAATTAAAGAAGTGATATGAAGTTGCCAAGTGACACTAATGACCTAAAATTGTTACAAGTGACTAACATTATTTTTGTTTATTAAGATAGTAAGATATGTGGTTATCAAATGGCAGTTGTTCAGTGGTAGCTTTATATTTATTTTATGATAGAATGATGATTTGTTTGATAGGGTAATATTTGAGTATTCGGAAATCTGCTGCTAAAAAAAGATATGGTTGGTGGTTGATATAGGCCCATGGATTAGATGTAAATCTAATTGCATCACTCACGCCAATACACTTAACTTTTTATGGCGGTATTATCTTTCAAAAGCAGCTAGCATCTCTGGGCTACCCGATCCATCAGTAAACGAAAGGTCGAAAGTCGAAGTTTCCCGATCATTGAGATCTTGACTTTGATTTTGATACGGAAAATATCTAACCATAGAAATAAGAAAGATGACTTGATGCCCCGAGTCAAAAACGACGTGATTTCGTAGTTAAAAAAAGGTCCTTGTTGAGTATATATATAGTTGGCTAGTTGCAGTAAAATATTTTGCAAAAGAAAAGGTTGGCATGTAGATCTTTCCATGTATGTATGTTGACATGTACGTTGTATAACCTTCAACTTACAAAATTACAATGACTTGTGTTTTTTTATTTTAATTTTAAAATAAAATTGTGACCATGCTTAGTCACACGGTCAATGAGTTTGAAGGAAAAGTAAACACAAAAATAAACTACTTTTTATTTTCTTTTTTTTGGTCGTAAAGGGAAGTGTTGTTAACTGGTTATATGCACATGTTAAATTGCTTTTTGACTTGGGTCAATCCCTTTCTGGTATTAAATTCATGTCTGCTGATAGATGAATGAATTCACAGGTTAGACCTATCGGTGTGCCGGGTGAAGAGGCGTGGGTGTGGGCGTGGAGGGGCGTGGCACACCGCCCCCCCTAGGGCGTGATCGGGGCGTTTTGGCAAGATGTGGCTCCACCAACGGGCGTGAAGGCAACCAACGGCCATTTTTTGGACCGTTGGAATATTGGGAAAGGTAAAGAAAAAAAAAAAATTTTTTACCTATTTAAACCCACCATTCAACTATTAAACCCAAAAAAATATTTCTCATTTCTAACATTCAATACAAAAAAATACCCACTCTTCCCATTTTAAACTTTCTTAACCAACCCAATAATTTTCATGGATCCCAACCAAAACCCAAATTACTATAACCCAAACACTCCACCAAACCGAAACCCTAACACGCCACCTCCGAATTGGGTCTTTACCCCTTCTCCAATGAATCCTTTTTTCGATTCAAACTGTTATCGACCCAATTTTGATTCAAGCCCACAAGGGTTTTATACATTCGCCGATTATGGTTCGAGTCCACAACCGCACGGGTTTACACAATTATCTCAGGATGAAGTTGTACCCGAGACCCAACCCGTTACAAATGCCGGTCCAAGCACGCAACCAAAACAAAAGCGTAGACACAGAAGGAAACAAGCTGCGGATACCGAACCTGCCGTGGGAGGTTCATCCCGCATAGAAAAATGGACTACGGAGGAAGAGTTTCAACTTACAAAAGCTTGGATCGATGTGTCGGAAGATCCAATTGTTGGTCGTAACCAAAAAGGACCGGACTTTTGGAGTAAAATCCGAAATCAATTTTTTCAAGCCATGGGTCGTGGGGAATATCGTACTAACGATATGCTCTCTAGCAAATGGCGTGACATGAACCTAAAGGTTAGAAAATTCAACGGGATTTATTCCCAGAAATGGCAAACTCGTCGGAGCGGCCAAAGCGACGCGATGATCGAGCGGGAAGCGGAAGAGCAGTACCGGGAAGAGTTTAACGCGCACTTCTCGCTTCAACGGAGTTGGGAGCTTATGAGAAAATGTCCGAACTGGATTCGACTCGAGACGGTACAATCGTCGGCCTCAAAACGATCAAAAGCATCGTCAACGGATAGCCCCGGCACGTCGGATGCTCGAGTGAATATAAATCTAAACGATCTCGACGAAGAAGAAGAAGACGACGACAACGAGATAGAGGATTTGACTCGTCCGATCGGGAGAGATCGCGCAAAAGCCGACCGAGCAAGGGCGAGACGAGGCTCTTCATCTCAAACGACCCCGGATTATAACCAAGGAATAGAACACTTATCTCAACGAATCGGTGACTTTAACGAATTAAAACGGGAACGTCAACGGTTGGTAGAGTTACAACTTCTATTCACCAACACCGAACACTTAACGGGATCGACCGCGAAATTGCCGAGCGGGAGAAGGATAAAATTCGTAATAAATATAGAGATAATTAATTTGTATTTTTTTATTAGTTTGTAATTTTTTTATTAATTTTTTTTTAGTAGTTTGTAATTTTTTTATTAATTTTTTTTATTAGTTTGTAATTTTTTTATTAATTATATCTCAAATTAAATTAAAAAGGGATGATGACGTGGAGTGAGTGGGGTAATGGGGCATTTCCACCAAAATGGTGGGGTGAGTGGTTGTGGTGATTGCTTATGTGGCGCCTACGTGGCGCCTACGTGGAGTGAGTGGGGTGCCTTGGCACACCCACTAGTCTTAGTGGGGTTTAGAATTACCATCTAAACTACTTTTTTTTAGTGAATAACCGATAATTTTACATGTGGTTTGCTAGCAAATCACTTTTGGTTATTAAGTTTTATAAATTACTCGTATGGTCCCAAACTTTAGACATTTGTAACATATATAGTGCTTAAGTCACCAAATTATCCTCACAAACTTGACCAAATTAGCCACACATAAGAACTGTATGTATTACAAATGTTTAAAGTTTGAAACCATATGAGTAATTTATAAATAATGAAAATACTAACAAACGACATAAACCATTTTAGTAATTTACTCTTTTTTAAAGGTAATTTTATATAATGAAAACTAGCAATTATAATTTCTTAATAAAACACTATATATATATATAACTCATGTTTATTGCGATAACCGAATAACTACATCTTATTACTTTGGGGCCCACACTAAAGTAAATCTAAAGGTATAGATTTTTTTCTTTTTTTAATTAATATAGGGCTCACTTACATTAATAAAAAAAATAAGAAAAAACATACCCTTTAGATTTACTTTAGTGTGAGCCCCAAAGTAATAAGATGTAGTTATTCGGTTAATGCAATAAACATGGGTTAACATTTGATCCTCTTTCTGTATATATATATTTGAAGTTAACTTCTTGTTGCATGCATATAAAGAACAATATATCTTTTTTATAATAAAAATATTAATATGTGAGGTGGTCATAGTTGAATTACCTTTTACCATAACCAATGGACATCAAATTTGTTGCCATTAGTTGACATCCGAAGAAACTTGTTGAGGATACTTCTATGAACATAGTGTGTTGACTTTTCTTGGTACATAATCTGAATATACGCAACTATTTCTAAAAGAAAAACCAAACAGATGCCACGTTTGACCTGTTTCGGGTCATGTTAAACATAAGCTACTTAAAAAACCAGGCATGTTTAATAGTAAAGCCGGCTCCAAGAATGAAAAAAATACTAGGCCCTGCGGCCAAAAAAACTAGATGTGTATAAAAAAATTAACTTAATAATCTGTATATAAATAGTTGATAGTATGAATATTATTGTTAAAAAATTAACAAAACCAAAATATTTTAACATAAAAATATATTTTTATTTAAATTTCTTACATATAATATATAAAAAAAAATTAATTCGGCCCAGGGCCGTCGCTTCCTTCACCACTTCCCTGGGCCGATCATGTTTAATAGGGTCATATTAAAATAAAATGGGTCGACTTTTCAAACTATTTTAAAGTAGAATGAAAATAACAAAAATTATAGAATTTGTAATTTATATAATTTGTAAATTGAATTTATGAACAAGTTTATAACTTTTGAAATCGTTAAGTAAGAAATTCATAAATCACATGTGTTTGACATATAAAATAATTATTAGCATGAGTGGAAAAGAACATACATAAGATTGAATAAAAATTATTAAATATTACATAGCCCTAACCCTAATTTAGTGTTAAATTAGTTGCCTAATTTAAGTTTCTTGTTCCCTAAGTTTGTTATCATTGTAAACAAATGGGTAGACATTGTAGCTTCTTGATAACCTAATTAATATTTTCAGAATTTTTAGGCTATATATCCCTATTTATGTTTTATTATAGGTAGTCTTGAATTAATGTCTTGTTTGTAATCTGAATTTAATGTCTTGCATGCGTGCTTGAATAGACCTTATCTATAATAATCTTTTGATAACCTAAAGAGGCATTGCCTCAATTTTTTTTTGAACGGCTAACATTTCTCTCCACCTAAATTACACCAATATTACACCTTTGCATGGGATTGAACCCATGACCTCTCTTTCTAAGAGGCAAGCCTCTACCAAGTGGGGGGCATTGCCTCAATGGTACCCCATGATTCTTCCAAATGGGAGGTCATGGGTTCAAATCCCTTCCGTAGCGAAAAAGGGGTCTGAGGGGGGTCAGGGGGTTTTCCCAGTGGGGTTTCCTCCTGGGGTGGTTGTGGTGGCTCATGGGAGGTCCAGGTAACTAGACCTTGGTGACATGGCCTGGAAACAGTGGGTTCACACGATTGAGACCTTCGCCGTTCAAAAAAAAAAATCTATAATAATCTTTTGATATAATCAAGCTATGACATTCGGGTTCAATCATCCTAATATCTATGGCTTCCTCACTTGCTAACAATTAACAAATCAAGATAAAGGAAGCAAAGTATGACCATATTTGTAAGTTTGTTATACACAAGCAAATACATTTGATAAAGTGCAAAAAGTTAGAAAGAAAGAAAAATAACGCACACGACAACCTTTAAATAAATATTTAATTAAACGAGCTTTAATTTATATAATTTTTATTTAATTAAATAAATGTGTGTGTATATAAATAATTTCTTGTATATAAAACTATGATAAGTATAATAAAATCAAATATATTATGTTATATAACAAAAGTAATTAAAGTTTATAAATATATATATAATTAATAATAAAAAGAAATAAATTAAATAATTAATAATAAGCAAGCTGAGCATGAGTTCGAGCTTAAAAATTTTCTTACGAAACAAACTTAAGTTTTAGAAATAAAGTTTTAAACAAACCGAGCTCAAGCTCTCTTAAATTGAAACATGACTTGACTCGTTTACATCCTTATTATTTTTATTCTTCTTGCCGGGCATTGTCTAGAATTAAGAGAAGACAATTTCAGGTATATAACCTGCAACTGGTGAATAATTAGAACTAAGGTGTTTTTTAAATCACAAAATCCAAATTATTTGAGTTTTTTTTAAGAGTCATCAATAACTCAATACCCTAACAATACAAGTTAATAACAAATTCAAACTCTCAACATACCTAATCAGTAGGATAATCTGAATAGTTCTATTTTATGAGTAGGATATTACTAGGTGTTAGATATTTTAGTGTAACCGGGGGCAGTGCCCCCGGTTAGCGGGGTCCAAGGGGCGGCAACCCCTGGCTGGGGTCGAGCTGCCTAAGTTGATTTTACGAATTTTTACATAAAATTCGTTTTACAACTTTAATGGCGAAATTGTGGAAAACGAAAGTTGGAAAACTGCTTGGAGGCAGTTTCATAACTCCTGCATATCAGAATTGATCGATGAAAACAAGTCTGGTTCATTCTCTTGAATTCACAGCGAATTTCTTATACTTGTTCTTGAGCGAAATTGAATTTTATCTGATCAAATATTTAGGTGAACCGCAAATAGTTTGATCTGAAAGTGCGATCCACGACTTTCAATTTCATCCGATTGTTCGTAATCTGAAAATTCTCTACACCAGGTACTTTTGTTTGTTTGCTTATGGTTAAATCAAATTAACAAGAACAATAAATACTTTGCAGCTCAACTAATTGCTAGTTCTAACGTTGGGTTTTGTGAAGGCTTTTAGCCGGACCAAACCCTAGCAGGTTAAATTAGTTTCCTAATTTAAGTTGCTTGTTTCCTAAGTTTGTTGTCATTATAAATTGAGGGGTAGACATTGTAATTTCTTGATAGCCTAATTATTAATAATCATGTCCTATTCTCATTTATTGTTTTGTGTGTTGGTGTATGTCCAATACCTTAACAATTGGTATCAAAGTTCATGTTATTAATTTGTTAAGCTCATGATCAATTCAAAGGTTGAGTTCAATCAATTCAGAGCTCAGCAGAATATCGCCTGTTTCATGGATCAGTTCAAGGAGTTTCAAATAATTGTAACCGCAATAAGATTTCCTAATAGGAACCAGTTGATCACGTTTTAAGATTTTCTACAGATGAGCCGCCACAAAGAGGGTCATTGTCGCTAACTGACGTCACAGATTATGGCGTTCCAAACAGTTTTTTTTATGTCACCTGTTAAAGTTGCATTACTGCTACCAACTAGGGTTTCACCAATATTTGTTCAGCCCAATAAGGGTTTGGATTAGGGTTTTAGCCGTTGCTAACTCTTCTGCAATCGTCAAGGGAATTATTCAGCCACAAATCAGCTTATGACGCTAACAACTACAGTTTTCTTTGGGCTAGAGTTAGGGGCATCGACAAGGCAGAAGAAAAACTAAAGGTTAAGAAGTTTGATGGACACGATTTTGGTTTTTTGACAGGGGTGTACCTATGTTTAGGTTGGGGGGGGGGGGAGCCGCCCTATTGGATTTTTTTTTCCAGTAGTATAATACGTTAAAATTCTAATTGCCCCTCTTAATATTTTGCAAGCGTCTCTATTGAATTTGCATAAATAGACTTGCGATGAAAATTTAAGTGATACTTATACTTGTTTTCTGGAGAAATAATAACTTAAAAAAGTCTCCATAGATATATTTGATAGATTTTAAAAAATAAAACCCCGTAAAGAAAAACCAAGTCTGACAATCTTTACCTATAACAAGATGAGTGACTTAAAATTATAAGAATATAGTAGATTCAAACGTGTAAAAATGATAAATGACATAATTGATGAGAAAGTTACTAAAATTATTCAATTGTACTATTTTTAGTTAGAATTCATTTTAACTTTAACGAAATCGATTTTTTTAGATGACATAATTAAATCCAAACTAATTTTGTTTAAAACTCATCCTGACATACATCCATCCTAACCTGTTACCATTTTGCCTGGCATAAGAACAACTTTAAATGTATCGTATTTTTCATATGATTTTATATATTAAGTTTAGTTTGGTTGAATTTTTAACATGATACGACCCAATTCGATCTAACTTAATCTGAACAGAATAGAAAAAAAATTATTATATACCGATACTTCAAAAACTTTAAAAAATTTTCGCCCCTATGAAAAAGTTCTAGATTCGTACTGTATTTAGAAGATGCAAATTGAGGATTTACTATAATATATAAAATGAAACCGTATAAGATTTCTAGTTAGATTGAGCTATACTAGACCAAAAAGCTTTGAGAGTAGTGAGGCTTTTGTTGCCCAATAGTGTACCGTTTAACATTGGGATTAAGTTTGATGATGATATTCAGGTTTTGCTTTTATTGTCTTCTAAAACTGTGATATTACTTAGCAATTTATCACCAAAGGGCTTATAGCCTAATGGTACCCCTTGACTTTCCGAATGGGAGGTCTTGGGTTTGAGTCTCGGCTGGAGCAAAAAAATGCTCTATGTTGAGCTAGGAGGTTTTCCCAGTGTGGGTTTTCTCCTAGAATGTGGTGTCAATGTACCCATTTAAACATTGGTACTTGGCGTTAGTTGTTCAAAAAAAACTTAGTACTTTATCAGCAACTACTAAAGTTACTTTTGAAGGAATTCGCGACTTAATTTTGTGTTAGGATATCAAATGTTGAAGTTCAAGGGATTATTCAAGTTCATTGTTAAGTACCAACGGCTGAGGGAGAAAAAATAAAAAGGAGGAAAATCAGGGTATTAGGAAAAGCGAATATAAGAATCTAAGAATCTGTAGGATATCATTTGTTGGGATTGCAAGTAGGTAGTGCATTACATAAATCAGTGTATGGGTGCTAAGAAAGAAAGAGAAATAATGCAGAAGATCACTCAGATAACATTTGACTAATAGTGTAGAGTGTGTCATTGATGCATGGGTTATGAATTCTAGTGCACTGTTTCTTATCACACACTGCAGCGAAACTGTCACAACCCCATCTCTCTTATCACCTGATGTAATCACTATATGATATATGAAGTCGATAACTGACATAACGTGTCGCGGAAGCTTGGTGGTAAAGTCTCCGAGATGGGTGTGACTTTCGATGTGGTTGTATCAAAACACATACATGGCATTCTAAACATAAGTTATGTTACATGATATGTTAAAACTTCATCATTTGTGTTACGTTCATCCATTGACAAAGGTTTCCTAACATGTGATCTTGTTGTGTATCCTCACCTTCGTTTCTTTTGTTATTCACTGTTCACCTGAAATTGGTTTTGTAATGTAAAAGATCAGCAAGGATGCTGGTGAGTTCATAGATGTAATAAAATTGATATGATATGATTTGATATAACATAATATGATATGATAAGTATGCAGGCATACACAACTTTATGAATATGATTTACCATGAAAACCCATAACCAAAACCTATGTGACTGTAATGTAATTGGCGGCAATACCCGAAGGTAAAACCTTAGCCTCACTCTTAATGCCTATCGTTGCATTAAGTTGTTATCTTGTAATGTAACAAATGGTAACAAGCATTCACACAAGGGTAGACGCTATCTGCCCATGAATGGGGTTGTCAGCCCGATAGTACTATCATTGTTATCATTCGGCTCCTCCATGAGTTTATTGGTTATAGTTGTTATGTGAGGACTTTTACGATAGCATGGTACAATTTTCATGTAATCATCAGACAAGAGTTGAAATGCACATGCAACATGCAAGCATATCATTGTAATTGAAATATGTAACCATCATGTAATTGTAATGCTTTTTAGAAATCAGAAGATTTGAAAAGGGGTAATGAAATCATGTAAGTATACCACTGTAATTGAAATACATAACCATATTGTTATTGTAATGCAAACCCCGAGTTTTAGAAATCTGAAGATTTAAAAAGGGGTAATGAAATCATGTAGGTATACCATTGTAATTGAAATATGTTACCATATTGTCATTGTGATGTAATCACATTGTAATTGTATTGACATCCCGAAGTTTTGGAAAACAAAACATTAAAAGGGGAGCTATGAAACTCACCTGTGTTATTGGAGCACTTGTATCCTGTGAATGAAATATCACACAAGACCTGAAGTGAATTTTGCAATTTATTAATGTTCTATGAGTTCTTTGTACTTGAATTGGATTATCAGAACATTCCTTGATATTTAATATCAAGGATGATGTAAACCGATTCATCAAGCGGATTCTGAATTACGTACTCGTTCAGAATCAAAGTGATACGCTTATTAGTTAACTTATAATGTCAAAATCGTTGATTTTGATTAATGATTGAATTCTGATTGAATGCTTATAATCATTTGATTATAAATAAATGAAAAGTTGTATTATGTGTTGAAATCGGGATTTCAATCTGTTATTAGATCAAAATCGGGTTGTCGGATTGCGGAACAGAAAGCAAAAATGAGTCCGGAACGCGAAATCGATCAAAAATAGGTTTTTATACTAAAAACCGATGGGAAACAGAATCCCGGGTTACAATCGGGATTTAATCAGTTCATAAATCGATTATCGGGTCGCCGGATTGCGAAACAGATCGCGAAACTAAGTCCGGAACGCGAAACCGATTAAGGATACGTTTTTGTATTGAAAATTGATGCATAACTAAGTCCTGTGTTGAAACCAGAGTTTTAATCAATAATCAGATAAAAATCGAATCACCGGATTGTAAAATGGTTCGCGAAATCGAGTCCGGAATGCGAAATCGATTCAAAATATGTCTTTTTTATCGAAAACGGATCATTGGATTGCGAACTAGAGCACGAAACGCAGTTCAGAACGCAAAATGGACAAAATCAGATTTTGGCCGGAATATTCCATCTCGCCGGAATAATCCGCCGCCGGCGACTTTTGGCAGGAACTTCGCCGGAGTTTCGCCAGATTCCGGCAGGCGACGGTGGCCGGAGGCGACGGTGCGGTGGCCGGAGGTGGTGGTCTGGTGGTTGGCGGTGGCTAGCGGTGGCGGTTCGGTGGTTGTGGCTCATGGCTCGAGCCGGTTGGTCGCTGGTTCGGGCTGGCCTAGCCATGGCCGAGCCGGTTGGTCGTTTCCTATTACGATCCAGGTAACGACTAGTGCGATCCCAGTAACGACCAAGACGTTCTCGGTAAAGACCAGCCAAGGGCCGCGCCCGGGCCTCTCTGGGGCCGCGCCTAGGCCGCGCCCGTGCCACAGCGTGCCATTACAGTTTTTGTGTGCCAAAACCAATTTTTTTTGCAACTTTTCTCGGGCCAAAATCTCCAGATCCTTGTTTTTAACTTATATTTAAAGTTTGGTGAAGAAAAATCTCGATTTGGACCATTTTGAAAAATCCACTTTTTGGACCAAAATGTCCTTTTCATGGGTTTTCAAGATCTGATGGTTTCAAACTTCATCCACCATTCAAACATGTTTATATAAGTCCTATGAAGCTATTAGAACTAAGAATTAAGGTTAAAACATAATGATTTGAGTTTTTGGCTTCAAAACCCACAAAATCAAGCCTTTTGAGGTTGAATCTTGGTTTACTTAGATCCAGGACTTGATCACTAGTTGGAATTAGCTAGAAATGATTTTTAGAAGGTTTCTAGAGTTTCAGAAGTGAAGAAGGATGCTCTGGTTGAATTTTGGTATGAAGATGGCAAAAATGTTGACTTGAAATATTCAAACATTGGATATTTATCAAATTTTTAGCTTGGTGTAACGATCGATTTTCAGAAATCACACATGTTGATATAAACATTAATAAAATGATTGTGATTGTTACAAATAGAAAATATGCGAGAAATGATAAACATAGGCGAAAACGGTGCACGAAACGGAGTTACGGATTGTTCGGAATCGCGAAATAAAGAAAATTATAAAGAAATTATGTTTTGGGATGCTTCACGGTACGCGAAGACTTTTTGAGTCCCTCTTCGCGGTACGCGAAGGACCAAAAGATCTGAGAGATCCGGATTTCTTCGCGGTACGCGAAGATCTCTTTGGCCACTCTTCGCGGTACGCGATGGGTGAGGCGGTTCAGTAGATTCTTGATTTTATCAGATTTGCATGAAGAAAATTAATTTTTCTTAACTTCGAACCTGTTCACCAAAAACACACACACATACGAAATTTTGTCACCCAACATCAGTTTTCAAGCTATCGGATCATCCAGATTGAATCAAGGATCGTTTCTACAAGTTCGGATCATCGTATTACAACCAGAAATCCGTTCGAAGGGTAATGATTCGTTTTATCTCACTAAGTTTGATATTATATTGATTAAATATAGTTTTGAGCATTATATACTGACTGGGTATGATTAGAAACGAAGAACTAGATGTTTTAACGGTGAAATCTTGATTCTGATCCGTTATGATGTCCGGTTGGTGTGGAAATCATATTATTGAATATGATAACCAGTGGGATAATTAAATCGTGGTTATGATAATTTTAGATCATTCTCTGGAATGATAGATCTAATTCAAGTGTTGATTAAATGTTGAAACTTGGAAGTTAATGGTTTTAGCATGATATGTTAATCCTTAGTAATGGATTACAAAATATGAAACTTAAATAATACGATTAAGAACATGTGTAGATTAATTTCTACACATGAGTTGTTTGATAAAAGCCTCAATGGGGTTTTGATGGAATATGAAAAGTAAAACAGGTCAAATGAATTAGATTATATAATAACACAAGTTGTGTGTTCATGTTGTTAAATCCTGTTATATGTGAATATATAATAGGAAGAGGAGGTAAATCTAGTTTTAGAAGGCCTGGAAAGGAGTTGGAGATTGTTGATAACTCTCCAAATTGAGGTAAGTTACCTATTTGATTGAACTTGTAGTTAAGGACAGGGTGAGTCCATACTACAAGTGATTGTGTTGTACGTGATTGTGGTTTTTGTTGTTGCATGATTCACAAGGTGTGTGAGCATGTGGTGATCTACGAATGCATAGATGTTGAATTGGTAATATGCAAGTTTAGATTCACAAGGTGTGTGAACGTATAACTTGCAATTCCAATGTAAAAGATTCACAAGGTGTGTGAACATGCCGATGTCATGGTTGTGGTTATTGTTGCTGCATGATTCGCAAGGTGTGTGAACATGCCGTTATCATGATTGTGGTTATTGTTGATGTATGATTCACAAGGTGTGTGAACATGCCGTTATCATGATTGTGGTTATTGTTGCTGCATGATTCGCAAGGTGTGTGAACATGCCGTTATCATGATTGTGGTTATTGTTGTTGTATGATTCACAAGGTGTGTGAACATGCCGTTATCATGATTGTGGTTATTGTTGCTGCATGATTCACAAGGTGTGTGAACATGCCGTTATCTACGAATGTGTAGATGTTGGATTGATAAGGTGTATGTTTGGTGTAGACATTTGAAATTCAAGTGTCAAATTTGTGAATTACGATCTTTGTGAAACATGATGCACAATTGGTTTGTTGGGTGTTAATATATGTGTTATATTAAATTATAATAATTGTGCATGAATGGGGAATATATTGAGGTTTTGGTTGAAAACGAACCGTTAGTAAATCGTTTTGTATGTGGTTAAATGTTGTTGTCAACATTTTATGTGAAACCTCATTAGTATATCCATATGGTGTTATGGAATATACTTGGTGAATTATGAGGTAATCTTACTTAGTTCTAACGAACTAATGGAGAATTTAAATGTGGTGTTACAGGTACAAAAGAGTAAGGTGGGCGGTGAAGGTGATCGGGAATCGAACATGAAGGCTCGTGTGGTGGTTTAATATATAAATAATCGAACATGCGTGAAGCTTTTGTGTAATAAATGTTTGGTGGAGTTTGTAAACATACTTAAACTAGTTTTAACAGGTGTTGGTAATAGTATGTTTAAAGGGTTGTAAAACACAAAAGTCGTTTTTGTTTTTACTCGGACCTAAACGTGGTGAATTTAAAATGTGGCGTAAATTGTCCAGAGAGGACATGTAAGTGACGTGGGGTGTCACACTTGGGAAGCAAGATTGGACAACTAATCAGCTTCTAGAAACCAGATCAAGTCAGTTTTGAGGCTTGAATGTGAAAAGGGTTTGAGATTTTAAGGATTTTGCCATTTTCACAATTGTTTGTTCGGCTTTTTCGCGCGTAACTTCGGAAATTGCTACATTTGATCAACCACCTTTATTATACTTCCAATTACATTCCATTAAGAATATAATGTGATTAGGAAATTCGGGTTGTCATAAATTTGTCAATTACGCATGCCGAATTGCCTTTTCACAAAAAATTGCGATTTGACTTGCCAAAACCTATGGATTTCCCCATTGGGATTTGTTATTGATATTCATTGTTTTAATTTGTTGTATAAGTCATATTAACTGGATTATGACTTTTGGATTTGGTTTTGGTTCCTGAATCCTTATAGTTTTGACATTATTATCGCAATTTCGCGTAATTCGGCAATTCTGCGTAATGCCTTTTGTAATTGGTTCCTTCTTGTAATTCCCTTACATATTTACACACATTCACATGTATATACATATTTAATCATAATTTAATTAATTAAAATGTTAATTCATGAATTTAGGAAATTACCTTAAAGTAAAGAACGAAATGTCACATAAACGATTTAGAATGTGAGTTTTGGAGACTTTGGTAAGGTACAACTTGTGAATGATGAAGTTCTAGATGATATAGGATTGGGGGATATTAACTTGAAAACTTTAATGGTAGACACTTGGACTTTGAAAGACATCACAAGTATTTCAAGCTTGAAGAGCATGTTTATCTCAGTCAAAAAGTTGGATAAAAAGGGACATGATGTTAAGTTTGGTGGTGGATAATGAAAGGTAGTCAAAGATAACCTAACTGTAGCTTGTGGCAAGGAGGTTTCCTTTATATGGTAGAAGTATCTGTGAAAGAAGTGAGTCCAATTCTAATGAAAGGAAAAGTTCGGTTCAGTGAATCTCATGTGCAGAAGGTCGGCTACCTCTTAAAAAATAGGGATAATATCATATATTCCCCTACTAAACATCAAAATTACATATATTCTCAATAATAAATAAAAATTAAAAATATCACCATGTTGCTAGATTGCCCCTTAGTAAGGAGAAATATGCAAATTATTTTTAGTTAGTTCATTAAGGGTAAAATAGGAAATACCTAGTTTGTTTTTTAATAAAATGGATAAATATGTAATATATATGGTTTAGAAAGAGGAAATATGTAATTTAGTTTTATGATTGGGTAAATATGTAATAAATGATTTTAAAAAGGGGATATATGTAATTGACCCAAAAAATATAACTTTTACCTTCGTACTCCAAAAATTGAAGGCTCCATATTTAAAAAAAAAAATTGTATCTATATATATATATTTTTGGGTTAAATATATGAAAATCATTTGTATTTGCAACAAGTATGGACTCTAAAATAAGTTAAGTTAATGCAATTATGGTTTGTTGAATGGAACTACAAAAGGAGAAAACTGCATCATGGACAACTGATAAAAACAAATTAGTGAAAATTTATTAACATGTATTAGATCAAAATTTGCTAAGTGTGGCATATTAAAATTTATAGTTGAATTAATCTTGTGTGGGCAGCAATGTTTTTAGAACCGGACCGAACGTCGAACCGGACGCCTTACTGGTCACTGGTCGGACCGGTTGGACCGGATTCAAGAACCAGAATAATTTTGAAAAATATTTAATGTTTTTAAAAATCAAATAAGTTTGTTTAATTATATGTTAGTGTAAATAAAAATGTTTTTTCTTCTTGAAATCTTGTCCCACATAGGTGAGATAACAAATAAAGAGATTTCTCACTTCTCTATATAAAAGAATGAAGAGAAGCACAAGTTTGTATGAAAAAAGTTGTCCCACATTGGTGAGATAACAAATAAAGGGGTTCCCACCTCTCTATATAAAAAAGAAAGAGGAGTACAAATTTGTATGAAATTAGTTATCCCACATTGGTGAGATAATAAAGGAAGAGGTTCCTCACCTCTCTATAAAAAAAAGAGTAGTTTTGTTTTAAAAATCCGGTCTGATCGTTTTTTTGGGTCCGGTCCGACCGACAAACTGTCTTGGCCGGACGGTTCCTCAATAGGCGGTTCTTCTAACTTTTGTGGGCCGGTTGTGTGTGCGGTCCCTGGTCCGACCGGTCGGACCGGCCGGTCATGTCCGGTCGTGAAAACACTGGTGGGCAGAAACTTTGGGATGACATTTGTGGTATAACCATGCAATTGAACATTAGAATGAAACTCAATACCTAAGCTTCAAACAAATGCCACCTTGTTTAAATAGATTGCTAATTAAGTCATCATACTCAAAGACAATTCTTTTTCACATTTAATAATTTCAAACATTTACTTTTACAAAAATATCTACGAGTTCCATATTTTGGAAGCCGAGATATTTTTTCTTTTATCAAGGATGAAAGTGTGATAGATATATATATATTGTTAAAACAATTTATAAAAGTTAAAAACAATCAAGTTCTCATGTTAAATCTTAGTTTAGAATTTAAACATTGTAGTTTATAATTGTCATACATCAATAAAGATAAAGAAGTAAGTATTTATAATAATAAAATTCTGATGGGGCCCTCAATTTTCATTTCCCCTTAGGCTTCAAAAAACGTTATGTAATCTTGTGTTTATGTTAAACCAGTTAGTTTTGAAGGATGTTGCAATAGTGGAAGCACAATTAGTGGTCGAATGACCATGTCATGTGCTCTGGTTGCGTTTTGAAAATTAGGTGTTCTGCTATTTCAAATGGCATTAGTGGGTTATGTGACAGCCACCGTAGACGTTTAATGATTTGTAGAATGTCATGTGTGAAACTTCCACTACTTACTCCAAGTAGTAGAAGAGATTAAAACCCACCTTTGCTTTCTTAATTGACTAGTTATGTGATGTTAATGAGTTCCCCTACTTCAAGTAAGAGAAGTAATTACCTCACCTAGCACCCACCGGTCAACAAATTTAATATGAGTTTAATCCTCTTCTGCTACTTGGAGTAGCGGAAGTCTCACACATGGCATGCTACAAATCATGAAACGTCCATGATGGCTGTCACATAACCCACTTATGCTATTTCAAGCAGTGGAACACCTAGTTTTTAAAAAACAACTAAAAATCACCTATAAACCATGCAAAAATTTCCGTGTCACCTAACAAAAAAAACCGCATCTTGGGAGGAGATTTGGTAACCGTCATAAACTATCCAAAAGTGACCAAGATCAAATTTTGGGGATTTAGACTGTCCAGATCTGCTATTAGGCTCGTTGAAACAACTGAGGTGAATATATATATTATGTTCTAAAGTATAAACATCTCCTGTTAATACTGACGTGTTTATAAAATGCAAATCGGAAGAAGGTGATCAAAGAGCCACTCAGAGAATCAAGGGGGCAAAAGAATGACCGATTGAGGTTTGACTTTTTGCATAAACGTTGGCATTTTCAATTTAAAATTTCTTGATTATTTTTTTCCTTAATTTTTGTTACTGTTAATGCATTAGTTGTTTCTTTCTGATGGTGTGTTTGTGGATGATGCTGAGGAAGTATAACAAATAAGAAGAAACAAATAATACCACCCACAAGATAAGTTTTTCAAAGCTGCGTTGTGCAATTTGTATATGCTTTAGAATTTATAGTTTGCAATAACTAGTTTACGTACATCATGAAACGATCCGGACACTATGCAAAACGGGAGATAAGTCAAACATCGGATACTTTTAGTTGACTTGGTGACCATAGTTATTAAATGGTACAAACATGGATATTATAATCTATTTTAGTCCTAGCTAGGCAACCGATTGAAAACTGTAGTTAATTAGTATGTTTGAGACTTACAGTAAAAACATATAAATTAAGGGAAATTGTTTCAATAACATTTTATACAAGAAACCACATTTAATAGCATTTTGGATATGGTTGGACATAATACACAAATGATCATAATTTAATAAGGATATATAGCGTATGAAATGAGAAAAACAAGTCAATGACACATACATTTGAAGGGCTTAATAGTTGAGTTGTAAACGAACCGAACGTTCAGCAAACGGTTCATGAATTGTTTGGCGGAAGTTCGTTTATATTCGTTCGTTTAATAAATAAACGAACGTGAATAAGAAATTTTGTTCGTTTAGTTAAATGAATGAATATGAACAAAGGTCATATTAATTCATTTGTGTTCGTAATTGTTCGGTAAGGAGTTCGTTTATGTTCGTTAATGTATGTTTGTGCTCATTTGTTAAATATGTTTTATATTCTTAATTTTTTTTTATTTTTAGTTTAATACCATAATATTTAAATTAAATATTTAGTCATTTGAAATTTATATATTATTAAAACATAGTAATTTGAAACTCATATTTATGAAATGTTAGTCTAGAGAAATTTTAATTAAGATTATTATTTTCAATTTTTACTATGTTTAAAGAAATTTATTTTTCATTTTTATATTAAATGTTGAACTTTAAGAAAATTATGTCTAATATATTTGATATTGAAAATGTTAATTTATCTTTGTAAAATAATATGCTTTCATTTATGTTCGTGAATCGTCCATGAACAAGTTCAATACCTTAAATACGAGCACGAACAAGATTATTTTCCTGTAAGTGTTCATTGGTCGTTCGTGAAAAAGTTAAAAGTTAAACGAACGAACACAAAAAAAGCGTTTGTTCGTGTTCGTTTGCTTCGTTAGCAGACCTACTTAATAGTATAGGGGTTTGTAAATAGTTGAAACTGATTGCATCGCATGCGTATCGAGTGGTTTTAGATGTATATGAATGAACAACAAGGCTTAAACTCATGATCTTATACAAAGTTGCACCACATATATGTTTTGTGTCTAAAAATGAAAAAAGAAAATTAAGAAAAAGAAAAAAAGTACTCTTAAAAATGACCTTCGAATACATTGACTGTGGCTTGGGCCTTTTGGATTTGCCTTCGATCCTTGTATCGGCAGGGCAGGTCAATAACAGGCCTTATTTCCAAATTGAAAATATTAAATCATGTTTTACGATCACATGAAATTCGTTTGAATGATAAAAATTATTAATTATAGGGCTTGGTTACTCCACCTACCCTATACGTCACGTATAAACCTATACGAGGCGTATAGTCCCATCTGACACCCAATGATTTGACAATGATTGGTCACGTATGCGTCGCGTATAGGACCTATATGAAGCGTATATGACTCCAATCATTGACACTGATAAATTCTGACAAAACAATGATTGCGTCTCTATACGTCTCGTTTATGCCTATACAAGACATATAGAAGGTGTAAAAGGTGTGGGATGGGTGTGTAAATATCAGGATCCTTATTATATCATTATCTATCTTCGGTTTATAAATAAGTATCGACTATGGAGAAGTTCTAAGGGCTCATGCATAGATACTACCAACAAAAAGGACTATTGTCGTTGCCAGGATCCCCTTTTTTTACTAACTCTATTGTCTGATTTTTTGAACAATCAAATTCACACGTTTGAGAGGTTGTTTATATAGTAGCCTTTTAATAGAATTGTTTGACATTTTGGGTATCTAGTGCAACTACTTAATTGGCCCCTATACATCTAGAAAAACTATAATTGGTGATAATTAGGCTAAGAATAAGTTAATAGATAAAATAAAACAAAATTATTGTAACAAAATAATGTTTTTTACGTAACAAATGAAGCTTTTTTTTATCGTAAACTTCCTTTTTGTTAAAAAATAATTTTATATATAAAATATATATAAAGAATTGAAACTTCGGACACCTAAATATCAAATCATATGCGGTCACACCTTTACACCCCTAAGAGCCGGCTCTGCCTTTTAATACTGACCTTAAGTGTAAATAGTTAAAAGACTATCTTTTAGGGGCAGAG
Organism: Mikania micrantha; assembly: GCA_009363875.1. Classification (NCBI taxonomy): domain Eukaryota; kingdom Viridiplantae; phylum Streptophyta; class Magnoliopsida; order Asterales; family Asteraceae; genus Mikania; species Mikania micrantha. The sequence goes on from CM018697.1 coordinate 28,229,911, forward strand.
GATTAATTAGAAGGGCCTAGGGGTGCCCCGGCCCCCCTGTTTTTTCGCTCAAAGTGTCGATATAATAGTATTTCGTCCGAAAATCCTTCGGTTCTCTTCGTTTTCTTCCTAAAAATCATTCGGTCCCCTCCGTTTTCATCCTAAAAATCCTTCGGCCCCTCCGTTTTCTTCCTAAAAATCCTTCGGCTCTCTCCGAACTTTTTTCCAAACTCCACCACTGCTATCTTTAGATATTAATGTGTAAATAGTTAACTCCTTAACCATTAACAAAATATAAAAAAAAAAACATAAAAAGATCAAACAAATAAAATACCAAACAGCCTCTGAATGACTGATTCAACTATGATAAACGTGAGTACTCATTGATAAAACAATAGTAAAGTTACAATACTGCCCTTCTCACTCTGCTACGCATGATAAACGTGACTACTGATTGATAAAAACAATAGTAAAATTAAAATATTGCCCATCTAAATCATACATATGATATTGTAGAACAAACACATCATCAAGAAAAAATGGCTAATCTCAATCCATAGCAACATAAAAATAGATTTAATGTGAATCTCCAACTACGAGATAACACTATCATTATTTGCACCAATAACATGCCTCCATATCTTACTCCATTCAAGTATTCAACCTACAAATTAAGATTAAAAAAAACAGACACATTACTCCTTTAATTCTTGCTTTTGTTAATAAGGAACTAGTAATTCGATTGTCAAATCTTCGTGCAACTTAAAAAATAAAAATAAAAAAATGAAAACATAAAACATAAAATATAAAATATAAAATATAAAATATAAAATATAATTAGTTAGCTAATTACCTCGTTGATCTATTTCTTTGTTGGAGGGTTGTAATGTTGTGAAGACGAAGGGACTTGATTGTCTCTTGCATTTCCTCCTCCATCAAACCTAAATAATCCCGTCTGAAACATGTTCCCTTTAATTACATTTTGACCCCTCTTTGGCTGAAGCATGGTTTTCTGTTTGTTCTTTCCTTGCCCCTCCATTTTCAATATCAGGAATTTGAAATTGAACAATCTGTTCTTGGAGGCTACTATGTGTGTATAGACAATTGAGAAAACTATATATATCTTATAACTATATATAATGAATGTAGATAGGAGAGAGAGAGATTTTGAGTAGATGTGGTTGGCTGAGATGGGCACATGGATTAGATATATAGAATTGTACGAGTGACAGCAATATAAACTTATTGGACTATTTAAGGTGGTTTTATCTTTTACTAACGTTAAATTGGTCTTACTTAGGGTGTTCACGATTACGACTCAAGGTCCACTTTCAAAGCGTGAAACCGTGAAAACCAGTCATTAATTCGGTTTCGTGATCCTTTTTTTAAACATTCGGTTAGTCGGTTTCAAAAATCTAAAAATGTAATGAACGACTTAATTTACGATTTTCATCAAAAACCGTTGGTAAAAACTGGGTCGAACATGTGTATGTTTATATATAAATAATCTATATACATAAATATACACACAACACACACACACATATATATAGGGTTGATCCAGTAAAAAGAGATTTTTGTCTAAGATGAGTAAGAAGCAATAGAAATTTGACACGTGTTATCATAAAATAGTAATACAGTAAAAAAAATACAGTAGAAAAAGAAACATAATCCAGTACAAAAAATCAAAAATCTAGTAAAAAAATCAAGTACAAAAAAAATAAAATATAATACAAAAAACAAATATCAAATACAAAAAACAAATATCTAATACAAAAAAACCATAAAAATCCGGTATAAAAAATATGGAACAAATCTAATACAAAAAAAAAATAAAAATCTAGTATAAAAAATAAGATTTTATACCTAAATTATGTGACACGTATCAAATTAGGTGAATAGAATTAAAAAAACATTTATAAACACATCATTTAAAAGGTACAAACAATCATTTTTTAAAAGTATATGGCGTTACTTTCATGCCATTTAATATAAATAAGTTCATTGGCTCGGTTAACAGTTTATTCGATCTGCTTTAATTGATTTTCAAATTTTGTTTCCCAACCAAAAAACCGAACTGAAAATAAGAAGTAGTTCGTTAGATTGAAAGCCAAATAAACCGCTTAAAAGTCGAATAAACCGACTAAAATCAAATAAACCGATTAAAACCAAATAAACCAATTAAAAACTAAATGAACTGATCAAAATAAACCGAATTTAATCTTATATTATATTAATAAGATAATAAATTTGAATTTGGTTTTAATCGGTTAATCAAACAAACAAAATTTATAAAAATATTGGAACTGAAAACCGAAATTCGGATACGGTTAGGTACCGAACAGAAAACCGAATTTGAAATTTGGATACAGCTAGGAACCAAAAACCGAATTCAGAATTCAGTTCGATTTTTTCAGTTTCGAATACGTGTTGGTCTTCGTTATTTAACGGTTTTACAATTTTTTTGAACACATCCACTTTCATCCGGATCTTGGCATCTCAATTCTCAGGGCCGCCCCTGTTGATCGGCGGCGGCTGGCAAGGAGAGGTTGCCGATCGACGGCCAACAAGAGGTAAAGAGAGAGAGGAGAAAATTCGGGTTTCTAACCCTTTTTTTAGCTCTTTAAATGTGAGTTAAATACGTATCTTTATAAGAACAGTATTTACACTCTAAACCTTATAACTTTTACGGTAAAAACCATGGTTGTAGGCGGTTGGAATTTTTATACGTAATTTTACAAATATATATTATATACACACATCAATATCAATAAACCATGTTTTGTGATTTTTTTTTCAAACATTCGGTTGATCGATTTCTAAATTTTAAAAACATAATGAACGATCTGATTTATGAATTTCATCAAACACCGCTGGTAAAAAACCATGTCAGACCATGTGTGTGTGTATTAATAATATATATACACATAAATATACACAAACACACACACATGTGTGTGTGTTTGTGTATTTACATATATGTGTAGTTTGAGTTCAAAATTTATACACCACTTAAAAAGAATACATTTGAGCTTGGCGTAATTAAGCCCGTCTCAAATCAAAAATCGATTTGCTTTGAATCAGTTTTAAATTTAAATGAGCTCAAAAGCCAAGACCGAACAGTTGATTAACAGTTCGGTTTGTTTTCATTTCATTAAACTATTATTAATAATTTGATTTATAGTTACTCCTAGTCCTAGTTAATTAGTTGTAGTGGAATATTTATTCTCAATCACACATATCTTTTTTTATTTTAAGACTCCCACCACAGTACTACACTATACATTTCACATAGGCCTATACAATATGAAAAATATCCTCAACCCGATAACCTTAAATTCTCTTATGACAATTGTCAACGGCTTGCTATATGTCTCTATGTCATGAATGGGCTACATGCCATGTGTGGGGTGTGACAATTAGGGTTTCAGAATTGTAAATGTGTCTAATTATAATAATAAAAGTTCCTAATGAAGTTCGTTATGTGATTTAAATTCAAAGATATGCAATTACATAAGATGATGAATTAAAAATCTAATATCTTTTAATATATATTTATATCGCATAAATGGATTATGTAAAAGTGAAATAACAATAATAAAATAAACTTGTGTGTGTATATTAGTTATAAAGATAAAGATAAAGATATTAATCATATAAATAATTTCAATAAAAAAATTAATTACGAATTAGTAATTAAAATTTTACATATATATATATATATATGTATATATTATAAATGCTATACTAATATTTTATTTAATAAGGTTCCTCAAAAAACTCCAATTTTTAAGAAAACTAAAAAAAACCTTAATCTAACCATTCATCAAAACAATCAATGGTTGTAATTTGATAGTGGCAGTTTTGTAATTATTATTATTCAAGAATACAATAAATATAAATCTAAAGGGTATTTTTGGTAAAAAAATTAATTACGTTATAGAAAGTAATAAATGTAAATCAATTATTGCCTAATTAATTACCTTCTTTCCACCAAGTTATGAGCATGATTCCATGAGTTGTCAAAAATACTACGGATAAATAACAATAATTATATTATTCTAAGTTTGTTAATATAAGTCATAAAAGAATAAATTTTTCAAAATTCCTTAGTATTATTCAATGAAGACGATAACACTAATTCGTAGTATGATGCATTTATATAAAAAGAAAATCACTTAAAAATTTGAAATCAAACAATTTGAATTTTTTGATTAAAAAGATCGGAATTCTTCAGCAAAACAATCTAATTACGTATATGTAATTATACAAGTATAATTGAATACATATATGTAAGCATTCAAGCAAAAATATATGTTTTAACAATTAAGAAAGAAAACATATTGTAACCTCCAGGGTTTTTCTGATGTAATATATGTGTATATATATATATATATACTTAAGTTCGAATTAATGAAAGTTAAGGGTTTATTCAAACGGGTTATTAATAGATTTATGTAGTTATACACATATAGTCATATATAAATAAAATATAAAACCATATTTGAGTTTAAGATACATAAATCAACTTTGACGAAATAAAATAAAAAGCATCTATATGATAAAATTCTCATTTTATTCTAATATACGTATGTAAATAAAATATTCATAAGAATTGGATTAAATAGAAAACTATATTATAAAATAAATTATTATGTAGTATGTGATCATACACTAAATATTTTAATGATTTTTAATAAATTATTTCATAAGAATAATACACGATTAAAAGTTATAAATGTTTTTTTTAGTTGTAAACTCTTAATAAGGATTTAAACATGAAGTAGTAAAAAGAGGGGGGTTAAATTTTAATTATTGGAAACAAGAGTTATAAGAGAAAGAAACTAAAACAAAAGAGGATGAAAGAATAGAAAGATGAGGGGCTAAAAGTGCAGAAGCTCAAAACCCATTCCTATCTTCTTCCTCTCCCAATTGATCACGTTTTTGGGCCATGACTCACCTGGTTCAATCTCAAACGCGATCAACGCGCTTTCCTAAATTCAAAACATCAATTACAACACGTTTGTCATTTAAAACCGAATCAATCTGTGTAATCAAATCCAAAAATAGTGTTCAATCAACGCGTATTCAAAACCGAACAAGAACTCGTTAAAAAGGAGTTGTAATCACAAAATACAATCGATTTAAGTCAAAAATAAATTAGTATACATGATATCGATCTCAGTCTGATTCCAAAGAACTCAAAAACTCTCTCTAACTCGCTCTCATTTTCTGGATCGAGCACGCGGCTTCGACTCGAATTGAGCCACAATCACACCCCTCGAATTCAAAACAACCCCAGGTAATTTATGATACTATCCTGTTCGTTTTGATCATTAGATCAATAGCCCCATGAAATTAGGGGCTCACAATCATCGTATTCAACGAATTAGATCGATACCCAAATTAGGGTTCATACGTTTGGGATTGATTTGAGAATGTGTATATAATCAAACGAAACCAAAAGCAATCAGAGAACCTCGGCCTAGCGTAGCGGTAAGATACACCGCAACCAGGCTCGATGTTCCGGGCTCAAAACCCGACTGGGGCGGGTTTAATCGGTTTTTGTTTTTGTTTTTTTTCTTTCATCCATTTTGTTTTATTTAAAATTCTGGAAAAGTCATATACTCTTAAAAATAAATTTCTATTAAATCTCTTAAAGAAATTTTTATTATTCAATCCATTTAAATAATTTTAACCATAAAATGATGAATATTAGTGTACAAAAAAAAAAAAAAAAACTTGTTAAATACACATTGTTCACAAAGTTTACTATAAAGCTTAGTCAAAGATTTAAAGGTTTAAACCCTTGTTAAATACGTACATAATTAACAGTTTATCGTTTGCAAATTTATGGATTAAAAAATGTGTATTTTGTATATGTTTTGAAATATTAGACATATTTTAAACTACACCTAACTGTAAAATAAATAAATAAATAAATAAATAAGCTTTATAAAACGTTGTAGGGTCACTTATTGACTTAAATAAACTATTATTAGTTTTAAACCAAGTTTTATAAAGCAAACTATAGAATAGTTTAAATTGATTATTCTAAAAAAAAATGTCTTTAATCTTTATTAAACCTTTAAATAATTTATTCAAGTAAAGGAAAAATCCATAGATATTTATTCAAATTCTAAAATCATTAAAATTATAAACATGAATCATTTTATGATTATTCTAAGTTTGGTTGCAATTACTCTAGACATATTCTTTTTTAGAAATTAAAAAAAAATAAAGACTTTTGTATATAATCATTAAACATTATTTTTTTTAAAAACAATCAAACAAATGGATGAAATGGGTATTTCGATGCTATGTACTAATCAAATTAAATAGGAATATTTATAATGAATAAATATCCCTAATGACGCATTCAAACTTAGGTTCATTCAAAATAGGACATCCATTAGAATGCCATAGTTCTAGGATCTTGAACTTGAATTGTAGAATGCTAAGACTTTTTACTCAAATTTTAGGGCGAGTAGATAACCTTGCTTCCTCAATCTCTATTCAAGAACTTTGGAATTAACTAAGCATTCAAACATGTGAGTTTTCTTCACACTCCCTTTTACTTTTTGTTTTTGGGATGTTACACATGTCTTATTCAAACTTTATTCATTCTACTATTCATTCAATCCATGATGCAAGCCTTAGACCTAGTTAGCTTTATGTGTTAGAGGCTAGGCTTATACAATGTGTTGATTCTATGTGTGTTGCCAGTCAAGCAATCTAGTACCTAGTAGCCTAAGATAGTTAGATACTATCTTTGCAAAGGCTTTTTGCCTTTGTGGGAAAAAGGTGAAAAGTACACCTAGCAAACTTGTTGAATTATAACTGTTAATTTATAGTATGGCCATACGTGAATTAACATGTTGTAAGGATACTTGTTTGGACACAAGCAATTGTTATTCATTCATTCATTCAATTTATTCAAACTTGTATTCATGCTATGCTTATGATACATATCTAGTTAGCCTATAGTTTGCATCCTTTTTATACTTATTACTTAAACTTAGTGTGTGAACTCACCAACTATGCAAATAGTTGACAAACTCTATTTTACATGTGTAACAGGATAAGGAAGCATGATGAAGACATAAGATAGGATTAGTGACCTAGTTAAACTTGAAACAATTGTATAGATTTTTCAATTGTAATACTTTGGTTATTGAGTTCATGTAATGTTGTTGTGCTTCAATGAATGTTGTAATTAATTTGTAATAATGATGCTTTAAATATTGAAACGTTATAATAGCACCATGAGCTAATGAACAGTCAAACTCGCGCCCCGACGTATTCCGCCGTCGGTCGGGGTGTGACAGATTGGTATCAGAGCCATGGTTATAGGGATTTAGGTTATTAGAAAATGGTGGCCTAGACTATAACTAAGCTTCCCGTATATGAGTTATCTCATATTGTCTTTGATTGTTTACTACTTGCTTATGTGCTATGTGCTATGATTATTCATTGTGTGTTATATATACAATGTGTGTTACATATATATACAATGTGTGATATATTTGTTACCATAGAGGAAAGCAATAGTTGTTAATATGCTTTGCTTGCACTAGTTAGGAATGCCTTAGACTAAGTTACTTTATATCATGAGATTACTTAGTTTAAGCAATTGCCTTAGTATTTTCTTTTAGGAGAAATCTATTCCAAACTCAAATACATGCAAACAACCTTTAGTTGATATGAATTCAACAATCATTAGGCTTAATGCCTAATATTATTCCTTAGAAAAAAAAAATAGGAACTTTGTTATTGATTTTAAGATCCCGTTAGAATTAAAGTTTGTGAGGTGGATATGTACTAACTGGAAGAGTGTAGTACCGGTAGTTGGAATTCCTGTCTAGGAAAGCTATTCGTATAAATCCCCGATGTACTGTGGGACCAGTCTAGCTTTCATGGGGACTTCTGATGAGAGTACAATCACTTATAGGCCAAAGCATATTATACCAAACATCTTACAAACTAAAATGATTCTAATATGTCACCTGGTACTCCATTGTGAATGCCATTCCTTATGTTTTCAAATGAGTACAAAATGATTCTATCTGTTCAATTTTGATTTAAAACCTCGTTAGAATTAAGTTTGTTAGGATGTGCATGTAGTAACTGGAAGGGTGAATACCGGTAGTTGAGACTCCTGTCTAGGAAAGCGATTCATAATCCCTGACGAGGGACCAGTCTAGCTTTCCTGGGGATTCTTAATGAGAGTATTTTACCTATAGGCCAAAGCATGACACATCTTGCAAAAAACATTAATTCTAATAAGTCAAAAAGTGTCCAACTTGGATTCTACTCTCTAAGATTTTTAATCAAATCAAAATAGTTTCAATACTTTGCTCATACAATTCCAAATTTTATGATATCATACTTGAGGCTAGTGATGGTGATTCATCACTATGTCTCACAAGATATGATGTCAATTCTCTTTGATTTATGATACCTATGTTATGGTTCAAGAATTTGTAACATTATGTCTATTGAGATGGTGATTCGTCTCTATATCTAAAGGTCGTGGTGTTACATTTCTTGGATTGATAACATATATATTATGATTCAAGAACTTCAATATATCATACTTAAGATGACATTTTTCTTTTGTGAAATAATATATCTATTATGATTCGAGAAAGTTAATAATATCATACCTAAGATTGTAATGGTGATACATTGCTACATCTAAAGGCTATGGTGTTATATTTCTTTGGATTTATAATATATATGTTATGATTCAATACCTCCATGATTCATATTTGAGGATAGTGATGGTGATTCATTAATATGTATCACAGAATATGATATCACCTCCTTTTGTTTTAAGTTACAAATGTTATGATTTAACTAACATTAAACCTAAGATTAGTGATGGTGATACATTACTAATTCTAAAAGGTTATGGTGTTATTTTCTTTGACCTGTGATGAATATTTTGGTTAGAAAATAAGCAATATTACACTTAAGATTTATTGATGGTGATTCATCAATAGATATAAAAGGTTGCAATATTACATATTCCAATACCCAAACTCATGATAGAAAATTCGATGATATGGTTCTTATGATTAGTGACTTGTCACTACATCTATAAAGATAATATATCATATATCTTATTGTAATCATTCTATAAACCCACTAGGATATTATGCCTAAAATCAGTGTTAGATAATTCTAACATGCCATTAGGTATTCAATCCTGATAATCCCTTTTCTATGTTCCAAACAAGTCACAATGATTTCTAATTTTATTATTTTAACCAAGACACACTGATTTCTTATTATGTAGAAAGATATGATTTGGACTTATGAAATTAAGTATGGGTGATTCCATATAAAATTTTAAAACAAGTCCACATGAATCATACTATTGATTTTTAGACAAATTATTCTATATTCACAACTACTCAAAGATTCAATGATATCATAATTAAGCTTAGTGATAATTAGTTATCACAACTATCAAAGCTTATATTATCAAATAACTATGTATTCTACATCATTCGTTTATCCAAAAATCGATCATCTATCAATTCATACGTTACAACCGAGAGATTCCATTGCAAAAATTTCAAATACTCATGCAATTTTTAAAAGAAAGTCAAAGTCTCCCACACCTAATCAAGTTTGTTTTTGTTACCCTTGGTAGGCGTTTGGTATACTATCAAAGTATTAGTAGTGTGGTGGGTTGGCTGCGGTATACCCTATATATAAGCACTAATGGTACATTGGTAGTAGGATCAAAAGCTTGATCAAGGGCTAGAGTAGTCAATTCAATCTATAGTTTCGAGAAACCATGCTAGTCAAATCAATTGTTACTCAATATTTAATCTTGGTGTGTATTCTTACACCAGGTCAAATTAAGGATATCAATAACCATAGGAATCATGCTAATGATTCTTAAATGAGTTATCCTATATTCGTATGTTTAAATAATTATTCAAAGATTCAGTGATATCATAACTAAGGTTAATGATAAGTAGTTATCATAACTATATAATATCACATACTAGTGTATTCAGTATCATTCGTATATTCAAAATCAATCATTTATAAATCCATATAACTATGAGATTTGATTGCAAGATTGCAATTGTTAATATCTCTAAACTCATACAATTTCTAAAGATAGTCAAGTATTCAAGCATCTATTCAAATGTAGTTAGGTTTAGGATAGTCTTGGTAGGTAATTGGAATGCTATCAAGGTATTAGTGATGTGGTGGGTTGGCTGCGGTATACCCTATATATAAGCATCAATAATACATTGATAGTAGCACCGAAAGCTTTATCAAGTATAGGGTTTGTCAGTTTAAATCTACAATTCGAGTGAACCATTCTTTAGTCAAGAATAATCGACAAATAAATTATTACCCCTATAACAATATTTGGGGAATATTTTTATATAAGTTATTCAAATACTTTTTCGGTTAATCACACCGTGAGTTGAGTCAACTATCGTTAAATTCAAAACCTTCCTAACAAGTAAACAAGTCATATTCAAAATCCAAAAATCCAAGTGCGTTACTCACACCTATACTGATTAAAGTTCATTCGCATTTCAAGGTTCTAAAACATATTGTGACTATAAAACTCTTCTAAGCTTTCGACTAGTGATCAAAGATTGAGACACAATCATATCCTATAACAACAATAAATACAATTCTAATAACAATAAATCAATAAGCAAAGTTATTAATTTACAAAAAAAAAAATCGATAACCAAGGGTTAGAAAGAAACAAAACAAGTTGAAAGAAACAACTAACATTCATGCTAACAACTATTACTAAATAAATTTCGGGACGAAATTCACTAAAGTAGGGGAGATTGTAACCTCCAGGGTTTTTCTGATGTAATATATGTGTATATATATATATATATACTTAAGTTCGAATTAATGAAAGTTAAGGGTTTATTCAAACGGGTTATTAATAGATTTATGTAGTTATACACATATAGTCATATATAAATAAAATATAAAACCATATTTGAGTTTAAGATACATAAATCAACTTTGACGAAATAAAATAAAAAGCATCTATATGATAAAATTCTCATTTTATTCTAATATACGTATGTAAATAAAATATTCATAAGAATTGGATTAAATAGAAAACTATATTATAAAATAAATTATTATGTAGTATGTGATCATACACTAAATATTTTAATGATTTTTAATAAATTATTTCATAAGAATAATACACGATTAAAAGTTATAAATGTTTTTTTTAGTTGTAAACTCTTAATAAGGATTTAAACATGAAGTAGTAAAAAGAGGGGGGTTAAATTTTAATTATTGGAAACAAGAGTTATAAGAGAAAGAAACTAAAACAAAAGAGGATGAAAGAATAGAAAGATGAGGGGCTAAAAGTGCAGAAGCTCAAAACCCATTCCTATCTTCTTCCTCTCCCAATTGATCACGTTTTTGGGCCATGACTCACCTGGTTCAATCTCAAACGCGATCAACGCGCTTTCCTAAATTCAAAACATCAATTACAACACGTTTGTCATTTAAAACCGAATCAATCTGTGTAATCAAATCCAAAAATAGTGTTCAATCAACGCGTATTCAAAACCGAACAAGAACTCGTTAAAAAGGAGTTGTAATCACAAAATACAATCGATTTAAGTCAAAAATAAATTAGTATACATGATATCGATCTCAGTCTGATTCCAAAGAACTCAAAAACTCTCTCTAACTCGCTCTCATTTTCTGGATCGAGCACGCGGCTTCGACTCGAATTGAGCCACAATCACACCCCTCGAATTCGAAACAACCCCAGGTAATTTATGATACTATCCTGTTCGTTTTGATCATTAGATCAATAGCCCCATGAAATTAGGGGCTCACAATCATCGTATTCAACGAATTAGATCGATACCCAAATTAGGGTTCATACGTTTGGGATTGATTTGAGAATGTGTATATAATCAAACGAAACCAAAAGCAATCAGAGAACCTCGGCCTAGCGTAGCGGTAAGATACACCGCAACCAGGCTCGATGTTCCGGGCTCAAAACCCGACTGGGGCGGGTTTAATCGGTTTTTGTTTTTGTTTTTTTTCTTTCATCCATTTTGTTTTATTTAAAATTCTGGAAAAGTCATATACTCTTAAAAATAAATTTCTATTAAATCTCTTAAAGAAATTTTTATTATTCAATCCATTTAAATAATTTTAACCATAAAATGATGAATATTAGTGTACAAAAAAAAAAAAAACTTGTTAAATACACATTGTTCACAAAGTTTACTATAAAGCTTAGTCAAAGATTTAAAGGTTTAAACCCTTGTTAAATACGTACATAATTAACAGTTTATCGTTTGCAAATTTATGGATTAAAAAATGTGTATTTTGTATATGTTTTGAAATATTAGACATATTTTAAACTACACCTAACTGTAAAATAAATAAATAAATAAATAAATAAGCTTTATAAAACGTTGTAGGGTCACTTATTGACTTAAATAAACTATTATTAGTTTTAAACCAAGTTTTATAAAGCAAACTATAGAATAGTTTAAATTGATTATTCTAAAAAAAAATGTCTTTAATCTTTATTAAACCTTTAAATAATTTATTCAAGTAAAGGAAAAATCCATAGATATTTATTCAAATTCTAAAATCATTAAAATTATAAACATGAATCATTTTATGATTATTCTAAGTTTGGTTGCAATTACTCTAGACATATTCTTTTTTAGAAATTAAAAAAAAATAAAGACTTTTGTATATAATCATTAAACATTATTTTTTTAAAAACAATCAAACAAATGGATGAAATGGGTATTTCGATGCTATGTACTAATCAAATTAAATAGGAATATTTATAATGAATAAATATCCCTAATGACGCATTCAAACTTAGGTTCATTCAAAATAGGACATCCATTAGAATGCCATAGTTCTAGGATCTTGAACTTGAATTGTAGAATGCTAAGACTTTTTACTCAAATTTTAGGGCGAGTAGATAACCTTGCTTCCTCAATCTCTATTCAAGAACTTTGGAATTAACTAAGCATTCAAACATGTGAGTTTTCTTCACACTCCCTTTTACTTTTTGTTTTTGGGATGTTACACATGTCTTATTCAAACTTTATTCATTCTACTATTCATTCAATCCATGATGCAAGCCTTAGACCTAGTTAGCTTTATGTGTTAGAGGCTAGGCTTATACAATGTGTTGATTCTATGTGTGTTGCCAGTCAAGCAATCTAGTACCTAGTAGCCTAAGATAGTTAGATACTATCTTTGCAAAGGCTTTTTGCCTTTGTGGGAAAAAGGTGAAAAGTACACCTAGCAAACTTGTTGAATTATAACTGTTAATTTATAGTATGGCCATACGTGAATTAACATGTTGTAAGGATACTTGTTTGGACACAAGCAATTGTTATTCATTCATTCATTCAATTTATTCAAACTTGTATTCATGCTATGCTTATGATACATATCTAGTTAGCCTATAGTTTGCATCCTTTTTATACTTATTACTTAAACTTAGTGTGTGAACTCACCAACTATGCAAATAGTTGACAAACTCTATTTTACATGTGTAACAGGATAAGGAAGCATGATGAAGACATAAGATAGGATTAGTGACCTAGTTAAACTTGAAACAATTGTATAGATTTTTCAATTGTAATACTTTGGTTATTGAGTTCATGTAATGTTGTTGTGCTTCAATGAATGTTGTAATTAATTTGTAATAATGATGCTTTAAATATTGAAACGTTATAATAGCACCATGAGCTAATGAACAGTCAAACTCGCGCCCCGACGTATTCCGCCGTCGGTCGGGGTGTGACAGATTGGTATCAGAGCCATGGTTATAGGGATTTAGGTTATTAGAAAATGGTGGCCTAGACTATAACTAAGCTTCCCGTATATGAGTTATCTCATATTGTCTTTGATTGTTTACTACTTGCTTATGTGCTATGTGCTATGATTATTCATTGTGTGTTATATATACAATGTGTGTTACATATATATACAATGTGTGATATATTTGTTACCATAGAGGAAAGCAATAGTTGTTAATATGCTTTGCTTGCACTAGTTAGGAATGCCTTAGACTAAGTTACTTTATATCATGAGATTACTTAGTTTAAGCAATTGCCTTAGTATTTTCTTTTAGGAGAAATCTATTCCAAACTCAAATACATGCAAACAACCTTTAGTTGATATGAATTCAACAATCATTAGGCTTAATGCCTAATATTATTCCTTAGAAAAAAAAAATAGGAACTTTGTTATTGATTTTAAGATCCCGTTAGAATTAAAGTTTGTGAGGTGGATATGTACTAACTGGAAGAGTGTAGTACCGGTAGTTGGAATTCCTGTCTAGGAAAGCTATTCGTATAAATCCCCGATGTACTGTGGGACCAGTCTAGCTTTCATGGGGACTTCTGATGAGAGTACAATCACTTATAGGCCAAAGCATATTATACCAAACATCTTACAAACTAAAATGATTCTAATATGTCACCTGGTACTCCATTGTGAATGCCATTCCTTATGTTTTCAAATGAGTACAAAATGATTCTATCTGTTCAATTTTGATTTAAAACCTCGTTAGAATTAAGTTTGTTAGGATGTGCATGTAGTAACTGGAAGGGTGAATACCGGTAGTTGAGACTCCTGTCTAGGAAAGCGATTCATAATCCCTGACGAGGGACCAGTCTAGCTTTCCTGGGGATTCTTAATGAGAGTATTTTACCTATAGGCCAAAGCATGACACATCTTGCAAAAAACATTAATTCTAATAAGTCAAAAAGTGTCCAACTTGGATTCTACTCTCTAAGATTTTTAATCAAATCAAAATAGTTTCAATACTTTGCTCATACAATTCCAAATTTTATGATATCATACTTGAGGCTAGTGATGGTGATTCATCACTATGTCTCACAAGATATGATGTCAATTCTCTTTGATTTATGATACCTATGTTATGGTTCAAGAATTTGTAACATTATGTCTATTGAGATGGTGATTCGTCTCTATATCTAAAGGTCGTGGTGTTACATTTCTTGGATTGATAACATATATATTATGATTCAAGAACTTCAATATATCATACTTAAGATGACATTTTTCTTTTGTGAAATAATATATCTATTATGATTCGAGAAAGTTAATAATATCATACCTAAGATTGTAATGGTGATACATTGCTACATCTAAAGGCTATGGTGTTATATTTCTTTGGATTTATAATATATATGTTATGATTCAATACCTCCATGATTCATATTTGAGGATAGTGATGGTGATTCATTAATATGTATCACAGAATATGATATCACCTCCTTTTGTTTTAAGTTACAAATGTTATGATTTAACTAACATTAAACCTAAGATTAGTGATGGTGATACATTACTAATTCTAAAAGGTTATGGTGTTATTTTCTTTGACCTGTGATGAATATTTTGGTTAGAAAATAAGCAATATTACACTTAAGATTTATTGATGGTGATTCATCAATAGATATAAAAGGTTGCAATATTACATATTCCAATACCCAAACTCATGATAGAAAATTCGATGATATGGTTCTTATGATTAGTGACTTGTCACTACATCTATAAAGATAATATATCATATATCTTATTGTAATCATTCTATAAACCCACTAGGATATTATGCCTAAAATCAGTGTTAGATAATTCTAACATGCCATTAGGTATTCAATCCTGATAATCCCTTTTCTATGTTCCAAACAAGTCACAATGATTTCTAATTTTATTATTTTAACCAAGACACACTGATTTCTTATTATGTAGAAAGATATGATTTGGACTTATGAAATTAAGTATGGGTGATTCCATATAAAATTTTAAAACAAGTCCACATGAATCATACTATTGATTTTTAGACAAATTATTCTATATTCACAACTACTCAAAGATTCAATGATATCATAATTAAGCTTAGTGATAATTAGTTATCACAACTATCAAAGCTTATATTATCAAATAACTATGTATTCTACATCATTCGTTTATCCAAAAATCGATCATCTATCAATTCATACGTTACAACCGAGAGATTCCATTGCAAAAATTTCAAATACTCATGCAATTTTTAAAAGAAAGTCAAAGTCTCCCACACCTAATCAAGTTTGTTTTTGTTACCCTTGGTAGGCGTTTGGTATACTATCAAAGTATTAGTAGTGTGGTGGGTTGGCTGCGGTATACCCTATATATAAGCACTAATGGTACATTGGTAGTAGGATCAAAAGCTTGATCAAGGGCTAGAGTAGTCAATTCAATCTATAGTTTCGAGAAACCATGCTAGTCAAATCAATTGTTACTCAATATTTAATCTTGGTGTGTATTCTTACACCAGGTCAAATTAAGGATATCAATAACCATAGGAATCATGCTAATGATTCTTAAATGAGTTATCCTATATTCGTATGTTTAAATAATTATTCAAAGATTCAGTGATATCATAACTAAGGTTAATGATAAGTAGTTATCATAACTATATAATATCACATACTAGTGTATTCAGTATCATTCGTATATTCAAAATCAATCATTTATAAATCCATATAACTATGAGATTTGATTGCAAGATTGCAATTGTTAATATCTCTAAACTCATACAATTTCTAAAGATAGTCAAGTATTCAAGCATCTATTCAAATGTAGTTAGGTTTAGGATAGTCTTGGTAGGTAATTGGAATGCTATCAAGGTATTAGTGATGTGGTGGGTTGGCTGCGGTATACCCTATATATAAGCATCAATAATACATTGATAGTAGCACCGAAAGCTTTATCAAGTATAGGGTTTGTCAGTTTAAATCTACAATTCGAGTGAACCATTCTTTAGTCAAGAATAATCGACAAATAAATTATTACCCCTATAACAATATTTGGGGAATATTTTTATATAAGTTATTCAAATACTTTTTCGGTTAATCACACCGTGAGTTGAGTCAACTATCGTTAAATTCAAAACCTTCCTAACAAGTAAACAAGTCATATTCAAAATCCAAAAATCCAAGTGCGTTACTCACACCTATACTGATTAAAGTTCATTCGCATTTCAAGGTTCTAAAACATATTGTGACTATAAAACTCTTCTAAGCTTTCGACTAGTGATCAAAGATTGAGACACAATCATATCCTATAACAACAATAAATACAATTCTAATAACAATAAATCAATAAGCAAAGTTATTAATTTACAAAAAAAAAAATCGATAACCAAGGGTTAGAAAGAAACAAAACAAGTTGAAAGAAACAACTAACATTCATGCTAACAACTATTACTAAATAAATTTCGGGACGAAATTCACTAAAGTAGGGGAGATTGTAACCTCCAGGGTTTTTCTGATGTAATATATGTGTATATATATATATATATACTTAAGTTCGAATTAATGAAAGTTAAGGGTTTATTCAAACGGGTTATTAATAGATTTATGTAGTTATACACATATAGTCATATATAAATAAAATATAAAACCATATTTGAGTTTAAGATACATAAATCAACTTTGACGAAATAAAATAAAAAGCATCTATATGATAAAATTCTCATTTTATTCTAATATACGTATGTAAATAAAATATTCATAAGAATTGGATTAAATAGAAAACTATATTATAAAATAAATTATTATGTAGTATGTGATCATACACTAAATATTTTAATGATTTTTAATAAATTATTTCATAAGAATAATACACGATTAAAAGTTATAAATGTTTTTTTTAGTTGTAAACTCTTAATAAGGATTTAAACATGAAGTAGTAAAAAGAGGGGGGTTAAATTTTAATTATTGGAAACAAGAGTTATAAGAGAAAGAAACTAAAACAAAAGAGGATGAAAGAATAGAAAGATGAGGGGCTAAAAGTGCAGAAGCTCAAAACCCATTCCTATCTTCTTCCTCTCCCAATTGATCACGTTTTTGGGCCATGACTCACCTGGTTCAATCTCAAACGCGATCAACGCGCTTTCCTAAATTCAAAACATCAATTACAACACGTTTGTCATTTAAAACCGAATCAATCTGTGTAATCAAATCCAAAAATAGTGTTCAATCAACGCGTATTCAAAACCGAACAAGAACTCGTTAAAAAGGAGTTGTAATCACAAAATACAATCGATTTAAGTCAAAAATAAATTAGTATACATGATATCGATCTCAGTCTGATTCCAAAGAACTCAAAAACTCTCTCTAACTCGCTCTCATTTTCTGGATCGAGCACGCGGCTTCGACTCGAATTGAGCCACAATCACACCCCTCGAATTCGAAACAACCCCAGGTAATTTATGATACTATCCTGTTCGTTTTGATCATTAGATCAATAGCCCCATGAAATTAGGGGCTCACAATCATCGTATTCAACGAATTAGATCGATACCCAAATTAGGGTTCATACGTTTGGGATTGATTTGAGAATGTGTATATAATCAAACGAAACCAAAAGCAATCAGAGAACCTCGGCCTAGCGTAGCGGTAAGATACACCGCAACCAGGCTCGATGTTCCGGGCTCAAAACCCGACTGGGGCGGGTTTAATCGGTTTTTGTTTTTGTTTTTTTTCTTTCATCCATTTTGTTTTATTTAAAATTCTGGAAAAGTCATATACTCTTAAAAATAAATTTCTATTAAATCTCTTAAAGAAATTTTTATTATTCAATCCATTTAAATAATTTTAACCATAAAATGATGAATATTAGTGTACAAAAAAAAAAAAAAACTTGTTAAATACACATTGTTCACAAAGTTTACTATAAAGCTTAGTCAAAGATTTAAAGGTTTAAACCCTTGTTAAATACGTACATAATTAACAGTTTATCGTTTGCAAATTTATGGATTAAAAAATGTGTATTTTGTATATGTTTTGAAATATTAGACATATTTTAAACTACACCTAACTGTAAAATAAATAAATAAATAAATAAATAAGCTTTATAAAACGTTGTAGGGTCACTTATTGACTTAAATAAACTATTATTAGTTTTAAACCAAGTTTTATAAAGCAAACTATAGAATAGTTTAAATTGATTATTCTAAAAAAAAATGTCTTTAATCTTTATTAAACCTTTAAATAATTTATTCAAGTAAAGGAAAAATCCATAGATATTTATTCAAATTCTAAAATCATTAAAATTATAAACATGAATCATTTTATGATTATTCTAAGTTTGGTTGCAATTACTCTAGACATATTCTTTTTTAGAAATTAAAAAAAAATAAAGACTTTTGTATATAATCATTAAACATTATTTTTTTTAAAAACAATCAAACAAATGGATGAAATGGGTATTTCGATGCTATGTACTAATCAAATTAAATAGGAATATTTATAATGAATAAATATCCCTAATGACGCATTCAAACTTAGGTTCATTCAAAATAGGACATCCATTAGAATGCCATAGTTCTAGGATCTTGAACTTGAATTGTAGAATGCTAAGACTTTTTACTCAAATTTTAGGGCGAGTAGATAACCTTGCTTCCTCAATCTCTATTCAAGAACTTTGGAATTAACTAAGCATTCAAACATGTGAGTTTTCTTCACACTCCCTTTTACTTTTTGTTTTTGGGATGTTACACATGTCTTATTCAAACTTTATTCATTCTACTATTCATTCAATCCATGATGCAAGCCTTAGACCTAGTTAGCTTTATGTGTTAGAGGCTAGGCTTATACAATGTGTTGATTCTATGTGTGTTGCCAGTCAAGCAATCTAGTACCTAGTAGCCTAAGATAGTTAGATACTATCTTTGCAAAGGCTTTTTGCCTTTGTGGGAAAAAGGTGAAAAGTACACCTAGCAAACTTGTTGAATTATAACTGTTAATTTATAGTATGGCCATACGTGAATTAACATGTTGTAAGGATACTTGTTTGGACACAAGCAATTGTTATTCATTCATTCATTCAATTTATTCAAACTTGTATTCATGCTATGCTTATGATACATATCTAGTTAGCCTATAGTTTGCATCCTTTTTATACTTATTACTTAAACTTAGTGTGTGAACTCACCAACTATGCAAATAGTTGACAAACTCTATTTTACATGTGTAACAGGATAAGGAAGCATGATGAAGACATAAGATAGGATTAGTGACCTAGTTAAACTTGAAACAATTGTATAGATTTTTCAATTGTAATACTTTGGTTATTGAGTTCATGTAATGTTGTTGTGCTTCAATGAATGTTGTAATTAATTTGTAATAATGATGCTTTAAATATTGAAACGTTATAATAGCACCATGAGCTAATGAACAGTCAAACTCGCGCCCCGACGTATTCCGCCGTCGGTCGGGGTGTGACACATATAATTACATATATATAAAGAATCCAGCTATTTATATATGTAAACATGATTACATATATGTAATCATGTAAATTGATTAGTTCGATCAATTTTTTCACTCATAAATTTGAATTCAAACAATCAGAATTTTTTAATACAAAAAATCTACAATTTTTCAACAATACTAAAGGATTACATATACGTAATTGACTTAACTATTTAAATATGTAAACATGATTAATGATTAAATATATGTAAGCATACAAATAGATTAACTTGATCTAGTTATATACATGTGAACATGCTTACATATAAGTATTCAAGAAAAAAAGATACATGTAAGCATTCTTTTTTTTTACAAAAAAAAAAAGAAAAATAATGAACAAGATTGTGATAATGTAAACATGATTACACATATGTAATCAAACAAATAAACTTGAAAGTTTACTTGAAACATACATACATTTAAACATGCTTACATATATGTAATCATATTCGTGATTACATATATGTAACTAATATCATTTAATTGCATATATGTAATACTTAAAACTTATAAGCATCAACACATTCAATATAACCCTAAAAATTCAAACAAACAAATATTTGATTACATATATGTAACAACAAAACATACATATTTAAATTAAACAATGAGACATGTTTATCACCTGTTTGATTAAAATTAAAAAAGGAGCATGTTTATCACCTATACATTATCACAAAATCTTGGAGTTTGTATTAACCTTCTAACCAGGACCAATTAAACATTTTTAACATCACATCCTTTGTTCCTTATCCCATGTGGTATTATAACACCCTTGTTCCCATGTGATGGCTCATTGGGCAATTAATTAAATATCAGGTCCTTAAATGTAATCAGAAATATCAATCACGTTTATAAGCATACATGAACCCAAGTTACATATAGGAAACCACATTACATATATTTGATTTTATATATACACATGCAAATTCAGTTACATTGTTTGAGTACGTAATTTTGGTGTGTATAATCACATGTAATCATACATGTATATCATCTAATAAGAAAATAAAAAATCATATTATATATATTTTTCTTACAAATAAACTTGCTTGCATATAAAACTGTGCAAAACACACTTTGTATCAAGACATACATATATTTAATCATATCGGTTTACATATATGTAGCTCTATAGTCTGGCGTCTACTTGTGTTTCGTCAATACACTTGATTTACACACATGATTCGTAAAGAACTTAGTTTTTCATGTTTTTCGTGGCCAAAATTTGGAATCCACCTCGAATTACTACACATCAAGCATAATAGCGTTTAACATTACTGTGGCAAATTATTAATAAATAATTAAAATATTATTGAAAGTGATATTTCAAAATATTAAAAATTTACGGTGGGGTTAAAATAACAAATATCCTTAGTAAAACTTAACAACTTGGGAATGGTTTTCTTGAAATCATTTAAACCAAATGAAAACCATAATAAAATAAAACTAATGAAACAATATCTGAAGCTAGAGTTAAAACAAAGAAATCGAAATTATAAAATTTTAAATTAATGAAAAAACTTATTTATAATACAGTAAATCAAAAGATTTATTACAAAAATAGATTCCTAAAATAATGAGTAGACATTTACTAAAATATCCTTTAAATAAAATAAATAGAAAATCTTCTAAAATTATATGATTGGTTGAATTAAGTTTTCTTAGTTTTCTTAGAAAATATGAGTTTTCTCATGAACCTTCCTATATATATATATATATATATATATATATATATAAATGAAGAGGTTTTATCAACAAATAACAAAAATTCAATTAAGGAGGGACCAAAAGTGTAAAAACTAGAAGGTTTTCCCCCCCACTCTCCCTCTCCCCGAAATTCCGGCCTCCCCTCCCCGTCGGAATCCGGTGAGCTCCAGAAACCCGATTCCACCACGAAACCGACACAAATCGGACCCCAAACGAACAAGTTTATTTTCGATGCCCTATGACCCAAACAAAATTCGTAACATTCCTAACTCATAAACATGAATTAATAACCATGATTAATTCGTTTTTAATTCTCGTAAACCAAAGCTTTAACTCTCAAACTAAAAACAGTCGATTCGAACATAATAACCCTCATAAGCATAGGGCTTTTACACGTTTCAACATTACGAACACAACCATACTCCTTTATTCTTTCTATATCAACTACAACTCTCAGAACCGACTCAAAAACCGATCGCGACTAAGGTTAAGGAGAACTTGATCATAACTCAACCATTCTAGGTAATACTACTGCCTCTAGATTCGGCCTAGGTTGTAGATCAAAAGCCCCAACATTGTAGGCTCTAACAATCAACTCGTTATTCAAATTTGGATCGAATCCGGATTAGGTTTTATGTAGAAATTAATTTAGGGTTTTGGAGAGTATGTTTAATTATTTTAGTATGTTTAATTATTTTAGAAAAGGACTCAAACCAGTGAAATCATGATGGCTCAGGGGTTGGGGTGAAGTGTTTGAACCAATGGACTCGAGTTCGAATCTAGCTTCCCCATTGATTTTGAGCCATCATACCTTAATTTTTTTTATTTCTTTTCTTTTGCTAATCAAATTAATTCTAAAAATTCACAAAAATCAAAAATTATGTTCTAGAAATTTCGTAAAAAAATTACTATTTAAATTGTGTTTAAATAGTTTAAAATATACTAAAAATACAAAATTAATTTTAAAAATTCCAAAAATTTACAAAAATTATAAATAATTATTATAAACATTATGTGCAAATATTAGAATGTTTCAGAATATATTTTTATTATTTTTATATTTAGATTACATTTAAATACTTTTAAATATAAAAAAGAATATTAAATCATTTCTAAAAATTCTAAAAAAATTAAAGAAATTATAAAACATGCTTAGAAACATTCTGGAAAAAAATTGAAGAATTTTTGGACTTTAGTTTTATAAAATTTATATTTTAATTGTTTAAATAAATTTTAAAAAGTAAATTTTTAGTATAAAAATATTCTAAAAATTCAAAATCTAAAGTTATTTTGATGATAATATAATCATTTTATTAAATAAATTATTTTTATTTTTAATAAAAATACATTTAAATTTAGTTTTTAGACATATAAAGATTTTAAGAAAATACATATGCACATAATTTTTAATATTTTTAATTTAATATTTAGAAATATATTATAATAATATAGAATAATATTTTATTGATTTTTTTTAATAAAGTATTTTCTAGATTATTATCAAGTTGTTAAAACATGAAAACACTATATAATTCAAAGATTTGAATTATAAAAACTTACAGAATTATTTTATTTGTTTAATACAAATAAAATTATATATATATATAAACATTTGGATACACAAAACATATTAATAAAATCTTTTCTTTCATAATTATTTAAAATTTGTAAAAGAGGGGTTTAGGAAATAAATTAGAGTTTTTGCCTTTTAGGAAGATCTATTAGTAAAGGCATGACTTTATAGGTTCATATGAACTCTATAACTTATACAAAATCTTGTTATAAGGTGAATTGTGACTTCGCCAATCTTCATCCTTACTCAAGAACTTCTTTTGATCAAAGCTTGATATGTGAGTTATTCTCATACCTCCTTTTTTACTTTTGTAAATATTGGGAATGTCACATATGTCATATTCAACTTATTGTACTCATAGAGTCAAAACGTGATGCAAATTACTTAGTTTGGTATATTGGCCATAAGTGTTATGTGATTACTTGAAATATTGAACATGTTAATATTTGTAATTATTGTATGCTTATTTGTTATTGTAGGATCGGGTTGCTTAATCTACACAACACTAATCAAGTATTCTTCACTTAATTCTAACAGATGCGGAATGTTCTGTTAGAATAATCTCACAATCACACTCAAGATGACAAAGTAATAATCGTTGAACAATAATAAGAACACAAGAACAATTTCAAGCTCAAGGATATATTTCTCTCAAAGTAGAAGTGTACAAGCACACTTAGTAAACATACAATGGGAGGTTATATAGCCGAGGCTACAACCATATACACTTAGGAATACAAGTTGGGTATACTAGACAAGTACATAAAGTAAACAAGTACATAAAGTAAAGCTTATTCTAGTATGTTGAGTGTCTTAACAGGCTAAGACACTCAGTCATAATCATTACACAAATAGACATTGACTTTACAAAAGACTACTAAATACAAAAGACATTTAATGTTGTTGATCTTCAAGGCTTCAGATGATCTTTTGTATTTAATGCAGCATGGGAGAAGTAAGGCACTTTATCTTGCTCATTACATGTTGTCTTTGTCTTTCCTCAGAACAGCATGTCTTGTGTCAGTACGTTTTTGTACTTTGAAAGTAATCAGCTACAGTCTTTGATTAAGGAATCTTTTCGGAAGTCTTGGTCTTACTGAGAAAGCTGCTGAGAAGAGTCTTTGGAAACTTTAGAAGATCGGAAGCTCTGAAGCTCTGAAATCTTCTAAGTGTTTGTCTTCTGAAGCCATTGTCTTGTAGCACTTATACTTAGATAAAATAGGAAGTTTGGTGAGCATCAACCTTTATTACTCTATACAGTCTCCCCCTAGGCTGATGCTACCAAAACTTTCTAAGGAATTCTTCTAGGTACTTTCTCTCCCCTCATGACTTGTGTTCTCGCCTTTGCCCATCTGATTGCTTGCCTCCCTTCTTGTCCATTGTCTGGATTTTCAAGAGGGAGGTTTTCCAGATCAAATACAAAGGGTGCAGCCAACACAAATAGCTGCACTAGACTCATAATCTTTATTGATCCATTCTGCAGAATGAAAGTAAACTCTTTCTAGAGTCTACTATAGCTCCACTTCACCACAGGAACATATGTATGATGATGCTGAACATCATATAAATCTCTTGGATTATCTTTAGGCATTGAAGCTCCTGGATTGGTCTTTGGTCCTGGGGAGGTGAATCAGGCTTAGAGTCAGAGGAGATGGCAGATTTTCTCTTAGTCCTTCTAGCCATGCTTTTTCTTCTTATGAATCTTGGTCTTTCAGAAGCTTGACTCCTCTGATCTCTGGCCTGTTGGGATTCCACAGTTGATCCTACTGTTGCACCTGTTGTTGCAGAGGCTGTGACCCAACATCCTCAGCAACTGAGGGTTCTGTTCTCCTCTCATCAGCCAGTGTTTGTCTCTCAGGATCAGGGTTTGAAGATGATTGTGTTCTTGCAGTCTTTTTCCCTTTGTTGACCTTGATCACTGAAGAGATTGGAATGTTATCCATAGATGGACTTGATGGAGGAGTTATTTGTTCTTCTTTAGGATTTAGGGGGAACATGTCGGGGAACATTGCTTTGGTTGCTTCCCTACACATGACTTCTTCTCCCTCTCTGATCCCTGCACCAGAGAGGGGAAGTTCTATTCTTGCTCCTCCCCCTAAACCTAAGCCTTTCAATAGGCTGGCCTTCTGAGCCCTTATCTGCTCAGCTGGAAGTAACTCACCTTTGGAAATCTTAGCCTTGATGTCTCTGATATGCATATCCATGGTTGAGTTCTTCATTGGGCCTAGCTGCCGAGCATGGAAGCCATATTCCAGGAGAAAAGCCTTGGATTTGTCTCTGTAGGCTTTTTCCTTTTGCTTCTTTGTAAGCACAATCTGGGCCTTGGATGCAGTAGCAGCAGCAGCCTGTTCTTGCTGTTGTACCATGTCCAGCTCGGCAGCCATTCTAGGTACCGACCAGTTGAGGACTTCATCAATGTTATACCCTTTCTCTTGAAGAAGAGCGGACAATCTGATGAGTTCATTATCCATTGAAGTATCTGGTCGGCCCTTTATCTTCTTAGGAATCCTCTCCTCTTGTTCTGCTTCCTCCTTTGGTATGATTAACAAATTTGTTAATCAAGTAACCATTTGACGCGGCTATGATTAACAAATTTAAAACTAACAACCTATTGGTTATTTTGACATTTTTAATTATGAACATTATGTTTAAATGAAATTGAAAATATTAACTGTTCAAATACATATCATTAGTATTTTGAAATCAACAACCGATTTGTGAAGTTATGAATTGCCAGAATACATAATACTCCATGCAACTAATGTTTAATTAATTTATTAAAAATATATTAGTTGTATCAGAAAGCTATTGAAAGAAAAAAAAACCTCATTAAAAGTTGTAATGGTGGTTTCCTTTCGTATGCCAAAGCAAGCGTTTTAATGAATTGTTGTTTCATATTCTATTTTAAATGAAATGAAACCGTTAATCCATCGTTAAGTAAAAACATCTTCATTGAAGCAGGAGTTTCTATTTTACACCTCATAATTGCATAACCTCCATAAGCATTTGGCTTAGTTGTAGACAAACACATCATATTCAAACATCGTTTCAGTGTGGGTAAGTGAGATGCCATATTTTTGACTGGCAATAAGACTCCAAGTTTACCGAATTTATGGTGGTGTCTTCGTCTCTGACAAACTAGAACAATAAGCACAGGCATCGTTGTCGCCTTGATTACTGATTCGTCATCGGACCACTATTAAGATTACCGAAACATCAAAGGTTTGGATTGCTACGCGTTATCTGAGATTGATTCAATTCGTTGATTATTTGCTAAAACTAAGGTACGGATTTCGTTTATTTAACTCATAGTATATTTTGTTTGTCTTATTTGTTCAATTCGTTTCATTTAGTTAAACCGTTTGGTTTTCTAGAATCCGTTAGTTTTAATTCTGATTGGTTTTGCATGCGATATAATTATAGAATTTGTATTCATTATCGCATGTTCTGAATTTTGTTTAGATATTTGATTGTGTTGTAACCGTAAATTGTTTTGATTCCGGTACCCGAGTAGAGCCTCCGGTAGGTGATTTTACCGGTGCGTCATTGTGGCATCAATGGCGTAGCACTTTCCGTGACGGTGTGACTGGTTCACGGCGTCTCTATATAGTACTCTGATAGTACAATTGTGCACCTACTGAATTTTGAAGAGGCGTATGGACTGGTCCTAGGATAATTGTTTTGTTTTGGTGAGTGTTGGTGTGTGCCCACATATAACTCACAATTTGGTACACTAGGCCGACGGGTCTTTGTACACCATTTGTTTTGTTTTGTTTTGTGCTCAAATGGGTATCTCCTTACCATACGACATATTTGATAAGCAATCGCTCTGATTAATTGATATTGTTAATCGTATGGTTAGTTCGTTCTGACAATTCGTTATCATATGTTATCTTATAATCGCTATAGTTGTAATGCTTCTGCTGAATTTGCCACCACTACATTTTGCCACTTCTATAATCGTTTTCTTTTTCAGATTTCATTACCATTACTGTTGTTCTTCCGTTACTGAGCAATTTTTGGCTCAGCCGTATTTCTTTTTGTTGTTTTCTTTATTTTTATGACAGGTACACATGGGATTCAGGGGATGTGTGAAGAGAAGATAAAGAGATTAGAGAGTTTAAATTAATTTTATTAATAAATGATGTAATTAGGTATTGGTATTCCTTTAGTCAAACTATGTATTTAATTAGGGTTAAATTCATTAAATAGGGAATACGAATTTTTCTGATTTCTGTAATAGTGACACGTCAGCCCTAGTCGGGTTGGGGTGTTACAATTAATAATGACTTGGCCTTTGGAAACAGTTGCAGCTTCGGAGTTAACCTCAGCATTCACTGTCTCCTCCAGTTGACCAATCACCTTGGATGATTCCTTATTAGTTTCCACAAGGGGCTCAGGAGAGGAGGAGAGGACTTCGGCAGCTTCTGCCCCAGAAGGGGACACAGGTTCCATGGATATTGGTTCTTCTTGCGTAGCTTCTTCCATGGTAACCTGGGCTGCAGTCTCAGAAGGAGACTTAGTCCCAGAAAGGGACTGAGGTTCCAAAGAGACATTTGATGTTTGCTTTTCAGTCTCTTTGGCAACCTCCCTTGTATCCTCAGAAGAAAAAGAAGAGGAAGTAGAATAAACTTGAAAGTAAGTACCCAAGAAGTCATCCCATTCAGCAGTCAAAGTGACTATAGATGGGTTGACCTCTTGTGCACCTTCCTCTTCTCTTGCTTCTAATCCTGACCCTGCTGATGGTGCATTCTCCCCTTTTTGGTAGCATCAGGGGAGTTGAAAGTGGTTGTAGCAGGATCAGGATGAAAAGGATGTCGAGTGACAGGGGGACGCCTCCTGAGGTCCAGAATAGTGGCATCTTTGGTCTGGACCTCAAGCCGCAGGGTAGCCACCTCAGTTTACAAATGAGCTACCCTGGCTTGGAGGGATGTTATAGTAGCCGTCAATTCCTGTGTGTGGGTGCCCTCATCTACCTGAGTAGAATCATGGGGCGATGGAGTCCTGAGCCTTGCTCCTACAACTCCACCACCAGATGTGGTTTCTTGGCACCCTGGATTCCTTTCATTGAGAAGAGCTTCAAAGAAGTCCTCCTCAACATAGGTTGCCGCAGGTGAGGTCCTATTGCCTGTACCACTGTCCTGTGGATCTTGATTAAGATCAACAGTAGTGGCAGCCTCACCTGCATTGACCCCTTCAGTACTACTGGGACCAACCTATGCTAAAATAGGCTTTGGGTCAGGAAACTGTGCCTGTAACTGTGTCACCACTCTCATTAAAGTTTGGGTAGTGGGAGAGAGTGGTTCCTCTACAGTTAAAGCAGGGGTTCCTTGAGCCTGGGTGTGAGAGTGGGTGGGGGGCATTTCTGGGTGATATGATCCTGGAGACCTGGGAGACAGTCTCTGATCTAGTTGAGTTGCTTCAAGAGAAGCAGATTCAAGAATTGGGTTTTCCCTTTGAATATTCTCATATATGTTTTGTGACATATACTGAGGGCTTTCAGTCTGGGTTAGGGCAACCACATATATAAAGTATTTTTGTATCTTTTGTTAAAAAAATAACATCAAGTTTCATCCTAGCTTCACTTTCAAAAATATCATATTTACTAACAATAATAAATTTGTGCAAGATCTTCACATAGAACTAAAAAAATTCAAATTACAAACAAACAAATTCAATTTATCAATATGATATTCAAGTTTCATTTCACCTACAATTTCAAAAGTATCATACTTACTAATGATCTTTTTATTTTGGAAATTTTAAATAGCTATACGATGTATATAGGCATATACGTCACATATGGAGTCGTAAAAGCAAGGTTATAGAAGTCACTAGGCGCTAGTCGGGCGGCGAGGTACTGCCTAGGTATTACGGGGATTAATCGGCGTTAGGTGAATCGTACACTTTATATGTAATTTGACAAATATATATCATACACACACACACACATGAATATCAATAATTTAACTAAATAAGCATGGAATTGGTCCATGTTTAATAGAAAAATATTCAAAAAAATTCAAAAACAAATAAAAATCCACAACAGTGTGTAAAAGACATGCTTTGTTAGAAATGCCAGGAGCGTGACAAATATACATCTCATATATGCCTAATACAAATACGAGGTGTACACAAAGCAAATTATTAATGCTGAAAATTATGATAGTTTAAAATTGACTTCGTATATTCCTCGTATAAGTATATACCAAACGTATAGATGGTGTAAAAATATATTTTGAGGTGTGTGGACAACTAGTGGCGGAGCTTGGCTCGATATACAGAGGGGCTGGGAGGGCGAACTCGTAAATAGTGGGGGTGGGGGGACTTAACACGTATTAGATTTTAAGGTGTAAAACACATATGAATACACTGTTGAGCGGAAAAAAAAAACAAGTTAGAACTTCCAATATTACAATGACTTGTATCTATTAGTACTTTTGATTTTGATTTTAAAAGAAAATGTGACAATGGTTGGCCAGTTGGTCACTGAGTTTGAAGGAAAAAGCAAACACAAAACTACAAAAGGCAAAGTACTTTTTGTTTTCTGTTTTGATTGTAAAATGAGGTGTGATTCAATGGATATGTTAAATTGCTTTTTGATGTATGTCTTTCCATCCCTTTCTAGTATTGAATTCCATGCTTGCTTTAAGAAAGAAAATACATGAATGATACATAGGTTAGTGGGGTCTAGATTGGACATCACAACTTTTTTAAACAAAAGGCAAATTTATATTTTAAAAACTAGTAATTATAATTATAGGGGAAGGATCAAATAAGAAGAGCTTTTTGTGTAAGAAGAGTGAGAACTAATAAGAATTTGACACGTGTCACATAATTTAGGTATAAAATCTTATTTTTTATACTACATTTTTATTTTTTTTGTACTAGATTTGTTCTATATTTTTTTATACTCGATTTTTGTGGTTTTTTGTATTAGATTTTTGTTGTTTGTACTATATTTTATTTTTTTTGTACTGGATTTTTTTTGTACTAGATTTTTGATTTTTTGTACTGGATTTTTGATTTTTTGTACTGGATTTTGTTTCTTTTTGTACTGTATTTCGTTTTTTGTACTGTATTACTGTTTTATGATGACACGTGTCAAATTTCTATTGCTTCTTACTCTTCTTAGGCAAAAATCCCTTCTTAGTGGATCCAACCCCTATAATTATAATGTCTTAATATAACCCTGATAAAAAAAGGATTTTAAGTTAACTTCTTGTTGTTGCATACATATAAAGAACAATATATTTATTTTATGATAATAAATATACTAACATGTGAGGTGCTAAATAGAATGCTCCTATAATTATAGTTCAATCATCCTTTACTATATATAGCGGTCACAATGGATGCCATAAATTGAAGTCCGAATGCACGTAATAAAATTTGAGAAACTTGTTGAGCATAGTTCCATGATCAGCAGTATGAGGACCATCCACGATACATTATTTGAATATGTACAACAAATTCCAAAAAAAAAAATATTAAAATTAAAATAACAAAAATTATAGAATTTTTAAGTTCAATTATCAAGTCGTTTACAATTTTAAAAAATCACTAGGCTAAAAATTTGTATATTACACGTATTAAATAAAAAAACTTAAGCTTATAAAATTGTGACATATGCTGTTGAAATTCGCTTATTTATTATGCAAAAATTTTATAATAATATCAATTTGTTTTATTCATTTATAACTTTGCTATAACATCTTTACAACACCATTAACTTATTAATAAATTTATTATAGAATATATTTACAACATGTTAACTCATCTTTTACTCATATAATCAAACAAGTGACACGAGCCTTCAGTTCGGGTATAATTGATTCATGATTCAGTAAGATAGTCAGGTCAAATTCCAAAAACCATCTTTTTTATTAGCCTTACATGATGGGGCCTATAATATTCATTACCCAATTAACATTATCAATTTTCTTGTTGAGTGAGGGCCTTTCCCAGCCCCCATTAAGCCCTCTATGCATCCGTCTCCATCTTTCATTTAGTTTTTTTCGAAATTGAAAATGAATGATTTATCATGTTCACATGTCAAACATATTTCAAAGATATGTAGCATAAGCTTGAAATTTATTGTTATAACGACTTCTTTCTATTCGTGTATTGAATTTTGATTTTGTGACCATATATGAAATGTGAACATATTGAATTGGATATGAAGCATAACCTTGAATTTTATTATTGTAACGACTTCTTTCTATTCGTGTATTGAATTATAATTTGGTGACCACATATGAAATGTGAACACATTGAATTGGATAATATAGTTTGTTTTCTTTATTAATCATATATAAGTGTAAGTGGGGTCCTATGATCTTCCTTTTTATTCGGTCAATAACCCCGACTATCTTTCTTTTTTGGTCTTAAGTGAAGTGGGTTCTTTCATCTCCTTTTTTGATGGGTCAATAACAACCCCCTTTCTTGTAGTATTAATTCGATAGATGCTATGATAAAAGAAGTGAATAATCTCAAAATATTTGTGGGGTTTAGATTTGACATATCATATAAGACCACAAAGCAAATTTGTATTAGAACATCTATATGTGATAATTTCTTATTTAATTAAAAAAACAGCGCTTGACAAGTTTAATTCTTTGTGTTGTGGCATGTTTGTCAAGTAAATATCACCTCTTGTAAATTTGTGAATTATTAATTGTGATAATAATAAAAATATCAACAATATTAATATATGAGATGATAAAATGCTTGTATAATTAATCAATTATGGTTCAATCACCCTTTATGTAATCCAACAAATGCCCAAGAATGCAAAATACAACACATAGGCTTCTCCTTGGTGCGCCATGGGTCCTCAACCAGACCACTTGACACCACGGATCAATTTTAAATTGGAAACCATCATGTAACCGTCATAACCGTCATAAATCGCGACCTCCCCAGAAGGTAATTTTAATGTGGCCGATTTCCCTTCTTTTGCAATCAGTTTCGCTACAGCACCCGCTGCTCTAGCTAATTGTCCACCCTTTCCAAGTGTGATTTCTATGTTATGTATGGATTGAAAAGGTTGATCAATTTGTTTAGGCTGCTTGTTCCTGAAGTATAAAATGTTCCCTCTGTAACCGCTCCAATCATGTTTTTAAATAGTTGAGATCGATCTTGACATTGGTTATAGTAACCGCCTAACCGGCGTGTATATATGTGTGTAATTTCGTGGTTTGACTTTTTTAATAAATATTAAACTTTGTTTATGATAAAAATAAAAATAATATAAAAAACATAATTTCTAAGTTTGACTCGCCAACTTTATTAAATCCGGTTATCATTAACCCATCAACATATATGCTCAGGACTTGTTTAACTCATTTATAACTTGATCACAATACATTTATAACATGTTTATTTATTACTTATCAATCTTTTTAACTCATCTAAATAAAGAACTTATATGAGTTGTTTCAAGTCACGTGGGCATAAATATGCCGGATTTCTTTAGTTTCATCAATTTAATTCATCACTCAGCTTGAAACTTTTTTACTCTTAATTAACATTAATTATAAGTTGATTAAATTGTTGCTAGAAAATAAATTCAAGAAAATTACAAGTGCACTCGTGTATCACTCCCGAGGCATGATGGCCTTAGTCACGCCCCTTTGACAGCCGAATCCCACTACACCCGGTATGACCGGCTATTGGTGTGAGGGTCAGAGGATGGTCAAGAGAAATAAGCCTGCATGACGGGGATGATGAGGGGTGATAAGGTGATGATGGTAAAACATATGTGTATGAAAAGAGGGTGATAATATTAGTTGTTTATGTGTCGTATACGTGACGCGTGAAGTGACGAGGATGTGATGAATACGTATATTAGCTTAAAAGCAAGTAATTTATAACGTTGAAAGTTGTTTAACTTTTTTTTTTGATTGAATAATATAAAACAACGTGTGCTTTTTTTATAAAAAATTTAAGCAGCGTACGAGTGAGCTGAACTACGGTAGACAAATGTCCGTGAACTGTGGAGCCAATGTTTTTCTGCTGTCCACAGAATCACATGTAGATCTATGAAGTGACAACTGTCGGATAATATATTGGTGTGAACACATAAAACTAAAATTTAGAAAATTAAGGAAATAAATAAATAAATAAAAGATCTCAATATTCTGAAAAATGGTCTTCAGAAATATTACCGTGAATTTTGGATTTATCTTCCATAATGTGTTGCTGTCTGCATATCGTAAGTGTAATTTTCTGTACTCTTTTATAGTTGATAAATCAGTTTTATTTCAAAGTTGAAAAACATTAATTCCCTCTTGCGCTAATTTTACTAGAGGTTGTTTGCTATTCTTTTATTGATTAATAAAAGGATTGATTTATAAAACGTTATATCTTAATTATTCATAGCTTCTTAATAGTTAAAGATTACCTAAAACTTAAAACGGTTAGGAGGAAATATTAAGAGCTAAAATTTAAACCATTAAAATTTAAGGTTACCTCTTAACTATTAAAAGGGTATGATTCATTAAGAGGTATACAATAGTCTTTTAATGATTATTAAGAGGAAACATGAGATTTAGAAATGAAAAAAAAAAAAAAAAGCATTTATGATGTACAATATAATAAACATTTCCTATTTTATAACATTTGAGCAACTACACTAGTTTTATATATGTCTAACGATCGGCTATTTATAAACAACCCATAAACATGAGATTCAGTAACGAAAAAAAGCAAATGCAATGTACAATATAATAAACAATTTCTTATTTATAACATTTGAGCAACTAAACTAGTTTCACTACTAGAAAAAATGTTTTTTGCAACCACAATTTGTGACGAAAAAAATGTGTAGCAAATTTGCTACGCTTTAGTGACACTTTTCAGTCTAAGAAAAAAATCTTAAGTTTGCTTTCAAGTTGCGACAGATTAGTAACGGGAGTTAAAAAATGAATGTTCCGTCGTAAATGCGTAGCAAATTTGCGACGCATTTCCAACATACAATACATTTAATTTAGTTAATTAATACATGTGTCGCAAATTTGTCGCAAATAATTATTTTAATAATATTTTTTATTCATATTGGCTAACTACAAACCTAGTTGAGCCAGCAGTTCGCACTCACTCGTGTGGCCTGTGCCCTGTGACCTAGGATCATGAACATGATCAGATTCATCTTTTCGAATTTGAGGAGAGGGCTAGACCTAGCAATGTTTTGCTTTGACTCGGTGCAAATTGGATCGGGTTCCTGGGTTTTCGTTGACCCGAATCGACTCTTCTGCTAACCACCTTTCCAAATGGTCCGATCATTCATATTCAAGGACTTAATTTTTAGATTCATGGTGGCTTTTGGACTAACCCCAAGTTTCCTATAAATAAGAGACAGATTGTCTCGGTTGAGTTTTTAAGGGCAATTTGTCTAAAGTGACTACTTAATGCCTTCAATTTCTTGAGGGCTTCATTTTAAGTTTATTTTGTACATGTTTTATCCAATTGGGCTTGGATTTTAGGTTTAATAGGTTTATAAATCAAATAAAGAATGAGAAATCTCGAAATGAAAACAAGATAATTTATGTAGATCATTTGTATAAAGAGAAATCAATGAAGTTGCTTCTTTTTTTTTCCTTAGAAATTGCTTCTACTCTTGTAAGTTTTTGAAGTACCAATTACTAATTATTTAGTAATAGCTTAAATCTTGATTTATCACTCATATTTCACTATTTTATTTTATAGCTAAATCTTGACTTTGCCTATTTTGGTAATTATGTAGCTTATTTGCATCATCAGACATGTGTTGTTTTTTGTTACAAAACAATTGATCTAATTTTGATAGACTCTAATAGAAAATAAGCAAAGCTTAATAAATAAGTAAATCTTTACAATGAAAAGCAAAGTTAATTTTAATTTAATTTTATTGCAATTAAATTAATGTTTCATCATTATTTTTTATTTTTATTTTTATTTCATTAGTGTAATTAATTTAAAGAAAAAAAACAAAACCAAAACTTATCACATGTATAATTATATGGGTCAATTTTATTACTTGAACTAGCTGTAACATATTAAAACCTAAAATACTTTTAGATGGCAAATCAGTGGTTAAATAAGATATTAAATAGATTATTTTAATTATATTTTACCATATTTGAATTAGAAGAAAAAAAAAAATCCAAAAGTGCCCAAACTTTTAAACTCGCTTTAGACGCCTAGAAGTCTTGAGCCCCCACGATCTCTAAAAATTCGATAAGTTCGTCCCTTGCCGATATGCTCCGTTTTCAGGTAAATTTTCGAGTTTTTTGATTGACTCTGTCAGTGCATACAGCTATGACAATTGTATCATACGAAACAATTGGGTTCTCCTGTGCAGTTTGAAATCTGTTTTAAAGAGCATTTATTAAACATAAATCCTTAACCACCAATCTTGGTTTCATTTTTACTTTTATTTTTTATATTAATCCATTAATTCGATTATCAAAACTACTATACTAAATTTGCTCCCTGTTTATGTAATTTTTTATTCATAAATCCTTATAATTTCACATTTTTGTAATTTACATCTCAGTTATGTTAGTACTCTGTTTTTCTTGTTTCAATTTCTGTATTGTAATTAAGATATGAATTAATATTAAAAATTTATTATAATTTGAAAATAATGTTCCTAAAATATAGGTATACCTAATTCTTAAATGAAATATATTATCACAATTTCAAAAATTATAAAGTCTATTTTGAAAAAGATAATGAAAATTTATCTCGATTGGTTAAATAGGTTTTTATACTTCTTTAAAATACAAAGTAGATTATATCGATCGATGATTTATATATATACAAGGGTAGTTCCATTGTTAACCCTCCCTTATATTGTTAACCCGTGTAAGTATAGCGTTAACCCGTTAACCCTGCATTTTTTGCCCGAATCTTTGTTTTTTTTCATGGATTTTATTATACATAAATGGGGGTTTCTTTTTTGTGTTTTTGCTAATTCATCACCGTTTAGAAATTAAATCAAAATGTAAGTAAGTATAACTTTACTTACATTTTGATTTAACTTCTAAACGGTGATGAATTAGCAAAAACACAAAAAAGAAATGCCCACTATTTATGTATAATAAAAATCATAACAAAAAAAAACAAAGATTGGGACAAAAAACGTCAGGGTTAACGGGTTAACGCTATAAGGGAGGGTTAACAATGGAACCATCCCATATATATATATATATATAGGGTGAGGTTATAGTAAAAAGGCTTAGATTGGTGAGAAGTGTGAGAAGGATTGTGGGCCACTAGATATACAATTTAATGGTTGAGATCAAAGTTGTATTAAAAAAGTTAGTGGAAGGGTATTTTAGTCATAGACACTTTTGTTGACTTTTTATCATGTTCCCCCCATTTTTTTAAACGGTCATAACTTTTATATACAATACTATTTTTATAAAAAAATTACACCAAAAAAACGAACATTTTTTTATCTTTAAAACGAGTATAATATTGTTGTATAAAAAATTAAAAAAAAAAACATTTTCCTCTACCTATTATATTTGTAATGCGTCATTGTGTCTAATCGTTTATTATTGTGTCTTTTTGTTTGTGAGTGTTTCTTTTTGTCGTCGTAGTGTCTAACTATTTTTTTTAAATTTATGAGCTTTAAAAATAATATTGATGAAACAACAAAATCACTTACTTTTTATATGTAAATCATAATTATAAAACAAAACAAATTCATTTAATACAACAATGTGTATATTACACAATGACCTTAACGTAAAACACAATGACGCGTACATTACACAATAACCTTAACATAAAACAAAATAATGACTATTACACAATGACCTGAACGTAAGACATAATGATGCTTTAATACACAATCATCTGAAGATAAAAAACAATGATGAATATATTACACAATGACCTGAACATAACACACAGTGTGTATATTACACAATTACCTGAACGTAAAACACAATGACACGTAGATTACACAATGATCTTAAAGTAAAACAAAATAATGACTATTACACAACGACTAGAACGTAAGACACAATGATGATATATTACACAATCATCTGAAAATAAAAAACAATGATGAATATATTACACAATAACCTGAACATAACACACAATGATGATTATATTACACATTGTTCTGACGATAAAACACAATGATGAATATATTACACAATGACATAAACATATATGCAATGACGTAAATGTATTTTTCAAAAAATAAAAACAATTTATGTTTTTTAAAATTATAAGTTTTATAAACATAATGGTAAAATAACATAATTGTGTACTTTTAATACATAAAACATAAAAAAATAAATAAGAACAATTTATTTAATGCATAAAAAAATAACAAAATAAGACAATATGATATAAAAAATAAAACAAAATAATAAAAATATTAAACATAATGACATGAAGCATTAAACACAATAACTTGAAGCATTAAAAACAATGACCAAAATACCCTTTTAATAAAATTAGAGTAATGCCACTTGTCAAATCCACAATCCTTCTCACCCTTCTCATCAATCTCACCCTTCTCATCAATCTCACCCTTTTTACTTGAACCTAATCCTATATATATATATATATATATATATATATATACACATACATACATATATAGGGAAAAGATAAAATGAGAACCATATCTCAATGAGAAAACCGCGAAAACCATGCAAAAATCATGTAAAAACAACGTTTTTTTTTTGTTTTTTTACAGGTTTGTAACACTATTGAACACATTTTTATAAAAAAAATAAAAAAAGCGCCGACCAAATATTTTTAAAAAAATATTTTATAAACCCACGTAAAACCTACGTAACAAAACTAACATTTTTTTTTACGTTTTGTTACGTAGGTTTTACGTGGGTTTATAAAAAAAATTTAAAAATATTTGGTCGGCGCTTTTTTGATTTTTTTATAAAAATGTGTCCAACAGTGTTACAAACATGTAAAAAAATTTCAAAAAAAAAACGTTCGTTTTACGTGATTTTTGCATGGTTTTCGCGGTTTTCTCATTGAGATGTGGTTTTCATTTTAACTATACCCTATATATATATATTTATAAATTAACTACGTGGATATAAAAACTTTAATCGTAATGAGAAGAAAAAAAATTAAAAGGTAAATAAAAAGTTTTGATAAAAACAACTAAACTACACCATTTCAATAAATCTATATATATATCTATATCTATACTACCTAATAAAGTAATAACAAATATGCCACTTGTCACTCTCATATGATCTATCATCATTTTTTGCCACATGTCTATTTTATATCCATTTATTAATAAATTTTGACACTTGTAACTATTATACTTATCTCTCATTTAATTATATTTTACTAATCTCTCTCCTATTTAAGGTTAATAATTTCAAATAATTAAATTGTATAATTAAATGCAAAAATATAAATAGTTTTATTATTAATAATTATAAGTATATTTCAATTATATCTTATTTTAAAAAATAATTTTATAATTTTAAAGTATGTATTATTTACAATTTTTAAATCTTAATTAATTTCTTATTTCACTAACAACTGATATGATATTCAAAATATAAATTTTCATAAAACCATTAGTTTATAATAAAATAAATTTAGTCAATTAATATTTTTAAGTGCTCATTGGTCGTTTAAAATAACTTTATCAATTATGAAAATAGCATTTTACCTATCAAATATCAATTATGTAGTTAATAAACTTTTGAATTGTTGTTTTAATGCTTATAATTTGCTAATACATACCTTGATCATCTTATATTAAAATATCATTTTATAATTTTTAAATTATTAGTTCTAATTGTTTAATGTTTTATATTTATTCCGTGTAATACACGGGGTAATAACCTAGTAATTTATATAAAACATCATTTTGATAAATAATTTTTTAAAGGAAAAAAATCTTGAGATGAGAACTGTTGGTAATTTATTTTTGGAACGAGACAAATTTATCATACTTTTATACTACCCTTAATTTAATATATTTTTTACTTGAATTTAAACCCAAGATCTCTTGTATAAGAGACAAGAACCGTTCGTAACTATCTTAAACTTTTTGTAATTTTGGATGAGCTTTCATCTCACGCAAATCCGATGTTTATTATTTGTGAGGTTTATATTGGCTGCTTAACATAAGTTGCAAGTAAGATTCCATTTGAAGGCTAGATGACACCAGGCGATAATATTCAACAAACATTCCAACTACAGTAGGCCTAGTAGCTACGTTGAATAGTTATTTTCCACTCATGCCCGGCTCTTTTGACTTCGATGGCATCCTAATTATCTTGTTATTTTCATGGTTTATTAATTAAGGGCTTGTTATGTAACACTTATATTTTAACATTCACTAATATTATATGTCTGGTATAGTACTCTACGAGATAGGGTTGTTAACAAGCCGGACTGAACCGAGTGAGTGTATGCTCGTACTCGGCTCATTTACAAACCGAGAGAATCTGTTCCTTAGATCCCACTCCCTGGGTGCTACTCTTGGACCCTCACTAAGAGGCAATGCCCCTTGGTACCCCATTGAATTATAAACCAAGTGTGTACTCTACATCCAACATATTTAATTAAATTTATAATTCACACTAATCAACAATTCAATACAATTACTCTAAAATATCTAACAATAATCATATATCTAACGATTGTTATCAACCATTAAATTAATATATGACAACATGCATTGGCAATTGTACTTGCTATATATAAAGCATCCATCCGTAAAAACTACTAACTAATTCATATTGGTAAAAACTACAAAATAAATTTTACCAATCATCATTAGCTCAAGTGGTTAAGGGGAGTTGCCATGTGGCTTCAATATTGGGAAGGTTACAGGTTCAAGTCCTGGCATGGACAAAATATGTGTTTCATGTTAGGCTATGGGTTTTCTCTTACCTACGGTGGGTTTCCTCTTATTGGGTGTTGATATGATCGGGGGGTGTATGATCCGTCAGTGATCCAAATTGTTGTTCAAAAAAATAGATTTATATCCATAACTGAATCCAAAATATACTAAAATATAAATCCAAAATATCCAAAAATTCAGATATCCAAAACTTCAGATGTCAGGAAATTTTGATTCGAATACCTATATTAAAGAATTTTGAATATTCCTGATATATTAACTATCTAATATTTAGGATAATTTTTCGAATATTTAAGATAATTTTTGGATATTTCTGGTATATGATATATTTTTTTTTATTTTTAATTATTTTTTGTTAAATTATCAAAAATTAATAACTCTTTCTGAAGTCGGATACCCGTTTAAAAATCCAAATCCAAAGTTTTAGATATCCGAACTTCGAATATATGAAATTTTGGAAGCGTCGTATATTGAAATTAAATACCCGAAATTTTCAAATATCCGAAATATCAAATATTTTTAACACCCCAACAGTAGTACCCAAGGATGATACAAAGTTAATTGACAGTGAGAATGCACTTAAAAAGGATAATGAAAAGAATGCATAATAATTCATTTTATGTAACAAGTTTCTTGAGATAAAAAGAAATTTTATTTTCTAAATGCTTAGTGTCTACATACATCATACCACGGGACGCCTATTAATTTAACACTTAGTTTTAAAAATTTAAAATCTAAAAACTTAAAAAAATAAAAAATCAGACTACTGAACCACTTGATGATGTTAGCTGACTTACGTGTATACCATCTTTTATGAAGTCATGTGACCAACTCATTTATAATTTTATATTCACATGTTTGTCCTACACACACCCTCTCAACTCAGGTCCCAACCAGAGAAAATAACAAACAAAACTAGTATAATTATATTATTGGCTGATCGAACTAATAGTAATTAAAATAAATTATATTATAAATAGCGCTAAAAGATTAGGGTTTTTATTGTTTTGTTCTCTCTCAGAAAACTATTCGATCAAGTTAAC
Organism: Mikania micrantha; assembly: GCA_009363875.1. Lineage (NCBI taxonomy): Eukaryota > Viridiplantae > Streptophyta > Magnoliopsida > Asterales > Asteraceae > Mikania > Mikania micrantha. Next base: position 28,271,422 of record CM018697.1, read on the forward strand.
ACTAGTTAATTAATTATAACCTATTAACCCAGCCCTTGGTACCATTTTAATTTATAACCAAAATGAAAAAAAAAAAAAAAGTATCGATACCTAAAAAGTTATATATAAGTTAACATGTTTTAATGCTCAATCGTAACATACATAACAATGTAGGATACACCAAGAAAGTAATTAAAACTTAAACATAACTAAAATACGATGCTACCATTCTCTCTCATACATACATACATACATACATACATACATACATACATACGATCTAGCTTGTATATCCTAAAGTCTCGTGTACATCATCTATCCTTAGCAACACCATCATCATTATTTGCATGCCCAAAGAACTTATGAATCTCCATACCCATTCAACCTACACAAAATAACAAATTTACGAATTAAGACATGAAATCTATGAATATTTTCATGTGCCACTTAAAAATTAAAAAAATGAAAATATAAAATATATTTAGTTAGGTTAATTACCTCATCATCTATTTCTTTGTTGGTGGGACAAAATTGTAATCTTGTGAAGATGAAGAGACTTGATTCACTCTTACATGATTATTCCCTCCTCCACCAATCTTCTCTCCAAATTCCTGAAATATCTTCCTTATAATTTGACCCCTCCTTGGTGGAATCAAGATTTTCTCTTTTTTCTCTCCATTCTTTCCTTCCCCCTCCATTTTCAACATCAAGACTTTCAAAATGAACAATGCTTGTATTCATGTAGTTAAAAGTGTGTGTAGTATATATAGAGATATTAATAGACAGAATATATATATATATATATATATATATATATATATATAGAAAGAGAGAGAGAGATTCTTACCTTGACTAGATCTAGTTGTTTGAGAATGGGCCTATGAATTACATACACACACATACATACATACATACATACATACATACATACATACATACATACATACATACATACATACATACATACATACATACATACATACATACATACATACATACATACATACATACATACATATGTGTGGGTATTAGTGTATAAGTAACACCTATTAGTAACATACATAAACAAGAAGGCATAATAATTAAGGTAGTTGAATTTTTATCTTTAGTAATTGCTACATGTTATTGTAGCGTGCAAGTGGTCCTAGTTGATTAGTTGTCGTGGAGTATATATTGGATTTGGATTTTTCATTGAAAAAATGAAATGAAAGAGTTGGCATATTCTTATTTAATTTTAAGGAAACTTCATCTAATACTAATTAAGTTTTCTTAGTGTTTCACTAAATTTATTTAAAAATTTTTTTGGCTTTATAAAGTTACTTAACTTTCATTATATGTTTCAATCATGTGTGATTTTTTTAAAATTGTTTACATTTTTTAAAATTAATTGATTCAAATGAAACATATAATAAATATTTATAATTGTTTCATTTGCCTCATTTATTTTAAAAAAAATATATATTATTATAAAATTACATATGAATGAAATGCCTAGTAAAAGTTGAGTGATGTTAAAGAGGCAAAAGAAACTTTGGATAACGATATTGAAACACTTGAGAAACTTTTTTACTATTTTATAAATTTACCCCTACTTTTAACTAGTAATTTTACCATCATGCATCGCGTCGAATTTATACAGCCGAGTGGAAATAATTTATATTTGACTTAACTTGTTTCCAAACAAAATTACGTTAAAACTAATAGCAATTGAAAACGTACATAAAATAAACATGAAAACATATTTTATTTAGTCCGATTCGTTTCTGAGAAAAGTTGCATTAAAAATTATACCTACACGTACGAAAAACTATGAATGTAAGAATTTTTTTTAAGTTAAAAACAAAAGGGTAAATTCAAAACTTTATAAACTTGAGGGGTTAAAATGACATTCCTAAAATTTTTATAAAGTTTATGAGTGAAAATACCAACTCCAAATGCATAGGTACAACAATTAAAAACAAAAAGAAATTAAATTTTGGAACTTTAGAAGCTTCAAGGGATAAAAATGATTATTTATATAGTTTTTTAAAAGTTAAAGGACTAAAAATATAAATTTGAAAAGTTAAGGGTAACAATTGTCGGTATAAAAAGTCCACCGACATTGCATTTTAAATTATATAGGAATGTATTATCTATTAATATTTTGGATTTTAATTTTGCAAAAGACGTGACTGTGTTAGCCATTGAATTATATAATATATGAATAGAGAAAAATGATAATACAATTTGTTTTTCTTTTTTCTTTTTTTTTGTCAAAAGTGAAGTGGAGTTAATAATTTTATTTGAATATGTTAGAGTGTTGTCTTTTCTTTTATGTCGGTCCATCTCTAATTTCTCATAGGATTAGGTTGTTTGTACACTGTTATACATATAATACTATTGTTTGGCGTTTTTTTGATACTGAAAATTATTTAAGGGATTGAGTAAAAAATAAGTGTGTATGATATGATTAATTTGACCTAAATACAATATATATATATATATATATATGTAAACACTAAACAGGTTTAAGTTGCTAGGTTTCGTTTTGTTGTTTCATGCTTATGTTAATAGCTTAATTTATTGCTTTTGATAATAGCACAAATATTAATTTGCTTACAAATATTAATATGTGTGATGAATACATACTTACATTATACGAGTACACTGCAAATAGGACGTAATCCTTATATTAAGCATCTAACTTTTAAAATAAACAAATAAACAAACACTTTTCAACATAAGCCATGATCAATTTTGTGGTTTAATCCGGTTTAAAAGGCAGTGTTAAAACTAAAATATAATATATAGAAGAATCTAACACGTATAGTTTTATAATTCCGATGTTTGGTGTCTACAGAATCATAAGTAGATATGAGAACGTATGGGAAAGTAGTGTGAACAGAATATGATTGTGTAAATTCTGTGATATGGTCTCTTCAATATGACTGACCATTTGGATTTGTATCCATCTGTTGCCTCACCTCTGTCATAGTGTAATGATTCAGTTTTTCTGTCCAAACTGAAAACCTTAATTTATGTTTTTCAATAGGGTGTGGTTATTTTTTTTGAACGGTGGGTGGGTTTATTTTAACACCCCTACGACCTATACACGATCGTTATTTAAACACCCAAAGTTTTTATTTTAACGCCTTGTAAGCTATACATTTTGTAATGGCCTGTACGGTCCGTATAGAATACAGATACATATTTTATTGAAATTTTATGGATTTCAGTGTTGATTTTTTGTACGAGCCGTACTGCACAGTACAGACCGTAAATGTATTGAGTTATTTTTTCAAGTCAATTTAAGTCTCATCCGGTGTGGAGTATTGTTATCCGGCTCGTAGAAGTCAGTGCGAGTCATACAGAAATTATTTATTTTATTTAAACTTAATATACGTATTGTGTTAATTTGTAACGACATACGTCTGTTAGGTTATTTATTTTATTTAAACTTAATATACGTATACGTAACATGAGTTTTAACATACAACGACGTAAAGCAAAATACAAAAAGACAAACTAAACTATAATCCTCCATGAGGTCCAGTTGACGATCCTGCATCTGGGTAGGTGCGTGGCTCCAGTTCAGACGAAGCTGTATGCCGTCACGTCTCGAACACTCTAGTTCAGCGTCAATCGTCCACTCCATAAGATCCTCCAGCCAATCGAGACGTCTATCCTGACGACGGCTAGCCTGAATTGTTGGTTCAGGCCCCTTTGTTAACACACCTACAAACCCTCACTCAAACTTGATTTACGTATACAGTTGTTAAAGATATAATTTCTACTTGAGAATATTTTGTTGCTTTTACTTTCATTCATTTAAGACTCTTAAATAAACATGTAGACGTGAGGAATACGACCCGTGTTTTTTTCCCACTAACCACATGACCATTACACCACCACTACTACTATTTCAAATAGAAAACTTACCCTAATTTAAACACATGCTTAAAATACTAAGACCCGTAACTTGACCCATTTATGACCCATAACCTGACCCATCAAGATTAATCCAACATTCACCCTCATAATCTTGATTTGGTTCTTCCTACTAGCTTTCGTTCTTACTTTTCTTGCTAAAACCGGAATGGGTTTTCCTTGCTAAACTTGCTACTTACTTGATTCGAACTGTTCTTACTTGCTTGTTTCGAATTCTTCTTGCTCTTGCTTGTTACTTGCATTTGTTTGTTAATTTAAACAATCTTTTGGTTGTTGTTTAAACCATTCTTGCTCTCGAACTTTCATTGTTACTCTCTCACTATCCGGCCTTGCATTCTTCTTGTTCATTGATTGGTGCAACAACAAAAATACTTTCTTTCATCTGGATCCACAAATTTTGAGATGGTTGGTTGCTTACATCATGTGTTCTTTCCTTCTTAAGACGTGCTTGCTTTGTGTCTTCCTGCTGCGGATGCTACGTCTTTTCTTTTTTCTTTTTTTTCTCGATCCAAAATTTCGACAACTGCTTCGTTCTATATTCATTCGATCACTACTATAACTTTCAATTTCTCTCGGCTAATCACATGGTATGTGATTAGTGCTACTTCTTTCTTTTAGATTGATCTTCTGCTCTACCTCGTCTTGCTTCAGTTTTTCCAGCGAGGTCTTCGATGGCCTTCTTTCTAGCCCTTCAACAACCTCTTTCTTTCTCTCAGTCTACAGTGAACCCCTTCGGTCTAGGTCTAAAGTTCAAAAGTTCGGTCTAAATTTTCCTCCGGCAAAGATCCGGTCGGTCTTTCTCTTTTACAGGTGGTCGGTCTTTCTTTCCTACAGGGAAAACTGATCGAAATCGGTCATGTCGTTCCGTTTGTCACGGCTTAAGTTCTTCTTTCCTGCCAACGGTCTTCGGTCTTCATTCTTGTGAAATCTTCACTTGATCTTGCCGGTCCTTTTCAGTCTCACCAGAATTTAAATTCCGGGTATGGTCTTCTTCTTGCCGGTTCTTCTCCGACATCGGTCTATGCTGCTGTAGCAGCCGGTCTTCTTATGCTTACAATCTCGATCTTGCTATGGCTAACATCGATCACCGATGTTAAACCCTGTCCTTTTGCTTCTTTCTCTTCAGCCCCGCAGCCGAGGGTTGCTATCGAACTCAACACCGACTCTCAAACCGGCTTCTTCTTCAACCCGAGTGCGCTTTGATACCAAGTGTTGGTTCAGGCCCCTTTGTTAACACACCTACAAACCCTCACTCAAACTTGATTTACGTATACAGTTGTTAAAGATATGTGCCGCCATACGGTGTAATAACACCTCGAGTGGCGTAGTGAGGCGACCGCACGGTAGACGTTGGTGGATGCTGCGATGGGTCCGTCGGCTGCAGCGAATGACGGGGATGCTACTGAAGTGCTGAACCACCCCCTGGTGTTGCTGCTGCGCGACAGCCAACTGGGGTGGCTGCCAGATACGGGCGTCTGATATAATGAACCGCAAGCCAACACTAGGGAAATCTGTGGCAATAGCATGTTCAGGATCACTCCAAATCCTGATGAAAGTGGAGCAGGTCTCTGGTATGTGTGATGTGCGTCACATAGGCCCCGCCCAATAACGTACCACGCTCCTGACGGTGAAAAAGGAGGCGAAGTACAATGCGAAACAACATGAGAGGTTGCACGCCCTTCCGGTCATCAGACTGTGAAGATAAAACAAATCTAAAGAGGTCAACCACTCCTGACTCTGACCACGTGCAAATTTGGTCGTCGTGATGCACCTACAGATGTATCGAATAAGAGGGTATCGAATCACGGATGGGCGGACCCTGTGGCTACGAAATGGGCTGTAGAGATCCGAGGCCACCACGCCCTCATCACCCCCATCATCTCCATGCGTCAGGCCCTGTGTGAAGGCATCCGTAATAGTCTCCGGCTCGTAGGAGATGCCTAGTAGCATGGAAGACCGTCGATCGACATCTCAAAGTGCTGACCGCAAATTGAGAACTTGATTTTCGGCTGCGGTACCTCGTCCTCCTGCCCAACCACGACCGCTTGATGTAGGGGTGTTCAAAATATCCGAAACTCGAAAAAATTCGAAATCCGAGTCGTATCCGAATCACAAAAAACCTCATCCGAAATCTAATTCGGGTTATTCGGGTCGGATAATATGATTTTAGATTCAGGCAAGGTCGGGTTTCGGATATGCAAAACTAGTTTTTTCGGGTCGAATATCCGAATGACCCGAATAAAATCGGTTTATTCGGGTTGTTCGGATGTAAGAATTCAGGTCTTTTGGGTCGGATAATATATTTTGAGATTCGGGTCGGGTTTCAGATAGACCAAAAAAAGTTTCAAATTCGAAAAACCCGAATAACTCGTTATCCGACCCGATGAACACCCCTAGCTTAATGAGCTCGATAACGAAATGTCAACAAATACTCCATAGTATGGAGCATGTAAGTGGACAGATCAGCTGTATCAAATAAGCAGGTCCACAGTGTGTCCTTGCTTAAAATAGCCCTCGCTCGCTCAGACTAACCGGACTCTCACAACACCTCCCAGTTTATGCTACGCTGGGCTCCGACAGCCATACGAAGCAGACGATGGCACCTAATAGCGGCAGCAGTGCCAAGCTTGAACTGCAGCCACTCGAAATGCGCGAGCTCCGCAGCCTCATCGTCAAGGACTATATTGTAGTCCTGCTGAACTGCCAACATCTCATTGTCGATATCGATCCATGAATACTCGTTGCAAAAAGAAAACTAAGTTAAGAACGTAATAAAAAATTTTTATTACGGACAGTACGGCCAGGACGTCACGTACTGCCCTTGGTCGTCTCACCCAAAACCAGTCCGTCTCACAGAAACCAGGCCGTCTATCAAGAAACCAGGTCGTCTCATAGTACGGGCCATACAGACCAAGACGAACCGTCTCACTAAACTTGGACGTCTAACCCAAGACTAGAGCGTTTCACCCAAGTACGGCCCGTACAGGTCAGTACGGCCCGTATTGTTAAAAAAAATTTTTTTTTTCAAAAAACCCAATAAACTTTATTTAATTACATTTTAATTTTTTTTTACATTTACACATCAACGTAATCGACCAGCTTCATTGTATCTACAATTATTCGATATTCTTGTAGTCTAGAATGATATATGAACTCCCAGTTGGATGTGACATCATTTCGGTAGCGTTTACATATGGGATTTACCGTTGGCATTGGATAATCTCCTTGTAATGTAATAATGAGTAGATAGGGAAGATTTTTTTCTTTTACTCATAAAATGGACGCCAAGATGAACTACGGAAACGACGTTATGTCGCATTAAACCATTAGCAGATATCCACAACGGGAAAATGGTTTGAACATCTCGATTGCTAATAAGGTGAACAAATACACCAAATCTTTGAACAATAACTAAGCCAGTGTGAGGCATGAGCATCCAATGTTGTGGTGGAGCAGGTGCTATTTCTTGCCAATTTATCATGTTACGTAATACATCATAAGATCTTGGGTCGTAGGAGTCAAACACATATATGTATGTATTTGCGTTGATATCCAATTCATGCAATAATTGTCAAATAAAGGACCATTGATTTTCATTGAATAAGGTTGAATTATAGAGGGGATGTGACGACCGAAGCGATAAACATTGTTTAATCCTTCTGCCTGTTGTCTTTGATTTCTTCGTTCTTTTTTTGACTACAATGTAACCATTGTATAGTGCTCTACTTTTCACCAACCTACCAATGCTTCTTCGGACATAAACTCCTGAAATATAAAAATAATAAATATCGTAACTAATAATTATTATATACAATCATATATATATATATATATATATATATATATATATATATGCATCAGTTAAGTGTACCTCGTTTGTTGACCAATCCACATGCGAATACGCTTGTTTTTCTACACAAGTTACTTTCGGGTTACTTTGTTTATTATTGGAATACATGAACCCATAATCGTTTTGTTGCGTGTATGATGCTTTACATTCAAAACCGATATCAACATGAGGTTCCACATTCAGATCTATCAGGCTGTAAGAATAGTCAACATGAGGCTCCTTATTCAAATCTGGCACGTAATCGTTGAAAAAAATCCCATCCCAAAATGACATTGTTAGAAATTTGAATTTAATATCAAAAGTGTATGTTTGAAAGACGATTCGTTCGTTTGAATCCATCGAATGTTATATAGTGATTTCTAATTTTCAATATGGCGAGTACATGTATGTACAGGGCGTCTTGTTCCTAATCATTGTCCCAGAATGTCAGCATAGTCATTGAGAAAAAGCAAGACAGATCATACAGGTATGTTCGGGCCGTCTTGTTTCCAATCTTTGTCCCAGAATGTCAGAAGAATGTTAGAAGAATGTCAGACGAATGTCCATCCGAAGAATGAGACGGGCCATACTGACCTGTACGGCCCATATAGATCGAGGGTGCAATTTTAAAATTAATGGTATAAAAATAACACCACCCTTTTCAATAATATCATTAACTCTTTAAAAATGTAAAGAATATATATATATATATATATATATATATATATATATATATAGGGGCCGGTTATTGTACAAAAAAAATTAACGTGAGAAGCATAGGAAGCCACCAGAATGCGACACGTGTAATATGGGCAAGGGGTATAATGGTCCGTGTAAAATCACGGACCACGTTATATATAATCACGGACCATCGTTTAACATGCATAATCAAAGGATCAACTGAATAATCACGGACCAATGCGTTATATCAAATCATGGACCGTCATTTAATACATAAAATCTAGGACCAAATGGATAATCGCGGACCAACAATTACGTACTAAGCATAAAAATCACGGACCACGTAATTTTTTTTTTAATAAACTATAACACTACTATACTCAAATTAAAGATAATAAAATTCTCGATTTTATGGTGCAGTTTTTTTTTAAAAAATAATTAAACGTTTAAAAGTTATTCGATTTACAAAAAGATTATGGAACTTGATTTACCCACAAAAAAAATTAACAAATGTAGGCAATTCCTTTTTTTCCCTTTTATCTTTAATAAACGGAAGTTTTAAACAAAAAGTGGGGACCACTAGATCTTAAACATTGATTTATTTGATCAAATGTCCAAAATGTTTCCTATCCTTCTCACGTTAAACATCATTTGTATTGGATCCGCCTCCTATATATACACACACACGAACCTACCTCTATACATACATGTGTATATGTATGTGTATATATATATATATGTGATTATACAATAATAAATCATTTTTTCTAGATGAGAGATTTTGCGTTATAACTTACCATAAAGTTAAAGGTTTAAGGCCATTCAAAAACAAATGAGTGTAATTGTTTGTTGTTAAAAAAACATATTTCCTTCTATTTCTTTAGTGAGTAAATTATGGTTTTGGCCCTTGTGCTTTAAGTGATTTAACTATTTCAAGATAAAATAAAATTTTCTATTAATGCAACCCATGCGACTAAATAATGGAAGGTTTTGGCACCCAACTATAGTTAGGTTTGTGTTTTAAGTGATTTTACTATTTCAAGCTAAAATAAAAATTTTTATTAATGCAACCCATGTGACTAAATAACGGAAGGTTTTGGTGCCCAACCATAGTTAGGTTTGGAGGCCAAATCGCTACTTATTTAAACCACATAGACTGTATTGTTAAAATAGTTAAATTAAAGGGGCTTTAGCCAAAACCGTAACTCTTGTAATATATCACATCAATTGGGAGGGAAAATAAAACCTTCTTTATAAGGATGTGAATATCTTCCCTAAATTTGTATATTTTTATATTATTCAAGATTTAATAATATATAGAACACATAAACAAGAACAAAAACTACAACAAAAAGATCAGATCTAGACTAAAACAAGATCTGATAACATAAACAAAAAACAATAGAAAATGATCAACTCATGATAAAAAAATACTCATGTATCTCCGATCAGAGACATAGACTCATCGCAAGAACAACACGATTTAGAAAACAAGGAAATAAGACAATATGATGACTCCATCAACCTTTACATTTGTGCCTAAAATATATATTCAAACATACAAAGCTAATTAAGTTAAAATTTAACAACTAACAAACACATTTACAACTTGATTTATAACAAAATATTCCTTTTAATAAAAAAACTAAAAAAAACCAGACTACTAAATAACGAGAGAAATATGAAATTCATTATTTTTATTATTTGCAATTTTTAATTAAAAGCTAAATAAAAAAATTCATACGATCTCAAACCAGGGAAGAAATTATTTGAATCCAAAAGTTAACCGACATGATGCATGATAGTCGTCATTATAGACCTGCTGATGATGTTAGCTGACTTACGTATACCATCTTTATGAAATCATGTCACCAAGTCATTTGTAATTTTATATTCTATATTAATTAGATATGATCAATTAATAGTAATTAAAATAAATTATATTATAAATAACACTAAAAAGGTTAGGGTTTTTATTGTTCTTGTTCTCTCTCTCAGATAACTATTGGATCAAGTTAACACTAGTTAATTAATTAAATTATATGTTTAATGCTCGTAACATTCATAACAATGTAGTATACACCAAACAAACAAGTAATTAAAACTTATCATAACCAAAATACGATACTATCATTCTCACTCATACATACACACACATACATACATACATATATATATATATATATATATAATATATAATCTTGTATTAAAGTCTCATGTACATCATCTATCCATAGCAACATGTGAATAAATCTCCCCATCTATGATCACATCATCATCATTACTTGCATGCCCCCAATAACTTATGAACCTCCATACCCATTCAACCTACACAAAATAACAAATTTGCAAATTAACACATGAAATATATGAATCTTCTCAAGCCACGTAAAAAAATTTAAAAAAATGAAAATATAAAATATAATTAGTTACTTAATTACCTCATCATCTATTTCTTTGTTGGTGGGACAAAATTGTAATCTTGTGAAGATGAAGTGACTTGATTCACTCTTACATGATTATTCCCTCCTCCACCAATCTTCTCTCCAAATTCCTGAAATATCTTTCTTATAATTTGGCCCCTCTTTGGTGGAATCAAGATTTTCTCTTTTTTCTCTCCATTCTTTCCTTCTCCATTCATTTTCAACATCAAGACTTTTAAAATGAACAATGCATGAGCTCTTGCAACTAGAAGTGTGCGTGGTATATATATAGATATAATTAGACAGAATATGTATATATATATATATATATATATATATATATATAAGAGACAGAGAGAGGGGGGGGGGGAGATTCTTACCTTGACTAGATCTTGATGTTTTGAGAATGGGCCCATGAATTAGATATATACCTAGATGTATGTATAAGGGCATGTATAGTGGTGTGTGAAAGCCTCATGAGACCAGTCCTTTTCCCACCCTCAAACCTTGATCACGCCCCTTCGCCCCATTACACACCATGTAACGTTTACGAAATTTGTAATAATTATTTAAATTTAATAAAGCGTTTATGACGTCAATGAGAATTTTATTATTATTGATTGTATTATTATTATTAATTTTGTTATAAAGTTTAGAAATTATTTACATTTTTATAAAATAAACAAATAAATTTTTACTTATAAATTTTTATAAACTTTATTTCATAATTAAATAAATAATAACAATTATCATGTTTTAAAATTTTATAGTATACCACAAAAATAATGTTTTTATAAATATAATAAATTTATATTAATTGTGAAGTGTGAAAAATTTTTATAACAATTTAAAACAATGATTTATAAAGGTTTAGGGTTAAAAGTGTAAAAAGCCGAAACTGTTATTAAAGGAAAAACAAGGGAGGGTTAAAACTGCAAATAACCCATAGTTAACTTTCCCCCCTACCCGGTTCCTTACCCAAGCCGACCCACGACCCAAAATCAAATCGTTCGGCCCGATGGCTCCAATTCGAGCAATACAACACGACTACAGCTAATCGATCTAAATATGGTATGTATTCGGACGCGTCTAATTGATTTCAATCACAATAATGAACCCATTTACAGCTATTAATCGCGTATATCCTTCCTAAACATAGAACCGCGATTCGAAATTCAAAATCGTTGAAACCGTGTATAAAAACTCAAATTGATCCATTCAATATCTTCCTTTAACCATTTCGAAACACTCTGTGACCGAAAAACACATTAACAAACAAGTTACATCGCGATTCAAGATCCTTGAAGCTCTCGGCCGTTCGTGTTCTTCCACTCGATCGAAATCCATCCAAACGCGAATCTAGGTAGGTGTTTCATACACCCTTCTACTCGTTTTTGATCCACGAATGAAAGCCCCATGGTTATAAACACCATCGGGTTCCCTAAATCTCGAATTTGATCGAAGATGGAACTAGGGCTCGGTTTACTTTGAAACTGAAATGGGGTTCTGTGTGGATGTTATGTTAAAACTAATTAAACCGGATATCATTCGCAGACTAAGGTCTAGTCCAACTGGTAATGATGCTCGGTTTCGGGGTGATGGTCGCGGGTTCGAATCCCATCCGGGTAAAAACCGGTTTTGGCAATTTTTTTATATTAAACCTATTTTTAAATACTTTAATTATTCAGAAAATATTTTTATAAATAAAATATTAATCTGAAATAATAATAAAATGTTATATAACTATAGTTTTTATTATCCATTATTTATTTACTTATTTATTTATTTTACTTATTTAAAATAAATTAAAATGTAATTACTTATTTTTATAAGTAAACAATTTTTACAAACTATTAACTTCTTAGATCATTTATCTATTAATTTATTTATTCATTTATATATTTAATTATTTATTTAGCTATTGAATTATTTAGTCATTTATTTATTTAATTACAACTCGTTATCTCATTTATTTATTTAATTATTAATTATTTATTTACTTATATAAAACTATTTATCTCATTTATTTAGTTACTCATTTATTTATTTAAATTTCAATTCGTTATCTCATTTATTTGGTTAATTATTTATTTACTTATTTATTTATATAAAATTATTTATCTCATTTATTTAATTATTTATTTAGTTATCTACAAATACTTATCTCATTTATTTAATTATTTATTTATTTACAACTCTTTATCACCTACATTTAGTTATTCATTATTTATTTATTGAAAACCCTTTATCTTATTTAGTTAATTATTTCTACTTATCAACCTATGCTTATTTATTTACAATAAATGTTATAAACATAATACTTAAATATGCTTATACAAGTATTATCAAAAATAAATTGTTTTAAATCAATATTTAAATTTGTAAATAAATACTTTAAAGTCGACATTTGAAATTTAGATATTTTATTATTTTCATTTAAATCATAATAAACCTAATGGTGTTTATTCAAAGTAAATCGAACCCGTTGATCCTTTTAGAACCTAGATCCATAGAATGACATAGTTTTGTTAAACATATGCCTATTGAACTATTTAGGTGAACATTGAATTTGTGTTGGACATATTTGAACTATATTTGACAAGACATTGCAAAGGCTAGCTCACACACTAAGGTGAGTCTTCATAGCCCCTCTTTTACTATTTTTGTTTTAGGGGTGAAACATGCAATTTATTTATTTCATTTATTTGTGAACTTAGCTAATGGCCTTATAGTTAGTGAACTTTAGTTAAGCATAAGCATTGATCACATTCATTTTAGTGACTATGATAGATCTATTGGACCGACCATCCCACCGTTGTTTGATTTACCCTTCGGGGGAGGCCCGCGGTGATAGTTTGCTATTTGAGCATTTTAGTAATGCTAATCATAGGTCAATCATCATTTGTTATCATTTGTTGATCTGCTTTACTTGCTAGTTCATTTTGACTATGATCATTATGTTTAGAGTTCACATATATCATTATTTATATCATTTTTCATTAAACCTTTTGGTTTGAGTGTCAAAACCTATGAAACTCACCAACTCTTTGAGTTGACACTTGATTTTAACATGTTTCAGGTGGAAATGGAAACTAGCATTATTGAGCTTGGATTTAGTTTTATTTAATTTGAACTATGTATTGGGAATTGAATTTGAATTTTGAATGATGTAATAGCTAGGTTTGAATTTATTTGACTATGTATTGAATACTTGAATTATTATTGCATTGAATGTTTAGTTATGATTATTTACATCTTTATACCCTAAGCTATGTACAATCTACACTTCGTGTCACCTCGATGTTTCCGCCATCGGTCGGGGTGTTACACACCAGGTGTGACAAGAAAATCATGATCGATGGTGGTCACGAGAATAGAAGACAGAGAGAAAAGGAAAAAAAAACCCCAAACACATATATTAAGACATCATCAAGCCTCTTGTGTGACGTTTATGTGACGCTTACATGACACCGTCCAAGCTCTTATCAAATCCTCACATTTACATATAGCCTAGGTAAAAGTAACATATGCACACACAAAGGTATAATTAAGGTAGTTTTATCTTTCCTAATTTCTATCTATCTTAAAATCCAAAATTGATATGTTATAATTAATAACGTGCTAAGTGGCCCTACTAAATTTGTTGTCGTGGATAACAATATACTGGATTTGGATTTTTCAACGCTGAAGTGGGGTTAATTATTTTATTTGAATATATGTTAGATTGTTGTCTTTACTTTATGTGGGTCCATCCGATCTCCCCATCTATTATTCATGGATAATATGAGAAAGATAAGATATGAATGATTAAAAAGATTTAATGGGTTTTGATTTTACATATATGTCTGGCTGGTCAGAAAAGTCTTACATCTAAGTACCTAACCCACAAGTTGGACATGTTATATATGACTGGTATATGTTAGTAATCAGGAACAAATTGAAAAACAAAAAAGAAGAATTATTTGCACAATCTAGTATATACGAAATTCAAAATGAATATACAATCCGAATACGCATTTTTCGTTTACAGACACAGATCCAATATATAACCCTAGATACAGTTATAACTTTGAATATACACACAACTAATTCTTGACTCATATTATTTACAACATAATTTACATAGCAAAATCAAATCACTTATCACGAACTCTATACGAAGTTCTCATAAAAATATAAAATCATATAAATATGTTACGAAAATAATAGAAAAAATTACTTACAAAATCCTTCGCATCGCAAATCAGTTGATATGATTGAGTTAAAAAAAATGTAAATCTCTATGCAAACATCATTTTTTTATGAGAACAAATAAATAACCGTTACCTTCGAATGCCACTGAAACTCTAGAAAGGACCGCGTTTTTTTCACGATATATATATATATATATATATATATATATATAATATTAGCTATTCATTATAATACACACACACACACACACACATATATATATATCCTTAATATTACAATACAATATATGTATTCACATTAGTAAGTTTAGTTTATATTTTCAACACTCCCCCTTAAATTAAACTTAGTTTAAGTAGAGCCTTTGCTTTTCTTAAAGATCCACTTCGTCATCACAATACGATGCTACAAATGCAACGAGTTTGGACTTACATTTTATAAATGATTGTCCAAAATGGAAGAAAAATGAAGAAGTTAATCTATCCCAATACGAGGATAATGAATCAACGTTACTATGAAGACAATTTTGTCGTGAACAAAGATTGAAGATCTTCCTTAGACTATATTTAATTTAAGGGGGAGTATTAGTAGTTAAACTAAATAAAGTTTATTATGTCAAACTATAGCTTAATTATGTATAAATATGTATGGGTCATTGGGTACATGTCACGGGTCAAAAGGTAGTTAAATTACCCACCAAAACCTGTAAAATGACAGTTTAATAACTGTCATAAACAGTTGGTATAAATACCCTATGTAATCATCATTTGTCACTACAAGAAACTTAATCTGACTCGACGAAGGCTTTTCCAACGACATTAAGTCGTCGGCAAAGAATGGTACCCACGACGACATCTCGCCGACACAAGCTGAATGATTTTTTTTTTGGTTTTGACTTTCCCCGACGACCTGTCGTCGGCATAGACAGACCCCGGGTTTTTTTCTGTAACGACCCATTTTGGTAAATATTATAAAACGAACATAAAAGGTGATAAATTTAAATTTTGTTTTATGTATATTTATTTATGTTGGGTGTTAACTAAATTAAATTAGTTGGTTATAACTAGTTACATTTAATTGGCAATGAGAGGACCAAAGTTGTCAATATCCTATAGTTGTAAAATGGGGATTTATGCCTTGACTTGGTCAAAATACACATTTTATATGTGTAAGTGTGTGTGTGTCGTTCAAGAGAGGTGCAAGGAGGAGAAAAACCCTAAAACGTGAAGAATCAGTGAATTGGTGATCTTGGAAGGCTTGGATTGTTCATACAACCAAGAATTGAAGCTCTTCTAGCATCATACAACAACAAGGTATGAAATTTTGGGTGTTTTTGGTGAAATTTCCGTGGGTCTCATATAGGGCATGAGTGGGGTATAGTGAAATACGAAATTTGGGTGTTTGGAGGGTCTTAAATGCTGTTATTCTTAGTGATAATCATCTAAGAACAACTTTTTGATTGTTTTCTTACATTTTGTTGTTAGATGATAAATGAGGTTTTGTTAGGTTCATGAGGTATATGAACTAGGTGATTAAATTTGGTGTTAAATTGTTGGGTGTGATGATTTCATGGGGTTTTTGTAGTTTGTTGGTGAAAATGATGAATTTGTTCATTTAGAAACCAAAATGGAGTTTTATAGAAGTGTTATTGGTCAATGATCATAAGCAAATAAATATATGCATATGAGGTGTTTGATGAAATGCCAATTAAGGTGTTTAACTTAAAAATGAGTTTTTAAGTTGTGGTGGCATGAAATAAGCATATATATAATCATAAATGGTGAATTGGGTGAGAATGGATCATTTGGGTGTAAATTAGATAATATGGTGATAACGGGTCAAGTAGGTTGAAAGAATGTGAATATGAATTACATGTATTGAATATAGTTGTGTGTGTAATACAACTAAGTAGTGGTGGCGAAAGTCAAGGAGCAAGTCAAAGGCTTGGGAAAGAACAAGATGATTTTGATGGTGTTCCTACGGGCTAAGGTGAGTAACCTACTCACTAAATATGCAACCATAAGTCATATTAGTGTTGGTGTGTTATGTTGAATGTTGGCTAATTTGTATGAGTCTTGTTGTGGTTAATGTTATGTTAGAATAACATAACTTGGTATAGTGTCATTATGGGTTTGATAATAAGTAACACAAGAATTTGGGGTTTGATCCACATTCGTGTGGGATAAGACCATGAATTATGGCATTTGGTGATGATTCACATTTGTGTGAAAGAACATGTAAGTCTATATTGGAATGGCTTTGGGTGTGTCATGTAAGTCCATCTTGGAATGGCTTTGGGTGTGTTATGTAAGTCCATATTGGAATGGGTTTAGGTGTGTCATGTAAGTCCATCTTGAAATAGCTTTGAGTTTGGCATGTAAGGCCACCTTAGTGTGGCTTTGGGGGTAGTCCACGTGCGGGTGAGTTTAATTTGGTTAATTAACTAAACCGGGTGGTTGACCCATTGTTGAAATTAGTCTAACTGGGTGATTGACTAAATTGTTGAAATTAGTCAAACTTGGGTGATTGACCAAATTGTTGAAATTAGTCAAACTTGATGGTTGACCTATTATTGAAATTAGTCAAACTAGGTGGTTGACCCATTGTTCAAATTAGTCAAATTGGGTGGTTGACCAGTCAAACTAGGTGGTTGACCCATTGTTGAAATTAGTCAAATTGGGTGGTTGACCCGTTAGTGGCATCAACTTGTGCGTCTTTGATGATTAAATTGGTGTATGTATGAATTTGGTGTTTGTTGATTAAATGGGTGTATAATTGGTGTATGTATGAATTTGGTGTTTGTTGATTAATTGGGTGTATAATTGGTATATGTGTGAATTTGGGTGTTTGGTGATTAAATTGGTGTATAATTGGTGCATGTATGAATTTGTGTGTTTTGTGATTAAATTGGTGTTGAATATTTGGTGTTGATAATAAATGCAATATGTGTTTAAATTGCTTAGTTATTGTGATTTGGTATGCCTATATGTGGTGTGAAAGAATGAGAATGATTCACAAGAGGTGCGAATGGTGAATGGGTTGAATCACAAGTGGTGTGATCTTCCTATGATGAATTTAAGGAGTTTAGGTAAATCACAAGTGGTGTGATTACCTACCTTGAGAATCCTTGGTGAAAAAGGAAGTCTCAAAGGAATTAGGGAGAAATTGACCAAAATTGATCACATGATTCACAAGAGGTGTGAATATGGAATGGGTTGAATCACAAGTGGTGTGATCTTACTATGGTGGATTTATGGAGTTTAGGTAAATCACAAGTGGTGTGATTACCTATCTTGAGAATCCTTGATGAAAAAGGAGGTCTTAAGGAAATTGTGTAAAATTTGACTTTTATTTGGGTGGTTTCATGTTCTAACACTTTAATTGTGTTTTAAAATGCTTATGAACATGAATTTCATGCGTTGAATATATTGTTGGAGTTGTAAAATTTGAAATCCTTTATGATAAGGAATGAGGGAAGAGAACAAAGAAAATATATGTATGTGGAAGCAGTTTAGACATGGGCGTGTTACATGGTCATGTTCCCTGGAGCACGCCCATGTCGTATCTGCACATCAGAATCTGGAAACCTTCTGACATGGCCATGTTCCCCCAGAACACGCCCATGTTGCTCTGTATCTTTTAAAATGTCATAAATTGACTTATTTCAACTTTGATGGGGTTCCAAAGGGTAAATCTAATTCGTTTGGGCAAGAATTGGAGATTTAAGGGGTTTTGGGTGAAAACGACCCGTTAGTAAATCGTTTAGAGTTTGAGTTGAATAATGTTACCAAATTATATTTGGAACATTATTATTGTATCCATATGGGGTTATGAAATACACTTGGGGAAATAACGGGGTTATCTTACTTAGTTCTAACGAGCTAACGGTGATATGAATGTGGTGATTTTCAGGTAAACGCAAAGGGTGAAGACAACCGTGATCGGATATCTTGAGAAGGCTCAGATCGAACACGTTTGTTTGGTTGAAAACCCATCTTTTTATGAACGGTTATAAACGACGTAGAGTGCGATTACGATTAACATGTTTGTAAACGGTCATGGTGACGGGTTGGGTTATGTTGGTGTTTAAAACTGATATTTAATTTTTGAAAAATCTGGGACCTAACTCTGAGGGTGTTTTAAACACGTGTCACACATGGGAGAAAATTGGGGCTTACATTTATAGAGGGTCAATTATTATTTGTTAGAATTTTTCAGCGTGTATGATTGGCCTAGTATAAGCATATACACCTCATATAAATACTATACCGGGCATATATGAAATCAATCAAGGGGTCATACATCAATTATACGCTTATACGAAACGTATAGTGTCAGTGAGTATTAAATTATAAAAATAGGATGTGTAAATAACCAGACCTATTATTCAAACTATTAATGATAACTTATGCAATAAGAAAATAAAATGAAAATAAACAGGTCGAAGTTGATAGGCTGGTTTTGTTGTTACATACAAACTTACCAATTGTTTTATCTCTTTTGATATAACAAAAACATTAATTCGTGCGGTTAATAATTGGATACAAATGCTCATATGATGATAGTTGAGTCTAGAGATGCACAAAAAACCGGTTATTGAAATCGGTTTTAGGTTTTCAAAAAAACCGGCGGTTTGGGACCGGTCTGAGGTTTCAAGAGGCCAAACCGGTTATTAACCGGTTAACCGGTCCTTCTCATAAAAAAATCGGTTATTTGGCGGTTAACCGGTTCGGTTAACCGGTTTCGGTTATACATCGGTTTCGGTTTTTGAGCTCGAAAAACCGGTTATTAACCAAACCGGTTATTGGTAAAAACCGGTTTTGAGACTTTCACCGGTTCGATTATTCCAAAACCGGTTTTTGACCGGTTAACCGATTTGTGCACCTCTAGTTGAGTCACCAATCATGCATGTGTATCAAACAAATTAAATGTGCAGGGTTGCAAAATACAATAGGATGGCTCATGGTTGACACTTTTCAACAAGTGTAAATAGGTCATAGTTGATGGTTCATGCTTATTAGTCTCATATTTGTTTAACTCAAGTTTGAAAGTTTATGAGTCAAAAATGTAAATAAGTCAAAGTTGTATTTAGAATCATAGGTGTAATATTTGAAAATCAAAGGTGTCAAGTGTCAAAAGTCAAAATTTATAACCATAGTTAGGGCGGTGTTGTCTCAAACTTTTCAAAGGCTCAAGGCAAGTATAAAATTTGAGGCCTTTTTAGTAATTAATTTTGCTTATGATAATATGGTTCGTAAATTCTAAAAATCATAAAAATATGTTAACGTGTCTCCAACTACCTAAGTTTATTCATAATAATAGTTAATCAATGATAATCATAAATTTTCACTTTCATTACAAAATGCAATCCTGCCATCATAATCATTAAGCTTTGAACCTGACTGTAAAATTTTAAAGATTATGCCTGTGAAATTGACCTATGAATAAAAGTAAAATTTAGAATTATCATTAGTCAAAATATTAGTATAAATTATTATCAACCAATATGCAATCATTTGGATTATGAAATTCAAATTTATTTATAGGAAATATACATAAAAAATAAAATATATAAACAAAGTTTGTTACTCAACTTGATTATCCTAATTACTATTAAAAAACTTGTCTAAATATTTCACTTGTACCATTATTAAAAGATTTATTCAAATGCCAATTAAAGGTGAAACAAAAACGAAAATGTGTAATTACTTGGAAAGAGAGAACCTAAACATATTTTCTCTTTTAATAATATGAGAAACGTTGTATTTTTCTTAATTCAAAACGACAAACACAAATAACTAGGCGGTTGGGGCCCCAAAAGTTTGGGGGCCCTATGCCGTTGCCTCTAATTAATGTCACTAAATAAAATCGGCTTTGAGTTAGGGTTATATCAACCATGGTTATGTTAACATTTGATTTAGATGTAGAAGAACGCATACGATCGTTTGTTCGTATACACAAAGTTCTTGGTTTGCAATTGACTATTGAGTGTTCATCATTGATCTTGGGCTACACTGTTATATATGTTAGCGTCGACATATCGATAGGTTTATAATTCGTTAACAAATTGATTAGAGTAAATATATATTTACAACATGCTAATCTATATATAGTTTAACTTATATATTCAAGCAAAAAAAATTACATGAGTCTAGCTTGTCAGATGTGTTTAATTAAGTGTCTTTGATAGTTTTTTATATAAATTATTTTGGAGCCAATGTTTTTTTGCCAGGTCTACAGTATCATAAGACCGTGTGCAGCGGTCCCCCCGCCCCCTCTTGCAGGGTTGCCCACTTCGACGGCCAATAGCGGGAACACCGCCCTCCCTTCAGCGGCCCCCACCCAAACCACTTTCACGGCCCCCGCTCCTGCTAGCTTTCTCTCTTTCTCACTTTCTGATTGGTCCAATGGAATAATGAGAAAGCGTTTTCAGTAGGGTGATCACTATGGGGGTTTAAGATTTTCAATAGGATGATGACGTAACCAGAAATTTCGGTAGAGAAGGATTTTCATTGGGTGACCGCTGTAGATAACGTAAGTAGATATGTAGAACGTGTGGAAAAGGAGGTGTGAACAGAATAAATATGACTGTTTTATATCCTAAAAAATGGTATCTTCAATATGACTGAGTATTAGGATTTATACTCTTGGATCCCTCTGTCATATTGTAATTTAATGATTCTGTCCTTCTGTCCAAACTGAATAATATTAAATTTTGTCTTAGATTAACAATTTAATATCAACAACTCTTCGGTATTATAAAAAAGAAAAAAAATATGATTATAAAATAACAAATCATTTTTCTAGGTGAGAGGTTGGACAGTATTGAACAGATTGATGTAATAATGAGTTTTTTTTTAGCAATGATCCTCGGCTTAAGTGGTTATGGCGAGGTATCATGTGGCTTTATTACTGGCGATGTCACGAGTTCAGGTCCTAGCATAGACCAAAATAAGGGTTTCATGCTAGGCTAGAGGGTTTTATCTCTTCTATGGTGGGTTTCCTCCTATTATATGTTGATATGATTGGGTGGGTTCATAACCTGTCAGTGATCCAAATTGCTGTTCAAAAAAATGTATATTTGTTGTTAAAAAAATATTTTTTTTCTTTCTAGTTTCTTATTTAATAACCTTTACGTCCCACTTTAGAAAGGTGTGTCACATTATATAAAATTAAGCCTGTCAAAATGAGCGGGTCGGGTCGGGTCAAGTAACGAATCAGAATTGATTCAAATAATGATGAATTTTAAGCAAAATCAGTTTGGGTTTAAATTACGTTTTAAAAAAAAATTAATTTTAGTTCGAGTTAAATTATGTTGTAATTAAGAAATAGTTTATTTGCATATTTAATATTAATTTTGTCATCAAATATATTATTGATAATTTTTACACGCTTGAATATATATTTTATTCTTGTAGTTTTTAAGATACTCATCTTGCCACATATTGCGTTAAGGTGTTACTCATCTCAACATATTCTATATTATAATATTACACATTTCAACCCAAAATAGAATAATTACTCACTTAAACCAACTCATTTATCTTGTTTTATGTCAAGATTGCTAGATTTAATAGAAGATCAGTTTTATATCATATGCATGAAATTATATTATATGATAATTCAACCATGGAGGTTAACTAATAAAATTATTTCTAACCACCTATTTTAAAATCCCGGAAAAAAATGTGGTTTTTATTAAAGTTGAATTTTGTACTAGTTTAAAACAAATAAAAAAAACTTTAATACGTACCAATGTATACCACAAATTTTCTTTTTTATGATTTAAAATAAATGATAAAAATGAATTTAAAGTTTCAAGTTTTAACTCTTTAAAGTTGGGTTAATTTACAAGTCCCATGAGTAAATGTAAAAATACAATAATTTGAAGGGTAAAGAATGATTGTTTTATTTGTTAGTATAATTAATAATTATGGATTAAATTTTGAATAATTTAACGTTACTATTCAATGAATGAACGTGATTAATGTTAATGATTAAAGATGAACACAATTAAACAAATAAGTTACTTTCAAAAACCTATAACCGATACGAACTGGTATCGGTTAACCTGTTTGAAAAACCGGTTAATAACCGGTTTGGTCCATTGAAACCTAAAACCGGTCCTAAACCGCCGGTTTTTTCAAAAACCTATAACCGATACGAACTGGTATCGGTTCGGTTAACCGGTTTTTTTATGCATCTCTATGCAATCATAGTCTAATTTTTTGTAAATATCAGTTTTTAATTTTTTTATACAACTCATAACCCAAAATTTAAAAATGAGTACTTTAATTTTCGAAATCTTATTTAAAATTTAAATGTTTTGAGGGCTTTTTAACCCCAGTTTTCGTCACCAAAGCATAGCAGTATTTTGGCGCGTATATATTTTTGCTTTTGAGACTCCTTCTCTACGTTCCCAATCTATATCTTACATGAATAAATTTATCGTTGCATTCTCTGAAAACATAATTTTGATTAATGGAGGATTCATTGCTTCAGTTAGATCACTTATGGAAACCCCAATTTCTCTTCGTTTTCTTTCAACATCTACAGCAATCCCAATTGCTTCAACGTCTGTTCTTTCATCATCAGAAGAAGAAGTGTTTGATCTGGGTTCACACATAATTCAAGAAAAAGATTATTTAAGAAAATCCCCAAATGGTGGGTTACGCATACTAGACTTAATTGATCAAGGGTTTTTAGAACCAGACGGTAAATTGTACAACCAATTACTTAACAAATGCACCCAATTGGGAAAGATTAAAGAGGGCAAATTGGTGCATACACATTTCATGAATTCAAAGTATAAGCATTATATGGTGATCCAAAACACGGTTTTGAATATGTATGCAAAATGTAATTGTTTGGATGATGCACGCGACGTGTTTGATAAAATGCCTGTGAAAGATATGGTGACTTGGACGGTTATGATTACTGGGTATTCTCAGAATGACAAGCCAGAAGAAGCACTTGTTTTGTTCCCACAAATGCTTAGAGTTGAATTGAAGCCGAATCATTTCACATTTTCAAGTCTTTTGAAGGCTGCAGGGACTAGAACTGATGAAAGAGAAGGGGAGCAGATTCATGGATATTGTTTGAAGTACGGGTATGACTTGAACGTTTATGTTGGTAGTGCGCTTGTGGAGTTGTATTGCAGGTATGATAGAATGAAAGAAGCACATTTTGTGTTTGATGGATTGGCAGACAAGAACGAGGTTTCTTGGAATTCTCTGATTGCTGCACATGCTAGGAAGAGTGAAGGAGATAAAGCGCTAAAATTGTTTCAAAAGATGCAAAGACACGATTTTAAACCGACTCATTTCACTTATTCAAGTATTTTTAGTGCTTGTGCAAGCACTGGTTCACTTGAACAAGGAAAGTGGATACATGCCCACATGGTCAAATCTGGTCTTAAACTTGTTGCCTTCATTGGGAACACCCTTCTTGACATGTATGCAAAATCAGGTAGTTTTGATGATGCTATACGCGTATTTGATAGGCTTGTTAAACCTGATGTTGTTTCATGGAATTCCATGCTTACTGCATATGCACAACACGGTTTAGGAGTACAAACCCTAGAACATTTTGAGAAAATGATGAAAACAGGAATTGAACCCAATTCAGTAACTTTCTTATGTGTCCTCACTGCTTGTAGCCATGGTGGACTCTTGGAGAAAGGTCAACATTACTTTGCATTGATGAAAAATTCCAACATTGAACCAGATGTTTCTCATTATGTAACCATGGTTGACTTACTTGGTCGTGCTGGTCAACTTGACTGTGCCTTAAATTTTATCAAAGAATTACCAATTGAACCAACTTCAGCCATATGGGGTGCACTACTTGGTGCTTGTAGGATGCATAAAAATATGGAACTAGGTGCTTATGCTGCTGAACATGTGTTTGAACTCGACCCGTATAACTCTGGGCCCCACATTTTGTTGTATAATATCTATGCGGCTGCTGGTAAATGGAATGAAGCTTCAAAAGTCAGAAAATTTATGAAAGAAATTGGTGTAAAGAAAGAACCTGCTTGCAGTTGGGTGGATATTGAAAACTATGTGCACATGTTTGTGGCTAATGACGAAAATCACCCTATGCAGGATGAGATTAGTAAAATGTGGGAGAAGATTAGTGAAAAAATTAAGGAAATCGGGTATGTACCGGACACAAGTCATGTTCTGTTGCATGTTGATGAACAAGAAAGAGAAGTGAAATTGCAATATCATAGTGAAAAGCTTGCTTTGGCTTTTGCACTTTTAAAGACGCCACCGGGGTCCACTATTAGGATTAAAAAGAACATTAGAGTTTGTGGTGATTGTCATTCGGTTTTCAAGTTTGCTTCATTGGTGGTCGAGAGAGAAATTATTTTAAGAGATACGAATCGTTTTCATCATTTCCATCGTGGGTCTTGTTCATGTGGCGATTATTGGTAAGTTCTCATTTATAATGTAAACCTATAACCTAACCTAACCTCATCTAATTTTAAAGTTAATAGTCATGAATTGCATACAACACTTGTTCTGCTAGAAAGCTGAGATTACTCCAATTCTAATGCTTTTCTAGTTTTCCTTTTTTTCCTTCACTTTCTAGATTTGGTATGAGTTTAACTTTCAAGTATTCAGAACTCTTTTATGCAGATAACATGTCTGTTAATAAATATTATTTCTCTTTATAGTCATTTCCTTTTCAGAAAAGTCAACTTGACAACTTTGGTGGTCTTCAATCTTCATTATGTCATGTATCTGCTTAATAACACTGACTCAACAAATAAACATACCTAGTAAATTTCTACTAAACAGTTGGGTCTGGAAGGGATGAGATGAAGACAAACCTTCCCTTTATACTTATGAAATAAAAAGGTTGCTTTTAGAAAGACCCCATTTCAGAAAAAGCCATCCATTTTTATTTTTATTTTTATTTTCAAGATGTATCACACACGCATACAAATAAGCATGACATGAAGTACCGTCAAATGCATCAATTCTTAATCTCAGAAAATACAATGCTAAAAAAAAAAGACATATATGTGCAACTTGTGAGTTGGGAAAGATGTTGCTTCATAGCTAGGGCTGTAAACGAACTGAACGTTCAGCGAACAGTTCGTGAATCGTTCGGCGGGAAGTTCGTTTATGTTCGTTCGTTTAATAAAGAAACGAACGCCAACAAGAAATTACGTTCTTTAGTTAAATGAATGAACATGAAGAGAGGTCTTGTTTGTTCATTTATGTTCGTGAACGTTCGGTAACATGTCCGTTTACATTCGTTTATGTTCGGTTAAGTTCATTTAGTATATTTATTCATTAAATGTGTTGTATATTTTTAATTTTTAGCTTAATACCATAATATTTAAGTTATTTGTAATTTAATACTACAAGATTTTAATTTATATATTTATTAATGATTATCTCATATGCTTGAGATTAAAAATGTTGATTTTTATTGCTTAAATAATACGTGTTCGTCAACGTTCGTGAACCATTCGTGAACAAGCTAAAATCCTTAATGAACGAACACGAACAAGAATTTTCTTTCGGTTAGCGTTCTTGAACCGTTCGTGAACAAGTTAAAAGTTAAAAGAACGAACACGAACAAGGGCTCGTTCGTGTTCGTTTGGTTCGTTTACAGCCCTACTCACAACATAACACAATTTTGGTGTAACAAAAAGTTGGCGTGAAAACGAATGACGACTATTACAATTTTGGTTCGGTTTAGTTTTAGGATTTCTTAAATCCCAAACTTCTCGTTTGGTTTTTGTTTTGTATCTCTTTAAAACCAGAAAAACCAAACCGATACATAATCGTCATCATCTCATGTAGATTAATCCTCCATTATCATTGATTGTAGGTTAACTTAATTTGTGTTTGTGTCTGTTTCTAATACATACTGCACTTATTTTACATCGCTTATTATCATATGATGGTGTATGCTCCCAACATATATTAAAGTTCATTTATAAAAAATATAGATTAATGAAAAATCATAGAGTGATCCGTTAATAAATGAATATGATCAGCAGGTTAATAAATTTTATAATTTTTATAAACTCTTTTGCAAGCATGTATGATATTGAGCATTAGGTTATTAAAAATATAAACAGTAGGTTTAAGAACTTATCAGTTGTAAGAACCGAAACCCAAAAATTTCAAAGCTCTATTGTTAAAACTATGAAAAACCGAAACGGTGTAAAAACCGATAACCGAAACCAAAAAAATTTTAAAACCGAATTTTTAATTTGAGCTTACCTAAACTAACCTATATACACTGAATCACTGATACACAACCATGTGAATCTACTATGCAACCCTGCCTCAAGTTGATAAAAGGATTTGGTCTTGGGCCACAGGATTTTGGACCTTAGGTTAAATATGAAAGCTCAAGGGGCCTTTTGTGATGCAGGCCCTGCTTCGGCTAGGAAAGCTAGAATAGACATACATTATGGTTTCTTATACAGTTATATGTGTTGGATCTAGGTAGAGGTGGGAAAAAACTCATAACAAGAACCGACAACCCGAACTGAAACCGGTCCTACCTGAACCGATGGGTACAGGTAGATTCTTAGAGAAATCGTAACCGTAACCAGAACCGGAATTACCATAACTGTTTCCACCTTTACCTGGCCAAAACCTGAAGCGGAACCGGCCAAAAACCGGTCAAAAACCCAAACCTAACCGGAACTGGTTTAAAAAAACCTAGTTTGTGCACCTCTAGATCTAGGGTCGTAAATGTACCAAACGAACATTAGCGAGCACTTGTTCGCGTTCGTTCTTTTAACTTGTTAATGAATAGTTCATGAACGCTAATTAAACGAAAATTCTTGTTCGTGTAATCGTGTTAGTTCATTAAGAAATTGAGCTTGTTCAGAAACACATGTTATTTAAACAATAAAATCAATATTCTTAATCTTAAGCATTAGTGATAATCATTTATATAATTATAAAGTTACACACTTATATAAAAAACAAAAAATAATTATCATAAAACAAAACAAAAGTTAAAAGTAATAATCAAAATTGAAATTATCATAAACTAATGTTTCAAAGACCTTAATTCCAAATTTATATGTTTTCGCATAATACAAATTACAAATAACTAGATTTATAGTCAAAAACCGGTTCAACCCGGTGATTTTTAGGTCAGACTACCAGTCACCAGTCGAATTCGCAGGTTAGCCTAAAAATAGTTTTGAGCACATATCCGGACTGTTTGAGTGGCCGAAACCCGATCTAATTTTAAAAACGCTACTTTTATTTATGGTTATAGTAGAAGTGAATCTAATATAATATTGTAAGATGTGATTGGAAATAGACTAATATTGTGGGGTGTAGTTAGAAAATCCATTTGCAAACTTATAAATGGAATACAAGGGATTCATAACTATGATATACTGTTAAAAAAAAGTTCAAACTATCAAATTATGATCAAGATGGAGATTTCGATTATACTAATAATTAAAAAATTTTAAAATGTCAATTTATGGTATTTAAAATTATATTTTCTGTGCCATACATGAGAAAAATGAGAACCTACTCGGGTCGACTCAAAAGTCAAAACACACAAAATGGGTACGTCCTTTGATCCTGTTTTTCATCTTACTTGTTTTTCATCTTACGTGGTTAGCATCTTGTGGACCGGCTTGGGAAACCTATTAACCTACCGGAACAAACTGAGTGTGACCAGAAGCAAAAAACCGGTCCGATCCTTGTTCTTGTTTTTCACCTAACTCGTTTCAGTCTAGGATCGGTTTAGTCTGGTTGCCCCTAGGCCCTAACGAACGTTGTCGTTACACATTAAAATGTGTTGGTGTGTATAAAAGGTTGGTTTAGTTTTCTTTGCATCTGAAACATGCGATGGTTTTGTGACCGGTAATATAAATACGAGGCCGGATTAAAATTGAGAGGCTGCTTCGTAAGAGTCTCCGGCTCAAAGCTCCAAATTTTATTTTATTTTATTTTATGTTTTTTTCCTTATTTTTGTTTTCTCGAGCTTATTAAACAAAAACATATACCAAGCGTCCCTGCATAAACAAGTAACACAACGCGTAGCCATTTGTGGCATTATATCAAGCACTCAACCCAACATGAATCAAATGAAATCAAAGTCATTAGAAGGATTATCTAAAATAAGCAAGCCATAGGGACATCTAACTATCTAAGTAGGGGTGTTCAAAATATCCGAAGCTCGAAAAAATTCGAAATCCGAATCGTATCCGAAACCCGAAAAAACCGTATCCGAAATCTTTTTCGGGTTTTTCGGGTCGGATAATATGATTTTATTTTCGGGTCGGGTTTCGGATATGCAAAAAGTGGTTTTTTCGGGTCGGATATCCGAAAAACTTGAAAAAAAACATGGTTGTTCGGGTTATTCGGATGAACGAATTCGGGTCGGATAATATATTTTGAATTTCGGGTCGGGTCGGGTTTCGGATAGACCAAAAAAAATTCCCAACCCGAATAACTCGTTATCCGACCCGATGAACACCCCTATATCTAAGCACATAACCATAACCACTTATGACATAATAATGATCAAATAAGGCAATAGATTTCAAGTAAGACTACCATCCCCCCATTCTGCAACAAAGCATATAAAGATATAATCCTCAATCATATATCCCCAACCAACACAAAGCAACCACAAGGACACCAAGTATAAGGAAAAGGGATTGTACTAACGTGGCCTATAGACCTAAATCCCCAAGAGGGAGTCTATCTATCCCGCACCTTTATTTTACGTCTCCAAGAGCTCCTATCATAGATCATGTCTTCAGAGAGGTGTAGCCCTGCCAGATCATGGCGAATCTGCTCATCCCATGTCAACCTCGCTCGACCCCTTCCCCTTTTCCCCTCTACCGTGAGAAGATCTACCCTTCGTACCAGTGCCTTCTTTTATTATTATGATTTTTTATGGAAGGGCAAATGAAGGTATTGATTGCTTCAAATTTCTTTCTTTATGATGTGAACATTATAAAACAATATGTTGATCTCTGTTTCCTCTGTTCTATGGATAAGGTGGTCCCTTAAATTAACACACATTATTGAAATGGTTATGATAACCTTTCATTCCCTTTGTGAATTGACATGCTCAGGCTCTTCAACATCCTGGCAACAATAAACGCCATAACACATAACATGGATGTATATCGAATTATCAGGTAATTTTCCTATGGATTTTCCAAGATAATACGACCCGTTAATCATTTTTTCCTCGTTATTAGTAGTTTTTAAACCCACATCAACTTGGTAAAAAAAATAAAAAAAATAAAAAAAACTGTAAAAACCACCATTGTGTTCTTAGTGATTCACTATGCATAAGCAAACCAGATTACTGTGTATATTATATTTGTTGATACTTAAGGTTTCTTCTTAATTATGTATGATAATATCTTTTAATTTCCATTTAATATTAACCTTCATAAAAAGAATTAAAAAAAACCCTTTATCATTTAGGATGGAAGATGCATAAACCAAAACTAGCTACGACCAACGACCCAATCCGGCAATCCATAACCAAAATGATAGACAAGAAACAAAGACTTTTTGGCTAAGAGTAACAAAAGCATTTCAATTTAAAGTTGAGAAGGTGCATTCTTTACATTCCAAATACCCGGGAGGTGTATACATCGCCCGAAGTGGGCATTTGGAACATATAGTCACCATAACCAGACAACATACCATCAAACCCATACCTTTGTACCTCACTTTTAGTAACCTGTTGTTGAACCTCCTGCAAGCGGGTTTGCTGCATATACCCACCACCTTCATACTTTGGCTGTTGGCTAAATAAAGACGGTTTGTAGCTCCGGAGGTGTAGATCTGCTAGCCCAGAAGCAAGACCACCATACATATCAATCTGAGGAGAAGGAAACTGGGACGTAGTGTGTAGTTGCTGCTGCTGCATTGCAGGTTGAGAAAATTGAGGTCCAGATTGTGGTTGCATGAAGAGCCAGGGCTTTGGATCATCAAACGAGCTTGAGCAACGTGATGTATATGATGATGTCCATGAGTTGGCCAAAGTGGTTGTTGATGACTCTCCCCCGTTAACCATTGTTGCATGATCAATGAAATTGTCATTGATGTTGCTTAGGTTCCCCAATGATGGTGAACCGTAACAAACATTTGGTCCGGTCCTCATATAGTTTCCTAAATAAATATAAAACAAAGCAGTGTTAGAGTTGTAATTGGGTATCTCAATATTAGTTGTGTAACTGAATGTATCCAATATAGTAATTTATTACATAAATTTGTTAATATATAATTTAAAAATTATGCATATGGTTGTAGTTATAACACAATGGTTATGCTGTCCATATCCACACCCAACTCTTAACCTTTTCATACCTGTGGAACTGTTACTATTCCGTTAATAGTTATCATGATTGGTTAATTCTTTTATAATAGCTAAATCAGCCAATCATTTCCAGGAAATCCTACTTATAGCATAGTTATTCGTATGGTCAGGGGAGGTGAGATAATCAGATGTAGGTAGATCTTACCTATATTCATGAAGAAAGAGAGGTTTGCTTTCAGAAGGAAACCCGGATTAAAAACAAACAAACAAATGGATACAAACATGCATAAACTAATAAATAATAAAACTATCAATAATATAGCAATAATTAAAATAATAAAACTAAAAATCTAGGAAGAAAATGAGATAAAAATTACCTGTAGCATAATATGCATACCGATAATTCGATAAATATAATAATACATAAGGACAGTTGGTAATAATTAAAAGATTTAAAAAAAAAACAGGGTAGGATACTATTTACTCTAAAATGAATGCTGTATCTAACTCTGCAATCATAAAATTTAGAAGCAAAAAAAAACCCATCCCAACCTTCTCTCGATGACATCATATGTTCTTATTTTTCTCTTTTTTTTTATCCTGGAGAGGGAGAGAAAGAGAGAGAGATAGAGGGGGCCAGGGGGGTGGCAGACAACTCCCTAATTTACTCATATTAATCACCTGTACCTACACCTCTTGTAGTGAGGGAGGCACACCACCAGGGTGTCAGCACATCTTGCAACCTACAACCCTCCACCAGAATTTCCAATTGGAGCCCCGGTTGCCGCCAGTGTTCAGTTCTGGGTTATGTGATTCTCATTTTAAACCTTCACTTGGGATGTAAAGATAAATCTTGATTTTTAGTTCAAGCTAGCATCGTATTACATGCTAGAAATAGATGTTGAGATGTTTGGTTTATTTGATTAAATTTACAGGATTAACTTCGCTGTTGAACACCAGTAATGATGGTCTGGATCAGATGTGATGGATAAACAATCTGTTTTACAAGATGGCATATAAAAGCATATAAAGTCAAAAATTATAATTTATACGAAGATGTTTCGCACATAATCTATTGCTTGCATTTAACAATGAAACTCTGGTATCTAGTTTAGGCATGGGTTTGACTTTGACTATTTATCATGCATAAAATACACATCAATAATGACAAAATAGAAAAACATCTTATCGAGCAATAGTAACTAATCAATTTACTCTGATTATGGACATCAGGCAAATATGTAACTTTAGCCTGAAATTACACCAAAAATGAGATGTTGAATAACAAATTGAGTGATGTTGCATTTTGTGGACAAAGTAACTTACTAGAACAAATAAATGTAAATATACGAAAAGAGAACTGGAGTGCAAATAGATTGCTTACCTGATCCGGTAGCAACAGCCTGTTCAGCTCTCACGCAGGCAGGAAAACCAGGAGGAGGCTTAATGGTAGCAGAAAATCCTGGTGGTGTCAAGTTCTGTACCCTAGATGCTGTTGTTTGAAATAAATTTAGTCAATATATACATTTGTTAAGATGATAAATAGGATATTAGGATACACTGGTTCACACACATATTTAAAGATGTACACACACTACAAATCATAGATATACTGATATATTCACATATATGTATAAGCATGTATGTGTGTGCAAGTGAGAGAGTAGGATACACACACACACACAGAGACGTACCAAAATTGCTAGGACTCTGATCATTTTGTTGACCAGAAAATCCACGTTCATTCGCAAATGAGAAAATGGATAGATCGTTATTTTGAAAATTCCAAGAACGCGCATCTTTTGGTTGCAACAATCCAGCTACTGTTTGAGGATACCGTGAACTATCACCATCTAAATCCATTGACAAAATATTGGATATTATACTACTCTCCAAAGCAGCAGATTCTGCATCATCATCCACCAGGGGTGTATCATGATCAAGCCGTCTCAAATGCTCCACGATTTCTTCATTAGAAAATGAATTAGAGCATCTGTATATCCTATCTGACTTTGCTAAGCTTTGAAATTTGTTTTCATTGTACCCATCATTTAATGTGGAATCCATAAATGGGTCCGATGATATGTTATCTTCTTCATCTGCATAACTTTTTGGAACCAAACGATCTGTGCCAATCTGATTATGATTTTCAGTATCACACCAAGAGTGATCAATATACTTCTTAGTTATGTTGGCAGGATAAGAAGGAATGAAAGAGTCTTTCGACTTTTCATCATCAAAAGTTTGAGAATTAACAAGTTGTCTAGGGTTGGATGATTTTAATAGAACTGAATCTGAGCTTTCAACCTCAACATGCTTACTATCAGAGCACACCATATCTACAAAAGTCGTTGCATGTTTGGACGATTTGATAGGCAGGTTATCACCTGAACCTGTAGCTGCATAACTGGCATCCTGAACAAAAACATCATAAATGGATCAAAAACATGAATATATGTACAATTACAATTAGAAGTCAGTTCATCTGTGTACAAGGGTATAACAGTAAATGTCTTACTTTCATGCCATCATTACACACAGTATCCTCAGCTGAAGCATTATGGTTACTAAATTGCTCAGCCATGGGTGGCGGCAGCATACTCCCCGAGCGTCTATGTGCATATCTGGTTCCACCAACTACTTCCTGAACTCTATTCCTGAAACACATTTTTTACCAAAAAAGAGCATCATTACAGTTTGCACAATATAAAATCATAGATAGTATGAGAAACTCAATTAGCATATTGATAGAACCAGAAAATCTCACTTCAATTACTGGATTGAAATTACAAACAAAGGTCCAATTCGAGATGGACAAATCTCCAAATTCATAAGCAAATAACAAAGAACAGAACGAAACTACTCTCTACCACTACTCGACTAATAAAAAGGAAATAACGGGAACAAAATAACCGCCCACTAATTTAGTTCCTCCACTACGCGCATCTGTAAGTTGTAAATCGGTAAATATGGGTCTCTCGGATTACCCAACAAATACCCGAATTGCACTTCTGGATCTTTTTCCTCATTTTGTTTGACCTGGGATTTATTCCTTCGTGAATAAACCTTAATGGCATCAGCTTTGTCATTCGTAACAATACTACCCTCCTGGTAAAACGACTTGTCCTCAAGGCGAAAGGAAGGAAATTGGCCTTGAAGCAAATCATAATTCTCCCAGGTGGATCCTTCCACAGGACGATTGAGCCAAGAAATCAGCAGCTCCAATTGAGGAACACCGGCTTCCCGAACCCAATGGTGAGATAACACTTCATGTGGTTGAATATCAATGACCCAATCCTTGGTAACTGGCAAAGGAGCAGCAGGAGATGTAGGTAACTGACCACGAGCAGGTTTCATCATAGAAACATGAAATACTGGGTGCACTCGAGAATCTGGAGGTAATTCTAACTCATATGTCACAGCACCCACTTTACGAATAATACGATATGGTCCAAAAAAACGAGGAGACAACTTTTTAGATTGGCGACGAGCCAAAGATTTCTGACGATAGGGCTGAATCCGTAAACATCAAAGGATAGTTCTCGACGCATGGAGTCAGCCTGCGCTTTCATGCGATGCTGTGCTTTTTGTAAATTGGACTTGAGCAAACAAAGAATATCATCACGATCAAGGAGCTGAGCTTCCAAATTGGCATTATTGGTGTCTCCCATAACATAAGGACGAAGGGGAGGAGGTTCTCTGCCATATACAGCAGTAAAAGGTGTAATGCCAGTAGCAGAATGGAAACTAGTATTATAAGAATATTCAGCCCAAGGAAGATATACACTCCAAGTAGAAGGTTTGTCATGTACAAAACAACGCTGATAACCTTCTAAACAGCGATTAAAAACTTCAGTTTGGCCATCGGTTTGGGGATGGTAGCTAGTACTCATCTTCAAAGATGTTCCTTCCAAACGAAATAACTCTTGCCAGAAATTGCTCAAAAAGATGACATCACGATCGGAAACAATGGAGCGAGGCATCCCATGTAATCTAACAATTTCCCTACAAAAAGCAGCAGCCACAGATTGGGCTGTAAACGGATGAAGCAGTGGGATAAAATGAGCATATTTACTCAACCGATCCACCACCACAAGGATGGTATCAAACCGGTGTGAACGTGGTAGCCCAACAATGAAGTCAAGAGAAACATATTCCCATATACAATTAGGAATAGGGAGAGGTTGCAATAATCCTGCAAGTGATAAAGTTTCATACTTGTGTTGTTGACAAACTAAACAATTTTGGACAAATAAGCGGACATCCTGCTTGATTTGAGGCCATAAAAATTGGGAAGTTAGTCTCTTAAATGTCTTTAAAAACCCACCATGACCTGCTGTAGGGGTATTATGAGCCTCATGAAGAAGTTTGTCACGTAGATTAGGAATGTCAGGTACTACAACATGTCCCTTAAACAATAGAGTCTTACCCGCCATAGAGAAATCATGCACAGAAGCTGGATCAGATGACAATTGATTGATGATCTGACTAGTATAAGCATCCACCTTAATACCTTCTTGAATTTCAGTCAGCTCTAGACAAGAAGGGAGGATGAGAGTAAAAAGCTCAGCAACAATTGGTCGACGGGATAAGGCATCAGCCCCCTTATTTTCCTTTCCCGCTCTGAAAATGATTGAAAAATCATAAGGCATCAATTTAAGCAAGAGACGTTGCTCGGGGGTGGTAACTCGTTCCAGCAGGAATTTAAGAGTATAATGATCCGTTTTGACAAAGAAATGCCTACCCATCAAATAGTGATTCCACTTTTGGACAGCAAGCACGAGGGCCAACAATTCTCGATCATAGGCTGATTTTAAAAGATGGTTTGGAGAGAATCCTTTGCTAAAATAAGCCACCGGATGGTTGTTTTGGATTAAAATAGCCCCGACGCCTGCTGAAGATGCATCACATTCCACTGTAAAAGGCTGAGAAAAATCAGGAAGTTGTAGGACTGGAGTAGTCATCAAACTGGTTTTTAACAATTCAAAAGCCTTGGTGGATTCATCTGTCCATTTGAACCCATCTTTGTCAGTTAACACTGTAAGTGGTCGAGCCAAGACCCCGTAATTGCGAACAAAACTGCGATAGTAGCCGGTTAGTCCCAAAAATCCCCGAACCTCTCGGACATTAGTTGGAATGGGCCAACTTTTGATGGCGGACACTTTCTCCTGATCTACTTGAACCCCCTTAACCGTGATTAAATGTCCTAAAAACAGGACTTGAGATTGCCCAAAACAACATTTGGACATTTTGGGTTAAAATGAGTGGGCTGCTAATAGTTCCAAGGTTGTCTACAAGTGTTGATAGTGCTGCTCCATAGATCGGCTGTACACTAGTATATCATCAAAGAAAACCAATATGAAACGACGTAAAAATGGGAGAAATAAGTCGTTCATGGTTGCTTGAAAGGTGGCAGGGGCATTCGTCAAGCCGAAGGGCATGACTTGAAACTCATAGTGGCCCGAATGTGTGCGAAAAGCAGTTTTCTCGATGTCCGATGGTTTAACCCGAATCTGATAATAACCCGAATGTAAATCGAGTTTGGAGAACACCTGTACCCCATATAATTCATCTAACAATTCGTCTATATTAGGGATGGGATACTTGTCAGCCACGGTTATTCGATTTAAGGCACGGTAGTCAACACACATTCTCCATGTGTTATCCTTCTTACAAACTAGCAAAACAGGGCTGGAAAAGGGACTATTGCTAGTTTTGATGAATCCAGCAGCCAATAATTCAGCTATTTGTTTCTCAATTTCGGTTTTTTGGGAATGAGGGTATCGATAGGGTCTGATATTGGGTGGTGAGGCATTGGGAATTAGGGGTATGGAATTGAAATGGGTACGAAAGGGTGGTAAAGTTGTGGGTTCAAGGAAAACCTGTTGAAAATCTTGTACAAGGGGTTGGAGTGTAAGAGGAATATTTGGGGTGGCCATAGGTTCGGACTCCAAATGCTGTAATGAAGAAGATTTTTGGGGACCAGAAGTGACGCCTTGCAATTTATATTTCTTACCTCCAATGGAAAATACCATGTACATCTCCTTCCAATTAGCTTGAACAATGTTGAGAGTAGCGAGCCACTGAATTCCCAACACCAAATCTGCTCCTCCAATAGAAAATAGATGGAAAGCCTATCTGCACTCCAAATGGCTGAATATCTTGGGTAGTTAATGAAAGTTCCTTAACTAACACATCGGAGATGAAATTATGTGTTGATCCGCCGTACACCAGGATTAGTACTTCAGTAGAACCCAACATTCCATGAACCTTCATGGTAGTAGGGTGTGAAGTTCCCAATATTGCATTCAAATTGATCTCTGCATTCTCATTAATAGACTCCAGGTGACCATCTTCCTCTACTTCAGGAGCTTCATCCTGATCTGCCTCCAATTCACAAAGTTTGAATGTACCTGTTTTGCATCTATGACCGGATCCGTATTTGTCACCACAATGAAAGCACACTCCCTTCAAGTAGCGGGCTTGTTTTTCTGCATCTGATATCTTGGGTGGAATTCTGGATGGATTGTTGAAACTTGAAAGACTTAGGTGGCTCTGTACTTGAGACTTTGGAATCACCAGGGGTAAATTGCATTTGGTGCTTTGACTGAGTAGACCAAGAAGGCCCCCTGCTGGGTTTGGTACAACTCAGTTTGGATTCGTATTCCAAAGCAATACTCACCGCCTTATAAACAGTCCGGGGTTTATGGATTCGAACATCCACCTTTAGATCCTCCTTGAGGCCGTTTAGGAAAACTCCTAATAAACAGTGATCTGGCCAATTGGATACCCACGAAGAACGTTTTGCAAATTCCTGGCAGTATTCTTGGACAGACCCGGTTTGTTTAATACTACATAAGTGTTCATCAGGATTCTGAAATTCTGCTGGACCAAAATGTTTTTGGAAGGCGTGGGTTAGATCTTCCCAAAACCCACTCTCCTGGTCGGTTGACAGCCATAAATAAAGGTCAAGAGCATCCCCTTCCAAATGCATGAGAATCCAACCTCATGGGTCGCCGTCGCTATAAGTTGGGAAGTCAATTTTGTTGTAGGGTCGAAATTGGCGGCCAAAATTCCGAAAGGAATCGCCATCGTCATGTCTTCCCGCTCCACTCGTCGTCTTCTCCACATGTGATTTTAGGGTTGCAACGTCGTCCTTTAAGCACTCCATGGCATCGAGTTTAGCCGCGATCGCAGCCAATTGGGTCGCCACTGGATCTCCGCTCGTGCTAGTGCTACTGCCGTCCATATTTTGGGTATTAACCATCCTTTCGATTCCCGGCAATGGAACCAATTGATAGAACCAGAAAATCTCACTTCAATTACTGGATTGAAATTACAAACAAAGGTCCAATTCGAGATGGACAAATCTCCAAATTCATAAGCAAATAACAAAGAACAGAACGAAACTACTCTCTACCACTACTCGACTAATAAAAAGGAAATAACGAGAACAAAATAACAGCCCACTAATTTAGTTCCTCCACTATGCGCATCTGTAAGTTGTAAATCGGTAAATATGGGTCTCTCGGATTACCCAACAAATGCCCGAATTGCACTTTTGGATCTTTTTCCTCATTCTGTTTGACCTGGGATTTATTCCTTCGTGAATAAACTTTAATGGCATCAGCTTTGTCATTCGTAACACATATCTTTCAAAGAATCTCAACCTTTTAACAGCAATAAAGAATAGGGAATCTGGTTTGTGCGTATGATACCTAGTATGAACTGCAGCTGCTTCATCTTTACCAAAACTATCTTCTTCAGCACCAATAGTATGCAAATATAAACATGTAGGATTGCTGCAAGGCTGAACACAAAAAATCTCACATAAACTTATTCCTCTATTTTAAATAGAATTTCTATAAGAAAATCAAACTCAAATGTTGATTTGATTCATGCATAATCAGATAATCTCATATATATACATATAAATACCATATTTCGCAACCATGCATGACAATACTTTGCAGTCCCAAATGATGCTCTGCAAAAATAGAATTCAAAATTGGTAATCAAGAATGTAAATGGTGGTGATAATTTGAAAACATAAATTATAGTATGAATGGCCAGAATGTGATGACTTACTTTAAAGGCCTACCATCCAAGACATAACCATGTACAGATTGAATGCATGTCACTGCTTCTTCCTCTTTTGAATAAGTAATATATCTATAAACATAAAAGGAAGAGAATCATGACATAAATATGAAATATTTTACAATGAATACAAAACAAAAATTTAAGACCGTTACGTACACACTGCAGGTATCATTGATAAACTGCTGAAGGGTGCCACCCGCCGTTCGAGAAAGGGAAATCTTTGTTACTTTTCCATATTGACCAAAATATTCTTTTTGCTGCAATAACTGCGGCAAAAAGGTAACTTACTAACAACGATGCAAAAAGATCTAGAAACTAGAAAGAAAAATGAGATTTCATAATTATAAAGACAAAAGGTGCACACATCTTCGTCAGCAAGATCAAGAGGCAATCCAATAATATATGCCATTTTTCGCTGAATTACTCGAACGTTGCTAAGATCTTTCCTTCCTTCATGTGGTTTTGACTTTCCCTTTAATACTTTTTGTTTTTGACTTGAACTGTTGCCAACCACCCTAGTGCAATAAACACTTGTTAGGTTTACATATTTGATTTAACAATAGAAAATTACAGACATCGCAACGTATTTAACCTATGAAAATTTGCTTCCAATCCTACAATTCTATCCTTATCATAAGGTGACCGGCATGCTGGACATCGCCCTTCTGTTGCATCCTTCTCAGCCATGTCCATTAGGTGATGCCAACACCAAACACACATCTGCAGGAATAATATCATCACTAGTCAACAAATTACTATTATTAATTCTGCCTGCCAATGTAAAGAGGTTAAAATGACCAAACATAGTGACAAAATGCCCTTGCAAAGTTGAACTATTTTAATGTTAGTTAAACCCTACTTGCTAAAATCTCATAGTGACAAAATGCCCTTGCAAAGCTGAACTATTTTATTTAAACCAAATTCTATTAATTCATTTCTTATGTTGTATTGTATGTAACAAAGCCCTAGAATACCAATTTCAAGATCATTCATACATTGTTGCACTTAAGGAAAAATAATTTTTTTTGACAAGACTATAGCTATTGGAAACTAATACACATACACAGTTACACACACACGTATATGTATACGTACATATGTTTTGTGTGTATGTGTATGTGTATGTGTATGTGTATGTGTATGTGTATGTGTATGTAGAGGGATATTCAATTG
This sequence comes from Mikania micrantha, assembly GCA_009363875.1. Taxonomy (NCBI): domain Eukaryota; kingdom Viridiplantae; phylum Streptophyta; class Magnoliopsida; order Asterales; family Asteraceae; genus Mikania; species Mikania micrantha. The sequence continues at coordinate 28,312,021 of CM018697.1, forward strand.
AAAACCAATATTAGTTAAAAACTAAAAGAACCATTTCTAGCAAATTTAAAGGGCATAAAAGTAATTTCTCTCTACTTAAATGGAACTTACTTTTATACCTCATAAATAATGTGACTATAAATGGTTCTTTTTAGCTACTTACAACTTGTTGGTTCTCATATGAATGAATCCATGTATATGTAATGTACATGTATATGTATATGTGTATGTATATGGATATGTATGTGTGTATGATGTGTATAAACTGCCAATATCATTAATTAAATAGGGGCGCATTCTTTTTAGAACCAAAAGTACGTTAAGAACCACATGAGACATGTACAAACCAATTCAATGAAAGAGATAAAATTAAAAACCAATGGTTTATTATTCCCTTTCCACTCTTTCTTTAATTTATCCTCTCCTAATTTTTTTGAACAAAAATATAAAAATGACAATAAACCACAAAAATCATATTTTTAAAAAAATAAATCTTATATATATTGAAAATCCTCAAGCATTTTAGTTAATTTATATAATAAAAAGCACACAGATAAGGCGGTTGGAGCAGTTCTCTACATATAATTTTATCAGACACAAACATGTCTCTTGAGTCTAGATAGATATATAAGCATCAACAAACACCATTAATGACTGGAAGCCCTTAATAGTCATAGAAACATCAACTAAATGTGCCCAATTTATGAACATCAGGGGAAAACATTAACATAAGTTGAATGCAGGCATCCATTTTTCAACATAATTCATCTAACATTACATAAACATAATTTTAACAAAATAATAAAACCTAAACGAACAACAAAAGAAATCAAACAAATCGACTTAAAGAAGCAAATAAATCATCCATAACTAAATATTCAAACCTCATAACCACATTTGCAAGGATTCAACTGCTGGTCAGTCCAATCCATCTCTTCTGCACACAAAGGACACTTTTTCTCTTCTTCGTTGCTCATGATTCCTCTGAAAACACATCAATAACCAAAAACCAACACAAATTAACATCATCCTCCTTCAAACTGATTGCATGAACATACATTCACAAACAAAATCCTAATTTCCGTAAATACAACGCAATAAACCCTGCATTACACACTAAACCCCTAAAATTAAAACGCGTTCCACGTAATTAACACCTTACTGCACTGTAAACCGACAGACACACCAATGAATCAAAAAAATCCGCCATGAAAACATCGCATTTACGCTAAACACGGAAACACACGGAATGAATGATGAAATATATCGCATCAAAACATAAATAGTTAGGGTTTAGAGATTCAAACAGGTGAGGAAGAACTAACAAGAAACTTACAGTGGTCAATTCTACAAGTGATCGAGAGAACAACAGAAACAAGAATCGATTGAAAGAGAAATTGAAGCGAAACTCGACTCAGGAGTACGGCATAAAGCAATGGAAGCCACAGGATTGAGAGGTTTTCTTCTTCTTCTTCTTTTTTTTTTTTTTTTTTTTGTTTTTTTTTTAATTTGTTTGTTTGAAGTCTAGTTTTATAGCGTACTTTTGTCTTTTACTGAGGGTTTACTTTTCACATTTGTTGGTGATTAAACGCACTTCAATGTTGGTGTCATGCTTCTCTTGAAAGAGGAAGTATGCATCTTGTGAAGTGGCATATTGATGAATTTTTTTTTTTTAACAGCGAAAATCTCAATCATGTAAACTTACTGTTTTCAGGTCATGTTACCAAAGTCAGGTCATGTAAACTTACTGTTCTCATGAGCCACCACAACCACCCCAGAAGAAAACTCCATTGGAAAAACCCCCTGACCTCCCAGACCCCTATTTCGCTGCGGGAGGGTTTTGAACCCAATACCTCCAATTTAGAAGAATCATGATGCACCATTGAGACAATGCCTCATTGGTTGATGAATTTATTAATTACTAGGTTTTTTCCCCACCCGTTGCGTCGGATTATCACAGTATATTTTTTATAATAAGTATTATATATTATTTGCGTTCCTCTTTTTTGTCTAGTTGTATGATTAAGATTTATTGAGAAATTAAAGCAATAATTATAAGTATTTATGTGTTTGTGTGATTCTTACACTTAATTACTCAAACTCAATTATGTATTGAATGGTGCTACTTGTAGATTTAACATGAAAACGTAAGAAGTGATAAATCTTCATTATGTGTTGATTTTGTCAATGTCTCAACCATTAAAATAATAAGACCGACAATTCTATTGATTTTAAGTGTTAATCTTATTATTTTAATACTCATTATCATTATAATTTTTTATTTAATGAAAATAATTATCAAAAATGAAGAATTTTATATGACTTAAATCAATTATTTTATTATAATTGATTTGATAATAGAATTGCTATGTAGTTAATAATAACCTTTAAAAAAACGTCTATGCATCAATAATTATGCGGTTCTATAACTATATGCATATGCACCAAGATCTCCTGTGTAAATGAGTTTGTAATCTACGTTTTTATGTTATTATGTAATGAAAAGTCTTCGCGAAAAAAATTTTATATATATTTTTAGGTGTGTTCAATTTTATCGGTATTGGTATGAAAGAGATGGAACTAAAATATAAAGGACATGGATGAAAATTAAGTTTTTATCTCATTAGATGATGTTTTATTGATTAAAGTTTTTTTAACTTTAATAAAATATATCAAGTTTTTTAAAGCCTTTTATCATTCAATAACTTTCAATGAAATTCCAAATGTTGCTAGATTCTATTACTATTCTATTGAATTTACCTGAAAACTTAAAACAATGACTACATGCATTTGTATGATTCCTAAAGTTATTTACTCAAACTCAATTACGTATTGAATCGTAGACGGTAATAAAATCATAAATAATAGGAGGTTATGAATGACTAAAAGGGTAAAAAAATGCTTTAATTGTTTTCTTTTTAAACTCAGATAATTCTTATAAATTTTTATCATTTATTATAAGCAATTATATCATTATATCAAATATTTTATTATATTTAAGTTGATAATAGAATTAATATATAATTAAAAATGACTCTTTTTTGTCTAAAAACGTGTTTATGCATTGATGATTATGTATGCTTATGCACCAAGATCACATATGTAAAATAGCCTCTAATCTACCTGTTTTTATGTAATCTTAAGATAAAAAGAGCCTCAAATTTGCTTTTTTATATGTAATCTTATGATGAAAGGTCATGGACTTGTGTAGGAAAAAAAAATGGTCTCTTTATGTGATTTTATGTGTTTTTAATTAATTGGCACCGGTATGAAACAGATAGAACTAGATTCTTCTTTACTTAATATATAGGTAAACGGACAACTAGTTGCGCCGCAACCTCCTTTTGAATTACAAAGCGAATTCTACTAAAAACAATGTTTTGGATCCTAGGAGTCATGATGTTACTATGCATAACCCTCTGAACTCGGTTCAGAAAATTCACAGTCTCCGGGGCCAGGAACCAAAATGTATCAAAAGCAAAGGGGGTAAACGTATGTTGGTTCTCCAAGCAAGCTTTCTCGTGTTTAGCAACTTTGCGCCTGACTCCGCCTTTAGCGCAGCATGACCCGCCACAAATACAGTATCCCTCAGCCCAACTAGAGGGGACACTTCTGTAAGATCCACACACGAGTGTTTCCCCCTTCCCATCCGAACACCAATACATCTGTATTTAAAACCCGGTAACTCCTAGCAATGTACTGCATGCTCTCCAAAAGAATCTAAGCACACTTTGTGACAAACTGGGCATGGCTCATCGGTTGGGAATAGAGGAATCATTAGACGATACTTCAGAATTGCCCGATATTCCAAAGCCGGCATATGTTGCCCTAGTCCGTCAATAGGGACGACTCGCAAGAAATCCTGAGCATGAGGAGCCTGAAGACATTCCAACACTGCTTTTTGACGAGGGGATAGATTGAAATTTACTCCCAAATTCTGAATAATTCCACTAAATAAGGCACTCGCCAAAATATGTTGAGCTTTAGAAGAGGAGATATCCTTATTAGTGAAACCGTTGAGATCAAAATAGAACTAAAATAGGAATAACATAATTGAAATTCAGATTTATCTCATTGGATGATGTTTTATTGATTAAAATTATTTTCAACTTATAATGAAATTAATCAATTTTTTAACTCTTTTATCAATGAATATTTTTCAATGAAATTCCAGATTTAAAATTATATTGCTAGATCAAATTACTATGTAAGGTAAGCATATTTTAAAAAATCATTAATTTGTAAAAAAAAGTGAGAATGATTTTAAAAAAAAAACCCATAACTGGGTCAAATGGACTTTGATTGATCTTATTCAACGACATTAAAACTGGCTTAATTTATAAACCCTAAACCTTATAGCTAAATCCTAAAAACATTGACCGGTAGAATAGACACAATAACGAGTGTAAAGATACAATGAGATGAAAAACATAAATTTTAAAACTTAAAAAGTAAACCATAAAAGGTAAACCCAAAAAATCAAATCCTAAAGCTACACCTTAAATCATAAATTCAAAACTAAATAGTAAAGTTAAACCCTAAAGCACAATGACGAGCAGAAAAAGATATATAGACGAACAAAAAGACAAAATAAGTTATAAAACATAAATTTTAAAACCTAAAAGTTATACATTAGGATCTAAACCTTAAAGCTAAACTATAATACTGAACTATAACGCATTGTGAGAAGCATGATATATAGACACAATGACGACGAGTATAAAAAACATAATGATGACGAAAAAAGACACAAAGAGATGAAAATGTACATTTTATAACCTAAAAGATAAAATGTAAAATCCAAACCTAAAAGCTAAACGTAAAAGCCAATATCATAGAGTTTGACAAGTCGGTTCCGATACCGCTGGAATGAGTTCATTCAAAGTTCGGTTGAGTCGGTTTATGAGTGACTAAAAATTGTTTTCACACTTCTTAAAAATTAAACCATTTTACTTGAAGCTGACACTAATATGCTATTGAATTTGTAATGTCGGTTCTTACATTTTTATTAAATTTCAATAATTGCGCTTAGGTTTTTCAATTAGTTCCAACTTTTATTTTGATACTTAATCTTTCTTTATTTAGAAATTTTATTTATATAATTTTATTTTATCATCTTTATTTTTTATTATTTTTAAATTTTTTTCTTATTTATACTTAAGTCCATGAAATTAAGTAATTTTTCATTTAGTCATTCATTTTTCTTACTTTAAGGTTTTTTTTTTCTACTTTTCTTCATTGTACTTTACTCATTTGTCTTTCGTTTTCTGTTTTATTTTGTTTTTTTTTTCTTTTATGCAACTTCAATCACTCTTTATGAATACTTCTAACCGTTTAACTCTTCAAATTTTTAAAGTTGTATTTCAAACTTTGTGAAATATCATTTTAGCCCCTTAGTTTTTTTATATTTAAAGTTTTATTTATATATGGGTTAGGTTAAACTAAATAAGTCGTTTAACCTAAAAAGCCTAAAAAGGATTTTGAGTTATTAGATCATTAATTAATGAATATGATTAAATCAATTTTTTAGAGGGTATTTTATTAATAACTATTTTTATTGACTTTTTATCAAATCTCGCCACCTTCTTTAAACGTTCATAACTTTGTATACGAAATTATTTTTGAAAAAAAATATACCATAAAAACGAGTATTTTATTATCTTCAAAATTAGTATACTATTGTTATAAAAAAATTATGTTTTTTAGTTCATTGTGTCTTTGTACAAATCACCGTGTCTTTTATACAGATCATTGTGTCTTTTGTGTTTCTGCTCAATGTCGTGTTTTTCTGAACATTTTAAGACACAATAATTTGGCATAATACATGATGTCAAGCAAGAATGACACAATGACAAATATGAATAACACAATGGTTTTTAAAAATACACAATTACCTATAATAAAAACACAATGACGAGTATGAATAATTGTGTACAAGTTATTGTGTCTTTTGTGTTTATACTCAATATTGTGTTTTCCTGAGCAATTTAAGACACAATGATGTTGCAAAATACATAATGTTAAACAAGAATGACAAAATGACGAGTATGAATAACACAATAATCTTTAAAAAAGACACAATTACCTGTAAAAAAGACACAATTACTTGTAAGAAAAACATAAAAAGATAAATTATACACAAACGTTTAAGAAAGACAAAATGACGATAATTAGACACAATAAGCTGAAAAAATTTCATTTTATAGCAAAATGATATTCATTTTGAATATAAAAAATGCTCATTTTTTGATATATTTTATTTAAAAAAAATAATATCGTATGTAAAACTTATAAATGTTTAAAAATTGTGCGAGGAAAATGGTCATGACTAAATTACCCTATAACAATTTTCCTTCTAAATATTTAAATTTTCCATCTCAAATTAAATCTTATGATCTAATGGTTAAAAATCATTTTTAGCCTTTTAGAATAATGAGATTATATAGTTGAGGAGAACCTAATACATCTATATAATAAATAGGGAAAATTACGAAAATAGTCATTTTGACAAAAAATTTACACAATATGACCATTTGACTTTTTGATCACAGAAATGACCATTGTTTTATGGGCGCCGACACTCATTAATTAGCGGGCGGTCGCCTTATTGAGGTCCAATAAAATTTCGCCATGTGGCGTATATGGGCGCCCACGCCCTTTAAATCTGACGAACGCCCCTCATAAAATTAAGTTGTCACGGGCGTCCGCCCCTAAAAAAATAAAAATAAAATAATCGGTCATCTCGCAGGCGCCCGTACCACCTACACAGGTGTCCGAACCGACCACACAGGCGCCCGAACCGACCAAACGAGCGTCTAAGCCTTTTTCCTCGGAAGACGTGTAACAGGCGCCCGCATGTTAGTTACAGGCGCCCGCCTGTTTGAAATAGGCGTCCGCCTGTATCAAACAGGCGTCCACCTGTAAGGGTTTTTTTTAAACGACTTTTAAAAAGAGGCGTCTGACCATAAAGACAGGTATATATATTTAGCGTAAGTGTACAAATTTTCTTGATAATTTCTGTATTGAAATTTTGTAACTCCGCCAATACTAATTGTTTAAACAAATTCAAGAAAATTTGTACACTTACGCTAAATATATATACCCGTCTTTATGGTCGGACGCATCTTTTTAAAATTCGTTTAAAAAAAAACATTACAGGCAGGCGCCTGTTACACGTCTTTCGAAGAAAAAGGCTTGGACGCCCGTTTGGTTGGTTCGGGCGCCTGTGTAGGTGGTCCAGGGTGGGCCCAACGCCCGTGACAACTTAATTTTATAGGGCGTTCGTCAGATTTAAAGGGCGTGGGCGCCCGTATACGCCACGTGGCGAAATTTTATTGTACCTCAATAAGGCGGCCGCCCGCTAATTAATGGTCGTCGGCGCCCATAAAGCTTTGGTCATTTCTATGATCTAAAAGTCAAATGGTCATATTGTGTAAATTTTTGGTCAAAATGACTATTTTCGTAATTTTTCCTAATAAATATCAAGGGTTGGGCTCAAATAAGAACTCACCATAATTGAGGTAATCCATTAACACTTGGCAAAATTAGTCCAAATCTTTGTTATTTTTTTCATGGCCTTTATTATACATAAATAGGAGGGTTTTTTGTGTTTTTGATAATTCATCACTGTTTAGGATCTTACAGCAGTGCAATTGGCGCAAAAATAAATATAACTTGCAATGACGCAAACTTAAACTTGGTTTAATTTTCTAAAAGCTTGTGAATTAGCAAAAACACAATAAAAGAAGCCCCTATTTATGTATAAAAAAAGTCATGAAAAATATTTTTAAAGATTTGAGCTAATTTTGCTAGGGCTAATGAGTTATCTCAATTAAGGTGGGTTAACAACCGATCCTTACTCTAAATATCAAAACTTTTATGTTTTACCATTAAATATTTACTGTCTCATTCATATACTTTGTAAAATATCACTTTGCCCCTCCCTTTTAGTTTAAAATTTTAAAGTTTATATGTACATTGAGTATTAAAAATTGTATCCTTAACTCAAAGGATTTTACATTTCTTCTCAAAACTTAACATGTCACTTTGACTCACTCAGATTTTTGAATTTAGAGTTTTTCTATTCACTTAATATTAAAACTTTTATGTTTTACTTCTAAAATTTTATTCTTAAACTTTGTAGAATATTACTTTAGTTTTATCTTGTTTTTATAGTCTATATGTAGTTTGCTCGAGCACCTAATGATAAAATCTTAAGTTTCACTCATAAACTTTTATGTTTAATTTATAAACTTTATAAACTATTAGTTTGACATCCTAAGGTTTCGGAACTTATAGTTTATCCCTATAACTAATGTCAAAAGTTTAGGTTGCACACTCAAACTTTTAGGTATTGTTCTCAAACTTTGTATAATATCACTTAGACGTTACCCTCCCTTTGGTTTCAAGCTTAGGGTTTATCCGGTTAGTGTATGTTCTAACGTATATTTTGTTAAAAAACGAGATGCATGCAATACGTTGTCGATTTTTCGTTGTCATTCAATAGTATATATTCAAATCACTATGCGTTTGACGTTGTCGCAACACATGACTACATTATTAGTTAAGTAACTCCGTGAACAATAACCTAGCCAATGGATGTACACTATTTGAGTTACGGTTTATATAATTTCCATCTCACAAAGATAAAAAAAATAAACAAAAACGTTGTAATGGCTCTATATACATCTCCACACAAGTGTGGGTTCGTCCTTCACTTCTCAAGTTTTTCTTTTTCTTTAATCTCTTTAATTTTCTTAGGTTTAGTTTTGTTGATTTTTTTTAATTTGGAGTTTTATTATTTTAATGTTCGAAATTTTCTTTTAAACTTGTTTTAATATAATGTCGTAACGTGTTTATTTTTATCTACATGTCTATATCAGTTTATATTTTTACTTTTTTAAATACAATTTGATGTTAATTTTTTTTAACAATCATACTATCATACTTCTAAAATACTCTTCAATATTCATCCATTGCTTGAATTTGAATACAAAACATCCTCTTTAAGAGATAATGCATGTATCAAGTGAGCGAGTCATACATTGGCTTGATGTTAGCTAAAGTTTATTTTTACAAAAATGTGCTTTTGTAACCTTGTGTATACACAGCTTATAAATTCAATTTGATTTCCTTAATTTTTCATTTCTAATTAAATTAATAATATATTGTTTTAAAATAGTTAATTTTATCTACGTTTGATACAAACTTTTATATAAAATTAACCATTTTTCTCAACAACCTAATTTTAGCCCGCAACCTTGTGCATTATCTACGTTTGTTTATATTTGCATATTATTTTTTAAATTAAACATATGTTTCTTACATTGTTTTTCTTTTAAGTTATGTCCCGCCACCAATGCATGACAAATTTTAGTTAACATTAATCACTAATAATTTTTTTTTTATTACTGTATTATGTACATGTTATCTTATATTTTAATTTATTATATCATTTAATATCATATAACGGTATTGTATTATAGAATATTACATTATACTGTAACCAAAAATGAGATATAATGAGAAGGATTAAAAAAAATGTCATATGTATAATCATCACAGCATTTATATTATATCTTGTGTAATTCATATATAAAATAAAATAATATAATGAAAATAATTTAACACTTTAGTCGTCAAATTAGTATCTTGATAAATGATATGCCTCTCATTCAAGGGGATAATAGCAAAGTTAGACATAAATTCATCAAAATAAGTTTTAATATTTGGAAAGTGGAACTAAGCCGAATTCTTTAGTCTTCATTTTTTTGGAGGCCTAGCTTACAATAGGCATATGCTTTGACTAGTAACGCTTTCAGATTTGTTTTATTAAGACACAAACTCATCAAAATTACTTGGTTAAAATAAGAGGTGTAAATGAATCGAATTTGAGCTTGCTAAGGCTTGGTTCGTTTTGAACATTAAAAAGCTTGAGACCGAGCTCGGCTTGTTTATAGCTTTATTTTCTAAAACTCAAGCTTGGCTCGCATAAAAATTTTAAAACTTGAGCTCGGCTCGTTTGTTATTACTAATAGTTAATTTATTCCTTTTTATTATTAATTTAAAATTCAAGCTCGGCTTGTTTATATTTATGTACAGTTTATGTACAATTTACATAATTATTAAAGTTATATGACTCATTTGAAAATATCAAGAAATGAAATTTTAAAAATTTTCCTATTATTTTTATAACTTTTTGTTTTTAAAGAGATTATTTTTTTACATTTTGTTTTAAGATATCATCAATTTTTTATTTTGTTTTAAGATATCATCAATTTTATATAAAAATATGTTATTTTAAACACTGATTTATAGTTTATTTAATTTTATAAAAATACCAATTTAAAATATTTCTTATTTTTACAAAATTGATTTTTAAAAAGTTTTATATTTTCATAAACATTTTTTAAAGTTTCTTTTTGATAAAAAATATTTTTTTAATATATAAAAAATTATCTTCTAGCATAAAAAAAAAGCAAATAATATTATTAATCGCTAACATTATAATTATTTAATAAAAGAGATAATTAAATTACATATGATGATAAAAAAGAGACAAGCGACAATCAAAACATGAAAATGTGACAAGTGACATAAAGATTTTCGTTTATTATAATAGAAAGATTTGTATACTTTTTTAAATTAAAATTTTCTTTTGTTTATTAAATAGTAATTGTTTTATTCAATTTGATAAATAATATAATTACATTATAAGTCAAGGATTAGTTTCAATTAAATAGTTTCCTTATCATAAAAAATTTAAAAAATATTATTTACTATTAGATCATAAGACCAAATTTAAGAGGGAAAATTCAAAGTTTTAGAGGGGAAAGTAGTTGGAGGATAATTTAGTCATCACCACTTTCTCCCACATTATCTAAACATTCATAACTTTTACATACGATATTATTTTTTATAAAAAAAATATCATTGTTCATTTTTTATCTTTAAAATGAGTATAGTGTTATTACAAAACATGATTTTTTTTCATTTTATTGTGTCTAATTATCGACATTATTTTTTTAAACTTTTGTGTATAATTATCATTTTTGCGTTTTTTCTTACAGATAATTGTGTCTTTTTTACAGGTAATTGTATCTTTTTTAAAGATAATTGTGTTATTCATAATCGTAATTGGTTATTGTGAAATAAAAAAAAAAAAACGATGACATTACCCCCAAAGGGAAAGTGCCTTCCCTTTTGGGCCGGTTGTGTGCGAGGAAGGATTCGAATCATCCTTGTTTCATATTATGTATTATGCAAAATCACTATGTATTAAATTGTTCAGGAAAATACAACATTGAGCATGAAACACAAAAGACATAATGACTTGTACAAAATTGTTCATACTCGTCATTGTGTCTTTTTTGTAGGTAATTGTGTTTTTTTAAAGATCATTGTGTCACACCCCGACCGACGACGGAATACGTCGAGGCGTGATTGTGAATGCTCAAAAGCTCATGGTGCCATGTTAAGGTTTCAATATTTAAAACATCCATATTAATTTATTCAAGCAACACATTTTATAACATTCAATAACATACAATAGTTCAAAACAATTTACAAATATTATACTAAACAATGTTTTAATTAACTAGGTCCTCTAAACCTAATTTATGTCTTTGTCATATGTCTTTATCTTAACATGTTACATATGTAAAATAAAAAGGTCAACTATTTGCATAGTTGGTGAGCAATTCAAAACAGTTAAATATAATACGTATAAAAAGATGCAAAACTATTAAACTATGTAAAACTAGATCTAAAGCATATGTAAGTTTCACGTATCATGTTTAAACACAAAGCAATAATCCAAACAAGTGATATTACAAAGTTTAAATCAAGACTAACTAGGTCTTTGACTTAAACAATATAAATCATAATGTCTGTGTTTGTGTACATTTCACCTTTTTGACACAAGACACAAGTCGTTGCAAAGAATGTAGCCACATTCTTAGGCTACTATGTACTAGTATATGTTTGATGTATGAAACGTTTTCTAACCTAACTCCCACATAGCAATTAACACGTAAGTTCACATAGCATCTAAATCATGTCTACTAAGTTTAAGAGTTTGCATAACGTATATGTTTTTGACTCAAGGAATATGTTTTTGTATAAGACATATGTAACATCCCAAAAAGTTTATAAAATGTAAAAAGAGAGTAAGAATTAACTCACATTAATGGTGCTCGAGAAAACTAGTATAACGAAGAAGAATCAAGATCAACAGTTGTATAAACTGGATGCCCTGAGGTTTGAACGTGTGTGGCCAGACAACAGCTCAAAGGAACAAGTATACAATTTGAATGCAAACGTGGTTCAACCTAGTCAAACGAATGCAACGAGGATGGGTAAACATTATGCCAGGCATAGCTAAATGAACGGACATTATAAGCCGGACTTGTTGTGCCTAATGAGCATCTACAAGGCTACATCAACTCTAAAGGCGGCATAAACAAGGCTACCTAAGCAAGAGTAATGCACCTTAACTAAGAACCTAAGCTCAACTACTTAGACTAGGAAGACAATAAATAAATGAATAATGAAGAGAAGAAAAAAAAGAGAACAATATCTCAAAGAAGTTTTGCAGATGAGACGATCTCAAAGGGAAACGCCTCCTCATCGAGAGCATAAAAAAGCTATTATGTTCAACATCCCAAAGGGTGTTGCATTTGTACAACTACCAAAATTTGGTTATTCTACTTATTTATACTCAACTATGAGTTAAATTACAAAAGACCAAGCAAGGGTATTTATAGGTGTTTAAAGAGACAAAATATTGGTTTCTTGGATGATGTGGATGGTTTTAAGAGAGGATTCGCGTCTTGTAATTGTCAACAAACGTCAAACTTGTTTTCGCAATTCCCGCTTCGCTATAACTCCGTTTTGCGCGCGGTTTTTGCCCACGTTCATCGTTTCCAGAGTTCTATCAAATGGAAGAGAGAAATACAGCTTTCATGATGTTGAGAATTGTGTTAAACTTTGAATCTTGTTATGAGTCAAGGGTTACGTTCTCAAAATTTTGTTTGTGATTCTTGCTTCGTTTGGGCTCGGTTTTATGCACCGCTTGAACCTAGTTGCTTCTTAGTATACTTGTATACCTATAAGATTTGGGTGATTCAAAATGTTAGTTTGAGGATGAGGAAATGTTGGTTAAATAGTCACCCGAAAGTTATCTTATGTCAAAACTAAGAATCCAGCATATAGTGAGTGCTTCTTACTTGCTATCATTTACATCTAAACCTTACAAAACATAATGTTATATCTTAGGATAAGTATATAATGTATGTTGGATGATAAGATGGCAAGGATATGAGTTTTAGGTGTGTTCATGAAGTCTCTAACTTTTTTTTGATCAACCTAAGTCTAAGTTCTTGAGAGATGGATAGTTGGTTCAAGATAAATGAATTAGAGACCGAATGAGAAGGAAAAAGAAGATGAAATTTGGTAGGAGTAATCCCTATGGTTATGGCCTTTTCTCGTTTCAAATTCAAAGATTCTTAGGTTATGTTTACGTTTAGGTCTCGAAAATTGTAAGATTGACCTGTTAAATTTTGTAGTTTAAGTTAAAACCATTTATAAAAACTTGAACACTTTATTTTTAACATTTATAACCTTACATTTTATAAAACATAATTAATTTCAATTAATTAAATCTTTCATTCATTTTTTTAATAAAATGTACATATATATATATATATATATATATATTTATGAGTTGTAACATAGTTAGATTGAGAAAAATTTCACGTAATTATTCTGATTTTGAGATGTGTCAAAATTGCGTGCCAAAATCCGTTATCGGAATTTCTCTAATGTTATACATTGTGTTATTCATACTCGTCATTGTGTCATTCTTGCTTAACATTATGTATTATGCAATATTATTGTGTCTTAAATTGTTTAAGAAAACACAACATTAAGCAGAAAACACAACATTAAGCAGAAAACACAAAAGACACAAATGACTTTTACAAAAGACATAATGAATTAAAAAAACAATTTTTTTTCTATAGCAACACTGTACTGACTTTGAAGATGAAAATTGCTTATTTTTATATAATTACTTTTTTCCAAAAAACAATTTCGCATCATCGCATGTAATAGTTATGAATGTTTAAAGAAGGTGGAAGAACTTGATAATAAGTAAACAAAAATATTCTTTCCTAAAACACCATCCAACAACTTGTTTTAATCATAGTCGTTGATTAATGATCTAATGACTCAAGATTCTTCTTAAACTTTTTAGATAAGAAACTTATTTAGTTTAATTTAACGCTATAAGTTATATTCTACAATGTTACATTGGTTCCAAAACAATCTCACTGATAATATTTAGCATAAATGATTAATTTATATATATAAAGTATTGAATTAGTGAATCCATATGCATCGCCTAACCTTCTATATATTGTTGCACACATAATGATATCTAAGGACTGATGTCATCTTAGTATATTTATGTTAGTTATGCTAAAGAATAAAAAATAATAAATAAAAATAAAATCTTATCTTACTATACTAATAAACAAAGATTTTTTTTACCACATGTTATGTTGTTACACCATAATTGGCACATGTCAACTTTTTATAAAATTCATTTAATTATCTTCTAATAAATTGTTATATCCTCTTTCCTATTAAATAATCAAAATACAAATAACTAATAATATTAATTATCTTTTAATTAGAAAACACATATAAGAAAATTTTATAAAATGTAAAAAAAAATGTTAATATTAATTTTTTAAAATAAAAAATATTTTATTTTAAAAAAATCAAAGTTATATAGAAAAAAGTGTTTAAAACAATAAGATATTTATAAACCGATGACATTTTTTAAATTTATTTAAAAACCAAAGTAAAAAATGATTAAGAAAAGTTACACTTTTGGTCCTTATATTTAACGTTATATATATATATAAATTGAGTTGTTAAAATTAAATAATTGAATAAATTATATATTTTATCTTTTTGATTTATAAAAGTTAGTATTTGATAGAATACAAACTAAAACTTTATCATCAATTTGTTTAAAGATAATAATCGTTACAAATCAAAAATATTATATATTATTTGTATAGTTATTAAAGTTTTTTATTGTTTTTTTATTATTTGAAGTATTCATTAATATGTAAAGTAATAATTTTCTCTTAAAATATCGTTTTATAATTTTTTTTTTAAATTTTATTACTTGTTATTTAATATTTTTGTATTAAACCCGTATAATACACGGGGTAATACTCTAGTAAATAATGAAACAAAATCAAAAAGAAGAATATATATGTATATATATAGGGGATGGTTTCATAGAAAACCTTCATTTTGTAGAAAACTTAGAAAACTAATCACAATTGTTATCAATTAATTTCGTTTTTCATTTTTTGTTTTACATTTTGTTTTATTATAAGGTTAGATTTGTTAACAAAAAGGAAAAAAAGAAAAAAAATATGTGTAATTAATGTTATTACATATATGTAGCTTATTGATTACAGAGGAAGGATATTTTAAGAATGCTAAAAACCATGAGAAGCGTGAGAAGTAATATTGGACGTAGATCTGTGGTGTTTTACGGTCAGAATTGCGCGGTGGCAATTCTGTAAATAGTATGGTGTTTGAAAGTCGCGGGATGGGCATAAAAGTAATTTGGTGTTTTTTGAATTAGAACTAACCTCCCCAATTTATCTTAATTCCGTAAAAGTCGCCTTTAACCTAGATTTTACCCATCGACGAAAACACCAAAGTCTCCAATATCACCCATCAATCGTTACTCATTGAAACACCAAAGTCCCCAATTTATCTCAATATGCTGTTTTTGGCGTTTATTTTGTATGTGTTTTTGCTGTTATGAATCTTCTTTGTTGTTCTTGGTGTTCTATTAAGTTGTTATGGTGTTTTTGAATTGATTTAGTTTATGGCGTCTATGTTGTTTTGTTCATTTTAAATGGAGATTAAGATTATGGCTTTATGGTGTTTTTGGTTATTTTGGTGTTTTGGTGTTTATGGCGTTTATTTTGTATGGTGTTTTTGCTGTTATGTATCTTCTTTGGTGTTCTGTTAAGTTGATATGGTGTTTTTGAAATTGATTACATGTTTACAATGCTAATATAAACACCATAACAGAAAATATGAAGCTAACTGAAAACGCATCATATTATTTAACCATCATTAAAACACCATACACGTTTATAGAATCAAAAAACAGAGCATTATTTAAAAGAAAAAACTCCATAAAATTTTAAAATATCATGGTGATTAGGGCTTTTGGATTCAAAAGAAGTTGTAACACTTGGATTCAAAAACACCATACAATCCAAAAAACAAAATACAATCTGAAAAAACATCATACAATTTGAAAAACACCATAATATAAAAAAACAGAGCATACAATATACGAAATAACACCATACAATCTGAAAAACACCATAACCTTTTGTGTTCGATTCCATCACGACGTTACCCTAAAAAAACACCAAACGATCATTCGCCAGATGAAATTAGAATCATAAAATCAATTACAATCTGTGATTTCTTCTTGTAATCGATAATTGATTTGTATTTTGAAAAAATGTTTAGCGACAATCATGGTATTTTCCCAAAATAACCGCCAACAATAATGAGAAGAAATTACGTTAATACCCATATCTTAAAAACCTTTGAAAATACATGCGTAGGACAGAGATTACTTCTCACACTTTTTATGGTTTTAAGACTTTTTAACCAAACCTCAATCATTGATTACATATATGTAACTTGTATACTACATATATGAGTTACATATATGTAACTTTATAGGTTACGTATACGTAACTTCGTGATCAACATATTTTTATTAATTTTTTTTGTTTATAACATTTCTAAGCTAATAATAAAATATCATGAATTTTTTTTTTAAAAAATTGATTGTTTCGTAAGAGTTTTCTTAGTTTTCTCAAATGTAAGGAGTTTTCTTTTGAACACTCCCCTATATATATATATATATATATATATATATATATATATATAGTATAAGGTTAGGCTAAAAATGATCAAAACCTTAAAAAATGTAGGAAGAAATCTTATCCATTGATTTTTAAGATGAATAGTTGTAAGGATGCCACCTCATTTGAGAGAATTAAGTGGGAATTTAAGTGGTTGGAGGGGTATAATGGGTATTGTATCCATTGTTGACTTTTTAACAACTTCCCCCTACTTTTTTTAAACGTTCATAACTTTTTTTTACATCATTATTTTTTTAAAAAAATTGCACCATAAAATCCAGCATTTTTTTTATCTTTCTAACGAGTATAATATTGTTATATAAAAAAAACGACCTAAATTGGTGTATATGAATCCTGCGTTTTATGGTGTTTTTTCATAAATACATGAAACTGAACATTTTATGGTGTTTTTTACTGAATAAACAAAAAGGATAACAATCATTTATGGTGACTTTTTTTATGTTTTCCGGATGTTCATGAAACTAATCATTTCGTCTTGTTTTTTCGAAAGTTCATAAAACTGAACATTTTGTGGTGTTTTTTTCCTCTAAATAAACAAAAAGGGTAAAATATTATGATGTTTTTAGTGTTCATATATGAAATTGCATAGTTCGGAAACACCATTTACAAACTTAAGTGTTTATGGTGTTTTTAGTTTTCACAAACTCCATAAACTGCCCAGGTCAGTTTCAAAAATATTCGAACACCATAAACACAATAAAATGTTAACACCATAAACACAATAAAATAACTTGAAAAAACACCATAAAACGTGAACACTATAAACACAATAAAACATCTCGAAAAAACACCATAAAACTAAGTTAAAAACACAATATGCACACTTTAAGTGTTTACGGTGTATTTCGTTTTTTAAAATCACCATAAAATGCCC
Organism: Mikania micrantha; assembly: GCA_009363875.1. Classification (NCBI taxonomy): domain Eukaryota; kingdom Viridiplantae; phylum Streptophyta; class Magnoliopsida; order Asterales; family Asteraceae; genus Mikania; species Mikania micrantha. The sequence goes on from CM018697.1 coordinate 28,329,880, forward strand.
TGTTTTAGTTTCATTAATACTCGAACACCATAAACACCATAAAATATTAACACCATAATATATCTCGAAAAACACCATAAAACGTGAACACCAAGAAACATACAGATGCGTCTTAAAAAAACACCATAAAAGTCTAGTTTGAATAATATTAGAAAAAAACGCCATAAAACTTAAGACGCTATTTTAAATTTTTTTTAAATATATTAATATTATACTTATTAGAAAGATAAAAAAACGCTTAATTTTATGGTGTAATTTTTTTTAGAAAATATTAATGTATACAGAATTTACGAACGTTTAAAAAAAATGAGAGAAACTTGCATGTGACTTGCATGTGTAGGTTCATTTTTTGTTTTGACATGTTTACCCTTTGCCTCCTTATCCACGTGTCAACATTTGGTGGCTTCCTACACTTTTTAAGCTTTTGTCCCTTTGTAGAATATCCCTCTCCTATATATATATATATATATATATATAGAGGAAGGAAATCATATGTTAACCCATGTTTATTGCGTTAACCAAATAACTACATCTTATTACTTTGGGGACCACACTAAAGTAAATCTAAAGGTGTATGTTTTTTCTTTTTTTAATTAACTCATGTTTATTGCGTTAACCGAATAACTACATCCTATTATTTTGGGGACCACACTAAAGTAAATCTGAAAGTGTAGGTTTTTTTTTAATTAATGCAGGTCTCACTTACATTAATAAAAAATAGGAAAAAACATACACCTTTAAATTTACTTTAATGTGGGTCCCAAAGTAATAAAGTGTAGCTATTCGGTTATCACAATAAGGAATAGTTAACATTCGAACCATTCCCTATATGTATGTATGTATACTGTTACTAGTGTAAAGATGATTGACGACCAAAGTGATACAAGCACTTATGAGTATCTCATCGTGTTTGACATCATGAACACAGAAAACTATACGTATAGTAGGTAACAACGGAAACACTTTTTTTTTTTTTTTGAACGAAAACAACGGAAACACTTAACACCCGCCTTTTTAATTGCAAAAATCAATTCAATTGAAACCACATCCTGACTCTAAGCGACTAACTTGTTTGTGGGACATTACATGTTATGAACATCAACAAGAGGTTAAGAATATTTTGCATTTTATTTGTTCAAAAGCTTTGTTGTTATGGACAACTCATCTTCTTGTTATTGCTATCTAAACAAAAACGAATTGCCAGCTAAGTATGAATAGTGCATCAAATTGATTGGTCTTTTTTCATTGGATTGTTCAATAACTTTTTATATAAAGAGTGGATAATTTATCATTAGTGATAAGCTCATGTAAATATTCTATAATAACATGTATATAATTATTTAAGTGAACTTCAACTGTATATAAAACTATAGTAGAATGTTAAAAGACATGTAACTATTCTTCATTGTTATAATTTAACTAAACTAGTTTTAATCCAGCGCGCGTTGCGGTACGCTAAATTGATAAAATGCAAAAATAATGTAGCTTTATACAAAAAAAAAACTGTAACCCTAACAATTGAATCATAACACTAAAAGAAAATAAATTATCGAATCCTTTATGACCAATCACAACTCATAGAACAATAGGCTTATCTGTTTTTTCGTATTGAGCTGATTTTACAGTTAACTTGAATAAAATAAACCATAATTCAAAAATGGTTAAAAACACAATTTGAATCAAGTTAACAACATAGTTGACTTTTATTTGTTGCTGTTTTGTTTAAAGCATATATTCATAACATAATTTAAATACTTGAGCTACATTTTGAATACAAATTGAAAGAATTATTGTCATATGAATGTTGCCTAAGTTCCTTAAATTAAGGAATAGAAATAATTATAATTTACACTACTATTTCAATTGCTTGTTCTGCTTTTTATTCTCAAATAAATAGGTATTTACACGAAGCCAATTAGAAGAGAATCTAAGAAAATTGCAACAACTTAATTGTGAGTTTAATATGAAACACATAAGAGAGATTCTAAGCATGTAAAATTCTATCAATCTTTATACATTTTTTAATTTATATGTTATGTTTTCAAGTGGTCACTTTTATATAAAAACTAACCTTTTGAGCAATAGATTCAGAATCTTCTCCATCATCCATGTTGTCATAGCTAGTGAGGGTGCTGGTAAGAAACATCCCAACAACCGAATTTGATTGTGAAATGTCATGCTTTGAGGATTTAACATAGTTATATTGAGGTGGCATTACATATCGCCTTCCAAAATTTTGCATTGAAATTGCGTCTATGTGTTTGTAACATCACATCAACTACGTCAGACATGTAGCCTTGTGTTATTAACATATGATCAACATAATAGAACTATGTGACATGTTGACCTCAAAAGTCAAAGTGTTTGGTTTTGTGAAAGTGAACAAAAAAATAGGGAAAAGGTTTTTCTTATTTATTTTTTTGCTTTCCATTTATGAAGCCAACACTATTCATGTTTGATTTATAAAAATGAGAGTATTGCTGACCAACTTACACCAATCTCTTCTCATACACACTTTTTTGCTAAATGTCCATTGTACTATTGTAGATGCAAAATGTGTTCCATCTGGAATAGTAATCTCACGTTATTTTAAAAATTAAAACATGACCCTCTTTCATGTTTATGACAGAAAAAAAATATGGCAATTTTGTTGAACTTTTCATCATGTTCAATAGCAAGGACTCATACATAGGAGATAGAAAAAACACCTTATTGTGTGGACAAAAGTAGGTAATTTTTCTAATTACATTCACTTAAGCTTTAGCCTTGATTTTATTGTTTTTATTTGTGAACATTGGTGAGCATATGGCTATGAAATTGTTAAATTACCTGAGCTGAAAAAGAGAAGCGGTCAATACGGAAACATTGGGTGATGGGCCAAAACACGTTGTTATATATCAAAGTTGACTAATCATAAAGAAGTTTTGGTTTTCTTCCATAATAGCAATCATAATTTATTTTCAAGCTGCAGTTTAGCTATTTAAATTGAACAATCAACCTGTTTATGCATAATCCCGAGGTTTCTAACTTACACATTCTTGTTTTTTAAGCACGGAGACTTTAGTTACTTTTAATCTCATTAAAAGTTAAGTACCTTTGTGGTTGAATTAGGTCTGCTGCAATCACTTCTCATTGTACTGCAGTTAATCTGATTCTAAGCAACCATTTAATATCTGATTTGTTGTAAAAACACATGAGTTGACAGACACAACTTAATTTTACTTGTGCCCTCTCAAAAAGCTTCTTCACAAAAGCATCATGTTTAAACAATCAATGCTGCAATAAAAATAATGAAAATAGTTCAATCACAAAGATGAAAATTAAAAAAAAAAAAAAGGAACAAACTAACACTCTCCATATTCATAAATATTTGCACCTGATACTTAAGCAATCTGCCAAATTAGTTGTCATGATTAATATTTTTGATACCTCAAAAGACACTCAAGAATAGGAAAACATACACAAACCAACAAAGTTAGTTCCCATGATTTATAATTTTTGTACTTAAAAAAAACATGTAACAACTGAACAATATAGATCTTTCACCTGACATAGGGCATTTGGCTGCAAAGCTGTTTCAAAACACCAAACATAATAGTAACCAAACTAACAATAGCTACAATTTAAACCCTAATTATTAATGTTCGATCATATGTTTGCAACCAGGTCCTTACCAATCCACCTCATCGGAAGAACAGGCCTGGGACCGAGAGCCACGACAAGAACCCTATTCGAATGATGGTGTCCGAAACAGGGGTGGAACCACCATTTTTGCTGATGGTGGCGGTGACCAGAAGGTTCAGTCGTCGGGGAGTACAAGGATATTAGATCTGTTGTTAACAGTATCTAAACCAACACGCACCTTTTCCGTCATCGCTGGCTGTGAACCAAACCTCCCAAGTTGTCACGGCTATCTCCATCTTGCCGAAACCCTAGCTCAAACTTTGGTTGTCTGAGGGTAGTAAAACAATAAATGAATCGGCTGATGGAGTTAGACTTACGACTGATAGGGGCTGGGTGAAGTAGTGGCCGAGTTTTGAACAGCATGATGGCAGGAGACAAGCTGGGATGGAACCGGTGCTCCTTTTCTTTTCTACATTAGACTATCCACAGCGGTCACCTCACTGAAAACCCTTCCTCACTGAAATTTCCTGCTACGTCATCACCCCACTGAAAACCTTTAACACCCACAATGGTCATCCAACTGAAAACCTTTCCCCACTGAAAACCCTTTTAACACCCACCATCTTGAACCAACCAATGAGGAAGAAGGAAACCGAACGGGGAGCGGGGGCCGTTCCGGCTCGTTGGGCGGGGCACCGCTGGCTGAGGGGCGGTGTTCCCGCTGGGCACCGCGGCGGGGGAAGAGCCCGCTGGCCGGGCGGGACTACCGCTGTGCTCGGTCTTAGATGTTGGTTTTTTAATATATTGTATAATGTATAATTTGCTATCAAGCAAAATTGAGGTGTTGTTAATAAAACTATGGTCATGTTTATAAAACTATGGTTGCGTTTGTTTATTCGTTGTTTTTTTTTTCCTTCTGGGTTCATATAAGGAGAGTATTAGATTAGCGAAGGTTAGCGAGATGAGAGTATCAAACTCATGTGACAATGCACGGATAATTTTATTCTTTTTTTATTAGGTTTTTTCCCTTGACACGTAGGTTTGTTTTACAATCACGCATCTTGATTCGCACATTTTTTCTTTTTTGTTTTCTTCCAAGTTCGTTTTTCTTTTGAGTTTGTGAAATGAGGTTGTTAAGTTGACAGGGTAACACATAAATAGTTTTATTTAGTTTTAATTTTATTTTCTGTTGTTTAATCCATAATAGATTTGTTTTATGACTTCATAGTTCGGTTAACTTTTTTTTTTCTTATGAATTCATCCCCAAGTATTTTATTTTAGTTTTCTTTTTATTTTTCCTTTTTTTCTTCTTCTTGATTTATAAACTTAGGGGGTGTTTGTATTTTTTAGAAAACCTCTTCTAACCTCTTATGTCTGCACCACGCAGACGCGAGAAGTGGTTAGAGGTTCACAGACCGTTTGTTTTCTCGCAGACATTTCATTAAAAAACGTCTGCGCGGCCTCTTCTTGGCGCAGACCTGGACCAAGCTCTTTTTGAGCTCTTCCAACCTCTTCTCACCTTATCAACCACCAACCCACGCAGCTCCCCCATCGCCAGCCTCCTCCACAGCCGGCTCCCCCACCACCGGCCTCCTCCACAGCCGGCCTCCTCCACCGCCACACCTTCATCCGCCTTCTCCTTCTCCGCGCCTTCCGGCCGTCGCACCTCCAAGCGTACGCGTCTAGGGTTCGGTCGTCTCCTCCGCATCTAGGGTTCGGTCGTCTCCTTTTCCAGTCGTCTCCTCCGCATCTAGGGTTCCGGTCGTCCTCCTCACCTCGAGTTTGCTCCACCTCTAGGTCGTTCGATCGAACCCTAGATCGTTCGATCGAAGATGAGGGGCGACGAAAACGAGCCCTAGGTTGGAAGATCCGTCGTGAGCGGCAGTAGGTGGAAGATCAGAGACGATCGGTGGAGGATTTCGACGGTGGGGTTGGGCTGAGCAGACGGTGGGGTTGGGCGGAGCAGACGTCGACGGTGGGGTTGGGACGGTGGGGTTGGGAAGAGTTTTTAGGTTTAAGAAAACAAACACCCGCAAAAGCTCTTCTTGCAGAGGTTTGGTCCACCTCTTCTGCAAAAGATGTCTGCAGATGTGGTCCGCAGACCGCAGACGTTTTGCCTCTGAAAAAACAAACACTACCTTAGTTTTATAGTCACATCTTTTTATTTGTTAATGTCTTTATTTTGTTTTCTTTAGAGTTTGTTCCCGAATCAAAACGAGGGTGCCAAATCTACGCAACAACGCGTGAGATCCGCCATCTAGTTCAATAGCAAATAGAATGTTCTAATAATAATTGGATAGTATTAGGTCTGGAAGGTTTTTATTATATTTTTTATATTTAGTATTACTTTTGAGCACTTTTTTTTTGCAGGTTTTTTTATGGTGTCACCCCTGCTGTAAGGCTTTATCCATCACGCACCATCACTTCACGTAGACGCTACATGATCAACTAACACCATCATCCCCTTATAAATTAACGTCATCATCCCATGTGTTATCATCATCCCCTCATCAGACCCCCATCACCTCATGTTTTTTCTCCCTTTCTTCTCCCCTTTATTCTCCTTCACGGCATGAAGCTCCTCACGGCTTGCCACCACTTCGTGGTCACACCCCTATATGTTATGGTGTTCCTGGATGATGAGGGCGTGAGGGAGGGTGGTCAAGCCCTGCTCACGCATGATAACACATAGCCTAATTGAGTGACCATATTGGTAGAATAATATGTCTCAATTTTTTAATGAATCTTAATTGGATAGTATTGTGAGACATGAGTTTTAGTCTTTTTCTTTTTACAAATTATTTTTTTAAAATTTTTATGGTTTAACATTGCGTGACGGAGTGGCGTGGAGTAATATTTTGGTTCGGTTCAAACCCAAAAAGGTGATTTTTCGCTTGGTTTCGTTTTCGATTTATTTGGTTCGGACCCACATATCAAACACTCGTGGACAACAGGACAAGGCTCATAATCAATCGGATAAACTGTTTTCCAGTCGATAGCGAACACATGAACTACACGTACAAGTGTACAACAAGAGCCATAATTGATTCATCCATGCTTTTTGATCATTCCACACGCTTTTCATAATCGTGTGCGAGGTTTCATTCGAGATTGATTTCCCATGTTCAAAACATTACGGGTGTAGCAGTCCATAACTTTCCATCAACATTCAACGCCATTTTCTTTTAAAATATGCTTACGATTTTCATAGAGATTCAGGACATTCTCACATGGTGCGTATGTTTAATGTTTATAGACATGCTCAGATGCTTGAATGGTAGATTTATATCGTGTAATGTGACTGCCTTTAAGATGTTTGATGAAATGCCTGGTATTCTGTTTTTGTTTTGTTTTTAGTATTTGACCCGTTCAAAAAAAGCCTGTTGATTTGTCAAATATATGCTGCCCAGTGTCAATTTTTTCATCTACTTTAGGTTTGCTTGTTAGCATCGTTTACTCTATGCAATTATTGAAAATATGATTTTTTTTTATTTAAACAAATGTCAAGATGACAAATATCCCAAATACCTTCTTTGAGTTCATACAAATATTAGCTCATGCTTTGCGTAGGGTTCGAGAAAGGGTTGGATTGCTTTGTGATCTGATGCATGTAGCGTTACCTTTGTATGTGGTTTTTTCTCACAGCTTGAACTCATGACTTTAAGGTCACAAATCAACAACCTTACTAGTTGCTCCAAGATCCACCCACCTTTTACGTATCTAGCATGAATCTTATTAGTTGTGCTAACTTAAATGATTGTTTTTCGTTAACAGTAGACTTCCCATTACCTACTTTTTATTGACTAAGGGCATTTAATGCTTGGAAGAACGAATGTAAACAAAAGTCCCCTTAATGACTTCAAATATCTTTCTCCATACCTTGTGGAGATAGTCTAGTGGTAAGGGTGTTGGGGCCTCAATCTTGAGGTCACGGATTCTATTCATGGGGGTGACATTTTCTCCGTAAGGCCACCGACCCGGGTGCCTACGCCCGCGGTTTACCCGTATTCCTCGGTTAGTCAAGCATTGGGGGTCCGGTGTTTACCAAGCAAGTGGGTTCCCCGGTCATCAAAAAAAATATATGTATATCTTTCTCTAATATTAAATAACAAGCTTATTAACCAATGTATTACATAAAGTTGTATAAAAAATAATCATTATATCTAAATGGTATTTTAAACAATATAAATAAGATTTAAAAAATTTGAATTTTCAAAATTTTAATTGAAAATAGAAAGTTTGAAATGATTGAATTTTCATTAATATTCATAGAAAATAAATATTAGTTTTTTATTAAATTTGAAAATAAGACTTGATTGTATTAAATAAAATTAATGTTTATATTTGTCAAGTATGTTATGTAGATAGCCTAGAAAAACGCCGGCGTTTGTAGCGCGCTATAGCGCGTTACGTAGCGATGCGGGAAACACCCGCTACTGGCGTTTAGCGGCTAAAAAGCGGGAAGTAGCGGGAAACGACTCGAATTGGAGTTGAAAGTTTTTGGCCAATCGTCTCCTCATCGTCTGCCGATAGATTGGAAAGATACTATGTGACACATTGTTATTTTTTTATTATATATATGATTTCTGCTCCACTATAGAAAACTTCAATCATGATTTTCAATAATTCACGTGTTTATTTAGGTAGGCAGTTTGAAATTTAGTATGTCAATTTTAGGTTCCAAGATTTGACATTACCTACCAAATTTGAATCTACTTTTTGAAGGTGTTTAGTACTTGGTTTTTGCACTTTGTTCAGCCTGAGTACTAGTCCCAAATATTCCGTCTGGGATCACACAAAGATTATATTTATCTAGTATTAACCTTAAAAAACTTTGTGAATACCTCCTTAATAAAATGCACTTTGACTTATCACAATCCATAAAGTGCAATCAAGTTGTGAAGTAGATATGATTTAAAGAATCTTTGTGTGGATATGAATCAAACCACAGTGTTACTTCCCTGTATCACCATCTTTTTTCTAATGCTAAGAACTTGTAGATCACAAGACACCATAGCTGTGCATCAAAACATCTCAGATGGTGAGACCATTGTTTCAGGGAATGCAAAATTTGAACTAGGTTTCTTTAGTCTGGGCAGCTCCAAAGATCGATACCTAGGAATATGGTTCAAGAACACATCACCACAAGCAGTTGTATGGGTTGCAAACCGTGAAATTCCACTTATAGATAACTCGGGTATGGTTAAACTAGACGACCAAGGGAACCTGACTCTTGTTAATGGTAGTGGCAAAGTTATCTGGTCATCCAACTCCCTGGCATCAGGCTTAAATACCAATCTTGTAGCACAACTGTTGGATACAGGCAATCTGGTAATCAAGAATGAAACTGAAATTTTGATTTGGCAAAGTTTTGATCACCCTGGAGATACCTACTTACCAGGAATGAAGGTGGGCAAGAACTTTATAACTGGAAGAGAAACGTATCTGACATCATGGAGGAGTGCAGATGATCCTTCCCCAGGTGAGTATACATTTAAACTTTTAGCAGTTAAGGGTAAATATCAACAAGTATATTTTATGAGAAGCGCTGCTATTTTAACAAGGCTTGGGCCATATAATAGCAAGTTATTTTCTGGCCGGCCAAACTTTACTCCTGATCCTGCAGTCAATCCAACGTACCATATTCCTATGGTTGTGACTCAGAATGAGATATATTTTACTTTTAATTATAAAATTAATGACACTGCATTCTTGTTAAGAATAGTAACTTCTGGTGGTAAACTTGAGGTCTCGCAGATAAATTTCCAAACCCAGAATTGATGCCGATTACCACCATACCAGTAGATTACTGTGACAACTATGGAGTTTGTGGCTCGTACGGGAGTTGTAGTATTGCCACTTCTCCTTTTTGTGGGTGCTTGAAAGGCTTTGAACGAAAAACCACAATCTCAGATGAAACAAGTGCTGATCATAATGATACAAGTGTTTGTAGGCGGAGCATAGCCTTGGATTGTGGGCCTGGAGAGGGGTTTTTAAAGTTTTCAAGTATGAAATTGCCAGACACGGAGAATGCTGTCTTTAGTGGCAACATGAGCCTAAAAGATTGTGAGGTAGCTTGCAATAACAATTGCTCATGCACCGCCTATGCAAATCCAAACATCACTCAGGGTGGAGTTGGCTGCTTGCTATGGTTTGGGGGTTTGATTGATGTACGAGTGTACTCACAAAACGGGCAAGATCTTTATGTTAGACTTGCAGCCTCAGAATTATCAGGTAAGCTCATAACATAATAAATTAATGCTTTTTATGTATGAATTTCAGTTTCAATATGTTAAAAAATGTTTTTCAATTTAATGCTCCGTCACTGTTTATTGCTGTAAATTTGACGGTGTAATGTTTCTGTGTAAAATTTTCTAGATATCCGTTCCAGATTTGACAGAAAGAAACGAGTAGTTATGGTAGTTACTTTGTCAATATCAGCTTTGTTGACCTTATTGGGCTTCATATTGGCAATCTATATTAGAAGAAAATGGAAGAAGAGCTCAGATGCAGGGAGCAGCAACCATATGGGAAGTGTTGAGGTTCCGTTGTTTGGCTTATCTAAAATTTCTAGGGCTACCAATGATTTTTCGGTTGACAACAAGCTGGGAGAAGGTGGATTTGGACCGGTTTACAAGGTAAACGAATGATACAAAGCTGGGAGAAACAGGACACGTAATTAATAACCTAGTTTTGGGTCTTAATATCCAACCCATTTGATAGATGGGTCATGCTTGACTTGACCTGTCTGATTAATGGGTAATGTTCAGGTTGACGAGTTTAACTAAACCGGTCATGTCTATAGGGGTCCTTAGTTTAACATGTCTAATTAAACATTTCGACCTGCCAACCCATTTAATCAAACATGTTTATGACCTATTTAACCTATTTATTACAGCGCACCAATCCGTTTAACATATTTGCGACTTGTTTACAAACCATTTGTTTATTGGCTCAAACCTGTTGTTTTGTGATTGATACTGATGAGATATTAATTTGCTGCTTAACATCCACCCTTTTCTTTCATTCTTTGCTGCAAACATTAAATAGACCCTGAGCAAATAACATGCAGATGTGTGAACAATTTTCCTACTTTTCTTTTACCTGCTAACTTCCAAAGACTCCTACAACCATCCCAATATCTAGACATACTACCTTGCTAACTACCCAGGACATACTAAAACAATAAAAACATGTGACGAAATTCAACTTCCTGCTGACCCGTACCCACTGACCCATATTTGATCTGACCCATCAAGATTAACATACATTTACCCCTTAATCTGGATCTTGGCTCTTGCATCTTTCTTGCTTGTTTTTTTTCTTGCTTTTGTTCTTGCTTTTCTGACTAAAACAGGATTCAATTTTCTTCCTAAACTTGCTGTTTTCTTGCTTTATTCAAACTTTCTTGCTTGCTTTGAATCTTGTTGATAACTTGCTTGTTTCTTGCTATTTCTTTTCTTGTTAATTCACCTGTCTTGCCTTCTTGATGCTTTCTGACCTAAGCTGAAAAGACCTTTCTGCATTCTTGCTATTGCTTATTCTCGTCCCAAAACAAAAAAAACAAAATAGAGAAAACGCACACACAAACAATCCTTTGATCACTTGATTGTTTTCTTCTCTGTTGCTTCTTTCTCAATATTCTTGCTACTCCTATCTTCTTCCTTTTCAGCCCTGCAGCCAATGGGCAGCTGCCCCTCTTGAAAACAACTCTCAAAATAAAATTTCCTTAACCTGCCCGATACCAATTGTTGGGGCAAAGCTTTTGTTTCATGATTAACACAGATGAGAGATTTTCCTGTTGCTTAACAACCACACTTTTTTTAATGCATTGTTGCATGCAGACCCAAAGCAAACAAAACATGTAGAAGTGTGACCCATGTTCCCATGTTTTTTGTTTCCCCACTAACATCCCAAGACTTCTACAATCATCTTATGATCTAGACACACTACCTTGCTAACTACCCATGACATACTTAAACAATAACAAATGTGACTAAATTAAACATCCTGTTGACCCGTACTCATTAATCCTTGCCGATCAAGATTAACCTACATCCCGTTAATCCATTTAATTCATTAGATAAACAGGTTAACTGAGTTGTGTTTAAGTTGCATGATTTTAAATGTGTTTGGATTAAGGGTGTTTCTTTCACACGAATAAATTTATGGTCATGTGTGGGTTCAGTGATTCAACCACCAACCAACATGATTGATACCCTCAAAATCTAGACATGACTATGTGGGTAAGTATTTATTATACTACTTTGGTAACTACTTTCTACGCAAAATTTAGACATGGCATTCTTGACCCATCAGGGTGTGCTAGAAGGACAAGAGATTGCTGTAAAGCGGCTGTCAAAGTCCTCTCGGCAGGGCCTTGATGAGTTCAAGAATGAAGTTATATGCATTGCTAAACTTCAGCATCGGAATCTTGTGAAGCTATTAGGATATTGCATTCAAAAAGATGAGAAAATGTTAATATACGAGTACATGCCTAATAGCAGCTTGGACATATTTATATTTGGTTAGGCTCTCTTACAATACATATTTATTGAAAATGTAAAACAATAGATTACATATAAACTATGATGTTTAAAACTGAGCAGATGAATCAAGGAAGTCGTTACTTGATTGGCCACAACGCTTCCGCATAATTCATGGAATTGCTCGAGGCCTTCTTTATCTTCATCATGATTCCCGACTTAAAGTTGTACATAGGGACCTAAAGGCAGGAAACATTTTACTTGATCATCAGATGCATCCAAAAATCTCAGATTTTGGTTTGGCCAGAATGTTTAGTGAAGACGAGAGTGAAGCAAAGACGAAGAGAGTCGTGGGAACTTTGTAAGAATCCCTGAACTTGATTTGTATTGTTCAATACATTTTGGTATTTTATATATGTATTGTGTATTTTGATTTAGGGGTTACATATCTCCAGAGTATGCATCAAATGGTCTTTTCTCAATAAAGTCAGATATTTTCAGCTTTGGGGTTTTAGTATTAGAAATTGTGAGTGGGAAGAAAAATAGAGGCTTTGTTCATGAAGACCATGATGATAGCCTTCTTGGACATGTAAGTGTGTTGAACAATAATCCATTTATGCAACTATACCATGAACCCATGATCCATTAAAATATATATACATCTAACTTTTGTATTGAATAATGTATGTATAGCTTCTATTATCATCTAACTTTTGTTTTTCATTTGGATTCATATAGGCATGGAGACTTTACAAAGAAGGCAAGTCTCTCGATCTGATTGATGAATGTTTACGTTTGTCCTATTCTACTTGTGAAGCGTTGCGAGCAATACACATTGGACTATTGTGCGTGCAACAACGAGTAGAAGATAGACCTGACACGCCAACTGTGGTTGGCATGTTGAATGGTGAAGGCTCACTTCCTCCTCCCAAAAAGCCTGCTTTCTTTATTCAAGAAAGTGAAAACAACTCCAACCCAATTGTTTCTTTACTATCATCATCAATTAATGAAGTAACATTAAGTCAAGTAGATGGTAGATGATAAGAAGAAATGTTATCAATGTATTATTATTTGGATAAGGGGTATTTTTTAGTCCATATGAAGTATGAGGTTATCAGATGTACTTCAAGTCAAATGATGCATCTTTTTTTGTTGTAAATGTATATTTAAAATTTTAGGTCTAAATTTATGTTTAAAATTATAACATCAGAAATGCGTTTTTTCTTTACTTATAATCTTCACCAAATTTTAAACTTAATTTGTTGTTGCCCATGACTTTTAAATTTTTAATTGATTATAGGTGGGAAAAAAACCAGTTCGGGAACTCACAACCCGAACTCAGACTCGAACTGGCAGATACAGACGGTTCTGATTTCTCAGATAAATCATAGCCGCAACTGGAACCTATTTCACCATTATCTAGTCAAAACTCGATAAAAATCGATCAAAACACGAATCTAAACAGAACCGATTTTTTACTTTATTTACCAAAACAGGAACCAATTTGAAACTCGACTTGTTTGAATAAACCCAGTTAATGCATCTCTATAATTGATTATCTAATTTATCATTTAACAAATTTATAATGACTTGATATTTTATAACTCTTTTTCCTGTAAAAGGAATAAATTTAAATTTATATTATAAAATATTAAAGTTTTAATAAAGGACATATTTCAATATGCTTAGTTATAATTAAATTCATATGCATATCAACAAACTCGCAATGGATTTACACATCAAGAAAAACTTTTTTATCTTTTATTAAAAAATTAATGAAGTTTTATCTTGAGCAGAATTAAAAGATATTCTCATGCAAGTAGATAAATGAGCAATGTGTTAGATTGTATTCTAAATTTAAATACTAACCAAATTAAGAAAAATAAACAAACTAATGAAATATATCAATCATGGTATATTTAGCAATTACTAATTATATAACTAATATAAAGTTTTTCCATGCTCCGAGAATTCTGTATATACACAAAACATGAAAATAATTAAATCCAAATAAATTATTCTTCTCAATACAATTTATATTGAAACGCGTATCTTAATGAGAATGTAAAGAAAAACGTACAAATCTGGATCTAAATTTTAAATGTTCGTATGGGGCTAATAGTTTTCATTTCCTATCTCATGGAAGATCATTTTCGCTCCGCTTGGCCTTATCTCTCTCTCGGGGTATTTTAGTGAGAGGTTCTATAGGAACTGGACGATCTTATTTGGTCAAATACTTAGCGAAAGACTCCTATCTTCCTTTCATTACGGTATTATTGAACAAGTCCCTGGATAACAAGTCTCAAGGTTTTGATGATATCGATATTGACAATATTGATGCTAGTGACGATATCCTTGATATATAGCTGGAACTGCTAACTAGCATCAATGCGCTAACTATGAATATGCTGCCTGAAGATGAAGACCGACTTTATATCACCCTTCAATTCGAATTAGCAAAAGAAATGTCTCCTTGCATAAAATGGATTCCAAACATTCATGATCTGGATATGAATGAGTCAAATTACTTCTCCCTAGGTCTATTAGTGAACCTTCTTAACATGAATTATGAAACTAGAAATATTCTTGTTATTGCTTTGACTCATATTCCCCCAAAAGTAGATCTTGCTCTAATAGCTCCGAATAAATTAAATACGTGCATTAAGATACAAAGGCTTCTTATTCCACAACAACGAAAGCACTTTTTCACTCTTTCATATACTAGGGGATTTCACTTGGAAAAGAAAATGTTCCATACTAATGGATTCGAGTCCATAACCATGGGTTCAAATGCACGAGATCTTGTAGCACTTACCAATGAGGCTCTATCGATTAGTATTACACAGAATTTTAAATGTTGAAGAAAGAACATGTTAAGAAAATAAATTCATAAATCAAGCAAAAGATAAGTTGTTATAAATCTGAGTGTTTAGGAAATACAAAAACATATTTAAAAAAGAAGTCAAAATAACATTAAAAGTATTATAGCTAGCGACATCTTTGTGGTAGGATAAGACTCAGGTACCAAATGATATTGGATTCAAATCCCACAAGGGGAAGACCAAAACTACTTTAAAAAAAAAATTAAATAATTGAATATAGATAAGAGAAGACCAAAATTTTCCATCCTTATTTACAATCCTCCCCACCAAAAGAAACTCATACTAAATGTTATTCCTAGGAGTCACACATATCTATTTAACTTACTTCTTCATTTCTTTACCAAATAAATAATTTGTGATGTTCCAACATGAAAAGGTCAATAGCCTTGTATATTAAGAAATGACCGACTTCTCTTCAAGTTAAAATAATAGACCAAAAGCCTACAAGTAAATTACAAGACACCATAATGGGGTTTTTGTCACCAAGCCCCCAAGAATATAAAGAGTTCATCAAGTTATGCCCATTTGCGATGCAAGCATATAATGTATATATGTTTAGTCTTTAAGGGACAAAAGTAAAATTGCACTTATTTTAACGTTATTTTACTTATTTTTAGAAAATAACGCTAAAAAAGTTGAGATGATTAACTTCAAATAATAGCTTTGAACCGGTGACTCATTTGAAATGTCTTTATATCCAAATTGAGATATAGGTATCAAGTAAAAACTCTTCAGGCCTAAATATTCATCAGTTGTCCGACAAGACTTATAATCAACCAAACATGCATCGAGTAAAGAAATAAGGGAGAAAGGGACCTTAGGGACCACAAATTTTATCTGGGTCCTAACCACAAGAAATGAAGTCTGTATTCAAAGTTAAAAAAATAAAATAGAATAAAATAAAATATCACTTAAGACTTGGAATTCACAGTCACCTTGTGCTTGAACCCTCTTGCTCCTTAGTCAAATGTATGCATATATAAATTCACCATTTTTGTCCATATGCATGTATGTATATGCACATGTTTTATGTTTGTATATGTTTGAGCATGCTGATATGCATGGTTGGCAGATTCATACTGCCCCACTTTGTTGGATTCTTTGAAAAGTTTAGGATTGATCCGTTCAAAGTAAAAACAAGACTCAAAATACAAAATATGTAATTTTAATTAGTTAAAATTGTCAAACTACCCGATGTGAAATGACAGTTTTTTATTTAGTCATTATGTATATATTATTATTATAGGGTTGGTTATTTATATACCCAACTTTTTTTTATTTTAACACTTCGCTATCCTTATACGTCTCATCATATACATTGCGTATAGCCTCCCACTAACACCCAATGATTCGACAATGATTGTTCACATATACATGACCTATACGACCAGCGATGGATCTTGACTGGTTTGAAAGGAGGGGTGAAAACTTATGTGATAATTTTTTTTTTTTGCGATTGACCGGTATGTCTTGATTAGTTGGGTTAAATGTTTGGATCACTTATTCAGGTCAAGTCGGGTCAACCAATAAAAATAAAAATGTCTAATAATTGTCATTTGCGTGAAAAAAAAACTAAAAGAGTGAGCACTCTTAAGAAGAATTACAATTCCGTTCAACGACATTTGAGATTTTTGAATTCATCGATTATGTATTCCCTGTCAAACTTTTCAGCAATTTCTCTTTCTATGTAAATCACCAAACTATTTGCAAGATACTCATATGATATCTTATTTCGAATATGATTCTTGAATATCTTTATTGTTGTAATCCCCTTTCTGTTATTGCAGTAGAAACGAGAAGTGTCAAGATCAGCTGGATTACTTTATCAACCAAATAGTACATCTCATTTTATTTTGAGTTTCCACCAGAATTCTGCATAGATCAAAAGGTGTTGATGCACCACTTAGCTTGGTATTATTTAACTTTTCGATATTAAAAAGCTCTAATTGATATAGTAAATGAAGCATGTCTTGATCGCTAAATTTTGTAGGATAAAACTTCTCATTAAGAAGGCAAATCTGATCAATACAAATCTCCTTCGAAAGTAAACTAGAACTAAGAGATAACAACTCCATTACGTTCTCATTGAATCAACTATTCAAATCATGTAATTGTTTGTCCAATATGGAATTAAATAGATCTACCTTGTATAATGTCCAAATGTAACATGAAGATCTTTTTTACGAGGTCGGTACCGAGTGGAAGTATATGGAGATGTCATATTTGGCATTTCAATCTGATTCTTCTAAAAAAATGTAACTTTTGCAAAAAATAATCTCATCCTTTGTTTTTGAAATTATTGAGACTAACTTTTGTTTTTGAAACTAACTTTATATCATTAAGAATATCTTGGGCTTTTTTTTCCTGAAGGCATGAGAAAGTGTATAAGTTCTTCCGATTACTTTCTTTATCAAGTGAAGAATAAAAACAAATTTAAATGATTGCAAGTGACTATAAGCTGCATCAGCATCTTCACATTGTGAAAAAATAGCATGAGATAAGTCTTCAGTTATTCCTTAGAGTAGCACACGATTGACATCAAACATGTCAATCAAACTATAAACAGATTTAAACTAGAAACCCCAACGTGTATAACCATCTCTCTTTAATGTCCCAACTTGATTTAGTCCAGTTCATGTTTTGATTTCACCAATATTCAATAACTTTTTAGTTATATCTGTCTTTGCCTTCTCTAACTCATCATGACGCTTACTAGAAGTACATACCACATTAATAATAAAAACTAAGTTTGTAAAGAATTGGTGTATTGAAATAACTTCCCTTGAAGCATGTCACACCCCCAAATTTCAACTAACGGAATCATACCGTTTGGGACGTGACAAACCAGGATCTCAGATCATTAGACATAACGAAGACCTCTATATGCTTTTCAAACATAACTTTGGTCTAAATTGAAAAATTCAGAGTTTTAAACACTGCGGAAGCGTTTGTAAAAAGTAAAACAATTCAATGTTTGCAAACTGTAAATTACAATGATAATGTCTCAAATATTCAAATCCAAAACAACTGTAATGTAAAATATGCATGAGACTCGATCTCCTAGTCCATGCTTGCTTGTTCTTGTACCTTAGTGTCCTGAGAAAATATGTAAATCAAGTCAACACAAAGGTTGGTGCATACACATGTTTGAATAGTCACAAATGTTTGAAACAACTGTTTGAAATGAACTGTTTATAGATAACATAATCACACATGCATAGTCATGATAGCAAGTCATTTGTACTATTTACATAAGCGGTCGACACCGAAGCTGACTGTTAGAATGTAATTTGCCTTTCCACTATTGTCTAGCACAAACAATAGTAATGTTTGAATTGGCTAGTCAAACACTTGCGTAGACCTACAATCTACCAAGTGAGGTTTGTCAAACCTAATAGATCTATTTCCAGCTACCACGTTTTGCACTACGACAAACTAAACGGTTCGATATGTAAGGACTTGTAATGCTATGTTCGCACTTAATGTAAATAGCTAACTCATGCAAGTGATTTGTATCTAAAATGTTTGTTGCACATGTTTTCCCCCCCAAAACAGTTAAAATAAGAAAAGGGGCAGTGTACGCACCTGTGAATGTAAATTGAATGATCAAACACACGTGAACTCGCGTAGATAATCCTCTACGAAGAATCTGTGTCATTACAATAACGTCGTGTTATTCGTAATGTTAAATCATGTTTGTAGTCACATAGGTGTCAACGCACGTATGTTAGAATGTTCGAAACGTACATACAAAAGTATGCACGGTGTTAAGTTCGTTTGTTTAAATCGTTCAATTATATACGATTTTGTTAAACACGCTCAATTATTCGCGATTTATGATTTCATGTCAAAAATATACATTTTATTTTTTCATTAGATTCGGAATTCAATTATGGTTCCAACGAAATTGGAACGGATCAAATTGGAGTTGAAACGGACAAGTTATGACAAAATTACTAAAAATAGGTTTTTAATTCAAAAACTGGTGAGGCATGGGGTCGAACCCATGACCTCCCAGACAAGTTCCCTAGATTCAAACCAACTCCTCTGCTTTTGTTTTCACAACATGAATCCAGAATTAAGTATTTTAAGCTACAGAAACCCCGGTTCCCTTTGATAACCCAAACCGAACAAATACACCCAATTCGACCCCAATTCGAACCCAAATCAAACTTGTAACTACGGAGATTTGATTCAGCAAGTCTAGACGAGTCCTTTGATAGTTTTAATTTGATTTTTAATAAACCCAAAGTCTGAAATCATTTCATACGTGAGTTCGGACATGGTTATCCCATTCCATGGTTTAAAGTTGTTCAATTCGATTACATTAGGCTGCAAATCCATGGGTTTTTCAATGGAAACTGATTTTTGAAACTGTCTGTGATATTTAATTTCATTTCTAGATTCGTTTGAGTCGAAACCCCCAAAACTATTATGTTAAGAACCCTAGAAATCGACTTCATTCAATTCATTGTTGTTTTATGAAATTGGTCTAGGGTTTTCAGTAAAAAGAGAGTTCCGAACCTCTCTGTAAGGTTTGATTTGATGTTTAACCTTGTTTGAATCGAAACCCCCAATTTCGTTCTAAGTATGAACCCTAGAACATGAAATCCCTCAATTCATAATTGTGATATCAAGTTGGCCTGGGGTTTTCGTTCAACACGTTATCACGAAACTGTTGGTGTGAATCAATTTGATTTTTGAACCCCCCTTGATCGAAACCCCCAAAATCATTTTCGTGATGAACCCTAATAGTCGAATTCGTGGAATTCGGTATTGGAACTTAAAAGTATTACGGGGCTTTGCTTATTCGAGTTATTTAGATCATGTAGGAGTGAATTTTTACCTGGATTAATGCAGAATTGTAATAGTTCGACTATAAGCTTCAATTTCGGCCAAGCCCTTGAATCAACTCTTCTTCCCGTGGTTTCTAAAGTCGAATTGGCTTGTGTAGATGCTCCTGAGGGTGCCGATTGAGGGTTTTGGGAGTTCAATTTGGGAAGTTAAAGTCGAATGATGAAAGTTCTATGGTTACATCTTCGGTTTTTCGACTTTTGAGATCAATTTGTGTTTAATTCGCTGATTAATGGATTAGTAACGTGTATTAACTGTTTATTATCATTAATATGATTATTACTACTGATTTAATTTAGATTAAAACTAGGTTTTATGTAAATTTTAGTTTCAATTGATGTTCCATTCGAAATTTGACTTGTAAAAGTCAAAATTAGACATTTCAATGTATTTGAAGTTTAACTCTTATGATTTTGAGTGTTTATATACATATTTTGTTCAATTCTAAACCTTCTAGTTTGGTGTGGTTCGATTTCGTAACGTTTCTGTTAATTTCTGATTAACGGGGTTAATCCGAAATTTCCGGTTTGTCACAAAGCATAAACCATGGAAAGATGTAACCAGTAAGCAAAGTAGTGAATGTAAAACACATACGGGCATTCATTACGAACAAGTGCATGTAATCCGTTCCATTCCCCTCTCATATTGCTAGCACCATCATAACATTGACCACATATTTTACTAAAATCAAACTGATACCACAAAAATTTTCTCCACTTGTTTTCAAAGACGTTTTCTCTGCGTGCGAATTGATTTAACAAATTTTCACTTTATGTTACAACACTTCTATGTTAAGAAGAACCAATATGGTTCAAGTATGCACAAGTTTTCCCATCATTAATTTTTTCAAATTGTCAAATCCTTCGACAATAAATGCATCATAACCATAGTTCACATTTGGTTTGTCATTAAACAAATAGCAAAGAAAACGATAAAAAGCATTTGTTTTTGGAGAATACTCTAACCAACTAGGAAAAATCGTGAATATTATTATTTGATGGTGGAGATTTAGAAATACCATGCTCTTGGAGATTTTCATGTTTTTCAAACTCATTAGTTCAGGATTTTTTACGTTTATCTTGATTTTCATCATCTCTTTCTTCATCAACAACCTTTGTTTAGAAAAACAAATCAATTATTTTCACCACTCTCATGACATATTGATTCAAACTGAAAACTTAAATGTCAAAATAACCAAAATCATTAAATGAATATATAAGTTCTCACCAAAACAACCAAATGAATCGTGAATATAATACCTGCAAGAAATAGGCCTAAATATTCTATATTAAATAGACTAAATAAGTATAAATTCAACGCCAAATAATAGCTATAACTTAAAAATTCTGCACAAAAAAAAGTTACCTTGGAAGGGGAGCTCAAGTGAGTTGTGAGCAGCAAGTGAGCCATGAGCAAAACTACAGGAGTCCAGCAGGAGGCTAGTGACAGAATAGACCGGAGGGAGTAGCGAGTGAGCTGTGAGCGGGATTGCGGGAAGCAGTGGTGTCATACCCCCACCTCTCGTTACATGATAATTGTAACATCTTGTATGAAACCGTCAGGAAACTGTACAGTAGTACTACAGTACCGGCCTTATCATAAATACTGTAACGTATTTATGAAATAAACTAAGAGCAAAATACAAAACAGAGAAAACTATGTGATATTACATGACAAGAATAAACAGATTCAATACAAATAACAAAGAGCGCAGAAAACAAAACCCAAGAGTCGAGATACATATTCTTCGGTAACGAGGATCGGATGACAGAAAACTTAATGGGAAAAATACAAAATAATGAGAAATATCATGATGAAAATTATAAACGGCTGTGAGGAAATCGATATTTAATAATAAACCGATATTATTACGGAAGTGTTAAATAAACAACGTATACGTTTGGGTGACGATTCGAAAGAATATAACTGTTGGTTTAATATTTTAAATGATATCTGGTAATAGAAAACCAAATCAGAAAATAAAACGTACGATCGTATTTGTACAGTTAGCGCTCCATACGAAAACGTGAGTAAGTTACGTTTTCTGACGAAACGGTGAAATTAAACGATTACGAATTTAAAAATTAATGAAATTTAAATAAAATAATATTTACTAGGAATAACCACCTTAAAAGAATTTAAATTAACTATTTTTACAAGAATATACAAATTTAACGTCACGTAACGATAGGGGTGTGCATAAAACCAAAAAAACCGACCCAAAACCCAAAAACCGAAAAATCCAACCCGAAAAAACCGAACCCAAATAGAAACCGACGGGTTTGGTGTAAGTTTTCTAAAAACCGAAAGTTTGGGTTTGGGTTTGGTTTTACATTAAAAAAAAACCGAAAAAACCGAAAAAACCGAATAGATGCTTATATGCATATATATATACTACCTTTGAAAAATTTCAACAATTTATTGGCTTAGGATATCAAAAACATGTGTTATTTTTACTAAATTTAAATATTTTTGTATATATTTTTAAATATTAAGTAGTGTTGTACTTAAAATATTTTTAATGCAAATATAATTTTTAAGTTTATTTTTTTACAAGCATAATTTAAGGGCTAAGTAGAAAAAACCGAAAAAACCGAAACCCAAACCGAACCCAAATGGGTTTTGAAAAGATAGAAACCGAAAAAACCGAACCCAAATGGGTTTAAAAACCGAAAAAACCGAAATTTCGGTTTTGGGTTTGGACTAAGCCAAAAACCGACCCAAACCGACCCATGCACACCCCTACGCAACGACACGTAATTTAACGGAACCGATTGAAACCGAACACGCGGGTAAACACCTAGTGTATAAAACCCCATTTTCCCTCCTTCTTCTCCTCATTCAGCTGATCACACACACACACACACACTCTCTCTCTCTTTCCTCAAGAACACGTTTTCTCTCTCTACTCTCTCTCACTATCTCTCTCTCTTAGCTTCTTCAACACTCTACCATAGCAAAAACACCACAAAATCTTGTGTTTTTGGTGTCTAAACGACCCTCTCAATGAGTAGAACATGGAAGTACAAAAGATCTAATTCAAAACGAGCTCATTTGGACGGAAATCTAGAGAGAAGCTTCGGAGTTTTGAGGGTTTTCATCGATCACTAGTGAAACTTGTAAGCCGGTTCTAGCACTTCAAATCACATAGAATGCGCACGAAATTAAGATAGAAACTTTTGGAACAGGTTGGAATAGAGATCTGAGGGGCCGAATGGAGCTGGATGACTGGGTAACTTTAGTATCGATGGATGATCCATCGATACTATATTGTCGATGAAGGCTAGAAAGCCAGCCACCTTTACCATCGTATTCAACAAGCTCGACGCCTGCAAAACCTTGAAGCTCTATCGATACTGATAACTTTGACTGGATCCAATGGCATGGGGGTAAAAACAATCGAAGATAGTAGTCTCGACAGGGCAGGGTTGTTGACACTAAATAGTGTCGACACTAGGGGCTGTGAGAACTTGTCACAACTTGATCGACTTTAACAAGTTAATAAGGCCAAGAACTCTACGATTTTTTTAACCAGAGGGATGCCAAGGAGTTTGAGGCTATGAACCATCGATATTGGTTGCACTAGAAAGCTACATTGCCGATACTACAGTTGCTGCTGATACTTTCATTATTGATAATGATCCATATCTTTCATTATTGATGCAATGAACTGGTACAAGCAAGTTAGAATTAATGACAAGTAATATAAATCAAACTAAAAGTCATGGGATGGAGTGGAGTTAGCTAGTATCGATGGAGTTTCAAGGGGGTGGTTAATCGGTCCTAAGTAATGTCGATACTAGTCCTTTTCATCGAGTATAATACCACTAAAACTAATCTGAATATTTAACAGGAAGGTTTTATAAAATAATTCAAGTGTCTTCATTTAAAATAAAGATAAGAAATACATGATTTGAAAAATCTAACAATGAGGTGGAAGGATGAAATCCAATTAAGGTTTCTAAATGTCCTATGATGTTGTAATTCATCAACACTATCTTTAAGAGTTTTCCAACATAAAACTTATAAACTTGAACATTTTTATAAATCAAACATTACTTTTTAACAAGGTTGTAAAAATCGGCCTAGGCGCCCTGCTTCCTTGTAATTTTTGCCCTAGGCGGTGCCTAGGCGGCCTATTTTTATTTTTTGGTTTTTTTGGCTTTTTTCGAGTAAAAAGGACCCAGATAAATGATTATTCGAGACATTTCTCAACCTCAAATACGTAATATGTCTCTAAAACATCAAATCCAACATCTGAAACATTGAACCCTGCCACTAAACATCGTAATCCATCTATAAACTCTGAATTTTGTGTCTAAATTTGTAATTTGAAGTACTTGGCTTATTATGTTTAAGTTTATTTTTTAATATATTTGAATTATTATATTATATTATTGATATTAATGTGTGTATATAATAAATATTTGTAAAATTACATATAAAAATTCCAATCCGCCTAGCGCCGATTAATCCTGATTAATCCCTAGGCGGTACGTCGCCGCCCGACTAGCGCCTAACGACTTCTACAACCTTGCTTTTTAATAAAACACTTTAACAAATAAGTTTCTTTTATAAATAAACATGGGTTGTTCACGAAAAGTCTTTTGTATAAAACAAGTGTAACATTTTTATGTGAAACATAAAACCTTGCAAACAATAATTTAAAACACGTGTAGTTATAAATAATATTCGAATAAGTAACACAAGATTTCAGTTAAGGGTTATTGAGAATAACATCATGAAACTATATAGTGACAAACATAGTAACTTATTAGTGAGGTCCTAGGACACTTAGTCAAATCGCGCAAATCTCATCATAACTCTTAAACATGTACTAATATTAGCAATGTTGAACACAAAAAAATTAAACATAAGTTGAATACACTTCATCTACAAACAACGAGCGCTAACATTCTTGAAGTAAGTCAACAGTCAACGCAACACAGGTGAGTTCATTGCCCCTTTTCCAATTTGTTTTGTTTTATACTACAGGGCTGATAAGCATGCATACATTTTATTATTTAATAAATGTATAGCATCTTTTCTTATTATTCTATTATGATATTGATGCGTGTTTGGTTTTCATGTGCTTTAATCGTTTAAAGTTGCATTTTCCTGTAAAAAAAAGTTAGATGGATGCCCGGGGATGTTAATGAGGTGAAACGATGCACAAATGGATCAGAAACAGTTGAGAAAAGCTCAGAAATTTGGAAGCATATATCTTGAGCTAGAGGAAAAGTTACGGAATCCATAATATATGAAAACTGAGTTTCTCGATGAGACGAAGCTAAAGGTAAAGTCAGCTTGGGCTTTGGCTATGCCCAAGTCACTGTAGGCTATGACCAAAAATTTAGCGTTGGTAGAAATTCTTCACCGTTCAGATGGGCCCAGCGTAGGCTACGCCCAAAACGCGGGAAACAACTTTTTAACCCAAATTTGCCTATTTTTGAGGGGGGTACGAAAAACACACATTGGGGGCAATTTCTTGCGCGATTTTGGAGCACTTTGGAGCGTTCTAAAGGCTCGAAACATCAATCCAAACATCAAGATCAAGATTCCGTCATGCAATTTCACATGAAGATTGAAGATTCAAGCATTGAGATGTCCGGCTAAGTTTCTCGTGATCGTCTCCGGGTAGAGAATTAGGTTTGATAGTTAGGTTTACTATTTGATTTGTTCAACATTGGTATTGAATTCGTTTTCCTTAGATTTGAGGATTCAATAGTGCTTGATTGTTAAACGATTACGATTTTTGATTGATTTTGCAATTCCAAGTTCAAGTGTATTGCTTTCTTTTCTTTCATTGTATGATTGAATGGGTAATTAACGGAATTGGGTTTTAAAGTCTTTTAGAAATCATTTTTTTTGTAGAACTAGTAATCAATCAAGTCAACAACATCGGTTTAGTTATCGGTTGTCAACAAGATCATTGCTTTGTGTCAAAATCATAGATGTGTAGCAATTGAAGCATGAATCATGTCTATGTGATCCCCAATTGACAAGTTAATGAAAACCTAATTGTCTTCCTAATTTGAAACCCGGAGTATTCACCTTTTCCATTAATTTTTTACAAATCTTTTGTTTTAATTCGTTAGTTTTCAGTTCAAGTTAATTGTTTTCTAATTCAAGCCTAAAATCAACATTTTCAAGTTTACTTTTCAGTTGCAAGTAGTTAATTAGTTTGTGTTGAAAGTGATTTCCACTTGAATTCTCGTGGATCGATACCTGACTTCCCTATCTAATTGGGTAGTAGGACTTGAGTGAAAACTCTTATTTTTGATTGGTACTTCGACAACGATCAAATTTTGGTGCTGTTGCCAGGGAGTCTTGCGCAAATTTCTTTCAATTACATTTGATTTTGTTTTATTTTTCAGATTTACACGGGTTGTGTTAGTGTGCAGGTAATTTCAGGTTTGCATGCATACTAGGTATTCTGGGAGATCTTCACCACTAAACTTCAATCCAGAAATTGAACGCACAGCTCGTAGGAATCGAGTACTCCATCGAACAGAGCTTGCATCTCCAAGCATTCAACAACAATTGATCATGGAGTTTCCACTTAATAATCCATTACCTGAACCACCAAGGTTTGAGGATTTTGGGAATCCACAAAGTAATCTAAATCCACCACCACCACCACCTGCTCAACCCCAAAATCAATTTCAGCATATACCTCCCCCTAACTATCCTCCTAATGATGACCACCATACCAAACTACTGAGGATAGACATACTTTTGGATGAGGGAGACATCATGGAACAATAGGGATTGATGAGAATAACATCCATAATTGGGATGATGGCTTGAACGGTGGTGACTACAATCTCCAAAATGCCAATGCTGCTTATGATGACCGTTACGGGTATCCACCACCACAACCACCTATGCATAACCCTTACCCACCCAATCCACAACCATTGAATCAAGGGGGTTATGGCTTCCATCAACAATCACAATATGATTATCCGCGACAACAAGATTTCAATAGGCCACCAAGACCACAAAATCAGAACTATGGGCCTGGAATCCCTATGCCTCCTCTATACATGGGAATACAAATGAACTACAATCAAGGCATGGCACATGCACAAGGTGCAACTACTCATTTCCGGCCTGCTTTGACTACCAATTCCTCACCGGTAGTGACACCTGTAAGGCATGGTAGATCCTTTGAAGTGAGACCAGCAATACTTTCCTTATTGCCTACATTTCATGGGAGAGCTACTAAGGAACCATACCAACACTTTCAAGAGTTTGAACAATTTGGTGAAGTTACAGGAGGACAGTGATTCTCATCAGATGAAGTTAAACTCATCTTGTTCCCTTTTAGTTTGAAAGATAGGGCTAAAGAGTGGTTTTCTACACTACCAGCAGCTAGTGTTTATACTTAGGCAGAAATGCAACAACAATTTTTGAGTGAGTTCTACACTATGAAGAAAACAACTGAAGCTAGGGCTGCCATTAGAAATTTCAAGCAAAAGGGAGGAGAGTTATTTCATGAGGCATTTACTCGTTTTAAAGACATGTTGAGGAAATGCCCACATCATGGCATAAACATGTGGGAGCTATTGGTTGCTTTTTATGATGGGATGTCATCGGAGGACATTCAGGATATCAACTCCCAAAGTAATGGGACATTCTTGTACAACCATGTACAAGTGGATTGGGATATGCTCGAATGAATGAGTGCCTCTTCAAAAAGGTTAGAGCAATCTAACAAAAGATCAAAGCATGAGTCAGTTAATGGTGCATCTGCACAGTTAAGTGAGGAACAATTAGAAGTCATGGCACAAAAGGTGGCAAAAATAGTTGGATTGGGAAAGGGAACACTACATCAAAAAATGTTTTTACTGTGTGTGGTGGATGTGGAGAGATTGGACACAAAGCAAGTTAATGCTCAGTTCAATTTGGTCCAACTAAGGAAGTGAATCAAGTGTTTGGAGACCTGAATTCCAACACTTGCCATCCAGGGCTGCGCAACCATCCTAACTTCAGGTATGGTAACACTGTAAATCAAATGAATCCAAACTTCCAAGTTCCCAGTAATCAAGGAGGTTACCAGAAACCATATCAAGGAAATCAACAACAAGGGTTTCAAAACAACTATAGGCACCAACCTCCACAGCAAGGTGGACCAACATCTAATTCTGAAGCTTCAAAGCTAGATGACATATTTGAGATGTTGAAAGAGATGAAGAAAGAAAATTAGATTCGAGATAATGCGTTCAATGCTTTGAACAAGCAGGATAGACAGATGGCAGAGGAGCTTGCGAGAAGAAATCATGAAACACTTCCAAGTAACACACAGGCGAATCCAACACATCAAGGCTCAGACTCTAAGAACCTGCATGTCAATGCTGTAAGTACTTTTTCAACGGATGGTGTGAATGGACTTAATTTGAAAAAACAGGACCCATCTCGCGACAAGAGGTGGGAAATTTTTGAACAAGTTAAAATTAATTTACCATTGCTTGATGATATAAAGAAAGTTCCCACCCATGTTAAGTTTTATAAACGATTGTGCACTAAAAAACGACATCATAAGACACCAAATCAAGTTGAGTTAACAATGAATACAGATGTCATTTTATCGGGTGAATTGCCACCTAAACTTCCAGATCCAGGAATGCCTCTGATTGCTATACAAATTGGGAATTTTCAAATTGATCTGGAATTGTTGGATTTGGGAGCGTGTGTTAGCAATCTCCCCGGGAGTGTGTATTACCAATATGATTTTGGTCCTCTATAGAAACTTGACACTACTATTGTATTAGCTAATCAGACATCTACACTTCGTAGGGGAATGTTATCTGATGTGATTTTTAAGGTGGGAAATTTTTATTACCCAGTTGATTTTTTGGTTTTAGACTATGCTGAAAATGCCAAAGACACACATCCTATAATCATTCTGGGAAGACCTTTTCTTGCCACGGCACATGCTATGACTGATTGTGCCAACGGGACTGTGGGGTTAAGGTTTGGTGGCCTGAAAAGCAGATTAACATGTTTGAGATTGCTACTAAACCTCTTGTCAATGATGAATGCTTAAAAGCAAATATTGTTGACATGTGTGACTTCCTTTCTAAGGAAGATAAGACCAAAGAGGAGTATTTTGTGTTGCACAGGTCTGAAGTAGAAAAAGAAGAACAACCCAAGGAAGATAAAGATGTGGAGAAGAAAGGGCCATCAAAAGATGATGGGTGGATACCGAAATGGAGAAGGGTGAAGAATGAGAAAAAAGCTAAATCCATGGAGTTTGATCAAGAACAAGTCAAGTTAAAGATGTTTGGACCCAACTGGGAAACCTGGGAAGATTTACCTAAGTCACAAAAGCTTGATTTTGTGGGCTATGCAGCAGGTGATAGCCTTTTCAGGCCACCTTGAGTGGCGGTGGGTATAGTCTGGCTGAAGACCGTAAACAAAACTTAGTGCTGCACAGGAGGCAACCTGTGTGTTTGTATTGGCTTTATTTAGTTTGTTTACTTTTAAGTGTTTTCGCATTTAACTTTTTTGTTTTGTTGAGTTCATGCCACAATCATAGCTGGAAATAAGTGTGGGGAAGACTCATGGAGATTCGAGGTCACAATGGCATCAGTAACATTATCTACGTCACAAGAGCAACAAGATCAGGTCCATGTGCTCTTCCCATGCTTTCATAACTGTTTGTTTGAACTATGTCTGACAATTTGTGCTTGTGTTGTTTGTTGATGTTTGGTTGAAGTTGATGTTTGTTTGAAGTGAAGTGTAAAAGGGAATTTGAATGGGGCATGTGAGTAAGTCATCATATCATCCTCATTTCACACACATAATTAATGCAAAATTTACATTGGGGACAATGTAAGGTTTAAGTGTGGGGATGAGGGGATTGAAAAAAATTTTAAAAATTGTTCCAAAAGAGGTCTTTTTGTGCACAAAAAACAAAATTTTTTCTCTCGCAAAGTAAATCGTGAAAGTGTCTTAAACCGGTGTATACGTTTAAATTCTCAATTATGCCTAATTCTTTAAGTTACGGAATAAAGTCTTCTTAGCAAGTTGTTTGAAAATTTGGTGTGAGTCTCAATTAAGGATACAAGGCTAGATAATGGATAAACGTGCATGGTTTACATCTGAAACCCGTTACCACCGTTTTTGTGAGAAATTGAGCCTGTATGAATCATGAAATAGATGTAGAATTGAATGCTCGTTTTCTTTTGATGTGTGATTACCATAATGTTGTTGTCATTTCAGAACTTGCAAAGATAATACATGTTAAGATCATGAGTGAGAGTGTGCACAAAAGTGATAGAGGCATTAGGATAACCCCTTTGTTCAGCCTTTTTGTTTGTTTCACCAACCCTTGGCAAATCCTTTAGTCACCCTTTTGAGCCAATTACCCATTCCTTTGCTAAACCAAACCCATGCCATTAGCCGAAAATTGTCTTGTTAGCCATTTTATTTTTGAACCCATTTTGTGAATCCAAGTTGAGTAGTTTTATTGTTTGATGTGAAAAAAATAACGAAAAGAAAAAAAAAGAAAAAAAGAGAAAAAAAGAGAAAAAAAGGAAGAAAAATTGTTCATAATGATGTTGGTTTTGTTTAGAAATAAAAAAGTAATCAAATAAGGGTAAATACTTACCTTAGTGATTATGTGCAGAAGTTTTGTTTTTGTGAAGTAGACTTGGATTTCACTTTTTGTAGCCATTTTCATTCATTTTTCTTACCTTAGCCCTAGCCAACACTACAACCTTGAAAGACCTCATGATTTGTGTATACTTTGTACATAATGGTGGAGATGTGATTGCTTTGCAAGCCTATGATAATGATGCATCATTAGTGGATTGAGAGTTCATAAATACTAGTGCATCATTGCTAGTCCAGAAACAAAATCGAGTGGAGTGTTTATTGTGAGCGGTGTGAATGCACATGCATGTGAACCATTTAAAGCTAAGTGTCCTTGTTTAGGGATTTTCTTGTCGAATGTGTAATATTGCTTGCTAGGATGCAAATCTATTGCTCGTTGTAAGTCTTGGGAATTAGGTGTGGTTTTGGATTTTTGCTATTAACCGGTAAAGAGATGTTTAAGCGATTGTTTTTGTTGAGTTGTTTGTTATCGTGTGTAAAGGACTTTGCTTGGGACAAGCAAAACATAAGTGTGGGGATGTGATGCATGTTTGGTTTTCATGTGCTTTAATATTTTAAAGTTGTGTTTTTATGTGCATTTCACATGGAGCAATGATACTATGAGATACAATGTGGATTTGCAGGTAAAAACAAGTTAGATGGATGCTCAGGGATGTTAATGAGGTGAAACAATGCACAGATGGATCGGACACAGTCGAGAAAAGCTCAGAACTTCAGAAGCACATATCTTGAGCTAGAGGAAAAGTTACGAAATCCATAATATATGAAAACTAAGTTTCTCGACGAGACGAAGTTGTAGGTAAAGCCAGCATGGGTGTAGGCTACGCCCAAGTCACCGTAGGCTACGCCCAAAAATTCAGCGTTTGCAGAAATTCTTCACCGTTCAGATAGGCCTAGTGTAGGCTACACCTAGGGTGGGCGTAGGCTACGCCCAAAACGCGGAAAACAACTTTTTAACCTAATTTGCCTATTTTTGAGGGGTAATCATCCTAGGACAAAAAACATACATTGGGGGCAATTTCTTGGGCGATTTTGGAGCACTTTGGAGCGTTCTAAAGCCCTGAAACATCAATCCAAACATCAAGATCAAGATTCCATCATGCAATTTCACATGAAGATTGAAGATTCAAGCATTGAGATGTCCGGCTAAGCTTCTCGTGATCGTTTCTGGGTAGAGAATTAGGTTTGATAGATAGGTTTGCTATTTGATTTGTTCGACATTGGTATTGAATTCGTTTTTCTTAGATTTGTGGATTCAATAGTGCTTGATTGTTAAACGATTACGATTTTTGATTGCTTTTGCAATTCCAAGTTCAAGTGTATTGCTTTATTTTCATTCATTGTATGATTGAATGGGTAATTAACGGAATTGGGTTTTAAAGTCTTTTATAAATCATTGTTTTTGTAGAACTAGTAATCAATCAAGTCAACATCGGTTTATTTATCGGTTGTCAACAAGATCATTGCTTTGTGTCAAAATCGTAGATGTGTAGCAATTGAAGCATGAATCATGTCTATATGATCCCCAATTGACAAGTTAATGATAACCTAATTGTCTTCCTAATTCGAAACCCGGAGTGATCACCTTTTCCATTAATTGCTTACAAATCTTTTGTTTTAATTCGTTTGTTTTCAGTTCAAGTTAATTGTTTTCTAATTCAACCCTAAAATCAACATTTTTCAAGTTTACTTTTCAGTTGCAAGTAGTTAATTAGTTTGTGTTGAAAGTGATTTCCACTTGACTTCTCGTGGATCGATACCCAACTTCCCTATCTAATTGGGTAGTAGGACTTGAGTGAAAACTCTTATTTTTGGTTGGTACTTCGACATCGATCAGATATCATGTTAATTGTATATGGGAGTTCAGAAACAAATATGCCAAGTATCCAGGAACACTTAGGTTATCCTAACAGTTCGTACACTGGATTATTACTATCAATCTAAAATAACTTTAGGATATCTAGGATCTCTGAGTAAAGTTATTTTCATGAGACTATTTTTGAGAAAATGATAATTTCAGAACATGGTGAAATAGCTGAAAAGTATCAAAGACCACATGTGTACTAATTAAGACTAAGAGATTTAGACAAAACATGACTAGTGAGTCAGACACAAGGGAAACACATGTTCATAACATAAAATCCTATTACTCCAAATGTTCTAGCTAGACATGTGGTATAGGCCACATGTGTGATGGTATTTCCAGATTTCCCAACTCAACATTGAATTTAGTGGAAATTCAGAACCAACAACAACAACTCCGTATTACTTAAGTATGACATGTTTTAAATTTCTAAAATGGGTAATTAACAATGTGGTGTGAACTATCTTTTGAAAACTATGAAACTATATGTTTTAAGTCTATGATATTATATCTGTTATTCCTATGAGATTATATGTGTTAATTCTATAAGATGAGATTATGAGATGATGCCTATGGGATGATGACTATGAGATGATGACTATGATATGATGACTGTAAAGGACTATCTTGATTTTTAGTCAGCCTATTTCAACTATATCACTTCTGACACAGGTGTTAATAGCATGATAATGACTGCTAATTATCTCACCACTTCTACTCTGTGGACTAGCAGACTGAGAGATTGACCTCACTCATGTCATAAGCTAGTGACAGGTAGTTGTGAGGACTTGTGAAAACTAACGAATAAGAATGAATTGAGGACATTGTGGTTTGCCTTTGGGATATAAATACGTGTAAGACTTACTCTCACTTCTAATTTAGATGTGAGTAACAGTAAGTTCCAATAAATGAGATATCAATTTAAAATGAGTAAGCCTATGTGAGATGAAATAGGTATCTATAGTTACAGTACATGTGGCATGGAGTTCGGTTAAGTGTGTGGTGGGCTGGCAGCTTCATTCGTGATACATATGCCCTATATATAAGCATGCTTAGTTGAACGATATACTATCTGTATGTGTAACTATAGAGAGGACATTAGGGTGAGATAATGTCAAATGAGCCTAAATAAGACTATTGTGTGACACCATAATTTTTGGAATAATAAAATTCAATAGTTTTCAATAACTAAACTTATGAACTCACCAACCTAGCGTTGACTCATTTTTGCATGATTCTTCTCAGGAGATGGACATGTTTAGTCACCAGGAATCAAGGAGTTAGCTAGGCGGCCTAATAGAAAACCCAACACATTTTGTGCAATTTGGATAGGATTCACATATGATCAAGAACATTGTGCAGTTCAAGACAAATTTACATCATATGTCTTTAAGTTAATCAGAGATGGGGTGCAACTTTACTTGAACCGGTATCACAACACACAAGATTAACTTAAAGACAATAAATTACAAGGATAATACTATTATTACAACCACAAGTTATTGTTGCGAGGTATTGTAATGTACCAGGGGAATCCGCCGTTTCGTTCCCAACTTAAACACACTAAACAAACTGAATTACTTAATTACAAGTTCCTGATAGTACAGTTCTCACATGTTGTCACTATCTACCTGCAAAAATTTGTAAGTTTGAAAAGTTAGCACAAAGATGGTGAGTTCACACACAAGACTCGATACAATATGATATGTTAAGTGTAGTCAATGACACACACTGACATAATTGGAATGATCATGTGGCCCATATCTAGTTCCTTTCCGACTAAATGATATGACAATACCCAACGGTAATCATATGTGCCTCATTGTAACGTATACACGTTGATGTTGATATTGGAAATGATTAACAAACATTCACACTAGGGGAGATGCAATCCTCCCAGCAAATGGGGTTGTTAGCCCGATAGTACCACCATTGTTTACTCGTTCGACCCTACATGGGTTCACTAGATACAGTTCTCAAGAACGGGGACTTTTTGATACGTCACTTTGATAACCACGGTTATCCCATGATATCCCAAGCCAGCACACAGTTATATAAGCATATCATAATTTTAGGAAAAATTTCATAAAGATAACCTGAAGTTTAGAAAACATTGAAAATAAAAAGGGTTGCATGAAATTCACCTGCAGTGTTGGAAGTCAATGGCTAATGCACAGACTTGTGTGGGTAATTCAGTTCTTCATTAGTTAAGGTTTTATATGTTATTTATGTTTTAATTTGCTTATTGGATCTTCCTTAACATTCAATGCCAAGGATATTGCAACTCAAGTCATCAAACTAATATTAAATCCTTAATCAGTCGTCTTAATTGAATATCACACAATGTATGATAAAATGGGAACCTATGATGATTTAGGTTCCTATTTAGAAGTTGATGACTCATTGGATTAATATGAACATCTTCAGATTAATCAAATAGGTATTGTTGTTGATTATATCACTGAAATAGTTTCCCGATGGATTTCTGGTTTAAGACTAGTCAATCTTTGTTATTGATCATTTAAATATCATGGATTTCTGGTTTAATAACCATTTTCAATGTACTAATCTGACATAAACCTCTAATCGCTATTCCAATGATTATCTTACTTCTTGTCATTATCTTGAAACACTTCGGTTTGATCTAGCATTTCAAGGAATGATCAAGATAATAACAACCATTGTTATAATCAAATGGTTAAAACCCTTATGATATATGATATGGTTTCATGATAACCGGAAATTATAACGGATCAAAACAAGGATTTCACTGTTAATATATCGATTTCTATTACGTTCAAAAACTGGATTTAATCCATAAATTATCAAACTTGTAAGAGAAATCGAATCGTTACCTATTCAGACTGATTTTCGGTTGCACAACGACTATCAGGTGTTTGTTGGATTGTTCCCTAGCTTGATTATGATGATCCTATAACTTAAACACAAGATTTTGGAGCTGGAAAGTCGATCAGATCGAGCTGTGGTTGTGTAAGTTCGAGAGAAGAAAGAAATTGTAATTTCTTCATTAATTCTGATGTTTCTAGCTGATCTATCTAAACCGACCTATCTTCGTGTACCGCCAAGAGGGCCTGATAGGGGCTTGGCATACCGCAATGAAATCCGGAGAATTTTAGATATTTTGGACTCATTGCGTACCGCCAAGGGGCCTCAAAATGAGGTTGGCGTACCCGAAGGATACCGGAGAAAAATATCTTCGAACTTTTCTTGTTTTTACAATTTCGGAGAATCGTGAACTCGGTTTTTTCGCATGGTTTTTACCCACATTTAGATTTCTCGTGTATGTTATGAAATTACGATCGTACCATTAACATGGATTTCAAAGAAAGATGACGTGAAGCTTTTAACGTAATTGTCATAAGTGGGGAGGCCGGGCTCGAGCTCGAGGGCGAAGTGCCGGAGCTGCAAGCTTCACAGAGAAGGGCCGACGATGGGATACGACCGACGGACCAAAAAAAGCAGACGTCTGGGCTGCAACGGGAGGAATGGTCGATGTGCCAAAATGGGAGCAAGGATGAAAGGTTAAGGGTCGTCGGGAGGAACGGGATTGGAGGCGATTTTAGGTAGAGGTGGGCGAACCGGTTTTTTTTTAAAACCGGTTCCGGTTCCAAACGGTTCCAGTTCCGGTTCCGGTCAACAAAGTCAAAAACCGGTTCCGGTTTGACTGGGTAAAGGTGGAACCGGTTCCACTTTTTTCTGTTCCGGTTCTGGTTCCAATTTCTCTGAGAATCCAGAACCTACCCACCGGTTCGGTTCCTGGTTCCGGTTCCAAAACCGGGTTTTTTGCCCACCTATAATTTTATGGCTGAGATTTGAGAAATTACAATATAAGGGAAAAAATGAGGAGGGGAAGGGGTTAAAAATTTGGAGATTTGGTATTAAGTGTGAGAATGAGTAATTTTTAAAGTGTAATTGGTTTATAATTTATTTTAAGTGTATGTAAATATAATTCAAGTTAATTTTTTTAAATGGGGCTGGGGCAGGGGAGGGGGCGGACCAATATTTAAAAAAAAAATTACCTTACGGACCAAAAATGAACAATACTGGTGAAAAAAAGAAGGCAGTCACCCCCGACCCCTAACATGCTTCGTCCCTGTATACGCGTATAGAAGTCCAATCAATGACACTGACAAATAATGATTGCCCCCTTATACGTCTCATATAGACCTATTCGAGGCGTATAAAGGGTGTGAAGGTGTGGGGTGGGTGTGAGAATAACAAACAAATAAACAAACTTACCAAGTATATTCTCACTCTTTACGGTTTGAGGGGGAATGATGAAGACAAACCTTACCTCTATAATCCCACTTTTCAGTAAGGCCTGAGAGACTACTCCGAAAGAGTCTCCGGCTCAAAGTTATCATTAAAGTTAATCATCCCAAAGTTTTTAACGTTATTTTCACAAAATAAGTAAAATAACATTAAAATTAGTTCACTTTTATTTTCTCCTTTGATCGCTCACACACATATATACATTTTATACGTGCACCTCAAGTGGGAAGTGGTGTGATAATGACATGACCCATTATTATTAGCCTTAATTAATATATATGATATTTTAGTTGAATATATAGCTGGTATGAAAGGCTTATCAATTTACTTAATTACTTCTCATTGACTAACGAAATTTCGTTGTACATTATCTTAATTAATCCATAATATTATAACATCTGTTAGTAACTTTAATATACTAGTTTTATAGTCCTTTGATGATATGGTACTATAGTTCTTTGATGATATGGCACTAGGATTGTTTAAATTACTCACGGCTCGGGGCATGTTCGAAAAAAGTTCGGCTTGAAAAGCGCTCAGCTCTAAAAAAGCTTGTTTAAAACGATCCGAGCCTGTGCCAAGGTTGGCTTGACTCATTGGCTTGGCTCGATTTATAGTACAAATACACGCACATATTATATTACATGCAAACATATATATATATATATATATATATATATAGGAGTTAGATCCACCAATAAGAGATTTTTGCCTAAAAGAGCAAGAACCAATAAAAGTTTGACATGTGGCATCATAAAAACAAAAATATAATACAAATTCTAGTCAAAAGAAAAAAATCCAGTACAAAACGTCAAAAATTTGGTACAAAAAAATTAAAATACAATGCAAAAAAATAAAAATGTAGTACAAAAAATAAAAATACAATAAAAAACACAAAAATCTAGTAAAAAAATAGAGAACAAATCTATAAAAAAAATCTAGTATAAAAAATATGATGTTACATCTAATTAATAATGTCACGTGTCAAATTCTTATTAGTTCTCACTCTTAGTTGGCAAAAAACTCTTTTTATTTTATCTTTCCACTATATATATATATATACATACTCTAATAAAATAGTATTTTTAGGATACACATGTCCTCTCTTTTTTAAACATTAATAACTTTTTTATAATATATTATTTTTTAAAAAAAATTGCACCATTATATTCGTCTCATTTTTCTCTTTAATTCCGTTATAGTCTCGACTAATTTTTTTTTTTACTTTTTTTAAATGCCCTATATTTACATCCTTGTAACGATGTTAAATATAACAAATTTATTTGAAATTTTTTTAAAAATGATAAATTACAGTGATGTAATTTACATTGACGTAATTTATGGTGATGTAATTTACATTGACGTAAAATTCGGTTTCGGTTTTTTTCGGTGAATTTGGTTTAAATTACAGTGATGTAATTTACATTGACAACAAATTAGTTTAAATTTTTTTCGAACAATGATAAATTACATCACTATAATTATCATTGTGAGAGAAAAAAATCAAAATAATGTGTTCTATTACATCACTGTAATTTATCATTGTAATTATCATTGACGTAAAATTCGGTTTCGGTTTTTTTCGGTGAATTTGGTTTAAATTACAGTGATGAAATTTACATTGACAACCAATTAGTTTAAATTTTTTTCGAACAATGATAAATTACATCAATATAATTATCATTGTGAGAGAAAAAAATCAAAATAATGTGTTCTATTACATCACTGTAATTTATCATTGTTAGAGAAAAAAAATAAAATAATGTGTTACGTCACCGTTAATTATGTCATTGTAAATTACTTTATTTTGTGTTACATTACTTCATTTTTTTGTTACATTACTGTAATTTACCATTGTTAGAAAAAATTTCTAATTAATTTGCTATCTTTAAGCTCGTTACAATGATGTAAATACATGACATCAAAAAAAAAAACTAGTCGAGATTATAACGAAATTAAAGAGAAAAATGAGACGAGTATAATGGTGCAATTTTTTTAAAAAAATAATATAGTATAAAAAAGTTATGAATGTTTAAAAAAAAAGGGTAAACTTTACTTAAATAACAAATGTCTTAAATGCCATTTACATTAAAAAAAGAGTAAACTTCTCTTTTGCTCCCTGTGGTTTGACAAAAGTAACCATTTTCATCCAAATTTTGAAATTTTGCAATTTTCCTCCATTAGTTTCAGAAAATTAACCATTTTACTCCCTGTGGTTTGACAAAAGTAACCATTTTCATCCAAAGTTTAAACGGACTTTGGATGAAAATGGTTAATTTTCTGAAACTAATGGAGGAAAATTGCAAAATTTCAAAATTTGGATGAAAATGGTTACTTTTGTCAAACCACAGGGAGCAAAAGAGAAATTTACTCTTAAAAAAAAGAAAAAAAAGGAATCTGACACGTGTCACCATCCTATACACTTACATTTTTAAAGTAACCATTGGATGATGGTTAATGAGTTATAACAAAAGATGATGGTTATCAAAAATTTCATCCCCTATATATATATATATAATCTAATAAGTATATTAGATTAAATATTAAATATATAAAAAATATATGTTATGTATAACACACACAAACAGACACTATATGTGTGTGTGTGTGAGTATAAGGTTAAAACATCTTAAATATTTGAATATTAAAATGACTTGTTTAAAATAATATACCATATATTTTTTAAAGTCGTTTTATTAAAAATAAAGAATTGATTTATAATCTAATCATATTATTTTTTAAGTTTAATAAAATCATTAATAGTTTAATAAAAGAGAGATGATGAAAAAAAATTTAATTAAAAGATGAGTTGCAAATATTTATTAGGAGAGAAATGCGTGAAAGATGATTTACATATATTATTTAAATATATATGTGTAAAGTAGAAAAAGATAAAAAAAAAAAAAAAACGAGCCGACTCGTGGTTCAGGTTCTTTTACGAACTCGACCTCGAATTTTTGGCATACAATTCATAAAATGGGGAAAAAATCCATCTTTTTTAATAATAATAATTATTAAACAAATAAAATCAGTAACATGCAAGTAACATCAGAAACCACAAAAAATGGCGTAACTATCGGAAACGGTCGTAACCTTCGAAAACCATTGTAAGCATTGGAAATCTCCGTATAACCTTAAACCTTCGCAACCGTCAGAAACTATCATGTCACCAACATGACTGTCTAAAAACCAATGTATAACTATCGGAAACCGCCATTTATAACTATTATAAATGGTTCTTTTCTCGTTTCAAGATCATTTGACTATTGAGATCGATCATAACATCGGTTACGGAGACCGGCGTCAATATATATATAATATGATAATTGAAATGATTAGTTTGTGAAAAGTCTTTCTTTAACATAAACTATCAGTAGAGTTTTCATTGACCAAGAAAAGTTCATACTTAAAACAACCGCTAAAAGAAAATGTCCCATAAAATCTATAAAAGTGTTTTAAAGTTGTAAGGAAGACCCAAGTCAAATAAACCTGAATCCGTGTGTATTGATATGAATCAAGCCATAATATTTTTTCTCCCTTATGCCACCTTCTTTCTTCTAATGCTAAGACCTTGTAGCTCAATAGACATCATAGCTGTGCATCAAAACTTGTCAGATGGTGCCACCATTGTTTCAAGAAACTCAAAATTTGAGCTTGGTTTCTTTAGCCCAGGAAGTTCCAAAAGCCGATACCTGGGGATATGGTTTAAGAACACCTCACCGCAAACGGTTGCATGGGTTGCAAACCGGGAAACTCCACTTGCAGACACCTCGGGTGCGGTCAAACTGGACAACCAAGGGAGCCTGACTCTTGTTAATGGTAGCGGTCAAGTCATTTGGTCATCCAACTCCTCGGCATCAGGCACAACTATCAATCTTGTAGCACAACTGTTGGATACTGGCAATCTGGTAATCAAGAATGGAAATGAAACCTTGATTT
Source organism: Mikania micrantha (assembly GCA_009363875.1). Taxonomy (NCBI): domain Eukaryota; kingdom Viridiplantae; phylum Streptophyta; class Magnoliopsida; order Asterales; family Asteraceae; genus Mikania; species Mikania micrantha. The sequence goes on from CM018697.1 coordinate 28,370,445, forward strand.
GGCAAAGTTTTGATCACCCTGGAGATACATACTTACCAGGAATGAAGGTGGGCAAGAACTTCATAACTGGAAGAGAAACATACTTGACATCATGGAGGAGTGCAGATGATCCTTCCCCAGGTGAGTATACATTTAAAGTTTTAGCAGTTAAGGGTAAATATCAACAAGTATATATTCGTAGAAGTTCGGTTATTGAAACAAGGATCGGGCCATTCAATGGCATTATATTTTCTGGGGCACCAAACTATGCTCCTGATGCTAATCCTGCAATTGTTCCTTTCTTGATTATGAATCAGAACGAGATTTATTTTGGGTATTTTGAAAGTACATTAAGATCGATGTTAACTCCTGATGGTAAACTGGAGACATCACAGCTAAAACTTTCAAACCCAGAATGGATGTCAATTGGCACCTCACCAGCAGATTACTGTGACAACTATGGAGTGTGTGGTCCGTATGGGAGCTGTTCTACTTTCAGTTCTCCTAATTGTGGGTGCTTGAAAGGATTTGAACTTAAAAACTTGAATCAAACAAGCCCTCATGATACAAATGTGTGTAGACGGAGCTTAGCCTTGGATTGTGGGTCTGGAGAGGGGTTTCTAAAGTTTTCATGCACGAAATTGCCGGACACAGAAAACGCAGTCTTTAATGGCAACATGAGCCTACAAGACTGTGAGGTAGCTTGCAAGAACAATTGCTCATGCACCGCCTATTCAAATCCAAATATCACTTTAGGTAGTGTTGGGTGCTTGCTATGGTTTGGGGGTTTGATTGATATCCGAGTGTTACCACTAAACGGGCAAGATCTGTATGTTAGACTTGCAGGCTCAGAATTATCAGGTAAATTACCATGTTTTTTACAGCTTAATGTTTGATGGGTCAATACTTGTTTTTGTTGGATAAACATGCTATTTGTTTATTGCTTTAAACTTGACGTACAATATATTGTTTCATTGGACCTTGAAAAATATTTTAGAACACCATTCAAGCTTCCACAGAAAGAAACGAGTAGTTATGGTAGTTACTTTGTCAATATCAGCAGTGTTGACTTTATCAGGCCTCATATGGGCATTCCACATAAGGAGAAAATGGAAGAAGAAATCAGATGTAGAGATAGAAGGCAAGTGATATTGATTTGAATTGTTATGTGTATTTGTTTGCTAATAATTTAAATTAATAACCTATGATCATTTATGTTTGTAAATAAGATCCTTGTCTTGATGTCAAATTTTTCTAGGTAGACCTCTAACCATCCTTGATAAAGATCGTAAAAGCAGCAGTAGCAACAACAGCAACACCCAAATGGGAAGTGTAGAGGTCCCATTGTTTAGCTTAACCAAAATTTCTAAGGCTACAAATAATTTTTCAATCGACAACAAGCTCGGAGAAGGTGGGTTTGGACCAGTTTTCAAGGTATATTACATAATTTCGGGCTTTTTGTATATAGCACAATTTAAACTCTCTTTTAATTTTGAACATTGTACACATGTCTATGTACTAGTAGTACTAATGACAATCTTGATTCACTAGGGTGTCCTAGAAGAAGGACAAGAGATTGCTGTGAAGCGGCTATCAAAAGCCTCTGTTCAAGGGTTTGTTGAATTTGAGAATGAAGTTATATGTATTGTTAAACTTCAACATCGGAATCTTGTGAGGCTCTTAGGATATTGCATTCAAGCCGATGAGAAAATGTTAATTTATGAATACATGTCTAATAAAAGCCTTGACAGTTTTTTGTTTGGTTGGGTTCTCTTACAATTTATTTTTATTAGACATATAAAGTAACAAGTGCAATACATATTAACTATGTTGCTTCATATTGAGCAGATGATTCAAGAAAGTTCTTACTTGATTGGCCACAACGCTTCCACATAATTCAGGGGATTGCTCGTGGTCTTCTTTATCTACACCAAGATTCCCGACTTAAAATTATACATAGGGACCTAAAAGCAGGGAACATTTTACTTGATCATCACATGTGCCCAAAGATATCAGATTTCGGTTTGGCAAGAATGTTTAAAGAAGAAGAAAGTGAAGCACACACAAAGAGAGTCATGGGAACTTTGTAAGAATACCTGAACTGAACTGGTTTTATCAAGTTGCTCAAAGATCTTTATATTTTATATAGATTTTGTCTCCATTAATTCAGGGGATACATGTCTCCAGAGTATGCGGTAAATGGTTTGTACTCTGTAAAGTCAGATATTTTCAGCTTTGGTGTTTTAGTATTGGAAATCGTGAGCGGGAAAAGAAATAGAGGTTTTGTTTACAAAGACCATGATGCTAACCTTCTTTGTCATGTAAGTATGTTGAATATAATCATCAGTTAATGAAAATATATTATCCACGGTTTTTATCATAAGATATTACTTTTGTGTTTTCTAATGGCTGCATATAGGCATGGAGACTCTACAAAGAAGGCAAGTCTCTTGATCTAATTGATAAATGCTTATTTGCATCCTATTCTGCTGGTGAGGTGTTGCGATCAATACACATAGGCCTATTGTGCGTACAACAACGAGTAGAAGATAGACCTGACACGCCATTGGTGGTTGGGATGTTGGGTGGTGAAGGTCCACTTCCTTCTCCTAGAAACCCAGCTTTTTGTGGTAAAGAATATGAAACCAACTCCATCTCCATTCTTCCTCTAATATCATCTGTTAATGGAGTAACATTAACTCAATTAGATGGTAGATGATGAGAAGAAATGCTTTCATATGCATGAACTAGTTTTACAAAATATATATTATTCTTTAGATGAGTGTGTACTTATCAATTCATAATAATAACATAAATGTGTGTTTTTATATGTGTTTATTGTTCTTTTCTTAAATCTAGCATCTGATCAGGTTCTCAAATGCACTTCAAGTCAAATGATGCATCTCATTTGTGTAAATGTGGATTTAAAATTTAGACCATGTTGAAAAAAATTATAACCATGTTGTAAAAAATATCTTGAAGAAATCATTAATGTACTTCAAGTCAAATAATGCATCTCATTTGCCGTAAATGTATGTGAGACCATGCTGAAAAAATTAAGACCATGTTGTAAAAAGTTGAGGAAATTATCTATTTATTGCCCCAAGGTCCAAGCCAGTGACCACATGGTTCCTGAGTCTTGTCCCTTCTCACACCCTTAGGGGTGGTGTTCCTTTTCGTGTCCAGCCAGGGGTGTAAACAAACCAAGACAACTCGTGAAATACTCGAGATCAGATCGGTAAAAAGCTCGAACAAGCCGAGCTTAGCTAGCCCGAACCCGAGCTCGAGCCCAAAAGTGTTGCTTGTTTAGTTATCGAGCCCAAGCTCTACCTATCGAGCTCGATCCGACTCGGGAGCTTTAACGAGCTTTTTGTTTATATAATTTTTATTTATTATATTAAGTGTTTATTTATAAAACTAATTATTTTTATATATAAAATTATGATAAATATATATAAATCAAATATTTTATGTTAAATTTAGAAAATATAATTATAAATATAATTAAATTAGTAATTCAAGTAAATAAACTAAATAAATAAAATCTAAGCGAGCCAAGCCGAGCTCGAGCCTGGTAAATAAAGCTCTTAACGAGCTGAGCTCGAGCCCTAATTTATCAAACTGAGCTGAGCTCGAGCCTTAACGAGCTCAGGATCGGCTCGGTTCGGCTCGTTTACACCCCTATGTCCAGCCTACGTGATAGTGATCACACCTCGTCATATTGTTATTTTAGTTATATTGTTTTGCCTAGAGGTGCGCAAATCGGGTTTATTTTGGAGCCGGTTCCGGTTCCAATCGGTTCAAGTTCCGGTCAACAAAGTCAATACCCGGTTCCGATTCCGGTTCCGGGTTTCGCTGGTTCCGACCGGTTTTTGACCGGTTTCAGTTTGGGTTTTGGCCGGTCCCGTTTGGGTTTTGGCCAGGTAACCAGTTCCGGTTTTAATTTGTCTAAAAAACCGGACCCGTTTGTACCCATCGGTTCGGGTATGACCGGGTCCAGTTCCGGGTCCGGTTTTTTTTGCCCACCTCTAGTTTTGCCTAGTGAAGTTTTGGGCTGAACTTAGCATTTGCTAGTATTAGAAACTTGGTGATCAGGAGATGAGCTAACGATTCATGTAAGTTGTAACGAGTTAATTGATATTTAGACAGGTATTTTCAAAGGTGGGCTTCAGATACAATTGACATATAAATCATGCATTAACTATCTAATTTATGGGTTCAATTTTAATTGTGTTTAAAATGGAATGGAACTATTGATAAAGCCCAAGTCAAGTTTGTAAATGTCCAGTGATTGAGTCTAAATTTGGTATACCGTCATAGGAGAAAAATGCCATTACGGTTATCTTCTCCAGTTAACCAAATCTGTCATCCCAAAATGACGTATGTTGTTGTGTGTGTATATAGATGGAAAGCGTTGAACAATCAATCGATCGCGTGTAACAGTCTGTATATAGTTGTAGAGCGTCGAACAATCAATCGATCGGTTCTTTACAGGGCCGGCTCAAGCCTTTTAGTGGCCTTAAGCAAACGATATAATATGGGGCCCCTTTCCTAAATTATATAAAAATCATTCTCCTTTATATAAGAATGCAATTAAGAAATAATTCCTTACTGAAAAAGATTAGGATGGAGTCTGGAACTTGAACTCTTCACAGATATGCACAAGTCACAACCTTCAAATGCCAAAACAAAAACAAATTTTTATAGAAACCCAATTCTCAAACTAATCACCTGTTACTCCTAAACAAAAAAAAGCTGCTAATAGTTTGTTCTATAAAGCATCTAATATGTATCATAAAACTTGATATAATAATCAAGTTTTGCCGTTTATGCAAGAAAGAACTAAGGAAGTTTAAAAAAAAAAAAAAACTATTGGAGTATCCATTACCTTCTGCACCAATTAAGATGGTTTTGTAATTCCAAAATATGGTAAAGCCAAAGAGGATTTTGTACTTGTAAAAAAGACCAAGTAAAGTTAAGCTTCATAATGTACTTGAATTAAGGATAAACGTCATAAACCAGTAGACCATATGGGTCATCTTTGAAAGTTTAATGGGTCAGACAATTACAATTAGGTTAAGTCTTAAACAAATCAGCTGTAACTCAACTAAACTCAACTGATCAAATGCCAAATCAACTGTTAATCACAAAACTGAAAACTGAACCCTAAAATACAAAGCAAAAGTAGAGTTGGACTACTCAGATGTCTGATGATTACCTGTTCAGCTGTTAATTGTTCCCGAGTCGGTGAGTCCCGACGTAATCCCGACTTCCGTTGACCGTTCAGCCTCTTCGTTAATCGTCATCTTCATGTCGTTTGGTTTTCTTCGCAATGGGCGCTTGAACGACTATCTTCTCGAAAAATCGCTCCTCGAACCGCGTTCGGAAGCTCTGGCGTCTCCTCCTTATTGCCCTATTTCCCAAACATATATCGGCAGATGAAGAAAAGTGGGGACCCAAGGGGTGTGCCTCCGGTATTTATTTATTTTAGTCCGTGAATGAAAGCCCAACATGAAGCAGGCCATCGAGTTTTCAAGCCCAGAATATTAATATGTGTATAATAAGCCCCAAGCGTAAAAAATAGAAGGTCGATTTGGAGGCCCTAAGTTATATTGGGCTGATTGACCCATTGGGCCAGCCCTGGTTCTTTATATTGTGTAACATCACTATAACATGCCTTTGTCATATTTCTTTTTGAAAATTTTAATCATCTAATTTATGTATGTATGTGTTGTTAAATAAATTTGAAGACACTATGACGTGTATGTAACATTTATTTGAAAGGTGTGTAACATATATCTAACATGATTTTATTTTATTGAATTTATATGGAAGATAGCTTTTTGAAATTTACATTATGTTAATTTATGTATGCATGTGTTTTTGAATAAATTTGAAGTCACTTTGATGTTGTTACATTTATGTAACGTTCGTTGTAAAGGTATATAATATATATGTAACATGGTTCCATTTAAGTTTTGGAAAAACCGGTTGTACTGTTAGTTATTTGTTTTGTGTGTGTGTGTGTGTGTGTTTTTTGTGAGGATATATTAGAAGTGAAATAATCAATGTTCTTATTTACATAGATGTTACAAGTGTTACATATATGTTACATATAGTTACATATATGTAATCAAGTGTTGCAAATATATTACATATATGTAAGTTTTTAATGTCATTAAAATAATTCCTTTTACTTATATTTAACATTACATTTACGTTACTATAAGTGTAATTTTGAATGTCTTTAAAATAATTTCTTTTGCTAATAATTTATTGTTATGAAAGAAGATGTTAATCCCTCCAAGAAGCCAAAAACAGAGTAAAAATTTGGTGTTTGAGATGTCATTTTCACAAGTTAACAGAGATGTTTCTTTTGCGAATGTTTTCCACAATAGAGATGACAGTTGAAATATGATGGATCTTTGAAGCTTTGATGACATTCCTGCGATGATCATTGGAGTTTTTTAAATTTAAATCTCTAATGTTACATTGATGTTACATAAAAGTCACATACAAGTTATAATTTTAAATGTCTTTGAAATATTTTTCTTTTACATATATATAACATTATGTTACAAATATGTTACGTTAAGTGGAACTAGAGATGCATAAAAATCAGTCAACTAAACCAATATCGATTCTTAACCAGTTCGGAAACCAGTTTTTAAATCGATTTTCAGGTTCCAAGTTTCCTGAAACCTAAATTGTATTATATAACATCGTTATAACAAGGTAAAAAAGATGTTAAATTTTTAGGAACGGTTTAGTGATAATTTAACTACATATTTATAACGTAACATAAATGTAATACGTATATCCTATAACAAAAAACACACAAAAAAATAAAAGTTGTAAAAAATAATATTGGAACTAAAATGTATAATGTATAATCACTGTAACAAGGTAAAAGTAAAGTACTTTTTTATTAACTAGTTGTTAATTAAATAATATTAAATAATAGTATAATGTGTTATAAATAGTGAACAAGTAACATTAATTAATTAAATATATCATATCTTTTTTCTTGTTAATTGGAAAAGCACATGGCCGTCTCAAGCTTTTTTGGGGACCTAGACGAAATTTAAATTCGGGGTCATTCTCTCACACCTAATAGTTATGTTTAAAACCCTCATCTTTTATTCGGGCTTGAGACCGGCAACAATAAACTAAAAGTTTATACACGACGGAGTTATTTTTTTAATATATTTGTTAAAACTTAAATGTATAAATTATTTAAAAGTTTAATGTAGTTAAAATTTTTTTTTACATATTTGTAAAAATGGGTTGACGAGTGTTAATGGCTTCCAATCTTCTATGGCCGGTGTTAGGCTTCCAATCTTCCATGGCACTTCAATTCCAAAAACACTGAAATCAAAGAGATGACTCACGAGTGACTGCTCGTTTTTGGTGATTAGGGCGATGCCCTAAATCCCCAAATTTCTCTTGAACGATGATCTAATTTTTTGATGGAATGCTGATTTCCCAATCCCCCACGACTGCCCCCCTTTTTTCTCCACTCCAAAGCCTGAGCCTATCAACAAATTACCCATGACCCATTGAAAGCCTCCATAGTACAGTAACATATTATATATAAGCCCGATTGGTATTTTTATAGGTCTCTGTAATTTTTGGTGGCTTTAGGAGGAGGCATAGTCTCCTAAGCTCATTGAGCCAGCCCTGATGTGTTTGGGTGTATATACATGCGTTACATTACGTAATACAGAAATTTATAGACTCAATACTTGTAAACTTATGGGGCCAAAGAGATATTTTACAAAGTGAAGTGTCTTACTTTTGGTTGGTGATTAAAGCCACCGACACTTGTACTTGAGACCTCTTGATATAATTTAAAACCTATCCGTTGCATCTTGATAGTTCAATTAAAAGAAACGTATAGAGTTGTGATATGTCATTTATAAAAATTGAAACATAGATAAAAAATTTGGGACAATTACATGTATCCCCTATAAATTTCATTTATTACATATACATCCAATCCTAATTACATATATCCCCTCCTCTAATTCTAAAAATTTCAAATATACCCATTTTAATTAAAATGAATTAAAGAATTACTATTTTACCCTTACTTTAAAAAATTTATTATACCTATTTTATCCTTTCTTCAAATATACCCCTATTTTACGTTTTTCCCCTTTTTTAGTGTTTTTGCATCTTCTTTTTTTTTCGTGTCTTTTTTTTTTTTTTCATTTTTGATTGACAGAGTTGGAGTCGTATGGGGGAAGGAGATGAACGAATGTGGTGTTTACGTATGTGTGTTTGGAATTCAAAGGGTTACAACGTATAAAGACAGTAAATTTGGGTATATATGTATTTAATTTTTTAGTTGGGTATATATGTAATTAGACCTAAAAAAGGGGTATATATGTAATTAAATTTTTTATCTGGGTATATATGTAATTGGGGATATATGTAAATTATCCGAAAAATTATCGTGTCCCACATCTTATAATATATAAATCTTATAAAAGTAACCTAATAGAAAAAATAATAATAAAAGTAAAAAAAGGATAATTTAACAAAAAAATAAATTATAAGGAAAGTCAAAAGAAAAAAAACATTACGGTGGGTTCGAGCGTTTACACACCCTAAACAACAAATAAACGTTTATGACCCAATTGTTCCAACTACCAACAACCAATTACTGTTTGAGAAATCAAAAATTAAGACACAGAATGCAAATGCAGAAAAAATTGGGCATAAAAAAAAATTACCCTTTCGTGATTTCTTCCTGAATCCGGACTAGTCGACAGCCCTAAATCCCTAGATATCTCTTAGTATATACATGTGAATAATAACTACAAAAATACAATGTGAAAACCTTAACGGAAGTAAAGTAGTGGTTAAAATTGACAAGAGACAATCTAAACCTCTTAAGTTCAATTTTCACTTTGAGTAATTGTCCTTGAAAGTCACCGACCGGGGTTGCTTGTAGGCGCTTAGTCACGCATTGAGAGGGACCAGAGGTTTGCCATGAAAAGGAGTTTGCACGATCATCAAAAAAATAAACTATGTGAAAGTCATAACCACATCTTTGTGAAAAATGGTGCTTGCTGATTTTTTTTGAACGGCGAAGGTCTCAATCGTGTAACTCATTGTTTTCAGGCCATGTCACCAATGTATAGTTACCATGACCTCTCATTAGTCACCACAACCACCCCAGGAGGAAATCCCACTAAGAAAACCCCTGACCCCCCAGACCCCTTTTTGCTACGGGAGGGATTTGAACTCAAGACCTCCCATTTAGAAGAATCTTAGGGTACCATTGAAGCAATGCCTCTTTGGTGGTGCTTGCCGATTGACATGCTAATTTGTATTGTTGGGGATTGTAATGTAACAAATTTTTCTTTTTTAAAATCTTTTATAGTTCTAATAGAAGAATGACATATACAAATAACAAATTAATTATGATAACTAATAATAGTTAACAAGATTAGCATAAACAAAGTTAGAAAATAATATTAACTAGGATCTAGGACCCAAGCGTTACGACTGGTCTATTACACTAACATGAAAAATATTCATTTACACTATGTAGGAAACAATGAGAAACTTTTTTATTATAGTTCATGAGTTAGGAACGTTAATACTGATTTGAATATCATTATTTTTTAAATAAACAACTGGTGTTCCCCCGCATGTTGCGGCAGAAATTCTGTCATGATTCCGAATATCAGAAGATAAGATTGTGTTTGAAAATTTACCTAAACATTAGATTACAAAACAGAATTCTTATACTAATTAAATTCTTAAAGACAAACCTATTATTTGAAGCCATGTCTTCGTTTCAAAAAGAACTTGTATTTATACCCTTAACGCCAGTGATGTTGCAGTTAGTGTTATGACTCATTAATAATGTGACCATAAACCTATAAACAAATTCAAGCACAAAAAAAGCAACTCTAATTAGCAATAATTTAAAGAATTTGTTTATCAATAATTAGAATGTGTTTCATGAAATTTCTTGTTAATTGATATTGAAGTTAACCAAAAGCATTTAAGTTCATATTTGTTTATTACGTCAAAATTAAAACCAAGGCCGGCCCTGGAGAGGGGTGAGGTGGGCGACCGCCCTGGGCCTGACAATTTAAGGGTGGGTCACAAAATTTTACCTTTTTATATATTATATAAAAAATATATAACATCAATGTTTAAAAGGACCCATGGGTGGCCCAAAAGAGAGGCAATCCCGATCTCCGCCCCGGACCTATTTTTTTAGGGGGCACAAAATTTTTGATATATATGTAAATAAAGATTCATTAAAATAAGAACAAGTTGTAGAGAACAAAAAATAACCATTAAAAAACACAGTTTAAGGATACAAAAAATAATTTCTTCTAAAGTATAAAAAGTTAATTTCATATCCTTTAAACTAGGGGTGTTCATCGGTTCGGCTAATGGTTTATTCGGTATAATTTAATTAGTTTTCAATTTTTTCCCTAACCAAAAACCAAATAAACAGGTTAAAAATCGAATAAACCGATTAAAAATCAAATAAACCAGTTAAAAACAGATAAACCGAGTTTAACCTTATATATTATTAATATGATAATAAATTTAAAACTAAATTTGGTTTAATTGGTTAACCAAACAAACCGAATTAAAAAAAAATTGGAATGATAACCGAACCAAAAGCCGAAATTCGGATATAGTTAGGAACCAAACCAAAAACGAACTCAGAATTCAGTTCGGTTATTTTAGTTACGAATACGATTCAGTTTTTTTCAGATACGAATGCGGTTCATGGTTTTTTTAGCTACGAATACGGTTCGGTTTTCTGTTTTCTGTTTTCTTAAACACCCATACTTTAATATTTGAATTCACTAGATGACTTTTTTCTTGCTCGTCCTAAGTAGTTCAATTCTCAGGACCGTCTCTGATTAGCACGTTAATGTAACAAAGGTGATAAAGCTCAATCTAGCAACATAGTACCTAATTAAAGATTATCAGCCTTGAAAGCATATATTCAGTGTTTGAGATACCGGCAGCGGTATTTCATTATTCTAAATTGTTTTTAGGTTTGGTGTACAGTTTTTAAATTTTTGATATACACATTGATGCATTTTTAGTTGGATGTCTACTTGAGTACTTTAGACTTCAAATTGGGTATGTAAAAGGCCATAATCTTACAAGTTTGCTTTACATTACGCATCTGTGTGACTCTATATATGATGATGCAGTGTTAGCCATTGTTAACTTAACCTTAAAAGGTATGGGCAAGTCCCATCTTGATTGGATTGGTAGTGAAACAAGTGATGTAATTTAAGTGGTATACAAGTAAGTTTATATGAAGATGAATTTGAAAGAGTTTAACTTGTTTCTATTATATTATTATAACTTTAAGCACTTTTGTATGACATAAATATTTAATGAATATTCTCACGGAACCAATCATACTCCAAGCCAACATTGGCAATCATCTAAAAGTGAGGAGGAAGTTGAGCCACAGACACAAGAGCAGCAATCATCTGTAATGGATATGGTTCTGATTTAGAAAGTCAACATCCACCAAATGACACCTCACGTGATACAAGTCAACCGACCAGACCCCAAGTAGATCTGCCACTGCTGCAAGCTGCCCCACTTAATAATGTTCATATGTCTCAAGCTACAAATATGCAAAATGCTGATAAAAATCCAACTCAAAAGATAGGACAAACCCCAGAAGATGAGTCTCAGGTTCAAAAGAATGGTTAATCAGCAATCGGTGGCAATAGGTCGGCCTGCTAAGCAGGTCCCTTTTGCACTGCTGCTCCCTGTTATAGAACCACAACTTGACAAAAGCAACTTCAGAGTCCATATGTTGGATTAAGGGTATGATTTAGGGGTAACAATCTTTATTCCCAGAGCAATAACATTAAAATGGCAGTCTTTCATTTATAACATTTTTGTTTGGAAGTAAAAATTGGTTTAGCAATCAATATGTTGTCTATGAATAGAATGGAGTTTAATAATACGTTGCTTTATGTATGATTTATTATCAACTCTTTATTTTTATTTCAAGTGTGAATTTAAAACAGTAGGATAATAATGCTCAAAGACCGCGATTATTGGAATACCAATTAGGTTCACATTGAGTCCACAAGTCTTTAGTGTTAATACTATTAAGCAAGAGAGGGATCAACCATTTCCAATGCATGTTCTTGGCAAACAACATATGCCCTTTCCACAATCATCTTTTGCAAATTATGGAAATACTATTCTAGTCCAAATATAAATGTCTTTACAGTCTTTTAAACACCAGACCATGATTTACAAATGACCCAGTTCAAAATATGTTTAACGATATGATTTCACAAGTAGTTGTGGGTTGTACCAAAATTCAGGCCTATCTATGCATAAAGATGAGAGTCTTATGTCATCAATGACTTATGCAAAACAAGAGCCCTTCGATCAGATGAATGATCCACAACATAAATCCAAGTTGTCAGCACCACAGGGTCCGTCTTCAGTCTCCTAAAGTCATGCTAGGATGATTCTTTAAAATGCATAAAAACACACTACTAGACGGGTATAAAACTAGTTAGTTAGGTTGATTGATGCATAATGCTTAATTTTAAAGCATACCTAACATTTAAAAATGCAACATTTTGTACTTTTACTTGAATAATTAAAGAAAAAACTTAATTAAAAACCCACATTGGTAAACAACAGAAGAAAAAAACTGAAATAAAACAAAACAAAAGCATTAGTAAAAAAATACCTGATAAGAGAACCTACTTGCTCTTAATTCTCAAAATCTACCAACCCTTGTATCTTTAATTTAAAGTGCTTTATGTCCTTTAAATATCAAAACTTAACCTTTTTAGAGTGTAAATAAAACTATCAACCTACAAATACAGTAGTTGATTCAATCATCCAAACATTATAGAACAATTAAAATCCAATGTAAATTCAAAATTATATATCCAAAAAATTCAAAATCTAAATGGTAACCCTGAAGTTTGATTGAACAAAACAATACAACTGAAACCTTTAACTTCGAACAGGAGCACTTATGTGTCAACAATTTGCACCATTTTCGGTGCAAAGATGTAATTTCAGCTAAGAATATATAAACTTGCGTTAGTAAATCTGACATGAAGAACAAAACCACAACATTTTATTAAACAACCACTCAACCAAGTGAAAAATAAACTATGCATAAATGGGCCTTTGCACGAAACCAAAACATAGCCTTCAAGATCCAAAATTTCCTAAAAACCTTACGCCAAAACACTACCCAAATGAAACATATAGCCATACCATGGATGATAAACTTTAAAAATAATTTAAGCAATGAAAATTAGATGCACATTATGTTTGAACTCTGGATTTAACCACAACAAAATCAAACAAACAACCTTCAATCTACTCATGTATACCAAACACCATGCATGAAAGGTATATTTAACATGAAATTAGATAAAATCAAATGCACAAGTCCTCTTATTTCCACTATTTAATTCAAGGGGTTTAATGCCAGGAATACAAACCTATTCCAACATCTAGGAATATACCAATCCCTTTAATATTACACGACCAACACTATCTCTGTATAATAAACTAAAGCAAAGCAAATGAAATAATAATAATATGTATAATAAACTAAAACAAATGTAGCAATAAAAAATCAATTGAACCACAGATGAAGAAAGAAAAATAGTTCGAATAAATATTCAAACACAGAATAAAAGCAAACGAAATTAAGATGTCAATACAAATTCAAGAACATAACATAACATACCTTTTCTTATAATTCATCTTCGTAACCCACTCAGCTATAACATCAAACCAAATTATATCACATCTTTACTCAGACAGACATATTTCAAAACCAAACGTTATCTTTTCCACACCTCAAATATTTTTATAATACTATAGTAAACAGTTAAACACACTTAAATTCTAGATTGTTAGAAAACGTACACAAAAGGAAAAAAAGTTAGAAAAAGTAAATCACAAAGTGAATTATGAAACAGAGGTCCCTATCAGCCTGAAATGTATCAAATATTTTACACCTATCACTTGATATTATTATTAATGTTGATATGCGTTGAGGAGTATATTATGAAAATACGTATAAAAGTTGTATTGTGGATGATCAATTAATAAGACATATGATATCAAATGCTAGTTGGTAGGCTCGGATAGAAATTAGTCTATCATCATAGCCTAGATCTGTGAAACATCAAACCGGCCAAAGCAAACCCTAAACGACCATGGCTGCAATTCCTTTTCGGTTGCCTAGCCAAAAATCGACACAAAATCTGAACAAAAAGACACTATCGCCGGCAAAGAAGAAGGAATGCGACAACATGAAACCTAGTCCATCTTCATAGCCTCGTATATGTAAAACATTGAACCAGCCAACACAAACCCCAACCGACCATGGCGTTATGAATTGCCTAGCCACAAATCAAGCGACACAAAATCCGAACAAAATATTTGAATACCCTAACCTGGGCCTTTGCGTAAGCCAACCAAAACGCCAACACACCTACTCTCTCGAATGGCCACCTTTCTCTCTCTACAACGTCGCCATTGGATTCCTAGTCGGAAATCGGACCACATAAAGCCAAAGAAACCGACAGAAACGCCAGATATAACACCAGAGAAAGGTGGAGAAATCGGCTTAAATCACAACAAAGTGAGAGAAATGGATGGTAGACGGAGAAAATAAGCATCTAAGTGTTGTAAAACTCAAGATCAACTCAAACTCGATCACTCGGGCCTGCTCGAACCAACTCGGCCAAAAAAACTTAGTTCAACTCGGATTACATCGTCAAACTCGGATCAACTAGGCCAACTCGGACCAATTCGGTTTTTCGTTGTTTTTTTTACCGATTTTCCCTGTTTTTCCCTAATTTTCATTGTTTTTAATCAATTACTGTTTGATTTTTCCTATATGTATTTCATTTCTATTGATATTTACTTTATATGTTATATATAGTAGTAAACATATGATATTTAATATATATATATATATGTATGTATATAACTTTTAAAAATTATTTTTTTATCATTTACAGTACTCCCTGCTTAAGCCGAGTCTCGCAACTCCTCAGTTGACCGACCTGACAGCGCTTAGCGACGTCTCCAACCATAGTGTAGTAGGAAATGAACAGTAAATATAAGAGGGAGGAATATGTTGGTTTTTAAACTATATATAAATATGAGACAAATAATCATAACAAACTTACATCGTAAATTAGAAGTGGGCGAATCAGATTTTTTTTGGAATTGGTTCTGGTTCCAAACGGTTCCGGTTTCAAACGGTTCTGGTTTTTGACCGGTTCCAACCGGCTTTTGGCCGGTTCCGGTTTCGATTTGGCCGTGTAAAGGTGGAACCAGTTTCGCCTTTTCCGGTTCCGATTTCTCTAAGAATCCAAAACCGTCGGTACCATCTGTTCGGATTTGTTCGGTTTCGGTTTTGATTCCAGGTTTTTTGCACACCTAAACAGTTATGTAATGGGTCCCAATAAGACTGCTCATTTGCTAATTGTCTAGACAAAAAAAATATTTTTATAACTAAAGAATTTTATTTTTTATTTTTGGAAAATTTCACCAAATAGTATTTAAATTTTTCTGGTGTTATATAAGATCACTAGTTTATTGACCTGTGTATTACACATGATTGTATTAAAAATAAGCATTACAAAGAAATCATGATAGAAAATTAGATATACAAATAATATAAAATTTTTAAAATATGAAAATAAAAGTATATTTTATAAATATCTAAACATCTTTTTAAACAATACAAATAAAAATAATATTTAAAATTTTGAATTTTCAAAATTATTAATTGAAAATGTAAAGTTTGAAATGATTAGATTTTCATTAATATTTTAAAATATGAATATTAATTGTATTTCTTTAATTTTGGAAATTTGACTTTATTGTATTAAATGAAATTAATTTCTAAATTTGTTAAATATGCCATATGGATAGCCTATATATATGCCACGTGTCAAATGTGATGTGGATAAGCTAAAATAACGACACGTGGCGTATTGTTATTCTTTTATTATATAGTATAGATTCAAAGATTTTTTGTTTTTTTCTAAAGTTATTTAACTTTTAGTATGTGTTTTAGCTATGTGTATTTTTTTTTTTAAAATTGTTTAAATTTTTTAAAATTAATTAAGGCAAATGAAACATATATGAATCTTTATTTATAATAATACAAACATTTTTTTGTAACTAACTTGAAATAATATTTAATCGTAAATAAAACAATTCAAGAATTAATAACAAAGCTTCATAATTGTTAAGTTTAAGTCAAATTTAGAAAAAAATAATAACTAAATACTAATAAATATTCATAAATGTTTCATTTGTCTTGATTAACTATATGATTGAACACATAATAAAAGTTGAGGGACTTTAAAAAAATAAAAAAATTTGGATGACTTTATTAAAACACCTCAAAGAAACCCAAACTATATTAAGATCTTGATTTAAACATGAAATCTTTTCGTCTTAAACCCTTATCCTTTACTTTTCTATACCGTCAACCTGCCCATAAGCATGTTGGTTTACAGAAGTGACCGGATAAGAAAAGGAGTAGTCTTTATCTGATGGTTGCTCTGAATTGGAATTTATTAGCCAAATTAAATATAAATTTTGTTCTAGAAATATAAATTTGAAACTAATACGCAAAATTTATTTACAATTAGAGCAGGCAAAACAAATATATGATAAGTGTGACATTCCGACTTTTCAAGTTAACATTATTAATCAAGAACTAATAGAATGGCACAAAAGTCACACAATGTCAAACTAGAGGGACTGGAATTGAACAAATGTGTATACAAACACCTAAGCTATAGGGATTAAACTTGTAATTGTGTCAAAATACCAATTTTGACTTTTGAAGGTCAAAATTTTGAGCCTACCAAAAATGTCAAAGAAGTGATTCATTTGATTTGAGGAGTTTTTTTTTCTTTTATAATCACTCTATCTCACTTTAATTTTTATTGGCAACCAATGTGAGACAAAGTGAAAAGATAAAAAATATTTAGGTTAGATTTAAAAAGTTGTATCATGTGCTATACGAGTTATAAAACTCTTAATTCTAAGAGATTTAATAAAATTACTATTTTGTCCTTCTAATATGTATTATATAGTAGTGTATGTGTATGTGTGTATATATATGTGCAAATTACAAAATAATTTCTAGATATGGTGACAACAATATATGCTAATATTTTGGTGATACGATTCATATTAATTAAACAAAGTGAAAATTTTAATTAAAGAAATAAAGTAAAAGATTTGAATTGTAATTAAGTTCACCCCAAGAATTGAAGCTTTGCTTGACATTTGATAACTTCATAATAACATTTCTTCTGGTTATCTACAATCTACTTGACTTAACGTTACTTCATTCATTGATGATGATGATAGTAAAGGAAGAATTGAGATGGAGTTAATTTCGCTATCTTGAATAAAGAAAGCCGGTTTTTTGGGTGAAGGAAGTGAACCTTCACCACTTAACATCCCAACCACAGTTGGCGTGTTGGGTCTATCTTCTACTCTTTGTTGCACACACAATAGACCAACGTGTACTGATCTCAACACCTCATAAGCCGAATAGGACGCACTTATGCATTCATCGATTAGATTCAGAGACTTGCCTTCTTTGTATAGTCTCCATGCCTATATCACATACATATAAGTGAGGTTAAAACAATTGTGATCGAACCATTGAGCTAAAAGTGAGATCTGAATGAATGCTCTTAGGATAAAATTAAGAGAGGTTTCTGTTGTTCCTCATTGTTTGACGGTTCTTGTTTGAACACAAACATACATGCATGCGTGTATCCGAAAGGTGCATATTATATTCGGGTATATAATTTCTTTTTAACAAAATGATGATGATATTCAAAACACTTACATGTCCAAGAAGGTTATCAGCATGATCTTCATGAACAAAACCTCTATTTTTCTTCCCGCTTATAATTTCTAGTACTAAAACCCCAAAGCTGAAAATATCCGATTTTACAGAGTAAACGCCATTTGTTGCATACTCTGGAGATATGTAGCCCCTGAATCAACAAACATAATACATATGTATAAATAAAAAGTATTAAAAGGTCATAATAAACATTTAGGATTCTTACAAAGTTCCCACGACTCTCTTTGTATTTGCTTCACTCTCATCTTCTTTAAACATTCTGGCCAAACCGAAATCTGATATCTTTGGATGCATCAAATGATCAAGTAAAATGTTACCTGCTTTTAAGTCCCTGTGCACAACTTTAAGTCGGGAATCTTGATGAAGATAGAGAAGACCTCGAGCAATCCCTTGAATTATTTGGAAGCGTTGTGGCCAATCAAGTAATGACCTTCTTGAATCATCTGCTCAATACATAACAACTTAAACTATATGCATTGTATTTCTTATGCCTCGCAAAATGGGCGGGTTGGGTTGGGTAACGGGTCAAAACGGGTGCTGGTTAGGATGAGTGCGGGTCAAGATGGGTTTTAAGCAAAATCCGTTTGGGTTTAAACGGGTCACTTTATAAAAAAATCAATTTCATTCAAGTTAAAATGAGTTGTAACTAAACAAATAGTTTATTTGAATAATTTTAATGATTTTCTCATTAATTATATTATCTATTATTATTATAATATTATCTATTGAAATCCATTATGTTCACATTGTTTTTAAGTTGCCCATCTTGACCCGCTTTGTGTTAAAATGTTACCCATCTCAACCCATATTATGTCACCCATTTCAACTCAAAATGCAATAATTGTTTACCCAATTCTATCTATTTATCTAGCTTGTTATGGATGAAGATTACCAAGTATAGTATTTCTTCTCACTTAAAATTTTTTATTTTTTATTTTTAGGATTGTAAAAGAGCCCAACCAAATAAAAAACTGTCGAGGCTGCTGTTAGACATATATTCATATATTAACATTTTATCATCGTCTTGAATGCAATATCCTATGAGCTTCACAAGATTCCTATGTTGAAGTTTAGCGATGCATATGACTTCATTTTTGAACTCATCAAGCCCTTGTTGAGAGGTCTTTGATAGCCGCTTCACTGCAATCTCTTGTCCTTCTTCAAGCACACCCTGCAGGTGGATCAATCCTTAAATTATTACCAATACATGCATGCATGCAGATTCAAAATCCCAACAACAACAACTACCTTACCCAGTATATTCCCACTTTTCAGTAGGGTCTGGGGGAAGGATAGATACAAACCTTACCCCTATCCCAATTGGGATAGAGATGTTGCTCCGAAAGAGTCCCGGAATAAAACTTAACTTAGTTTATAGTTATTATTAATATTTGTAATTTAGTATAAAACTCTAGAGGGTCAATCCTATCATTCTGCAAATTATGCATATATATCAATCGTATCACTCTGCAAATTATAAAGAATCAAAGCAGCAAATAAAGTATGTATACAACACCCTCCAGTTCCTACAGACCAGAGATCAACAGCAAAATGAAATTTCTATCAAACATATAAATTCTAATTGTCACCGTATGCTACTTGCACATGATTTTAACCAATTGCAGAAAGCAGGTTCGTTTTTTTAATTTCTGGTTTTAATTCTAATCGCATTGCATATAGCAGGTCAGTGTTTTTAATTTCTGTTTCTAATGGTAATCGAATTGCAAACAGCAGGATTTATTTTCTGGTTAAGTTTCTGGTTTCATTTAACAGTATGTTGATGTTGTTTTGTTTTTGGTTTCGTTTAACATGATGTTGATATTGTTCTGTTTCTCATTTCTTTTTACTAAATGTCTTCTCAAGGTGATGCTAGTTGTCCAAAATCCAATGTGGGTAAAGGATGCCAGATATGATACAAAAATTTATCATTGCATCATTTTGTAGAGTTTTGAACTCCATTCTTCAACAAGTAGGCAATGTGTTTGATTCCATTGAATATTCTTTTGACAAGAGCATAATCTAATATAAAGATTGGGGAGGTATAAAATTCGAAGCTGTTAAAGAATTCAAACGCCAAAGGATCTTAATTCTAGGAACAATAGGAAGTCTCATGCTAGAAATTTTAAAAATTGAAGCTAATATTCAAGAAAATATATGAGTAGATTTATACTATGCAGAAGGGTCTTGGGATAAGCTTAAATAAGTTTGAAGGTGGTAATGCATGCTCAGGTAAGTTGATCTACATTTCATCTTAAACCCAATGGCATGGCTCAAAGGGGCTCTTTTGAGACAAAATACTTGAAAGATGATGTTTAGTTGTCCATGATGCAGACATATGCGTTGCTAAATAGCCTAAATGTTAAATTAGAGAAAATTGCTGAGTATGTTGGTGACCTCCTGATGTTATTGGATACTAGAGGTGGCAATTTTTACCCATGTTGAAGGAAATGGGTTTGTTTGGGTAAACAATTGTAATATAGTGGGTTGAAATGAGTAACATCATACTATTGAATGAGTTGAGATGTGTAGCACTTAAACACAATATGGGTCAAGACGGGTAACCAAAAAAGTATGCAAATGCAATGGATTCAAACATTTAGAATGATTAATATAACATATTTGATGAGAAAATCACTAAAAATTATTCAAATGAACTATTTGCTTACTTATATCACATCTTAAGTAAAACTAAATTGACGTTTTTTAAGAATAGTCCATATAAACCTGAACTGATTTTTGCCTAAAATCCGTTCTGACCCGCACCCATCCTGACCCGAACCCATTCTGACCCGTTATCCAACCCGACTCGACCCGCCCAGCCCATTTTTCCGGGCATATTGGATACTGATCACTATTTTAGTACAAAATAACAGATCCATTCCAAGAAAGACACTGTAGCAAAAGAATTTTAAGGTACTGTTGTTACAACTCTTTAGTAGGTTGTTATCTATTGTTACTAATCATAGAATTCTACACTATTTTTTGTATGGAATGGTTTAGGCTGAGACTTGTCATGTTTTGCTCATTTTTTTTTGTATGGATTTTATTGCAAGTGCTGCAAATGTTCTTTATATGTAAGCATCTTCTACCTACATTCACAATATAACTAAGTTCTTTGTATCACTCTGCAAAATTATAAACAATCAAAGCAGCAAATATAGTGTGCAACACCCTCCGATTACTACCCGAAATCAACAGCAAAATGAAATCTCTATCTTCTCCAGATTCTTAGCCTCCAAGAATGCCCAAGCAAATCAATTCTAATTGTCATTGTATACTATATGAACATGCAGATTCAAAATCCAAAATTGTTTAATATGAACATGTCATTTACCTTGTAAACTGGTCCAAACCCGCCTTCTCCCAGCTTGTTGCTGACCGAAAAGTCGTTGGTAGCCCTAGAAATTTTAGATAAGCTAAACAGTGGAACCTCTGCACTTCCCATTTGGCTGCTTCTCTCTGCATCTGATCTATTCTTCCATTTTCTCCTAATGTAGAGTGACAATATGAAAGTCAACATGGCTGATATTGACAAGGTAACTACAACGACTACTTCTTTCTTTTTGTGGAAGCTTGAATCAGGATCTGGAAGATAGTAAAGTAAAAGGTCAAAGGAAACATTATTTTACAACAATAATCAAACAACAGTTATGTCTTGCCTAGACAATTGATCTGACCTTTTAGTTTGTAGATCATATTTATCTAAAATATACATATTGATCAAACAATGAGACGTATTTAAATACATAGCTTATATAATTAAAATGCATTCATTTGCTAATTAATGTTATTGGCTTAATTACTTGGTAATTCTGACGCCGCAAGTCTAACATAAAGATCTTGCCCATTTTGTGAGTACACTCGGACATCAATCAAATCCCCAAACCATAGCAAGCACCCCAAGCTACCTGTAGTGATGTTTGATTTTGCATAGGCGGTGCACGAGCAATCGTTCTTGCAAGCTACCTCACATTCTTGTAGGCTCATGTTGCCTCTAAAGACTGCATTCTCTGTATCTGGCAATTTCATGCTTAAAAACTTTAGAAATCCATCTCCATGCCCACAATCCAAGGCTATGCTTCGCCTACAAACACTTGTACGATTATGATCTGGGCTTGTTGAGGGTTTTCGTTCAAATCCTTTCAAGCACCCACAGTAAGGAGAATTGGCAGTATTACAGCTTCCATAGGGGCCACATATTCCATAGTTATCACAATCATCTGCTGGTAAGCTGATACTCTGGATCCATTCTTCATTTGGAAGATTTTGCTGCAAGACCCCTAATTTTCCACCAGGAGTTACTACTGTTCTCAATGAGAATGTGGTGGCATTGACATTAGCCACAGCAGCCAAATACATCCCCTTCTCATTCAAAACCATATAATTACTATATGCTGGATAAACAGCATCAGGAGAAATGAGTGGCAGGCCCGAAAATGTTATGCCATTATACGGTCCGATCCTAGTTTCAATAACAGAGCTTCTCCTAATGTATAACTGTTGATATTTACCCTTAGTCATTTGAAATCTTAATGTATACTCACCTGGGGAAGGATCGTCAGCACTCCTCCATGATGTCAGATATGTTTCTCTTCCAGTTGTAAAGTTCTTGCCTGCCTTCATTCCTGGTAAGTAGGTATCTCCAGGGTAATCAAAACTTTGCCAAATCAAACTTTCATTTCCATTCTTGATTACCAGATTGCCTGTATCCAGAAGTTGTGCTACAAGATTAATATTTGCGCCCGATGCCGAGGAGTTGGATGACCATATAACTCTGCCACTACTGTTAACAAGATTCAGGCTCCCTTGGTTGTCCAGTTTGAGCACACCCGAGGTGTCTGTAAGTGGAGTTTCACGGTTCGCAACCCATGCAAACGTTGGTGATAAAGAGTTTGCAAACAATATCCCCAGGTACCGATTTTTTGAGTTTCCCGGGCTAAAGAAACCAAGTTTGAATTTTGCATTCCCTGAAACAATGGTATCACCGTCTGTGATGTTTTGATGCAGAGAGATGGTGTCTTGTGATCTACAACTTGTACTTATCATTAGATGAAGAAAGAAGAAGGTGAGACAATGGGTTTGATTCATATCCACACGCACAGATGCTTTAACAACTTGATCGGCATAAAGCTGAATATTCAGGCCCCTTTTCAGTAGGGGGTGATGGTCATTTTAGGGGGGCATGAAATTAAATTTTTTTTTATATATTATATATAAAAAAATTATATAAAAACTATAAAACATCAGGGTTTATGCTACAATACTTTGGTTTTGTTAATTCTTTTAACAATTATATTCTTATAATTAACTTTTTATATATAAATTAGTCAGTTATTTTTTTAAGAGGATCAAAATTTTTTTTCTAGACCCTGGTCTCAAAATATTTTTTTATTCTTAAGTTCGGCTCTGGTGAAAATTTATTTGGGCATTGACTGTAAGATACTAAATTCAACTAAATATTCTAATTAAATCACATATTTTAGTGGTTTGAGTCTTGCCAACGCGCTTTTTCCTTGAATGGGTCAAAATACACAAGCATTTGGTGTGGAAAAATCCTCACTACGGAAAGACTAGTATACCATTAGGTGGGGAATTACAAAATGAAGAGCACAAGAAAACTAATCATCAAAAAAAAAAAAAAAAAAAAAAAAACTAATCATTAGGGGTGAGAAGGAAATGGTTAACAGAATCCAAACATAAATAATCGATAAAACCAAACCGAAATAACTGATTGAAACTAGTAACCGGCAATTTCGGTCTTGTTTTTTTAGAAACCAAAATATAGTTGTGTATCGGTTATACCTTGTTCCGTAACTGAACACATATCAGCAACAGTGGCGTACCCATGTGTTGGGGGTGGGGGGCAGCCGCCCCCTTGAATTTTTTTCCCAGCAGTATATATATGTTAAAATCCTGATCGCCTCCTTTAAAATTTTGCAATCGCTCCCTTAAATTTGCAAAATTAGACTTGTGTTGAAAATTTAAGTGACACTTAAAATTGTTTTCTGTAGAAAGAGTTACTTAAAAAAGTCTGTGTAGATGTTTTTGATTGATTTTAAAAAATAAAACCCCTAGAGAACAACTAGGTTGACAATCCTGACCTATAACAAGATAGGTAACTTAAAAATTATGTGAATATAATAGATTCAAACGGGTAACAATGATAAATAATATGTTTGATGAGAAAGTTACTAAAAATTATTCAATTAAACTATTTGTTTAATTACAATTCATTTTAACTTAAACGAAATTGATGTTTTAAAAAATGGTTCATTTAAACTCAAACTAATTTTGCTTAAACCTCATCCTGTCCTGCACTCATCCTAATCTACTGTAAATTTATAAAGGCTGGTGCTCTCCAAAACTTTTTAAGTCCTTGTGTAAATTCCATTTAAGTCTTGAACACTGTAAAGTCAAACAGCCTTCGGAAGGAAGGAATTAACCTTCGGAAGAAACATTGCTTCTGAAGGTTAACTATTTCCTATCGAAGGCTTACACAAAAGTGAAGCTTCCGACACTCTCCTCAGCACTTAAAGAATTACAACTTCAGAGCTTCCGATGACAAGAGCTTTCGAAGACTTAAAGCTTCTGAGGAACAGCAGCTTCCTTGTACATAGACTTCCGAAGACTTTATTTTGACAAAGATTCTATACACTTGTAGAAATAATCAGAGCTACTTTCTCCTTTGAAGACCAACACAGTAGACATTCTCATGACAGTCAGTAGCTCAGAAGATTTGTCATAACTACAGAGATACCTTTACATTAATTCATTTTGTAGTCTAGGTATTTATTGTAAAAGTCAATAGAGTCTATTGTATTAATTGTAATTAATATGGCTTGACCTGTCAAGTCCATAACAGAAACTAGTTTTAGCATTAGTTTGTTTCTAGTATTTTGTCTAGCTTTGTATCCCTACGAGGATACAACTGTAGGTCTTAGTATAAATATGTTCACTTGTTAGTTAGCAATGTATGAGTGTATGCTTGAGCTAAGTGTTGTTAAGCTTGACAATTGAATGCAATATACTTTGACCTTGAACTTATAATTGTTTTCTGTATTGTGTTTCAATCTGTTTTACAAACTAAGTTGATAGAATTTCCGCAACTATCAACTTTGTAGAAGATAACTTGTGATAAGTGTAGTGTAGATTACATAACCCGATCCAACAAGTGGTATCAGAGCTTTGGCTCTTTAACTTAAGCAACTAACCATTCTTAAGTTACCGTTTGTGTATCTTTTACTACTCTTTGTTTTCCAAGCTACCTTTAAGTCACAATGACCACCATCAGCAAGCATGACACTGAGAATGGTACTCTCAATAAGCCTCCCATGTTTACTCCTGACGATTATGATACATGGAAGGTCAGGATGGAGGGTTTTATCAGGAACCAAGACTTCAAACTTTGGAAGTCAGTTCTTGAAGGACCGTTCATCCCAACTATTGCTGCTGCAGGCACCGGTGGAGCACCTGTGCCAAAAGATCCATCTTTTATACTCTGATAAGGACTACAAGAAGATGGAGGTAGATTCGAAGGCATTATGGCTGATCCAAATGGCGATTCCCAACTTAATCATACACGCATTTAAGAAATGCAAATCTGCACAGAAGCTGTGGAACTCTCTGCAGCAGATGTATGAGGGATCCGAAGATGTCAAGGAAAACAAGAAAGACATGCTGAAACAGAAGTTTGAGAACTTCTATCAAGAGAACAATGAGAAGATGGCTTCTCAATATCTGAGTTATGTCCAGTTAGTTGACGAGTTGGTGGCTGCAGGTGTAAAGATGGAGAAATAGGACGTTATAAGAAAGATTCTTAGATCACTTCCACAAGCGTGGAACATCTACTCTGTTGCCATACGGAGAACAAAGAATCTGAGAACTTTGAAGCTTGGGGAACTATTTGGTGTACTCAGTGCATACCAAATGGAAATTGATGCACAAGAACCTAGATCTTCCTCTGTACCCTCAGGTTCAGCAGCCCTATATGTACCCATTCATAATCCACCATACCATAATTATCAACCCATATACCACTCAACTTCCACACCCATTGTCACTTTTCCTAAAACCCCTACTCCATCAACCTCCCACTCAAACCCATTCACTAACTCAACTCCACTGCTTACTTCAAGCCAATGAGCTTTTATGGCTGAAGAAACCAACTATTTTCATCTGTGCCAGGAAGAATCATATGGCATTCCTGCTGATGATCTTGAGGAGATGGACATCAATTACCAGATGGCCATGATTTCCTACAGGGCAAAGAAGTTCTATCAAAAAACTGGTAGACAGTTTAAGAAGCACAACATGAAGACCGGGTTTGGTCTAGACAAGTCCAAACTAAAATGCTTTAACTGTCAACAACTGGGGCACTTTGCCAGAGAATGTAAATCCACAAGCTCTCAGCCATCAACATCAGAACAACATGATTTTTCAGATTGGAGCTTCCAAGATGAGGATGCATCTATCTCCAACAGTGCCCTGATGGCCAACGACTCAACCTCTACATTCAAGGTAACTGAAGATATGTGTTGGACATACACAAAGTTGCTCAAAATGATGATCTCTCTGATCTGAACCCCACTTCCTCAACATGTTCATCTGAGGATGATACTCCTACTATTTTGGAAAACGAAAAACCTGCTTTGAAAATTAAGAAAAGAAATAAGAAAAATAAGAAACCTTCATCAGTTTTTGTGGAGTACCTCTTCATATGAATATGTTACTTGTCCTTCTGACAAGTCCCATAGAGCCAGATCAGAAAACAGAAATGCAAGCACCTCTAAAACTCGGAAAAGTCATCCAACCAAAAGTCCTTCTGGTAACTCCAAGACAGAACAATCTAGTTATGTGAAGAATAGTTCAGCTTATCTCAAAAGAGAAAAGCTTCAGAAGTCAACAAATGGTCAACGAATGTGTCTGATGTGAGGAGACACAAATCACTTTACTGCTGAATGTTACTATAATCCAAGAAGAAGAATGCATTCAAGACCACAGATGAGAGGAAGTAAAAAGGGATGTTGGAAGAATACTGCACTTCCATGAGAAGCAAGTCAATCAAGCAACAGAAGAAACAGTTGGAATCAAGTACTTCTGAAAATAGGAAGAGACAAGGCAAGAAGTCTTCCAAAGGAAAGAAAGCATCGGAAGCACATGTAAAGAGTGCTTCTGACAAACACAAGAAATCTCATTCCTTCAGAAGAAGAAGAAAATCAGAAGAAAAGCCTCACTTGACAGCGAAAACCAAACCATCGGAAGAGAAAGCAAAAGTGTCTTCCGATGGTTGCTAGAAGAAGCAAGCTCTTCCGAACACTTCCAAAGTCAAGAAAATCTGGAGAAAGAAGGAAACATCTGAATCAACTGTTCAGCCACCTGTCCCACCAGAAGCAAGCTCATCAGCTGTTCCACCAAGAATGATGTCAAAGAAATTTGTATATAATGATGCCAATGGAAAACCCAAGACCACATGGGCTTGGGTTCCCATCAGGAACTAATTCACTTCTGGTCATGTGCAGGGACAGCAGGAATCAAAAGGCAACTTGTGGATTGTTGACAGCGGCTGTTCCAGGCACATGACAGGCAACAAGACTCATCTACACAAATATGAACCATTCTTTGGAGGGTCTATTGCATTTGGAAGTGATCCGGTAGGAGGTTATATCACAGGTAGGGACACAATCACTAATGGCAAGGTATTGAGAATGTGCATTTTGTAAAGGAATTAAACTATAATTTACTGAGTGTATCACATGTGTGTGACCAAAAGCACAACATGTTTACTGAGCATGAATGTATTGTCCTGAAACCAGGATTTGTTGTTCCTAATGATCAAATTCTGCTCAGGGCTCCAAGAAGAAACAACATGTATATGCTGGATATGAGCACAACTACTCCACTCAGTAATATAAGCTGCTTTGTCTCAAAAGCTTCACTTGATGAATCATCTCTTTGGCATAGGAGACTTTGTCATGTAAACCTTAAAAACATGAATAAACTTGTCAAAAATAACTTAGTAACTGGTTTACCAACAAAAGAGTTCATCTGTGTTGATAAATGTGTTGCCTGCTTGAAAGGGAAGCAACACAAATCATCTCGTCATGCCAAAGAGATAAATTCTATAACAACAGTCCTGCATTTGCTTCATATGGACTTGTTTGGCCCTACAAGTGTTAAAAGTCTAGGTAGAAAGTCATATTGCTTGGTGATCACTGATGATTTCTCTCGGTATACCTGGGTATTCTTCTTGAGTACCAAGGATGACACTGCTGAGATCTTAAAATCATTCATTCTTAGAGTTAAGAATGGGAGTGACCATCATGTAAAAATCATCAGATCAGATCAAGGAATAGAATTCAAAAACCATATTTTAAATTCTTTTTATGAATCTAAAGGTATTACAAGACAATTCAGTACTCCTAGGACTCCACAACAAAATGGTGTTGCTGAGAGAAGGAATATGACACTAATTGAGGCTGTAAGGACCATGTTGTCTGATGCCAAACTTCCAATAAATTTTTGGGCAGAAGCAGTCAACACTACCTGCTATGTTCAAAATAGAATATTGGTGGTTAAGTCACATGGTATGACTCCTTATGAAATTTGGCATAAGAGAAAGCCATTTATTGGTTTTCTTAAACCATTTGGATGTCAATGCACCATCTTGAATACTAAAGATCATCTAGCCAAGTTTGCTGAGAAATCAACAGAGGGCTACTTTGTTGGATACTCTTCACATGCAAAAGCATATAGAGTATACATCAAAGATTCCAGAATTATTGAAAAGTCTGCAAATGTTCAGTTCAATGAACATACTATCAATAAACCTGGAATAGGCCCTGATAGGTTATTTGATCTTGATAAATTTACATATTTATTTAATCTTGTGAAAGAGTATGTTCCAGATCCACAGATACCTACTTTGGACTCCTCCAAACACACAAGAGAAGAAGACTTTCTGCCAATAGCTTCAAGACAAATGTTGGCAGAATCCACTTCAACACATGATGCTATTTCACAGTCTGAGACAATCAACACCTCTCATGCGGTTCCTTTAAGTGACTCTACATCTGCTCCAGTGAGTCAAGAAGAAGTTGGAAGCCCTTTCGTTGAAGCAAACACTCTGGAAACTGTGACACCCCGTAATTTTAAGGTCAGCTTCTATTTTATTAAATGTTTATTTAGTTGATTATTTGTGCACGTGGCACGACAGTACGTGTGACAATTGCAGTCGAGAAATCACGTCATTGATGATGTGAGCACATTTGATCGTTCTAGAAATCCACGTTGATTTAGTGATTGTAATTATTACAAATCGATAGTATGCGAGAAATGATGAACGTGGGCGAAAACCGTGAGCAAAACGGAGTCCTGCATTGTCCGGAATCGAAAAACGAAGAAAAATTTCTAAGTATTGAACTCATTGGCTCGTCGCGGTACGCTAAGGATGGGATAAGAGTTCTCGGCGATATGCGATGGACCAAAATATCTAAGATTCCTCCGAATTTCTTCGCGGTACACGAAGCCTTCTTTGGCTCCTCGTCGCGGTAAGCGACGGGTGAGGCAGTGGAAAAACTTGATCTTTTTCATCGGATTTCATGCAAGATGATATTTCATATTCATTCTCGAACATATTCGCTCCAGAGGACGACCATACGAACTTTTCAGCATCCATCCTTCATTTTAAAGCCATCAGAAGTCACGGATCATCCCAGGGAACCTATTTGCAAGTCCTGATCGTTGTTGTGCAGTCAGATATCCGTCTGATTAGGTAATGATTCGTTTTTAAACCTTCTAGTTTGATTTTGATTGATTAGATCTTGATTTTGAACGTAATGACATAGTTAGGATTGTTGATTATTGCCTAGATGATGGCTAGATTGATTATAAACAAAGAATACGATGTTTTAACAGTTAAATCCTTGTTTTGATCCGTTGTAATGCCCGGTTTGCACGAAATCATACCCATGATTATAATGGTTTAAACCATTTGATTATGACAATGTAGGTGATTAGTTTGATTAATCTTTGAAATGCAAGGGTTGAATCCAAGTATTTCAAACTAATCACAATCATTAACATACTCATTGGAATGATTATCTGATGTTTATGATAACAGTCATATTAGTATGTTAAACATGGTTATTACACCTATCCTAATGCTACATTGTGATATTTCATGATAATTGGGTAATAAGTAACAAGGATTGATCATTCTTAAGCCCTTAAGCTATCTAGAAACGATTATGGTATTATAATCAACAACATTAACTATTTGGTTAATCCGAGACTATTCTGATTAATCAAGAGTGTCATCAATCTTGAATTAGAAATCTAATTCAATGTAGGTTCCTACATTATCATACATTGTATGATACACCATTAAAATACTTGATTAAATACTTAACCTCAGTTTGATGACTTTCAAAGCAATGTCTTTGACATTGAACGTTCAGAAAGATCTAATCAGTAAGTTAAAACCTAAATAACTCATTGAACATAAATAAATGCAGAATCACCTCTCTATTATCAGTTTTGAGATATTCTGCTACCTCTGTATTATCAGGTGAGTTTCGTACAACCCCTTTTCATTTTAGTGTTTTACAAATATCGGGGAATTTCTGTAAATCGATTTCTGAACATATGATATGTATCACAGTTATCTGTGTGATTTCATGTGACTTTTGTGTGATTTCATGGGATTTTGCCGTTAGTATCTTTATCACAATATCAAAAGTCCTCATCTCTCAAACTGTATCTAGTGAACCCATGTGGGGCCGAACAGGAATCAATGATAGTACTATTGGCTGACAACCCATTTGCTGGGAGCTTGCAAATCCCCTTGGTGTAAATGTTTGGTACCTGTTTCCATAACATCTTCTTAGTATTAGTGATAGACATTAAGATAATGAGGCATCAAGATACTTACCGACGGGTAGTGTCTTTATCAAAACATATATTGTCCGAAAGGAACTAGATACAGGTCCCATGGTTATCCGGAACTGAACTTTTTGGGAACATACATATCATATCATATTGTTTAAATGAACTGTCGAACTCACCAGCTTTGTGCTGATGTTTTCAAATCAAACATTTTTGCAGGTAGACAATGATTCCGGTGAGACTGCACTTCACAAACTTGTAACTGAATAAGTTAGTATTGTAATGTGAATTGTAATAACGAACCATGTAATGTAATTATCTTAAGTTAATCTGTGTGCTTGTGATATTGGATCAAGTAAGTCACCCCTTATCTCTGAGACATCACCACTATGCTTCCGCTACCATTTCAGTCACATCATCAACAGGTGACGAGAGTGGGGGTGTGACAAGGTGGTATCAGAGCCACAGGTTATAGAGAATTAGGTTGACTTAGAGACCTAGACTATAACCATAGGCTCGCATAATGACACAGAGAACACAGAACGAAACTAACGAACAAAACTTGTTTTGAATGAAGCCAGAATAATCAGGTGGTACGAATTCCAGTTATGAGTGGCCAGCATAACAGAAATTTGCAACACGTGTGCGTTCTAGTTTAATTTAATTCAAGCAAAACAATAATAACTGTAATGACAAATATATTTTATAAGATAGGAAGTATCATCGGCTACTTCACAGGCTGCACCACAGGTACCAGTTATGTCACCAACACATGCACTATCTGCTTCACCCTGACATCCTCAGGCACAGGAAGGATGCAGATATCACAACCCCAGAGGATTTCGGTATGTGATGGACTTCGATGCATGTGGGGTCATGTTCGGAAGACTACTGGTCTTCCCCTACGACGACAGCTGGCACCGAGGGACGTGCCTAACACTATTCATGAGGTGGGAGAATCCTCCCACCAGGTGGAGCTACGGGCATAGCTTCAGCAGGCTACCTAGGATCTATAGGGTACGTGCCATGAGCTATAACAGTCCCGTACTACTCTAGAGAACACCCGTACTACCGTATTGGAGATACTTACGTTTCACCTGACTCTAATGAAGCAGGTGAATGCTCTAGATATGGTGTCATCGTAAAATACCTAGTGAGGTATTCTGTCATCGTAAAATAGCTAGTGAGGTATTCTGTCATCGTAAAATACCTAGTGAGGTATTATGTTATCATAAAATGCCTGGTGAGGTATTCTGTCCTCGTAAAATACCTCGTGAGGTATCCTGTCCTCGTAAAATACCTAGTGAGGTATCCTGTTATCGTAAAATACCTGGTGAGGTATCCGATTATCGTAAAATACCTAGTGAGGTATCCGGTCCTCGTAAAATACCTGGTGAGGTATTCTGTCCTCGTAAAATACCTGGTGAGGTATTCTATCCTCGTAAAATACCTAGTGAGGTATCCGGTTATCATAAAATACCTGGTGAGGTATTCTGTCCTCGTAAAATACCTAGTGAGGTATCCTGCTATCGTAAAATACCTGGTGAGGTATTCTGTCCTCGTAAAATACCTAGTGAGGTATCCTGTTATCGTAAAATACCTGGTGAGGTATTCTGTCCTCGTAAAATACCTAGTGAGGTATCCTGTTATCGTAAAATACCTGGTGAGGTATCCGGTTATCATAAAATATCTGGTGAGGTATTCTGTCCTCGTAAAATACCTAGTGAGGTATCCTGCTATCGTAAAAATACCTGGTGAGGTATTCTGTCCTCGTAAAATACCTAGTGAGGTATCTTGTTATCGTAAAATACCTGGTGAGGTATTCTGTCCTCTTAAAATACCTGTTGAGGTATTCTGTTCTCGTAAAATACCTGGTGAGGTATTCTGTTCTCGTAAAATAGCTTGTGTGCTATCTCGTAAAATAGCTTGTGTGCTATCTCGTAAAATAGCTTGGTGCTATCTCGTAAAATAGCTTGGTGCTATCTCGTAAAATAGCTTGTGTGCTATTTCATAAAATAGCTTGGTGCTATCTCGTAAAATAGCTTGTGTGCTATCTCGTAAAATACCTTGTGTGGTATATCGTAAATGTCTTGTGTGGTAACTTACCTATTGATTGTGTAACACATATCAAAGTTCTGTATAATAATATCTCAAAAACATATGTGATCATGAATCGAAAAACGAAAGATGTGTATTTCCTGTGAACAGTGACATATCGGTATTGGTATCATAACGCAGTGTGCTATGTGATGCTATAACACATTTTGAGATAACAGGACTAAGTATGACTACAAATATCTGTATGATTATCGTATGTTGAGAACATATCTGAATTATATCAATGTAGTTATACTATATCCTCTTATAATCACATTTCAACATAAAATTTTCAGAGTAACTGAACATGATTGAATTAATGTGATTGAACAAGGGCTACTTATTTATTATTCTTGAACTGACATGAGTTTGTCTGCATGTGAGCAGAACGATGGCTCCGAAACGAGGTCGACCAGCCAAGAAAGCTGGCAGGAATTATGTTAACCCTGAACCGGAACAATTTCCGCCTATGAACGTAGAATCGAATCCGGATCCACGTGTTAATCCGGAAATGAACATGGTTCCTCCCGGAAATCTGGAGACAAACACTGTTCCACCTGCTGGTGCAAGTGGAACCGAATCAAATGAAGCTATGATAGCTCGAATTGTTCGAGAACAGCTATCAGCTTGTGGTGTATTAATACAACACCAACCTCATATCAATGCGGGTTCTGGTGGGAATCATGATCATGCGGAACATAACGCTACTGGTGGGCACGTAGAAACTCATCAGACCATTGGTACAACTACAACTGCTCCTGATCCACCACGACAGGGATGTACTTATAAGTATTTTGCTTCCTATAACCCTCCTACTTTCACAGGCAAGGAAGGAGCGGCTGGTCTTTTAAGATGGACTGAGGAGATGGAAACCAAACTTAAAATCAGCCAGTGTTTGGAGGAGCATAAGTTGTCTTATGCTGCCTGTTCTCTGAAAGAATACTTTAACCTGGTGGAATACCCAGGCAAAAACTTTGGGCACAGTTACAGTCGACTCGATGGGCTGGAACGAATTTAAAACTCTGATTATGTCAGAGTACTGCCTAATTACTGAAATCCAAAAGCTCCAGGAGGAATTCTGGAATCATTCAATGATTGGTGCTGATTGTCTAGCTTATACCGATCGTTTTCATGAACTCACTTGTTTACTTCCCAATATGTTTCCAACGGAAGCAGCTTTGATTGAGAAGTACATCAAAGGGTTGGTTCCCCAGATTCGGGGAATGGTGACGGCAGCTGAACCTACAACCCTCAAACGAACAATTCTGTTAACCACTAAGCTTACCGATGAGGCGGTAGGAAGTGGTATGTTGTCAACAAAAACTCAGACGGACGTGGGCCGTAGTGATGTCGGTACCTCGAATGTTTCTAAAGGTACCAAACGAAAGTGGTTTGGCAAAACCAAGGCGAAAGCTCTGGCTGAGACTAGCCAGAGCAGGCCAACTGTGAAAAACTATGGTGCTGCTATTCCTGAGAGAAAAACTTATACTGGGCAGGCGCCCAAATGCAATAAGTGTCCATATTATCATACAGGACTGTGTCCTGTTTGTGCCAACTGTAATAGGGTTGGACACTACACCAGATATTGTAATTTTCCTGCCCGTCAATCAAATCAAGCACCACGACAAACCACTCAAACAAATCGGTCATGCTTCAAGTGTGGAAGTCCTGACCATCTCATGCGAAACTGTCCAAACAATAACACCAATTCGGGAAATGAAGCTAGGGGAGAGCTTTTTCAGATTGGTGCGACCAAAGCGAGACATGATTCGAATATTGTCACTGGTACGTTTCTACTTAATAATCTTTACGTATTAGTTTTATTTGATACAGGGGCAGATAAGAGTTTTATCTCTCCTGAATTTGCATCATTACTCTTATTGCCTACGGTAGATCTAGAAACTCCTTATGTCATTGAACTTGCCATTGGCAAGTTGATCAATGTAACATCCCGTTTTGAGGATATAAATTAACTACTTTCATTTATAATTAAAATGTTATTATTTAAAAATACAATAATAAAACGGTCAATTAAATTATAAGGTCTCGTGTAAATATTCATGATAGTTATAATTAACTTACAAAATATGATTATTTGAGAAATTAATATTAGAAATAATCGTTTAAGATTTGAAGCGTTCGTTTAAACGAATAACTATGGTGTAACACATGTATATTTATTAAAAATATATGGTTCGATATTATAATTTTAAAAACATAGTTATTTTATACACATATATGACATTTACATACTAGTAGGTAACGATTAAAATGATTGTTACAAATTTTTGACATACCTATTCGGTTAGTTAATATTATAGGGGACCACCTAAAATTAATAAAATATATTATAATTAAACTTTCTCCGTTTTTAACGAAACTTAGGTCGAAACGTAGAGAAAAATAAGCTGATCCCAACAGTATTTTTAAAATTTTATAAAACGTTATATTTTAAAAGTTATACGAGAAAAACGAAATATGAGCTAAATTAATTATAATAATAAAATAATATAAATTTTATATTCAAATGTGAATTGAAAGAATTGAACAGAAGCTACGTGTAAGAAATTTAGAATTCAAATTCTTCTTGTTATGATTCATACGATTCAACAGAAGCACACGTAGAAAGCCTATGTGGCTATGTCTAAAGTTTCCTTCGACATCAAGTATAAATTCATCTATATAAGCTCACAAAATTCATCACAAGTTAATATCACACATACATAAAAACATATATACACACGCATTGAGAAAGAATATAAAAGATCTGGATGCTAGGAGGTGCTGATCAAAATACAAGTCAAGATTAAGGAGTCGGTTCGTATAGGTATATTATCTAATTTCTTAAGTTAAACTTATAAATTTAAGAATTTAATATAATATTAACTTATATGGTTAGGGTTAAAATCCGACCCTATGTATATATTAAAAATTTTAGTTTACTTAAATAACAATAATAATATTGGTTATCATCGTAATAATAATAATAATATTATTATCATCGTAAAATAATAATAATAATAATAATAATAATAATAAAAATAATAATAATAATAATATTAATAATAATAATAAATAAATAAGTAAATATTCTTTGCAGAACAGTTATAAGCATATATTAAGCAGAAACGCTGCCCAATTTACAATAACAAGTTTAAAGCTGTCACCCTGCCAATCCAAAATTCAGGTGAATACATTTAACTTGTTTTTAAATTTATAAAGGAATTTTTATGAGCATGGTTTGTTTAACTTTGACGCATAAAAGGATACTATTAGACCAGCATTTAGGCCATTAGTATACGTGCGATTTGCAAATTGTATCCGCTATGGGTGAAATTCCCATACGTGGCTGGTAACGTGGGTTGGAAGGTTATACGTAAGACGCACTCCGCAGGCAACCTAACCAGTGACGGGCTGTGGGCTGGAGGGAACAATTGTAAGACGCACTCCGCTGTTGTTCCTAACCAGTGACAGTACAAGCCAGGGTATGCAGTGGTTGTATCGATCAGTGAAATAACCTGCTAAATGTGTAGTATTGCCATTATTAATTATGGTTAAAGGACCGAACTTGCTATGCTTACATATCGAGTCTGTTATTTGTATTCACCAACATTATGTTGACGTTTTATTTTCAAAAAACTTTTCAGGTAATAATGAAATGTAAAAGAAAAGTAAGATTAGAGATTCTTGGCCTATGATGCCTTGAATAGGATCTTGTGGTGAGACCATGGAGCTATTGGAGCTATGCCTCCAAGTCATGTATAAACCGGATACTATAAAATGATTCGAAATTGTGAGTTTGTGAAAATCCGGTTTACAATAATATGAAATGATGATATTCATACCTATGCGTATGAAATTTTATAAAATCTTGAAAAGTTAATTACAAATAACGAAATGTGGTTTTTCATACCTATGAGTATGTTTTACAAAAAGTGACAGTGAGGGTTTTCATACCTATGCGTATGAACTTTTTATAAATCATGAAACATATGGTTTTCACATCTATGCATGTGAATTATTTACAAAATTATGAATTAATGAAACAACGCTTCCGCTGATTAAAAAGAATAATAAACTCTGACCGAGACATATCCATGAAACCAATTCGGGTCGCAGAGCCCAGGCCGCCGAGAGCCCGGGGTGTGACAATCAAAACTAACAGTGTTATTCAAGGATGTTCCTTGAATTTGAATCATCATCTTTTTAATATCAATTTACTTCCTATTGAGCTTGGGAGCTTTGATGTCGTTGTTGGCATGGATTGGCTTTCTGATAACCAAGAGGAAGTTGTCTGTCAAAATAAGGTGATCCGTATTCCATTACCTAATGGTAATACACTAATAGTTCAAGGAGAACGAGCTGGTAGAAAACTTGGTATTATATCTTGTATGCAAGCTCAGAAATTTTTAAGGAAAGGATGTTATGCTTTCCTGGCACACGTGACTGAGCACAATTCTCCACCCAAACATATCACAGACATCCCAGTAGTCAAAGATTTTCCTGAAGTTTTTCCTAAGGATATATCAGGATTACCCCCAGTGAGACAAATTGAATTTCGAATTGACTTGATTCCTAGTGCAGCACCTGTTGCTAAAGCCCCGTATCGGCTTGCGCCATAAGAAATGCAAGAATTTTCGGGTCAATTACATGAACTTCTAGACAAAGGTTTTATTAGACCTAGTTTCTCACCCTGGGGAGCACCAATTCTATTTGTGAAAAAGAAGGATGGTTCATTCAGGATGTGTGTTGACTACCGGGAACTCAATAAACTGACAATCAAGAACCGGTATCCACTACCTCGTATCGATGATCTATTTGATCAATTGCAAGGTGCTACATATTTTTCAAAAATTGATTTGAGATCCGGATACCATCAGTTGCGAATCCATGACGATGATGTTCCAAAAACTGCTTTCCGAACCCGATACGGACATTACGAATTTCTAGTAATGCCGTTTGGTTTAACCAATGCACCTGCAGTTTTCATGGATCTGATGAATCGAGTATGTAGACCTTATCTGGATAAGTTCGTGATTGTGTTTATTGATGGCATTCTTATTTATTCTCGGAACCAACAAGAAAATGCTCAACACTTGAAACTAATCTTAGAACTTCTAGCACGAGAACAGCTATATGCCAAATTCTCCAAGTGTGAATTTTGGTTACGAGAAGTTCAATTTCTCGGGCATGTTGTAAACAAGAATGGTATTCAAGTGGATCCCAGTAAGATTCAAGCGGTGAAACAATGGGAGACACTACGAACCCCAACTGAAATACGTCAATTCTTAGGGCTGGCAGGTTATTATCGCCGATTTATCAAGAACTTTTCAAAGATAGCCTTGCCACTGACTACATTGACCCAGAAAAATCAACCGTTTATATGGGGTTCCCAACAGGAGGAGGCATTCCAATTGTTGAAACACAAACTCTGCAATGCACCCATAATAGCATTACCAGAAGGTACAGATAACTTCACGGTATATTGTGATGCTTCCCATCAGGGACTTGGGTGTGTTTTAATGCAGAACGACAAGGTAATTGCTTATGCTTCTCGACAACTGAAGATACATGAGAAGAACTATACTACCCATGATCTAGAACTTGGTGCAGTGGTGTTTGCACTTAAGATTTGGAGACACTATCTATATGGAACCAAGTGTATCATATACACTGATCATAAAAGTCTTCAACACATTCTGGATCAGAAAATGTTGAATATGCGACAGAGGCGGTGGGTAGAACTCTTCAACGATTATGATTGTGAAATTCGTTATCACCCAGGCAAGGCAAATGTCGTAGCCGATGCCTTAAGTCGCAAAGAACGGGTCAAACCTTTACGAGTGAAAGCATTAGGAATGACTGTTCGAACTAGTTTAATTCCTCAGATTAAAGAAGCTCAGCAACAAGCTTTACAAGCAACAAACTATCCTGCTGAGGAACTAAGGGGATTAGACAAGAAACTTGAAGTCAAGACTAATGGAGTATTGTATTTCAAAAGCCGAATTTGGGTTCCTTTATTCGGTAATTCTCGAACAATTATCTTGGATGAGGCGCACAAATCCAGGTATTCTATTCATCCAGGTGCTGATAAAATGTATAAAGATATTAGAGATTTTTACTGGTGGCCTGGAATGAAGAAACACATAGCTGAATACGTGGATCGATGTCTAACATGTCTCAAAGTTAAGGCTGAACATCAACGACCTTCTGGGTTATTACAAAAACCTGAGATTCCCATGTGGAAATGGGATCATATTTCTATGAATTTTATTACTAAATTACCCAGAACATCACGTAATCATGACTCTATATGGGTTATCGTTGATCGCCTTACAAAATCTGCGCATTTCTTACCCATCCGAGAAGATTTTTCTATGGATCAACTCGCTAAACTCTATGTTAATGAGATTGTATCTCGACATGGAGCACCAATTTCTATCATTTCTGATAGAGATAGTCGATTTATGTCACGATTTTGGCAAACTCTTCATAATGCTCTGGGCACACAAATCAATATGAGCACAACTTATCATCCACAAACGGATGGGCAGACTGAACGAACAAATCAAAATCTTGAAGACATGCTCAGAAGCTGTGTGATTGATTTTGGAGGTAGCTTGGATATTCATCTTCCACTTGTTGAATTTTCATACAATAACAGCTACCATACCAGTATTCAATGCGCTCCATTTGAAGCAATTTATGGACGCAAGTGTAGATCACCTATCTGTTGGTCAGAGGTAGGTGAGAGTCAAATAATAGGCCCAGAATTCATTCAGGAAACAACTGATAAGATCGCACTCATTCAAGAACGAATTAAAGCTGCTCGCGATCGTCAAAAGAGTTATGCTGATAATCGTCGTAGACCGTTAGAATTCCAAATAGGTGATCGAGTAATGTTGAAAGTTTCACCTTGGAATGGCATTTTCAGATTTGGAAAGAGAGGTAAACTTTCACCAAGATTTGTAGGACCATTCAAAATTCTCGAAAGAATTGGATCAGTAGCCTACAGACTTGAATTACCTCTTGAACTCAGTAATATTCACGATGTTTTTCATGTATCCAATCTGAAGAAGTGCCTAACTGATGAATCATTGATCGTACCTCTAGAAGAGATTCATATTAATGAAAAACTTCAGTTCAGTGAAGAACCAGTAGAGGTAATGGATCGAGAAATGAAGGTGCTGAAACGTAGTCGCCTACCAATCGTTAAAGTACGATGGAACTCGCAACGTGGACTTGAATATACGTGGGAACGTGAAGATCAAATGAAAGAAAAGTACCCACATCTATTCTCATAAACAACTGTCATCAAGTAAGTCTTCCCTAAATTTCGGGACGAAATTTCTCTAACAGGAGGAGACTGTGACAATTGCAGTCAAGAAATCACGTCATTGATGATGTGAGCACATTTGATCGTTCTAGAAATCCACGTTGATTTAGTGATTGTAATTATTACAGATCGATAGTATGCGAGAAATGATGAACGTGGGTGAAAACCGTGAGCAAAACTTAGTCCTGGATTGTCCGGAATCGAAAAAAGAAGAAAAAATTCTAAGTATTGAACTCATTGGCTCGTCGCGGTACGCTAAGGATGGGATAAGAGTTCTCGGCAATACGAGATGGACCAAAATATCTAACATTTTTGCAGGTAGACAATGATTCCGGTGAGACTTCACTTCACAAACTTGTAACTGAATAAGTTAGTATTGTAATGTGAATTGTAATAACGAACCATGTAATGTAATTATCTTAAGTTAATATGTGTGCT
This sequence comes from Mikania micrantha, assembly GCA_009363875.1. NCBI lineage: Eukaryota > Viridiplantae > Streptophyta > Magnoliopsida > Asterales > Asteraceae > Mikania > Mikania micrantha. Next base: position 28,411,103 of record CM018697.1, read on the forward strand.
TGTGATATTGGATCAAGTAAGTCACCCCTTATCTCTGAGACATCATCACTATGCTTCCGCGACCATTTCAGTCACATCATCAACAGGTGATGAGAGGTGGGGGTGTGACAGTACGAACACTGACCCACAACAAGATAATTCGAGGAATTATCGAGAAAACCGCACACACGTGTCAAAACACACGAAAGTTGGTGAACGTTTAGCACATCGTGTAACACAACACTCGAAACCTCACGAAACACTCAAACATTGAACTTGGAAGTTCAAACGAGGCCAAACGATAGTTCGTAAACGTGAAAACGACGACGAACGAATCAAACCCATTAAATTTGGCTTATTGGGCTCTTCAGGGGCCCATCGCGGTACGCGATGGCCCATAAGAGGCCCTATCGCGGTACGCGATGAGTTTCGGGAGAATTTGAATCCCGAAATCCATCGCGGTACACTCAGAGCATCTTGGATCTCCTCCGCGGTACGCGACGCCGTCCAGTCGACAAAATCTTTATTTAACCAAGACAAATCTTATCCTACTCTACCCTTAATCATTTTCTTCGATCCCCCACGCCATCTTTCGGCCATAACCATTCCAGAACACCCTGAAACCTCCATTAACAGCCATTAAAACTCATTTGAAGCTCCAAACTTGAAAGGTTGAAGGCTTGGAAGCTTGAAGGAAGATTGTGGAGCTTGAAGACCATCACCAGCACTTCGATCCTGTTCAAACCAGTTGTCCAGAAGCTGCTAACATCACCATTCATCAGTTCTTGAGCCTCTTGAGGTAGTTCTATGGCTAGAATACATCTTTCACACCTCTACACTCACATGCATGGCTTTAAACACACATGCAAGCACTCATCCCTCACATGCACGAATCTTCACCCATATGAATATGGGTTTGAGGATGTTCTTATGATATTTGATGATCCATGATGTTTAGATGAAGATTTATGACGATTCATGATGATGTGTCTTCGTAAATTTCATGATTTGGTCTTAAATATGCAAAATGCTTACATGCATGTATGATCTAATGGATGTAGATTAATTTTGATGTTCATAGATGTCTATTGAAGTTATTGGTAACATGATATATGTGGTCAAAATGGTTAGAATATGATTATATAGCAAACTTGCTATTTTTAGTAACTTTTAGTTACCAAATGATGAAATAGATGAAATGGTTAACATGCATGTGAATGGTTTTGTTATTTGAAGTTATAATATGATGATGTTATGTACAAGATGTTGATTTAGAGTTGATTTGGGGCATTTTGGGCCAAGTTACTATATTTAGTAACTTTTATGGCCTAAATATTGCCAGAGGATGGTTTGGACTAGATGAACAAGCTCATATGATGCTAAATGGTATTGTATGTTGTTGTGTGACATAAAAATGGATTAGAAGTGCGTGGGAGGACTATTTGGATGATTTTTGTCAAAATTATTATTTTTAGTAACTTTATTTTTCAAACTACCGATTTAGAAATGTTTTGTATGATTTGAGCATGCTAAGTGAGTTATTATGTTTTAATATGATGATTGAATGCTAAGTTGGATGGTTTCCGATATCGCATATGCTAGAAATGGAAACTTGCCATTTTAGGAAACTTTTGTATGCAAATGTGACTTAGTTGACTTATTTGATCCATATGATAATGTGCTATGTGTTAACATGATCACGTAGGACTTAACAAGCATGCTAGAACTTTAAAATCGTTATGCTTTGTGAAACTTGCCACAAATGGAAACTTACTATAAATAGTAAGTTGTCCATAGACGCGACTTATGCGTTTTGCACATGACGAGCACCTACACGAATGTTACACGATTCACAACCAACACACGTTCACCAACGGGTCGTTGACTTGACATGGTCAACTTCGGTCAAACACGGTCAAACACAGTCAATGTGGACCAACATGAGCAAACACGGTCAATGTGGACCAACACGAGCAAACACAGTCATTGTGGACCGACACGGACAAACATGAACAACCGAGGGTTGTTGAGCACAAACACGAGCACTAACACTAACACGAACACGGTCACTCACACAAACTCACGAATGGTATACGATATAGGTAGCCGGTGACCGACTCGCCTTTTCGACGCAGGAGCTGACGCTTGCTTATCACACTATCACTAAGGTGAGTTTACGGCCCCTCTTTACTCTTTTCAAATGTTTTAAAATAAGGGGAGAATACTAGTTGCATCGAGTCAAACATCTATTACTGTACAAACATTTTACTGTGTATGCTGGTTTATTAGACAAACATTAAGTGTTGAACTCGTAACAAGCCCTCACAAAGTCTTACCGTTAATGTACGAACAACGTGGTATGTTTGAATGGATCCGTTTCGGTGTGACTAACCCCACGGGGCACAATATTGACTGGATGTCATAACCCGTGAAACTCTGACCTAACTTGCTGTGTGTACGAGACACAGCGGAGGCAAGGACAAACAAGTCTAGTTCGGTTGTGACACAGTGACACTTGGAGCCTAGGGCTCGGTACTAACATTTGATAAACAACATGACACATGTTTTCCATTACTATATGTATACATCAAAACCTGTGAACTCACCAACCATTGTGTTGACACTTTTTAAACTTGTATTCTCAGGTAACTGACATGCTATTGGAGATCAGGATGCATATAGGGAACGAGCATAGGACCATGTGCATTCATATTTTGATCTATGAACAAACAATTTTTATTTATGTATTGTAATACACTATGTAGTATCTGACACTTTATAATTCCGCTGCATTTGTCAAACATATTTAATTCCGCTGCATGATTTATGAAATTCTGCTGCTATTATGTTATTAACTTTTATGTTAAACAACATGTTTTGAAAACGCATATAGAGTCGTTCTATATGACCTTGAGCTGTGATTCTGGCCACGTCACACCCACGTGGACTGACACCACGAGTGGGAATTTGAGGGTGTGACAGAAACTCTTCCTCCCAGAGAGAATCATCCCAGAACAGTCCAACCTCAGAGACCTTAAGATCTACCAGAAATCCAGCTTTAGGTGGTACTTCCAAACCTTGAGCCAAACAACCTGGATTTGAATTCACAGCTGGATGTGATCCCAAGAACTCGCATTCATAATACCCATCCTGTTGAGAATATTATTGGTAATGTTGAGGAAGGAATAAGAACAAGAAGCTCCAAGCATGAAGAAAAAATCTGTTTGTTTTCTTGCTTTCTATCCCAAATAAAACCAAAGAAAGTTGCTGAAGCACTGAAAGATAGCAGTTGGGTAGAAGCCATGCAGGAAGAACTTCTTCAATTTGAAAGGCAGGGAGTTTGGAAGGTTTTCCCCTTATCTAAGGGTAAGTATGAAATTGGAAAAAAAGTGGGTTTTCAGAAACAAGAAGGATGATAAAGGTGTTGTCATCAAGAACAAGGCAAGATTGGTTGTACAAGGGTACACCCAGCAGGAAGACATTGACTACGATGAAGTTTTTGCTCTAGTTGCAAGGATTGAAGCAATTAGAATATTTCTTGCATTTGCAGCTGCTAAGAACTTCAAAGTTTTTCAAATGGATGTGAAAAGTGCTATTCTTTATGGAAATATTGATGAGGAAGTGTACGTGTGTCAGCCACCTAGATTTGAGAATCCAAAGTTTCCTGATCATGTCTGTAAGCTTGAAAAAGGTCTATATGGGTTGCATCAGGCTCCCAGAGAGTGGTACGAAACTCTATCTTCTTTCCTGTTTGCCAACAATTTCAAAAGAGGAACAATCGACAAGATTCTTTTCTTCAAGAAATCCAATCAACATATTATGCTGGTTCAAATTTATGTTGATGACATTATATTTGGTTCTACTAATCAATCTCTCTGCAAGGATTTTGAGTCACTGATGAAGTCCAAATTTGAAATGAGTTCAATGGGAGAACTCACTTTCTTTCTTGGACTACAAGTGAAACAAACTCCTACATGAATTTTCATTAATCAATCAAAGTATGTCAAGGATATTCTTGAAATATTCAACTTCACTGATTGCAAAGCTTTGGGTACTCCAATGTCTAAGAAAACATCCTTAAGCCCTGACCTTGAGGGGGAGGATGTTGATCAACACCAATACAGAGCAATGATAGGCTCTTTGATGTATCTCACAACAAGCAGGCCTGACATCATGTTTGCAACCTGCTTGTGTGCAAGATTTCAGGCCAATCCCAAAAGTTCACATATGCTTGCTGTGAAAAGAATCTTCAGATACCTCAAAGGAGCTCTAGGTCTAGGATTATGGTATCCTAGAAATGCAGATTTTCAGTTCATGGCCTACACTGACAGTGACTATGGAGGTTGTAATGTTAGCAAGAAATCGACATCAGGATGATGTCAATTTCTTAGGGTCCAGAATTGTATCATGGCAATGCAAGAAGCAATCATGTGTTTCCACTTCTACTGCACAAGCATAATACATTGCTGCTTCTAGCTGTTGTGCACAAGTCATCTGGATTCAGAATCAAATAAAAGACTATGGAGTAGAGCTGTTCAACACTCCTATACAAATTGACAACTCAAGTGCAATCTCCATTACCAACAATCCTGTCAAGCACTCCAAGACCAAGCATATTGACATCAGATATCACTTCATCAGAGATTGTGCAGAAAAGAAGTTAATTCATCTAGTCAAAGTTGATACAGATTACAATCTGGCTGATCTTTTCACCAAGGCTTTCGATAAAGGAAGATTCAGGTACTTAATAACAGCTATTGGTATGATTTATTTTGAATAAATGAATTAATAGCATGGAATGAACAATTCTTCAGAAGATAAACTTAAACTCTCTTCTGATGAGTATTTACTCCTCAGAAGATAGTTTAAGTCTTCGAAAGTATTCTTCATCCCTTGTGTCGGAAGCCATCACACTTCAGAAGACAAATTCACTTCTGAAGTATTTCTCTTCTGATACATTAACTGTGCCTTCGGAAGTTCAATCTTCTGAATTTACTCATCAGAAGAAAATGTCTTCCGAAGTACAATTTTTATAGATCAACTTGTTTGAATCTTCAGAAGCAGTGCTTCCGATGTTATATTTAACACTCTTCAAATAAGCATCAGAAGTGTGTGTCTTCTGAAGAACATTTTTTGGTCTCATGAACTTCTTCCGGTAGCAACATCCTCGGAAGCACATTGCCCTTCTGAAACTTGGAATATTCCATACCCCACAGCTGTATCGGAAGATCTTTTTCTGACACTTCGGATCTCAAAACTTTAATATGTCTCCATATTAAATGCTGACATCCGAATGTATAAAAGGTCTCCCGCTCATTCATTTTCTCTCACCGTTTCCTCTTTCAAATTAACTTCCTTATTCTCTCTGCAAATTAACCCTAAATCTTCTCAATCGCCACGGAATCCTTCACCTTTTGACCTGCTCACAACCTAGCCGCAGAACTTTCAACGGACAACGATGCTGATTTTGCTCCGATCATCTCCTTTCTCAAAAGGAGCAGGCATCATTTCGCTCTCACCATCAAACCTGTGGTGTATGAGTCTCATCACCAACAGTTTTGGCATTCGTGCTCTGTTGTTTCATCTTCCAATGGTAGAACTCTTGTCGTTACCATTGATGCTCATCCCATTTCTATCTCTGTGGAGACCATCTGTCGGCATCTTCATCTCAGTGATGCCGAGGGAAGGGTCTCATTCACAAAGGATGGGGTAGCATCGGCCTTCAGGTCTTTGGGGTACGAAGGTCCTCTCCCTACAACAACCTATTTGAAGGGTATAGTGTCCTATAATTATAAGTACCTCATACAGGTCTTTATTCACTCTTTGTTAAATAAAACAGGTGGTTGGGATCAAGTCCCCTCTGATTTAGCTTCGGCTATTCATGGCTTGATTTCAAATCAACTGTTTAACTTTTTTTCTTTCATTTTTAATAACTTGGCTGACAATCTTTCGTCATCCAAGAAGTTCTGTATGTATCCCAGGTTTTTGCAGCACATTTTTTACAGTGAATTGGGCTCATCCCTTTCACTTACTTGGAACATATACAACATTCCCTTGGTTAGTGCCAAGGTTTTCGTGCAGTTAAAGAAGAAGATTGTTCGGTTCTCTGGAACTTTCACTCCTCTTTTCCTTTCATGGAGCCTTCTGCTCCTGAAGGTGACAGCACTGTAGAACCAACAGTTGCCGATCCCCCACCTTCCCCATCAAATCCCCTCTGATTTAGCTTCGGCTATTCATGGCTTGATTTCAAATCAACTGTTTAACTTTTTTGCTTTCATTTTTAATAACTTGGCTGACAATATTTCGTCATAAAGAAGTTCTGTATGTATCCCAAGTTTTTGCAGCACATTTTTTACAGTGAATTGGGCTCATCTCTTTCACTTACTGGGAACATATACAACATTCCCTTGGTTAATGCCAAGGTTTTCGTGTAGCTAAAGAAGAAGAGTGCTCAGTTCTCTGGAATTTTCACTCCTCTTCTTCCTTCCATGGAGCCTTCAGCTCCTGAAGGTGACATCACTGTAGAACCAACAGTTGCTGATCCCCCACCTTCCCCATCTATTCCTCACCCCATAAAGATCACCTACAAACGCCGCTGAACCCCTAAACAGCTCTCTATAGCTGTTCAAGCCCCTTCTACTGAACCCATCAAGAAAAAGGTGAAGAGAACTGTCAGGGGCATAGTTCCACCTAAAGTGCAAACCACACCTACTACTTCACCATTGGTTCTTCCTCTGGAACCAGTGGCAGCCCCCAACCAGCCTAAAAGCCCTCAATGTGTGTCTCCATACATACCTGAGAATATCTACAAGGACACCCCCATTATTGAGTCTGCTTCTGATGAAGCAACTCCATTAGATCAGGGACTGTCTCTCAGGTCCCCAGGAGTTTATCACCCATCAATGCCCCCCACCCATACTTTCACCCAGACTCAAGAACCCTCTGCCTTTGCTCTGGATGATCCACTCTCCCCCACTACTAGGGATGGCAATGGGCCGGGTTTGGGACGGGTTTGACTAATCCCAGTCCCATACCCGTTTATAAAAGTATGCCCCATACCCGTCCCAAAACCCATTGGGTATCTATCGGTTATTTTCCCATCGGGTATCCCGGCGGGTTTAGCTAAATATACTTGTTGAGAATAACTGACTTAAATCACGTCGGGTATCAGGTGACTAATAATAAATTTATTTTTTTGTAACCAAAAACTATATGTTAAATATGACAAGAACAAACTATTAATATATCAAATAGCGTGAAATTTCAAAATGTCGTAAGTTGATCATCGTTCAATATAAACCAAAAAATAGTAATTAACAAAATGGTTCAAAAAAAATATTATAGTTGCCAAAAAAAAAGATAAAAAAAGAAACAAATTCTATGAACAATTTCTAAAGTTCAAAATGAATAAAAAGAAACGAATTCTATCTACTTCAAATGTATATAAATGAGTATTTATAATCGGGTAAATAAGTATATATAATCGGGTAATCGGGCCGGGTAAAAGGGTATATGAACAAATCCCAAGTCCGTCCCATACTCGCGAAAATTTGAAAATTTAATCCCATACTCGGCCCAATACCCATCAGGCTTGGGAATACCCATCCCATATGTAACGGGTTTCGGGTAAACCCGTCGGGTGAGGGTTTTTTTGCTATCCCTACCCACTACCCAAACTTTATTGAGAGTGGTGACACAGTTACAGGCAAGGTTCCCTGACCTAGAGTCTACAAGCACAGAGGTCGACATGAGGAGTGTTGAGCAGGTCAATACAGAGGAGGATGCCACTACTGTTGAACCTTCTCAGGTTCTTCAGAACAGTTGTACAGGAACTAGGACCTCCCCTGTGGCAACTCACATTGCTGATGACTTCTTTGAAGTCATCCTCAATGAAGGGAATCCAGGGTGCCAAGAAACCACATTTGGTGGTGGAGGTGCAGGAGCTTTGTAACAACTGTGCCGGAAACGTCGCCGGAACGGTGAACGGAACAGTGATGGCACAGTAACTCAGGTACAAACTATGCAAACTACGGTTGTACGATCAAATACGTAATGCTAAACAGTAAACTATTATGCTATTGTTTCTGAATTCTGATTAAACGTAACAGTTTAACAGTCAGAAACACCTCAGACAATAGGGAACAGTGATACTAGTGATTATTGATGTGCTATTATGTGTAAACGTATGCGAGGTTAAACAAAACGAAACGATAACGGTTGTTGTTACGGAATGCTAAACCGATGAGTTATTCGTATAGGTGACGATCTGTACGAATGATTCTGACAGTTTAACGTTCTGAAATAATAACTGAAAAGTAGAAAACAAAAGTCGGAAAGCAAAACCATCTTCGTGTTCGTTCGAATGACGATTCGAACGAATACGCGCGATGGTGACGCGTTCTGACGAAACGATAACGAAAACGATAAAAGGCACGAACGATCATAAATTCAAAGAAATAAGATAATTCTTATTTTACAATTTTGAAACTCATCATTAAACAAATTAAATTTAACTATTTTAAGAAAATCACGAATAAATTAAATAAATGCGTAAAAATGTTAAATTTCGTTAAATAAATTATTTACGCGATACTTAAATTAATTTTGAGGTAAATAAATAAATACCGTGATATTTTAGAATATATTTTACAACATAAAGTCCAAGAATAATTCGTTTATTTAAAACTCACGAAAAACGCGCGTAATTTCCGGAAACGTAACGAAAACGCGAACCGAGCAACGAAAACGAACCCGAACTCACCCGAGGTATAAATACCTTGAATGAACCCAATTAATTCATTTTCTCTTCATCTCTCTCACATCTAAAACCCTAATCCCGGTTTCCACTTTTCTTCACCATTTTTGAACTTCACAAGTCCATAACTTGCTCAAAACTCAACGAAATCGAGCCATTCTTGAACCCACTTGAAGCTCTTAACCTCCTCTATACGAAAGTACAGCAGATCTAGAGGAAAAACCGCTGCAATTTGAGGTATGAGGCTGCAAATACAACGAAAATTAGGGTTTTCAACCTCTTTTGTTGAACCACCATCAAAACCGGTTCCCACCCTTACCTTTCGAGTCCTACCCCTTCGAAAACACATCCTTGCATGGTACCATCACCGGAAAACACCACTTGGTCGTGGGAACACAGCTGGGAGGCGGCCGGCCGAATGGCCAGGGACGGCCGAAAGACATCAGGCCGAATGGCCCTTTATCTCCATTCTCCAGAACTCATTCGAGCATGTCATTCGACCAGCAGGCCATGCGCCATCTGTCACCTTCATTCGTCGGTTGGCACACCTTCGCCTCCTCCCATTCGCCAGCCATTCGAACCTTCCCATTCGCCACTTGTTCATTCGGCCAACCAACTCAGAATGAGATTCATTCGACCATGTTAGCAAGCCCTGTTAGTTCACCAGTTCCATCTTCTTGTTGCCACCCTGGAAGAAACATGCGGCCAAGAACCCTAAGCCATGAAGAGAACTAGGCCCAATAGCAAGTAAACATGCCCAACAGCATATAGGCCCAAAGGTTGGCCCAGTTACACACCACGGTCTCACCTCCATTTGGCCCAAACCCCTTTTAGTCGGCCCAACAGGTTCTTAGAGGCCGCTGGTCCAGCCCATAATAAATAATTAGCTAGCCCAACAGTGGGCCCATTCAGTTCATCCGGCCCAGCAACCAAAACCCGGCCTATTTCCTTTTTAATTGGCCCAGCATGTGCTACTCGGCCTATGATGGCTGCTTCGGTCCATTTAGGTTGATCAGGCCCAATCACCTTTTAGTTGGTTTAACCCAACCGTAATTAACCAGGCCCAGCAGAAACTAGCCGGCCCAACAGTCCATCCTCTTGGCCCACTTCAGTTTAAGGAAAACTCTATTTGTTTAGACCATTTTAGACCATTTGATTAGCCACAAGTTCACTTGAATCAGTTAACTCTATTAAAGCCAATAACCTCACACAGGCCCAACAACCATTACTTTTGGCCCACATTGGTTTCAGCCCAAGTAAGCGAGGCCCAGCTTGGCCCATGAACTGTTTTGGTGAAGGCCTGAGACAAAATCTACGGGGCCCAGCAAATTCAGCCCGAGGCCCACCTATATTGCACCAAAGGCCCACTTTAAGGCACCTGTTCTAACCTTGGGGCCACTGAGCAAATAACTTGGGCCATATCTTATTTCTGGCCCAATTATGACTCCTACCATATATTATAACCTCAGGCTCAAGTCATTCTTGCCTGGGCCTACTTTTGGCCCAACAAGGCCTTTCTGGCCCAATAGAGGCCCACGGGGCCACTGATTTCTAAGTTTTGCAACATTCGACCGGGCCCTTACATTTTCACAAACCTAAATCATTGGCCCACACCTTTAAATAAGCCTAACAACTCTCAATTGTCTAAGGCCCAATTTATTACACGAAAGCCCAAACAAGTAACTTGATCACATTACTCGGTCCACTTTCTATCTTAGGCCCACATGGGTTAATAAATGATATAAGACCAACAAGGTGGAATTTGAAGATAAGTACCAAGTCTTTTATCAAAAGCAAATGTATATCAACAAATGAGTCAAAATAAACTTAATACTAACAACAAGGTGGAATAGTCTAAAGTGAAAATGGGCCGAGTAGAGACTGAGGCTTTCGAGGTGTTAGCCAAAGTCATGGCTAACACTTACACACACGCAAATCAATTATGAACTTATACATACGAATCTAAACAACGTGAAATTAATACAGGATTGTGAAAACAATATCAACTACAACAAAGAGCGCGTGCATTATTGTTTGAGACTAAGTCAACTACCACTACTACAAGGTGAGTTCATTGTCCCTTTTTAAACTATTTTGGTTTTTAACTCGGGACTGAGAAGCATGTTATTCATTTTAAAACAAATGTTTTAAATTTAACAAAATGCTTTTATACTATAGATTATGCCAAGTGCTAAAGGCATAAGACTCTATTTAAACTAAATGCTATTAGATTATGCCAAGTGCTAAAGGCATAAGGCTCTATTTAAACTAAATGCTATTTGATTATGCCAAGTGCTAAAGGCATAAGACTCTATTTAAACTAAATGCTATTTGATTATGCCAAGTGCTAAAGGCATAAGACTCTATTTAAACTAAATGCTATTTGATTATGCCAAGTGCTAAAGGCATAAGACTCTATTTAAACTAAATGCTATTTGATTATGCCAAGTGCTAAAGGCATAAGACTCTATTTAAACTAAATGCTATTTGATTATGCCAAGTGCTAAAGGCATAAGACTCTATTCAAACGCAATGCTATCTGATTATGCCAAGTGCTAAAGGCATAAGCTACTTGCTAATACTTAAGCTATGTGATAATACCAAGTGCTAAAGGTATTTACTAATTGATCATGCTATTGGGGACGCTAATTCTATGAAATCATGTTACAAGCGAATACTATGAGTTATGCTAAATACTAAGGCTACGGGTTAAACTAAATGCTAATACTACGGGTTTATGCTATGAACTAATACTACGGGTTATGCTTAATAATAATGCTATAAGATTATACTACTTGTCTATGCTATGGGTGTTATGCTAGAGACTAATGTAAACATTAAAGGCTAATAATTCTATAATGCTATGGGGATCCTAAATACAAACATACACATATACATTTTGAATAATTGAATCTATGGATGCTATAAACTCTTGAATGCTATATGATTGCCATGCTCAAACAACGGTTTGGCCTCTCAGTGCTTGCCTTAACCGGTTGTAAAGCTAGTTCTTGTGCACAAGTTACGTAAATGCTGGACTCTTTGTATGCTAAAACTATAGGCTACGGAAGAACAATAGTTGGTCTCTCAGTGCTTGCCTTCAGGTGTTCTCCTAGCCGGGACTTGAAGAACAATAGTTGGTCTCTCAGTGCTTGCCTTCATGTGTTCTTCACAGTCTTATCGAGGAAATGGACTGATGGCCTCTCAGTGCTTGCCATGCAGTGTTTCCCACATCTATTTACCTGGGTTAGCAGTAACTAGGACGATATGGTGATCCTGAGTTGACTTTGTGTCGACCTTGAAACCCTCTATCTCCCCCTGAGTTGCTAATCACACCTGGGGCCGGTTTGGATTGACAATGGATTCCTTTGGGCATCTGGTTATTCATACCGGTATCTATTAGACTAAACTCGAGTATACTATCGGTGATTGGGATAAACATACAAACATAGGTGTTTAAACTATGATGGGAAAACTATACGGATGGGTAGGTGAAAGGCTTAATTATCATTAATAACAGTGTCATATGCTTATTAGTATGTGGTGGGATAGCGTCTGGGCTTGACCCTTTCAGGATTCCCTATATATAAGCATACCGATTTGGATATTACATGTGGAATTAATGAGGTTAAGGTTTTACCTACGGGCGTTTTGCTAAAACTATTTAAACTTACAAACTACGTGAACTCACCAACCATTGTGTTGACTTTGTTTTCTTACATGCTTTCTCAGGTGACGCACAGGTTTAAACATAAGCTATTGGATTGCATGCTAGGTGGCCTAGTTAGAGGACCTAGTGATTTTGGGAAGCACACATTTTGTTAATCATACGAATCGTTCTTGGATGTCTTGTACAGTTTACAAGATAGAAAACATTGATTCTTTTGTTAGGTTTACCAAGTTAAATTATCAAACATTGACAGTGTAATTTAACTTTGTAATCTTACTCATATGCTATATTGTGCTTTAGTGATTCTTAACATTGATGCTATGTAACAATCTGATCAACCCGATTATCACACCCGATATCGCGCCCCGGGAACCTTCCGCCCGACGGGGACTCCGATCCAACCCCGCCGGCCCGGGGTGTGACAGATTGGTATCAGAGCTCAAGGTTATAGAGAATATTAGGTCATTTACTTAAATGGTTTGGCCTAGACTATAACTTAGGGACCCTTCATGTAGATAACATAGGAATTAGGAATATACTTGCATTATGTCTTCTGCATTCGATCATTGCACTAACTGATGTCCTGTTGGTTACGATTAGAATGTCACCGAGAAGACAACCGTCACCATCTCTACCTTCACAGGAGATGGGTCCAACAGTCGATGCACTCGCAACTTTGATTACTGAAGAGTTGATGTCGGTTCTTCCTGGAATCATCAATCGGATCAGGAACAGTGAGGAGTTTACTCGGAGCTTCCCACTACCTTCTGAAAAGAAGAAGGAACCAGAGGCAGGAGAAACCAGCAACAAACCTAAACGTCGTGCTGCAAAAAGACGAAAGAGGACTGTGAACTACACTGACGCTACACCCATTAGGCAAATCTTGCCTTTTCCAACTACAAGAGTGAGTATGCAATACGAGGGAAAAACCCCTCACTGCCCAGTCTGTCGTAATTATCATCGAGCTGAACTCCCCTGTGTGCAATGCACACGCTTTGGGAAGACGGGACACTGGGTGCAACAATGTAGGTCGTCTGTAACCTACGATCCCCCTCAACATGTGGGTAAGCACCCTGAATGTGATGAATGTGGATACCACCATAGTAAAGAGAAACTTTGCAAACACTGCCTGAACTGTGGGAAATACGGACATTGGATCCAACAGTGTCGGTTTGTTCCCACCAGGAAACAAGAACAAAGAGCAAGTACCTCTACGCCCTCTCAACATAACCACAACTGCTACACGTGCGGAATGCTCGGACATTTCGCGAGGGACTGCTCTAGGAGGATGCCTCCAGCAGATCCAGTAATCACAGAGGAATTACTTGCTTTACCAGCTCCTGGAGATCACTCGGAGTTCGATGACTCCATAGGTATGCAAATTTCATTATGATATGATGAATTATTTATTGATGTATAAGCTAGAAATGCATAATCTGTGGTGACTTTAGAAACAATAAATCTCAGGTAACTGTAAACAAACTCGGTGCCGAAAAGATAATCAAAATAGTAGCCTAAGAAATTCTTAAGTCAAATAAACATCAAATGACTAAGTAAAGGATAGGGTAATTCTTGAGTATAGTTTAAATATTTTAATCAGAAGGTGGACTTTATTTATTTAGAACACTAAAAGTTGTAGGAAGTCAAAATGCTAAAAACTAGTGTGTAAGCTGTCACTTTTCATCTAGACCTTATAGCACTCGAGTTACTTAACCTGGAGAACTTCAGTTTTAGGATGTTAATGAAAGGATCCTTGGTTAATGCACATAACACACGTAGGAAACCATAGCTAACATTAACGTCGTGTAGCAATTGGTACTCATAGCATCAGCTAGTTTGAACAATAAGGTGTTAGAGTCATACAGAGGATAAGCAAGCCATAACAATAAGACAACCATGGGCAATAAAACTAGCAAAACTCTGAGGCAATACTTGGCGACTCATACGTAAGGAAACGACACCGGTAGACGAAAACCAGATACATCTAACTCATGAAGAATAAGTCAACAGAAAAGACTTATTATACGTGGGACCAGATGGTATAAAGAACATAGAACTAAACATGATGGGACTTAGAGGATAGACCACGAAAGTCTGCAACATATATTCGATCAGAAGGAACTCAACATGCGACAGCGACGTTGGGTTGAGCTTTTGAATGATTACGAATGTGTAATCAGGTACCGTTCGGGCAGGGCAAACGTTGTAACTGATGCCTTGAATTGGAAGGAACGAGTCAAACCCTTGCGCGTTAGAGCAATGGGAATGACTGTGCAGACAAGCTTACACGATAGAATTATGCAAGCACAACAGGAAGTCGTTGAACGTGAAAATTTGAAGAAAGAACTCGATTGTGGAGCGGAGAAGCATCTGGAAACGAAATCTGATGGACTTATCTACTTCAAGGATCGTGTATGGATTCCTGCGGTAGATGAGTTAAGGAAGCTGATTTTTGATGAAGCGCACAAGACCAAGTACTCTGTGCATCCTGGTGCTGATAAAATGTATCAAGACTTACGTGCATTTTATTGGTGGCCGGGTATGAAGAAAGACATAGCCGAGTATGTTGGTCGATGTCTTACGTGTGCTAAAGTGAAGGCAGAACACCAGAAACCTTCTGGTTTACTGGAACAGCCTGAAATTCCACTATGGAAGTGGGAACAAATAGCTATGGACTTTGTTACCAAGCTACCCCGCACTTCTAGTGGACATGACACTATTTGGGTTATCGTTGATCGATTAACCAAGTCTGCTCATTTCTTACCGATGCGAGAAACGTACACGATGGATAAACTAGCGAAGCTTTACATCGACGAGATAGTGGTACGCCATGGTGTGCCATTGTCTATCATCTCAGATCGCGATAGCAGATTTACATCAAGGTTCTGGCAATCATTGCAGAAATCTCTGGGGACGCAATTAAACTTGAGTACAGCTTATCATCCACAAACGGATGGTCAAAGCGAGCGTACTATTCAAACCCTGGAGGACATGCTGAGAACTTGTGTTCTAGACTTCGGTGGTAATTGGGATTCTCACTTGCCACTAATCGAATTCTCCTACAACCACAGTTATCACAGCAGCATCGGTTGTGCCCCATTTGAGGCTCTTTATGGCCGAAAGTGTCGATCACCGATCTGTTGGTCTGAAGTGGGAGATAATCGAATCACAGGACCAGAACTGATACAAGAAACTACAGACAAGATTGCTCAGATACAGCAAAGGTTACAAGGGACACAAAGTAGACAAAAGAGCTATGCCGATAAACGGCGTAAGCCGTTGGAATTCCAAGTGGGAGACCGTGTAATGTTGAAGGTTTCCCCATGGAAGGGCGTAGTTCGATTCGCAAAGAAAGGCAAACTAACACCACGATATGTGGGACTGTTCGAAATCATTGAACGTATTGGTCCTGTAACATACAGACTAAGCTTACCGAATGAACTTAGTGGTGTACACGACGTGTTTCACGTCTCCAACTTGAAGAAATGTCTTGCTGATGAAACGCTTATCATGCCGATTGAAGAAATTCAATTGGATGAACACTTACGTTTTGTTGAGGAACCGTTAGAAATCATGGATCGCAAGGTTAAACAACTAAGGCGAAGTCGTATTCCTATTGTCAAAGTGCGTTGGAACTCAAGGCGCGGACCCGAGTTTACTTGGGAACGCGAAGACCACGTAGGAAACAAATATCCCCAACTGTTCACAGAGGAAGCCGTACCCGGTAGCAATGCTTAAATTTCGGGACGAAATTTCTCTAACAAGGGGAGACTGTAACAACTGTGCCGGAAACGTCGCCGGAACGGTGAACGGAACAGTGACGGCACAGTAACTCAGGTACAAACTATGCAAACTACGGTTGTACGATCAAATACGTAATGCTAAACAGTAAACTATTATGCTATTGTTTCTGAATTCTGATTAAACGTAACAGTTTAACAGTCAGAAACACCTCAGACAACAGGGAACAGTGATACTAGTGATTATTGATGTGCTATTATGTGTAAACGTATGCGAGGTTAAACAAAACGAAACGATAACGGTTGTTGTTACGGAATGCTAAACCGATGAGTTATTCGTATAGGTGACGATCTGTACGAATGATTCTGACAGTTTAACGTTCTGAAATAATAACTGAAAAGTAGAAAACAAAAGTCGGAAAGCAAAACCATCTTCGTGTTCGTTCGAATGACGATTCGAACGAATACGCGCGATGGTGACGCGTTCTGACGAAACGATAACGAAAACGATAAAAGGCACGAACGATCATAAATTCAAAGAAATAAGATAATTCTTATTTTACAATTTTGAAACTCATCATTAAACAAATTAAATTTAACTATTTTAAGAAAATCACGAATAAATTAAATAAATGCGTAAAAATGTTAAATTTCGTTAAATAAATTATTTACGCGATACTTAAATTAATTTTGAGGTAAATAAATAAATACCGTGATATTTTAGGATATATTTTACAACTTAAAGTCCAAGAATAATTCGTTTATTTAAAACTCACGAAAAACGCGCGTAATTTCCGGAAACGTAACGAAAACGCGAACCGAGCAACGAAAACGAACCCGAACTCACCCGAGGTATAAATACCTTGAATGAACCCAATTAATTCATTTTCTCTTCATCTCTCTCACATCTAAAACCCTAATCCCGGTTTCCACTTTTCTTCACCATTTTTGAACTTCACAAGTCCATAACTTGCTCAAAACTCAACGAAATCGAGCCATTCTTGAACCCACTTGAAGCTATTAACCTCCTCTATACGAAAGTACAGCAGATCTAGAGGAAAAACCGCTGCAATTTGAGGTATGAGGCTGCAAATACAACGAAAATTAGGGTTTTCAACCTCTTTTGTTGAACCACCATCAAAACCGGTTCCCACCCTTACCTTTCGAGTCCTACCCCTTCGAAAACACATCCTTGCATGGTACCATCACCGGAAAACACCACTTGGTCGTGGGAACACAGCTGGGAGGCGGCCGGCCGAATGGCCAGGGACGGCCGAAAGACATCAGGCCGAATGGCCCTTTATCTCCATTCTCCAGAACTCATTCGAGCATGTCATTCGACCAGCAGGCCATGCGCCATCTGTCACCTTCATTCGTCGGTTGGCACACCTTCGCCTCCTCCCATTCGCCAGCCATTCGAACCTTCCCATTCGCCACTTGTTCATTCGGCCAACCAACTCAGAATGAGATTCATTCGACCATGTTAGCAAGCCCTGTTAGTTCACCAGTTCCATCTTCTTGTTGCCACCCTGGAAGAAACATGCGGCCAAGAACCCTAAGCCATGAAGAGAACTAGGCCCAATAGCAAGTAAACATGCCCAACAGCATATAGGCCCAAAGGTTGGCCCAGTTACACACCACGGTCTCACCTCCATTTGGCCCAAACCCCTTTTAGTCGGCCCAACAGGTTCTTAGAGGCCACTGGTCCAGCCCATAATAAATAATTAGCTAGCCCAACAGTGGGCCCATTCAGTTCATCCGGCCCAGCAACCAAAACCCGGCCTATTTCCTTTTTAATTGGCCCAGCATGTGCTACTCGGCCTATGATGGCTGCTTCGGTCCATTTAGGTTGATCAGGCCCAATCACCTTTTAGTTGGTTTAACCCAACCGTAATTAACCAGGCCCAGCAGAAACTAGCCGGCCCAACAGTCCATCCTCTTGGCCCACTTCAGTTTAAGGAAAACTCTATTTGTTTAGACCATTTTAGACCATTTGATTAGCCACAAGTTCACTTGAATCAGTTAACTCTATTAAAGCCAATAACCTCACACAGGCCCAACAACCATTACTTTTGGCCCACATTGGTTTCAGCCCAAGTAAGCGAGGCCCAGCTTGGCCCATGAACTGTTTTGGTGAAGGCCTGAGACAAAATCTACGGGGCCCAGCAAATTCAGCCCGAGGCCCACCTATATTGCACCAAAGGCCCACTTTAAGGCACCTGTTCTAACCTTGGGGCCACTGAGCAAATAACTTGGGCCATATCTTATTTCTGGCCCAATTATGACTCCTACCATCTATTATAACCTCAGGCTCAAGTCATTCTTGCCTGGGCCTACTTTTGGCCCAACAAGGCCTTTCTGGCCCAATAGAGGCCCACGGGGCCACTGATTTCTAAGTTTTGCAACATTCGACCGGGCCCTTACATTTTCACAAACCTAAATCATTGGCCCACACCTTTAAATAAGCCTAACAACTCTCAATTGTCTAAGGCCCAATTTATTACACGAAAGCCCAAACAAGTAACTTGATCACATTACTCGGTCCACTTTCTATCTTAGGCCCACATGGGTTAATAAATGATATAAGACCAACAAGGTGGAATTTGAAGATAAGTACCAAGTCTTTTATCAAAAGCAAATGTATATCAACAAATGAGTCAAAATAAACTTAATACTAACAACAAGGTGGAATAGTCTAAAGTGAAAATGGGCCGAGTAGAGACTGAGGCTTTCGAGGTGTTAGCCAAAGTCATGGCTAACACTTACACACACGCAAATCAATTATGAACTTATACATACGAATCTAAACAACGTGAAATCAATACAGGATTGTGAAAACAATATCAACTACAACAAAGAGCGCGTGCATTATTGTTTGAGACTAAGTCAACTACCACTACTACAAGGTGAGTTCATTGTCCCTTTTTAAACTATTTTGGTTTTTAACTCGGGACTGAGAAGCATGTTATTCATTTTAAAACAAATGTTTTAAATTTAACAAAATGCTTTTATACTATAGATTATGCCAAGTGCTAAAGGCATAAGACTCTATTTAAACTAAATGCTATTAGATTATGCCAAGTGCTAAAGGCATAAGGCTCTATTTAAACTAAATGCTATTTGATTATGCCAAGTGCTAAAGGCATAAGACTCTATTTAAACTAAATGCTATTTGATTATGCCAAGTGCTAAAGGCATAAGACTCTATTTAAACTAAATGCTATTTGATTATGCCAAGTGCTAAAGGCATAAGACTCTATTTAAACTAAATGCTATTTGATTATGCCAAGTGCTAAAGGCATAAGACTCTATTTAAACTAAATGCTATTTGATTATGCCAAGTGCTAAAGGCATAAGACTCTATTCAAACGCAATGCTATCTGATTATGCCAAGTGCTAAAGGCATAAGCTACTTGCTAATACTTAAGCTATGTGATAATACCAAGTGCTAAAGGTATTTACTAATTGATCATGCTATTGGGGACGCTAATTCTATGAAATCATGTTACAAGCGAATACTATGAGTTATGCTAAATACTAAGGCTACGGGTTAAACTAAATGCTAATACTACGGGTTTATGCTATGAACTAATACTACGGGTTATGCTTAATAATAATGCTATAAGATTATACTACTTGTCTATGCTATGGGTGTTATGCTAGAGACTAATGTAAACATTAAAGGCTAATAATTCTATAATGCTATGGGGATCCTAAATACAAACATACACATATACATTTTGAATAATTGAATCTATGGATGCTATAAACTCTTGAATGCTATATGATTGCCATGCTCAAACAACGGTTTGGCCTCTCAGTGCTTGCCTTAACCGGTTGTAAAGCTAGTTCTTGTGCACAAGTTACGTAAATGCTGGACTCTTTGTATGCTAAAACTATAGGCTACGGAAGAACAATAGTTGGTCTCTCAGTGCTTGCCTTCAGGTGTTCTCCTAGCCGGGACTTGAAGAACAATAGTTGGTCTCTCAGTGCTTGCCTTCATGTGTTCTTCACAGTCTTATCGAGGAAATGGACTGATGGCCTCTCAGTGCTTGCCATGCAGTGTTTCCCACATCTATTTACCTGGGTTAGCAGTAACTAGGACGATATGGTGATCCTGAGTTGACTTTGTGTCGACCTTGAAACCCTCTATCTCCCCCTGAGTTGCTAATCACACCTGGGGCCGGTTTGGATTGACAATGGATTCCTTTGGGCATCTGGTTATTCATACCGGTATCTATTAGACTAAACTCGAGTATACTATCGGTGATTGGGATAAACATACAAACATAGGTGTTTAAACTATGATGGGAAAACTATACGGATGGGTAGGTGAAAGGCTTAATTATCATTAATAACAGTGTCATATGCTTATTAGTATGTGGTGGGATAGCGTCTGGGCTTGACCCTTTCAGGATTCCCTATATATAAGCATACCGATTTGGATATTACATGTGGAATTAATGAGGTTAAGGTTTTACCTACGGGCGTTTTGCTAAAACTATTTAAACTTACAAACTACGTGAACTCACCAACCATTGTGTTGACTTTGTTTTCTTACATGCTTTCTCAGGTGACGCACAGGTTTAAACATAAGCTATTGGATTGCATGCTAGGTGGCCTAGTTAGAGGACCTAGTGATTTTGGGAAGCACACATTTTGTTAATCATACGAATCGTTCTTGGATGTCTTGTACAGTTTACAAGATAGAAAACATTGATTCTTTTGTTAGGTTTACCAAGTTAAATTATCAAACATTGACAGTGTAATTTAACTTTGTAATCTTACTCATATGCTATATTGTGCTTTAGTGATTCTTAACATTGATGCTATGTAACAATCTGATCAACCCGATTATCACACCCGATATCGCGCCCCGGGAACCTTCCGCCCGACGGGGACTCCGATCCAACCCCGCCGGCCCGGGGTGTGACAGATTGGTATCAGAGCTCAAGGTTATAGAGAATATTAGGTCATTTACTTAAATGGTTTGGCCTAGACTATAACTTAGGGACCCTTCATGTAGATAACATAGGAATTAGGAATATACTTGCATTATGTCTTCTGCATTCGATCATTGCACTAACTGATGTCCTGTTGGTTACGATTAGAATGTCACCGAGAAGACAACCGTCACCATCTCTACCTTCACAGGAGATGGGTCCAACAGTCGATGCACTCGCAACTTTGATTACTGAAGAGTTGATGTCGGTTCTTCCTGGAATCATCAATCGGATCAGGAACAGTGAGGAGTTTACTCGGAGCTTCCCACTACCTTCTGAAAAGAAGAAGGAACCAGAGGCAGGAGAAACCAGCAACAAACCTAAACGTCGTGCTGCAAAAAGACGAAAGAGGACTGTGAACTACACTGACGCTACACCCATTAGGCAAATCTTGCCTTTTCCAACTACAAGAGTGAGTATGCAATACGAGGGAAAAACCCCTCACTGCCCAGTCTGTCGTAATTATCATCGAGCTGAACTCCCCTGTGTGCAATGCACACGCTTTGGGAAGACGGGACACTGGGTGCAACAATGTAGGTCGTCTGTAACCTACGATCCCCCTCAACATGTGGGTAAGCACCCTGAATGTGATGAATGTGGATACCACCATAGTAAAGAGAAACTTTGCAAACACTGCCTGAACTGTGGGAAATACGGACATTGGATCCAACAGTGTCGGTTTGTTCCCACCAGGAAACAAGAACAAAGAGCAAGTACCTCTACGCCCTCTCAACATAACCACAACTGCTACACGTGCGGAATGCTCGGACATTTCGCGAGGGACTGCTCTAGGAGGATGCCTCCAGCAGATCCAGTAATCACAGAGGAATTACTTGCTTTACCAGCTCCTGGAGATCACTCGGAGTTCGATGACTCCATAGGTATGCAAATTTCATTATGATATGATGAATTATTTATTGATGTATAAGCTAGAAATGCATAATCTGTGGTGACTTTAGAAACAATAAATCTCAGGTAACTGTAAACAAACTCGGTGCCGAAAAGATAATCAAAATAGTAGCCTAAGAAATTCTTAAGTCAAATAAACATCAAATGACTAAGTAAAGGATAGGGTAATTCTTGAGTATAGTTTAAATATTTTAATCAGAAGGTGGACTTTATTTATTTAGAACACTAAAAGTTGTAGGAAGTCAAAATGCTAAAAACTAGTGTGTAAGCTGTCACTTTTCATCTAGACCTTATAGCACTCGAGTTACTTAACCTGGAGAACTTCAGTTTTAGGATGTTAATGAAAGGATCCTTGGTTAATGCACATAACACACGTAGGAAACCATAGCTAACATTAACGTCGTGTAGCAATTGGTACTCATAGCATCAGCTAGTTTGAACAATAAGGTGTTAGAGTCATACAGAGGATAAGCAAGCCATAACAATAAGACAACCATGGGCAATAAAACTAGCAAAACTCTGAGGCAATACTTGGCGACTCATACGTAAGGAAACGACACCGGTAGACGAAAACCAGATACATCTAACTCATGAAGAATAAGTCAACAGAAAAGACTTATTATACGTGGGACCAGATGGTATAAAGAACATAGAACTAAACATGATGGGACTTAGAGGATAGACCACGAAAGTCTGCAACATATATTCGATCAGAAGGAACTCAACATGCGACAGCGACGTTGGGTTGAGCTTTTGAATGATTACGAATGTGTAATCAGGTACCGTTCGGGCAGGGCAAACGTTGTAACTGATGCCTTGAATTGGAAGGAACGAGTCAAACCCTTGCGCGTTAGAGCAATGGGAATGACTGTGCAGACAAGCTTACACGATAGAATTATGCAAGCACAACAGGAAGTCGTTGAACGTGAAAATTTGAAGAAAGAACTCGATTGTGGAGCGGAGAAGCATCTGGAAACGAAATCTGATGGACTTATCTACTTCAAGGATCGTGTATGGATTCCTGCGGTAGATGAGTTAAGGAAGCTGATTTTTGATGAAGCGCACAAGACCAAGTACTCTGTGCATCCTGGTGCTGATAAAATGTATCAAGACTTACGTGCATTTTATTGGTGGCCGGGTATGAAGAAAGACATAGCCGAGTATGTTGGTCGATGTCTTACGTGTGCTAAAGTGAAGGCAGAACACCAGAAACCTTCTGGTTTACTGGAACAGCCTGAAATTCCACTATGGAAGTGGGAACAAATAGCTATGGACTTTGTTACCAAGCTACCCCGCACTTCTAGTGGACATGACACTATTTGGGTTATCGTTGATCGATTAACCAAGTCTGCTCATTTCTTACCGATGCGAGAAACGTACACGATGGATAAACTAGCGAAGCTTTACATCGACGAGATAGTGGTACGCCATGGTGTGCCATTGTCTATCATCTCAGATCGCGATAGCAGATTTACATCAAGGTTCTGGCAATCATTGCAGAAATCTCTGGGGACGCAATTAAACTTGAGTACAGCTTATCATCCACAAACGGATGGTCAAAGCGAGCGTACTATTCAAACCCTGGAGGACATGCTGAGAACTTGTGTTCTAGACTTCGGTGGTAATTGGGATTCTCACTTGCCACTAATCGAATTCTCCTACAACCACAGTTATCACAGCAGCATCGGTTGTGCCCCATTTGAGGCTCTTTATGGCCGAAAGTGTCGATCACCGATCTGTTGGTCTGAAGTGGGAGATAATCGAATCACAGGACCAGAACTGATACAAGAAACTACAGACAAGATTGCTCAGATACAGCAAAGGTTACAAGGGACACAAAGTAGACAAAAGAGCTATGCCGATAAACGGCGTAAGCCGTTGGAATTCCAAGTGGGAGACCGTGTAATGTTGAAGGTTTCCCCATGGAAGGGCGTAGTTCGATTCGCAAAGAAAGGCAAACTAACACCACGATATGTGGGACTGTTCGAAATCATTGAACGTATTGGTCCTGTAACATACAGACTAAGCTTACCGAATGAACTTAGTGGTGTACACGACGTGTTTCACGTCTCCAACTTGAAGAAATGTCTTGCTGATGAAACGCTTATCATGCCGATTGAAGAAATTCAATTGGATGAACACTTACGTTTTGTTGAGGAACCGTTAGAAATCATGGATCGCAAGGTTAAACAACTAAGGCGAAGTCGTATTCCTATTGTCAAAGTGCGTTGGAACTCAAGGCGCGGACCCGAGTTTACTTGGGAACGCGAAGACCACGTAGGAAACAAATATCCCCAACTGTTCACAGAGGAAGCCGTACCCGGTAGCAATGCTTAAATTTCGGGACGAAATTTCTCTAACAAGGGGAGACTGTAACAACTGTGCCGGAAACGTCGCCGGAACGGTGAACGGAACAGTGACGGCACAGTAACTCAGGTACAAACTATGCAAACTACGGTTGTACGATCAAATACGTAATGCTAAACAGTAAACTATTATGCTATTGTTTCTGAATTCTGATTAAACGTAACAGTTTAACAGTCAGAAACACCTCAGACAACAGGGAACAGTGATACTAGTGATTATTGATGTGCTATTATGTGTAAACGTATGCGAGGTTAAACAAAACGAAACGATAACGGTTGTTGTTACGGAATGCTAAACCGATGAGTTATTCGTATAGGTGACGATCTGTACGAATGATTCTGACAGTTTAACGTTCTGAAATAATAACTGAAAAGTAGAAAACAAAAGTCGGAAAGCAAAACCATCTTCGTGTTCGTTCGAATGACGATTCGAACGAATACGCGCGATGGTGACGCGTTCTGACGAAACGATAACGAAAACGATAAAAGGCACGAACGATCATAAATTCAAAGAAATAAGATAATTCTTATTTTACAATTTTGAAACTCATCATTAAACAAATTAAATTTAACTATTTTAAGAAAATCACGAATAAATTAAATAAATGCGTA
This sequence comes from Mikania micrantha, assembly GCA_009363875.1. Classification (NCBI taxonomy): domain Eukaryota; kingdom Viridiplantae; phylum Streptophyta; class Magnoliopsida; order Asterales; family Asteraceae; genus Mikania; species Mikania micrantha. Next base: position 28,436,137 of record CM018697.1, read on the forward strand.
AAAATGTTAAATTTCGTTAAATAAATTATTTACGCGATACTTAAATTAATTTTGAGGTAAATAAATAAATACCGTGATATTTTAGGATATATTTTACAACTTAAAGTCCAAGAATAATTCGTTTATTTAAAACTCACGAAAAACGCGCGTAATTTCCGGAAACGTAACGAAAACGCGAACCGAGCAACGAAAACGAACCCGAACTCACCCGAGGTATAAATACCTTGAATGAACCCAATTAATTCATTTTCTCTTCATCTCTCTCACATCTAAAACCCTAATCCCGGTTTCCACTTTTCTTCACCATTTTTGAACTTCACAAGTCCATAACTTGCTCAAAACTCAACGAAATCGAGCCATTCTTGAACCCACTTGAAGCTATTAACCTCCTCTATACGAAAGTACAGCAGATCTAGAGGAAAAACCGCTGCAATTTGAGGTATGAGGCTGCAAATACAACGAAAATTAGGGTTTTCAACCTCTTTTGTTGAACCACCATCAAAACCGGTTCCCACCCTTACCTTTCGAGTCCTACCCCTTCGAAAACACATCCTTGCATGGTACCATCACCGGAAAACACCACTTGGTCGTGGGAACACAGCTGGGAGGCGGCCGGCCGAATGGCCAGGGACGGCCGAAAGACATCAGGCCGAATGGCCCTTTATCTCCATTCTCCAGAACTCATTCGAGCATGTCATTCGACCAGCAGGCCATGCGCCATCTGTCACCTTCATTCGTCGGTTGGCACACCTTCGCCTCCTCCCATTCGCCAGCCATTCGAACCTTCCCATTCGCCACTTGTTCATTCGGCCAACCAACTCAGAATGAGATTCATTCGACCATGTTAGCAAGCCCTGTTAGTTCACCAGTTCCATCTTCTTGTTGCCACCCTGGAAGAAACATGCGGCCAAGAACCCTAAGCCATGAAGAGAACTAGGCCCAATAGCAAGTAAACATGCCCAACAGCATATAGGCCCAAAGGTTGGCCCAGTTACACACCACGGTCTCACCTCCATTTGGCCCAAACCCCTTTTAGTCGGCCCAACAGGTTCTTAGAGGCCACTGGTCCAGCCCATAATAAATAATTAGCTAGCCCAACAGTGGGCCCATTCAGTTCATCCGGCCCAGCAACCAAAACCCGGCCTATTTCCTTTTTAATTGGCCCAGCATGTGCTACTCGGCCTATGATGGCTGCTTCGGTCCATTTAGGTTGATCAGGCCCAATCACCTTTTAGTTGGTTTAACCCAACCGTAATTAACCAGGCCCAGCAGAAACTAGCCGGCCCAACAGTCCATCCTCTTGGCCCACTTCAGTTTAAGGAAAACTCTATTTGTTTAGACCATTTTAGACCATTTGATTAGCCACAAGTTCACTTGAATCAGTTAACTCTATTAAAGCCAATAACCTCACACAGGCCCAACAACCATTACTTTTGGCCCACATTGGTTTCAGCCCAAGTAAGCGAGGCCCAGCTTGGCCCATGAACTGTTTTGGTGAAGGCCTGAGACAAAATCTACGGGGCCCAGCAAATTCAGCCCGAGGCCCACCTATATTGCACCAAAGGCCCACTTTAAGGCACCTGTTCTAACCTTGGGGCCACTGAGCAAATAACTTGGGCCATATCTTATTTCTGGCCCAATTATGACTCCTACCATCTATTATAACCTCAGGCTCAAGTCATTCTTGCCTGGGCCTACTTTTGGCCCAACAAGGCCTTTCTGGCCCAATAGAGGCCCACGGGGCCACTGATTTCTAAGTTTTGCAACATTCGACCGGGCCCTTACATTTTCACAAACCTAAATCATTGGCCCACACCTTTAAATAAGCCTAACAACTCTCAATTGTCTAAGGCCCAATTTATTACACGAAAGCCCAAACAAGTAACTTGATCACATTACTCGGTCCACTTTCTATCTTAGGCCCACATGGGTTAATAAATGATATAAGACCAACAAGGTGGAATTTGAAGATAAGTACCAAGTCTTTTATCAAAAGCAAATGTATATCAACAAATGAGTCAAAATAAACTTAATACTAACAACAAGGTGGAATAGTCTAAAGTGAAAATGGGCCGAGTAGAGACTGAGGCTTTCGAGGTGTTAGCCAAAGTCATGGCTAACACTTACACACACGCAAATCAATTATGAACTTATACATACGAATCTAAACAACGTGAAATCAATACAGGATTGTGAAAACAATATCAACTACAACAAAGAGCGCGTGCATTATTGTTTGAGACTAAGTCAACTACCACTACTACAAGGTGAGTTCATTGTCCCTTTTTAAACTATTTTGGTTTTTAACTCGGGACTGAGAAGCATGTTATTCATTTTAAAACAAATGTTTTAAATTTAACAAAATGCTTTTATACTATAGATTATGCCAAGTGCTAAAGGCATAAGACTCTATTTAAACTAAATGCTATTAGATTATGCCAAGTGCTAAAGGCATAAGGCTCTATTTAAACTAAATGCTATTGATTATATTATGCCAAGTGCTAAAGGCATAAGACTCTATTTAAACTAAATGCTATTTGATTATGCCAAGTGCTAAAGGCATAAGACTCTATTTAAACTAAATGCTATTTGATTATGCCAAGTGCTAAAGGCATAAGACTCTATTTAAACTAAATGCTATTTGATTATGCCAAGTGCTAAAGGCATAAGACTCTATTTAAACTAAATGCTATTTGATTATGCCAAGTGCTAAAGGCATAAGACTCTATTCAAACGCAATGCTATCTGATTATGCCAAGTGCTAAAGGCATAAGCTACTTGCTAATACTTAAGCTATGTGATAATACCAAGTGCTAAAGGTATTTACTAATTGATCATGCTATTGGGGACGCTAATTCTATGAAATCATGTTACAAGCGAATACTATGAGTTATGCTAAATACTAAGGCTACGGGTTAAACTAAATGCTAATACTACGGGTTTATGCTATGAACTAATACTACGGGTTATGCTTAATAATAATGCTATAAGATTATACTACTTGTCTATGCTATGGGTGTTATGCTAGAGACTAATGTAAACATTAAAGGCTAATAATTCTATAATGCTATGGGGATCCTAAATACAAACATACACATATACATTTTGAATAATTGAATCTATGGATGCTATAAACTCTTGAATGCTATATGATTGCCATGCTCAAACAACGGTTTGGCCTCTCAGTGCTTGCCTTAACCGGTTGTAAAGCTAGTTCTTGTGCACAAGTTACGTAAATGCTGGACTCTTTGTATGCTAAAACTATAGGCTACGGAAGAACAATAGTTGGTCTCTCAGTGCTTGCCTTCAGGTGTTCTCCTAGCCGGGACTTGAAGAACAATAGTTGGTCTCTCAGTGCTTGCCTTCATGTGTTCTTCACAGTCTTATCGAGGAAATGGACTGATGGCCTCTCAGTGCTTGCCATGCAGTGTTTCCCACATCTATTTACCTGGGTTAGCAGTAACTAGGACGATATGGTGATCCTGAGTTGACTTTGTGTCGACCTTGAAACCCTCTATCTCCCCCTGAGTTGCTAATCACACCTGGGGCCGGTTTGGATTGACAATGGATTCCTTTGGGCATCTGGTTATTCATACCGGTATCTATTAGACTAAACTCGAGTATACTATCGGTGATTGGGATAAACATACAAACATAGGTGTTTAAACTATGATGGGAAAACTATACGGATGGGTAGGTGAAAGGCTTAATTATCATTAATAACAGTGTCATATGCTTATTAGTATGTGGTGGGATAGCGTCTGGGCTTGACCCTTTCAGGATTCCCTATATATAAGCATACCGATTTGGATATTACATGTGGAATTAATGAGGTTAAGGTTTTACCTACGGGCGTTTTGCTAAAACTATTTAAACTTACAAACTACGTGAACTCACCAACCATTGTGTTGACTTTGTTTTCTTACATGCTTTCTCAGGTGACGCACAGGTTTAAACATAAGCTATTGGATTGCATGCTAGGTGGCCTAGTTAGAGGACCTAGTGATTTTGGGAAGCACACATTTTGTTAATCATACGAATCGTTCTTGGATGTCTTGTACAGTTTACAAGATAGAAAACATTGATTCTTTTGTTAGGTTTACCAAGTTAAATTATCAAACATTAACAGTGTAATTTAACTTTGTAATCTTACTCATATGCTATATTGTGCTTTAGTGATTCTTAACATTGATGCTATGTAACAATCTGATCAACCCGATTATCACACCCGATATCGCGCCCGGGAACCTTCCGCCCGACGGGGACTCCGATCCAACCCCGCCGGCCCGGTGTGTGACAGATTGGTATCAGAGCTCAAGGTTATAGAGAATATTAGGTCATTTACTTAAATGGTTTGGCCTAGACTATAACTTAGGGACCCTTCATGTAGATAACATAGGAATTAGGAATATACTTGCATTATGTCTTCTGCATTCGATCATTGCACTAACTGATGTCCTGTTGGTTACGATTAGAATGTCACCGAGAAGACAACCGTCACCATCTCTACCTTTCACAGGAGATGGGTCCAACAGTCGATGCACTCGCAACTTTGATTACTGAAGAGTTGATGTCGGTTCTTCCTGGAATCATCAATCGGATCAGGAACAGTGAGGAGTTTACTCGGAGCTTCCCACTACCTTCTGAAAAGAAGAAGGAACCAGAGGCAGGAGAAACCAGCAACAAACCTAAACGTCGTGCTGCAAAAAGACGAAAGAGGACTGTGAACTACACTGACGCTACACCCATTAGGCAAATCTTGCCTTTTCCAACTACAAGAGTGAGTATGCAATACGAGGGAAAAACCCCTCACTGCCCAGTCTGTCGTAATTATCATCGAGCTGAACTCCCCTGTGTGCAATGCACACGCTTTGGGAAGACGGGACACTGGGTGCAACAATGTAGGTCGTCTGTAACCTACGATCCCCCTCAACATGTGGGTAAGCACCCTGAATGTGATGAATGTGGATACCACCATAGTAAAGAGAAACTTTGCAAACACTGCCTGAACTGTGGGAAATACGGACATTGGATCCAACAGTGTCGGTTTGTTCCCACCAGGAAACAAGAACAAAGAGCAAGTACCTCTACGCCCTCTCAACATAACCACAACTGCTACACGTGCGGAATGCTCGGACATTTCGCGAGGGACTGCTCTAGGAGGATGCCTCCAGCATAGATCAGTAATCACAGAGGAATTACTTGCTTTACAGCTCCTGGAGATCACTCGGAGTTCGATGACTCCATAGGTATGCAAATTTCATTATGATATGATGAATTATTTATTGATGTATAAGCTAGAAATGCATAATCTGTGGTGACTTTAGAAACAATAAATCTCAGGTAACTGTAAACAAACTCGGTGCCGAAAAGATAATCAAAATAGTAGCCTAAGAAATTCTTAAGTCAAATAAACATCAAATGACTAAGTAAAGATAGGGTAATTCTTGAGTATAGTTTAAATATTTTAATCAGAAGGTGGACTTTATTTATTTAGAACACTAAAAGTTGTAGGAAGTCAAAATGCTAAAAACTAGTGTGTAAGCTGTCACTTTTCATCTAGACCTTATAGCACTCGAGTTACTTAACCTGGAGAACTTCAGTTTTAGGATGTTAATGAAAGGATCCTTGGTTAATGCACATAACACACGTAGGAAACCATAGCTAACATTAACGTCGTGTAGCAATTGGTACTCATAGCATCAGCTAGTTTGAACAATAAGGTGTTAGAGTCATACAGAGGATAAGCAAGCCATAACAATAAGACAACCATGGGCAATAAAACTAGCAAACTCTGAGGCAATACTTGGCGACTCATACGTAAGGAAACGACACCGGTAGACGAAAACCAGATACATCTAACTCATGAAGAATAAGTCAACAGAAAAGACTTATTATACGTGGGACCAGATGGTATAAAGAACATAGAACTAAACATGATGGGACTTAGAGGATAGACCACGAAAGTCTGCAACATATATTCGATCAGAAGGAACTCAACATGCGACAGCGACATTGGGTTGAGCTTTTGAATGATTACGAATGTGTAATCAGGTACCGTTCGGGCAGGGCAAACGTTGTAACTGATGCCTTGAATTGGAAGGAACGAGTCAAACCCTTGCGCGTTAGAGCAATGGGAATGACTGTGCAGACAAGCTTACACGATAGAATTATGCAAGCACAACAGGAAGTCGTTGAACGTGAAATTTGAAGAAAGAACTCGATTGTGGAGCGGAGAAGCATCTGGAAACGAAATCTGATGGACTTATCTACTTCAAGGATCGTGTATGGATTCCTGCGGTAGATGAGTTAAGGAAGCTGATTTTTGATGAAGCGCACAAGACCAAGTACTCTGTGCATCCTGGTGCTGATAAAATGTATCAAGACTTACGTGCATTTTATTGGTGGCCGGGTATGAAGAAAGACATAGCCGAGTATGTTGGTCGATGTCTTACGTGTGCTAAAGTGAAGGCAGAACACCAGAAACCTTCTGGTTTACTGGAACAGCCTGAAATTCCACTATGGAAGTGGGAACAAATAGCTATGGACTTTGTTACCAAGCTACCCCGCACTTCTAGTGGACATGACACTATTTGGGTTATCGTTGATCGATTAACCAAGTCTGCTCATTTCTTACCGATGCGAGAAACGTACACGATGGATAAACTAGCGAAGCTTTACATCGACGAGATAGTGGTACGCCATGGTGTGCCATTGTCTATCATCTCAGATCGCGATAGCAGATTTACATCAAGGTTCTGGCAATCATTGCAGAAATCTCTGGGGACGCAATTAAACTTGAGTACAGCTTATCATCCACAAACGGATGGTCAAAGCGAGCGTACTATTCAAACCCTGGAGGACATGCTGAGAACTTGTGTTCTAGACTTCGGTGGTAATTGGGATTCTCACTTGCCACTAATCGAATTCTCCTACAACCACAGTTATCACAGCAGCATCGGTTGTGCCCCATTTGAGGCTCTTTATGGCCGAAAGTGTCGATCACCGATCTGTTGGTCTGAAGTGGGAGATAATCGAATCACAGGACCAGAACTGATACAAGAAACTACAGACAAGATTGCTCAGATACAGCAAAGGTTACAAGGGACACAAAGTAGACAAAAGAGCTATGCCGATAAACGGCGTAAGCCGTTGGAATTCCAAGTGGGAGACCGTGTAATGTTGAAGGTTTCCCCATGGAAGGGCGTAGTTCGATTCGCAAAGAAAGGCAAACTAACACCACGATATGTGGGACTGTTCGAAATCATTGAACGTATTGGTCCTGTAACATACAGACTAAGCTTACCGAATGAACTTAGTGGTGTACACGACGTGTTTCACGTCTCCAACTTGAAGAAATGTCTTGCTGATGAAACGCTTATCATGCCGATTGAAGAATTCAATTGGATGAACACTTACGTTTTGTTGAGGAACCGTTAGAAATCATGGATCGCAAGGTTAAACAACTAAGGCGAAGTCGTATTCCTATTGTCAAAGTGCGTTGGAACTCAAGGCGCGGACCCGAGTTTACTTGGGAACGCGAAGACCACGTAGGAAACAAATATCCCCAACTGTTCACAGAGGAAGCCGTACCCGTAGCAATGCTTAAATTTCGGGACGAAATTTCTCTAACAAGGGGAGACTGTAAAACTGTGCCGGAAACGTCGCCGGAACGGTGAACGGAACAGTGACGGCACAGTAACTCAGGTACAAACTATGCAAACTACGGTTGTACGATCAAATATGTAATGCTAAACAGTAAACTATTATGCTATTGTTTCTAAATTCTGATTAAACGTAACAGTTTAACAGTCAGAAACACCTCAGACAACAGGGAACAGTGATACTAGTGATTATTGATGTGCTATTATGTGTAAACGTATGCGAGGTTAAACAAAACGAAACGATAACGGTTGTTGTTACGGAATGCTAAACCGATGAGTTATTCGTATAGGTGACGATCTGTACGAATGATTCTGACAGTTTAACGTTCTGAAATAATAACTGAAAAGTAGAAAACAAAAGTCGGAAAGCAAAACCATCTTCGTGTTCGTTCGAATGACGATTCGAACGAATACGCGCGATGGTGACGCGTTCTGACGAAACGATAACGAAAACGATAAAAGGCACGAACGATCATAAATTCAAAGAAATAAGATAATTCTTATTTTACAATTTTGAAACTCATCATTAAACAAATTAAATTTAACTATTTTAAGAAAATCACGAATAAATTAAATAAATGCGTAAAAATGTTAAATTTCGTTAAATAAATTATTTACGCGATACTTAAATTAATTTTGAGGTAAATAAATAAATACCGTGATATTTTAGGATATATTTTACAACTTAAAGTCCAAGAATAATTCGTTTATTTAAAACTCACGAAAAACGCGCGTAATTTCCGGAAACGTAACGAAAACGCGAACCGAGCAACGAAAACGAACCCGAACTCACCCGAGGTATAAATACCTTGAATGAACCCAATTAATTCATTTTCTCTTCATCTCTCTCACATCTAAAACCCTAATCCCGGTTTCCACTTTTCTTCACCATTTTTGAACTTCACAAGTCCATAACTTGCTCAAAACTCAACGAAATCGAGCCATTCTTGAACCCACTTGAAGCTCTTAACCTCCTCTATACGAAAGTACAGCAGATCTAGAGGAAAAACCGCTGCAATTTGAGGTATGAGGCTGCAAATACAACGAAAATTAGGGTTTTCAACCTCTTTTGTTGAACCACCATCAAAACCGGTTCCCACCCTTACCTTTCGAGTCCTACCCCTTCGAAAACACATCCTTGCATGGTACCATCACCGGAAAACACCACTTGGTCGTGGGAACACAGCTGGGAGGCGGCCGGCCGAATGGCCAGGGACGGCCGAAAGACATCAGGCCGAATGGCCCTTTATCTCCATTCTCCAGAACTCATTCGAGCATGTCATTCGACCAGCAGGCCATGCGCCATCTGTCACCTTCATTCGTCGGTTGGCACACCTTCGCCTCCTCCCATTCGCCAGCCATTCGAACCTTCCCATTCGCCACTTGTTCATTCGGCCAACCAACTCAGAATGAGATTCATTCGACCATGTTAGCAAGCCCTGTTAGTTCACCAGTTCCATCTTCTTGTTGCCACCCTGGAAGAAACATGCGGCCAAGAACCCTAAGCCATGAAGAGAACTAGGCCCAATAGCAAGTAAACATGCCCAACAGCATATAGGCCCAAAGGTTGGCCCAGTTACACACCACGGTCTCACCTCCATTTGGCCCAAACCCCTTTTAGTCGGCCCAACAGGTTCTTAGAGGCCACTGGTCCAGCCCATAATAAATAATTAGCTAGCCCAACAGTGGGCCCATTCAGTTCATCCGGCCCAGCAACCAAAACCCGGCCTATTTCCTTTTTAATTGGCCCAGCATGTGCTACTCGGCCTATGATGGCTGCTTCGGTCCATTTAGGTTGATCAGGCCCAATCACCTTTTAGTTGGTTTAACCCAACCGTAATTAACCAGGCCCAGCAGAAACTAGCCGGCCCAACAGTCCATCCTCTTGGCCCACTTCAGTTTAAGGAAAACTCTATTTGTTTAGACCATTTTAGACCATTTGATTAGCCACAAGTTCACTTGAATCAGTTAACTCTATTAAAGCCAATAACCTCACACAGGCCCAACAACCATTACTTTTGGCCCACATTGGTTTCAGCCCAAGTAAGCGAGGCCCAGCTTGGCCCATGAACTGTTTTGGTGAAGGCCTGAGACAAAATCTACGAGGCCCAGCAAATTCAGCCCGAGGCCCACCTATATTGCACCAAAGGCCCACTTTAAGGCACCTGTTCTAACCTTGGGGCCACTGAGCAAATAACTTGGGCCATATCTTATTTCTGGCCCAATTATGACTCCTACCATCTATTATAACCTCAGGCTCAAGTCATTCTTGCCTGGGCCTACTTTTGGCCCAACAAGGCCTTTCTGGCCCAATAGAGGCCCATGGGGCCACTGATTTCTAAGTTTTGCAACATTCGACCGGGCCCTTACATTTTCACAAACCTAAATCATTGGCCCACACCTTTAAATAAGCCTAACAACTCTCAATTGTCTAAGGCCCAATTTATTACACGAAAGCCCAAACAAGTAACTTGATCACATTACTCGGTCCACTTTCTATCTTAGGCCCACATGGGTTAATAAATGATATAAGACCAACAAGGTGGAATTTGAAGATAAGTACCAAGTCTTTTATCAAAAGCAAATGTATATCAACAAATGAGTCAAAATAAACTTAATACTAACAACAAGGTGGAATAGTCTAAAGTGAAAATGGGCCGAGTAGAGACTGAGGCTTTCGAGGTGTTAGCCAAAGTCATGGCTAACACTTACACACACGCAAATCAATTATGAACTTATACATACGAATCTAAACAACGTGAAATCAATACAGGATTGTGAAAACAATATCAACTACAACAAAGAGCGCGTGCATTATTGTTTGAGACTAAGTCAACTACCACTACTACAAGGTGAGTTCATTGTCCCTTTTTAAACTATTTTGGTTTTTAACTCGGGACTGAGAAGCATGTTATTCATTTTAAAACAAATGTTTTAAATTTAACAAAATGCTTTTATACTATAGATTATGCCAAGTGCTAAAGGCATAAGACTCTATTTAAACTAAATGCTATTAGATTATGCCAAGTGCTAAAGGCATAAGGCTCTATTTAAACTAAATGCTATTTGATTATGCCAAGTGCTAAAGGCATAAGACTCTATTTAAACTAAATGCTATTTGATTATGCCAAGTGCTAAAGGCATAAGACTCTATTTAAACTAAATGCTATTTGATTATGCCAAGTGCTAAAGGCATAAGACTCTATTTAAACTAAATGCTATTTGATTATGCCAAGTGCTAAAGGCATAAGACTCTATTCAAACGCAATGCTATCTGATTATGCCAAGTGCTAAAGGCATAAGCTACTTGCTAATACTTAAGCTATGTGATAATACCAAGTGCTAAAGGTATTTACTAATTGATCATGCTATTGGGGACGCTAATTCTATGAAATCATGTTACAAAGCGAATACTATGAGTTATGCTAAATACTAAGGCTACGGGTTAAACTAAATGCTAATACTACGGGTTTATGCTATGAACTAATACTACGGGTTATGCTTAATAATAATGCTATAAGATTATACTACTTGTCTATGCTATGGGTGTTATGCTAGAGACTAATGTAAACATTAAAGGCTAATAATTCTATAATGCTATGGGGATCCTAAATACAAACATACACATATACATTTTGAATAATTGAATCTATGGATGCTATAAACTCTTGAATGCTATATGATTGCCATGCTCAAACAACGGTTTGGCCTCTCAGTGCTTGCCTTAACCGGTTGTAAAGCTAGTTCTTGTGCACAAGTTACGTAAATGCTGGACTCTTTGTATGCTAAAACTATAGGCTACGGAAGAACAATAGTTGGTCTCTCAGTGCTTGCCTTCAGGTGTTCTCCTAGCCGGGACTTGAAGAACAATAGTTGGTCTCTCAGTGCTTGCCTTCATGTGTTCTTCACAGTCTTATCGAGGAAATGGACTGATGGCCTCTCAGTGCTTGCCATGCAGTGTTTCCCACATCTATTTACCTGGGTTAGCAGTAACTAGGACGATATGGTGATCCTGAGTTGACTTTGTGTCGACCTTGAAACCCTCTATCTCCCCCTGAGTTGCTAATCACACCTGGGGCCGGTTTGGATTGACAATGGATTCCTTTGCGCATCTGGTTATTCATACCGGTTTCTATTAGACTAAACTCGAGTATACTATCGGTGATTGGGATAAACATACAAACATAGGTGTTTAAACTATGATGGGAAAACTATACGGATGGGTAGGTGAAAGGCTTAATTATCATTAATAACAGTGTCATATGCTTATTAGTATGTGGTGGGATAGCGTCTGGGCTTGACCCTTTCAGGATTCCCTATATATAAGCATACCGATTTGGATATTACATGTGGAATTAATGAGGTTAAGGTTTTACCTACGGGCGTTTTGCTAAAACTATTTAAACTTACAAACTACGTGAACTCACCAACCATTGTGTTGACTTTGTTTTCTTACATGCTTTCTCAGGTGACGCACAGGTTTAAACATAAGCTATTGGATTGCATGCTAGGTGGCCTAGTTAGAGGACCTAGTGATTTTGGGAAGCACACATTTTGTTAATCATACGAATCGTTCTTGGATGTCTTGTACAGTTTACAAGATAGAAAACATTGATTCTTTTGTTAGGTTTACCAAGTTAAATTATCAAACATTGACAGTGTAATTTAACTTTGTAATCTTACTCATATGCTATATTGTGCTTTAGTGATTCTTAACATTGATGCTATGTAACAATCTGATCAACCCGATTATCACACCCGATATCGCGCCCCGGGAACCTTCCGCCCGACGGGGACTCCGATCCAACCCCGCCGGCCCGGGGTGTGACAAGCTTGGCTCAGGACTCCATCACCCAGTGATTCCACTCAGGAGGATGAGGGCGCCAACATTAAGAAATTGACGGCCACTATTTCCATTTTGCAGGCCAGGGTAGCTTAACTTGAAAATGAAGTTGCTACCCTGCGGCTAGAGGTTCGATCCAAAGATGATACCATCTTGTACCTCCAGTGCCGCCGCCCAATCATCTGTGAACCATTCCAGCCGGATCCTACTAAGGTGCCCAACCTATCTTCTGATGCTTCCAAAAAGGGGGAGATGGGACAACTTATAGGGTCAGGCTCTTCAACAATAGGAGAGGAGGAAGCTGCTCAAGAACCCACTCCATTCATAGTCACTCTGGACAGTGAATGAAATGAGTTCTTGAGTACTTATTTCCACTATTCAAGCTCTTCTTCCTCCTCCTCCTCCTCCTCTTTCGAAGGAGTAGAGGCTACCATAGAGATAGAAAAGGAGCTCACATCAAACATCTCTATGGAGCCCAGGTCCTCTGCTGGGATCCAACAGTCCCCTTCTGGGATTAAGTCTCCTTCTGAGACTACAGTCACGGTTTCCATGGAGGAACCCATTCAAACAACCACAACAATTTCCATGGAACCTGTGTCCCCTCTTGGAACAGGGGCTGGTGAAGACCTCTCTTCACATCCTGAGTTCTCTGTGGATTCTGCTAAGGAATCTCCGAAGTTGGTTGGTCAACCGGAGGAGGTAGTGAATGCTAAGGTTGATTTCGAAGCTGCAGCTGCTTCCGAAGGCCCAGTCATACTTGATGACTCCTCCACAGAATAACTATTTGCCAATGAACCAACTGGTGAGGCTACAGGATCTATCTCCTCTGGGGTAAAAACAATGGACAAAGGAAAAAGAAAGCTAACCCCAGAGGAGGAAGCTGAACAGGAAGAGAGGAGGCTACTGAAGAAGAAGGGCCGACCAGGCACTTCCCTGGATGGAGAGATATCAAGACTCTCTAGTTTCCTCCAGGAGAAGGGCTATGATGTTGATGAAATCTTGCTCTGGTTGGTACCTCAGATGGCAGAAGAGCTGGATCGATTGCAGCAGCAGGAACAGGCTGCTGCTGCAGCCAAAGTTGCGGTAGTCCTCAGTAAGAAACAAAAGGAGGATGCCTACAGGGAAAGAATGAAGAATATCCTGTTACAATATGGATTTCATAAGCGGCAGCTCGGCCCAATGAAGAACTCCACAATGGACATGCACATAAGAAAAATAAAAGCTAAGATTACCAGAGGTGAGTTACCTTCTATGGAGCAGATCCAGGCTCAAAGGGCAAGCCTGAACTTAGGCTTTGGGTTTGGGGGAGGAGCCACCATCGAAATACCTATCTCTAGTTCTGGGATCAGAAAAGGTGATGTATGGTGCTTAGAAGAAAGCATATTCCCTAAACAGGAACCAATCACTCCTCCATCCAGTCCCTCATATGACAACATGCCAATATCCTCGATCAGTGATCAGGATCAACAGAGGTCCAAAGGCTGCTAAGAAGCAACAAACTAAAGACCCTGATCCTGAGGAACAACCAAGGGTGGATGAGAGGAGAGAGGCTGAGCACATTGGATCTGAGGCTAAAGATCCAGAGCCCACTGCAGGAACATATGTAGCAGTGGGCTCCAATGTGGAAGCAGAGGAAGCTCAAGAGGCCAAAGATCAGAGGGACTAGCCATGGTCACAGTCCAACCCAAGAAGAAACGAAGGAAGACTATGGCTAGAAGAAGAAGGAGAACTGCTAGCTCCTCTGACTCTGAGTCTGACTCAGAGCCCAAAAGAGATCCTAAGCCCATTCGAGCTTATATTCCATTAGTAGGGTGGAGCTTCAATGCACAACAAATTTAAAAAATGTTCACCCTCACTAAATCCAATGGAGGAATAATGGTGCTAGATCTCTTCCAGCTGATGATTATATCGAAACCATTTGTATATGATCTTGAGAGACTCCCACTCAGTAATCCTGATAATGGCTCTGATGGAAGGATATCAGTTAAATGGGCTAAAGCTAGAGCACATGTTCTAAGAGGAGAAAGATAGGAAGTTTTGTAAGCATCAGCCTAGAGGGAGACTGTAAATTCATAAAGGCTGGTGCTCTCCAAAACTTTCTAAGTCCTTGTGTAAATTCCATTTATGTCTTGAACACTGTAAAGTCAAACAGCCTTCGGAAGGAAGGAATTAACCTTCGGAAGAAACATTGCTTCCGAAGGTTAACTCTTTCCTACCGAAGGCTTACACAAAAGTGAAGCTTTCGACACTCTCCTCAGCACTTAAAGAATTACAACTTGAGAGCTTCCGATGACAAGAGCTTCCGAAGACTTAAAGCTTTTAAAGAAAATAGCTTCCGATAAAATGCTCAGCAGCTTCCTTGTACATAGACTACCGAAGACTTTATTCTGACAAAGATTCTATACACTTGTATAAATAATCAGAGCTACTTTCTTCTTTGAAGACCAACACAGAAGACATTCTCATGACAATCAGTAGCTCAGAAGATTTGTCAGAACTACAGACATACATTTACATTAATTCATTTTGTGGTCTAGGTATTTATTGTAAAATTCAATGGAGCCTATTGTATTAATTGTAATTAATATGGCTTGGCCTGTCAAGTCCATAACAGATACTAGTTTTAGCATTAGTTTGTTTCTAGTATTTTGTCCAGCTTTGTATCCCTACGAGGATACAGCTGTAGGTCTTAGTATAAATACGTTCACTTGTTAGTTAGCAATGTACAAGTGTATGCTTGAGCTAAGTGTTGTAAAGCTTGACAATTGAATGCAATATACTTTGACCTTGAACTTACAATTGTTTTCTGTATTGTGTTTCAATCTGTTTTACAAACTAAGTTGATAGAATTTCCGCAACTATCAACTTTGTAGAAGATAACTTGTGATAAGTTTTGTGTAGATTACATAACCCGATCCAACATCTACACTCATCATAACCTACACCCATTCTAACATGTTACTCAACCTAACCCAGTAACCCATCCATTTTGTCAGACATAAGAAAAATTTTAGATGTGTTGTATTTTATAATAATATTATATTTGAAATTTAGTTTGATTGTTTTTTAGCATGATCCGACCCGATTCGACCTAACTCGATATAAACAGAATAGAAAAAAATTATTATATGTCGATCCTTAAATAACTTTAAAATTTTTTTGCCCTCCATAAAAAAGTTTCTAGGTCCGCCACTGATCGGCAACACAATTGAATTGAATTACATCACACACACAAAACGGAACCGAGCACCATCAAACATGGGAACCAAATCGCACCAAACTTAATTTTATTTAAGACCTTAGTTATTTATTTTGGACTGGAGTTTCATGCTAAAATTTTTAACAAGTGGTTAAAAGAATTAGGCACAGTCAAAAACCATTCATTTTGGCTACTTTTTCCTGCTCAAATGACGAAATCAATGCCGAAACGAATTCATCTTGAAAAATAGAACCCAAAAAACAAAAATTGAATGGTTTTCATGAACTTAAAAATCAAATTTAGCTTTTTTTTTTGGTTTTTTATTCAGTTTGAGCCTAAAACCCTCTCATTAACACCCTAGCAAAAGCATAATGAGTTCAACTAATTTAGTTTTTAACACAATAAGAATGATAGCTTTATCTTTATATGTCAGTATACTTGATAAAGTTTGTGTTTTTGAAGCTTGTATGAGGCATATAATCACTAATTGCTCGCAAAAAGTATCAAATGTTAATTCTTTTTATCATTACCAAAACTAGGGCCTACAAATTTTCAAATTAAATTCTTTTCCCAACAATAGAGACGCAAACTTAACTCGGAGATTAGAGTAAATTACACTTTTCATCCTCTAGTTTTGGATTGGGTGAATTTGGTTCGTTTAGACATATTTTAAATTCGGATTGGTTAGGTTCTTGGACAGACCTCAAAAATAATTAAAACCATATAAACAGCCCATATATGAACACCCTAATACAATTGGTTTTTAAAATGAAAGAACCACAAACAAGCAATGTATTTTAAAAGTATGGGGAGGAAATTTAAATGTTTAATCAATAACAGTTCCTATTCCGGCAAGTAAGCATCATTTTCCTATACCTATGGCCACACCTTCAATTCCTAGGAGACCAACTTTCTCATGCAGTTCAAGTTCAACCTAATTTAATCAAGAACTGCCTGGTTCGACCTAGATGTGGTACATCCATGTGAAAATGAATTGGTTTCCCAGCTGGTTCTTATTGCATTCGGTTCGTCTGGTGGTTAAGTGGTTTTAATAACACTAGCTAATGAGATGCATTGTTTGACTTGAAGTTCAAATGGTAGGTTTGAGAAAAGAAAAGAAATATGCATACAAACAATGTTTTAAAAACCGGTTCGAACCTGCCGGTTCAACCGGATGCCGTCAGCTAATCCGGTGCGAAACACTCCGGTATTATGCAGGTTCCTTTGATCGATTGTGCCGGCCGTTTAATCCGGTTTTACCGGTAAAACCGGTATTTCCGGTTTTTAAAAATACACAAAATTTAGGCTTTTAAGCGATTTTCGGCTTTTAAGCGATCGTGAACTTGATGCGTTTAACACGCCAATGTCCTAATCCTATTATGAACTATTATTAAAAAAATTTATTAGAATTTGAGTACTTTTAGATTGTTTTGGATGAATTTGAGTACGTTTTGAATTGTTTTTGGATGAATTTGTATACTTTTTGGAAACTTATGTAAGTGATGTGCATAGATGGATATAGTACACACTGATTTAATAATAATGCATTCTTTATGTAACTAATTTTGGTATATAGAAAAGACTTAAAAATGATGAGAACAATTCTTCCCATTATCAGCCATCTACTTGACTTAATGTCAATTCATTTACTGATGATGGTAGTAAATAAAGATTAGAGGTAGAGTTGATATCACTTTCTTGAAAATAGAAAGCAGGTTTTCTTGGTGGATCTTCACGAAAATAGAAAAAAATATATTCACGATTATTTCTAAATCACACATTTACAAATGATGTCTCTAAGGTATTTATACCCTTACAATTTGACAGTTACAATGGTAGTTAAATAACTGTTTAACTAACTTATATTTACAACTAATAACCTTCTATTTACACACATTTGCATAACACCCTTTTACATCATAATCATGTTTAACTTCAATAATCACCCCCCTAAACATGATCATGGTCTTCATTGTCTTCATTGTAATTTTCATCCCTTTTCACGAATCTTGTCTTTCTTGGTTATATCTTCCTTAACATGAACATACTCTTCAATATCTTCACAAATCTTTTGAGTATCACTGTCATCGATTTGTAACATTAAAAGAGTTGGTTCATCGTTATAATCTTCTTCTTGCACGAGATTTGCTTGTTTTCCCCCATGGTTTGACTTAGGACAATCAGAGGCATAGTGTCCAAAATTAGTGCATTTGCAACACCTTACCTTGTTTATATCAAACTCAAACTTGTTTTGGTTTCTCGAATTCATTTTTCTTTCATCGTAATAACTGTTATGTCTTTTTAAGTTAATCTGACTTTCATTTCCTTCTTCTTGTCTAAACTTTCCCTTGTTTCTTTGTGATGGATTAAACATTTTTCGTTCAAAGCGTTTTCCTTGACTTGATTTGTTATCATGTCGTGAAAAGAAAAGCTTTCCTTGATTATTTTCTGAATCCTCATTTAACAAACTAGTCATTTCTTCAAAAGCTTTTAATCTTCCTATAATTTCGTCTAAAGTAGTTGCTTCCAAATCAGCGAATTATTCGATTGTTGCAGCAATTTGAACAAACCACTTTGGTATCGAACTTAAAAGTTTTCACACTAACGTTGGTTGATCATATATCGTTCCAAGATTACCTGCCTTTGTAACAATACCTGTTAAGTTTTGTAGTGAACGAATCAATAGTATCTTCCTCCTTCATCTTCAACATTTCAAATTTTGTCTTCAGTGTTTGAAGACATGCCTTCTATACTCAATCTACACCGACATCCCTAGTCTTAAGTACATCCCAAATTTCCTTTGCACTTTTACAATTTGCAATTTGTATTATCATCTCTTCTGGTAATGCTTGAAATAGATATGCAGTTGCGGTCATAACTTTCTTTTCATCGGTTTGAGTATGGCACTAGGTTCTATCATGTCCCATAATCCGTTTGCCTTCGGTATGGTTTTAACTCTGATTGACCATATAGTATAATTTGTGGTATTTAACATAGGACATTGAAATTGTGTTATAGATCCCCCTTCTTTATGTATAACAATTTCTTTATTATTTTTAACTCATTTTGATCTATTTTCTGACATGTTTACTTAACAATTTAAAAGAATTGTTTCAATTGGTAAACTTCTAATGGGATTTTCTAAAATTCTTATCCTAACTTGGGTAGATAATTAATAATGATTCTAACGGAATCAATATTAATATAACTCTAATTTTATAAAACCGAAATTCCAAATAATATAACCTGGAATTTGCAAAATCTTTTCTGAGATTTCTGACTGCGTTAATACTCACGAGATTTCCTTTCTTATAATTCTAATTTAATTAAACGTTGTTTGACTTTTTCTGGTCGATAACAATAAAACCCAAGAAAAATTTCTTTGAATTTTTATTTTATTTTTGATTTCCTTTTGATCCAAGGTTTTACAGAAGATAAAGAAAAAAAATAATGAATTCCTTTATTTCTCTCTTTGAATATATCGAAAATTCCCAAAACATGGATAACTTTTGTTGGTTTTTTTTTATTTATTCTCTCTTTTTTTCTTCAATTTGACTTACTGTTACCGTTTACAGACGCTCTCTTTTCTTTCTTTTTATTTTTCTTGATTGCCCCTTTCTTTCTTTCTTTCTGCTCTTCGTTCATACTAGGGCGCAAGCAGGCGTCTTTGCAATCTATTTCTTTTCTTATGCGCAACGATCGGCCCCCCTTTCTGAGATTAGTATGGAATTAGGACGCGAAAGTTTCAACCGGTTTTGTTAAAAGCACGAGATGATGACGGGAACGATGTAGTCTCCTGATTCGTTCGAGACTTTGTATATGAATCTATTTTTGTCTGAATCGATATTGTTTCTTCTAATACGTGACTTTTCATAATCAAGTATTCTAAATTGATTTTCACGCTTCTTCCTTTCGTTCTTGGCTTCTCTACTTGTTATTTCTGAATCGATATGATCTGAATCGATTTATTGTTCTGAATCAATTTTTATTCTGAATTGAATTTCCTTTTCTGAATCGATTTTTCTGTATCGATTTTGTTTTCTTCCACTGAATCGATTTTATTTGTTCTGAAGCAATTCTGATCCTGGAATTGATTTTGAATGAATTCATGAGTTTTTGAATCGTTTTGCTACTGAATCGATTATATTCTACTGAATCAATTTTTCTCTGAATTTGTAGGCTTCTTGATAATTTTTTTCTGATTGATTTTGCTTCCCCACAGGCTTTAGATCATGGCTCTTATGCCAATTCTTGGTGGATCTTCACGACAACAGAACAAAATATATTCACGATTACTTCTAAATCACACATTTACAAATGATGTTTCTAGGGTATTTATACCTTTACAATTTGACAGTTACAATGGTAGTTAAATAATTGTTTAACTAACTTATATTTACAACTAATAGCCTTCTATTTACACACATTTGCATAACACCCTTTTACATCATAATCTTGTTTAACTCCAACAGGTTTTATGGGAGAAGGAAGTGATCCTTCACTTGTATAATTATTAGGGCTTGTTTCATCCAAGGCTATTTTTCATCTACACACACTTGTATCATTATCAGAGCTTGCTTCATTCTATTTTTTAAGTTCAAATCCTTTCAAGCACCCACAATTAGGAGTGGTTAAAGTAGTACAGCTCCCATACGGGCCACACACTCCATACTTGTCTCGATAATCAACAAGCATCATGGAAATCGACATCCAGTCTGGATTTGGAAATTTTAGATATGAGGTCTCAAGTTTATCATTAGGAGTTAGTTTCCTTCTGAATGTGGTTTACTTTTAGATATTTAAGTGACATAAATCTCATTCTGATTCACTATCAGGTCAGAAACAACCACCAGATTAGCTGTTGGACTTAAGCTTGATATCATGGGCTTCATACAAGAACTATTTAGTGATTGTTATAAATGTATTTAGTATGTTAACGGGTCAAACATAATCTATGGTTATTTTGGTAGTTATAGGTAGTTATGATAGTTAAATAACTCAAATTGTACACTATAAATAAGTTGGGTGTTAAACATTTGTGTCAATAGAATGTATGCATTTTTTCTGTCGATTGGTGTGAAACAAACACATCACACACACAATTATATCCTGGGTTCTATCGATTAACACCGCATAATTGGTATCAGAGCCAGGTTATCAATTGTTGATCCAAGATTGTTGGTTTTTGATACAATTTGACTAATTTTCCAAGTAAAATCATCAAGAGTCTTTCATCTTTAATGTTTCAAATTCAGCTTCAAGTGTTTTTAATGTTGCTTCTTTGACTCTGTCAACGCCTACAAAACGTGCCTTTAAATCTTCCCAAATATCTTTAGCATTTGTTTGTTGAGAAACTTGAAGAACAAGTTCAGAACAAGTTCTTCAGGCATTACTCCTTGATCGAAATAATTTGAACCTCCTATTCTTCCTTTACTTTTATTGAGTAACCTTTTAATTTTCTTATTTAACCTTTTTATTTAAAACATGAAATTTTGTTGGCGAAGGACTGTTGTTAATCAAAGCAAATCAAATAGACGGGTTGAGGGACTTGATCGAAAATCAAATCAAAAATCAAAGATAAACTTGAGAATGTACATACCGGATATATCTTGGTTATCGGAGGTTTTTGTTTAAGATCCATCTGAGAATCACGGAAACAGGATCGCCGGAGATCGAAGGCAAGAGGCACAAAGATTCCGTGACGAGAGAAATAAATAAAAATAACGAAATTAACCTTCGTTAATCAAATCGCATCATAAGAAAGTGTTGATCTTTTGAACCGTTCGAACAATCTATTGCCAAGAAAACGCCGCAAGCGCTCCAAGAACTCCAAAAATGGGCAGAAAAAAAAAAAGAAAAAGCAACTTTTCTATATCGTCAATCTGTCCATAAGCATGTTGGTTCACAGAAGTGACTCGATATGAAAAAGAGTAGTCTTTACCTGATTGTCGCTCTGAATTGGAATTTATTAGCCAAATTGAATATAAATATTGTTCTAGAAATATAAATGTGTAACTAATACACAAAATATATTTACAATTGGAGCTAGAAAAACAAATATATGATAAGACACGATAAGACTTATTTAACAAAAAGTACACTATGTAATTTTGTACATTTTATTAAATAATAAAAACCATGATGCTAGACTTCATTATTGTATCATTTTCAGTGAAGTGTTCTTGGATGTTTTTCCAGATATTGATTGTTTCTTCTTTTTTCCTATATTGTTTCAATTTGATATTCCTTCTTCGAATCCTTGTCTATTTGAATAATGAAAACTTTGCAAGAACAACCCAGTTTTTCGGTCACTTGGATTTGATCTAAACTCCGCTAAACTGCTGTTTAATCAAATTATTCTTGGAACAAATTTCTAACCTCTTGATTCTTGCGAAAGAATAGTATGGTTTTTTGGTCACTTTCGGATTTAATCAAACCCGCCAAACTGCTGTGATTAATTTAATCCTTAATCGAAATAATTTGAACCTCCTATTCTTCCTTTACTTTTATTGAGTAACCTTTAATCAATTTAACATTCTTATTTAACCTTTTTATTTAAAACATGAAATTTTGTTGGCGAAGGACTGCCGTTAATCAAAGCAAATCAAATAGACGGGTTGAGGGACTCGATTGAAAATCAAATCAAAAATCAAAGATAAACTTGAGAAGGTAAACAAACAAACAAACTTACACAATACATCACTGTAGGATCTCAAACGAAAAAGAATTAGCACAAACTCATAAAAGAACATGGTGTTCAAAATGTGTTACAATGATGTTTAAAAAAAATCCAAGATTCGGCTTCATCTTCCCAAAGTTATTTGGGTTAGCACGCATTTAGTGGGTTATGTAAAATTCCATGCCCGATATGCATATATGGATATCGTACGCACTGATCAAATAATAATACATTCTTTGTGTAACAAATTAAGTTATATAAAAATGATAACAATCTACAAAATTAAGGTATATAAAAATGACCTAAAAATGATGATAACAATTCTTCTCATTATCTACAATCTACTTGACTTAATGTCAATTCATTAACTGATGATGATATTAAAGGAAGATTTGAGATAGAGTTCATTTCACTTTCTGGAATAAAGAAAGCAGGTTTTTTAGGAGAAGGAAGTGAGCCTTCACCACCCAACATCCCAACCACAGTCGGCGTGTTAGGTCTATCTTCTACTCGTTGTTGTACACACAATAGGGCAACATGTACGGATCTTGACAATTCACAAGCAGAAAAGGATGCACGTAAACACTCATCAATTAGATCGATCAACTTGCCTTCTTTGAGAAGTCTCCATGCCTGCATGAATCCAAATTGAATACAAATCACAAATGGGTGTTTTAGAGCTTCAATTGTTCACACTTCACCACATATACACACATATTTGGGTCATTATCACATTCACACATGGAGGGATGTTCAATTAAGAATCTTATTTTTTTTGAACGGCTAAGCTTACTCTCCACCTAAATTACACCATAATTACATCATTGCATGGGAGTGAACCCATGACCTCCCATTCTAAGAGGCTAGCCTCTACCAAGTGGGCTAGTCCCACATTGGATCATATTTATATGGATGATCATGATATCTATATTATGAGTTTTCCACACCACAGATCACAAGCGTCCGTCCATTGGTTCCCTCCCCATTTAAAGACTCAAAAAGTTTCATTTTGTTCCATGTTATTTAATGGTTCTTGATTGAAATCAAACTTGCATGCATGTGTATATAATATGCTCTAAATGGATTATGTGTGCATAGTATATTCTCATTAATAAATGACCATATTCAACACGACTTACATGTCCAAGAAGGTTGCAATCATGGTCTTCATGGACAAAACCTCTATTTTTTTTCCCGCTCACAATTTCTAGTACTAAAACCCCAAAACTGAAAACATCCGACTTTAGTGAGAACAAACCATTCGCTGCATACTCTGGAGATATGTAGCCCCTGAATCAATACACATGCACATGGCATATATAAAATAAAAAAAAACATTTATTGAACAATAAGAATCAAGTTTAGGGATTCTTACAAAGTTCCCACAACTCTCCTTGTATTTGCTTCACTCTCATTTTCTTTAAACATTCTGGCCAAACCAAAGTCTGATATTTTTGGACACATCTGATGATCAAGTAAAATGTTCCCTGCTTTTAAGTCCCTGTGTACAACTCTAAGACGGGAATCTTGATGAAGATAAAGAAGACCTCGAGCAATCCCTTGAATTATTTGGAATCGTTGTGACCAATCAAGTAATGACTTCCTTGATTCATCTGTGTAATATGAAATAACTTAGTTTGTATGCATTTTCTTTCTTTGCATTTCTAATAAATATATGTAATGTGACAGAACCCAACCAAATAAGAAACTGTCAAGGCTTTTGTTAGGCATGTACTCATAAATTAACATTTTTTCATCGCCTTGAACGCAATATCCTAAGAGCTTCACAAGATTGCGATGCTGAAATTTAGCAATGCATATAACTTCATTCTCAAATTCAACAAGCCCTTGTCCTGAGGACTTTGATAGCCGTTTTACAGCAATCTCTTGTCCTTCTAGCACACCCTAGCGAATCAAGATTGCAATTTAATAATAGAACATACACTTGTCACATTGTAAACTCAAAGTTGTTTAATATGTAATCACTCAGATATGAATATCTAATTCATATGATTTACCTTGTAAACGGGTCCAAACCCACCTTCTCCTAGCTTGTTATCGATCGAAAAATCATTGGTAGCCCTAGAAATTTTAGATAAGCTAAACAACGGAACTGCGACACTTCCCATCTGGTTGGTGTTGCTACCTATGTAATCTTTACCATGAAGTTCTGATCTCTTCTTCCACTTTCTCCGGATGTAGAATGCCAACAGGAGACCCAACAAAGTCAACACACTTACTATTGCAAAACTTACTTCCATAACTACTCGTTTCTTTCTATGGATGTCTAAAAGATTTTACAATGTCCAAAACAATATATCAGGTTATAGAAATTAACAAACATGTTTTTAGCTTACAAACACATTTAAGCTACAAAACATGAAATACATCAGTTTGGTAATTTTATTGGTTTACCTGATAATTCTGAGGCCGCGAGTCTAACATAAAAATCTTGCCCGTTTTGTGAGTACACTCGGGCATCAATCAAATCCCTAAACCATAGCAAGCAGCCCATGCTACCTGTAGTGATGTTTGGGTTTGCATAAGCGGTGCAAGAGCAATTTTTCTTGCAAGCAATCTCACAATCTTGTAGGCTCATGTTGTCACTAAAGACAGCATTAATTGTGTCTGGTAATTTCATGCTTGAAAACCTTAGAAATCCCTCTTTAGGCCCACAATCTAAGGCTACTTTTCGTCCACACACATTTGTATCATTATCATGGCTTGTTTCATTCAACTTTTTAAGCACAAATCCTTTCAAGCACCCACAATTAGGAGAAGTAGCGATATTACAGCTCCCATATGGACCACAAACCTCATAGTTGTCACAATAATCTACTGGTAAGGAGACACTCTCGATCCATTCTCGGTTTGGAAGTTTTTGCTGCAAGATCCCAAGTTTACCACCAGGAGTTACTACTATTCTTATCAAGAATGTGGTGTCATTACTATTAGACGTATAAGTGTAATACGTCTCGTTTTGATTCACAATCATATACATATTGTATCTCGGGTCAGTTGGGTCAGGAGTAATGTTTGGTCGGCCCGAAAACGATATACCATTATATGGCCCGAGCCTTGTTTCGATAGCAGAGCTTCTCATAATATATAACTGTAGATATTTACCCTTATCTATTGAATATCTTAATGTATACTCACCTGGAGAAGGATCATCTGCACTTCTCCATGACGTCAGATAAAATTCTTTACCAGATATGAAATTCTTGCCCAACTTCATTCCTGGTAGGTAGGTATCTCCAGGGTAATCAAAACTCTGCCAAATGATACTTTCATTTCCATTCTTGATTACCAGATTGCCTGTATCCAACAGTTGTGCTGAAAGATTGATATTTGCGCCCGATGCCAAGGAGTTGGATGACCAAATAACTTTGCCACTACCATTAACAAGAGCCAGGTTCCCTTGGTTGTCTAGTTTAACAACACCTGAGTTATCTGTAAGTGGAGTTTCACGGTTTGCTACCCATACAACCGTTTGTGGTGATGTGTTCTTGAACCATATTCCCAAGTATCGATTCTTGGAGTTGCCTGGGCTAAAGAAACCCAGCTCAAATTTCGCGTTCCCTGAAACAACGGTGTCATGACCATCTGAGACGTTTTGATGCAGAGCTATGGTGTCTGATGATCTACAAGTTCTTAGGATGAAAAAGAATAAGGTGGTAAAAGGGATTAACATTATGGCTAGATTCATATTCATATGCAAATTCTTTGAACTGGGTTTTCCTCTCAACTTGATAAAATCTATGATCATTGATGAGGAAAGTTATAACGCCAACACATCAACTTATATTTGTGGTTTGAATCTTGCCAACAACCAACCAACGGTCTTTTCCTTACAACGGGTCAAAGACTTAAGATTTTCATGTGCAACAATATGACTAAATACTAGGGGCAGTCCTGAGAATTAAAGTGCTACGGATGAGCTGACGAATTATAAAGTTGTGCCTTTTCAGTTTTATATTTTTTAAATGTAAGTGTGTATATATATATATATATAGGGGAGGGATATTCTACAAAGGAACAAAAGCTTAAAAAGTGTAGGAAGCCACAAAATGTTGACACATGGATATGAAGGCAAAGGGTAAACATGTCAAAAAAAAATGAACCTACACATGCAAGTCACATGCAAGTTTCTCTCATTTTTTTTAAACGTTCATAAATTTTGTATACGTTAATATTTTCTAAAAAAAATTACACCATAAAATCAAGTGTTTTTTTTATCTTTCTAATGAGTATAATATTAATATATTTTTTAAAAAAAATTAAAATAGCGTCTTAAGTTTTATGGCGTTTTTTTCGAATATTATTCAAACTAGACTTTTATGGTGTTTTTTTAAGACTTATATGTACGTTTTATGGTGTTCACGTTTTATGGTGTTTTTCAAGATATATTATGGTGTTAATATTTTATGGTGTTTATGGTGTTCGGGTATTAATGAAACTAAAACATGGCATTTTATGGTGATTTTAAAAAACTAAAACCATCGTAAACACTTAAAGTGTGTATATTGTATTTTTAACTTAGTTTTATGGTGATTTTAAAAAATTAAAACTATCGTAAACACTTAAAGTGTGTATATTGTATTTTTAACTTAGTTTTATGGTGTTTTTTCGAGATGTTTTATTGTGTTTATAGTGTTCACGTTTTATGGTGTTTTTTCAAGTTATTTTATTGTGTTAATGGTGTTAACATTTTATGGTGTTTATGGTGTTCGAATATTTTTGAAACTGACCTGGGAAGTTTATGGAGTTTGTGAAAACTAAAAACACCATAAACACTTAAGTTTGTAAATGGTGTTTCCGAACTAAGCAATTTCATATATGAACACTAAAAACACCATAATATTTTACCCTTTTTGTTTATTTAGAGGAAAAAAACACCATAAAATGTTCAGTTTTATGAACGTTTGAAATGCTTAGTTTCATGAACATCCGGAAAACATAAAAAAAGTCACCATAAACGGTTGTTATCCTTTTTGTTTATTCAGTGAAAAACACCATAAAATGTTCAGTTTCATGTATTTATGAAAAAACACCATAAAACGCAAGATTCATATACACCAATTTAGGTCGTTTTTTTTATATAACAATATTATACTCGTTGAAAAGATAAAAAAATGCTGGATTTTATGGTGTAATTTTTTTTAAAAAATAATGACGTACAAAAAAGTTATAAACGTTTAAAAAAATAGGGGGAAGTTGTTAAAAAGTCAACAATGGCTACAATACCCATTATACCCCTCCAACCACTTAAATTCCCTCTTAATTCTCTCAAATGAGGTGGCACCCTTACAACCATTCATCTTAAAAATCAATGGCTAAGATTTCTTCCTACACTTTTTAAGGTTTTAATCCTTTTTAGCCTAACCCTATACTATATATATATATATATATATAATACAAGAAGAATTTTTAAAATTTTTATGCCATTGAAAAAATCGGCCCTGGACGGAAGTCGGGTTGTCCCTCCCCAGGGTCTCCCATGCTATAGGTAGACTAGTATAATTGGATTAACTTGTTGATAAATGTAATTATAAAATTCATAAAACAAGTTTAGTATGAGATGCACACTTGTTTAATAAATTTTTTAATTCACATTGATCAACAAGCCAATACAATTATACTAAAATATTTAACAATTTTCTCTCCATCAAAAGAAACTCAAGCGAGATGCTATCTTGGAATTCACACATAATACTTGACATACTTCATCAATTTAATAAATAATTTGTGGCGTTCCAACATGAAAATGTCAATAGCCTTGTAGACTAAGAAATGGCTGACTTGTCTTCAAGTTAAAATAATAGACCAAAAGCCTGCAAGCAAATTACAAGATACCCATAATAGAACCTCTAAAGAAGTGATGTAGTGTTTAAAGTATAGGAGAAATAACATACATTTCTCAAGTTTAATTCTCATTTGGGTTGATTTTTCTTGTAGGGTACTGACCGGATTGTTAGCGGCTGTGCTTTGCTCATTCCTCCCAATAAGTCGGGTATTAGGGAGGACCCGAGCCTTAAGTTTTTTTAATAGAGGTCCACCAGATGTAAATAGGTTGAAAGTAGAGACATTTATTGGGGATTTTTATAGTTGGAACGGGTAACGGCCAAGTGATAAAAGTTTGGATTATTTAAATCGTATTTGACTATTTTAAAACCAAAACTAAATCTAAAATTGATCAAATGGAGTAATTAAAACCTAAATATTAAACGGCCTCTAGACAAAACTTACGTTGAATCATACATGTATCGAGTTAAGAAACAAGGGAGAAAGGCACCCTATATAGGCCAACAAATTATATGTGGGGTTATGGGATCCTAGCAGCTGCAAGCTGAATGAGGTCAAGTATTCAAACAAACAAAGTTTGACTTTTTTTCTCTCTTTCACACATTAATATAACTAGGTTTAATCCGTCCGCGCATTGCGACGGGTTATCACAGTACACTCCCGAGAACGGGTATTTTATATCATTTGCATAGACATAAGTTACATAGTAAAATCAAATATCTCATCACGAACTCTATACAATTTTTCATAAAAACATAAATTCATACAACATTGTCACAAATATGTTACAAAAATATTAGAAAAAATTACTCAAAACATTTCTCAACGGCAATCAATTGTTTGAATTAAACAAAACCCAAATCTCTAAGCAAATCTCTCAAATTTAATTAAAACCAAAATTTCTAAGAAAATCTCTCAAACTTAATACTTTCATCTCTGTTTACGTCAGTACATGTATTAAACCTGAAAAAAAAAAGTTTTGAATAAACAAATCAATTGTAATGTGAGTTAATATGAACCACATGTTTATTTTCAAGATTACAAATAGACGGCTCATATAAGGTTTAAAGGTTTTCTCATGATAAGGTTTTCGCATGATACAAACCCTATACATACATACATACATATATGATCTTGGGACCCATCATCACTATTTTACTATACATGTTATTATATATATATATATATATATATATATATATATATATATATATATAGGGAAGTGTTCAAATAATAACCCACTCTTAAAGCAATAACCCAATAACTTTGCCAAAATGAAGCCGAATCTTGAAATTTTTTTTGAACATCATTGTAACACAATTAGAACACTATGTTCTTTTATGAGTTTGTGAAAATTCATAATCGTTTAAGAGATATCATCGTTGTAAGTTTTTGATTTACAACACTGTAACTGTTTTTGTCAAAAACTTACAACGATGATATCTCTTAAACGGTTATGAATTTTCACAAACTCATAAAAGAACATAGTGTTCTAATTGTGTAACAATGATGTTCAAAAAAAAAAATTTCAAGATTCGGCTTCGTTTTGGCAAAGTTATTGGGTTATCGCTTTAAAAGTGGGTTATTATTCGTTCACACTCCTATATATATAATTACTATTCTTTTTTATGAGATTTAATAATATATATAGTAATACAGTACATGGATCGAACACTTAAATAATATAATATATAATATATATAACATAATAATAAATGGTCACACCTATATAATAATAATATTCTACTATCCCTTTTACATGGTTTTTAATTATATATAATAATATAGTACTACAGTACACAGTACAATACAATAGAAACCTTGAAATCATAGGTCATCGAGTGCTTGAACAGTTGAACCCTCTTGCTCATTTCTAGAGGTGCATAAATCGGTTAACCGGTCGAAAATCGGTTTTGGAATAACCGAACCGGTTAACCGGTCAAAGTCTGAAAACCGGTTTTACCAATAACCGGTTTTCCGAGCTCAAAAACTGAAACCGATATATAACCGAACCGGTTAACAGAACCGATTAACCCCAAATAACCGGTTCGGTTAATAACCGGTTTTCCGAGCTCAAAAACCGAAACCGATATATAACCGAAACCGGTTAACAGAACCGATTAACCCCCAAATAACCGATTTTTTAATGAGAATGACCGGTTAGCCGGTTTGAAAAACAGGTTAATAACCGGTTTGGTCTCTTGAAACCTCAAACCGGTCCCAAACCGCTGGTTTTTTTGAAAACCTAAAATTGATTTAAATAACGGGTCTAAAAACCGGTTTCTAACCGGTTACGAACTGGTACCGGTTCGGTTAACCGGTTTTTTTTGTGCATCTCTACTCATTCCTAACACCATTTTTCACAAATACATGGACACATTTAATTACATCATTTTGTATTATCTGTCTATATGCATGTATATATATGCATATGCATGTTTTATGTTTGCATATGTATGAGCATGCTCACAAGCATAGTTGGCAGATATATACTGCCCGACTTTGTTGGTAAGTAAAACAAGATCGAACCACAAAATATGTACTTTCAATTAGTTGAATTGTCAAACTACCCGATGTGAAATTTGCAATTTCCTTTTATTGTTAGACTAAATGTAATGATCAAGGAACTTAATGAAGGCTTGATTAATGTCACGTAAACGTCACGTAAGCATAATGTACGAAGCTTAACGAGAGCTTGAAATATATGTATTGGAGGGTTTGATAACTTTAATTTTATTTTTCTTTTCTTTTTTTATTTTGTAATAGAGGGCATGACCACCTGTAAGTTTGAGCCGTTAACTTCTATAATTTTTTATAGCAATCAAAGCAACCCCTTTCTCTGTGTTCTTCTCATTGACGTCGTGTACCATTTTTCATAGATATTAAGGGGCCGTTTGGTTGGGTTGGGTTTAAATCATTAAGTGTTGAATGGTTGTCTGAATGGTTAAGAGGGTCTGAACAATTAAGTGTTGAACCGATTAAAACTTTTTGGTTGCACATCTGAACCATCGGCCATCGCCCAGTCCCTTCATCATCTTCGACCAATGAGGTTCCCTAGCCGGAGGCTCCCGTTGTCGCCGCCCCCTCGATTTCGAGCATCTTCGAACCATAGCAAGTGGTCTTCGAACCCGTCGTTGCCCCCCAGTTGAGCGATGTGTAGGTGTGCAGCGGAGTTGGTGGTTGAGCGATGGTGGTGCGGCGGTGGTGGCTGAGCGATGGTGGAGCGGTGGTGGTGGCTGAGCGATGGTGGAGCGGCGGTGGTGGTTGATAGATGGTGGAGCTGACGTGTCCCTGTTCAGACGGTGGTAGCCCTCTTTTCTCCCATTCAAACTTGGTTTGAAGTCTATTCAGATCTACTATCCCATTCAAATGTGTTTTTTTTTGTACGAAACAAACGGTTTGAATCTGAACCATAAACCCAAACAAAAGCCCCAAACAAACAGTCCCTAAGTTTGAATGTTTGTTACGAGGAATTTAATCGGTCTTGAACCTCTAGAAAGAAAACAAAAAATTAATAACATTTAAAAGGTAATAAACACTTTTTTTTGTTAATTAAAAATCCTAATCAAGATTAAAAAAATGAAAAATTAATTAAGAATTACGTGTCAGCATGCTACCTGCCTTGTCAATATGATGACTTACTAAAAGAGATAAAAAAAACATAGAATTATAGCATCCTTTATAAGTTGAGTTACCTAATTGAAACAAAAGAATTGAAGTGACTTAATTGAAACAATTAATAAACTTTGTTATCTATACTACTATATAAAACATATAAGAATGACACATTGCTCTTTTACTAAAAACTCTTAAAAATAAGAGATTTACAACTCTTATAACATAAAGTACAAATAACAAAACTTTAAGAATCATAAACTAAATGGTTTTCTTTTACTTTTTAGTTTGTCCCACATTGATACATTTAAAAAATAAAGTGTCATATAATACATATAAAAGAAACTCTCTCAAATCAAATAAATTACTTCTTGACACCTTTGTCTTATCATATTTGCCATTTTAAATTATGAATTTTATCATGATAATTTTTTTAGTTAAAAGAGTTGTGTTGGATCGGGTTATGTAATCTACACAACACTTACACAAGTTATCTTCTACAAAGTTGATAGATGCGGAACTTCTATCAACTAGATTTGTTAAAACAGTTTAAAACAAAATATTGAAAGCAATTGTAAAATCAAGGTCAAAATATATTGCATTCAATTGTTAAGTTTACAACCCTTAGCTCAAGCACTTACTCGTGTTTTGCTAACTAACAAGTGAAGAATTATATACTAAGACCTACAGCTGTATCATCGTAGGGATACACGGCTGGACAAAACACTAGAAACAAATGTATGCTTAATCTAGTATCTGTTATGGTCTTGACCAGACAAGCCATATTAATTACAGTTAATACAAAAGACTCCATTGACTTTTACAATAAATACCTAAACAACAAAAAGCATTAATTGTTTAGTAACTTTGTAGTCTTGACAAATCTTCTTTGTTACTGACTAACATCGGAATATCTTCTCTGTTATTCTGAGTGTGAGAAAGCAGCTTTGTTTATTTCCATAAGTGTTGAGAATCTTTGTCAGAAAGAAAGTCTTCGAAAGTCTTTGTCTTGGGAACCACTGATGATTGGAGGCACTGAAGATCGATAGAAAGCACTGATCGATTTAATCCTTTAAGCACTGAAGAGGGAATCGGAAGCTTTCAGTGGGAGAGAATTATCCTTCGGAAGCAATGGTCCTTCCGAAGATTAATTCTAACCTTTCAGTGGTTACTTTTTAGTTTGTCCCACATTGATACATTTAAAAAATAAAGTGTCATATAATACATATAAAAGAAACTCTCTCAAATCAAATAAATTACTTCTTGACACCTTTGTCTTATCATATTTGCCATTTTAAATTATGAATTTTATCATGATAATTTTTTTAGTTAAAAGAGTTGTGTTGGATCGGGTTATGTAATCTACACAACACTTACACAAGTTATCTTCTACAAAGTTGATAGATGCGGAACTTCTATCAACTAGATTTGTTAAAACAGTTTAAAACAAAATATTGAAAGCAATTGTAAAATCAAGGTCAAAATATATTGCATTCAATTGTTAAGTTTACAACCCTTAGCTCAAGCACTTACTCGTGTTTTGCTAACTAACAAGTGAAGAATTATATACTAAGACCTACAGCTGTATCATCGTAGGGATACACGGCTGGACAAAACACTAGAAACAAATGTATGCTTAATCTAGTATCTGTTATGGTCTTGACCAGACAAGCCATATTAATTACAGTTAATACAAAAGACTCCATTGACTTTTACAATAAATACCTAAACAACAAAAAGCATTAATTGTTTAGTAACTTTGTAGTCTTGACAAATCTTCTTTGTTACTGACTAACATCGGAATATCTTCTCTGTTATTCTGAGTGTGAGAAAGCAGCTTTGTTTATTTCCATAAGTGTTGAGAATCTTTGTCAGAAAGAAAGTCTTCGAAAGTCTTTGTCTTGGGAACCACTGATGATTGGAGGCACTGAAGATCGATAGAAAGCACTGATCGATTTAATCCTTTAAGCACTGAAGAGGGAATCGGAAGCTTTCAGTGGGAGAGAATTATCCTTCGGAAGCAATGGTCCTTCCGAAGATTAATTCTAACCTTTCAGTGGTTATCTATCTTCCGAAAGTTCACAACTTGATCTAGAGATGTTTTGGTGCGCATTAGCCTTAAAGGTCCTTACAAGTTGATTTGACAAAAATTAGGCGGTTTAAGCTTTTTACGAGCCAAATCAGCAGCATAATTGTTTTGTTTTCCGCTGCATCGCACGGACATCTCACTAGTATTTGTATAAGGTTTTCATTTTAAAAACTATTTTTTGATGGAGGCAAACTTGATTGCCAAGTTTACCTTGAAAGAAATAGAGGATGTTATGAGATCAGGTTGCTAATCTATACAACTCTTGACAACTGTATTTTGTATACATGTTAACAGAAGTGAAAATTTTGGAAACAATTTCTCTCGTAGACACTCAAACACAATAAAGAAAAATAATAACATAAGAAATACTCTACGCTCAAATTATATTTCTCTCAATATATTGAATGCACAAACTTGCAACGAACTCATATCATTACAAGTTTATAATGTAAATGAAAGTTAATATATAAAAGCTATAACTATATATTTGTAGGTGTACAAGCTTCGTTATGCTAGCCAGAAAAAAGAAAGCTTAAATGGTATGTTATACGGCTTGAAAAAGCTTAAATCGTATTAATTGATACAAAAGTTTTTTTTTTTAACAACAATAGTCAACTCCTAAATTACACCCAAATACACATTGTTTGGATTTAAAACTAAGACCTCCTTTCTAAGAGGCAATACATCTATTAATGATACAAAAGTATTTGCTTCTAAATATTTGACACTTGATGGAGTTATCATTATTTGCCTTGATACAAAAGATATGAAAATTTAATTTTTGTTATTTCAGATAATCTTCTCTACTACAAGAAAACTTCCCTGATACTCCGCCCTTCCCCGTCGGTATAGATAATCTCTCGCAACGATATGTCGTTGGTATAGATAGGGGTGTGCTCGGTTCGGTTTTTAGTTATTAGGAATCATTCGGTTTTTGGTTTTTCGGTTTTCAGTTTTTTTTGTCGGTTTCGGTTTGGTTTTCGGTTTTTTCGGTTTTTTTTGATTGTTTTGTTCTCTCTCACACACAATACTGAAAGTGTAAAGATGTTTAACAATAGCTAATTCATTAATTAATTGATCAAACACCAACTAAACAAAATAAAACTAAATGTCGGATCGGGTTATGTAATCTACACAACACTTATCACAAGATATCTTCTACAAAGTTGATAGTTGCGGAAACTCTATCAACTTAGTTTGTAAAACAAATTGAAACACAATACAGAAAACAATTATAAGTTCAAGGTCAAAGTATATTGCATTCAATTGTCAAGCTTTACAACACTTCACTCAAGCATACACTCGTACATTGCTTACTAACAAGTGAACGTATTTATACTAAGACCTACAGCTATATCCTCGTAGGGATACAAAGCTGGACAAAATACTAGAAACAAACTAATGCTAAAACTAGTATCTGTTATGGACTTAACAGGCCAAGCCATATTGATTACAATTAATACAATAGACTCCTTTGACTTTTACAATAAATGCCTAGACTACAAAATGAATTAATGTAAATGTTGGATCGGGTTGCTTAATCTAAACAACACTTCACAAGTATTTCTTTCTATACTCTAACAGATGCGGAATGTTCTGTTAGATTAATCTCTCAAACACTCAAATGACAAAGTAATAATCTTTGAACAACAATAAGAACACAAGAATAATTTCAAGCTCAAGGATATATTTCTCTCAAAGTAATAAGCGTACAAGCACACTCGAAGCATACATACAATGGGAGGTTATATAGCCGAGGCTACAACCGTATACACTTAGGAATACAAGTTGGGTATACTAGACAATACATAAAGTAAAGCTTATTCTAGTATGTTGAGTGTCTTAATAGGCTAAGACACTCAGTCATCATCATTACATTAATAGACATTGACTTTACAAAGTACTAATAAATACAAAAGACATTTAATGTTGTTGATCTTCAAGGCTACAGATGATCTTTTGCATTTAATGCAGCATAGGAGAAGTAAGGTGTTTGTCTGACTAATTACATGTTGTCTTTGTCTTTACTCAGACCAGCATGTCTTGTGTCAGTCCCTTTTTGTACTTTGAAAGTGCTCAGCTACAGTCTTTGATTTAGGAATATTTTCGGAAGTCTTTGTCAGCAGAGGAATGTCTTCGGAAGCTTTTGTTCTTCAGAAGCAACAAGTCTTCTGAAGCTTTGAATCTACTAGATGCTGATCCTTCAGAAGCAGTTGTCTTGTACACCTTTCGGTAGGAGTAAGTTATCCTTCGGAAGTAATGTTGCTTCCGAAGAGTAACTTCTTCCTTCCGAAGAGTGTTAGTCTTTGTAGCACTTATACTTAGACAAAATAGGAAGTTTGGTGAGCATCAGCCTTTATTAGTCTTTACAGTCTCCCCCTAGGCTGATGCTACCAAAACTTCTTTATGGTACTCTTTTAACAACCTTTTCTCCCCTTAGGACCTGAGCCCTTGCCTTTACCCATCTGAGTGCTTGCCTCCCTTCTTGTCCATTGTCTGGATTTTCAAGAGGGAGGTTTTCCAGATCAAAGACAAAGGGTGCAGCCAACACAAACAGTTGTACCAAATTCAAAACCTTTATTCCCCCATTATGCAGAAAGAGAGTGAACTCTTTGTGGAGTCTACTGTATCTCCACTTAACAACAGGAACATAGGTGTGAATATGTTGTAGATCATATAGATCTTTTGGATGATCTTTGGGCATTGAAGCTCCTGGTTTGCCCTTTGGTCCTTGGGGAGGTGAATCTGGCTCAGAGTCAGAGGAGATGGCAGATGTTCTCTTTTTCCTTCTGGCTATGCTCTTTTTTCTTGTAAATCTTGGTCTGGCTTGAGCAGTAGCTTGACTCCTCTGATCTCTGGCTTGTTGGTCTTCCACACTAGACCCTACTGATGCACCTGTTTTTGCAGTAGACTGTGAACCAACATCCTCAGTCATTGAGAGTTCGGTTCTCCTCTCATCAGCCTGTGTCTGTCTCTCAGGGTCAGGGATTTGAGATGGTTGTTTCCCTGCAGTCTTTTTACCCTTGAACACTAAAGAGATTGGCATGTTGTCCATAGAGGGACTTGATGGAGGAGATGGTTGTTCTTCCTTAGGGTTGATAGGAAACATGTTGGGGAACATGGCTTTTGTTGCTTCCCCACACATGACTTCCTCACCCTGTCTTATCCCTGTTCCAGAGAGGAGAAATTCTATTCTTACCCCTTCCCCTAAGCCTAAGCCTCTTATTAGGCTTGCCTTTTGAGCCCTTATTTGCTCAATTGGAAGTAACTCACCTCTGGCAATTTTAGCCTTGATATCTCTGATATGCATATCCATGGTTGAGTTCTTCATAGGGCCTAGCTGCCGAGCATGGAAGCCATATTCCAGGAGAAAGGCCTTGTTCTTGTCTCTGTAGGCCTTTTCCTTTTGCTTCTTTGTAAGGACAGTTTGGGCCTTGGATGCAGCAACAGCCTGTTCTTGCTGCTGTACCTTGTCCATCTCGGCAGCCATCTGAGGCACCGACCAGCCCCATACATCATCAAAGTCATAGCCTCTCTCTTCAAGCAGAGCAGAGAGTCTAACTCGTTCTTCATCTTGAGAGGTGTCTGGTCGGCCCTTTACTTTCTTTTTGGGAATCCTCTCCTCTTGTTCTGCTTCCTCCTTCGGGGTTAGCTTCCTTTTTCCTTTGTCATCAGCAGTTAATTTTACCCCAGAGGCAGTGTCTCCTGTTGCCTCACCAGTTGGTTCATTGGCACTTAGCTCCTCTGTGGAGGAATCATCAATAATGACTGGGCCTTCGGAAGCAGCTGCAGCTTCGGAGTTAACCTCAGCATTCACTGTCTCCTCCAGTTGACCAATCACCTTAGATGATTTCTTATTAGTTTCCACAAGGGGCTCAGGAGAGGAGGAGAGGAGGAGAGGTCTTCGGCAGCCTTTGTCCCAGAAGGGGACACGGGTTCCATGAATATTGGTTCTTCTTGTGTTGCTTCTTCCATGGCAACCTGGGCTACAGTCTCAGAAGTGGACTGAGTCCTAGAAGGGGACTGTTGAGTCTCAGTTGGAGACTTAATCCCAGAAGGGGACTGAGGTTCCAAAGAGACATTTGTTGTTTGCTTCTCAGTCTCTTTGGCAACCTCCCTAGTATCCTCAGAAGAAGAAGAGGAAATAGAAGAAACTTGAAAGTAAGTGCCCAAGAAGTCATCTCATTCAGCAGTCAAAGTGACTATGGATGGGTTAACCTCCTGTGCACCTTCCTCTTCTCTTGCTTCTGGTCCTGACCCTGCAGAGGGTGCATTCTCCCCCTTTTTGGTAGCATCAGGGGAGATGAATGTGGTTGTAGCAGAATCAGGATGAAATGGATGTAAGATAACCGGGGGACGCCTTTTGAGATCCAGAATAGCATCATCTTTGTTCTGGATCTCAAGTTGCAGGGCAGCAACCTCAGCTTCTAAGGTGGCCACCCTGGCTTGGAGTGTTGCAACTGTGGCCGTCAATTCCTGTTCTCTGGTGCCCTCATCCACATGAGTGGAATCCTTGGGCGATGGAGTACTGAGGCTAGCTCCTGCACCTCCACCACCAGAAGTGGTTTCTTGGCTCCCTGGATTCCCTTCATTGAGAAGGGCTTCAAAGAAGTCCTCCCCAACATAGGTTGCCGCAGGTGAGGTCCTATTGCCTGTACCACTGTCAGGTGGATCTTGATTAAGATCAACAGTAGTGGCAGCCTCACCTGCATTGACCCCTTCAGAACTACTGGGTCCAACCTCTGATAGAATAGGCTCTGGGTCAGGAAACCTTGCCTGTAACTGTGTCACCACTCTCATTAAGGTTTGGGTAGTGGGAGAGAGTGGTTCCTCCACAGTTGCTGCAGAAGCTCCTTGAGCCTGGGTACTAGTATGGGTGGGGGGCATTTCTGGGTGGTAAGAACCTGGAGACTTGGGAGACAGTCTCTGATCTAGTTGAGTTGCTTTAGTTGAAGCAGACCCAAGAATAGGATTATCCCTTTGAATATTCTCAGTTATGTATTGTGACATATTCTGAGGGCTATAAGGCAGGTTAGGGGCAACCACAGATTCCAGAGGAAGAACCTGTGGTGTAACTATAGGTGTGGCCTGCACCTTAGGTGGAACTGTGCCCATATCAGTTCTTTTCACCTTTTCATGCTGGGTTTTGAGAAAGGGGCCTGAACAGCTGTAGAGAGCTGTGCAGGGGTTCGCATGCGTTTGTATGTGATCTTGATGGGATGACCAACAAAAGTGG
The DNA here is from genome assembly GCA_009363875.1 of Mikania micrantha. NCBI lineage: Eukaryota > Viridiplantae > Streptophyta > Magnoliopsida > Asterales > Asteraceae > Mikania > Mikania micrantha. The sequence continues at coordinate 28,475,267 of CM018697.1, forward strand.
AAGGTGTGGGTTCAGCATCTGTGGGGTTAACAGAGCTGTCACCTTCAGGAGTATGTGACTCCATAGATGGAAGAAGGGGAGTGAATTTCCCAGAAAACTGGGCACCCTTCTTCTTTAATTGCACAAAAACCTTGGAAGAAACCAAGGGCATTTTGTATGTATTCCCAGTTAGAGAGAGGGAAGTGCCCAACTCCTCATTAAAAATCTGTTGCAAAAACCTGGGATACATACAAAATTTCTTTGGTGACGAAATATTGTCAACCAAATTATTAAAAATAAAAGTAGAGAAGTTAAACAGTTGGTTGGAGATCAAACCATGAATAGCCGAAGCTAAGTCAGATGGAATTTGATCCCAACCACCAGCTTTATTGGAAAGACAGTGAAGGAACAAATGTATGAGGTACTTGTAATTATAGGACACTCTACCATTCAAATAGGTTGTTGAAGGGAGAGGACCTTTGTACCCCATCGACTGAAATGTCGATGCTACCTCATCCTTTGTGAATGAGACCTTTCCACCGGCATCATTTAGTCTGAGATGCCGACAGATGGTCTCCACATTGATAGAAACAGGATGAGCATCAACGGTGGCATTGAGAGTCCGACCATTGGAAGAAGAAGAAACAGAGCAGGATGCCCAAAATTGTTGGTGATGAGATTCATACACCAAGGGCTGAACAGTGAGTGCAAAGAAATACCTGCTTCTTTGAAGAAAAGAGATGATTGGTGCGAAGTCAGCATCATGCTCTGCTGATAACTCCGCAGGTACGTTGTGAGCAGGTTTGAATGCAAGAAGATCCATTTCCATTTGTGGTTTTTAGGTTACGATTTGAGAGAGATGAGAAACAATTTTGAAGTGAAACGGTGAGAGAAAATGAATGAGCGGGAGACCTTTTTATACCTTCGGATTTCAGCATTTAATATATAGACACATTAAATTTGAGATCCGAATGTCAGAAAAAGGTCTTTCGATGAGAGCTGGTTTCACAATTAATTTTCTCTAAGGACTGAGTTGCTTCCGAAGAAGTGGCTTACGGAAGGAGTTTAGCAGATCAAAAAAAAAAAAATTTCAGAAGAGATTTGCTTCCGAAGTATAAAATTTATACTATCGGAAGAACTGCTTCTGAATGATCAGAAGCAATGGTTAAGAAGTATAGAATTAATACATCGGAAGCACTGCTTCTGAAATGTTAAATAAGTTCATCATGCAAAATGTTCTTCGGAAGACACCTTCTTCTGAAGAGTACCTTCAGAAGACTATGCTTCCGAAGCTAATGTATCGGAAGAGTATTGCTTCAGAAGGTAATTCAGCTTCTGAAGTGTTAGACCTTCCGACTGAAGAAAAATAATGCTTCCGAAGACTGAACCTATCTTTTGCTGAGTATTTACTCCTCAGAAGATAAATTGAGTTTATCTTCTGAAGAATCATTTATTCCTTATTTATTCACTTATTCAAAGTTAATCATACCAATGGCTGTTATTAAATACCTGAATCTTCCCTCATCAAAAGCTTTGGTGAATAGGTCAGCCAAATTGTGTTCTGTATCAACTTTGACTAGATGAATTAATTTCTTCTCGGCACAAACTCTGATGAAATGGTATCTGATGTCAATGTGCTTGGTCTTGGAATGCTTGACAGGATTATTGGTGATGGAGATTGCATTGGAATTGTCTATCTGAATAGGAGTATTGAACAGATCCACTCCATAATCCTTCATCTGATTTTGAATCCAAATGACTTGTGCACAGCAGCTAGAAGCAGCTATGTATTCTGCTTCTGCAGTAGAAGTAGAAACACATGACTGTTTCTTGCATTGCCAAGACACAATCCTGGATCCAAGGAATTGACATCCTCCAGATGTTGATTTCTTGCTGATGTTGCACCCTCCATAATCACTGTCAGTGTAAGCTACGAACTGGAAGTCTTCATTTCTAGGATACCATAATCCTAGGTTTGGTGCTCCTTTGAGAAATCTAAAAATTCTTTTCACAGCCAGCATATGTGAGACTTTGGGAGTGGCCTGAAATCTTGCACAGACACAAGTTGCAAACATGATATCTGGCCTGCTTGCTGTGAGATACATCAAAGAGCCTATCATCGCCCTGTATTGGTGTTGATCAACATCCTCCCCCTCAAGATCAGGGCTAAGAGATGTTGTCTTGGACATAGGAGTTCCTAGAACTTTGCAATCAGACATCTTGAATCTTTCAAGAATGTCCTTGACATATTTTGATTGATTAATAAAAATCCCTGTAGGAGTTTGTTTCACTTGTAGTCCAAGAAAGAAGGTGAGTTCTCCCATTGAACTCATTTCAAACTTGGATTTCATCAGTGATTCAAAGTCCTTGCAGAGAGATTCATTAGTTGAACCAAAAATAATATCATCAACATAGATTTGGACTAGCATGATATGTTGATTGGACTTCTTGAAAAAGAGAGTTTTATCAATTGTTCCTCTCTTGAAAATGTTAGACAACAAAAAGGAAGACAAAGTTTCATACCATTTTCTGGGAGCTTGATGCAGCCCATAGAGAGCTTTATCAAGCTTACAGACATGATCAGGAAACTTTGGATCTTCAAAACCTGGAGGCTGACACACATAAACCTCCTCTTCAATCTTTCCATAGAGAAAGGCACTTTTGACATCCATTTGAAACACTTTGAAGTTCTTGGCAGCTGCAAATGCTAAAAAGATTCTGATGGCTTCAATTCTTGCAACAGGTGCAAAGACTTCATCGTAGTCAATTCCCTCCTCTTGAGCGTAACCTTGTACAACTAATCTTGCTTTGTTTTTGATGACAACACCCTTGTCATCTTTCTTGTTCCTGAAAACCCATTTGGTTCCGATGGCATACTTTCCCTTTGGTAAGGGACAAGTTTTCCATACTCCTTGTCTTTCAAATTGAAGAAGCTCCTCCTGCATGGCTTCTACCCAACTGTTGTCTTTCAGTGCTTCAGCAACCTTCTTTGGTTCTATTTGGGATAGAAAACATGAGAACAAACAAATGTTTGCTTCGTGCATAGAGCTTCTAGTTCTTACTCCTTCTTCAACATTTCCAATAATGTTCTCAATTGGATGAGTGTTGTGAATTCGATTTCTTGGAATCATATCCAATTGAGAAGCTTCATCCAGATTGATTGACTCAAGGTTAGGAAGTACTACCTCAAGTTGAATTTCTGGCATATCTTGTGGATTCTGAATTTGGACTGAGGTGAGTTGGTTTTCTCTGGGAAAAGTAGTTTCCAGAGTGGTTGCCTCTGCTGATGGACTTCCTACTTCTTCTTGATGTTGTAAACCAGAAGTAGATTCAATTGAGGGACCTGCCTGAGATGTGTTGATTATCTCAGGCTGTGACACACCATTTTGTGCTGAAGAGGATTCTGCCAAGATTTGTCTTGAAGCTATTGGCAGTTCAACATGAAAGTCATCTTCTCTTGTGCATTTGGAGATATCTGTGGTAGCTGACTGTGAAACTGGAACATACTCTTTAACCATATTAAATGCAGATATAAAGCTATCAAGATCAAATAACCAATCAGGGCCTGTTCCAGGTTTATTAAGAGTATGTTCATTGAACTGAACATTTGCAGACTCTTCAATAATCCTGGAAGCTTTGATATATACTCTATAAGCCTTAGCATGTGAAGAGTACCCAACAAAGTAGCCCTCTGTTGATTTCTCTGCAAACTTGGCTAAATGATCTTTAGTATTCAAGATTGTGCATTGACATCCAAATGGTTTGAGAAACCCAATGAATGGTTTTGTCTTGTGCCAAATTTCATAGGGAGTCATACCATGTGTCTTAACCACCAATACTCTATTTTGGACATAACAGGCAGTATTGACTGCTTCTGCCCAAAAAGTTATTGGAAGTTTGGCATCAGACAACATGGTTCTTGCAGCCTCAATTAGTGTCCTATTCATTCTCTCAGCAACACCATTTTGTTGTGGAGTCCTAGGAGCACTAAATTGTCTTGTTATACCTTTAGATTCACAAAATGAATTTAAAACATGATTTTTGAATTCTGTTCCTTGATCTGATCTAATTATTTTTACATGGTGGTCACTTTCATTCTCCACCCTAAGTATGAATGACTTTAGGATCTCAGCAGTTTCATCCTTGGTACTTAAGAAGAATACCAGGTATACCGAGAGAAATCATCAGTAACTGCCAAGCAATATGACTTTCTACCAAGACTTTTCACACTTGTGGGGCCAAACAAGTCCATATGAAGCAGATGCAGGACTGTTGTTATAGAATTTATCTCTTTGGCATGATGTGATGACTTGTGTTGCTTACCTTTTAGGCATGCAACACATTTGTCAACACATATAAATTCCTTTGTTGGTAAACCAGTTACTAAGTTATTTTTGACAAGTTTATTCATATTTTTGAGATTTACATGACAAAGTCTTCAATGCCAAAGAGATGATTCATCAAGTGAAGCTTTTGAGACAAAGCAACTTATGTTACTGAGTGGTGTAGCTGTGCTCATATCAAGCATGTACATGTTATTTCTTCTTGGAGCCCTGAGCAAGATTTGATCATTTGGAACAACAAATCCTGGCTTTAAAACAATACATTCATGCTCAGTAAATAACATGTTGTGCTTTTGATCACACACCTGTGATACACTCAGTAAATTGTAATTAAGTTCTTTTACAAAATGCACATTCTCAAAGCTTACCTTACCATTAGTGATTGTGCCCCTACCTGTTATGTAACCTCCCACTGGATCACTCCCAAAAGCAACAGACCCTCCAAAGAATGGTTCATATTTGTGCAAGTGAGTCTTGTTGCCTGTCATGTGCCTGGAACAGCCACTATCAACTATCCACAAGTTGCCTTTTGCTTCCTGTTGTCCCTGCACATGATCAGAAGTGAGTTAGTTTCTGATGGGAACCCAAGCCCATTTGGTCTTGGGTTTTCCATTTGCATCATTGTAATTAAATTTCTTTGATATCATCTTGAGTGAGAAAGATGATGTGCTTGCTTCTGAGAAAAAGGATGATTTATCAGTTGATTCTTTCTTCTTCCATACTTGTTTTATTTTGTGACTTGTCGGAAGTCTCTGTTTCCTTTGGTAGTCATCGGAAGCTACTTTTCCTTTTCCTTCCGATGGTCTTCTTCTGAAAGAAAAAGGTTTCTTTGGTTTGTTGGAGGCCTTCTTTTCATGAGCTTCCGAGGTTCCTTTTACTTCGGAAGCTCTCCCTTCCTTTGCTTCCGATGCTTTCTTTCCTGAAGCCTTCTTGTTTTGTTTCTTCCAGTTATTGGAAGTATTTCCTTCCGATACCTTCTTGACTGATTTTCTTCCTGACTCTTCTGAAGATAGCAGATGACTTGCTCCAGCTATTCTTTCTTCCTCTTCCTTGTATTTCAGAGATGAATCTGCTTCTTGGATTATTGAAGCAATCAGCAGCAAGGTGATTCATCTCACCACAAATCAGACATACAGTTTGATTGGTGAATGGTTGTTTCTGCTTATTCTTGATGATGAAGATTGAGCTTTGGTTTTCAGAGGTGGATGGTATGGATGATCCAACAGGTTTGTTGTATTTAGGATTGGCCTGAATACCTGAAAAGTTTACCTTTCTTTCCTCTGATCTACCCCTTTTGGATTTGTCTGATGGACAGGTCACATACTCATCTGAAGAGATGTTCCCAATTTTAATGTTTGTTGGCTTGACAAATACTGATTGAATTTTCTTAGTTTTTGTAGATTTTTTCTTAGATTTCTTAGCCTGTTTTTCTTTTACTGGTTTAATAGGAACATCATCTTCATCTGAGCATGTTGAGGTACTTGGGTTTCGATCAGAGAGAGTATCAGTTTGAACCACCTTGTGTAGGTCCAATTCCTCATCATACACAAGGTCAACTAGTGGTTTACATCTAACATCTACCATGGAAGTATATGCAGATGGAGGTTCCACTCTATTATATCCCAAACCAGTCCCATATTTATTCACCAATTCAGTTGTGCTGCTCATTCTGAAAAGTTTCTCATATTTTTCACCTTGGCTTAAAAATTTGTCTCTGTAAGACTCAGCCAATACAAGTTCAGTCTTGGCAGTGTTTAGTCTTTCTAAAAGATTTTTAATTTGACACTGTTTGTTAGTGTCTTCATGTTTTAAACTTGAAATAGTCTTTTCCATTTCATCAATCTTTTCTTTGTAATTTCTTTCAGCCTTAAAGAAATTTGCCTTGACAACTTGTAAAGATTCAAGCTCATTACAGAGTTGAGAATTTATCTTTTTATAAACAGTTAATGTTTCTAAGCATTCAGGTGTGCACATGTTATCAGTTACCTTGTTTGAGGAAGATAAGTCATTTGCCATCAGAGCACTGTTGGAAATGGAAGCATCCTCAGCTTGAAAGCTCCAATCTGTAAAGTCTTGTTCTGCAATGTTTGCATTGTTTGTTGAGCTTGATGGTCTTTGTTGTGATTGCCCAGAAGTTGACGACTGAGTTTTTGTGGACTTGCATTCTCTGGAAAAGTGGCCCAACTGTTGGCAATTGAAACATTTAAGCTTGGACTTGTCTAGACCAAACCCAGTTTTCATATTATGCCTTTTAAATTGCCTGCCAGTTCTCTGATAAAACTTCTTTGCTCGATAGGAGATCATGGCCATCTGATAATTGATGTCCATTTCCTCTAGATCATCTGCAGGAATGCCATCTAGGTCTTCCTGACACAAATGGAAGTAGTTGGTTTCTTCAGCCATAAAAGTTCCTTGTCCAGAGGTTGGTAATGGGGTTGGGTTACAGAGAGGACTTGTGTGTGTGTTTGATGGAATTGAGTTTTCAGGAAAAGTTACAGTGGGTGTGGAGGTAGGATGGTAGATGGGTTGATAGCTCTGGTATGGAAGATTGTTGACGGGAGCATAAAGGGCTGCTGAACCAGATGATATATGAGAAGTTTTAGATTCTTGGACATCTAATTCCATCTGATAAGCACTGAGAATTCCAAACAATTCTCCTAGAGTCAGAGTTTTTAAGTTTTCTGTTCTTCTGATTGTGACTGAATAAATGTTCCAAGCCTTTGGAAGAGATCTCAGAAATTTTCTGAGCACATCTTGATTATCCAGTATCACACATGCAGTAGTTAATTCATCCACAAGTTGGACATACCTTAGGTACTAAGATGACATATTCTCATTGTTTCGTTGACAAAAGTTCTCAAACTTTTGTTTCAGCATATCCTTCTTGTTTTCTTTGACATCATCTGATCCTTCATACATCTGCTTCAAGGAGTTCCAAAGTTCTTGAGCAGACTTGCATATCTTGAATGCATGTATAATGGAGTTCGGTATTGACATCTGAATGAGCCAAAGAGCTTTAGAATCAACTTCCATCTTCTTGTAGTCCTCATCTGAGTACATAGATGGGTCTTTTGGTACTGCCGCTCCCCCAGATCCAGCAGCAGCAACTGTAGGAATGTAAGGACCTTCAAGAACAGACTTCCAGAGTTTGAAGTCCTGGTTCCTGATGAATTCTTCCATTCTGACTTTCCAGGTGTCAAAGTCTTCAGAGGTGAACATCGGTGGCTTGTTGAGAGTGCCATTTTCTGTATCATGTTTGTTCAGAGCGGCCATCTTTGACAAACACAGAAACTATGAGTTTTGAAACGATGAGATTTTTAGAAGAAATAGAACTGGTAACTTAAGGATGATTAGTCACTTAAGTTCAAGAGCCAAAGCTCTGATACCACTTGTTGGATCGGGTTGCTTAATCTAAACAACACTTCACAAGTATTTCTTTCTATACTCTAACAGATGCGGAATGTTCTGTTAGATTAATCTCTCGAACACTCAAATGACAAAGTAATAATCTTTGAACAACAATAAGAACACAAGAATAATTTCAAGCTCAAGGATATATTTCTCTCAAAGTAATAAGCTCAAGGTAACTATGTTCTAGATCGTTATTTTCCCAAATTTTCACCTACATAGACGCGGCTCATCTCCAAATGGTGCGAATTCGTCATTTTTGATCCTATACAAGCCCAGATCGTTGGATTTCTCAACCATTAGTTGTTCTTCTTCACAATGTACTAATTGAAACTTAAAAACGTTATATGTAGTTGATTTTGGGAGACTAAGTTGAGAAAACAGGTCTGTAACGGCAACATCTCATCTATGAATCGATTTTTAGAAGGTAACATTGTATAAATTTTGTTTTTTTATATGTTCGTAAGTACGCTTAGATGTATGTATGTATACTTGTATGTAGGTACCTTTCAATGTATATATGTAATTCTTTTTTATTTGTATGTATGAATGTATATTTGTATGTATCTTTGAAGGTATGTATATATAGTTGTATAGTTGTATAGTTGTATAGTTGTATTTATATAATGTATGTATCTTTGAGTGTGTGTATATATATATTTATTTATTTTTATTTGTATCGATGAATTTATATTTGTATGCATGTATCTTTGAATGTGTGTATGTATGTATGTATATTAGAAGGCAATTTTTTTTATTTATAAAAGGAAATGAAAAACAAAAAGAAATGGTTGTGAATGTGTGTATGTATGTGTTTATGCTTGTATGTATCTAATGTATGTATCTTTGAATGTATATGTATTTATTTTTTAATTTAATATAACGGATTAAAATACTTCTCGCGAGAACTCGTGGCGACAATATGTCGTCGGGAAAAAGATCCTATGCCGACGAAGCTTACACCGAAGACAGTAATCATGTATAGTGACGAAGCTATAGCGTCGAAAAGTAAGGCGACGACTTGTCGTCGGGATAACCTATGGTGACGACATGTCGTCGGGATAGGGCGAAGTATCATATTAGAATTCTTGGAGTACTAGTAGAATATTTGAAACATTGTTGTTTTAAAATTTGATAGTTAACAGGGTCACTAACACTAAAATGCTTCTACACTGGACAAATGTTTGGAATATCTACCCTCTAGCTAGCATTCTTTATTATAATTCGTCATCGGCAAATGAATGTTTGTCGGAATATTTTTGTCAATAACTATTCAAATAATGATGAAGAAACAACTTATGAATTGTAGAATTGTTTTGATCTTCGAAAGCTTCTTGGTTTTTGTAAGCTTTTTCAATTGCATGCTTGAATGAGAAAACATATTCTTTGAAAGTTTTTAGTCTTTGAAAAGTTTAAAAGCTTCTTCTGGAAGTATGAGATGTATCCATTGAAGGATAAAGATATCTTTTCGAAATATAAAGAACATCACACGTCTTTTAACAACTTTTATTGGCATGCTTTACATTGCTTATTTAACTTAAAAACAACTTTTTGATAAAATTGTTTATTAACTTATGACTTTTTAAAATAAAGTTTTTAAAAAAGGGTTTGGCTAATTGGCTTAGCTTTTGATTTGTGAATAGTTAAAAAGTCAATAACTTGTTTGAATTAACTTTTAAAAAGTCTTTTCTAAAAGCTACAAATTATAACTTTTTAAAACAATTTTTTAACCTTACTTAAAAAGTTAAAATAGAAAGTCTTTTTGGCATTGCAAAACATTTTTTTAACTTATTGACTTTTTCATAAAGCCAATAATACAAATTGTTATGAAATACCGAATGATTTCTCATTCAAGTTCATTAAACACTACTAGGATATCTTCTACTTGGGAATTTTGGAATGTAAATGGATAAAGTTTCAATACATGGAACAAAAATAAAGGTGTAAACTCCTCCTTAATCACATTAATTTTGAAAATTTTAGATCCGATCACTTTAGATGGTCATCTCGCAATCAACCATCTATAAGATTATATCGCAAATACTTAAAAATATGTTAAAGAAGGTGCTAGATTCGATGATAAGCAATGTACAAAGTGCTTTCATAGCACGAAGATTTATTCCATATGGTGCTCTTCATAACAAAATGTGATGCTTAAAAGTTGTTAATAGACTCGTGATGCTTTTTAAAATTGACTTCAAAATAGTATTTTACACGCTTAATTGAAAATTCTTATAATTTGTATCGTGTCAAATGATTTTTCTTAATTTGTGAAGAAAATAGATTTTTGGTTGCCTTGATTCAAGTTATCTTATATAATAATAAACAAACATTTTATTTGATGCTTGTCACTTTCTTACGTTATAATTGTCACAAGTCATTTTTTATCTATCTATCTATTTAATTTTTTCTCTTATTAAATAACTATACTCTATCTCATATTAAATAAATATAATATAATATAATGACAAATAATAGATTTACCTATTTTCATATGAAACTAGTTTTAAAAAAAAAAATAAAATCAAATCTTTTTAGTAGAAACACACTAAAAATTTATAAAATAAAAAAATTAAAATCAAAACTTTTTAAAATAAAATATTTTAGTTTTAGAAAATTAAAGTGTTAAAAAAATTTTCTTAAAAATGAATATTTTAAATAAAATAAAATAAAGTTTAAATCAGAGTTTTTAAACAATGTGGATATTTATAAACAAATGATATTTATTAATTTCTTTATAAATTAAAGTTATAAAATTGTTAGGAAATTTAAAATTTAGATCCTTTATGTTATGATATTTTCAAACTGAACTCCTTAAATTTAGTAGTTACAAAAGTTATACATTACCTTCTTGATTTACAAGAATTAGTTTTTAACATAACACGAACTAAAGTTTTTGACGGTTAAAGGCCGGTAAAACTGGGCGTGATCAAGGATCGAACCCAAGATCTGGGTCTCCTATCACTTCCCTCATACATCTATCTTACCACTAGGACAAGACACCATTGGTCAAGTGTGCCTTCTCGTAGCTTGTTTGTTGACTATAAAAGTCGTTGGCATCCTTGTGAATTTTAGATATGCTAAACAACGGAACCTCAACATCCAGGGTCGTCTTAAGCGTTTCCAAGTTGCTAGGCAAAATTTAAATCCGGGGTCTTTTTTTCACACATAATAGTTAATATTAAAAACCATCCTTCTTTAACCAGACTTGCGACCGGCAATAATGGACGTAAATTCTTTGATAAAATATTCATGATCAATTTCTTTAAAAAGTTACCGATTACCAAGCTATCCAAACTAATATTAATTTACCAAGTTATCAAGCATCAATATCCATTATCAAGTTATGAAATTGCACAATACCAATTACCAAACGGTCCAAACTAATACTACAAAGTTGCAAAGAATGCAAACGAATTTCAGTGCTTATATCAAGCTATTTGGTGGTCGGCAATTAAGGCGACCTGGAAATAGCGATGGCCGAGCATTACTCGCCGTCTCATAGACGGTGGATTAAATCGGTATGATGGCATCGACTCATCGTCTACCATAAATCCTCCTGGCTCCTCGTCTTCCCCTTGATTCTTCAATCACAGGCCATCCTTGTTTAGCATTCTCTCGATTCTTGACTATCGCTCATTCCCAAAAAGACGAAAATTGGGAAGTTGGAATTTGGGAACCCTAAGTTGAGTGGCTGATGGGTCCAGAAACATCTTTTGTAACTTTGAATTTTGAATGGTTTTTTTCTAACTAGACTCGGCCTCCCACTTCCCTTCTTTTCTATGTTGATGATAGTGTTGTTCAAAAAGCTCGTGGCTCGAGGCTCGCTCGAAGAAAAACTCGGCTCGAAAAATGCTTGGTTCAAAGAAAGCTCGGCTCGAAAAAAGCTCGTTAAAAACGAGCCGAGCCGGAAACAGAGTTGGCTTGGCTCAAGCTCGGCTCGTGGCTCGACTCAATTTTTAATATACATACATACATATATATATATATACATATAGGGAGATGATCAAATGTTAACCCATGTTTATTATGTTGGTTCTACATTAATTAAAAATAGAAAAAAACCTACACCTTTAGATTTACTTTAGTGTGAGCCCCAAAATAATAAGATGTAGTTATTCGGTTATCACAATAAGGATAAGTTAACATTCGAACCATCCCCTATACATACATATATATATAGAGAGAGAGAGAGAGAGAATGGTTCAATTATTAAATATTTTTTATTGCGATAACCGAATAACTACATTTTATTACTTTAGGGCCCACGTTAATGTAAATATAAAAGTGTATGTTTTTTATTATTTTTTAATTAATGTAATTAATGTGTGTCCCATATGGTGTAAACGAACTAAGGCAGCTTGTGAAATATTCGGAATCGGATCGTTAAAAAGCTCGAACGAGCCGAGCCTCAACGAGCCCGAACCCGAGCCCAAAAATGTGGCTCGTTTAGTTATCGAGCCCGAGCTCGAGCTTTACATATCGAGCTCAAGCCGGCTCGCGAGCCTTAACGAGTTTTTTCTTTATATAACTTTTATTTATTATATTAAGTATTTATTTATAAAATTATGATAAATATATTTAAATAAAATATTTTATGTTAAATTTGGAAAATATAATTATAAATATAATTAAATTAGTAATTAAAGTAAATAAATTAAATAATTAAAATCTAAATGAGCCGAGCCTTAACGAGCTCGGGATCGGCTCGGCTCGTTTACACCCTTAGTGTCCCATCTATATATATATATATGTATATATATATATAGACACACAGATACACACACATATATTATATTACACACACAAACATATATATATATATATATATGTATGTGTATATATACATGTATGTATGTATGTATGTATGTGTGTGTGTGTGTAAAGTGGAGAAAGAAAAAAGAAAAAAAAAGAGCTGGCTCGTGGCTCGATTTTTTTACAAGCTCGAGCTCCAATTTTTGGCTTGAAAGAAATTTCGGCTCGGCTCAAAAATTTACGAGCGGAGCTGGAGCCAGGCCTGACTTGTCTTGGCTCGACTCGGCTCGATTACAACCCTAATGCTGCATGAGTTTATGCCAAATAATGAATATGAAAAAACAAAAGGCCTAGAATAAAAAAAAATACCCGTGTATACATATAAAAAATAATTAAAAACTGAGAGTCCTGTGTTTTGTTTCTAAGGGCTCTAAACCCTTGTAAGAGTTACTTAACCCATTGAACCGGTCTATCTTCACTTCCCATTTGGCTGCATCTCTCTGCATCTGATCTATTCTTTCATTTTCTCCTAATGTAGAGTCACAATATGAGGCCTGACAAAGTCAACATGGCTGATATTGACAAGGTAACTACCACGACTATTTTCTTTTGTGAAAGCTCGAATCATGATCTAAAAGATAGTACAAGGTCAAAGAAACAATATTTTGTCAAAGGTGTTGTTATTCTTACATCAAACTTTTTGAATTTACACCCTGTATACAGCCTGTAATGGCTCGTACCGGCATGTACAGGTCGTTTTAGTTCTTGTACCGACATTCTCTGACATTCACTAAATTTTGAAATTTAATACAGCAGTACGGGCCATATTTCTTTTGTCTGACAAAAGCTTGTAATCTGTGACAATGATTGGTTACTATACAGGCCGGTACGACCTGTACCAAAATTTTAAACACTTAAATTATGCATAAGTTCGGATTAGTTGACAATATTCCTTTAATTGTTCAAACGATTCAAACGAATGCATCATTTCTCAAATTTACAAAATTGATATTCAATTTGTTAACGATGTGTAAGCATAAAAATAGGTTAAACTATTAAAAAAATATATAATTTCGTTAATAGTTATAACTTATTTCATGAAGGAAATCCAAAATAAGATAAAATTAAAGTTTATGATTAAATAATAAACTTTGAAATATTAAAATCAATAGTTTATAACTTTTTTGAAACTTTTAAGATAAAATATAAATAATAAAATTTTAAAATTATAACAATATGTTTTATAAAAGAATGTCATAAAATTGTAAATATAATCAAATGGAGAGACTGAACTGGGCACTTTGAAACTTAAATTTAGTTGTAAAGGTTTGAGATGAGAAATTTAAACAGAAAGAATCGAACTCGAATAAATCCTAACAAACACCTCATCGATTGAATCAAACTCCTTACCAATTGACCACTGCTCCTCAATCAAGCTCCAACCAAACGAACTCATTCCAAGTCATCCTTTGATCCATCTTACTTGTGAATATCATAGGAACAAAAGGCCTAAAAATTCCAAGGCTCACAATCATTCATTCGATTGAATTTGAAACGAACCCAGTCTAGGTTCATCTGGATTTGGGAGGATTTCTGAGTTGGTATATGAATAACCGAACAATAATTCTTTCTAGAAAACACCCCAGCCTAGTGGTAAACTATCGTCGAGCCATGTATATGAATAACCTTATGTTATCCAATCATTTTTAAATTTTTGAAATACAGGAGGTATGTATAAAAACCAATTTTTTCTTTATTATAATCGTACTCATAACTGGAAATTTAACCGTGTGTTATGTGTCTTTGCAGGTTAAGGGAAACAATATAGAGATTTTAGAAGGAACCGGTCAACGAGAACAAAGATTCAAAGCCCCAAATCATCAATCCATTGTAATGTTCGGCTAAAGAATTTGTGGTCATCTCCGGGTGGATAGTTAGGTTTGATATATAAATTATGTTTGTTTTTATTTGTTAAACTTTTGGAACTGATTGTCTCTCATTTGGAACTTATTTTCAATTGTGTCTGATGCCGAGGAGTTGGATGACCAGATAACTTTGCCACTACCATCAACTAGAGCCAGGTTGCCTTGGTTGTCCAGTTTGACCGCATCCAAGGTGTCTGTTGTTGGATTAATCTTGGCGGGTCAACACGTTACGAGTTTCCAGAGTCAAATATTCGACTGGGATGAAGTTGAATTTAGTTTGCATTTTACGGGTCAAGAAATAAATTGTTATGTGCATGTTTAATATTGGGCACATGCATATGTGTATTTGATTTAGTCTGCAAGTTTAACGTTCCTTTGAATTAAGTTTTAAGTTGTTTGAGTCTCTAGGAAGTAGTTGGTTATTTCCTTTTATTATGGTGTACGTTGGAGCCGGTATGTAAGCTATTTATTCTTCTTATTTTATATTAGCTTTTCATTGAATAATAAAGACGAAGTGTTCTGCGAAGTTCCATACATGCATATTTTTATTCTTCTTATTTTAGTTGTGAGTTCTAAAAAAACAAGTAAACTTTCTACAAGAATTTGAGCGTGTTTTGATCTTGGGTCTGAACCAATATCTGTAAGTTTGCAACCCATGCAAACGCTGGTGATAAAGAGTTCGCAAACCATATCCTCAGGTACCGATTCTTTGAGTTGCCCGGACTAAAGAAACCGAGTTTGAATTTTGCATTCCCTGAAACAATGGTGTCACCATCTGTGGTGTTTTGATGCAGAGAGATGGTGTCTTGTGATCTACAAGTTGTACTTATCATTAGAAGAAAGTAGAAGGTGAGACAATGGAGTAACATTATGGTTTGATTCATATCCACACACAGATGCGTCAACTTTTTAACAACTTGATAGCAATTTTTGTAGATAACGGTTGAAGGATCAACATAAAGCTGAAGATTATCGACAATCAAGGTCGGCCCGGGAGAGAGGTGAAGTGGGTGACAGCCCCAGGCCCATGGGCGGACGTAGGTTGATTGTTGTGTGTTGGATCGGGTTGTTTAACCTAAACAACACTTCACAAGTATTTCTCTAATACAATCTAACAGATGTGGAAGGTCTGTTAGAAGGATCTCACAAACACTCAAATGATGAACAAATAATCTTTGAATAGCAATAAGAACACAAGAGTAAATTCAAGCTCAAAGATATATTTCTCTCAAAGTATTACAAGTGTAAAACCGGACAAGCACCCTTACAGACTTTACAATGAGAGGTTATATAGCCAAGGCTACAACCGTATACACGTAGGAATACAAGTTGGGTATACTAGACAAGTACATAAAGTAAAGCTTATTCTAGTATGAGGAGTGTCTTAACAGGCTAAGACACTCAATTACAATTATTACAAATATAGACATTGACTTAACCAAAGACTAGCTGGATACACAAAGTATTTAATGTTGATGATCTTCAAGGCTTCAGATAATCTTTTGCATTTAATGCTGAGGAAGGTAAGTAAGGTGCTGTCTGACTTTAGGTATGTTCTTTTTGTATTTAATCAGACCAGCATGTCTTGTGTCAGTCCCTTTTGTACTATGAAAGTAATCAGCTACAGTCTTTGTCAGAGGATAAACCTCGGAAGTCTTTGTCTTTGTCTTTGGTGCAAAAGAAGATTCCTTGGAAGCTTTAAGTCTTCGGAAGTCATGAAAGTTTATCTTCTAAGTACCATTCTTCCGAAGAGTTTGTCTTGTACAGCCTTCGGTTGGAATGAGTTACTCTTCGGAAGCAATTCTGCTTCCGAATAGGAACTCCTTCCTTCCGAAGGCTGTTTGTCTGTGTAGATTCTGTACTTAGACAAATTTGAAGTTTGGTAAGCATCAGACTTTATTAGTCTTTACAATCTCCCCCTAGGCTGATGCTACCAAAACTTCTATGGAATTACCCTTGGCTTCCTTACACCTCTCAGTACATGTGCCCTTGCCTTTACCCATTTGCTGCCTACCCTCCCATCTGATCCATTATCAGGATTGTTGAGAGGAAGCTTATCTAGGTCAAGGACATAGGGATTGGCCAACACCATCAGCTGCACAAGATTCACCAGCTTTATTACTCCATTGTAGTTGGTGAGAATGAAGATCTTTTCTTGTGCATTGAAGCTCCATTTCACTAAGGGGATATATGAATGCTCATGCATTAGTCCATGAATGTCCCTTAGATCTTCCTGAGATTGTGTAGTTGTTGGAGCTGCTTCTGGTGTGACTTCAGGTACTGAGATTACTGCTTCAGGCTCAAAGTCAGGGGAGATAGGATTTGTTCTCTTTTTCCTTTTAGCTATGCTCTTTCTTCTTCTGAATCTTGGTCTGTCTTGAGCAGAAGTTTCACTCCTCTGTTCTCTGGCCTGTTGATCCTCCACATTGGATCCCACTAGATCATCTGCTCTTGCAGGGGGCTCTGGGCCTGCAGCCTCAGTTCTTGGAGGATTTGGTCTCCTCTCATCTGCCATAGATTGTCTCTCAGGATCAGGTACTATAGTTCTTTTAGCTGCCTTTCCCTTTCTGATCTTGATCACTTACGAGATTGGCATGTTATCCATTGAGGGGCTAGATGGAGGAGATGCTTGTTCTTCTTTAGGGTTTAAGGGGAACATGTTGGGGAACATTGCCTTTGTTACCTCCCCACACATGACTTCTTCTCCCTCTCTGATCCACCAGAGAGGGGAAACTCTATTCTTACTCCTCCCCCTAAACCTAAGCCTAAGTTTAGGCTTGCCCTTTGAGCATGTATTTGCTCAATTGAAGGTAACTCACCTCTGGCAACTTTAGCCTTGATATCTCGAATGTGCATATCCTTGGTAGAGTTCTTCATAGGGCCTAGCTGCCGAGCATGGAAGCCATATTCTAGTAGGAAGGCTTTCAGACTGTCTCTGTAAGCCTTATCCTTCTGTGTCTTTGTTAGCTTCTTTTGGGCTTTGGATGCAGCAGCTGCCTGTTCTTCCTGCTGCACCTTGTCCAGCTCGGCAACCATCTGAGGTACCGACCAGAGCAGTACTGCATCAAAATCATATCCCTTCTCCTCTAGTAAAGCAGAGAGTCTGATCCGCTCTTCATCTTGTGCAGTGTCTGGTCGGCCCTTCTTTTTCGTTGGTATCCTCTCCTCTTGTTCAGCTTCCTCCTCCGGGGTGAGATTTCTTTTTCCTTTGTCATCTGCTGTCAGTTTTACCCCAGAGGAGATAGATCCTGTGGCCTCACCAACCGGTTCATTGGCCAAAAGCTCCTCTGTGGAGGAATCATCAATAATGACTGGGCCTTCAGAAACAGCTGCAGCTTCGGAATTAACCTCAGCATTCACTGCCTCCTCCAGTTGACCAACCATCTTGGGTGATCCCTTATTAGTATCCACAGAGTGCTCAGGAGTGGAGGAGAGATCTTCAACAGCCATTTTCCCAGAAGGGGACACAAGTTCCATGGGAATGGGTTGTTATTCTTGGATGGCTTCCTCCATGGTAACCTGGGCTTCAACAACTTCAGCAGCCTTTGTCTCAGAAGAGGACACAGGTTTTATGGGAATTGGTTATTCTTGTGTAGTTTCTTCCATGGCAACCTGGGCTGTAGTCTCAGCAGGAGACTGAGTCCCAGTAGGGGACTGAGGTTCCGAAGAGACAATTGTTGTATGTTGCTCAGTCTCTTTGGCAACCTCCCTGTTATCCTCATCAGAAGAAGAAGAAGAGGTAGTACTAGAGTCATGGAAGTATGTGCTCAGGAAGTCATCCCATTCAGTAGTGAAAGTGACTATGGATGGGTTAGCTTCCTGTGCACCTTCCTCTTCTCTTACTTCCGGTCCTGACCCTGCAGAAGGTGCATTCTCCCCCTTTTTGGTAGCATCAGGGGAAACAAAGGTAGTTGTAGCAGGATCAGGATGGAAAGGTTGAAGAATTACTGGGGGACGCTTCCTAAGGTCCAGAATAGTGGCATCTTTAACCTGGACCTCAAGCCGCAGGGTAGCAACCTTAGTTTTCAGTTGAGCTACCCTTTCTTGGAGGGATGAAATAGTAACCGTCAATTCATGTGATGTGGTGCCCTCATCTACCGGAGTAGAATCATGGGGCGATGGAGTCCTGAGCCTAGCTCCTGCACCTCCACCACCAGATGTGGTTTCTTGGCACCCTGGATTCCCCTCATTGAGAAGGGCTTCAAAGAAGTCCTCCCCAGTGTGGGTTGCCGCAGGTGACGTCCTAGTGCCTGTACCACTGTCCTGTAAACCATGATTAAGATCAACAGTAGTGGCAGCCTCACCTGCATTGACCCCTTCAGAACTTCTGGGCCAACCTCTGACAAAATAGGCTCTGGGTCAGGGAACCTAGCCTGTAACTGTGTCACCACTCTCATTAGTGTTTGGGTAGTTGGAGAGAGTGGTTCCTCCACAGCTATAGCAGATGTTCCTTGAGCCTGGGTAATAGGATGGGTGGGGGGCATTTCTGGATGGTAAGAGCCTGGAGACTTGGGAGACAGTCTCTGATCTAATGGAGTTGCTTCAGCAGAAGCAGACTCAATAATAGGGGCATCCTTTTGGATAATCCTAGACCAGGTGCTCCTTTGAGGTATATGAAGATTCTTTTCACAGCCAGCATGTGTGAAACTTTGGGATTGGCCTGAAATCTTGCACACAAGCAGGTTGCAAACATTATATCAGGCCTGCTTGCTGTGAGATACATCAAAGAGCCTATCATTGCCCTGTACTGGTGTTGATCAACATCCTCCCCCTCAAGATCAGGGCTAAGAGATGTTGTCTTGGACATAGGAGTTCCCAGTGCTTTGCAATCAGAAAGCTTGAATCTTTCAAGAATGTCCTTGACATATTTTGATTGACTGATGAAAATCCCTGTAGGAGTTTGCTTCACCTGTAGTCCAAGAAAGAAGGTGAGTTATCCCATTGAACTCATGTCAAACTTGGACTTCATTAGTGACTCAAATTCCTTGCAGAGAGATTCATCAGTCGAACCAAAGATAATGTCATCAACATAGATCTGTACCAGCATGATATGTTGATTGGACTTCTTGAAAAAGAGAGTCATATCAATTGTCCCTATCTTGAAGTGGTTAGCTAATTGAAAAGAAGACAAGGTTTCATACCATTTTCTAGGAGCTTGATGCAGCCCATATAGAGCCTTGTCAAGCTTACAGACATGATCAGGAAACCATGGATCCTCAAATCCAGGAGGCTGACACACATATACCTCCTCATCAATACTTCCTTATAAAAAGGCACTTTTCACATCCATTTGAAAGACTTTCAAGTTCTTGACAGCTGCAAAAGCTAAAAATATTCTGATTGCTTCAATTCTTGCAACTGGAGCAAAGACTTCATCATAATCTATGCCTTCTTCCTGGGTGTATCCTTGAACAACCAACCTTGATTTATTCTTGATGACCACTCCCTTGTCATCCTTCTTATTTCTGAAAACCCATTTTGTTCCAATTGGATACTTACCCTTAGGTAAAGGACAAAGTTTCCAAACACCTTGTCTTTCAAATTGAAGAAGCTCCTCCTGCATGGCTTCTACCCAACTGTTGTCTTTCAATGCCTCTGCAACTTTCTTTGGTTCTAATTGGGATAGAAAGCAAGAAAACAAGCAAATGTTTGCTTCATGCATAGAGCTTCTTGTTCTCACTCCTTCTTCAACATTACCAATAATGTTCTCAACTGGATGAGTGTTATGAATGCGAGTTCTAGGAATTACATCCAGCTGAGTAGCTAAATCCGGATTCTCCAACTCAAGGTTAGGAAGTACCACCTCAAGTTGAATCTCTGGCAGATCTTGTGGATTCTGAGCTTGGACTGTAGTGGAGAGATTCTCTCTGGAGCATGTAGTTTCCAGAGTGTTAGTTTCAGCTGAGGGATTTACATCTTCTTCTTGATTCAATGGAACTAAAGTAGAGTCACTCAATGGGACTGCATGAGATGTGTTTGTTGTCTCAGACTGTGATACATCATTGTGTATTAAAAAGGATTCTGCCAAGATTTGTCTTGAAGCTATCGGCAGTTCAACACGAAAGTCTTCTTCTCTAGTGGACTGTGAGGAGTCTGTGGTAGTTTCCTGTGACTCTGGAATAAACTCTTTCACAAGATTAAATACAGATGTAAAGCTATCAAGATCAAATAGCCAATCAGGACCAGTTCTAGGTTTATTGATAGTATGTTCACTGAACTGAACATTTGCAGACTCTTCAATAATTCTGGAGGCTTTGATGTATACTCTATATGCTTTTGCATGTGAAGAGTATCAAACAAAGTACCCCTCTGCAGATTTCTCAGCAAACTTGGCTAAGTGATCTTTGGTATTCAAGATGGTGCATTGACATCCAAATGGTTTGAGAAATCCAATGAATGGCTTTCTCTTATGCCAAATTTCATAAGGAGTCATACCATGTGTCTTAACTACCAATACTCTATTTTGGACATAACAGGCAGTATTGACTGCTTCTGCCCAAAAAGTTATTGGGAGTTTGGTATCAGACAACATGGTCCTTGCAGCCTCAATTAGTGTCCTATTCCTTCTCTCAGCAACACCATTTTGTTGTGGAGTCCTAGGAGCACTAAATTGCCTTGTGATACTTTTAGATTCACAAAAAGAATTTAAAACATGGTTTTTGATTTCTGTTCCTTGATCTGATCGGATTATTTTTACATGGTGATCACTTTCATTCTCTACCCTAAGTATGAATGACTTCAGAATCTCAGCGGTTTCATCCTTGGTATTTAAGAAAAATACCCAGGTGTATCGAGAGAAATCATCAGTGATTACTAAGCAATATGACTTTCTACCAAGACTTTTTACACTTGTGGGGCCAAACAAGTCCATATGAAGCAAATGCAAGACTGTGGTTATAGAATTTATCTCTTTGGCAGGATGAGATGACTTGTGCTGCTTGCCTTTTAAGCATGCAACACATTTATCAACCCATATAAATTCCTTTGTGGGTAAACCAGTTACTAAGTTATTTTTGACAAGTTTATTCATATTTTTGAGGTTTACATGACAAAGTCTTCTATGCCAAAGAAATGATTCATCAAGTGAAGCTTTTGAGACAAAGCAGCTTATATTACTAAGAGGTGCAGCTGTGCTCATATCTAGCATATACATGTTGTTTCTTCTTGGAGCTCTAAGAAGAATTTGATCATTGGGTACCACAAATCCTGGTTTCAGGACAATGCATTCATGCTCAGTAAACAACATGTTGTGCTTTTGATCACACACCTGTGATACACTCAGTAAATTATAGTTTAGTTCTTTTACAAAATGCACATTCTCAAAGCTTACTTTTCCATTTGTGATTGTGCCCCTACCTGTGATGTATCCTCCCACTGGATCACTTCCAAAAGCAACAGAACCCACCAAAGAATGGTTCATATTTGTGCAGGTGAGTCTTATTGCCTGTCATGTGCCTGGAGCAGCCACTATCAACTATCCACAAGTTGCTTGATGATTCCTGCTGCCCCTGCACATGACCAAAGGTGAGTTAGTTCTTGATGGGAACCCAAGCCCATGTGGTCTTGGGTTTTCCTTTAGCATCATTGTAAGTAAATTTCTTTGACATCATCTTAGATGGACCAGATGATGTGCTTGTTGTTAGTGGGACCGGTGGTTGAACAGATGGTTCAGCTATTTCCTTTTTCTTCCATATTTGGTTGGTTTTTGAGTTTTTCGGAAGAATTTGTTTTTTCTGACAGTCATTGGAAGAACCTTTTGCCTTCCCTTCCGATGACTTGAGTGTAGCGGACCAGTTGGGCTTTACTTCCGACGTTCTTTTTCTTCCGAAGGGAAAATATTTCTTTGGTTTGTAGGAAGTCTTCTTGTGATGTGCTTCCGATGTTCTTTTGCCTTCGGAAGCCTTTCTTTCCTGATCTTCCGAAACATTCTTTTTGGAAGCCTTCTTATTCTGATTATCAGAAGTGCTTGCTTCCGATATTTTCTTTTCAAAACCCCTTTTATTTTGTTTCTTCTGACTATCAGAAGTGTTAGCTTCTGATACCTTCTTGACTGGGCTTCTTCCTTGTTCTTCCGAAGAAGAAGATGACATACTACAACTGTTCTTTCTTCCTCTTCCTTGTTTCTCAGAAAACATTCTGCTTCTTGGATTGTAGAAGCAATCAACAACAAAATGATATTTCTCACCACACATCATACATGCAGGCTGGTTATTTAGAAAGGGTTGATGCTGCTTATGATTGATGGAAGATGAGCTTTGATTCACAGCATTTGATGGTTCAGCAGATTTGTTACCTTGATAATTTACCTGTTTTCCTGAAACACTAGTCTTTCTCTCTTTTGACCTACCCCTTTTTGACTTGTCTGATGGACAAGTAACATACTCATATGAAGAGATATCCCCATGTTGAATATTTATAGGCTTGACAAAGACTGATTGATTTTTCTTAGTTTTCTTAGATCTTTTATTAGATTTCAAAGCCTGTTTTTCTTTTACTGGTTTAATAGGAACATCATCCTCATCTGAGCATGTTGAGGTACTTGGGATTGGATCAGAGAGAGTATCAGTTTGAGCCACCTTGTGTATGTCCAATTCCTCATCATACACAAGGTCAACTACTGGTTTACACCTAACATCTACCATGGGGGTATATGCAAACGGAGGTTCCACTCTATTATATCCCAAACTAGCCCCATTTTTATTCACCAGTTCAGTTGTGCTACTCATTCTGAAAAGCTTCTCATACTTTTCACCTTGGCTTAAAAGCTTGTCTCTATAAGACTCAGCCATTACAAGTTCAGTCTTGGTAGTAGTTAATCTTTCTAAAAGATTGTTAATTTGACACTGTTTGTTAGTGTCTTCATGTTTTAAGCTAGAAATCGTCTTTTCTATTTCTTCAATCTTTTGTTTGTAATTTCTTTCACATTCAAAAAAATTTGCCTTGACCACTTGTAATGACTCAAGTTCATTACTGAGTTGAGAGTTTATTCTTTTAAAAACATTTAACTTCTCTAAACATTCAGGTGTGCACATATCATCAGTTACCTTGAATGAAGAAGTTGAATCATTATCAATGCACTGTTGGAAATGGAAGTATCCTCAGCTTGAACGCTCCAATCTGCAAAATCTTGTTCTGCAATGTTTGCATTGTTTGTTGAGCTTGATGGTCTTTGTTGTGGTTGCCCAGAAGTTGATGTCTGAGTTCCTGTAGACTTGCACTCTCTGGAAAAATGGCCTAAATGTTGGCAATTGAAGCATTTGAGTTTAGATTTGTCAAGGCCAAATCCAGTTTTCATATTATGCTTTTTGAACTGCCTGCCAGTTCTCTGATAAAACTTCTTTGCACGATAGGAGATCATGGCCATCTGATAATTGATGTCCATCTCCTCTAAATCATCTGCAGGAATACCATCTAAGTCTTCTTGGCATAGATGAAAGTAGTTAGCTTCCTCAGCCATAAAAGCTCCTTGTCCAGAGGTTAAAGGTGGAGTTGGGTTTGTAAAGGAGTTTAAGTGTGTGGATGATTGAGTTGAGGTTTCAGTAAAGGTGGTGAGAGGTGTAGAAGTAGGGTGATATATGGGTGGATAGCTTTGGTAAGGAGGATTGTTGATGGGTGCATATAATGCAGCTGAACTAGAACTTACATGTAATGGTTTGGGTTCCTGAGCATCTATCTCCATCTGGTATGCACTGAGTATACCAAACAGTTCATTGAGCTTTAGAGTTCTTAGATTTTCTGTTCTCTGGATGGCTACAGAGTATATGTTCCACGCATGAGGAAGTGATCTAAGAAACTTTCTGATCACATCCTGGTTTTCCATTTTGACACCAGCTGCCACCAACTCATCAACAAGTTGAACGTACCTGAGATATTGAGAAGTCTTTTTCTCATTGTTCTGTTGGCAGAAGTTTTCAAACTTCTGTTTCAGCATATCCTTCTTGTTTTCTTTCACATCTTCAGAACCTTCATACATCTGCTGTAGAGAGTTCCACAACTCTTGAGCGGATTTGCATTTCTTGAATGCATGTATGATTGAGTTTGGAATTGCCATCTGTATGAGCCACAAAGCTTTCGCATCCACTTCCATTTTCTTGTAGTCTTCATCAGAATAGAGAGCTGGATCCTTTGGCACAGGAGCTCCACCAGCACTAGCAGTAGGAACAGTTGGGATAAAAGGTCCTTCAAGAATCGACTTCCAGAGTTTGAAGTCTTGATTCCTGATGAATCCCTCCATCCTGACTTTCCATGTGTCGTAGTCTTCCGGAGTGAACATTGGTGGCTTGTTGAGAGTACCATTTTCTGTATCATGTTTGTTGAGTGCAGCCATTTGAACAAACAGACAGAATATGAGTTTAGAAGTAGTGAGATTTCTAGAAGAACTGGTAACTTAATGATGGTTAGTCACTTAAGTTCAAGAGCCAAAGCTCTGATACCACTTGTTGGATCGGGTTGTTTAACCTAAACAACACTTCACAAGTATTTCTCTAATACAATCTCACAGATGCGGAAGGTCTGTTAGAAGGATCTCACAAACACTCAAATGATGAACAAATAATCTTTGAATAGCAATAAGAACACAAGAGTAAATTCAAGCTCAAAGATATATTTCTCTCAAAGTATTACAAGTGTAAAACCGGACAAGCACCCTTACAGACTTTACAATGAGAGGTTATATAGCCAAGGCTACAACCGTATACACGTAGGAATACAAGTTGGGTATACTAGACAAGT
Source organism: Mikania micrantha (assembly GCA_009363875.1). Taxonomy (NCBI): domain Eukaryota; kingdom Viridiplantae; phylum Streptophyta; class Magnoliopsida; order Asterales; family Asteraceae; genus Mikania; species Mikania micrantha. The sequence goes on from CM018697.1 coordinate 28,500,408, forward strand.
ACATAAAGTAAAGCTTATTCTAGTATGAGGAGTGTCTTAACAGGCTAAGACACTCAATTACAATTATTACAAATATAGACATTGACTTAACCAAAGACTAGCTGGATACACAAAGTATTTAATGTTGATGATCTTCAAGGCTTCAGATAATCTTTTGCATTTAATGCTGAGGAAGGTAAGTAAGGTGCTGTCTGACTTTAGGTATGTTCTTTTTGTATTTAATCAGACCAGCATGTCTTGTGTCAGTCCCTTTTGTACTATGAAAGTAATCAGCTACAGTCTTTGTCAGAGGATAAACCTCGGAAGTCTTTGTCTTTGTCTTTGGTGCAAAAGAAGATTCCTCGGAAGCTTTATGTCTTCGGAAGGCATGAAAGTTTATCTTCTAAGTACCATTCTTCCGAAGAGTTTGTCTTGTACAGCCTTCAGTAGGAATGAGTTACTCTTCGGAAGCAATTTTGCTTCCGAATAGGAACTCATTCCTTCCGAAGGCTGTTTGTCTGTGTAGATTCTGTACTTAGACAAATTTGAAGTTTGGTGAGCATCAGACTTTATTAGTCTTTACATTGTGGGTTCACAGGAACCCACCGCACTTCGACTCGTTAGCAGGAAAAATTTTTTTCGAAAGAGTTAAACAATAGGGTGAACCCATTAATATTTTAGGGGTGAATCCTGTGATGAAGCCATTAAGATTTTTAAGACTGAATTTTTAATATAATTTTCATAGCAATTTGTTAACTTGATTGAGTCAAGTGATTTTTGTTAGAAAAATCTCAATAATCAATTATTAGATTTCAATATGACCGTGTTAAAATCACTTTTCGGTCATATAACCTTAGCAAACAAAATGGTAGTTATTAGTGGTTAAACCCTCGGATCAAGTTAATTTTGGTCATACAAACTTAGCATATTTCGTTTAGGTTTCGAGGTGTTGCACTAACCCTACAACGGACGTTGCCTTCCTTGACCCATGCCTGCTGAATGGCCAGTAGAACCGCCACCTTGGTCTGAAGCTCAAAAATCTTAAACGAAAATTGTACCTTCGAACTCTTTAATGATGATGTTTTTTAATTTTAATCAGACTTAATATATCGCACTGTTATTATGTGAAGCACATTACAAGACCCAAACTGTCAACCCGATCCGAAAATTTTTATGTCCGGTTTCATTTAATTAAAACATCGGAAATGGTGAACCCACTGAAAAAAATTCCTGGATCCGAAATAATGTATATATATATATATATATACATATATTATATAAAAAAATTATATAAAAAATATAAAACATCAGTGTTTATGCTATAATATTTTGGTTTTGTTGAGTTTTTATAAAAAAAATATATTCATATTATTAACTTTTTATATATATAAATTACTAAGTTTCTTTAAGAGGACCAAGTTTTTTTCCTAACCTTTGGTCTGAAAATATTTTTTGATTCTTCCGGCATGTGTTGTTGAAAATTTCTTTGGGCATTGATTGTAAGATGCTAAATTCAACTAATTTTAAATCACTTGTTTTTTGGTTTGAATCTTGCCAACGTGCTTTTTCCTTGAATGGGTCACAACACAATTTAATTAAATTACACCACACACACCCAAAACGGAACCAAACACCATCAAACAAGGGAACCGAATCACGCCTAAGTATTTATTCGATTTAAGGCCTTGGTTAGTTATATTGGACCAAGAGGCATGCCGCTGAGCCATCGTTAGTTGTTCAAAAAAAATGTTAACTAATGAGGCATTGCTTCTAGTGGCGGACCTAGGAATTTTTTTATGGGGGTCGGAAATTTTGTCAAGATTAATTATTTGTCGTTAAATTTTTTTATTGGACCAATTCGAACGAGGTCGGGTCGGATCACCCAAAAAATGATGAAACTAAATTAAATCACAAATACATAATAAAAGTATGCCAAATCATCCGGTTAATTAGGATGACCGATGATATGATAAAATTGGTTTTCCTTCGGCAGAATTCGAATGAATACTATTCAAATCAACAAATTCAAAATTCAACTAAGCTTTATTTTGAAAAATTGTTCCATATTGCGTTATTTGGGTACAATTTTATAAGTTTTGTTTTTAAAATGGTTTTAAAATGAGCTTTAATAGGGCTGTCAAATTTTTATGGGGGTCGGGAGAAAATTTTCTTGGGGTCGGTTGAGATCGGATCCTATATAACGAAGTTCATGGGGGCCGGTCGACCCCTATCCCTCCAAGGTGGGTACGCCCCTGATTGCCTCAATGGTAACCATGATTCTTCCAAATGGGAGGTCTTGGGTTCAAATCCCTCCCGCAACTAAATAGGGGTCTGAGGGGGGTCCGGGGTTTTCCCAGTGGAGTTTCCTCCTGGGTGGTTGTGGTGGCTCATGGGAGGTTCAGGTAACTAGACCTTGGTGACATAGCCTAGAAACAGTGGGTTCACACGATTGTGACCTTCGCCGTTCAAAAAAAAAGTTATATTGGACCAAAAATTATTTCTAAATTTTTTTAACAAGTGGTTAAAAAGAAGGGTGGTGCTTCCTACACCCCCTCTCCCCTCATTAAATAATTGAAAATGATTAAACCATTAGATTCTCTCATTAACTAATGCTCTCATTAACTACAACTATTAAATACAATCATCATTCAATTAACAAAATTACAACTTTTTTATTTAAATAAAGAGTTATTTATTAAAAAAAAAGAGTGAACTGCTTAATTGGTCCCTGTGTTTATGTCAATTTTGCCACTATAATCCTTTTTTAATTTTTTTGCCATTTCAGTCCTTATGTTTGCTTTTTTTTTTTTTGCATATCAAATCCTCCCGTCTAAATTGAAGACGACTTCTGTTAAGTGGGTATCACGTGAATGTCACGCCATTGGTAGTTTCGTCCCACTGTTTCACATCAGATTGAATATAGTATGAGTATATGCATACCCCTCGCTCACTGTTGTACGAGTCAACGGCCTTCTTCTGACCCTAGACCCCAAATCAAGATGTCGAATAATACATATGATGATACCAAAATATCGTGGGAGCAGCGTGGAAGTCATCTGCATGATGATCTCAAACCTAATCTTTATTGTAAGTACCGTACTCTCTAGTTACTCAATTAAGAAACTTGCATACGAAGAATTGTTTGTTTTTGTGTTTTATTTTAGTCCTACCAGATGAAACGACTTGGTTTAGCATACAAATGTTTCATGGTGGCGAGTTTGTTGATTCCCCTGCTTGGTCATATGTTAATGGTAGGAACAACTTCTTTGATTTTGTTTTAGTAGCTGAGATGTCTGTGTATACATAAGAAGTCAAGATTATCGAGTTGTATTTGGAGAACAAGGGTTCAAGTATGACATCAAATGGAAATGTACAACAAGTAACAATTGATGATTCTGCTCCCCTGCATCACAAGATGGTGTATCATTTAATTGTAACTATGTTGAAAGAGATGACAAGTTGTTTGATGAAGATACTTCTGATTATGATGATTCAGATGATGAAACATGTAACGAAAAAGACTTTTGTCTGGAAAGCGATAGTGAAGATGATGAATTTGAAAAAGTAAATAATGGTGATGAAGATGACTCATTATTTGTAGAAGAGTCAATGTTTGTTGAAGATTTGGAAGTTGATATGGCTGAATACAGATCAATTGTTGATTTTGAAGAAGATCATTTGGATTTTGACAATTATGATGATGATAAAGACAGTGAGATGGATGAGTTTTGTCCTAATGAAGATTTTGACAGTTTAAGTGAGGGAGAAGGTTCTGCACCTATTAAATCAGCTTTGAATAGGCAGAATAGGAAGAAAAAAAGGAAAGTTGTTGATGCTCTTGATTGCCCTTTCTATATTGGCCAAACATTCTCCATAAATATGACTTAAAGATGAGTGTTAAGAGGTACGTACTTGCTACCAGAAGGCAACTTCATATAATTAAGAATGACAAAATCAGATTTAGGGTTGTTTGCTATGGTAAAAACCCTACATGTGTAGAAGCCAAAAGTGATGAGGCCCACATAGGGGAATCTAACAAAGTAGGTGATACTTCTGGTCAAGATACAATAAAGAGGGTACCCACCAAACATGAAGTCACTGCATGTCCTTGGGTTTCGCATTGTTCGAGACCTAGAGAAGATGAGTTTTTTTCTGGTGAAAACACTAATAGACCGTCATGAATGTTTACAAATAAGAGATGTAAGTCTGTATGGAATCAGTTTCATTGCAAGAGAGATAGAGCCAATCGTTGCTTCAAACCCCACAATACCTCTGAAGGCTCTACAAGATCAGATCCAGAAGAAACATCAGATTAACGTATCTTTAAACAAAGCCTTCCGGGAAAAGATGAAAGCAGTCAATAAATTACAAGGTGATTACAGTGAACAATATACTATGTTAAGAGATTACTGTAGTGAGCTGAAGAGATCAAACCCAGGTACAACTATAAAGCTTGAAGTTGAGAAGGAGTTCAATCCAACAAGTGAAACAAGACAATTCAAAAGAATTTATGTTTGTTTAGGACCTTTAAAAGATGGTTTTAAGAAGTTTAACAGAGATATTCTTGGTTTGGATGGTTGTTTCATGAAGGGTCCTTACTCAGGACAAATTTTAACAGCTGTTGGGGTAGATGCAAACAATGGGATTTATCCAGTGGCGTATGCACTAGTTGAAGCAGAAACATTTTCTTCTTGGAAATGGTTCCTGTAGCTTTTGGGAGATGACCTTGATATATATCCAAACACAGAATTCACATTCATTATAGACAGACAAAATGTATTTAGATGTTAATTTTTAAAATTATTATTTTGGATCATATGTTTAATTAAATTCTGCTAATCTTAGGGGCTTATTCTGGCAATAGCAAAATTGTTTCCAGCTGCAACTCACAGGTTTTGTTTAAGGCATATCCAAGAGAATATGAAAATCAAATGGAGAGGTGAAGTGTTAAGAAAACATGTTATGGAAAGCTGCGAGTGCTACAACTATACCACAACATCAAAAAGCAATGGATGATATCAAGAAGCAAAACACTGACCTTCATACATGGTTGTCCAAGATACCTTTAAAGTCTTGGTGTAAAGCTTTTGGTCATTTAGCATGCCTTCCACTTGAGCTTTTGATTACAATGCATCTCTATACTCTTGCAAAGTCTCCCACACCCATTGCCACACCACAAAAACATACAAAATATTCACTTTCTCCAAAGAAACAATGTTAAATCCACAATTATAGCATGATTAAACATGTTAATTTAGTACACATCAATCGTTTATTTCGAAGGTATTGCAAACTTGTTTCGCTCGTTTTAATCATTACAAATATTCGAAATTAATATATTTAACTAGTTTGTTTTAATTTTGTTACAATTTTCAATTCATTAAATCCGACTTGTTAAATGCTTATTTATAATTTAACTATATTTATTTATTTTAATACTAATATTTGAGTATTAAAATTGTATATTTGTGTATTTATTTTTTCATAATTTAAGGGTATTATAGGTGGCCAATCTTCTTTTCATTCTAATTAGTGTTTCGTTATTTTTTTGTTTGAACGACATTTGATCCCAACGTGTGAATTACTGATTTTCAGGCCACGTCACCAAGGCCTAGTTACCATGACCTCTGTTGAGACCCCCCCACCACCCCCGGATGAAACCGCACTAGAAAACCCCCGACCTCTCAAGGACCCCTATTTCGCCTTAGGAGGGATTTGAACCCATGACCTTCCATTTGGAACGTCAAGGGGTACCGCTATGACAAATCCTCTTTGGTTAGTGTTTCATTATTTAATTAATACTTGGTAATCCTAAAGTTCATTAATAACAAATTAATATTCAGGTGGAGGTGTGAATGGAGTGGGGGTGTGGGAAGCAAAAGCCTAAAAAGAATTTGGCACAATCAAAAACCATTAATTTGGGCAACTTTTTTCGGTTTAAATGACAAAATCAAAGCCAAAACAAACTCATCTTGAAAAATGGAACCCAAAAAACCAAAATTGAGTGGTTTTCATAATCTTAAAAATCAAATTTAACTTTTTTTGGTTTTTTATTCAGTTTGAGCCTAAAACCGACTCATTAACAACCCAACAAAAGCATAATGAGTTTAACTAATTTAGTTTTTAACACAATATATAAGAATGATAGCTTTATCTTTAATTATATGTTAGCAACTTGATAAAGTTTGTGTTTTAGAAACTTGTATGAGACACAAATACTTGCTCACAAAAAAGTAGAACATGTTCAAAAGTATGGGGAGGATATATATTTAAATGTTTCACCATTAACAATTCCTATTTCGGCCGGTAAGCATCTTCTTTCTGATACCCGAGGGTGTTCCTAGGTGATCAACTTTCTCATTCAGTTCTAGTTCCACCTAATTTGATCAAGAAGTGCCTGGCTCAACCTAGATGTGGTACATCCACGTGAAAATGAACTGCGTTCCCATCTGGTTCCGTTTCAACCTGTTGGTCAGATCGTTAAGTGGTTTTAATAACATTGGCTAATGAGATGCATTGTTTGACCTGAAGTTCCAGTGGTAGATTAGAGAAAACAACCATTACCACCTTACCCAGTATATTTCTACTTTTTAGTAGGGTCTGGAAGGGAAGGATAGATACAAACCTTACCCCTATCCCAATTGGGATAGAGAGGCTCCTCCGAAAGAGTCCCCGGCTCAAAGTTATCGTTTGAAATTAATCATCCCAATGATTTTAACGTTATTTTCACTAAATAATTGAAATAACGTTAAAATTAATGCACTTTTACTTTTGCCCCTTAAGAGCCCACACATATATACATTATATGCGTGTACCACAAATGGGGTGTTGTAGATTTGAGAAAAGAAAAGAAATATTCATACACACACATATGTGTAATTGATATGCATATATGGATATAGTACACGCTGATTTAATGCTAATACATTCTTTATCTAACTAATTTAGGTCTATAAATATGACCTGAAAATGATTAAAATAATTCTTCTCATTATCTACCATCTATTTGACTAAATGTCAATTCATTAACTGATGATGGTAGTAAAGAAAGATTTGAGGCAGAGTTGATTTCACTTTCTTGAATATAGAAAGCAGGCTTTTTCGGAGAAGGAAGTGAGCCTTCACCACCCAACATCCCAACCACAGTTGGCGTGTTAGGTCTGTCTTCTACTCGTTGTTGCACACACAATAGGCCAACCTGTATTGATCTTGACACTTCACAAGCAGAATAGGATACATGTAAACACTCATCAATTAGATCGAGAGATTTGCCTTTTTTGAAAAGTCTCCATGCCTATATGAATTCAAATTGAATACAAATCACAAATGGGTGTTTTAGAGCTTCACTTGCTCATACTTCCTCACAAACACACACATATTGGGTCATTATCACATACACACATAGAGGGAGGTTTAATTAAGAATCTTTAAGTAAATAGAAACCAAAGCAACCAATTTTGAATCCCTTGGCTCATATTTAAATGGATGATCATGATATCTCTATTATGAGTTTTCTACAATACGAATAACAACCATCAGTTCCATTGGTTCCCTCACTGTTTGGACCGGATTCAAAAACCAAAAAATATCAAAAATATGTAAAAAACCAAAAAAAAAATATCAAAGAATAAAAACATTTAAAAAACATAATTAATGTACAAACAAACATAAACATGCTAAAAAAAATATAGGATTTAGTTTTAATTGTTTTATCTTTTGAGTTTTAGAGACCCGGCGAGTTCAACTAGGAACAACCCAAAAGCTTTATTTTGGACCGGTTAACTTACCAATTCTCGATCCAGGTTTAACAACATTGTGCATACGTATATATAATATATTCTATATGAATTATGTGTGCATAGTATATTTTCATCAATGGATGAACATATCCATTAGACTTACATGTCCAAGAAGGTTGTCTTCATGGTCTTCATGAACAAAACCTCTATTTTTCTTTCCACTTACAATTTCTAGTACTAAAACTCCAAAGCTGAAAATATCTGACTTTAACGAGAAAAGACCATTCACTGCATACTCTGGAGATATGTAGCCCCTGAATCCATACACACAAGACATATATACATTAAAATTTTATTAAGCAATAAGAATCAAGTTTAGGGATTCTTACAAAGTTCCCACAACTCTCTTTGTATTTGCTTCACTCTCGTTTTCTTTAAACATTCTGGCCAAACCAAAGTCTGCTATCTTTGGAAACATTTGATGATCAAGTAAAATGTTCCCTGCTTTTAAGTCTCTATGTACAACTTTTAGCCGAGAATCTTGATGAAGATAAAGAACACCTCGAGCAATCCCTTGAATTATTTGGAATCGTTGTGGCCAATCAAGTAACGACTTCCTTGATTCATCTGCTCAATATGAAACAACTTCGTTTATATGCATTGTTTTGCTTTATATTTTTAATAAATAAATGTATTGTAAATAATCAAGGCTTTTGTTAGGCATGTATTCATAAATTAACATTTTCTCATCGCCTTGAATGCAATATCCTATTAGCTTCACAAGATTCCGATGCTGGAGTTTAGCAATGCATATAACTTCATTCTTGAACTCATCAAGCCCCTGTCGAGAGGACTTTGATAGCCGCTTCACTGCAATCTCTTGTCCTTCTTCAAGCACACCCTGGTGAATCAAGCCTACCATTATTAATAGTATATAAACATTTATTGAATGTATAATACGACATATAACTATAAATATCTTAATACATTCATGCATAATGTAAATTCAAAGCTGTTTAATATGTAATCACACGAATATGAATATCTAATTCATATAATTTACCTTGTAAACTGGTCCAAACCCACCTTCTCCTAGCTTGTTATCGATCGAAAAGTCATTGGTAGCCCTAGAAATTTTAGATAAGCTAAACAATGGAACCTCTGCACTTCTCATATGGTTGGTGCTGCTACCTTTGTAAACTTTAACACAAAAATATGACAATGAGACAAAGATGTTAAATTGATCATAGGGTATTAACTTGTATGTACAGCACACAATACAAATAGCAATTCAGATCATTATCACTTGCCTTCTCTCTCTGCATCTGATCTCTTCTTCCATTTTCTCTTAGTATAGAATGCCAATATGAGGCCCAACAAAGTTAACACAGCTGCTGTTGACAAAGTGACTGCCATAACTGCTCGTTTCTTCCTGCGGAATCTTGAATGTAGGCCTATAATAGTTTACCATGTTCAAAGAAACAACATATCATCAAGTTACAACAATAAACAACCATATCTTGGCTACATATTTGCTTACAAACTGCATTTATTTCGGTTTGTAGATCATATGTATCTAACAAAAAAGAAATAGACCAAACACTAAGCTGTAAAACATGAAATGCATCAAATTTGTAATTTAATTGGCTTACCTGATAATTCCGAGGCTGCAAGTCTAACATAAAGATCTTGCCCATTTTGTGGGAAGACTCGGACATCAATCAAATCGCCAAACCATAGCAAGCACCCAACTCCACCTGGAGTGATGATTGGATTTGCATACGCGGTGCACGAGCAATTGTTCTTGCAAGCTACCTCGCAGTCTTGTAGGCTCATGTTTCCACTAAAAACAGCATTCTCTGTGTCTGGCAATTTAATACTTGAAAACTTTAGAAATCCCTCTCTAGGCCCACAATCCAAGGCTATTTTTCGTCTACACACACTTGTATCATTATCAGGGCTTGTTTCATCCAAGTTTTTAAGTTCAAATCCTTTGAAGCAACCACAATTAGGAGAGGTGAAAGTAGTACAGCTCCCATAAGGGCCACACACTCCATACTTGTCACAATAATCAACTGGTGTGGTGAAAATCGGCGTCCATTCTGGGTTTGGAAATTTTAGATAAGAGAATTCAACTTTACCATCAGGAGTTAATTTCCATCTAAATGAGGCGATATTACTTGTAGATATATAAGTGACATAACTTTCATTCTGATTCACAATCAGGTCAGAAACAACCTCCAAATTAGCATCAGGAGCATGGTGTGCCTGGCTAGAATATGTTATGCCATTATATGGCCCGATCCTTGTTTCAATAACAGAGCGTCTCATTATAAATGCTTGAGGATATTTACCCTTAGCCATTAGAAACTTTAATGTATACTCACCTGGGGAAGGATCTTCTGTACTCCTCCAAGATGTTGGATATGTTTCTCTTCCGGTTATGAAATTCTTGCCCAACTTTATTCCTGGTAAGTATGTATCTCCAGGGTAATCAAAACTTTGCCAAATCAAAGTTTCATTTCCATTCTTGATTACCAGATTGCCTGTATCCAACAGTTGTGCTACAAGATTGATATTTGCACCCGATGCCGAGCAGTTGGATGACCAAATGACTTTGCCACTACCATCAACAAGAGTTAAGTTCCCTTGGTTGTCCAGTTTGACTGCACCCAAGTTATCTGTAACTGGAGTTTCCCGGTTTGCAACCCATACAACTGTTTGGGACGATGTGTTCTTAAACCATATCCCCAGGTATCGGCTTTTGGAGTTGCCCGGACTAAAGAAACCCAGCTCAAAATTTTCTTTTCTTGAAACAATGGTGTCACCATCTGAGATGTTTTGATGCACAGATATGGTGTCCGATGATTTACAAGTTATTAGCATTAGAAAGAAGAAGGTGATACAAGGGAGAAACTTCATGGCTTGATTCATTATCCATAAACGGGCTCTTTCATGTAAGAGAGCAAATTGCTGGCACTTATACAGAGTAAGATAAAGTCAATGTCATGGAAGGCTAGAGTTGTTTTCAGTCGTTCTACATAGTTTTATTGGTCAGTGAAACGTAACAAAATTCATTGTTTAATGAAAACTTTTTTAAACCAACTAAACATTTGAATTAAGGTTAATAATAGATACTACCTATGCTGAACAAAGAGCAAACACCAATAAAATATGCATATATCACAATGGATTGAAATTTGACAAACAAACGAATGTACCCAGTAAAATTGTGGGGTTTTTATGAGGGTAGAGAGATTGCTCCAGTAGCGTCAAATCTTGAAAAAAAGAAATTGACATACTAACTTCATATGAAGTGGCTAAATAAATGCATTAGCCAACCTAACCTAAAGTAGCAAAATTGGCAGGCTTTTATAATAAAAATGAAATCAAAAAATATTAGAACTTTGAGCCACAGATCTGACTCTAAGATGTAACCTTTAAATTAGATACATAATTGTCATTTGGTTAATTTGAATTAGTAAACGATGTTAGCCAATAGCCAGTAAACCTAAAGTGACTGACAGATATGATATGGGCCAACATATATTTGACTATTCAACCATTTTAAATCACATATTTTGTGATTAGAATCTTTCAAATAAACTATTTTGTAAATTCACAAGGTAAATTCACAAGGTAATATTAAAGCTTCATGCAAATGTCTATAAATAGCCTACAAGAAAGACTAATTCTTCCAACGTTCACACGAACCAAAACAACCCACGACTCATGTATTTTGACCTAGACTTTATGAATACTAAAAACAAGTACAAAACCAAAAACCAACTCTAAATAAATGGGCTGATGCCCATTATTCATAAACCCAATGGACCAAATGAACCAACAAACCTTCACTTGTACTCTTTTAGTTTTCGAACGCTTTCTTATCTTTTAGTTTTCGAACGCTTTATAGTCTTCTCGAACACAACAGGCACACATAGCTACAGTTATGTACTCAGCTTCCGTTGACAATGTCTTGCTTCTTTGAGCTCCAACATATGGCTGCATTGCTCAAAATACATGTAGACCTGGACGTACGCTTTCTATACTCAACAACTCTTGTGTAATCGTTGTCAGTATATACCTGAAGTTTTATAACAATGTTCCTCTCATATAACAGCCAAAATTTGTACGTTTCCTTCACATACTTGAGAATACATTTGGCTACTTGCACATGTACGACTTCTAGTGGGTCAGAGATAAACTATTAAACAAAGCATACTACATACATCAGATCTCGTCTGTCTCAACATCTGAGATGATAAAGGATTGAATCAAATAAAAACAAGCTTTTATTAAAAATACAAAAATATTTATTTTTGTAACAGTGAAAAAAATATATATAGCAAAAAAAATCGCAAATCTATATATGATACCTAATAAAACAATGCTCCCTTCGTCCCTCTTTAAGTGTCATGGTTTGAAAAACACGAAGTTTAAGGTTGATTGAGTTGATGCATATTTTGGGTGTCCGCTGCTGGTAGAATAGTATAGATTAGTATTTGTTAATTTGTAATCACTTGTGTGTATTTGTATGTTGTTACACTGGGAACTGAGTCATTCGCAGGGGCATATGCGAATGGATTTAGTGTGTATGGGTCCATTCGTACGAATGGACATACGAATGGAGTGCAACCCTATAAATACCAGCTCCCAGTTCCTGAAGTTCAAGGTTTTGAGAGTCTTTTAGGGTTTTGAGCAGAGAGGGGGAGAGATCATGCTCGATCTCTCCAATGCAACAACTATGTTCTTTTATGTGTATGGATTCGATCATGTAATAATTCGTTTATTCAATATACCATTAATTTGATTCATACTCGTCTTGTGTTCTTGCCCTAACCTTCCGTCCATCTCAGAAATCGTCGGTCCTAAACGTTTTTTCAATTGGTATCAGAGCAAGGTTACCACTAGAAAGGTCTAAGAACCAATCCAGTAGACCAAGCTCTTGATTTTTGGACGTTAAAAGTTGTCTCTGTTTGATTCGATTTGTCTCGACTTTCGATGGGTTTTTTCAAAATTGGTTGTTTTAATGTCTTAGTTGCTCCCTTTAGGTCATTCGTTCAAATCATACTCGTCTTGTGTTCTTGCCCTAACCTTCCGTCCATCTCAGAAATCGTCGGTCCTAAACGTTTTTTCAATTGGTATCAGAGCAAGGTTACCACTAGAAAGGTCTAAGAACCAATCCAGTAGACCAAGCTCTTGATTTTTGGACGTTAAAAGTTGTCTCTGTTTGATCCGATTTGTCTCGACTTTCGATGGGTTTTTTCAAAATTGGTTGTTTTAATGTCTTAGTTGCTCCCTTTAGGTCATTCGTTCAAAATTTGGGGATCTAATTCGAGCTAAAACGTGTTTTTGCAATTTTCCCGTCTTGGCCATCAGTTCACGCGAATGGCACCCATTCACGCCAGTTTCACACGAATGACGTCATTCGCATCAGTCTAATGCAAATGAGTATTCATTCTGGTCAATACACACGAATGGATCCTTCATTCGCACATGTAACTCTTTCTTATGGTCCATTCGTATATGTTATCCATTATGATGTCCATTGGTATTAAGAGGCCTTTCATTCGCACAAGTTACCTAATTTGGAGGCTCATTCGTACAAGATGATGTATCAAGACAGTTGTTGGGAAAATCAAGTTTCGACCCCAGTCAGGGGCTCTGCCCCTTGGACCCCACTACCAGGGTGCCCCCAGACCCCATCAAGAGGGTATTGCGGCCGTCATGGGTGTTCTTAGAAGTTCATGTTACTATCATATTCATGCAAGGTCGGTGAAGATAGAAGGGTCTTGATGCATGTTATCATACAGTGAGACTATAGAGACTATTGAGATGATCAACATCAAGGTTCATGAAAATTCAGATGATTCGGTGTTTCTTTGCCTAATGTTGGCTACTTTATATTTCGAGGGAAGAAATGTCTGAAAAGTTTGAATACAAATATCTGTTGATTTTGTTTGCTAATCTGGAGCACCTGATTATTTGGGCCCCAAGTTAAAGTTTATATTCCGCATGTTGAAGATTCTACTTTGTGGAGGGAATCTTGGTTTTTGAAGGGAAAGGCAATAGCCTTTGGGTTTGCTTGATATGGTAAGATCTGAAGGTATTCACAACGTAGGAAGTAGCTTTGCTTGCTATCATCTTCTCATATTTGGTAATGATTGAAGGAACTTGACAGTCAAGACCGGTCCGAAAGAGTTGACCTTATTACGATCCTACAACCTAAAGGGACTTCATTATCAACTAGAAAATGAAGAAAGGAAAGCAACTTTCATGTCTTTTACCCTTCAATGGATCTTTATCAAGCTGTGCTTAACATATACTCTTTGATTTGATATGTCTATCAAGACTGGAACTTTGTTTATGGACAGTTGAAGATGACTCCTTATTATATGCCGAACAAGAAGAACTGTGCTACAATGTCAATCGGATATGCTTAATCGAAGGGGAAGTCTACAGCTGGAAGTATCAGGGAATCAAACTTGTTACCACTGTTCAGGTCAAAGAGTTCGGAACCGAAAGACATCAGTCAAGGGGGCATTTGCAGGAAGGAACAGTTGAACTTATCAATGCAGATTGACTGAAGATACAGGTGATTCAGCAATTCGCCAGCAACATCCAAGGTGGAGTATGTTGATTCATATTTTGGGTGTCCGCTGCTGGTCGAATAGTATAGATTAGTATTTGTTCATTTGTAATAACTTGTGTGTATTTGTATGTTGTTGCACTAGGAACTGAGTCATTCGCAGCGGCATATGAGAGTGGATTTGGTGTGTATGGATCCATTCGTACGAATGGACATACGAATGGCTCCATTCGTACGAATAGAGGGCAGCCCTATAAATACCGGTTCTAGTTCTTGAAGTTCAAGGTTTTACGAATTTTTTAGGGTTTTGAGTAGAGAGGGGGAGAGATCATGCTCGATGTCTCCCCGGCAACGACTATGTTCTTTTATGTGTATGGATTCGATTATGTAATCATTCGTTTATTCAATATACCATTGATTTGATTCATACTCGTCTTGTGTTCTTGCCCTAACCTTCCATCCATCACAGAAATCGTCGGACCTAAACGTTTTTTCAATGGTTGTTTTCTTTTTCTTATCAAATGAAAAAAATGCTCTTGACATATATGAAAATATCAATTATGTAAAGGATGTAAACAAATTTCTGATGGCCCCACTTAAGTTGTACACTCACAACTTTTTATCCAAAGAAAAACTTTTGAAGTGCTTTTTATTTGACCGCCAAAACTATTTTTGTGTGATTAAAAACTGAACTTTTTAGAAACAAAACTATTTTTATTTTGACTCCATATATACCGCGAAACAAAACTACATATTTACCGCCAACTTTTATTCATTGATAAAGCAACAATTTCAATTGTATACAAAACCACATATTTAATGGATATCCTTACCAACTCAAACACTAAACCCAACTTGACTAATTCCCAACTTTGAACCATATATGAAGCATTATTGTAGCAAAGTATTAATGGGAAACTAAAATTTGGATCCATAAGCGATGTGACATCACATTTCTCTGTATCTACCCGCACCGTAAGTCGTATTTGGCATCGAGCTAGATTTCAAGCCCTACGTGGATATGTGGTCGACATGTTCAAGGAAACCATATGTCGTAACATGCACCACTAAACAGGTTCAGCTAAAGTATTATTATTTTAGTCATTTCAACAAGCTAAAGGGTAAATAATGCGTAAGTTCGATTTATGCATCACGTTTATTTATCAAAATTGGTAATGCGTATAAAACAGTCTTTGGTTGTGTGAAAAATAATAAAAGTAATTGTTGTATCCTATATTAAAAATATTAATCAAATAAACGATCAGAACGAAATAAAACCAACATTAAAAGCAATCGTTATCAAAAGTTGGTTTGTTTTTGATAGATTTAGTTTTCACTCATAGTTAGTGCTACGTTACATTATCTAATGTTAAAAGTAAATGTAAATTTAATTATTAATTTTTGATAAAGACGGACAAGTTACAAACAAAACATCATATGTTATACACAAGAAAGTGTTATAGATATTTGTAAATTATAATTTTATTTTGCTAGTAGTAGGTCGTGGTGGTCGTGGTGGTAGTGGTGGTCGTGGTCGTGGTGGTCGTGGTCGTCCTCGTGGCATTCGTGAGCAGTGGCAGCAGCAGCAGTAGCAGTGGCAGTAGTAGTAGTTGTAGTAGTTTATTTTAGATTTTATTCCCAGTGTAGTAGAGATTGTTCACGTTTTAAAGGAGTTGGAAGACATGACAATAGATACTAAACATTTCTTCCTAGAAAGAGTATTGACTTGTATCCATTTTAGAGTAAGAGAAATGAAATTTTTGATGTTGTAGAAGGTATCAACAAGAAGATATTGATATCCATTGAAACAAAGTACAAAAAAAATATGGTGGCAAAAAGATCAAGACAGGGAGCATTGGAAGCCAAATCGGCTATGATGAGATATCCTAATCGAGGGTTACGAAAACACAAAAAAGAAACTCATGATCAAGATATGACTTTTGATACCATGACTGAGATTGAATCTTAATCTCCTTTGATTTCATTTTATCATATGTATGTATACATGGATATGTATGTATTATACCTGGCAATCTTGACCAATAGCAAAATAAATGGATAGAATTAGATAAAAAGTGACTGCATTTTGGGTTGAAGTGAATAACATTATAAATAGTATGGGTTGAGATGGCTTAACACAAGGCGGGTCAAGATGAGCAACTTAAAAACCATATGAACATAATAGATTTTAATGAGTAAGAATGATCAATAATATATTTAATAAGAAAATCATCAAAAATTATTCAAACAAACTATTTGTTTAGTTATAACTCATTTTAACTTGAGTGAAATTGAATTTTTTTTTAAAACGACACGTTTAAACCCAAAAGGATTTTGCTTAAAACCCGCCTTCACCCGTTACCCAACCCGCCCACTTTTCCAGGCATAGTATGTATGTATGCATGCATGCATGCATGTATGTAACAAACAAATTTTCTTAGTATTATAAAGTAAAATATTTGAATTGTAAGTTCGCCTCAAGAAGCTTTGCTTGACTTGAACTACATTTGACTGCTTCAAAACATTTATTCTTGTAATCTACCATCTACTTGACTTAATGTAACTCCATTAACTAACGATGATATTAAAGGAAGAAATTGTTAGACATTTTAGTGTTATTAGATTAATTTTGTTGATCAATGTGAATCATGAAATCCATTATACAAGTTGAGTGTGGGTGCATTGTTTTCTTCTTACAAGTTGATAGATGCGGAATACTCTTTCGACAGGATCTCAATTACCCTTGAACACACAAGCAGAAAGAAAGAAGTTTTACGCATGAAATACCTCATGCTTAATGTATCTTACTCTCACAAGAAAAGTGTACATGACTCTTAGCAAACTTGCATTCTTTATTGGGTTACAAGTGAAATGTTATATACTAAAAGCTACAGTTGTATTAACGTACGAATACAAGGCTGGACAAAACACTAGAAACAAACTAAAGCTATTTCTAGCATTCTATTATAACTTGACATGACAAGACATATTAATTATACTTAATACAACTAATTACGTTTGACGTTTACATTAATTAGCTAGACTAAAAAATGCATTAATGAAGATATCTACATAGAATATTCTGCTGAACTACTAGTTGTACCATGTTATTGACTATCATAAGAATGTCTTCTGATATGTTTCTGAGTGTAGAAAGAAATTCTGAGTATATCTTCTACTTGAATGCAACATCAGAAATTGAAAGTATTCGGAAGTCATTCTATCAGAAGCTGCTGAGTAATCTCCAATCTTGATCTTTAGAAGAACGTTGGTAAGCATCAGAAGGTCTAGTTGCCTTGAGGACCTTCAATATTTTTACTCATTGAAAGACATTAGTAAGATATTGATCATTGGAATATTAATGTCTTTAGATGCACGTGTTGCACTCTTCGAAAGTTTTGTCTTAAGGATACTAACCTAATATGTTAGTAAAAAAAACATTCACTTGCATATCTTTGAGTTCATTCTTATCCAAAAAAGCATACATACATTCCTATGTTCATACGTATGCAAAAATCAATTCCCTCATTATTTAAATTGGCTAACAATTGGTAACAGAGCATAGGGCTCTTCAAGATTCACATTTCTCAATTTCGTTTGACTATAGTGATTATCATCAAATCGATTAAGGTAAAATTGGATTCAGTGGAAGAACGAAAATCGGTTCAGAGACATAGGGGCGAAAATCGGTTTGGCGGTTTACCATCTCTTTATAAATAAAAAAACCAAAAAGATTTATATTTGGTTTGTGCAAAAGATTTGTTTTATATTTGGGATCATATTCTTGTTTAGAAGAAAACCTAAGTGACGATGTCAAACAAATCATCGTCGTATACAGTAAAACAAGGTAATTGTAATGCAAAAAGAATTAAGTTCTCCAATTTCAATGTTTAATTTTGAAATCCACAAACTAAACAATATGGTCGATCCGTATTAAAACCATACTTACAGAAAACGAACTATGGGAAATGACTGAACCAAGAGCTAATATGCAATCGTCAACCGAATGTCAAGAAAGATAATACTGCGATTAGGTATTTGTTTCAAGTACTAACAAAGGGTCTTGTTTGCAAGTTGCAAATTGAAAAAGTGCGAAAGAAATGTGGGATTCACTAAAAATTAAACATGTTGGTGTGGACATGGTGCAAAAGGCACGTTTACAAACTCTGATGAAAGAAGAAGAATCTATTGATCCATTTACTACAAACTTAACTAGTATTGTTTCTAAGGCAAATAGCATAGGATCAACATTTAATCAACCTAGTTTAGTTAGAAAATTATTAAACTCAGTACCTGAAAGGTTTATTCAAATTGTTGCATCCATTGAACAATTCAATGATTTAGGTGACGAAGTCTCATATGCCCCTCCTTTTTCTGTCTGTAGTGTTAAGTTGTCAACCGAAAGGTCATTTTTTTGTTTTAACCATCAGTTTTGACCCCCATTCGCTTCAAAAAATTAACATGTATCATGTGTCTCGTAAATTTTCGGCTCCTTTCAACACGTCCAAATTCGGTCACTAATATGAGGCCTGGCAAAGTCAACATGGCTTATATTGACAATATAACTACCATGACTACTTGTTTCTTTTTGTGAAAGCTCAAATCACGATCTAAAAGATAGTACAAGGTCAAAGGAAACAATATTTTGTCAAATTTACAACATTAAGCAATCAACAATTATGACTTCGCTAGACAATTGATTTGACCTTTTAGTTTATAGATGAGATTTATTTAAAATATACAGCATAGTATATTGATCAAACAATGAGATGTAAATACATAAGAAACATACCCAGTGAAATCCCACTTTAAAGTAGTGTCTGGAGGAGAGATGAACACAAACCTTACCCCTACATGAAAAGGGTAGAGATGCTGCTTCAGAAGAGACCCCAGGATATGTAAATACATAGTTTACATAAAATGCATTCATTTGGTAATGTTATTGGCTGGCTTACCTAATAATTCTGAGGCCGCAAGTCTAACATAAAGATCTTTCTAGTTCATAGTGATGTTTGATTTGCATAGGCGGTACACAAGCAATTGTTCTTGCAAGCTACCTCACATTTTTGTAGGCTTATGTTACCACTAAAGACTGCATGGTGTTTGGCATTTTTCATGTTGAAAACTTTAGAAATCCGCCTTTAGGCTAACAATCCAAGGCTACGCTTCATCTACAAACACTTGTATGATTATGATCTATATTTGTTGAGGGTTTTCGTTCAAATACTTTCAAGCACCCACAAAAAGGAGAAGTGGCAGTATTATAGCTTCCATAGGGGCCACATATTCCATAGTTGCTGCAATAATCTGCTTGTAAGCTGATACTCTCCATCCATCTTTCATTTGGAAAATTTTGCATCTCAACTTTTCCACCTGGGGTTAGTATATTGTTTGTAGAGACTAATAAAGGCTGATTCTCACAAAAATTCTATTTTGTCTAAGTACCAGACTCTACAGAGACAAACAGCCTTCGGAAGGAAGGAGTTACTATTCGGAAGCAGCATTGCTTCCGAAGGGTAACTTACTCCTACCGAAGGCTGTACAAGACAAACTACTTCGGAAGGCCAATACTTAACAGATTTAAAGTTTTAGAGCTTCCGAAGACGTTAAAGCTTCTGAAGAACAAAGGCTTCCGAAGATTCTCCTCTGCATCCTTCAAAGACAAAGACTTCCGAGGATAATACTCTGACAAAGACTGTAGCTGATTACCTTTTATGGTACAAAGGAGCTGACAACAGACATGCTGGTCTGATTACAACAAAGATAACATACCAAGAGTCAGACACAACACCTTACTTCTCTATAGCTGCATTAAATGCAAAAGATCATCTCAAGCCTTGAGGATCAACAACATTAAATGTCTTTTGTATTTAGCTAGTCTTTTGTAAAGTCAATGTCTATATTTGTAATGATTGTAATTAAGTGTCTTAGCCTGTTAAGACACTTTAGATACTAGAATTAGCTTTACTTTATGTATTGTCTAGTATACCCAACTTGTATTCCTACGAGTATACGGTTGTAGCCTTTGCTATATAACATCTCATTGTAACTATGTATGCTTGCTTGTTGTACACTTGAACTACTTTGAGAGAAATATATCTTTGAGCTTGAAATTTGTTTCGGTGTTCTTACTTGTTGTTCAAATATTGTTTGTTTAATTTTGAGTGTTTGAGAGATCCTTCTAACAGAGATTCCGCATCTGTTAGATTGTAAGAAAGAAATACTTGTGAAGTGTTGTTTGAAGTAAACAACCCGATCCAACAAGTGGTATCAGAGCATTAGGCTCTTGAACTTAAGTGATTAATCATCCTTAAGTTACCAGTTCTATTTCTTCTAAAATCTCACTAAGTCAAAACTCATATTCTCTGTGTGTGTTCAAATGGCCGCTCTAAAGAAACATGATACAGAGAATGGTACTCTCAACAAGCCACCGATGTTCACTCAAGAAGACTATGACACATAGAAAGTTAGGACGGAGGGATTCATCAGGAATCAGGACTTCAAGCTCTGGAAGTCAGTTCTTGAAGGACCTTTCATCCCAACTGTTCCTGCTGCTGGTGCTGGTGGAGCACCTGTGCCAAAGGATCCAGCTCTCTGTTCAGATGAAGATTACAAAAGAATGGAGGTGGACTCAAAGGCTTTGTGGCTTATTCAGATGGCTATACCCAACTCAATCATACATCCATTCAAGAAATGCAAATCTGCTCAAGAGTTGTGGAACTCTCTACAGCAAATGTATGAAGGATCTGAAGATGTCAAAGAGAATAAGAAGTACATGCTGAAACAGAAGTTTGAGAACTTCTATCAACAAAACAATGAGAAGATGACTTCTCAATATCTCATGTATGTTCAGCTGGTTGATGAGTTAACAGCTGCAGGTGTCAAAATGGAGAATCAAGATGTGATCATAAAGTTTCTTAGATCACTTCCACAAGCGTGGAACATATATTCTGTTGCCATTCGAAGAACCGAAAATCTAAGAACTCTGAAGCTTGGTGAACTGTTTGGTATACTCAGTGCTTATCAGATGGAAATAGATGCCCAGGAACCTAAACGACCCTCTCATATAACTTCTGGTTCAGCAGCACTCTATGCACCTATCAACAATTCTTTTTACCATAGTTATCAACCTATCTACCACCCTACCTCCACACCCATTGTCACCTTTCCTGAAACACCAACTCCATCAACCACACACACAAACCCTTTCTCTAACCCAACTCCACTTTTGACCTCTGGGCAAGGAGCTTTCATGGCTGAGGAAACCAACTACTTTCAACTGTGCCAGGAAGACTTAGATGGCATTCCTGCAGATGATCTTGAGGAGATGGACATCAATGGCCATGATCTCCTATAGAGCAAAGAAGTTTTATCAAAGAACATACGGGCAGTTCAAAAAGCACAACATGAAGACTGGGTTTGGTCTGGACAAGTCTAAGCTCAAATGCTTCAATTGTCAACAACTAGGGCATTTTGCCAGAGAGTGCAAATCCTCAAGCACTCAGCCATCAACATCTTGACAACCACATCAATGACCATCAAGCTCAGCAAACACTGCTAAACGGGTTCAGCTAAATTATTATTATTTTAGTCATTTTAACGAGCTAAAGGGTAATTAATGCGTAAGTTCGATTTATGCATCACGTTTATTTATCAAAATTTGTAATGCGTATAAAATAGTCTTTGGTTGCGTGAAAATAATAAAAGTAATTGTTATATCCTATATTAAAAATATTAATCAAATAAACGATCAAAACGAAATAAAACCAACATTAAGGTGGGTTATTATATGATCTCTTCCCTATATATATATATATATATATATATATATATATTAAGGGTGGTAAAATAAAAGCAATCGATATCAAAAGTTGGTTTGTTTTTGATAGATTTAGTTTTCACTCATAGTCAGTTCTACGTTACATTATCTAATGTTAAAAGTAAATGTAAATTTAATTATTAATTTTTAATAAAAACAGACAAGTTACAAACAAAACATCATATGTTGTACACAAGAAAGTGTTATAGATATTTGTAAATTATAATTTTCTTTTGCTAGTAGTCGTGGTCGTGGTGGTCGTGGTCGTGGTCATCGTGGTGGTGGTGGTCGTGGTCATCATATGTTGTTCTTTTGCTGAAGAACAAAGGCTTCCGAAGATTCTCCTCTGCATCCTTCAAAGACAAAGACTTCCGAGGATAATACTCTGACAAAGACTGTAGCTGATTACCTTTTATGGTACAAAAGGAGCTGACAACAGACATGCTGGTCTGATTGCAACAAAGATAACACACCGAGGGTTAACAGCTACTGGTGTCAAAATGGAGAATCAAGATGTGATCAGAAAGTTTCTTAGATCACTTCCACAAGCGTGTAACATATATTTTGTTGCCATTCGAAGAACCGAAAATCTAAGAACTTTGAAGCTTAGTGAACTGTTTGGTATACTCGGTGCTTATCAGATGGAAATAGATGCCCAGGAACCTAAACCCTCTCATATAACTTCTGGTTAAGCAGCACTCTATGCACCCATAAACAATTCTTTTTACCATAGTTATCAACCTATCTACCACCCTACCTCCACACCCATTGTCACCTTTCCTGAAACACCAACTCCATCAACCACACACAAACCCTTTCTCTAACCCAACTCCACTTTTGACCTCTGGGCAAGGAGTTTTCATGGCTGAGGAAACCAACTACTTTCAACTATGTCAGGAAGACTTAGATGGCATTCCTACAGATGATATTGAGGAGATGGACATCAATTGTCAGATGGCCATGATCTCCTATAGAGTAAAGAAGTTCTATCAAAGAACTGGCGGGCAGTTCAAAAAGCACAGCATGAAGAATGGGTTTGGGCTAGACAAGTCTAAGCTCAAATGCTTCAATTGACAACCACTAGGGCATTTTGCTAGAGAGTCCAAATCCTCAAGCACTCAGCCATCAACATTTGGACAACCACATCAAAGACCATCAAGCTCATCAAACAGTGCTAACATTTCAGAGCAAGACTTTGCATACAAGCTGAGGATGCCTCCATCTACAACAGTGCTTTTATGGCAAATGACTCAACTTCCTCATTCAAGGTAACTGATGATATGTGCACACCTGAATGTTTAGAGAAGCTAAATGTTTTAAAAGGATAAATTCTCAACTCTGTAATGAACTTGAGTCCTTACAAGTTGTCAAGGCAAATTTCTTTGAATCTGAAAGAAATTACAAAGAAAAGATTGAAGAAATGGAAAAGACCATTTCTAGCTTAAAACATGAAGACACTAACAAACAGTGTCAAATTAACAATCTTTTAGAAAGACTAACAACTGCCAAGACAAAACTTGTATTGGCTGTCTTACAGAGACAAATTTTTAAGCCAAGGTGAAAAGTATGAAAAACTTTTCAAAATGAGTAACACAGCTGAACTTGTAAAGAAAATGGGGCTGGTTTGGGTTATAACAAGGTGGAGTCTCCATCTGCCTATACTCCTATGGTGGATATTAGGTGTAAACCAGTAACTAAACTTGTGTATGATGATGAGTTGGACATACACAAAGTGGCTCAAAATGATGAACTCTCTAATCTAAACCCAAGTAACTCATCATGTTCAGATGAGAATGATACTCCCATTAAAATAGAATCAGAAAAACCAGCTTTGAAAATTAAGAAAAGGAATTAGAAAACTAAGAAACATTCATCAATTTTTGTCAAAGCTAAAAACATACAAACTGGGAGTACCTCCTCAGATGACTATGTTACTTGTCCATCTGACAAATCAAAAAGGGGTAGATCAAAGGAGAGAAAAGCAAGTTTTTCAGGGATACAGGTAAGTCACCCAGCCAACAAGGATCAGCATCACCAAGTTCTAAACAATCAGACTGTGTGTCTGATGTGTGGTGAAAAGGATCATTTTGCTGCTGATTGCTTCTACAATCCAAGAAGCAGAATGTTTTCAGAAACACAACGTAGAGGAAGAAAGAAGAGCTGGAGCAAGTCATCTGTTTCTTCGAGAGAACAAGGAAGAAACTCAGTCAAGAAAGTATCTGAAGCAAGTAATTCTGATAGTCAGAAGAAACAAAACAAGAAGGCTTCTGAAAAGAAAGCATCGAAAGCACATGCAAAGAAGGCTTCCTACAAACCCAATAAATTTTATCCCATCGGAAGAAGAACATCGGAAGAAAAGCCCCACTTATCAGCAAAAACCAAGACATCGGAAGGAAAGACTAAAGGTGCTTCCGATAGCTGTCAAAAGAAACAATCTCTTCTGAAAACTTCCAATGGAAAGCAAATATGGAAGAAGAAAGAAACAACTAAACCAAATGTTCAACCACCTGTCCCACCAACTAACTCATCATCTGTTCTACCAAGGATGATGTCAAAGAAATTTACTTACAATGATGCAAATGGAAAACCCAAGACCACATGGGCTTGGGTTCCTATCAGAAACTAATTCACTTCTGATCATGTGCAGGAACAGCAGGAATCAAAGAGCAACTTGTGGATTGCTGACAGTGGCTGTTCCAGGCACATGATAGGAAACAAGACTCACCTGCACAAATATGAACCATTCTTTGGAGGGTCTGCTACATTTGGAAGTGATCCAGTGGGAGGTTACATCACAGGTAGGGGCACAATCACAAATGGCAAGGTAAGCTTTGAGAATGTGCATTTTGTAAAGGAACTAAATTACAATTTACTAAGTGTATCACAGGTGTGTGATCAAAAGCATAACATGTTGTTTACTGAGCATGAATGCATTGTTCTGAAGCCAGGATTTGTAGTTCCACATGATCAAATCCTGCTCAGAGCTCCTAGAAGAAAGAACATGTACATGCTAGACATGAGCACATTTGCACCACTTAGCAATATAAGTTTCTTTGTCTCTAAAGCTTCACTTGATGAATCATCTCTTTGGCATAGGAGACTTTGTCATGTAAATCTTAAAAACATGAATAAACTTGTCAAAAATAACTTAGTAACTGGTTTACCAACTAAAGAATTCATCTGTGTTGATAAATGTGTTGCATGCTTAAAAGGTAAGCAGCACAAAACATCTCATCATGCCAAAGAGATAAATTCAATCACAACAGTCCTGCATTTGCTTCATATGCACTTGTTTGGCCCCACAAGTGTTAAAAGTCTTGGTAGAAAATCATATTGCTTGGTAGTCACTAATGATTTCTCTCGGTACACCTAGGTATTTTTCTTAAGTATCAAGGATGAAACTGCTAAGACCCTAAAATCATTCATTCTTAGGGTAGAGAATGAAAGTGACCACCATGTAAAACTAATCCGATCAGATCAAGGAACAGAATTCAAGAATCATGTTTTAAATTCTTTTTGTGAAACCAAAGGTGTCACAAGACAATTTAGTGTGACAACCAGTACCAGACCGTCCGGCAAGTCCGTACGGTATGTGTACTTCTACCATTCACTGTGTGAAAATACAATGTGTAAACAGTCGGGTGACAACAGAACTTAGAAAACAAAACAACAGTTGTATGTGTTTAAGTGAAAACTTAAATACAGGAAATACAACTCAAGAGAAACAACAGTGTACGAACAAATGACAAGAACAAATCGGTTGCGATATGATATCCATAGATGATAGGAATCAGATGGCCGACAACTCAATACTAAAGAAATATGAATTCGATAATAACAATGTGAAAACAGGCAGTTTAGTTGAGTCCGTCTGTGAGAATGTTCAGTGTAATACAATAATTCAGTATTGTAGACGAATAATAACCCGACAGTGTGTTTGCGTGGGTAACGATTCACACAAACATATCTGTGGGTTTAATGTTCTGAAATGACAACTGAAAAGTAGAAAACCAAAATCAGAAAGTGAAACGTACGATCGTGTTCGTACAGTTAGCGCTCGGTACGAAAACGCGCGTAAGTGACGTTTTCTGACAAAACAAATTGTAAAATAATTAAAATAAAATAAAAATAATACATTCTAGAAATTTACATCTAAACCCTAATTTATAACATCAACTGTGTAAAACTACACGAAATCTGTGTTACGTAACAAAATAACGAAGATTAACGAGTTAATCTCGAACGAAACAGTAAAAATAACAGAATCGTAATATTTTATGTTTTACAATTTTGAAACTCATCAAAACAGTCCGGGAAAACTATTTGTCAAGAATTCGTATAATACGCGTTTTAAATTCCGGAAACGCGACGAAAACGAGAACCGAGCAACAAAAACGAACCTGAAGATACGCGGGGTATAAAAACCCCATTTCAATCAATTAATTTCATTTAATACCCTCACCTATACCTCTCTCTCTACAAACTCGTTCTTCTCTCTCTCTCTACAAGATTCAAGCTTCAAATCCGAAGAACTCACTCATCTCTTGATGAAATTGTTCCATCTTGGTGCCTAAACGAAGATCTCGACACCCTCTACACGAAAGTACAAAGGATCCGTCCTAACAGCCCCTAAATCGAAGGTAATCTGAGTATCAAAGTCCCGAAAATTAGGGTTTACACCCCTTTTTGTTGTCTCTAACCCTAACCGGTTTAGGAACCCTTTCTCTCGACCTCAATATCTTCGAAAACTAGCCTTAACACACTCCCATAGAAAAACCTTCATGGAGTTGGGGTAGGAGCACTTTAGTCGGCCCTAATATCCTGCTGGCTGAATGAGTAACCCACAGGTTACCCGAATGGCTTCTGGCCGAGAGAGTCATGACTGAACCACCACGAGCGAATGAGACATGGCCGAAGGAACCTAGGCCGGATAGGTGCCGAACGAATGAGACAAGGAGAATGGCCACTTCGGCCGAATGGGACTGGACCCTGGCCAACCCAGTAGCGACCGAATGACCCTCATCCCTTCGTTAAGTTGGGTGCCGAATGGGACCCATTCTGGTCAAGACTCCTTCGGGCCTCCTCCTTAGTCGGTCGGTCCTCATTCGGGCGCACGAAGATCCTCACTAGGCCAACTCACCTATTCGACCATCATCATTCACCTGCCCACATTCGGCAGCCACGTGGATTTGGTTCAACACACCCATTCGACCTAACTCACTTGGCCAAGGCAGACATCCTTGAATCAAGTCCAACAGTGGCCCACACAACCCCTACGGCCCACCTCCCAATTGAACTAGCCCATGAAATTAGTCAGCCCATGGGGCTGTTTCAGGCCCAACATTCTCTGGCAATGGACCCATGTGATTTTTCGTCCCAAGCACAAACAATTGACCCATGATCACCTAGTTAGGCCCAAGTGTCATCATACGGCCCATATGGCCCAAGGATATCGCATTCGGCCTAGCAAGTCTCAATTCGGCCTAGGTAGCTTAACATACTAGATGGGTTGGATCATGAAGTCTAAAACAATGTATTAGGGAATATCTTAACAAATGATTTCAAAATGTTAAGACAATGGAACGATGATCATGCAAAACTCTATTACTAGATGCTAAGGGTTATTTACTTACATGATGAGGGTACTAAGCTCAATATAATTTGATTAAGTGTCAGTATGACTTATAACAATAGAACCGAGGCCGAATGATGACCAAGATCGGTAAGTGTCAGCCAACTTTAGGGCTAACACATACTCACACACACACAAATCCTTACACTTTATCCTTATAAGTTACAAAAACGTGAAATCAATACAGGATTGTGAAAACAATATCAAGTACAACAAGGAGCGCGAGCATTCCTTGCTAGAACTTAGTCAACCACAACCACTACAAGGTGAGTTCATATGCCCCTTTTCTAATCTTAACTGATTTCAAAGCTCGGGGCTGAGAAACATGTTTAAAGCTTTTATTTACTTAAAAGTTTGATACAACATACGAATTTTACAATGATTTAGATAATATTGTTTATCTTTATTATAGTTATCATTGTATGCTTGTTTGACTGATCATTACCATAACTGTGATATCTAGTATGATACATATTAACATAGCTTCATGACATATCAACAAAATAGAATAATATTAATTGTAAGAGTTTATCTTACAACACTTTATTATTCTTACACGATTGAACAACGAGATAATCAAGTGGGGACATGCTGATAACAATTACAAACAACAAGAATGATAATCATGATAACGTAATTTCATGATAACAAGATCATTCACTCATTACTAACATCGTGTAATAAGACAAGTTCCTGTAACACTTGTTACATCCAATAAGATCACACAACATAGAGATAACAGTTGAGACAACGATTTATGATATCGAGTAGGATATCATGATACCATACTTTTGGGATATAATTCCCTATGCATGCTACTACTGGTTACTAAGACAAACTCTTAAAACACGTGATTAACACATGAGAACACACAACATTGGGGATACCATTTGGAACAAACTACATGGGGAATATCATACATTGACTTTAATTGGTTATTTAGAATAAACCATACACTTAGAACAGGGTTTTGGGGATTCTGTAGTAGTGAACATGGGACACTGGGTCAGCATTACCAGATAACCATAACGCGTACATCATTCCTATTTAACAATATACCAAAAGAGTCATAACTTCATTTTCATTGAGATGGAGTTAGCTCGATTCATTAGAACCATACCGAGCATGGCATGCGATAATATACTAACTATTAACACTCCAAGGGATTTGGGAACCTATCATTCAAATAGATATCGAGGAGGATATCTTACACACCGGGTTGGTCAGAAATGACAACTACTGGGACAACTATGTCTCAATCTAGGTATCATGGGGAGGATACCTTACACTATAAACCAGTCAGAGGACACGCATCTAAAGTATCACTCAAATAGATATCATGGGGAGGATATCTTACAAACTGGACTAGGTAGCACTGACAATCACAGAGACTATTTAGTCTTGTTCCAGATATCGAGGAGGATATCTTACACGCCGGGCTAATCAGAAATGATTAGCTACAAAAACTATAAAGTTTTGTTCTAGATATCGAGGAGGATATCTTACACGCCGGGCTAATCCGTAAGGAATAGCTAACAAAGACAATTAAGTCTCTCATTCAAACATTGGGATATCATACACGCCGGGCTAATCCGTAAGGAATAGCTAACAGAGACAATTAAGTCTCTCATTCAAACATTGGGATATCATACACGCCGGGCTAATCCGTAAGGAATAGCTAACAGAGACAATTAAGTCTCTCACTCAATTACTGGGACATCTTACACGCCGGACTAATCCGTAAGGAATAGCTAACATAGACAATTAAGTCTCTTTTACAAATGTTGGGATAATCATACCTAGGGATTTATGGGTAAAATGAAATGGGAATCCATAGTTGTGTTACAAGTGTGTGGAGTTCTATCAGTTATGTGTGGGATGTTGGCTGGGGCTTGTTCCCCTACATATGCCCTATATATAAGCATAACTGATAGGATGAGATACTATTTGTAAGTATAACTATGGAAAGGACATTGTGTGAAACATGGGGAACAGTTATCAACATAACTTGTGTGAAACATTGTGATCATGAACGATAACAAATCAACTATTTTCAAATTATCAAACTTATGAACTCACCAACCTAGTGTTGACTTTGTGTAAATGCATGTTTTCTCAGGTGATGAACACGTTTAGTCACCAGCATCCAGGAACATAGCTAGTGGACTTTTAGAAGACCTAGCTGCATTTTGTGTTGATCATACTTTTGAATGACAAAACATTGAATCATATTTTGTAAATCTTGTGTAGATAAAAGATAGAGTCTCAATGATTCTTTTTGGTAGAATTACTTAGTTAAATTATGAATATAACAATGTAATTTAACTTTGTAATTCTGTAGCAATGTCATGTTAGCATTTCTCATTTATATATCATGTGCTATGCAAACAATCTGATCATTTCGATTATCAAACGATATCACACCCCGAGAACCTTCCGCCCGACGAGAAAGTCGATCCAGCCCGCCGGCTCAGGGTGTGACAATTTAGTGCTCATAGGACTCCACAACAGAATGGTGTTGCTGAGAGAAGGAATAGGACACTAATTAAGGCTGCAAACACCATGTTGTCTGATGCCGAACTTCCAATAACTTTTTGGGCAGAAGCAGTCAACACTGCCTGTTATGTCCAAAATAGAGTATTGATAGTTAAGACACATGATATGACTCCTTATGAAATTTGGCATAAGAGAAAGCCATTCATTGAATTTCTCAAACCATTTGGATGTCAGTGCACCATCTTGAATACTAAAGATCACTTAGCCAAGTTTGCTGAGAAATCAGCAGAGGGATACTTTGTTGGGTACTCTTCACATGCAAAAGCATATAGAGTATACATCAAAGCTTCCAGAATTATTGAAGAGTCTGCAAATGTTCAGTTCATTGAACATATTATCAATAAGCCTGGAACTGGCCCTGATTGGCTATTTGATCTTGATAGCTTCACATCTGCATTTAATCTTGTGAAAGAGTATGTTCTAGCTTCACGGTCATCTACCATAGACTCCTCCCAGTCCACAAGAGAAGAAGACTTTCGTGTTGAACTGCCAATGCTTCAAGACCAATCTTGGCAGAATCCACTTCAGCACATAATGATGCATCACAATCTGAAACAGTTAACACCTCTCATGTTGTTCCCTTGAGTGACTCTACTTCAATTCCAGTGAGTCAGGAAGAAGGTGGGAGTCCCTCAAATGAAACAAACTCTCTGGAAACCTCTTCTCCCAAAGAAAGTGATCCCACAACATTCCAAACTCAAAGACCTCAAGATTTTCCAGAAATTTAACTTGAGGTAGTACTTCCTAACCTTGAGTTAAGAAATCTGGACTTGGCTCCTCAGCTGGATGTGATTCCAAGAACTCGCATCCATAACACTCATCCAGTTGAGAACATTATTGGTAATGTTGAAGAAGGAGTAAGAACAAGAAGCTCTATGCATGAAGCAAACATCTGTTTGTTTTCTTGCTTTCTATCCCAAATAGAACCAAAGAAAGTTGCTGAAGCGCTGAAAGACAACAGCTGGGTAGAAACCATGCAGGAGGAGCTTCTTCAATTTGAAAAACAGAGAGTTTGGAAGATTTGCCCTTTACCTAAGGGTAAGTATGCTATTGGAACAAAATGGGTGTTCAGAAACAAGAAAGATGACAAAGGTGTTGTCATCAAGAACAAGGCAAGCTTGGTGGTTCAAGGATACACCCAAGAGGAAGGTATAGACTATGATGAGGTTTTTGCTCCAGTTGCAAGAATTGAAGCAATTAGAATATTTTTAGCTTTTGCAGCTGCCAAGAACTTCAAAGTTTTCCAAATGGATGTGAAAAGTGCCTTTCTATATGGAAGGATTGATGAGGAGGTATATGCGTGTCAGCCTCCTGGATTTGAAGATCCAAAGTTTCCTGATCATGTCTGTAAGCTTGATAAGGCTCTATATGGGCTGCATCAAGCTCCCAGAAAATGGTATGAGACTAATAAAGGCTGATGCTCACCAAACTTCTATTTTGTCTAAGTACCAGACTCTACAGAGACAAACAGCCTTCGGAAGGAAGGAGTTACTCTTCGGAAGCAGCATTGTTTCCGAAGGGTAACTTACTCCTACCGAAGGCTGTACAAGACAAACTACTTCGGAAGGCCAATACTTAACATATTTAAAGCTTCAGAGCTTCCGAAGACATTAAAGCTTTTGAAGAACAAAGGCTTCCGAAGATTCTCCTCTGCATCCTTCAAAGACAAAGACTTCCGAGGATAATACTCTGACAAAGATTGTAGCTGATTATCTTTTATGGTACAAAAGGAGCTGACAACAGACATGCTGGTCTGATTACAACAAAGATAACATACTGAGAGTCAGACACAACACCTTACTTCTCCTTAGCTGCATTAAATGCAAAAGATCATCTGAAGCCTTGAAGATCAACAACATTAAATGTCTTTTGTATTTAGCTAGTCTTTTGTAAAGTCAATGTCTATATTTGTAATGATTGTAATTAAGTGTCTTAGCATGTTAAGACACTTTAGATACTAGAATAAGCTTTACTTTATGTATTGTCTAGTATACCCAACTTGTATTCCTATGAGTATACGATTGTAGCCTTTGCTATATAACCTCTCATTGTAACTTGTATATGTGTGCTTGCTTGTTGTACACTTGAACTACTTTGAGAGAAATATATCTTTGTGCTTGAAATTTGTTTCGGTGTTCTTACTTATTGTTCAAAGATTGTTTGTTTAATTTTGAGTGTTTGAGATATCCTTCTAACAAAGATTCCGCATCTGTTAGATTGTAAGAAAGAAATACTTGTGAAGTGTTGTTTGAAGTAAACAACCCGATCCAACATTGTTCTTAATAGATAATAATAATATATATAGATATGTAGCATAGACATATGTAAATTGGTATTTGATTTGGTAAATCTTATCTCCTCATCAGAGATAAAACATTGTAATTATTAAAAATAGGAGATCAATAACAGAAAAGGTTTTCATAAAAAAACATATGCCTTCATGGTATCAGAGCAGCCTTCGTTCTCCTCTCTCTAAACCCTACGATCGATCTCCCTCATCACAAATTTTCTTCTTCTTCACTTCCGATTCCCTTTGATCATGGATAACAAAATTCACCCGGCGGTCACTGTGTCCAACATCAAAAATTTTATCCCCATCGTTCTTGAAACCGAAAACAGCCAATATGGTTCATGGTCGAAGCTTTTTCGTATCCACTACCGAGCTTTTTAGGTTTACGATCATCTTCTTCCCAAACCAACCCCTCCTGCCACTATTCCATCTAAGGACGCCAAACCAATCAAGATCCAACTCAAAAACCAATTGTGGGGTCGTCTTGATGCCATTGTATTACAATGGATCTATGGAACAATTTCGAATGATCTGCTACACACGATCTTGAAACCTAATACCACAGCCTATGATGTGTGGACTGCTCTAAAGAGTCTCTTTCAGGATAACAAGTCCTCCAGGGCCATCTATCTCACCCAAAAGTTTACAACTACTCGCCTTGAAAACTTTAACAGCATGTCCTCTTATTCTTAAGCCCTCAAGATGATTGCCGATCAGCTTACGAATGTGGGCAAACCTCTTGACAATGCAACCCTTGTTTAACAAATGATCACGGAGTTATCAGATAAGTATGAAGGAATTGCAATTCTTCTTCAACAAACCCATCCTCTACCCGATTTTTATGATGCAAGATCACGACTGTGCATGGAAGAAACACGCAAACAAAAACAAGCCCAGATTTCCACCCAACATTCGGATACCGCCCTCACTACCTCCGCCCCCAAGACTGACAGCAATCCATCCTCCAACCGCCCTGCCTACAACTCACCGGATCATACTCGCGGACGGGGATTTGGACGCCATGCAGCTTCACGGGGACGAGGAAACCATGGCAACTTCCCTTATCAACCTCACATGTGGGGACATTCCTCCCACTGGTCTTGTCCAGCCCCTCATCCACCAGCCCCATACCAGCTGCAGTGCCAACCCTGGGCTCCTCAATAGTGGAATCCTCCACCACCCTGCCCGTACCCATCCCGCTCATCAACACCAGCCGCAGGATTACTTGGTCCTCGCCCATCTGCTTCCTATGCATCCTCTTCGTATGCACCAACAGACATTGATCAAGCCCCTCAAACTATGACTATCAACCCACCCGATAGCAACTCGTATATGGACACCAGGTCCACTACTCACATGACGCACAACCCAGGTAACTTTCATACGTATTCTAATTCAAGCATTCGTAAAAAAATATTATTGTTGGGAATGGCAAAACCATACCCTTTCATGGTCATGGCAATCAAACACTTCCCAACCCATTCCCACCTCTCCACTTGAATAATGTTCTCTATTCACCAACCTTAATCAAAAACTTAATTTATGTTCGTCGACTTGCAAAGGATAATAAAGTTTCCATCGAATTTGACCCATATGGTTTTCTTGTGAAGGATCTCAAGACCAAGACACCTATCCTTCGGTGCAACAGTGATGGAGATCTCTACCCACTCTCTTCCAATGTGGTTAACTTCATCTAACACCCACTCCACTTTTGCAGCCTTATCTCAAGACATCTGGCACCAACGGCTTGGTCATCCTAGCCAGTCTATTTTACATGTTTTGAATTCTTCATTTTTTATTGATTGTGGTAGAATAAGTCTAAACTTTGTGAACCTTGTGTGTTTGGCAAAAGCACTAGTTTACCTTTTAGTAATTATGTTAATTTTTCATTTATGCCATTTGATATAGTTCACACCGAATTATGGACATCCTCGGTTCTTAGTACCGGTGGTCATCGTTACTACCTTTTATTTATTGATGACTACACAAACTTTTTGTGGACTTACCCTATAAGCCATAAATCTCAAGCCTTCTCCATATTCTCACTTTCACTCTTTTATCAAAACACAATTTAATTCCAATATGAAAAATCCGCAATGTGATAATGGAAAAGAATTTAACAACTCCTCCTTTCACCAGTTTAGCTAGCAACATGGCATGCAATTTCGTTTCTCATGCCCATACACCTCTTCCCAAAACAACAAAGCCGAACGCACTATCTGGTCCATCTACAACCTTATTCGTACACTTCTTTCTCATTCTCATCTTCCTGTCACCTACTGGCAGCATACGCTAGAGGTAGCCACCTACATTCTCAACATGCTCCTAGGAAAAACTACTCATCTTCAAACACCCACCCAACGCCTATATCATTGCATACCCACCTATCACCAATTGCGCAGCTTCGGCTGCCTCTGTTACCCTTTATCCCAGTCTACCACCATCAACAGACTCCAATCACGGTCCACTCCATGTGTCTTCCTTGGATACCCATCTCAACACCGAGGGTATAAATTCCTTGACCTTGCCACAAATCACATAGTCTTATGTCGACACATTAAATTTGATGAAACTATATTTCCCTTTGAAAGTATCCAGCCTCATAAAAATCCCACCCCTCCTACCATACCAATATTTCACATAACATGCATCCTCTGCTTTGGCAACAACTACACCCCCACCCACCCTATTCCCCTCCTACCAACCCATCTCCTCCCCAACAATACAACTCTCCAAATCAACAACCCACATCTTCATCCTCTACGACCCAGGCTTCCACCTTGCCTCCCTCCTTCACTAATACCTACTCTCGCCGCTCAAAGATAGCCCCACCCCCACAACCTGTCCTCACAACCTCCCCTATTCCAGCCCCCCGCTACCCCCAACCCACACAATCCGCACTCGCTCAATGAGTGGCATTTTCAAAACCAAACAACCTTTAAATATTCATGCCTCCACCATCACACTTCTACCCAAAAACCCACATATTGCCTTGACTAGTCCGGACTGGTTTAAATCCATGACTGGTGAATATAATGCTTTAATCAAAAATGAAACTTGTGTTTTAGTTCCTCGGACACCAGATATAAACGTCATTCGCAGCATGTGGCTATTTAGACACAAATTTAAATCGGACGGCTCCCTGGAACGATACAAAGCACGCCTTGTGTGTGATGGCCGCACTCAACAAGTGGGCATTGACTGTGGGGAAACTTTCAGTCCCGTTATAAAGCCAGCCACTCTTCGTATTGTGCTTGCTATGGCTTTATCCCAATATTGGCACATCCATCAACTTGATGTCACAAACTCCTTCCTCCATGGGCACCTTGATGAAACCGTCTACATGTATCAACCCATAAGGTTTCGAAATCCTACATTTTCTAATCATGTCTGCCTTCTTAAGTGATCCCTTTATGGCTTAAAACAAGCCCCTCGGGCATGGTCGCAAAGGTTCACCAATTTGTCCACACCATCGGCTTTAAACAAAGCCGAAGTGATAAATCCATTTTCACTTATCATCATAATCAACAAACAGCCTTCCTCCTCATATATGTGGACGACATCATTCTTACCACATCCTCGGACTCACTAAGGATACACTTAATGTCCTCTTAGTCCACTGAATTCTCCATGAAAGACCTCGGTCCCCTTAGCTTCTTTCTCGTCATCAATGTTCAATGACAGGGCTCCCACATGTTTTTATCTCAAACCACATACGCCAAGGACATTATTGAACGAGCCGGTGTGCCGGCTTGTAGGCCAATCGCCACCCTAGTTGATACACAAAAAAATCTAGGCAGCAATGATACTCCATTTGACAATCCTTCCCTTTACCGAAGCCTGGCTGGGGTGCTCCAATACCTCACATTCACAAGGCCCGAAATCTCTTATGCGGTCCAACAAATATGTGTTCATATGCATGCCCCAACAACAAATCGTTGGAACGCCTTGAAGCGAATCATACGGTACATCCAAGGCACCACCTGCCTCGGCTTACTAATTGAGGGATCACCGTCTACATCGCTCAAAGCTTACACGGATGCAGACTAGGCTGGTTTCCCAGACACGCGCCGCTCAATGTTGGGTTATTGTGTCTATCTGGGTGACACACTTTTATCATGGTCCTCAAAACACCAAAGCACTATCTCCCGCTCAAGTGCGGAGGCCGAATACAGAGAGGCAGCAAACGTCGTTGCCGAGCTCTGCTAGCTGCGAAACCTTCTGCTTGAGCTCCATTGTCCTCTGCCACAAGCTTCCATAGTTTACTACGACAACATCAATGCCATTTACTTGTTGGGCAACCCAGTTCAGCATCAACGCACTAAACACATCGAGCTCGACATTCACTTTGTTCGTGAACAAGTCAAACGTGGCACCATATGTGTTTCTCATGTCCCGTCTCGCCATCAACTTGCTGACATCTTCACCAAAGGACTTCAACTCGTTCTCTTTGAAGAATTCTGATCCAATCTCAGCATTCAACTTCCTCCCGCTTTGACTAAGGGGGTGTAATAGATAATAATAATATATATAGCATAGATGTATGTAAATTGGTATTTGATTTGGTAAATCTTATCTCCTCATTAGAGATAAACATTGTAATTATTATAAATAGGATATCAATAACAGAAAGGGTTTTCATGGGAAAAACATATTCCTTCGGTTCTCAATGAGAATGTGGTGGTATTGACATTAGCAACACCATCCAAATACATCTCATTCTCATTCTAAACCACATAACTGGCTTCTTTATGTAGATTTCTTCACACCATTTTTCTTCACACCAACTCGCTTCTCACGAACATTTTGGATCTCTTGATTTGTTTCTCACAAATGAATTTCACGGTTTGACTTTCACAGTTTTTTTTTCATTTTGTTTCACACAAACAAACTTTCATAGTTTCTTTACTTTGATCATGTCAGATGATCAATTTTCTAGTTTTTCTTCCACGACTTGACACATCAAAAGTGCAAGTTCATCTTCTTGTGTTTCCACAAATAACGACTCAACATTCACATGTTTCTTATTTGGACAATGATAAGCATAATGTCCAAGTTTCTGACATCGTTAGCATGTGACTTGAGTTTTATCATTTGTATTCGATGTGGAATGCTCACCATAATTTCTTGGTGGTTTGTTGTAAGTTCTTCTTGACTCATAGGAGGAATTCCCTTCTCCTCTATATTGATAATTACTCCTGCCTCGACCTTGTCCACAATTTCCAAAACGTCTTCCACGACTAAAGTTGTTATCGTGACGTGTGAACAGAAGTTTATCATTATTCTCAACATGACTATCTTTTTTTAACTTAATCCTTTCTTCAAAGGTTTTAAGTCTACCAATAGTCTCATCCAATGAGATCTTGTCTAGATCACTAAATTGTTCAATTGATGCAATTGAAGCCCAAGATCTCAATAGAACAATCAATTGAAGATGAGAAGAATAAGAATCTTGGAATTAGAAAAACATGCCTATGAAATTTGTCTTGGATTGTTACTGTTTACAGACACACATATGGGTATATATAACCCTAGACTAGCTTTACATATTACACTTTAACCCTTTCTTATATACATATTACATATTTAAACACAAACATTACTTTAACCTATTTACACAATTGACCCATGAACTTTTCTCAAACTTGGTTTTAACAATTATGTCTAACATACGGTCTGATCCTAGCTTCAATAATAGAGCTGCTCCTAATGTATAACTTTTGATATTTACCCTTAACCATTAGAAATCTTACTGTATACTCACCCGGGGAAGGATCATCTGCACTCCTCCATGATATCAGATATGTTTCTCTTCCAGTTATAAAGTCTTGCCTGCCGTTATTCTGGGTAAATATGTATCACCAGGGTAATCAAAACTTTGCAAAATCAAAATTTCATTTCCATTCTTGATTACCAGATTGCATGTATCCAACCGTTGTGCTACAAGATTGATATTTGCACCTGATGCCGATCGAGGAGTTGGATGACCAGATAACTTTGCCACTACCATCAACTAGAGTCAGGATCCCTTGGTTGTCCAGTTTGACCGCACCCAAGGTGTTTGTAAGTGGAGTTTCACGGTTTGCAACCCATGCAAACGCTGGTGATAAAGAGTTTGCAAACCATATCCCCAGGTACCAATCTTTTGAGTTTCCCGGGCTAATAAAACCAAGTTTGAATTTTGCATTCCCGGTCCTGAAACAATGGTGTCACCATCAAGTGATGTTTTGATGCAGAGAGATGGTGTCTTGAGATCTACAAGTTGTACTAATTATCAGAAGAAAGAAGAAGGTGAGACAATGTAGTAACATTAACGGTTTGATTCTTATCCAAACACATAGATGCGTCAACTTCTTAACCACTTGATTGCACTTTTTGTATACAACGGTTGAAGGATCAACATAAAGCTGAAGATTATTGACAATCAGGGTCGGCCCAGGAGAAGGGTGAAGTGGATAACGGTCCTGGGCCCGACATTTTAGAGGGGGCCCGAAATAAAAAAATATATATATATATTATATATAAAAATTATAGGTGTTTATGCTACAATATTTTG
Source organism: Mikania micrantha (assembly GCA_009363875.1). Classification (NCBI taxonomy): domain Eukaryota; kingdom Viridiplantae; phylum Streptophyta; class Magnoliopsida; order Asterales; family Asteraceae; genus Mikania; species Mikania micrantha. The sequence continues at coordinate 28,539,571 of CM018697.1, forward strand.
GTTTTGTTGAGTTTTTTAGAAAATATATTCATATTATTAACTGTTTTTTTATACATTAATTACTAAGCTAGTTTTGAAGAGGACAAGTTTTTTTCCTAACATCAGGTCTCATAATATTTTTTGATTCTTGCGGCTTGCTTCGTTGACAATTTCTTTGGGCATTAATCGTAAGATGCTAAATTCAACTAATTCTAAATCACTTGTTTTTGTGGTTTGAATCTTGCGAACATGCGTTTTCCTTGAACGGATCAAAATTAGGCATGTAAACGAACCGAATAGTTCATGAACTGTTCGTGAACTGTTCGGTAAGAAGTTCGTTTATGTAATAAACGAACGAACACGAGCATAAAATTTGTGTTCGTTTAATTAAATGAACGAACATAAACACACCTAGTGTTCGTTTATTTATGTTCATGAACAGTTTAGTTATGTTCGTTTATTTACGTTCGTTTATTTGTGTTCGTTAATGTTCGTTAACTATGTAATGTTAGTTTTTGTTCGGTTAACTGCCTAATTTACGAATAATATGTATTTACATTTAAGAGACTTGTCGTTTGTGCTGGTTTATACTTGTTCAATTGTGTTAGTTTATGTTTGTTCAATAGTGTTAATGTTCGTTTATGATTGTTCAATGGTGTTAAAAATGTTCATTTATGTTTGTTCGTTTATTTTAGTTCGTTTGTGTTCATTTATGTTAATGAACGGTTCGTTTAATTTATTAATGAACGAACACAAAATTTACATTTTCTTAATAAACGAACACGAACACAAAATTCATGTTCGTTAATGTGTTCGTGTTCGTGTTAGTGTTCGGTTAAGTTTAAATGAACAAACATGAACATGCCTGTGTTCGTGTTCGTGTTCGTTCGGCTCGTTTACAGGCCTAATCAAAATACTCAAGCTTTTCGTTAGGAAAAATCTTACGGAAAAACTAGTGTACCATTAGGTGGGTTATTTGAAGAATCACAATAAATGAAGAGCACAAGAAAACTAATCATTAGGGGTGAGAAAGATACGGTTAACAGAATCCAAACCTAAATATTCGATAAAACCAAACCGAAATAACCGAAATAACTGATTGAAACTAGTAACCGGCCATTTCGGTCTTGTTTTCAGAAACCAAAATATAGTTGTATATCGGTTATACCTTGTTCCATAACTGAACCACACATCGGGAACAAAATTGAATTGAATTACACCACACGCACCCAAAGCGGAACCAAACACCAACAAACATGGGAACCGAATCACGCATAGCTTTTTATTTGATTTAAGGCCTTGGTTTGTTATTTTGGACAAAAAATTCTTGCTAAGTTTTTTTTAACAAGTGGTTAAAAAGAATTAGGGACAATCAAAAACCATTAATTTGGGTAACTTTTTTCAGCTCAAATGACAAAATCAAAGCCGAAACCAACTCATCTTGAAAAATGGAACCCAAATAACCAAAATTGAATGGTTTTCATAAACTTATAAATCAAATATAGTGTTTTGGTTTTTTATTCAGTTTGAGCCTAAAACCAACCCATTAACACCCTAACAAAAGCATAATGAGTTTAACTAATTTAGTTTTTAACACAATATATAAGAATGATAGATTTATCTTTATATTTTAGCATACAAGTTAAAGTTTGTGTTTTAAAAACTTATATGAGACATGTAATAAATACTTGCTCACAAAAAGTAAGCACATTTTAATTCTTTTTATCCTTACCAAAACTAGGGCTTACATATTTCAAGTTATATTCTTTTCACAACAATAGAGATGCAAACTTAACTTGGAGATTAGAGTAAATTACACTTTCATTCTCTAGTTTTAAATTGGGTGAATTTGATTTGTTTAGACGTATTTCAAATTTGGATTGGTATGGTTCTTGGATAGACCAAAAAAAAATTAAAACCATATTAACCGGCGAAAGACCTCATGAACACCCTAAAGACAATTGGTTTTTAATAACATTGGCTAATGAGATGCATTGTTTTATATGTAATTGATATGCATATATGGTTATAGTACACACTGATTTAATGCTGATACATTCTTTATGTAACTAATTTAGGTCTATAAGTATGACCTAAAAATGATGAGAACAATTCTTCTCATTATCTACCATCAACCTGACTAAATGTCAATTCATTAACTGATGATGGTAGTAAAGAAAGATTCGAGGTAGAGTTAATTTCACTTTCTTGAATATAGAAAGCAGGTTTTTTCGGAAAAGGAAGGGAGCCTTCACCACCCAACATCCCAACCACAGTCGGCGTGTTAGGTCTGTCTTCTACTCGTTGTTGCACACACAATAGGCCAACGTGTATTGATCTTGACACTTCACAAGCAGAATAGGATACGTGTAAACACTCATCAATTAGATCGAGAGACTTGCCTTTTTTGAAAAGTCTCCATGCCTATATGAATTCAAATTGAATACAAATCACAAAGGGTGTTTTAGAGCTTCACTTACTTATTTCCTCACAAACACACACATATTGGGTCATTATCACATACACACATAGAGGGAGGTTCAATTACGAATCTTTAACTAAATAGAAACCAAAGCAACCAATTTTGAACCCCTTGGCTCATATTTAAATGGATAATCATGATATCTCTATCATGAGTTTTCTACAATACAAATAACAACCATCCCTTCCAGGAACTGGTTCCCACCATGTTGAAACACTCAAAAAGGTTCATTTTGTTACTCAATATTTATTGGTTTTTGATTGAATTCATACTTGCATGCATATGTAATGTTTCCATAACCGGACAACCAACGTCTCACCGGTTGGACCGGATTCAAAAACCTGAAAATATCAAAAATACGTACAAAACCAAAAAAAATATATAAAATAATAAAAACATTCAAAAAAACACAATTAATGTACAAACAAACATAAACATGCTAAAAAATATAGGATTTAGTTTTAATTGTTTTATCTTTTGAGTTTTAGAGCTGATTGGTTCAACTAGGAACGACCCAAATACTTTATTTTGAACCGGTTAACTTTCCAATTCACAGTCCGGTTTTAACAACATTGTGGATACATGTATATAATATATTCTATATGAATTATGCATGCATAGTATATTTTCATCAAAGGACGAACATATCCATTAGACTTACATGTCCAAGAAGGTTGTCTTCATGGTCTTCATGAACAAAACCTCTATTTTTCTTTCCACTTACAATTTCTAATACTAAAACTCCGAAGCTAAAAATATCTGACTTTAGCGAGAAAAGACCATTCACTGCATACTCTGGAGATATGTAGCCCCTGAATCCATACACGTACACAAGACATATATACATTAAAATTTTATTAAGCAATAAGAATCAAGTTTAGGGATTCTTACAAAGTTCCCACAACTCTCTTTGTATTTGCTTCACTCTCGTTTTCTTTAAACATTCTGGCCAAACCAAAGTCTGCTATCTTTGGAAACATCTGATGATCAAGTAAAATGTTCCCTGCTTTTAAGTCTCTATGTACAACTTTTTGCCGCGAATCTTGATGAAGATAAAGAACACCTCGAGCAATCCCTTGAATTATTTGGAATCGTTGTGGCCAATCAAGTAACGACTTCCTTGATTCATCTGCTCAATATGAAACAACTTCGTTTATATGCATTGTTTTGCTTTATTTTTTTTAATAAATAAATGTATTGTAAGAGAACTCAACCAAATAAAAAATAATCAAGGCTTTTGTTAGACAGGTATTCATAAATTAACATTTTCTCATCGCCTTGAATGCAATATCCTAATAGCTTCACAAGATTCCGATGCTGGAGTTTAGCAATGCATATAACTTCATTCTTGAACTCATCAAGCCCCTGTCGAGAGGACTTTGATAGCCGCTTCACTGCAATCTCTTGTCCTTCCTCAAGCACACCCTGGTGAATCAAGGCTACCATTATTAATAGTATATAAACATTTATTGAATGTACGATATGCCCATATAACTATAAATATCTAATACGTTCTCGCATAATGTAAATATAAATAATATGTAATTACTCAGATATGATATGAATATATAAGTCATATAATTTACCTTGTAAACTGGTCCAAACCCACCTCCTAGCTTGTTATCGTTCGAAAAGTCATTGGTAGCCCGACAAATTTTAGATAAGCTAAACAATGGCACCTCTGCACTTCTCATCTGGTTGGTGCTGCTACCTTTGTAAACTTTAACACGTACAATTAATAATATGACAATGACACAAAGATGTTGTTTTGATCATAGGGTATTAACGTGTATGTACAGCACACAATACAAACAGCAATTCAGATCAATATCACTTGCCTTCTCTCTCTGCATCTGATCTCTTCTTCCATTTTCTCTTAGCATGGAATGTCAATATGAGGCCCAACAAAGTTAACACAGCTGCTGTTGACAAAGTGACTGCCCTAACAGTTCGTTTCTTACTGTGGAAGCTTGAATTTAGGCCTAGAATATTTTACAATGTCCAAGGAAACAATATAATCAAGTTAGAGCAATAAACAAACATATCTTGGCTACATATTTGCTAAAAAAATGCATTTATTTCAGTTTAATTGTAAATCATATGTATCTAACAAAAAAGAAATAGACCAAACGTTAAGCTGTAAAACATGAAATGCGTCAATTTTGTAATTTAATTGGCTTACCTGATAGTTCTGAGGCTGCAAGTCTGACATAAAAATCTTGGCTGTTTTGTGGGAAGACTCGGACATCAATCAAATCGCCAAACCATAGCAAGCACCCAACTCCACCTGGTGTGATGATTGGATTTGCATACGCGGTGCATGAGCAATTGCAAGCTACCTCACAGTCTTGTAGGCTCATGTTTCCACTAAAAACAGCATTCTCTGTGTCTGGCAATTTAATACTTGAAAACTTTAGAAATCCCTCTCCAGGGCCACAATCCAAGGCTATTTTTCGTCTACACACACTTGTACCATTATTAGTGCTTGTTTCATCCAAGTTTTTAAGTTCAAATCCTTTCAAGCACCCACAATTAGGAGAGGTGAAAGTAGTACAGCTCCCATAAGGGCCACACACTCCATACCTGTCACAATAATCAACTGGTGTGGTGAAAATCGGCGTCCATTCTGGGTTTGGAAATTTTAGATAAGAGAGTTCAACTTTACCATCAAGAGTTAATTGCGATCTAAATGAGGCGATATTACTTTTAGGTGTATAAGTGACATAACTTTCATTCTGATTCACAATCAGGGTAGAAACAACCTCCAAATTAGCATCAGGAGCACGGTGTGCCTGGCTAGAATATGTTATGCCATTCCATGGCCCGATCCTTGTTTCAATAACAGAGCTTCTCATAATAAATGCTTGGGGATATTTACCCTTAGCCATTAGAAACTTTAATGTATACTCACCTTGCGAAGGATCATCTGCACTCCTCCATGATGTTGGATATGTTTCTCTTCCAGTTATGAAGTTCTTGCCCATCTTCACTCCTGGTAAGTATGTATCTCCAGGGTAATCAAAACTTTGCCAAATCAAAGTTTCATTTCCATTCTTAATTACCAGATTGCCTGTATCCAAAAGTTGTGCTACACGATTGATATTTGTGCCCGATGTCGAGGAGTTGGATGACCAAATAACTTTGCTGTTACCGTTAACAAGAAACAGGTTCCCTTCGTCGTCCAGTTTAACCATACCCAAGTTATCTTTAAGTGGAATTTCACGGTTTGCAACCCATACAACCGTTTGTGGCGATGTGTTCTTGAACCATATTCCCAGGTATCGATCTTTGGAGTTTCCCGGGCTAAAGAAACCTAACTCAAATTTTTCGTTTCCTGAAACAATGGTCTCACCATCTGAGATGTTTTGATGCACATATATGGTGTCTGATGATCTACAAGTTATTAGCATTAGAAAGAAGGTGATATAAGAGAGAAACATTATGGCTTGATTCATTATCCATATACTGCTGGCACTTATATGGAGTAAGATAAAGTCAAGGTCATTGAAGGGAAGACCAGAATGAAATTTTATTGGTCAATGAAACGTAACAAAATTCATAGTTTATATGCCTCGTATAAAAGGGGTAATCATTGGATGTCATAATTTGTCAGTGTCAATAATTGGACTAATATACGACTCGTATAGACCTATATGTGACCAATCATTGTCAAATCATTGGATGTCAGAGGGGCTATACGACTCGTATAAACCTATACGACTCGTATAGACCTATACAAAACGTATAGAGCCGGTGGGGTGTTAAAATAAAAAAGTTTGGTGTGTGAATAACCGGTCCGCTTAAATTATCATACGTACCCATGCTGAACAAAAGAGCAAACACCAAGTATTGGAGTTGTGTTCACTTCTTCTCTCCTGTCGGAAATAGTCAAAGTAATCGCATTAATAGTGACAGTTATTTCAGTCTGGAATATGAATAGATTGTAGGATTTGGGAAGGCCGAGCCGAGAAAGGTCAAACATTTATATTAACTTTGATACAACTCCAATCAAGTTATTTAAATTTTTTTGTTTGTTGCAGTTAAGTCAAAGTCAGGTTACGTGTTTTTAATTTTTTTTTTTCAAACAGCTAAACAAGTCCTTGGATCCAACAACCCACGTGCGACGACCACAGAACGCTGTCAACCCCGAAAACGTGTTTTTAAATGAACATCAGATAATACATGCTATCGAATTGTCATTATTTAAAATAATACCAACAATAATAATAAAAAAGAAAAAGTAAACCGTCGTTCTCCTCGTTCACCAACCCTAGCATCTTCACGGCGTTTCAACAGCTCTCTTTCGCAACTCCTTTCACCTGCACGTCAACCTTTCAGTAGCTTTGGCAACCACTTCCGATAATTATGGCGGATTCCGACGGCTAATCCGGCAGTCACAACGCCGATGGAGATTTCTCGGCAAGAGAGCAACTGAGCAAAACAGGTTCTTGCCGATTGCTAACGTGAGCTGGATGATGAAGAAGGCGTTGCCGGCAAACGCGAAGATCTCGAAAGACGCAAAGGAGACGGTGCAGGTGTGAGTGCCGGCTTTTATCAGCTCCATCACTGGAGAGGCTTCTTATATGAGCCAGAGGAAGAAGAGGAGAACGATCAACGACGACGATTTGTTGTGGGCGATGACGACTTTAGGTTTTGAGGAGTATGCTGAGCCTCTGAAGGTATACTAACCCCTCGAAGGAGTTGATTAGAGATCGGCGACCGTGAAGATGCCTCCCATTAAGCCAATGAACTTCAGCCTAAAGAGGTCATGGGTTCAAATTCTAGTCAAAGCGGTAAGTAGGAAGTTTTACTAAACAGCAGGTTTCCTCCTGAGGAACAGCTGGATTTGCTCGATTCATCGCTCGCCAACACCTAGTCTTTAGATACCAGGGAGTTGGTAACGGACTCTGGTCGTAGCGCGTGGGTTATTGGGTCCGAGGATCAATTTGAACTATGAAAAGACACGTCTTTGAGCCCTCGTTAGCAATTCAAAAAAAAAATTGTTCAGAAAAAAGAAAAAATGATAGGTTTTTTTATTAGTTTGAATAATTAAAATTCTATAGCATGTATTAGTTATTTTTCATATTAAAAACATATAATTAAAACACCAAAAATAACTTAAATGATTTTAACTTGATTTAAAAAATTTTATAAGTTGGTTACATTTTGTGTTTTCATAAATAAACGAACATAACTAAATAGTTCACCAACATAAATAAACGAACACTATGTGTTTTCATGTTTGTTTGTTTAATAAAACAAATACAAAAATTGTGTTTGTGTTCGTTTATTAATTAAATAAACGAACATAGAGACCGATTCATTTACAGGACTACACACATACCATGTAAGCATGTGATAGAGTCATAGAGACCGATTCAAGATGGTCAATCTCGTGAATTTAGCCTTTTCAAGGAGATAAACACTCAATAATCTAAGACTAAAAAGATAGAAATAATTCCAATTTTCTTCTTGAAATTCTAATATAACAAACAATATAGTAAAATTTTGCTACTTACTAGAGTTTAAGGGACGAAGAGAAATCTTATATCCATCTTAATGGGATAAAGATGTTTATGAGAAGACACCGGCTTAGATGTGTCATCTATATTTTATTTATTTATTTAATAGGTTAAAAACTTGTGTATTATACATATTTAATAAATGAATTTTAAAATTATTTATTTTATATAGTATATCATATATTTTTTAAAGATAGTTTATAAAAATTTAAAGATTATGAGTTAAGTTATAACCAAATTATTTACTAAATTGAATATATAGAGGAAAAAATAAAATTTAAAAATGTTTCTTACAAATATTTATAGGAAAAATAGACAAGAAAATTAATTTTTAGATTGTCTATAAAATCAACATGTGTCTAATTAAAACATGTACTTATTATATAGTATATATTTATTATTAAGATTTGTAATATATGTATACACACATATATGTATACATACTAGCGTTGGACCCGTGTAATACACATGATTTATTAGAAGTTGATTTATAATTTTTTGTTAATTTAATTTTTGTTAAAATTAATTACATTAATATATATAATGGATTTACATTAAAATAAGTATTGTATATATATATATTGTATTTTTAAATTTAGTGGGCGCCATTGATAATATATATATTATATTATTAAAATTGACATATGTTATATATTAATTTTTTTAGGTTTATGACAAATGTATTGAGTTTTTGAAAAATTACAATTGGGTGAAATATTTATATTTATTTACAGCATATTTGTGAGGAATTTGTATGATTTTACTTTTTAAAGATAAATTTATATATAGAGTTTGTGATGGCATATTCGATTTTGTTATCCAACTTATGTTTCTGCAAATTATATAATATACAGTTCATTAGAGTGTAGTGTTATAATCCGCAACAATGTATGGTGTGAATAAAATTATATTAAATTAAAAAAATATACATTTTGTCTTTGTTAATTTTTTATACGGTTTTTAAAAAATACAAATATACATTATTATAAATTTTAATTTTCATTAATGTAATAAAGGGATTATTTATATTTTTCGTCTTTATTAAAAAAACAATTTGTTAGTTTTTTCCCCAATTTGAAAACCTAAAACCAACTTTCAATAAACGTTTCTTTCTTCCACATCATCTTATAATCGAGGTTTTCATTACGTTTTGCACTAAATTCCTCATGGATATTCACGGAAATTCTTCGAACAAATACGCGCGACGACTATACGATTCGATTTAAACTGTAAAGTTAATATTTTCTGAAAATTTAAAATAAACGGAAGATATTTAGTTAATTTACTAGGAATTACCACCTAAATTAAAGTTACAAACTTTATTCTAAAACCGTGATGTTTCGTACGAAAACGAAACGAAACCGACGTTCCTATACGAAACCGAGCGAAACCGAATGAGACCGAACATGCGGGTAAGTTGAAAGCCTTTAATGAGGCATTTATGACCTCATTTTTCTTCTACCTACCAGCCACCAACACTCAAAATCGTTCCCCTCTCTCTCTCTACCTTCTCTCTCTAAGATCCACAACCCTAAATCCTTCATTTCTCAACCAAATCGAGCTCTCTTGTTGTCGAAACGACCACTACAACTTGTAGATCACTAAAGTACAACCGATCTGATCTTTGAACCAGCTGATTTGAGGTAAAAATGAGTTCAAAGTCCGATTTTTAGGATTTTCAAACCCACTCGTTCGAACCCTCTTGAAACCGGCTAAACCTTCTCAAAATCTTAGGGAAACACCACAAAACACACTTAGGATGAGATAGGAACATGTGTTACAACATGGGATAGCCTATTGCTTCGAAAACTTGGGGCTGCACCTGCTGGGAATCATGCGGCCGAATGGAGCCACCTGCGGCCGGCCGAATGGCCACAGGCCGTATGGGACAGCCTCCTAAGTAGAATGGCTTCCTTCGCATGGCAGTTCTCCTTCGGTCGAAGTCTGTTCGCACGAGCCCTGGTTCGGACCACGCCTCATTCGGCCACCCCTTCATACAGATGGGATCACCTTCGGTCGACCAGCTATTCACAACCATTTTCTTCCGGCCGAACCAACTCCCTCATTCGCAAGGCCACATTAGCATGAACTATTCGGCTATGTTCATTCGCAGGAGCATCTAGTCAGCCTACGTGGTTCGGTCGTATAGGTGTCATTCGTATAACAAGATCATGTGCATAGCATGCATGCATGGGTGGAGAAGGTGACTAAGTGCATGAAATTATATTAGGGTTGTAGCATAAATCTGTTTTGTACATCACCTATGCCATGGATTTCAATATCCATCTGCCTAAATTAATATAAGATACAACATAGATGTCTTATATATCAAATGGAATTTGATGTTAATCAAAGATTAAGATTTCAACATCAAGGGTTATTAGGGTTTTCATGATACATAACCAACTTGTAATACCTAAGGGTTAAACATGGATTTTAACAAGAACGGGGGTAAGGTCACTTGTATCGAGTAATTCAATTCATAAAATCTATAAAGGGTAATATGGTTTATATTATGAGGCAAAGAACTAAGGGAAAACAAATGGGAATTTGTCAAGGATCAAGAACATGACTAAGTTTAGGTGTTACCCACATAGTTAGCACCTAACACTTAGAAATTTAATACGAACATATAACCACATTACATTGTTCATTTGAACTATCTGGGGTGGGTTATACACATGAGCGATAAGAGAACCATGGGAAAATCAAGATCTAGTAACGGGCTTAAGGTTAATCGAATGAGATTAACCTAAGTCTAATCATGTACCTTGTATTTTCTTAAATTTATTAAGGTTTTAATCAAAAGGAATTGACTTATAAACTTCTTTAAATTAAATTAAATGATTTCTAACTTAATGATTTAACTTAAATTGAATTATTTAAAATATTTTAATTAAAGACTCTGAATGAAATTAACATAAACCTTACATAGCTAAGGTTTAATAGTGACTATTCACGGGATAAGGGTTTATAAGTGGGCAATACGTTTAGACTAGTTAGAGAGAATCATAGAAACACATTAGTAACATAGGACACTTAGTTGCACAATGAGACCAAAACCCTAGATACGTCTATTATAAACACTTATAGTATTCGAATTCTCTTAAAACAACTCAGGTACTGAAGAAACATAGCCTACAAGTAACGAGCACGCATTTTGTTGTGATACAATTCTTAGCGACACAAGTGAGTTCATTGCACCTTTTCTAAACATTTTTGTTTCCAAACGCGGGGCTGAGAAGCATGCGTAAACCTTTTCTTAAATATGTTTTACATAAATGCTTTTACTTATTGTATGTTTTATATACATGTATGTATTCCTAGGCTCCTGCCTAGGTAAATGTTATACATGTTTAAATTAACGAATTAATTAATTACTCTTTATGAGTAAGACAATAATTCTAAATCAAACAATTATTCTATCAAAGTTCTAATTCAAAGAATCCAAACTCAGTGTGGAATCAAGAGAACTAAAACTAAAGATCAAATCCAAGGAAATCTAATTCAGTGTGTGTTCAATAAAACTAAGGATCAAATTCAAAAATCTAAACTCGGTGTTGTAGCCATGGAATTCTAAGGATCAGAATCAAGGAAATCATATCCATGTGTGAATCAAAGAACTAATGAAATCATTAACGATCAAGTTAAGGTGGATGTCAGTTGTATGTAGATCGAGACCACGTGATAACACACGGAAAGTCTCGTCATAAATAGTAGACTTTTATAGTCAAGCTATATGGGCATAAATCAATAAATCAAATGATCAAACGAATTCAAGAGAACAAAGAAGATCAAAATCAAAGGATATCATAAAGTCCCGACATGTACAGTAGACCTAAAGGTCAAGCCGATACGGGCACATCATGAAAGTCCCGACACATACTGGTAGACTCATTTGAGTCATGCCTGATATGGGCCACGTGTGAGACGATACAACTTGGACACCACCAACAACTAAGTCTAATTGATTGAGTCAAATAAGGCCCAATCATCATGTCTTAGTTGTATTTAAATGATTAATTATTCATTTAATTAAGCATTTATTATCATGTTTCTACAAGTGCTATGGGTGATTATGAATACGTGATGAACTCAAGAAATCAGTAGTATTTCAATTTGTGGAAATCAAAATCTAATATGACGATGGATGGAATGAAACACTTAATTATCATTAACAACAATATGTTAAGCAGTCCGGTATGTGGTGGGACGGTGGCTGGGTGGGCGGTAAGTTCGACCCTACATATGCCCTATATATAAGCATACTTGATTAGATAACATAGGTGGTTGTTGATGAGGTTAAGGTTGTCATTTCGGGGGATCAAGGTAAACAGATTTCAGGGTAATCAAATGTTGTGAATCAGAAGTATGGGATGAAATGCTTAATTATCACCAGGAACAATATATCATGTGGTTTGGTATGTGGTGGGACGGTGACCGGGCGGGCGGTGATATGCCCTATATATAAGCATACTGAACTGGATGATATTGGTGGTTAATGGTGGGGTTAAGGTTGTCATTCGAACAGTTTATTCTAATTCATTTTTAAATAAAACTACGTGAACTCACCAACCATGTGTTGACTTGATCTTTTTGCATGACTTCTCAGGTGACGAACATGTTTGAGTAGAAGTTATTGCTTTTGGACAAGGATACCGGATAGAGGACCTAGTATTTTGGACCTGCATATTTTTGAACATCATTTTACAATTTATTTTGTATATCTTGTGCAGATACAAGATAGAAGAATTATGATGTTGATAGTAGATTTACATTGTTAAATTATGAACAAAACTGATGTAATTTAACTTTGTAATTTTATTTTCATTTAGCAGTTTCTCATCATATATCATGTGCAATATAAACAATCTGATCATCATGATTATCATTCCCGATATCGCGCCCCGAGGCCTTTCCGCCCCACAGGACACACGATCCGGCCTGCCGGCTCGGGGTGTCACAAAAACCGAGTTCGTATGCTCAAGTTATCGTGAAAACAAGAAACCAGTCAGATTGAATGCGAACATGCCACGTGGCGCTATGTGTTAAAACGTGGCACACATGGGTCTAGGCTGTGTCTAGGCTGGGTCTAGGCTGTGCGCCCGAAGCCAAATGCTGGGTCTAGGCTGTGCGCCTGAGACCCAGAATTCGCCTATAAATGCCCGATCACCAGATTTCGTTTTTTTTAGAGAAAATTACCTTTCAGCTTTCAGATCTCGACCCTACACCTCCAAATACCCACATTTAACCTTCCAATCATCTAGTGTTCAACGCGAGGTGCTACCGAACTTCTGTAAGGTAAAAATCTTGATTTGTTATAATGCTCGTTATAGATCTTATTATTATTATTATTATTATTATTATTATTATTATTATTATTATTATATATAATAGGATTATGATTAATTGTTTGGTTTAAATCAAAAACACGTCGAGGTTCTGCTCGATTAATTTTTGGGAAACAAACAATTATAAGCAGATATTCTGCTCAATTATTTTCTAGGAAACTTAAGAAATATAAGTCGAGGTTTTGCCCGACTTAAAACCTGAAAACCTCACTATTATAAACAGAAACTCTGTCCATTTTTATACTTGAAAATACACCACTTACAATTTTACAAGTTGAAACTCTGCCTGTTTTAAATCCTGAAAATAGACGTTTTGTACTTCTGTAAGCCAAAATACTGCCCAAATATTTTCCAAAATATAAACAAGCGTAAGCCGTTGTAATGCCAAAATTTCTTGAAACACTCGACATTACAGCAATTTCTACTCTTTTCACAACTCCAAATCCACATCAAGAACACATAAATCAAGAAATCATAGAACAAATGTTCTAAAATCCAAATATATTCCATAAATTGTTGTAGGAACCATATAGGATTTCCTATTAGCTAAACATCAAGATCATCATCATCATCATATAACTGTAAGATCATAGCCCCCGTTCTCTCTCTAAACTTGTACCAAAACTCAAGGTGGAACATGTAGATACATTTTTAAAACATATTTTGTCAACTATTTTAAAATCATATATCAGTATCATCAGGAAAATCATGATAAACATTTATCAAGCAAATCATTTATCAAATCATTAAAACAAGTTGATCACTTGGGAACTTTGGTTATGTGGAGGCTATTTGAGGACATTCTTATGTAAATATCATTAACTTGTTATCAAGTCCTTGGTAGTACTGGTATGATCATATGCAGGAAAACAAGTATAATTATCATAATCGATCCAACCGTGGGTTGGAACTCATCATATGAAAAAAGAATCATTTACTGACAATCATTTATCATTAGGTTTGATCTTTGCATGCTCAATTAGATTAAATTTCAAAGTACCTGTTTGATCACTTGTTGTTAGTACATGTTTGTAATAGATTGTTTATCACAAATATGTAAATTATAGAAAAGTTAGTTGAGGTTTGGCTGAGGTTCGTCTGGCCCACGAACCTTAGCAGGTTCGGCGAACCTAGTCCTTTTGATGTAAAGGTTCGTCCAGCGAACCTCAAGGTTCTGCTAGGTTAGGTTCGTCTGACAGTTTGTATATATTGGAGGTTTGTCTAGTTTTGTCATAACTTTTGAAAAAAAAACCTCTGAGTGATTCTCTTTGTGTGAGAAAGAACTGTGTGTTCTTATATTTTATTGTAATAAGTTGATCTTGATTAATGAAATTGAGATTATATAAATGTTTGTTTCTTCTTTGATTCATATAGATCAAATATAGATTTCGCATATATTTGATTGTTAATAGGATTCCGTTGGACGATCGAGAGCAATTCTACAGTGGTATCAGAGCCATTGGTGGAGTTCTATACAAGATTTTCAAATATTTACAAGCATTTGGAGTTAAGAAGATCAAGAAATGGATTGAAATTCAAGTTTTCTTTGTGTTTGATTGCTGAATTGAGGGTAATATCATCATCTATTGCTTTGAAACATTACAATTCAGAGATTTGTAGTGTAAATTGGTGATTTTTGAAGAATTCTCTTCAAATTTGGAAGGTTTTCTCTCCAAATTTTTGAATTTTGAAGAACAGGTTCGTGAGCCGAACCTGTGATTGGCTGAAGCAAGAGGTTCCCTGTTAAAGGGATTTTTCTGAGGTTCGTATAGAGTTTTTGAAGAGGTTCATTTCAAGGTTTGTCTACTACAGAGGTTCGTCTGAATGAGGTTCGCTTGACTAACGTTCATTGGTCAAAGTATTGTTTAATAGGTTCGTTGTTTAAGGTTTGTCTCAAGGCTCGTGAGATCAGGTGTGTCTCAAGGTTCGTTGGCTCAGGTTCGGTTGAAAAGGTTCGTGAGATCAGGTTTGTCTCAAGGTTCGTTGCATCAGGTTCGTGAACTGAGGTTCGTGAATATCAAGATTTGGAGAAGGTTCGTTTGTTGATTAGGTTAGTGAGTTGAATTTTTCGTCAAGAGGTTCGCTGATTAAAAATTAAAAACCATGGATGAGATGTTTGCTGCTGTAGCTAGTCAAAATTCTAAGATACATAGCATTTTGATTAGTGAAACTGAAGCTGGAAGTACGAACAAAGTTCCAAAATTACTTGATTTGACAGACTATGAGAACTGGAAAGGAAGATCTGAGACACATCTCAATGGAACTGACACTAATCTGTGGGAAAGAATTTTGTCACCTTATGAAAGACCTAAGGTTGTGGGAACTGATTTGGATCAAACCCTTGAAAGATTGGATGTTGATCAGAGAAAGAAATATGATTCTGAGAAGAAAGCTTACTGGATACTAAGCCAAGCAATTCCTAATCAGATACTTCATCAATTTGATGAACACATAACCTCATATGGTTTGTGGAATGCTTTGAAAGCTAGAATTGAGGGAAACACTAAGCTGAAGAAGATGAAAGCTACTGATATACACAAAGAGTTTGAGAAATTCAATTTTATTGGCAATGAGAGTCTTGAAGCCTTAATAACCACATGTAGGCATTTGTTGAGTGTGGAATTGAATATACCGAAGAGGAGAAGATAGATTGTTTTGCAGATGCGTTTCCTAAAAAGTGGAATTCATTGGTGCTAATTTTAAGAGAAAATTTACCTGGAATGGCATTGGTAGAGTTTATTCAAAAACTAGAAGAACAGGAAATGAAGGATAAGAGAAAAGCAAGAAGAGTGAATGTTACTCAAGATCCTTCTCTATACGGTGCATCTTTTGTTACACCTCCTGTCTCTTCTGCAAAGATTCAGACATCATTTGTTTCTAGTACTTCTGATAGTACTTCTGCATCTTTTGCATCTGCTAGTTCTACTTCATCTTATTCGGTGAATGCCAAGAAATCTGATTCTACAACAACTCTTGTTCAGCTGAATACAACAAATCTGGGAAAAGTAACTGTGGAAGCTGTTTGGGATCATATGTCAATTTTATCATGTGTAGTCAGTGCTTATGATGAACAAATAGCAGGAAATATTGGAAACTCAAATCTTACTTTTGAAGATTATGAGCAAATTGATGATGATGATGAGATGGAGTTGATTGACACTCAATGGGCATTGGCAAGTGCAATCAGGAGAATCAATAGATATGAAAAGAAAACGGGAAAGAAATTCACTTTTGATCGAAACACCAAGTTCAGATTTAATCCAAAGGCCACGCAATGTTACAATTGTGGTGAGTTGGGCCATTTTTCTAGAGAGTGCAAAAATCCTAAGAAGCAAGGAAATTTAAATCCTTTCAAGTTAAAAGAAACTTATCAGAAGAAGAAAGAAAAGCCTGAAGAGTCATCAAAAGCTTTAGTTGGTCAAGCTAATGAAGGATATGATTGGGGAAAGCAGTATGATGAGTCAATGGGTGCATTCATGGCTTCTTTGGATGAAGACACAAGCAAAGGCAAAGAAAAGGTTGATGAGGTAAATGAGGATCTTTTAGAGATCATTGATAAGTTGAAAGAAATGAATGCCTAGTTGACTGCTGAACTGGTAGAGTGAACTGAAGCTAACAAGAAGTTAATTTCAAGAGAAAAAGCTTTTGATAAAAAGATAATTGATTTAGGCAAAGAAAATGAAGAGTTAAAAATCACAGTGTTACGAAATAATCATGCAGTTTCTATGCATCTCGAATCAGAGCAAAAGCTGAAAGTTGAGTTATCAGCAGCAAGAGCAGAAGCAGAAATGAACAACAGCAAGCTGGAGAATTATCAGAATTCTCAGTATGTCATTGATTATTTTGCTGGCATGCAAAGATCATCCAATTATACTACCGGCTTGGGTTTTCATTCTGTACCACCTCCTTCCAGATATGTGTCTAGACCATAAATTGATTCGAATTTGGAAGTTCATCCTGTTTCTTTGAATGAACGTGTGTCTGAACAAGTGGTTGAAAATGCTGGAGGTTTGTCATCTGATGAAAAAATGTCTCTTGATAGTGATGCTCCTATCATTGAAGACATCACTGAATCAAAATATTCATCTGATATTTTGAGACAGAATGGTTATCAAGTTAAAACTGTTGAAACAAAGAGTTTGAAGTCTCAGAAGTCAAAGACTGAGATGAAACCAGTTGAGAAAGTGGTGATTAAACCCAATCTAGTTTCTAAACCAGTGATGAAAGTCAAAACAACCACTACTCTCAACCCGATTGTGTATGTAAAGTCATCTACTACACATCAAGGAGAGTCTAGTGGCATTTTTTAAAAGCAAAATGTGATTTCTAAAAAGGTTGAAAAAGTGGATTTGTTCTTTGATAAGTTTGGGGTTGGAAATAAAGGCAAATCAAAGATTTTTCAAAATCAAGCAAGTAATTCAAAGATAAAATCAACTGGTTTGAAAAATAGATTCTCATCTGCAAAGGTTGTTTCTAAACCTTTCAGTTTATCGAAGTATTATGATGAACCAAAACCAAAGAATCATTTGCAAAGAAAATGTTACAGATGTGGTAGATTTGGTCATTTGATTGCTGATTGTGATTTGGATGTCAGTTCTACTGATTGTAGCAGCTTTAGGTCTTTTACACTAAGAGAAACATGAAAGTGTTTTACTTGTTGTGGAAAAGGACATATTTCTGCTATTTGTCCAAACAATAAAATCAGGAAGAGTTCGGATGATGAGAGCTGGGTGAGTAAGTCAAGTGGAAGTCCTAGGAAAGTTAAACCTAGTGAAGATGAAATGTGAGTTCTCAGAAAGTTTGATCCTGATTATGTTTGGGTAAAAGAAGAAAATAATCAGAAGAAAAGAGTTTTTGATAACAAAAGGAATGTGAAAAAGCTTGTGAAAATGGTGACATCATATGATGATGATTTTTTTTGACAAATTTTCTTCAAAATCATTTTCAAAACAAAATGGTAATTCAAAATCATTTTGGAAATTAAAAAACAGGTCAGGTGATCAAATTTCTGGGAAAGAAGATGGAAACAGTGATGAGGGGTCTTCAAGTAGATCATCATAACACAATGGCAGGGGTCCATTCAGGGAGACTCGACGCCGAAATGGCGAGGGTCATCCCTTTTGATACTGATAAAATTTTAATTTATTGTGCAGGTGGCATCCATGGGCCATATCAATAGTCGTTGGATTGTTGATAGTAGATGTTCCCGGCTCATGACTAGAGAGTTGAATCTGTTGAGAGATTTTAAATCAATAAAAGGCAGTTATGTGAACTTTGCAGGAGACAAAGGAGGCCAAAATACTAGGTTAGGTTGTTTGACGAATGGAAAGATTTCATTTGATAATGTTAATTTCTGCAAAGAATTAACTGACAATTTGTTGAGTGTTTCACAGATTTGTGACAAAGGATACAAAGTAATGTTCGACAAAGAAAGGTGTTATGTACTTAAGCAAGGATTTCAGATTCCTGAGGAGTGGATTCTTATGACTACTGATCGGAGCAAGGATTTAAATGTGCTTGATATGGTGAAGGCAGAGACAGTGAATAATGTGGAGACCTGTCTGGTGTATAAGGCAACTGAGCAAGATACACGTTCTTGGCACAGACGGATGGGGCATATTCATATCAGGAAGATGAATTATCTTATGCACAATCATTTAGTTGAGGGTGTACCGGTTAAGCTCTTTAAACTTCCAGATGTGTGTGTGTCGTGTAAAAAGGGTAAACAGAAAAGGAAGTCTCACAAAACAAAGAAAGTATTTTCTATTGATATGCCACTTGAACTTCTTCACATGGATTTGTTTGGACCTATCAATGTGAAAAGTATAGGTGGTGACTCATATTGTTTTGTGGTGATGGATGACTTTTCTAGATTTTCATGGGTCATGTCTTTAAAGCATAAATCAGATACTTATGAAAATTTTGTGTTGCTGATTAATAGACTGGAGACATTGTATAAGTTGAGAGTAAGACGCGTAAGATCAGATAATGGAACTGAGTTTATGAATTATCAAATGGAGGAATTTTGCAATTCCAAAGGCTTTCAGCAGCAATTTAGTGCACCGTATGAACCTTAGATGAATGGTGTAGCTGAAAGAAAGAACGGAACGTTGATTGAGTCTGCAAGAACAATGCTAGCTGATTCTAATCTCCCCATTACATTTTGGAGTGAAGCTGTGGCTACAGCTTGTTTTACTCTTAATAGAGTTTTGATTGTTAAAAGACACAATAAAACATGCTATGAATTGCTTCAGAATCGAAAGCCTAATTTGGAACACTTGGAACCTTTTGGGGCTCCTTGTACCATGCTAAAGAAAGATTCAAAATTCAATTCTAATGTTGAAGAGGGTTTCTTTCTTGGCTACAGTCTTCCTAACAAACGTGTATTTAATAAACGTACGGGTGTTGTGGAATTATGGTATCATGTGGATGTTCAAAGACATACACCTATACCTAATGGAAAAGGACCAGATTGGCTTTTTGATTATAACAAACTTTTTGAGTCTTTTAATATGTCTCCAAGTGTTTCTGATGATGAAATAACCTTACAACTGTTATATGATTTGCAGAATTCTGAGGATTAAGGTATTTCTCAACATTCTGAAAATGATAATACTAATCCACATGAGGAAGGCATTTCAGAAGTAATTAATGATGATTGGTCATCTGATGATGATCAGGATGTTTTTGAAGATGCTATTTCTCACGATCAATCCACTGATCAGAATATTACAAATTTGGATCATAATGTGGGTGTCCCGCAAGTGCCTGTTACAAGAGTTCATGTAAATCATCCTGTTGATCAGATCATAGGAAATCTATCTGCTGGAGTACAAACACGAAATCAAGTCACTAATGAGGAGAGTTTGTATGTTGAGTTAGAGAGAAATCATGGTAGTCAAGAGCTCTAGATGCATTCGGTATTTATTTCTCAGATAGAGCCAAAGACTGTAACTGAAGCATTGCGAGACCTGCCTGGGTGGAGGCGATGTAAGAAGAGTTAAATCAGTTTCAGAAGTTGGGTGTTTGGCATCTAGTTGATTTGCCAAAAGGCGAGAAGAAGATTGGCACTAGATGGGTGTTAAGATGCAAACGAGATGATCGAGGCGTAATTGTTTGCAACAAAGCTCGTTTAGTGGTTCAAGGTTTCAAACAAGTTGAAGGAATTGATTATGATGAAGTGTTTGCACCTGTTGCGCGGCTAGAAGCAATTAGACTTTTTCTTGCTTTTGCTGCTCACAAGAAATTCAAAGTTTTTCAATTGGATGTCAAGTCTGCATTTCTGTATGGTTCCTTGAAAGAAACAGTGTATGTTTGTCAGCCACCCTGCTTTGAGGATCCTATCCATCGGGATCAGGTTTGCCTATTGGACAAAGCACTGTATGGTCTTCATCAGGCTCCGCGTGCCTGGTATGAGACATTATCGACTCACCTTATTGAACACGGGTTCAATAGGGGTCAGATTGACAAAACTTTGTTTTATCGGGAAAAGGGCAAGGGTATTATTCTTGTTCAGATCTATGTAGATGATATTATCTTTGGATCTACCGATGAACAAATGTGTTTGGAGTTTAAAGAGGTGATGATTAATCTTACAAAATGTTTCTTGAACAAAAGTTAAATTACTAGTTTTGATCATGTGTTTAATTTTCAAAAGAAATTCTAAATTTGTTTTTTCTTTTGTTTTAGTTTAAAGCTGAAACATTCTTTGCGTATACTTACGTATCGACCTGATTGTTATAACTTTAAATGATTCAAGTTTATTTTCTTGTTTTTGATTAAGATTTGGACAATCTTTGCGTATATGAGAATATCGATCTGATTGTTAAATGCTTAATCTTAAATTATTGTTTCGTTCATTTTCTGGATCATCTGAGCATATGAAAGTATCAACCTTGATTCCAAGATTTTGAACAATTTCAATTTGTTTTACATTTTATTATTTTTCAAAAGAAATTCTATTTTGTTTTTGCATGATCAAGCTAGTTAAAATTGAAGTTATTTGTTTCAAGAACATTATTGTTTGTTTAGTTATTCACAAAACGGGGATGTATTCAAGTAAATGGAAAACATAAGGTATTTGATGATTTTGTTTTCAGTTGATATCTTATCCGAGTAATTAAACTTAAAGAGGTTATATACGGACAATCATCTTGGAATTGTAATTTGCTGATAAATAAATTCATTAATTCAATGAGGTGCGTTGATAATTGTAATACAATATGATATCACGTCTGGATCTTTCTCAAACAAAAATATGTGATTGTTTTGTTAGTTTATATTTCATAGATAGAGTTGTTAAATTTGTAGTGTGTTTGTTCTAAAATTTGAAAAATACAAAAAGATTTTTGCTTTTATCTGATGTTAAATCAATAATTTTTGATTATTTGTTTTGATTTTGAAACATTAAACATTGGTTTGTTTGAAATTTTAAATAAAATTGAATTTCAAAAGGTTTGCTTGGAGGTTCGTTTGAATGGTTTGTGAGTAGGTTCGTTGAACAGGTTCGTTCAATTGATTTGCTTCAAGGTTCGTTCAACAGGTTTGTTCACAGGTTCGCCTGAGAGGTTTGTTCACAGGTTCGTCTGAGAGGTTTGTTGACAAGTTTGGTCAACAGGTTGGTCAAAGGTTCGTGGATAAGGTTTGTCAACAGGTTCGTATAAGTAGAGGTTCGTGTGTAAGACGTTCATCACTTTCATCTGACCACGTTCACGAACCTGTTCTTCTTGGATTTTGATTTGTTGATTTTGGATCTCAGATAGTGTATTTCTTATATAATCAGATTCGGAATTGTCTTGTGATCATAAATAGGTAAAAATATTGAAGATTGACCAGCTAAATTAGGAGATATGTTTATTTTAGGATAGGTTTAGTCGAACCTGTTGTGTTGTGTTAAAACCTGTTTAAATCTAAGTTCTGGACAAAATGTTTTCATTAATATTGTTCATATGTTAATGGTGAACCTCTGGATATCAATTTTTTGATCTAATTCATGGATTTGAAAATTTGATTGTAAAACTGGATTAGGTTCGTAGAATGAGTACAGGTTCGCTGGAATCTCTAAGGTTCGTTTGAACTTTATAGGTTCAGGCCGAACCTCTGTATATTTGTGAACAGAACCTTTGATGGTCAAGGTTCGTTTGACCAGAAGGTTCGTTTAATGTCAAGGTTCGTCCAGAAAAAGGTTCGTTAGATTTAACAGGTTGGTCTGATCTAGAGGTTCGTCTAAGCTTAGGTTCGGCACAGGTGGTTCGCTGGTTTCAACACTTAGGATTTTTTAATTTTTAATTTTTTAGTTTTGTTATTTTGTTTTAATTTTGTGTTTTTCTGATTGTAGAAATGGCGAATCTTACATTCGGAGATAAACATAATCTCTGTGCATATCTGGATCCTACGACGAAGAATGGCAAAGATTTCCGAATGATGATCGAGCTTTTGAGAAGATCAAGAATTTATCATGCCGTATCAAACTCCTGTTAGATTTACAGATCTCATGTTCAAAGCTTCTGGTATTCAGCAAGGTTAATTACTGTTGATGAAGACTATGTTATTGAGGTGAATGTGCTTGGTCAAGCCATTCGAGTTACTGAAGCAGATATAAGAAGGGTTCTACAGTTCGGTGGAGAACCTGCTGGAATAACACTCATTCCAGAAAGATGTATCAAGGGTTGTTTCTTGAGGATTCGTTATTTTGGAGTCTATAGTGAGCACTTTATCAAGAAGGGAAAGCTTCCTTTGCAATATAAGTTGCTGGCTCATGTTGTCACACCCCGGGCCGGCGGGAACGGATCGGGATTTCCCGTCGGGCGGAAGGTTCCCGGGGTGCGATATCTTGAATGATAATCGAATTGATCAGATTGTTTGCATAAGACATGATGTATAATTGAGAAATGTAAACATGACAATGATATAGAATTACAAAGTTAAATTACATTGTACATCATAATTTAACTAAGTAAATCTAATCAAAAAGAATCAATGAGTTTATATCTTGAACTGTACAAGATATACAAAAATGATTCACTGTTTTGTCATTCCAAAAGTATGCAATCAAAAGTAAGCTAGGTCTTCTAAGAGTCCACTAGCTTAGCACTTGCACATATGTATCTACACCTGTTCGTCACATGAGAAAACATGCAATTTAAACAAAGTCAACACTAAATTGGTGAGTTCATAAGTTTAGTAATTGAAATCATTGAATTGATCATACACACATTCACAATGCCATACTTGTTACTTGTAATACTTGATTCACCTGTTCCACCCAATGGCCTCTCCTTAGTTATATGTACAAGTAGTGTATCACCTGATTAAGTATGCTTATATATAGGGAATCACGAAAGGGTCAAGCCCAGAAGCTATCCCACCACATACTCAGTCAAGTTCCACACCACTTGCGATACAACTAAAGATATCCATTTCCCGTTTGTTCAACGTGTCTGATATGTATTCTTCTGTTGTATCAATTATAGAATAATATAGTGTAAGGGGTTTAGTTACCAAACCAAAGTATTGATAAACCCTCCATGTATTAAGGGATTTAGATTAATGTAACCTGTTCCTTGTATTATTCTATATTAGGGGGGGGGGTTAACTGTTGTTACACTTTTAAATATGAAGTGTGTTAGTTAACCGCTTGCAATTTGTTCTTGAACCATAGTGCATAGGGCCTAAAAGGAATCCATTGAAATCCTCACGTAATCAGATTTCAATGCACCCGATTTACCCCTACCACTTTGTATGTCTAGTGTCCTCAACGAAATCTATTACTAGTAGTGTAACATGAGAGCAGATCACTTTCTCAACCTACTAGTCAATAGGATTTCCGCTGGATTAATTACTTATCACTGCAGATTAATATCACCATGTGTCGCTTTCTAGAACCTGACTTGAAGTCGCCCTGTCACCGTTCATACGTTACCGGCCAATGAATCAATACGATCAACATACTAGCCCTACAAGCTAGAGGTTTGTCAAACCTATGGTACCACTATGCTATCGTCGGTTTAGTCACGTCAAACTAACTGGTCAGCGAATTAAAGGGGCTTACATGTTCAACTTGTACAATTGGCACATGATTGAAGTGATATAATACAACAGGTCAATAGTAACTAATTGTAATTGTGTTCATCTGTATCCACGTTCTCATTGTCATCTATTCATCGTGTTATTAACAAGGTTAAATAAGAACTTGCCTTATTAAATTATGTTAATTATTTGAGTGAATGATGTTGTTATCATGAAGTTACGTTATCATGATTATCATTCCATGTTCCTTGTTCTCTTGTAATATGTGTTGAGTTGTAAAGTTAAGTGTTATAAGAACTAGTCTTATTACACTTACTTAACTCTTGTATCGAATGATGTACTAAAGATATATTATCTTTATATCATTCTTGTGTTTTGTTCTTTGCAACCATGTTCATCAGCATTCATCTCCATGTTTGTTCTTGTAAGAATAACTAAAAGTCGTAAGATCAAATCTTGCAATTATGTTACTCTAATGGGTTGATGATTTATGAAATTATATTATCATAGTCATCTGAGTAATTTCTGTCATATCATGATCATACAAGCATGCATACAATGATAAATGATAATAATTCTATAGATATTATCCAATCAAAGTATAAGCAATATGTTAAACATTAAACTTTTAAATAAATAAAAGTTAAGCATGTTTCTCAGCCCCGAGAGTTTAAAATTAGTAAAGATTAAAGAAAAGGGGCATATGAACTCACCTTGTAGTAGTTGGGGTTGACTTAGCTTAAATAAGAGATGCACGCGCTCTTTGTTGTATTCGTTGTTGTAATCACGATCCTGTATTGATTTCACGTTGTTGAAATTTATAAGTATGAGTTGTAGAGATTTATGTGTGTACGTGTTAGCCATAAAATTGGCTAACACCCGTAGGTCTCGGTTGTCATTCGGCCCATAGTTTATTTGTTACAGTATACACTCATACTTGACTAATTTAGGTCATTAATATAACATGTCTTTATATTGTATGTTTAGCTTGACTTGTAACCGTATTAAGTTCTGAAAAGGTGAAATTCCTTATAGTTTTCTAAGTATGACACTTAGGCTTTTATATTAAAGTCTTGCACATTGCCTTTGTATTATTTTGATTGATCATCCATTTAACGCTTTATGATGTAAGGTTTTCTCCATGTTACAAGCTTTAGTTATATGGGCTGAATTAAGTCATGGGCCACAGTAATGTGTCATGGGTCCAAGCACTCTCAGTGGGCCAAGTCATGGAATGTGGGCCTTGGGCCGAAATAAGAAGTTTGGGCCCAATAGGCCAATGGGGCCGATTGAGTATGTCTGGGCCGGGTAATTGGGCGGAGTCAAATGAAATGCTACTGGGCCTAAGGATAATCTGTTGGGCCAGGCTGCTATGTTTCGTTCCACTATTGGGCCCAGGAAATTTAGATGGGCCGAATGTAAGGCTGTTGGGCCTGCACAAGAGCGAACTGATCGAATGGCATTAGGTGGCCGACTGAGGTGGGGTGTCCGATTGAAATGGCTAAGCACTGGCCTGATTCGTTGAATGAAGGTGAGAGCATAAGGCTTGGGCGAATGTGGTGATCGAATGAAGGGGGTTGGCCGAGAGAATGAGGATGGCGGCCGAATGTCAGGAACCCACGAATGAAGAGCGAATAGTATGGCTGGCGAATGGCCTTGAGCGAATGGACCAAGGAGTATGAACTCCTTCGGCTGAACCACAAGGCTGTCCCATTCGGTGTCTCAGTCGGTGTCCCATTCTGCCACCAGCCATTCGGCGGTCTGGTGGCTTCCTTGGCCGCGGCTGACTTTGCCCTAAGTCATCCCCATTCCACGACTCAAGGTGCTTTGATGGAGTAGTAGGTTAACACTGGTTCTTGTGGTTATAGGAGTAGGATATAAGGGGGTTTTGGCCGGCTAGAGTTTATGTGTGAACCAAAGGGAGAAAACCCTAAAAATCGCTACTTTGATCTTGACTTTACCTCGATCTTAGTCGTTTTCAGGGCAGATCCTTTGTACTTTCGGGTAGAGGATGATGAGAGCTTCGTGTGGGTTCAAAAATGGAGTGATTTGGTGAAGTAATGAGAGAGATATGAGAGAAAGAAGTTTGAAAATGGAGATGGGGGCTCAAATCCGGAAATTAGGGTTTTGGTGGAGAAGGAGAAGTGAAAATGAGAGGGAATGCCCTCATTTAGGGTATTTATACCCCGAGGGTGTTCGGGTTTGTTTTTGTTGCTCGGTTCGCGTTTTCGTTTCGTTTCCGGAAAATTACGCGTAATTTAAATGAAATAAATAAAAGAAGCTAATTTAATTTAATTTGATGAGTTTCAAAATTGTAAAATGTTAATTATTTTATTTTATTAAATTATTTTCGTTCGTGTCGTATTTTCGTTTTCGTTTCGTCAGATCGCGTCACCATCGCGCGCATTCGTTCGAATCGTCACCCGAACGAACACGACGATGGTTTTTTGCTTTCTGACTTTTGTTTTCTACTTTTCAGTCATTATTTCAGAACTCTAAACTCACAGATATGTTTGTGTGAATTGTCACTCACGCAAACATACTGTCAGTTCGTTATTCTGAAATAACACTGCTTTTGTGTTTGAATTGTGTTTCCTCACTGACGGACTCAACTAAACTTCATATTTTTACATTGTTTTCTTTCTGATTTGTCGGCCATCTGATTCCTGTCATCTGGGGATATCAGATCGCAACCGACTTGTACTTGTCGTTTACTTGAACTTCGTTGTATCTCTTGATTAGTTGTATTATTTGTACTTAGGTTTTCACCTAAATACTAACAACTATTTTTCATCGTGCGTGTTGTACTTACAGTATTTAAGTTTTCACTCAAATACATACAACTGTTTACTGTATTTTGAATTCTGTTAATACAATAACTGTTCATGTACATGTATTTACACATAGTATAAAGTGAAAGTACGCATACCGTACGGACTTACCGGACGATCTGGCACTTGATGTTACAGTCTCCCCTTGTTAAAGAAATTTCGTCCCGAAATTTAAGCATCAAAGTCGGGCTTCAATTCTCGAACAGGTGGGGATACTTTGCTTTCATGTTGTCCTCGCGCTCACAGGTAAACTCTGGTCCACGCTTGGAGTTCCATCGAACCTTTACAATAGGGATATGGCTTCGTTTCAGTCTCTTGACTTCACGTTCCATAATCTCTACAGGTTCTTCAATGAAATGTAACTGTTCATCAACTTGTATTTCTTCCAATGGTATAATCAATGATCCGTCAGCTAGACACCTCTTGAGGTTTGATACATGAAAAACATCGTGTACTCTGCTGAGTTCATCAGGAAGTCTGAGTCTGTATGCCACAGGACCTATGCGTTGAGTAATCTCAAACGGTCCGACATACCGAGGTGCTAGTTTGCCCTTAGCCCCAAAACGAACTACGCCTTTCCATGGGGACACTTTCAACATAACTCGGTCACCCACATCGAATTCCAAAGGCTTGCGCCGTTTGTCTGCGTAACTCTTTTGGCGGCTACGTGTTGCTTGTAATCGTTGTTGTATCTGGGCAATCTTATCAGTAGTTTCCTGAATAAGTTCAGGCCCAGTTATTCTGTTGTCTCCCACTTCGGTCCAACAAATTGGAGACCGACATTTTCTACCATAGAGTGCTTCAAACGGAGCACATCCAATGCTGCTGTGGTAGCTATTGTTGTAGGAGAACTCAATGAGAGGTAGGTGTGTGTCCCAACTTCCACCGAAGTCTAGGATGCATGTTCTCAACATATCCTCTAGGGTTTGAATGGTGCGCTCGCTTTGTCCATCCGTTTGTGGATGATAAGCAGTGCTCAAGTTAACACTTGTCCCTAAGGATTGTTGCAAAGATTGCCAGAACCGCGAAGTAAATCAACTGTCCCGGTCTGAAATGATAGACAATGGCACTCCGTGCCTTACCACTATTTCATCAATGTATAGTCTTGCTAGTTTTTCCATCTTGTACGTTTCTCTGATCGGCAAGAAATGAGCGGACTTAAATCGATCAATGATGACCCAAATAGAATCATATCCGCTGGAAGTGCGGGGTAGCTTGGTAATGAAATCCATAGCTATTTGTTCCCACTTCCATTGTGGTATCTCCGGTTGTTCCAGCAAACCCGAAGGTTTCTGGTGTTCTGCTTTGACTTTGGCACATGTAATACATTTGCCAACATAAGTGGCAATGTCTTTCTTCATACCCGGCCACCAATAAAATGACCTAATCTTGGTACATCTTATCGGCACTAGGATGAACTGAGTAACGTGTCTTGTGTGCCTCGTCAAGTATAAGTGTTCGAAGTTCATCTACTGCTGGAATCCAAACACGATCCAGGTAATAGATAACTCCGTCTTGTTTTGTCTTGAAATGTTTCTTGGCTCCACAATCGAGCTCGCGTTTCAGATTGTCTCTTGCCAATGACTCTTGTTGCGCTTGTAGAATATGATCTCTCAGACTTGTTTGCACAGTCATTCCCATCGCGCGAACACGTAAGGGTTTGACTCTTTCCTTCCGGCTCAAAGCATCTGCAACAACATTTGCTTTGCCCGGGTGGTATTTGATCACACAATCGTAATCGTTCAGGAGCTCAACCCAACGTCTCTGTCTCATGTTAAGCTCCTTCTGATCAAATATGTGTTGTAAACTCTTGTGATCTGTGAAGATAGTGCATTTGGTACCATACAGGTAATGTCTCCAAATCTTTAAAGCAAAGACAACAGCTCCCAGTTCAAGGTCATGTGTTGTGTAATTCTTCTCGTGTATCTTCAGTTGTCTTGAGGCATAAGCAATGACTTTGTCTCGTTGCATCAAAACACATCCGAGTCCCTGATGGGAAGCATCACAATAAACTACAAAGTCATCATTGCCTTCTGGGAGTGTTAAAATTGGAGCATTGCACAATCTTTGTTTTAGTGTCTGGAATGACTCCTCTTGTTTCTGGGTCCACACAAAAGGTTCAGACTTCTGTGTGAGCTTGGTGAGAGGCAAGGCTATCTTAGAGAAATTCGAGATGAATCTCCCGTAGTAACCGGCCAATCCCAAGAATGATCGGATCTCTGTCGGTGTTGTAGGCACATCCCAGTTCTTGATTGCTTCAATCTTGGCAGGATCCACGTGAATACCATCACTGTTAATCACATGACCCAAGAACTGAACTTCTCTTAACCAGAATTCACACTTGGAGAATTTGGCATAGAGTCGTTCTTCTCTCAGAAGTTCCAAGACTGTCTTGAGATGTTGTTCGTGTTCCCTCTCGTTCTTCGAATAAATCAGTATATCGTCAATAAAGACAATAACGAACTGATCTAAGTACGGCTTGCACACCCGGTTCATCAAATCCATGAACACAGCCGGTGCGTTCGTCAATCCAAATGGCATCACCATGAACTCGTAGTGACCATATCGGGTACGAAAAGCCGTCTTTGGTATGTCTTCTTCTTGTATCCGGAGCTGATGATAAGCTGAACGCAGGTCTATCTTGGAAAAGAATTGTGCTCCTTGTAACTGATCAAACAAATCATCAATCCTCGGTAACGGGTACCGATTCTTGATGGTGAGTTTGTTGAGCTCTCTGTAATCAATGCACATTCTGAACGATCCATCCTTCTTCTTAACAAACAGAACTGGAGCTCCCCACGGGGAAAAGCTCGGTCGGATGAATCCCTTGTCAAGTAGCTCTTTTAATTGGTTGGACAACTCCTGCATTTCAGATGGTGCAAGTCTGTAAGGAGACTTAGCCACAGGAGTCGCTCCCGGAATCAAATCGATCCTGAACTGCACCGATCTCTCAGGTGGCAGTCCCGGTAAATCATCCGGAAACACGTCCGCATAGTCTTTCACAACTGGTACGTCTTGAATCTTGATTGCTTTCTTGTCTTTCTCGACCACATGAGCGAGGAATGCGACACATTGTTTACTGAGGTACTTGCGAGCCTTCATGCACGATATTATCTTGACACTGCGTTTCGCTTGGTCTCCACGAATCTCCAAAATCTGATCATTCTCCACTGGAATACATAATAGCTTTTCGGAACAGATGAACTCAACTCGGTTAAGAGATAGCCAATCCATTCCGATGATGATATCGAAACTGCCCATTCCATCGGTATCAAGTCGATGGAAAATGTATGATCACCAAGTGTTAGTGGGCAATTCCTAAGTACTGTGTCAACTGTAATCTATTTGCCGTTAGCTATCTCAATAGTATAAGGGGAGTCTAAAGCTTCCTCAACATGTTTAAGATGGCTAGCAAAATCGGATGAGATAAAACTCTGATCCGCACCAGTGTCAAATAATATGGATGCATAGAAATCAGATAGAGGAAATGTACCCGTGAACACATTCGGGTCCTGTCAAGCAGCAGCTGCTCCAATCTGAAAGGCTCTTCCCCTTGGTGCTTGAGCCCTTTGTTGATTTTTCTTGGGACAATCCCGAGAAAAGTGTCCAGGTTCGCCACAGTTGTAGCAGGTACTGTGATCGGCAGCAGTAGTGGTAGCTGCATTGTTGTTTCTGTTTGGAGCTCCCGTGCTCCTGCAGCGATTTGCCCAATGGCCAAACTTTCCACATTTTGTGCACTGTATGCACTGAGTGTTTGGCGCGTGATGATACTGACAAGTATTGCACAAAGGTGCAGTGCCAGTGTAGGGCTTTCTGACTTGCAGTGGTGGTGGTTGGTTAAGCATTGGGGCTTGAGTGGTAGCAACAAAGTTTCTAGCCACCTTTTGCTTCTTCGCCGGCCTTTTATCCGGCTTCCTTGAGGTTCCAGTTTTGGTTGAGTCAGCCTCTTTCTTGAATGCTCCAGAGGCAACCATCATGTCTGTCAAAGATGCTGACAGAGTAACAGCTAACTCCATAGTAGTGGGGTGGGCAGAAATCACATGCCCCCGGATGCTGGGCGGTAATCCACCAATATACCGCTCTATCCTCTTCTCTAGTGTTGGCACCACGTCAGGTGCCAAAGTGGCTAACTCATGAAATCTTGTGGTGTAGGCCAGATGCCCAGAGCCAACCATGACTAGGTTGAGTAATTCAGTCTCAACCTTCTTCAGTTCATTCCTTGGGCAAAACTCTGCCCGCATCATAGCTTTAAAGTCATCCCAAGGCATAGCCTAGGCCTCATCTCGACCTCTGATAGCAACTTGAGCGTTCCACCAAGTTAACGCTCGCTTGTGAAATGATCCCGCAGCATACTTGACTCTGTTTTGTTCAGGACACCCACTGATGTCAAGGGTGGTTCCATCTTTTCGATCCACTGGATCAATCCGACTGCACCCTCACTGCCACTGAAGCTGGGTGGCTTGCAACGTACAAAGTTCTTGTAGGCGTAGTCCTGTTGCTGTCGGGTGTTACCACTGCCTTCTCCAGTTGAGTTGGCAGCGTTGTTGCTGTTGTTACTGTTGATCCGGTTCATCATCTCGGGAATTACATCCCTTAGTTGGCTAGTCAGAAGAGTGGCCAATGCCATAGTAGCAGGGTCCAACAGAAAAGCCGGTGGTGGCGGAGGTGGAGGTGGTTGTGTAGGAGAGTCTGTAGGTGAAGGTGTAGATGAGTGTGGAGCTGAACCTTGAGTCAGCGGTAATAGAGGTGGTTGTCTTCTCGGCGGCATTCTTATCATAACCGAAAGGAAATCGGTTAGTGCAGTGATCAGAAGTAGAAGACACATTCAAATAGAATCCTATATCACATGATCTCTATATGAGGGTTCCTAGGTTATAGTCTAGGCCAAACCGTTCAAGTATTATGACCTATATTTCTCTATAACCATGGCTCTGATACCAATCTGTCACACCCCGGGCCGGCGGGAACGGATCGGGTTTTCCCGTCGGGCGGAAGGTTCCCGGGGCGCGATATCTTGAATGATAATCGAATTGATCAGATTGTTTGCATAGCACATGATGTATAATTGAGAAATGTAAACATGACAATGATATAGAATTACAAAGTTAAATTACATTGTACATCATAATTTAACTAAGTAAATCTAATCAAAAAGAATCAATGAGTTTATATCTTGAACTGTACAAGATATACAAAAATGATTCACTGTTTTGTCATTCCAAAAGTATGCAATCAAAAGTAAGCTAGGTCTTCTAAGAGTCCACTAGTTTAGCACTTGCACATATGTATCTACACCTGTTCCTCACTGAGAAAACATGCAATTTAAACAAAGTCAACACTAGGTTGGTGAGTTCATAAGTTTAGTAATTGAAATCATTGAATTGATCATACACACATTCACAATGCCATACTTGTTACTTGTAATACTTGATTCACCTGTTCCACCCAATGGCCTCTCCTTAGTTATATGTACAAGTAGTGTATCATCTAATTAAGTATGCTTATATATAGGGAATCACGAAAGGGTCAAGCCCAGAAGCTATCCCACCACATACTCAGTCAAGTTCCACACCACTTGCGATACAACTAAAGATATCCATTTCCCGTTTGTTCAACGTGTCTGATATGTATTCGTCTGTTGTATCAATTATAGAATAATATAGTGTAAGGGGTTTAGTTACCAAACCGAAGTATTGATAAACCATCCATGTATTAAGGGATTTAGATTAATGTAACCTCTTCCTTGTATTATTCTATATTTGGGGGGGGGGGGGGGTTAACTGTTGTTACACTTTTAAATATGAAGTGTGTTAGTTAACCGCTTGCAATTTGTTCTTGAACCATAGTGCATAGGGTCTAAAAGGAATCCATTGAAATCCTCACGTAATCAGATTTCAATGCACCCGATTTAACCCTACCACTTTGTATGTCTAGTGTCCTCAACGAAATCTATTACTAGTAGTGTAACATGAGAGCAGATCACTTTCTCAACCTACTAGTCAATAGGATTTCCGCTGGATTAATTACTTATCACTGCAGATTAATATCACCATGTGTCGCTTTCCAGAACCTGACTTGAAGTCGCCCTGTCACCGGTCATACGTTACCGGCCAATGAATCAATACGATCAATATACTAGCCCTACAAGCTAGAGGTTTGTCAAACCTATGGTACCACTATGCTATCGTCGGTTTAGTCACGTCAAACTAACTGGTCAGCGAATTAAAGGGGCTTACATGATCAACTTGTACAATTGGCACATGATTGAAGTGATATAATACAACAGGTCAATAGTAACTAATTGTAATTGTGTTCATCTGTATCCGCGTTCTCATTGTCATCTGTTCATCGTGTTATTAACAGGGTTAAATAAGAACTTGTCTTATTAAGTTATGTTAATTATTTGAGTGAATGATGTTGTTATCATGAAGTTACGTTATCATGATTATCATTCCATGTTCCTTGTTCTCTTGTAATATGTGTTGAGTTGTAAAGTTAAGTGTTATAAGAACTAGTCTTATTACACTTACTTAACTCCTGTATCAAATGATGTACTAAAGATATATTATCTTTATATCATTCTTGTGTTTTGTTCTTTGCAACCATGTTCATCAGCATTCATCTCCATGTTTGTTCTTGTAAGAATAACTAAAAGTTGTAAGATCAAATCTTGCAATTATGTTACTCTAATGGGTTGATGATTTATGAAATTATATTATCATAGTCATCTGAGTAATTTCTGTCATATCATGATCATACAAGCATGCATACAATGATAAATGATAATAATTCTATAGATATTATCCAATCAAAGTATAAGCAATATGTTAAACATTAAACTTTTAAATAAATAAAAGTTAAGCATGTTTCTCAGCCCTGAGAGTTTAAAATCAGTAAAGATTAAAGAAAAGGGGCATATGAACTCACCTTGTAGTAGTTGGGGTTGACTTAGCTTAAATAAGAGATGCACGTGCTCTTTGTTGTATTCGTTGTTGTAATCACGATCCTGTATTGATTTCACATTGTTGAAATTTATAAGTATGAGTTGTAGAGATTTATGTGTGTACGTGTTAGCCATAAAATTGGCTAACACCCGTAGGTCTCGGTTGTCATTCGGCCCATAGTTTATTTGTTACAGTTTACACTCATACTTGACTAATTTAGGTCATTAATATAACATGTCTTTATATTGTATGTTTAGCTTGACTTGTCACCATATTAAGTTCTGAAAAGGTGAAATTCCTTATAGTTTTCTAAGTATGACACTTAGGCTTTTATATTAAAGTCTTGCACATTGCCTTTGTATTATTTTGATTGATCATCCATTTAACACTTTATGATGTAAGGTTTTCTCCATGTTACAAGCTTTAGTTATATGGGCTGAATTAAGTCATGGGCCACAGTAATGTGTCATGGGTCCAAGCACTCTCAGTGGGCCAAGTCATGGAATGTGGGCCTTGGGCCGAAATAAGAAGTTTGGGCCCAATAGGCCAATGGGGTCGATTGAGTATGTCTGGGCCAGGTAATTTGGCCGAGTCAAATGAAATGCTACTGGGCCTAAGGATAATCTGTTGGGCCAGGCTGCTATGTTTCGTTCCACTGTTGGGCCCAGGAAATTTAGATGGGCCGAATGTAAGGCTGTTGGGCCTGCACAATAGTGAACTGATCGAATGGCATTAGGTGGCCGACTGAGGTGGGGTGTCCGATTGAAATGGCTAAGCACTGGCCTGATTCGTTGAATGAAGGTGAGAGCATAAGGCTTGGGCGAATGTGGTGATCGAATGAAGGGGGTTGGCTGAGAGAATGAGGATGGCGGCCGAATGTCAGGAACCCACGAATGAAGACCGAATAGTATGGCTGGCGAATGGCCTTGAGCGAATGGACCAAGGAGTATGAACTCCTTCGGCTGAACCACAAGGCTGTCCCATTCGGTGTCTCAGTCGGTGTCCCATTCTGCCACCAGCCATTCGGCGGTCTGGTGGCTTCCTTGGCCGCGGCTGACTTTGCCCTAAGTCATCCCCATTCCACGAATCAAGGTGCTTTGATGGAGGAGTAGGTTAACACTGGTTCTTGTGGTTATAGGAGTAGGATATAAGGGGGTTTTGGCCGGCTAGAGTTTATGTGTGAACCAAAGGGAGAAAACCCTAAAAATCGCTACTTTGATCTCGACTTTACCTCGATCTTAGTCGTTTTCAGGGCAGATCCTTTGTACTTTCGGGTAGAGGATGATGAGAACTTCGTGTAGGTTCAAAAATGGAGTGATTTGGTGAAGTAATGAGAGAGATATGAGAGAAAGAAGTTTGAAAATGGAGATGGGGGCTCAAATCCGGAAATTAGGGTTTTGGTGGAGAAGGAGAAGTGAAAATGAGAGGGAATGCCCTCATTTAGGGTATTTATACCCCGAGGGTGTTCGGGTTTGTTTTTGTTGCTCGGTTCGCGTTTTCGTTTCGTTTCCGGAAAATTACGCGTAATTTAAATGAAATAAATAAAAGAAGCTAATTTAATTTAATTTGATGAGTTTCAAAATTGTAAAATGTTAATTATTTTATTTTATTAAATTATTTTCGTTCGTGTGGTATTTTCGTTTTCGTTTCGTCAGATCGCGTCACCATCGCGCGCATTCGTTCGAATCGTCACCCGAACGAACACGACGATGGTTTTTTGCTTTCTGACTTTTGTTTTCTACTTTTCAGTCATTATTTCAGAACTCTAAACTCACAGATATGTTTGTGTGAATCGTCACTCACGCAAACATACTGTCAGTTCGTTATTCTGAAATAACACTGCTTTTGTGTTTGAATTGTGTTTCCTCACTGACGGACTCAA
Organism: Mikania micrantha; assembly: GCA_009363875.1. Lineage (NCBI taxonomy): Eukaryota > Viridiplantae > Streptophyta > Magnoliopsida > Asterales > Asteraceae > Mikania > Mikania micrantha. The sequence goes on from CM018697.1 coordinate 28,575,590, forward strand.
CTAAACTTCATATTTTTACATTTTTTTCTTTCTGATTGTAGGCCATCTGATTCCTGTCATCTGGGGATATCAGATCGCAACCGACTTGTACTTGTCGTTTACTTCAACTTCGTTGTATCTCTTGATTAGTTGTATTATTTGTACTTAGGTTTTCACCTAAATACTAACAACTATTGTTCATCGTACGTGTTGTACTTACAGTATTTAAGTTTTCACTCAAATACGTACAACTGTTTACTGTATTTTGAATTCTGTTAATACAATAACTGTTCGTGTACATGTATTTACACATAGTATAAAGTGAAAGTACGCATACCGTACGGACTTACCGGACGATCTGGCACTTGATGTTACACATGTGTTGTTACATTGTTTGAGCATGAGGAAGGGAACGTTTGATGAACTCAGAGACTTAATGAGATCAGCAACAGTGGCTTTGATATTGGACAAACCGTTCAATTTCTCTGCATTGATCTTTCGATATATGTCAGACAACATTACCAAAGCCAAAGATAGATTTTACATGTATCCCAGATTTATACAAATGTTGATTGATGAGAGATTTCCATAGCAGAACTTACCTGGAGATGCTTCTGATTTGCTTAAGTTAAAGCATTTGACTGACTCTAGTCTTGGTTAGGTCAAGATTTATCAGAAGAGCAATGATGATGTTTTGATTAAAGATCTAGTATGTCATTGTGCAAGAGCTATGTTGCTCCTGATAATGATTCTTGGAGGCATGAAAATTCAAGTTCTAACAGTGAACTTTTGAGTGAAAATGATGATGATCAACAACAACCACCACTTCCTCCTTCTCCTAGACCACATGCAAGGAAATCACAAGCTCAGTCTCAGTCACATACTCAAGAACAAACTCAAGGACCAAGTGTAACTCCTTCTACACTGGTTCCTCTTCAAGTAATCTTTCCAGGTCAACAAGAAGATCAAAGACAACAAGAGGATACTACTTCTGTACATGTTGATGCTGAAAATGTTGAAGCTGATGATGAAGATGAAGAATCAACAGAGTCTGAGATGGAATCTGTTCAAGTTGGAAATAGAATGGTTAGAAGATTAAAGAAAAGGCCTGCCCAGTAGCAAAATGAAGAAGCTAGAGAAGAAGCAGCTGATCCTAATTTCAAAATTGATGAGCCTGAGGCTTCTAGGCCTAAGAAGAAAAAGAGGATGGCAAAGATGCCTAAGAAGAAGAAGACAAGGACTCCCAGGATCATTATATCATCTCCTGTGGTAGTTTCTACTTCACCTGCTTCTATATCTATGTCTACACCTGTACTATTGCTTCAACAGTTCAAGAAGAAGCTTCTACATCACATGTTCATGTTCGGACAGATACTTTTGTTCAAACACCTGAGTTTGTTAATGTTGCTACTTTTATTCCTTCTTTCATGGATGCTAAAACAGTGACTACATCTTTTCAAGCAACCACTTCATTTCAAGCTGCTTCTACATCAAGAGGAGAGTCTTTGATTGAAGGCTTAGATGATTTGGATCTAAATTTCTCCTTGGATTATGATGATAGTGAGTTAAGGAAAAGAATTTCTTTATTGTCACAAGAGTTTGATAAATATAGAAAACAAAAAGAGAAAGAAGATGCTGGACAACCTTCTTCTTCAAGTTCAAATGAATTAGATGTGATGAAAAGTCAGATTTCTCAGTTGTTGAAGTGGGGAGAAGAAGATGTAATTGAAAAGAAGTTGTTGAGTGATAGGATTTTTTCTTTAAAGACTTTGACTGCACAACAAATTATTGAATTGATGTTTTGAAGAAAGAAAATCAAGAATTGAAGAAAAAGATTGATGATATTCAAGTCAAGGATAATCAAGTTGAGGTTACTGGTGCTACTTCTGAGCATGTGTATGTGAACATTGATGATGAAGAAGAAGATGAGAAGGTAGATTATGAGGACTCAGATGTTGATGAACATCCAAGCTTTATTGCTTATCATGGTAATGATGAAGATGATGATGGTGATGTGACAGGAGTGGGTAGTTCAGGTGGATTGAACTCAAGGACTGGTGCTCTAGTGATTTATGATCCTTCCAAGATTTCTTTTGATGTTACTCCTATTTCAGTTGTTTCTTCTGACAAAGCTAATGATTGTAAAGATGTTGATATTGAAGATTTAACTGATATAGAATATCCAAAGAATTTTATTGATTATTCTTTGCCTACTTTTGTTGATTTGTTTGAACAACATGCTGATATACATTTGCAGAAAATGTTTGTTGAAATATCTGAAGATAAAGAGTTGGAGGAAGGAGAAATTGTAGGTGGTTATTCAAGGAATGATTTTTATGATATGTTTGAAGTTGATTCAGATCAAGTATTTGATTTTGAACAAGATGTTCAAATAGATGAGAATTTGTATAATATACAAACCTTGAAGAATATTTTTGATATTGAAGTTCAAAAAGGTGTTCCAAGAGTGTCAGTTGATCAAATCAAAGAAAAGACTTATATGGAAATGTGGAAGGAAAGTCAAGATGAAAACAAGTATATAATTGATCATTTATACATTTTCAAGCAAATGATTGAAGACATTGAAGAAAAAGTTCAAGAAAACCAAGCTAAACAATTCACAAGATTCAAGATTGGATCTAAGTCAAAGATGAAAGGAAGAATTGTAAGCTATGGTTATTTTCACAACATTTCTGGAAGCATGAAGAACAAAGGATGTTATGTAGTCAAAAGGACTGATGGATGTCAATATTTTGGAAAGGCATTGGATATTATGTCTTTACCATCTTTTGAATGCATGCAGTTATCTAGATTGAAGATGATAAAGCCAATTCAGACTGAACATAATGACATATTTTAGAAGCTGTTAAAAAAGGAGGCTAAGACTGGATGAAGTTTGCTGGTTCCACAAGTCAAAGACAAATTACTTGGATATTCAAAGCCTAAAGCTTATACAAGACCAAGGTTGAGGAAGATAGAACAGAATTGGAATCCTTATTTCAAGTTCTGGTTCAATGATGAAAAGCCATCTGAAGCTGTTATTCTTTTGAGACAAGAAGAGAAGTGGACAGTGATTAGGATGTTGGATCCTATATGGATAGTAATTTGTTCAAAAGAAGACATTGAGTTGCTGAATGTAGCTGAAATCTTTGCTGATGATGGATTTCATGATGTTGGAATAAGTTACAAAGACATGGCAGTTCAATTTCAAACAATTGCTCGGATGTGTTATACTCTGGGTATACATTCTGGATGTAACTAGGAAGATGTCAGTTATTTGTATGTTGAGCTGATGAAAGTACAAAAAGAGATAGATGATAGAGATGCCAAGCTGGAAGCTGAAAGATTATCTAAGATTCCAAGGTCTGTTGTAATTCGTGCTGCTGATAATGTTTGTGGAGAAACAAGTGGAGTTCAAAGTGAAGACTGAAGACAAAGATTGAAGATTTTGAGAGCAACTATTAAGGGGGAGTTTCTTAGTACATGTTTGTAATAGATTGCTTATCAAAATATGTAAATTATAGAAAAGTTAGTTGAGGTTTGGCAAAGTTAGTTGAGGTTTGGCTGAGGTTCGTCTGGCCCACGAACCTTAGCAGGTTCGGCGAACCTAGTCCTTTTGATGTAAAGGTTCGTCCAGCAAACCTCAAGGTTCGGCTGGCAAACCTATTGGTTCGGCTAGGTTAGGTTCGTCTGACATTTTGTATATATTGGAGGTTTGTCTAGTTTTGTCAGAACTTTTGAAAAAAAACCTCTGAGTGATTCTCTCTGTGTGAGAAAGAACTGTGTGTTCTTATATTTCATTGTAATCAGTTGATCTTGATTAATGAAATTGAGATTATATAAATGTTTGTTTCTTCTTTGATTCATATAGATCAAATATAGATTCCGCATATATTTGATTGTTAATAGGATTCCGTTGGACGATCCGGAGCAATTCTACACTTGTGATTACTATATCATGGAAATCATTCTTTGAACAATCATTTTAAATCAACAAAACCTATGTTCTCACTCAACTACTTGTAGTTGACTTTTATATACATGTTTCTGGTAATCGGGAGCGTCGATAAAGCAATATAGGTCAGGATCAATAGCAAAAATAGTTGTGACCTAGAAAGAAAACAAAAACATCCTATTGTATAATAATTATCTTACGAAAAACTTGTTGTATAATATGTATGTTATGCTTGTTTAAATGAACTTAATTTTATGAAACATAGTTAATTATGGGTTATTCTCCAACATTGGCACATGAACACATAGTCACGCGCCATGGATTCTGCACGCGGCATGGATTGTGATAGATGTGGTATCAGAGCCAAGTTGTAGAGAATTAGGTTAACTTTAATGGATGACCTAGACTACAACTTAAGTGTCCCTTATGTGTTTATGTATTTTCTTACTTGAAAATTTCAATCCTTATCTTATACATCATGCTAAATCTATTGTTTGTCATTCAGTCTTTAGAATGGCCGACAATAATCCCAATGATGAGACAGGCTGCCTGGCAGCTGTCATCACTCCACAATTGGCGCAAGTCTTGCCAAATCTAGTTACGCAACTAACAGAGCTACCTAAGAAGAAGCAGAAAACCAAGAAAATTTTTGCTATAATATCAACCCCATCTGCTTCTATAAATCAAACATCGTCAGTTGTAGAGTCTACAACAAACTCCAAGAGATCATACACTGGACCCTACCCTCTATGTAACAACTGCAAGTATCATCACCCATTTGGTAGACAGTGCTGGAAATGTACCAAGTATGGGAGATATGGTCATCTGGAGACCAGGTATCAATCCACTAGGAAAGTAGTCAATGTAGCTACGTCGATACCCGTACCAAAACCAGTTGGGCCAACATGTTTTGAATGTGGAGCAACCAGTCATTTCAGGAATAGATGCCCTAGACTTGCTAACAACAATCAAGGTCAAAATGCTCCAGCACGCGTGTCTGCTATGAATGCTCATGAAGCACGTGAAGAAACTACGGTTGTCGCAGGTACGTTCACTATTAACGATCATTATGCTTCAGTTCTCTTTGATACTAGTGCCAAAAAACATTTTGTCTCAACGTCAATTGTACATAATTTGGGTAAGTCAATAGAAGAATTAGAACCTTCGTATACCATAGAAATAGCAAACGGTAAACTTATACATGCTCATTCTATCATTCGTGATTGTACATTGAAACTCAATGATCATGAATTTTCTATCAATTTGATCCCAATGAACTTGGGAAGCTTTGACATCGTTGTGGGCATGGATTGGTTATCTCCCAATCATGCCGAAATCGTTTTTTCAAATAAGCTTGTACAAATTCCGTTACCATCTGGGGAAACATTACGAGTCTATGGAGACAAGCCTTGCCGTACACTCAAGATAGTATCATGCATGAAGGCTCGAAGCTATCTTCGCAAACAATATCCTGCTTTCCTAGCACATGTTGTGGCTAAGGAATCTCCAAAGAAAACTATTCTTATATTCCTGTCATTCGTGCCTTTCCTGAAGTATTCCCTAATGAACTACCTGGACTTGCACCAGTATGTCAAGTTGAATTCAGAATAGATCTTGTACCTGGGGAAAATCATGTTGCTAAAACACCTTATCGTCTTGCACCCTTTGAGATGCAAGAACTCTCAAGTCAGCTACAAGAGCTATTAGATAACGGTTTCATCAGACCTAGTTATTCTCCCTCGGGTGCACCAATTTTGTTCGTCAAAAAGAAAGATGGATCATTTAGAATGTGCATCGACTATCGTGAACTCAACAAGTTAACTATCAAGAATAGTTATCCATTACCAAGGATCGATGATTTATTCGATGAACTTCAAGGAGCTAGTTATTTCTCTAAGATTGATCTTCGATCTGGTTATCATCAACTGAGAGTTCATGATGATGACATTTCTAAAACAGCGTTCAGAACACGCTATGGACACTATGAATTTTTGGTTATGCCCTTCGGACTAACCAATGCCCCTGTAGTATTCATGGATCTTATGAACAGGGTATGTAGACCCTATCTAGATCAATTCGTCATTGTCTTCATTGACGACATATTGATTTACTCTAAGACTGTGAAGGATCATGAAACTCATCTCAGACTGATTTTGGAACTTCTAAAGAAAGAACAACTTTAAGCCAAGTTCTCGAAATGCGAGTTTTAGCTGAAAGAAGTTCAATTTTTAGGTCATGTTGTGGATCAGCAAGGTATTCATGTAGATCCAGCCAAAATTGAAGCTATAAAAGACTGGAAAGCACCAAGGACACCATCGGAAATTCGTTCTTTCCTAGGATTAGCCCGACACTATTGGCGATTTATCGCCAATTTTTCCAAGATAGCTATTCCACTTACTACTCTCACTTAGAAAGATCAACCATTCGTTTGGAGTGAAGCACAAGAAGATGCCTTCCAATTGCTTAAACACAAGCTATGCAATTCTCCTATTCTTAGTCTACCAGAAGGTAACAATGACTTCATAGTCTATTGTGATGCTTCTAACTTGGGTCTTGGTTGCATGTTAATGCAACGAGACAAAGTCATTGCTTATGCATAACGATAACTCAAGATTCATGAAAAGAACTATACCAAACATGATATTGAGTTAGGTGCTGTAATTTTTGCTTTGAAAATTTGGAGACATTACCTTTATGGTACCAAATGTGTTATTTACACGGACCATAAAAGTACTCAACACATTTTTGATCAAAAGGAACTTAATATGCGACAAAGACGTTGGATAGAATAGCTCAATGATTATGACATTGAAATCCGCTATCACCTAGGCAAAACTAATGTGGTGGCAAATGCGTTGAGTCGAAAAGACAGAATTAAACCCAGAAGAGCGCGAGCATTGGAAATGACTATTCAGACTAGTCTCATACCCCAATTCCGTGAAGCACAACGAGAGGCACTTACTGAGAGTCATGTCTCTAATGAAGCTTTACACAGTTTAAATCAACAATTTGAAACCAAATCAGATGGAGCATACTATTTCCTAAATCGAATATGGGTACCTTCTTTTGGCAATCTAAGGAAAGTAATTATGGATGAAGCCCATAAATCTCAATATTCGATTCACCCAGTCGCAGACAAGATGTACCAAGATCTTTGTGAATTCTATTGGGATCCTTGAATGAAGAAAGACATTGCTACATATGTTAGTAAATGCCTCACGTGTTTATGAGTAAAAGCTGAACATCAAAGACCCTCTGGGTTACTACAGCCATCGGAGATCCTAGTATGGAAATGGAAGCAAATCTCTACGAACTTCATAACTAAATTACCTAAAACGCCTGGGGTCATGATGCAATTTGGGTTATTATTGATCGATTGACTAAGTCAGCACATTTCTTAGCCATTCGAGAAGACTACAATACTAACAGGTTAACCAAACTATACCTCGATGAAATTGTGAGCACACACGGAGTGCCAATCTCAATTATCTCTGATAGAGATAGCATATTTTACTTCAACAGTTTGGCAAACGTTTCAAAAGGCTTTGGGTTCACAACTTAATCTTAGCACAACCTATCATCCTCAAACCGATGGCCAAACCAAACGAACCATTCAGGTTTTAGAAGATATGTTAAGAAGTTGTGTTATTGATTTTGGGGTAGCTGGGATACTCACCTTCCTCTTGTCGAATTCTCCTACAATAACAGCTATCACACAAGTATCAAGTGCGCACCATTTGAAGCCTTGTATGGACGAAAATGTAGGTCTCCTATTTGCTGGGCTGAAATATGTGAAAGTCAATTTACAGGTCTGAAACTTATACAAAAAACAACTAATAATATTGCTGTTATACGAGACCGAATCAAAGCTGCACATGATCGTCAAAAGAACTACGCTGATATGTTGGATATTTAAAGGCTAAAACATGGTTTCGCATGAAACGAGGTTTCGCGCGAAACTCAACGAAGAGACTTATTTCTTGCGAAACTAGATTGACGTCTTCGGCCCTATAAATACCAGTTATTTCTTTTGTCCAGGGTTAGATTTTTTGGTTCTTTCTCAGAAAAATACACTTTCGTGAGAGTTTAGTTTTGTCTGTTTCTATGGTGCTAAAGATTGATCATCTGTAATCGTTGATTGATTTTTAATGAAAATCATGAGTTGTGCTTATTCTGCTTCATCTTTTTCTTGATTATCATGGTGATTATTATAGTTTGACTCAAATCAATCTCACACAATTGAGATTCCGCATCAATTGTGTGTTAATTCGATTCAAGAACGTGATTAAGGGATCTACAATTGGTATCATAGCTTTGGCTCAAGTTCTTGAAGTTTCTTGAAGAATTTGAAGGTTTTTGATTGATTTACATCAAATTGGTTCAATTAGATAAATAAAAGATGAAATTCAAGGAAGATTTTGGTTTTGATAGTAATTTAGCTTGATTTCTTTGTATTTGATTGAGATTTTGGCATAAAATTTGAGTTTTCTTGTGATTTGGAGTTATTCAAACGATGAGCTGGATGATGTTTCTTGATTCCTTGGAGATCCAGGTTTCGCATTTATGAGTTTAGCAGGTGGTGATTTCGCACCTTTGAGTTTCGCATTTCTGAGTTTAGCAGGAGTGATTTTGCATCTTTGAGTTTCGCAAGAGGTAGTTTCGCATATCCAAGTTTCGCATATCCAAGTTTCGCATGAGGGGTTTCGCATTTCTCTGTTGAGTTTCACATCTGGTGCTGAGTTTCGCAGGAGGTTGCAGTTGTGTTTCGTATCTTTCTGCTAAGTTTCACATTTTGAAGGTTTCGTATTTTGAACAGAAAGGACAGATTCAAGGAGGCCATAAAGATTTCAGAAACAAAGTGCTGCTAAAATCAATTTTGAGTTTCTTAATTTCTTTGGTTTCGCAAATTGTTTAGAAATGAAAGTTTCAACAGAGATCCAAAACTTAATTTTTAGACAAAGTGTTTCAAAATTGTCTTGAAAGTCTTCTGAATTCAAAATGGCTAAAGTAATAGAATCTGATTTTGGAAATGGAAAACAACCACCAAAACTTCAATCTACTAAAGATTTTGAAAATTGGAAACTCAAAATGAAAAATTTCTTCAAATTCACTCACTATACCTTATGGGATTCAATTTGTAATGGACCTCATGTTCCAATGAGATGTGAAGTAGATGGTGTAGAATCAATAACAAATCCTGCTCTGTATTCTGAAACAGACAAGAAGTTGATTGAAAGAGATAATCGTGCTCTTGGTGTTATTATACTTGGGTTACCACTTAATCTTTACATGAATTTCGAAAGGTTTGAAACCGCAAAAGGGTTATGGGATGCGTCGTGTGAACGTTTTGAAGGAAATGAAGATTTAAAGGTGGGACGAATAGATCTTGTTAAAAAGCAATATGACATGTTCACATATGTTAGAGGTGAGTCGCTGAGTGAACAAGTTAATAGGTTCACAACTTTGGTCAATCGTTTAAAAAGAATGGGGCTTTTGAGAGAGTATGACTTGGTTCGAAAATTGATGGATGCGCTTCCTAACACATGGAGTGTAGATTGCACGATGATTAAGAAAACAGGAAATTTAAAAACAATGAGTTTGGATGAGTTAATTGGTGAACAAGAGTCATGTGAATTAGATCTAAAGAAAAGAAGCATTAGTGCTGGAAATTAAAGTGGGAGTTCATCACAAAATGTCGCGTTTTTTAGCAAATCATCTTGCGGGAGCTTGGGATCAAGGAAAGAAAATAATCAAGCTGAAGTTGGTGGTAAAGTGTTTGAAAAAATTAGAAAGGTAGAAGGAAGTGGTTTGTCTCAAATTAAAGAAAAAAATCTTGAAGAGCATATGGAATTATTTGGCGCATATCTGACAAGCTATGATGCATTGATTGCTGGAACTCTCACACCAATGAGCTTAACAAATGATGATCTTATTCAAGTTGATGCTGATGATCTTGAGCTTATAGATATAAAATGGCAAATGGCAATGCTAACTCTTCGAGCAAAGAACTATCTCAAAAAGACAGGGCAACAAAATATTGTTGATAGTGAAACTTATCATATTGGATATGATAAAGCAACACTAAGGTGCTATAGATGTCACAAGCTTGGCCACTTTGCAAGAGAATGCTCAGAATCAAAATCTTTTGAGCAAACACCAAAGAAGGCAGAAAACAAAGTGAAGATGATAGAGATAAAAGAAAATGAGGAAGCTAAGAAAGGTGTAACTGCTTTAATAACTGAAAGCAAAAGAGGTGGAGAATGGAGTTTGGAAATTGAGCAAGCAACTGAAGAACTAAATCATGCATTTATGGCTCAAAATGATTCTACTGAGGTATATGAGAATATATGTTCTGATTTGTGTGTTTGTAAAGTTACTCGTTATCGGGAAGCTAACCAATTTCTCCTAATTGAAAATGAACAATTTAAACGTTTAAATCAAGAGTTTAAGAAGAATGAATTTGTTTTTAAAACTAAAATTAATGCTCTTGAGGCTAACAATCAAGACTTGAAAATTTTGATACTTAAAAAGGATATGTTCATAAAGAATGTTAGTGAGAAATTGGAAAAAGCTCAATCTGATCTGCTTAAATCTCAACTTACGATTGACAGGTGGAATGTGGCCAGCACTAAGTTAGACGAATGCTTGAGTCAACAAAGATCAGTAAAATCAAAGAGTGGTCTAGGATTTACTGAAATTTGTCCATCGGATAACTATGCAGAAATGCCTAAGTTTCATCCAGCAAATGATTTGGCTAATTTCTTTGTGAAAACAGAGAAAGTTTTGACAGATTTGCAAGTGAAAGACAAGACTAGAGAAGTTAAAGATGGTTGTGAAGAAAAACCTTTATCAAGTGGTTATTTCAATTAAAATTGTAATAAAAATGAAAATGATATTTGTATTGGTGAATCACTTGATGATTGTAGTGTTTCTTGTGAAAATGTTTCATCTCAAGATGTTTTTTTTCTGAAATAGTAAATGTGGCAAAAGATTTTGTGCCTTTGAAATTTGTAAAAGAAGAAGATTTGTCAAAGTCTCAAGATTGTTGTAAAAAGACTATGTACAGTCAATTTTACAATGATGTGGAAATAAATGAGAACGGTGAACCAAATTTTGTAGAAGAAGATATTTCTCATGAATTTCCAACAAAGGGTGATGAGTTTGATTTGGAACATACAATTCGTACAACAGAACCACTAGAATCAGATTTTCGTAAATTCAGATCAAAAGTGTTTGAAACAACAAATAATCAAATAGTTGGTAGAAAGCTTGAAAAAATTACAAAATTGTTAAAAAATGAAATGAACACTAAAAATGTGACAAAATCGTCACAAACATCATTCACTTCGAACAAGAAAAGATGTTTCAGTTGTGGTAGTTTAGGACATCTTGCATATACTTGTGTGCATAGTGTTCAAAACAGGATGATGCTAGAACGACAAAAGCAACTAAGAGCTGGACGAAATGTGATCAAAAAGTGTAACTTGGTCAATAATTCAATGGTCAAACATGGAGTTGGTTTCGAGAAAGCTCATGGGTTTGTTACTAGGATACGAGGTTGGGCTAAGGATATGAGAAATTCTAGGACATTGGTAGCTCAAGAGTACAAACCATTCTAATTCAGGTCAAAGTGTCAAATACAAAAACCAAATGACAAAAACGTTTAGATAAGAGTGCTTGAAAAATCTAAAGACAAATATAAGTCTGTAAAGGCTTGGATTCCAGTTTCTCATTGATATTTTTTTTGTGTGTAGGAGCAACCAAGAAGGCATGTCAATAGTCTATGGCATATTGATAGTGGTTGCTCAACACATATGACCAAGGAGATTGAGTTACTTGATGATTTTAAAACTTTTAATGAAGGATATGTGGCGTTTGCTGGAGATGAAAAAGGTGGTGGGTATTGATATCAAAGAGCAAAAAAACGGATTAGTTTACAAAGGCTTTTGATGCCCCATGATTCAAAGAACTCATTGAAATGCTTGGCATGAAAGTTTTTTTTATAAATTTTTGCTTGATTGTTTTTTTTGTCAGTTGTGTGCTTACTTGTGTCTTTTATGCGTCATAATTAGAAAATCACAAAAATACAATAAGCATAAATTTAAGGGGAGTATAGTCTTAAGAAAAGAAAATAAAAAGGAAGTTGAGAATGTGACTCGCTGAACTGTATGGAAAATGATTGTAACGGGATTGATTTTTCAAAAGTGCATGAATAAAGTAGGAAGATGAACAATCAGGTTAATTGTGATATGCTGGTAGACTTGAATTTTGCATAAGTAAGCCATTTCAGTGTGTTGTTATCAAAATACTTAATTTTTAGTAAATTTGAATTGTTGGAACATCCGTCTTAAACTTATGGTTTGCACATGCCGAGTCCCATCAAAAATGGATTGAGAGTGGTATTCCTTTATCAGACGCCATTCATTATAAGGGTCATGGTCATCTATTATCTTTGAGTCTCTTTCGCAACGCGGTAGTGTTGACCTATAGACTGATCCTCTTCTGCTATGTAGTGGCGTTGACCTAGAGTTGATCATATATTTATACACCTAAAAGATGTCAATGAACACAAATCCTAAAAGATGTTAATGGACACAAATTCTCATACATACACCATACACCTTAAATTATTATAGTGAGATTGATTTTATGATGGGTGGTTTATTTAAGTCCAATGATGTGAATTCTCAATAAATCATGAGGATGGGTAGGTATACACCATGTTTAAGTATGCGACTCAAAAATTCAATGTTACTAAATTGAATATTAATGAGTATAATGTCTAAAATTGGCAGAAAATATGTATTTTCAAGTTCAAAGTGGACAAAGTATATTGGCAATCACTTTAACTTGTTGGTTTTTTTTTTTTAAATTGAAGTGTACTTTGAAACGTTGGTGTGGTATGATTCCTTGTTACAGCATTAGGTTACAAAGTGAAGTTTACTTAGTAAGGTTTTACTTTGATTAAGTAATATGTGTTGTGTATTTTTTTTTGTTGAGTGTGATTTTATGGTGATTAAGTAACATTTGATTGCTTTTGTATTAGTGTAAGTGTGTGTTTGTGTGCTTGTGATTTAAGTAGGTTTGATGGTCTTGGAGGAAGAAAAAAAGATAAGCAAACTGAGTTGAGCCAAGAAACGAGAGGAGTTAATTTAACTCAAGAAAAAGATGGAAACGAGAAGGATGAGCAAGGGTGAAATAAGAATCAGCAAGAGAAGAAATGTTATGTTACCGAAGGTTTCTTCTGAGTCTAAAAACAAAATTTTAATGAAGATTTGGAAGTTGAGGTAGAAAATGCTAGAAGACTTGATATGGTGGTTGATCTGACTAATGAAGTTGTGAAGTCTCTTGCATGTAATTTGAAATATGAACCAAGAAGTGGAATAGTCCAAATGTTCAAGGAGAATCCTCAAGTGGACAAAGAAAAATCTTTATAGACTTGGAAAACTAAACTGATGAAGGATGATAGTCAAGAGAAAGATCTGAAAAGGTAAATGAGTTTATGAACTAATTTGTAGAAGATATCATGCAACATGATGAAGCTGGTGATCAAACAGAGAAGTAGTTGAATGTTCAAACCATGCTATAGCCTAGGGGGAGATTGTTGGATATTTGAAGGTTAAAGCATGGTTTCGCATGTAACATGGTTTCGCATGAAACTAGGTTCCGCCCGAAACTCAATGAAGAGACTTATTTCTTGCGAAACTAGATTGACGTCTTCGGCCCTATAAATATCAGTTATTTCTTTTGTTCAGGGTTAGATTTTTTGGTTCTTTCTTAGAAAAATACACTTTTGTGAGAGTTTAGTTTTTTCTGTTTCTATGGTGCTAAAGATTGATCATCTGTAATCGTTGATTGATTTTTAATGAAAATCATGAGTTGTGCTTATTCTGCTTCATCTTTTTCTTGATTATCATGGTGATTATTATAGTTTGACTCAAATCAATCTCACACAATTGAGATTCCGCATCAATTGCGTGTTAATTCGATTCAAGAACGTGATTAAGGGATCCACACGACACTCGAAGAAAGCCTTTAGAATTCCAAATCGGAGACAAAGTTATGTTAAAGGTCTCTCCATGGAAAGGCATAGTTAGATTCGAGAAACAAGGTAAACTAGCATCTAGGTATGTTGGTCCTTTCAAGATCTTTGAAAAGATTGGACCAGTAGCATATCGATTGGAATTACCTTCCGAACTTAGCAATATACATGATGTATTTCATGTATGCAATCTCAAAAAGTGTCTATCAGATGAATTCCACATCCTTCCTCTTGAAGAAATTCAAGTTGAAGATAAGTTTCAGTTTGTTGAAGAACCTGTTGAGGTTATGGATCGAGAAGTCAAGAAACTAAAACGCAGTCGGATACCTATCGTGAAGATTAGATGGAATTCCAAGTGCGGACCTGAGTTCACTTGGGAACGTGAGGATCGTATGAAAGAGAAATATCTTCACTTGTTTTCATAAACAGACAATTATGGACGATCACAAATTGAATTTCGGGAAGAAATTCTAATAACAGGGGGAGACTGTCACAATTCAAAATTTTCAACTTCGAATCATATCTTGGAAATAAAGAGAATGAGTGTAAGTGAACTCACGAAACGAGGCTCCGATTTCAAAATACACTGAGTCGAATATAGTGTTAAATAAGAGATCAGATTTTTTGAACTTTTCAGGTCTTGAAATTTTAACCATTGGAAAGAGCTCGAAAACTCATGAACGTAAACGGTGCGTAAAACGGAGTTCGTATGCTCAAGTTATCGCGAAAACAAGAAACCAGTCAGATTGAAAGCACGCCACGTGGCGCCACTTGTCAAAACGTGTCACACATGCAATATATTGATTTCGGGCATACCGCCCCGAGCCAAACGCTGGTCTAGGCTATGCGCCTGAGACCCAGAATTCGCCTATAAACGCCCGATCACCAGATTTTGTTTTTTTATAGAAAATTATCTTTCAGCTTTCAAATCTCAACTCTACGCCTCCAAATACCTACATTTAACCCTCCAATCATCTAGTGTTCAACGCGAGGTGCTGCCGAACTTCTGTAAGGTAAAAATCTCGATTTGTTATAATTCTCGTTTTAGATCTTATTATTATATATAATAGGATTATGATTAATTGTTAGGTTTAAATCAAAAACACGTCGAGGTTCTGCTCGATTAAATTTTGGGAAACAAACAATTATAAGCAGATATTCTGCCCAATTATTTTCAGGAAACCTAAGAAATATAAGTCGAGGTTTTGCCCGACTTAAAACCTAAAAACCACACTATTATAAACAGAATCTCTGTCCATTTTTATACTTGAAAATACACCATTTACAATTTTACAAGTTGAAACTCTGCCTGTTTTAAATCCTAAAAAGAGACTTTTTGTACTTCTGTAAGACAAAATACTGCCCAAATGTTTTCCAAAATATAAACAAACATAAGCCGTTGTAATGCCAAAATTTCTTGAAACACTCTACATTACAGCAATTTCTACTCTTTTCACAACTCCAAATCCACAACAAGAAAACATAAATCAAGAAATCATAGGACAAATGTTCTAAAATCCAAATATGATCCATAAATTGTTGTAGGAACCATATAGGATTTCCTATCAGCTGAACATCAAGATCATCATCATCAGCATATAACTGTGAGATCATAGCCCCCTCTCTCTCTTTAAACTTGTACCAAAACTTGGGGTGGAACATGTAGATACATTTTTAAAACATATTTTGTCAACTATTTTAAAATCATATATCAGTATCATCAGGAAAATCATGATAAACATTTATCAAGCAAATCATTTATCAATCATTAAAACAAGTGGATCACTTGGGAACTTTGGTTATGTGGAGGATATTTGAGGACATTCTTATGTAAATATCATTAACTTGTTTTCAAGCCCTAGGTAGTACTGGTATGATCATATGCGGGAAAACAAGTATCATTATTATAATCGATCCAACCGTTGGTTGCACATCATCATATGAACTAACAATCATTTACTGACGATCATTTATCATTAGGTTTGATGATTGCGTGCTCAATTAGATTCAATTTCAAAGTACCTGTTTGATCACTTGTGATTACTATATCATGGAAATCATTGTTTGAACAATCATTTTAAATCAACAAAACATATGTTCTCACTCAACTACTTGTAGTTGACTTTTATATACATGTTTCAGGTAATCGGGAGCGTCAGTAAAGCAATCTAGGTCAGGATCAACAGCAGAAATAGTTGTGACCTAGAAAGAAAACAAAACCATCGTATTGTATAATAATTATCTTACGATAAACTTGTTGTATAATATGTATGTTATGTTTGTTTAAATGAACTTAATTTTATAAAACACAGTTAATCACGGGTTATTCTCCAACGTTGGCACATGAACACATAGTCACGCGCTGTGGATTCCACACACGGCTTGGGTTGTGTCAGGTTTGGAGTTTGAATGATAGTTCTGAAATTGAGGATTGTGAATGAGGGCATACAATGCAGTTGAACCTAAAGGGATTGAGGTTTGTTTAGGTTCTTGAGCATGAATCTCCATTTGGTATGCAGTCAGTATACCAAAGAGTTCTCCCAACTTCAAGGTTCTAAGATATCATGTTCTTCTGATGGCAATAGAATAGATGTTCCATGCATGTGGAAGAGATCTTAGAAACTTTCTTATTACATCTTGGTTCTCCATCTTTACACCTGCAACTGTTAGTTCATCGACAAGCTAAACATACCTTAAATATTGAGATGCCATCTTCTCATTGTTCTCTTGACAAAAGTTCTCAAACTTTTGCTTGAGCGTGTCCTTCTTGTTTTCCTTCACATCAACAAACCCTTCATACATTTGTTGTAAAGAGTTCCACAACTCTTTGGCATATTTGTATTCTTGAATTCATGTATGATAAAGTTCGGAATGGACATTTGAATCAGCCACATTGTCTTTGAGTCAACCTCCATCTTCTTGTAGTCCTCGTCTGAGTAAAGAGATGGATCTTTTGGCACAGCTGATCCACCAGCTCCAGCAGCAGCAACTGTTGGAATGAATGGTCCTTCAAAAACTAACTTCCAGAGTTTGAAGTCCTGGTTCATGATAAAACCTCCCATTCTAACCTTCCAAGTGTCATAGTCGTTGGGTGTAAACATGGGGGGCTTGTTGAGGGTGCCATTTTCAGTGTCATGTTTGTTCATGGTAGTCATTTTGACAAGAAAATTTTGAGCAATGAGTAGTAGAAGAAAACAACTGGTAACCTAAGAATGGTTATTTGCTTAAGTTAAAGAGCCAAAGCTCTGATACCCCTTGTTGGATCGGGTTATGTAACTTACACAACTCTTTCACAAGGTATCTTCTACTAAGTTGATAGATGCGTAAATTCTGTCAACTAGATTTGCAAAACAGTTTGAAACAAATACACAAGACAAGTATAAAATCAAGGTTAAAGTATATTGCATTCAACTGTAAGAAATGCAAGTCTTAGCTTGTAACATCAGTGCCGAAAACATTACCGGAACAATGATTTGCACAGTCACTTGCACAGTAACTCAGGTACAAACTATGTGAATTATTTGTATGTTCTTAACATTTTGATGCTTGACACTAAACTATTAAGCAATCGTTTCAGCAATCTGATTAAATCTCACGGTTTAACAGGCTCAAACATATCAGATAACATGGAATTGACACATGAATGCTTGTTAATATGCTATTTTGTATAAACGTATGCGAGGTTGAACAAAACAAAGCAATAACGGACGTCGTTACCGGAACGCTAAATGGACGGATTATTCGTATAGGTGACGATCTGTACAAATACATATGAAAGTTTAACGTTCTGAATGATGTCCAATAATTAGAAAACCATATTGAAAAGTGTAGTTATCGTCATATTCATATGGGTGATGATTCGAACGAATACGCGCGACAACTATACGATTCAATTTAAACTGTAATTCAAACGTTTTCAGAAAATTTAAAATAAACGGAAGATAATTAGTTAATTTACCTGGAATAACTACCTAAATTAATTTATTAAACTCTATCTTTAAAACCGAGACGTTCGTCGCAAAAACGAAACAAAAACGACACTTTTGCGCAAAACCGAGCGAAACCGAACGAACCAGAACATACCCGGGTAAACTCAAGCCATTTATGATGGCTTTTAATGCCATAACAACCACCACCTACCGGCCATTACCTCCTCTCTCTCACTAAAAATCGTTCACTCTCTCTCTATACTCTCTCTCTCTAGAAACCCACCATCTATCTTCTTCATTTCTCAGCCAAATCAAGGGATTTTGGCGTCTAAACGACCACCCCATCATGTAGAACTCGAAAGTACAGTCGATCCAAGCTTGGAACCATCTGATTTGAGGTAAAATCTAGTCCAAAGTGCCGATTTTAGGGTTTCCTAAACCCTTATGTTCGAACCCTTTTGGCTGGCTAACCACCATTTAAACCTTAGGGAAAACACATCAATAACTCTTAGGAAACTGTAGGAGGAAAGGTGATAACACAAGCTAGTGCACAAAACTTGATTTTTGGTGAGATGTTCAACCAAGAAGACGACCGGCTGAATGGCCCGAAACAGCTCACCGAATGGCTAGGCCAGTCGGCCCCTATTCGCCCGAACTAGGTCCTTTCGGCCGGGGCCCATGCGGCTTCCCTTCGGCCAAGCTTCGGCCAAACCCATTCGGCCTTCACCCCATTCAACCACCCTTCCTTCAGTCGGGGTCTTTCCCTTCGGCAAACTCATTCGGCCAAAGGCCATACGGCCAGCTATTCGTCCGGGTCCTCACTCAGTCGGCTAACACCCCATTCGTCTCCTATTCGGCCGAGCCTCTCAGGTTAAGCCCATGTGGCCTAAGACATTTGATCGGCCATCCTACATTCGGCTCAAGCTTGGTTCTTTCACATGGTTTATTGCAATCGGCCGAACCTAAGTTTGAATGGAAGGTTGTGATCGCGGACTCGAACCATATGGTTTCATACAAGGGTATTGCATGTAAACATGCATGTGAAGTGGGTTCACGTGTGTGCATGCATGGAGTGTGTGTGTGTGTGTACATGAGGAATTATTAGGATTTCTCCTAAACAAGAGACTAACCTAGTATTAAACAAAGGTGATAATCTCATAAACTATCCATGATTAAAACACCAATATTTTGTTAAGCAAATGCTAAACCGATATGTGGGCTATTACATGGGAATGAGGGTAAACAAAGACTAATGCAACCACATCAAAGGTTTTAAACATTTGAGCATGAATCATAATTTGCAAAGAATCAAGGAACTTACCTAAGCGTTAGTGTTAACTATTAACAAACGATACTTAGTGAATGCTATACTATATACAACTAAGTTAGAGGGTTCCGTTGAACCTTCTAATCTAGGTTGTATACACGAACGATCTAAGAAACGAAGGAAGCTAAAACTAAACCTTAGGCTTAGAGTTAATCAAATTGGATTAACTTAAGTCTAACAAACTAATCTATAATTTTTCTTAAAATAAATTATGATTTTAGTAAATGAAATTGATGACAAACTTTCTTGAATTAAATAAATGATTTCTAACCTAAAATTAACTTAAAATGAATTATCTTAAAAATATTAAATTAAAGTCTTGCAATGGTTACTTGCATGATCAAGAGTTTTACTTATGGGTAATACCTTAAATTAGTTAGCTGAAATCCTAGAGAACACCTTAGTAACATAGAACACTTAGTTGCACAGCGAGACCAAAACCTTAGTTTGCGTCTATCATACTTACTTATAGAACTCGAATCTCTTAAAACAACTCAGGTGTTGAAGATACTTAAGCTACAATCAACGAGCGCGCATTATCTGTGGTAACTTATACTTAGCAACACATGTGAGTTCATTGTCCCTTTTTAAACTATTTTGGATTTTACATCGGAACTGAGAAACATGCTATTCATTTTAAACAGATGTTTAAAAGTTTTGTAAATGCTTTTATACTAAATCATAATGCAAATGCTAATGTCTATACACTTGTTCTAAAAGCTAATTCTAAAAGCTAAGAGCTAAGGCTTTATCCTCGTTGCTAATACTTCATACACCTTAGATGTTATATGTTATATGCTACATGCTAAGACTACAGGCTAATGCTATATGCTACATACTGTATGCTAATGCTACATGCTAATGCTATAAACTAAGACTACATGCTAATGCTATATGCTAATGCTATAAACTAAGGCTACATGCTAATGCTATATGCTACATGCTAAGACTACATGCTAATGCTATATGCTACATACTATATGCTAATGCTATAAACTAAGACTACATGTTAATGCTATATGCTAATGCTATAAACTAAGGCTACATGCTAATGCTATATGCTAATGCTATAAACTAAGACGATATGCTAATGCTATATGCTACACTCTACATGCTAAGACTATATGCTAATGCAAAGCTTGTATCTATTCATGAGATACGTGAATTCTAAACTATGTTAATGCAAAGCTTGTATCTATTCATGAGATACGTGAATGCTAAACTATGCTAATGCAAAGCTTGTATCTATTCATGAGATACGTGAATGCTAAACTATGCTAATGCAAAGCTTGTATCTATTCATGAGATACGTGAATGCTAAACTATGCTAATGCAAAGCTTGTATCTATTCATGAGATGCGTGAATGCTAAACTATGCTAATGCAAAGCTTGAATCTATTCATGAGATACATGAATGCTAAACTATGCTAATGCAGAGCTTGTACCTATGCATGAGATTCGTAATTGCTAAACTATGTTAATGCAAAGCTAATATCAACGCACAATATATGTAAAGGTCGGGTTATGTGAAAGCTACAAACACGGAAACTTTTAAACAGAATGCTAAAGCTATGATGAGAACGGGATTGGATGGTAGGTAAATGCTTAATTATCATTAACAACAATGTCATATGTGATTTGGTATGTGGTGGGATGGTGGCGGGGCGAGCGGTAAGTTCGACCCTACATATGCCCTATATATAAGCATACTGAATTGGATATTACAGGTGATGTTAAAGAGGTTAAGGTTGTACCGAAAAGGTTTGCTAAAGCTTTTTTTAAACTATTAAACTATATGAACTCACCAACCATTGTGTTGACTTTGTTTTCTTACATGCTTTCTCATATGACGTACATGATTAAGCTAAGGCTAAGGAATGCATGCTAGGATGCCCAGTTAGAGGACCTAGTAGATTTTGGAAGCACATATTATGTTGATTTTTGTGAATCTCTTTTGATATCTTGTACAGTTACAAGATAGTAAACAATTGATTCTTTTGATAGGTTTACTTAGTTAAATTATCAAACATTGACAGTTGTAATTTAACTCTGTAATGCTAGTTTAATGCTATATTGTGCTTTAGTTATTCTCAATGTTGATGCTATGTAAACAATCTGATCATCACGATTATCACTCACGATATCACGCCCTGGGAACCTTCCGCTCGGCGGGACACACGATCCGGCCCGCCGGCCTGGGGTGTGACATAGCTCAAGCACAAGCACCAAAAGACGCACACTTGCTAAGTTATAGATGAAGGATTATATACTAAAACCTACATATGTATCCTCATAGTCATACAAGGCCGGACAAAATACTAGAAACAAATAAATGCTAAAACTAGTATCTGTTATGGTCTTGACAAGCCAGCCATATTAATTACAATTAATACAAAAGACATCATTGACTTTTACAATAAATGCCTAAACTACAAAAGACATTAACTTCTTGGTATATCTATGGTTCTGACAAATCTTCTTTGCTGCTGACTATCATCGGAATGTCTTCTTTGTTGGTCTTGATGAGAGAAAGTAGCTCTAATTGTTTCTATAAGTGTTTGGAATCTTTGTCAGATAAAAGTCTTTGGAAGTCTTTGTATTTGGAAGCTGTTGAGCATATCTTCGAAAGCTTTGAATTCGGAAGACTTTGTCTTCGGAAGCTTTTGTCTTCGGAAGCTCTAAGTGCTTTGAAACTCTAAGTGCTGAGGAGGGATTCAGAAGCTTCAGTCTTTTGTATAGCATTCGGAAGAAAAGAATTATCCTTCGGAAGCAGTAGTTCTTCCGAAGGTTAATTCTTTTCTTCCAAAGACTTTGTCTTCTGAGAGTCCAGGACTTGTTCAAGAAAGCCTTTGGTGAGCATCAGCCTTTATTGATCTTACAAATACAAACCTATTCCAACATCTAGGAATATACCAATCCCTTTAATATTACATGACCAACACTTTCTTTGTATAATAAACTAAGGCAAATGAAACAATAACCTGTATAATAAACTAAAAAAATGTAGCAATAAAAATCAAATGAACCATAGATGGAAAAAACATCAGAAAGAAATAGAGTTTGAATAAATATTCAAACATAGAATTAAAGCAAACGAAATTGCCATACCAATTAAGATGCCAATACAAATTCAAGAACATAACATACCTTTTTTTATAATTCATCTTCATAACCCCACTCAGCTATAACATCAGAACAAATTATATCACATGTTTACTGAGTCAAACATATTTCAAAACCAAAAATAATGCAAACGTTACTTTTTCCACACCTCAAATATTTTTATAATACTATAGAAAACACACTTAAATTCTAGATTGTTAGAAAACGTACACAAAAGGAAACAAAGTTAGAAAAAGTAAATCACAAAGTGAATTATGAAACAGAGGTCCCATCAGCGTGAAATGTATCAAATATTTTACACCTATGACTTAGATATTCTTAATGTTGATATGCCCTGAGGAGTATATTATGAAAATACATATAAAGGTTGTATTGTGGATGCTCAATTAATAAGACAGATGATATCCAATGCTAGTCAGGCTGTTGGTGGTCGAAGTAAAAATAACTAATGGCTCAGATAGAAATTAGTCTATCACCATAGCCTAGTTCTGTGAAACATCAAACCGGCCAAAGCAAACCCTAACCGGACATGGCTACAATTCCTTTTGCGTTGCCTAGCCAAAAATCGAGGTTACCTCGACACAAAATCTGAACAAAAAGACCTTAAAAGCCCTATCGCCGGCGAAGAAGGAATGCAAAAACAAATGGCTAAGATGAAACCTAGTCCATCTTCATAGCCTCATATATGTAAAACATCTAACCGGCCAAAGCAAACCCTAACCGACCATGGCTACAAATCATTTTAAATTACCTATCCACGAATGGAGGGTACCTCGACACAAAATCCGAACAAAAGATTTGAATACCCTAACCTCAACCTTTGTGTAAGCCATCCAGAACGCCAACACACCTACTATTCCTCTCTCCAGAATGGCCATCTTTCTCTCTAGAACGGTCTCCATTAGATTCCTCGTCGGAAATCAGACCACAAAAAGCCAAAGAAACAGACAGAAACGGTTTCTCGTCAGATATAACACAAGAGAAAGGTGGAGAAATCGGCTGAAATGAGTCAATGACAACAAAGAGAGAGAAATATATGGTAGATGGAGAAAATAAGCATGACATCAGTGATTGTATCAAAGACATTAGGTGTGGTAGGAATTGAACAGTAAATATGCGAGGGAGAAATATTTTGGTTTTTAAACTATACATAAATACTAGACAAATAATCATAACAAACTTATATCGTAAATTAGAGGTGGGCAAATTAGGTTTTCTTTTGAACCGGTTCCAGTTTCAAATGGTTCCGATACTGGTCAACAAAGTCAATAACCAGTGTTTGGGTTTTGCCGAGTAAGGTGAAACCAGTTCCGCTTTTCCGGTTCCGATGTCTCTAAGAATCCGAAACCACCTGTACCCACCGCTTCGGATTTGATCGGTTTCGGTTCTGAGTGTTTTGCCCTCCTAAATAGCTATGTAATGGGCCCCAATAACCCAAAACAAAAATTAGAAAAGTCAAAGTTTGTTTCTTTGATAATTGATTGCTATTGTCTTTCAAGTTGTTTCCGTCAATGGGCTCCAAGAAGACCATTTGCCTAATGTCTATACAAAAAAAAAAAATATTTTTAAAACTAAAGAATTTTTCTTGGAAAATTTCACCTAATTGTATTCTATTTTTTCTGATGTTATATTAAGATCATTCAAAGATTTTTTGTTTTTTTTTCTAAAGTCACTTAACTTTTGAGTATGTGTTTCAGTCATGTGTAATTTCTTTTAAAATTGTTTAATTTTCTTAAAATTAATTGAGGCAAATGAAACATATATGAATCTTTATTTATATTAATAGAAACATTTTTTTTGTAATTAACTTGAAATAATATATAATCGTGAATAAAGCAATTCACCAATTACTAACAAAGCTTCATAATTGTTAAGTTTAAGTCAAATTTAGAAAAAAATAATAACTAAATACCAATAAATATTCATAAATGTTTCATTTGTCTTGATTAACTTTAAAAAAATTAAATATTTATAAAAAAAATTGCATATGATTGAAACATACAATAAAAGTTGAGTGACTTAAAAAATATAAAAAATTTGGATGACTTTATTAAAACACTTCAAAGGAAACCCAACCATATTAAGATCTTGATTTGAACATGAGATCTTTCCGTCTTAAACTCTTATACTTTTACTTTTCTATAACGTCAACCTGTCCATTATAAGCATGTTGGTTCACAGAAGTGACCGGATATGAAAAAGGAGTAGTCTTTATTTGATGGTCGCAATGAATTGGAATTTATTAGCCAAATTAAATATAAATATTGTTCTGGAAATATAAATGTATAACTAATACACAATATTTATTTACAGTTAGAGCTGACAAAACATATACTTGATAAGACATTATAAGACCTGTTTAAGAAAAAGTACACTATGCAATTTTGTATATTTTATTAAATAATAAAAATTATGTGACTACACTTCAATATTTATCTTTTTTGTTACATAAAATATTGAACTGTCAAGCTTAAATCATTAAATCAAATGTTATACAAGTCATTTTCAAGTGTTATATTGGTATTCATCGTGTCGTCTCTTACATGTTAAACACGATAAGGCCTTTTTGCCAGCTTTATTTGCAATATGAATTGAAAATTTTGCATATAAATAATTATACAAATAGGAAATATAATATAGAAATCAATTACATTGTTATATTATTAAATAATATCTATCGCAAGCAAAAAATATGAAAACCGAAAATCAAATCACACATGTAAAAAAAACGAATTATGAATTCAGTTTTTAGCTCGGTCCCTAACCATATCAACCACATTATAGACTTGGGGTTTCAATTTGGTTATTGAATACACACTTTTTAATTCTTTTCCTTTCGTTCAAGAAATTAAGTTTTTAAATCATTTCCTTTTGTTCAACCAACCTTTTTGAAAAGAAAACGAGAAGAATTATGCATACAAACACATTAATGTAATTACTATAAATACATTTACGAACTTAGAGATTAGTGATAATATTAATAATTATTATTAAATAAGTATCTAACATTTCAACAATAAACGCATATGCCATCTTGATTTACCGGTTAGAGCGTAGGTGTTTTGTGAGCCCAGGTCGACATTTTCAATTCCTTGATGTAGCAAGTTTTTATTTTTGTTAATTATTATTAGATAAGTAAGTTTAGTTTTCAAAAGAATCTTCTTACTTAACTAATAAATAAAGGTTTTTTAAGGACACTTAATGTATTTCTAAATCACCTTATTGTTTTTTTCCCACCTCTCTCTCCTATTAAATATATTATATATTAAATAATAATATTAAATATATTTTTCACATATTTTTAAATTAAAAATAAGCTTTTTTAATACATTGAAAATATATTAATATTAAAAAACACACTTTTTTTGAAAAACCAAATAACTATAAAATATAGAATTTTTAAAAACTGTTTTTCAAAACGAAATTTTTAAAGAAACAAACTTCGAAAAAATTAGTGTTAAAAAATAATATAATTATTTTTTAATTTAATCTATGAAATTATATTTAATCATATTTTAAATTAAAATCATCGTATATAGTTTAAATTTTTATTGATAACTATTAATTAATAATATTTTTTATTCATCTTGTATAATACACATGTTACTATCCTAGTAAATATATATATGCATGGCTTGACTGCAAAAGGCTAGGCCAAGGCTTTGTAATTCATGGTCAGCGTTTCGAGTCCCATACAAAGCAAGGTTTTTTTTATTTCCTTTTACCATTTTAATCAGATAATTGGAAATTAATAATTATATATCATACACTAAATTATTACTATTAATTAATAAATTTGATAATTTGTTTAGATTTTTCAAATAAACAAGTAAATGGATAAAATAAAATAAAATAAAATAAGCCCTAGGTTCCTATTTCTTTACATTATATTTTGTGAATACAATTTTTTTTTTATTTTCATTCTGCGATTTTTAGCGGTGCACACTTATCTTTGCATTCATATTCTTTGGAAGTGTCGCATGCATTTACGATGGTTCGGTTATCGTTTTAGGACAGATTAACAACCATTGCAGCCGGCTTTCAGGTCTATGTTTTAAAACTCATGATGTTGTTACTGTTTTCGTGACAGAATACTCATATCAGCAAATCGGTATGACTCAAGCTGTTTTTTTAATTGTGTGGCAGTGTGCCATTGTGGGCAATGCTTTTTAGGTCATTTTATTTTTTATTATTATTAAATGCTTACAAATAAACAGTTATATTATTTAAATAAAAAATAATTATTAGTTTTTTCCTGATTTATTTGTTAGTCCTATGTTTATATTTCTTGATTCTAAATTTTACTCCTAAGCATGACCCTTTTTTATGTAATGGCCACATTTATGAGTTCGATTTAGGGTTTTATGTTGTAGTAACAACTGTTGTGTCGTGTTTTTATAATTATATTTTGATATACGATATTATAAATTAGTTCTAATATTCGCAATTGCAACGGAATTTACGTCGCAACGCGCAGGAAACCCACTAGTTATATATATATAGGGAAGGGTTATATTGGAAACTAGGTTGAGATAAAGAAACTTTGGAATCTTATTTTGAACCATTGATTAAAAATTTGGATGGATGAGATTAAGTATGAAAAAGTAGATTGAGATGATTTGAATTAAAAAATCTGTTAATAGTACATAAGGGTACAATAAAGGCAAAATTGTAATATTCATTTTATGTACTTAAATCTAAATTATGATATGTCGTACAAGTTAGATCATTCATAAAGTTATTTCCTATTCCCAGACACTTTTCGAAATCTCCTTCCCAAAAAACTTTCACTGAACCGCCGTTCAAGCTTCGAAATTCTCTAGAATTCAGTGTTTCAAAGCTTCGAAATTCTCTCAAAACCAGTGTTTCGAAGGATGCTTTACTAATTTCAAGTGTCGATTTTGGAAGATCGTGAAAGATGAGGACTAAGAAGGACGCCAGACGGTTGCTAGAGAGTTACGTCGACGATGTGTCGACCATCTGTTGGAATAATCCAAAATTTTTCGTTTCAATCAACGAAGACCTAAAGGACGAGGAACCACAAACGTCGATAGGGTTCTACCTGAAAACCCACCTGCGAAAGCAGCAAGCAACAAGTCGGTCGAGGGGGCCGACAGTGGAAACTTGGTCGTCCATACAGTTCCTAAGAAACCAGAAAAATCGTCGGCAAAAAGACTAGAGATGGGTGAAATTAGTAAGAGGTATGTTTGATTTGATTCATTTAATTCTTTTACTAGTGGAGAAAATATGAAAAATCATTCTGATTTTATGAAAATTATAGTCGAACAAATGTTTGAACTTTTAGTTTACAAAAAAATTTACGGTTATAACCTATGATGTAGCAACGTCGTTATTAATTCTGAAGAAAAGTAACAAAACCCTGAAGGTGGTGATCATGATAATGAAAGAAATTCAGATGATGATTTTGTAAGGTATGGAGATTCCTAGTATGAGACTTTATGCTAATTTATGTTGACTATGTTAAGAATTTGTTTTGTTAAACTTTTTAAGAAAACCGAGAAGAAAAGTAAACAAAATGGTGGTTAAAGATGACCAAATACATGAAGATGCCAATGGAAAAGCAGATGTGGGAAGGTTGGTCAATTTGATTTTGGCTTAACTTAGTTAATGTTTGTTGTTGAGGACATATTTTGTGTCACACCCCGAACCGAGCGGGCCGGATCGTGTTGCCCGTCGGGCGGAAGGTTCCCAGGGCGCGATATCGTGAGTGATAATCGTGAGGATCATATTGTTTACATTGCACATGATATAAATGAGAAATGCTAAATAGAATAGAATTACAAAGTTAAATTACATCAGTTTAGTTTATAATTTAACAATGTAAATCTACTATTAACATCATAAATCTTCTATCTTGTATCTGCACGAGATATACAAAATAATATGTGAATGATGTTTCCAAAATAGATGCAGGTCCAAAAATACTAGGTCTTCTAACTGGTAACCTAGTCCAAGAATAATAACTCCTTAGTTGACATGTTCGTCACCTGAGAAGTCATGCAAAAAGATCAAGTCAACACATGGTTGGTGAGTTCATATAGTTTAGTTGTTGAAAAATAGCTTTTGAAATCCCGTTTTAGGTAACAACCTTAACCTCATTAACATCACCTGTATCATCCAACTTGGTATGCTTATGTATAGGGCATACGAAAGGTCGAGCCTACAACCCACCCAGACGCCATCCCACCACATACTAAGTCACATAGGCCATTGTTGTTAATAATAATTAAGCATTTTACCTACCTTTAAATTCCACTTCAAAAGAATAGCCTATGACAGATCTCTTAGGTAACAACCCTAACCCCATTAACATCACCTGTATCATCTAGCTCGGTATGCTTATATATAGGGCATCCGAAAGGGTCGAGCCTACAACCCGTCCAGACGCCATCCCACCACATACTATGCCACATAGGACATTGATGTTAATGATAATTAAGCGTCTTACCTATTTCTCAACTCCGTTTTAAAATATGATTTCCACATTTTGAAATACCTCTGATTCCTTGGGTTTACCATGCCCTCTTGATTTCCCATAACACTTGTAGAAATATAAGATTAAATGGTTAATTAAAATAATAACTAATCATTTAAATACAACTAAGACATGATGATTGGGCCTGTTTGACTCAATCATTTAGACTTAGTTGTTGGTGGTTGTCCAAGTTGTACCCTCTCACACGTGGCCCATATCAGGCATGACAACAAGGAGTCTACCTGCATGCGTCAGGGCTTTCATGATGTGCCCATATCAGCTTGACCCACTGGCCTACTGTATGCGTCGGGACTTTAGGATATCCTTTGATTTATGATCTTCTTGATTTCCTTGATTCCGTTTGATAGTTTAAGTTATGCCCATGTAGCTTGACTACAAACGTCTACTATTGTGACGGGACTTTCCGTGTGTTACACGTGGTCTTGATTTATGTACAACTGACATACACCTTAACTTAAGCAATTAATGATTTCATTAGATATTAATGATTTCATTATTTCAATGATTCACACACGGTGATGATTCCCATGATTCACTTGATTCTGATCTTTTGATTTCCATGCTTTCACAATGATTATAGATTCTTGATTTGGATCCATAGTTTACTAATCACACACTGGATTAGATTCCATTGATTCTGATCTTTAACTTTAGTTCATCTGATTTCACTTTGAATTTAGATTCTCGAATTTGAACTCGATGGACTAAAGGTTTGTTTAAAGTTTAGAATTAAGGTATTACTCATAAAAGTAATTAATTAACTTGTTAGTTAATTCTGTATGACAATTTCCTAGACAGGAGTCTAGGGGTATAAACAAGCATATATGATAAGAAAATAATAAGTAAAAGCATTTACGTAAAACAATTTAAATAAAACAGTTTACGCATGCTTCTCAGCCCCGCATTTGAAAACAAAAACGTTACTTAGAAAAGGGGCAATGAACTCATCTGTGTTGCTCTGTATTGATTCTCAACAAAATGCGCGCTCGTTGTTTGTAACCTAAGTATCTTCAGTACCTGAGTTGTTTTAAAAGAATTTGAATACGATAAGTATGTATAGTAGTAGTCGTATCTAGGATTCGGTCTTGGTGTGCAACTAAGTGTCCTGTATTACTATTGTGTTTCTAAGACTCCTTCAACTAGTCTAATTTATTCCCCATTAGCAACCCGTATCCCACCATTTCTCATAATAAGTCTTTAATTAAAAAGTTTTTAAGTTATTTTCCTTTTAGGTTAAATATTTAGAAAACGTCATTTAACGTATTTTAATAAAGTTTTTATTTTAATTTCTTTTACTCAAAACATAGTTAATTTAAGTGAAAGGATAATTAACATATGATGGGCTTAAATTAAGCCCATTGGGCCATCCTCGGTCCATTTCTTTGACTTTGATTTCCAATTGATTTCTTCCCAACGCTTTGGTTATTAAGCCTTGATCGTTTAAATAACTCATCTAGGTTAGTCGCATGCCTTTATAGATTTTCCTAAGGGTTAGGTGTTAATAATTAAATCAACACTTGAAACCCTAGGTTGTTGTTTGATCCTCGTGATTTTATGTAAAGCCTTTATTATTGAAACCCTTATTCCTTCGTGTCTTAAATAAACTCTTTCTTGACAATTCTAAGTTTGGTCCTTTGTTCAATCATGGTTAGTTGCATGGGATGAAACCCTAATGAGCTTCCATGCACACAAGATAAATTCCCATGCATACACACTCATCCCCCCAACCCATGAGTAAACAACTCGATCCGAATTCATTTGATCGAACAACCATGGCCGGGTCGTGTGAGCTTGGGCCGCACCACTTGGGCTGACCGGGGGAAATTGGGCCAGCCACAAGGACTGGGCCGAACCAACCTGCTTCGAGAGTAATCTTGGCCGGCTAAGCTTGGCCGATCGAAGGAAGCAATGGTCAACTAGGGGCTGTCGAATGAAGCTAGACCCGGCTCACCCTAGCCGAATGGGGTGTGTGGCCGATTGGAACCAACCTCGATCGAATGAGGTCCTGGCAAAAGAGGAGCCGAGCAAATGGGTTCCTGGCCGGCCGACTGAACCACCTTGACCGAAAGAAGTTTGGTCGAATGAGTTTAGGTCGAACCAAGATCTGGCCGAGACACTTGGGCCAAATGAGAGGCCGACAGAATGAGTCTGGCCAGTGAATGAAGGCTTTTTCGGCACAAAGGCCATTCGGCGAATGGGGTGGTGCTGCTTCGGCTGAGAGACATTCGGCGAGCTGGCCGATTAGCCATTCGGCCTGTCGAACCCAACCAAAAAGGGCGGCCATGGTTTTCGTGCTAGATGGCTAGGTAGGGGACCAAGACTTGTTCCTACAACATTATGAGTTGTTTTTGTGAAGATCCTATGGTTTGAAAGTATGAAAGACCGGTAAGAACAAGGGTTCGAACTTAGGGTTTTCAAAACCCTAAAAACCGAACAAAGATTGCCTCTTTACCTCGAATCTGATGGATAAACGCTTAGATCGGTTGTACTTCTGTGATCTACGAGTGATGGGGGTCGTTTAGACACCAAAATGGCTCGATTTCATGGAGGAATGGATGAGAAATCTTAGAGAGAAGGTAGAGAGATTCTAGAGAGAGAAAGCTCCGAATTTTTAGAGAGAGGGCTGGTTGGTGGTGTTTGGTGTGGCTTTGAATGCCACATTAAATGATGTGAAAATACCCGGGTTTGTTCAGTTTCGCTCGGTTTCGCGTAAAAGAGTCGGTTTCTCGCTGTTTTCGTAATGAAACGACTCGGTTTTAAAATTAGAATTTCTAATATTATTTTAGGCGGTTATTCCTAGTAAATTAAATAAATATCTTCTATTTATTTTAAATTTTCAGAAATATTTAATTAATTGTTTTAAATCGAATCCTACAGTCGTCGCGCGTATTCGTTCAAATCGTCACCCGTACGAACACTGCGATAACTATACTTTTCAATATGGTTTTCTAATTATCGGATATTATTCAGAACGTTAAATTTCAGATATATTCCTACAGATCGTCACCTATACGAATAATCAGTCGGTTTAGCATTCACATAACGACATCCGTTGTTATTTCGTTCTGTAAAGCCTCACATACACTTATACATAATAAAATCCTAACAAATAATCACATGATGGTTCTGTATGGCCAGACAATTATCTGACTGATGAACCATAGTTTTTGCTCTTTGATAACACAAAATGATAATGAAACATGTTCTGAATATGAAAACACACTGTAACACATATAGTTCGTACCTGATTACTGTTCACGTTACTGTTGAGATCACTACTCCGGTGACGGTTCCGGCACTGATGTTACATTTTGTTATTACACCGTTGTTACATTTTTTATTTATATTCATTGTTGAAGTGAACATATTGTAGTTTCTTCAACAACAACAAATTCAATAGCTATAAATGGTGTAAAATTTGGGTAGTAATATTGTAACATGCTGATATTTGGGTAGGCTTAGTGTAACATGCTGAGATTGGGGTAATCATTTACCTAGTTCTAAGGAAAAATGATTGTATGTTACATGCTGAGATTATTTCTACTTGGTTACTATAATGTTACTTGGTTGTGTATTTTAGTAGTGTATTTCAATGCTTTACTATGTAAATGGTTTTTTTTTATGTTAAGTGCTTGGTGGTTACATCAAGTTTAAGGCATTATATTTTGTGTTAAGTGCTTGGTTGACATTAATTGCTTGTTGCTGACATCAAGTTTAAGGCATTCTACTTTTTAAAAAATATATCATATAATATAATTCTTTTTGTTGAAGTGAAAATATTGTTGACACGTCAACACCAGCAAATTCAAAAGTTAAACATGGTGAGAGGCCTAGATACAAGAGTGTATCAACCAGGTATTCAAGCTTATTTGTTTCTGAAGTTGTACATGATAGTCTTTAGTTGTGTTAGTTCTATGTTCGTTTGAACAATTATAATTTAAAAATTAATGATACTAATTGATTTAAAGGCAAAAATGGATTAAGATATCATCAACGCCAGGTGAGAGGTTGTATTTATAAAACTAGATTCTTTGCTTTGAAACTTTTAATTAATAGTTTAAAATAAACAGCTAGAAGGAGTGGTCGACTTGCAGAACATGTCTTGACAGAATTCAAAAATACAATAGACCAACCCATTTTAATAGATAATGATGAAAGTACAGAAAAATCAAATGTGATGAAGAAGAGCCAGTTATCAACAGAAAGAGGAAAAAAATTGGTAAGATGTAACATTTATGTAAGAGGTCGAATAGGATTTATTCGTAAATATGTTATTTATGTCATTTTTTTGTTTCTTTTGATTCTAAATCAATAGCAAAGCTTGGTAAGAAGGCTAGTAAGCTGAAAAACATGGTACTAGTGGATAGGAAGAAAAAACTAGATGAGGATTATGAATGTTCTGATGATGAACTTCAACAATCAGAAAGAAAAGAATCAGCATTCTTTCGGTTGTGTACAAGATCCTCCCCAGCCCAGTTGTACAGATGCGTTAGGTTGTTAAAAGATAAACAGAAAAAAGTTGTGGTAGACATGGGGTTTAGGAGTTTACTAAACTTTAATGTAGATGGCATACCTGGTATGTTAGCACACTATGTGGTTGATAAGTTTGATGATAAGAAAATGGTAATTAGAGTTAATGGTGAAAAGATTAAGGTGGATAAGGAATCAGTCAAAAATTTGTTGGGATTGAGTAGCCAGGGAAGGAGATTTGAGCAAATTACACCTCTGGATGTAATGGATAAGAAAGTTAAAGAATGGTGGGGGTAATATGAAGGACATTTTGTTGGTGCTTCAAGCTTATTTGATAACATCCAACGTTCAGAAGACAAAAACAACTTCAACTTCAGGATGAATTTTGTAATGCTTTTTGTGATCGTTTTGGTTGAGTGTACGAAAAATGGAAGGATGAAGGAAGACATCGTGAGATATTTCTATTCGGGGACTGATTTTAGCAAGTTTGATTGGTGTGACTTCATAGTGGATAAGACAAGGGGGTGCAAGTCGGGGTGGTTGCGTTGTGACAACAGATCTCCTTTTAATGGTCCTCTCACAATACTAACAGTATGTGTTACTTTCTATATACTATTTAATAACATTATCTGTGTAAAATACATGTAACCAGCTGTAAACATTAATGAAATTTGATAATGTATTCATTTTCCAGCTCCTGTATGTAAATAGTATTGATTGTAAAGGGCTGAAGGTTGATCCCACCAAACAACCTATAACCTTCTGGACTAAAGCCATGTTAAGGAGAAGAGAGAAACCGGAGATTAGAGATGGCGGATTTGGAAAGGGGAAAAGAAGGGAGGTGATGAGGGTTGAAGAATTGGCATCTGAAGATGGTGTACAGGTACCGTTATATATAAAGGTTTTTGTCAATTCTTTTTGGTTATTTTTTAATTGTAATTTTCAATATATTTTGAAATAGAACGAGCTACTTAAATTGGAAACAATGCTGGAAAATTTGGAGATCTTGAGAGATGAAATAGTAAGTAAGTTGGACAAAATGTACAAGAATAAAGAGAACTTGGTACAGGTCGATGTTCTAGTAGCAAGATATGGGTCAATAGTAGAGGTGTGACAACTAGTACCTAATCTTCCGACAAGTCCGTACGGTACGTGTACTTTCATTATTTACTATATGTAAATACAATGTGTAAACAGTTGTGTGACAACAAGGCTAGAAAACAAACAACAATTGTATGTGTTTAAATGAAAATTTAAATACAGTAAATACAACAACTCACGATAAACAACAGTGTGCACACAAATGACTAAAGCACATCGGTTGCGATCTGATATCTACAAATGACAGGAATCATATGGCCGACAATTCAAAGAGAAAACAATGTGAATTCCATGATACAATGTGAAAACAGACAAGTTTAGTTGAGTCCGTCGGTGAGGAAATACAATTCCAATAACAATTCAGTTTCGTTTACAAATGAAGATCTGACAGAGTGTTTGCATGGGTGACGATTCACACAAACATATCTGCGAGTTTAACGTTCCGAATGATAAGTGAAAAGTAAAAAACAAAGATCAGAAAGTGAAACCCTCGTCGTGTTCGTTCGGGTGACGATTCGAACGAATACGCGCGAAGGTGACACGATGTGACGAAACCTTTAAAATAATTGTTTTCTATAAAATAAATTAGTAAAAATGGATTTAAATAATGTCACACCCCCAAATTTCAACTAACGGAATCACACCGTTTGGGAGCATGACAAACCAGGATCTCAGATCATTAGACATAGCGAAGACCTCTATATGAATTTCAAAACATACGTTAGTCTTTAAAACATAACATTCAGAGTTTACAAAAAGTTGCGGAAGCGTTTCAAAACCAAATAACAGTTGATAAGTAAAACATTACAAACCAAAGTACTTAAATATTCAAATGTTCAAATTCAAATTCAAAGTGTTTATAATGCATGAGACTCTATCTTCCTAGTCCATGCCAGCTGTAACGCGCGCCTTAGCGTCCTGAGAAAACATGCAAATCAAGTCAACACAAAGGTTGGTGCATAACACAGGTTTTAAATAATCATAGTGTTCAAAACATCAGTTTGAATAATAAATTGTAGATAACATAATCACACATGCACAGTCATGATAGCTAGTCATATAAACTATTTACATACGTGTTCGACACCGAAGCTGACTAATTGCCATGCTATAGCATGTTTTCGCCTTGCCACTATTGTCTATCACAACAATAGTAAAATTGTGTTTGGTCAGTCAAACACCTGCGTAGATCCCATCTACCAGGTGAGGTTTATCAAACCTAATAGATCTATTTTCAACTACCACGCTTTGCATTACAGCAAACTAAACGGTTCGAGGTGTGTAAGGACTTTCAAGTTGATATGTTGTCACATAATGTAAACAGCTAACTCATGCAAGTGATATGTATCTAAAAATAGTTTGTTGCACATGTTTTCTCCCCCAAAACAGTTTAAAATGAGAAAGGGGCCGTGTACGCACCTTTGATAATAGCAGAATGATCAAATACGTGTGAACTTGCGTAGAAATCCTCTACGAAGAATCTGTGATTTAAACAATAACCTAAAGTTATTCGGATTGTCGTTCTGTGCTTGAAATAACATACGTGTCAACACACGTATGTTAAAGTGTTAAGAATATGTATACGCAAATACGTGTGACTTTGAAATCGTTTAAATAAAATCATATTTGATTTTATTTAAATAATCGTAATTGTACACGATTTCTTTTTCGGGTTAAACTATGAATTTTATTATTCTAATACGTTCGTATTCCCGTTACGGTTCCAACGCAACTCGAACGGATTAAAACGGAGTCCGTATGTGGAAGATATTTCAAAAATACCAAAAATGCCATTTTTATCAAAAACCGGCCACCCCTTGGCTCGAACCCGCGACCCTTCACTCGAAACACACATGCTCTACCAACTCGCCCGCTAGGGTATCGCGATTAATCATCGGAAATCAATTCTTTTATATCCTATCTGATCGGA
Source organism: Mikania micrantha (assembly GCA_009363875.1). NCBI lineage: Eukaryota > Viridiplantae > Streptophyta > Magnoliopsida > Asterales > Asteraceae > Mikania > Mikania micrantha. Next base: position 28,611,963 of record CM018697.1, read on the forward strand.
TTCCCTTTGTTCTACTATAGCCGAAGCTTCAACTCCCCAATTGAACCCGATTTCGAACCTGATTGATCTCATCAACCTGGTTTTATGATTCTAAACACTTAGGCGTTCCTAGTGATGGTTCTAATTTGATCAAAACTTAATCAGTGAGTTCCAATTAATCTCAAATAGGTTCGGTTTTGAACCGAACTAACTTTCAACACAAAATCTTATAATTCACGATTATAACATCAAATTAACTTAGGCTTTCGTTTAACCGAAACATTCTGAAACTTCCTATCTAGTTTAATTCGATTATCAGTCCAATTAAACAAGAAACCCCCAAAACAGTTTTATGTTAAGTACCCTAGAATCGAATTCATACAATTCGATGTTGTAGGATAAAATCAACATAATGGTTTCGTTCTCTAAATCATTCCGAAACTACCCATAACATTTGATTCGATTCTTAACTCATTTGTGTTGAAACTCCCAAAACCGTTTACACTATGAACCCTAATAATGGAACTTGATCAATTCGTGAACCTATAAAGAAATTGAAATGTGGTTTAGTATAATCGATGGTTTCTGAAACTTACTACATAAATTAATTTGATTCTTAAACCAGTTTAAATCAAAACCCCCAAATCGTTCAAATGAAGAACCCTAGATTATTGAATTCATAGAACCCGATGTTGAATGCCAGAATTCCCATAGGGATTAGTGTATTCAGTCGTTTTAGAGGATGTAGAATCAATCACTAACCTGTTTTGATATCTAATCGATGTAGAACGACTTGTGACTTGAATTCGGCCGACCCTCGATCACCTTCTTCTGTTTAAGCTTCTTGAAACCCAATTGCCGGTTGTAGTGTGTTCTAAATGTACCGAATAAGAGTTCTAAAGTTCCAATTGTGACTATCTTGATCGAATTTAACGAGCTCCATCATTAATGTCTACGGTTACAACTTTTGATTTTCATAAATCTTTAATTCGATCCATCATGGTGCCAATAACGTTTGATAACGGTTATAGATCATTAATGTGTACTGATTGAAAAGTTTCTTCAATCAATTTCATCATAATGCCAACAATTCCAAATTAAATCAACATTTAGGCCGAATTTTGACTTTAAAAAGTCAAAATTGATCTTTCTAAACATTTTCAAGCTAAAACCCTATAACTCAAGTGTTTTGGACTTACTTCTATTAATTCAAACCTTTGAATTTAATTTTTAACAACAACCTGACATTTTGGTTTAATTTAGCATTAACGGAATTAATTCGGATTGTCGAATTGTCACAAATCAAATCAATTAAACTAATTTTGGGTTTGATTCATCCAATTGGGCCTCTTAAATACTATTGGGCCTAGTTTGGTCTCATTGGGCCTACCTTAGGCCTCATTGGGTCTAATTGGTCTTGTTGGGCCTGTGATCTCACTGTTTTTCAGTTAACAAAGTTAATCCGAAAAGTCGGATTGTCACATCATCCCCTTGTTGAAGAAATTTTCGTCCCGAAAATTTAGCAAGTGTTAGGAGTAGTTAGGAAACTACTTACGAGTTTAAATCGTACGTGTTAGTGTGATTTGATCATTCTGTGTGCTTGTGTGTACTCACACACAAAGTCTAATGCTTGCAACATCACAACTCAATTGTAATCGTTCAATGTGACTGTTTGCGTGTACACTAGTTAGTTCACCTAACTGTGACTGTTTGTGTTTGATCATACTATGTTGTGTAGCCTCACACATAGTGAGTGTCTGAAACTGTTTGTACTATGTAACCCCGCACATAGCAAAATGTGTGTAACCAATCATGTATGTACTACCATAACATGTAACATATGAAATGTAGCACATAAAATATATAGAATGTAATGTAGCACAAATGTTTGTAACAAAATCAATTGAATAAATAAAATGTTTGTGCTTACAGTTTGAATTTGCAGTGTTGATGTGTGAAAGCATCACGTCATCCCCTTGTTGAAGGAAATTTCGTCCCGAAATTTAACGTGCGCTCTCAGTGTTATCAATAGCTGTCTTGAATAGATGAGGATATTTCTTCATCATTTGATCTTCCCGTTCCCATGTGAATTCAGGACCCCGTCTTGAATTCCATCGGACTTTAACTATTGGAATCTTGCTTTGCTTCAGTTGTTTGACCTCTCGGTCCATGATTTCTGCTGGTTCTTCAATGAATCGTAACTGTTCATCTACTTGTATTTCTTCTAACGGTACAATCAATGTCTCATCAGAAAGACATTTCTTTAAGTTCGACACATGAAACACATCATGAACTCCACTGAGTTCATCCGGTAGTTTGAGTTGATACGCAACCGGACCAATCCTTTTCAGAATCTCAAAAGGTCCTACGTAACGTGGACTAAGCTTTCCGCGCTTGCCGAATCGTATTACACCTTTCCAAGGTGATACCTTTAGAAGAACTCGGTCACCTACTTGAAATTCTAACGGCTTGCGACATTTTTCTGCATAATTCTTCTGGCGATCCCGAGCCGCTGCCATACGATTCCGGATTTGAACTATCTTCTCTGTCGTCTCGTGCACCAGTTCAGGACCTGTTAACTGACTGTCACCAATTTCAGCCCAACAAACTGGTGAACGACATTTGCGACCATACAAAGCTTCAAACGGTGCTGCTTGAATACTTGTATGATAACTATTATTGTAGGAGAATTCCACTAGCGGTAAATGATTCTCCCAACTATCACCAAAGTCAATTACACAGGCTCGTAACATATCCTCGAGCGTTTGAATCGTACGTTCACTTTGACCATCGGTCTGTGGATGATAAGTTGTACTCATATCCAAGCGAGTCCCCAATGACTTATGAAGAGATTTCCAAAAGTTGGAAGTAAATCAGGCATCCCGATCTGATATGATAGAGATTGGCACGCCATGCCGTGCTACTACTTCCTTGATGTAAATGCGAGTCAGTTTCTCCATCTTATCAGTTTCCTTGATTGCTAAGAAGTGTGCAGATTTCGTTAATCGATCGACAATTACCCATATCGTATCACAACCACTCGGTGTACGGGGTAACTTAGTAATGAAATCCATCGAAATCTGTTCCCACTTCCACATCGGTATCTCTGGTTGTTGCAGTAAACCAGATGGCTTCTAATATTCAACTTTGACTTTCGAACAAGTTAAACATTTGCTAACGTACTTAGCAATATCCGCTTTCATGTGAGGCCACCAATACAGTGCCTTCAAGTCATGATACATCTTGTCTGATCCCGGATGGACTGAATATCTGGACTTGTGTGCTTCGTCCATCACGAGTTCTCTTAAACCTCCATACAAAGGTATCCACATTCGATTAATGAAATAACGAATTTCGTCAGAATTCGCATCCAACTGTTCTTCCATTCCCCGTAAAGATTCCTGTACCAAGTTTTCCTTTTTCAAAGCCTCAATTTGAGCACTGCGTACCTTGTCAGGTAAGTCAGTCTGTATTGTCATCATAAGTGCACGAACCCGTCTTGTTGAAGTATCCTTTCTGCTTAAAGCATCAGCTACTACATTAGCCTTTCCCGGGTGATACTTAATCGCACACTCATAATCGTTCAACAACTCAACCCATCGTCGTTGTCTCATATTGAGTTCCTTCTGATCAAAGATATGTTGCAAACTCTTATGATCAGTATAAATAGTACACTTAGTTCCATACAGATAATGCCTCCATATTTTCAAAGCAAAAACCACTGCTCCTAACTCCAAATCATGAGTAGTGTAGTTCTTTTCATGTGTTCGTAGTTGTCTGGAAGCATAAGCGATCACTTTATCCCGTTGCATCAATACACATCCCAAACCCTGTCCAGATGCGTCACAATACACCGCAAAGTCTTCCGTTCCTTCCGGTAAGGACAGAATCGGTGCACTGCAGAGTTTCTGTTTCAATAACTGGAATGCAGCTTCCTGTTTATCCGTCCAGTTATACTTTGTTCCCTTGTGCGTAAGAGCTGTAAGTGGTTGAGCGATCTTTGAGAAACCCTCAATGAATCGTCGATAATAACCCGCCAAACCAAGGAATTGTCGTACCTCGGTAAGGGTCTTTGGCGCTTCCCAATTCTTAATCGCTTCAATCTTCGCTGGATCAACATGTATGCCCTTTTCATTAACTATATGACCCAAGAACTGTACTTCTCGCATCCAGAAATCACATTTTGAGAACTTAGCGTACAGTTGTTCTTGCTTCAATAGCTCTAACAGTAATCGAAGATGTTCAGTGTGTTCCTCCTCAGATTTTGAATAGATGAGAATGTCATCGATGAAAACAATGACAAACTTATCAAGATAAGGTTTACAAACACGATTCATGAGATCCATGAATACAGCTGGAGCGTTTGTCAACCCAAATGGCATGACCAAGAATTCATAATGACCATAGCGTGTCCTGAATGCTGTCTTCGGAATATCCTCCTCCTAAACTCTTAGTTGATGATAACCCGACCTGAGATCAATCTTCGAGTAGTAACTCGAACCTTGCAACTGATCGAACAGATCGTCAATCCTGGGTAACGGATACCGGTTCTTGATGGTAACCTTGTTCAACTCCCGGTAATCGATACACATACGGAAAGTCCCGTCCTTCTTCTTGACAAACAATACTGGAGCTCCCCATGGTGAAAAACTAGGTCGTATGAAACCCTTATCCAACAACTCTTGCAATTGTGTGGATAACTCTTGCATTTCTGACGGTGCAAGTCGATAAGGCGCCCTAGCTATCGGTGCTGCATCTGGTGTAAGGTCGATTCGGAATTCCACCTGTCTGATAGGCGGTAATCCCGGCAAGTCTTCTGGAAATACCTCCGGAAACTCACAAACTACAGGTATATCTTCAAGCTTCTTCTCAGCTACCGGCTTTTCAGTTATAAGTGCTATAACTGCCGTATGCCCTTTCCGCAGACATTTGTGTGCTTTCATACAAGATATGAGACGCAGTGGCATACTGCTCTTCTCGCCTTGTACATATAATGTCTCTCCCTGCGGAAGAGGTATGCGAACAATCTTTTCATGGCATACTATTTCAGCCTGGTGTTTGGACAACCAGTCCATGCCAATGACTACATCAAAACTGCCTAAGGCAATAGGCATCAGATCAATCTCTAATGTTTGACCCATCAAATCAAGGATACATCCCTTAAAAATGTTTTCTACTACAATCAACTTACCATCAGCTAATTCCACAGTGTAGGGACTATCTAAGGCAGTGGGACTAACATTTAGCAACTTAGCAAGTGAACTAGATACAAAACTCCGGTCGGCACCAGTGTCAAATAACATAGAGGCATAGTGATTATTTAAGAGGAACGTACCCGTGACAATGTTGGGATCCTCCCGCGCTTGACGTCCTCCAATCACAAACGCCCTGCCTCTAGCACCGTTGTTGTTGTTGTGGTTGTTATTGTTGTTGTTGTTGTTGGTGCCATTTCCATTACCGTTGCCATTTCCATTGCCATTGGCATTATTGTCCCCGCCTTTCTTAAGCTGTGGGCAATCTTTCTTAAAATGCCCCATTTTGCCACACTCAAAACAACCCTTCTGAGCGTTGTTCTGGTTATTGTTCTGGTTGTTGTTGTTCTGTAGCTCCCCGCGACAATCTTTAGCCGCATGCCCAATCTTGCCACACCTCTGGCACTTAGCTCTGTCACATTGGTTACCCGCATGATGATAACCACACCTATTGCACTTGGGGTGCTTACCAATATAGCCCCCCGATGATGATGATTGCTGACCACTGCTGGAATTATGATAGGACTTGTTTGAGTCCTGCTTCCTGTTCTGCTGATATGATTGTTGGCTGTTACCCTTGTAGTTGTTACCTTCCCACTTTCTCTTATGATCTCCTACCTTGGTAGCAGATGTTCGTTTAGGCAGGGTTCCCTGTAACACTGCCTGATCAGTAAGCTGATGTGCTAAACGAACAGCTTGTTGGATGGTGGTAGGATTTGCTGAAGTAACCAACCCTTGAATCTGAGGCACTAGTCCTCCAATGTACCTCTCAATCCATTTGCTAACTGGAGTAGCCATATGTGGTAGCAGTCTGGCCAACTCGTGTGACCTGGTTGTGTACTCTTCAATGTTTGACCCCTCCATCTTGAGGTGCCAGTATTCCTCCTCCAACTTCTGCATTTCACTGCGAGGACAGTACTCCTCTTGCAGTAAAGTTTTGAAGTTGTCCCATGTCAAGGCATTAGCCTCTCCCAACCCCAGAGTCTGGACATTTGAGTTCCACCAAGTTAGTGCTGGACCCTCCAAAGTTCCCGTAGCAAATTTCACCTTGCTTTCGTTAGGGCAGTTGCACATTTCGAATACAGACTCAGCCTTTTCAATCCACCGAAGGAGTCCAATGGCCCCCTCCGATCCTTTGAAATTGTGTGGTTTGCAGTCCAAAAACATCTTGAACGTGCAGACTTGCGGATTAACCAATCCCCCAGCTGGACCCTGTGGCCCTGTGTTGTGAGTCTGAGCATACTGTGCGATTGCCTCTGCAACTCTGTTGTTGATTAGCTCATTGAGCTCAGCAACAGTCATATGTACGTTTCCCTCAGCCATTAGGTTCCTATTTATAAGAAGTGTTAGCACGAAGTCAAAATCTAATGTGACATGTGTAAGTAAAACATCAAACACAACATATAATATCAATCAACACAACTGTTGAAAATAAATAATAATTCTTCCATAAATAGAAACTTTCTTTGAGTACAATACTTTTTGAAATGAAACATACTTTTCAAACTACTAATATAGGAACACAACCCGTTCCTAATAAGTTTAAATAAAACAAGAAAGAAATGAAAAATAATCAGTCGTCCTCAACGGTGGATTCAGGATCGGACTCAGCAACTGGTGCTGGTTCCTCCTCCTCATCCTCATCCTGTTCCTCATTCTCAACTACCACTAAATCCTCCAAAGCTTCAATCCTGCCCGCCAAAATCTCCTCTCGGTTCTCTGACTCTTCTAGACGACCAATCAAATTGATCATCTCATCCCGCATATCGTGAACAAGATGGGCAAGATCATCCTGCCTCTCAATAGCATCCCATAACTCCTGAGATCTCTGTGCTATCCTATCTTCTGCTACCTCCAGATCCTCGCGCAGTTTGGCGATCTCCTCGGCGTCCGTCCTTTGCCTCTTAGGCTCAGGAGCATCTAGTGCTGGTGGGGAATGTGTAGAAGGTCCCCCAGCAGGGATCTGCTGAGTGTCCTCCTCAGGCTCCTCTTCCGGATCCTCATCCGGGTCCTCGTATGAATCCTCCTCTGGATCCTCGTCTGGATCCTCCTCCGGGTCCTCGTCCGGATCTGAGTCATCCTGCTCATATGGTGGAGGTGATGGAATAGGTGGTGGTGGTGATAATGGTGGTGCCGGAACTATCGGCTCCTCGTCCTCGGAATCATCAATGATAATATAAGGGACTGATGATGAAGCCATGCCTGTTACATAATACCATATGTAAGTACAGTGCCATGGAATACGTAAACAAGTCAATTACATAATGTCATATGTAATTTCTAAGCAATACGTATTAACATATGTGTCTAATGTCTAACAGTCATAGTCTAGGCCTACAAATGCAAACCTAGTTCGCTATAACCAATGTCTCTGATACCAATCTGTCACACCCCCAAATTTCAACTAACGGAATCACACCGTTTGGGAGCATGACAAACCAGGATCTCAGATCATTAGACATAGCGAAGACCTCTATATGAATTTCAAAACATACGTTAGTCTTTAAAACATAACATTCAGAGTTTACAAAAAGTTGCGGAAGCGTTTCAAAACCAATAACAGTTGATAAGTAAAACATTACAAACCAAAGTACTTAAATATTCAAATGTTCAAATTCAAATTCAAAGTGTTTATAATGCATGAGACTCTATCTTCCTAGTCCATGCCAGCTGTAACGCGCGCCTTAGCGTCCTGAGAAAACATGCAAATCAAGTCAACACAAAGGTTGGTGCATAACACAGGTTTTAAATAATCATAGTGTTCAAAACATCAGTTTGAATAATAAATTGTAGATAACATAATCACACATGCACAGTCATGATAGCTAGTCATATAAACTATTTACATACGTGTTCGACACCGAAGCTAACGGATTGCCATGCTATAGCATGTTTTCGCCTTGCCACTATTGTCTATCACAACAATAGTAAAATTGTGTTTGGTCAGTCAAACACCTGCGTAGATCCCATCTACCAGGTGAGGTTTGTCAAACCTAATAGATCTATTTTCAACTACCACGCTTTGCATTACAGCAAACTAAACGGTTCGAGGTGTGTAAGGACTTTCAAGTTGATATGTTGTCACATAATGTAAACAGCTAACTCATGCAAGTGATATGTATCTAAAAATAGTTTGTTGCACATGTTTTCTCCCCCAAAACAGTTTAAAATGAGAAAGGGGCCGTGTACGCACCTTTGATAATAGCAGAATGATCAAATACGTGTGAACTTGCGTAGAAATCCTCTACGAAGAATCTGTGATTTAAACAATAACCTAAAGTTATTCGGATTTTCGTTCTGTGCTTGAAATAACATACGTGTCAACACACGTATGTTAAAGTGTTAAGAATATGTATACGCAAATACGTGTGACTTTGAAATCGTTTAAATAAAATCATATTTGATTTTATTTAAATAATCGTAATTGTACACGATTTCGTTTTCGGGTTAAACTATGAATTTTATTATTCTAATACGTTCGTATTCCCGTTACGGTTCCAACGCAACTCGAACGGATTAAAACGGAGTCCGTATGTGGAAGATATTTCAAAAATACCAAAAATGCCATTTTTATCAAAAACCGGCCACCCCTTGGCTCGAACCCGCGACCCTTCACTCGAAACACACATGCTCTACCAACTCGCCCGCTAGGGTATCGCGATTAATCATCGGAAATCAATTCTTTTATATCCTATCTGATCGGATTCCCTTTGTTCTACTATAGCCGAAGCTTCAACTCCCCAATTGAACCCGATTTCGAACCTGATTGATCTCATCAACCTGGTTTTATGATTCTAAACACTTAGGCGTTCCTAGTGATGGTTCTAATTTGATCAAAACTTAATCAGTGAGTTCCAATTAATCTCAAATAGGTTCGGTTTTGAACCGAACTAACTTTCAACACAAAATCTTATAATTCACGATTATAACATCAAATTAACTTAGGCTTTCGTTTAACCGAAACATTCTGAAACTTCCTATCTAGTTTAATTATATTATCAGTCCAATTAAACAAGAAACCCCCAAAACAGTTTTATGTTAAGTACCCTAGAATCGAATTCATACAATTCGATGTTGTAGGATAAAATCAACATAATGGTTTCGTTCTCTAAATCATTCCGAAACTACCCATAACATTTGATTCGATTCTTAACTCATTTGTGTTGAAACTCCCAAAACCGTTTACACTATGAACCCTAATAATGGAACTTGATCAATTCGTGAACCTATAAAGAAATTGAAATGTGGTTTAGTATAATCGATGGTTTCTGAAACTTACTACATAAATTAATTTGATTCTTAAACCAGTTTATATCAAAACCCCAAAATCGTTCAAATGAAGAACCCTAGATTATTGAATTCATAGAACCCGATGTTGAATGCCAGAATTCCCATAGGGATTAGTGTATTCAGTCGTTTTAGAGGATGTAGAATCAATAACTAACCTGTTTTGATATCTAATCGATGTAGAACGACTTGTGACTTGAATTCGGCCGACCCTCGATCACCTTCTTCTGTTTAAGCTTCTTGAAACCCAATTGCCGGTTGTAGTGTGTTCTAAATGTACCGAATAAGAGTTCTAAAGTTCCAATTGTGACTATCTTGATCGAATTTAACGAGCTCCATCATTAATGTCTACGGTTACAACTTTTGATTTTCATAAATCTTTAATTCGATCCATCATGGTGCCAATAACGTTTGATAACGGTTATAGATCATTAATGTGTACTGATTGAAAAGTTTCTTCAATCAATTTCATCATAATGCCAACAATTCCAAATTACATCAACATTTAGGCCGAATTTTGACTTTAAAAAGTCAAAATTGATCTTTCTAAACATTTTCAAGCTAAAACCCTATAACTCAAGTGTTTTGGACTTACTTCTATTAATTCAAACCTTTGAATTTAATTTTTAACAATAACCTGACATTTTGGTTTAATTTAGCATTAACGGAATTAATTCGGATTGTCGAATTGTCACAAATCAAATCAATTAAACTAATTTTGGGTTTGATTCATCCAATTGGGCCTCTTAAATACTATTGGGCCTAGTTTGGTCTCATTGGGCCTACCTTAGGCCTCATTGGGTCTAATTGGTCTTGTTGGGCCTGTGATCTCACTGTTTTTCAGTTAACAAAGTTAATCCGAAAAGTCGGATTGTCACAAATAATTTCCTAGGAATAACCATCTTTAAATATCTAAAAATAAAACCATTTATCTAAATTCGTAAATTTCGCGTGTTACAATCCGGAAACGCAAACAAAAACGAGAACCGAGCAACCGAAACGAACCCGAACACATGCGGGGTATATAAACCCTAAATACCCTCATCTTCCTCATTTATTTCAGCTCCACTCTCTCTCTCTCTCTACCCCCAAAACCCTCTAGATTTTTTTAACACAAAATCCTCCATAATTTCCTCATTTCTTGATGAAATCTTGCAAACTTGGTGCCTAATCAAAGCTCATCCCCTCTACACGAAAGCACAACACATCGGAAGTAAAACCAACCAAAACTAAGGTAATCTGAGCTGCAAGGTAGCAAAAATTAGTGTTTTCTACTCCACTAGTTGAAACCGAATCTTAGTCGGTTCTAACCCTAAGCTTTTCAACCCTACACCCTCTGAAACAATTACACATACACTACCACCGAAAACCCTCATGAATCTCGACCCTAAAACTCTCATAACCGTGAAACCCTAGCTGGAAGTCAGCTTGTGCGAATGAACGGTTGCTGTCACCATTCGGCCGAATAGGATGTGGACCGAATGGCTACTAGGCGAAGGGGACTCCACTGTATGACAGCCCACATTCGGGCAAGCTTCATTCGCTGGGCCATCTCTTCATTCAGTCACCACATTCGCATGAGCCATCACATTCGCATGAGCAAGACACATTCGGTTGGGCCACATTAGCATGAACCACATTCGACCAAGCTTCTCATTCGGCCGAATCATGGAATTTTCCTTTCGGATGTGATGCTCATTAGCACAACTTGGATACCACCATCCTAAAACCAAACCCCTTTCATCTCATGTAATAAGGGTTATTACAAAGGTGGTGAAAGGGTTTGTAAGCTCAATTTTATAAAACTTGAAACCTTTTTCTCTATAAAGGGTTAAATAGTAATGTTATCACTTAAAACATATACTAAAAGGTTCAATAAATGACAACTACTTCAAGTTTAACACGGACAATATGCAAAGTCTTAAAATATAAACCTAAGTTTATACTTCGAGACTATTTTTTATATCAAACCCTTACAACCTCCTATAACTTATAAGCCAGTATAATCATAAATAATGACATACGATGCTAAGGCTAACCTCAAGCAGTTAAGTCTTGGGATAGTATATCCTCACAAGTGAACTAGGACAAATTGATAACAAAGAATCGCAAGTGTTAGCCAACTTTAGGACTAACACACACAGCCACCTACCTATAACCTATACTTACAAGTTACAAACAACGTGAAATTAATACAGGATAGTGAAAACAATCTCAAGAACAACAACGAGCGCGTGCATTCTTGTTATTACCTAGTCAACCACTTCAATTACAAAGTGAGTTCATACGCCCATTTTATAATCTTAACTGATTTCAAATCTCGGGGCTGAGAAACATGCTAATTCTTTTAATTATTTAAAAGTTTTAGTACAACATATTGATTATACTATGATTTAGATAATATTGTTTATCTTTATTATCGCTTATCATTGTATGTATGCTTGTGTGATCATAACATAACTGAGACATCTATGATGAAACATGATAATATAGTTTCACGATTCATCAACACAATAGAATAATACAAGTTGTAAGATTATATCTTATAACACCTTATTACTCTTACATGAATGAACAATGAGATAATCAGTAGACAACACACTGACAATGACAAAAACTAACAAGAATGATATGATGATAACGTAATTTCACAATATCATTCACCACCGGAGTTAACTAAGTGCAGTAAGACTAGTTCTTAAAACACTATGATTACAACTCAGTGAAGACTATGGGATAACACGAGACAATTACTAATGAGAACAAGAATGACGATCATGATAACATAACTTCATGATATCATTCACCACTTGAGCTAACTAAGTGTAGTAAGACTATATCTTACAACATTAATGTAGTTACAACTGGGTAAGGCTATGGGATGACAAGAATGATAATCATGATAACATAAATTCATGATAACAAAATCATTCACACATTTACTAACATCGTGTAATAAGACAAGTTCTTATAACACTTTGTTAAAGACTATGAGAACACATAACTATGAGAACACACAACAATTGATATTTAGTGCGATTAAACCGACGATAACGTAGTGGTACCATAGGTTTGACAAACCGCCAGCGAGTGAGGTCGGTACGTTGATCATATTTTATCATTGGCCGGTAACGTATGACCGGTAACAGGGCGACACAAGTCAGGTTTGGTAAACGACACATGGTGATATTAATCTACAGTAACTAATGGTAATTAATCCTTCGGCTATTTACTAGTAGACTAAGGAATTGATTTTCTCTTATGTCACATTACTGGTAATAGTTTCGTTGAAGGCTATGAGAACACAAATGTGATAGAGGTAAATCGGATGCATTGTGATCCGATTACGGGAGGATCACAATGGATTCTATTTAGGCTCTATGCATTCCAAGAGGAGATCAATAACAATAGGTTAACTATCACTTCTATTATTAGTAGTGAATTACAGTTAACCCCACAAACGAGAGAATAATAACAAGGATAAGATTAGATAAATCTATTTTCCTTAAAACACGGAGGGTTCATCAACACTTCGGTTTTGGTGACCTTAATCCCTCATATTCTACTATTCTACATATGACACATTGGGTGATGAACACAACTCTTATGAGTGAATATCAAATGGGTTGAACACATGTGAGATAAAAATGGGTATCCATAGTTGTATTGCAAGTGGTATTGAATTCTGTTAAGTATGTGGTGGGATGTCGGCTAGGGCTTGTTCCCCTACGTATGCCCTATATATAAGCATAACTGATGGGATGAAATACTACTTGTAAATATAACTATGGATAGGCCATTGTGTGAGACAAGTGAATCAAACACCATTAGGACTTGTGTATGACATTGTGACTGTGAATGTTAACAAATCAATGTTTTCAATTACTATACTTATGAACTCACCAAACTAGTGTTGACTTTGTTTAAATGCATGTTTTCTCAGGTTACGAACATGTTTAGTCACTGGCATTCAGGGATTAAGCTAGTGGATTTTTAGAAAACCTAGCTTCATTTTGTGTTAAGCATATTTTGAATGACAAAATTGTGAATCATCTTTTGTAAATCTTGTGCAGTTACAAAATAGAAAACTAAATGACTCTTTTGAGTAGTTTACTTAGTTAAATTATGAACATAACAATGTAATTTAACTTTGTAATACTACATCAATGTCATGTTAGCATTTCTCATTTATATATCATGTGCCATGTAAACAGTCTGATCACTATGATTATCAAACAATATCGCGCTCCGAGAACCTTCCACCTGATGGGAAAGCCGATCCAGCCTGCCGGCTCGAGGTGTGACAAGAGGGTACACCAAATTGGTTTCGCAAGAAGGAAACCATTTCTCATGAAGCAGAAATGAGAATAAAAGAAGTCTTAGAAAGTCTAAACCAGGTTGAAAAGGATGATGAACCCGTGCATATAGAAGACATGTTTGAAGGTAAAATGATATGTTAATGTGCATACTTGTATTTTAAATATTATGTTAAATATGAATATTCAGATAAGTGAATTCACATTAAAAGCTGTGATAAACAATATGTTACATTTAAATTACATCGATTTATGTTTGAAAATAATTGGCAATGGTATTGATGTTTGGGCAGGTAATGAGGGAGTAAGAAATGAAGATGAAGTAGAAGAAGGTATTTTTTGTTATGGTATTCAAATTATAAACTGTGATAAAAGCTTAATTTTACGTTAATGTTACATCAATTTGTGCTACATAAAAATTGTGTACAGGTATTGATGCTTGTTACGTGAATATTACATCAATCTTATGTTAGTTAAAATTTGACTATGATATTGATGTTTGGAAAAGGCACAGAGGGATTGAGGAATGAAGATGACGTAAACGAAGGTAATGATGGTTTGATAGCTAATGAGGGAGTAAGGAATGAAGATGTAGTAGAAGAAGGTATTTTTTGTTATATTACATCAATCTTTTGTTTTTTATAAATTGGCACAGAAGATGTAGTAGAAGAAGGTATTTTTTGTTATATTACATCAATCTTTTGTTTTTTATAAATTGGCACAGGTGTTGATGTTTGCTACATCTTGGCTACTTTAATGTTACATTTTACTTCGAGTACCTTTGTACGCTGTTTTGTAGTATACATGAATTTTTTTTATTGTTGCTAATAACTAAACAGGAGTTAATAGTGATATAGTCAAGGGGGAGGCAAGCTTTTCAATTTTATTCTTAATATATTTGAATTTTTAAACGTAATTAGTTGCGTTCCTTGTATGTTAAAAGTAATTCATAATGAGACGGGTGAACCAAGCTTTAGCTTGGGCATGACACAAATTATTGTTGGATTTTAACAAACCAGGTATGCATTTATTGTTACATTAAATATGTTTATTTTTGAATGTGAACAAAATGTTGATTATGGGTGTAATATTGGTCATCAACAGAAGAAGATACTATGAAACAAACAATGGAAACAATTTCAGAAGGTAAGAAAAATGAAGGTAAAATTAAGAGTTCTATCGATGCATTATTTTTATTGATGACTATTAAATCTTTTCCAACATATGTTAATCTATTTAAAATTCTGTTATTAGATTGGGGGATGAATTTAGATTTTGAGGGCCAAGTTTCAGTATAGGGTTGACATAGGAGGCAAACACTAATTTGTATCATGAAGACAAAGGCATTACCCTTACAGCTATTCAGTTATATTTAACTTTGTTACATTAAAATTACATTATTATTGTTTATGTAACAGGGAAGGAAAATGATGACAATAAACCCCCCAAGTAATGCATCAGCAACCGAATTCAAGTAATAAATTTAGGAAAAACAATTAGATATGCATATTGCATGTAAATTATATATAGTTACATATAAGTTACAATAACATTTAACAATTACAGTAGGAATAAAAGACAATTACATTAACGTTACATTTTTGTTGTTTATATAACAGGTAAGGAAAAGGCTGACAATAAATTTCCCAATGTAATGCATCAGCAATAGGATTCAGGTAGTAAGTTTAAGGAAAACAATTAGATATGCATATTTCATGTAAATTAGATGATAGTTACAATTAAGTTACACTAACTTTTAACATTTACAGGAAATGGGGAGGATGCAACTGTGAAACAGAAGCTTATTGAAAACTTGGAATCAAAATGGAACAGACGTGGGTTACGTGAACAGGTCGCCTTATATAATAAGGGAAGTGGATATAAACAAAGGGATTTCTAAAGAGGAAGACATGATCTGGAATTATATTTTCAAAGAAAATATTGTTGAAAAAGCAAAATCTGGCGAAAAGAATTATAACATGTAAGCGTTAGTTGATATCATTAGACATGCATTAACACATGCATAACATTTTGAATTTCTTTCTTTAAAATTAGGGAATTCTTATTCAGAAGCTTGAATGATGTGAACATAACAAGAAAAGAGTTGAGAAGCCTAAAGGTAGACACAGAGGTTTATAACAACATAATTGATGGATGGGTAGAAGTGTTGAATTTTAAAGAAAGGTTTCGATCAAGTTCCTCCCCGTACCGATTGTTCCTCCGCACAAAAATTGTGGTAACTATTAATTAAAAATGTATCATTATTGTACTTTTGTTAAGAACATTGTGACATTAATTATGTGGTCTTTGTATAATAAAGGTGGACCGGATGCTAAACTGTCTTGAATCAACAGCAGAAATCGTTACAAGAAGTTTAAATCAAAAATCCAAGGGACTATTCGTGGCAATAAGGACTTGATTGACTTGAAGGCTCTGGATATTGTTTTATTTCCTATGATGGAGTACAATCACTACTATCAGCTCATCTTTGAGTTGAAACATCTAGGAATTTGCGTTATTGATAATTTTGATGATTTCGTCCCATTGGTTAACTTAAAAGACCATGATGATTACTTCCTAAAAGACACCCCGTACAAAATGGTATGTTAACATTTTCATTATATCGACTAATACTTTTCCAAGCAAAAGTATCTTTACATGGCCTATTATATTTATTTTGTAGAAGGATTTGTTTGTCACATATTTGAAAGATTGCAACCACCCAAAAACAAATGAGATAGATGCTTCGGTGATTAAAAAGGTGAAAATCTCCTGTGCCACAAAAACAAATGTGGTAGACTGTGCAGTGTTTGTGATGAGGCACATGGAGAAGTTCATGGGAGTGCACGAATCATTCAATTGTGGATTGAGTAGCCATGGGATGAAGAAGAAGAGACAACTAAACGTATTGAGGAAAAAGTATTTATATCACATCTTGATGTCTAATGTGAACCTCTTGAAGGAAGATGTACAAGAAAGAGCGCAAAGGAAATAGGTGAATTGGGGATTTCTATCTTACTATATTTTGAACATGGTGTTAACAACTTAGGGTTTAAAACATTTGATGACACTAGTATCGTATGATGGTTATTTTGGATGTGTTAACCTGTTATTGTGACGTAACATATACGTAACACTTATTTTTTGGTAACATTTTAACACTCTAAGGTGGTGTTTGTTCATATACATGCTCCGTACTTACATCATTGTCTTTTGAAGGAAGATGTACAAGCAAGAGCACAAAGGAAATAGGTGAATTGGGGATTTGTAACTTATTATCTTTTGAACATGGTCTTATGAAGTTAGGTTTCAAAACACTTGATTACACTTATTTTGGTTATAACATTAACGTAACATATACGTATAGTATGCTTGTTGTTTTGGATATGTTAATATGTTTTGGTGATGTAACACAACGTAACCCTTATATTTTGGTGACCTTTTAAATGTCTAAGGTGTTGTTTGTTCATATAGATTAATTATTTTTATCCAAATGCTTTAATTGTTAAAAATGATATATTAGCGTTAACATTTAATTAAAAAAATTCAAACAACTAAAAAACAAAGATGAATATAATTGAAGGGGATAGAAATTGTACAATTATTGTAGTTGATAAAAGTACAATTCAAGGTACTATTTGAAAAAAGATACAATAAGATTACTATTTGACTTCATGATTTGACAAATATGTATATTCTTATTATATTAACAATTAAAAAAATATAAAATACATATCAAAAAGGTACAATGTGTCATAACCACTTTAATACATACATTACGTTGATTAGACTTTTTTTACCAACTTCTTTTGAGAAAAGCAAAAAGCATGAAAGATCATAAAGAGATTTGAATTGAGTTTTTTAATAAATATATATTAAAAGTATTAATTTTAATTGTATTAACTATTAATAATTTAGTTACAATTATGAAGAAATTAAATGTAACTTAAACTAAAATTTCTATCTATTGACATTTTATAACGTTTGAAAAAAATTAAAATACATATAAAAAAAGTAAAATGTTTCATAACCACTCATCAAACATATATTAATTAGATTTGACATCTCTTACATCTTCCTTTTTTTGTTGAAAAAGAAAGAGCATGAAAGATCTTAAAGTGCTCTGAGTTAAGGCATTTTAATAAATATATTTTAACCAAAATATTCAATATTACTTAGTAATAAATAATTAATCTAAAACAAATTTTAATATACCTAAAGGTAACGTACTCACTTACCAAAACTAATCATTTCCAAATTTAAAAAATTAATTTATTTGTAAAATGTATTTCAATGTAACACAAAACGTAATCAAACAAAATAATTTACGTTACAAGGGGTTAGATATTTAGTGTAACATAAACGTAGCATTATCAGCCCGACATGACATATTCTTACACTGGCTTTCGTTATCAAAAAGGAAGTAAAATGCGTTAATAAAAAAGATGTTACATAATGTAAGATCTTCGAACTCACCTACTTCCACAAAAAAATGAGTTATCATACCTAAAACACCTTCTTAGAATATCATTAATTATCATTAAGGAAGTTACATGATTTAACAAAAGAAAATTAACTACTGTTACTGTGACGATTGCGTACGAAGAATTCGGCATTAATGACGTAAGCACATTTGATCGTGTTTGAAATCCACGAGGAATTAACAACTTTTGTTAATGGGGATTGATAGAACGTGAAAAATGATGAACGTGGGCGAAAACCGTGCGCAAAACGGAGTTCGTATGCCCCCGGAATCGCGAAACGAAGTTTAAATCAAATATTGGAAGAAAAACACGCTAGGCGCATAGCCTAACTCCCAACCCTCCAGAGCCAGGCTATGCGCCCAGTCACTATGTCGGCTAAAACTCTATTAAACGATCAGATTGCGTAGAAACTTGAAACAAACGCCATTTCTCGACCTCCAGACGCCATTTCTTCATATTTTCACCTTCAATCTTCATTTTAAAGCTCCTCAAACATCTGGATCATCCCACGGATCATATATACAAGTCCCGATCGTTGTTTTACCCGCAGGAATTCGTCAGAACAGGTAACGGTTCGTTTTAACCTTCTAGTTTGATTTTGATTGATTAGATCTTGATTTTGAACGTAATGAGATAGTTAGGATTGTTGATTATTGCCTAGATGATGGCTAGGATTGATTATAAACGAAGAACACGAAGTTCTAACGGTTAAATCCTTGTTTTGATCCGTTGTGATGCCCGGTTTGCATGAAATCATACCTATGATTATAATGGTGTAAACCATTTGATTATGACAATGTAGGTGATTAGTTTGATTAATCTTTGAAATGCAAAGGTTAAATCCAAGTGTTTCAAACTAATCATAATCATTAACATACTCATTGGAATGATTATCTGATGTTTGTGATAACAGTCAGATTAGTATGTTAAATCTGGTTATTTCACCTATTCTGATGCTACATTGTGATATTTCATGATATTTGGGTAATCAATAACAAGGATTAATCATTTCTAAGCCATTAAATCATCTAAAAATTGTCTTAGTATTATAATCAACAATATTAACTATTTGATTAATCCGAGATTATTTAGATTAATCAAGAGAGTCATCAACTTTGTATTAGGAATCTAATGCAATGTAGGTTCCTACATTATCATACATTGTATGATATAATATTAAATTAATTAATTATATAATTAATATTGAGTTGATGATTTATTAAGCAATGTCTTTGACATTGAACGTTCAGAAAGATCTAATCAGTAAACTAGAACATAAATAACTTATTAAATATAATTAAATGCAGAATCATCTCTTTGTTGTTAGATTTGAGAGATTTTGCTACCTTATATCATCAGGTGAGTTTCGTACCACCCCTGTTCTTTTAATGTTGTATAAACATCGGGGTATAACTGCTAAACTTTTCTTGATCATATGATATGTGTCACTGTTATCTGCGTGATTTCATGTGATTAACTGAATTTGTGGATTTCATGGGATTGTTGCCGTTAGTATCTCTATCATGATATCAAAGTCCTCATTCTTGAACTGTATCTAGTGAACCCATGTGTGGCCGAGCAGAAAACATTGATAGTACTATCGGTTGACACCCCATTCACTGGGAGGATTGCATCTCCCCTGGTGTGAATGTTTGTTATCTGTTTCCTGAACTTCTTAATGGTGTGATAGACATTAAGATAATGAGGCAATAAGATATGTACCGACGGGTAATATCGAGAACTGAACATATCGTCCGAAAGGAACTAGATACGGGTCCCATGGTTATCCGGAACTGTGAACATGTATTTGAACTTAACTGTCATATCATATGATTTAACTAAATTGTATGAACTCACCAGCTTTGTGCTGATGTTTTCGAAACTAAAACTTTTGCAGGCAATCAAGGACAACGGTGAGGATGCACTCACAGCACTAGCAACAACTGTAATTAAATAAATTGTAATATGTATAAACTGTAATAATATTTGTAACCACGAACCTTGTAATGTAAGTTTTACTTTTCGTAATCTGTGTGCTATGATGATACCGGATCAAGTAAGTCACCCCTCATGCTCTGAGACATCACCACTATGCTTCCGCTACCCTTTTGATGACATCATTCTCAGGTGACGAGAGGTGGGGGTGTGACAGTTACATCAGGTAACAACTTGCAAATAACCTCCTAGTACCAAAATATTTGAGTAAAGCCAAACTCAAACAAAATTACTCAAAAAACACAACATAAAAACGACTGTACGTATGTAACTAGACGGTTGGATTAGTTTCAGGGTTTTTCTACTTGCAATTACGAGAGTCATGATCGGTAACATATTTTAAACAAGTTCGACAAAGTCGGGGTGCCTTTTTTAACTTTCCGGCATCTTTCTCGAAACTACCAGTTAGACGCCGACTCTTGCCAGTGCCTTTGTTCCGGATACCCGCAGGATTGCTGCACGAAAAATCCACATTGCTAGGTATACCGAACAAACTTTCAATAACGTTGTCGTTAGATTCTCTTGAATTCAAATTGGAGACCTCATTACTAAATATGTGATTTTTCAGCTCTTTAATTTTTGTAACAAAAGAGGAGAGTTCGTCAAGATCAGATCGCAAAGCGTCAACACACTCACTTACTAAATTAAGAATTTCAGACCTTAATAAAGATGTTGGACTGCTATCAACACCATATTGATTATCAATGGAAAAAATTCTTTTGGGCAACAAATCCTTCCTCCAACGTTGACTTATATATTGAGTAGGGATTTTATCAACCTTGTTCACTCGATATACACAAAACACATGGCGACATAATATCCAATACGCGTGAAGCACATGCACGAACAAGTGTCAGAGCAATCGACTTTGTCAAATTTAACCTAGAGATAAAATCTAAAGTTAGATTATGTAGACACAAAGTGTTTAAAAAATCAGTATATAACAACGTTGTTACATCAAAGTTACGCACACAACACATGTAAAGACGAAGCTACTTAATTGAATAACCATGAATAAACTTTACTTACAATGAACACATTTGTCACATCATTCTGTTTGTCAAGATGTGTAACTGAATAGTGAATAATTCTATCTTCAACTTTAGTGTCAGATATGTAGCAAAATAAACGGCTCTTAAATATTTCTTTCTGAACTTCAAGATAAATCGTATGTGAATATATAAAATGGGCATGTTTCTCCAAATTTGTGGCATTTTCAGATTGTAATAGGAATGAAGCTGTCTTATGATCAGCCAACCTTTGCCTGTGACGCTGACCTTCAATGGTCATATCAAGCACAATAGGAATTGAATAAGTGTGTTAGCACCGCTGGAATGGACTTTAAAAGAAGAATTAGAACTTTCACATCGTGAAGTTGTTTTCATCAAACAATACATGGGCAAATCTCGAAAGTATGCAGGAACCCAGTTGATCCGAATAGCATACATGTCATTCAGCCGGCTTTGTGTGTTAAACCATAGTATTTAATCATCGCATTCCACTTTACTTCAAAACTGTTTTGTTCTAAAAAAATATTCCAAACCAAGCGATGAATAGAAGACCTAACGCTGGTGTTCTGCAAAAAATCTCCACATACCTGATACATAATTAAAGTAAATAAAAATTCTACCACACAGTTACATCTAAACAAATATCATACAGATACCTTAGAAGGAAGTTTTCTCATTATATGCCACATACATAGCTTGTGTCGAGATTCCGGGAAAACTGGAATTATAGCTTGCCTCATAGAAGGATCCTGATCGGTCAAAACTAAACCGGGTTGTTCCAAATGCGCTTTAAGAAAACACTGAAGCAACCATATATATGATTCAATGGTTTCACTATGTAACAAACCAGCACCAAACACCAATAAAAGGGACAAAAATCATATTATACCAAGAAAGAAAAGTTTTAAATATTAAGTTTCTTTTTATAGGTATTCAAAAGGAGGAAAATAGGAAAGTTTAAATGAAAAATGTTAGAGAGATATACTTGTTTGTGTGATAAGTAGCATCAAAGGCTAAAACATCACATAGTGATTGATAATGTAACTTAGAAATCTCGTCAGCCCAAAACACGTGTTTCAACTCTCCTTTCTCCACATAGAAATCGAAGTAAAACACTGGTGAAATATTAGAACGGTCTCTCAACCTATCTAAAAGTAACTGAGAATCACGATTACCAATAAAAAGTCTCACGGATCTACTAAAATTTTAAAATCTGTTGAAGTACCATTAACATTATGGTGACCCCCTTTCATTGAAACTTGCAATCTGTGTGATACAACAGGACCAACCTTGTTCAAGCTCATCTGGTGTATAAATTGTTTGGTGGAATATGATAACTTCCTACTTGACTTTAATAAATCCCGATTGAATGACTCTAAAAGAGGATGATTGTGATTCTCTACAAACCTTATAACAACAAAATTACAACTCTTTTTGCATAACTGAACACAAATGTGTGCAGGGCAATCAATAAATTTAAAAGAACTTTACCTAACACTAAAGGATGATTGCTCGAGTGAGTTAAATTTTCTTTTACATTGTGGTTTACCAGCTTTGTTACACTTTACGTATTTATGTGTAACAACACCTTGACATTTTTTTGATTGGTTGATTCGTACGGAGAAACCAGATTCTTGAGCATATTTTCGGTACATTGTAATTACATCTTCCAGATTATCAAAAGTTGTGCCTAAATTTGGCTTAACATCAGAAGAGACAGTTGGACACCAAAATGTGGTTCCATTAGGTGACTGGAACGTAATTACACGTTCATCATGAGTTATATCTGAAAAGAAGGATTTCATAATTAAAATTTCATAAGAAAAAACTGACAATAAGAAATACAAATAAATGAAAACAAAACAGAAAAAAAAAATAAAAACAAAAACTATACCTCCTGAATATGTATCAAGGTAATCCAAGGATTGCAAAGAGTTCTCGGTTGCGGATGGAGAATGGTAGCCATCAAATTGAGGTGTGAGAACTATCTCTTTACCTTTTGAAGTATTAATACTCACATCATTTGATGGGTCCAATGATTCATACCTAGGAGAACTTGTAATAAATGAAGGTTCAAGAACATTAATGGCAGATGACATGAGTTCAATATTCTTGTAAGTGTAGTTGAATTTTTAATAAGGGTAAGGGAGAATGTGTATTTAATGAGCTTTAATGGTAGATGTAAAGAGGACAAAGAATAGAAACTTGAAATGCTTGAGGACGTGTGTGGAACATTCAAAAGGTATGACATATGAGAGGGTGATTGAAAGAGACATGGGTGAATATCAACTTTCTATAAAATAATACATAAAGTACACTTATTACAAGTACCACAAGGATAGAAAAACATAGGAAACAAACAATCATTTAATACTTGTGTACTATGAAAGAAAGTCAATTTATAAACTTTATAGAAAAGGCTATAGAAAGGATTAAATTAAAAACATCAAAATATATTCGAGATGTAACATAAACGTAACAAAATATAATAGCGTATATAAAAATCTTGTAGAAAATATTACTTGATAAAAAAGGAATATAAAATGTACTGGAAATAAAAATCTGGTTGAAATAAAAAAGACATAAATATTCAAAAATGATTAGTGAACTATAAAAAAAAAGGAAAATTATAATACTAACTAAAAAGGAATCAAAATAAAATATAGGAGTCTATAAAAATCAAGTGTCAAAGTAGTCCGTCTATATGTAACATAAACGTAACTTGATAAGATATGTATCTATACTTACATTTTTTTATCTAAATATTACGAAATGCAAAGATAGGAAATATAATATTAATTTATGCGTTACTAAAACACAAATGTTACTTGAAAAAAAAAATCAATAAGAACAAAAATTAAGTTAAATAAGTGCAGACCTTTAAATCAGAAAAAAAGGTTGTGATGTTATAAAATCTGGTAAACATAAAAAAAAATATAAACAACCAATGTGTTAGGTATGACAATACATATACACAATATCCAGAAAAACGTAATAATAACGTAACAACTACAATAGTTGTACACATCCAGCATCCTATCATCCATTTTACTCATTTTAAAAACCTGGTGGGAAATGTTTAAAAATAAAAGATTTTATTTTTGATTTGAATTTTAAGAGAGAGAATGTGATTAAATAATAAAATATTTGAAGAGAGAGAATGCAGTTAAATAATAAAATATTGTATGTAGGTAATTGTGTAGGAAAAAACTAAATTGCACTTTTATTATATTGGATTGTTAAAATGAAATAGTGATGTGGCTAAATGTGAACCAAGTATGTGGTTTCCAAAGTTTCTTCAACTCAACATGGTTTTCAAAATATACATAGCCTATATATTTTAGTTCTAATATTCGCAATTGCAAAGGAATTTATGTCGCAACGCGCAGGAAACCCACTAGTTATATATATATATATAGGGGATGGTTCCATTGTTAACCCTTCCTTATAGCGTTAACCGCTTAACCCTGACGTTTTTTGCCCGAATCTTTGTTTTTTTTTCATGGTTTTTATTATACATAAATAGGGGGTTTTTTTGTGTTTTTGTTAATTCATCACCGTTTAGAAGTTATAGTAAGTGTAAGTTACTTACACTTACTTACATCAGATACACTTACTATAACTTCTAAACGGTGATGAATTAGCAAAAACTACACATGTGTAATAATAAAAATGTACAAATTTTACTACACAAAGTACATCTAGTCATCAACAGCCATAAGATCTGAAAAACTACACATGTGTAGTAAAAAAATGTACAAATTTTATTACATAAAGTACACATAGTCAAGCAAATACATATAAAATTTGAAAACTACACATGCGTACAAATAAAAATGTAAAAGTTTTAAAGCACTTAGTACACTGGTCAACTGAAAAACTACACATGTGTAGTAATAAAAATATACAACTTGTACTGCATAAAGTATACCTGGTCAAACAATACCTATAAAATCAGTAAACTACACATGTGTACAAAATAAAAATGTACAAGTTTTTAAGCACTTGGTACACCTAGTCAAGCATGCGTTTGAACCACCACCATGACCACCACAGCCACCACAACCACCATCGGACCACCACCACCATCGACAGAGAACTACCACCATCATCAACCACCACTATCATCGACTTTAGAGAGAGAGTAGAGAGAGAATGACCACCACCACCATCACCACCGCCTAAACCCACCGCCGCCTAAACCCACGACCACCACCAGTTGAACCACCACGACTACCACCTCTTGAAACCGCCACCACAACCACCGTCTTCTAGAACCCTAGATCCGGCGTTGTTGACGCCGGTCACCACCATCACCACCACCAATGTTGCTGTTGAACAAGAGTCTTACGGTTTCCATATATATACAAGAGTCTTATGATTTTACTATTGTGAACTTGATCGATTTGCTACCAAATTACGAAACTTAAGCTGGATAAGGTTCAGGAATTAGTCTCCTACAAAGAATCAGAGTGTTTGTAGGAGGGCCATTGCAAATGGTTTGGTGGAGGTTCTTTCAGTTTACAGATCTGCTGTTTTGCATATGGAAGAGAAGTTGCTATCAGATCCTCTACCCATCTTAGCAACAGTTACGCAATCCCTGAACAAGGTAGGCCTTTGGATTTCGTATTTTTGTTTTGATTTCTTGCATTAAGCAATTCATTTCTATATCATGTTCTTTGAACACTAAATAATGTGAGGTTATTGTAGTTTTTTGTTCTTTTGCGACCTCTGTATGAGCTGATTCTAGAGATTGAGCGTGATAGTATTTATGGGGGAAATTCTTAATCTTCTACATAAACAATGCCATTGTGGGGTGCCAGAGTTGCAAACATGCATACAAAGGTATTATTTTCTTTTTATCACAAAGTTGTTAACTCAATGGAACAGAACAAGGATTATCTATCAACTTTTTCTAATATTAAACACACAGACTTCTTTAGCATGGACACCAGGTCATGTATAATCAACTTGCTTCTTGGATGGTGTATGGAATTCTTCATGATCAATATGGAGATTTTTTGTTCTTTTTATTTGAATATTCATAGGCATGAAGGAAACTCAGAGTGTGATTCATCATCCCTCACAAACATGACCGAGAAGTTAGCATGTGTGTCAGTAAATGATGGCTCTTTAATTGATTGGCACTTGGGATTTCATCTCTCTCTTGTACTTAATGTATTATATTAGTTATTGCAGAAGTTGATATTTTGTGGAAGATTACTTTCTTTTTCTTCTAACTTTGTGTGTTCTAGGATATGTTGCCAGATGATATTCCAATGCACATAGCAGAATCCGTCCTTTTTGCTGGAAAAGCAATTAGGGTTCTTCACAGTCCAAGTTCTGCTTTCTGATCTGTGGATGCAAGAAATAAAAAGTTGATGGGTGACGAGCTACTGCCGCAATTAGAGGCTAATAAGATTAAGTCAATGCTAATAAATCTAAAGGTCCTTATGTTGTTGTATGTATGTATGATTACTGCTACTTCTTTTCTTACTCAGATAGTTTTAATTTCAATAGGAATCATCAGAGTTCCATAAAAGATCATTTGAGGGTGTTGTTGATTCAATTAGAGTTAATGCAGCAAGTCATATTTGGCAGGTAGAAGTTTTTGCATCTTATTCCTGTTTGTCTTTGATATTCGAGTTCTGTTAATATCATGTTAACCTTTTTTAATTCATACATGCAGCTTGAGGACGTGCTAAACTAAACGGCATTTAAAGGCTATTAAAGATTACTTTCTTCTAGCAAAAGGTGATTTCTTCCAGGTTAAGAAAGAGTAGCTTCTGTTTATGGTTTGTCACTGTACACAAGTGATTGCCACATGTTGTCACACTCCTCCTCCCCGCCTTTTACCTCTTGTGTGGAGGTGCACAAATTGTTTTTTTAGGTTAATTGGTTAGGGACTAACCATGGTCAGAATTTTCAAAATTGTTTTCTAAAATAGCTGGTTTGGTTTGATAATCGGTTTTTTGAACACTATAATCGTAAACTAGAAATAATTAACTGTGCTGGCCATAAAGTGGCCCTATTTTTTTGTTCTAAACAGGGTATTGAAAGGTTTTGGTTTCGAGCCTAAGGTAGGATTAGTAAAGTTAAAAACATTAATGCTAAAAAATAACTGTTTTTTTGAACGCTATAATCATAGCCTATAAATAATTAACTGGATTGGCCAACTGACTAAAGTAAAGTTAAAGACACCAAAAGAAAAAATAAAACTTACATTAATGTAAACTGATGTTGATGTTTTTTTTTTTTTTTGAAAGTTAGATTTTAGTTGTCTACAACACCCTAATCACAAAAAACAATAAATTTGAATCTGGATCTTAGGAAAGAAAGTGGAAAACTGTTCACTTTGAAATTGTTATGGATTTTCTGCTTTACATTCTGGTATTTCTAGTTGAGGCAATTGCTGAATCAAGACCTTTAAGACAGAGGCGATGCATCTGCCATGTTGTGATATCGGTACAGAGTGGTTTATTCTATGTTTCCATTTTTTTTACATTCAAACAAGTCTCATGATAATGGATTTTTGGGTATTGGTGCGACTTTTACAACATTTTTTCTAGGTTCTAATCATTCTCAATTCTAGGCGATATAAATCGATCTCACATATAACAACCATGATTTATGCAATTAAAACACATAACAATGCATGAAATTAGAAATGAAGATGAGAAAATGACTTCTTATATAGTTTCATGACATTGGTTGTAGTTTGCATATTTACTGATCTTTTAAGGCTTACAATTTTCTGTTGGTTCTTGCTTTGTATTTTCTAGTTTTGCTGTGAGTAGAGATGCACAAAAAGCCGGTATACTGAGTCTTTCTCCCTCTAAGGTGTGTTTATCTACGACATTTGTTTTCATTTGTAAACTTTTGAGGATGCTATTTTTTCCCTTTTTAACGCGCATAGTTGATATGCATATATGGATATTGTACACATGATTTAATAACAATACATTCTTTGTGTAACAAATTAAGGTATATAAAAATGATAACAATCTACAAAATTAAGGTATATAAAATGACCTAAAAATGATGATAACAATTCTTCTCGTTATCTACAATCTACTTGACTTAATGTCAATTCATTAACTGATGACGATATTAAAGGAAGATTTGAGATAGAGTTGATTTCACTTTCTGGAATAAAGAAAGCAGGTTTTTTCGGAGAAGGAAGTGGGCCTTCACCACCCAACATCCCAACCACAGCCTGTGTGTTAGGTCTGTCTTCTACTCGTTGTTGCACACACAATAGGGCAACGTGTATTGATCTTGACAATTCACAAGCAGAATAGGATGCATGTAAACACTCATCAATTAGATCGATAGACTTTCCTTCTTTGAAAAGTCTCCATGCCTGTATGAATCCAAATTGAATACCAGGGTGTTTTAGAGCTTCAATTACTCATACTTTATCACATATACACACATATTTGGGTCATTATCACATTCACACATGGAGGAAGGTTCAATTAAGAATCTTATAATAAACAGAAACAAAAGCAATCACTTTTAACCTTTGGATCACATTTAAATGGATGATCATGATATCTATATTATGAGTTTTCCAGACCACAAATCACAAGCGTCCGTCTGTTGGTTCCCTCCACGTTTAAAGACTCAAAAAGTTTCATTTTCTTCCGTATTATTTCATGGTTCTTGATTGAAATCTTACTTGCAGGCATGTGTATATAATATACTCTATATGGATTATGTGTGCATAGTATATTTTCATCAATGGATGACCATACTCAACAGGACTTACATGTCCAAGAAGGTTGCAATCATGGTCTTCATGAACAAAACCTCTATTTTTTTTCCCGCTCACAATTTCTAGTACTAAAACCCCAAAACTGAAAACATCTGACTTTAGTGAGAACAAACCATTCGCTGCATACTCTGGAGATATGTAGCCCCTGAATCAATACACACATGACATATATAAAATAAAAAAATAACAATTATTGAACAATAAGAATCAAGTTTAGGGATTCTTACAAAGTTCCCACAACTCTCCTTGTATTTGCTTCACTCTCGTTTTCTTTAAACATTCTGGCCAAACCAAAGTCTGATATTTTTGGACACATCTGATGATCAAGTAAAATGTTCCCTGCTTTTAAGTCCCTATGTACAACTCTAAGACGAGAATCTTGATGAAGATAAAGAAGACCTCGAGCAATTCCTTGAATTATTTGGAATCGTTGTGACCAATCAAGTAATGACTTCCTTGATTCATCTGTGTGATATGAAATAACTTAGTTTGTATGCATTTTCTTTCTTTGAATTTCTAATAAATATATGTAATGTGAGACAACCCAACCAAATAAGAAACTGTCAAGGCTTTTGTTAGGCATGTACTCATAAATTAACATTTTTTCATCGCCTTGAACGCAATATCCTAAGAGCTTCACAAGATTGCGATGCTGAAATTTAGCGATGCATATAACTTCATTCTCAAATTCAACAAGCCCTTGTCCTGAGGACTTTGATAGCCGTTTTACAGCAATCTCTTGTCCTTCTAGCACACCGTAGTGAATCAAGATTGCAATTCATAATAGAACATACACTTGTCAGATTGTTAATTCAAAGTTGTTTAATATGTAATCACACATATATGAATATCTAATTCATATGATTTACCTTGTAAACTGGTCCAAACCCACCGTCTCCTAGCTTGTTATCGATCGAAAAATCATTTGTAGCCCTAGAAATTTTAGATAAGCTAAACAACGGAACCCCTACACTTCCCATCTGGTTGGTGTTGCTACCTATGTAATCTTTACCATGAAAATAAGACAATGAGACAAAGATGTTATTCAATAACATAAGTGATCATAGGGTATTAACTTGTATTTATAGCACACAAACACAAATAACAATTCAGATTGATATCACTTGCCGTCTCTATCTGCATGTGATCTCTTCTTCCACTTTCTACTAGTGTAGAATGCCAACATGAGACCCAACAAAGTCAACACAGTTACTATTGGAAAAGTAACTTTCATAACTACTCGTTTCTTACTTTGGAAGCTGGAATGGAGGTCTAAAAGATTTTACAATGTCCAAGGAAACAATATATCAAGTTATAGCAATAAACAGATGTGTTTACTTACAAACTGCATTTATTTTAGTTTGTAGATCATATGTATCCAACAAAAAGAAGTATTGCCAGACTTTAAGCTACAAAACATTAAACGCGTCAGTTTGGTAATTTATTTGGTTTACCTGATAATTCTGAGGCCGCGAGTCTAACATAAAGATCTTGCCCGTTTTGTGAATACACTCGGGCATCAATCAAATCCCTAAACCATAGCAAGCAGCCCATGCTACCTATAGTGATGTTTGGATTTGCATAAGCGGTGCAAGAGCAATTTTTCTTGCAAGCAATCTCACAATCTTGTAGGCTCATGTTATCACTAAATACAGCATTAACTGTGTCTGGCAATTTCATACTTGAAAATCTTAGAAATCCCTCTTTAGGCTCACAATCTAAGGCTACTCTTCGTCTACACACATTTGTATTGTTATCATGGCTTGTTTCATTCAACTTTTTAAGTTCAAATCCTTTCAAGCACCCACAATTAGGAGAAGTGGCAGTGTTACAGCTCCCATACGGACCACAAACTTCATAGTTGTCACAATAATCTACTGGTAAGGAGACACTCTCGATCCATTCTCGGTTTGGAAGTTTTTGCTGCAAGGTTTCAACTTTACCACCAGGAGTCACTATAGTTCTAAACAAGAATGAGGTGTCATTACTATTAGACATATAAGCGAAATACATCTCGTTCTGATTCACAATCATATACATATTGTATGTCGGGTCAGCAGGGTCAGGAGTAAAGTTTGGCCAGCCAGAAAACGATATGCCATTATATGGCCCGATCCTTGTTTCTACAGCAGAGCTTCTCATGATATATATTTCTTGATATTTACCCTTATCTATTGAATATCTTAATGTATACTCACCTGGGGATGGATCATCTGCACTTCTCCATGATATCAGATATAATTCTCTTCCAGTTATGAAATTCTTGCCCAACTTCATTCCTGGTATGTAGGTGTCTCCAGGGTAATCAAAACTCTGCCAAATGAATATTTCATTTCCATTCTTAATTACCAGATTGCCTGTATCCAACAGTTGTGCTAAAAGATTGATATTTGAGCCTGATGCCGAGGAGTTGGATGACCAAATAGCTTTGCCACTACCATTAACAAGAGCCAGGTTCCCTTGGTTGTCTAGAATGACTACACCCGAGTTATCTGTAAGTGGAGTTTCACGGTTTGCAACCCATACGACTGTTTGTGGTGATGTGTTCTTGAACCATATTCCCAAGTATCGATTCTTGGAGTTGCCTGGGCTAAAGAAACCCAGCTCAAATTTCGCGTTCCCTGAAACAACGGTGCCATGACCATCTGAGATGTTTTGTAAAGACTAATAAAGGCTGATGCTCACCAAACTTCTTGTTTGTCTAAGTATAGGAGTCTCTTTGAATAAACACCTTCGGAAGGAAGAAGTGATTCTTCGGAAGCAACATTGCTTCCGAAGGATAACTGGTTCCTGCCGAAGGTTGTACAAGACAACTGCTTCCGAGGAATCTTCTTATGCACTAAAGACAAAGACTTCCGAGGTTTATCCTCTGACAAAGACTGTAGCAGCTTACTCTCATAGTACAAAAGGTACTGACACAAGACATGCTGGTCTGAGTAAAGTCAAAGACAACATGTAATGAGTCAGATAAAGCGCCTTACCTCTCCCATGCTGCATTAAATGCAAAAGATCATCTGAAGCCTTGAAGATCAACAACATTAAATGTCTTTTGTATTTAATAGTCCTTTGTAAAGTCAATGTCTATTAATGTAATGATCATGACTGAGTGTCTTAGCCTGTTAAGACACTCAACATACTAGAATAAGCTTTACTTTATGTACTTGTCTAGTATACCCAACTTGTATTCCTAAGTGTATACGGTTGTAGCCTCGGCTATATAACCTCCCAATGTATTGTTGTTTGAAGTGTGCTTGCTTGTATACTTCCACTTTGAGAGAAATATATCCTTGAGCTTGAATTATTCTTGTGTTCTTAATATTGTTCAAAGATTATTATTGTGTCACTTTGAGTGAAATTGTGAGATCATTCTAACAGAACATTCCGCATCTGTTAGAATTAAGTAAGAAATACTTGTGAAGTGTTGTTTAGAGATAACAACCCGATCCTACAAGTGGTATCAGAGCATTTGGCTCTTGAACTTGACTGACTAATCATCATCAAGTTACCAGTTCTATTTCTTATAAACCCTCATAGTATTAACACTCATATTTTCTGTGTCTGTCCAAGATGGCTGCTCTAAACAAACATGATACAGAAAATGGCACTCTCAACAAGCCACCAATGTTCACACCTGAAGACTTCGATACCTGGAAAGTCAGAATGGAAGGGTTCATCAGGAACCAAGACTTCAAACTTTGGAAGTCTGTTCTTGAAGGTCCCTACATTCCTACAGTTGCTGCTGCCGGTGCTGGAGTTGCTGCAGTACCAAAAGATCCATCTATGTACTCAGACGAAGATTACAAGAAGATGGAAGTTGATTCTAAAGCTCTTTGGCTAATTCAGATGTCAATACCGAACTCCATTATACATGCATTCAAGAAATGCAAGTCTGCTCAAGAACTGTGGAATTCCTTGAAGCAGATGTATGAAGGGTCAGAAGATGTCAAAGAAAACAAGAAGGATATGCTGAAACAGAAGTTTGAAAACTTTTGTCAACAAAACAATGAGAATATGTCTTCTCAGTACCTAAGGTATGTCCAACTTGTGGATGAATTAACTACTGCAGGTGTAACTCTTGATAATCAAGATGTGCTCAGAAAATTTCTGAGGTCTCTTCCAAAGGCATGGAATATCTATTCTGTAACAATCAGAAGAACAGAAAACCTGAAAACTCTAACTTTAGGAGAATTGTTTGGTATTCTCAGTGCCTATCAGATGGAATTAGATGCCCAAGAATCTAAAGTTTCTCACTCACCATCTGGTTCAGCTGCTCTTTATGCACCCATCAATAATCCTCCATACCAAAGCTATCAACCCCTCTACCATTCTACCTCCACACCCACTGTCACATTTCCTGAAACTCCAAATTCATCAAATCTTGTATCTAACCCAACCCCACTACTAACCTCTGGGCAAGGAGCTTTTATGGCTGAGGAGACAAATTACTTTCATCTGTGTCAAGAAGACTTGGATGGTATTCCTGCAGATGATCTTGAGGAGATGGATATAAACTATCAAATGGCTATGATTTCATACAGGGCAAAGAAGTTTTACCAAAGAACCGGCAGACAGTTCAAAAAGCACAATATGAAGACTGGGTTTGGACTTGACAAATCTAAACTCAAATGCTTTAACTGTCAACAGTTAGGCCACTTTGCCAGAGAATGCAAGTCCACAGGAACTCAGCAGACAACTTCTGGGCAACCACAACAAAGACCATCAAGCTCATCTAACAATGCAAACATTGCTGAACAAGATTTTGCAGACTGGAGCTTTCAAGCTGAGGACCCCTCCATCTCCAACAGTGCTTTGATGGCAAATGACTCATCTTCCTCAAGCAAGGTAACTGATAGTATGTGCTCACCTGAATGCTTAGAAACATTAACTATTTATAAGAAAATAAATTCTCAACTCTGTAATGAACTTGAGTCTCTACAAGTAGTCAAGGCAAATTTCTTTGAGGTTGAAAGAAATTACAAAGAAAAGATTGAAGAAATGGAAAAGACCATTTCAAGTTTAAAACATGAAGATACTAACAAACAGTGTCAGATTAAAAATCTTTTAGAAAGACTAACCACTGCCAAGACTGAACTTGTATTGGCTGAGTCTTACAGAGACAAATTTCTAAGCCAAGGTGAAAAATATGAAAAACTTTTTAGTATGAGCAGCACAACTGAACTTGTGAATAAAAGGGGAGCTGGTTTGGGATATAACAAAGTGGAACCTCCATCTGCTTATACTTCCATAACAGATGTTAGGTGTAAATCACTGGTTGACCTTGTGTATAATGAGGAGTTGGATATACACAAGGTAGTTCAAAAGGATAATCTCTCTGATCCAAGTACCTCAACATGCTCAGATGAGGATGATGTTCCTATTAAATCAGTAAAAGGAAAACAAGCTTTGAAATTTAAGAATCAAAATAAGAAAACTAAGAAACATTCAACAGTTTTTATCAAAGCTAAAACCACAGAAAATATCTCCTCAGATGAGTATGTGACTTGCCCATCTGACAAGTCAAAACGAGGTAGATCAATGGAGAGAAAAGTCAATTCTCCAGGAAAACAGGCAAAGTCTAAGACTAACAAGTATGCTGGAACATCCAAACTATCATTCTCTGAGGATCAAAGATCAGACTTCGTTAAAAGGGATAAGCAGCAACACTCTCCCAACATTCAAACTCTATGTCTGATGTGCGGTGAAAAGAATCATTTTGCTGCTGATTGCTTCTATAATCCAAGAAGCAGAATTTCCTCAATCAAGGGAAGAGGAAGAAAGAATAGTTGGAGTCAGTCATCTACTTCTTCGGAAGAACAGAGAAGAAATTTGGTCAAGAGGGCATCGGAAGCAAGTACCTCCAGTAATAGGAAGAAACAAAATAAAAATGCTTCTGAAAAGAAAGCATCGGAAGCAAAGAAAAAGGAAGCTTCCGAAAGAAAAGGAACCTCGGAAGCTCATCAAAGGAATGCTTTCAACAAACAAAAGAGGTCATCTGTCTTCGGAAGAAGATCATCGGAAGGAAAAACAAAAACAGCTTCCGATGACCATCAAAAGAAACCAAGTCTTCCGACAACTCAAAAGGCACAAGTATGGAAGAAGAAGGAATCAACTGATAAGCCATCACCCACATCAGAAGCATCCACATCATCTGTCCCACCTAGAATGATGTCAAAGAAATTTACTTACAATGATGCAAATGGTAAACCCAAGACCACATGGGCTTGGGTTCCCATCAGAAACTAACTCACTTCTGGTCATGTGCAGGAACAGCAGGAATCAAAAGGCAACTTGTGGATAGTTGACAGTGGCTGCTCCAGGCACATGACAGGCAACAAGACCCTCTTGCACAAATATGAACCATTCTTTGGCGGGTCTGTTGCTTTTGGAAGTGATCCAGTAGGAGGATACATAACAGGTAGAGGCACAATCACAAATGGTAAGGTAAGCTTTGAGAATGTACATTTTGTAAAAGAACTTAACTACAATTTACTAAGTGTATCACAGGTGTGTGATCAAAAGCATAACATGTTGTTTACTGAGCATGAGTGCATTGTTCTGAAACCAGGATTTGTGATACCAAATGATCAAATTCTACTCAGAGCTCCAAGAAGAAGTAACATGTATATGCTAGATATGAGCACAGCTGCACCTCTTAGTAATATAAGCTGCTTTGTCTCAAAAGCTTCACTTGATGAATCATCACTTTGGCATAGAAGACTTTGTCATGTAAACCTCAAAAATATGAATAAATTGGTCAAAAATAATTTAGTAACTGGTTTACCAACAAAAGAATTCATATGTGTTGATAAATGTGTTGCATGCTTAAAGGGTAAGCAACACAAGTCATCTCATTATGCCAAAGAGATAAATTCTATTACCACAGTCCTTCATTTACTACATATGGACTTGTTTGGCCCCACAAGTGTTAAAAGTCTTGGTAGAAAATCATACTGTTTGGTGGTTACTGATGATTTCTCTCGGTATACCTGGGTGTTTTTCTTAAATACCAAGGATGAAACTGCCGAAATCCTAAAGTCATTTATACTCAGGGTGGAGAATGAAAGTGACCATCATGTAAAAATAATCAGATCAGATCAAGGAACAGAATTCAAGAATCATGTTTTAAATTCTTTTTGTGAATCTAAAGGTATCACAAGACAATTTAGTGCTCCTAGAACTCCACAACAAAATGGTGTAGCTGAAAGAAGGAATAGGACACTAATTGAAGCTGCAAGAACCATGTTGTCTGATGCCAAACTTCCAATAACTTTTTGGGCAGAAGCAGTCAACACTGCCTGTTATGTCCAAAATAGAATATTGGTAGTTAAGTCACATGGCATGACTCCTTATGAAATTTGGCATAAGAGAAAGCCATTCATTGGATTTCTCAAACCATTTGGATGTCATTGCACCATCTTGAATACTAAAGATTACTTAGCCAAGTTTGCTGAGAAATCAGCAGAGGGCTACTTTGTTGGGTACTCTTCAAATGCTAAAGCGTATAGAGTATACATCAAAGCATCCAGAGTTATTGAAGAGTCTGCAAATGTTCAGTTCAATGAACATACTCTCAATAAACCTGGAACCGGCCCTGATTGGTTGTTTGATCTTGATAGTTTTACATCTGCATTTAATCTGGTGAAAGAGTATGTTCCAGTTTCACAGTCAGCTACCACAGACACCTCCAAAGGCTCAAGAGAAGATGACTTTCGTGTTGAACTGCCAATAGCTTCAAGACAAAACTTGGCAGAATCCACTTCAACACAAAATGATGTATCACAGTCTGAGACAATCAACACATCTCAGGCAGGTCCCTCAATTGAAGCTGCTTCTAATTCACAACATCAAGAAGAAGTAGGAAGTCCTCCAGCAGAGGAAAATTCTCTGGAAATCACTACTCCCAGAGAAAACCAACCCACAACAGTTCAAACGTTGAATCCACGTGATCTGCCAGAAATCCAACTTGAGGTAGTTCTTCCTAACCTTGAGTCACTCAACGTGGATGAATCTTCTCAACTGGATGTGATTCCAAGGACTCGAATTCACAGCACTCATCCAGTTGAAAACATCATTGGCAATGTAGAAGAAGGTGTCAGAACTAGAAGCTCTATGCATGAAGCAAATGTTTGCTTGTTTTCTTGCTTTCTATCCCAAATAGAACCTAAGAAGGTTGCAGAGGCTTTAAAAGATAACAGTTGGGTAGAAGCTATGCAAGAAGAGCTTCTTCAGTTTCAAAGACAAGGAGTTTGGAAAACTTGTCCTTTGCCTAAAGGAAAGTATGCCATTGGAACCAAATGGGTGTTCAGAAACAAGAAAGATGACAAAGGTGTTGTCATCAAAAACAAAGCAAGATTGGTTGTTCAGGGATACACTCAAGAGGAAGGCATTGACTATGATGAAGTCTTTGCACCTGTTGCCAGAATTGAAGCTATTAGAATATTTTTGGCATTTGCAGCTGCAAAAGATTTCAAAGTGTTTCAGATGGATGTTAAAAGTGCCTTTCTTTATGGAAAAATTGATGAAGAAGTTTATGTGTGCCAACCTCCAGGATTTGAAGATCCAAAGTTTCCTGATCATGTCTGTAAGCTTGATAAGGCTCTTTATGGGTTGCATCAAGCTCCCAGAAAATGGTATGAAACTTTATCTTCTTTTCTGTTGGCAAACAAATTCAAGAGAGGAACAATTGATAAAACTCTCTTTTTCAAGAAGTCAAATCAACATATCATGCTAGTTCAAATCTATGTTGATGACATTATCTTTGGTTCTACTAATGAATCTCTCTGCAAGGAGTTTGAATCACTAATGAAATCCAAATTTGAGATGAGTTCAATGGGAGAACTCACCTTCTTTCTTGGATTACAAGTGAAACAAACTCCTACAGGGATTTTCATTAGTCAATCAAAATATGTCAAGGACATTCTTGAAAGATTCAAGCTTTCTGATTGCAAAGCTCTGGGAACTCCTATGTCCAAAACAACATCACTTAGCCCTGATCTTGAGGGGGAGGATGTTGATCAGCACCAGTACAGAGCAATGATAGGCTCTTTGATGTATCTCACAGCAAGCAGGCCAGATATCATGTTTGCAACTTGTGTATGTGCAAGATTTCAGGCCAATCCCAAAGTCTCTCATATGCTGGCTGTAAAAAGAATCTTTAGATACCTCAAAGGAGCACCAAGTCTAGGATTATGGTATCCTAGAAATGAAGACTTCCAATTCATGGCTTATACAGACAGTGATTATGGGGGTTGCAACATCA
Source organism: Mikania micrantha (assembly GCA_009363875.1). Taxonomy (NCBI): domain Eukaryota; kingdom Viridiplantae; phylum Streptophyta; class Magnoliopsida; order Asterales; family Asteraceae; genus Mikania; species Mikania micrantha. Next base: position 28,650,322 of record CM018697.1, read on the forward strand.
GCAAGAAATCCACATCAGGGGGATGTCAATTTCTTGGATCCAGGATTGTGTCTTGGCAATGCAAGAAACAGTCATGTGTTTCTACTTCTACTGCAGAGGCTGAATATATAGCTGCTTCTAGCTGCTGTGCACAAGTCATCTGGATCCAAAATCAGATGAAGGATTATGGAGTAGATCTGTTCAATACTCCTATTCAGATAGACAATTCCAGTGCAATCTCCATCACCAATAATCCTGTCAAGCATTCCAAGACCAAGCACATCGACATCAGATACCATTTCATCAGAGATTGTGCAGAAAAGAAGTTGATTCATTTGGTCAAAGTGGATTCAGAAAACAATTTGGCAGATCTCTTCACAAAGGCATTTGATGAAGGAAGATTCAGGTACTTAATAACATCCATTGGGATGATCAACTTTGAATAAATGTACTGACAAGGAATAAATAATTCCTCGGAAGATAAACTTAACTTATCTTCCGATGAGTATCTACTCAGCAGAAGATAGGTTAAGTCTTCGGAAGCATTATTTCTTCCTTAGTCGGAAGATCTCACACTTCAGAAGCTAACTTACCTTCTGAAGTAATATTCTTCCGATACATTATTTTCGAAAGCATAGGCTTCTCAAGGTACTCTTCAGAAGAAAGTGTCTTCCGAAGAACATTTTGCCTAATGAATTTTCTAACACTTCAGAAGCAGTGCTTCCGACAGTATAAATTTTATACTTCGGAAGCACATCCCTTCTGAACTCTCTTGGTCTAATAAATACCCTGCTTCCGAAAGTCACTTCTTCGGAAGCACCTCAGTCAGAGAAAATTAATTGTGAAACCAGCTGTCATCGGAAGACCTTTTTCTGACATCCGGATCTCAAATTTAATGTGTCTATATATTAAATGCTGAAATCCGAATGTATATAAAGGTCTCCCGCTCATTCAAATTCTCACAAACTGTTTCACTTTGAACTCTTTTTCTCTTTGATCTCTCCAATTGTGCCCTAAAATCACCAACTTTCATGGCTCTTCTTGCTTTCAAACCTGCTCACAACGTCCCAGCGGAGTTATTAGCAGAACATGATGCTGACTTCGCCCCAATAATCTCCTTTCTTCAAAGGAGCAGGTATTTCTTTGCATTAACTGTTCAGCCCTTGGTGTATGAATCTCATCACCAACAGTTTTGGGCATCTTGTTCTGTCTCTTCGTCTCCCAATGGTCGGTCTCTTGAAGCCACCATTGATGCTCATCCCATTGCTATCACTGTGGAAACCATCTGTCGGCATCTTAAATTCAATGATGCCGGTGGAAGGGTCTCTTTCACGAAGGATGAGGTAGCATCGACATTTAAGTCAATGGGGTACGAAGGTCCTCTCCCTTCAACAACCTATTTGAAGGGTAGAGTGTCCTATAATTACAAGTACCTCATACATGTGTTTTTACATTGTCTTTCAAATAAATCTGGTGGTTGGGACCAAGTTCCATCTGATTTAGCTTCGGCTATTCATGGCTTGGTTTCCAATCAACTGTTTACTTTTTCTGCTTTTATTTTCAATAATTTGGTGGACAACATCATGTCACCAAAGAAGTTTTGTATGTATCCCAGGTTTTTGCAACACCTTTTTAATGAAGAGTTGGGAGCTTCCCTTTCTCTAACTGGGAATACTTACAAAATGCCCTTGGTCTCTTCCAAGATTTTTGTGCAACTCAAGAAGAAGAGTGCTCAGTTCTCTGGGACATTCACTCCTCTTCTTTCCTCTATGGAGTCCCCTGCTCCAGAAGGTGACAGCTCTGTTAACCCCACAGATGCTGAACCCACACCTTCCACTTCTGTTCCTCACCCCATAAAAATCACTTACAAACGCAAACGAAACCCTGTGCAACTTTCTACAGTTGTTCAGGCCCCTTCTACTGAACCAAAACAGAAAAAGGTTAAAAGAACTGCTCAGGGCACAGTTCTACCTAAGGTGAAAGCCACACCCCTTGTTTCTCCACAGGTTCTTCCTTTGAAACCTGTGGTTGCCCTTAACCAGCCTGAAAGCCCTCAGCTTATGTCACAAAACATATCTGAGAATATTCAAAGGGATGCACCCATCATTGAGTTTGCTTCTCATGAAGCAACTTCATTAGATAAGAGACTGTCTCCCAAGTCTCCAGGTTCATATCATCCAGAAATGCCCCCCACCCATACTATCACCCAGGCTCAAGGAACCCCTGCTCTAGCTTTGGAGGAACCACTCTCTCCCACTTCCCAAACTTTAATGAGAGTGGTGACACAGTTACAAGCTCGGTTCCCTGACCCAGAGCCTATTCAATCAGAGGTTGGCCCCAGTAGTTCTGAAGGGGTCAATGCAGGTGAGGCTGCCACTACTGTTGATCTTAATAAAGATCCACAGGACAGTGGTACAGGCAATAGGACCTCACCTGCGGCAACCTATATTGGGGAGGACTTCTTTGAGGTTCTTCTCAATGAAGGGAATCCAGGGTGCCAAGAAACCACATCTGGTGGTGGAGGTGCAGGAGCTAGGCTCAGGACTCCATCGCCCCATGATTCTACTCCGGTAGAGGAGGGCACATCCACACAGGAATTGACGGCTACAATAACTTCCCTCCAAGCCAGGGTAGCTCAGTTAGAAGCTGAGGTGGCTACCCTGCGGCTTGAGGTCCAAACCAAAGATGCCACTATTCTGGACCTCAGGAGGCGTCCCCCGGTCACTCTACATCCATTTCACCCTGATCCTGCTACTACCACTTTCACCTCCCCTGATGCTACCAAAAAGGGGGAGAATATACCAACTGCAGGGTCAGGATCAGAAGCAAGAGAAGAGGAGGGTGCACAGGAAGTTACTCCATCCTTAGTCACTTTGACTGCTGAATGGGATGACTTCTTGGGTACTTATTTTCAAGATTCTTCTTCTACTTCCTCTTCTTCTGCTTCTGAGGATACAAGGGAGGTTGCCAAAGAGACTGAACAGCAAACATCAAATGTCTCTTTGGAACCTCAGTCCCCTCTTGGGACTAAGTCTCCTTCTGAGACTGCAGCTCAGGTTGTCATGGAAGACACAGCACAAGAAGAATCAATTTCCATGAAATCTGTGTCCCCTTCTGGGACTGAAGCTGCTGAAGCTCTCTCTTCCTCTCCTGAGCCCTTTGTGGAATCCAATAAGGAATCATCTAAGGGGATTGGTCAACTGGAGGAGACAGTGAATGCTGAGGTTAACTCCGAAGCTGCAGCTGCCTCCGAAGGCCCAGTCATCCTGGATGTTTCCTCCACAGAGGAGCTACATGCCAATGAACCAGCTGGTGAGGTAACAGAAGAAATCTCCTCTGGGGCAAAAATAACTGCTGATGACAAAGGAAAACGTAAGCTAACCCCAGAGGAGGAAGCAGAACAGGAGGAGATGAGACCAAAGAAAACAAAGGGCCGACCAAACACTTCTCTAGATGAAGAGCGAGCTAGACTCTCTGCTTTGCTAGAAGAAAAAGGTTATGACTTTGATGAAGTCATCAACTGGTCGGTACCTAGAATGGCTGCCGAGCTGGACAAGGTGCAGCAGCAAGAACAAGCTGTTGCTGCATCAAAGGCCCTGAGTGTACTTACAAAGGAGCAAAAAGAGAAGGCCTACAGAGACAAGAACAAGGCCTTTCTCTTGGAATATGGCTTCCATGCTCGGCAGCTAGGCCCAATGAAGAACTCAACCATGGATATGCATATCAGAGATATAAAAGCCAAAGTTGCAAGAGGTGAGTTACCTTCAATTGAACAAATCAGGGCAAGAAAGGAAAGCCTAATGAGAGGCTTAGGTTTAGGGGGAGGAGCTACAATAGAATTTCCCCTCTCTGGTGCAGGGATCAGAGAGGGAGAAGAAGTCATGTGTGGGGCAGCAACAAAAGCAATGTTCCCCAACATGCTCCCCCTAAATCCAAAAGAAGAACCAATATCTCCTCCTTCAAGTCCAAGTATGGATAACATGCCAATCTCCTCAGTCTACAAAAAGGGTAAGAAGACTACAAGGAAACAATCAATACCAAACCCTGATCCTGAGAGACATACACAGGCTGAAGAGAGGAGAACAGAACCCTCAAGGGATGAGGATATTGGGCCACAGCCTACTGCAACAACAGGTGCAGCAGTAGAATCAACTGTGGAAGACCAACAGGCCAGAGTTCTGAGGAGTCAAGCCACTGCTCAAGACAAATCAAGATTCACAAGAAGAAAGAGCATGGCTAAAAGGAAAAAGGAAACAAAAACTATCCCTTTAGACTCTGAGCCTGATACAACACTCTCAGTACTTGAAGCCACATCTGAAGCAACTCCCAAAACTACACAAACCCTAGAAGACATGAGGGATATCAGCAGATTAATGCATGAGCATTCATACATCCCTTTGGTAAATTGGAGCTTCAATGCACAAGAAAGGATATTCATCCTCACCGACTACAATGGAGAAATAAAACTGGTGGATCTTTTGCATCTGATGATGTTGGCAAAACCCTATATATTTGATCTAGATATGCTCCCTCTCAATAATCCTGACAATGGAGCAGATGGGAGGTCAGCTATCAGATTAATTAGAAAAAGGGCACAAGTACTGAGGGGTACATGGAAGCCAAGGTTTATGCCTTAGAAGTTTTGGTAGCATCAGCCTAGGGGGAGACTGTAAAGACTAATAAAGGCTGATGCTCACCAAACTTCTTGTTTGTCTAAGTATAGGAGTCTCTTTGAATAAACACCTTCGGAAGGAAGAAGTGATTCTTCGGAAGCAACATTGCTTCCGAAGGATAACTGGTTCCTGCCGAAGGTTGTACAAGACAACTGCTTCCGAGGAATCTTCTTATGCACTAAAGACAAAGACTTCCGAGGTTTATCCTCTGACAAAGACTGTAGCAGCTTACTCTCATAGTACAAAAGGTACTGACACAAGACATGCTGGTCTGAGTAAAGTCAAAGACAACATGTAATGAGTCAGATAAAGCGCCTTACCTCTCCCATGCTGCATTAAATGCAAAAGATCATCTGAAGCCTTGAAGATCAACAACATTAAATGTCTTTTGTATTTAATAGTCCTTTGTAAAGTCAATGTCTATTAATGTAATGATCATGACTGAGTGTCTTAGCCTGTTAAGACACTCAACATACTAGAATAAGCTTTACTTTATGTACTTGTCTAGTATACCCAACTTGTATTCCTAAGTGTATACGGTTGTAGCCTCGGCTATATAACCTCCCAATGTATTGTTGTTTGAAGTGTGCTTGCTTGTATACTTCCACTTTGAGAGAAATATATCCTTGAGCTTGAATTATTCTTGTGTTCTTAATATTGTTCAAAGATTATTATTGTGTCACTTTGAGTGAAATTGTGAGATCATTCTAACAGAACATTCCGCATCTGTTAGAATTAAGTAAGAAATACTTGTGAAGTGTTGTTTAGAGATAACAACCCGATCCTACATGTTTTGATACAGAGCTATGGTGTCTGATGATCTACAAGTTCTTAGCATGAAAAAGAAGAAGGCGGTAAAAGGGATTAACATTATGGCTTGATTCATATTCATATGCAGATTCTTTGAACTGGGTTTCCCTCTCAACTTGATAAAATCTAAGATCATTGATGAGGAAAGTTATAACGCCAACTCATCAACTTATATTTGTGGTTTGAATTTTGCCAACAGCCAACCAAGGGTCTTTTCCTTACAATGGGTCAAAGACTTAAATTTTTCATGTGCAACAATATCACTAAATACTTGGGGCGGTCATGAGAATTCAAGTGCAACATTATGAGCCAAGAAAAAAAAAGACCCCTGACGAATTTAAAGTTGTGCCTTTTCGGTTTTATATTTTTTAAATGTAAGTAAATATATATATTAATAGATATAATAGATATATATGTATATACGTAATAGATAAATAATGAATGTAAATATTATCCAAATATAGAGATAACTATTGTAAATCTCTATATATATGAGGAGAGGATTCATGGGAAAATAACATCCTTTATGGTATTATAGCCTTAGAAACCTAGTTTTTTCTCCACCCATCTTCCTGCCGTCACCTCCTCTCCTCCCTTCCCTCTCACCAAAATCTTGCTCCTACTTGATCACCATGGATAACAAAATCCATCCGGCTACCTCGGTATCCAACATCAAGAACCAAACTCCGATTACCCTTGAATCTGAAACAGACCAATATGGGACCCGGGCAGAACTATTTCGGATTCACTGCAAGGCACACCAGCTTCACGATCACCTTCGCCCTAAACCCATCCCCCCTCCAGTTACGGATGTTGATAAACCCAAAGCCGAGGCCGCTGCCGCCCTATGGGAATGCCTAGAAGCCATAGTCCTTCAATGGATATATGGTACCATATCCAATGATATCCTTCACACAATCTTAAAACCCAATGCTACTGCGTATGATGCATGGATCGCCCTTGAAAACCTCTTCCAAGATAACAAATCTTCTCGAGCCATCTATCTCAACCAAAAATTCTCCACAACCCGCTTGGAAAACTTCTCCAACATGTCGGCCTGCTCTCAAGCTATTAAGATGATCGCAAACCAACTCGCCAACATTGGTAAACCCGTCGACAATCAAACATTGGTCCTACAGTTGATCACGGGACTAACCAACCAATATGAAGGCATTGCCATGCTTCTATAGCAAACTACCCCACTACCCGACTTCTATGATGCCCGCTCACGCCTGTGCATGGAAGAAACTCGAAAAACCGAACAAACTAGGCATGCCGCTCAATCGGACGGGGCTGCCCTCACCGCTGTCATATCAAAGTCAGACTCGTGGCGGAGGTCGCGGTCGCCACAACAACCCGGCTGGACGTGGCCGACCCTCCCATGCATCCCCATCCAATGCATACCTACCCTAGAACTACTACCAACACTATTCCCACCCGGACTTCCCCTCCAACCCAAACCCACCAATACAGCCTTGGATCCCACCGCACTGGCCTTCCCCTCCTCCCTGCCCATACCCTTCCAGGGCGCCCAGCACCTCTCCATGCTTACTCGGCCAATGCCCCTCAGCCTCTTATGCATCCAGCACAGCTTACTCACCCACTAACATTGACCAAGCCTTGCACACCATGACACTGAACCCACCGGACAACAACTGGTATTTGGACACCGGAGCTACTGCACACATGAAGAACAACTCAGGTATCATTAACTCGTTTTCTAATTCGGGCATTGTTAAAAATATCATCGTTGGTAATGGCAAAAATATTTACGTACACGGTCATGGCAATTATACCTTACCCTATCCTTTTCCACCATTAAAGTTCAACCAAGTCCTATATCCCCCTAACCTTAATAAAAACCTTATCTCGGTTCGCCGACTTGCCAAAGACAATCACATTTCTATTGAATTTGACCCCTCTGGTTTTTTTTGTGAAGGATCTCAAGACCAAGACCCCTATTCTCAGATTCAATAGCGATGGGGACCTCTTTCCCCTCAACACTTCAACCCTCAACAGCCTTCACTCTCCTTCAACCTTTGCTGCAATCACACAAGATATTTGGCACCAACATCTCGGACATCCGGGACCTACTATTTTACACTCTCTTAAACAGTCTTCTTTTATTAATGTCACACCCCTGCGCCGCTTGCGGAATCCACGGCGCGGTGACGTATGAACAGTTGAATCATGCACAAGTATTGAATAAGAACAACCACAATGGATTACTAAGTTTCATAATGTTTAGACAATTGTTTAGTTACAGACAATCTATCTACCAAAAGAAAGACAACTACAGACCCAAAATATAGTTTACAAAATAAGACTTCAAACAAGACAATTAAACAATTAGGATTTTGTGTGTTTCTAATCCATCCTAGCATGTTTCTTCATCTTGTTCTATCTTAGAATGGTCTCCTTAGTTGTCCCTGAGAAAGTCTTAAACCTGATTACCTGAAACACGTGAAAAGTAGCTGTCAACTACAGAAGTAGTTGGTGAGAACAATAGGTTTAACATTTGTAAACATGGATATGTGACATAAGGCATAGGTATGTTAAAGCAATAAATGATTCACATGGATGAGCTGCAACCCAAACTAACATCAAGTAAGAAAATGAGTGTAAACAGTCCAATCACTGTTTGCACGAAAGCCAACATATAATATCAAGTCCCAAACCACGTTTGGAGTTAGATAATGCATCAGCAATTTTGAAAACCATAATGACACCAGACCTGCAGTTAGCTTTTAAAACAAATTTAAAAGCTAACTCCATCCTGGATAAGAACCAATGAGTCCGCTTTCCCTTGTTGTGATCACCCAGTACTAACGCTAATGAATATGATACTTGATGCGTTTACAAGTTTGTTTACAACAATAGACACCATGTTTATGAATCTTACTTTAAACTAGCGTGTTAATGCCTTATTTGATAACATGAATTGAAAACCTTGATTTAATCCCATGAATTAAATCCTTTGTTTTGAATACCATGAAATGAATCTCTTGATTTGAATACCCTGAAATGAATCTCTTGATTTGAATACTATGAAATGAATCTCTTGATTTGAATACCACGAAATGGTGACCTTGTATAATAACAAGGTTTATAACAAACGAGTTTATAAAATCCATTATTTAAAAGTGTTTATCATTTGTAAAAACATTTGAGTAAATCTGTTATAAAACAGTTCAAAGAACCTTTGTAAAACCTTTTTAATGAAAAGAGTTTAATAGTTGATAAAATCTTTTAAAACGGTTGATGAATTCCTTGAAACAGTTGATAAATCCCTTGGATTTGTAAAATGAACCTGAAATGTTTATAAGAATACACACATATTGTATAATGAATACAATTTTAAAGATAGAGTTTGATCACGTGTTCCACCCCAAAACAGTTATAAAACAGTAAAAGAGGGGCTAATGTTCTCACCTGTCTGCAGTAGACTCTGAACTACAACAAATAGCAAGTAGCAAACAGGACTTCTAACTGGTTCCTATATCATTGTAATCATACATAAGATATAAGATTTATAGTTGTATAGACTTTGATTCATTGATTGACTTGTGATCTCTTGAACTTGATTATCTTGTTCTCATGATTATGATTGTTGTGAAAACTTGAAAGTTATGATTTGAGTCACTTGATTGATCGATGATTCATGAAAAGAGATGTCATGTATCTTTTATGCACAATCTTATGCATAAAATGACAAGTGTTTGTGAACTTGATAACCTTTGATTAACATGTATTGTGAAAAGATGTTCCAATTGTTTTACGACCTTGATATTATGAATTGGTCTCATGATTATGTTGAGTTACAATTTAACCCAAATAAAAATCAACTCACAACTATTTTAAGTTGTGGGCAAATCATTGGGCCTTAAGCCCATAATTATGATAGGCTTAAATAAAAGTCCATGGGCTTCTTAGGTTAACAAGGACCATTAGAATGTGATACTGGGCCAAGTGAATGTGGTGCTGGCCCAACAACATGTATCTAGGCTTGTAACATGCCAAAGACAATATTAAGCCAATTAAGATCATAGTGGCCCGAATGGGCTTGGATTGGGCCTATGGGTTTTGAGTTGGGCCGACCAATGTATATGTAGACCATGCAAGTTTCCAAGGTGATATTGGGCCAATTAAAGACCTTAATGGGCCAAGCTATTTCAATTGGACTTGGACTTAACTCCTGGGCCGATTACTAATAAGGTTGGGCCGTGTGAAACTGAATTGGGCCAAGTTAAGTTTGGGCTGCCAACATAGGCAGCGAACCTTTAAATTTCAGATGCTTAGGTTCGCCGGTCATGTGACACCACCAGGGTTCGGCCAAGTACCCAACAAGGTTCGGCTCCATACTATGCATGTAAGGTTCGACAAGGTTTGCCCCAAAAGGGTACGGCATGCATGATCAAATGGTTCGGCAATGTGCAGGTGGTTCTCAAGGGTTCGCTGCTAGTGCTGACTCGACAAGGGTTCGTCTAAATCAATGGTTCGTCTGCATGGGTTCGGTCTAGAGGGTTCGTGGCATGCACAGGGGTTCGCCGCAGGTCCCTGTTTCGCCTAGGGTTCGTGAGTCGTGCATGGTTCGGCTGGCGAGGCTGGTGAAGGCTCGGTGACATCCTGATGGTTCGTGCATAGCGACTAGGGTTCGTGGGATCCATGGTGACTTGATGCAGGTTCGTGAGGACCCCTAAGGGTTCGGCTGAAGACCTACGAACCATTAGGGTTCGTGGAGCCTCCCTAAGGTTCGCCAACTGCGGATGAAGGTTCGGCCGTCGAACCTGTTACCAGCATCATCACCATCATCGAATAAAATGTTGTTCCAGCTCGGTGTACACCATGTGAGTAACCCAGAACCATGATCGAGCACTTATGTTTCGAAATGAAGAGTAAATAACCGGCTAAGACTAGGTTTTGAACACACACACATAGAAAACCCTATTATCGTGTTTATTCTTTCGATCATACCTCTTTCTTGGCCGGATAAAACACCAGATCCTTTGTACTTTCTGGTAGTACTCGTCGAGAGTTTCGCGTGGGCACCAAGAACACCGAATTCCGTTGAGAAACGAGCGAGATACGAGCGTTTAAAGTCGGTTTTCTTAGAGAGAGAGGGGGTAGAACGAAAATATAGAGAGAGAGTGGGTTGGTGAGGTAGTAAATGAGGAAATAAGCCTTGTTCAAGGCTTTTATAGCCCGTGTGGTATTCGGGTCCGTTTCGGTCGCTCGGTTCACGTTTCCGAAACGTAACGCGTATTTTACGCGAGTTAAAATAAAAGATTTGTTAACCTCAATAAAATGATGAGTTTCAAAATTGTAAAAATATAATATTAATTTTAATTATTTTTACTCTTCGTGCGTTGTCAGATCGTTAAACACATACAATTACGTGTATACCCGCAATCGCGTACGTTTTTCGATCGTATTAATTATTTAAAGTCGTTTAATCATAATTATAAGTTCAACATTCGTATCATTATGGATCGTCACCCATAACTATACTCAGTCTCGCTTACGTATTACGATTCTTGTTGAATTATTTGTCATAATATTCGTCTCCACACTACGCACTAACACTATCCTGTTACACCGAACGCAGTATATATATAGGGCTCACTCTCGCTGCCCACCACTGTTTCGATATAACACGATACTGTTCTTGCCTAATGTAATCGACTGTAAATAAATAAATAATATATACTTGTTCCTAAATAAATAGATCCTGTAACACACAACACATTATGAACATAATGAATCACATTGATTAACTGAACATGGACACATACTATTCTAACACTGTTTACGACTACCATGACTAAATGTACAAATGTTACAATTAATTGTAATTCATTGAAACAAAAACTTTGTCAATCATTTGTATTTGGTAAAAGTACTAGATTTCCTTTTATTGAATCTATTAATCATGCTTTCTTACCTTTTGATATTATACATAGTGACATTTGGACATCACTAGTACTTAGTAATGGGGGGCATCGATATTATGTCTTATTTATTGATGACCACACCAACTTTATGTGGACTTACCCATTATCTAGAAAATCACAAACATTTCCCACCTTCTCTCAATTCCACTCCCTAATTCACACCCAATTTGAAAGAAACATAAAACAGTTGTAGTGCGACAATGGGACTGAGTACAATAACCACTCCTTTCACATCTTTTGCAATCAAAAAGGTATGAAATTCAGATTCTCTTGTCCATACACATCTTCCCAAAACGGGAAAGCTGAACGCACCATTCGCTCAATCAACAACATCATTCGTACCCTACTTGCCCAAGCTCATCTTCCTCCTTCCTACTGGCAATGCCTTAGAAACTGCAACCTACATCTTAAAAATCCTTCCACGAAAATCCGCTAATTACTCCTCTCCCACACAACTTCTCTATCATTGCAACCCAACATACCAACACCTTCGGGTGTTTGGTTTTCTCTGCTATCAACTTCTACCCCCTACAACTATTCATAAACTCCAAAACCAAACCCTCCCTTGTGTTTTCCTTGGCTATCCTCCCAACCACAGACGCTACAAATGTCTCGGCCTATCTACCCACAAAATTAACATCTGCCGCCATGTACACTTCGATGAATCAATGCTCCCTTTTGCAAACACAACTATACCATACCCCAAATCATATACCCCCTTCACTGATGGCCTTCACACCATATTTTGGCCACACTTATCTAGAGACCCCAGGGCCTCCCCACCACCCAAGGGTCCTCAACCCAATTCTTAGCTCACATCGCCACAAAACCCTTCCCCATCGACTTCACAGTCACCACCTCCCTTGGTACAAAAAATCCCCACACCCACACCAACACAAGTGCCCTCTGGACCCATTTCTGAAAACCCAGTACACACCACGACCACCCCTTACACCTTCACTTACTCCCGTTGACATAAACATGGTCCCTCCAACACAAACAACGTCCCATCCCAGTCAACTCTCCCCCCACCACCACCACCACCTACCTATCAAATCCGAACCAGGTCCACGAATGGCATTGTCAAACCCTCACGAGTTCTAACCTTACACATCACACCCATTGTCCCAATCTCCAAATCTCCAAAACCGAATGGCATAAAGCCATGACTAACGAATTCAATGCCCTCATTAAAAATGACACCGGGGTCCTGGTCCCTTGCACACCGAACATGAACGTTATCCGATGTATGTGGCTGTTCAGACACAAGTTCAAATCCGATTGGACGCTGGAGCGTTATAAGGCAAGACTGGTTTGTGACGGCCGCAACCAGCAAATTAGCATTGATTGTGGCGACACCTTTAGTCCCATTGTTAAACCAGCCACCATACGCACGGCCCTCAGTCTTGCTCTCTCTAAATCTTGGCCGATACATCAACTTGATGTCATAAACGCATTCCTTCATGGCCATCTCCATGAAACAGTGTACATGCACCAGCCCATGGGATTTCACGGTCCAAGTTTCCCTGACCATGTGTGCCTCGTAAAACGGTCCCTGTATGGATTGAAGCAGGCTCCTAGAGCGTGGTACCAAAGATTCACCGAATTCGTGCACGCTATGGGCTTCCAACAAAGCCGCTATGACAATTCCCTCTTCATCTATCAACATCAAAAATACATGGCCTATCTTCTCATCTACGTTGATGATATTATACTTACCACCTCTTCGGACCAGCTGCGCATCAACCACATGGCCACACTTGCAAATGAGTTTGCCATGAAGGATCTGGGCCCCTAAGCTATTTCCTGGGCATCCGAGTTAACCGTACATCTGGTAAGCTTTTTTTGTCACAAGCCACCTATGCTCAAGAAATTATCGAACGCGCAGGTATGTCTTCATGTAAACCTGTTGCAACGCCAGTGGATACCAATGCTAAACTCAGCCATCTTGGCACTCCATTTGAGGATCCTACTCTCTATCGTAGCATGGCAGGGACGTTACAATATTTAACCTTCACCCATCCGGACATATCATACGCGGTTCGACAGGTTTGTATGCACATGCATGCCCCTTCCAATGACCACTAGCATGCTCTCAAACACATAATTCGATACCTTCAAGGAACACTCCACTTCGGGCTACTGTGTTTACCTCGGTAATAATCTGTTATCTTGGTCTTCAAAACGCCAAACCACGGTCTCTCGTTCCAGTGCAGAAGCAGAATATCGTGGCATTGCAAATTTGGTGGCCGAACTTTGTTGGATTCGCAATCTTCTTCTGGAGCTCCATTGCCCACTATCCACTGCAGCTATAGTGTTTTGTGACAACATAAGTGCGATTTTTCTTTCGGGAAATATTGTCCAGCATCAAAGAACTAAACACATTGAGATTGACATCCATTTTATTCATGAACATGTTCAAAAAGGCTCCATCCGAATCCAACATATCCCCTCTCGATACCAGATTGCTGACATCTTCACCAAAGGGCTTCCACGAGTTCCCTTCGAAGACTTCAGATCTAGTCTCAGCATTCGACCTCCTCTTGCTAAGACTGAGGGGGCGTAATAGATAAATAATGAATGTAAATATTATCCAAATATAGAGATAACTACTGTAAATCTTTATCTATATCAATGAATATTGGAGGAGAGGATTCATAGGAAAATAATATCCTTTATCTTTACTCTATAATAAAAGAGTAAAATTTTGCCACTTGTCAATTTATCACACCAATAAGGACACTTGTCACATTCTTACAATATTTTTATCACATGTCAATTACTTATCATCTCACTTAATTCTTTCTCATATTAAATAACTATTCTCTCTCTTATTAAATAAATTATTTTTCTTATTAAATAATTATAATACTAATAACTAATATATTACTTATCTTTTTATAATAAAACACACTTAAAAAAATTTTATAAAGTAAGAAATATTTTATTATTAAAAAAACAAAATTTATGTAAAAACAAGTTATCTTATAAAATGATTTTTTTAAGTAAAATATACTATAAAATGAGTTTTTAAAAAATGAGATTTTTATAAACAACTAACGTTTTTTTAATTTATTTATAAACATAAGTAATAAAAATGATAGAAAAGTTACTCTTTTCGTCCATTATGTTTAACGCTATTTTTAATTTCGGTCGTTTAATTTTAATAATTACAAAAATTATATTTATATTATTGATTTATAAAATTTAGTTTTTAATATAATATAAACCAAAGTTTGTCGTCAGTTATTTCAAAAATATAAATTGTTACACATCATAAGGTCATATGTTGCTTGTATAGTGATTAAAGTTTTTAAATATTTTTTATTACTTAGAATACATATTAATATGTCAAAATATCATTTTATAATTGCTGAATTTTCATTAGTAATTATTTAATATTTTATATTAAATCCGTGTAACACACGGGTTAATAACCTAGTATATAATACAAGAATAATTTTTAAAATTTTTGTGCCCTTGAAAAAATGGGTCCTGGATGGAAGCCGGTTTTGTCCCTCCCTAAGGTCTCCCATGCTAAAGACAGACTAGTATAATTGGATTAACTTGTTGAAAAATTCATAAAACAATATTAGTGTGAGATGCACACTTGTTTAATAAATTTTTTGATTCACGTTGATCAACAAGTCAATACAATTATACTAAAATATCTAACAATTTTCTATCCACCAAAAGTATGGGTGTTCAGAAAAACCAAAAACGGTTAAAAACCGATAACCGAACTGCATCTGTAACCGAAAAAACCAAACCGAATTCTGAATTTGGTTTTCGGTTCGGTTCCTAACCGTATCCGAATTTCGAATTTGTTTTCGGTTCAATTAACGGTTTTTAAATTTTTTTGAATTCAGTTTGTTCGGTTTATTCGGTTAACCGATTAAACCAAATTCATATTTAAATTTATATTTTTATTAATTATATATAAGGTTGAATTCGGTTTATTTGGTTGAATTCGGTTTGTTCGGTTGAATTCGGTTTATTCGGTTTTAACCGGGTTTTTTGGTTTTTAATTGGTATGTTTGGTTTTAACCGAAACCGAACCGAATTGAATTCGGCTCGTTAACCATTTCCCAAATTCGGTTCGTTTCGGTTAACGGTTAGGGATTTTGTTTTTGAAAACCGATTAAACCGAACCAAATAAACCGAACAAACCGTTAACCGAACCGATGAACATCCCTAACCAAAAGAAACTCAAGCTAGATGCTATTCTTGGAACCAATGAGGCTTTGCCTCAATGGTACCCTAAGATTCTTCCAAATAGGAGGTATTGGGTTTGAATCTTTCTCGCAGCGAAAAAGGTGTCTGAGGGGGTCAGGGGGTTTTCTCAGTGGAGTTTCCTCCTGGGATGGTTGTGGTGGCTCATGGGAGGTCCAGGTAACTAGACCTTGGTAACATAGCCCGGAAACAATGAGCTCACACGATTGAGACCTTCGCTGTTAAAAAAAATGCTATTCTAGGAATTCACACATAATACTTGACATACTTCATCAATTTAATAAATAATTTGTGGTGTTCCAGCATGAAAAGGTCAATAGCCTTGTAGACTAAGAAATGGCTGACTTGTCTACAAGTTAAAATAATAGACCAAAAGCCCGCAAGTAAATTACAAGATAACGATAATAGAGACCTTTAAAGAAGTGATGTAGTGTTTAAAGTACAGGAGAAATAACAAACATTTCTTAAGTTTAATTCTCACTTGGGCTGATTTTCCTTGCAGGATACCGACTTGATTGTTTGCGGCTGTGCTTTGCTCATTCCTCTCAATAAGTCGGGTATTAGGGAGGACCCGAGCCTTAAGTTTTTTTGATGCAGGTCCACCAGATATAAATAGGTCGAAAGTAGAAACCGTTATCGAGGATTTTCATAGTTGGGACGATGCAGGTCCACCAGATATAAATAGGTCGAAAGTAGAAACCGTTATCGAGGATTTTTATAGTTGGGACGAGTAACGGCCAATTGATAAAAGTTTTGTTTATTTAAATCCAATTTGCCTATTTTAAAACCAAAACTAAAACTAAAATTGATCAAATAAACTAATTAAAACCTAAACATTAAACGGCCTCTAGACAAAACTTACAATGAATCACAAACATGTATCGAGTTAAGAAACAAGGTAGAAAGGGACCCTAGGTCCACAAATTATATGTGGGATTATGGGGCCCTAGCAGCTGGAAGCTGAATGAGGTCATGTATTCAAACAAACAAAGTTTGACTTTTTTTCTCCTTACATATTAATAACTAGGTTATTACGTTGTGTTACATGGATTTAATGTAAAATATTAAATAATTAGTAATAATTCAGCAATTATAAAATGATATTTTGACAGATTAATATATATTTTAAGCAATTAAAAAATATTTAAAAACTTTAATCACTATACAAATAATATATGACCTTATGATGTGTAACAATTTATATTTTTGAAATAACTAACGTTAAAAACTAATTTTTATAAATCAATAATATAAATATCATTTTTTTAATTATTAAAGTTAAACGACCGAATTTAAAAATAGCATTAAACATAACGGACAAAAAGTATAACTTTTCTATTATTTGTATAACTTCTGATTTTAAATAAATTAAAAAAAAAACGTTAGTTGTTTATAAAAATCTCATTTTTTAAAAACATATTTTATAGTATATTTTATTTTAAAAAAATCATTTTATAAGATAGCTTGTTTTTACATAAATTTTGTTTTTTTAATAATAGAATATTTCTTGCTTTATAAAAATTTTTTAAGAGTGTTTTATTATAAAAAGATACATAATATATTAGTTATTAGTATTATAATTATTTAATAAGAAAAATAATTTATTTAATAAGATAGACACTGGTTATTTACTATGAGAGAGAATTAAGTGAGATAATTGGTAATTGACATGTGGCAATAATATTGTAAAAATATGACAGGTGTCCTAATTGTTGTGAGAAATTGACAAGTGGTAAAATTTTATTTATTTTATTATACAGTAAAGATAAAGATAAAGATACAATACACAATCTTATCTTATCTTACTATACTAATAAAGAAAAATAAAGTTTGCCACTTGTCATGATATGTAACAACCGAAAATTTTGTAACCTTTTAATAAACGTGCGAAATTTCGGTAACCGTTTATGTCCAAATTTTATATAAACGTTCGTAAAGTAATTACGATCAAAATGATATAAACGATAAAAATATCTGATAATGTATGGACACGTTATAAAGCCTATTAATAACGTGTAAAAATTTCTGTGACCGTTTGGGTTCGAAATTTTTATGAACGTTCCCGAAGTGATTACGATCACATTAATATAAGCGGGACCGTTATACGATAAATTATGAACAAGATATATGCTCGTGAATATTAAAAATATGTGAGCAAAGTAGAAGGGGGTTTTAAAAATAGGACTTCAAAGTCCAAAGGTCTAATTGAAACTTCTAAATAAATTCATGTTGGACATTCAAATAAGTCTACGTTTATCTGCAAGATATTTTTTCAATTCAACCGACTCAAAACTATATACATATCAATTCGTAACGATGAGTTAGCACATGGTCTCAAACAATGAAAAATTGTAAGTTCTTTCTGATCAACTTCTAGGTTTGATGACCAGAGAAGAGAATCAAGAAGAATCGATCAGACTGATTAATATTAACTACACACATCGTTAAGGTATGTGTTCGTGATCCTCATCTCGTGTTAGTTTAGTCTTGATTGATTAAAGAGACCAACACCATGTTTAGATGGAGTTTTGGTTTTGTATGGTGAACATGAACTTGATTCGGTTGGAGCCCAATTTTATCTAGATAATGATCAAGTTTTCATGAGTTTTATGAGGATATAATATGTATACTCTTCTGGTTGCCTTAAACCAATGTTATTATACAGTAAGTTTAGCAACGCCCTAAGATGGATTAATTAAATAAGATAATACGTTTATCTAAGCCGAGCAAATAAGTAATTTTTAAGCATAACAAGATAGTAGAGATAAAAATGGTCAAAATGAGTGTAAGCGAAATTTTTAAACAAAGCTCCGAATGAAAGTTACGACATGCCGAAGTTTCGAGCGGTAATCGTAAATTTGAGCATCTTCATGATAAGCATTATAAATTTATCTCAAGTTATTATTAATTGAGATAAATAAGATTAAGTTTATAAAACTCTTCGGGTCGTTATAGCAAGCTAAACACTCGTGTTGGAGATAACTATAACATAGTCGTTGTGTTACCGGTTTAGAAACCCTGAAAAGAGGGTTTATATTGTATGATAAGGTTATAATCATGATAAGATATCCATATTAATAGGATATCGTTCTGAACGTGAGAAAGTAAGGAAAGGAAGAAAGCTAGCAGATTGTGCCTTATTAAGCTCAGGTGAGTTCTTTGTAGCCATATTTTAAATGTTTTATCATTTTGGGCTGTTATGCATGTTATAAAGTTATTTTATGAAAATGATTGTTTTACCTGACTACGGTCAGATAAAAGAATATGTTAAAGTAAAGAATGTTTGCAGGTAAAGAATGTTTTAAATCTCGACTGCGGTTGAGAAATAAATGATTTTTAAAAGTCTCGACCGAGGTCGAGTAGGAAATGTGGTTTTGAAGTCCCGGCTGCGGTTGGGCAGAATTTGAGCACTGCGGTGCGGTAAAGTGTTTATGTTTATGATGGTTTAAATGAGTTAAACCATGTTATGTATGAATGATGTATGTAAAGAAGTCTTATACCGGTATGAGCTGTCAACTTCGGTTGATAGTTAAAGAGTCTTGTGGAAACACAAGCCTGTCGACTTTGTGCCGTCAGTTGAGGAAAACTTATGCATGCATAAGTTGTCAACTTCGGGTTGATAGTCATAGAGTCTTGTGCTGCACAAGCATGCTGACTTCGGTCAACAGTTCAGGCTAAAGTTTCTGCACAGTATGATTAATGTTATGATGATATGTATGTTATGTATTGAATTATGTTATGTGATGATATGAATGGTTAAAGATTTATTTAAAAATCTAACTGAGAACTCACCAGCATAAAGCTGACTTGTTTTACATACATATCAGGTTGAATAGTTTGAGAAAGAATAGCAGGATGGCTCGTGGCATACTTTGAGGACTACCCTGGTATAAACTGGCTATTTTATAGAACTGTTAGAAGTGTAGGTTATGTGCTAATGTTAGCTTAGTATCTGTACGTTATCTTATGTTGTTACCCTAACTTCCGTTGCTATTAGAATGTATTTATGGTTTAAGAACTATGTGTTTGAAGATGTGCCAACCGAGGGGATTCCCGGGGCTCGGGGCCTCTCATGATATTAGAACATTAATGCCACATGTTAATTTTTCCTATCAAATTCATTTAATTCTTTCCTATTAAATAATTAAATTCTTTTTCTAATTCAATAATTATAATACTAATAACTAAAAATATTATTTATCTTTTATTAGAAAAAACATTTAAAAAGAGTTTATAAGATATGAAATTTTTGATATTAATTTTTTTTTTAATAAGAAAAAACCAATGTTGTTTTTTAAATTTATTTAAAAAGAAAAGTAAAAAATAGAAAAAATTTCATTTTTTTGTCCTTATATTAAACGTTATTTTTTGATTTATTCGTTTAAATTTTAATAATTACATAAATTATATTTTACGTTATTGATTTATAAAAGTTAGTCTTTAACAAAACAAAGAATAAAGTTTTATTATTAGTTAGTTTAAAATAAATAACCATTACAAATCAAAAAGAACATATATTATTTGTATAGTAATTAAAGTTTTTAATTATTTTTTTATCACTTAATGTATTGGTTAATATGTAAATTAATCATTTTATCTTAAAATATCCTTTTATAGTTTTTAAATTTTTATTACTAACTATTTAATATTTTATATTAAATCAGTGTAATATACGGGGTAATAGTCTAGTACACAATACAATACAATACAATAAAATAAAATAGAAACCTTGAAATCATAGGTCACCGAGTGCTTGAACAGTTGAACCCTCTTGCTCATTCCTAACACCATTTTTCACAAATACATGGACACATTTAATTACATCATTTTGTATTATCTAGTCTATATGCATGTATTTATATGCATATGCATGTTTTATGTTTGCATATGTATGAGCATGCTCACAAGCATGGTTGGCAGATATATACTGCCCGACTTTGTTGGCTAGTAAAAACAAGATTCAAACCACAAAATATGTAATTTCAATTAGTTGAATTGTCAAACTACCCGATGTGAAATTTGCAATTTCCTTTTATTGTTAGACTAAATTTAATGATCAAGAAACTTAACGAAGACTTGATTAGTGTCACGTAAAAGCATAATGTACAAACCTTGATTAATGAGAGCTTGAAATATATATATATATATATATATATATATATATATATATATATATATATTTTTTTTTGAACGGCTTGGTACAATGACACCCAAGACGGGATTTCAACCGTCCCCTCGGATTTGACGCTTCGGGGCGTATGCTCGAGCCCACCCCCAGGAGGAACCCCACAACTGGGTAAACCCCCTGACCTTGCTTCAGCAAATATGCCTCAGCCCGGATTCGAACCCAAGACCTCCCATAGGGAAGTCAAGGGGGTAACCATTAGGCTAGAAGCCCTTGGTTGAGAGCTTGAAATATATGTATTGGAGGGTTTGATTACTTTTATTTTAATTTAATTTTTCTTTTTTATTTTGTATTAATAGAGGGCTTGACCACTTATAATTTTCAGCCGTTAACTTCTATGATTTTTTCATAGCAATAAAAGCAATCGCTGTCTCTGTGTTCTTCTCATTGACGTTTTGTAACGTTTTTCTTAGATATTAAGTTTGAATGTTTGTTACGAGGAATTTAATCGGTCTAGAACCTCTAGAAAGAAAACAAAAAAGTAATAACATTTAAAAAGTAATAGATACTTTTTTTGTTAATTAAAAATCCTAATCAGCAATAAAAAATGAAAAATTAATTAAGAATGACATGTAAGCTTTTATTTGCCTTGTCAATATGATGACTTACTAGAAAAAAAAAACATTGAATTATAGCATCTTTTATGAGTTGACTTACCTAACTAAAACAAAAAAAAATAAATGACTTACTGAAACACTTAAGAAACTTGGTTATATTTATATAAGGTTTTCATTTTAAAAACTATTTTTTGATGGAAGCAAACTTGATTTGAAAGAAATAAAGGATGTTAATAATTAGATCAAGTTGCTAATCTAAACAACTCTTGACAAGTACATTTTGTATACAAGTTAACAGAAGTGAAAATTTTGTAAACAATTTCTCTCATAGACCCTCAAACACAATAAAGAAAAATAATAACATACGAAATACTCTAAGCTTAAATAATATTTCTTTCAAAATATTAAATGCATAATACGTGCTTGCAACGAATTCCTATCATTACAAGTTTATAATGTAAATGAGATGTATATATTGTAGGTGTACAAGGTTCGTTATGCTAGCAAGATAAAAGAAAGCTTAATTATATGGTATGTTATACGGCTTGAAAAGTTGTACCGTATTAATTGATACAAAAGTATATTTGCTTCTAAATATTTGACACTTTATGTAGTTAAAAGATATTAAAAATTAATTTTTGCTATTGCACGTAATCTTCTAGTAGAATATTTGTAACAATATTGTTATGAAATTTGCTAGTTAACAGGTTCACTAACACTAAAATGCTCCTACATTGAACAATGTTTGGAATGTAAACCATGCAATATTCGATCTTTATTATAATTCGTCATCGACAAATGAATGTTTGTCGGAATATTTTTGTCAATAACCATTCAGATAATGATGAAGAAACATATTCTTTGAAAGCTTCTTGGCAATGTTTTCATAACCGGACCGGACGTCGAGCCGGTCTCCTTACTGGTCAGAAGTCTGACCGGTCGAACCGGATTTAAGAACCGGATGATTTTATATACATTATATATATATATATATATATAAAATAAAAAAAATTAAAAAAAATATAAAAAAACGGTTCAACCACCGGTCCGACCACCGGTTCGCCGGTGAGACCGGCCGGTTCACCCAAAAACGGCCCAGAACCCCTAACCGGACCGGTCCGACCACCGGTTCCCGGTTTCAAAACATTTCTTCTTGGTCTTTGGAAGCTTTTTCAATTGCATGCCCATTTGAATGAGAAAACATATCTTTCAAAGTTTTTAGTCTTTGAAAAGCTTAAAAGCTTCTTCTGGAAGTATGAGAGCCATTGAAGGATAAATATATCTTTTCGAAAGCACTTTGGACTTTCCAAGTGTAATCTTGAAATGTTTTTGTTAAGCACCAACTTTAATCGGAGTTCTGGTTCAAATTTAAAGAACATCACACGTCTTTTAACAACTTTTAATGGTACGTTTGAGATTGTTTATTTAATTTATGAAGATTTTTTTTTGTTAAAAGTATTTATTAACTTATGAACTTATGACTTTTTAAAATAAAGTTTTTAAAAAAGTATTTGGCTTAGCTTTTGATTTGTGAATAGTTAAAAAGTCAATAAGTTGTTTGAATTAGTTTTTAAAAAGTGTTTAGATTAGTTATTAACATTTTCCATCAAAAAGTTAAAAAGTTGTTCTAAAGCTACAAGTTATAACTCTTTAAAACAACTTTTTAACCATACTCAAAAAGTTAAAATATAAAGTCTTTTTGGCATTGCCAAACATTTTTTTAACTTATTGATTTTTTCATAAAGCGAATAAATTAATAATTTACTTTTAAATGCATGCAAATTGTTTAGAAATAACGATGGTTTCTCATTCAATTTCATTAAACACTACTAGGATATCTTCTACTTGGAATTTTGGTTGTAATGTATAAATACTCGGTACATGGAACAAAAATAAAGGTGTAAACTCCTCTTTTATTACATTAATTTTGAAAATTTTTGATCTGATCACTTTAGATGATCATCCCGCAATGAGTCTTATTGGATGTACGACGTATCTATAAGATTATATGGAAAGTACTTAAAAATATGTTAAAGAAGGTGCTAGATTCGATGATAATTAAGCAACGTACAAAGTGCTTTCATAGCACGAAGATTTATTCTGGATGGTCCTCTTCTTAACAAAATGTTTACATACTTAAAAGTTGTTAATAGACTCGTGATGCTTTTTAAAATTGACTTCAAAATAGTATTTTACACGCTTAATTGAAAATTCTTATAATTTGTATTGTGTCAAATTAGGGCTGACAATTTTAAACACGAACACGTTAACACGGCACGACTTTAACATGTTTCGTGTTTACCCTTAACATGTTTCAATTCGTATCTAAAACAAGTCGACACGTAACACGTTAATACATGTTTATTTTTCGTGTCTAAACAGGTAAAACCCGCTAAGATCCGTTAATACATGTTAAGATCCGTTAAGACCCGTTAAGACCTGTTTAAAATTTAAATATCAAAATAAATAATATAATAAAATATGTGGGTAACCGGTTAGTTTCAAAAAATTTTTAATTGTCTAACCCCTAGTTCTTTAACGGGTTCCTTAACAGGTTCTTTAACGGATTTTAACATGTTCTTTAACAGGTCATTTATAGTGTTAACTATTAACAGGTTCATTAACGGGTCATTTCGTGTTTACGTGTTTTTAACAGGTTGTGTTCGTGTCTAAGCAGTTCGTGTTTCATGTCTTAACGGGTCGTGTCTGACCCGTTATGACAACCCTATGTCAAATGATTTTTCTTAATTTGTGAATAAGAAATAAAATTTTAGTTGCCTTAATTCAAGTTATCTTACTATTATAATAAATAAACATCTTTATTTGATGCTTGTCACTTTCTTACATTATAATTGTCACATGTCATTTTTTATCTATCTATTTAATTTTTTCTCATATTAAATAATTATACTCTCTCATATTAAATAAATATAATACAATGACAAATAATATTATATACCTTTTTAATTTTTTCTCATATTAAATAAATATAATACAATGACAAATAATATTATATACCTTTTTCATATAAAAATAGTTTTAGAAAATTTAAAATCAAATCTTTTTAGTAGAAACACACTAAAAATTTATAAAATAAAAAAAAATCAAAATCAAAATTTTTTAAATAAAATATTTTAGTTATAGAAATTAAAATTTTAAAATAATTTCTTAAAAATGAATATTTAAAAAAAAACTTTAAATTAGAGTTTTTAAACAATGTGATATTTATAAACAAATGATATTTATTAATTTCTTTATAATCAAAATTATAAAATTGTTAGGAAATTTAAATTTTTGATCCTTTATGTTATGATATTTTCAAACTGAACCTCTTAACTTTAATAGTTACAAAAGTTATACATTACCTTCTTGATTTACAAGAATTAGTTTTTTTTAACATGATACGAACTATAGTTTTTTTTTTTAACATGATACGAACTATAGTTTTTGAATTAAAAAAAGTTTGAGCCATTTTGTTTTGCCGATATGAGTACCCGGTCACGACAACAGTAACATTATCACGAATATTAAAACATAGACCTAGAAGCATGTCGCAATGGCTGTCAATCAGTCTTAAAGAAATAAACCGAGACATTGCAAAAGCATGTTTCACTCCCAAAGAATACGAAGACAAACATAAGCACGCAATGTTAAAAATCGTAGAGCAAAAATAATAAAATCTTTTGCATCTAACGAAAGTAAATATGAACATATGGCATAAGCCTTAACCAGCAAGCTCCCTTCAATTATGTTGCCTCTTTTGAAAATAATAGGTATTTATATAGTTATTTTTATTATTATTAATTATTTTTACTATTCATATCTAATTATTACTTTTCTTCTTTTATATAAAGTAATTTGACAAAATATTGTTTCCTTTGACCTTGTATTATCTTCTAGATCATGATTCGAGCTTTCACAAAAGAAACTAGTCGTGGTAGTTACCTTGTCAATATCAGCCATGTTGGCTTTGTCAGGCCTCATATTGTGACTCTACATTAGGAGAAAATGAAAGAATAGATCAGATGCGGAGAGAAACCAAAGGCTTCTAGCCTAATGGTTACCCTTTGAATTTCCTATGGGAGGTCTTGGGTTCGAATCCAGGCTGAGGCATATTTGCTAAAGCAAGGTCAGGGGGGTTTACCCAGTTGTGGGGTTCCTCTTGGGGTGGGCTTGGGCATACGCCCCAAAGCGTCAAATCTGAGGGGACGGTTGAAATCCCGTCTTTGGTGTCGTTGTACCAAGCCGTTCAAAAAAAAAAAGAAAAAAAAAGATGCGGAGAGATGCAGCCAAATGGGAAGTGCACGTAGGGCCGGCTAGTCAAGTAACTCGTGTAAGGGTTTAGGGCCTAAAAAACATAGGACTCTCAATTTTTAGTTTATTTTTATATGCACATTGTTTTTTATTCTGGGCCTTTTTTTTTCATATTTGGCAAAAGATGTTTCTAGACCCATCAGCTGCTCAACTAACTAAAGCGACTTTGTTCTAGCGGTATCTCTTGGCTTTTTAAATGAAAGATCATGGGTTCAAATCCCTCCAAAGGCGAAATAGGGGTCCTTGAGATGTCAGGGGTTTTCCGGTGCAGTTTCCTCCTAAGGTGGTCAGTGGCGGAGCTTGACAGAAATTTCAGGGGGGGCGAAATAAATTTTTTTCCAGGAGAGGCGAAATAAAAGTTTTTAAAAAAATTTACGCTACGTATCGGAAAATATACACTATTACATGAAAAAAAAGAAAAAACAGGAGGGGCGGTCCCCCCCAGCCCTCACTAAGATGCGCCCTTAAAGGTGATGGTGGGGTCTCAACGGAGGTCATGTTAACTGGATTGGTAACGTGACTGAAAATCGGTGGTTTTCCACGTTGAGTCAGATGCCATTAAAAGAAATCAGCCGTTCAACTTAGTGCCGGTTTCCAAATTCCAAATTCCAACTTCCCAATTTTCGTCTTTTTGGGAATGAGCGATAGTCGAGACAATGCCAAACAAGGACGGTCTGTGATTGAAGATCAAGGGGAAGACGAGGAGCCAGGAGGATTTATGGTAGACAATGAGTCGATTCCGTCATGCCGATTTAATCCACCGTCTACGGATGGTCCGCCACACCGCGTCTTTGAGACGGCGAGTATTGGTCGGCGATCGCTATTTCCATGTTGTCTTAATTGCCGACCACCAAATAGCTTGATATAAGCACTGAAGTTCGTTTGCATTCTTTGCAACTTTTAGTTTGGACCGTTTGGTAATTAATTATGACTTGGCTAGACAACTCATCGATTTGACCTTTTAGTTTGTAGATCAGATTTTTCTAGAATACACAAGCATTGTATATTGATGAAACAAGGAGATGTAAATACATAGTTTACATAAACTGCATTCATTTGGTAATGTTTATTGGCTTACCTAATAATTCTAAGGCCGCAAGTCTAACATATAGATCTTGCTTGTTTCGTGAGTACACTCGGACATCAATCAAACCCCCAAACCATAGCAAGCACCCCGTAATACCTGTAGTGATGTTTGATTTTGCACAGTTGTTCTTGCAAGCTACCTCGCATTTTTGTAGGCTCACGTTGCCACTAAAGGCTGCATTGTATACGGCAATTTCATGCTTGAAAACTTTAGAAATCCGCCTCCAGACCCACAATCCAAGGCTATGCTTCACTTGCAAACACTTGTATGATTATGATATAGACTTGTTGAGGGTTTTCGTTCAAATCCTTTCAAGCAGCCACAATAAGGAGAAGTGGTAGTATTACAGCTTCCATAGAGGCCACATATTCCGTAGTTGTCGCAATAATCTACCGGTAAGCTGATACTCTAGGATCCATTTTTCATTTGGAAAAGCTTATTGCAAGATCTCAAGTTTTCCACCAGGGGTTACTATTGTTCTCAATGATAATGTAAGTGGTGATATTGACATTCGCAACAGCGGCCAAATACATCTCGATCTCATTCAACTCTTAGTCATGATTCAATTGTAGTCATCGTGCCGTGGATTCCACACACTGCGTAGGGTGTGACACCATTTATTACGGTTTGAATTTTTGAAACCGACTGACCAAAGGTTTGGAAAAAAACTAACCGTGAAATCGAAGCGATGACCGGTTTGGGCGGTTTCACGGTTTGGAACTGGACCGTGAACACAGGCCCCTACAAACAACCAATGTAGTTTAAAAGTATGGGGAGGATATTTTAAGTTTAACCAATAACAGTTCCTATTTCAGCCGATAAGCATCATTTTTTGATACCTGAGGCCACACCCTCAACTCTTAGGGGACCAACTTTCTCATGCAATTCCGGTTCAACTTAATTTGATCAAGAACTGCCTGATTCTACCTAGATATGTTACATCCATATGAAAATGAATTGGTGACCCATTGGGTTCCCATTTAAATCTGGTCTGGTGGTCAAGTTGTTCTAATAACACTAGCTAATATGCATTATTTGACTTGAAGTTCAAATGGTAGATTTGATAAAGAAAAGAAATATGCACACAAACACACATTTATGCATAGATGGATATAGTACACACTAATTTAATAATAATACATTCTTTGTGTAACAAATTGTGGTACATAAAAATTCCAAAAAATGATAAGAACAATTCTTCTCATTATCTACCATCAACTTGACTTAATGTCAATTCATTAACTGATGATGGTAGTAAAGAAAGATTTGAGGCAGAGTTGATTTCACTTTCTTGAATATAGAAAGCAGGCTTTTTTGGAGAAGGAAGGGAGCCTTCACCACCCAACATCCCAACCACAGTAGGCGTGTTAGGTCTGTCTTCTACTCGTTGTTGCACACACAATAGGCCAACATGTATTGATCTTGACACTTCACAAGCAGAATAGGATACGTGTAAACACTCATCAATTAGATTGAGAGACTTGCCTTTTTTGAAAAGTCTCCATGCCTATATGAATTCAAATTGAATACAAATCACAAATGGGTGTTTTAGAGCTTCACTTACTCATACTTCCTCACAAACACACACATATTGGGTCATTATCATATACACACATATATAGAGGGAGGTTCAATTAAGAATCTTTAAGTAAATAGAAACCAAAGCAACCAATTTTGAATCCCTTGGCTCATATTTAAATGGATGATCATGATATCTCTATTATGAGTTTTCTACAATACCATCAGTTCCATTGGTTCCCTCACTGTTTGGACCGGATTCAAAAACCATAAAATATCAAAAATATGTAAAAAACCAAAAAAAATATCAAAGAATAAAAACATTTAAAAAACATAATTAATGTACAAACAAACATAAACATGCTAAAAAAATATAGGATTTAGTTTTAATTGTTTTATCTTTTGAGTTTTAGAGACCCGACCAGTTCAACTAGGAACAACCCAAAAGCTTTATTTTGGACCGGTTAACTTACCAATTCTCGGTCCGGTTTTAACAACATTGTGCATACGTATATATAATATATTCTATATGAATTATGTGTGCATAGTATATTTTCATCAATGGATGAACATATCCATTAGACTTACATGTCCAAGAAGGTTGTCTTCATGGTCTTCATGAACAAAACCTCTATTTTTCTTTCCACTTACAATTTCTAGTACTAAAACTCCAAAGCTGAAAATATCTGACTTTAACGAGAAAAGACCATTCACTGCATACTCTGGAGATATGTAGCCCCTGAATCCATACACACAAGACATATATACATTAAAATTTTATTAAGCAATAAGAATCAAGTTTAGGGATTCTTACAAAGTTCCCACAACTCTCTTTGTATTTGCTTCACTCTCGTTTTCTTTAAACATTCTGGCCAAACCAAAGTCTGCTATCTTTGGAAACATTTGATGATCAAGTAAAATGTTCCCTGCTTTTAAGTCTCTATGTACAACTTTTAGCCGAGAATCTTGATGAAGATAAAGAACACCTCGAGCAATCCCTTGAATTATTTGGAATCGTTGTGGCCAATCAAGTAACGACTTCCTTGATTCATCTGCTCAATATGAAACAACTTCATTTATATGCATTGTTTTGCTTTATATTTTTAATAAATAAATGTATTGTAAGGAAACCCAACTAAATAAAAAATAATCAAGGCTTTTGTTAGGCATGTATTCATAAATTAACATTTTCTCATCGCCTTGAATGCAATATCCTATTAGCTTCACAAGATTCCGATGCTGGAGTTTAGCAATGCATATAACTTCATTCTTGAACTCATCAAGCCCCTGTCGAGAGGACTTTGATAGCCGCTTCACTGCAATCTCTTGTCCTTCTTCAAGCACACCCTGGTGAATCAAGCCTACCATTATTAATAGTATATAAACATTTATTGAATGTACAATACGACATACAACTATAAATATCTTAATACATTCATGCATAATGTAAATTCAAAGCTGTTTAATATGTAATCATGCGGATACGAATATCTAATTCATATGATTTACCTTGTAAACTGGTCCAAACCCACCTTCTCCTAGCTTGTTATCGATCGAAAAGTCATTGGTAGCCCTAGAAATTTTAGATAAGCTAAACAATGGAACCTCTGCACTTCTCATCTGGTTGGTGCTGCTACCTTTGTAAACTTTAACACAAAAATATGACAATGAGACAAAGGTGTTATTTTGATCATAGGGTATTAACTTGTATGTACAGCACACAATACAAATAGAAATTCAGATCATTATCACTTGCCTTCTCTCTCTGCATCTGATCTCTTCTTCCATTTTCTCTTAGTGTAGAATGCCAATATGAGGCCCAACAAAGTTAACACAGCTGCTGTCGACAAAGTGACTACCATAACTGCTCGTTTCTTCCTGCGGAAGCTTGAATGTAGGCCTAGAATAGTTTACAATGTTCAAAGAAACAACATATCATCAAGTTACAACAATAAACAAACATATCTTGGCTACATATTTGCTTACAAACTGCATTTATTTCAGTTTGTAGATCATATGTATCTAACAAAAAAGAAATAGACCAAACGTTAAGCTGTAAAACATGAAATGCGTCAATTTTGTAATTTAATTGGCTTACCTGATAGTTCTGAGGCTGCAAGTCTGACATAAAGATCTTGGCTGTTTTGTGGGAAGACTCGGACATCAATCAAATCGCCAAACCATAGCAAGCACCCAACTCCACCTGGTGTGACGATTGGATTTGCATACGCGGTGCATGAGCAATTGTTCTTGCAAGCTACCTCACAGTCTTGTAGGCTCATGTTTCCACTAAAAACAGCATTCTCTGTGTCTGGCAATTTACTACGTGAAAGCTTTAGAAATCCCTCTCCAGGCCCACAATCCAAGGCTATTTTTCGTCTACACACACTTGTATCATTATCAGGGCTTGTTTCATCCAAGTTTTTAAGTTCAAATCCTTCCAAGCACCCGCAATTAGGAGAGGTTAAAGTAGTACAGCTCCCATATGGGCCACACACTCCATACTTGTCACAATAATCCTCTGGTATTATGGAAATCGGCATCCAGTCTGGGTTTGGAAATTTTATATACGAGGTCTCAAGTTTACCATCAGGAGTTAATATCGTTCTGAATGTGGTGATATTACCTTCAGATGTATAAGTGAAATAAATCTCATTCTGATTCACAATCAGGTCAGAAAAAACGACCAGATTAGCATCAGGAGCATGCTCTGTCTGGCTAGAAAATGCCTGGCCACTATATGGCCCGATCCTTGTTTCAATAACAGAGCCTCTCATTATAAATGCTTGTGGATATTTACCCTTAACTAGTAACATTGTTGATGTATACTCACCTGGGGAAGGATCATCTACACTCCTCCATGATGTCAAGTATGTTTCTCTTCCAGTTATGAAGTTCTTGCCCATCTTCATTCCTGGTAGAAATGTATCTCCAGGGTAATCAAAACTTTGCCAAATCAAAGTTTCATTTCCATTCTTAATTACCAGATTGCCTGTATCCAACAGTTGTGCTACACGATTGATATTTGTGCCCCATGTCGAGGAGTTGGATGACCAGATAACTTTGCTGTTACCGTTAACAAGAAGCAGGTTCCCTTGGTCGTCCAGTTTAACCATACCCAACCTATCTTTAAGGGGAATATTACGGTTTGCAACCCATACAACTGTTTGTGGTGATGCGTTCTTGAACCATATTCCCAGGTATCGATCTTTAGAGTTTCTCAGGCTAAAGAAACCTAGCTCAAATTTTTCGTTTCCTGAAACAATGGTGTCACCATCTGAGATGTTTTGATGCACATATATGGTGTCTGATGATCTACAAGTTATTAGCATTAGAAAGAAGAAGGTGATATAAGAGAGATACATTATGGCTTGATTCATTATCCATATACTGCTGTCACTTATATAGAGTAAGATAAAATCAAGGTCACTGAAGGGAAGATTAATTTATTTTCAGTCTTTCTTCCAAGAATGAAATTTTGTTGGTCAATGAAACGTAACAAATTTCATAGTTTAATGAAGACTTTTCAAAACCAGCTAAACATTTAAATTAGGGTCACGTTATTCTCACACACATCTCACACCTTCCACACCCATCTATACGAGGCGTATAGGGGGTAATCATTGGATGTCAAAATTTGTTAGTATCAATAATTGTATTAGTATTCACCTCCTATAGACCTATACGTGTCGTATACAGTGGGGTATTAGAGCAAGTGCGGGAGGTGCGACCGCACATGGCCCATTTTTTTAGGGGACTCTAATTTTTTTAAAAAAATTGTATATATTATATATATATTAATTTATTTTACTACAAACATATATAATTTACATTTCAATTTTTTAAATATATTTAACCCAGTTACAAATTTTATAAAAGTTAAAAGAAATTTTTTTTCTTAAACATTAGAGCCAATATCTCATTACAATTTAAAATTTAGGTAAAAAAAATTAACTCATTTCATATTTAGTTATAAACTAATTACCACACACGCACACATAGAGGCCCATTTTTATAATTCGCACAGGGCACCTAATCTCTTAAAGACGGCCTCGTATAGGTCCTGTACGTGACGTATATGTGACCAGTCTTGTCAAATTATTGGGTGTCAAAGGGGCCTATATAGGGCCGATGAGGTGTTAAAGATAAAAAAGTTAGGTGTGTGAATAACTAGTTCCTTAAATTATCATATGTACCCATAATGAACAAAGAGTAAACACCAAGTTCTAACACATCTTAGCTGAATAAATAAACATACATTGCATTGCACCTTCTTTTATACAGTGGATTGAAATTTTACAAACAAACAAACGTATCACCTTTTGAGTGAGATTCTGAAAAGAATTGTTCTTTGGAGAGCATAGTAAGATGAAAGTTGTAACTTGTGTTCACTTGTTCTCCTATGTCAGAATAGGTGGAATTATCGCGTTAATAGTTGCATTGACACAGTCTCAAATCTGAATTGATTGTATGATTTGGGAAGGCTGAGAAAGTTCAAAGTTTCTATTAATTTTCATACAAAAATGTAACCAGCTATTAAAATTGTTTAATCAAATCACTAAAACTTTTTTTTTTCAATTAAATTATCTAATACTAATAACCTAAAGAGTAGGTAATACATGTTATAAAAAATTTTAGTTATTCAAATAATAATAATAATAATAATAAAAAGAAAACCGTCGTACTCCTTGTTCACCAACCCTAGCATCTTTACGGCGTTTCAACATCCCTCTTTTGCAACTCCTTTCACCTGCACCTCAAGCCTTTAGTAGCTCTTGTTGGAGAAATTCGTGTAAATCACTTAGAATTCTATCGGATCGTGTATGAATCACTGTCCGAAATCAATATTTCTTCCCTTTCAAGATCAAGAAATTTGATTTTGGGATAATCCAAAAGAGAGGGAATCAGAGATTTGAATTTCGATTGTAAAGGAAAATGTATGCGAATTCGTTTATCTTGTTCATCACCAACCAACCGCAAGGTAGTTATTGGCGGTTGGTTTTGGCGAGTGAAATGTCTGCGAATTCCCACAAGGGGCGTTGCCCCCTTGACCCCCGCCCACTACTGGCCAGTGGGACCATCACCAGGGGCTCTGCCTCTTGGACGCCGCAAGGAGGTGCAGCCCCCTTGACCCTCACGCTTGGTCAAGAGCTCAGAAATATTAAACGAGTGTGCACTCCGTACCTCCAACTCTTTAATATTCTTTTACATCCAATAACACTAAAATATACAACAGCTGTGGCAACCCCTTCCAATAACAATGGTGGATTCCGACAATGAATCTGGCAGTCACGATGCCGGTGGAGATTTATCGGTAAGAGAGCAAAACATGTTCTTGCCGATTGCTAACGTGAGTCGGATCATGAAGAAGGCATTGCCGGCAAACGCGATATTGGATATAATCGGATGACACTGCTGATAACATTATAATACTCTAGTGATTCAAAAATTAGTGGTTTAAAAAAAAGAAGAATGATAGTTTTTTTTATTATTATTTTGAATAATTAAGATTCTACAGCATGGTATTACTTGTTGTTCAGATTAAAAAAGTATGATTGAAACACCAAAAATAACCTGAATAATAATTTAATTGCCACCGAAAAAAAAATTAACTAACTTGATTTGAACATTTTTATAGTTTAGGTTACATTTTGTGTGATAAAACATTTAGGGGGAAATATTTTAAGTCAAAGTTGGGTCTCGAGGTGAAGGAACTTTGGGTTTGAGAGTCAAATTAACCCACAATATGGTTCACATGTATACGTAGATAAGTCTTGCCGTATCAAATACTACAGTTAACTTACATAATTGGCACATGATTAACTAAAGTGACCGGCTGATATGATACTGGGCCAACATATATTTGACTATTCAACCAATCTAAATCACATATTTTGTGATTATAAACTTTCAAATGGCCTTTTTCTTTAAACGGGTCAAACACTAAAAGCCTTTTTGAAGAAACCTGACTAACGACAAACCAGTATGCACAGGTATTTCAACAAACACATTAAAGACAGTCACAGGATGCGTTTTAAATTCGGCATCAAAGCATCTCAGCTGTCCATACGTACATAAACACATAAAACCTACGTATATACATATACTGATATACGTAGATAGAAACATGCAGCATAACTTCAAACATATATACCATGTGTGCATGTGATAGAGACCTAGCCTTTTCTAGTAGTAAACACTCTCAAGAATCTAAGGAGTTGTTTGCTAGCCTTTTAATAGTCATTAAGTTACTACATTTTAATAAATCATAGTCTCTTAATGATTAAGACGGAATTTTAGGTATGAATGGTTAAAATATAATATTAAATTAATCATTCAAATTTGAGGTTATCTATAATCATTAAAATGTTATGAACTATTAAGAGGTAACATTTTAATAACAATTAAAATTCTACCGAAGATCCCCAAACTAGAAAGATAGTAATGGTCCAGTTTTATTCTTGAAATCCTAACGCAAAATACAACAAACAACACAGAAAAATTTTACTACTTCATAGGGTTGGAGGTGCGGAACGTTTACAAATCGTACCCATATCCTAATAAGATAAAGATGTTACTTTTGAGATCGAAGACCCTGAATTGAATATGTCATCAACCTTTTATTTATTTATTTAATATGTTAAAAACTTGTGCATTAAATAGATTGAATATATTAATTTAAAAAAAATATTTTAAATAGTATTAAAATATATTTTCAAAGATAGTTTATAAAAATTAATTTAAGGAATATGACTTATGTAGTAGTCATATTATTTGTCAAATTGAATGAAACAAATGTTATTTAATAGAATATAAAGAAGAAAAATTAAATTTTAAAAAGGTTTTTTTTTTACAAATATTTATTTGGAAAGAAAGATAGGAAAATCAATTGTTAGATTGTCTATAAATTTAAATGTATCTAATTAAAAACTGTAATTATTATATAATATAGATTTATTATTATGGTGAGTAATATATGTAACTCAGCAAACCTTTCGAGTGTTAGAGCCCGCTCAAGAATTCAATAAACCAAGTCCTTATTTTGGCAGCATTTCGAGTAAAAATAGACAGGCATATATATTTCTTCATATTTCAATTCCTAGTTATTAGTTATTAGAAATTGGTAGAAATTGGTAGAAATTGGTAGAAATTGGCTTGGTTCGACCAAGTCGCTGAGCATTGGAATATGCTTAACCCTTTTTTTTTACACAAACACACAAGCATTGTCATAAACAAAAACATACAAACAAACAATACAATATAACGTACATATATAGAGAAACACGAGATAACAAAAAAATCATAAGCATATAGCCAAACACGTAACACAAGACAAAATACTAAGGAGAGGTACTAAACGTAGGTCCTAATCGATCTATTGCAAAATAAACGTGGGGATTACTATGGCGAAGATGAACGTGCACAGGGACGGATTCATTTGTGCTCTAGGGGATGGCAAGGCCCCCACTCAACATTAGTTGGTTAATGTAAAATTGCTAGAAAATCAAGCTCAAAAAAATTAAGCACCCATGTTTCACTTCACTAGGCCCCTTCTTCGTGTTAATCTCTCAATGATGGCAAATTTAAAGCTTATCAGTATTCGATATTAACTAGAATTATCATACTTGATGCAAGTTCAATGTCAACCATGTGTGCATAAGTATATGTGTTTATGTGTATTTTTAGTCTTCTATCTCTATTTGCTATTTTGATGCTTTTTAATAACTATAATATAACAGTTTTCACTATTATCTCAAATTATCACCATTTGACTTGTTTTTTGAAATTTATCTTTTGCCCCCACTAACAAAAAATCCTGTATCCGCCACTGAACGTGCATGATGGGTGAAATAACCATCATCATATTATCATTCATGGATCACGTGGGTTAATATTATTTCCTTTTTGGCTAAGTTTTCAATCTTGGAAACAAGTGGGTAACGTTTGGTGTTGATGGGTCTGGTATTGTCATGGGTTGAACATCCAACACACACCAGCGACACCTTTAGTGACGACAGACTCTTTAGCGGCGACATGCACCGGATCCGGACTAGTAACCCTACTAACCATTGATGATCAACTGTATCCAATGGCTTAGGTTTGATCTTTAAACAAGCCATGTTGATTCAATGCAGTGGCTGCTAGACATAGTCCATTCTAAGTTTAGAATGCTATTTTATTGTTAATTATTAGTTGCTTATTGCGTCAATGTTTATGTAAATAATTAGTGGGTCAAGACTTGTATTTAGTTTGTTGTTGGGCTAACTAATGAGCCCATACTAAAAATTGTGTATAAGACCAATAGGGACACTGTCATCCAAAATTACCCACACGTAGGGTACTTGAAGGGGAAATCGGGTATCACCTGTGATGACTGATGACGACAAGGATGACAGTTTGGCGGTTATAACTGTTGTAGGTCTCAAACCAGATCAAGAACGTAGCTTTATCTCCCAAATCATCATCAATAGACTCTAACAAGTGCGGAATCCATGCTAGAATCAAGAAAGCAAGTAGAAAAATGAAATCTTTGTATTAAATACTGAATTTCGAGTACAAATGCCTCAATACGTCTAGAGAGCAAATGCCTTGGGATTTCAACCTAAACTAGTACAAAAATACGTCTATTTATACTAATCTAGGTGTACTCGAAGTTTAACACAAAAGACTTCGAGTACTCGAATACTGAGTGTATTCGAACCATATGTATACGAAAATAACAAAAACTATTAATAAATCTGGACTTCAACTCTTCCAATGTTTGACTTTGTCAGTCTTCATCGTGTAGTGGGCTCTACAAACTCCCCCTAGACTGGCGAAGTCAACCAATAGGAAGAGTGACAGAATGTGGTTCGGATCCTGCATATAGCTTCAAATCAATAGCATATGCAACTGTGCATGTAAACGGCTTTGCTTCTTCGTCAGATCCATGGTAGACTCTGATCGGTGACTTGTGAAGCTTCATCATGTCCTCTTTCCCGTACTTCAATAGATCCATTGGATCAAGAATCATATCAAAATCATTGATATCATCCTTGTTTCTGAGAATGACAGCTGCAAGGTTGCGCTCATCAAAATACCATGATAAGAAGTTAGCCAATGAGTTGTCGGGGACTCGAGGGAAAACTGGGACATCAATCTCAACAAGTGGTGGAGGATACTTGTAGTAAATCCAAGGCTCTTTTGTCACAGGATCTATAATGCACTTTGAAACGAAGCGTCTTCCCTTGGCCGTCTTCATCACAGGGAAATCCTTTTCGCATTGATCCTTTATAAACTTGGCAAACAAACTAGCCTGAGAGTCCTTGGATGGATTGAAGAACATAGCGTTGTTGATACTTCTGATGTCAAACTTTGGCATTGTGCAGAAGTCTCGTGGTTTCTTGTAGAACTCAACCTTGCCATTTCTCCGCTTGACCAGATATATATCTCTCTCCTTATCGTACATCCAACAGCATACCTCAGATCTGTCGTTGGGAACAGCAAATAGATTTTGATCATCGAATATAAAAGTGTGCTCTGGATGCTCAACACTCATCTCCCCTAGCCAAGTTGCTCTGACTTCCTGAGGCGCTGGGGTCCAGTCCTTCTGCATATGGAACCAGCTGTTAATCACGGTTCCTAGAGGAGGAATTTCTTTGCCATCTGTACCGATATACTTGTGAGCATACAAGTAATCCACATACGGGTCTCTGGCCACATCGGCGATAACGACATTTTCTGGTCCTTCCTTTTGATCAACGTCTTCATTTGGAAACAAATATTTCAAGTCCAGCTTCATCTAACTCCCCACCAAGCCCTTCAAAGATAAAATCTTTAGGCAGATCATCAAACAAATTATCAAAACTAGCTCTTGCGGCTTCATCTGGTTGAATACAATCTCCAAAAAGGATATCATCAGGAATATCTCCAAAGAAATCATCATAGTCGCTCGTGGGTTTGCCTGATAAGGATGGATTTCCTGTGTCTCCTCCTTGATCTTTATCATCTGGGGGCCCTTGATCCTTTTTGTCTGAGGTATCATTTTCTTTCTTGTCGCCACCACCACCACCATCATCATCATCATCATTGCTATCCTTTTCCATGTCTTCATCCTCGTTCTCATCATCGGACTCTGGGACCTCGATTCCTTTCAATTTGTTGATCTCCTTGCGCATCTCATAATTCTCTATAAAGAGATATGTGATAAAATTTTGGTGTGCCTTGATTTGCCCTTGAAACTCATCCAGCTTGTCACAAACCTTGAGCATTCCTTCTTGCATTATCCGAATAGTCTCATCCTTGTCTGCGAATTCCTTCTCAAGTAAGGAAACTCTGTCTTGTAGACTTTCGAGGTTGACAGGCACTCCTTTTGGCTCATAAGGTGACTCTGCATGCAAAGGAGATTTTCCCTTGTCACTATGTGAGTGAGGTGGTGATGATGGAGTCTTAGTGTAGGGAATGGAAGTAGTAGAAGGTGACAGTGGGGAACGAGCAGGAATCTTGATGACAAGCTTAGATTTGGCTGGTTTAGTAGGTGGTTTTGGTTGTGAAGGTGGCTTGGGTTGTAAAGGTGGCTTGGGTTGTGAAGGTGGAGGTGGTAGAATCGATGCAGCCGAAGAGAATGATAAATCAGAAAACATCTTCTCCAGTCTAGGATCCCTAGTCCGTTTAGACATCGTCTTCAGTCTCTTTCTTTTTGGTGATGATTCGGGAGTGGGAGTGTAATCAATATCATGTGCTTCCTCTCTCTCTTCTCTGGTCGGAGGAGGCTTTTCAGCAACAAAATCCTAACTGGATGAGGAGGATGGCTCAGATATATGTTCCTCTGCAGTCGTACCAGTCTGTGTGCTCATAGGAATGTCATGCTCCTCAGCATCGAATGCAATAGGAGTACCTTGATCTTCTACAACATTCTCTTCTCCCACGAAGCGTCCAAATTTGATCAGTGGTCTCTCCCCAATGTACTGCTTCTTCCCCCGCTTATTCATCTTCATGTAGCCAAAGATGTCGTCTTGCATTCTCTTGATCTCTAGAGTGCCAAGCGTGGGAGTCAGAGATGGATGTCTTTTGTTGATGACGATTTGCAGGAACTGAGGGAATGCTAGAAACCTTTCCTTTCTTCTTCCTTTGATGTTAGCGTGCATATCAAGGAAGATCATCTTTGAGAAGTTGAAGTCAACTCCAAGTACTAAGGCTACCAGACAGGAACTGAGAGTCTGGTTGAGAACATCATAACGTCCTTTCCTTCCGGAGAGGCACTGAGTGACAACATGTGCCAAGTATCTCCAATAAGGGTGTAGCAATTTCTTCTCAGTCGGAGGATAGGCACCTTCGTGTCCCATATGATATACGGTCCTGTTTACCAGTTCTTGATCTAGCTCCACCGGGTCAGTAGCCTTGTCTCCAAATTGCAGACATTCCCGGAGAATCTGCTTTGTGATAACAATAGGTTGACCCTGAACCTTTCCAACAATGCTAATAGTCCCATTTGCATCAGTATGTTCTTCCACTGTGCTCCAGAAACCTCGAATAAAATCATTCACGATGGAGGGATGTTCCATGATGGCATAGTTGACCGGTGACAAGATCAATCCAGCAACCATACTCTTGAACTCCGAGTGTTTCTCTGGCGGGTCCCCAAGGAATGTTGTCATGTTATGATCGGGTACGAAACGTAGATCATCCATCTGAAAACAAAAACAGATTAAGTTCGTCCAAGATCGAAATGCATGTAACACCGATAATGTTCTAAGTCTAAAGGAGTTCGTGAAAGTTTGTGTGTTCTCGAAATAACAGGTGTATTCGAAGTAAGAGGCTTATTCGAAACAGCAGGTGTATTCGAAATTGGTCATACACGAAGTGTAAGCTGTATACGAAACCGGGTGTACACGAAATAAGACATATGATGAAGGTTTTTCTGAAAATATCCCACCAATGATTTACACTCGTTAATCCATAACTTTGAAATAAGACATATGATCAAGGTTTTTCTGAAAATAACCTTTGGGAAGTTTGTGACTATACGACTAGATTAACATGCAACCTATCAATTTTGACAAGTCTATTGATTCAAAATTTGATTGTGTTTTAACGAACTTAAAACGTTTTGACAGAGTTATAGATGAGAGGAGAAAAGAACATATCTATTAGATTAGAATCAAGAAAAAGGAGGGGTTTGGCATCGTTTATTTATTGATCTGTAGACACATTGGCCTTAACATCACACATCCAGGTCTTTGCTTACACAAAACAGAGGATGCTTCAGTAGATATTTTCCGCTCTTTGTTTACACAAAACATAGGAAATACCCGAGTTTTTCAAAAACAATTTCAAGTTTATTTAAACACAGTCTTGTTTTGACTCAAGCACTTAAACAAAAAGTCAAATAGTTGTCACACATTTCTAGTTATCTCCTGATCACAACTTCACACTTATTTATATATTTATATCTTAATTGATCATGTCCGATTCTTTCATTTGGAAAACTTGTTTTAATCTTCTTACTGAATGATAGATATTCAAAGTTGTTGTTCTTTAAAAATGTAATTAAGATAGTGAAATTTTGATCCTCATAAATTATTTCACTTCCCAATTGAACAACTCAACTTAACAGTCCAAAAGAAAAAATCTTTTTGTATTTTTCTAATTTTCTTAATTTTCTTAATTTTTAAAGAATGAAAATCTTTTTGTTTCTTTTCAAGATTTACTCCCCCTAAACTTGTAGATCATCTTAGACTAACTGAAAACTAAAATCCTTTTGTTTTTTTTGTAAATATTCTCCCCCTAAATTTATGATCTAAAAATAAAATAAAACAAAACACAAATTTTAACGTATTTACAAAAAAATGCTTTCAGTCAAAGCTTATTAGTTTGAGAGAGGCAAGCAAGTGATGAAAGCGTGCTGTATTGAACGGCTTTGTAAAAAGATCCGCTAGATTGTCATCTGTATGGACTTTTTGAAGATGAATTAGTTTCCGTTTGAAACAGTCACGGATGAAGTGAATATGGATGTCAATATGTCTAGTTTTGGAGTGTTGTACCAGATTCTTGACGATCTGAAGGGCGGCTTCATTGTCACAATAAATAGGAGAGTCAAGAAAATTCAAACCGTAATCGAGGAGTTACTGTTGCATCCATATAACCTGAGAACAACAACTAGAGACAGCAACGTATTCAGCCTCAGCAGTAGAGGTAGATACGGTTGTCTGTTTCTTGCATTGCCATGAGACAAGACGATCTCCCCAATATTGACACCCACCAGTGGTTGACTTCCTGTCCAAGTTACATCCACCAAAGTCACTGTCTGAGTATGCAAATAAATGAAACTCAGAGTTCTTTGGGTACCAAAGACCAAGATGAGGCTTCCCGACAAGATACCAAAAGATTCTCTTGACAGCTATAAGGTGAGATGCCTTCGGATTCGCCTGATATCTGGCACACTGACATACTGAAAACGTAATGTC
This sequence comes from Mikania micrantha, assembly GCA_009363875.1. NCBI lineage: Eukaryota > Viridiplantae > Streptophyta > Magnoliopsida > Asterales > Asteraceae > Mikania > Mikania micrantha. Next base: position 28,692,074 of record CM018697.1, read on the forward strand.
TGGACGACTAGCAGTCAGATACGTCAGGGAACCAATCATCGAGCGATAGAGGTGTTGATAAACATCTTCACCATCCAAATTCGAAGTTAAGACAGGACGAGCAGCCATAGGAGTGGATGCTGGCTTTGAATCCATCATTTTGAACTTGGTCAAAATATCTGTAACATACTTCCCTTGATGAATCAGTACATCCTTTGGATCTTGTTTCACTTGAAGACCCAGAAAGAAGGTCATTTCTCCCATCACGCTCATCTCGAACTTCTTCTTCATTATCCCTTCAAATTCCTTGCACAGCGCCGAGCTCGTGGAACCAAATATGATGTCATCTACGTAGATTTGGACAAGAATTAAGTCATGCTTATCCTTGCGAAAGAACAAAGTCTGATCGATGGCTCCACGGGTATATCCATTTGCAAGTAAGTGATTAGTAAGTGTAGCATACCATGCTCGCGGTGCTTGATGAAGACCATAAAGAGCCTTGTCTAACTTGTAGACATGGTCTGGATACTGTGAATCTTCAAAACCTGGGGGTTGGCACACATAAATTTCTTCCTTGACCTTTCCATAAAAGAAATCTGTCTTCACATCCATATGATACACCGTGAAATTCATGTAGGAAGCATAGGCCAAGAAGATCCGTATGGCTTCAAGTCTTGCGACTGGTGCAAAGACTTCCTCATAATCAATCCCCTCCTGTTGGTAGAAACCCTGAACTACCTACCGTGCCTTGTTTCTGATAATAACTCCTGAGTCATCTCTTTTGTTTCTGAAAACCCATCAGGTTCCTATAGGCTGCTTTCCTTTGGGTAGAGGAACCAGATTCCACACCTTGAGTTTCTGAAATTGCATCAGCTCTTCCTGCATTGCCTCAACCTAGCTAAACTCTTTGAGAGCCATATTGACATTATTGGGCTCGACCTGCGAAATGAAACTGGAATACAAACAGGAATTAATTGGACCTGATTGACTTCTGGTGAGTGTCTCTTTAGGCAAGAGGTTCTGAGTTGGAATAGATCGGCTCTGAGTGAGAACGCCTTCCGAGAGAGTCCAATAATATTTTCAACTGGATGATTCTTGTTGATACTGAGTGTCGTCACTTCTTCCATGGCTAGATTGTCTAGCAAATTGCTGATGTTGTTCATTTGATCTTCACTGGAGGAAGAGATGTTGTCGACAGGAGCAGTCTCACTTGCTTCGGCTCCATGATCCACGCAATGTTCCTCAGGAATGTTGTCTGAGAACAGTGGATAATCAAAATTTTGGTGGGAGGAAGATGAAACTTGAACAGTTTCTGGAAGTGGCTGAACAGACTGAGAAGTTTCTGGATCTGACGGGAGAACTTCATGTATCGAGGTTGGCTGATCTGGAGGAGCACAATTGTACATGTCTGGAGGGTCAACCGACAGAAGCTTGGGATCACATGGAACGTAGTCAACCCTATAGTCTACATCATCGCCTTTGTAGAAATCATCGGTTTGCTCAGATGATCCTGCTGTGACAATCCGGCATTTTGGATTAACCCCGTTAGCTAAAATTTAACGGGAATTGTAAGAAATTACACAAAATTAAACCAGAGGGACTGGAATTAATCAAAACAAGTGTAAAAACACTTAACTTATAAAGATTAAACTTGTTATTAGAAGAAATGCACAATTTTGACTTTAAAAAGTCAAAATTCGTTTGAAAATTGAGTTTAAATTCGAATTTATATTAAAATCATTATAATTAACTGAATTACACCTCCATAATCACCACATTGATGATGATAATCAATTATCATCAGTTACAGAACCCATTATCCTTCTAATTAAACCTATGACAACCCAAAAGTTGAAAACCGTAGGTGTTAATCACCAAATTCGCACAATTCGACTTTAACATTCCGAATTGGACACTCATACACATTAGTCGGCATCTTTAGGGTACTCTTCACACAAAATTAGGAACCAAGAACATCTGGGCCGAAGAATTTGATCTTGGAGTTGGCCGAACTCAAGCTATCAATCGATCTTCTACAGTTAGACATCAAACAAGGTAAAAATTCTTTCCTACACACTCTAAACTAGCCGACTAAGCAACACCATTTATCAATTTGGTGTTCTAACAACGAATATTATGATTTCGATTACTAGGGCTTTTGAAACAAAACGGTTTGGGGGTTTTTAACAAAACAAGTTTGTAAATCAAATTAAATTATACAAGTAGCTTCGGAATTATTTGTTAAACGAAATCTCTACTACAATTTAATCTGATTATATCGAATTTGATGATTTCAAGTTTTAGGGTTCACATTGAAACGGTTTTGGGGGTTTCGATCTAAATGGGTTTGAAAATCAAATCAAATGATGCTAATAGTTTCAGATAACCTCGATGAGGAAGAACCCTATGTTAATTGTATCAGTGAATGTCGAATTTCATGGGTTTGGGTTTAGGGTTCTAAAGAGGAAAACGAATTAGGGTTTGGATCGGGATTGAGTTCAAAAACGAAATTAATCGTTACTGATAGTTTCAGAAAGCACCGATGAAGGAAAAACCTATGATGATTTTATATAACAAACATGAATTCTATGATGTTAGGTTTCTAGGGTTTATGATATGAACGATGTGGGGGTTTTGTCTTAAACGAAAAAGAAATTCAAATTAAACCATACAGGAAGTTTCGAATTAACCTCGTTAACCCTCGTTGGCCCAATTGTATTTTATGAGGCCCAATGAGGCCAAGGTAGGCCCAATGAGGCCAAGGTAGGCCCAATGTGGCCCAAGGTAGGCCCAATTGTATTTAGGAGGCCCAAAAGGATTAATCGAGTCCAACAATGTTCTAAGTGGCCCAATTTATGACAATTCGACATTTTTGTTTAAATTTGTTAATCAAAAGTGAATGAAATCAATGGAAAATCATCAATATTAGGATAAAAGTATTATAATTGAACAAAATTAGTTTGGGAATAGTTAAACTAGAAAGGGTAGTGTTGAAATATCACAAAATGGTAGATTTTGACTTCTTAAGTCAAAATTCACGTGGATTATCATGTAAAAATTCGAAATCCATCATAATTCAACTTGTAACTGATCATTTAAACATCTTTAATCATCCTATTGATGATTATCATCATTGAATATCGGTTATGATAACCCAATTATGTCGAATTTAACTCAAGTGCTACTAAAGAGTCGAAACCGTCGCAATGAGTTCTTAAATCCATACAAAGCGACTTTGTTTTTCACAATTGAAACCTCTAAAGTCTTAGTAGACATCCTCTGCAGTTTCTGAAAGAAGCAATTCGATTCCAAGTGCGGTGGAAAGAAGATTCGATCAAAAGCTCAACCGAATTCAAGTCTCAAGTCGATTTGTATCTATTCGAAGTCAATCCAGGTAATTAACAACACCTACATATTCGTTTTAACATGTCTAAGCAAATTCCCAACCGGATCGAACTTGAGAATCGCGAATTGCAAGAGTTTGGATTCTAGGGTTCGTCATATGAATGAATTTGGGGATTTCGACTGAAACATGTTTAGAAATCAAATTAAATGGTATGATCAGTTTCATAAGATGCCGACTAACAAAACTCATGAATCAATTTCATTAGATTATAATGAATTATTGGAGTTCGATTCTAGGGTTCATGATGCAAAGAGATTTTGGGGGTTTCGGTCCAAATAAGTTTAATAAGCAAATGTGTTTGCACAGAAAGTTTAGAAATCATTAGTTTAATGAAATCCATGTGTTGATTTCATCAGGAAACATCGAATTGAGTGATTTCAAGTTTCTAGGGTTTGTTATAGGAATGAAATTGGGATTTTGATTCAAATGTGTTTAAGAATGAAATTAATTGTTATGGTTAGTTTCAGAATGAACCGATCAAGGATAACCCTAGGTTAATTCCATCTAGAAACAACGAATTAGGAGGTTTCGATTTTTAGGGTTCATTACTATGTTTGAATTGGGGTTTTCAACTTGAATGTGTCTGTTAAATCAATTAATTAGCACAGAGAGGTTCGAAATTGTTGGTTAAATGAAAACCATATGGATTTAAAGTCAAACACAATCGAATTTGATGAATTCGAATTAATGAGAATGGGGTTAAGGTTCGAAACTGTTAGGGTCTTAAAACCGTATTATTTTGACAAAATTGCTAAATTAAAACGATGATTTGATGCGTCTGGATTCAAGGAATAATAGCCCCATAGTTTTAGGATTGATGAAATTCGAATCGATGCTCAATTGAGAACCATTTAGTTCGGTGATGGATCACAAAGGGGAAACCGATTAAGTGAAGCTTAAAACAAATAATATGGGTTTTCTGTTGCAAATGCATAGTTGTCTGAGATGGTAAGGTGCTTGTGTTCGGGGTGAGAGGTCACAGGTTCGAACCTGTCCTCTGCCGGTTTTTGAAAATTTTAACAACTTTTTAGTATTTTGCTCATAACTATCTCATTTCAACTCCGTTTCGATCCGTTCAAATTTCGTTGGAACCAGAATTTCATCCCGAACATGTTAGAATGATAAAATTAACATTTTAGACCGAAAACGAAATCGCGTATAATTACGCTTGTTTAAATAAAATCATAAGCGATGATATGATTTTATTAAACGATTTCAAAGTCCTGCGTATTTATGTATGCACATTTCTAACACTCTAACGTATGTGTGTTGACACGTATGTGATTTCAAGCACAAAATGATATTTCAAATAACACTAGGTTATTGTTTAAACACAGATCCTTCGTAAGAGGATTATCTACGCGAGTTCACGTATTTGATCATTCTGCAACAATCAAAGGTGCGTACACGGCCCCTTTCTTATTTTAAACTGTTTTGGGGGAGAAAACATGTGCAACAAACATTTTAGATACAGATCACTTGCATGAGTTAGCAGTTTACATTATGTGACAACATAGCATTTAAAAGTCCTTACACTTCGAACCGTTTAGTTTGCCGTAGCGCAAAGCGTGGTAGTTGGAAATAGATCTATTAGGTTTGACAAACCTCACTTGGTAGATGGGATCTACGCAGGTGTTTGACTGACCAAACATTCATTTACTATTGTTTGTGCTAGACAATAGTGGCAAGGCAAAACATGCGATAGCATGCACTAGTCAGCTTCGGTGTCGACCACTTATGTAAATAGTATATATGACTAGCTATCATGACTATGCATGTGTGATTATGTTATCTGCAAACTTGATATTCAAACTGTTGTTTTAAACATTGTGAATGCTTAAACCTGTGTTATGCACCAACCTTTGTGTTGACTTGATTTACATGTTTTCTCAGGACGCTAAGGTACATCAGCAAGCAGGCATGGACTAGGAGATCGAGTCGCATGCATGTTTTACATTTCATTTATTTGGATTTGAACATTTGACAACTTTGCATTGTAATTTACAGTTTACAACCGTTACGTTTATTATTGTTTTAAAACGCTTCCGCAAACTTTGAAAATTTTGATGTTACAGTTTTAGACCAAAATATGTTTTGAAATTCATATAGAGGTCTTCGTTATGTCTAATGATCTGAGATCCTGGTTTGTCACGTTCCCAAACGGTATGATTCCGTTAGTTGAAAATTGGGGGTGTGACACGTATAATCACGCTTATTTAAATAAAATCATATACGGCTATATGATTTAATTAAACGATTTTAAAGACACGCGTATTTATATACACACACTTCTAACACTCTAACATACGTGTGTTTACACGTATGTGATTTCAAACACAAAACGACATCCCGAATAACACAACGTTACTGTTAAAACACAGATTCTTCGTAGAGGATTGTTTACGCGATTTCACGTGTGTTGATCATTCTACTTGCTATCAAAGGTGCGTACACGACCCCTTTTCTACTTTTACTGTTTTGGGGGAGAAAACATGCACAAACAAACAGTTTTAGACACATATCACTTGCATGAGTTAGCTGTTTACTATAAGTGCAAACTTAGCATTACAAAGCCTTACATTTCGAACCGTTTAGTTTGCCGTAGTGCAAAGCGTGGTAGTTGAAGATAGATCTATTGGGTTTGACAAACCTCACTTGGTAGATGGGATCTACGCAAGTGTTTAACTGACCAAACACACATTACTATTGTTTATGCTAGACAATAGGGAAAAGGCTATCAAATATTACAACAGTCAGCTTCGGTGTTGACCACTTATGTAAATAGTACAATGACTAGCTATCATGACTATGCAATGTGTGATCATGTGATCTGCAAACATTATATACAAACAGCTTGTTCAAACAATTGATTCAAACATTTGTGATTACTCATACAAACCTGTGTATGCACCAACCTTTGTGTTGACTATACTTGCATGTTTTCTCAGGACGCTAAGGTACGAGATTCAACAGGCAGGGACTAGGAGATCGAGTCTCATGCATCAATTACATTTCAGTTGTTTTGAATTTGGTTATTTAAAACATTTACATTGTAATTTACATTTGTGGTGAACATGGTATTGGTTTACTTTTACAAACGCTTCCGCAACGTTAAAACTCTGAAATTTTACATCTAAGACCAAAGTTTATGTTTGAAAAGCATATAGAGGTCTTCGCTATGTCTAATGATCTGAGATCCTGGTTTGTCACGTCCCAAACGGTATGATTCCGTTAGTTGAAATTTGGGGGTGTGACAGATTGGTATCAGAGCCATTGGTTATAGCGAACTAGGTTTGCATTTATAGACTTGGACTATAACTGTTAGACATTAGACACTTGCTTACACGATAGTTTGTATGCACTTACATATGGCATTATGTAACAGACATGGCATCATCATCTACACCTACTCACACTGAGGAACAAGTTGTAGCATTGTCAGACATCATGACAAGGAGGATCGAACCAGTGGATGATACAATCCACTATGGGGAGGAAACACATGTCCGACAGAGGGGGAACAACCAATATTGGCAATGGTTTCCTGACCTCATACGCAACTGGGTGCGTGAAGAACGAGTGCCACCACCACCAACTGCCAACACTGCTAATAGCCTTTGGACGTTACCTGCTCTTGGATATCCACTAGAACATGCATTTGCTGCTTTTGTTGCACGCATGGAGCGTGAAATACGCAACATGCGGGAAGTAGCAGGGATGATCACAAAATTGCTTGAGAATAACAACTGGCTGACACAAATGTGGGATAACCTCACCGGGGAGTTGGTTAGGACTAATGAAGAACATGCAAATTTGGTGGAAACGATCTGGATGATGCGAGGGACGATCCTCAAACTCACTGCACGACTAGAAACTACTGAGTTACGTGTAGCTGTAGCCGAGGCAAGGGATGAGGAAGCCAATGCACGGGCTGGTGCAGCGGCGATTGAAGCCAATATAGTGAGAGACTTGACTGGGGAGGCCATGACCCTCATCACTGGGCATATGCGTTACCAGCATTGTGCAGTGACTGGTCCAGCAGAAATGGAAGATTCATCATCAACTGTTGGTTCACCAAACGACGGAATCTTGTCATTTCATTTACTTTCTAATTAACAAACTTATATGAGTGGGTTGTACTCATAAAAGTAGATTTCGTGTTTAGTTGTTTTGCATCTCTTTGACCAACAATTGTAAGCACTAGTTTATCATAAATGATTAAGAATTGTTACCTTAATGGCTATGGTAGTGTGTTATATTTACTTTATGCATGAATGATGATTGTGCGATGGGTGTAGTCTCATTATGTATATTTGTAAATATGAAGATCATGATTGGAGGAAACATTAACATGACCGCAACGGAACTTGAGGCACTTATTAACACTCGAATTACCGAGACAATCGCAAACTATACGCAAACACACCAAACAGGACCACATGATCCAACGGGGGGACTGGTAAACCCACAAATGTGCACGATCATGATTGAACAGTCAGAATTGGTGTTTGAGATGTGCAATTGTCCGGATGAAAACAAGGTCAGATACGCTATTGGTACTTTGGAGGGTTCAGCCTTGACATGGTGGAACTCTAACGTACAGACACTCGGCTTGAATACAGCCAATGCCCTTACTTGGAACGGATTCAAAATCCTGTTGCAGGAGGAGTATTGTCCCCGTAATGAAATGCAAAAACTTGAGGATGAATACTGGCAACTCAAGATGAAAGGTTCTAATATTGAGGAATACACTACACGATTCCAGCAATTAGCAAGACTTTTACCGCACAGGGCAACCCCGCCTAGCAGGTGGATCAAGAGATACATTGGAGGGCTGGTATCTCAGGTCCGAGAATTGATCACATCTGCGAATCCTACTACCATACAGCAAGCTGTTCGACTGGCACAGCAACTGACTGCTCAAGCGATGCAACGGGGAACATTACCCAAACGAACAGTAGCAGCTAAGGTGGGAGACCACAAAAGAAAATGGGATAGCATTGATTCCAAGAATTTCACTCAGCAGTCATTTCAGCAGAACCGCAAGCAGGAATCCAACAAGACCCATCACAATCCAAACAATAACCAACAGTCATCGGGAGGGTATAATGGTAAATACCCAAAGTGCAACAAGTGTGGATTCCATCACTTTAGGGATCAATGTGACAAGTACTGATGTCAGCGATGCAGAAAGATGGGTCACGTAGCAAAAGACTGTCGAGGGGAACTGCAGGCAAGCCCACTCAATCGGAGCAACACACAGAAAGGATGTTTTGAGTGTGGCATACCTGGACATTTCAAGAAGAAGTGCCCACAATTCAAGAAAAGAAGGGCTAATGACATAACTACAAAAGGAAACAGCAACAGCAACACAAATGTTGCTAGAACAGGGCTTTTCTGATTGGAGGACATCAGGCACGGGAAGATCCCAACGTCGTTACGGGTACGTTCCTCTTGAATAATCATTCTGCCTTATTGATATTTGACACTGGTGCAGATCAGGGTTTTGTATCTAGCAAATTTTGTAAATTGCTATGCGTTAGTCCTAATGCTTTAGAAAACGCATACGCTACGAAACTAACTGATGATAAGTTAGTTGTTGACTTGATGGGTCAAACACATGACATTGACTTTATGCCTACCTCCTTAGGCAGTTTTGATGTTGTCATTGGCATGGGCTGGTTGTGCAACACCAGGCTGAAATAGTATGCCATCAAAAGATCGCCCGTATACCTCTTTCACATGGGGAGACACTGTATGTACAAGGTGAGAAGAGCAGTACGCCACTGCGTCTCATATCTTGTATGAAAGCACACTAACGTCAGCGTAAAAGTCATACAGCAGTTATAGCACTTATAACTGAGAAGCCGGTAGCTGAGAAGAAGATCGAAGATATCCCAGTGGTTTGTGAATTTCCTGAAGTATTTCCAGAAGACTTACCGGGATTACCGCCTATCAGACAGGTGGAATTTCGAATCGACCTTACACTAGACGCAACACCGATAGCTAGGGCGCCTTATCGACTTGCACCGTCTGAGATGCAAGAGTTATCTACACAACTGCAAGAGTTGTTGGATAAGGGCTTCATACAACCTAGTTTTTTCCACCGTGGGGAGCTCCTGTCTTAATTGTTAAGAAGAAGGACGGGACTTTCTGTATGTGTATCGATTACCGGGAACTTAACAAAGTTACCATTCAAAACCGGTATCCGTTACCTCGAATTGACGATCTGTTCGATCAGTTGCAAGGTTCGAGTTACTACTCGAATATCGATCTCAGGTCTGGTTATCATCAACTCAGAGTCCAAGAGGAAGATATTCCAAAGACACATTCAGAACGGGCTATGGCCATTACGAATTCTTGGTCATGTCATTTGGGTTGACAAACGTTCCAGCAGTATTCATGGATCTCATGAATCGAGTTTGCAAACCTTATCTTGATAAGTTTGTCATTGTTTTCTTCGATGACATTCTCATCTATTCTCAGACCGAGGAGGAGCATGCCGAACATCTTTGACTGATGTTGGAGTTACTCAAACAAAAACAATTGTACGCTAAGTTTTCGAAATGTGACTTCTGGATGCGAGAAGCTCAATTCTTGGGTCATATAGTCAATGAAAAGGGAATACATGTTGATCCAGCGAAAATTTAAGCAATTAAGAATTGGTAAGCACCAAAGACCCCTACCGAGGTACGACAATTCCTTGGGTTGGCGGGTTATCATCAACGATTCATTGAAGGTTTCTCAAAGATCGCTCAACCACTTACAGCTCTTACTCACAAAGAAACAAAGTATAACTGGACGGATAAACAGGAAGCTGCATTCTAGCTATTAAAACAGAAACTCTGCAGTGCACCGACTCACACTGAGGAACAAGTTGTAGCATTGTCAGACATCATGACAAGGAGGATCGAACCAGTGGATGATACAATCCACTATGGGGAGGAAACACATGTCCGACAGAGGGGGAACAACAAATATTGGCAATGGTTTCCTGACCTCATACGCAACTGGGTGCGTGAAGAACGAGTGCCACCACCACCAACTGCCAACACTGCTAATAGCCTTTGGACGTTACCTGCTCTTGGATATCCATTAGAACAGGCATTTGCTGCTTTTGTTGCACGCATGGAGCGTGAAATACGCAACATGCGGGAAGTAGCAGGGATGATCACAAAATTGCTTGAGAATAACAACTGGCTGACACAAATGTGGGATAACCTCACCGGGGAGTTGGTTAGGACTAATGAAGAACATGCAAATTTGGTGGAAACGATCTGGATGATGCGAGGGACGATCCTCAAACTCACTGCACGACTAGAAACTATTGAGTTACGTGTAGCTGTAGCCGAGGCAAGGGCTGAGGAAGCCAATGCACGGGCTGGTGCAGCGGCGATTGAAGCCAATATAGTGAGAGACTTGACTGGGGAGGCCATGACCCTCATCACTGGGCATATGCGTTACCAGCATGGTGTAGTGACTGGTCCAGCAGAAATGGAAGATTCATCATCAACTGTTGGTTCACCAAACGACGGAATCTAGTCATTTCATTTACTTTCTAATTAACAAACTTATATGAGTGGGTTGTACTCATAAAAGTAGATTTCGTGTTTAGTTGTTTTGCATCTCTTTGACCAAAAATTGTAAGCACTAGTTTATCATAAATGATTAAGAATTGTTACCTTAATGGCTATGGTAGTGTGTTACATTTACTTTATGCATGAATGATGATTGTGCGATGGGTGTAGTCTCATTATGTATATTTGTAAATATGAAGATCATGATTGGAGGAAACATTAACATGACCGCAACGGAACTTGAGGCACTTATTAACACTCGAATTACCGAGACAATCGCAAACTATACGCAAACACACCAAACAGGACCACATGATCCAACGGGGGGACTGGTAAACCCACAAATGTGCACGTTGCACCGTCTGAGATGCAGGAGTTATCTACACAACTACAAGAGTTGTTGGATAAGGGCTTCATACAACCTAGTTTTTTTCACCGTGGGGAGCTCCAGTCTTAATTGTTAAGAAGAAGGACGGGACTTTCTGTATGTGTATCGATTACCGGGAACTTAACAAAGTTACCATTAAAAACCGGTATCCGTTACCTCGAATTGACGATCTGTTCGATCAGTTGCAAGGTTCGAGTTACTACTCGAATATCGATCTCAGGTCTGGTTATCATCAACTCAGAGTCCAAGAGGAAGATATTCCAAAGACACATTTAAAACGGGCTATGGCCATTACGAATTCTTGGTCATGTCATTTGGGTTGTCAAACGCTCCAGCAGTATTCATGGATCTCATGAATCGAGTTTGCAAACCTTATCTTGATAAATTTGTCATTGTTTTCTTCGATGACATTCTCATCTATTCTCAGACCGAGGAGGAGCATGCTGAACATCTTTGACTGATGTTGGAGTTACTCAAACAAGAACAATTGTACGCTAAGTTTTCGAAATGTGACTTCTGGATGCGGGAAGCTCAATTCTTGGGTCATATAGTCAATGAAAAGGGAATACATGTTGATCCAGGGAAAATTTAAGCGATTAAGAATTGGTAAGCACCAAAGACCCTTACTGAGGTACGACAATTCCTTGGGTTGGCGGGTTATCATCGACGATTCATTGAAGGTTTCTCAAAGATCGCTCAACCACTTACAGCTCTTACTCACAAAGAAACGAAGTATAACTGGACGGATAAACAGGAAGCTGCATTCTAGCTATTAAAACAGAAACTCTGCAGTGCACCGACTCTGTCATTACCGGAAGGTACGGAAGATTTTGTGGTATACTGTGATGCATCTGCCCAGGGTTTGGGATGTGTGTTGATGCAACGTGATAAAGTGATTGCTTACACTTCAAGGAAACTGAGACCACACGAAAAGAATTACCCTACTTATGACTTGAAGTTAGGAGCAGTGGTATTTGCTTTGAAAATCTGGAGACACTATTTATATGGAACCAAGTGTACCATTTACACCGATCATAAGAGTCTGCAACAACGACGATGGGTCGAGTTATTGAACGACTACGAATGCGCGATCAAGTACCATCCGGGAAAAGCTAATGTGGTAGCTGATGCTTTAAGCAGAAAGGACACATCAACAAGACGTGTTCGCGCACTTATGATGACGATACATACTGACTTACCTGACAAGGTACGCAGTGCTCAGCTTGAAGCCTTAGACAAGGATAACTTGGTACAGGAATCCTTATGAGGAATGGAGGAACAACTGGATGTTAAGCCTGATGGAACTCCTTGTTTCATTAATCGGCTTTGGATACTTTTGCATACTGGTTTAAGGGAACTCGTGATGGATGAAGCGCACAAGTCCAGATATTCAGTCCATCCGGGTTCAGACAAAATGTATCATGACTTGAAGGCACTGTATTGGTGGCCTCACATGAAAGCCGACATTGCTAGGTACGATAGCAAATGTTTGACTTGTTCGAAAGTCAAAGTAAATACCGGAAACCATATGGTTTACTGCAACAACCAGAGATACCGATGTGGAAATGGGAACAGATTTCAATGGAGTTTATTACTAAGTTACCCCGTACACCAAGTGGTTGTGATACGATATGGGTAATTGTCGATTGATTAACGAAATCTGCACATTTCTTGGCAATTAAGGAAACTGACAAAATGGAGAAACTGACTCGTATTTACATCATAACAGATCGGGATGCCCGATTTATTTCAAACTTTTGGAAATCACTCCATAAGTCCTTGGGAACTCGTTTAGACATGAGTACTGCCTATCATCCACAAACTGACGGTCAGAGTGAACGTACAATTGAAACGCTCGAGGACATGTTACGAGCTTGTGTCATAGATTTTGGTGACAGCTGGGAAAGCCATTTACCGTTAGTGGAATTCTCGTACAACAACAGTTATCATACAAGTATTCAGGCAATACCGTTTGAAGCATTGTATGGTCGTAAATGTCGTTCACCAGTTTGTTGGGATGGAATTGGTGACAGTCAGATTACAGGTCCTGAATTAGTACATGAAACGACAGAGAAGATAGTTCAAATCCGGGACCGTATGGCAGCGGCCCGAGATCGACAAAAGAGTTACGCTGACAAACGTCGAAAACCGTTGGAATTTCAAGTAGGAGACCGAGTTCTTCTAAAAGTATCATCTTGGAAAGGTGTGATACGATTCGGCGAGCGCGGGAAGCTTAGCCCACGCTACGTAGGACCTTTTGAGATTCTGAAAAGGTTTGGTCCGGTTGCGTATCAACTACAATTACCGGATGAACTAAGTGGAGTTCATGATGTCTTTCACGTTTCGAATTTAAAGAAATGTCTTTTTGATGAGACATTGATTGTACCACCGGAGGAAATACAAGTAGATGAACGGTTACGATTCATTGAAGAACCAGCTGAAATCATGGATCGAGAGGTCAAACAACTCAAACAAAGCAAGATTCCGATAGTCAAAATTTAGGTGGAATTCAAGACGTGGTCCTGAATTCACATGAGAAAGGGAAGACCAAATGATGAAGAAATATCCTCATCTGTTCAAAACGACAACTGCAAACATTGTGAAGACACGTTAAATTTCGGGACGAAATTTCTTTCAACAAGGGGATGATGTGATATTTCACACTCTAACTGTAAGCACAAACACCTTATACTATTGATTTTAGTATAAACAACTTGCAGAATGCAAACACAAACATTTCATAGTAGTACATACATGATTGATTTCAAACAATGTACTACATTTCAAACATTACATTTGATGTACTACATTTCATGGTGGTACAGTCATGATCGGTTAAACAATGGTGGAGTTACATGTAGAAGGAACCAGAATAAATGTGTAAGGTAAATTGACGAATACAGGGGCCCATGTACTCGTGAATTTACAGGTACGCATGAATTTTGGAAGTTTATATTTTGTCAACTACATTCAAACATTTGCAATGTGCGAGACTACATAGTTCAAACAATTGCAAACATGTTGCTATGTGCGAGGGTTACATAGTACAGTACGATTAAACACGCACGTACACAGTTAGGTGCACTAACTAGTGTGCACGCAAACAGTTATATAGAATGATCACACTTAGGTGTGATGTTGCAAACATTGAACCTAGTGTGTGAGTACACACAAGCATACAGAATGATCAGACATCGCACTAACACGTACAATTTGAAACTCACAAGTGGTTTCCTAGCTACTTCTAATATTTAACAATTTTCGGGACGAAAATTCCTTCAACAAGGGGATGATGTGACAATTCGGCATTTTGGATTAACCCCGTTAGCTAAAATTTAACGGGAATTGTAAGATATTACACAAAATTAAACCAGAGGGACTGGAATTAATCAAAACAAGTGTAAAAACACTTAACTTATAAAGATTAAACTTGTTATTAGAAGAAGTGCACAATTTTGACTTTAAAAAGTCAAAATTCGTTTGAAAATTGAGTTTAAATTCGAATTTATATTAAAATCATTATAATTAACTGAATTAAACCTCCATAATCACCACATTGATGATGATAATCAATTATCATCAGTTACTGAACCCATTATCCTTCTAATTAAACCTATGACAACCCAAAAGTTGAAAACCGTAGGTGTTAATCACCAAATTCGCACAATTCGACTTTAACATTCCGAATTGGACACTCATACACATTAGTCGGCATCTTTAGGGTACTCTTCACACAAAATTAGGAACCAAGAACATCTGGGCCGAAGAATTTGATCTTGGAGTTGGCCGAACTCAAGCTATCAATCGATCTTCTACAATTAGACATCAAACAAGGTAAAAATTCTTTCCTACACACTCTAAACTAGCCGACTAAGCAACACCATTTATCAATTTGGTGTTCTAACAACGAATATTATGATTTCGATTACTAGGGCTTTTGAAACAAAACGGATTGGGGGTTTTTAACAAAACAAGTTTGTAAATCAAATTAAATTATACAAGTAGCTTCGGTACTATTTGTTAAACGAAATCCCTACTACAATTTAATCTGATTATATCGAATTTGATGATTTCAAGTTTTAGGGTTCTCATTGAAACGGTTTTGGGGGTTTCGATCTAAATGGGTTTGAAAATCAAATCAAATGATGCTAATAGTTTCAGATAACCCCGATGAGGAAGAACCCTATGTTAATTGTATCAGTGAATGTCGAATTTCATGGGTTTGGGTTTAGGGTTCTAAAGAGGAAAACGAATTGGGGTTTGGATCGGGATTGAGTTCAAAAACGAAATTAATCGTTACTGATAGTTTCAGAAAGCACCGATGAAGGAAAAACCTATGATGATTTTATATAACAAACATGAATTCTATGATGTTAGATTTCTAGGGTTTATGATATGAACGATGTGGGGGTTTTGTCTTAAACGAAAACGAAATTCAAATTAAAACATACAGAAAGTTTCGGAATTTAGAGTTTAAAGAAAACCCTATGGAGTTTCAGTTTAAATCAAATCAATATAATCAATTGAATGATAAGTTTTTGATAAGCATGTTCGAACCATATGTGTTAAGAAATTGGATCTTTTTGTCGATTGATGTTCGAATTAAAACCACTAGTAGACTCGGTTGTGTCTCTGGAATAAAACCCCTATGGATTGGGGGTCGAACTCAGTTGGATCAGGGATCAATTCGAATTGAAATTGAATTCGAATGGGTGAACCGGGAAATCAAAGGGTAAAACGAAATGGGATGAAGACATGTTGCAAAATCGAAGGTAGATCATCTGGTTCGAGCATGTGTGTGTGTGTGGGAGGTCCCGGGTTCGAACTTGAGGGCTGCCATGTTTTTGTATTTTAAACCAAACTTTGGTTTTTAACCCTAACTTCTTCGTTCCAAGTCCGATTTAACTCGTTCAAGTTGCGTTGGAACCGTAACGAAATCTCGAACAAAATAAAATAATAAAATTTATATTTTAAACCGAAAACGTAATCGCGTATAATCACGCTTATTTAAATAAAATCATATACGGCTATATGATTTAATTAAACGATTTTAAAGACACGCGTATTTATATACGCACACTTCTAACACTCTAACATACGTGTGTTGACACGTATGTGATTTCAAACACAAAACGACATCCCGAATAACACAACGTTACTGTTAAAACACAGATTCTTCGTAGAGGATTGTTTACTCGATTTCACGTGTGTTGATCATTCTACTTGCTATCAAAGGTGCGTACACGGCCCCTTTTCTACTTTTACTGTTTTGGGGGAGAAAACATGCACAAACAAACAGTTTTAGACACATATCACTTGCATGAGTTAGCTGTTTATTATAAGTGCAAACTTAGCATTACAAAGCCTTACATTTCGAACCGTTTAGTTTGCCGTAGTGCAAAGCGTGGTATTTGAAGGTAGATCTATTGGGTTTGACAAACCTCACTTGGTAGATGGGATCTACGCAAGTGTTTAACTGACCAAACACACATTACTATTGTTTATGCTAGACAATAGGGAAAAGGCTATCAAATATTACAACAGTCAGCTTCGGTGTCGACCACTTATGTAAATAGTACAATGACTAGGTATCATGACTATGCAATGTGTGATCATGTGATCTGCAAACATTATATACAAACAGCTTGTTCAAACAATTGATTCAAACATTTGTGATTACTCATACAAACCTGTGTATGCACCAACCTTTGTGTTGACTATAGTTGCATGTTTTCTCAGGACGCTAAGGTACGAGATTCAACAGGCAGGGACTAGGAGGTTGTTTTGAATTTGGTTATTTAAAACATTTACATTGTAATTTACATTTGTGGTGAACATGGTGTTGGTTTACTTTTACAAACGTTTCCGCAACGTTAAAACTCTGAAATTTTACAACTAAGACCAAAGTTTATGTTTCAAAAGCATATAGAGGTCTTCGCTATGTCTAATGATCTGAGATCCTGGTTTGTCACGTCCCAAACAGTATGATTCCGTTAGTTGAAATTTGGGGGTGTGACAGATTGGTATCAGAGCCATTGGTTATAGCGAAGTAGGTTTGCATTTATAGACTTAGACTATAACTGTTAGACATTAGACACTTGCTTACACGATAGTTTGTATGCACTTACATATGGCATTATGTAACAGACATGGCATCATCATCTACACCTACTCACACTGAGGAACAAGTTGTAGCATTGTCAGACATCATGACACGGAGGATCGAACCAGTGGATGATACAATCCACTATGGGGAGGAAACACATGTCCGACAGAGGGGGAACAACCAATATTGGCAATGGTTTCCTGACCTCATACGCAACTGGGTGCGTGAAGAACGAGTGCCACCACCACCAACTGCCAACACTGCTAATAGCCTTTGGACGTTACCTGCTCTTGGATATCCACTAGAACAAGCATTTGCTGCTTTTGTTGCACGCATGGAGCGTGAAATACGCAACATGCGGGAAGTAGCAGGGATGATCACAGAATTGCTTGAGAATAACAACTGGCTGACACAAATGTGGGATAACCTCACTGGGGAGTTGGTTAGGACTAATGAAGAACATGCAAATTTGGTGGAAACGATCTGGATGATGCGTGGGACGATCCTCGAACTCACTGCACGACTAGAAACTACTGAGTTACGTGTAGCTGTAGCCGAGGCAAGGTGATAAACTTCTTCAGAATCTCTGTTGTCTCATCTTTCTTGGCTAGGCAGAACACCCAAGTAAATCTGGAATAAGCATCTATCACCACCAGACAATATGATTTCTTTCCGATACTCATAACATTAACCGGTCCAAAGAGATCCATATGAAGAAGTTGTAGAATCGATGATATAGAGTTGAATAACTTAGGCTTGTGGGGTCTCTTATGTTGCTTCCCCTTGGCACATGCGATGCATTTCTCAATGGTAGAGAAATCCTTGGAAGGCAGACCGATAACGTGATCTCCCTTGGCGAGTCTGTTGAGATTCTTCAGATTTACGTGACCCAGTCAGCGATGCCATAGTAGACAATCATGCTCCGATGCCTTTGAGAACAAACAAGTATTCTCAGTAAATGAATATGAGTTCATGTTGATAATGTATGCATTGTTGATTCTTGGAGTCCTCATCAGTATCCACTTCTCAGGTAGTACAAAACCAGGCTTCAAAATAAGACACTCCTTGTTTGTGAAGTGTGCGGAAAAGCTCTTGTCACAAATCTGAGAAACGCTCAGTAAGCTGTGATTGAGGTCTTCAACATAGTACACGTCTTCAAAACTTAGAGTTCCATTCTTAACCGTGCCTTTCATGCTAATCCTACCTCCCTTGTCTCCAGCAAATGATACATATCCTCCATTGAATGGTGTAACTTCATGTAACTGAAAGAAATCCCCAGTCATATTCCGGGAGCAGCCACTGTCTACATACCAAACATTCTTAAGCTTATTTGGTCGTCCCTGCATTTCACACACAATCAATGAAAGATAGGTACCCAAACCACAACAGGTTTAGGCACAGGAGAGATAATCGGTTCTTTCTTGTGAACCCCTTTTGATTTAACTGTTTTGCCCTTATCGATCTTTAATCTTGCACCACTACCATGGTTGACTGGTTTTATTGAGTTTCTTAAAGGTGGATCGCGTCTCCAATATGACCTATTTTTAACTTTAGAAAAGTTTAAGTTTTGTTTTTGAAAACCAGATTGATGATGTTTGGATGACTTTGTCATTTTGGCAGTGGATTGCTTTTGAGATTCTTTCTGAGGATTCACCCTAGGCCTTGAGGATCGGTCAGTCCTCGTTGACTTGATAGAGGTTTTAGCCTTGGGTGTGACCTTCTGATTCTTTCCATAAAAGAATTCAGTAGGTCTGTGCAGACAATTTCTGGCAATGTGGCCTGGTCTACCACAACAAAACAACATACCTTCTCATGAAATTCCTTAGGGTCAAAGGGTTTTACATCATAGTCACTGTGGCTAGAAGATGAGCTTATAGAGGCTTGTTCCAATGACCTTGTTGGAACAAAAGGTTCACAGTCAGGGTTTAACTTTGAACCCGCCTCTTTGGTGACTGTGGAATGACCCTTGTACTCAAGATGCAAATGCGAAGATATTGTTTCAAAAATAACATTCTTCTTAACAAATGTTGACTTAAAGTTTTTAGACATGTCATTTGTTTTAATTTTAAATTCATCAACTTTTCCAACAAAATCAGTGTTCGAAATAAAAGATGATGTTCCAAAAGATGTTGAACAATCTGTGCTCCTCCCAGCACTTCTTTCTTCAATCTTCCCCCTCACACATGTTTTGTTTAAACTATCTGCACATATCCCAGACTCATCAGAAATATTTGGGCTGGTTTCAATGGGATCTGCTGTCAAAGAAACTGGTTTGTCAGAACCAGTGCTGAAATCAAACCTTCGGTTAGATTTCAACAGCAGATCATCAACAGATGTATTGATATTAGGCATGATGGAGTAATTATGGTTGAAAGGTGGTTCACACTCCTTATAACCTATACATTTACCCCTCTTTTCCCTGTATTGTATGCTAACCATGTCTTCCAAAACCTTGCTTGAATAATCAAACTTTTCACATTTTACTGAGGTTTTAGAAAGTTGAGTTTTAACTTGGTCCAATTCTAAAGTGAGTTCATCGATTTTGCGTCTAGCATCTCGATAGTTGGACACTTTATCACTTAAAAGTTCCTTGAGCCTTGCCACATCCCTACTCTCGGCCTCAAGTTTTCTTTTAAAAATTCCTTCATTTTTAAGAAATTCTGAGTTAAAGTATTTAAGTTTGGTTACTTCTTTGATTAGTGATTCATTATGTGACCTATACTTAAACACTTTATCTATGCAAGAGGTAGAGCAAAGATTTTCAGTTACCTCCTTTTGCTTGTCATCCACCTCAGCCATGAAAGCGTGACTTAGAGTTAGCTCCAATTCCTGCACTTGATCACTCCAATCATAGGAGTCAGTTTCTTGAGTCACCAGTGCTTTAGACGAGCTAACACTTCCTCCAGCAGCAGCCGTCACAGCCTTCTCTTCAGGCTTCTTCTCTCCTTCCTTAGACACCTTTGGTAGCTTGCATTATCTGGCAAAGTGACCCGGTTGATCATAGTTGTAGCACCGCAGCTTTGACTTATCGAATCCAAGTTTCTTTCCCGGGTTGTTTCCAAAACTGTTTCTTCCATACTGTTTAATGAACTTCTTTGCCCGAAACACAGGCATTGCCATCTGCCATGAGATATCCATCTCCTCAACATCTGCTGGATTTATCTGCTCTAGATTATCCTGACTAAGGTTGGCAGGTGCTAACTCTCCAGCTATGAATGCATTATAAATGTTCATAAAACCTTTAAACAGTAGCAGATTTTCTTCACTCTCTGGACTGATCTTGGACACTGAACCAGCTTGCCCGGATGATAAGAAAGCAGTCTCAAATGGGATTGATTGACTGAGATGAAGGAGTCTGATAGTGCTGCATCCCTGAGGCTTGAGGATTGATAGCTGACAGAAGAGCAGAATTTTCTGACACAGGTGCAATGCCCATGGAGCTGGCATGATTTAATGCTCTCTTTTTATCATCCATATCATTGGAATTGATGATTGAGATCAGCTCACTCGGCGAGTTCTTGTACATATCCTTTGTCCTTTTGATTGTAGTACAGTTAGAGTTCCAAGTGTAAGGCAGTGAGTTCAGGAGCTTCTTGTTCACTTTTCCTTTGGACATTTCAATTCCAGAACTTGTCATCTCGGTCATCATATGAGTAAATCTATTTAGCTGTGCTTCAAGGGACTCTTCTTCGATGTGATTAAACATGTTAAACCTTTGTCTCAGCATATCCTTGCCACTTTCTCGCATGTCCTCATTCCCTTCAAATCGTTCAACCAAAGCATTACACAGTTCCTTTGTTGTCTTGTGTTCTTTAAAACCATGAGCTACATCAGTCGAAAGAGCCATTGTGATTAATGCATAGGCCTTTTCATCCTTTTCCATCATCAGGATGTCATTGTCTGTGTACATCTCTGGATCTTTGGGAACAAGAGGACCATTTATCTCACTTTGGTATGAGGGCACAAAAGGACCTTCTTCAATTGACCTCCAAAGTTTCGTTTCAGTACACTTGATGAAAGATTGAAATCTAAACTTCCAATCTTGAAAGTTGTCTCCTGACACGAGCCTAGGTGGCTTTGTTCCTGTGCCGATCTCATTGTCCAAATTGAGTAGATTGGACAGATATGTC
This sequence comes from Mikania micrantha, assembly GCA_009363875.1. NCBI lineage: Eukaryota > Viridiplantae > Streptophyta > Magnoliopsida > Asterales > Asteraceae > Mikania > Mikania micrantha. Next base: position 28,713,660 of record CM018697.1, read on the forward strand.
AGATTTTTAGAAGCCATGATTTTTCTGAAAATTTTGTCTAAGTGTAGTACACGAAATTCAGATGCTCAGAATGTCAAGTTCTATTCGTAGTGGCACCTTTATTCGAAGATCAGTCTATACTCGAAGTCGTTAGCATACACGAAATCCCAGTGTAACCAAAACTTGTACTCGAAATCACTTCTGTTCTCGAAATCCCCTTGTGCTCGAAGATCTCTTTAGTAATCGAAATTCCTCTACTCGAAATGCTTATACTCGAAGATCTCTTGTATTCGAATACACCACTACTATGTAATCAAATCTTGGATAACAATTCAGGCACTCCTATTGTACTCGAAATAGCTTGAACTCAAAAATACTTAAGAAAATTTTATAAAAATTTTATAAAAATATTTCTTAAGATCTGGAGTCCCAAATTTACACAGTAGCTAGATAGAGTAGAGTAGAATGAAAAATTAGTAAAGTTGCTTGAAAAAGATACTACATTGATGACGAAAAGAGCACTCTAGCTCTGATACCACTTGTATGTTTCAAACCGGATCAAGAACGTAGCTTTATCTCCCAAATCATCATCAATAGACTCTAACAAGTGCGGAATCCATGCTAGAATCAAGAAAGCAAGTAGAAAAATGAAATCTTTGAATTAAATACTGAAGTTCGAGTACAGATACCTCAATACGTCTAGAGAGCAAATGCCTCGAGATTCCAACCTAAACTAGTACAAAAATACGTCTATTTATACTAATCTAGGTGTACTCGAAGTTTAACACAAAAGACTTCAAGTACTCGAATACTGAGTGTATTCAAACCATATGTATACGAAAATAACAAAAACTATCAATAAATCTGGACTTCGACTCTTCCAATGTTTGACTTTGTCAGTCTTCATCGTGTAGTGGGCTCTACAACTGTTCACTTCTTTCTTCGTGTATAAAAAGGAGTCATTGGTGTAGAACATATGTATCGAATGCTTGTAATAAACTTGTATGCTATTCAAGATTTCAAGTTTGTGTTTCAATCTCTTTCAATTTCTAGTTTTTCTTGTTTTGTGAAAATTCGTACATGAAGATGAAAGATCAATCTAAATCAGTCTTGGGAAGGCCACAATTCTACAGTGGTATGAGAGCGCAGGATCAAAGAAGAATCACTTACAGAGGAAAATTGTTCACAAGAAATCATTACGGTTCTGATAATGCTTCAGGCCTTGGACTTGTGTGTCCAGACAGTGGTTTTGATTCGATAGTTGGATGGGAAAGATCACCATGGGGTCGTGATGGCCTCACACGGTTTGGTACAGTTGGTGATTGTGAGCCAAGGATAAGGCAGAGTGGAATCACAAGAGGCTTGCAAAATTAGTGTCTCACCTCGGAATTCCTGTCCCTCTAGGGCGCGACACAGATTGGGCAGGGTCGCAGTCTTCGGTCACACTTGCGAGACCTACATGTCCGTTTATATACGTACATCCAATAACTTGAATAAAATAGTTTAGTAAATCAGAGTTGCAGAAGCTTGAGTAAAATGTTCTCATCAAATACAAAATATAAGTACGGAAGCATTTTAATTGTTAAATCATTACATGTTAAAGACATAATAAATAAATTGTTTCAAAATATTCAAGACACAATGCAGAAGTATGAGACCCCATCCTAGCATCCCATTCCTTAGTGCGTGCCTTAGTTACTTGAGAAAAACATGCGATCAACGTCAACACAATGGTTGGTGAGATCACATGTTTTTATAACAATATTAAACAGTTAAAAGTTTACAGTAAGTGTTATAGGACTACATATCATTACAATACAATATCCATTGATAGCTAGTAAATATGTTTATATCATATGTGGGTTCGAAACCGAAGCTGACTGCATGAATCTCGCCAGATCCATCACAAGACAATGGCAAAGTGTTTGGTCATTTATGCATCCATTCCGACCTCCGGTCAGTTGGCCTCCTAGGTGTCACACCCTGAGCCGGCGGGCTGGATCGACTTTCCCGTCGGGCGGAAGGTTCTCGAGGCGCGATATCGTTTGATAATCATAGTGATCAGATTGTTACATAGCACATGAGATAGAATGAGAAATGCTAACATGACATTGATATAGAATTACAAAGTTAAATTACACAATACATGCTCATAATTTAACTAAGCAAATCTACCCTAAAAAGAATCATTGAGTTTTTATCTTGTATGTGCACAAAATTTACAAAAGATGATTCAAAGTTATGTCATTCAAAATATGCACATCACAAAAGTAAGCTAGGTCTCTTCTAAAGTCCACTAGCTTAATCCCACTACTTGTAATCTAGACGTGTTCATCACCTGAGAAAACATGTGTTTAAACAAAGTCAACATGTCACACCCCGAGCCGGCGGGCTGGATCGACTTTCCTGTCGGGCGGAAAGTTCTCGGGGCGCGATATCGTTTGATAATCGAAATGATCAGATTGTTTGCATAGCACATGATATATAAATGAGAAATGCTAACATGACAATGAAATATAATTACAAAGTTAAATTACATTGTTTTTCCATAATTTAACTAAGTAAATCTAATCAAAAGAATCAATGAGTTTATATCTTGTAGCTGTACAAGATCTATAAAATGTAGCTAGGTCTTCTAAAAGTCCACTAGCTATGTCCTTGAATACTGGTGACTAAACTTGTTCGTCACCTGAGAAAACATGTATTTAAACAAAGTCAACACTAGGTTGGTGAGTTCATAAGTTTGATAATTGAAAACCTTGAGTTGTTCACATACACAGTTATAATGTCATACATGATACTTGTAAATGTTTGATTCACCCGTTCACCCAATGGCCTCTCCATAGTTGTATTTACAAGTAGTATCTCATCCTATTAGCTATGCTTATATATAGGGCATATGTAGGGGAACAAGCCCCAGCCAACATCCCACCACATATCTAATAGAACTTAACACCACTTGCAGTACAACTATATATACCCATTATCATTTCACCTGTTCATCCTGTTTGATATTCGTCCATTGTATCATATGTAGAATAATATGTTGAGAGGGATTTAGTTATCAAACCGAAGTATTGATACACCCTCATTGTATTAAGGAAATTAGATTAATTTAATCTGTTCCTTGTTATTTTTCTATTACTTGTGGGGTTAACTGTTAATCACTTTTAAATAATAAGAGTGTTAGTTAACCAATTGATATTTGTTCTCAACTTGAAGTGCATAGAGCCTAAAAGGAATCCATTGCAATCCTCACATAATCAGATTACATTGCATCCGATTTACCTCTACCACTTTGTGTTTCCATAGGCCTCATCGAATCTGTTGCTAATAATATGACGTGAGAGAAAATAAATTCCTCAGTCTACTAGTCAACAGGAAACGATGGATTAATTACAATTTCACTGCAGATTAATATCACCATGTGTCGCTTTCCAGACCCTGACTGTTCGTCGCCCTGTCACCGGTCATACGCTACCGGCCAATGATGAGTACGATCAACTTACTAGCCCTACAAGCTAGAGGTTTGTCAAACCTATGGTACCACTATGCTATCGTCGGTTTTGTCACGTCAAATTAACTAGTCAGCGATTTGTGAAGGGACTTACAATGATCAACTTGAATACATGGCACATGATTGAAATGATATAATACAGACAGTTCAATAGTAATCAATTGTATTGTGTTCACCAATGTTGTTTGTTCTCAATGTTGTGTTCTCGTTATTGTTAACAAAGTTCTATAAGATGTTGTCTTATTATACTATGTTAATTGTGGTGTGAATGATGTTGTTATCATGAAGTTACGTTATCATGATTATCATTCATTGTTGTTCCATATAGTCACCCTGTTGTCACTAAGGTGTGGTAAGAGCTAACCTTACTACACTTAGTCGACTCAGGTGGTGAATGATACTTGTTATGTGTTATCTTGTAATATGCATCAAGTTATAAGATGAGTGTTATTAGAACTTGTCTTATTACACTTAACTAACTCTGGTGTTGAATGATATTATGAAGATAGATTATCTTCATATCATTCATGTTTGTTGTTGTTGTCATCATGTTCACCTGTGATAATCTCAATGTCTGTTCTTGTACGAGTAATTAAGCGTTATAAGATAAAATCTTATAACTATGTTATTCTATGGTGTTGATGATTTATGAAGTTATGTTATCATATTCATCTTAGTTGTTCCTGTCATATCATGATCATACAAGCATGCGTACAATGATAATTGATAATAAGTCAAGCAATATTATCTAAAATCATAGTATAAGCAATATGTTGAACTAAAACTTTTAAATAAATAAAAGATTTAGCATGTTTCTCAGACCTGAGAGTTTAAAATCAGTTAAGATTAGAAAAGGGGGCGTATGAACTCACCTTGTAGTTGTTGTGGTTGACAATGTATAAACAAGAAATGCACGCGCTCTTTGTTGGATTTGTTGTTGTTTTCACGATCCTGTATTGATTTCATAATGTTTGTAACTTCTAAGTATAAGTTATAAGGATTTGTGTGTGTGTTTGTGTTAGCCTCAAGATTGACTAACACTTACCGGTCTTGGTCATCATTCGGCCCATTGTTCCATTGTCATTTGTTTTACTAACACTTAACCCAATTAGGTTAAGATTAGCACGTCTTGTTATTGCTCTTATGTTTCACTTGACTTGACCCACTTGAATTGGGTAAGTTTGAACTCCATAATAGTTTCTAAGTATCACTTAGGTTTTGTTTTTGTTACCAAACTTTGCATATTACCTTTATAATCATGTAGACTCTTTAACATGTTTAGAACATCTCTAACCCGCGTTTTAGATAGTCACTAGACACCATTAGTTACTACAAAAATATTTTTATAAGTTATATATAAATGTTGCCAAGGATTTTGCCACCTTTGTAGTAATTTAAGAAAATCCATGCATGTTATCAATAATTGTTGTTTTAGTGTGTTTGTTTACAATTTAATCCATGTGGGCCAACCCATTGAATGTGGGCCGTATTGTGTCTCATGGGCCAAACCAAGTGTTCTATGGGCCGAAAGAAAACAGTTTGTCCGATTGAGGTGGGCCTACTAAGGTGGCACCGGCCGAATGAAGGTGGGGTGGCCGGATAAGGGTCTAGATCGAATGACTATCTGCCGATCGAATGAAAAGACGGACGTAGGTCGAATGTCAGCTCAAGGGCGAATGGATGTGCCCGACCGAACCAGTGGCTCAGCGAATGAGAACCCTGGACCGACTGAATAGAGCTAGGTCGAATGAAACAGCCTCCAACTTCGGTTGAATGAGGCTTGGATGAGTGTTGTCCGATCGAATGAGAGGGTGGCCGAAGGAGCTCAGCCGGGCGAATGAGGGTTGGTCGAAGGGGTGGGGTTTCATTCGGCAGTTGATTCGACAGGCCTATGGCCACTCGGCCGAATAGCCCATTCAGCTAGCTGGAGTATGAGGTCAGCTAGGTGGTTCTAACCGAGTTCTCAGACAATATCAGTGATGGTTCTATGCGTTGGTGGGTGTTAGGACTAGATTCCATGGGTTAGGGTTCGAGATGAGAGGTTCTAAACCGATTAAGGTTGGTGTTCGAACAAAGGGTACCAAAAACCCTAATTTTCGAGGTGTTCTAACTTTCTTACCTCAATTTTCAGTGGATTTTGGCTCAGATCGGTTGTACTTTCGTGTAGAGGGTGATTCTAGCTACGTTTGGACACCAGGAACACAAGATTTCATCAAGTTTTGAGCTAGATCTAGTGGTTTAAAGTTTGAATCTTTTAGAGAGAGAGAGAAACGGGCATTTGATTTTAGAGAGAGAAAGTGAAGAGAGAAATGAGGTAGATGAACTCATTTAGGGTATTTATACCCCGAGTGAGTTCGGGTTCGTTTCTGTTGCTCGGTTGGCGTCTACGTTGCGTTTCCGGAGCGTTACGTGTATTTTACGTGTTTTAAATAAAAGAATTTATTTTAAATATTTTGAAGGTTGTGATTCCTAATAAATCTTCTAAATTTGTTTTTCTTAATTTATTTCGTTCGTATCGTTTATCGGTTTCGTTTCGTCAGATCGCGTCACCTTCGCGCGTATTCGTTCGAATCGTCACCCGAACGACCACGACGATGGTTTTGCTTTCTGACTTTTGCTTTCTACTTTTCAGTCATCATTTCAGAACTCACAGATATGTTTGTGTGAATCGTCACTCACGCAAACACCCTGTCAGTTTGTTATTCTGAAACGACACTGCAATTGTGTTTTGAGTTGTGTTTCCTCACTGATGGACTCAACTAACTTCCTATTTTCACATTGTTTTCGTACTGCTTTATCGGCCATCTAATTCCTGTCATCTATGGATATTAGATCGCAACCGACATGTTCTTGTTGTTTACTTGTACACTGTTGTTTCTCTTGATTTGTTGTATTAACTGTACTTAGGTTTTCACCTAAATACATACAACCATTGTTTATCGTGAGTTGTTGTACTTACGGTATTTAAGTTTTCACATAAATACGTACAACTGTTTCTTGTATTTTGAATTCTGTTATCACAAACATTGTTCCTGCATTGTATTTACACACAGTAAATAGTGAAAGTACACGTACCGTACGGACTTGCCGGACGATCAGGTACTGGATGTCACACAACACTAGGTTGATGAGTTCATAAGTTTAGTAATTGAAAACAATTGATTTATTGTCATTCACAATCACAATGTCATACACAAGTCTTATTGATAAATGTCTCATCCGTCTCACTCAATGTCCTTTCCATAGTTATACTTACAAATAGTATTTCATCCAAATCAAGCATGCTTATATATAGGGCATACGTAGGGGACAAGCCCTAGCCGACATCCCACCACATACCTGGCTGAATTCAACACCACTTATAAATACAACTATGGATACCCATTTCTATCTCACATGTGTTCCTCCCAATTGATATTCAACCCATATGTTTTCATCACCCACATTGTTATATGTAACATCACTGTACTTCCGGTCGTCCGTACATCCGTACATCAGTACGATTGTACTGTTACGACCTGAGATTTTGTAATTATTAATGATAATGTATTATTTGATGATCGTCACAGTTATTGGTATACATATTTATAACATATTATTATACGCGTAAACCATGGGAAGTTTAGTTGTAACCCAACTAAACAGAACCAGAGAGTTTATCGCAGATGAATGCTCGGGTAATGAATTATTGGTTGAGAAATGGAAAGGAGTTGAGTTGGTTATGGTTTGGTTGCTAAACATAGTCAAGGACACATGGTCATGGTTTATCGAAATAGCGGTGGGACGGTGTAGGGGAGGTTGCTATCTACCTCTGCATATGCCCTATACATATGCATATTTCGGTCTATCATGGATGTGTCAGTGACTTGGTTTAGTGGGTTGTGGATTGGGAATTTTAATATTAAAGATAATAAAATGATGAAAATGATAATGCGATGGTGAGGTTACGAACACAAGTTAAACACGAATATAATTTCAAAAATACTAACTTAATAAGTGTATTTGCGTGGGTGATGATTCACACGAATATAATTATTAAGCATAATATTCTGAAACGGTATTCCTTAAATCGTAAATCAAGTCGAAATACGATACAAGCGTCGAATTCGCAAAGGTGACGATCTTTTCGAATACGTACGCGAGTAACGCATTTCGACGAGATAATTAAATAATATCTAACGATATTAAATTAATAAATAAGAACTGGAAATATTTATTAGGAATTTCTAACCAAAAACAAAACCAAATAAATCAGTTATTTAAATAATTAATTTAGTAAAAATAAAACGAAATCGTTTTACGAAATAAATTATTTAAATTATTTTATCTAACGAAACCCAATTATTTAAACATATTATGTTTAAATATATTTTATGAACGAAACCGAGTATTGCATTATTTTTACGCGATAAAACGAGACAGAACACGCGGGGGATACACGCGTTAATAAAGAAGAAGAAGAATTCTTCTTCTTCTTCATTACACACACACCCATTCTCTCTCCAAAACACACACTCACATATCTCTCTACCTTCTCTCTAGCCTATCTCCCTCGTTCCTTGACGAAATCGCGAGATCTCGGAGCCTAAACGACCGAGGAATTAAGGAGAACAAGAAAGTACAAGAAGATCTCACGTTTGATCCATCATTCGAGGTAAATCTAAGTTTTTCTTTTCGGTTTTTTGTTAAAACGTAATATATTTGTGGCTACCAACTTTAAACGAGAGTAAGGTTATAAAAACTTGATAAACGAGTTAGTAGTGACATAAGGAAGACCTTGAATGATCTTAGAATCTTGAAAACTCGAAGATGATGAAGTGAGGATGGTTGGTTCACGAACCAGCAGGGCCCCCTGGAATCCTCTAGGGCCGAACCTTTTGAGCGGGAACAGCATATGGCCGAACCTTTCAGAGAAGGGACGAACCCCTTGGGAGCGAACCCCTAGCTGGGCGAACCCTGGCCACACGAACCTTCGAGGGCTGAAGCTGTTGAGCATCACGAACCCATGGTTCCAGGACCTGGCCGAATCTTCTATTGTGTTGGACGAACCCTGGTCCAGCCGAACAACAAGTTTGGCCGAACCCTTACACTACCGAACCTAACTAACCCGAGAAGCTTGGCAGCCGAACCTTAAGCATTCGCGAACCCTTGGCTGCGAACCTAGGCTGCCCGAACCCAAGAGGTTCGCCTAGGAGTAAAGACTGCCAAACCTTTATGAAGCCACGAACGCTAGCCCTAATTGGCCGAACCTATTTCATTTGAGATAGAAGGTTCGCTGCCCTCATGGGAAGCCGAACTGAAATCCATTATCTTGATAGGTTAAGGGTAATTGGGACCAAGAATATACATAGACATATACATATATGAACAACCATGCATGCATGCTTAATCCAAGTTAATAATTTTTCTAAATTTTCTAAGTCAAAATATGAGATCTTACATGGTTTTAACATCATGAGTAAATGACATACATAATCTTATTTTAAGAGTTAAGTAAACTTTTATAAGTTATAATATGTTGATTAATAAAAGTAAACGTGCATGGATGTTTAAGTATGTATATGATTAGGGTATTACCAAAGAAAAAACATATATTTAGGAAAAGACATTTACAACATTACAACTAGTTCACCATCATTGAATAATTAGGACTAGTAAGTCTAAATTATATTAATGATGAGTACTTATAGAAGGTGTTAAATAAATCATCTTAACTTGGATTAACGGGTTAAAGTTAAAGAAGTATTTAATGATAAACAGGAGAACACCTATGATACTTGAATTTTACTCACATAATCATGAACACGAAATGCACAATAATTACAGATCTTTGAGTTGTCTGAGTTTACATACGTGAGCGCGCATTATACGATAACACTGAATCAAAAGACTCAGGTGAGTTCTCATACCCTCCCTTTTAAACTGTTTTGTTTTAAAACTCGGAGGTGAAACATGTATCCCAACTTTAAATATTATTTTGATAACAAAAGGATGATACCTATTTATCAATATAATATTCACATTATAGAATTATCATTATTTATGGATTATCACTTATTATCTTATATTCGTGTAACATTGTCATTGACTTCGGTCAATAACAAAGATTACATGTATTGCCACTTGGATTATCACAACTCCGTGAAACATTGCCTTTGACCTTGGTTAATTGCATTGGTTTCATGTATTGTCACGTGGATAGCTTCCACTCCTTGGATCATGTCTTTAACTTATGTTAACTACATAATTTCAATGTATAGTCACAGATACTATTTGAGAATATTGATGTTTGAGAATTGTTGATTGGTTATGTGGTTGATTATCTATTATTGTCTATGATTATCTATGGTTATCTCTGATTATTTGAGTTTGTGATTATGTGTTTGTGATTGTTTGTTTGGGTGTTGTGATTGGATTATCTCGCAGGTACTCTTGTGGACTTTCTCAGATAAACCATAAGATTTTATACTCATCCTATCAAAACTGTTATAAAAACCCTTTTTCAAACACAAACTTTTGTACTCATTTTATAAAAATACTTTTAAGTATAAAAACTTATGATTACTCACCAACTACTTCGTAGTTGACACTTGATTTTCTACATGTTTCAGGTGATGCAGACAAGTAGGTTGAGGAGGATGATCTCTTCTATTTTGGACATCATCACATAGGATTCTTCGACTTAGCTAATTAACTAAAATTCTGGCGATTAGAGTTTAGTTATTTTAGCTAAATCTTTTGTGTAATTGATGTATTTAATTCATGATGAACATGATTTTTGTGTAAACATTTATTTGGTTTGATTGATATGTGATGGTATATATTTAGATGCCCACGAGCTTTTGAACAATCTTCACATCCCTCGTGGCATCCCGGCGTTTCCGCCAACGGTCGGGGTGTTACAGATTGGTATCAGAGCCTAGGTTATAGGGAATTAGTTTACTAGAAATGGATGACCTAGTCTATAGCCGTAGGATACCCTAGTATGAAGTTACTTCATACACTAGTTAGTATATTCAGGATGTCATGCTTATGTGTTTACTACATGTTATTTGAACTGCTGTTATACATATGATATGCATATGCTACTACCGATTATTTGCTTACTTGTGCCCTAATGACTCGATAAGGACATACTCGTGGTGTATTGTAAAGGTGGTGGGCCGGTGGTTTGGGCGGTTGCGACCTACCCTTATCATATGCCCTATACATATACCATTTACAGTACATCGGGTGGATGTCAGTATTGAGAAATAAGGGAACTACCCGTTTGGGAAAATTATCTGCTTAAGAAATTAACTGCTTAGGAACTTAATTGCTTTAGAAATTATCTGTTAGATCTATTGATCTCCAGACAAGGACACACTCGTGGTATACTACAAAGGTGGTGGGACGGTGTAAGGGAGGTTGCGATCTACCCTTGCATATGCCCTATACATATACCATTTGTAGTATATCGAGGGTCTGTTAGTGTCAGGAACTTAGGATATTAATAGGAAATGTTGTAAAGTTCAGTTGATGGGAAATGTTGAGGGTATGGTTGTTGGAATGGTTTGGATTGACTTATGGATGATCCCACTTCATGAACACTTATAAATTCACTTATGAAACACACTGATTGGACACGTAGGGTGCATAGGATCAACGAACGATATGAACGATTAGTGATGGACTGTAGACTTGGGTGATGATATAGACACTTGGAGATAATATAAACGCATAGTGATGATACTAACACTTAGTGATGGTATGGACACTTAATGAGAATAAATTATAGGGAAGATATGAACACTTAGTGATGGTATGGACACTTAATGAGAATAAATTATAGGGAAGATATGAACACTTAGTGACAATAAGAGCACTCAGTGATGATATGAACCCTTATTGATGATTATGGACATTGAGATTTGGTATGGAATTAGTGAACTTAGACATTAGGTGAACTTAGAAATAGGCAAACCTACATGTCAGGTGAACTTAGACATTAGGCGAACCTAATTGTCCAAGGGAACTAGAGACCACTTCACTCAAAATTATCCTACCTAGGATAAGGTTTGTGAAGCGAGACTATGGTAAGATACATGATACACCCTAAATGCTAACAAGGGCATAATTGTGGTGCAATGGAACGGTGGTGGGACGGTGTAGGGGAGATTGCGATCTACCTCTGCATATGCCCTATATATATGCTTGTTGCATTGCACCGGGAGGTTGTCAGTGTTGGTGTAGGGTGGGGAATGTATAGAACTTAGGAATATTTAGCTAATATTAGTTATGACCAACTAGGACACTTAGTATACTATTAGGAAATTTATAAATGTTATGAGTTTAATGACAGATAGGAGAAAAATATAGTTCTTATATGTAATCTTAACTGTTTGAATGAACTCATTTAACCATTGTTTGTATGACTTACGTTGTAAACGGTAGTAACATGTTTCTAATTCCTCAGAAACATGCCGCCTCGCCGTCACAATGAAGATGATTCAAACAATGGGGATGCTAACAACAGTAATGCCAACTCTGGCATACAAGAGTTAACAACACTTATTTCTGGATTGGTGAACCAATTGACTCAGGCCAATCAGAACATCAATCAGAACAGGGGTGGCGCAAATCAGCCAACTTGCACATTCAAGCATTTCAACTCCTGTAATCCTCTGAAGTTCACGGGGTCTGAATCAGCCACCGGTCTGCTGCAGCGGTTCAAGAGTATGGAGAACACTTTTATCAACAGCGATTGCCCCGATAACCTGAAAGTTCGTTATGCCACTAGTGTTTTCCAAAAGAGAGCACTAACATGGTGGAATGGGGAGAAACGAACTAGGGGAGTGGATGCTGCTTTAGCACTAACATGGAAAGAGGTCAAAAACCTGATGACCACTGAATTCTGTCCTCGTAGCGAGATGAGGAAGCTTGACACTGAGTTTTGGGAACTCAAGCAGGAAAGCGGAGAGAATGTAATCTACAATACTCGTTTCCACGAGTATAGTCTGCTGGTACCTCATCTGGTGACACCACTCGAGAGAGCTATTGAGAAGTATATAGGCGGGTTGCCTATGCAGATTCAAGACACCGTCTACGGGAGCAACCCCAAAACACTTGAGGCTGCAATCCGGTTATCTTCAACCCTTACTGACAATCATGTGAAGAATGGAACTCTCACGAGAAAAGGAACGAATAAGACTGAGGCGAAGAATACCACAAAGGAAGCAAAGACTGAGATCAAGACTGAGGCTGCTAGTTCATCAAAGAGCAGCAACAAAAAGAGGAAGACCAGGAACTTCATGGTCACTGCTCCTGCTGCTAAGTCTGCGCAGCAATCATCCAACAACACCGCTGCCAGAAATTACACTGGGAATACTCCCCAATGTAATACTTGCAGATATCATCATATGCCAAACTTGCCTTGTCGCGTCTGCAACAACTGTGGCAAGTACGGTCATTTTGCTAATGTCTGCCGGAGTGTACCGCAAGCACATAGGATGCAACCTGCTCCGCTAGCGCTGCCCGCTCCGCAAATTCAACCGATACAAGCTCCACCTGTTCGCCAGGTACCTGTACAGGCAAGAGCCTGTTACGAGTGTGGTGAAGTGGGTCATTTCAGGAATCAATGCCCAAAGTTGACTGGAAACAATCAGAGGGTGGCAAGAGGCCGGGCGTTCCAACTGAATGCTCCAGCTGCTCAAGCCAACCAGGATATGGTCAACGGTACATTTCTGATCAACAACTCTTATGCATCTGTCTTATTTGATTCTGGTGCCGATAGGAGTTTCGTTTCATATGATTTTGAATGCATGCTTGGTAGAACACGTACATACTTAGATAAACCGTTTAACGTGGAGGTGGCTGACGGAAATACTATTGATATTGACACTGTTATTATTGGATGTACTGTGAACTTAAGTGATCACGTTTTCCCAATTGATCTCATACCTATGCATCCTGGTAGCTTTGATGTTATCATAGGCATGGATTGGTTAGCCACCGACAAAGCGGAGATAGTTTGTCATGAAAAATATATTTGTATTCCATTACATTCGGGTGAAACTTTAAGAGTTTTTGGAGAAACTTCTAGCAAAGGTCTTAAGCTTATGTCATGCACTAAAGCACACAAGCACCTTAGGAAGAAATGTATTGCATTCTTAGCACACATCGTGGAGAAAAAGGAGAAAGGAAAGAACAATGAAGACGTACCAGTAATTAAAGATTTTCCTGAAGTATTTCCAGATGATTTGCCGGGTCTTCCACCAGAACGCAAGTAGAGTTTCGAATTGACTTAATACCTGGTGCGAACCCAGTAGCCAAAGCTCCCTACAGACTTGCGCCTTCGGAGTTACAAGAATTGGCAAGCCAATTACAAGAACTGACTGATAAAGGATTCATTCGCCCGAGTCATTCGCCATGGGGTGCACCGGTCCTGTTTGTCAAAAAGAAGGATGGGTCATTCCGAACGTGCATCGACTACCGCGAATTAAACAAACTCACGATTAAGAATCGATATCCATTTCCGTGTATCGATGATCTCTTCGATCAGCTTCAAGGCTCGGCATGGTTTTCAAAGATCGATCTTAGGTGTGGGTATCATCAGCTTCGCGTACATGATGATGATATTCCCAAGACTGCTTTCAGAACAAGATATGGCCACTACGAATTTCTGGTAATGCCTTTCGGCCTTACCAATGCACCAGCGGTTTTCATGGACCTCATGAACCGTGTTTGCAGGCCATACTTGGATAAATTTGTGATTGTATTCATTGATGATATTTTGATCTACTCAAAGACCAAGGAAGAACACGAAAAACACCTTAAGTTGGTTTTGGAAATCCTAAGAGAGGAGCGACTGTATGCCAAATTCTCTAATTGTGAATTTTGGCTTAAGGAAGTTCAGTTCTTGGGACACATAGTCAATGAAAATGGTGTTCACGTGGATCCTGCGAAGATTGATGCGGTGAAGAATTGGAGTACACCGAAGACACCGACGGAGATTCAATCGTTTCTTGGACTTGCCAGTTACTATCGGCGGTTTATTTCGAATTTCTCCAGGATTGCTGTCCCTCTCACTTCTTTGACTCAAAAGAATAAACCTTACGAGTGGGGACCAAAGCAAGAGGAGGCGTTTCAGACTTTGAAGCAGAAACTTTGTGATGCTCCTGTCTTGACACTGCCTGACGGTAATGATGATTTTGTGGTCTATTGTGATGCATCCAACCTAGGTCTCGGTTGTGTTCTCATGCAACGGGGAAAGGTTGTGGCGTACGCATCAAGACAGCTGAAAATTCATGAGAAGAACTATACTACACACGACTTGGAACTTGGTGCAGTCGTGTTTGCTTTGAAGATATGGAGACATTATCTTTACGGCACGAAGTGTGTAGTCTTTACTGATCATAAAAGTTTGCAGCACATTCTCAATCAGAAAGAACTTAATATGAGACAACGGAGATGGGTTGAACTGTTGAACGATTATGACTGTGAAATTCGCTACCATCCTGGTAAAGCGAATGTAGTAGCAGATGCGCTTAGTCGCAAAAGTCAAGTTCAGATCCATAGTGTCCGAGTGCACACTAACCTTCGTAATGATGTTCTCACAGCCCAACAACACTCATTGGCTCAAGATAACATGAAAAATGAGATGTCTTGTGGGGCTGAAATATTATTGGAGACTAAGGAGGACGGTTTGATGTACTATTTGAATCGGTTGTGGATACCGAACATGGGTGATCTTAGGATGGTGATTATGGAAGAAGCCCATAAGTCTCGTTATTCAATCCATCCGGGTTCTGATAAGATGTATCAAGACCTTCGGGACTTGTACTGGTGGCCTGGAATGAAAAAGGATATTGCTGAGTATGTGTCCAAATGCCTTAACTGTGCCAAAGTCAAGGCAGAACACCAGCGACCTTCGGGATTGTTATTACAATCGGAAATACCCATGTGGAAGTGCGAGAATATCTCCATGGATTTTATTACTAAACTCCCATGAACCACTAACGGTAAGGATAGCATTTGGGTAATTGTTGATAGATTGACCAAGTCGGCTCATTTCTTACCGATACGCGAAACGTACCCTGTGCGAAAGTTAGCTCGTATCTACATTGATGAGATCATTAGTCGACATGGTATCCCCTTAAGCATAATATCGGATCGTGATGCTCGTTTCACGGCACGATTTTGGGAATCACTTCATGAAGCATTTGGAACAAGATTGGATCTTAGCACCGCTTATCATCCTCAAACGGATGGTCAAACGGAGCGGACGATTCAGACACTTGAAGACATGTTGAGAGCTTGTGTCATACATTTTGGTGGCAACTGGGATAGCCATCTATCACTAGTCGAGTTCTCGTATAACAACAGTTATCACGCGAGCATTGGTATGGCACCGTTTGAAGCTCTTTATGGCAGGAAATGTCGGTCACCTATTTGTTGGACCGAAGTCGGTGATTCACAGATTACTGGTCCCGAGATTATTCAGGAAACAACTGACAAGATCCGCCAGATCCGTGACAACCTGTTAGCTGCACGCAGTCGACAGAAAAGCTACGCGGACAAACGAAGGAAACCTTTAGAGTTTGAAGTGGGAGATATGGTATTGCTTAAAGTGTCGCCTTGGAAGGGCGTTGTGCGATTTGGGAAGAAGGGAAAACTTGCTCCACGATATGTTGGCCCTTTTAAGATCCTCGAACGGATCGGGAAGGTTGCCTATAAGTTGGAACTTCCTCCTGAACTTAGTAACGTGCACCCGACGTTTCACGTGTACAATTTAAGAAAATGCTTGGCTAATCAAGATCTTCAGGTACCACTTGATGACATTCGCATCGATGATACCATGCACTTTATTGAAAGACCAATGGAGATAATGGATCGTGAAGTTAAGAAACTCAAACGCAGTAGAATTCCAATTGTCAAAGTACGTTGGGAGTCGAAGCGTGGTCCAGAATTCACATGGGAGCGAGAAGATCAGATGAAGCTTAAGTACCCACATTTATTTACTACGGTCACTCCAAGTTGAATTTCTGGACGAAATTCCTTTAACTAGGGGAGACTGTAACATCACTGTACTTCCGGTCGTCCGTACAGCCGTACATCAGTACGATTGTACTGTTACGACCTGAGATTTTGTAATTATTAATGATAATGTATTATTTGATGATCGTCACAGTTATTGGTATACATATTTATAACATATTATTATACGCGTAAACCATGGGAAGTTTAGTTGTAACCCAACTAAACATAACCAGAGAGTTTATCGCAGATGAATGCTCGGGTAATGAATTATTGGTTGAGAAATGGAAAGGAGTTGAGTTGGTTATGGTTTGGTTGCTAAACATAGTCAAGGACACATGGTCATGGTTTATCGAAATACTGGTGGGACGGTGTAGGGGAGGTTGCGATCTACCTCTGCATATGCCCTATACATATGCTATTTCGGTCTATCATGGATGTGTCAGTGACATGGTTTAGTGGGTTGTGGATTGGGAATTTTAATATTAAAGATAATAAAATGATGAAAATGATAATGCGATGGTGAGGTTACGAACACAAGTTAAACACGAATATAATTTCAGAAATACTAACTTAATAAGCGTATTCGCGTGGGTGACGATTCACACGAATATAATTATTAAGCATAATATTCTGAAACGGTATTCCTTAAATCGTAAATCAAGTCGAAATACGATACAAGCGTCGAATTCGCAAAGGTGACGATCTTTAAGAATACGTACGCGAGTAACGCGTTTCGACGAGATAATTAAATAACATCTAACGATATTAAATTAATAAATAAGAACAGGAAATATTTATTAGGAATTTCTAACCTAAAACAAAACCGAATAAATCCGTTATTTAAATAATTAATTTAGTAAAAATAAAACGAAATCGTTTTACGAAATAAATTATTTAAATTATTTTATCTAACGAAACCCAGTTATTTGAACATATTATGTTTAAATATATTTTATGAACGAAACCGAGCATTGCATTATTTTTACGCGATAAAACGAGACCGAACACGCGAGGGATACACGCGTTAATAAAGAAGAAGAAGACTTCTTCTTCTTCATTACACACACACCCATTCTCTCTCCAAAACACACACTCACATATCTCTCTACCTTCTCTCTAGCCTATCTCCCTCGTTCCTTGACGAAATCGCGAGATCTCGGAGCCTAAACGACCGAGGAATCAAGGAGAACAAGAAAGTACAAGAAGATCTCACGTTTGATCCATCATTCGAGGTAATCTAAGTTTTTCTTTTCGGTTTTTTGTTAAAACGTAATGTATTTGTGGCTACCAACTTTAAACGAGAGTAAGGTTATAAAAACTTGATAAACGAGTTAGTAGTGACATAAGGAAGACCTTGAATGATCTTAGAATCTTGAAAACTCGAAGATGATGAAGTGAGGATGGTTGGTTCACGAACCAGCAGGGGCCCCCTGGAATCCTCCAGGGCCGAACCTTTTGAGCGGGAACAGCATATGGCCGAACCTTTCAGAGAAGGGACGAACCCCTTGGGAGCGAACCCCTAGCTGGGCGAACCCTGGCCACACGAACCTTCGAGGGCCGAAGCTGTTGAGCCTCACGAACCCATGGTTCCAGGACCTGGCCGAATCTTCTATTGTGTTGGACGAACCCTGGTCCAGCCGAACAACAACTTTGGCCGAACCCTTACACTACCGAACCTAACTAACCCGAGAAGCTTGGCAGTCGAACCTTAAGCATTCGCGAACCCTTGGCTGCGAACCTAGGCTGCCCGAACCCAAGAGGTTCGCCTAGGAGTAAAGACTGCCGAACCTTTATGAAGCCACGAACCCTAGCCCTAATTGGCCGAACCTATTTCATTTGAGATAGAAGGTTCGCTGCCCTCATGGGAAGCTGAACTGAAATCCATTATCTTGATAGGTTAAGGGTAATTGGGAGCAAGAATATACATAGACATATGCATATATGAACAACCATGCATGCAAGCTTAATCCAAGTTACTAATTTTTCTAAATTTTCTAAGTCGAAATGTGAGATCTTACATGGTTTTAACATCATGAGTAAATGACATACATAATCTTATGTTAAGAGTTAAGTAACTTTTATAAGTTATAATATGTTGATTAATAAAAGTAAACGTGCATGGATGTTTAAGTATGTATATGATTAGGGTATTACCAAAGAAAATACATATTTAGGAAAAGACATTTACAACATTACATCTAGTTCACCATCATTGAATAATTAGGACTAGTAAGTCTAAATTATATTAATGATGAGTACTTATAGAAGGTGTTATATAAATCATCTTAACTTGGATTAACGGGTTAAAGTTAAAGAAGTATTTAATGATAAACAGGAGAACACCTATGATACTTGAATTTTACTCACATACTCATGAACACGAAATGCACAATAATTACATATCTTTGAGTTGTCTGAGTTTACATACGTGAGCGCGCATTATACGAGAACACTGAATTAAAAGACTCAGGTGAGTTCTCATACCCTCCCTTTTAAACTGTTTTGTTTTAAAACTCGGAGGTGAAACATGTGTACCAACTTTAAATATTATTTTGATAACACAAGGATGATACCTGTTTATCAATATAATATTCACATTATAGAATTATCATTATTTATGGATTATCACTTATTATCTTATATCCGTGTAACATTGTCATTGACTTCGGTCAATAACAAAGATTACATGTATTGCCACTTGGATTATCACAACTCCGTGAAACATTGCCTTTTACCTTGGTTAATTGCATTGGTTTCATGTATTGTCACGTGGATAGCTTCCACTCCATGGATCATGTCTTTAACTTATGTTAACTACATAATTTCCATGTATAGTCACAGATACTATTTGAGAATATTGATGTTTGAGAATTGTTGATTGGTTATGTGGTTGATTATCTATTATTGTCTATGATTATCTATGGTTATCTCTGATTATTTGAGTTTGTGATTATGTGTTTGTGATTGTTTGTTTGGGTGTTGTGATTGGATTATCTCGCAGGTACTCTTGTGGACTTTCTCAGATAAACCATAAGCTTTTATACTCATCCTATCAAAACTGTTATAAAAACCCTTTTTCAAACACAAACTTTTGTACTCATTTTATAAAAATACTTTTAAGTATAAAAACTTATGATTACTCACCAACTACTTCGTAGTTGACACTTGATTTTCTACATGTTTCAGGTGATGCAGACAAGTAGGTTGAGGAGGATGATCTCTTCTATTTTGGACATCATCACATAGGATTCTTGGACTTAGCTAATTAACTAAAATTCTGGCGATTAGAGTTTAGTTAGTTTAGCTAAATCTTTTGTGTAATTGATGTATTTAATTCATGATGAACATGATTTTTGTGTAAACATTTATTTGGTTTGATTGATATGTGATGGTATATATTTAGATGCCCACGAGCTTTTGAACAATCTTCACATCCCTCGTGGCATCCCGGCGTTTCCGCCATCGGTCGAGGTGTTACATTATAAGTATAGAGTAGTAGTGTTTTGAAGGGAATAAATTACCATGACCTAAGTTATGGTAATCCCTTGTTGTTTTAAGGAAAATAGACTAATAATCTTATCCTTATTAGCGTTCTCTCAATTGTAAGGTTAACTGTAATTCACTTCTACTAATAGGAGTGACAGTTAACTTATTGATCGCCTTCTTGTCTTTCTCCACAATGTGAACGAGAAATGCTACACACCGTTTCCTTAAGCACTTGCGTGCCTTCATGCCCGATATTATTTTGACACTGCGATTTGCTTGATCCCCATGAATCTCCAACAGGCGATTGTTCTCCACTGGAATACGTAATAACTTTTCGGAAGAGATGATTTCAACCCTGTTAAGGGACAACCAGTCCATTCCGACAATGATGTCGAAACTGCCCAGCTCCATCGGTATCAAATCAATGGAAAATGTGTGCTCTTCAAGTGTCAATAGGCAGTTCCTAAGTACCATGTGAACTGTTATCTGCTTGCCATTTGCTACCTCGATAATATAAGGGGAGTCCAAAGATTCCTCAACATGATTAAGTTGGCATGTAATGTCGGATAAGATAAAACTCTTATCCGTACCAGTGTCAAATAATATAGATGCATAAAATTCAGATAACCGGTGGCCACGTTTGGGTCTTGTCGTGTAGCAGAAGCTCCAATTTGAAAGGCCCATCCTCTAGCTGCCGTAGCCCTTTGTGGAATTCTCCTGGGAAAATCCCACGAGAAATGTCCAGGTTCGCCACAAGTGTAGCAAGACCTGTTGTCAGCAGCATCAGCCATAACTGCTGCATTGTTGTTCCTGTTCTGATCCCTCGTGCTCCTGCATTGAGTGGCCCAATGACCAAACTTCCCACGGTTATTGCACTGCCTGCACTGGGAAGTTGGTTGATGATGATGCTGACAGTTGTTGCATAGAGGAGCAGTGGCAGTGTAAGGTCTCTTGATCTGCGGTGGTAGTGGTTGTGTGGCCTCTGGTGTTTGGGTGGTCGTAGCATAATTCTTGACCACTTTCTGTTTCTTTGCTGGGCGTTTGTCCGGCTTCTTTGAGCTTCCAGTCTTTGCTGCTTCAGCTTCTTTCTTCAGTGCCCCGGAGGAAACCATTACATCTGTCAATGTTGATGACAGAGTGACAACCATCTCCAAGGTGGTTGGATGGGCAGCAATCACATGCCCCTGGAGACAAGCCGGCAGTCCAACGACACACCGCTCAATCCGCTTCTCAATTTTTGGCACTATGTTTGGTGCCAATGTTGCTAACTCATGGAATTTGGTGGCATAGGCCAGATGCCCAGCACCAATCATGACATGGTTGAGCAGCTCCATCTCAACCTTCTTCAGTTCGTTTTTCAGGCAAAACTCAATCCTCAGCAGAATCTTGAATTCTTCCCATGGCATAGACAATGCCTCATCTCTGCCTCTGGGCATTCCACCATGTAAGAGCTCACTTGTTAAACGAACCTGCAACATACCTCACTTTGTGCTGTTCAGGACAGCCATTGATGTCGAGGGTCGTCTCCATCTTCTCAATCCATTGGATCAAGCCGATAGCTCCCTCGCTGCCACTAAAACCCGGTGGCTTGAATCCTTCAAAGTTCTTGTAGGAATAGTCTTGTTGATGTCGGGTGTTCCCACTGCCTTCATCAGTTAGGTTGCTGTTACTGTTGCCATTGTTGGAGTTAATCCTGTTCATCATGTCAGGAATCACTTCCCTTAGTTGACTGGTCAGCAGAGTGGCTAGTGCGATAGTAGCTGGATCTAACTCATGGTTGGGTGGTGGCTGATGAGGTGGATTATGTGGAGGAGGAGGTGGAGGTGGAAGAGATGTAGGTGGTGATGGTGTTGTTGAGTGTGGAGGTGACTGTGGTGGTGGTAACAAAGGTGGTGGTCTTTTTGGCGGCATCCTGATCACAACCGGAAGAAAATCGATTAGTGCAATGATGAAATACGGAAGACGGATGCAAACATGAGATATCGTTTGATAATCATAGTGATCAGATTGTTACATAGAACATGAGATATAATGAGAAAAGCTAACATGACATTGATATAGAATTACAAAGTTAAATTACACAATACATGCTCAAAATTTAACTAAACAAATCTACCCCAAAAAGAATCATTGAGTTTTTATCTTGTATGTGCACAAGATTTACAAAAGATGATTCAAAGTTATGTCATTCAAAATATGCACATCACAAAAGTAATCTAGGTATCTTCTAAAGCCCACTAGCTTAATCCCGCTGCTTGTAATCTAGACATGTTCATCACCTGAGAAAACATGTGTTTAAACAAAGTCAACACTAGGTTCATGAGTTCATAAGTTTAGTAATTGAAAACAATTGATTTATTATCATTCACAATCACAATGTCATACACAAGTCTTATTGATAAATGTCTCATTCGTCTCACTCAATGTCCTCTCCATAGTTATACTTACAAATAGTATTTCATCCAAATCAAACATGCTTATATATAGGGCATACGTAGGGGACAAGCCCCAGCCGACATCCCACCACATACCTAGTTGAATTCAACACCACTTATAAATACAACTATGGATACCCATTTCTATCTCACATGTGTTCCTCCCAATTGATATTCAACCCATATGTATTCATCACCCAAATTGTTATAAGTATAGAGTAGTAGTGTTTTGAAGGGAATAAATTACCATGACCTAAGTTATGGTAATCCCTTGTTGTTTTAAGGAAAATAGATTAATTTAATCTTACCCTTATTAGTGTTCTCTCAATTGTAAGGTTAACTGCAATTCACTTCTAATAATAGGAGTGACACTTAACTTATTGATATTGTCCACAATCTTGAATGTATAGAGCCTAAATGGGATCCATTGTGGTCCTCACGAAATTAGACCACAATGCATCCAATTTACCACTATCCCATTTGTAGTCTCAAAAGAATCAGTGCCTTCAACGCAACTATTACCAGTAATATGACATGAGAGAAAATAAATTCCTCAGTCTACCAGTTAATAGAACGAAGGATTTAATTACAATCAGTGTCTAAAGGTTAATATCACCATGTGTCATTTACCAAACCTGACGGATGTAGCCCTGTTACCGGTCATACGATACCGACCAATGAATATGTTACGAT
Organism: Mikania micrantha; assembly: GCA_009363875.1. Classification (NCBI taxonomy): domain Eukaryota; kingdom Viridiplantae; phylum Streptophyta; class Magnoliopsida; order Asterales; family Asteraceae; genus Mikania; species Mikania micrantha. The sequence goes on from CM018697.1 coordinate 28,736,787, forward strand.
TAACGTACCGACCTCACTCGCCAGCGGTTTGTCAAACCTATGGTACCACTACGCTATCGTCGGTTTAGTCGCACTAAATAAATGGCAAACGATTTTCTTGAAGGGACTTACGACTGTACATGAACTCATGAACACATGATTGTTGTGATATAATACAAACAGGCTTAATAGTAATTAGTTGTTGTTGTGTGTTCTCCCATTGTTATTGTCTTAGTGTCATCTTTTCTCACTTGAATGAGGTTACTGTTTCCCACTCCCAATTAGGGGTAATAGTCCACTCATTGAATGGATGTAGATTCATTGACCAGTTTCATGGTTAACGTTAGTTAAACCACTATACTACCAAATCTGCATTCCATTCGGTATGTTATCTCAGTGTCTTTAACAATGTGTTATAAGAACTAGTCTTAATACACAATGTTAGTAAATGTGTTGAATGATACCATGAAATTATATTATCATGATGCCATTCTTGTTATCTCTTGTTATTGTCTCTATGTTCTCTCATAGTCATTACCATATTGTAAACATAGTGTTGTAAGAACTAGTCTTACTACTACTTGTTAATAAAATTGTTTGATGATATCATGAAATCATGATGATATCATCCTTGATATGTTATGTAATTGTCATCACACCTGATTAATTCCATATGTCATAATTTTCATTCACACACATGCATATACATAGATATGATAATTGAATAATGCACTAAAACTTTTAAGTAAATAAAAGGATTAGCATATTTCTCAGCCCTGCAATTTAAAATCAAAGAGATTAGAAAAGGGGCGTATGAACTCACCTTGTAGTTGATGTGGTTCACTAACTAATCAAGAAATGCACGCGTTCACTTGTTGTACTAATGTTGTATTCACGACCCTGTGTTCGATTCAAAGTTGTTTGTAACTTATAAGTATAACTTATACATTTGCGAATAATCCCTAAAGTTGATTAACACTTTTAGCCTTTGATTGTTTAGTCCTCAATCCCTTGTAGTGTAATATGCTAACACCACACCAATTTTAGGTTAAGTATTAATATATTCGAGTATCCTTATCCATATACTCTAGACTCTAGCTTATAACCTTGACACATTGCATTACTTTGAAAACTATGATATTTTCCAAGTATAAGACTTAGGTTTTTAAGTTAAACTTAGAATATCACTTGTCGTTAACTAAAAAAAGTTATCATTATTTGAATGTCTTAATATAGGTAGTAAATTACAAAAACTTACTAATTAACAACGTACAAGAGTGTTTAGATGGTTTTAGTTTAACTTAGTAAACATTTCATCAACTTTGTAGTAAAGTTAGGTATCAATTTCATTTGGTGTATAACACGAAGAAGATTTGGTTTAAAGTTGTTGTGTCCTTGGTGTGCGAATGAACCCCGTGGATGAATGGCTCTCAAACTTCAGACGAACAGATGGTGGTACGAATGCATGGGTGGTATGAATGACATCAGCGTACGAATAAGGACTTCTCATACGAATTGAACCTACGAATGGCCCATTCGTCAGGCAATTCATTCGTGGATGTGTCCATGTGAACAAGAAGGTCCATTCACCCCTGGCTTTGTTCGTTTGGCACCCCATTCGCCCGAGTTGTAGTCGAGCACTTCCATGGCGCCCACTTCGAGTTCGTGGTCCATTCAAGGTGTTCCTCATGGTTATAGTTCTTTGGTGTGGTATTTCCACGGGTTTTGAGGGTTTAGCACTGGTTACAACCCCAATGGTGTTAAGTTCGTAAAAACCCTAAAAATCCGTAACTTGTATCTTACTTTACCTCCGATTCAGTGGATTTAGAGACCGATCCTTGGTACTTTCGTGTAGAGAATGTCGAGAGCTTCCTTGTTACTGTCATACTTGTTTGCATATATCATACTTGTTTTACCTTGTTTACTCATAGAATTATCGGCCATCTGATTTCTGTTATTTGTGAATATCATATCGCAACCGATATGTTTTCGTTACTTGTTCTCACATTGTTGTTTCACATGAATTGTTGTTTTACCGTGTTTAAATTTTCATTCAAACACATACAACTGTTACTTGTTTTCACAGTCCTGTTGTCACACAATTGCTATTCACATTGTATTTACACATAGTAAAAAGTGAAAGTACACATACCGTACGGATTCGCCGGACGATCTGGTACTGGTTGTCACACCAGGCACGACAAATGAGGCTTGTAATGCTCAAATAGTACTATCCAGAATTACCACGTTGTGCGCCCATCGCTATTAACGATCCGATGTGTGTTTATGAGGACTTTGATTTGATGTGTGCTCCACATATATATAAGCGATAATAGCATGTAAATATGTATCCAAAAAGTGTTTTGTTGTATCAAAAAGTTTATTTGCATGTTTTCTCCCCCAAGGGTAGAAAAGAGTGAAAAAGGGTCGTGAACTCACCTGTTAGTGCAGTTCCTAGTTTTTGTGGTTGCAAATGTTTGCTAGCACCTGCTAGTAGTCACGTATAATCATATCGGTATACGAGTATGTGTTTTGTGTCGGTTTTGTATTTCGTTGTATCCCATACAACTCCAAGTGTATGTGTGCTCAATAGAGTGTACGTGTTGACTTGTGTTGACTCAACGAACTGTTGGTGACATGTTTATTGTGTTATAGTTTGTTTGTGTTTCATATTGGTCATAACACATAACTAGTATACCGTCATACTTCCTATGATTCTAATCATAGCAATGACCACGTAAATCACTTATGATAATCACAAAAGTTTCTATGTTTGGAAAATTTAACCATGAAATTCAATTTCATCAAGTTAATACTTCTATTATGTTCCAAGAACACATTAAACATGTATACAAGTATTGCAAGTTGCCATGTCAAGATACTTAATACTTTCAGAAATAAAGTTTCCTTATTTGGAAAATACTTGTTTAAAATATGTTTTTCAACAAACCAAAGTTCCAAATATGTTTCTGTGACACTCCTAAGAAAATTTTAACATTAACATGCCATCAAACCAAGTTAAATCATCATAACCAAATCTTTCAATTCTAAAAGTTACTATACATAGTAAGTTACAAAACAAAGTTGTGTTTTCACAATCCAACCTTCCAAATATGTTTTTATACATTCTAATAGATACAAATCATCATTTAAAAACATCTAGAAGTCAAGAACATCATTTAATCAACCACTTGCATATACAAAGCGTGTGATTCGATAATTCCTCGATTTACTGATTCATGATTGTTTGTACTTGACTTTGTGAAACATTTGACACATTTGATTAATCTTAATCAGTGTGTAATGCATGATCCGATAATTCCCTGAACTATCGTTTCACATTTGTTTGTGTTTGACACACTTAATTATCATAATCAATGTGTAATGTACAATTCGATAATTCCCCGAACTATTATTTCGCAAGTGTTTGTGTTTTACTCACTTAATTAATCCAAATTAAGTGCAATGCAAGAATCATAAATATGTTTAGAGAGTTTGTGAGCGTTGCAATTTACCTGAAATTGCCGGGTGCCACAATTAGAACTGGGAAAGGTTTAAATCGTAATGGTAAAGCAAAGCAACAACCAAGATTCTCATGAAACATCTTATGGCCAAGAAAGTAATAGAGAGGGCAAGGGCCTTTAAATGTGGATTCTGATAATCCAATAAAGGTTTTGTGCAATATGCTTTCGATAAAGAGAAAAAGAAAAGGTGTTTCTCTTGCAAAAATCTTGGTCACATAACTGCCCAATGCCCATGTAAGTTTGATTCCTTTGAATCTACTATGCCCACTGATTATCTAGTAAAGGGTACGGATTCAGGGGTATGGAACCAGATTTGGGTTGTGAATCATTGTTTTAAAAAACACATGACAAGAAATGAAAGCTTGTTTAAAAACAAGAAGGATTGGTTTGGTATTGAGAATACAACCAATGAAAGAAAAACACTATTTTCAATTGGAATTGGGGGGTTGAGATGTTATTGAATGGACAAAGAGACTTATTCCTAGCCTGCACTATGTGCCAAACTTGAATAAGAATGTTCTAAGTTATGACCAATTGATTGATCAAGGTTTTGATGTGAAAACTCAAGGAGATCAATGTGTCAAAACAAACATGTTTAAGAAAGGAAAAGAGTCTGAGAATTGTGAAATTAATTTAGAAAATATTCATCTTGAAAACATTGGTGTAAAGTTTTCGGAAGTTGGTATGTGTGATCAGATTGATTGTGATACAAACAACAATAAGGAAGATACCGAAAATGAAGGGTATTACATTGAAAACATTAAGGAGTTTCAGGTGAAAAACGAAAAGATTTTGATCCGGATGGTTGGATAACCTTTCTAGATACTTTGCACATCCCCAACTATGTTGAAAGTTCCGAACATTATTTAAGGGGAGAGTTTTCAAAGTTTGTGAAATGGTTCTATAAAGATCATTTCAATCAAAAAGATAAAAATACCCACCAAAACTCCCTAACGGCTTTGAAATTGAGTTACTTGATCTCTATATGTATGTTGAGGAGGATGGTGGATATGAAAAAGCCTCCAAGAATAATAAATGGGGTGAGATAGCCATGAAGTTGGAATTTAATGAATCTGTTGCTGTAAACTTGATGATAATATATCAAGGATACTTAGATTTGATGTCTTGGGAATATCATGTTGCAAAAGAAAGTGAAAGTAAAGTAGGAGAACCACGTTCCTCTTATCCATTGATCATTACAATCGAAGAAAACATGACTGAAAAAATAGAAAAAGAAGCTGAGAAAACACAAGTTGATGATATAACTTTGGAAATGGAAGATTGTGAGGACAACAACTTACATGACGAAGGATTTGAGGATGTTGTATGTGTTGAAGACTACGATGACATTGAAGATTCATCCTCCTTGATGAAAACACAAGTGCAGCTGTTGAATGAAGATTACATTCCAAAACTTGAATGGATTAGAGGGGTGATTGTTATCCATTCTAAGCTTAGAATGCTATTTTATTGTTAATTATTAGTTGTCTAATGGGTCAATGTTTATGTAAATAATTAGTGGGTCAAGACTTGTATTTAGTTTGTTGCTGGGCTAAGTAATGAGCCCATCCTAAAATTGTGTATAAGACCAATAGGGACACTGTCATCAAAATTAACCATATGTAGGGTTCTTGAAGGGGAAATCAGGTATCACCCGTGATGACGACAAGGATGATAGTTTGGTGGTTATAACCGTTCACTTGTTTCTACGGGTATAAAAAGGAGTCGTTGGTGTCAAACATATGTATCAAATTCTTGTAATAAACTTGTGTGTTATTCAAGATTACAAGTTCGTGTTTCAAACTCTATCAATTTCTAGTTTTTCTTGTTTTGTGCAAATTCGTATATGAAGATGAAAGATCAATCTAAATCGATCGTGGGAAGGCCACTGCTCTACAGTGGCTAGAAGATACAGATGTGCCAGAAGTGATTGTTGATAAGTTCAGTTCCACGTTAAGTTATTTCTATCCGGCTAATAGGCATGTCATAGGATAATTTCGTGACGTACAATTTATGTAAAACAAGCTGCTAATATTATTTATTCTTACACTATGCAACTTTGTAATTTATGTTGAAACCATGTTTTTGATGCGGTCTGTGACCAGGAGAGGAAAGAGAAAGCCGAATCTTCTGCAAGAGCATCTCTAGAAGAAGAACCTGAAAATGTCATTCTCGGCAATGTCTCCAAAGATCCTTATGTAGACTTCTTGTATGCTCAAAAGTATGTCAACCCTGAAGGACAGGAGATTGCTCCACTAGCCAAAGTCATTGACAGTTGGTTCGATAGGCAGAAAGACTGGACACCTGCTCCTCCAGAGATTCGAGCGTCATGGCTAGGAGAAATGTAGGCCGATCTGTTCACCAAATTCTTGAAAGACCAATGCGACAGAGATTTTCCAGTTATGAAGACAGCAAAAGGAAGACGTTTAGTGTCTATTTGTTTCTTGAATCCTGTAAAGAAGGAACCATGGATCTACTACAAGTATCCGCCGCCACACACTAAGAAAGCCATTACTGTCTCTTTATGTGCTCCAGACAACTCCTTGGCCAACTTCATGTCTTGGTACTTTGACGAGAAGACACTTGCTGCTATCATACTGTGGAACAAGGATGATATTAATGACATTGATATGATTCTTGATCCGATGGATCTTCTGAAGTTTGGCAAGGAGGATATGCAGAAACTACACGAGTCACCTATCAGAGTCTATGGCGACTGGGACGAAGAGGCGACGCCCTTTACTCGTGTAGTCGCTTTTGCTATGGAACAGAAACTATATGCTAGAGCAGGTCCTCACTCTGTCTCACTTCCCATCGGTTGACTTCATCAGTCTAGGGGGAGTTTGTAGAGCCCGATTAAAGATTAAGAGTGACAAAGTCAACCAAAGAAGAGTCGAAGACTTGATTTTGTTTATTTTCGTGTACATTGTATTTCGTGTACAGTATTATTTCGAGTACTCGACCGTTTTCGTGTATAGAGGTTCGAGTACTCCTAGAGTAGTATAAATAGACGTATTTTGTACTGTTCTAGGGTTGGATTCCCGAGGCGTGCTCTCTAGACGTACCAAGGCACTGTTTCGTGAACTTCACTGAATATACTAAAGTTTTTATCATTCTTCTTGTTCTTGTGATTCTATTATGGATTCCGCAAATTGCTTAGTTTCATGTCAAAGCAAGAAACAAACATCCGTGTCCAATTTAACTGTTGAAGCTGAATACATTGCAGTAGCACATTGCACTGCACAAGTTTTGTGGCTTCAATACCTATTACTGGACTTTGGAATAACGGGGCTAAAAACTCCCCTTTTAATAGACAACGAAGCTGCTAAAAAGATAATTAAAAATCTTGTCTATCATTCTAAAACAAAACACATTGAAAGAAGACATCACTTCATAAGAGATTGTTTCGAAAAAGGACTAAATGTCCTAGAACATGTACCTACAAATGACCAAGTTGTTGACATATTAACCAAACCTTTAAACTCTTGTACTTTCTCAAAATTTGTCTCAAAATTGGGCATGATAAATATGAGCTAATTGTTTGATAAATACGATTTATAATATTATTCTTAAACCTCACACTTTACATAAAAGGATAATTCTTTAATTTTCCTAACAATGGACAAAGGAATAAACACTGATAAAATAACCTTTGTTCATTTTTCAGTGGTTGTACCTAACCGCGGATAGACCACATGGGATATACAGTTGTTATAATCCACTGCTTTTATCTTGCCAAGGTTGTACCACATCCATTGTTACATACTGCTTTTGTCCTTCCGTGGTTATACCACATCCGTTGTTATTTTCTCTCAGTAATTAATCAGCGGTTAACATTTTCACTCCATGGTTTATAATCTTTGGTAATTACGCCTTCATATGACTCTCAGTAATTACTCTATGGATGTGACACTCCATAATTAATCCATGGATTTGACCCTCATTAATTATTTTACAGCTAAAATATCTCCGTGGTTTTTACCTTTTACCCCTTTGACTTTGTTGACCGCAGATTCCTTTCCCCTTATCTATATCTGTCGTTCCCAAATCAGTGCTTACCACCTTCCACACTTACCCTAATTTTTTAGAAACTTCATGATCATCCTTATGTCATGAAGTTACTCTCCTTCAAACTTACAATGCTGCTTCTGGTTAAGGACATCTGCTTGTCAGACATGTCTAATGGCTCGGTGCATTTACACTGATCCTGTCTGAGCTTGATGTTCATGATGATCTTGTGTAACGGCATCAGACCATGCTTCATCCCAGACAAAACACTGTCTGTACTTCAAGATTTGCATGATAGTACTTGTTTGTCTTTTGTTTTTCTCTCTCTTATGTTTACGGGTTTGTATGTTGGGTAAAAACCCTAAAACAAGACATAAGTCTAAGACCACTACTAGGCGTTTCTCCAAAGATTTTTAGAGTTTCACCCAAGGGTGGTGGAATATGTAACAACTGTGCCGGAAACGTCGCCGGAACAGTAAACGGAACAATGACGGCACAGTAACTCAGGTACAAACTATGCAAACTATCGATATACTATCAACTACGTAATGCTTAACAGTAAACTATTATGCTATTGTTTCTGAAATCTGATTAAACGTAACAGTTTAACAGTTAGAAACACATCAGACAACATTGAACGGTGATACTAATGCTTATTGATGTGTTATTATGTGTAAACGTATGTGAGGTTAAACAAAACAAAACGATAACGGTTGTTGTTACGGAATGTTAAACCGATGAATTATTCGCATAGGTGACGATCTGTACGAGTAATTCTGATAGTTTAACGTTCTGAAATAATAACTGAAAAGTAGAAAACAAAAGTCGGAAAGCAAAACCATCGTAGTGTTCGTTCGAATGACGATTCGAACGAATACGCGCGATGGTGACGCATTCTGACGAAATGAAAACGAAAACGATAAAAGATTCGAACGACCATAAATTCAAAGAAATAAGATAATTCTTATTTTACAATTTTGAAACTCATCATTAAACAAATTAAATTAAACTATTTTAAGAAAATCGCGAACAAATTAAATAAACGCGTAAAAAAAATGCTAAATTCGTTAAATAAATTATTTAAACGATACTTAAGTTAAATTTGAGGAAAATAAATAAATACCGCGATATTTTAGAATATATTTATAACTTAAAAGTCCAAGAATAATTCTTTTATTTAAAACTAACGAAAAACGCGTGTTACGTTCCGGAAACGTGACGAAAACGCGAACCGAGCAATGAAAACGAACCCGAACTCACCCGAGGTATAAATACCTTGAATGAGCTCAATTAATTCATTTTCTCTTCATCTCTCTCACATATAAAACCCTAATCCCGGTTTTGTTTCCTCCTCACCATTCTAGAGCTTCAAACTCCCGTAACTTGTTCATTTCTCAACCAAATCGACCCATTCTTGAACCAAATCGAAGCTATTACTCTCCTTTACACGAAAGTACAGAAGATCGGCACTGAAAACCTCTAAATCGCAGGTAAACTGAGCTCCACTAGAGCGATTTTAGGGTTTTGAAACCCTTGTGTTCGACCCTTAGTCTAGCCGGTTTTAGGTACCATAAATTAGGATAAACCACACTCTAACATATTTGGGTAGTGTGGGAACAAGTGTTAATTCAAGTCCTAGCCATTTAGCCTAGGAACCATGGCTGCTCACTTCACAGTTCGAACGGTCGAATGGCCTTTATTCAGCTGCTCGAATGAATGGGCGAACCAGCCTCTTTCGGCGAATGGCTAGCCATCCTCATTCGGCGAAGGGCAACCCACCTCCATTCGATCGACACTTGTTCATTCGGCCATCTCCCTTCATTCGAGCCCCACCTGCGAATGATACTTATTCGGTTGGGGTTCTTTCTATCGGCAGTCCTCATTCGACAATGTCCCCACATTCGGCCAGGCTCACTCGCCGAATCACTTCACCTTCGACCAGGTCACATTCGGCCCTTATTCGAGAATAATCATTCGACCGGCAACCTCATTCGTGACCATCTCTTTCGCTGGGACCCATTCGACATTAACCATCATCATTCGGCAGCCCTATCCTATTCGGCTTCCTGGTGTTATTCGACCATCACCACTCATCCGGTCAAGAACCTTATTCCGTTCGGCCATCCACAAGTACCTGATGCCCAGACATTTCTTCGGCCCAAACAGAATTATCAGGCCTAAGATCTATTTCATTCGATTGGCCCAACTATTGATGAGACCCAATAAAATCACCTGGCCCAATAACTATGCTTCAGGCCCAATAACCCTAGGCAGAGGCCCATGTGGTTGTTGGCCCAACAGCCCTTCTTGGCCCAGTCATGCGACCCAACTAACTTGTTTTGGGCCCAGGAGCATTTCGGCCCACGTAACCCATCTAATTGGCTCAACTCAATTTGTTGGTCCAAACACATGCAAAAGGCCCACGACTACCTTGTTTCGGCCCATTTGAACTAATTTACAAACGAAAACATAAAGGCTATTTCAAAAGATAACATGCATTGGACTAAATTATTAATGAAAACTCGATAAAATGTTGGTATCATACATTCGCAAAGCTTAAAACAATTAGTGATAATAACAACGTCATGGTTATGTAATAAACCCTTTCAGCTTAACAAGGACAACAATTGGTGTATTAAACTTTAAATCCAAAGTTAACACTTAGATTTGGTTTATAAGAGCCAAAATGTAATGTAATAAGCTTAATGTAAAGTAGTTGAGTACTAATATGATCAATGTCAGTGGAATATGGGCCGAACGATGACCGAGACTCACGCGTGTTAACCAACTTTAGGGTTAACACTCACACGCACTCACATACTCTTGACATCTACTTACAACTTATAAACAACGTGAAATCAATACAGGATCGTTAAAACAATATCAATTACAACAAAGAGAGCGTGCATTCTTGTTTGAGACTAAGTCAACTACCACAACCACCAGGTGAGTTCATTGTCCCTTTCCAAACTATTTTGGGTTTTAACTCGGGACTGAGAAGCATGTTATACATTTTAAAACAAATGTTTTAAACTTAACTAAATGCTTTTATACTATTTGATTATGCCAAGTGCTAAAGGCATAAGACACTATTCAAACTAAATGCTATTTGATTATGCCAAGTGCTAAAGGCATAAGACACTATTCAAACTAAATGCTATTTGATTATGCCAAGTGCTAAAGGCATAAGCTACTTGCTAATACTAAAGCCATGTGTTGATACCAAGTGCTAAGGGTATTTGCTATCTGATGATGCTATTCTGGATGCTAATTCTATGAGGTTATGCTACAAACTAATACTATGAGTATGCTAAATACTAAGACTAAGGGTTAAACTAAATGCTAATACTACGGGTTTATGCTACAAACTAACACTATGGGTTGTGCTTAATACTAATGCTATAAGACTATGCTACTTGTTAATGCTATGGGTTATGCTAGAGACTAATTTAAACACTAAATGCTAATGATGCTATGATGTTATGGGGATACTAAATATAAACATACATGCATACATACACTTTGGATACTTGAATCTATGCATACTATAAACTCTTGAATGCTATATGATTGCCATGCTCAAACAACGGTTTGGCCTCTCAGTGCTTGCCTTACCGGTTGTAAAGCTAGTTCTTGTGCACAAGTTACGTAAATGTTGGACTCTTTGTATGCTAAAACTATTGGCTATGGAAGAACAATAGTTGGTCTCTCAGTGCTTGCCTTCAGGTGTTCTTCCTAGTCGGGACTGTAAGAACAATAGTTGGTCTCTCAGTGCTTGCCTTCATGTGTTCATCACAGTCGGGACTAGAAGGCATCTACTATGGTCTCTCAGTGCTTGCCATAGGGTGTTCTTCATGGTCTCAATCGAGGAAATTGACTGATGGCCTCTCAGTGCTTGCCATGCAGTGTTTCCCACAACTATTTACCTGGGTGATCAGTAACTAGGACGATATTGGTGATCTTTAGTTGACTTTGTGTCGACCTGGAAATCCTCTATCTCCCCCTGAGTTGCTAATTATACCTGGGGCTGGTCTGGATTGCTACTGGATTCTTTCGGGCATTCGGTTATCCATACCGGTAACTATCGGGCTAAACTCACGGATACTATTGGTGCATGGGTTAAACTTACATACAAACTGCTCAAACTATAACGGGAACGGGATTGGATGATAGATAAAATGCTTAGTTATCATTAGCATCAATGTCCTATGTGACTTAGTATGTGGTGGGACGGCGTCTGGGCGGGTCGTAGGCTCGACTCAGGGGTATGCCCTATATATAAGCATACCGAGTTAGATGATACAGGTGATGTTAATGAGGTTAAGGTTTTATCGAAGGAGGTTGTTAAAGCTATTTTAAACTTACAAACTACATGAACTCACCAACCATTGTGTTGACTTTGTTTTCTTACATGCTTTCTCAGGTGATGCACAGGTTTAAGCATAAGCTATTGGATTGCATGCTAGGCGGCCTAAATAGAGGACCTAGGGATTTTGGGAAGCACATATTTTGTTAATCATATGAATCATTCTTGGATGTCTTGTACAGATTACAAGATAGAATACTTTGATTCTTTTGTTAGGTTTACCAAGTTAAATTATCAAACATTGACATTGTAATTTAACTTTGTAATCCTATTTAAATGCTTTATTGTGCTTTAGATATTCTTAACGTTGAAGCTATGTAAACAATCTGATCAACCTGATTATCACACACGATATCGCGCCCCGGGAACCTTCCGCCCGACGGGGACATCCGATCCTACCCCGCCGGCCCGGGGTGTGACAGAATACGAATGAACTTTTCAAAACAAACGATCTCGGCTCGATGAGTGGCTAACCAGTACATGCCTATGATAACATCAAAACTTCCAAGATGCATGGGAATAAGATCAATTGGGAAAACGTGATCCATAAGGTTCACAGTACATCCAATTTTAACAAAGTCAATATCAATCAAGTTTCCGTCAGCCACTTCCACATTAAATGGTCTATCTAGCTTAGTTCTTAGTCTACCAAGTAATGGTTCAAATGCATATGACACAAAACTCCTATCAGCACCATAATCAAATAACACATAAGCATAACAATTATTTACCAGGAACGTACCATTCACCACGTCCTGATTCGCTTGAGCTACTTGGTCATTGAGTTGAAAAGTCCTAGCTCGTGCAACCCTTTGATTATTGCCAACAAGCCTTGGGCATTGGTTTCTAAGATGATTAGGGTCGCCACATTCGTAGCAAACCCTTCCATTGACTTGTGCAAGATTGGTAGGTGCAAATTGTTGATTTAATGGTTGAACTTTTTGACCTTGCTGGCCATGTGTCCCATTTCGACAGTAGTTTGCAAAGTGGCCATACATTCCATAGTTTGTGCAAATTCTGTAAGGTCGAGTAGTGGGGGTGATGATATCTGCAAGTGTTGCAGAGTGGACTTGCCCCCACATATGGTTTGGTATTTGGCTTTGGGGCTTGTTGAATTTGGGGCACATTCGGGGTCACCACAGCTAAATTTTGACTCTTTCGCTTGCGGTTGTTGAACTTTGAAGTGTTTGAGGTTCAAGCTTTGACTTCCTTTGTGGGTTCATTAGAGGTTGACTTGGATTCAACCTTCTTGGCAACCTTCCTTTTCAAAGTACCAGCCTTAACATGATTATCAGTTAAGGTTACAGCAAGTCTGATTGCATCTTCAAGAGTGGTAGGTTTGCTACCAAAAGCAGTATCTTGAATTTGCATAGGAAGGCTCCTAATATATATCTCAATGGCCCGAGACAGGGAAGTGACTAAGTGAGGCACAAGTAGGCTGAGTTCATGAAAATGGGTGGTATAGACCCCACTCTCTTGCTTGAGCTCCCAGAATTCAGCTTCAAGCTTCCTCATTTCGTTGCGAGGACAAACTTCATCAGTTATGAGTTGTTTGACCTCCAACCAGGTCAAAGCAAGTGCAGCATCCGAACCCCTGGTTTGCTTTTCACCGTTCCACCAAGTGAGTGCCCTTTTTGAAAGACATTGGTGGCATACTGTCACACCCCGAGTCGGCGGGAACAGATCGGCTTCCCTATCGGGCGGAAGGTTCTCGGGTCGCGATATCGTAAGTGATAATCGTGATTATCAGATTGTTTACATAGCATCAACATTGAGAATAGCTAAAGCACAATATAACATAATACTAGAGTTTACAAAGTTAAGTTACAATTGTCAACAAAATATGTGTTTCTCAAAAACTACTAGGTCCTCTATCTGGCATCCTAGCATGCAATCCTGTGCCTTAGCTTAATCATGTGCATCACCTGAGAAAGCATGTGAGAAAATAAGGTCAACACAATGGTTGGTGAGTTCATATAGTTTTAGTATTTGAAAAATAGCTTTTTCTAACCTCTTTGGTAAAACCTTAACCTCATTAACTTCACCTGTAATATCCAATCTGGTATGCTTATATATAGGGCATACGAAAGGGTCGAGCCTACAACCCGCCCAGACGTCATCCTACCACATACTAAACCACATATGACATTGTTGTTAATGATAATTAAGCATTTTACCTATCACTATTGTTCCTCATAGTTTCATGCGCCCTGTTTAAGAGTTTAAGACATTCACCCAATAGTATTCCCAAATCCCTTCGGTAACAACCTTAACCTCATTAACATCACATGTATCATCCAACTCGGTATGCTTATATATAGGGCATACGAAAGGGTCGAGCCTACAACCCACCCAGACGCCATCCCACCACATACTAAGTCACATAGGACATTGAGGCTAATGATAATTAAGCTTCTTACCTACCATCCAAACCAACCGTAGCTCTAAGTGTTCTGATTAAGCCTTCATCTAGTTTTACATCCTAAAATTAGCCTTTGTAACCCTCTAGGTAACAACCTTAACCTTGTTAACATCACATGTAATATCCAGATCGGTATGCTTATATATAGGGCATACGAAAGGGTCGAGCCTACAACCCACCCAGACGCCATCCCACCACATACTAATCCACATATGACATTGTTGTTAATGATAGTTAAGCGTCTTACCTACCATTCAATCAAATCTTCATCATAGCTTTAGTATACTGTTTATGAATTTACAAGTTTATAGCATTCGTGTAGATTAGCTTCAACGTTTGTAGTATGAGAATAATAGTTTCACAATCCATAGTTTAGCTTCCACCAATCTCATGCATGGGTACAAGCTTTGCTCTAGCAATGTTTAGCAATTACGTAGCCCACGAACAGATACAAGCTTTGCTCTAGCAATGTTTAGCCATTACGTATCTCATGAATTGGTTTTAGCTTAGCATCTGAAGAGTTAGCATTTACGTATCTCATATATGCAGATACAAGCCTTGCTCTAGCAATGTTTGGCATTTACGTATCTCATATATAGACACAAGCTGTGCACACACACATAGATTAGCATACTTATCTCCTATATGCAGATACAAGCCTTGCTCTAACAATGTTTGGCAATTACGTATCTCATATATAGATAAGAGCTTAGCATTCGCATAGTTTAGCTTTCACGTATCTCATTCATGGGTACAAGCTTTGCTCTAGCAATGTTTAGCAATTACGTAGTCCATGAATCGATACAAGTTGTGCACACACACACAGTTTAGCATACACATATCTCCTATATACAGATACAAGCCTTGCTCTAGCAATGTTTGGCATTTACGTATCTCATATGTAGATAAGAGCTTAGCATTAGCATACAATCATAGCTTTGAGCACTTAGCTTATAGTATTAGCATATAGTTTAAGCATAGAGTTTATAGCATGAGGATCGAGCATATAGTTTAAGCATAAAGTTTATAGCATAAGCATCTAACATGTAGTTTAAGCATGAAGTTTATAGCATAATCATCTAGCATGTAGTTTGAGCATAGAGTTTATAGCATGAGCATTAAGCATATAGTTTGAGTATAGAGTTTCAAGTATAACCATTAAGCATATAGTTTGAGTATAGAGTTTCAGCTTCCAAAATTAAGAGTTTCAAACTTAAGCATTAGAGTAAGCATCATGTATAAGTCTAAAAGCATTTAATAACATTTAAATGATATTTAAAACGTATAACATGCTTCTTAGTCCCGAGTTAAAACAAATAGTTTGAAAAGGGACAAATGAACTCACCTTGTGTTTGAAGTGGTTGACTTATCTTAAGCTAGAATGCACACGCTCGTTGTAGTATTCGTTGTTGTGTTCAAGATCCTGTATTGATTTTCACGTGGTTTGTAACTTAAGTATAATTCATAGTGCTTTGTATACATGTATATGTTAGCCTTAAAATTGGCTAACACTCGTGAGTCTCGGTCTTTATTCGGCCCAAATTTGCGTGTAAGAGATATTACTAGCATTCATTCACTTAAGTAAGGTTAACATTTCTCTCCTCGCGATGCTTTCCATGTGAACCTATTATAGTGTGTAGTCTTGAAATCCATTTTAGTTAATAAGACATTCACTTGGATTTAAAGTTAATAAACTTTATGCTTTTATCCCATTTACCACCTTGGTAGTAAAATGGCCACCTTTACATAAAATCCTTGTATGTAATTTTGTTTATAGTTTTAGTGTATTAGATTGTTTCCTAACCATGTGGGCCGAATTGTCATTTGGGCTGGGCCGAATATGAGATGGGCTACACCCAAAGAAGTTTGGGCCAATCAATTGGGCCGGGATAGTTTTAATGAGTCGTGTAACTATATCGGGCCGATCCAATACATTCTTAGGCCACTTGAACCATAATGGGCCGAAACTTGATAATGTTGGGCCAGCTAAATCGTATGGGCCGAAGGGTTCGCTGGGCCGAGTGAGATGTATGGGCTGCACAAATGTATTGGGCCAAGCATACGGTTTTAAACCAGTTGGAGGCACCATTTCCCATTTCCAGCGAACCTATTGGTTCATGTACACTAGGTTCGGCCCTTGGATTTGGTTTTGTAGAAGAAGGTTAGCATGGGAGAGGAACAAGGGTTTGCCACACAAGGGTTCGACTGAAATGGTTCGTTTATGGCACAAGCAGGTTCGGCCATTGGCTGTATTAACAAGTTCGTAGGGTTTCCTTGGAAAGGTTCGGCTATGACATGCTGAGAGGTTCGCCCATTAAGGTTCAGCCAGCCTTGGGGTTCGCAGCTCCTGCATGGATTCGGCAAGGTTTGGGGATGGTTCGGTGCTATCGGATGGGTTCGGCTGGTCTCAAAGGTTCGGCCCTGGTGTTGAGGTTCGCTCCGACAAGGTGATAGGTTCGTAGGTGTGCAGGTTCGCCCCATTTAAGGTTCGGCTAGCTGGGTTAGGAGCATAGGTTCGCCATGCACAGTGTTAGGTTTGTGACCATAGGAGGTTCGGCTAAGGGGCTAAGGTTCGTGGGTAATGGTTGGCGAACCAAGGTAAGGTTCGCCTGATGCACGTCGGGTTCGCCTCTGGTGGTTTTGTCCAAACCATCCAGGTTCGCTCATCCAGGTTCGTGGCTTGCTTTGGTTCGTGGCTCCCTCCTGCCTTGGTCACCACCAAAGGTTCGACCACCTGAAGCAAAGGTTCGACCATACCTAAGCCGCGAACCACTACCCTGTTCATCATCCCCATTGATTTCCTGCAACATATAGGCTCAACCATGGCTTCCCCACTTTCCCTCTGATTTGTCCCAAGCCGAATGGTGTTCGAATGGTGTCCTAAGATCGAGTTGGTCTCGGTTTTAAGGTGGGTGAACAAGGTGGTCGCCCAAGATAGAGAAAACCCTAACTTTAGTGAGTTTTATGGTCTCATACCTCGATTTACAGCGGTTATCTCTTCCGATCAGTTGTACTTTTAGGTAGAGAGTGTTGAGATCTTCGTTTAGGCTCCAAGAACACGCGATTTCACCACCAAATGAGCTTGATCTTGATGTTTGAAGTTGAAATCCTTAGAGAAAGAGAAATTCGGGAAAGAGAGTGTAGAGAGAGAGATAAATAATAGAAAATGAGGTGAAAGCCTCATTTGAAGCTTTAAATACCCCGAGTGTATTTGGGTTCGTTTCGGTTGCTCGGTTTTCGTCTCCGTTGCGTTTCCGGATCGTAACACGTATATTTTGTATAATTAAATAGAGGAGTTGTTTTGTTAAATTTTTGATGAGTTTCAAAATTGTAAAACGTAAAATATTATATTTTACTTATTTTTACGGTGTCGTTCGGGCTCAGACTGTTTAACCTCGTTATTTCGTTATTTAACGTAAATTTTGCGTATTTTAACAAAAATAGTTTAACTTAAATCTTTTTAAGTGGGATTTACTAATAGTTATTATTTTTATTTTATTTTTATTATTTTAACATTCGTAATCGTTTATTTTTTTTGTCGTTTCGTCAGAAAATGTCGCTTACGCGCGTTTTCGTACAGAGCGCTAACTGTATGAACACGATCGTACGTTTCACTTTCTGATTTTGTTGTCTACTCTTCAGTCATCATTTCAGATCGTTAAACTTTCATACTTATTCGTACAGATCGTCACCTATACGAATAATTCGTCGGTTTAGCATTATGTAATAACAACTGTTATGGTTTTGTTCTGTTTATCCTCGCATACGTTTATACATGATAGTATCAAATCAAGCATGTGTGTACTTGTTCAGTGTTGTCTGTTGTGTCTCTGACTGTTTAAACCATAAGATTTGAATCAGATTTCAGAACAATTGCATAATAGTTTAATGTCAATCATCAAGTGTCAATAGCATATACTAGTTTCACGTAGTGTGTACTTGAGTTACTGTGCAATCTACTGTGCAAATTACTGTTCCGGTAACGATTCCGGCACAGATGTTACACATACCGAACCTTAAGGTTCCCAGCATAGTCGGAATGAATAAATGTGTTCTATATACTTTCAAACCATTGGAGCAGTCCAGTTGCTCCTTCAGTACCAATGAACTTTGCAGGGGTTACATGAGTTGAAGTGTTTAAATGTGCAAGTTGGATTTGCACCCCCCCCCCCACCATTCCCATTGTTGTGGATTTGGTTCGCATTCGCAGCTTGATTGAGTTGGGTCACCAAGGTAGGTAACACAACAACCACTTATTAAGAAATGATCTGAGCTAACTCTTGAATAGTGGGATTAGTGTTGTTAGTGTTGGTGTTATTTGTGTTGGTGTTGTTGGTATTGGTATTGGCGTTGGCGTTGTCGGTATTGCTGTGAAGACAACAAGGCATGATTCTACAAGAGTTCAATTGAAAAGAGTTAGAATTTATATAATTTAAAGAGTTCAAATAAGATTTAGAGAGTTCAAATGAAAGTTCAATCACAAAGCAACATTTGGATTGTAATCCTAAAGGAATACTTTTTGACAGATTAAAGTGTTTAAGTTCAATTTAACTTTCGAAAAGACATACTTTAGCCTATAGGTTCATACTCACTCCAAGGGTTCCCAGGAAAACATAATGGGTCCATCGGTTGATTTGGATTTATACGAAATGCTTTCCTAGACAGAACTCCCCAAAGTACAGGTATTCCCCCTTCCAGATTGTATGTGTTTCCTAATCATTAAAATGAACCTAAAGACTATTGACGGAATTCAAGATTGGACTTAGAAGTCTAAGATCATTCCTCGTGATGACGATCCTCGTTCAAGTTGTAAGTAAGGGGTCAAGAAGTTTTGAACCTTAAAATCTAGTGTGTGCATACTAAGGCATCCTAAACTAGGTTCAAACAATTGACCTACCAAATAACTAGTCAAATTGTACAAGTAGTCATATAAGAAAGTATGACCTATCATGACAACTAAGAGTTCAAATTACAATTCATGGCCTAGCATGACAACTATAGAGTCCAAATAAGAGTTCATAGCCTAAGAGTTCAACTAAGGCATCCTATGGTTATAGTCAAGGTCATCTATTTCAAATAACCTAATTCTCTATAACACAGGTTCTGATATCAATCTGTAACACTCCGACCGATGGCGGAAACATCGGGGTGACACGAAGTGTAGATTGTTCATAGCATAGGGTATACATTTGTAAATAATCATTCAATGCAATATTAATTCAAACATTCATTACATAGTCAAATAAATTCAAACCTAACTATTACATCATTTCAAATTCAAATTCAAATACATAATTCAAAAATATAAACTATGTCCAAGCTCATACGAATGCTAGTTTCCATTTCCACCTGAAACATGTTAAAAATCAAGTGTCAACTACAAAGAGTTGGTGAGTTTCATAGGTTTGAACACTCTCACCAAAAGGTTTAATAAAATGTTATAGATAATGTCTTATGTGAACTCTAAGCATAATGAACATAGTCAAAATGAACTAGCAAGTAAAGCATATCAACTAATGTTAATAAATGATGTTTGACTTGTGTTTAGCACTACTAAGATGCTTAAATAGCAAAATATCACCACGGGCTTTCCCAAAAGGGTAAATCAAACATTGGTAGAATGGTCAATCCAATAGATGTATCATAGTCACTAAAATGGGTGTGACCAATGCCTATGCTTAGCTAAAGTTCACTAACTATAAGGCCATTAGTTAAGTTCACATGTAAATGAAATAAGTAAGTTGCATGTTTCACCTCTAAATCAAAAATAGTAAAAGAGGGGCTATGAAGACTCACCTTAATATGTGAGGTAGTCTTTGCAATAGTTGTTCAAGGTATGGTTCAAATAATGTTCAACACAAAATCAATGTTCATCTAAATAGTTCAATAGACATATGTTAACATAAGTATGTCTTTCTATGGATTTATCGTTCGAAATGGATCACCGATTCGATTTATTTTAAATAAATAATTTTGCACTTTATTATGATTTATTTAAATGAAAGGAGAAATAATGTTTATAATATTTAAATTTATTATGTTTCATAAATCATAACTTAGAAGTTTTGAAATTTAAACTTATTTTATAATAGAAAGAATCGTTAATAGTCTTAAATCTTTAAATAATGTTAACTAACATTTACGAGTATTTTTTTAAATCATCTTCATCATGTAATAATAAGTTGTAAAAAGTTTAAATAGAATTTATAGAATGTTTTTTATATTTCAACATAGATTATTTAAAAGTTTATTATGAAAAACATTTGTAAATATCTAGATTTTACAAAATGTATACTATTGTATATAAAACTATTAAATAAACCTTTAAGCATTTAATCTCATAAATTTATAATTATTTACTTCAAAATTTGATGATTAGAATTTTATAAATCACATTTTAATATTACAAATAATTATTTAAATGAAAGAATATTAAAAATAAAGTCTCCTTTTATTTTACAAGTTTAATAACTTTAATTAAACCTTTTGTCAAAAATAATCATAATTAATATATATACTTTATTAAATAAATTCATTTAGAATAACCAATTGAATCAATTATCAATCAAGTAAAGGTCTACCTAAATTAATCAAATAATAAGGAAGTAAAACATATTAATCAAGTAGTAAAACACAAAATCATAAGAGTTTCAGTAAGTGAGCAGAATACCTTCACGTCTTTTACTCAAATAAAAGCAACTACGAATAGAAACAGAATGCCAGAAATGAGAAATCACAAGCATCACAGCCGCAGCAACATCACAGGCGGCAGCCGGCAGCTGCAACAACCTCACAACCGCATCCGAAATCACACGCTGAAATCACCGGCGTGAACAACCGAGCACTCGAGCAGGGCAAACGACTAGCACTTTGCAGCTTGATGACATGAACAGGTTGCAGGCGATGGCCAATGGATCGTGAGATGAAGTGAAAATGGCTTGACGGGTATTAATGGCTTCCAATCTTCCATAGTGCTTCAATTCCAACAACAGTGAAATCAAAGAGACGAGTGACTGTTCGTTTTTGGTGATGGGGACGATGCCCTAAATCCCATAATTTCTCTTGAACGATAATATGATTTTCTGGTGGATTCCTAATTTCCCAATCCCCACCCCGCTGCCCCTATTTTTTTTTTAACACTCCAAAGCTGGAAAGCCCATCAACAAAGTTACCCATGACCTATTGAATGGCTACACAGTCCAGTAACATATTATATATAAGCCCAATTGTTATTTTTGTGGGGCCCTGTAATTTTTGGGGCCCTAGGCGGAGGCCTAATCTTTAAAGCTTATTGGGCCGGCCTGTAAATACATAGTTTACATAAAATGCATTCATTTGGTAATGTTATTGGCTTACCTAATAATTCTGAGGCCGCAAGTCTAACATAAAGATCTTGCCAGTTTTATAGTGATGTTTGATTTTCATAGGCGGTACACGAGCAATTGTTCTTGCAAGCTACCTAACATTTTTGTAGGCTCATGTTGCCACTAAAGACTGCATTGTGTCAGGCAATTTCATGCTTGAAAACCTTAGAAATCCGCCTTTAGGTCCGCAATCCAAGCCTATGCTTCACCTACAAACACTTGTATGATTATGATCTGGACTTGTTGAGGGTTTTTCTCGTTCAAATCCTTTCAAGCACCCACAATAAGGAGAAGTGGTAGTGTTACAGCTTCCATAGAGGCCACATATTTTGTAGTTGTCGTGATAATCTACTGATAAGCTGATGGAAAATTTTGCATCTCAAGTTTTCCGCCTGGGGTTGGTATATTGATTTCAATGAGAATGTGGTAGTATTGACATTAGCAACACCATCCAAATACATCTAATTCTCATTCGAAACCATATAACTGGTATATGCTGTATAAACATCATTAGGAGTAATGAAGTTCTAGCCAGAAAATGTTATGCCATTTCATGGTTGGATCCTAGTCTCAATAACAGAGCTTCTCCTAATGTATAACTGTTGATATTTACCCTTAACCATTAGAAATCTTACTATATCCTAGTTTCATTAACTTTTTTCTATATATATATTACTAAGTTAGTTTTTTTTAAAAGAGTCAAGTTTTTTTCCTAACCTCAGGTCTCATAATATTTTTTGATTCTTATGGCATGCTTTGTTGACAATTTCTTTGGGCATTAATCGTAAGATCGATGCGAAATTCAACTAATTCTAAATCACTTGTTTTTGTGGTTTGAATCTTGCGACCGTGCTTTTTCCTTGAATGGATCAAAATACTCAAGCTTTTCGTGTGGAAAAATCCCAGAAAACTAGTGTACCGGCCACTAGGTGGGTTATTTGGAGAATCAGAATAAATGAAGAGCACAAGAAAACTGATCATTAGGGGTGAGAAAGAAACCGTTAACAGAATCCAAACCTAAATATTCGATAAAACCAAACCAAAATAACCGAAATAACTGATTGAAACTAGTAACCGGCCATTTCGGTCTTGTTTTCAGAAACCAAAATATAGTACAAACACACATATGTTTAATTGATATGCATATATGGATATAGTACATGCTGATTTAATGCTAATACATTAATTCTTTATCTAACTAATTTTGGTCTATAAATATGACCTGAAAATGATGAAAATAATTCTTCTCATTATCTACCATCTACTTGACTAAATGTCAATTCATTAACTGATGATGGTAGTAAAGAAAGATTTGAGGCAGAGTTGATTTCACTTTCTTGAATATAGAAAGCAGGCTTTTTCGGAGAAGGAAGTGAGCCTTCACCACCCAACATCCCAACCACATTCGGGGTGCTAGGTCTGTCTTCTACTCGTTGTTGCACACACAATAGGCCAACATGTATTGATCTTGACACTTCACAAGCAGAATAGGATACGTGTAAACACTCATCAATTAGATCGAGAGACTTGCCTTTTTTGAAAAGTCTCCATGCCTATATGAATTCAAATTGAATACAAATCACAAATGGGTGTTTTAGAGCTTCACTTACTCATACTTCCTCACAAACACACACATATTGGGTCATTATCATATACACACATATATAGAGGGAGGTTCAATTAAGAATCTTTAAGTAAATAGAAACCAAAGCAACCAATCTTGAATCCCTTGGCTCATATTTAAATGGATGATCATGATATCTCTATTATGAGTTTTCTAAAATACGAATAACAACCATCAGTCTCACTGTTTGGACCAGATTCAAAAACCAGAAAATATCAAAAATATGTAAAAAACCAAAAAAAATATCAAAGAATAAAAACATTTAAAAAACATAATTAATGTACAAACAAACATAAACATGCTAAAAAAATATAGGATTTAGTTTTAATTGTTTTATCTTTTGAGTTTGGACCGGTTAACTTACCAATTCTCGGTCCGGTTTTAACAACATTGTGCATACGTATATATAATATATTCTATATGAATTATGTGTGCATAGTATATTTTCATCAATGGATGAACATATCCATTAGACTTACATGTCCAAGAAGGTTGTCTTCATGGTCTTCATGAACAAAACCTCTATTTTTCTTTCCACTTACAATTTCTAGTACTAAAACACCAAAGCTGAAAATATCTGACTTTAACGAGAAAAGACCATTCACTGCATACTCTGGAGATATGTAGCCCCTGAATCCATACACACAAGACATATATACATTAAAATTTTATTAAGCAATAAGAATCAAGTTCAGGGATTCTTACAAAGTTCCCACAACTCTCTTTGTATTTGCTTCACTCTCGTTTTCTTTAAACATTCTGGCCAAACCAAAGTCTGCTATCTTTGGAAACATTTGATGATCAAGTAAAATGTTCCCTGCTTTTAAGTCTCTATGTACAACTTTTAGCCGAGAATCTTGATGAAGATAAAGAACACCTCGAGCAATCCCTTGAATTATTTGGAATCGTTGTGGCCAATCAAGTAACGACTTCCTTGATTCATCTGCTCAATATGAAACAACTTCATTTATATGCATTGTTTTGCTTTATATTTTTAATAAATAAATGTATTGTAAGGAAACCCAACTAAATAAAAAATAATCAAGGCTTTTGTTAGGCATGTATTCATAAATTAACATTTTCTCATCGCCTTGAATGCAATATCCTATTAGCTTCACAAGATTCCGATGCTGGAGTTTAGCAATGCATATAACTTCATTCTTGAACTCATCAAGCCCCTGTCGAGAGGACTTTGATAGCCGCTTCACTGCAATCTCTTGTCCTTCTTCAAGCACACCCTGGTGAATCAAGCCTACCATTATTAATAGTATATAAACATTTATTGAATGTACAATACGACATACAACTATAAATATCTTAATACATTCATGCATAATGTAAATTCAAAGCTGTTTAATATGTAATCACGCGGATACGAATATCTAATTCATATTATTTACCTTGTAAACTGGTCCAAACCCACCTTCTCCTAGCTTGTTATCGATCGAAAAGTCATTGGTAGCCCTAGAAATTTTAGATAAGCTAAACAATGGAACCTCTGCACTTCTCATCTGGTTGGTGCTGCTACCTTTGTAAACTTTAACACAAAAATATGACAATGAGACAAAGGTGTTATTTTGATCATAGGATATTAACTTGTATGTACAGCACACAATACAAATAGAAATTCAGATCATTATCACTTGCCTTCTATCTCTGCATCTGATCTCTTCTTCCATTTTCTCTTAGTATAGAATGCCAATATTAGGCCCAACAAAGTTAACACAGCTGCTGTCGACAAAGTGACTACCATAACTGCTCGTTTCTTCCTGCGGAAGCTTGAATGTAGGCCTAGAATAGTTTACAATGTTCAAAGAAACAACATATCATCAAGTTACAACAATAAACAAGCATATCTTGGCTACATATTTGCTTACAAACTGCATTTATTTCAGTTTGTAGATCATATGTATCTAACAAAAAAGAAATAGACCAAACGTTAAGCTGTAAAACATGAAATGCGTCAATTTTCTAATTTAATTGGCTTACCTGATAGTTCTGAGGCTGCAAGTCTGACATAAAGATCTTGGCTGCTTTGTGGGAAGACTCGGACATCAATCAAATCGCCAAACCATAGCAAGCACCCAACTCCACCTGGTGTGATGATTGGATTTGCATACGCGGTGCATGAGCAATTGTTCTTGCAGGCTACCTCACAGTCTTGTAGGCTCATGTTTTCACTAAAAACAGCATTCTCTGTGTCTGGCAATTTAATACTTGAAAACTTTTGAAATCCCTCTCCAGGGCCACAATCCAAGGCTATTTTTCGTCTACACACACTTGTATCCTTATCAGGGCTTGTTTCATCCAAGTTTTTAAGTTCAAATCCTTCCAAGCACCCACAATTAGGAGAGGTTAAAGTAGTACAGCTCCCATACGGGCCACACACTCCATAGTTGTCGCAATAATCAACTGGTGTGGTGAAAACTGGCAACCATTCTGGGTTTGGAAATTTTAGATACGAGCTCTCGATTTTACCATCAGGAGTTAATTTCGATCTGAATGTGGTGGTATTACTTTTAGATATATAAGTGACATAACTTTCATTCTGATTCACAATCAGGTCAGAAACAACCTCCAAATTAGCATCAGGAGCATACCTAGCCTGGATAGAATATGTTATGCCATTATATGGCCCGATCCTTGTTTCAATAAAAGAGCTTCTCATTATAAATGCTTGAGGATATTTACCCTTAGCCATTAGAAACTTTAATGTATACTCACCTGGGGAAGGATCATCTGCACTCCTCCATGATGTTGGATATGTTTCTCTTCCAGTTATGAAGTTCTTGCCCATCTTCACTCCTGGTAGGTAGGTATCTCCAGGGTAATCAAAACTTTGCCAAATCAAATTTTCATTTCCATTCTTGATTACCAGATTGCCTGTATCCAACAGTTGTGCTACAAGATTGATATTTGCACCTGATGCCAAGCAGTTGGATGACCAAATGACTTTGCCACTACCATCAACAAGAGTTAAGTTCCCTTGGTTGTCCAGTTTGACAGCACCAAAGTTATCTGTAACTGGAGTTTCCCGGTTTGCAACCCATACAACTGTTTGGGGCGATGTGTTCTTAAACCATATCCCCAGGTATCGGCTTTTGGAGTTGCCCGGACTAAAGAAACCCAGCTCAAAATTTTCTTTTCTTGAAACAATGGTGTCACCATCTGAGATGTTTTGATGCACAGATATGGTGTCCGATGATTTACAAGTTATTAGCATTAGAAAGAAGAAGGTGATACAAGGGAGAAACTTCATGGCTTGATTCATTATCCATAAACGGATTCTTTCATATAAGAGAGCAAATTGCTGGCACTTATACTGTTATACAGAGTAAGATAAAGTCAAGGTCATTGAAGGCTAGAGTTGTTTTCAGTCGTTCTACATAGTTTTATATGTAATTTTAAAAATGTATATTATATACACACATCAATATCAATAATTTAATATAATAACTCAAACAATTTTAAAAATAAACTTAAATATACTAAATCAAGTACTTCAAAATTCAAACTTATACACCAAGTTCAAAGTTTAGAAATGGATTTCGATGTTAAGTGGCTGGATTCGATGTTTTAGAGACATATTAAGAATTTTTGGTTGATAAATATCTAAATAATCATGAAATTTGTCTATTTTTACCTGAAAAAAGTCAAAAAAAGTCAAAAAAAATAATAATAAAAATCCGAGTAGGCCGCCTAGGGCAAAATCGACAAGGTTAGAGGGCGCCTAGTGCCTAGGCTGATTTTTACAACACTGGATACTACCTATGCTGAACAAAGAGCAAACACCAATAAAATATGCATATATCACAATGGATTGAAATTTGACAAACAAACGAATGTACCCAGTGAAATTGTGGGGTTTTTATGAAGGCAAAAAAAGATCAAACCTTCTATTATGAGGGTAGAGAGACTGCTCCAGTATCGTCAAATCTTGAAAAAAATAAATTGACATACTAACGTTATATAAAGTAGCTAAATAAATGCATTAGCCAACCTAACCTAAAGTAGCAAAATTGGCAGGTTTTTATAATAAAAATGAAATCAAAAAAATATTAAAACTTGGAGCCACATATCTGACTCTAACATGTAACCTTTAAATTAGATACATAATTGTAATTTGCTTAATTTGATTTAGTAAACGATGTTAGCCAATAGCCATTAAACCTAAAGTGACTGACAGATATGATACTGGGCCAACATATATTTGACTATTCAACCAATTTAAATCACATATTTTGTGATTAGTAAAATCACAAGGTAATATTAAAGCTTCACGCAAATGTCTATAAATGGCCTACAAGAAAGACTTGTTCTTCCAACGTTCACACGAACCAAAACAACCCACGACTCAACTATTTTGACCTAGACTTTATGAAGACTACAAACATTTACAAAACCAAAAACCAACTCTAAATAAATGGGCTGAAGCCCATTATTCATAAACCCAATGGACCAAATGAACCAACAAACCTTCCCTTGTACTCTTTTAGTTTTCGAACGCTTTCTCATCTTTTAGTTTTCGAACGCTTTCTAATCTTTTCGAACAAAACAGGCACACACAGCTACAGTTACGTACTCAGCTTCCGTACGTTGACAATGTCTTGCTTCTTTAAGCTTCAACATATAGCTGCATTGCTCAAAATACATGTAGACCTGGACGTACGCTTTCTATACTCAACAACTCTTGTGTAATCGTTGTCAGTATATACCTGAAGTTTTATAGCAATGTTCCTCTCATATAACAACCCAAATTTGTAAGTTTCCTTCACATACTTGAGAGTACATTTGGCTACTTGCATATGTACGACTTCTAGTGGGTTAGAGATAAACTGTGAAACAAAGCATACTACATACATCAGATCTCGTGTGTCTCAACATCTGAGATGAGAAAGGATTGCATCAAATAAAAACAAGCTTTTATTAAAAATCCAAAAATATTTATTTTTGTAACAGTGAAAAAAAATTATAGCAAAAAAAATCGCAAATCTATATATGATACCTAATAAACCAATACTCCCTCCGTCCCTCTTTAAGTGTGACGGTTTGAAAAACACGAAGTTTTAGGTTGATTGAATGATTGTTGATGCATATTTGTAACAACCTGTTTTTAATAATGAATGTATTGTGAATAATCGTTAATTGAACGATTATGGTTGTTGTGATTTGAAAATATGTGAGATTACGTCATCTATGGCAAGAGCACATTTGGTCGTGCTTAAAATCCATGATGATTTAGCAATTTTAATCATTACAAGTTGATAGTATGTGAAAAATGATGAACGTGGGCGAAAACCGTGCGCAAAACGGAGTTCGTATGCTCCCGGAATCGCGAAACGAAGATTAACTCAAGATTGGAAGAAACCCCCGTGGGGCGCTACGCCCCGGGCCATGCACCCAGTTGGGGCGATGCGCCCGGGACCCTATGTCGGCAAAAATCCCTTAAAGTGATCAGAACGCATGGGAAGTCTGATATTTTCTTTCTTCTCGCCTATTTCTTGCTCCAGACGAAAGTTTTGCACCTTTAATCCATAAAATCAACCTTTAAACCTTCAAAAATCATATTTGAAGCCATCAGAAGCTATAGATCACATCCAGGAACGTTGTTACAAGCCCTGATCGTTGTTTTAACCGTAGAAATCCGTCAGATCAGGTAATGGTTTGTTTTATCCTACTAGTTTAATATTGTGTGGATTAAACTTAGTTTTGATTGTAATACTATGATTATGGGTATTGATTATTGCTTAGTTGATAACTAGGGATTGTTAGAAACGAAGAACTTGTTGTTTTGATGGTGAAATCTTCGTTTTGAAGCCGGGATAATGTCCGGTTATTATGAAACCCATATCATGATGTGATAACTAGTAGAATGAGTTGAATATGATTTTAAATAAATTATGGATTATAATCCACAGATTAAATGATGATTTTGATGAATTGTTGTTACCATTATTAATAGTTATGATCTTAAAATAAAAATTGAATAATAAAAATAGTTAAAGATCGTAACTAATATAATGAACATCAATTATTCGATGAAATGCCAAGGAAGGCATGGGATATGATTAATTGACTAAAACTTACTAAATATAGTAAGATAGAGTCAATTATGTGATAAATTGACTTTGAGGAAGTCAAATCAGTCAAGTGCGTTAAACTTGATTGTATGTGCTATATGTATTGAAACTAGTTGTATATATGTGAATACAACTAGGTATTGGTGGTGAAAGTCAAAGGACAATTCACAGAAGTGGAAAAAAGGTTGTAGGAAGTGAACAACCGTATGAACCAGGTAAGTTACCCAATTTACTGTAACATTACATATAAGTAGTAGAAAGAGTCTACTTGATTGTGATGTATATATATTGGTTGATTTGAATGAATGTGCATAAATAGATTGGAACTAATTGAGTTAATAGACTCTAATGTATATATGTTAAGTTCCAATGTGTTTATGTCACGATTGAATTGATTATGCAACATAGATTGCATAAGAATAGCCGGATGAGCCGATGCTTGAGTATGATTCCACATATGTGTGGATAGCTAGAGGTGCTAGCAAATGTCTTAGATGGAAGTACCGGTGGGTGAACATCTCAAGACTTAAATTAATAATGATATCACAAATGTGTGAATAGTCAGAGGTGCTGACAAATAGCTATGGTGGAAGTACAGGAATGTGAACACCATAGTGTAATTTTAATTAAACTATTGTGATTAATAGTTAATGATTGGTAATATGATATTATTACATTCCGAGAGTCAATTCGAATAGAAATGACTCAGTTTGAATTTTGATTGTGAAAAATGTATTTTTACATTTTGTTGTTATGACTCCACATTGGTGGATAGCCAGAGGTGCTAGCAATTGTCTAGATGAAAGTACCGGTGGGTGAACATCTTAGACTTGATATATTTGACTCCACATTGGTGGATAGCCAGATGTGCTGGCAATTGTCTAGATGGAAGTACCGGTGGGTGAACATCTTAGACTTGATATATTTGACTCCACATTGGTGGATAGCCAGAGGTGCTGGCAATTGTCTAGATGGAAGTACCGGTGGGTGAACATCTTAGACTTGATATATTTGACTCCACATTGGTGGATAGCCAGAGGTGCTGGCAATTGTCTAGATGGAAGTACCGGTGGGTGAACATCTTAGACTTGATATATTTGACTCCACATTGGTGGATAGCCAGAGGTGCTGGCAATTGTCTAGATGGAAGTACCGGTGGGTGAACATCTTAGACTTGATATATTTGATTCCACATTGGTGGATAGCCAGAGGTGCTGGCAATTGTCTAGATGGAAGTACCGGTGGGTGAACATCTTAGACTTGATATATTTGACTCCACATGGGTGGATAGCCAGAGGTGCTGGCAATTGTCTAGATGGAAGTACCGGTGGGTGAACATCTTAGACTTAATATATGTATGATATCACAAATGTGTGGATAACCGGTTAATCTGGAAACTAAATTGTTGAAACCACAGATGTGTGGGTAATTGGTTGAGCCAATAAATATATATATATTTTTATATTTGGTATTTTAAATTTAGCCAGAGGTGCTGGTGGTAGAGTTGAATTAGATAATATACTCATATTGTGAAAATGTCCCATTAAGGGAAATGAATGCACCATGTGTGTTGGGTGCTAGTTGATATTTGAATATGATATATTATTATCTAAACATGATAAACATCCATATGATATATATGTGGATGTGTTAAAGTGAGTTTTGGGAACTCTGGGAGGGGTTACTTACTTAGTTCATATGAACTAATTGTGACTTATATGTGATGTTAGAGGTCAAAGATAGATATGCATCGGGCGATCTGATCGGGCACGTTATGAAGCAGAACCAAACGTTATGTAAAGCCTGTGGTGGTATTAAACTTAAACACACAAGTTTTTATTAATCATAAATGTAAATGATTTGAAATTAAGTGTGTTTAAATCATGAAATGTAAATTTCACGCTTCCGAACCTAAATTTTTGATAAAGTTTAATCTGGGACCTAAAATGGGACACGTGTAATCGTGTAAAAAGTTTGGGTGTTACAGAGTTGGTATGAGAGCAATGGTTTGAGTGAATCAAGTGCGTCATGAACACTTGATCTCAAACTTTTCTGCTCTTGATATGAAAACATAACGTTTGATTCGAAGACCCGATCATGATGCCGAATGTATGAGGTTAGCATATCTATGTCCTGTATTATAATTGTAGATGTAATGTGAATCATTACATGTTAAATATGATTTGAGTGATTGTTTGAAACCGAAATCAATGTCTTGAGTATGAAATGAAGGAAGTAAGGAATTGGGCATATAATGTATGAACTAGTACGTCTGGCCAACTTACTAGTGCAAACATGATATGAACAAGCTCTTATGGGAATCATTTTATACTTAGGCTATTGAAATTAGGTAAGGTATTGTGCGTTTAATGTATCTATTACTTGTGAGTAATAGTGTTACCAATTCAAGAGAAATGAATTGGAAAATTAATGTGAAAAGACCTACATGAGTGTAGGCAATAACACTTGATGTGTTGGGGGAAATTAATCCATTTGAACATGGAAAATGTTTTGGTGTGTATACACGAATAAAAAAAATGTGAAATTTGACCCGTTTAGGGTAAAATGGGGAAAAAGGACACATCATTATGTTTATGTGTTCATACATGTTTAAGTTTGAGATGTAATGATTTAAACATGTTAATAATTTATATAATGTGCACATAATCTATATGCGGGATATATAGAGTTGTAAGTATACAATGTGTATACGTATGGTGAATGTTATGATATGATTTCATAACTAGTGATAGTGTTATTACATGTTGATAGTAATTGACACATTGAATTGGAAACTATTCGTAATAGTGTTAAAGCAAATTTAAGACCATAACGTATGGCATTTTGTGTGTATTAACATGTAAGACCACTGGTGGGTTGCATTGGATTTAACATGTAAGACCACTGGTGGGTGGCATTGGGTTTAACATGTAAGACCATTGGTGAATGGCATTGGATTTATCATATAAGACCACTTATAAGTGGCGTTGAATTGTTTGTAAGACTACTTGTGAGTGGCCTTGTGTTAGATGTGTAAAACCATCTTGGAATGACATTGAGTTGTCATGTAATTCCTCCTTAGTAAGGCATTGGGAAAAATCCACATGCGTGTGGATTGGTCAATATGTGAGTATATGTCGAACGATGTTGACTTTTAAAAAAAAAAAAGTCAAGGTTATGGTTAATGTGAATAGGTGAGTTACCTACTCATCAATATGCAACCATAAGACATATTAATGCTTATGTGTTATGTGATTATGTTGCTGTTACTACTTGTAATTGACTTGTAGTAATTGTGATAAATTGAATGGTAAATTGACCATATGTGTCATGAAATGTTGAAAATATGAAACCACATGGTGGTGGTATTTAACTACTTGACAAATGTCTTGTAGTATTAGATGAATCTTATGTGCTAAATGCTTGACTTGAAAGATGTTATTAAATGATAATTTATAGTTGACACTATAAATTGATGATAATCCACATTGTGTGGAAGTATATGAATATGAAACCACATGGGGTGGTATTCAGATTGTTGAAATTGATTAATGTAATGATAAATTGCATAGTTAATAAAAGTGTCGTTATATGTTTAGAATAACTGACACAGATAATGGGAGATGATTCACATCCATGTGAAACTGATGTAAGACCACTGGTGCGTGGCATTAATGTTTGTCATGTAAGTCCATAATGAAATGGCGTTGGTGTTTGTCATGTAAGTCCACATTTTGTAACATTGGGAGTAAATCATGTACATGTACATGATAGTAAGTCACCTGTTACCATTGAGTTGTTTAAACTTGTGATGATGAATCACAAGTGTTGTGAGCATGTGTGTAAAACTCAATTGGCGATCAATATAAATGTAAACACAAGTGAATGTGTTCAAATGATGTGTAAATTACCCATTTGATTGACTTGTAGTTGTAGGATTGGGTGAGTCCACACTACAAGTAATTGTGCATTTAGCATATATGTGATTTGTTGTTTTAATTGAAGTTGATGTAAATGATTATGGTTAGTGTGGTTATGGTAGTTGAATGATTTACAAGATGTGTGAACATTCAACCAGTGATAATGATTGAGTTGATTTACAAGAGTGTAAATAACCATCATAATATGGATGTTATGATCTACAAATATGTAGACATCTAATTTCAGGAGTCAAATTGTTTAAGTTTGACTTTTGGGAAATATGATGCACAACTGGAATTTGTGTGTGCACGTATGTGTTGTGTTAAATAATAATGGTCGAGCATGAATGGTAGATAAGAATGTTTATCTATGCAAATGCGAATGTTAAGTCGTTCGGTTGTGGTTATGTGTTAAATAAGTTATACATGATGTTTGACTTTAAAAAGTCAGAGTTATGCCTATTTGTAAAAGAAATAGGATATTTATTGTATGTAGAAATACACTTGGGTGTATGATTTGGCTTGGATAAGGAAAGTCAAACCAAATAATCAATTGTGGATTGATTATGTAAAATCATGTATAATGATTACGTTCATTTATATATGTTAGAGAAGTAGTGTCTAGGCATGGTGTGCCAGTGGCTATTATTTCTAATCGAGACACTTGATTTACTTCTCATTTCTGGAGAAACTTCCAGGAAGAATTAGGATTGTTGATAAGCACGGCGTATCATCCTCAGATTGATGGTCAAAGTGAAAGGACCATTCAAACGTTGGAGGATTTGTTACGAGCGTGTATAATTAATTTTGGGGGTAGTTGGGATAATTATTTACCTTTAGCTGAGTTCTCATACGATAACAGTTATCATTCCAGCATTGGAATGCCTCCATATGAAATGTTGTATGGGAGGAAATGTCGTACTCCTGTGTTGAGAAGAAGTTGGGCAATGAGAACTGCCAAATAAAAAGGTAGTTAAAGTAACGAATGAACGAATAGATTAGATTCTAGTTCATTTGAAGGCGGCACAAGACCATCAGAATTCCTATGTTGATAAGCATAGGATGATTATTGAGTTCCAAATGGAAGATTTTGTATTGTCAAAGGTCTTTCTTGGAAAGGTGTTTATGTTTTAGAAAGCAAGGGAAACTTAAGCCGCGTATTATTGGACAATTCAATATTATAGCTCGAATTGGCGATGTTGCTTATCGTCTTGAGCTACCGAAGGAATTGAATGGCATACATGACACTTTTCATGTGTCATATCTGAGAAAATGTTTGGCGGATGAATCGGCTTATGTGCCACTAGAAGACTTGGAAATTGATGACAAGTTGAACTATGTGGAAAAGCCGGTAGCTATATTAGACCGAAAGGTCAAACATTTGAGAAATAAGTCCTTGAATCAGGTAAAGGTTCAAGGGAAGGGAATCTGATGCCACGTGGGAGTCAGAAGATAACAGGAAGGAAATTTTATCATTTCTTTTAAGGTACAAGCGGTTTCGGGGACGAAACCTTTATAAGGAGGAGAGATTTGTAACAACCTGTTTTTAATAATGAATGTATTGTGAATAATCGTTAATTGAACGATTATGGTTGTTGTGATTTGAAAATATGTGAGATTACGTCATCTATGGCAAGAGCACATTTGGTCGTGCTTAAAATCCACGATGATTTAGCAATTTTAATCATTACAAGTTGATAGTATGTGAAAAATGATGAACGTGGGCGAAAACCGTGCGCAAAACGGAGTTCGTATGCTCCCGGAATCGCGAAACGAAGATTAACTCAAGATTGGAAGAAACCCCGTGGGGCGCTACGCCCCGGGCCATGCACCCAGTTGGGGCGCTGCGCCCGGGACCCTATGTCGGCAAAAATCCCTTAAAGTGATCAGAACGCATGGGAAGTCTGATATTTTCTTTCTTCTCGCCTATTTCTTGCTACAGACGAAAGTTTTGCACCTTTAATCCATAAAATCAACCTTTAAACCTTCAAAAATCATATTTGAAGCCATCAGAAGCTATAGATCACATCCAGGAACGTTGTTACAAGCCCTAATCGTTGTTTTAACCGTAGAAATCCGTCAGATCAGGTAATGGTTTGTTTTATCCTACTAGTTTAATATTGTGTGGATTAAACTTAGTTTTGATTGTAATACTATGATTATGGGTATTGATTATTGCCTAGTTGATAACTAGGGATTGTTAGAAACGAAGAACTTGTTGTTTTGATGGTGAAATCTTCGTTTTGAAGCCTGGATAATGTCCGGTTATTATGAAACCCATATCATGATGTGATAACTAATAGAATGAGTTGAATATGATTTTAAATAAATTATGGATTATAATCCATAGATTAAATGATGATTTTGATGAATTGATGTTACCATTATTAATAGTTATGATCTTAAAATAAAAATTGAATAATAAAAATAGTTAAAGATCGTAACTAATATAATGAACATCAATTATTCGATGAAATGCCAGGGAAGGCATGGGATATGATTAATTGACTAAAACTTACTAAATATAGTAAGATAGAGTCAATTATGTGATAAATTGACTTTGAGGAAGTCAAATCAGTCAAGTGCGTTAAACTTGATTGTATGTGCTATATGTATTGAAACTAGTTGTATATATGTGAATACAACTAGGTATTGGTGGTGAAAGTCAAAGGACAATTCACAGAAGTGGAAAAGAGGTTGTAGGAAGTGAACAACCGTATGAACCAGGTAAGTTACCCAACTTACTGTAACATTACATATAAGTAGTAGAAAGAGTCTACTTGATTGTGATGTATATATATTGGTTGATTTGAATGAATGTGCATAAATAGATTGGAACTAATTGAGTTAATAGACTCTAATGTATATATGTTAAGTTCCAATGTGTTTTTGTCACGATTGAATTGATTATGCAACATAAATTGCATAAGAATAGCCGGATGAGCCGGTGCTTGAGTATGATTCCACAAATGTGTGGATAGCTAGAGGTGCTAGCAAATGTCTTAGATGGAAGTACCGGTGGGTGAACATCTCAAGACTTAAATTAATAATGATATCACAAATGTGTGAATAGTCAGAGGTGCTGACAAATAGCTATGGTGGAAGTACGGGAATGTGAACACCATAGTGTAATTTTGATTAAACTATTGTGATTAATAGTTAATGATTGGTAATATGATATTATTACATTGCGAGAGTCAATTCGAATAGAAATGACTCAGTTTGAATTTTGATTGTGAAAAATGTATTTTTACATTTTGTTGTTATGACTTCACATTGGTGGATAGCCAGAGGTGCTGGCAATTGTCTAGATGGAAGTACCGGTGGCTGAACATCTAAGACTTGATATATTTGACTCCACATTGGTGGATAGCCAGATGTGCTGGCAATTGTCTAGATGGAAGTACCGGTGGGTGAACATCTTTGACTTGATATATTTGACTACACATTGGTGGATAGCCAGAGGTGCTGGCAATTGTCTAGATGGAAGTACCGGTGGGTGAACATCTTAGACTTGATATATTTGACTCCACATTGGTGGATAGCCAGAGGTGCTGGCAATTGTCTAGATGGAAGTACCGGTGGGTGAACATCTTAGAATTGATATATTTGACTCCACATTGGTGGATAGCCAGAGGTGCTGGCAATTGTCTAGATGGAAGTACCGGTGGGTGAACATCTTAGACTTGATATATTTGACTCCACATTGGTGGATAGCCAGAGGTGCTGGCAATTGTCTAGATGGAAGTACCGGTGGGTGAACATCTTAGACTTGATATATTTGACCTCACATGGGTGGATAGCCAGAGGTGCTGGCAATTGTCTAGATGGAAGTACCGGTGGGTGAACATCTTAGACTTAATATATGTATGATATCACAAATGTGTGGATAACCGGTTAATCTGGAAACTAAATTGTTGAAACCACAGATGTGTGGGTAATTGGTTGAGCCAATAAATATATATATATTTATATATTTGGTATTTTAAATTTAGCCAGAGGTGCTGGTGGTAGAGTTGAATTAGATAATATACTCATATTGTGAAAATGTCCCATTAAGGGAAATGAATGCACCATGTGTGTTGGGTGCAAGTTGATATTTGAATATGATATATTATTATCTAAACATGATAAACATCCATATGATATATATGTGGATGTGTTAAAGTGAGTTTTGTGAACTCCGGGAGGGGTTACTTACTTAGTTCATATGAACTAATTGTGACTTATATGTGATGTTAGAGGTCAAAGATAGATATGCATCGGGCGATCTGATCGGGCACGTTATGAAGCAGAACCAAACGTTATGTAAAGCCTGTGGTGGTATTAAACTTAAACACACAAGTTTTTATTAATAATAAATGTAAATGATTTGAAATTAAGTGTGTTTAAATCATGAAATGTAAATTTCACGCTTCCGAACCTAAATTTTTGATAAAGTTTAATCTGGGACCTAAAATGGGACACGTGTAATCGTGTAAAAAGTTTGGGTGTTACAATATTTTGGGTGTCCGCTACTGATCGAATAGTATAGATTAGTATTTGTTCATTTGTAATCACTTGTATGTATTTGTAGGTTGTTACACCGGGAACTGAGCCAGTCGCAGGGGCATATGCGAATGGATTTAGTGTGTATGGGTCCATTCGTACGAATGGATGTACGAATGGACATACGAATGGCTCCATTCGTACGAATGGAGTGCAGCCCTATAAATACCAGTTCCCAGTTCTTGAAGTTCAAGGTTTTTAAGAGTTTTTTAGGGTTTTGAGTAGAGAGGGGGAGAGAGCATGCTCGATCTCTCCCCGGCAACGACTATGTTCTTTTATGTGTATGGATTTGATCACGTAATCATTCGTTTATTCAATATACCATTGATTTGATTCATAGTCGTCTTGTGTTCTTGCCCTAACCTTCCGTCCATCACAGAAATCGTCGGTCCTAAACGTTTTTTCAATTGGTATCAGAGCGAGGTCACTAGAAAGGTCTAACAACCAATCTAGTAGACCAAGCTCTTGATTTTTGGACGTTAAAAGTTGTCTCTGTTTGATTCGATTTGTCTCGACTTTTGATGGGTTTTTGCAAAATTGGTTGTTTTAGTGTCTTAGTTGCTCCCTTTAGGTCATTCGTTCAAAATTTGGGGATCTAATTCGAGCTAAAACGTGTTTTTGCAATTTTCCCGTCTTGGCCATCAATTCAAGTGAATGGCCCCCATTCGCACCAATTTCACACGAATGACGTCATTTGCATCAGTCTCATGCGAATGAGTATTCATTCTGGTCAATACACACGAATGCATCCTTCATTCGCACATGTAACTCATTCTTATGGTCCATTCGTATATGTTACCCATTCTGATGTCCATTCATATGAAGAGGCCTCTCATTCGCACAAGTTACCTAATCTGGAGGCTCATTCGTACAAGATGATGTATCAAGACAGTTGTTGGGAAAATCAAGTTTCGACCCTAGCCAGGGGTTGCCGCCCTTTGGACCCCGCTACCAGGGGCGCTACCCCCGGACCCTGGTCAAGAGGGTATTGCGGCTGTCATGCGTGTTCTTAGAAGTTCTTGTTACTATCATATTCATGCAAGGTCAGTGAAAATAGAAGGGTCTTGGTGCATGCTATCATTCAGTCAGACTACAGAGACTAATGAGATGATCAACAGCAAGGTTCATGAAAATTCAGATGATTCAGTGTTTCTTTACCTAATGTAGGATACTTTATCTTTCAACGGAAGAAATGTATGAAAAGTTTGAATACAAATATCTGTTGATTTTGTGGGGCAATCAGGAGCATCTGATTATTTAGGCCTATCAAGTTAAAGTTTATATTCCGCATGTTGAAGATTCTGCTTGCTATCATCTTCTCACATTTGGTAATGATTGAAGGAACTTGAAGTCAAGACCGGTCCGAAAGAGTTGACCTTATTACGATCCTATGACCTAAAGGGACTTCATTATCAACTAGAAAATGAAGAAATTAAGGAAAGCAACTTTCATGAATTATACACTTCAGTGGATCATTATCAACTTGTGCTTAACGTATACTCTTTGATTTGATATGTGTATCAAGATTGGTACTTTGTTTATGGACAGTTGAAGACGACTCCTTATTATATGCCGAACAAGAAGAACTGTGCTCGAAGAATTGTGCTACAAAATCAATCGGATATGCTTAATCGAAGGGGAAGTCTACAGCCGGAAGTATCAGGGAATCAGACTTGTTACCACTCTTTAGGTTAAAGAGTTAAGAACCGACATCAGTCAAGGGGCATCTGCAGGAAGGAACAATTGAACTTATCAATGCAGATTGACTGAAGATACAAGTGATTCAGCAACTCGCCAGCAACGTCCAAGGAGGAGTATGTTGATGCATATTTTGGGTGTCCGCTGCTGGTCGAATACTATAGATTAGTATTTGTTCATTTGTAATCACTTGTATGTATTTGTATGTTGTTACACTGGGAACTGAGTCATTCGTAGGGGCATATGCGAATGGCTTTAGTGTATATGGGTCCATTTGTACGAATGGAGTGTAGCCCTATAAATACCAGTTCCCAGTTCTTGAAGTTCAAGGTTTTGAGAGTTTTTAAGGGTTTTGAGCAGAGAGGGGGATAGATCATGCTCGATCTCTCCCCGGCAACCACTATGTTCTTTTATGTGTATGGATTCGATCATGTAATCATTCGTTTATTCAATATACCATTGATTTGATTCATACTCGTCTTGTGTTCTTGCCCTAACCTTCCGTCCATCACAGAAATCGTCGGTCCTAAACGTTTTTTCAATGATTGTTTTTTTTGCTTATCAAATGATAATAATGCCCTTAACATATATGAAAATATCAATTATGTAAAGGATGTAAACAAATTTCAGATGGCCCAACTTAAGTTGTACGCTCACAACTTTTTATCCAAAGAAAAAATTTTGAAGTGCCTTTTATTTGACCGCCAAAACTATTTTTGTGTGATTAAAAACTGAACCTTTTAGATACAAAACTATTTTTATTTTGACTCCATATATACTGCTAAACAAAACTGCATATTTACCGCCAACTTTTATTCATTGATAAAGTAACCATTTCAATTGTATACAAAACCGCAATATTTAATGGATATCCTTACCTAGGGGTGTTCAGTTTTCGAATATGACTCGAAAAAATCGAAATTCGATTCGATTTCAATTCAAAAAACACAAAGTCGAAATTCGATTCGAATTTTCATATTCAAATTCGATTCGATTCGTAGTATAATTTCAAATTTCGAATCGAATTTCGAATTTCATATTTTTAATTCGATTCGATTCGAAATTCGAATTTAAATTATTTATATATTTTTATTTTATATGCAAAAGTAATTACTATCTTTAAAAATTAGGTTTTTTAATTAGGTGGTTTAGTTTATAAAAGCAAAAATACTGTTAGACAAATGTCAATTTAATTATAAAATATCCATAATTTTAACACTTTTAAATACGCTAAACCTAAACATTCACAATAAAAGCGTAAATCATGAAGCTTGAAAATTGATGAGTTTAGTTGTTAATTTCTAATATTTTGATTACTTGTCACTTTATGTTTTTTCGTATGTTATCACTGGCATTATATATTAAATTTTATTTATTGTACTAGTTTAAATGATATCTCTAATATTACAACTTAGATGTTGGTTATTTTGATATTTGAATGTTTAAGGTTTTGATTATTTGATATTTTGAATACACAAATATAGGAAGTATAAACAATTTTTTAATTAAATTCAAATCAAATCAATTCGAATTCGGATCGAATTCGAATTCCGAATTTGAAAACGAATTCAAATTTTGAATTCGAATTGGATTTTTCGAATCGATTTCGAATTCGAATCGAATTCGAATGCTCTTAAAAATTCAAAATTCGAAATCATTCGATTCGAAATATTCGAGTTATTCGAAATTCGATTCGATGAACACCCCTTTCCTTACCAACGCAAACACTAAACCCAACTTGACTAATTCCTAACTTAGAACCATATATGAAGCCTTATTGTAGCAAAGTATTAATGGGAAACTAAAATATGGATCCATAAGTGATGCGGCATCTCATTTCTCTGTATCTACCCGCACCGTAAGTTGTATTTGGCATCGAGCTAGATTTCAAGCCCTATGTGGATATGTGGTCGACATGTCTTCAAGGAAACCATATGTTGGAACATGCACAACTAAACACGTTCAGCTAAATTACTATTATTTTAGTCATTTTAACGAGCTAAAGCGTAATTAACGCGTAAGTTCGATTTATGCATCACGTTTATTTATCAAAATTTGGTAATGAGTATAAAATAGTCTTTGGTTGCGGGAAAATAATAAAAGTAATTGTTATATCCGATATTAAAAATATTAATCAAATAAACTATGAGAACGAAATAGAGTCAACAAATAACCCATGATTCCCGACCAAGGCTTCACGACCAGGCCAAATGCTTATTTATTTATTATTTTTTTAAATTTCTGTCTCAAAATTTTATAAAAATAAATATACAAATATATAAATAAATATTGTTAAACATTCAAATTTTCAAGACTTTATAAATTTTTCAAACCGAATAAATTACATAAAAAATTAATTCTTTAAGCTCAAATTTTATAAATAAAATCGAGGCAGTAAAGACTTAGGAAGTGCAACCTCACCAACTGAAATCCGACAATTTCAAGGGCTAGCTGGCTATTATCGGCGTTTCATTGAATTTTTTTCCAAAATAGCCCAACCATTGACGACCCTCACACAGAAGGATCGAAAGTACAACTGGGGGAAGGAACAAGAGGACGCCTTCCAGTTGTTAATATATAAATTGTGCCATGCCCCAATTCTATCCCTCTCCGAGGGTACCGAAAATTTTGTTGTATTTTGTGATGCATCACGAAAGGGTCTTGGTTGTGTGTTAATGCATAAAGACAAAGTTATCGCATATGCATCTAGACAACTCAAAGTACATGAAAAGAATTACACCACCCATGACATAGAATTAGGTGCGGTCATCTTTGCGTTAAAAATCTGGAGACACTATCTTTACGGTACCAAATGTCTCAACTTTATGATCATAAAAGCCTCCAGCACATGCAACAAAGGAGATGGGTTGAGCTACTAAATGATTACCATTGTGAAATACATTACCATCCAGGTAAAGCAAATGTGGTAGCGGATGCTCTAAGTCGCAAGGAAAGAGTAAAACTTGTGCGTGTAAAAGCTTTGGGAATGAAAATCAAGACAACTGTTAAGACCCAAATTTTGAATGCTCAAAAAGAGGCTTTAAAAGCAAAGGAATTGAAAGATGAATTGTTGTGCGGAGTAGAAAAGATGTTGGAACCAAAGACGGACCAAGTTTTGTATTTCAAAGAAACAATATGGGTTCGTGAACAAACCAACGTAAGGGTATTAATTCTAGACGAAGCCCACAAATCTAAGTACTCCATTCATCTAGGTGCTGAAAAGATGTACAAAGATTTAAAAGAATTTTATTGGTGGCCTAGGATGAAAAAGGATATCGCTGTGTATGTCGGAAAATGCATAACCTGCTCTAAGGTCAAAGCCGAACATCAGAAACCTTCTGGACTATTGCAACAGCCAGAAGTTCCACAATGGATTTGGAAACAAATTTCCATGGACTTCATAACCAAGTTTCCATGTACCTCCAGTGGATTTGATTTAATATGGGTAATCATCGATCGATTAACAAAGTCTGCTCACTTCTTGCCAATTAGAGAAGATTTGAAGATGGAGAAACTAGCAAGGTTATACATCAATGAGATCGTAACCCGACACAGAGTTCCCTTAGTGATCATCTTTGATAAGGATAGTCGTTTTACCACAAGGTTTTGGCAATCCATGCAAAAAGCACTAGGAACACGCCTTGATCTAAACACCGCTTATCACCCTCAGACCAACGGGAAAACGAAGCGAACAATTCAGACTCTTGAGGATATGCTCTGATGTTGTGTGGTAGAGTTTGGTGGGATTTGGGATACACACCATACAAGCATCCAATGTGCTTCGTTTGAAGCTTTGTACGGACGAGAGTGTCAGTCTTCGATTTGTTGGGCGAAAGTGGGTGAAAGTCAAATCACGGGCCAGAAATTATTCAAGAAACAACCGATAAAAATTCCCAGATTAGAGACCGAATCAAAGCTGCAAGAGATCGTCAGAAGAGTTATGCTGACCATTGGAGGAAACGTTGGAGTTCGTAGTGGGAGACAAAGTAGTGCTGAAAGTGTCTCCCTGGAAAGGTGTTGTAAGATTTGGGAAAGGGAAAACTGGTACCTAGGTATGTTGAACCTTTTGAAATCCTAGATAGGATTGACACCGTAGCTTACAGACTAAAATTTCCGCAAGAGCTCGGTGGGGTGCATGATGTATTCATGTATCAAATAGCAAAAAGTGTCTGTCAGATGAATCCCTAATAATTCCATTGGATGAAGTACGACTTGACAATAAGTTCCATTTTATTGAGGAACCAATTGAAATCTTGGATCAAGAGGTAAACAAGTTGAAGAGAAGTCGGATGCCCATCGTCAAGGTCAGATGGAGTTCTAAACGAGGTCCAGAATTCACATAGGGGAGATGATCAAATGAAGCAGAAATACCCTGAACTATTAGTGGAAAAACCACCCACGGCTGACAGAGATTGAAATTCGGGACGAAATTCTATTAACCACGGGAAACTGTAACATGCACAACTAAACCAGGTTCACCTCCAAAAACTACTATTATCTTAGTCATTTTAACGAGCTAAAGCCTAATTAATATGTAAGTTCGATTTATGCACGACGTTTATTTATCAAAATTGGTAATCCGTATAAAATAGTCTATGATTGCGAGAAAATAGTAAAAGTAATTGTTGTATTCTATATTAAGAATATTAATCAAATAAATGATTAGAACGAAATAAAATCAACAAATAACCCATGATGCCCGAAACACTTATTTATTTATTATTTTTTTAATTTCTATCTTAAAATTTTATAAAAATAAATATTGTTAAACATTCAAATTGAAAGATTTTATAAATTTTTCAAACCAAATAAATTACATAAAAAAATCAATTCTTTAAGCTCAAATTTTATAAAAAAAAAATTATTATTCTTATATAATAATTTTATTTTTTTAAGTCTTACATCATTTTATAAAAATAATACTAGAATCCATTAAATTAATAGAAAATTTAAAATAGATTTTATAATTACAAAAATGGCTTAAATCTAATATACTTACACACTCAGCACATCAAAT
Source organism: Mikania micrantha (assembly GCA_009363875.1). NCBI lineage: Eukaryota > Viridiplantae > Streptophyta > Magnoliopsida > Asterales > Asteraceae > Mikania > Mikania micrantha. The sequence continues at coordinate 28,781,337 of CM018697.1, forward strand.
CCAACCATCACCCATCATTCACCACCCATCTCCACCATCCCCTTCCTCTCACTTCTTCCAAAGTTTTCACCTATAAATACCCCTCATTCTACCCATTCTTCTTGCACCAAATCCATTTCTCTTGGATTTTTCTCTCCTTCTCTTGTGTTCTTCAAGATCCAAGGTAAAAACATTTCTTAAATTTATCTTAAATCACACTTGAACTACCTAAATTTACTTTATGTTCTTCTTCATCTTCTACTCTTTCTAATTCTCTTCTTAACCATGTAAGAAATGGTTGATAACACAAAGGTTTGTGTGTTTATGAGGTCTCTATTCAAGTAACATATGATAGAAATCCGTGAACAAACCAATGCACAAACATACCTTCAATCCATGGATTCTTTAACAAATGTTGATAACACAAAGGTCTAAGTGTTGGGAGAGTTCTCTACAAAATAAGATGTCGTAGAAATCTATGAACAAACCCAAACATATCTTTAACATTTGTTTAATCTTACATATTGTTGATAACTAAAAGGTTTGTATGTTTGTAGATTTCGAAGAAATCCATGATCAAACTGTTATACAAACATACCTTCAACATTAACTCTATAAAAATATGTATATATACACATTAATATATATCCAATAATTTTCTTAGAAAAATACGTATAAATAACCATGTTTTATATTTTATGAGAAATTAATAAATAAGAAAGAACATACAAAAGTCAAATATTTTTCCTAACACCAAAAGACTCGGAATTGTATTACGAAGATTTAAGAAAAGTGAATGTTATTACAAAAGTCTCCCTTGGACTTAAGTGAATGGATCAACACGGTATGACTTAATATCATAGAGTCAACGGATATACCAACTTGATATAAATCTTGACATGACTTAATTTTATAGAGTCAGCAAAAATGTTATGATTTAATTTATTAAAAATTCACTTGCTCAACTTAGTAGAACTTAATATTATAGAGTCAAACCACTACCAAGTTAAAAGCAAACTTTAGCATGACTCACGGATATGGTGTCACCACAAATGTCGGGTTTGATTTACCTTATGCTAACTTAATACGACTTAATATTATAGAGTTGTTAAAAATATTAAGTTAGCACACTTTTTATATAAGTCGATATGACTTAATATTATAGAGTCGACAAAATATCGAGTTATACCTCTTCATAGTATATATTCATTTTTACCATATAAATAGCTGTAAAATTTAAATCCACACGTTAACTCGGTACGACTTAATATTATATAGTCATAAAAATATCGAGTTGACGCATCTTCATATAAATTTATCAAAAAATGATCATAAACCTAAACTATACGTTTATTCTAATATAGGCTTTTGAGCTCGTAAAATTCCACGAGGACATCATCCCAACTCGACTAAGAATTGTGAGTTCTCATAGCCTCTTTCTACTTTATTTGTTTCTATGGGGTGAAATACATGCTACCTTGAAAACATCAATACGTGTTTAAAAATTTAATATGACATTCATGATGACTATTTTATGAAGTATACGTGTTAACATAGTTAGACTTCTTAACGTTTCATGATGTAATGTATGCTTAATTTTAAACATCTATATGGACGAATTATATATTTTACTTCAATTTTTGGAAGAATAAGGACCGATGAGCCTAAACCACACTTTCCAACTTCTGAGTAAAACCACTGTGCAGCCTAACAACTAAATAACAACCGCAGATGGTTTGTAAATCAACAATAGTGGATCATGCATTGGAAGACAACAGCGGAATCAACAACCACGGATTAGTTTCCGTGGTTTAACCACTGATCACACAACAACTGCTTACAACTATGGAAGAATAACTAAAGACCTTAGTTTCCGTAGTTGTTGACTTTTCTATCAGTTGTTGTACAATTTTGTTTGTATCAGTGTCTGTATTTTGTCAGTTGTTTGTCTTATTATTTTTGTTAGTAACATTGAATATATGGGTATTTATATCCCAACATTCCCTGCATTACTTGAATTGATTTTCTCGAAAATTCCTTTTGCTATTATATCTAGTTTCTCTTTCTATAGATAACTTACCAATTTGAAATAACCAAGTGTTTGACTCAAGAGGGAGTGAATACCTAGTCTTTGACCCTAGAGTCTCAAGTCGGACATTCCTGGTTAATAACTCCTCTCGGTCCAACAATTGGTATCAAAGCCATGTTATTTAGTCTTGGTTAAACCATCAAATCTGAAAATCAGAGCTCTTCTTGATATCCGGTTGCTTAGACTCTTTAAAACTTTGTTTACTCCTTCACATCAACTGTTTTTAAATTTTCTGTAGGTGTTGGTTTTGAACTCAACTGATTATTCAAAACCATTCCATCAAACAACCTTGAGATATCATTCATTTGTTTTTTTTGCATACTATTTGTAACCTCAATGGCAGAAAAGTTTACTCTTGATCCTTATATGTTCGGACCGCATAAGCCTATGGTCCTGGACACTGAAACTGGTGAATCAATTCCTAAAGATCCTCTCAACTATACCGAGGAAGATTATCAGAAACCGGAGCTTGATGCCAAGGCTCATGCCCAGTTAGCAATGGCTCTCCCAAATGAGATCTATCCAGGTCTCCTTCACCATGAATCTGCAAAAGATTTGTGGGAGCCATAAAAGAACAGTTCGGAGGAACTGATGATGTTGTGGCTAATACTAGGGAGATTAATTCTCAACAATATGAAACTTTTTCCGAACTGAATAATGAATCATCGACTCAACAATTTGAAAGGTTCACCAGTCTTCTTAGTGAACTAAAACTAGGGGGTCAATTCTACCCAACTATTTATGTTCTTAATCGTTTCCTGAGATCTCTCCTTGACAAGTGGGAAACTTATTCCATTGTCATGAGATCTTCTCCAGACTTTGGCAATCTCACGCTTACCCAACTTCATGGTAAGCTACTCACTTTTGAACGTGAGATTGACCATATAAGAAAACTAATAAAGTTTGGTAAATCAACTGAGGAGTATCTCCAAGGAAACACGGCTCTCCTTAGTCATGCTCATAACTCTGAGAATTCTAATCAGAGTTATGATGAACACATTGATATTACCACTGGCATCACAACTTCTTTTTCTTCAGGTGATGACCCTACTCTTACTTCTGACAACTTGTGCTTTATCATGGATGATCTCTATCATATTACAAGTGATGACTTGAAAGAGATGGATATCCTAAATCAAATTGCCCTTTTGAGCATAAGAACTAACAAGTTCTACAAAAGGACATGAAGAAAATTTCCTGGTATCCATGGTAAGACTAAGATCGGTCTAAAAAAAGCAAAAGTTTAGTGCTATAGGTGTCATGGCACAAGGCATTTTGCTAGGGAATGCAGAAATGCCCCTAACAATCCTTCTTTACCCTATGCAAATCAGGCTACAACTCATATTGTTCAGAATTCTCCTTCATCAATTGTTCAGTATGTACAACCTGCCAATGGCAGCATGTATCAGCTTATGCCTGTACCTCTTCAAATTGTTTCACCTTCTTCACAAATAACTACTCCAAGCCCAGTTGTCCCAATCTCCCAATCTAACCAACCTGATCTTTTCACTCAAGAGTACATGATACAGGGTATGCCCTCATAACCAATGAGCCCACAAACTTTGCATTAATGGCCATTGGTGAAACCTCAACTTCTTTTGACCAGCCTAATGTTGATTCATCTAATGTTCAGGTATCTCCTGCTCATCTAGAGAAACTCTGTTCTGAATCTTGTATTAAAGCGTTAGCTAAAATAAAGAAAGCAAATGTTTTGTTACAACAACAAAACCAGGAACTTGAACAACAACTGCCAAATAAAAACCTAGAAGTAGATAAAATAATAAAAGATAAAAGTGGTCAGATCTCTCTTCTAAAAACTGAAAAATCAAACTTACAAGCATTTTTTGAACTGCAACAAGAAAAATATTCTCCTTGTAAAGATGAACTAGCCGAAACAAAAGTAAGCTGTGAAAAGTGGGTTGAATCCTGCAAAGGGTTTAGATTGATTCTTAGTAAGCAAGTTCACATCAAGGCAAAGTTCAGAATTGGGTATAATCATAATATCCCTCCTAGTAATTATACACCAATTGAAAATAAAGTGGAAGAAAATGTCTCGGAACCCGTTTCTCCCACATTTCTTCCAGATGTTATTCCTGAAATAATGAACTCACCACCAAGGGTGTCTCAATCTGGGTCACTTCAGAAGTTGGTGTATCCCACTAACACAAACTCAGAAGTACCTGAAGAAACATCCTTGGATATAGTTCAAATAAAGAGCTCTTTAGAACAAAAAGAGACCGTTTCTTCAATAAACTTTACTCCAAGTTCTAAAGATACAAAAATAAAAGAAACTATTGTTGAGTCAAAGGATCCTCTTAATAAAGGAAAAAGTCATATGATTGACATTAAGTTTCCTCCTTCACATCCTCATCCTCCCTATCCAATAATGAAGGCAAACAAACCTTTTATTCCAAACAACTCTGCCTTGTCTCCTGCGTGCACCAAGTGTTTCAAGTACAATCACTCCACCAAAGAGTGTAGGACTAAAACTCCACTTGAAAAACTTAGAGGTAAGTTGAAAGCTGAAAAGGCCTTATCATCTAATGGGACACCCCCTAGCAAGGTGAAAAATGCTAGGAAAGTAAGTAAACAAAGTGATAGCAGTATAATAAAGCCTACTCAACATCCATCCTATCTCTCACCTCCACCCTTGGCTTCCATTCCCAAACCTTCAATTATTGGCACACCTCCTACCTACCCTCCAATGGTGAATCATGCTCATTATTCATCAGTTGCTATGAATTCACCCTCTGTGAACTCACAAATCAACATTCTGCACCAAAATCGGCAACAACTGATTCAGATGATGCAGAAACTGATGAACAATGTGCAGGAATAAATGAACTCTCAAAATGTTATTTTCTTGTCCAAATAAATATAGACCCATATCTAATCTGTTGCATTTGATCCTATATGCGGAGAACTTCTTCAAACCAGAATCATTTACGGTATGTGGACAGTGGAGGCTCTAGGCATAGGACTAGTTGCAGATCTATTCTTAATAATTTCATTCCGATGAATGGATGATTCGTATCCTTTGTAAATAATGCAAAGGGTTGGATAGTTGGGTCTGGCTCTGTCTTTAGTGGAAAATTGCACTTTAAGGATGTTAGTTTAGTTGAAAACCTCAAGTTTAATCTCTTGAGTGTATCTCAACTGGCAGACAAAAATTATAGTTCATTTTTCCTTAAAGACGGTTGTAAAATTCTCTCTCCTGAAATAAACTCAAAAATAAAGGTCTTGATAGACCAACACACTCTTCTAATAGCTAAGAGAAATGGAAATGTCTATGTTGTTGACATGACAACGGATTCTCAATCCCCAATTCCCACATGTTTCATAGCTAAAGCTTCATCTTCTGAAACTGCCATTTGGCACAGAAGATTCAGTCACCTTAACCTTCAATCTCTTCATAAGCTTTCTACTCTTTCACTTGTAAGAGGATCCTTCTAAAGAATTTCATTTTGAAGGTCAATGTGAATCTTGCTTGAAACGAAAGAAACATAAATCTTTACATAAGTCCATTGAGGCATCTAAAACAACTGATTGTCTTCATATGCTTCATATGGATCTTTTCGTTCCAGTGAAAGTAGTTAGTTTAGCTAAAAGAAATACTTTCTAGGTGTTGTAGATGATTACTCAAGATTTTGTTGGACCTTATTTCTATACAGGAATAATGAGACTTCTCATAAAATTAAGGCCCTTATCATTCAAATTGAAAGAAAATTTGGTGTTCCAGTCAAAATAATAAGGAGTGATAATGGTACTGAATTCAAGAATCATGTTCTTGTTGAGTTCTGTACTTCTAAAGGAATCCTTAGACAATATAGTGTTCCTAGAACTCCTGCTCAAAATGGAGTTGTTGAAAGGAAAAATAGGACACTTATTGAGGCTGCAAGAACAATGCTTGCAGACTCAGGATTACCTTTGTCTTTCTGGGATGAGGCAGTAAACACTGCTTGTTATGAAATAAACAGAGTTCATATTGTGGAAAAACATATTTAATAAGACTACCTATGAAGTCCTCCATAAAATAAAGCCACTCATTTTCTATTTCAGAGTGTTTGTATGTCCATGTTTCATCGTAAACACAAGGGATTCCCATTCCAAATTTGCTGTAAAAGTGGATTTAGGTTACTTTGTGGGATATTCTCAAGCATCGAAAGCACACCGAGCTTTCAATCTTAGAACTAAGATTGCAGAAGAATCCATTGATGTAAAATTCAATGAATCTGCATCTACTTCTTCTTTTCCCTTAAATCCTAATGACTTGTTTGATCTTCAAAGCTTTACATACATTCTTCCTGCTCCATCTATGTCTACTTCTTCAGAAACCTGTGAAACTTCTGAAGATTTATCATCTCTTGAGGAATGTTCGGTATCACAGTTTTTCTCTTCTATTCCTTCTTATCCAATAAATCCTCAAAACCATAAGGAGCATGTATCAAATTCCACATCTCCAATCATTGAAAATGCTCCAATAAACACTTTTGAACAAGCAGTTGTTCCCATATGTGAACCTATTCCCATATGTGAAAAATCACCTTGTCTAGCTGAAAACTCCTCTTCTTCTGATGCTGCTTCTGTTAACAATTGTTTGGACATCACACCTTTAATAGGAATCACCCTTTAGAACAAATCCTAGGTGATTTGAATAAAGGCGTTCAAACTAGAAGCCAAATCTCAAAAATTTGTCTTCATGCTGCCATCCTATCTCAAGTTGAGCCTTCAAAGTATCAGGGGGCTCTGAAAGATAATAATTGGGTGGAAGCTATGCAGGATTAAGTGCTTCACTTTAAAAGACAAAATGTTTGGACTCTCTGTCCTTTACCCAAAGGAAAATACCCAATTGGAACAAGATGGGTGTTCAGAATAAAACTGATGATATGGGCATTGTAGTAAAAAATAAAGCCAGATTGGTAGTTCAAGTTTACTGCCAATAAGACGACATTGATTATGATGAAACCTTTGCCCCTGTAGCCAGACTCGAAGCAATAAGACTCTTCTTTGCATTTACTATATCCCATAAAATAAAAGTGTTCCAAATGGATATAAAAAGTGCATTCTTGTATGGAACTATTAAGGAAGAAGTCTATGTCTGCCAACCCCTAGGGTTTGATGATGTTCATCATCCTGACAGGGTGTATAGAATAGACAAAGCCTTATATGGTTTAAAACAAGCACCAAGAGCCTGGTATGATACTTTTTCTCAATTTCTTCTTTCAAATAAATTCTCTAAGGGAACCATTGATAAGACATCGTTTATTAAACGGGTAGATAAGGAACTTTTGTTGGTTCAAATTTATGTTGATGACATCATTTTTGGATCAACAAATCCTTCCTTATGTGAACAATTTTCAAAACTAATGTCTTCAAAGTTTGAAATGAGTGCCTTAAGTGAACTAAAGACATTTATTGGACTTCAAATCAAACAAACCCCCAATGGTATTTTCATTCATAAGTCTAAATATATAAAAGATCTTTTAAATAAATTTGAAATGACTGATTGTAAAATAATCTCTACCCCTATGGCAACTTATCCTGGAATATGTAGATCAAACACTCTACAGATGTATGATTGGATCTTTGATGTATCTTACTGCATCAAGGCCATACATCATGTATGCCACATGTGTTTGTGCTAGATACCAATCTCCTCCTAAACAATCTCATTTATCATTTGTTGCTTTTTTAGACAGTGATTATGCAGGATGCTCTCTCACAAGGAAATCAACTTCTAGAGGATGCCGGTTCTTTGCAAATTGCTTAGTTTCATGGCAAAGCAAGAAACAAACCTCCGTGTCCAATTTAACTGTTGAAGCTGAATACATTGCAGTAGCACATTGCACTGCACAAGTTTTGTGGCTTCAATACCAATTACTAGACTTTGGAATAATGGGGCTAGAAACTCCCCTTTTAATAGACAGCGAAGCTGCTAAAAAGATAATAAAAAATCTTGTCTATCATTCTAAAACAAAACACATTGAAAGAAGGCATCACTTCATAAGAGACTGTTTCGAAAAAGGACTAATTGTCGCAGAACATGTACCTACAAATGACCAAGTTGCTGACATATTAACCAAACCTTTAAACTCTTATACTTTCTCAAGATTTGTCTCAAAATTGGGCATGTTAAATATGAGCTAATTGTTTGATAAATAAGGTTTATAATATTATTCTTAAGCCTCACACTTTACATAAAAGGATAATTCTTTAATTTTCCTAACAATGGACAAAGGAATAAACACTGATAAAATAACCTTGGTTCATTTTTCAGTAGTTGTACCTAACCACGGATAGACCACAGTGGATATACAGTTGTTATAATCCACTACTTTTATCCTTCCATGGTTGTACCACATCCGTTGTTACATACTGCTTGTATCCTTCCGTGGTTATACCACATCCGTTGTTATATTCTCTCATTAATTAATCAGCGGTTAACATTTTCACTCCATGGTATATAATCTTTGGTAATTACGCCTTCATATGACTCTCAGTAATTATTCTATGGACGTGACACTCCATAATTAATCCATGGATTTGACCCTCATTAATTATTTTACGGCTAAAATATCTTCGTGGTTTTTACCTTTTTACCTCTTTGACTTCGTTGACCACAGATTCCTTTCCCCTTCATTCCCAAATCAGTGCTTACCACCTTCCGCACTTACCCTAATTTTTCAGAAACTTCATGATCATCCTTGTGTCATGAAGTTAATCTCCTTCAAACTTACAATGCTGCTTCTGGTTAAGGACAGCTGCTTGTCAGACATGTCTCCTGGCTCGGTGCATTTACACTGATCCTGTCTGAGCTTGATGTTCATGATGATCTTGTGTAACGGCATCGGACTAGGCTTCATCTCACACAAAACACTGTCTGTACTTCAAGATTTGCATGATAGTACTTGTTTGTCTTTTTTTTTTCTCTCTCTTATGTTTACGGGTTTGTATGTTGGGTAAAAACCCTAAAACAAACTTTTACTTTTTGCTATAAGTATTATCGTTTTTTACAAAGATATCGCATACACTTTGTAACGGTTATTTTCTCTCCATCTTTTTCTCCCTGTCTTAAGGCAAGATTTGTAACCGTGTTCATCATTTGAAACTGTTCTCCTACTTCGATCTCTTCTACATCCATGGCGAACGAATCTCTAAAAGTCAAGCCAATACACAACCTAGTTGCATACCTCACCAAGTCCTCTAAATACCCCCACTATGATGAGGTAATAGATACTCTCTCAAACTATTTTGTTCATACCGCTCTTACTCTCAACCCTCATATTTCTGTTTCTTCCCTTAACCAATTTTGGGCAAACTCTGCTTTGGTATTTAAGGACAACGTTGTTGAAAGGATAACATCAGAGGTTGTTGGTCAACAAGTTACTATCACCCCTTCTCGGTTGAGTCTTGCCCTAAATCTAGGTGACACTGATGCACCTGAAACTGTCTCTCTTAAGCTCCTTCATGTTGTATTTATTCAGTGTGATTATCAGGGAGACCTTAAAAACAGAACCTTGTACAAAGCTTATCTCTACCAGAAATACAAGTTTCTGTATCACACTATTCTGGAGTGTCTCTCTCAGAGGACCACGAGTTGGGGAGAAATGCTTTATGACATGCAATATGTCATGTATGCAGTTCTCTCCAATGAGAAGGTCAACTTGTCCCAAATTATCTTTGACCATTTAGTTCATCACCAAAATGCACCCAAGTTTTTAATGTATCCTAGGTTGGTAATGGTCTGCCTGTTTGCTAAGATAAACGTTGTTTGTCATGTTGGCCTAGTTTCTTTTGTCAAGGTAATTGAAAAACAAACCTTTGTAGTCTAAATACTAATGCAAAGGTGCTGGATGACACTTTGGACATAACCGTCCCAGGTGAACCCACATCCACCTCCTCTTCCATACCTGTAAAGGTACCATCCAAAAGAAAGTCACTAACCAAAGCCCCTAATTCTAAGAAACCCAAAAAGACTGTTTTGGAAGAAGATATCCCTGAACAAGTCATTGTTCCTCTCGGAAAACAAAATCCATCTGTCCCATCCTCATAGGTGGATCCTGAATCTAATACCCAGCTAGCTCCTCATCAATCCTCTCAATAGGATGATGTTGTAATCCAAAAGGATCCCACATAAACCATTGAAGTATCACTTGATACTCAGATGGCAGTCCCCTCTCCTAGGGACTCTTTTGCTTCTTCAACGCATACAAGCATCGACTCTATTACCCAGATTCTCCAAGAGATTGACTCTGCTCTTGGACCTATTGGTTCTCCTCTCACCACACCTCTTGAGGAGCAGCCCCTTCAAACCAGGGTCCAAGACCATCAATCTCCAACCCATGGAGAAGAGGATGAGATTAGGGTGTCAAGTCCATCTAGACATCAAGATCATGTATCTGGAGCATGCACTCCACATGAAAGCCCAAGGGGTCTTCATTTGCATGGATTAGGCAATAAGACTCCATTTACGGCAATAGCCAATGAAGTTCTTGAAACTGAGGCCAAAAATCCCTAGTACCAAGAAAAAGGGGTGCATGAAGATCCTGAGATGGACTCGAGTCATGTTGAAACCAACACACTAGACAGGGATTTGGATGATATCCTTAAAACAAATCAAACCTTAAAATTCAGGAATTTACGGCAATTGTCACCAATACTCAGCTGATGCGGCCAAACTCACTGAGTTGTTTATAAAAGTCTTGAATGACCAAGTTCTGCAATCCAAATCCAATCCAATGCAGGCACCTTCACTTGAAGGTCCCTCAAACACTACACCCACTTCCACTATTCCTACCTTCTCTCCCCGGGTTCTTCAAGAAGTGTTAAACCCACTTCTTACCACCCACCTTACAAACTTTTTTACTAACTTTACAAAAGATTTCTTTCACACCCATACAACCCAAATGGATCTACTGACAGATTCAGTGGATTCCAAAATTAAATCCCCCAAACATTAAGTAGCAAACCAAAAACATCACCTGCATTCTCTCACAGGTATTGCTCCTCCTCCCCTTGGTTCAAAGAATAGGTTGATGAAACCAAAAAGAGAGAGTGTGACAAAATTCTGTTCGAAGCTCAGGCAGCCAAAAGGGTTCAAGATGAATATGAGCAAAGGAAGTTAAAAGCTTTGAGACTAAAGAATTAAGAGGCCCTTCTCAAGATTGCCCTAGATTAGCAGTTTGAGACTGCAGCTGCAAAGGCCAGCCTTAAACAAAAGCTAAAAGAAATAGCTTCTCAAGTGGAGACGAGATCCTCTGGGGTGATCAGGAAACCCAAGCCAACCAAACCAGCTCAAACTGAGTCTGCCCAATCAGAGCCCAATCAAACCTCATCCTCCCTTGTACATGCTTCTAAACAAACTTCCCCTACCAGGTCTACTCCTCACCCACCTACAAAAACCACCAGAGAAGCCTCACCTACTCTATCTGCCAAATCTGCTTCTCAAACCCTCCTAGACTAATCCATAGAAACCTCACCCAATCATACCCTTCTGGACTCATCAAAAATTAGCCTAAAACCCAAACCCATTATCACTCGCTCCTTCACAAGAAGACAAAAGAGTGTAGCCAGAAAGTCTAAAACCCCATAGCCCCACCTAAGAAACCTTTAACTCCCATACTAGAGTCAAACCCATACTCAAATAATAATCAGCCTATCTCTTCTCTAATGCCAAGAAGAAGAAAACTTAGATTGGCTGATGATGAGTCTGATCTTAATCCACCAAAGACTACCAAAGTTCCCTTTCCAATAAAACTAGCTGAGGATGCAGTTGAAAAACCTCAAACCTTTCCTCTAAGATAATCCTACTCCCCAAAGAGGTACATCCCCTCAATTAAAGAACTTCAAAGCCAAATAAATGAAGAGGATGAAACGGAGAAGAAGATTTTAGCTGATCTTGAAACTTCTGGCCTATAGGGAGAAGAGTTGATCAAGGCTTACCAGGATCAAATAACTCTGATTGATTAGCAACAAGATAAAGCTTATCAGGATGAGAGGCAGAAAATCATCAAGTTTTTGCTAAATTAAGGTAAGTAAAAAATACAGACCTTTATGAACTGGGATATCACAAGCCTCATATTGGAAGCCAAAGTCCTTTCTAAAAGACTGAAGAAGGCAAATAAAAAGAAGAAGACGGCTGAATAGAGGAAAAGGATAAAACCTATCCTCATCCAAAATGGTTGGGAAGCAAGAAACACCATTATTAGATGGAAGGACAATACTTTGTTCGATGAATGGGCTAGGTTTAAAAGGGTCCACAGTGACCACCCTAAACTATTGCAAGAGTCTGTTTCTCCTTCAAAAGCCTTAGTATCCTCCACAGTAACAGAAACAAGGGAAGGCACAAATAAGACAATAATTGATTAGCTGATGAATGAACCTTTAGAAGGTTTTGGCAGTGGTTTAATGCAACCATCCTTGGCAGTGGTTTAATGCAACCATCGAGATCTCAAGTCTAAATAAGAGAGATCATACATTGGCCATCATTATCGGTTCCCAATCTTCCTACAGCTCCTCCTCCTCAAATGAAACATCTTTAACTTGCTCATTCTATAGCTGGAATCAAAAGGTGGTTCTTCGATCAATACTCTAACTCCATAACTATTGAAAGACTCAATGGGTAAAGAACCTCCTTTACAAACTGTGATCCATCCTAAGCCTCTCCAAGGATGATCTGAAAATCTTGCTGCACATGACTTTGGAGAATGCTGATACAAACTATGAAGTTTTACAGTTTGTGCGCAATCTCAGGGATCAAATCAAAATGATTCTAAGTCAAAAATAAGTGGTTTTGGCTTCACCAGTCCAGAGGGAGATTATTGGAAAAATATGGACTGAGGAGCCTCAACCACAGTTTCCAACTTCTGAGTAAAACCACTGTTCAGCCTAACAACTGAATAAAAAACACGGATGGTTTGTAAGTCAACAACCGCGGATCATGCATTGGAAGACAACAGCGGAACCAACAGCCGCGGATCAGCTTCCGCGGTTTAACCACTAATCACAAAACAGCTGCTTACAACCACGTACAGAAGAATAACTGAAGACCTTATTTTCCGTAGTTGTTGACTTTTCTATCAATTGTTGTACAATTTTGTTTGTATCAGTGTCTGTATTTTGTCACCTGTTTGTCTTATTATTTTTGTCATGTAACATTGAATGTTTGGGTATTTATATCCCAACATTCCCTGCCTTACTTGAATTGATTTTCCCGAAAATTCCTTGTGTTATTATTCTGTTTCTCTTTCTCTAGCTAACTTAACAATCCGAAATAACTAAGTGTTTGACTCAAGAGGGAGTGAATACCTAGTCTTTGACCCTAGAGTCTAAAGTCGGATAATTCTGGTTAATAACTCCTCTCGGTCCAACATCATTTTATCGAGTCGAAAACCTACGGACTCACTAACTATTTTTAGTTGACATTTTAAGCATGTATTTCAGGAAATAATTAAGCTACGGATTATATGCCCATTTTGGAAAGAATATTTTGAAGATATTGTTTAAAAATAATTTTAAGCTATATAGAAAAATCTTCTTGTATTAGTATTTTTAATTTACTTAATATTTGTACTACATTTTGGATTATGAATGCAACTAGAATGTTCTTTGTTAACAATGTATCCATGATCCAACTTCATGACACCCTGGGTGTGGCATATGTAGTTAAACAAAAAAGGATTCAAATCAATTTCAATCAAGTTGCACAAATACCAATACGTCGTTGAACCAATATTCGATCAATTGCAAAAATAATCAATGTTTCAAAATCAACTCAGCATAGAAGAATAAAACAAGGTAAAATTCGACCACATACGAATGCAATTAAGCGCGAATTTGATCGAGGAGTATAAAAAAGTAAGGTTAGAATTTTGTTTATATATGATTACTCCATCTTTGTCTAATCCTTCATTTTATGATATGTTTAACGCCATTCACATTGATGAAAAATGGTTTTACATGTCAAAACCATCCAAACGTTACTACCTTGTACCTGGTGAGAATGAGCCACTAAGAACATGTAAATCCAAAAAAAAAAATATCACAAAGGTTATGTTTCTAGCCGTGGTTTTACGACCAAGATTTGAGACGTCGGGTAATGAAATTTTCTCAGGAAAGATAGGCATCTTTCGTTTCATAAATCTTGAACCCACAAAACGTTCAAGTAATAATCGTGTTGCGGGGAATATGGAGACTAAGCCTATCTTATTAGTGACTAAAGAAGTAACGAGGTCATGGTTAATTGATAAAGTTCTACCGGCTATTAGGGATAAATGGCCACAAGGTCATACGTGTCCAATATTTATTCAACAAGACAATGTGAAGCCACATATTAATATTGATGATGAACAATTTATTCAAGAAGCATCTCAAGGTGGGTTTGAATTCCACTTCGTGTTTGAATCATTAAAAAAATGCATGTTAAAGAAGAAAACATGAAGCAATAAGAAAGTCATTTGAGTGCATGCATGTATAAAAAAAATTGAAGAAAGATCTTTTGTCTCATTCACTTTATGCCTAAGCAGTCATTTTAATGTACGAAATCAAGTTACAAGATGTCAAAATGTATGTACACGTATTTTTGAGAATTAAAAGAAGAAAAATATGTTGTCTTGTTCCCTTTTATATATGTGGGTCCATCAACATTGTTTATTAATGCTAGTTGTGTGTGTCTAAGGGTAAACTTGAAAATTAGCTAATAAATTTTGAAAGTAGATATTAGAAATGAGACAAATAAAAAAGGAAATGTGGAACTTTTAATGGGATGGAGTGAGTAACAATTAGTAACATGTCCTTCTCTGGTTTAAGTACATGACACATGACGATATTTAATTAGCTTAAAATCTAATAATGTCACATGGCATCTCATGGTGATTAAAAATCTTTTTTTATTTTAAAAATATTTTTATTACTATTAATCATTAACTACATTTAACTCGTGAATCATTTCCTTTTTTAATCACCATTTTAATTTTGATTATTATTTTATGGTTTTAGTGAATTTTTATTTTTAATACTCATTTCAAAATTCAAATTCTTATATTTTTCATATATAAACTGCCTTATATTTTATATCCTATATTAAGGTTTTTATTCGATTTAGAAAAATTATTAACGCATTTGTAAACGGTAACTTATTTCCTATTTACACAACACTTTAATTTTAAAAAATATAAGTTTTGTGTATTTTTTTATATAGTTTCCTTATTATTTTATAATCAAATTTATGATAATATATGAACTTTATACTTTCCTTATATATATATATATATATATATATATATATATATATTAAGGGTGGTAAAATAGAAGCAATCGTTATCAAAAGTTGGTTTGTTTTTGATAGATTTAGTCTTCATTCATAGCCAGTTCTACGTTACATTATCTAGTGTTAAAAGTAAACGTAAATTTAATTATTACTTTTTGATAAAGACGGAAAAGTTATAAACAAAACATCGTATGTTGCACACAAGAAAGTGTTTAGATATTTGGAAATTATAATTTTATTTTGCTTTTTATAACTTAAACATTTTCTTCGTTTGCGTATATTGATTTTATAACTTAATTTTGAGCAGAACACAATAACAAAATAACAATAAGAATAACAATAAGGAGGAGGAGGAGGATTGACGGTCACCATTTCCACTTTCTAAGCCAAGGTAACTGACCTGGAGGCTGAGGTTGCTACCCTGAGACTACAGATCCAAGAGAAGGATGATACCATCTTGGATCTTCAGCGTAGACCACCCATTGTCTGCTCACCCTTCCATCCTGATCCTAGACAGGTGTCCTCTCTTTCTCTTGATGCTACCAAAAAGGAGGAGAAGGTACAATCTATGGGGTCAGAATCTCCAGCATAAGGAGAGGAGGAAGCTGCTCAAGAACCCACTCCATTCATAACCAATTTGGATAGTTAATGGGATGAGTTCTTGAGCACTTACTTCCATCACTCCAGCTCTTCCTCCTTCTCTTCCGAAGTTGCAGGGGCGTACATGGAGAAAGAAAAAGAGCTCACATCCAACATCTCCATGAATCCTAGATCCCCTGTTGGGATCCAAAAGTCCCCTTCTGGACTAAGTCCCCTTCTGGGACCATAGCCAAGGTTACCATGGAGGATCCCATTCAAACAACAACGTCTATCCCCATAGAACCTATGTCCCCTCTTGGGACAATGGCTGATGAAGACCTCTCCTCCAATCCTGAGTTCTTTGAGGGCACTACTAAGGAACCTTCCAAGTTGGTTGGTCAACTGGAGGAGGCAGTGAATCCTAAGGTTAACTCCGAAGCTGCAGCTGCTTCCGAAGGCCCAGTCATACTTGAGGTATCTTCCAAAGATGAGCTATTGGTCGATGAACCAACTAGTGAGGCCACAGGATCTATCTCCTCTGGGTTAAACACAATGGACAGAGGCAAAAGAAAACTAACCCTAGAGGAGGAAGCTGCACAGGAGGAGAGGAGGCCAGTCATGAAGAAGGGCCGATCAGATGCTTCTCTGGATGGAGAGATTCTACGACTCTCTAGTCTCCTCCAGGAGAAGGCGTGGACCTTTCAGAAAATGGAAGTCCATAGCCAGAAGAAGACCTGAGGAAATGCCCATCAATGTGTATTTCCCTGTCATTGAATGGAGCTATTCATCCCTGGAGAATAAATTTATATTAAAGTACAGCAATGGGAACAGAGTGAAGCTCAAGGAGGTTGAGATTTTCTCTCTTCCTGCTCCATGTATCTTTGATCTGGAAAACCTGCCTCTACTCAATCCAGACAACCATTGTGAAGGAAGGCTCACAACAAGACTTGTCAAGAGAAGAGCTGAAAACTTGAGAAGTGAAGGATATCAGTTTTGGTAGCATCAGCCTAGGGGGAGACTGTAAGATCAATTAAGGCTGATGCTCACCCATCTCTTGAACCAGTCTTGGACTCTCAGAAAACAAACAGCATTCGGAAGGAAAGAATTAACCTTCGGAAGAACTATTGCTTCCGAAGGATAATTCTCTTCTTCTGAAAGCTATCCAGAAGACTGAAGCTATCTTGTAGGAATAATCTGTTTGGTTCCTAGTATTTCCACTGCCCTCTCCAGATGAGTAGGCTACGTTGTTGATGTTGTGACTAATGATTTTGTTCATCATCTCCGGGATCACATCCCTCAGTTGGCTAGTAAGGAGAGTGGCCAATGCCACAGTAGCAGGATCCAGCTGATGAACAGGTGGTGGCGGAGGAGGAGGTGGAGGTGGTGGTAGATGTGGAAGAGAATCAGGTGGTGTCGGTGTCGAAGAATGTGGAGCAGAATCTTGAGGTGGCGGTAACAGAGGTGGTTGTCTTCTTGGCGGCATTCTGATCATAACCGAAAGAAAATCGGTTAGTGCAGTGATCAGACGCAGAAGACATATGCAAATAGAATCCTATGTTGTATGTTCACTACATGAGGGTCCCTACGTTATAGTCTAGGCCAAACCGTTTAAGTAATATGACCTATATTTCTCTATAACCATGGCTCTGATACCAATATGTCACACTCCGAGCCGGCGGGAACGGATCGGGTTTTCCCGTCGGGCGGAAGGTTCCCGGGGCGCGATATCTTGAGTGATAATCGTGATGATCAGATTGTTTGTATGGCACATGATATATAATGAGAAATGATAACATGACATATGATGTAGAATTACAAAGTTAAATTACAATATAAGTTCATAATTTAACTAAGTAAATCTATCCAAAAGAATCAATGAGTTCATATCTTGTATCTGTACAAGATATACAAAAGATGATTCATGGTTTTGTCATCCAAAAGTATGCAACACAAAAGTAGCTAGGTCTTCTTAAAGTCCCCTAGCTAAGTCCCTGTAATCCTGGTGACTAAACCTGTTCGTCACCTGAGAAAACATGCATTTAAACAAAGTCAACACTAGGTTGGTGAGTTCATAAGTTTAGTATTGAAAACCATTGAATTTATGTCAGTCATGTTCACAATGTTTCACACAGTTGTATTGATAATTGATTCCCATGTTTCACACAATGTCCTCTCCATGGTTGTATTTACATATAATGTCTCATCCAGCCAAGCATGCTTATATATAGGGCATACGAAAGGGTCAAGCCTAGACGCCATCCCACCACATGCTCAACTGAACTCAACACTACCTGTAATACAACGATGGATACCCATTTCATTTCACCCATGATTTCCCTGGTATGATTATCCCAACAATGAAAAAGAAAGAGACATAATTATCTCTGTTAGCCATTCCTTACGGAATAGCCCGGCATGTAAAATAACCCAATGAATAAAGTAAGAGACGTAATCGTCTCTGTTAGCTATTCCTTACGGATTAGCCCGGCGTGTAAGATATCATACTCGATATCTAGGATAAAACTTAATAGTTTCTGTAGCTAATCATTACCTATTAGCCCGGCGTGTAGAATACCCAAACAATTGAATAAAGAGACATAATGGTCTCTGTTAGCTATTCCTTACGGATTAGCCCGGCGTGTAAGATATCATACTCGATATCTAGAGCGAGATCTAGTAGTCTCTGTGACTGTCAGTACCAACCAGTCCGGTATGTAAGATATCATACTCGATATCTAGATTGGGACATAATAGTCCCAGTAGCTGTCGTCCCTGACCAGCCCGGTATGTGAAATGTTCTACCCATGATCCCTAGCTTGAGACATGACAGTCTCAGTAGCTGTCATTTCTGATCAGCCCAGTGTGTAAGATATCCTCCCACGATATCTATTGGAGTGAAATACGTTCTCTAGATTTTATGAATGTTATCAATTAGAATGATAGCACCTCTCGTGCCCGGTGTAATTTCATTTGATTACCCCAAGCTCTGGTGACTAGTGTTCGTGGTTTACCCAACTGATCTATGGTTGTGTAACCGGAAACCTCTGACGGTTATAAGATGTGCTCTAAATAGAGTCTTACTAGGTAGTGATAGTATGTGTGGGAATGCCATCCCAAAAGTGTGTGCTTGCGATATCCTCCTCGATATGACAAGTAATTGTCTCAACTGTTACCTCGATGTTGAGTGAATGTGGTGAATGATCCCATCATCATGAAAGTATGTTATCATGGTTATCATTCAAGTCATTTGTAATTAATATCGGAATGTTATCCCTTGGTTTTTCAATTGTTCTATCGTGTAAGAATAATGCACAGTTGTAAGTTATATTCTTAGCAACGTACATTATTCTATGGTGTTAATGTGTCATGATTCTAGGTTAGCATGTAGCATCCTAGCTATTTCAGGTATGATAAAATCAAACAAACAAGCATGTAATGATGAACGATAATAAAGACAAGCAATTATTATCTAAGTCATAATATAAGCAATATGTTAATAGAAACTTTTAAGTAACTAAAATTTAGCATGTTTCTCAGCCCTGAGCTTTGAAATCAGTAAAGATTAAGAAAAGGGGCATATGAACTCACCTTGTGTAAGAGTGGTTGACTTAGCTTAAATAGAGAATGCACGCGCTCTTGTTTGAACTTGAGTTTGTTGTCACGATCCTGTATTGATTTCACGTTGTATTCGACTCATAAGTATCAATTATTGTGATTTGTGTGCGTGCACGTGTTAGTCTTAACTTGGTTATCACGCCTTGGTGTTGATCCTCATTCGGCCCATTCCACTTGAAGTATGATTTATTTTCACTTTATCAATTTGGTTTGAATTTAGTGTGTGATTGTTAGTTATGACTAATGACTTGACTTTTATAATGATTTAATGACCTTGATATCATTAATTGTCTTAACACATTATTCATCACACTTGTAGTAACACTTGATTACTCATTCCCATAATCGTCATTCTTAACCATTAATTCGTGATTTAGGTTACATCTAAACCATTGGGCCGAATGGCATCCTTGTAAGACTCGTGATTTAACCGTGACCCAAAATGTTATAGGTGTGGGCCAATTATAGGTCTTGGGCCCTATGAAAGAGTTTGGGCCGGAGATGTGTGCGTGGGCCGAACAACCACAGCTGGCCGAAAACTTATTGGGCCGATGGGGTTGTCATTGGGCCGAGACAAACTAGTAATCGAACGTTTCCGTGTGATTTGACCCAATTATTCATGGGCCGATTTCATAGAAGTGTTGGGCCACGTAACTTAGGCTGTTGATCGGGTGGTGGTACTAATGGCCGCATCAATGCACTGCGTAGCCAACAAGGTCAGCGAACCTAATGTTTTCATCAACCTTGGGGTTCGGCCAACCATGGTCTCAACAAACCTAATGGTTCACCGTGATCAAGGTTCGGTTAAATGGATTGAGTTAAGGTTCGTCGATGACACATCAGGTTCGGCAATGTTTGTTCAAGTGAGGCAGGTTCGTGGCATGCATGGTGGTTCGGTGAAGGTTCGTGAAGACCCCTAAGGGTTCGGCTAGTGATCAGCGAACCATGCAGGTTCGGCAACCAACCGGCTGTTTTACCAGAAGGTTCGGTAATGTCAAAGACTCATGACAGCCCATGGGTTCGCGAAGCTCCAAGGGTTCGGTGATGGTTACAGGGTTCGTGGACCTGGTGATGCAACAGGGTTCGGCTGAGAGACTCCAAATGGTTCGGCCGTCGTTGTTGAACATGTAGGTTCGGTGGTGAAGTTGTAACAGCAGGGTTCGGCCATGCTCACGTAGGTTCGGTCAAAAGTCAGCCATGAGGGTTCGTGGGCCAGCATACAGCATGCAGGTTTGGGGAGAGTTCGGTGGTTGATGATGAAGGTTCGGGCGGTGTTGACAGGTTCGCAACCCCAAAGGGTTCGGCGGTTGGGTGGTGCGGCCAGCTCTGGTTCCTCCACGAACCTGTTCTTCATCATCATCAACTCCCCATTGTGGCATGAGTGGCTACCATGGTAGTAGAGTTAACCTCGAAAGTGTAATGATCGAAGGCCAAAATCCTTGGTCGTTTGGTGTGTGTGAACCGAACAAAACAAGAAGAGAAACCCTATTTTCTTGATCTTTCAAGCATTGTTACCTTCGATTTCAGCGGCTAAAACTCCAGATCTTCTGTACTTTCATGTAGAGGACATCAAGAGCTTCGCGTGGACACCAAGAACGCCCGATTTCGTCCACAAACGAGTGAGATACGAAGCTTTGAAGGTGGATAATGGTGGTGAGAGAGGGGTGGCCGGATTTTGAGGTTAGAGAGAGAGTGGGAATGTGTGAAATGAAAAAGAAGGCTTCATTTAGCCTTTAAATACCCCGAGGGTATTCGGGTTCGTTTCGGTTGCTCGATTCGCGTTTTCGTCACGTTTCCGGAATTTTTACGCGTGATTTCATTTGTAATAAATAAAAGAAAGATTATTTTAATTATTTGATGAGTTTCAAAATTGTAAAACATTATTTGTTTTATTTTTATTAAATTAAAGTCGTTCGTGTCGTGTTTCGTTTTCGTTTCGTCGGATCGCGTCACCATCACGCGTATTCGTTCGAATCGTCATTTGAACGAACACGTCGATGGTTTGGCTTTCTGACTTTGGTTTTCTACTTCCCAGTCATCATTTCAGAACGTTAAAATCACAGATATGTTTGTGTGAATCGTCACCCACGTAAACACACTGTCAGTTCGTTATTCTGAAATAACACTGTGATACTGTTTTGAATTATGTTTCCTCACTGTCGGACTCAACTAAACATTATGTTATCACATTGTTTCCGTACTGATTTGTCGGTCATCTGATTCCTGTCATCTATGGATATCAGATCGCAACCGATATGTTCTTGTCGTTTGTTTGTACACTGTTGTTTCTCTTGAGTTGTTGTATTTACTGTATTTAAGTTTTCACTTAAACACATACAACTGTGGTTTGTTTTCTGAGTTTTGTTGTCACACAACTGTTTACGCACTGTATTTACACACAATAAATGGTGAAAGTACACACACCGTACGAACTAGCCGGACGGTTTGGTACTAGTTGTCACACCAGACACTTATAGAAACAATTAGAGCTACTTTCTATCATCAAGACCAACAAAGAAGACATTCCGATGATAGTCAGCAGCAAAGGAGATTTGTCAGAACCACAAAGATACCAAGCATTTAATGCCTTTTGTAGTTTAGGTATTTATTGTGAAAGTCAATGGAGTCTTTTTTATTAATTGTAATTAATATGGCTTGGCCTGTCAAGACCATATCAGATACTAGTTTTAGCATTCATTTGATTCTAGTGTTTTGTCCAGCCGTGTATCCCTATGAGGATACAACTGTAGGTTTTAGTATATAATCCTTCATCTGTAACTTAGCAAGGGCATGAGTGTGTGCTTGAGCTTTAGAGTCTTGTTCACTTTGCATTTGAATGAAATATACTTTAACCTTGAAATCAACTTTATTTGTGTATTGTATTTGTTCTGTAAGTGTGAGTAAGTTGAGTTGATAGAATCTTCCGCATGTATCAAAGCTAAGATTACTTGTGAAAGTGTTGTGTTGAATTATATAACCCGATCCAACAAATCTTTTTTACACATTGAAAGACATTGGTAAGATATTGATCATTGGAATATTAATGTCTTTAGATGTGTTGCACTCTTCGAAAGTTTTGCCTTATGTCCCGGCCATCGGAAGAAAAGAACTATGTCTCCATAAGTATACGGGCTTCCGAAGGCTAATTATACCTTTCGAAGGCTAATGACTTCCGAGTGATAATTCTATACTTTCGATGCCTTCTGAACTTGTGGGAGATTGGTTTGGGCAAGGAAGATAGTGTTTTGGTATCCACCAAGGCCCAGGCTTTTATGTTCTTATAGCCCCCTTGGCGGGGGTCTGAGGCCAACACCCCTGGATGGAGTGGGGTCCAAGTGACGGCAACCCTTGGTTGGGTCGAGCTGAATATTTTTTTTCTAACCTAAGTTGTTATATTGAAAATTCAATAAAAAATTAATATTACGAATTTTGATATTAAACCCCAAAGCTGAAAGTATCTAATTTTATTAAGTAAACACCATTTATTGCATACTATGAAGGTATGTTTTTTTTTAACAGCATTTGATCTCAACGTGTGAACCACTGATTTCCAGGCCACGTCACCAAGGTCTAGTTACCATGACCTCCGTTGAGACCCCACCACCACCCCAGGAGGAAACCGCACCGGAAAACCCCCGACCTCCCAAGGACCCCTATTTCGCCTTGGGATGGATTTGAACCCGTGACCTCCCACAGGGAAGCCAAAGGGGTAACCATTAGACTAGAAGGCCTTGGTTTACTTTAAAGGTATGTAGTTCATGAATCAATAGACGTAATATATATCAATAGGTGAAAAGCATTAAATGGTCATAATCAACTTTATGTTCTCTTAAAGAGTTCCCAAATCCGGCTTATCCTAGCTTGTTGTTGACTGAAAAGTCGTTGGTAGCCCTATAAATTTTAGATAAGCTAAACAATGGAACCTCTACACTTCCCCTTTGGCTCCTTATCTCTATTTGGTTATTTGGTTTATAATTCCTTAATTCATGTGTAGTGGCGGAGCTTGGAAAAAAGTTCGGAGGGGGCTGGAGGATTTTTAGAAAGAAAACGGAGGGGACCGAAGGATTTTTAGGATGAAAACGGAGGGGACCGAAGGATTTTTAGAAAGAAAACGAAGGGAACCGAAGGATTTTCGGACGAAATACTATTATATCGACACTTCTGAGCGAAACAAACAGGGGGGCCGGGGCACCCCCGGGCCCTTCTAATCCTCTGCCCCTGTTCATGTGGGTCAAAGTTAATAGGTTATTTATGTAATTTGTATAAAGTGTATATTTAATGTTAATATGTAAACTATGAAAGGTTAAGGGTCCTAGGTGTCAACAACTAAAGTTTATAGCCATAGCAGTGTTATATAAACCACGGTTTTTAAACATCTACCTATTATAATAAATAAAGGATTCTAGTGACACGTCATGTTCCTATAACACCTCAACTTTGGTTTCCCGCTTCTCTCTCTTATTAAATACATTTCATATTAAATATAATTTTTATACATTTTTAAATAAAAAATATTTTAGTACATTAAAAAAATATAAATTTTAAAAAACATACATTCAAAAAAATCAAATTATTATAAAATATAGAATTTTAAATTTTTTTATGAACGATATGTATAATGTAATAAACTTTGAAAACTTATTGTTACTTAAAGTGTTAAATTATACACAACTTTAATAATATTTCGTATTGGAATTTAGATTTACATTGATAACTATTATTTATATTGTTTTATTCAATCACATGTAATACGCGGGGTACTAACCTAGTATGTTAATAAAAAAAGTTCACTTGCATATCTTTCAGTCCGTTCTTATCCAAAAAAAACATACATACATTCCTATGTTCATACGTATGCAGAAATCAATTCCCTAATTATTTAAACTAGGTCTATTCTCCCACGCGTTGCGGCGGGCTATCACAAGGCATTCATAAGAACATGTATTATATATCATTTGCAAAAGCATAAGTTAAATAGCAAAATCAAATTTCACATCACGAACTTTATACAAATATTTTCATTAAAACATAAAATTATACAAAATTTTCATAAATATGTTACAAAAATAATAGAAAAAATTACTCACCAAACCATTCTCGCCGGCAACAATCGTTTAAATTATAACAAAAACCCAAATCTTTAAGCAAATCTTTCAAATTTAATAAAAACTCAAATTTTCAAAGCAAATCTCACAAATTAACTCTCATCAAAGCGTCACTATATGAATCAGACACATACGCGTAATTATTCATTTTACAATACATCACTATTTTACTATGTATCATGATTCATATATATATATTTATAATTGTCAAAATAAAAAACAAAAGCAAACATTTAAACTTTAGTTTGTAGTTAAAATAAAATATTTAAAAGTTTTATTCTTATTAAAATAATCAAACTAAAATAGAAGATAAAGATTTGGGGCAAACTAAAACAACTCTAAGAATTACTATTCCCCGTTCTAAGCAAATCTCACAAATTAACTCTTATCAAAGCGTCACTACATTATTCAAACACATATGCGTTATTATTTATTTTACAATGCATTAGTATTTTACTATGTATCATGATTAATATATATATTTATAATTGTCAAAATAAAAAACAAAAGAAAATATTTAAACTTGAGTTTGTGGTTAAAATAAAATATTTAAAAGTTTAATTCTTATTAAAATAATCAAACTAAAATAGAAGATAAAGATTGAGCAAACTAAAACAACTCGAAGAATTACTATTCCCCCATTTCTTTTTTAATATATATATATATATAATTGGCTAACAATTAGTAACATAGCATAGGGCTCTTAAAGATTCACGTTTCTCAATTTCGTTTGACTATAGTGATTATCATCAAATCAATTCAGGAAAAATGGATTCAGTGGAAGAACGAAAATCGATTCAGAGACACAGGAGCGAAGGTCTTTAGGGACGGGAGGGGGCGACCGCCCCCCTCTTTTTTTCGTCAGTAGTGTTAATTTTCGGATCCAAAGGTTATTTTTTTAAAAAAATTTTGTTTCGCTCCCCTTCACTTTAAAAAATTAAAATGTCATACACTTGAAAAAAAAAAATTACCATCTCTTTTTAAATAAAAAACCAAAAAGTTTTATATTTGGTTTGTGCAAAAGATTTGTTTTAAAAATTACTCAAATATTACCTCTAAAAATACCCCAAGTCAAAATCCCAAATTCATTTCCCCCATTTTCTCACTCAATTCCTATAACCTGATTCTAACCCTACCTTCTCTTTTCTCACCCTTTTTTCTCAGCATCAGTGCATCACGGCAGCAGGTAGGGGTGTTCACGGTCCAGTTTTAAACCGCGAAATCGCCCAAACCGTTCATCGGTTTGGTTTCACGGTCGTTTTTTTCACAAACATTTGGTCGGTCGGTCGGTTTTTTTCTCAAACATTTGGTAAGTCGGTTTCAGGTAGTCATTTTTTTTCACGCATAATAGTAATTATTGAATACTTATATTTTTATTGTTTGACCCGAATCACTTACAAAGACTAACCGAGACATATCGATAGATTGAAAAAAAAAATTATAGTTCACGTAAATTTTCGCCCCTGACAAACGTTTGAAGCTCCGCCACACAAAAACAATTCATAATTAAAATCAATTCAGAAACTGAGAATCGTGAGGCCAAGAACGAAAGGAAGAAGCTTGTCATAATCGATTAAGACTCAATATCGATCCCGTAAAATATAAAATCATTTGAGTTTCAATCGATTTAGAATCAAAGGAAACAAAAATTAATTCAATCTATAAAGTCACGAAGCGAGTGAAATCGATTTCAAAGGCGAAATCGATTCAGATTGTTTTTAAAGTGGCAATTAAAATCGTTTGCTGTTGGTTCGTGATCAAGGATTATAACCGTAGGGCTTGAATTGTTGTTTGTTGACCATTGAATACGAAAGACACAAAACAAGTATGTTTGTTCTGCTAAAGTGCTAAAGAAATCAAGGAGTATGAACAAGCATAGTTTTGTGTGGTTGATTAGTGCTGGTGAGTTAAAGCCAGAAACAAAAATTTTGTTGTTTGTTTTCGTTGCAGAATTTCAAAGCTGATACACAGCGACTTGAATGTTTTAAAAGAGAGTGCGAAAATTTATGAAAAGCTCAATACATGTTAATTTTTTAAATTGGAGGGGGCGAAACCAATACTTAAAACAAAAGATATCTTTCGATTGAAAAATTAACACTACGGACGGAAAAAAGAGGAGGGACGATCCCTATGAAGCTTCATCACTGCTGATAGGATATTTGGAATTCCCATTTGAGTCACTAACTATTGTAGTTGATTGTTATGGGTTCAATCCAATGGCGGACCTAGAAATTTTTTTTATGGGTGTCGGAAATTTTTTCTACATAATTGTTTGTCGTTAAATATTTTATTTTTTGGACCAATTCGAATGGCTTCGGGTTGGATCATCTAGAAAAATGACAAAACCAAATTAAATTACAAATATATAATAAAAGCATGTCAAATTATCATCTCGTTGATTAGGATCATTCGATAAAATTGATTTTCTTTCGGCAAGATTTGAAGGAATACTATTCAAATCAATAAATTCAATATTCAAATAAGTTGAAGGTCCAAGTTCTATTTGAAAAATTGTTCCATATTACCTATACACACAAATCAACCTTAGATTCTCATCATGCAAACACGTTTTAACTTTGAAATTATATAATATTCACTCAATCTATAAATTACGATTGTTGTGATGTAAGGACAACGACATATACTACTAGGTTACTGTTCCAGTCTACCTTTTAGGAAGGAACTGAACATAAATTAAGATAGTCAAATCCAATCAATCAATATACAAATTGTGTCTTATTACTTTATTGAGTGGTATGAGTGATTAGGTATTTAATTAAATTATAAATTATTAATTGGGTTTCATTACAAGTAATGTATGTTATGCTATTTAGGTATTATTTTATTAGTTTTGGTTTCTAAATGGTTTCAAATTAGGCTTTATCAGGGTCGTCAAATTTTCGTGGGGGTCGGGGACAAAATTTCTTGGGGGTCGGTCAAGATCAGATCGTATATAAAACATTAAAAAATAGAAAATTCACGAGGGTCGGTCGACCCCCATACACAAAAGGTGGGTACGCCCATGGTTCAATCGCAAAGTTAACAAAAAAAGGCAGATTTGTTTACGGTCAAAAGGGACAGAAGCAAATTCGGTTTGTTGTATCAAAGGAGATTAAAAAAAGAATATTTGGTTGGTGTTTGTTTTTTAAGAGGTAAAATGTCTGTAATTTGTGGACCACATCTGCAGACATCTGTATAAAAAGAGGTGGACCAAATGTCTGCAGTATGAAGGTAAAAGAATATTTGTTTTTTAGCATTTGTTGACTTATAAAATAAATTGGTGGTGGTGGATGATGAGGTGGCCGACGATGGTGGTGGTGGTGGGTGTGATTGACGGTGGTGGGGGTGACCGACGGTGGTGGAGGCGGACGATGATGGCCACCGGTGGTGGTGGTGGCCGACGGTGCTGGTGGTGGTGGGTGGTCTCTGTATACCTTAGAAGATCCTAAAAGTGGCTGGACCACATCTGAACCAAGAATATCACTTTCACACCCCCAAATTCTCACGTGTGGTGTCAGACCACTGGGTGTGACGTGGTCAGGATCAAAGGTCTCAGTCATATAGAACGACTCTATATGACTTGTACATTCACACAGTTTTGTAAATAAATTCAAGTTTCACTAATTAAGCAGTGGAAATATTTAAATAGTTATGCAGCGGAAATAAAAGTGTTTACAGCGGAAAGTAAATTGTTTCAGACACTACATTGTTTAAGATATATCAAAACCAAACTAATATGATATAAGCCTAGGATAAGAGTCTATATGCATGCAAGACCCTCTGGTGCAACTCCATGTACATCTTAGCTTGTGCTATTTAGTTACCTGAGAATACATGTGAAAACGTGTCAACATAAAGTTGGTGAGTTCACAAGTTTAAGTAATTGAAAAAAAAGTAAGTAGATATATATTGGATATGTTAAGTTTGTTGGATCTACGATCCCGAGTGTGTCATTTCATCCTACCGAAACTCGACTGTTCGTTTGCCTCCTCGGGTCATCGCTGAACCCAGCATCACACTTAGAGAACTTGGCATACAATTGTTCTTTTCTTAAGAGCTCCAAAACCAACTTAAGGTGATGTTCATGATCCGCTTTGCTCTTGGAATAGATCAAAATGTCATCTATGAATACGATTACAAACTTGTCTAAGTATGGTCTACACACTCGGTTCATGAGGTCCATGAAAACCGCAGATGCATTGGTCAGTCCAAACGGCATGACCAAGAATTCATAATGACCATAATGAGTTCGAAACGCGGTTTTAGGGATGTCATCTTCATGTATGCGAAGATGATGATAACCAGAACGAAGGTCGATTTTTGAAAACCAAACTGAACCTTGAAGTTGATCAAAAGGGTCATCGATACGAGGCAAAGGGTATCGATTCTTAATGGTGAGTTTATTGAGTTCGCGATAATCAATTCACATACGGAATGAACCGTCCTTCTTTTTAATAAAAAGAACAGGTGCACCTCAAGGAGAATGACTTGGACGAATAAAGCCCTTATCAGATAATTCTTGAAGTTGGCTTGCTAGTTCTTGCATTTCAGAAGGTGCAAGGCGATATGATGATTTTGCAATTGGATTAGCACCAGGAACAAGATCAATGCGAAACTCGACTTTTCGAACGGAAGGAACTCCCGGCAGGTCATCGGGTAAGACTTCAGGGTAGTTGTGAGTGATTGGAATATCTTCAACACTTTTGCCCTTTTCTTTCTTTTCCACAATGTGGGCCAAAAAGGCTACGTATTTCTTACGTAGATATTTTTGAGCCTTCATGCAAGACATAAGTTTAAGACCACTACTAGGTGTTTCTCCAAAGATTTTTAGAGTTTCACCCAAGGGTAGTGGAATACGAATGAACTTTTCAAAACAAACGATCTCGGCTCGATGAGTGGCTAACCAATCCATGCCTATGATAACATCAAAACTTTCAAGATGCATGGGAATAAGATCAATTGGGAAAACGTGATCCATAAGGTTCACAGTACATCCAATTATAACAGAGTCAATATCAATCGAGTTGCCATCAGCCACTTCCACGTTAAATGGTCTATCTAGCGTAGTTCTTAGTCTACCAAGTAATGGTTCAAATTCATATGACACAAAACTCCTATCAACACCATAATCAAATAACACATAAGCATAACAATTATTGACCAGGAACGTACCATTCACCACTTCCTGATTAGCTTGAGCTACTTGGGCATTGAGTTGAAAAGTCCTAGCTCATGCAACCCTTTGATTATTGTCCGCAAGCCTTGAGCATTGGTTTCTAAGATGATTAGGGTTGCCACATTCGTAGCAAACACTTCCATTGACTTGTGCAAGATTGGCAGGTGCAAGTTGTTGTTGATTTAATGGTTGAACTTTTTGACCTTGCTGGCCATGTAGCCCATTTCGACGGTAATTTGCAAAGTGGCCATACATTCTACAATTTGTGCAAATTCTGCAAGGTCGAGTAGTGGGGAGATGATATCTGCAAGTGTTGCAAAGTGGACTTGCCCCACATATGGTTTGGTATTTGGCTTTGGGGCTTGTTGAATTTGGGGCACAGTCAGGGTCACCATAGCAAAATTTTGACTCTTTCGCTTGCGGTTGTTGAACTTTGAAGTGTTTGAGGTTCCAGCTTTGACTTCCTTTGTGGGTTCATTAGAGGTTGACTTGGATTCAACTTTCTTGGCAACCTTCCTTTTCAAAGTACCAGCCTTAACATGATTATCAGTTAAGGTTGCAGCATGTCTGATTGCATCTTCAAGAGTGGTAGGTTTGCTACCAAAAGCATTATCTTGAATTTGCATAGGAAGGCTCCCAATATATTTCTCAATGGCCCGAGACACGGGAGTGACCAAGTGAGGCACAAGTAGGCTGAGTTCATGAAAACGGGTGGTATAGATAAAGTTCTCCCCACTCTCTTGCTTGAGCTCCCAGAATTCAGCTTCAAGCTTCCTCATTTCGTTGCGAGGACAAACTTCATCAGTCATGAGTTGTTTGACCTTCGACCAGGTCAAAGCAAGTGCAGCATCCGAACTCCTGGTTCGCTTTTCACTGTTCCACTAAGTGAGTGCCCTTTTTTGAAAGACACTGGTAGCATACTGAACCTTAAGGTTCCTAACATAGTCGGAATGAATAAATGTGATCTCTATACTTTCAAACCACTGGAGCAATCCAGTTGCTCCTTCAGTACCAATGAACTTTGCAGAGTTACATGAGTTGAAGTGTTTAAATGTGAAAGTTGGATTTGCACCCCCACCATTCCCATTGTTGTGGATTGGGTTCGCATTCACAGCTTGATTGAGCTGGGTCACCAAGGTAGGTAACACAACAGGCACTTGCTAAGAAATGATCTGAGCCAACTCTTGAATAGTGGGATTAGTGTTGTTAGTGTTTGTGTTGTTGGTGTTATTTGTGTTGGTGTTGTTGGTATTGGTGTTGGCGTTGTCGATATTGTTGGTATTGCTGCGAAGACAACGAGGCATGATTCTACAAGAGTTCAATTGAAAAGAGTTAGAATTTATATAATTCAAAGAGTTCAAATAATATTTAGAGATTTCAAATGAAAGTTCAATCACAAAGCAACATTTGGATTGTATTCCTAAAGGAATACTTTTTGACAGATCAAAGTGTTTAAGTTCAATTTAACTTTCAAAAAGACATACTTTAGCCTATAGCTTCATACTCACTCCAAGGGTTCCCAAGAAAGCATAACTGGTCCATCGGTTGATTTGGAATTATACGAAATGCTTTCCTAGATAGAACTCCCCAAAGTACAGGTATTCCCCCTTCCAGATTGTATGTGTTTTCTAATCATTAAAATGAACCTAAAGACTATTGACGGGATTCAAGATTATACTTAGAAGTCTAAGATCATTCCTCGTGATGACGATCCTCTTTCAAGTCATAAGTAAGGGGTCAAGAAGTTTTGAACCTTAAAATCTAGTGTGTGCATACTAAGGCATCCTAAACTAGGTTCAAACAATTGACCTATCAAATTACTAGTCAAATTGTACAAGTAGTCACATAAGAAAGTATGACCTATTATGGCAACTAAGAGTTCAAATTACAATTCATGTCCTAGCATGGCAACTATAGAGTCCAAATAAGAGTTCATAGCCTAAGAGTTCAACTAAGGCATCCTATGGTTATAATCTAGGTCATCTAGTTCAAATAACCTAATTCTCTATAACCCAGGCTTTGATACCAATCTATAACACTCCAACCGATGGCGGAAACATCCGGGTGACATGAAGTGTAGATTGTTCATAGCATAGGGTATAAAGTTGTAAATAATCATTCAATGCAATATTAATTCAAACATTCATTACATAGTCAAATAAATTCAAACCTAACTATTACATCATTTCAAATTCAAATTCAAATTCAAATTCAAATTCAAATTCAAATTCAAATACATAATTCAAAACAAATAAACTATGTCCAAGCTCATACGAATGCTACTTTCCATTTCCACCGGAAACATGTTAAAATCAAGTGTCAACTACAAAGAGTTGGTGAGTTTCATAGGTTTGAACACTCACACCAAAAGGTTTAATAAAATGTTATAAATAAAGTCTTATGTGAACTCTAAGCATAATGAACATAGTCAAAATGAACTAGCAAGTAAAGCATATCAACTAATGTTAACAAATGATGTTTGACTTGTGTTTAGCACTACTTAGATGCTTAAATAGCAAACTATCACCACGGGCTTCCCCAAAAGGGTAAATCAAACATTGGTGGGATGGTCAATCATAGTCACTAAAATGGGTGTGATAAATGCCTATGCTTAGCTAAAGTTCACTAACTATAAGGCATTAGCTAAGTTCACATGTAAATGTAATAAGTAAGTTGCATGTTTCACCCCTAAATCAAAAATAGTAAAAGAGGGGCTATGAAGACTGTCACACCCCTAGCAGGCAGGATAGGATCGGTTGTCCCGTCGGGCGGAAGGTTCCCGGAGCGCGATATCGTGAATGATAATCGGATTGATCAGATTGTTATATGGCACATGATACATGCATGAGAAATGCTAAATATGATAGAATTACAAAGTTAAATTACATCAGTATTGTTTATAATTTAACAATGTAAATCTACTATTAACATCATAAGTTTCTATCTTGTATTTACACAAGATATACAAAATGGTATGTGTAATGATGTCTTCAAAAATATGCAGGTCCAAAACACTAAGTCTTCTATTTGAAGTCCTAGTCCAGAAGTAATGACTTCCTAATTGACCTGTTCGTCACCTGAGAAGTCATGCAAAAAGATCAAGTCAACACATGGTTGGTGAGTTCATATAGTTTTGTAACTTTGAAAATGTTTTGAACCCTTCTTTCGGTAAAGACCCTAACCTCATTAACACCACATGTATCATCCAGATCGGTATGCTTATATATAGGGCATACCCCTGGGTCAAGGCTACAACCCCGCCCAGACGACGTCCCACCACATATTAATCCGCATAGGACATTGTTGTTAATGATAATTAAGCGTTTTTACCTACCATACACCTTTAAACACCCATGATTCCTCTGTTCTCTGTTCCTGTAATTGCAATCATTTGAAATCTCTCTTGATTTCATATGTTCATCATACAAATATGATTAAAGCAGCAATTGTGGAATTTGTTATAAATGCTTAATTTAAATAAATAAATAAACATTCAATAAAATCTAAGTCCTATCGATTGGGGCCTTTGGTCAACTCGAGTAGACTAGTCTGTCAATCAAGGTACTTAGTAGTAAAGGAGATCTGTAAACCTCATCAAACATGTGACCTATAATCAATCAGTCTAGCTAGGACATCTTTTGATATATAGGCTTTCATAGTTCTTTAGACCGTCCATAGTTCTTTAGTTCTTTAGTTCTTTGGCACATGTTATCTTTGAGCATTTCCCAGATGTTCCTCAAAATAGTTCTTTGTACTTAGTTCTTTGAAATAGATCGTTAGTTCTTTGACAACACCTTCTTGAAATAGTTCTTTGAAAATAGATCGTTAGTTCTTTGAACACACCTTCTTGAAATAGTTCTTTGAAAATAGATTGTTAGTTCTTTGAACACACCTTCTTGAAATAGTTCTTTGAAAATAGATCGTTAGTTCTTTGAAAATAGATCTTTGAAAATAGTTCTTTGTTTGAGTTCTTTAGTTCTTTGAAAATAGTTCTTTGAAATAGTTCTTTGATACATAACAGTTACCTAACCAGGAGTCTAAGATAACAGTTATACATGTAAACATATAAAAGCATTCCAGTAAACAATTTACATAAAACAGTTTACGCATGCTTCTCAGCCCCGTGTTTTGAAACAAAATGTTAGAAAAGGGGCAATGAACTCACCTTGTAGTTGTTGGGTTGACTTAGCTTAAACGAAAGAATGCACGCGCTCTGTATTGTATTTGAGTTTGTTTTCACGTTCCTGTATTGATTTCACGTTGTTAAGACTTGTAAGTATAAGTTTTGTAGGGTTTTGTGTGTGTAAATGTATATGTTAGCCCTAAAGTTGGCTAATACGCGTAAGACTTGGTCATAATCCTTGTTCGGTCCCATATGTTTGATTCAAGTCAATGACATTATAAGTTATCATCTTATCATTAGTTATAAGTCATTTGCTTTGATGAAAGACTTAGTGCTTAGTTTCCAACTCGTCTTTGTTGATCTTGTACGTTTTGAACATTTATTGCATAATTATGAATTAATTAAGCAAACATTCTTTTGACATATCTTATTTTGATCTTATGAAATGTAGTGAACCCATGTGGGCCTAATCATGGCATATGGACCGAACAATGTGACCAAGTTACTTGTTGGGCCTTTGTGTAGCAAGTTGGGCCTTGGGCCTAAATCTATGGGCCTTGGAATAGTTCTTGAACAATGGAGGGTTGTGAGGCTTATTGGAATTTGTGGGCCAATGATATGGGCTTTTGGAATACAAAGGCCCGGCCAAATGTTACAAGGCCTAGAATTAAAGTGTTCTTATGGGCCTCTATTGGGCCACAAGGGAAATTGTTGGGCCAAAGGTGGGCCCAGGAAAGATTTGTTGGGCCTATAGTTAGAATGGGCTGTAGGATTCAAAAGTGGGCCAGAAGTAGGCTGTTGGCCAAGTCAATAGCAAAGTGGCTCCAAAATGAGGACAAGGGCCTCAACAATAGGCCTTGGATCAGTTTCTGTGGGCCTCGGGCTGATTTTGCTGGGCCCAATGAGTTTTGTCTCGGGCCTTCACCAAAATAGTCCATAGGCCAAGCTGGGCCTTGCTTACATGGGCTGAACAACTGTGGGCCTAAAAATTTGGGCTGTTGGCTAGACTCATGGCCTTGGGCCAAAAGCAGTGGGCCTTGAGCTGATTTGGCTGGGCCCCTTGGGTTCCATCAAGGCCTGAAGTAAAATAGGTCTTGGGCCAACCTGGGCCTGGTTCCTTTGGGCTGAAATCGATCGTGGGCCAATTTGTCCTTGGGTTACCTAATGGATATGGGCCGAAACAAAGTTTTTGATCAACTACCCTGGGCCTACTAAGGCTACTGGGTTGAAACAGAAGGTATGGGCCAAAATACTTTTGGGCCTTGACAGTAGGATGTTGGGCTAGCTGTTGGGCCGAATTGAGAGAGTTGGGCCAATGTACAAAACTGTTGGGCCTTATAATGGCTTCTGTTGGGCCTCATCCGCAACTAAGCTGGGCTTGGCCAGGTGCATTGGGCTGAGTGAACAAATCATATTTGTAGTTAGGCCATAATAGCCTATTGGACCTGTGTGTAAATATGGGTTGATCCAGATCCACGGCTGGGCCTGTTAGTTGCCTATTGGGCCAACTGGTGGCTAGTGATGAAGTTGGGCCACATGTGTTGGCTGTTGGACAGATTGCAGGTCTAGGGTTCCACTGGTGTACATGGTTGATTTGTCGAGTGAAACCATGCCATACTGAAGGTGGCTGTCGAATGAAGATGAGGACAGGAGTGGCGAATGTAAAAGGGTAGCTAGCCGAATGACCTGGTGTCGAATGAGAGAGTATGTTGGTCGAATAGCTCCATGTTCCAGCGAATGAACCATGATAGACCGAATGAATAAGTGTCGAGTGAACCTGCTAGTCGAAGGTGGTGACCCGCGAATGAAATTACTCGGCCAAGGTCATTTGACCTTGGGCCATTCGGCACACCTTCGGCCGCAACAGATCCAGCCCCCCAACTTGTGTCCATTTCAAGACTCAGCTGTGTTTTCGAGGATAGAACATGTTAAGGAGGGTTCTGGTGGTCGTGGGGTGGAAGAGGGAGGCTTAGAACCGATTTAGAAGGTGGTGGTCGACCAATGGGTTGAAAACCCTAATTTTCGTGCTTTTCACAGCATCATACCTCGTTTTTCAGTGGTGATAAGCTTAGATCCGTTGTACTTTCATGTAGAGGAAGTCGAGGGCTACGCGTGGGCGAAAGAATCACTCAAATCGGATGAGAAATGAGGAAGTTATGCTTGTTTGAAGGTGTGAAAATGGTGGGTTTTCTTGTAGCCGGAAATTGAGAGAAGAGAGAGGTTGGAGGTGACTAAAATGAGAAAACACTCTCATTTTAGGGTTTTATACCCCGTGTGGTGTCCGGGTCCGTTTCGGTTGCTCGGTTTGTAATTCGGTCCCGTATCCGGAAAATTACGCGTATTTTAAATGTTATAAATAAAAGAGTTTAATTTAATTATTTTGATGAGTTTCAAAATTGTAAAATGTTATTTATTTTATTTTATTAAATTACTTTCGTTCGTGTCGTGTTTTCGTTTTCGTTTCGTCAGATCGCGTCACCTTCGCGCGTAATTCGTTCGAATCGTCACCCGAACGAATACGACGATGGTTTTGCTTTCTGACTTTTGTTTTCTACTTTTCAGTCATTATTTCAGAACTCTAAACTCACAGATATGTTCGTGTGAATCGTCACCCACGCAAACACATTGTCAGTTCGTTATTCTGAAATAACACTGTAATTGTGTTTAGATTGTGTTTCCTCACTGTCGAACTCAACTAAACATCCTGTTTTCACATTGTTCTTGTACTGACTTGTCGGTCATCTGATTCCTGTCAATTGTGGACATCAGATCGCAACCGATATGTTTCTGAGTATTGTTTGAGCATTGTTGTTTCTCATGATTTGTTGTGTTAACTGTAATTAAGTTTTCACTTAATAAACGTAACTAATGTTCCAAATGTACGTTGTACTTAATGTATTTAAGTTTATACGAAAATACGTACAACGATTTCTTGTATTTAAGATCCTGTTAATTCAAGTACTGTTCACAATCGTATAAGTACACATAGTTACTGTATAAAGTACACGTACCGTACGGACTTGCCGGACGATCTGGTACTTGCTGTTACAGTCTCCCCTTGTTAAAGAAATTTCGTCCCGAAATTTAAGAGTTGTTATCGGGTACGGCTTCCTCTTCAAACAGTTGGGGATACTTTAACTTCATGTGATCTTCACGTTCCCAAGTAAACTCGGGTCCGCGTCTTGAGTTCCAGCGAACCTTTACAATAGGGATACGGCTTCGCCTCAGTTGTTTGACCTTGCTATCCATAATCTCTAAAGGTTCTTCGATAAAGTGCAACTGTTCATCAACTTGAATCTCTTCAAGTGGGATGACGAGTGATTCGTCAGCAAGGCATTTCTTTAAATTCGAGACGTGAAACACGTCATGCACACCACTGAGTTCGTTCGGTAAGCTCAATCTGTACGCCACAGGACCAATACGTTCGATGATCTCGAACGGTCCCACATATCGTGGTGTTAGTTTGCCTTTCTTCGCGAATCGAACTACACCTTTCCAAGGGGAAACCTTTAACATGACACGATCACCCACTTGGAATTCCAACGGCTTGCGCCGTTTATCAGCATAGCTCTTTTGTCTGCTTCGTGTTGCTTGTAGTCTTTGTTGTATCTGAGCTATATTGTCTGTAGTCTCTTGTATAAGTTCTGACCCAGTGATACGATTATCTCCTACTTCCGACCAACAGATCGGTGACCGACATTTTCGACCATAAAGAGCCTCGAATGGGGCACAACCGATGCTGCTGTGATAACTGTTGTTGTAGGAGAACTCGATTAGTGGCAAGTGAGAATCCCAATTACCACTGAAATCTAGAACACAAGTTCTCAACATGTCCTCTAGGGTTTGAATTGTACGTTCGCTTTGGCCGTCCGTTTGTGGATGGTAAGCTGTACTCAGATTTAACTGCGTCCCTAGAGATTTCTGTAGTGATTGCCAGAACCTTGATGTAAATCTGCTGTCTCAATCGGAAATAATAGACAATGGCACACCATGACGTACCACTATCTCATTGATGTACAATCTTGCCAGTTTATCCATCGTGAAAGTTTCACGCATCGGCAAGAAGTGAGCAGATTTTGTTAAACGATCGATGATCACCCAAATTGTATCGTGACCACTGGAAGTGCGGGGTAGCTTGGTAATGAAGTCCATAGCTATTTGTTCCCACTTCCAGAGTGGAATCTTAGGCTGTTCCAGTAAACCAGACGGTTTCTGATGTTCCGCCTTTACTCTTGCACACGCAAAACATCTGCCGACGTATTCGGCTATGTCTTTCTTCATTCCCGGCCACCAATAAAAGCTCTGTAATTCTCAGTATATTTTATCGACGCCCGAATGGATTAATTATCTGGTTCGTGTGCCTTCTCAAGAGTAAGTCTTCTGGATTGACCTATCACTGAAATCCACCATTTTGGTGGTAGGCATTTCATCCAGTTTATCTCAAATTGTCTTTCTGTTCTATCACCTGACACACTCCTTAAAGCTTTCATAGGTGACTCTGAAAACTCTGAATCTTGATCGTCTGGTTAAGATTCTCACGTCACATGGTGAATTCTTAGGTTATTTGATATAACCGTATACATACTTCACCATCTGTTTAATCTGTTCTCAACTTTGAAAGTGGTCTTATATGTCGGGAAGGTCTACTTAAGATATGGGATTACTATTGGAATAAAGGTAATGGTTTATCCCTTCTAAGTAATCCTATATTCACTGTGAGGTGATGTATATTTACCTCACTCCTACCCAAAATCATGTGACTTACTGAAACCTATTGTAAATGTTGTTTCCACTGTTACTTATTCTTATCCTTAATTCACAATTTAAGAATTTAACATAGGGTTGTTCTTCCTTTACAACTCTAGATTATCCCTGATATGTTGTTCGCGTTCTGTCTTGTCGCTAAGATGAATTAGTATACCATCCTTAGTGGAAATGATAATTTGATCCAGATACAATATGCACCCTCGGTTCATGTGGTTCATGAAAACCACGGGAGCGTTCTTCCATCCGAATAGCATTACCATAACTTGGAATGCCCATCTTTTATTCGGAATATTTATCTTTGGTACATCTTTGCCTTGCATTCCTAACTGCTTTCTCTTGGTTTACTTATCCTAATTTAGCTATGATTCTAGCACAGTTCTTAAGGTCATCCTTTCCTGATATCCTAGAACCGAGGTTCTCTAAATCAAATGATTTGAGTTCTATAGTTCTAGGTGACGGAATAATAGTTTACATACTGGCTTTAGCATCTAACTATCTATGGCCTTCTATTATTCTACTAAATAAGGTTATTTTCCTAATTATAGTAACCAGACTGTAATTAAGATTTACCCTACCTTTATTTATTTACTTAACGTTTATTTAATCAAAGACTTTGTTAGGTTACCATTCCTATTATCTTATTTGCAACTAACTTCTTACAGTTCCTTGAATTCATTGTTTCTAAAGTCACAATGGAGTATGCTTTTAAAATTAGCACTCTGATAAGCAATTTAACATAACAGTATGAAATATGCATACCCGTGGGGTCATCGGACTCCGAATGTTCCCCAGGAGCTGGTAAAGCAAGTAGTTCCTCAGTGACTGCTGGGTCTGCTAGAGGCATTTTCCTAGAGCAGTCCCTCGCGAAATGTCCGTGCATTCCGCACGTGTAGCAGTTGTTGTTGTGTCGAGAGGAAGTAGAGGTGCTCGCTTTTTGTTTCTGTTTCTTGGTCGAATTTAACCGACACTTTTGGATCCAGTGTCCGTATCTTCCACAAAGCGTGCATGATACACATGAGAGTTCAGCTCGATGATGGTGGTGACAAACTGAACAGAGGGGAGCTTTTCCCTTAGAATGTGCAGGACTTGTGGAAGATATCCTCACGGGGCAGTCTCGTGAAATGTGTTCGGATAATCCGCACACATAGCAATCCTTTCTGTATCGAGGAAGAGGATATGTAGTGTTTCCAGGATTCTGATTATGAGTCGGAGGATTATTACAATCACGACTCCAGTGTCCCTTTTCCCCACAGTTTAGACTGTTTGCACAGTTTACCCTTAGCATGGTGGAGACCGCACGAGGCACATAAAGGAAATTTGCCAGCATAACACTTATGACCTTCTGACTCCGGAGCAACCGCCAATTGACGAAGAGGAATGGCCTCAGTGTAGATTACAAGGTCTCTTGATTTTTCAGGATGACACCTTTTTCGCTTCTTGCTTGACTCTCCTGTTTCCGATTTCTTCTGCTCTGTAGCAAGTAGTGGGAAGATTTTAGCAAACTCCTCACTATTCCTGATCCGAGCGATGATTCTAGGGAGAACCGCCACCAACTGTTCAGTGATCAAAGTTGCCAGTGCCTCGACTGCTGAGTCCGTCTCCTGCGAAGGTAGAGGCGGTGATGGTTGTCTTCTTGGTGACATTCTAATCATAACCAATAGAACATTGGTTAGTGCAATGATCGAATGCAGAAGACACCATGCACATAAATTCCTAATTCCTATGTTCTCTACATGCAGGGTCCCTAGGTTATAGTCTAGGCCAAACCGTTTAAATAAATGACCTATATTTCTCTATAACCATGGCTCTGATACCAATCTGTCACACCCCGAGCCGGCGGGATAGGATCGGTTGTCCCGTCGGGCGGAAGGTTCCCGGAGCGCGATATCGTGAATGATAATCGGATTGATCAGATTGTTATATGGCACATGATACATGCATGAGAAATGCTAAATATGATAGAATTACAAAGTTAAATTACATCAGTATTGTTTATAATTTAACAATGTAAATCTACTATTAACATCATAAGTTTCTATCTTGTATTTACACAAGATATACAAAATGGTATGTGTAATGATGTCTTCAAAAATATGCAGGTCCAAAACACTAAGTCTTCTATTTGAAGTCCTAGTCCAGAAGTAATGACTTCCTAATTGACCTGTTCGTCACCTGAGAAGTCATGCAAAAAGATCAAGTCAACACATGGTTGGTGAGTTCATATAGTTTTGTAACTTTGAAAATGTTTTGAACCCTTCTTTCGGTAAAGACCCTAACCTCATTAACACCACATGTATCATCCAGATCGGTATGCTTATATATAGGGCATACCCCTTGGTCAAGGCTACAACCCCGCCCAGACGACGTCCCACCACATACTAATCCGCATAGGACATTGTTGTTAATGATAATTAAGCGTTTTTACCTACCATACACCTTTAAACACCCATGATTACTCTGTTCTCTGTTCCTGTAATTGCAATCATTTGAAATCTCTCTTGATTTCATATGTTCATCATACAAATATGATTAAAGCAGCAATTGTGGAATTTGTTATAAATGCTTAATTTAAATAAATAAATAAACATTCAATAAAATCTAAGTCCTATCGATTGGGGCCTTTGGTCAACTCGAGTAGACTAGTCTGTCAATCAAGGTACTTAGTAGTAAAGGAGATCTGTAAACCTCATCAAACATGTGACCTATAATCAATCAGTCTAGCTAGGACATCTTTTGATATATAGGCTTTCATAGTTCTTTAGACCGTCCATAGTTCTTTAGTTCTTTAGTTCTTTGGCACATGTTATCTTTGAGCATTTCCCAGATGTTCCTCAAAATAGTTCTTTGTACTTAGTTCTTTGAAATAGATCGTTAGTTCTTTGACAACACCTTCTTGAAATAGTTCTTTGAAAATAGATCGTTAGTTCTTTGAACACACCTTCTTGAAATAGTTCTTTGAAAATAGATTGTTAGTTCTTTGAACACACCTTCTTGAAATAGTTCTTTGAAAATAGATCGTTAGTTCTTTGAAAATAGATCTTTGAAAATAGTTCTTTGTTTGAGTTCTTTAGTTCTTTGAAAATAGTTCTTTGAAATAGTTCTTTGATACATAACAGTTACCTAACCAGGAGTCTAAGATAACAGTTATACATGTAAACATATAAAAGCATTCCAGTAAACAATTTACATAAAACAGTTTACGCATGCTTCTCAGCCCCGCGTTTTAAAACAAGATGTTAGAAAAGGGGCAATGAACTCACCTTGTAGTTGTTGGGTTGACTTAGCTTAAACGAAAGAATGCACGCGCTCTGTATTGTATTTGAGTTTGTTTTCACGTTCCTGTATTGATTTCACGTTGTTAAGACTTGTAAGTATAAGTTTTGTAGGGTTTTGTGTGTGTAAATGTATATGTTAGCCCTAAAGTTGGCTAATACGCGTAAGACTTGGTCATAATCCTTGTTCGGTCCCATATGTTTGATTCAAGTCAATGACATTATAAGTTATCATCTTATCATTAGTTATAAGCCATTTGCTTTGATGAAAGACTTAGTGCTTAGTTTCCAACTCGTCTTTGTTGATCTTGTACGTTTTGAACATTTATTGCATAATTATGAATTAATTAAGCAAACATTCTTTTGACATATCTTATTTTGATCTTATGAAATGTAGTGAACCCATGTGGGCCTAATCATGGCATATGGACCGAACAATGTGACCAAGTTACTTGTTGGGCCTTTGTGTAGCAAGTTGGGCCTTGGGCCTAAATCTATGGGCCTTGGAATAGTTCTTGAA
Organism: Mikania micrantha; assembly: GCA_009363875.1. Taxonomy (NCBI): domain Eukaryota; kingdom Viridiplantae; phylum Streptophyta; class Magnoliopsida; order Asterales; family Asteraceae; genus Mikania; species Mikania micrantha. The sequence goes on from CM018697.1 coordinate 28,823,829, forward strand.
CAATGGAGGGTTGTGAGGCTTATTGGAATGTGTGGGCCAATGATATGGGCTGTTGGAATACAAAGGCCCGGCCAAATGTTACAAGGCCTAGAATTAAAGTGTTCTTATGGGCCTCTATTGGGCCACAAGGGAAATTGTTGGGCCAAAGGTGGGCCCAGGCAAGATTTGTTGGGCCTATAGTTAGAATGGGCTGTAGGATTCAAAAGTGGGCCAGAAGTAGGCTGTTGGCCAAGTCAATAGCAAAGTGGCTCCAAAATGAGGACAAGGGCCTCAACAATAGGCCTTGGATCAGTTTCTGTGGGCCTCGGGCTGATTTTGCTGGGCCCAATGAGTTTTGTCTCGGGCATTCACCAAAATAGTCCATAGGCCAAGCTGGGCCTTGCTTACATGGGCTGAACAACTGTGGGCCTAAAAATTTGGGCTGTTGGCTAGACTCATGGCCTTGGGCCAAAAGCAGTGGGCCTTGAGCTGATTTGGCTGGGCCCCTTGGGTTCCATCAAGGCCTGAAGTAAAATAGGTCTTGGGCCAACCTGGGCCTGGTTCCTTTGGGCTGAAATCGATCGTGGGCCAATTTGTCCTTGGGTTACCTAATGGATATGGGCCGAAACAAAGTTTTTGATCAACTACCCTGGGCCTACTAAGGCTACTGGGTTGAAACAGAAGGTATGGGCCAAAATACTTTTGGGCCTTGACAGTAGGATGTTGGGCTAGCTGTTGGGCCGAATTGAGAGAGTTGGGCCAATGTACAAAACTGTTGGGCCTTATAATGGCTTCTGTTGGGCCTCATCCGCAACTAAGCTGGGCTTGGCCAGGTGCATTGGGCTGAGTGAACAAATCATATTTGTAGTTAGGCCATAATAGCCTATTGGACCTGTGTGTAAATATGGGTTGATCCAGATCCACGGCTGGGCCTGTTAGTTGCCTATTGGGCCAACTGGTGGCTAGTGATGAAGTTGGGCCACATGTGTTGGCTGTTGGACAGATTGCAGGTCTAGGGTTCCACTGGTGTACATGGTTGATTTGTCGAGTGAAACCATGCCATACTGAAGGTGGCTGTCGAATGAAGATGAGGACAGGAGTGGCGAATGTAAAAGGGTAGCTAGCCGAATGACCTGGTGTCGAATGAGAGAGTATGTTGGTCGAATAGCTCCATGTTCCAGCGAATGAACCATGATAGACCGAATGAATAAGTGTCGAATGAACCTGCTAGTCGAAGGTGGTGACCCGCGAATGAAGTTACTCGGCCAAGGTCATTCGACCTTGGGCCATTCGGCACACCTTCGGCCGCAACAGATCCAGCCCCCAACTTGTGTCCATTTCAAGACTCAGCTGTGTTTTCGAGGATAGAACATGTTAAGGAGGGTTCTGGTGGTCGTGGGGTGGAAGAGGGAGGCTTAGAACCGATTTAGAAGGTGGTGGTCGACCAATGGGTTGAAAACCCTAATTTTCGTGCTTTTCACAGCATCATACCTCGTTTTTCAGTGGTGATAAGCTTAGATCCGTTGTACTTTCATGTAGAGGAAGTCGAGGGCTACGCGTGGGCGAAAGAATCACTCAAATCGGATGAGAAATGAGGAAGTTATGCTTGTTTGAAGGTGTGAAAATGGTGGGTTTTCTTGTAGCCGGAAATTGAGAGAAGAGAGAGGTTGGAGGTGACTAAAATGAGAAAACACTCTCATTTTAGGGTTTTATACCCCGTGTGGTGTCCGGGTCCGTTTCGGTTGCTCGGTTCATAATTCGGTCGCGTATCCGGAAAATTACGCGTATTTTAAATGTTATAAATAAAAGAGTTTAATTTAATTATTTTGATGAGTTTCAAAATTGTAAAATGTTATTTATTTTATTTTATTAAATTACTTTCGTTCGTGTCGTGTTTTCGTTTTCGTTTCGTCAGATCGCGTCACCTTCGCGCGTAATTCGTTCGAATCGTCACCCGAACGAATACGACGATGGTTTTGCTTTCTGACTTTTGTTTTCTACTTTTCAGTCATTATTTCAGAACTCTAAACTCACAGATATGTTCGTGTGAATCGTCACCCACGCAAACACACTGTCAGTTCGTTATTCTGAAATAACACTGTAATTGTGTTTAGATTGTGTTTCCTCACTGTCGGACTCAACTAAACATCCTGTTTTCACATTGTTCTTGTACTGACTTGTCGGTCATCTGATTCCTGTCAATTGTGGACATCAGATCGCAACCGATATGTTTCTGAGTATTGTTTGAGCATCGTTGTTTCTCGTGATTTGTTGTGTTAACTGTAATTAAGTTTTCACTTAATAAACGTAACTAATGTTCCAAATGTACGTTGTACTTAATGTATTTAAGTTTATACGAAAATACGTACAACGATTTCTTGTATTTAAGATCCTGTTAATTCAAGTACTGTTCACAATCGTATAAGTACACATAGTTACTGTATAAAGTACACGTACCGTACGGACTTGCCGGACGATCTGGTACTTGCTGTTACAGTCTCCCCTTGTTAAAGAAATTTCGTCCCGAAATTTAAGAGTTGTTATCGGGTACGGCTTCCTCTTCAAACAGTTGGGGATACTTTAACTTCATGTGATCTTCACGTTCCCAAGTAAACTCGGGTCCGCGTCTTGAGTTCCAGCGAACCTTTACAATAGGGATACGGCTTCGCCTCAGTTGTTTGACCTTGCTATCCATAATCTCTAAAGGTTCTTCGATAAAGTGCAACTGTTCATCAACTTGAATCTCTTCAAGTGGGATGACGAGTGATTCGTCAGCAAGGCATTTCTTTAAATTCGAGACGTGAAACACGTCATGCACACCACTGAGTTCGTTCGGTAAGCTCAATCTGTACGCCACAGGACCAATACGTTCGATGATCTCGAACGGTCCCACATATCGTGGTGTTAGTTTGCCTTTCTTCGCGAATCGAACTACACCTTTCCAAGGGGAAACCTTTAACATGACACGATCACCCACTTGGAATTCCAACGGCTTGCGCCGTTTATCAGCATAGCTCTTTTGTCTGCTTCGTGTTGCTTGTAGTCTTTGTTGTATCTGAGCTATATTGTCTGTAGTCTCTTGTATAAGTTCTGACCCAGTGATACGATTATCTCCTACTTCCGACCAACAGATCGGTGACCGACATTTTCGACCATAAAGAGCCTCGAATGGGGCACAACCGATGCTGCTGTGATAACTGTTGTTGTAGGAGAACTCGATTAGTGGCAAGTGAGAATCCCAATTACCACTGAAATCTAGAACACAAGTTCTCAACATGTCCTCTAGGGTTTGAATTGTACGTTCGCTTTGGCCGTCCGTTTGTGGATGGTAAGCTGTACTCAGATTTAACTGCGTCCCTAGAGATTTCTGTAGTGATTGCCAGAACCTTGATGTAAATCTGCTGTCTCAATCGGAAATAATAGACAATGGCACACCATGACGTACCACTATCTCATTGATGTACAATCTTGCCAGTTTATCCATCGTGAAAGTTTCACGCATCGGCAAGAAGTGAGCAGATTTTGTTAAACGATCGATGATCACCCAAATTGTATCGTGACCACTGGAAGTGCGGGGTAGCTTGGTAATGAAGTCCATAGCTATTTGTTCCCACTTCCAGAGTGGAATCTTAGGCTGTTCCAGTAAACCAGACGGTTTCTGGTGTTCCGCCTTTACTCTTGCACGCGCAAAACATCTGCCGACGTATTCGGCTATGTCTTTCTTCATTCCCGGCCACCAATAAAAGCTCTGTAATTCTCAGTATATTTTATCGACGCCCGAATGGATTAATTATCTGGTTCGTGTGCCTTCTCAAGAGTAAGTCTTCTGGATTGACCTATCACTGAAATCCACCATTTTGGTGGTAGGCATTTCATCCAGTTTATCTCAAATTGTCTTTCTGTTCTATCACCTGACACACTCCTTAAAGCTTTCATAGGTGACTCTGAAAACTCTGAATCTTGATCGTCTGGTTAAGATTCTCACGTCACATGGTGAATTCTTAGGTTATTTGATATAACCGTATACATACTTCACCATCTGTTTAATCTGTTCTCAACTTTGAAAGTGGTCTTATATGTCGGGAAGGTCTACTTAAGATATGGGATTACTATTGGAATAAAGGTAATGGTTTATCCCTTCTAAGTAATCCTATATTCACTGTGAGGTGATGTATATTTACCTCACTCCTACCCAAAATCATGTGACTTACTGAAACCTATTGTAAATGTTGTTTCCACTGTTACTTATTCTTATCCTTAATTCACAATTTAAGAATTTAACATAGGGTTGTTCTTCCTTTACAACTCTAGATTATCCCTGATATGTTGTTCGCGTTCTGTCTTGTCGCTAAGATGAATTAGTATACCATCCTTAGTGGAAATGATAATTTGATCCAGATACAATATGCACCCTCGGTTCATGTGGTTCATGAAAACCACGGGAGCGTTCTTCCATCCGAATAGCATTACCATAACTTGGAATGCCCATCTTTTATTCGGAATATTTATCTTTGGTACATCTTTGCCTTGCATTCCTAACTGCTTTCTCTTGGTTTACTTATCCTAATTTAGCTATGATTCTAGCACAGTTCTTAAGGTCATCCTTTCCTGATATCCTAGAACCGAGGTTCTCTAAATCAAATGATTTGAGTTCTATAGTTCTAGGTGACGGAATAATAGTTTACATACTGGCTTTAGCATCTAACTATCTATGGCCTTCTATTATTCTACTAAATAAGGTTATTTTCCTAATTATAGTAACCAGACTGTAATTAAGATTTACCCTACCTTTATTTATTTACTTAACGTTTATTTAATCAAAGACTTTGTTAGGTTACCATTCCTATTATCTTATTTGCAACTAACTTCTTACAGTTCCTTGAATTCATTGTTTCTAAAGTCACAATGGAGTATGCTTTTAAAATTAGCACTCTGATAAGCAATTTAACATAACAGTATGAAATATGCATACCCGTGGGGTCATCGGACTCCGAATGTTCCCCAGGAGCTGGTAAAGCAAGTAGTTCCTCAGTGACTGCTGGGTCTGCTAGAGGCATTTTCCTAGAGCAGTCCCTCGCGAAATGTCCGTGCATTCCGCACGTGTAGCAGTTGTTGTTGTGTCGAGAGGAAGTAGAGGTGCTCGCTTTTTGTTTCTGTTTCTTGGTCGAATTTAACCGACACTTTTGGATCCAGTGTCCGTATCTTCCACAAAGCGTGCATGATACACATGAGAGTTCAGCTCGATGATGGTGGTGACAAACTGAACAGAGGGGAGCTTTTCCCTTAGAATGTGCAGGACTTGTGGAAGATATCCTCACGGGGCAGTCTCGTGAAATGTGTTCGGATAATCCGCACACATAGCAATCCTTTCTGTATCGAGGAAGAGGATATGTAGTGTTTCCAGGATTCTGATTATGAGTCGGAGGATTATTACAATCACGACTCCAGTGTCCCTTTTCCCCACAGTTTAGACTGTTTGCACAGTTTACCCTTAGCATGGTGGAGACCGCACGAGGCACATAAAGGAAATTTGCCAGCATAACACTTATGACCTTCTGACTCCGGAGCAACCGCCAATTGACGAAGAGGAATGGCCTCAGTGTAGATTACAAGGTCTCTTGATTTTTCAGGATGACACCTTTTTCGCTTCTTGCTTGACTCTCCTGTTTCCGATTTCTTCTGCTCTGTAGCAAGTAGTGGGAAGATTTTAGCAAACTCCTCACTATTCCTGATCCGAGCGATGATTCTAGGGAGAACCGCCACCAACTGTTCAGTGATCAAAGTTGCCAGTGCCTCGACTGCTGAGTCCGTCTCCTGCGAAGGTAGAGGCGGTGATGGTTGTCTTCTTGGTGACATTCTAATCATAACCAATAGAACATTGGTTAGTGCAATGATCGAATGCAGAAGACACCATGCACATAAATTCCTAATTCCTATGTTCTCTACATGCAGGGTCCCTAGGTTATAGTCTAGGCCAAACCGTTTAAATAAATGACCTATATTTCTCTATAACCATGGCTCTGATACCAATCTGTCACACCCCGAGCCGGCGGGATAGGATCGGTTGTCCCGTCGGGCGGAAGGTTCCCGGAGCGCGATATCGTGAATGATAATCGGATTGATCAGATTGTTATATGGCACATGATACATGCATGAGAAATGCTAAATATGATAGAATTACAAAGTTAAATTACATCAGTATTGTTTATAATTTAACAATGTAAATCTACTATTAACATCATAAGTTTCTATCTTGTATTTACACAAGATATACAAAATGGTATGTGTAATGATGTCTTCAAAAATATGCAGGTCCAAAACACTAAGTCTTCTATTTGAAGTCCTAGTCCAGAAGTAATGACTTCCTAATTGACCTGTTCGTCACCTGAGAAGTCATGCAAAAAGATCAAGTCAACACATGGTTGGTGAGTTCATATAGTTTTGTAACTTTGAAAATGTTTTGAACCCTTCTTTCGGTAAAGACCCTAACCTCATTAACACCACATGTATCATCCAGATCGGTATGCTTATATATAGGGCATACCCCTTGGTCAAGGCTACAACCCCGCCCAGACGACGTCCCACCACATACTAATCCGCATAGGACATTGTTGTTAATGATAATTAAGCGTTTTTACCTACCATACACCTTTAAACACCCATGATTCCTCTGTTCTCTGTTCCTGTAATTGCAATCATTTGAAATCTCTCTTGATTTCATATGTTCATCATACAAATATGATTAAAGCAGCAATTGTGGAATTTGTTATAAATGCTTAATTTAAATAAATAAATAAACATTCAATAAAATCTAAGTCCTATCGATTGGGGCCTTTGGTCAACTCGAGTAGACTAGTCTGTCAATCAAGGTACTTAGTAGTAAAGGAGATCTGTAAACCTCATCAAACATGTGACCTATAATCAATCAGTCTAGCTAGGACATCTTTTGATATATAGGCTTTCATAGTTCTTTAGACCGTCCATAGTTCTTTAGTTCTTTAGTTCTTTGGCACATGTTATCTTTGAGCATTTCCCAGATGTTCCTCAAAATAGTTCTTTGTACTTAGTTCTTTGAAATAGATCGTTAGTTCTTTGACAACACCTTCTTGAAATAGTTCTTTGAAAATAGATCGTTAGTTCTTTGAACACACCTTCTTGAAATAGTTCTTTGAAAATAGATTGTTAGTTCTTTGAACACACCTTCTTGAAATAGTTCTTTGAAAATAGATCGTTAGTTCTTTGAAAATAGATCTTTGAAAATAGTTCTTTGTTTGAGTTCTTTAGTTCTTTGAAAATAGTTCTTTGAAATAGTTCTTTGATACATAACAGTTACCTAACCAGGAGTCTAAGATAACAGTTATACATGTAAACATATAAAAGCATTCCAGTAAACAATTTACATAAAACAGTTTACGCATGCTTCTCAGCCCCGCGTTTTAAAACAAAATGTTAGAAAAGGGGCAATGAACTCACCTTGTAGTTGTTGGGTTGACTTAGCTTAAACGAAAGAATGCACGCGCTCTGTATTGTATTTGAGTTTGTTTTCACGTTCCTGTATTGATTTCACGTTGTTAAGACTTGTAAGTATAAGTTTTGTAGGGTTTTGTGTGTGTAAATGTAGATGTTAGCCCTAAAGTTGGCTACTACGCGTAAGACTTGGTCATAATCCTTGTTCGGTCCCATATGTTTGATTCAAGTCAATGACATTATAAGTTATCATCTTATCATTAGTTATAAGCCATTTGCTTTGATGAAAGACTTAGTGCTTAGTTTCCAACTCGTCTTTGTTGATCTTGTACGTTTTGAACATTTATTGCATAATTATGAATTAATTAAGCAAACATTCTTTTGACATATCTTATTTTGATCTTATGAAATGTAGTGAACCCATGTGGGCCTAATCATGGCATATGGACCGAACAATGTGACCAAGTTACTTGTTGGGCCTTTGTGTAGCAAGTTGGGCCTTGGGCCCAAATCTATGGGCCTTGGAATAGTTCTTGAACAATGGAGGGTTGTGAGGCTTATTGGAATGTGTGGGCCAATGATATGGGCTGTTGGAATACAAAGGCCCGGCCAAATGTTACAAGGCCTAGAATTAAAGTGTTCTTATGGGCCTCTATTGGGCCACAAGGGAAATTGTTGGGCCAAAGGTGGGCCCAGGCAAGATTTGTTGGGCCTATAGTTAGAATGGGCTGTAGGATTCAAAAGTGGGCCAGAAGTAGGCTGTTGGCCAAGTCAATAGCAAAGTGGCTCCAAAATGAGGACAAGGGCCTCAACAATAGGCCTTGGATCAGTTTCTGTGGGCCTCGGGCTGATTTTGCTGGGCCCAATGAGTTTTGTCTCGGGCATTCACCAAAATAGTCCATAGGCCAAGCTGGGCCTTGCTTACATGGGCTGAACAACTGTGGGCCTAAAAATTTGGGCTGTTGGCTAGACTCATGGCCTTGGGCCAAAAGCAGTGGGCCTTGAGCTGATTTGGCTGGGCCCCTTGGGTTCCATCAAGGCCTGAAGTAAAATAGGTCTTGGGCCAACCTGGGCCTGGTTCCTTTGGGCTGAAATCGATCGTGGGCCAATTTGTCCTTGGGTTACCTAATGGATATGGGCCGAAACAAAGTTTTTGATCAACTACCCTGGGCCTACTAAGGCTACTGGGTTGAAACAGAAGGTATGGGCCAAAATACTTTTGGGCCTTGGCAGTAGGATGTTGGGCTAGCTGTTGGGCCGAATTGAGAGAGTTGGGCCAATGTACAAAACTGTTGGGCCTTATAATGGCTTCTGTTGGGCCTCATCCGCAACTAAGCTGGGCTTGGCCAGGTGCATTGGGCTGAGTGAACAAATCATATTTGTAGTTAGGCCATAATAGCCTATTGGACCTGTGTGTAAATATGGGTTGATCCAGATCCACGGCTGGGCCTGTTAGTTGCCTATTGGGCCAACTGGTGGCTAGTGATGAAGTTGGGCCACATGTGTTGGCTGTTGGACAGATTGCAGGTCTAGGGTTCCACTGGTGTACATGGTTGATTTGTCGAGTGAAACCATGCCATACTGAAGGTGGCTGTCGAATGAAGATGAGGACAGGAGTGGCGAATGTAAAAGGGTAGCTAGCCGAATGACCTGGTGTCGAATGAGAGAGTATGTTGGTCGAATAGCTCCATGTTCCAACGAATGAACCATGATAGACCGAATGAATAAGTGTCGAATGAACCTGCTAGTCGAAGGTGGTGACCCGCGAATGAAGTTACTCGGCCAAGGTCATTCGACCTTGGGCCATTCGGCACACCTTCGGCCGCAACAGATCCAGCCCCCCAACTTGTGTCCATTTCAAGACTCAGCTGTGTTTTCGAGGATAGAACATGTTAAGGAGGGTTCTGGTGGTCGTGGGGTGGAAGAGGGAGGCTTAGAACCGATTTAGAAGGTGGTGGTCGACCAATGGGTTGAAAACCCTAATTTTCGTGCTTTTCACAGCATCATACCTCGTTTTTCAGTGGTGATAAGCTTAGATCCGTTGTACTTTCATGTAGAGGAAGTCGAGGGCTACGCGTGGGCGAAAGAATCACTCAAATCGGATGAGAAATGAGGAAGTTATGCTTGTTTGAAGGTGTGAAAATGGTGGGTTTTCTTGTAGCCGGAAATTGAGAGAAGAGAGAGGTTGGAGGTGACTAAAATGAGAAAACACTCTCATTTTAGGGTTTTATACCCCGTGTGGTGTCCGGGTCCGTTTCGGTTGCTCGGTTCATAATTCGGTCGCGTATCCGGAAAATTACGCGTATTTTAAATGTCATAAATAAAAGAGTTTAATTTAATTATTTTGATGAGTTTCAAAATTGTAAAATGTTATTTATTTTATTTTATTAAATTACTTTCGTTCGTGTCGTGTTTTCGTTTTCGTTTCGTCAGATCGCGTCACCTTCGCGCGTAATTCGTTCGAATCGTCACCCGAACGAATACGACGATGGTTTTGCTTTCTGACTTTTGTTTTCTACTTTTCAGTCATTATTTCAGAACTCTAAACTCACAGATATGTTCGTGTGAATCGTCACCCACGCAAACACACTGTCAGTTCGTTATTCTGAAATAACACTGTAATTGTGTTTAGATTGTGTTTCCTCACTGTCGGACTCAACTAAACATCCTGTTTTCACATTGTTCTTGTACTGACTTGTCGGTCATCTGATTCCTGTCAATTGTGGACATCAGATCGCAACCGATATGTTTCTGAGTATTGTTTGAGCATCGTTGTTTCTCGTGATTTGTTGTGTTAACTGTAATTAAGTTTTCACTTAATAAACGTAACTAATGTTCCAAATGTACGTTGTACTTAATGTATTTAAGTTTATACGAAAATACGTACAACGATTTCTTGTATTTAAGATCCTGTTAATTCAAGTACTGTTCACAATCGTATAAGTACACATAGTTACTGTATAAAGTACACGTACCGTACGGACTTGCCGGACGATCTGGTACTTGCTGTTACAAAGACTCACCTTAGTATGTGAGGTAGTCTTTGCAATAGTTGTTCAAGGTATGGTTCAAATAATGTCCAACACAAAATCAATGTTCACCTAAATAGTTCAATAGGCATATGTTAACATAAGTACGTCTCTCTATGGATTTATTGTTCGAAATGGATCACCGGTTCGATTTATTTTGAATAAATAATTTTGCACTTTATTATGATTTATTTAAATGAAAGGATAAATAATGTTTATAATATTTAAATTTCTTATGTTTCATAAATCATAACTTAGAAGTTTTGAAATTTAAACTTATTTTATAATAGAAAGAATCGTTTAATAGTCTTAAATCTTTAAATAATGTTAACTAACATTTACGAGTATTTTGTTAAATCATCTTCATCATGTAATAATAAGTTGTAAAAAGTTTAAATAGAATTTATAGAATGTATTTTATATTTCAACATAGATTATTTAAAAGTTTATTATGAAAAACATTTGTAAATATTTAGATTTTATAAAATGTATACTATTGTGTATAAAACTATTAAATAAACCTTTAAGCATTTAATCTAATAAATTTATAATTATTTACTTCAAAATTTGATGATTAGAATTTTATAAATCACATTTTAATATTACAAATAATTATTTAAATGAAAGAATATTAAAAATAAAGTCTCCTTTTATTTTACAAGTTTAATACCTTTAATTAAACCTTTCGTCAAAAATAATCATAATTAATATATACTTTATTAAACAAATTCATTTAGAATAATAAATTTATTTATTTTATAAGAATGATGGATTTTAATTTATAAAAAGTTTTGTGAAACAAAATTTAAAAATATGTTTTTAAAGAAAAGTTATAAAGGATTTTCAAAAAAAAAAGGGTCTACCTGCGCAGAACCGGGCTCGAACCCGTGACCCATCACACATACATCGTATGCGTTTACCCGTTAATCTAGGCTCTAAGCCACGAAAATATCGGTCTTGTATTATATTTAACATAGGTCTTATCTGAAAACCCTCAATTTAGTTTATAGCCATCCGAGCCCTAATCCCTTTCTCATCAAATTCGTTCGAATGGGATCCCGAATGACATCCGAATCATGGGGCTATTACTCGTGGATCAAAAACGAAGAGATTGAAGTATGAATAACCTACCTTCGATCGAGATTGAATACGTTTTATGATGAGTCGAAAGGTCGAGAGTTTGCAGGTCTTGAATCGCTTTTGTTTTGAGTTGAGGATGCGTTTTGGGTGCACAGACTAGTTCGAATGAAGCATTTGAACAATTATGTGCGTTTAATTTAGTTTTTATACCTGATTTCATAGCATTCTAATACCCTCGGTCGTTATTCTTAGTTTGGAAAGGATTTAAAGCGTTCCTGAGCTGTTAATCGACCTTAATGGTGATTGGAAATCAATTTACGCGTTCGAATCTTGCCTAAAATGGGTTTGATTAGTTGTTTATCGGCTGTAAACGATCGATTGATGAACGGGTTGAGAATGGGTCGAAGTGGAGCTTGGGTCGGCTGGAACTAGAAACGGGTAGGGAAGGGAAAATCTTTGTGGTTTCGACAAATTTAGTCCTCCCCTTGTTTTCTTGTTATTTTCAGTTTTCTTTTTTTACAATTTTGACCCTTAACTTTTATACAAACCTTATTTTATTTTGTTATAAATTTCATAAAATCTATTTAACTTCATACTTAATATAAACTGGTTATATATTTTTATAAAACATCATTTTAATGTTATTATAAAAATTAAAACACATTTATTTGTTTTATTTATTATTACAAAAGTTTATAAAAATTTATAATTATTTTATTTATCCAATAAAATATACATACGTACGTACGTACGTACGTACGTACGTACATACATACATACATACATACATATATATTTCTTATAGGTTTTTATTAAAATTTTAACATTTATTTGTGCAAGTTATTTATTTAAATTCTAATTTTATAAACTTTAATAATATGTTTTTGTTTTGAAATTCTTTAAATTGTTTAAACATAATTAACTTCTCATACATGGATGTATATATGTATATGTATATTTAACTAACTTTGTGTTTATTGTATATATATATGTGCATATTAAATTTTTATTTAAATTGTTTTCTTGTGCATATACATGCACACATATACATATGTGTTTGTGTAAAATGTTCCAATGACATCATAATTTCTTTATTGAATATAAATGTTTATTACAATTTCATAGATGTTACATCAATACTCTAAAAATCATCATTTTAATCATAAAGCATGATTCTAAATACATTTCATATTTCTATTGCATCATCTACCCACATTTTGTAACAATAAAGTTTCTAAAAATAGTAATATCCCCAAATAATCATTTCTTGGCAATAACAATCAAAATAAACAATGTAAATAGCTCACAAATCATCAAAAATCATTCATTCATACTTTAAAATCATCAAAGATCTCATGGATCATCCATGCATGTCACTAAAAGTCACCATCTATGGCAATAACCCCAAATAACACAAGATAGCATCAAGAATGACCAATATATCAATACCACTACTCAAATCAGTGAATCAAAACACAAATAGCAGGTTTATAAACCCAATATTTCGTGTGTGTGATTGTCTTGATGTTGCATGTAGCCATATTGGCTTACATGTGTGTATGGTGTTTTTAGACTACAATGAGCATAGATACTACCTCACAAAGCTTCAATCGACTGAGATGCAGCTTGTATGTCTTGATTCACTCCAGAAGTGGTTGTAGAAGGTTCAGCAGCTGGTGAGGTGAAACAATGGTGTAGGTGAGCTCCTCCAAAGCTTCAAGTCTTCAATGGAACCTCAAAGTGTCTTCAAGCTCACTCTAATGTGGTATTTGGTGGTGAAGATGAAGATGGCAGAGAGTTTTGGTTGTAGATAGAGTGTTTCAGTCGAGAGAATGGGTGTAGAAAGTGACAGAAATGATTTGGTCTTGGTTAAATAAAGATTTTGCGTGTTTGGATGCTTCGCGTACCTCCAAGACTGGCTCAAGGCCTCCTTGGCATACCGCCACGATTATTTAATTCGTTTGTCTCCCAAAACACGCCGCGTACCGCCGAGGTGGAAGATGATCGGTTGTCGAGTACCACGATGGTTTTCGGAGAATTTCAAATTCTCCTGCCCAGGCTTCGCGTACCGCCAAGGCCCAATTCGGGGTCCTTGGCGTACCGCGACGCCTGCCGGAAGAGCCCACTTGGCCCAATTTTGTTGTTTCGAATCGTTTTTCCGTTGTTTTTCGATTACGATCATCGTTTATTGACTCATTGACGTTGTTAACTTATTATAGGTTCTCATAAGACTTAATTGTTGTTCAATTAGATTGTTGTTCGTTTATTTCACCAACGTTCGTTAATCAAGACACGTGTATGCGTTTTCCGATAATTTCTCGAATTATCGCTTCGTTGTTTATGTTTGGACTGTTGTGCCACGTGTCACACTAAATTAACTAATTCTAGTGTCACGCATGTAATAATAATATAAATTATTATTAAAATAATTAAAAATGCTAACCTGGAAAGTACGAGGTGTCACAATCACGCGCAGACGTTTTTTAATGAAAAATATTTGAAAAAACAAATAGTCTGCATATGCCAACATCTGCGTGGTGCAGACAAAAGAGTCTGTGCATACCTTTTGTCTTAAACAAACTCGGTGATTGGTGCATACAGTTTGTATCAAAAAGCATAATCAAATTTATTAGGTATATCCAGATAGACCAGAAAAGGATTATTTTTTGTTGACGCAAAACCATAAGCAAGTAGAATTTTTTTTATTCGATCTGCTTGTTTGAAAAAAAAAAAGGAGACTCATTCGAGTGAGTTACGAGAATAAACCGATTGTTGATTAGAAGATCAAGACATCATAGTAACAAGAAGCGAACTCACTTCTAGGTTTCAATTTTTAACTAGTCTGGATTTATTTTTAGTTGTTTTTTATGCCTTCAACAATTTAGTTTATATTTATATTTTGTTTCCTAATTAGAAAAAAAAAACTTGTTTTGAACTTTTGGGATCATATTCTGGTTTTAGAAGAAAACCTAAGTAACGATGTCAGACAAATATCGTCGTATACAGTTAAACAGGGTAATTGTAATGCAAAAAAAATTAAGTTCTCCAATTTCAATGTTTTGTTTTGAAATCCACAAACTAAACCACATGGTCGATCCGTATTAAAACCATACATCAAACGAACTATGGGAAATGATTGAACCAAGAGCTAATATGCAACCGAATGTCACGAAAGATAATACTGCAATCACGTATTTGTTTCAACTACTAACAAAGGGTCTTGTATTGCAAGCTGCAAATGCAAAAGTGCGAAAGAAGTGTGGAATACACTAAAAATTAGACATGGTGTGAACATGGTGCAAAAGGCACGTTTACAAACTCTTAGAAATGAGTTTGAGATGCTGCAGATGAAAGAAGAATAATCTATTAATTAATTTACTACAAAGTTAAATAGTATTGTTTCTAAGGCAAATAGCCTAGGATCAGCATTTGATCAACCTAGTTTAGTTAGAAAATTATTAAACTCAGTTCCTGAAAGGTTTATTCAAATTGTTGCATCCAACAATTCAATGATTTAGGCGACGAAGTCTCCTATGCCCCCATTTTTCCGTCCGTAGTGTTAAGTTTTCAACTGAAAGGTCATTTTTTGTTTTAACCATCAGTTTTGGCCCCTATTCGCTTCAAAAAATTAACATGTATCACGTGTCTCGTAAATTTTCGGCCCCTTTCAACACGTTCAAATTCGGTCACTAATACGAGGCTTGACAAAGTCTACATGGCTGATATTGACAATATAACTACCACGACTACTTGTTTCTTTTTGTGAAAACTCGAATCACGATTTAAAAGATAGTACAAGGTCAAAGGAAACAATATTTTGTTAAATTTACAGCATTAAGCAATCAACAATTATGACTTCGCTAGACAATTTTTTTTTTGAACGGCCAACTAATCAACTGCCGGGTACTCCGTACGCGGCCCCCAATGGCTAAAGGATGCCCAAGCTGGCCACTAGTCCAGACGGACGGAGCCCCTAGCCCACCAGCCACAAATTCCCGGGGAAAGACTTCGCTAGACAATTGATTTGACCTTTTAGTTTATAGAAGGCGGATTAAAAACTTTTTTTTTATAAATTAAATTTATTTTTCTTCTTTCTTTTTAGGATTCATATTTTCTATTTGACAATCAATGAAGCAAAATAACAAAACAATACCTAAGCAAAACCTAAATGAGCAAATGGCTAAATGATGATAATCAAGTATAAGTGTAAAACACAGAGTATGTTAATGTCAGTAAACCAATAACCAATTGAATCAATTATCAATCAAGTAAAGGTCTACCTAAATTAATCAAATAATAAGGAAGTAAAACATATTAATCAAGTAGTAAAACACAAAATCATAAGAGTTTCAGTAAGTGAGCAGAATACCATCACGTCTTTTACTCAAATAAAAGCAACTACGAATAGAAACAGAATGCCAGAAATGAGAAATCACAAGCATCACAGCCGCAGCAACATCACAGGCGGCAGCCGGCAGCTGCAACAACCTCACAACCGCATCCGAAATCACACGCTGAAATCACCGGCGTGAACAACCGAGTACTCGAGCAGGGCTAACGACTTGCACTTTGCAGCTTGATGACATGAACAGGTTGCAGGCGATGGCCAATGGATCGTGAGATGAAGTGAAAATGGCTTGACGGGTATTAATGGCTTCCAATCTTCCATAGTGCTTCAATTCCAACGACAGTGAAATCGAAGAGACGAGTGACTATTCGTTTTTGGTGATGGGGACGATGCCCTAAATCCCCTAATTTCTCTTGAACGATAATATGATTTTCTGGTGGATTCCTAATTTCCCAATCCCCACCCCGCTTAGACTTGCACAAAAAAACCGAACCGGGTTGGAAAACCGGTTTTAAAACCGATTTCAAATTAAAAAAAAAACCAGTTTCGGCCAAACCGGTTTGGCCCCCGACCCTAACCACCGGTTTGGATTTTCGACCGTTTGGACCAGGTTGGACTCGAACCGGTTTGAAACCGGTCTCCCAAACCGGTTTAGTAATGATTAGTTTATGATTTTGATTAGTTTAAGGTTTATTAGGGTTTTTGTTAATTATTAGTTTAATGTTTTAATTAAATGTTTTGATTAGTTTAAGGTTTTTTTAGGGTTTTTATTAATTATTAGTTATGATTTGATTAGTTTAAGGTTTTATTAATTATTAGTTATGTTGATTAGTTTAATGTTCTTTTAGGGTTTTTATTAATTATTACTTATGATTTGATTAGTTTAAGGTTTTATTAATTATTAGTTTAAGGTTTTATTAGTATTAAGGTTTAGGTTTTTTTAGTTTAAGGTTTTATTAGTAGGTTTTAGATTTTATTAGTTTAAGTTTTTATTAAAGGTTAAGGTTTTATTAGGGTTAGGAGGAAGAAAAAAAAAAAAAAAAAAAAAAAAAACCGGTTTAAAGACCCGGTTTGGCCCAAACCGGTTTACCCTTCGACCCAAATCGGTTTGACAGGTTCGAGTTTTCGATGATAAAAACCGGTTTATAGCCCGAACCGGTTTGTGGAGAAACCGGTTTGCCCCATCCACTGTAGAAACCGGTTCGGTTTGGGACCCGAACCGGTTTGGTCAAAAAAACCGGTTTGAGCACCTCTAACCCTGTTGCCCCTATTTTTTTTTAAACACTCCAAAGCTGGAAAGCCCATCAACAAAGTTACCCATGACCCATTGAAAGGCTACATAGTCCAGTAACATATTATATATAAGCCCAATTGTTATTTTTGTGGGCCCTGTAATTTTTGGGAGCCCTAGACGGAGGCCTAGTCTTTAAAGCCTATTGGGCCGGCCTGTAAATACATAGTTTACATAAAATGCATTCATTTGGTAATGTTATTGGCTTACCTAATAATTCTGAGGCCGCAAGTCTAACATAAAGATCTTGCCAGTTTCATAGTGATGTTTGATTTTCATAGGCGGTACACGAGCAATTGTTCTTGCAAGCTACCTCACATTTTTGTAGGCTCATGTTGCCACTAAAGACTGCATTGTGTCGGGCAATTTCATGCTTGAAAACTTTAGAAATCCGCCTTTAGGCCCGCAATCCAAGCCTATGCTTCACTTACAAACACTTGTATGATTATGATCTGGACTTGTTGAGGGTTTTTCTCGTTCAAATCCTTTCAAGCACTTACAATAAGGAGAAGTGGTAGTGTTACAGCTTCCATAGAGGCCACATATTTCGTAGTTGTCGCGATAATCTACTGATAAGCTGATACTCCGTATTTCGTAGTTATCGCGATAATCTACTGATAAGCTGATACTCTGGATCCATTTTTCATTTGGAAAATTTTGCATCTCAAGTTTTCCGCCTGGGGTTAGTATATTGATTTCAATGAGAATGTGGTGGTATTGACATTAGCAACACCATCCAAATACAGCTCATTCTCATTCGAAACCATATAACTGGATAAACATCATTAGGAGTAGTGAAGTTCTAGCCAGAAAATGTTATGCCATTTCATGGTTGGATCCTAGTTTCAATAACAGAGCTTCTCCTAATGTATAACTGTTGATATTTACCCTTAACCATTAGAAATCTTACTGTATCCTAGTTTCATTAACTTTTTTTTATATATAAATTAGTAAGTTATATTGGACCAAAAATTCTTTCTAAATTTTTTTAACAAGTGGTTAAAAATAATTTGGCACAATCAAGTACCATTAATTTGCGCAACTTTTTTAAGTTCAAAAGACAAAATCAAAGCCAAAACCAACTCATCTTGAAAAATGGAACACCCAAATAACCAAAATTGAATGGTTTTCACGAACTTAAAAATCGAATATAGTTTTTTGGTTTTTTATTCAGTTTGAGCCTAAAACCGACTCATTAACACCCCAACAAAAGCATAATGAGTTTAACTAATTTAGTTTTTAACACAATATATAAGAATGATAGCTTTATCTTTATATGTTAGCATACTTGATAAAGTTTGTGTTTTAGAAACTTGTATGAGACATTATAAATACTTGCTCACAAAAAGTAGAACATGTTAATTCTTATTATCATTACCAAAACTATGGCTTACCATTTTTCAAATTAAATTATTTTCCCAACAATAGATACGCAAACTTAACTTGGAGATTTAAAGTAAATTACATTTTTCATCCTCTAGTTTTGAATTGGGTGAATTTGATTCGTTTAGACATCTTTCAAATTTGGATTGGTTCGGTTCTTGGATAGACAAAAAAAAAAATTAAAACCATATTAACAGGTGAAAGATCCCATGAACACCCGAAAGGCAATTGGTTTTTAAAATGAAAAACAAAAAGTTATGGGGTGGATATTTAAACGTTTCACCATTAAGAGTTCCTATTTCGGCCGGTAAGCATCTTTTTTCTGATACCTGAGGTGTTCCTAGGTGATCAACTTTCTCATACAGTTCTAGTTCTACCTAATTTGATCAAAAAGTGCCTGGTTCAACCTAGATGTGGTAAATCCACGTGAAATGAACAGCGTTCCCATCTGGTTCCGTTTCAACCTGTTGGTCGGATCGTTAAGTGGTTTTAATAACATTGGCTAATGAGATGCATTGTTTGACTTGAAGTTCCAATGGTAGATTTGAGAAAAGAAAAGAAATATTCATACAAACACACATATGTGTAATTGATATGCATATATGGATATAGTACACGCTGGTTTAATGCTAATACATTCTTTATCTAACTAATTTAGGTCTATAAATATGACCTGAAAATGATGAAAATAATTCTTCTCATTATCTACCATCTACTTGACTAAATGTCAATCCATTAACTGATGATGGTAGTAAAGAAAGATTCGAGGTAGAGTTGATTTCACTTTCTTGAATATAGAAAGCAGGTTTTTTCGGAGAAGGAAGTGAGCCTTCACCACCCAACATCCCAACCACAGTCGGCGTGTTAGGTCTGTCTTCTACTCGTTGCACACACAATAGGCCAACGTGTATTGATCTTGACACTTCACAAGCAGAATAGGATACGTGTAAACACTCATCAATTAGATCGAGAGACTTGCCTTTTTTGAAAAGTCTCCATGCCTATATGAATTCAAATTGAATACAAATCAGAAATGGGTGTTTTAGAGCTTCACTTACTCATACTTCCTCACAAACACACACACATATTGGGTCATTATCACATACACACATAGAGGGAGGTTCAATTAAGAATCTTTAAGTAAATAGAAACCAAAGCAACCAATTTTGAATCCCTTGGCTCATATTAAATGGATGATCATGATATCTCTATTATGAGTTTTCTACAATACGAATAACAACTGTCCGTTCCATTGGTTCCCTCCGTGTTGGTTCATTTTGTTACTGAATATTTAATGGTTCTTGATTGAATCCATACTTGCATGCATACGTAATGTTTTCATAACCAGACAACAACAGGACGTCTCACTGGTTGGATCAGATTCAAAAACCAGAAAATATCAAAATATATAAAAAAACAAAAAAAATTATAAAATAATAAAACATTTAAAAAAACATAATTAATGTACAAACAAAACATAAACATGCTAAAAAATATAGGATTTAGTTTTAATTGTTTTATCTTTTGAGTTTTAGAGATCCGACCGGTTCAACTAGGAACGACCCAAACACTTTATTTTGGACGGGTTAACTTACCAATTCTCGGTCCGGTTTTAACAACATTGTGCATACGTATATATAATATATTCTATATGAATTATGTGTGCATAGTATATTTTCATCAATGGATGAACATATCCATTAGACTTACATGTCCAAGAAGGTTGTCTTCATGGTCTTCATGAACAAAACCTCTATTTTTCTTTCCACTTACAATTTCTAGTACTAAAACTCCAAAGCTGAAAATATCTGACTTTAGCGAGAAAAGACCATTCACTGCATACTCTGGAGATATGTAGCCCCTGAATTAATACACACAAGACATATATACATTAAAATTATATTAAGCAATAAGAATCAAGTTTTAGGGATTCTTACAATGTTCCCACAACTCTCTTTGTATTTGCTTCACTCTCGTTTTCTTTGAACATTCTGGCCAAACCAAAGTCTGCTATCTTTGGAAACATCTGATGATCAAGTAAAATGTTCCCTGCTTTTAAGTCTCTATGTACAACTTTTAGCCGAGAATCTTGATGAAGATAAAGAACACCTCGAGCAATCCCTTGAATTATTTGGAATCGTTGTGGCCAATCAAGTAACGACTTCCTTGATTCATCTGCTCAATATGAAACAACTCCGTTTATATGCATTGTTTTGCTTTATATTTTTAATAAATAAATGTATTGTAAGGGAGCCCAACCAAATAAAAAATAATCAAGGCTTTTGTTAGGCATGTATTCATAAATTAACATTTTCTCATCGCCTTGAATGCAATATCCTAATAGCTTCACAAGATTCCGATGCTGGAGTTTAGCAATGCATATAACTTCATTCTTGAACTCATCAAGCCCCTGTCGAGAGGACTTTGATAGCCGCTTCACTGCAATTTCTTGTCCTTCTTCAAGCACGCCCTAGTGAATCCAGGATACTATTATTAATAGTATATAAACATTTATTGGATGTACTATATGACATGTAACTATATATATCTAATACATTCTTGCATAATATTGTAAATTCAAAGTGGTTTAATATGTAATTACTAAGATATGAATATCTAATTCATATAATTTACCTTGTAAACTGGTCCAAACCCACCTTCTCCTAGCTTGTTATCGTTCGAAAAGTCATTGGTAGCCCTAGAAATTTTAGATAAGCTAAACAATGGAACCTCTGCACTTCTCATCTGGTTGGTGCTGCTACCTTTGTAAACTTTAACACAGAAATATGCCTTTTCTCTCTGCATCTGATCTCTTCTTCCATTTTCTCTTAGCATAGAATGTCAATATGAGGCCCAACAAAGTTAACACAGCTGCTGTTGACAGTGTGACTGCCATAACTGCCCGTTTCTTACTGTGGAAGCTTGAATTTAGGCCTAGAATATTTTACAATGTCCAAGGAAACAATATAATCAAGTTAGAGCAATAAACAAACATATCTTGGCTACATATTTGCTAAAAAATGCATTTATTTCAGTTTAATTGTAAATCATATGCATCTAACAAAAAAGAAGTATTGACCAAACATTAATAAAACGTGAAATGCTTCAATTTTGTAATTTTATTGGCTTACCTGATAATTCTGAGGCCGCCATTCTAACATAAAGATCTTGGCTGTTTTGTGGGAAGACTCGGACATCAATCAAATCGCCAAACCATAGCAAGCACCCAACTCCACCTGGTGCGATGATTGGATTTGCATATGTGGTGCATGAGCAATTGTTCTTGCAAGCTACCTCACAGTCTTGTAGGCTCATGTTTCCACTAAAGACAGCATTCTCTGTGTCTGGCAATTTAATACTTGAAAACTTTAGAAATCCCTCTCCAGGCCCACAATCCAAGGCTATTTTTCGTCTACACACACTTGTATCATTATCAGGGCTTGTTTCATCCAAGTTTTTAACTTCAAATCCTTCCAAGCACCCACAATTAGGAGAGGTTAAAGTAGCACAGCTCCCATATGGACCACACACTCCATACTTGTCACAATAATCAACTGGTATTATGGAAATCGGCATCCAGTCTGGGTTTGGAAATTTTAGATACGAGGTCTCGAGTTTACCATCAGGAGTTAATATCGTTCTGAATGTGGTGATATTACCTTTAGATGTATAAGTGACATAAATCTCATTCTGATTCACAATCAGGTCAGAAACAACCACCAAATTAGTATCAGGAGCATTCTTTGTCGGGCTAGAAAATGATTTGCCATTATATGGCCCGATCCTTGTTTCAATAACAGAGCGTCTCATTATTACTGCTTGTGGATATTTACCCTTAACCAGTGATATTTTTTATGTATACTCACCTGGGGAAGGATCATCTACACTCCTCCATGATGTCAGATATGTTTCTCTTCCAGTTATGAAGTTCTTGCCCAACTTCATTCCTGCCAGGTATGTATCTCCAGGGTAATCAAAACTTTGCCAAATCAAAGTTTCATTTCCATTCTTAATTACCAGATTGCCCATATCCAAGAGCTGTGCTACATGATTGATAAATGTGCCTGATGTCGAGGAGTTGGATGACCAGATAACTTTGCTGTTACCGTTAACAAGAAACAGGTTCCCTTCGTCGTCCAGTTTAACCATACCCAAGTTATCTTTAAGTGGAATTTCACGGTTTGCAACCCATACAACCGTTTGTGGTGATGTGTTCTTGAACCATATTCCCAGGTATCGATCTTTAGAGTTTCCCGGGCTAAAGAAACCTAGCTCAAATTTTCCATTTCCTGAAACAATGGTGTCACCATCTGAGATGTTTTGATGCACATATATGGTGTCTGATGATCTACAAGTTATTAGCATTAGAAAGAAGGTGATATAAGAGAGAAACATTATGGCTTGATTCATTATCCATATACTGCTGGCACTTATATGGAGTAAGATAAAGTCAAGGTCATTGAAGGGAAGACCAGAATGAAATTTTATTGGTCAATGAAACGTAACAAAATTCATAGTTTAACGAAGACTTTTTAAAACCAACCAGGTCATGTTATTCTCACACCCACCGAACACCCTCCACACCTTTATATGCCTCGTATAAAAGGGGTAATCATTGGATGTCATAATTTGTCAGTGTCGATAATTGGACTACTATACGACTCGTATAGACCTATATGTGACCAATCATTGTCAAATCATTGGATGTCAGAGGGGCTATACGACTCGTATAAACCTATACGACTCGTATAGACCTATACAAAACGTATAAAGCCGGTGGGGTGTTAAAATAAAAAAGTTTGGTGTGTGAATAACCGGTCCGCTTAAATTATCATATGTACCCATGCTGAACAAAAGAGCAAACACCAAGTATTGGAGTTGTGTTCACTTGTTTTCTCCTGTCGGAAATAGTCAAAGTAATCGCATTAATAGTTGTATTCACAGTTATTTCAGTCTGGAATATGAATAGATTGTAGGATTTGGGAAGGCCGAGCCGAGAAAGGTCAAACATTTATATTAACTTTGATACAACTCCAATCAAGTTATTTAAATTTTTTTGTTTGTTGCAGTTAAGTCAAAGTCAGGTTACGTGTTTTTAATTTTAATTTTTTTTAACAGCTAAACAAGTTCTCGGACCCAACAAACCACGCGCGGCGACCACAGACCGCTATCAACCCGGAAACGTGTTTTTAAATGAACATCAGATAATACATGCTATGGAATTGTCATTATTTAAAATAATAATAATAATAATAATAATAATAATAATAATAATAATAATAATAATAATAAAAAAGAAAAAGTAAACCGTCGTTCTCCTCGTTCACCAACCCTAGCATCTTCACGGCGTTTCAACAGCTCTCTTTCGCAACTCCTTTCACCTGCACGTCAACCTTTCAGTAGCTTTGGCAACCACTTCTGATAATTATGGCGGATTCCGACGACTAATCCGGCAGTCACGACGCCGATGGAGATTTCTCGGCAAGAGAGCAACTGAGCAAAACAGGTTCTTGCCGATTGCTAACGTGAGCTGGATGATAAAGAAGGCGTTGCCGGCAAACGCGAAGATCTCGAAAGACGCAAAGGAGACGGTGCAGGTGTGAGTTTCGGCGTTTATCAGCTCCATCACTGGAGAGGCTTCTTATATGAGCCGGAGGAAGAAGAGGAGAACGATCAACGACGACGATTTGTTGTGGGCGATGACGACTTTAGGTTTTGAGGAGTATGCTGAGCCTCTGAAGGTATACTAACCCCTCGAAGGAGTTGATTAGAGATCGGCGACCGTGAAGATGCCTCCCATTAAGCCAATGAACTTCAGCCTAAAGAGGTTATGGTTCAAATTCTAGTCAAAGCGGTCAACAGGAGGTTTTACCACATAGTAGGTTTCCTCATGAGAAGAAGGTGGATTTGCTCGATTCATCGTTCGTCAACACTTAGGTTTTAGATACCAAGGAGTTGGTAACGGACTCTGTTGGTAACGCACGGGTTGTTGGGTCCAAGGATCAATTTGAACTATGAAGAGACACGTCGTTGAGCCATCGTCAGCAATTAAAAAAATTGTTCAGCAAAAAGAAAAAATGATAGGTTTTTTTTATTAATTTGAATAATTAAAATTCTATAGCATGTATTAGTCATTTTTTAGATTAAAAACATATAATTAAAACACCAAAAATAACTTAAATGATTTTAACTTGATTTAAAAAATTTTATAAGTTGGTTACATTTTGTGTTTTCATAAATAAATGAACATAACCAAATAGTTCACGAACATAAATAAACGAACACTATGTGTTTTCATGTTTGTTTGTTTAATAAAACAAATACAAAAATTGTGTTCGTGTTCGTTCATTAATTAAATAAACGAACATAGAGACCGATTCATTTACAGGACTACAGACATACCATGTAAGCATGTGATAGAGTCATAGAGACCGATTCAAGATGGTCAATCTCGTGAATTTAGCCTTTTCAAGGAGATAAACACTCAATAATCTAAGACTAAAAAGATAGAAATAATTCCAATTTTCTTTCTGAAATTCTAATACAAAATATAACAAACAACATAGTAAAATTTTGCTACTTACTAGAGTTTAAGGGAAGAAGAGAAATCTTATATCCATCTTAATGGGATAAAGATGTTTCTGAGAAGACACCGGCTTAGATGTGTCATCTATCTTTTATTTATTTATTTAATAGGTTAAAAACTTGTGTATTATACATATTTAATAAATGAATTTTAAAATTATTTATTTTATATAGTATATCATATATTTTTTAAAGATAGTTTATAAAAATTTAAAGATTATGAGTTAAGTTATAACCAAATTATTTACTAAATTGAATATATAGAGGAAAAATTAAAATTTAAAAATGTTTCTTACAAATAGTTAATAGGAAAAATAGACAAGATAATCAATTTATAGATTGTCTATAAAATCAACATGTGTCTAATTAAAACATGTACTTATTATATAGTATATATTTATTATTAAGATTTGTAATATATGTATACACACATATATGTATATATACTAGCGTTGACCCGTGTAATACACGGGATTTATTAGAAGTTGATTTATAATTTTTTGTTAATTTAATTTTTGTTAAAAGTAATAACATTAATATATATAATGGATTTACATTAAAATAAGTATTGTATATATATTGTGTTTTTAAATTTAGTGGGCACCATTGATAATATATATATTATATTATTAAAATTGATATATGTTATATATTAATTTTTTTAGGTTTATGACAAATGTATTGGGTTTTTGAAAAATTACAATTGGGTGAAATATTTATATTTATTTACAGCATATTTGTGAGGAATTTGTATGATTTTAGTTTTAAAGATAAATTTATATATAGAGTTTGTGACGGCATATTCGATTTTGTTATCCAACTTATGTTTCTGCAAATTATATAATATACAGTTCTTTAGAGTGTAGTGTTATAATCAGCAACAATATACGGTGTGAATAAAATTATATTAAATAAAAAAATATGCATTTTGTCTTTGTTTACTTTTTATACGGTTTTTAAAAAATACAAATATACATTATTATAAATTTTAATTTTCATTAATGTAATAAAGGGATTATTTATATTTTTCGTCTTTATTAAAAAAACAATTTGTTAGTTTTTTCCCCAATTTAAAAACCTAAAACCAACTTTCAATAAACGTTTCTTTCTTCCACATCATCTTATAATCGAGGTTTTCATTACGTTTTGCA
The DNA here is from genome assembly GCA_009363875.1 of Mikania micrantha. NCBI lineage: Eukaryota > Viridiplantae > Streptophyta > Magnoliopsida > Asterales > Asteraceae > Mikania > Mikania micrantha. Next base: position 28,850,142 of record CM018697.1, read on the forward strand.
CTAAATCCCTCATGGATATTCACGGAAATTCTTCTATCCGCGTTGAAGGAGAGGATATCGATGTTGGTTATCTTTCGATGTTTTCATCTATTCCTGAATCGCATGATAAGTTCATACAAAGAATGAAAGGAAAATCCATTCGAAAAAACTCAAAGGTATTACACTATATTGTTTCATTATTTAAGATTTTTGTATGTGTATTATTAGGAATTTTAGTATTGTTACCGTCTTTTAATCCAGTTAAGTTATCCTTTTGCAAAGCACACCGATCGTAATTTTCCGTGTGATTTATTTTGAGGATAATGTTGTTCGGTATTAGGTTATATTTGACTTCGTGTGTTTTTTACTGGTTTAATAAGCATGCATTTGTAAGATTGATCATTTCAATAATAAAATAGCATATTTCATTGAATAATGATCGGATTTTGTATGATATCTTTTAGTATTCCCTTTTCATGTCTACTGCACAAATAAACGTGAAAATACATTCATGTATTGTATTTATCAAATTTATCTATTCGGTTGTTTAAATTTGTTTGACTTTATGAATGGAAGAAAAACATAACATTGTAAGCAGACTTTTAAAATCAAAGAACTTTGATAGTCAATATATCTGATATTCTTTTAGTTTTTTGGGACATCCGATGCACATGTATAAGGAAATTAGTTGAACACCTGATATAGTTAATATTTAGAAATAAGGAGTCAACTTTTACACGGGTCCATAAGGTTAATAACATGTTTTTATATATATATATATATATATATATATATATATATCTTAACCTACTATTAAACAGATTAATACATTGAGAAATCAATTTAATTTTTATGATGTAAGATCTTATATTGTTTGCTGCACAGGTAAAAATGAGAATAATATCATCTATTGAATTGTTATGCGTGTTTTGTATGCATAACTTACATATTAGAGGGTGCTAATGTGTAATTATTTTTTTTGTTTATAACCTTGTAATCTGTATTGAATAATCACAATGCACAATTATATTAAAGTTTACATGTATAAATAAAACAGTAAATTGATTTTCGTAAAATATTATCTTAGTCATCTGCATGTTTAAACATGCATAGTATGTTTTTTATTTAAATAATTAGTGAGAAGAAATGTAATAGTGTTTTAGTAGTGTTAACCAGCAGTTCTTAATTACATTTGTTATTGATATATATATATTAACATATTTATATTTTTTTAACTTTCTTTTATGAGAAAGGATTTATGTGACACCCGACAATTTCAGGTAAATTGCAACCTTACACTCTGATACACGTTAAATTATACATATTATTTGACATAATTTCCCCCAGTTTTAACGTTAACAAAGAAGCAAATTCATTCACAAATAGTCCTAATTATTGTTTTTGTAAATTTGCAGGATAACGACCTTACTCAGAAGAAAATTAAGCGTTATATGGAATTTCAGCAATTTCTAATCAAATCCCCAGATGCGCACTACCGTGCCAAATCTTGCACCGGCAGTGCAACCCTACTCCGGACCCAAAAGAGGCAGTGCCAAGGCCATGCATGGCAGTGCTGACATGCGCACGACCGTGCATAAACCTTGCACTATTGTGCAACCAGGTAGTGTCAGGCCACGCATGGTAGTGCTGACACATGCATGGCGGTACATGAGCCTTGCACGACCGTGCAGCTAGCCAGTGCCGGGCCAAGGGAAGATAGTGTCTGCCACTTTGACACGCCCACGCGCACGACCATGCGACTTTTGGCACGACTGTGTCTGACACCTTGAGTCGATTTTCAAGACTTAGCTGAAAATGACAACTTCGACAATGACCTTAGACAAAAGCGGAGCACTGTAGCACCTTGCACGACTGTGCATCTATGGTGCACAACCGTGCCAAATCCAAGACTTTCTATAAATTGAGTTTTTCTCTTCATTTGAAAGGGCTGGACTTCCTGGGGCAAAAACACCGACTGATCAGAATTTTCCAAGCTTTCCAAGGGAGATTTTGAAGGTCTTGAAGATCCAAGAAGCATCCAACGACATTTTGTTTCCAATCATTGCTTGCTAGTGTTTTGAATTTGTTATTTCCATCATGTTTCTTGTTAATTTTGCACACTTTATTTTTGTTCTTGTAAGCCTTATGGACTAATCACTTCATTGTCTAGATTATGATGAAACTTATGTTCATGTGATGTTGATTTTATGAATTGGTTAAAATAGTTTATGTCAAGATTCAAGATGAAGTTATGATTGTATTCCAATGATGTTGTATATTTGTGTAGGTTGATTAGTGTTCAAGAATGATGAATGTTTAGTCATATTATGTTGAAAACCATGATCAAACATTTGTTTATAATCTTACAACTTGTTTTTAAGAGTACGCCATGAGATTAAGAATAATAATTGGTTTCTTGAATGTTATGAAACTTGCATAAGTATACTTTCTTTCAATAAGTTTGGAAACACCATGATGATATTATGATTTGTTGAATATGATTAACATGTAAGTTAGGAAGTTATGGTCAAATGACCTCATTTTCATGATTGTGTTCATAAATTGTAAATTGGGAGAAATTGTGATTTTGTTGAATTTATGCAACTTAGGCTTGACATAAACCTTGACTTTAGGCTTCATAGAATAATCTTAGGTGATTAGAATGTGTTTTTCATTTTAATTTTCCAAAAGATTATAAGATTAGATATCTTTGACCGAAATCTAGTCAACATTTGATTTACCAATTCATATTAATCTCATCACTAGACTAAGTGGATTCATAATCTAGGCAATTTCCTTAGACTTTAGATTATTTTCAAATCAAGTTGTTTAGTTGTTAGTTAAAATTTCACAAACCCAACTTTTCATGTGTTTGCTAAACATTGACTGAGGTTTAGTATCGAGAGCCATCGTGTCCACGGATTGATATCTGGTTCTTACCATAAGCTATATTACTATACGATAGGTACACTTGCCTATTGTGTGTGATTTAGTTCTTAGTAAAAACCATTTTAAAACTAAAATCTCTGTGAAACATTTTATAAAATATATAGTATCACGCACATCATGTTTTTGGCGCCGTTGCCGGGGACACGGTGATTTCGAGAAAAATTAGAGTTGGTGATTTAGCTTTAGTTGATAGTGTAAAAATTCTTATTTTCACTAGTTTGATTTTTGGCTTTTAGTTTTTTTCAGTGTTTATTTTTCAAAATTTATTTTTATTTATTTTATTTTTAACAGTTTTGATTTGGTAACTCATTTATGCATTGAGTGTGTATGTCCTCAACCCCCGAGCCGAATATTGTCGAGCCTAGATCAGGACCGGAGCGGTATTTTCGGCAAAGGTTGCGGGAGCGGTCCTGCGTGGTAGCAAATACCATCGAAGGAGACGTGAAAACCGAAGACATATTTGGCACAGGAGATACGAACATGGTGGACCAAGATGATGACCAGACGATTTCTGACTTCACGAAACCATCACTTGGAGGATTGGAGCCAAGCATTACCCGACCAACTGATGAAGCCAACAATTTCGAGATCAAGTCAAGTATCATTCAAATGGTTCAAAACACTGTTCAGTTCGATGGGAAGGATCACGAGGATCCTAATCTCCATATCGCGGGATTTCTTGAGATTTGTGCCACATTCAAGATCAATGGCGCGTCTGATGATGCCATTCGGCTTTGGTTATTCCCATTCACTCTACGTGACTGAGCCAAGGCATGGTTGATTTCCCTTCCCTCGGGCTGTATTACCGCATCCCTATAATATACAAAGACAAACTCCATATATTTGAGATCTTTCTCTTTGAATAATATCTCAATTCCAGCAACGGTTTCATTAGATATCTTACAACTAGAATCGCTCTTTTTTCCGAGAATCAGATGTCTGAAAAATTCTTAAAAAAAAATACTTTCCTCCTGAGAAAACCATGAAGCTGAGAGCTCGGATTCTTTCATTCCAGCAGGATGATGGTGAGACGTTTTATGAGGCGTGGGAGAGGTTTAAAGATCTGATGAGAAAGGTCCCACATCACGATTTGGAGTTATGGAGGCAGTGTGAGACGTTCTACAACGGTCTCGATGTAAGCGGATGAAAGTGGCTTGACAGTTATGCGGGTGGAGACTTTGGAGCGAAGTGTCACACCCCGAGCCGGCGGGCTGGATCGACTTTCCCATCGGGCGGAAGGTTCTCGGGGCGATATCGTTGTGATAATCGTAGTGATCAGATTGTTTACATTGCACATGATATATAAATGAGAAATGCTAACATGACATTGAAATAGAATTACAAAGTTATGTTCATAATTTAACTAAGTAAATCTATCCAAAAGAATCATTTCGTTTTCTATCTTGTAACTGGACAAGATTTACAAAAGATGATTCACAGTTTTGTCATTCAAAATATGCTCAACACAAAATGAAGCTAGGTCCTCTAAAAGTCCACTAGCTTAAGTCCTGAATGCTGGTGACTAAACCTGTTTGTCACCTGAGAAAACATGCATTTAAACAAAGTCAACACTAGGTTGGTGAGTTCATAAGTTTAGTAATTGAAAATATTGATCTGTTATCATTCACAATCACAATGTCATACACAAGTTTCATTGATGTTTGTTTCATTTGTCTCACACAATGGCCTCTCCATAATTATATTTACAAGTAGTATTTTATCCCATCAGTTATGCTTATATATAGGGCATACGTAGGGGGACAAGCCCCCAGCCGACATCCCACCACACATTTAACAAAATTCAACACAACTTGCAATACAACTATGGATACCAATTTCTATCTCACATGTGTTCATCCCAATTGATATTCACCCATAAGATTATGCTCATCACCCGATGTATTATATAGATAGAATAATAGAATATGAGGGATGGAAGTTACCAAAACCGAAGTGTTGATAAACCCTCAGTGTTTTGAAGAAAATAGATTTATCTAATCTTATCCTCGTTATTATTCTCTCCTTTGTAGGGTTAACTGTAATTCACTTCTAATAATAGGAGTGGCAGTTAACGTATTGGTATTGTTCTCGTCTTGGAATGCATAGAGCCTAAATGGGATCCACCGTGATCCTCAAGTAATCAGATAACAATGCACCCAATTTACCTCTATAACATTTGTGTTCTCATTGCCTTCAACGAAACTATTATCAGTAATGCGACATGAGAGAAAATCAATTCCTCAGTCTACTAGTTAATAGGATCGAAGGATTAATTACAATTAGTTACTGTAGATTAATATCAGCATGTGTCGTTTACCAAACCTGACTTGTGTCGCACTGTTACCGGCCAATGATAAAATACGATCAACGTACCGACCTCACTCGCCGGCGGTTTGTCAAACCTATGGTACCACTACGTTATCGTCGGTTTAGTCACACTAAATTAACTGGTAAACGATTCTCTAGGAGGGACTTACAATTGAATATGATCTCATGAACACATGATTGTTGTGATATAATACATACAGTTTAATAGTAATCAATTGTTGTTGTGTTCACCCATAGTCATCATCTCATTGTTGTTTGTTCTTAGTGTTATGTGTTCTCATAGTGTTTAACAAAGTGTTATAAGAACTTATCTTATTACACGATGTTATAAGAACTTTATTGGACAATTCCTGCATTTCTGATGGTGCGAGTCTGTAAGGAGACTTAGCCACAGGAACCGCCCCCGGAATTAAATCGATTCGGAATTGCACCAATCGCTCAGGTGGCAGTCCCGGTAGATCATCCGGAAACACGTCCGCAAAGTCTTTCACAATCGGTACATCTTGAATTTTGATTGCTTTCTTGTCTTTCTCCACAACGTGAGCTAGAAATGCGATACATTGTTTCCTAAGACACTTGCGTGCCTTTATGCAGGATATTAATTTGGCACTGTGATTTGCCTGATCTCCATGAATTTCCAACACCTGATTGTTCTCCACTGGTATACGTAGTAGCTTTTCGTAACAGACGAATTCAACTCTATTAAGAGATAACCAATCCATTCCGATGATAATATCGAAACTGCCCAATTCCATCGGTATCAAATCGATGGAAAATGTATGATCACCCAGTGTTAGTGGGCAGTTCCTAAGAACTGTGTTCATTGTTATCTGTTTGCCATTTGCTATCTCAATGGTATAAGGGGAGTCCAAAGATTCCTCGACATAATTAAGTTGGCATGCAAAATCGGATGAGATAAAACTCTGATCCACACCCGTGACCACATTCGGGCCTTGTCGAATAGCAACAGTTCCAATATGAAAGGCTCTTCCTCTAGCTACCTGAGCCCTCAGTTGAATTCTCTTGGGACAGTCCCTCGAGAAGTGTCCAAGTTCGCCACAAGTGTAGCATGACCTGTTATCAGCAACAACAGTTGTAACCGCTACATTGTTGTTCCTGTTCTGAGCCCCCGCGCTCTTGCATTGTGTGGCCCAATGACCAAACTTCCCACAGTTGTTGCACTGCCTGCACTGAGAAGTTGGGAGCAGAAACAAGAAGATGCTTTCCAGACATTGAAGCAGAAATTATGTGATGCTCCAATCTTATCTCTCCCAGAAGGCTGTGATGAATTTGTAGTATACTACGATGCCTCTCATCAGGGACATGGTTGCGTGTTAATGCAACGAGACAAAGTTATCGCGTATGCATCAAGACAGTTAAAGATTCATGAGAAGAATTACACTACTCATGATCTAGAACTGGGAGCTATAGTCTTCGCATTGAAGATATGGAGACATTATGTATATGGCACTAAGTGTACCATATTTACTAATGACAAAAGTCTGCAACACATCTTTGATCAGAAGGAACTCAACATGCGGCAACGACGTTGGGTTGAGCTTCTGAATTATTACGATTGTGTGATCAAGTACCATCCGGGCAAGGCGAATGTTGTAGCTGATGCCTTGAGCCAGAAGGAACGAGCCAAACCATTGCGCGTCAGAGCAATGGGAATGACTGTGCAGACAAGCTTACGTGACAAGATTATTCAGGCACAACAGGGATCAGTTGAACGAGGAAATCTGAAGAAAGAGCTCGACTGTGGAGCAGAAAGACAATTTGAAACAAAGCCTGATGGAGTTATCTACTACCAGGATCGTATATGGATTCCGGCGGTAGAGGAATTGAGAAAACTCATATTTGATGAAGCACACAAGACCAAGTACTCAGTTCATCCAGGCGCCGATAAAATGTACCAAGACTTACGGGGATTTTATTGGTGGCCAGGAATGAAGAAAGACATAGCCGAGTACGTCGGTCGATGCCTTACGTGTGCTAAAGTAAAGGCGGAACTCCAGAATCCGTCAGGTTTACTGGAACAGCCTGAGATTCCGCTCTGGAAGTGGGAACAAGTAGCTATGGATTTCGGTACCAAGATACCCGCACTTCCAGTGGTCATGATACGATTTGCGTTATCATTGATCGTTTGACAAAATCTGCTCATTTCTTGCCAATGCGTGAAACCTTCACGATGGATAAACTGGCGAGACTGTACATCAACGAGATAGTGGTACGTCATGATGTACCGTTGTCTATCATTTTGGATCGAGACAGCAGATTCACATCAGGGTTCTGGCAATCATTGCAGAAATCTCTAGGGACACACTTAAATCTGAGTACATCTTACCATCCACAAACGGATGGTCAAAGTGAACGTACGATACAGACCCTGGAGGACATGTTAAGAACCTGTGTTTTAGATTTCGGTGGGAATTGGGATTCTCATTTGCCACTGATCGAATTCTCCTATAACAACAGTTACCATAGTAGCATCGGATGTGCACCGTTCGAGGCTCTATATGGGCGAAAATTTCGGTCACCGATCTGCTGGATTGAAGTTGGAGATAATCGAATAACTGGGCCAGAGCTTATTCAGGAAACTACTGATAAGATTGCCCAGATTCAACAAAGGTTACAAGCAACTAGAAGCAGACAAAAAGCTATGCCGACAAATGGCGCAAGCTGTTGGAATTTCAAGAGGGAGACCGTCTCATGTTAAAGGTATCCCCCTGGAAAGGCGTAGTTTGTTTCAAAAGAAAGGCAAACTAGCACCACGATACGTAGGACCGTTCAAGATCATTGAACGTATTGGTCCAGTGGCGTATAGACTGAGATTATGAGATGAACTCAGTGGTGTGCATGACGTGTTTCACGTCTCGAACTTAAAGAAATGTCTTGCTGACGAATCACTCGTCATACCAATCGAAGAAATTCAAGTTGACGAGCAACTACATTTTATTGAAGAACCTTTAGAGATTATGGATCGCAAAGTTAAACAACTAAGGCGAATCCGTATTCCAGTTGTCAAGGTTCGATGGAATTCAAAGCGTGGACCTGAGTTTACTTGGGAACGCGAAGATCACATGAAGTCCAAGTATCCCCAATTGTTTACAGAGGAAGCCGTACCTGATAACGATTCTTAAATTTTGGGACGAAATTTCTCTAACAAGGGGAGACTATAACATCAGTACCGGAAACGTAACCGGAATAGTGATCTACACAGTAACATGAACAGTAAATCAGGTACAAACTATACGTATTTCATTGTATATCATTATCATTTCATGCTTATCATAGAACAGTTTCAATTGCATCGCACAAATGTAACTCAGAACTATGGTTCAACAGTCAGATATTTATCTGACGACACAGAACCATCATGCGATTGTTAGTTAGGATTCTATTATGTATAAACGTATGTGAGGCTGTGTAGAACAAAACAACAAGGGATGTCGTTACGTGAATGCTAAATTGACAGATTATTCGTATAGGTGACGATCTGTACGAATATATCTCAAAGTTTAATGTTCTGAATGATGTCCAATAATTAGAAAACCATATTGAAAAGTGTAGTTATCCTCGTATTCGTACGGGTGACGATTCAAACAAATACGAGTGACGACTATACGATTCGATTTAAACTGTAAAGTTAATATTTTCTGAAAATTTAAAATAAACGGAAGATATTTAGTTAATTTACTAGGAATTACCACCTAAATTAAATTTACAAACTTTATTCTAAAACCGTGATGTTTCGTACGAAAAAGAAACGAAACCGACGTTCCTACATGAAACCGAGCGAAATAGAACGAGACTAAACACGCGGGTAAGTTGAAAGCCTTTAATGAGGCATTTATGACCTCATTTTTCTTCCACATACCAGCCACTAACACTCAAAATCGTTCCCCTCTCTCTCTCTACCTTCTCTCTCTAAGATCCACAACCCTAAATCCTTCATTTCTCAACCAAATCGAGCTCTCTTGGTGTCAAAACGACCACTACAACTTGTAGATCACTAAAGTACAACCAATCTGAGCTTTGAACCAGTTGATTTGAGGTAAAAATGAGTTCAAAGTCTGATTTTTAGGGTTTTCAAACCCACTCATTCGAACCCTCTTGAAACTGGCTGAACCTTCTCAAAATCTTAGGGAAACACCATAAAACACACTTAGTATGAGATAGGAACATGTGTTACAACATGGGATAGCCTATTGCTTCGAAAACTTGGGGTTGCACCTGCTGGGATTCATGCGGCCGAATGGAGCCACCTGCGACCGGCTGAATGGGCACAGGCCGTATGGGACAGCCTCCTAAGCCGAATGGCTTCCTTCGCATGGCAGTTCTCCTTCGGTCGAAGCCCATTCGCACGAGCCCTGGTTCGGACCACGCCTCATTCGGCCACCCCTTCATAAGGATGGGATCACCTTCGGTTGACCAGCTATTCACAACCATTTTCTTCCGACCGAACCAACTCCCTCATTCGCAAGGCCACATTAGCATGAACTATTCGGCCATGTTCATTCGCAGGAGCATCTAGTCGGCCTACATGGTTCGGTCGTATAGGTGTCATTCGTATAACAAGATCATGTGCATAGCATGCATGCATGGGTAGAGAAGGTGACTAAGTGCATGAAATTATATTAGGGTTGTAGCATAAATCTGTTTTGTACATCACCTATGCGATGGATTTCAATATCCATCTCCCCAAATTAATATAAGATACAACATAGTTGTTTTATCTATCAAATGGAATTTGATGTTGATCAAAGATTAAAGTTTCAACATCAAGGGTTATTAGGGTTTTCATGATACGTAACCAACTTGTAATACCTAAGGGTTAAACATGGATTTTAACAAGAACGGGGGTAATGTCACTTGTATCGAGTAATTCAATTCATAAAATCTATAAAGGGTAATATGGTTTATATTATGAGGCAAAGAACTAAGGGAAAACATATAACCACATTAGATTGTTCATTTGAACTATCTAGGGTGGGTTATACACATGAGCGATCAGAGAAACATGGGAAAATAAAGATCTAGTAACGGGCTTAAGGTTAAACGAATGAGATTAACCTAAGTCTAATCATGTAACTTGTATTTTCTTAAATTAATTAAGGTTTTAATAAAAAGGAATTGACTTATAAACTTCTTTAAATTAAATTAAATTAAATTAAATGAATTCTAACTTAATGATTTAACATAAATTGAATTATTTAAAATATTTTAATTAAAGACTCTGAATGAAATTAACATAAACCTTACATAGCTAAGGTTTAATAGTGACTATTCACGGGATAAGGGTTTATAAGTGGGTAATACGTTTAGACTAGTTAGAGAGAATCATAGAAACACATTAGTAACATAGGACACTTAGTTGCACAACGAGACCAAAACCCTAGATATGTCTATTATAAACACTTATAGTATTCGAATTCTCTTAAAACAACTCAGGTACTGAAGAAACATAGCCTACAAGTAACGAGCGCGCATTTTGTTGTGATACAATTATTAGCGACACAAGTGAGTTCATTGCCCCTTTTCTAAACATTTTTGTTTTCAAACGCGGGGCTGAGAAACATGCATAAACCTTTTCTTAAATATGTTTTACGTGAATGCTTTTACTTATTGTATGTTTTATATACATGTATGTATTCCTAGGCTCCTGCCTAGGTAAATGTTATACATGTTTAAAATTAACGAATTAATTAATTACTCTTTATGAGTAAGACAATAATTCTAAATCAAACAATTATTCTATCAAAGTTCTAATTCAAAGAATCCAAACTCAGTGTGGAATCAACAGAACTAAAACTAAAGATCAAATCCAAGGAAATCTAATTCAGCGTGTGTTCAAAAAACTAAGGATCAAATTCAAAAATCTAAACTCAGTGTTGTACCATGGAATTCTAAGGATTAGAATCAAGGAAATCATATCTGTGTGTGAATCAAAGAACTAATGAAATCATTAACGATCAAGTTAAGGTGGATGTCAGTTGTATGCAGATCGAGACCACGTGATAACACACGGAAAGTCCCGTCATAAATAGTAGACTTTTATAGTCAAGCTATTTGGGCATAAATCAATAAATCAAACAATCAAACGAATTCAAGAGAACAAAGACGATCAAAATCAAAGGATATCCTAAAGTTCTGACATGTACAGTAGACCTGAAGGTCAAGCTGATACGGGCACATCATGAAAGTCCCGACACATACAGGTAGACTCATTTGAGTCATGCCTGATATGGGCCATGTGTGAGACGATACAACTTGGACACCACCAACAACTAAGTCTAATTGATTGAGTCAAATAAGGCCCAATCATCATGTCTTAGTTGTATTTAAATGATTAATTATTCATTTAATTAAGTATTTATTATCATGTTTCTACAAGTGCTATGGGTGATTATGAATACGTGATGAACTTAAGAAATCAGTAGTATTTCAATTTGTGGAAATCAAAATCTAATATTACGATGGATGGAATTAAACGCTTAATTATCATTAACAACAATATGTTAAGCAGTCCGGTATGTGGTGGGACGGTGGCTGGGCGGGCGGTAAGTTCGACCCTACATATGCCCTATATATAAGCATATTTGATTGGATAACATAGGTGGTTGTTGATGAGGTTAACGTTGTCATTTCGGAGGATCAAGGTAAACAGATTTCAGGGTAATCAAATGTTGTGAATCAGAAGTATGGTGTTGGATCGGGTTGTTAATTCTAAACAACACTTCACAAGTATTTCTATTTTTCAATCTAACAGATGCGGAATTTCTGTTAGAAGGATCTCACAAAAACTCAAAGGCAAACAAATAATCTTTGAACAATAAGTAAGAACACAGAACAAATTTCAAGCTCAAAGATATATTTCTCTCAAAGTATTCAAGTGTTACAAAACAAGCACACACTATAGGTTTACAATGAGAGGTTATATTTCCAAGGCTACAACCGTATACTTGTAGGAATAAAAGTTGGGTATACTAGACAATACATAAAGTAAAGCTTATTCTAGTATCTAAAGTGTCTTAACAGGCTAAGACACTTAATTACAATCATTACTAAAATAGACATTGACTTTACAAAAGACTAGCTAAATACAAAATGCATTTAATGTTGTTGATCTTCAAGGCTTCAGATGATCTTTTGCATTTAATGCTGATGAAGGGAAGTAAGGTGTTGTGTCTGACTATCGGTATGTTATCTTTGTTTTACTCAGACCAGCATGTCTATTGTCAGCCCCTTTTGTACCGTAAAAGGTAATCAGCTACAGTCTTTGTCAGAGCATATTCTTCGGAAGTCTATGTCTTTAGGAAAGATGCTGAGGAGAATCTTCATAAGCTCTAAGGATATAACTCTGTTAAGTGTTGGCCTTCCGAAGTAGTTTGTCTTTTACAGCCTTCGGTAGGAGTAAGTTACTCTTCAGAAGCAATACTGCTCCCGAAGTGTAACTCCTTCCTTCCGAAGGCTGTTTGTCTCTATAGAGTCTGGTACTTAGACAAAATAGAAGTTTGGTGAGCATCAGCCTTTATTAGTCTTTACAGTCTCCCCCTAGGCTGATGCTACCAAAACTTTCTATTTTGTTCTTCTAATGATCCTCTCTCCCCTTAGCACCTGAGCTCTAGCCTTTGCCCACTTAACAACTATTCTTCCATCAGATCCATTATCAGGATTATTAAGTGGAAGTTTTTCAAGATCAAGAACAAAGGGTTGGGCTAGGCGCATTAGTCCAAGAAGATCCAGAACCTTTATTCCCCCATGAACTGTAGTGAGTAAGAACTCCTTCCTCTGTGCACTGAAGCTCCACTTCACTATTGGAACATAAGATTGAATGGGATCTATTGTTTTTCTTGGTTCTGGTTCAGGCTCAGAGTCAGAGGGGATAGTAGTTTTCTTTCTTCTTTTAGCCATGGACTTTTTTCTTGTCATCCTGGGTTTGGTTGTGACCATGGCTTGACTCCTCTGTTCTCTGGCATGTTGATCTTCTTCACTGGAGCCCACTAATGCATGTGTTCTTGTAGTGGGCCCTAGACCTGCATCCTTAGAACTAAGATGCTTTGTTCTCCTCTCATCTGCCATTGATTGTCTCTCAGGATTAGGGTCTTTTGTTTGATTTGTCTTTGCAGCTCTTTTACCCTTGTTGATCTTGATCACTGAAGAGATTGGCATGTTGTCCAAAGAAGGGCTTGATGGAGGAGAGGCTGGTTCTTCCTTAGGGTCTATAGGGAACATGTTGGGGAACATAGCCTTTGTTGCTTCCCCACACATGAATTCTTCACCCTCTCTGATCCCTGCACCAGAGAGGGGCATTTCTATTCTGACTCCTCCCCCTAAGCCTAAGCCTATGTTTAGGCTTGCCCTTTGAGCTTGCATTTGCTCTATTGAAAGCAACTCACCTTTGGAAATTTTGGCTTTGATGTCCCTGACATGCATATCCATGGTTGAGTTCTTCAGAAGGCCTAGCTACCGAGAATGGAAGCCATACTGAAGTAGGAAAGCCTTCAATTTGTCTCTGTAGACCTTATCCTTATGTTTCTTTGTAAGTACAACCATCGCTTTGGATGCAGCAGCTGCCTGTTCTTGCTGCTGCACCCTGTTCAGCTCGGCAGCCATTTCAGGTACCGACCAGAGCAAGACTTTATCTATATCATACCCTTTCTCCTGGAGAAGAGTAGAGAGTCTGATGAGCTCATCATCCAGGGAAGTGTCTGGTCGACCCTTCTTCTTCTTGGGCATCCTCTCCTCTAGTTTTGCTTCCTTCTCTGGGGTTAGTTTCCTTTTTCCTTTGTCCATTAATTTTGCTCCAGAGGAGATGGATCCTGTAGCCTCACCAGCTGGTTTATCGGCAAATAGCTCCTCTGTGGAGGAATCCTCAAAAATGATTGGGCCTTCGGAAGTAGCTGCAGCTTAGGAGTTAACCTTAGCATTCACTGCCTCCTCCAGTTGACCAAGCAACGTGGGTGATTCCTTAGCAGCATCCACAGAGTTCTCAGGAGTGGAGAATCAGTCTTCAGCAGCCTTTGTCCCAGAGGGGGACACAGGTTCCATGGAGATAGGTTTTTGTTCTTGAGTGGGTTCCTCCATGGCAACCTGAGCTGCAGTCTCAGAAGGAGACTTAGTCCCGGAAGGGGACTGGTGAGTCCCAACAGGGGACTCAGGCTCCATAGAGAGATTTGTTGTGAGCTCTTGCTCAATATCTATGGCAGCCTCACCGTCAGCAAAAGAAGAGGAAGAGGAAGTAGTAGAATGATGGAAATAAGTGCCCAAGAATTCGTCCCATTCATTAGTCAAAGTGACTATGGATGGATTGACTTCTTATGCAACTTCCTCTTCTCTTACTTCTGATCCTGACCCTTCAGATGGTACCTTCTCCCCCTTTTTGGTAGCATCATGGGAAAGAGGAGTAACTGTATCAGGATCAGGAAGAAAGGGTGTGAAAATGATTGGGGGGCGCGTCCTGAGGTCCAAGATAGTAGCCTTCTTGGCTTGGACCTCGAGGCTCAGGGTAGCAACCTCAGCTTCCAGGTGAGCTACCCTAGCTTGTAAAGATGAAATGGTGGCCGTCAATTCCTGAGTTGTGGTGCCCTCATCGACTTGAGTGGAGTCATTGGGCGATGGAGTCTTGAGCTTGGCTCCTGCACCTCCATCACCAAATGTGGTTTCTTGGCGCCCTGGATTCCCCTCATTGAGAAGGGCTTCAAAGAAGTCCTCCCCAGTGTGGGTTGCCGCAGATGAGGTCCTATTGCCTGTACCACTGTCCTGAAGAACCTGAGAAGGTTCAGCAGTAGTAGCAGCCTTATCTGCATTGACCCCTTCTACACACTCCTGGGGTCAAACTCTGAAATAGTAGGCTCTGGGTCAGGAAACCTTGCTTGTAGCTGTGTCACCACTCTCATTAGTGTTTGGGTAGTGGGAGAGAGTGGTTCCTCCACAACCATAGTAGAAGTCCCTTGAGCCTGGGTAAGAGAATGGGTGGGGGGCATTTCTGGGTGATATGATCCTGGAGAACTGGGAGACAGTCTCTGATCTAATGGAATTGCTTTATGAGAAGCAGACTCAATGATGGGGGCATCCCTTTGGATATTCTCAGGTATGTATGGTGACATACTCTGAGGGCTTTCAGGCTGGTTAAAGGCAGCCACAGGTTCCAGAGGAAGAACCTGTGGAGAGATAACAGGTTCCAGAGAATTGGGTGCTCTTCTTCTTTAATTGAACAAAAACCTTGGAAGATACCAAGGGAATTTTATATGTATTCCCAGTTAGTGAGAGGACAGAACCCAACTATAGAAGATATGCTGCAAAAACCTGGGATACATACAAAATTTCTTTGGTGACAAAATATTGTCTACCAAATTATTGAAAATGAAAGCAGAAAAGTTAAAAAGTTGGTTTGAGATCAAGCCATGAATAGCCGAAGCTAAGTCAGATGGAACTTGATCCCAACCTGCTGTCTTATTAGATAGACAGTGCAAAAATACATGTATGAGATACTTGTAATTATAGGACACTATACCCTTCAAATAGGTTGTTGAAGGGAGAGGACCTTCGTATCCCATTGACCTAAAGGTCGATGCTACCTCATCCTTTGTGAATGAGACGCTTCCCCCGGCACCATTGAGTTGAAGATGCCGACAGATGGTCTCCACAGTGGTAGAAATAGGATGAGCATCAATGGTAGCGTTAAGAGTTCTACCATTGGAAGAAGAAGCAACAGAACAAGAATGCCAAAACTGTTGCTGATGAGATTCATACACCAACGGTTTGACGGTTAACGCGAAATGATACCTGCTTCTTTGTAGAAAGGAAATGATGGGAGCAAAATCAGCATCATTGTCAGAAGACAGTTCCGCTGCTAAGTTGTGAACAGGTCTGAAGGCAAGAGATTCCATGGTGATAGAAGGATTTTAGGTTTAGTTTGAAGAGAAAAGGGAAAATCGATTTGAAACGAAATGGTGAGAGAAAGTGGACGAACGGGAGACCCTTTTATACCTTCAGATGTCAGCATTTTTTATAGAGGCACATTAAATTTTGAGATCCGGATGTCAGAAAATGGTCTTCCGAGAACAGCTGTTTTAATGTTCAAAATTTGCTAAGGACAAAGTTTCTTCCAAGGGGATTATTCATCGGAAGTAGTTCGTAGGACCAAAAAAGTTCTTCGGAAGATACTTACTTTCGAAGCATATATAAATATATCATCGGAAGTGTATCTTCTGAAGGTTTAGATAAGTTCATCAGAAGGATTGTTCTTCGGAAGACATCTTTTTCTGAATAGTAAGTTCAGAAAATTGTGCTTCCGAAGATATAATGTATCGGAAGGATAATAATTCAGAAGGAAATTTATCTTTTGAAGTGTGACTTCTTCCGACATAAGGAAGGAAGAATGCTTCCGAAGACTTAGACTATCTTCTGAAGAGTAATTACTCATCAGAAGATAATTTAAGTTTATCTTCCGAAGAATTGTTCATTCCTTATTAATTCATTTACTCAAAGTTAATCATGCCAATGGCTGTTATTAAATACCTGAATCTTCCTTCATCAAATGCCTTGGTGAATAGATCAGCCAGATTGTGTTTTGTATCAACTTTGACTAGATGAATCAATTTCTTTTCTACACAATCTCTGATGAAATGATACTTGATATCAATGTGCTTGGTCTTTGAATGCTTGACAAGATTTTTGGTGATGGAGATTGCACTTGAATTATCTATTTGTATAGGAGTGTAGAACAGCTCTACTCCATAATCCTTCATCTGATTTTGAATCCATATAACTTGTGCACAGCAGCTAGAAGCAGCTATGTATTCTGCCTCTGCAGTAGAGGTAGAAACACATGATTGTTTCTTGCATTGCCAAGACACAATTCTGGATCCAAGAAATTGGCATCCTCCTGATGTGGATTTCTTGCTAATGTTGCAACCCCAAAATTCACTGTCAGTATAAGCCATGAACTGAAAGTATTCATTTTTAGGATACCATAATCCTAGACCTGGTGCTTCCTTTGAGGTATCTTACGATTATTTTCGTAGCAAGCATGTGTGAAACTTTGGGATTTGCCTGAAATCTTGCACACAAGCAAGTTGCAAACATTATATCAGGCCTGCTTGCTGTGAGATACATCAGGGAGCCTATCATTGCGCTGTATTGGTGTTGATAAACATCCTCCCCCTCAAGGTCAGGGCTTAGAGATGTTGTCTTGGACATTGGAGTTCTTAAAGCTTTGCAATCAGTAAGCTTGAATCTTTCAAGAATATCCTTGACATACTTTGATTGACTAATAAAAATTCCTGTAGGAGTATGTTTCACCTGTAGTCCAAGAAAGAAAGTGAGTTCACCCATTGAACTCATTTCAAACTTGGACTTCATCAGTGATTCAAAGTCCTTGAAGAGAGATCATTAGTAGAACCAAAAATAATATCATCAACATAGATCTGTACTAGCATGATATGTTGATTGGACTTCTTGAAGAAGAGAGTTTTATCAATTGTTCCTCTCTTAAAGTTGTTAGCCAACAGAAAAGAACATAAAGTTTCATACCATTTTCTGGGAGCTTGATGCAACCCATATAGAGCCTTATCAAGCTTACAGACATGATCAGGAAACATTGGATCTTCAAATCCAGGAGGCTGACACACATACACCTCCTCATCAATTCTTCCATAAGGAAAGGCACTTTTCACATCCATTTGAAAAAATTTGAAGTTCTTGGCAGCTGCAAAAGCTAAAAATATTCTGATTGCTTCAATTCTTGCAACTGGAGCATAAACTTCATCATAATCTATGCCTTCTTCCTGAGTGTATCCTTGAACTACCAACCTTGCCTTGTTCTTGATGACAAAACCTTTGTCATCTTTCTTGTTTCTGTACACCCATTTTGTTCCAATAGCATACTTTCCATTAGGTAAAGGGCAAATCTTCCAAACTCCCTGCCTCTCAAATTGAAGAAGCTCCTCCTTCATGGCTTCTACCCAACTGTTATCTTTCAATGCCTCAGTAACTTTCTTTGGTTGTATTTGGGAAAGAAAGAAAGAAAACAAACAGATGTTTGTTTCATGAGTAGAACTTCTTGTTCTTACTCCTTCTTCAACATTACCAATAATATTCTCAACTGGATGGGTGTTATGGATGCGAGTTCTAGGAATCACATCCTGCTGGAAACACATCCAGCTGAGAAGTCAAATCCAGATTTCTTGACTCAAGGTTAGGAAGTACCACCTCAAGCTGGATTTCTGGAAGATCTTGTGGATTCTGAGTTTGGACTGTGGTGGGATGGCTTTCTCTGGGAGAAGAAGTTCCCAGAGTGTTTGTTTTAGCTGAGGGACTCACATCTTCTTCTTGACTCATTGGAACTGAAGTAGAGTCACTTAAAGAAACAGCATGACATGTGTTCACTGTCTCAGACTGTGAGACATCATTTTGTGCTTAGGTGGATTCTACCAAGATTTGTCTTGAAGATATTGGCAGTTCAACACGAAAATCTTCTTCTCTGGTGGACTTGGCTGAGTCGATGGTAGTTGACTGTGAAGCTGGAACATAATCTTTCATAAGATTAAATGCATATGTAATGCTCTCAAGATCAAATAGCCACTCAGGGCCTGTTCCAGGTTTATTAAACTGAACATTTGTCGACTTTTCAATAATTCTGGAAGCTTTGATGTATACTCTATATGCTTTTGCATGTGAAGAGTACCCAACAAAGTAGCCCTTTGCTGATTTCTCAGCAAACTTGGCTAAATGATCTTTAGTATTTAAGATGGTGCACTGACATCCAAATGGTTTGAGAAATCCAATGAATGGTTTTCTCTTATGCCAAATTTCATAAGGAGTCATACCATGTGTCTTAACTACCAATACTCTATTTTGGACATAACAGGCAGTGTTGACTGCTTCTGCCCAAAAAGTTATTGGAAGTTTGGCATCAGATAACATGGTCCTTGTAGTCTCAATTAGTATCCTATTCCTTCTCTCAGCAACACCATTTTTTTGTGGAGTCCTAGGAGCACTAAATTGTCTAGTGATACCTTTAGATTCACAAAAAGAATTTAAAACATGATTCTTGAATCCTGTTCCTTGATCTGATCTGATTATCTTTACATGGTGGTCACTTTCATTCTCCACCCTAAGTATGAATGACTTTAGGGTCTTAGCAGTTTCGTCCTTGGTACTTAAGAAAAATACCCAGATGTACAGAGAGAAATCATCAGTGACCACCAAGCAATATGACTTTCTACCAAGATTTTTAACACTTGTGGGGCCAAACAAGTCCATGTGGAGTAAATGCAGGACAGTTGTGATTGAATTTATCTCTTTGGCATGATGAGATGTTTTGTGCTGCTTACCTTTCAAGCATGCAACACATTTATCAACTCAAATGAATTCCTTTGTTGGTAAACCAGTTACTAAGTTATGTTTGACAAGTTTATTCATATTTTTAAGGTTTACATGACAAAGTCTCCTATGTCAAAGAGATGATTCATCAAGTGAAGCTTTTGATACAAAGCAACGTATATTACTAAGTGGTGCAGCTGTTCTCATGTCTAGCATGTACATGTTGTTTCTTCTTGGAGCCCTACAGGATCTGATCATTTGGGACAAATCCTGGCTTCAGAACAATGCATTCATGCTCAGTAAACAACATGTTGTGCTTTTGATCACACACCTGTGATACACTCAGTAAATTGTAGTTCAGTTCCTTTACAAAATGCACATTCTCAAAGCTTACCTTGCCATTTGTGATTGTGCCCCTACCTGTGATGTAACATCCCACTGGATCACTTCCAAATGCAACAGACCCTCCGAAGAATGGTTCATATTTGTGCAGGTGAGTCTTGTTGCCTGTCATGTGCCTGGAACAGCCGCTGTCAACTATCCACAAGTTGCTCTTTGATTCCTGCTGTCCCTGCACATGACCAGAAGTGAATTAGTTCCTGATGGGAAGCCAAGCCCATGTGGTCTTGGGTTTTCCATTAGCATCATTGTAAGTAAACTTCTTTGACATCATCTGAGGTGAAACAGATGATGAGTTTGTTGGTGGGACAGGTGGTTGAACAAATGGTTTAGCTATTTACTTCTTCTTCCATATCTGCTTGACTTTTGAGGTTGTTGGAAGAGTTTGCTTTTGTTGACGTTCATCGGAAGCAGTTTTAGTCTTTCCTCCCGATGTTCTTCTTCCGAAGGAATAGGCTTTCTTGGGTTTGTAGAAATACTTCTTTGCATGTGCTTCCGATGTTCTCTTTCCTTTGGAAACTTTCTTTTCATGTGCTTCCGATGCCTTCTTTCTGGAAGCCTTATGGTTTTGTTTCTTTCGATTATCAGAAGTACTTGCTTCCGATGCTTTCTTTGTTGAGTTTCTTCCTTGTTGTTCCGAAGAAACAAATGACTTGCTCCAGCTCTTCTTTCTTCCTCTTCTTTCCTCTTCCTTCCTTTTCAGAGAAAATTCTGCTTCTTTGATTATAGAAGCAATCAGCAGCAAAGTGATTCATCTCACCACACATCAGACATGTAGTCTGATTGTTGAGAGATTGTTTCTGCTTTTCCTTTTTAATGAAGGCTGAGCTTTGATTCACAGAGGTTGATAGTTTTGATGTTCCAACAGGCTTGTTGGCTGGGTGATTTGCCTGTATACATGAAAAACTGGCTTTTCTCTCCTTTGATCTACCCTTTTGGATTAGTCAGATGGGCAAGTAACATAGTCATCTGAGGAGGTGCTCCCAGTTTGTATATTCTTAGCTTTGATAAAAATTGATGAATGTTTCTTAGTTTTCTTATTCTTTTGTTAATTTTCAAAGCTGGTTTCTCTGTTTCTGAATTAATGGGAGTATTATCCTCATCTGAGCATGCTGAGCTACTGGGGTTCAGATCAGAGAGGTTATCATTTTGAGCCACTTTGTGTATGTCCAACTCATCATCATACACAAGGTTAACTACAGGTTTACACCTAATATCCACCATAGGAGTATATGCAGAAGGAGGCTCCACATTGTTATAACCCAACCCAACCTCCTTTTTCTTTATTAGTTCAGTTGTGCTACTCATTTTGAAAAGTTTTTCATACTTTTCACCTTGGCTCAAAAATTTGTCTTTGTAAGACTCAGCCAATACAAGTTCTGTCTTGGCAGTGGTTGGTCTTTCTAAATGATTGTTAATTTGACACTGTTTGTTAGTGTCTTCATGTTTTAAGCTAGAAATGGTCTTTTCCATTTCCTCAATCTTTTCTTTGTAATTTCTTTCACATTCAAAGAAATTTTCCTTGACAACTTGTAAGGACTCAAGTTCATTACAGAGTTGAGAATTTATCCTTTTAAAAACACTTAACTTCTCTAAACATTCAGGTGTACACATATCATCAGTTACCTTGTATGAAGAAGTTGAGTCATTTGCCATCAAAGCACTATTGGAGATGGAAGCATCCTTAGCTTGGAAACTCCAGTCTACAAAGTCTTGCTTTGCAATGTTAGCACTGTTTGATGTTGATGGTATTTGATGTGGTTGCCCAGATGTTGATGGTTGAGTGCCTGAGGACTTGCATTCTCTGGCAAAGTGCCCTAACTGTTGGCAGTTGAAGCATTTGGGCTTAGATTTGTCAAGCCCAAACCCAGTTACACCCCGAGCCGGCAGGGTTGGATCGAAGTCGTCGGGCGGAAGGTTCCCAGGGCGCGATATCGTGAGTGATAATCGTGATGATCAGATTGTTTACCTTGCACATGATATAAGTGAGAAATGCTAAATAGAATAGAATTACAAAGTTAAATTACATCAGTATTGTTTATAATTTAACAACGTAAATCTACCATCAATATCATAAATTTCTATCTTGTATTTACACAAGATATACAAAATATATTGTGTATTGATGTTCCAAAAGTATGCAGGTCCAAAAATACTAAGTCTTCTATCTGAAGTCCTAGTCCAAAAGTAATGACTTCTTAATTGACCTGTTCGTCACCTGAGAAGTCATGCAAAAAGATCAAGTCAACACATGGTTGGTGAGTTCATAAGGTTTAGTTATTGAAAAATAGCTGTGCGAACCTTCTAGGTAAAACTTAACCTCATTAACATCACCTGTATCATCCAGCTCGGTATGCTTATGTATAGGGCATACCCCTGAGTCGAGCCTACAACCCGCCCAGACGCCATCCCACCACATACTAAGCCACATAGGACATTGGTGTTAATTATAATTAAGCATTTTACCTACCATTCAATTCCATTATCATCCGAGATTTAAAGCACTCTGTTTAACAGTTTGAAACACACACATGATAACATTGATAACCCCTTCGGTAACAACCTTAACCTCATTAATATCACATGTATCATCCAGCTCGGTATGCTTATATATAGGGCATACCCCTGAGTCGAGCCTACAACCCGCCCAGACGCCATCCCACCACATACTAAACCACATAGGACATTGATATTAATGATAATTAAGTGTCTTACCTATCACCCACTTCTATGTTAAAAAAACTTGATTTCCACAATTTGAAATACCTCTGATTTCCTGGGTTCACCATGTGCTCATGATTTCCTAAAACACTTGTAGAAATATAATATTAAATGGTTAATTAAATTAATAACTAATCATTTAATTACAACTAAGACATGATGATTGGGCCTTGTTTGACTCAATCAATTAGACTTAGTTGTTGGTGGTTGTCCAAGTTGTACCCTCTCACACGTGACCCATATCAGGCATGACCCACAAGGAGTCTACCTGTATGAGCCGGGATTTTAACGATGTGCCAATATCAGCTTGACCTACTGGTCTACTGTATGCGTCGGGACTTTAGGATATCCTTTGTTTTATGATCTTCTTGATTTCCTTGATTTCATTTGATAGTTTAAGTTATGCCCATGTAGCTTGACTACAAGAGTCTACTACTGTGAAGGGACTTTCCGTGTGTTACACGTGGTCTCGATTTACATACAACTGACAACTCACCTTACTTTAGATATTAATGATTTCATTAGATCATAATGATTTCATTATTTCAATGATTCACACACGGTTATGATTCCCTTGATTCCTTTGATTTTGATCTTTAGAATTCCATGATTTCACAATGATTATAGATTCATGAGTAGGATCCTTAGTTTACTGATCACACACTGGATTGGATTCCATTGCATTTGATCTTTAGCTTTGGTTCTTTCGATTCCACTTTGAATTTAGATTCTTGAATTTGAACTCGATGGACTAAGGGTTTGTTTAGAGTTTTAGAATTTAGGTATTACTCATAAGAGTAATTTAATTAACTTGTTAGTTAATTCGGCATAACATTTACCTAGATAGGAGTCTAGATGTATGGACAAGCATATATAAAGCATATAATAAGTAAAAGCATTTACGTAAAACAATTTAAATAAAAATTTACGCATGCTTCTCAACCCCGCGTTTGAAAACAAAAATGTTTAGAAAAGGGGCAATGAACTCACCTGTGTTGATTTACCACAAAATGCGCACTCGTTGTTGTAACCTAAGTATCTTCAGTACCTGAATTGTTTTAATAAGATTTGAATACGATAAATATTTATAATTGACGCTTCTATGGTTTGGTCTCGGTGTGCAACTAAGTGTCCTAGGTTACTAGTGTGTTTCTAGAATTCTTTCTATCTAAACTAGCTTATTACCCGTTGATAACCCGTACCCCAAGATTGTTCATCACCGGTCTTTAATTAAAATGTTATTAAATTAATTCGTATTAAATTTAAATATTCAGCAGAATCATTTAATTTAATCACCTAAAGTTTATAAATCATTTATTTTTATTAAAGTATAATAAATCTTTAAGAGTATGGAACTTACACGTGATGGGCCTGAGTTGAGCCCATTGGGCCAGTCTCGAGCCCATGACTAATCTTCGCATTTCCAATTGATTTCTTAGCAATACTTTAACTTACTAAACCTAGATAATTTAATTAAATTATCTAGATTAGCTACTCACCTTTATAGATCTTCTTAAGGTTTAGGGTTTAATATTTAAATCAACCTTATAACCTTTAGATTATTGTTTTGATTCCCGAAATGGTGTTGGCAAGCCTTGTTTAGATAATACCATAATTTATGTGATTTCCTGTTATAGAAACCCTATTCCTTGTTTTCTTTAAAAGATTTCTAGCATCATAGACCGATTATAACTTTTAGATTGAATCCCCTTGGTTCTTTCCTTGATAACCTCTAGGTTTAGCCCAAATGATCCACACCAATATTAGTTGCATGAGAACACTAAGGTTATCCCATGCACACACACACTATGCATAGGGTTTTACGTAGCCTTCCATGCACCACACATCATCCCCCATGCATACCATGCATCCAAGGTCCCAACCCAAACCCTTGGTCGAATGGATAAGTGGCTGAAAGGGAACTTGAGCCGTATGGATCTTGACCGAAGGGTACCTAGCCGAATGACCCTAAGTCTGGACGAATGAGCTGGGTCAAGGCCAAACGAAGGTGAGGTTGGGCCGACTGGTTAAACCTTGGGCCGACCGAATGGGGCTGTTGGTCGAATAGGACTCGGTCGAATGAGGACTAGCCGAATGAGAGGGTGTAGTGGCGACCGACTGACTGTGGAAGAATGACTCCTGGTTCGGCCGAATAAGGGCTGTTTCGGCTAGACATTCGGCGAATGGATGGTGTGGGTTGGCTAAGGCCATTTGGCGAATGAGGATGGGTGGCCCATTCGGCCTTAGCTCTTTCGGCCAGCTGGGTTCTTGGCCATTCGGCCTGCCGAACTCAACCACCAGAGCATCCATGGTTTCTCACAAATCGGCTAAGTTAGATGAGAGGGTTTGTTCCTAAGCTCCCTAAACATGTTCATGTGTAAGTCCTAGAGTTCGAAAGGGTGTAAAACCAGTTGAAATGAAGGGATTCGACATTAGGGTTTTCAAACCCTCAAACCAAACAAAAACATGAATTTTACCTCGAATTTGTCGGATAAAACCTTAGATACGTTGTACTTTCGTGATCTACACGATGTGATGGTCGTTTAGACACCAAAATCACACGAAATGGTGGTGAAACAAGGGAGATCTAGTGTTAGTTTCTAGAGAGAGAAAGTGTAGAGAGAGAGTGGGATGAGTTTGGGGTTTTGAATCTGGTTGGTGGGGGCTGATTATGGCATTGAATGCCATAATAAATGGCTTCAAATAAACTGGGTTCGTTCGGGTTCGTTCGGTTTTGCTCGGTTTCGCGTAGAACATCGGTTTCTTTGTCATTTTCGTAACGAAACGACTCGATTTTTAAAATAGAGTTTATAAAATTATTTTAGGTCGTGATTCCTAATAAATTAACTAATTATCTTTTATTTCTTTTAAATTTTCAGAAATAATTAATTTATTGTTTAAAATCGAATCGTACGGTCGTCGCGCGTATTCGTTCGAATCGTCACCCGTACGAACACGACGATAACTATACTTTTCAATATTGTTTTCTAAATATTAGATATCATTCAGAACGTTAAACTTCCAGATTTATTCGTACAGATCGTCACCTATACAAATAATCCGTCGATTTAGCATCCATGGAACGACATCCGTTGTTATTTTGTTCTGTAAGTCCTCACATACGTTTATACATATTAGAATCCTAACAAATAATCACATGATGGTTCTGTAATGCTAGATATTTATCTGACTGATGAACCATAGTTCTGAGTTTCGTTTCTGAATCAAATCTGAACTGTAATGATAATGATATACGAATGATAACTGAAATGTGTACCTGATTTACTATTCAGATCACTGTTCCGGTGACGTTTCCGGCACTGATGTTACACCAGTCTTCATGTTATGCTTTTTGAACTGCCTGCCAGTTCTTTGGTAGAACTTCTTTGCTCTATAGGAGATCATGGCCATCTGATAATTGATGTCCATCTCCTCAAGGTCATCTGCAGGAATGCCATCCAAGTCTTCCTGGCACAGGTGAAAGTGGTTGGTCTCCTCAGCCATGAAAGCTCCTTGCCCAGAGGTCAAAAGTGGAGTTGGGTTAGAGAATGGATTTGTGTGTGTGGTTGATAGAGTTATTGTTTCAGGAAAGGTAACAATTGGTGTGGAGGTAGGATGGTAGATGGGTTGATAACTCTGGTAAGAAGGATTATTGATGGGTGCATAGAGTACTGCTGAACCAGAAGTTATATGAGTGGGTTTAGGTTCCTAGGCATCTATTTCCATTTGGTAAGCACTGAGTATACCAAACAGTTCACTGAGCTTCAGAGTTCTTTGATTTTCTATTCTTTGGATGGCAATAGAATATATATTCCACGCTTGTGGAAGTGATCTAAGAAACTTTCTGATCATATCTTGGTTCTCCATTTTGACACCTCAAGCTACTAACTCATCAACAAGCTGAACATACCTAAGATATTGAGAAGTCATCTTCTCATTGTTTTGTTGACAGAAGTTTTCGAACTTCTGTTCCAGCATATCCTTCTTGTTTTCTTTGACATCTTCAGATCCTTCATACATTTGCTGTAGAGAGTTCCACAGCTCTTGAGCAGATTTGCATTTCTTGAATGCATGTATGATTGAGTTAGGAATGGCCATCTGGATGAGCCACAACGCCTTTGAGTCCACCTCCATTCTCTTGTAGTCTTCATCTGAATAGAGAGCTAGATCTTTTGGCACAGGTGCTCCATCGGCACCAGCAGCAGGAACAATTGGGATGAAAGGCCCTTCAAGAACTGACTTCCAGATTTTGAAGTCCTGGTTCCTGATGAATCCCTCCATCCTGACTTTCCAAGTGTCATAGTCTTCTGGAGTGAACATCGGTGGCTTGTTGAGAATACCATTATCTGTATCATGTTTATTTAGAGCAGCCATTTGAACAAACACAGAGGATATGAGTTTTTACTTAGTGAGATTTTAGAAGAAATAGAACTGGTGATTTAAGGATGATTAATCACTTAAGTTCAAGAGCCAATGCTCTCATACCACTTGTTGGATCGGGTTTTAATTCTAAACAACACTTCACAAGTATTTCTATCTTTCAATCTAACAGATGTGGAATTTCTGTTAGAAGGATCTCACAAACACTCAAAGGCGAACAAATAATATTTGAACAATAAGTAAGAACACAGAACAAATTTCAAGCTCAAAGATATATTTCTCTGAAAGTATTCAAGTGTTACAAAACAAGCACACACTATAGGTTTACAATGAGAGGTTATATGGCCAAGGCTACAACCGTATACTCGTAGGAATAAAAGTTGGGTATACTAGACAATACATAAAGTAAAGCTTATTCTAGTATATAAAGTGTCTTAACATGCTAAGACACTTAATTACAATCATTACTAAAATAGACATTGACTTTACAAAAGACTAGCTAAATACAAAATGCATTTAATGTTGTTGATCTTCAAGGCTTCAGATGATCTTTTGCATTTAATACTGATGAAGGGATGTAAGGAGTTGTGTCTGACTATCGGTATGTTATCTTTGTTTTACTCAGACCAGCATGTCTATTGTCAGCCCCTTTTGTACCATAAAAGGTAATTACAGTCTTTGTCAGAGCATATTCTTCGGAAGTCTATGTCTTTAGGAAAGATGCTGAGGAGAATCTTCGAAAGCCTTTGTACTTCAGAAGCTTTAAAGTCTTCGGAAGCTCTGAAGATATAACTTTGTTAAGTGCTGGCCTTCCGAAGTAGTTTGTCTTGTACAACATTCGGTAGGAGTAAGTTACTCTTCAGAAGCAATACTGCTTCCGAAGTGTAACTCCTTCCTTCCGAAGGCTGTTTGTCTCTGTAGAGTCTGGTACTTAGACAAAATAGAAGTTTGGTGAGCATCGGCCTTTATTAGTCTTTACAGTATTGTAAAAACGGTTGCGGAATAGGACCTACCCGATTTTTGAAGATTAAGCAGTTGAAGAACAGAGAAAGTCTTGAAGATGGGTGAAGATGGTGAAGAACACAGCAAGAACGAATCTGAGATGTAATGTAATGACTGATAATGTAAAGCAAATAAGATTCACTAGTCAACAAGATTACATTACCTACCCCTCACATGCTCTCAAACTCCATGGATAAAGAATCCATGGAGTTCATGGGGGAGAGCTCTCTCAAAATTACATTGAAGCACACCCTCACACACTCTCTTTTCGGTGTTGTTTTTCTACAAATGAGAATAATCTCTATTTATAGTGTCACATGACCTAAAACCCTAAATACAAAAAATACAACAAAATGATGATAAA
This sequence comes from Mikania micrantha, assembly GCA_009363875.1. Taxonomy (NCBI): domain Eukaryota; kingdom Viridiplantae; phylum Streptophyta; class Magnoliopsida; order Asterales; family Asteraceae; genus Mikania; species Mikania micrantha. The sequence goes on from CM018697.1 coordinate 28,878,595, forward strand.
TATTAAATATTAAATGAAGCTTTATCATTTGTTGTGGTCTTCGGGTCTTTTGGTCATCAAGTGTCTTCGTAAACTTGAGTCTTTAGTGGCTCGTGCGGTGAGTCGTTGCTCCCTAATCAACAAATACATTATACTTCTTGTTTACATTCCATCTATCCAAATTAACCGTTGGTCTTGACTTTTCTAGACCCAACATATGGGATGAAATGCTTAATTATCACCAGGAACAATATATCATGTGGCTTGGTATGTGGTGGGACGGTGGCTGGGCGGGCGGTGCATATGCCCTATATATAAGCATACTGAACTGGATGGTATATGTGGTTAATGGTGGGGTTAAGGTTGTCATTCAAACGGTTTATTCAAATTCATTTTTAAATAAACCTACATGAACTCACCAACCATGTGTTGACTTGATCATTTTGCATGATTTCTCAGGTGACGAACAGGTTTGAGTAGAAGTTATTGCTTTTGGACAAGGATACCGGATAGAGGACCTAGTATTTTGGACACGCATATTTTTGTACATCATTTTACAAATTATTTTGTATATCTTGTGAAGATACAAGATAGAAGAATTATGATGTTGATAGTAGATTTACATTGTTAAATTATGAACAAAACTGATGTAATTTAACTTTGTAATTTTATTTTCATTTAGCAATTTCTCATCATATATCGTGTGCAACGTAAACAATCTGATCATCATGATTATCATTGTAACATCTGTGCCGGAACCGTAACCAGAACAGTGAACTGAACAGTAACTCCAGCACAAACTATGTGAAACACTTATATGCTATTAACATGGTGATGCTTGACAATAAACTATTATGCTTTTGTTCTGAAATCTGATTTAAAACCTTATGGTTTGACAGTCAGAAACAAATTAGACAACACTGAACAGATACACAAATGCTTGATTTGATGCTACTATGTATAAACGTATGCGAGGTTAATCAGAACAAAACCATAACGGTTGTTGTTACGGAATGCTAAACCGACGAATTATTCGTATGGGTGACGATCTGTACGAATAAACCTGAAAGTTTAACGATCTGAAATGATGACTGAAAAGTTGAAAACAAAGTCGGAAAGTGAAACGTACGATCGTGTTCGTACAGTTAGCGGTCTGTACGAAAACGCGCGTAAGTGACGTTATCAGACGAAACGAAAACGAAAACGATGCGAACGATAATAATTTAAGAAAATTTAATATTTTAACATTTTACAATTTTGAAACTCATCAAAATATAGGTTAAATAAAGTCTTCTTATTTAAATTACGTAAAATACGCGCGTAATATTCCGGAAACGCAACGAGAACACAAACTGAGCAACAAAAACGAACCCGAACATGCCCGGGGTATAAATACCCTAAATGAGGGTTTTTCACACATTTCCCTCTTCCCTACTCTCTCTCTAAAACTCAATCACCGGAACTTTCTCTCTCTAGAAGTTTTGAACTTCAACCCTTGGATCTCTCTCACCTCTTGACGAAATCTTGCAATCTTGGTGTCCAAACGTAGCTACAATCACCCTCTACACGAAAGTACAACCGGTCTGGAGTCAAATCCATCTGAAATCGAGGTATGGAGCTAGGAACAACTCGGAAATTAGGGTTTTCTAACCCTTGGTTCGACCCATCTCTCAACCGGTTAAACCCACATGAAATCTTAAGGGAATCACTCACACACACTCAAACAACATGTAGGAACGAAGGGGATGTCACAAACTAGCCAAAAACCCCGATCTGTGAAGGCTACACCCACAAGGTCGAACGGCCGAATGGCCACCAACCTCAACTCACCGAATGGGTCTTTGGACCTCATTCGGCCGAATGGGTCAGCTCCTTCGCCAGCCAGCCTATTCGGCCAACACCCTATTCGGTCGGGGCTCTCTATTTCGGCAACTTCCATTCGACCAGACCTGATTTGGATCACACCCTCATTCGCTCGACATAAACAGCCATTTGGCTGTGTTGGTTCGGCCGCACCAACTCACTCGGGCCAAGACCTCATACGGCCACCTTCCTCCGGCCCAAGCCATTCGGGCCATCTGACTTGGTCCCTTCGGCTAAAGGTCTTAATGTGAACTACAAGTTCGGTGCATGGGTTTCATAGGGTAAGTGTGTGTGTGCATGGGGGACTATTAGGGTTTCCTAACAATAAGCCATTTTAATGTTACTAACAAAGATGATAAGCTTAAACGATTTCATGTTAAGATATAAGAAATCAATGGGTTGCTAATAAGATGTTAAATCACGTGTAATTGGTGATAAACAAGGAGTTATGCAATAACACTAAAGATTTAATTACTACAAACACAAAACACAAAATGCAATAGATCAAGGAATCTAACTAAGTGTTAGTGCTAATTTTAACACTTAATGCTTAGTAAGTCGCTATACTATATACAATTAAATTTGATGGTTCTGTTGAACTTTCAAATCTAAATTGTATACACAAACGATTTAAGAAACAAAGAAAGCTAAAGATAAAGTTTAGGCTTAGAGTTGATCGAGTTGGATTAACTTAAGTCTAATAAACGAAGCTATGATTTTCTAAAATACAATATGGTTTTAGTAAATGAAATAAAAGATAAACTTTCTTTAATTAATTAAATGAATTATATTTTTACAAAAGAAAGTGTACTTATCAATCCTATTAAATTAATTAAATGACTTTCTAAATAAATGTTTAACTCAAAATGAATTAACTTGAAAATGTTTTACTTAAAGACTTTAAATGATGAATGCGGGATAAGGGTTGCTACTAGGTAATGGCATAGACTAGATAGCAGAATGCTAGAAACACATTAGTAAAATAGGACACTTAGTTACACACCGAGACCAAAACCCTAGTTGCGTCGATTATAACGACTTATCATATTCGAATCTCTGAAAACAACTCAGGTGTTGAACATACTTAAGCTACAACCAACGAGCGCGAATTATTTGTTGTGACCCATACATAGCAACACAGGTGAGTTCATTTGTCCCTTTTCAAACTATTTTGATTTTACTTCGGGACTGAGAAGCATGTTATACATTTTAAACAATTGTTTAAAAGATTCGTAAATACTTTTAATACTTATTCATATTGCTAATATTAATGCTTATTACACTTATTCTAAATGCTAAAAGCTAAGGTTTTATCCAAAATGTTAACACTTAATACACTTAACCTAAATGCTATATGCTAATGCTATATGCTAATGCTTAACACTAAGCTACATCCAAATGCAAAACACTAATGCTACATGCAAATGCTAAACACTAATGCTACATGCTAATGCTAAACACTAATACTACATGCTAATGCTAAACACTAATGCTACATGCTAATGCTAAACACTAATGCTACATGCTAATGCTAAACACTAATGCTACATGCTAATGCTAAACACTAATGCTACATGTTAATGCTTAACACTAATGCTACATGCTAATGCTAAACACTAATGCTACATGCTAATGCTAAACACTAATACTACATGCTAATGCTAAACACTAATGCCACATGCTAAAGCTAAACACTAATGCTACATGCCAATGCTAAACACTAATGCTACATGCCAATGCTAAACACTAATGCTAAATGTTAATGCTAAGTGCTAATGCTACAATGCTAATGCTATATGCTTACTATGCTTGAAGGTTCGAAATGCTTGAAATGCTCAGAATGCTATAAACTCTGTATGCTTATTTTGCTTGCCATGCTAAAACAATGGTTTGGCCTCTCAGTGCTTGCCTTACCGGTTGTGAAACTATTTGAATGCTATAAACTTGAATGCTAAAACTATCAACTATAGTAGAACATACCAAATTGGCCTCTCAGTGCTTGCCATGGGGTGTTCTTCATAGTTGGGACTTGAAGGAACAGACCGTTGGCCTCTCAGTGCTTGCCATAGGGTGACCTTCATAGTCATGACTTGAGGAGTAGACTGATGGCCTCTCAGTGCTTGCCATACAGTGATTCCTCAATGTTCACTCATGCTATAGACTTAAACATAATGCTAAAGCTATTGGCTATTTTAGAATGGACCAACTGGCCTCTCAGTGCTTGCCAGGGGGTGTTCTTATAGCTATGACTACTGTAGATCATGCCGTTTGGCCTCTTAGTGCTTGCCAAAAGGGTGTTCTACATAGTCGGGATTTTGAGGAGTAAACTGATGGCCTCTCAGTGCTTGCCATACAGTGATTCCTCATTTTCCACTCATGTTGTAAACTTAACGAAATGCTAAAGCTATAAACGAAATGGAGGGTAGGTAAGACGCTTAATTATCATTAACAACAATGTCCTATGCGACTTAGTATGTGGTGGGACGACGTCTGGGCGGGTCGTAGGCTCGACTCAGGGGTATGCCCTATATATAAGCATACCGAGTTGGATGATACAGGTGGTGTTAATGAGATTAAGGTTGTTACCGAGGGGATGCATGAATGCTTTTGGGTCAATATCATAAACTTTTAAACACGATGTTTGTTAAACTTATTAAAGCTAATACATACGAATGCTATAGACTTGCAAACTTTGAAACAGTAAACTAAAGCTATGAAGAAGAATGAATCGAATGGTAGGTAAAATGCTTAATTATCATTAACAGCAATGTCCTATGCGACTTAATATGTGGTGGGATGGCGTCTGGGCGGGTCGTAGGCTCGACTCAGGGGTATGCCCTATATATAAGCATACCGAGTTGGATGATACAGGTGTTGTTAATGAGGTCAAGGTTTTACCTAGGAGGTTGCAAAAGCTATTTTACAAATACTAAAACTATGTGAACTCACCAACCATTGTGTTGACTTTGTTTTCTTACATGCTTTTTCAGGTGATGCACAAGAATAGGCTCAGAATTCAGGAATGCATACTAGGATACTCAGATAGAGGACCTAGTAAACTTTGGAAAGCCCAGATTTTGTTACATAAGCAAATCACTCTTGATATCTTGTACAGATACAAGATAGATACATGCCTTGAATGCAGGCGGGAAGTCCACCTACATATCTGTCTATCCTCTTCTCTAAAGTTGGTACCATGTCTGGCACCAAAGCAACTAACTCGTGGTAACGAGTAGTATACCCCATGTGATCAGCCCCCTTCATCACATGGTTAGATAGTTCGACCTCCAGCTTCTGCAACTCGTTCTTGGGGCAGAATTATGTTCTCAACAACGTCTTGAAGTCTTCCCATGGCATGGCCATAGCTTCTTCTCTTCCCCTGGCGTTGATCTGACCGTTCCACCAGGTCAAAGCTCGCTTGTTGAATGTTCCAGAAGAGTAGCGAACTTTGTGATGCTCTGGACAGCTGCAGAGGTCCAGAGTGGTCTCGATCTTCTCTATCCATTGGATTAATCCAACGGCTCCTTCGGACCCACTAAAACTGGGTGGTTTACATCCTACAAAGGACTTGTAGGAGTAATGTGATGAACCTCCAGTATTTCCACTGGCTTCTCCTGATGAGTTACCAGTGTTGTTGATTTCATTTCGGAGACGAAGGAACATCTCCGGTATTGCCTCTTTCATCTGATTGGTCATCATATGGCTACTCAGTAACGTCACCAGGGCAATGGTAGCAGGATCCAAAGTCGGTGTTGTGCCCGAGCCAGATGGTTGAGTAATCAGAGGAGGAAGAGGTGGTGGTGGTGGTGAGTCAGCTGGTGATGGTGTTGAGGTGTGTGGAGCCAAGCCTAGTGGTGGTACTGAGGGAGTCTGTCTTCTCGGCGGCATTCTGATCATAACCAATAAAGTTATCGGTTAGTGCAATGATCGAATACAGAAGACAATATGCAATTAAGTCTTAAGTCCTATTTCCTCTACATGCAGGGTCCCTAGGTTATAGTCTAGGCCAAACCGTTTGTATAATATGACCTATATTTCTCTATAACCATGGCTCTGATACCAATCTGTCACACCCCGAGCCGGCGGGGTTGGATCGGAGTCCCCGTCGGGCGGAAGGTTCCCGGGGCGCGATATCGCGAGTGATAATCGAAGTGATCAGATTGTTTACATTGCACATGATATAAATGAGAAATGCTAAATAGAATAGAATTACAAAGTTATATTACATCCGAATCGTTCATAATTTAACAATGTAAATCTATCATAAACATCATAAAATATCTATCTTGTAACTACACAAGATATACAAAACAATTGTATAATGATGTTCCCAAAAATATGCAGGTCCAAAAATACTAAGTCTTCTAACTGAAGTCCTAGTCCAAAAGCATAAGCTTCTTAGTTGACCTGTTCATCACCTGAGAAGTCATGCAAAAATAAAGTCAACACATGGTTGGTGAGTTCATATAGTTTAGTAATTGAAAAGGATTTGTAAACCTCTTTCGGTAAAGACCTTAACCTCATTAACTCCACATGTAATATCCGAATCGGTATGCTTATATATAGGGCATATGTAGGGTCGAACTTACCGCCCGCCCAGCCAACATCCCACCACATACTAATCCGCATATGACACTGTTGTTAATAATAATTAAGCATTTTTACCCTTATCATTAAACCCATAAGTTCTTCAGTTTGTTGTCCCTGTAATTACAATCATTTGAAATCCACATTGATTTCATAAGTTCATCACAATAATGATCAACCACAGAAATTGTAGGAACAGTCATAAATGGTTAAATAAATAAACATTTAATAAAATCTATGTCCTAATGATTGGGCCTTGGTCAACTCGAGTAGACTAGTCTGTATCAATCAAAGTACTTAGTAGTTAGGGAATTCCGTAAATATCATCAAACATATGACCTACAAATCAAACGGTCTAGCTAGGACTTCTTGAAATGTAGGATTTTTGTTTCGTACTTGATTCGTTTTGTTTCATTGGCATATGTTATCTTTGATATTTCCCAGACTTTCCCTTGAAAATGATTTATTGATTCGTCTGATTCTGTCACAAGATGTACTTGATTCGTTGATCATGGAATACTAGATTCGTTGATCAAATGTACTCTTGGTTCGTTGTTCATCAAACACTTGATTTGTTGAACATCGAATATTAACTTTGCAAAGATAGTTTCGTTTGATTCGTTAAACTCACACTCTTGTTCTGTCAAAATAGTTCTGTTTGATTCGTTGAAATCCCACACTTGTTTCGTCAAAATAGTTTCGTTTGATTCGTTGAACTCACACACTTGATTTGTCAAAAATTTTTCGTTTGATTCGTTGAAATCACCCACTTGATTTGTCAAAATAGTTTCGTTTGATTCGTTGAAATCACCCACTTGATTTGTCAAAATAGTTTCGTTTGATTCGTTGAAATGTTTAGTTTAACTCAATTTTTCCACTTAAATTATAAGTAGATAAACTTAGTAAAAACCTTCTTAAAATTCACCTAGATATGATCTAGGTTATCATTCATATATGTAAAACATATAAATTTAAAAGCATTTAAGTAAACAATTTAAATAAACACTTTACGCATGCTTCTCAGCCCCGCGTTTTAAAAAACAAAATGTTAGAAAAGGAGCAATGAACTCACATGTGCTGCTATGTAAATGATCTAACACAAAATGCGCGCTCTTGTTTGTAGACTATGTATCTTCAGTTCCTGAGTTGTTTTAAAGAAATTCGAATACTATAAGTATACGTATTAGTTGTCGTGCCTAAGGCTTGGACTCGGTGTGTGCAGCTAAGTGTCCTAAGTTACTAAGTGTCTCTATGATCTAATCTAACTTAGCCACCCTTGTTATGACCCCAATTCCCATGTTTAATTACATTTTCTTACTTTTAAATTTTACGAAATTCGGGCAGAGTTTCCTTTGTTTTCTGTTCAAATCCAGACAATTAATATTGTCTATTTTACAACAATTTCCCAAACAATTTAATATAACGAGTTCCTAAAACATTTAATTAAATCTAACAAGTTTATAAATCGGTTTCTTTTATTAAAATGTCATTACTCCTTAAATCAAATAAGCATTTTCATGTAATGGGCCTTAGTTAGCCCATTGAATCCATATCGGCCCGTCTAGTAGTCCTTGAATTATGAATTGATAACAAAACTTTGATTTTCGATTCATATTAGTTCTTCGAAATCTTTCACATGTGTTAGACTAAATTGATAGATGTTAACCTTTATATTGATGTGTTATTGTGTTTCATGAAAACCCATATCCATTAATAACCCTACTTATTAGTCCATGCATAAAACACACACAACATATTTCATGCATGCATGTATCCTTAGCTCGTTTCTAGACTTCGAGTTCTCACATGTACATTCCTGTGGTTCTTAGACTTAATTTCATAGCCCTTAGTCCATCACGACTCTAATTTGATAACATTTTAGGTTCGGTATCCCCAAGGAGCAGCGAACCTTTTGAGGAAGTCTCCTTGGGTTCGGCTAACACTTCAACACTAACGAACCCTTAGGGTTCGGCTATAATGGGGGAAGGTTCGGCCGAAGGAGAATGGTTAGTGTCTATTAAGGTTTGCATGGCCAAGGTTCGGCCATGCATGGTTCGTTGTCCCTAAAGCTTCGGCTGAGTAGGGTTCGTGTCTTATCCTAGGTTCATGACTTCCTGATCAAGGTTCGGCCGGTTAAGGAGCTCCCAGGTTCGCATGCATTAGGTTCACCACTAGTGAAGGTTCAGCATGGGCCCCGGGTTCGTGAGTCCTAGGGTTCGCCACCCTAGGTTCGGCTGAGTTTGTCACAGGTTCGGTGTTGCAGGCCAACAGGGTTCGTTGCAGGTTCGATCAGGGTTGACAGGTTTGGTGCAGTACCTGCAGGGTTCGGCTTCCAGGGTTCGGCTAGGGTGATAGGTTCATGAAGACTCCGGCCAAGCTATCAAGGGTTCGGCCGTATGGCTAGCCGGGAACCTGCACCATCTCCTTCATTTTTCGATCTAAATCTGTTACAAATCAGTTCCTACCACTTCCTAATCATTCATATGTATTTATCTAAGTGTTTCTAAGTGTTCAATGTGATTAAAACTATAAAAATCCAAGTGGTTCGTGATACTCTCTTAAAACCGAAACAAAATGGGGTTTTACCTCAAATCTTACGGATGAAAACTTGATTCCTTTGTACTTTCTTGATCTACCGGTGATGGTGGTCGTTTTGACACCAACTATGCTCGAATCCAACAAGAAATGGCCACCAAATTTTAGAGAGAAGGAGGAGAAGATGATTTCTAGAGAGAGAAAGGGTTAGAACGAAAATGGTGAGAAAATGGGTTGGGTGGTGGTGGGTGGTACATTAAATGACCACACTTAATGTTTCCAATATACCCGGTTGTCCGGTCTCGTTTGGTTTCGCGTAAAACTTCGGTTTCTCGTAATTTTCGTCACGAAACGACTCGATTTATAAAATAATGTTTATAAATATATTTTAAGTGGTTATTCCTAGTAAATTAACTACTATCGTTTATTTATTTTAAATTTAACAGTATTTAATTAACTGTTTAAATTGAATCGTACGGTCGTCGCGCGTATTCGTTCGAATCGTCACCCGTACGAACACGACAATAACCATACTCGACAGTGAGTTTCCCAGATAATCTCACTGCAGACTCGACAGTGGCAGGGTTGGCTGAAACAACCATGCCTTGAATGCAGGCGGGAAGTCCACCTACATATCTGTCTATCCTCTTCTCTAAAGTTGGTACCATGTCTGGCACCAAAGCAACTAACTCGTGGTAACGAGTAGTATACCCCATGTGATCAGCCCCCTTCATCACATGGTTAGATAGTTTGACCTCCAGCTTCTGCAACTCGTTCTTGGGGCAGAATTCTGTTCTCAGCAACGTCTTGAAGTCTTCCCATGGCATGGCCATAGCTTCTTCTCTTCCCCTGGCGTTGATCTGACCGTTCCATCAGGTCAAAGCTCGCTTGTTGAATGTTCCAGAAGAGTAGCGAACTTTGTGATGCTCTGGACAACTGCAGAGGTTCAGAGTGGTCTCGATCTTCTCTATCCATTGGATTAATCCAACGGCTCCTTCGGACCCACTAAAACTGGGTGGTTTACATCCTACAAAGGACTTGTAGGAGTAATGTGATGAACCTCCAGTATTTCCACTGGCTTCTCCTGATGAGTTACCAGTGTTGTTGATTTCATTTCGGAGACGAAGGAACATCTCCGGTATTGCCTCTTTCATTTGATTGGTCATCTGGCTACTCAGTAACATCACCAGGGCAATGGTAACAGGATCCAAAGTAGGTGTTGTGCCCGAGCCAGATGGTTGAGTAATCAGAGGAGGTGGAGGTGGTGGTGGTGGTGAGTCAGCTGGTGATGGTGTTGAGGAGTGTGGAGCCAAGCCTAGTGGTGGTACTGAGGGAGTCTGTCTTCTCGGCGGCATTCTGATCATAACCAATAAAGTTATCGGTTAGTGCAATGATCGAATTGTAACAATCGAATAATTAGCACGTTTGATCGTGTATAAAATCTACGTTGAATTAACAATCGAAATTATTATAGGATGATAGTATGCGAGAAATGGTGAACGTGGGCGAAAACCGTGCGTAAAACGGAGTTACGGATTGTCCGGAATTGCGAAACGAAGAAAAATTTCAAAGTATGGAACTTCTGAACTTGTCGCGGTACGCGACGGAGAGGTTGAGGACTCTTCGCGGTACGCGATGGGTGGAAAATATCTAAAATTCTCCGGATTTCTTCGCGGTACGCGAAGACTTTATTGGCTTCCCGTCGCGGTACGCGACGGGTGAGGCGGTGGAGAAATCTGATCTTTTTATCAGATTTTCATGCAAAAATTAAAATTTTTTCAACTTCTCGAACTCAGACAAACACCAGGCGAAGAACATCAACTTTCCATCATCCAACCTTCATTTTCAAGCCCTCTGAACGCAAGGATCGCACCAGGGAACGTATCTACAAGTTCTGATCATTGTTTTGCAGTCAAAACTCCGTCGGATTAGGTAATGATTAGTTTACCCTTCTAGTTCAATTTTGATTGATTAGATCTTGATTTTTGAACGTAATGACATAGTTAGGATTGTTGATTATTGCCTAGATGATGGCTAGGATTGATTAGAAATGAAGAACACGATGTTCTAACGGTTAAATCCTTGTTTTGATCCGTTGTAATGCCCGGTTTGCATGAAATCACAACTATGATTATAATGGTCTAATCCATTTGATTATGACAATGTAGGTGATTAGCTTGGTTAATCTTTGAAATGTAAAGGTTAAATCTAAGTGTTTCAAACTAATCACAATCATTAACATACTCATTGGAACGATTATCTGATGTTTATGATAACAGTCAGATTAGTATGTTAAACATGGTTATTAAACCTATTCTAAGACTACATTGTGATATTTCATGATATCTGGGTAATCAATGATAATGATTTATCATTTCTAAGCCATTAATCTGTTTAGGAACTGTTTTAGCATTATAATCAACAACATTAACTATTTGATGACTTTCAAGGCAATGTCTTTGACATTGAACGTTCAGAAAGATCTAATCAGTAGATTAAAACATAAATAACTTATTAAGTGTAAACAAATGCAGAATTACACCCTTAGTACCAGTTTACGGGGAATCTTGCTACCGTAAGATATCAAGTGAGTTCTATGAGCCCTCTTTTACTGTTTTAACGTTTTAGGGCTGATGTGCATGCATGATAAATATCTTTGAAATGATTGTGAGTTCTTATAGCCCTGTTTTAAATGTTTTATCATTTTAGGCCGATATGCATGTTATAAAGTTATTTTATGAAAATGAATGTATCTATGTGTAAAGTTATTGTATGAACGTGATTTTGACTTGATTATGGTCAGGTAAAGCATGTTTTCAGATAAAGAAATGTTTTAAGTCTCAACTATGGTTGAGAAGTAAATGATTTTAAGAAATTCAGCTGAGATGTAATGAATATGTTAAGTCTCAATGATAATTGAGAAGTAAATGATTTTACGAATCTCAGCTGAGATATAACGAATGTTTTTAAGTCTCAACTGCGGTTGAGAAAGAAATGATTATTTTTTTTAAGACACTCGACTGAAGTGGAGGAGGAAATGTAAGACACTCAGCTGAGGTCGAGGAGGAACATAAGACACTCGGCTGAGGTCGAGGAGGAACATAAGACACTCGACCGAGGTCGAGGAGGAAATGTGGTTTTGCCAGCTACGGTTGGGCAAAACTTGAGCACAGCGGTGAAAGGAGCCGCTTCTGCTTATGATGATTAAGAAGTCCTGCGTAAGAACAGGCCTGCCGACTCTGTGTCGCCAGTTGATGGAATCTTATGCATGTGTAAGTTATCAACTTCGGGTTGATAGTCTAAGAGCCTTGTGCTGCACAAGCCTGGTTGACTTCAGGGTCAGCAGTTGACGGTGAAGTTTCTTCACCGTATGAATGATGTTATGATGATATGTATGTTATGTAATGATGTTATGATGATATGTATGTTATGTAATTATGTTATGATGCTATGTATGTTATGAAACTATGATATGAGAATAGGTACGCAATGTATTTAAATTATGTCATGTGATGACATGAACGAATAAAGATTTTTCTAAAAAATCAACTTAGAACTCACCAGCATAAAGCTGACTTGTTTTACATGCATATCAGGTTGAATAGTTTGAGAGAGGAGACCAGGAGGGCTCATGGCATATGTTGAAGACTATCCTTGGCATAGACTGGCTGTATTATATGACTGTTAGAAGAGTGGGTCGTGTTTTAATACGTGTTTAATATGTGTACTTTATGGATGTAATCACCTTAAATTCCGCTGCTATGATAATGTAAATATGGTTTAAGGACTATGGGTATGATGTTTGCCAACTGAGGGGTTCGGGGCCTCTTAAGTTGGTATCAGAGCCATAGTTTGAGAGATCCGGTCATCCTTAATGGCTGGACTTAGACTGAAAATGGGACAGAATGATAAGAATGCCAGTCAAGGGTAGTTTGATGCCATGAGCATATGACCTTAGAGCTTTGTTACGTTTAAGATATAGATTAAATTAGCATGATGTTACGAATTATAATGTGTTCATGATTGGGAATGTTTAGAACTTATAAGTGAGGTAAATAGTTAATTACACTTGATCAACGTCATTAACAATTTACAATGCTTATTACGTCCTGAATTATTACCTTGATTGACACATGGTTGTTTGCAATATGTATAGAAAACTAAAATGGCAGGCGAAAAGAGAGAAGGTGGACGTGGTAAAGGTCGAGGTCGACCACCTAAAAACAAGAAGCAAGCTGAGGAAGTACCAGTGAATAATGCAGAAACTGAAGTTAACATTGAAGAAGAAAATAAAGAGGAAGAAATTAGGCTTGAACCGGTGGTGGTAAAGGCAATATCTAATGAAGTTCGTAAAATTTTAAAAGATCTATTACCTTCAGATAGAACCAAAGCCGAAAAGGAAACTGCTAAAGAAGAAACTACTGAGGAAGGAGAGAGAGCTAACAGCTCTAATATAGAGCACGATGAAGATGAGGTATTGATCATCAATGCTAAAGGTAAGGGTTCGGATACAAAGGAACCCAAAGGATGTGATTATAAAGCTTTTAAAGGATGCAATCCTCCACCATTTGATGGTAAGAAAGATGCGGTGGCTACCTGCCATTGGGTTTCGGCTATGGAGGCGGTTATTGAGATTAGTGAATGTCGGGATGATCAAGCTGTGAAATTTGCAGCTCATTCATTTACTGAAGAAGCTTTACACTGGTGGAACACCATCAAGCAGTCAAAGACCACTACTAATGTGGAGGGTATGAAATGGGAGAACTTAAAGGAATTAGTTATGAAACACTTTTGTCCGAAGAATGAAATTGATAAAATCGAGCGGGAGTTCTTGATTTTGAAAGCTGGACGTATGACTCATCGGCAATATACGTCAAAATTTAATGAAATGTCAAGACTGGTTCCTCATTTGGTAAACACGGAGGAACGCAGGTTGAAGTTATATGTGGAAGGTCTACCACCTAAAGTCCGAACACATGTGAAGGCGCATGCTCCCAGAACTTTTGAATCGGCTGTAGAAATTAGCGGTATTGTCTGGGATGATGTGTTGGAAGCTGAACCAATAAAGGAAGAACCTAAGCAAAAGTGGTCATCTAGATTTAAAAGAAACCGAAATGACAAACCAGGACCCCCTATGAAAAGGTTTAAAATGGAAGGAATTGAAACATGCCCTAAGTGTGGAAAGAAACATGGAGGAGAATGTCGGATGGGGACTACTTTGTGCTACCGTTGTGGAAAAACTGGACATTTATTGTCCTAGTATGCCAAAATGTTATAATTGTGGTGGAATCGGTCATATGAGCAGGAATTGTTTTAAACCAAAGATAATGCCTACTGAAGCCACCAAACCTGAAAGTAGCAAGGGAGGGGAGAAGCAAAAGGCAAAAGCTCGTGCCTTTACTATGACTAAAGATCAGGAAGCCAAAGACCCTGATGTGGTGACAGGTACATTTTTGATTAATGATATCCCTGCTTCAGTGCTATTTGATTCTAGTGCAAGTATGAGCTTTGTGGCTATTGCTTTTTGTGATAAACTGTGTGTAAATGTTAAAAAGATAGAACCTGTCTTTAACATAGAAACTGCTCTTGGTAAATCGACTAGAGTAACGGAAGCCATCGTGGATAATTGTTATATTGATATAGAAGGTCATAGATTCCCTGTTAAGTTGTTTCTGATTACGTTAGGAGGTTTCGATGTAGTTTTGGGAATGGATTGGTTGGCCAAATATGAGGCTAACATCGTTTGTCGACGAAATATGATTTTCTTAACGACTCTTAACGGGAGTTCAGTAACGGTTTACGGGGATAAAGTGTTTAATGTGCCTGAAGTCATTTCAATGATTAAGGCAAGTGAAATTATGAGGCGAGGGTGTGGGGCTTATCTTGCCTATGTTATTGATAAAGAAGTTAAGGTAAAAGAATTGGAAGACGTAACCGTGGTGTGTAACTTTCCTGATGTATTTCCTGAGGATCTGCCAGGAATCCCACCTGATCGGGAAATCGAATTCCAAATTGATGTTGTGCCAGGAGCTCAACCTGTCGCCAAGGCACCGTACCGTCTGGCTCCAACGGAAATGAAAGAATTAATGACCCAACTACAAGACCTTCTAGATAAAGGTTTTATATGACCAAGTGTGTCACCTTGGGGTGCACCAGTGTTGTTTGTAAAGAAAAAAGACGGAAGTATGAGAATGTGTATTATTATAGGGAATTGAATAAGCTTACCATAAAGAACAAGTATCCGTTACCAAGAATTGATGATCTATTTGACCAATTGCAAGGGGCAAGTTGGTTTTCTAAAATAGATCTCAGATCATGGTATCATCAACTAAAGGTGAGAGAACAAGATATTTCGAAGACAGCTTTTCGCACACGTTATGGACATTATGAGTTTCTTGTGATGTCTTTCGGATTAACAAACGCCCCTGCGGCGTTTATGGATTTAATGAATCGGGTGTGCAGACCTATGTTAGACCGATCGGTGATTGTGTTCATTGACGACATTTTAATATACCCAAAGAGTGAAGGTGATCATGCGTGTCATCTTCAGGAAGTACTTGAAATGCTAAAAGGAGAAAAGTTGTATGCCAAGTTCTCCAAATGTGCCTTTTGGTTACGAGAAGTGCAGTTCCTAGGTCATGTTATTAGCCCAGAAGGCATAATGGTGGACCCAGCTAAAGTAGAAGCAGTTATGAAATGGAATCCTCCGAAAACACCAACGGAAGTTCGTAGCTTTCTTGGATTAGCAGGCTATTATAGAAGATTCATCCAGGATTTTTCTAGAATTGCTACACCATTGACAAAATTGACTAGGAAAGAAGTAAAATATGATTGGGGACCAACTCAGATTCAAGCTTTTGAAGAATTAAAGAAAAAAGAAAAGATTAACCGAAGCTCCAATTTTAGCATTGCCGGATGGTAATGAAGACATGGTGGTATACTCAGATGCGTCTTATCTGGGCTTAGGTTGTGTACTTATGCAAAGGGGAAAGGTAATAGCGTATGCTTCAAGACAATTGAAAACCCACGAGGCTAATTATCCAACTCATGATTTGGAATTGGCTGCTGTGGTATTTGCTTTAAAAATTTGGAGGCATTATCTATATGGAGTGAAGTGTACAATCTACACAGATCACAAAAGTTTAAAATACTTCTTTGAACAGAAAGACTTGAATATGAGGCAAAGAAGATGGCTTGAACTGCTCAAGGATTATGATTGTGAGATCTTGTATCACCCGGGCAAGGCCAACGTGGTGGCTGATGCTCTAAGTCGTAAAACAGAACACTCTGCTATACGGGTTAAGTCTTACAGTTTGGTGATAACGCCAGACTTTCTGAATGAGCTCAAAGATGCACAGAAAGAAGGACTAAAGGAAGAAAATGTTGGATTCGAAAGAATCTTTGGTCAAGTTAAGAATTTAGAAGAAAATGAATTTGGTATTAAGATCCGATTTGGTCGAATGTGGGTTCCACGAAATGGGGACATCAGGTCAAGGATTTTAGACGAAGCACATAAGTCACGCTACTCTATTCATCCTGGTGCAACGAAAATGTATCAAGACCTTCGAAAGGATTATTGGTGGCCAGGTATGAAGTTTAATGTAATGCAGTACGTAAACAAATGTTTGACATGTGCGCAAGTAAAAGCTGAACATCAGAAACCCTATGGTTATGTGCAACCTTTAGAAGTTCCAGAATGGAAATGGGAACACATCACTATGGATTTTATTACCAAGCTGCCTCTTACGGCGAAACGTCATGATGCTATTTGGGTGATTGTAGACCGGTTAACGAAAAGTGCTCATTTCTTGCCTATACGTGAGACTTATACATCAGAGAAACTGTCCGAACTATTTGTGAAAGAGATAATTACAAGACATGGAGTTCCAGTTTCTATAGTGTCAGATCGTGACACGCGGTTCGTTTCAAGATTCTGGAAACAATTTCATGAATCAATGGGCACAAGACTTAATATCAGCACTGCGTATCATCCTCAGACCGACGGACAGTCTGAAAGGACTATCCAAACTTTAGAGGACATGCTCAGAGCCTGTATTATTGATTTTGGTGGTAGCTGGGATGATCATTTACCATTGGTAGAATTCTCGTACAACAACAGCTACCATGCTAGTATTGGAATGCCACCATATGAGGCATTGTACGGACGGCGTTGTAGGACACCTGTGTGTTGGGGAGGAGTAGGACAGAAAGAAGTGGGAAGTAAAGCTGCAGTGTTAGATTTAACAGAAAAGCTTCAACTAGTCAAAGCACGAATGAAAGCTGCACAGGATCGACAAAAGTCCTATGCCGACAAAAGACGGAGACCAATAGAGTTTGAAGTAGGTGATCAAGTATTGTTAAAAGTTTCACCATGGAAGGGAGTTATTCGATTCAGGAAGAGAGGAAAGTTGAGTCCGAGATTTATTGGACCTTTTCGAATAATGGCACGGGTCGGTAAGGTAGCTTACCGATTAGACCTACCAGATGAACTGAGTGGAATTCATCCGACATTTCACGTTTCACATTTGAGAAAATGTCTAGCGGATGATGTAGCATATGTGCTTTTAAATGATATTGAAGTTGATGAAAGGTTGAATTACATAGAAGAACCAGTTGCAATAGTTGACACGAAGGAAAAACAATTACGTAACAAGATGATCAGACAAGTTAAGGTTCAATGGAAACACCAAAAAGGATCTGAGGCTACATGGGAGACTGAAGACGAGATGAAACGACTCTACCCACATTTGTTTGAAACGTAACAGGTTTCGAGGACGAAACCTATTGTAAGGAGGGTAGATTTGTAACAACCGAATAATTAGCACGTTTGATCGTGTATAAAATCTACGTTGAATTAACAATCGAAATTATTATAGGATGATAGTATGCGAGAAATGGTGAACGTGGGCGACCCCGTGCGTAAAACGGAGTTACGGATTGTCCGGAATTGCGAAACGAAGAAAAATTTCAAAGTATGGAACTTCTGAACTTGTCGCGGTACGCGACGGAGAGGTTGAGGACTCTTCGCGGTACGCGATGGGTAGAAAATATCTAAAATCCTCCGGATTTCTTCGCGGTACGCGAAGACTTTATTGGCTTCCCGTCGCGGTACGCGACGGGTGAGGCGGTGGAGAAATCTGATCTTTTTATCAGATTTTCATGCAAAAATTAAAATTTTTTCAACTTCTCGAACTCAGACGAACACCAGCGAAGAACATCAACTTTCCATCATCCAACCTTCATTTTCAAGCCCTCTGAACGCAAGGATCGCACCAGGGAACGTATCTACAAGTTCTGATCATTGTTTTGCAGTCAAAACTCCGTCGGATTAGGTAATGATTAGTTTACCCTTCTAGTTCAATTTTGATTGATTAGATCTTGATTTTTGAACGTAATGACATAGTTAGGATTGTTGATTATTGCCTAGATGATGGCTAGGATTGATTAGAAATGAAGAACACGATGTTCTAACGGTTAAATCCTTGTTTTGATCCGTTGTAATGCCCGGTTTGCATGAAATCACAACTATGATTATAATGGTCTAATCCATTTGATTATGACAATGTAGGTGATTAGCTTGGTTAATCTTTGAAATGTAAAGGTTAAATCTAAGTGTTTCAAACTAATCACAATCATTAACATACTCATTGGAACGATTATCTGATGTTTATGATAACAGTCAGATTAGTATGTTAAACATGGTTATTAAACCTATTCTAAGACTACATTGTGATATTTCATGATATCTGGGTAATCAATGATAATGATTTATCATTTCTAAGCCATTAATCTGTTTAGGAACTGTTTTAGCATTATAATCAACAACATTAACTATTTGATGACTTTCAAGGCAATGTCTTTGACATTGAACGTTCAGAAAGATCTAATCAGTAGATTAAAACATAAATAACTTATTAAGTGTAAACAAATGCAGAATTACACCCTTAGTACCAGTTTACGGGGAATCTTGCTACCGTAAGATATCAAGTGAGTTCTATGAGCCCTCTTTTACTGTTTTAACGTTTTAGGGCTGATGTGCATGCATGATAAATATCTTTGAAATGATTGTGAGTTCTTATAGCCCTGTTTTAAATGTTTTATCATTTTAGGCCGATATGCATGTTATAAGGTTATTTTATGAAAATGACTGTATCTATGTGTAAAGTTATTGTATGAAAGTGATTTTGACCTGATTATGGTCAGGTAAAGCATGTTTTCTGATAAAGAAATGTTTTAAGTCTCAACTATGGTTGAGAAGTAAATGATTTTAAGAAATTCAGCTGAGATGTAATGAATATGTTAAGTCTCAATGATAATTGAGAAGTAAATGATTTTACGAATCTCAGCTGAGATATAACGAATGTTTTTAAGTCTCAACTGCGGTTGAGAAAGAAATGATTATTTTTTTAAGACACTCGACTGAAGTGGAGGAGGAAATGTAAGACACTCAGCTGAGGTCGAGGAGGAACATAAGACACTCGGCTGAGGTCGAGGAGGAACATAAGACACTCGACCAAGGTCGAGGAGGAAATGTGGTTTTGCCAGCTACGGTTGGGCAAAACTTGAGCACAGCGGTGAAAGGAGCCGCTTCTGCTTATGATGATTAAGAAGTCCTGCGTAAGAACAGGCCTGCCGACTCTGTGTCGCCAGTTGATGGAATCTTATGCATGTGTAAGTTATCAACTTCGGGTTGATAGTCTAAGAGCCTTGTGCTGCACAAGCCTGGTTGACTTCAGGGTCAGCAGTTGACGGTGAAGTTTCTTCACCGTATGAATGATGTTATGATGATATGTATGTTATGTAATGATGTTATGATGATATGTATGTTATGTAATTATGTTATGATGCTATGTATGTTATGAAACTATGATATGAGAATAGGTACGCAATGTATTTAAATTATGTCATGTGATGACATGAATGAATAAAGATTTTTCTAAGAAATCAACTTAGAACTCACCAGCATAAAGCTGACTTGTTTTACATGCATATCAGGTTGAATAGTTTGAGAGAGGTGACCAGGAGGGCTCATGGCATATGTTGAAGACTATCCTTGGCATAGACTGGCTGTATTATATGACTGTTAGAAGAGTGGGTCGTGTTTTAATACGTGTTTAATATGTGTACTTTATGGATGTAATCACCTTAAATTCCTCTGCTATGATAATGTAAATATGGTTTAAGGACTATGGGTATAATGTTTGCCAACTGAGGGGTTTGGGGCCTCTCACGAATACAGAAGACAATATGCAATTAAGTCTTAAGTCCTATTTCCTCTACATGCAGGGTCCCTAGGTTATAGTCTAGGCCAAACCGTTTGTATAATATGACCTATATTTCTCTATAACCTTGGCTCTGATACCAATCTGTCACACCCCGAGCAGCAGGGTTGGATCAGAGTCCCCGTCGGGCGGAAGGTTCCCAGGGCGCGATATCGCGAGTGATAATCGAAGTGATCAGATTGTTTACATTGCACATGATATAAATGAGAAATGCTAAATAGAATAGAATTACAAAGTTATATTACATCCGAATCGTTCATAATTTAACAATGTAAATCTATCATAAACATCATAAAATATCTATCTTGTAACTACACAAGATATACAAAACAATTGTATAATGATGTTCCCAAAAATATGCAGGTCCAAAAATACTAAGTCTTCTAACTGAAGTCCTAGTCCAAAAGCATAAGCTTCTTAGTTGACCTGTTCATCACCTGAGAAGTCATGCAAAAATAAAGTCAACACATGGTTGGTGAGTTCATATAGTTTAGTAATTGAAAACGATTTGTAAACCTCTTTCGGTAAAGACCTTAACCTCATTAACTCCACATGTAATATCCGAATCGGTATGATAAATATAGGGCATATGTAGGGTCGAACTTACCGCCCGCCTAGCCAACATCCCACCACATACTAATCCGCATATGACACTGTTGTTAATAATAATTAAGCATTTTTACCCTTATCGTTAAACCCATAAGTTCTTCAGTTTGTTGTCCCTGTAATTACAATCATTTGAAATCCACATTGATTTCATAAGTTCATCACAATAATGATCAACCACAGAAATTGTAGGAACAGTCATAAATGGTTAAATAAATAAATAAATAAATAAACATTTAATAAAATCTATGTCCTAATGATTGGGCCTTGGTCAACTCGAGTAGACTAGTCTGTATCAATCAAGGTACTTAGTAGTTAGGGAATTCCGTAAATATCATCAAACATATGACCTACAAATCAAACGGTCTAGCTAGGACTTCTTGAAATGTAGGATTTTTGTTTCGTACTTGATTCGTTTTGTTTCATTGGCATATGTTATCTTTGATATTTCCCAGACTTTCCCTTGAAAATGATTTATTGATTCGTCTGATTCTGTCACAAGATGTACTTGATTCGTTGATCATGGAATACTAGATTCGTTGATCAAATGTACTCTTGGTTCGTTGTTCATCAAACACTTGATTTGTTGAACATCGAATATTAACTTTGCAAAGATAGTTTCGTTTGATTCGTTGAACTCACACTCTTGTTCTGTCAAAATAGTTCTGTTTGATTCGTTGAAATCCCACACTTGTTTCGTCAAAATAGTTTCGTTTGATTCGTTGAACTCACACACTTGCTTTGTCAAAAATGTTTCGTTTGATTCGTTGAAATCACCCACTTGATTTGTCAAAATAGTTTCGTTTGATTCGTTGAAATCACCCACTTGATTTGTCAAAATAGTTTCGTTTGATTCGTTGAAATGTTTAGTTTAACTCAATTTTTCCACTTAAATTATAAGTAGATAAACTTAGTAAAAACCTGCATAAAATTCACCTAGATATGATCTAGGTTATCATTCATATATGTAAAACATATAAATTTAAAAGCATTTAAGCAAACAATTTAAATAAACACTTTACGCATGCTTCTCAGCCCCGCGTTTTAAAAAACAAAATGTTAGAAAAGGGGCAATGAACTCACCTGTGCTGCTATGTAAATGATCTAACACAAAATGCGCGCTCTTGTTTGTAGACTATGTATCTTCAGTTCCTGAGTTGTTTTAAAGAAATTCGAATACTATAAGTATACGTATTAGTTGTCGCGCCTAAGGCTTGGACTCGGTGTGTGCAACTAAGTGTCCTAAGTTACTAAGTGTCTCTATGATCTAATCTAACTTAGTCACCCTTGTTATGACCCCAATTCCCATGTTTAATTACATTTTCTTACTTTTAAATTTTACGAAATTCGGGCAGAGTTCCCTTTGTTTTCTGTTCAAATCCAGACAATTAATATTGTCTATTTTACAACAATTTCCCAAACAATTTAATATAACGAGTTCCTAAAACATTTAATTAAATCTAACAAGTTTATAAATCGGTTTCTTTTATTAAAATGTCATTACTCCTTAAATCAAATAAGCATTTGCATGTAATGGGCCTTAGTTAGCCCATTGAATCCATATCGGCACGTCTAGTAGTCCTTGAATTATGAATTGATAACAAAACTTTGATTTTCGATTCATATAAGTTCTTGGAAATCTTTCACATGTGTTAGGCTAAATTGATAGATGTTAACCTTTATATTGATGTGTTATTGTGTTTCATGAAAACCCATATCCATTAATAACCCTACTTATTAGTCCATGCACAAAACTCACACAACATATTTCATGCATGCATGTATCCTTAGCTCGTTTCTAGACTTCGAGTTCTCGCATGTACATTCCCTTTGGTTCTTAGACTTAATTTCATAGCCCTTAGTCCATCACGGCTCTAATTTGATAACATTTTAGGTTCGGTATCCCCAAGGAGCAGCGAACCTTTTGAGGAAGTCTCCTTAGGTTCGGCTAACACTTCAACACTAACGAACCCTTAGGGTTCGGCTATAATGGGGGAAGGTTCGGCCGAAGGAGAATGGTTCGTGTCTATTAAGGTTTGCATGGCCAAGGTTCAGCCATGCATGGTTCGTTGTCGCTAAAGCTTCGGCTAAGTAGGGTTCGTGTCTTATCCTAGGTTCATGACTTCCTGATCAAGGTTCGGCCGGTTAAGGAGCTCCCAGGTTCGCATACATTAGGTTCGCCACTAGTGAAGGTTCCGCATGGGCCCCGGGTTCGTGAGTCCTAGGGTTCGCCACCCTAGGTTCGGCTGAGTTTGTCACAGGTTCGGTGTTGCAGGCCAACAGGGTTCGTTGCAGCTTCGATCAGGGTTGACAGGTTCGGTGCAGTACCTGCAGGGTTCGGCTTCCAGGGTTCGGCTAGGGTGATAGGTTCGTGAAGAGTTCGGTCAAGCTATCAAGGGTTCGGCCGTATGGCTAGCCGCGAACCTGCACCATCTCCTTCATTTTTCGATCTAAATCTGTTACAAATCAGTTCCTACCACTTCCTAATCATTCATATGTATTTATCTAAGTGTTTCTAAGTGTTCAATGTGATTAAAACTATAAAAATACAAGTGGTTCGTGATACTCTCTTAAAACCGAAACAAAATGGGGTTTTACCTCAAATCTTACGGATGAAAACTTGATTCCTTTGTACTTTCTTGATCTACCGGTGATGGTGGTCGTTTTGACACCAACTATGCTCGAATCCAACAAGAAATGGCCACCAAATTTTAGAGAGAAGGAGGAGAAGATGATTTCTAGAGAGAGAAAGGGTTAGAACGAAAATGGTGAGAAAATGGGTTGGGTGGTGGTGGGTGGTACATTAAATGACCACATTTAATGTTTCCAATATACCCGGTTGTCCGGTCTCGTTTGGTTTCGCGTAAAACTTCGGTTTCTCGTAATTTTCGTCACGAAACGACTCGATTTATAAAATAATGTTTATAAATATATTTTAAGTGGTTATTCCTAGTAAATTAACTACTATCTTTTATTTATTTTAAATTTAAAAGTATTTAATTAACTGTTTAAATTGAATCGTACGGTCGTCGCGCGTATTCGTTCGAATCGTCACCCGTACGAACACGACAATAACCATACTTTTCAATCTTGTTTTCTAATTATCGAATATCATTCAGAACGTTAAACTTTCAGATATATTCGTACAGATCGTCACATATACAAATAACCCGTAAATTTAGCATTCACATAACAATATCCGTGTGTTTTGTTCTGTAAAGCCTCACATACGTTTATACATAATAATTCCTAACAAATAATCTCAAGTTGGTTCTGTGTTGCCAGATAGTTATCTGACTCAAGAACCATAGTTCTGAACTTGTTTCTGTTAAATGTTTCTGAACTTGTTGTTTGATAATACGAAATGACTTTGACTATTGATATGAATATGAAATAGAATGAAATATGTATAGTTTGTACCTGTTTACTGTTCATGTCACTGTTTAAGATCACTGTTCCGGTGACGGTTCCGGCACTGATGTTACAGAATGCGAACATGCCACGTGGCGCCACGTGTCAAAACGTGGCACACATGCAATATATTGATTCCGGGCGTACCGCCCCAAGCCAAACGCTGGGTCTAGGCTATGCGCCTGAGACCCAGAATTCGCCTATAAATGCCCGATCACCAGATTTCATTTTTTAAAGAAAAATTACCTTTCAGCTTTCAAATCTCGACCCTATACCTCCAAATACACACATTTAACCCTCCAATCATCTAGTGTTCAACGCGAGATGCTACCGAACTTCTGTAAGGTAAAATCTCGATTTGTTATAATGCTCGTTATAGATCTTATTATTATTATTATTATTATTATTATTATTATTATTATTATTATTATTATTATTATTATTATTATTATTATTATATATAATTGGATTATGATTAATTGTTTGGTTTAAATCAAAAACACATCGAGGATCTGCTCGATTAATTTTTGGGAAACAAACAATTATAAGCAGATATTCTGCCCAATTATTTTCAGGAAACTTAAGAAATATAAGTCGAGGTTTTGCCTGACTTAAAACCTGAAAACCTCACTATTATAAACAGAAACTCTGTCCATTTTTATACTTGAAAATACACCACTTACAATTTTACAAATTGAAACTCTGCCTGTTTTAAATCCTGAAAATAGATGTTTTGTACTTCTGTAAGCCAAAATACTGCCCAAATATTTTCCAAAATATAAACAAGCGTAAACCATTTTAATGCCAAAATTTCTTGAAACACTCGACATTATAGCAATTTCTACTCTTTTCACAACTCCAAATCCATACCAAGAAAACATAAATCAAGAAATCATATAACAAATGTTCTAAAATCCAAATATATTCCATAAATTGTTGTAGGAACCATATAGGATTTCCTATTAGCTGAACATCAAGATCATCATCATCAGCATACAACTGTAAGATCATAGCCCCCTCTCTCTCTTTAAACTTGTACCAAAACTCAAGGTGGAACATGTTGATACATTTTTAAAACATATTTTGTCAACTATTTTAAAATCATATATCAGTATCATATATTAGTATCATCAGGAAAATCATGATAAACATTTATCAAGCAAATCATTTATCAAATCATTAAACCAAGTGGATCACTTGGGAACTTTGGTTATGTGGAGGCTATTTGAGTACATTCTTATGTAAATATCATTAACTTGTTATCAAGCCCTTGGTAGTACTGGTATGATCATATGCGGGAAAACATGTATAATTATTATAATCGATCCAACAGTGGGTTGGAAATCATCATATGAACAAATAATCATTTACTGACGATCATTTATCATTAGGTTTGATGTTTGCATGCTCAATTAGATTCAATTTCAAAGTACCTGTTTGATCGCTTGTGATTACTTTATCATGGAAATCATTGTTTGAACAATCATTTTAAATCAACAAAACATATGTTCTCACTCAACTACTTGTAGTTGACTTTAGGTCAGGATCAAGAGTAGAAATAGTTGTGACCTAAAAACATCGTATTGTATAATAATTATCTTACGATAAACTTGTTGTATAATATGTATGGTATGCTTGTTTAAATGAACTTAATTTTATGAAACATAGTTAATTACGGGTTATTCTCCAACATTGGCACATGAACACGTAGTCACGCGCCATGGATTCTGCACGCGGGTGGATTGTGACAGATGTGGTATCAGAGCCAAGTTGTAGAGAATTAGGTTAACTTTAATGGATGACCTAGACTACAACTTAAGTGTCCCTTATGTGTTTATGTATTTTCTTACTTGAAACTCTCGATCCTTATCTTATACATTGTGCTAAATCTATTGTTTGTCATTCTGTCTTTAGAATGGCCGACAATAATCCCAACGATGAGACAGACTGCCTGGCAGCTATCATCACTCCACAATTGGCGCAAGTCTTGCCAACTCTAGTTACACAACTAAACAACTCTTATCAAAACTCTCCTAATGGTTCTCAGTATCGTCCTACTTAGAATAATGGTGAGAATTCGAATAGCTTTACCTTTAAGCAATTCAATGATGCTAGGCCCAAAACTTTCTCTAGGATAGAAGGTGCCACAGGACTCATTCAGTGGTTTGAATCGATTGAGGATACCTTGGACTACACTAACTGTCCAGAGGATCAAAAAGTGAAAATGGTTGCAAGCGCGTTCCAACAGGGAGCCTTGACTTGGTGGAATGTCGAAAAGAAGAATAGAGGTAGGGAAGCTTCCTTAAGCATGTCATAGACGCATTTCAAAGCTCTTTTGGTTGCACAATTTTGTCCCAAGCATGAAATGAAGAATTTGGAGGATGAGCTATACACTGTAGTTCAAGTAGGTGGAAATAATCGCACCTATACTACCCGATTTCAAGAGCTCAGTATTTTGGTACCTCACATGGTTACTCCTGAATCCCACCAAATTGACATGTACATTGGGGGATTACCATTGCTTATCCAGAGTATGGTGATAGGTAGTAAACCAGCAACTCTGCAATCAGCAATACATCTAGTTGCTGCTATTACCAATGAATTCGTGAAGGGTGGTCAGCTTACTCGAACAGATGATGTTCTTCCTATGGTTAAGGAATAAAAGAAACTAACAGAGCCACCTAAGAAGAAGCAGAAAACCAAGAAAATTTTTGCTATATCATCAACCCCATCTGCTTCTATAAATCAAGCACCGTCAGTTGTAGAGTCTACAACAAACTCCAAGAGATCATACACTCCTTACCCTCTATGTAATAACTGCAAGTATCATCACCCATTTGGTCGACAGTGATGGAAATGTACCAAGTGTGGGAGATATGGTCATCTGGAGACCAGGTGTCAATCCACTGGGAAAGTAGTCAATGCAGCTACGTCGATACCCGCTCCAAAACCAGTTGGGCCAGCATGTTTTGAATGTGGAGCAACTAGTCATTTCAGGAATAGCTGCCCTAGACTTCCTAACAACAATCAAGGTCAAAATGCTCCAGCACGCATGTTTGCTATGAATGCTCATGAAGCACGCGAAGAAACTACGGTTGTCGCAGGTATGTTCACTATTAACGATCATTATGCTTCAGTTCTCTTTGATACTGGTGCCAAAAAACGTTTTGTCTCAACGTCAATTGTACATAATTTGGGTAAGTCAGTAGAAGAATTAGAACCTCCGTATACCATAGAAATAGCAAACGGTAAACTTATACATGCTCATTCTATCATTCGTGATTGTACATTGAAACTCAATGATCATGAATTTTCTGTCAATTTGATCCCAATGAACTTGGGAAGGTTTGACATTTTTGTGGGCATGGATTGGTTATCTCCCAATCATGCTGAAATCGTTTGTTCAAATAAGCTTGTACAAAATCCATTACCATCTGGGGAAACATTACGAGTCTATGGAGACAAGCCTTGCCGTACACTCAAGATAGTATCATGCATGAAGGCTCGAAGCTATCTTCGCGAACAATATCCTGCTTTCCTAGCACATGTTGTGGCTAAGGAATCTCCAAAGAAAATTATTCTTATATTCCTGTCATTCGTGACTTTCCTGAAGTATAACCTGATGAACTGCCTGGACTTGCACCAGTACGTCAAGTTGAATTCAGAATAGACCTTGTACCTGGGGCAAATCATGTTGCTAAAACACCTTATCGTCTTGCACCCTCTGAGATGCAAGAACTCTCAATTCAAGAGCTATTAGATAACGGTTTTATCAGACCTAGTTATTCTCCCTCAGGTGCACCAATTTTGTTCGTCAAAAAGAAAGATGGATCGTTTAGAATGTGCATCGACTATTGTGAACTCAACAAGTTAACTATCAAGAATCGTTATCCATTACCAAGGATCGATGATCTATTCGATCAACTTCAAGGAGCTACTTATTTCTCTAAAATTGATCTTCGATATGGTTATCATCAACTGAGAGTTCATGATGATGACACTTCTAAAACATCGTTCAGAACACGCTATGGACACTATGAATTTTTTGTTATGCCCTTCGGACTAACCAATGCCCCTGTAGTGTTCATGGATCTTATGAACAGGGTTTGTAGACCCTATCTAGATCAATTCGTTATTGTCTTCATTTACGACATATTGATTTACTCTAAGACTGTGGAGGATCATGAAACTCATCTCAGACGGATTTTGGAACTTCTAAAGAAAGAACAACTTTAAGCCAAGTTCTCGAAATGCGAGTTTTGGCTGAAAGAAGTTCAATTTTTAGGTCATGTTGTGGATCAGCAAGGTACTCATGTAGATCCAGCCAAAATTGAAGCTATAAAAGACTGGAAAGCACCAACGACACCATCAGAAATTCGTTCTTTCCTAGGATTAGCCAGACACTATCGGCGATTTATCACCAATTTTTCCAAGATAGCTGTTCCAATTACTACTCTCACTCAGAAGGATCAACCATTTGTTTGGAGTGAAGCACAAGAAAATGCCTTCCAATTGCTTAAACACAAGCTATGCAATTCTCCTATTCTTAGTCTACCAGAAGGTAACAATGACTTCATAGTCTATTGTGATGCTTCTAACTTGGGTCTTGGTTGCGTGTTAATGCAATGAGACAAAGTCATTGCTTATGCATAACGATAACTCAAGATT
This sequence comes from Mikania micrantha, assembly GCA_009363875.1. Taxonomy (NCBI): domain Eukaryota; kingdom Viridiplantae; phylum Streptophyta; class Magnoliopsida; order Asterales; family Asteraceae; genus Mikania; species Mikania micrantha. The sequence goes on from CM018697.1 coordinate 28,907,526, forward strand.
AATGAAAAGAACTATACCACACATGATATTGAGTTAGTTGCTGTAATTTTTGCTTTGAAAATTTGGAGACATTTCCTTTATGGTACCAAATGTGTTATTTACACGGACCATAAAAGTACTCAACACATTTTTTATCAAAAGGAACTTAATATGCGACAAAGACGTTGGATAGAATAGCTCAATGCTTATGACTGTGAAATTTGCTATCACCTAGGCAAAACTAATGTGGTGGCAGATGCGTTGAGTCGAAAAGACAGAATTAAATCCAGAAGAGTGCGAGCATTGGAAATGACTATTCAGACTAGTCTCATACCCCAATTCCGTGAAGCACAATGAGAGGCACTTACGAAGACTCATGTCTCTAATGAAGCTTTACAAAGTTTAAATCAACAATTTGAAACCAAATCAGATGGAGCATACTATTTCCTAAATTGAATATGGGTACCTTCTTTTGGCAATCTAAGGAAAGTAATTATGGATGAAGCCCATAAATCTCAATATTCGATTCACCCAAGCGCAGACAAGATGTACCAAGATCTTCGTGAATTTTATTGGTGGCCTGGAATGAAGAAAGACATTGCTACATATGTTAGTAAATGACTCACGTGTTTACGAGTAAAAGCTGAACATCAACGACCCTCTGGGTTACTACAGCCATCGGAGATCCCAGTATGGAAATGGGAGCAAATCTCTATGGACTTCATAACTAAATTACCTAAAATGCCAAGGGGTCATGATGCAATTTGGGTTATTGTTAATCAATTGACTAAGTCAGCACATTTCTTAGCCATTCGAGAAGACTACAATACTAACAGGTTAGCCAAACTATACCTCGATGAAATTGTGAGCACACACGGAGTGCCAATCTCAATTATCTCAGATAGAGATAGCATATTTACTTCAAGAGTTTGGCAAACATTTCAAAAGGCTTTGGTTTCACAACTTAATCTTAGCACAACCTATCATCCTCAAACCGATGGCCAAACCGAACGAACCATTCAGGTTTTAGAAGATATGTTAAGAAGTAGTGTTATTGATTTTGATGGTAGCTGGGATACTCACCTTCCTCTTATCAAATTCTCCTACAATAGCAGCTATCAAACAAGTATCAAGTGTGCACCATTTGATGCCTTGTATGGACGAAAATGTAGGTCTCCTATTTGCTGGGCTAAAATAGGTGAAAGTCAATTTACAGGTCTGAAACTTATAAAAAAACAACTAATAAGATTGCTGTTATACGAGACCGAATCAAAGCTGCACAGGATCGTCAAAAGAACTATGCTAATATGTTGGATATTTATAGGCTAATGCATGGTTTCGCATGAAACTAGGTTTCGCATGAAACGAGGTTTCGCGTGACACTCAATGAAGAGACTTATTTCTTGCGAAACTAGATTGACGTCTTTGGCCCTATAAATACTAGTTATTTCTTTTGTTCAGGGTTAGATTTTTTGGTTCTTTCTTAGAAAAATACACTTTTGTGAGAGTTTAGTTTTGTCTGTTTCTATGGTGCTAAAGATTGATCATCTGTAATCGTTGATTGATTTTTAATGAAAATCATGAGTTGTGCTTATTCTGCTTCATCTTTTTCTTGATTATCATGGTGATTATTATAGTTTGACTCAAATCAATCTCACACAATTGAGATTCCGCATCAATTGTGTGTTAATTCGATTCAAGAACGTGATTAAGGGATCTACAATTGGTATCAGAGTTTTGGCTCAAGTTCTTGAAGTTTCTTGAAGAATTTGAAGGTTTTTGATTGATTTACACCAAATTGGTTCAATTAGATGGATAAAAGATGAAATTCAAGGAAGATTTTGGTCTTGATAGGGATTTAGCTTGATTTCTTTGTATTTGATTGAGATTTTGGCATTAAATTTGAGTTTTCTTGTGATTTGGAGTTATTCAAACGAGGAGCTGGATGATGTTTCTTGATTCCTTGGAGATCCAGGTTTTGCATTTATGAGTTAAGCAGGAGGTGATTTCGCATCTTTGAGTTTCGCATTTCTGAGTTTAGCAGGAGTGATTTCGCATCTTTGAGTTTCGCAGGAGGTAGTTTCGCATATCCGAGTTTCGCATGAGGGGTTTCGCATTTCTCTGTTGAGTTTCACATCTGGTGCTGAGTTTCACAGGAGGTTGCAGTTGTGTTTCGTATCTTTCTGCTAAGTTTCACATTTTGAAGGTTTTGTATTTTGAACAGAAACGAAAGATTCAAGGAGGCCATAAAGATTTCTGAAACAAAGTGCTGCTAAAATCAATTTTGAGTTTCTTAATTTCTTTGGTTTCGCAAATTGTTTAGAAACGAAAGTTTCAACAGAGATCCAAAACTTAATTTTTAGACAAAGTGCTGTCAAAATTTTGTCTTGAAAGTTTGCTGAATTCAAAATGGCTAAAGTAATAGAATCTGATTTTGGAAATGGAAAACAACCACCAAAACTTCAATCTACAAAAGATTTTGAAAATTGGAAACTCAAAATGAAAGATTTCTTCAAATTCACTTACTATACCTTATGGGATTCAATTTGTAATGGACCTCATGTTCCAATGAGATGTGAAGTAGATGGTGTAGAATCAATAACAAATCCTGCTCTATATTCTGAAACGGACAAGAAGTTGATTGAAAGAGATAATCGTGCTCTTGGTGCTATTATACTTGGTTTACCACTTAATCTTTACATGAATTTCGAAGGGTTTGAAACCGTAAAAGGGTTATGGGATGAGTCGTGTGAACGTTTTGAAGGAAATGAAGATTTAAAGCAGGGACGAACAGATCTTGTTAAAAAGCAATATGACATGTTCACATATATTATAGGTGAGCCGTTGAGTGAACAAGTTAATAGGTTCACAACTTTGGTCAATCGTTTAGAAAAAATGGGGCTTTTGAGAGAGTATGACTTGGTTCGAAAATTGATGGATGCGCTTCCTAACACATGGAGTTTAGATTGCATGATGATTAAGAAAACAGAAAATTTAAAAACAATGAGTTTGGATGCGTTAATTGGTGAACGAGAGTCATGTGAATTAGATCTAAAGAAAAGAAGCATTAGTGCTGGAAATCAAAGTGGGAGTTCATCACAAAATGTTGCGTTTTTTAGCAAATCATCTTGCGGGAGCTTGGGATCAAGGAAAGAAGATAATCAAGCTGAAGTTGGTGGTAAAGTGTTTGAAAAATTAGAAAGGTAGAAGGAAGTGGTTTGTCTCAAATTAAAGAAAAAAATCTTGAAGAGCATATGGCATTATTTGGCGCATATCTGACAAGCTATGAAGCATTGATTGCTGGAACTCTCACACAAATGAGCTTAACAAATGATGATCTTAGTCAAGTTGATGCTGATGATCTTGAGCTTATAGATATAAAATGGCAAATGGCAATGCTAACACTTCGAGCAAAGAACTATCTCAAAAAGACAGGGCGACAAAATATTGTTGATAGTGAAACTTATCATATTGGATATGATAAAGCAACACTAAGGTGCCATAGATGTCACAAGCTTGGCCACTTTGCAAAAGAATGCTCAGAATCAAAATCTTTTGAGCAAACACCAAAGAAGGCAGAGAACAAAGTGAAGATGATAGAGATAAAAGAAAATGAGGAAGCTAAGAAAGGTGTAACTGCTTTAATAACTGAAAGCAAAAGAGGTGGAGAATGGAGTTTGGAAATTGAGCAAGCAACTGAAGAACTAAATCATGCATTTATGGCTCAAAATGGTTCTACTGAGGTATATGAGAATATATGTTCTGATTTGTGTGTTCGTAAAGTTACTCGTTATCGGGAAGCTAACCTATTTCTCCTAATTGAAAATGAACAATTTAAACATTTAAATCAAGAGTTTAAGAAGAATGAAATTGTTTTTAAAACTAAAATTAATGTTCTTGAGGCTAACAATCAAGACTTGAAAATTTTGATACATAAATAGGATATTTTCATAAAGAATGTTAGTGAGAAATTGGAAAAAGCTCAATCTGATCTGCTTAAAGCTCAACTTACGTTTGACAGGTGGAACGTGGCCAGCACTAAGTTAGATGAATGCTTGAGTCAACAAAGATCAGTAAAATCAAAGAGTGGTTTAGGATTTACTGAAATTTGTCCACCAGATAACTATGCAGAAATGCCTAAGTTTCATCCAGCAAATGATTTGGCTAATTTCTTTGTGAAAACAGAGAAAGTTTTGACAGATTTGCAAGTGAAAGACAAGACAAGAGAAGTTAAAGATGGTTGTGAAGAAAAACCTTTATCAAGTGGTTATTTCAATAAAAATTGTAATAAAAATGAAACTGATATTTGTATTGGTGAATCACTTGATGATTGTAGTGTTTCTTGTGAAAATGTTTCATCTCAAGATTTTTTTTTCTAAAATAGTAAATGTGGCAAAAGATTTTGTGCCTTTGAAATTTGTAAAAGAAGAAGATTTGTCAAAGTCTCAAGATTGTTGTAAAAAGACTATGTATAGTCAATTTTACAATGATGTGGAAATAAATGAGAACGGTGAACCAAATTTTGTAGAAGAAGATATTTCTCATGAATTTTCAACAAAGGGTGATGAGTTTGATTTGGAACATACAATTCGTACAACAGAACCACTAGAATCAGATTTTTGTAAATTCAGATCAAAAGTGTTTGAAACAACAAATAATCAAATAGTTGGTAGAAAGCTTGAAAAAATTACAAAATTGTTAAAAAATGAATTGAACACTAAAAATGTGACAAAATCTTCACAAACATCATTCACTTTGAATAAGAAAAGATGTTTCAGTTGTGGTAGTTTAGGACATATTGCATATACTTGTGTGCATAGTGTTCAAAACAGGATGATGCTAGAACGACAAAAGCAACAAAGAGCAGGACGAAATGTGATCAAAAAGTGTAACTTGGTCAATAATTCAATGGTCAAATATGGAGTTGGTTTCGAGAAAGCTCATGGGTTTGTTACTAGGATACGAGGTTGGGCTAAGGATATGAGAAATTCTAGGACATTGGTAGCTCAAGAGTACAAACCATTCTAATTCAGGTCAAAGTGTCAAATACAAAAACCAAATGACAGAAACGTTCAGATAAGAGTGCTTGAAAACTCTAAAGACAAATCTAAGTCTGTAAAGGCTTGGATTCCAGTTTCTCAACCAAGAAGGCATGTCAATAGTCTATGGCATATTGATAGTGGTTGCTCAACACATATGACCAGGGAGATTGAGTTACTTGATGATTTTAAAACTTTTAATGAAGGATATGTGGCGTTTGATGGAGATGAAAAAGGTGGTGGGTATTGATATCAAAGAGCAAAAAAATGGATTAGTTTACAAAGGCTTTTGATGCCCCAAGATTCAAAGAACTCATTGAAATGCTTGGCATGCTAGTTTTTTTTATAAATTTTTGCTTGATTGTTTTTTTTTTTGTCAGTTGTGTGCTTACTTGTGTCTTTTGTGTGTCATAATTAGAAAATCACAAAAATACAATAAGCATAAATTTAGGGGGAGTATAGTCTTAAGAAAAGAAAATAAAAAGGAGGTTGAGAATGTGACTTGCTGAACTTTATGGAAAATGATTGTAACCGGATTGATTTTTCAAACGTGCATGAATAAAGTAGGAAGATGAACAATCAGGTTAATTGTGATATGCTGGTAGACTTGAATTTTGCATAAGTAAGCCATTTCAATGTGTTTTTATCAAAATACTTAATTTTTAGTAAATTTGAATTGTTGGAACATCCGTCTTAAACTTATGGTTTGCACATGCCGAGTCCCATCAAAAATGGATTGAGAGTGGTATTCCTTTATCAGACGCCGTTCATTATAAGGGTCATGATCATCTATTATCTTTGAGTCTCTTCCGCTACGCGGTAGTGTTGACCTAGAGACCGATCCTCTTCTGCTACGCAGTGGCGTTGACCTAGAGTTGATCATATATTTATACACCTAAAAGATGTCAATGAAAAAAATCCTAAAAGATATCAATGGACACAAATTCTCATACATACACCATACACCTTATAAATTATTATAGTGAGATTGATTTTATGATGGGTGGTTTATTTAAGTCTAATGATGTGAATTCTCAATAAATCATGAGGATGGGTAGGTATACCCCATGTTTAAGTATGCGACTCAAAAATTCAATGTTACTAAATTGAATATTAATGAGCATAATATCTGAAATTGACAGAAAATATGTATTTTCAAGTTTAAAGTGGACAAAGTATATTGGCAATCACTTTAACTTTTTGGTTTGTTTTTTTTTAAATTGAAGTGTACTTTGAAACGTTGGTGTGGTATCATTCCTTGTTACAGCATTAGGTTACAAAGTGAAGTTTACTTAGTAAGGTTTTACTTTGATTAAGTAATATGTGTTGTGTATTTTTTTTGTTAAGTGTGATTTTATGGTGATTAAGTAACATTTGATTGCTTTTGTATTAGTGTAAGTGTGTGTTTGTGTGCTTGTGATTTAAGTAGGTTTGATGGTCTTGGCGGAAGAACAAAAGATAAGCAAACTGAGTTGAGTCAAGATATGACAGATATCCTTTAGAGGAGTTAAATTTAACTCAAGAAAAAGATGGAAACGAGAAGGATGAGCAAAGGTGAAATAAGAATCAGAAAGAGAATAAATGTTATGTTACTGAAGGATTGTTCTGAGTCTAAAAACAAAATTTTAATGAAGATTTGGAAGTTGAGGTAGAAAATGTTGGGAGACTTGATATGGTGGTTGATCTGACTAATGAAGTTGTGAAGTCTCTTGCATGTAATTTGAAATATGAACCAAGAAGTGGAAGAGTCCAAATGTTCAAGGAGAATCCTCAAGTGGACAAAGAAAAATCTTTAAAGACTTGGAAAACTAAACTGATGAAGGATGATAGTCAAGAGAAATATCTGAAAAGGTAAATGAGTTTATGAACTAATTTGTAGAAGATATCATGCAACATGATGAAGCTGGTGATCAAACAGAGAAGTAGTTGAATGTTCAAACCATGCTATAGCCTAGGGGAGATTGTTGGATATTTGAAGGCTAAAGCATGGTTTCGCATGTAACTAGGTTCCGCCCGAAACTCAATGAAGAGACTTATTTCTTGCGAAACTAGATTGACGTCTTCGGCCCTATAAATATCAGTTATTTCTTTTGTACAGGGTTAGATTTTTTTGGTACTTTCTTAGAAAAATACACTTTTGTGAGAGTTTAGTTTTTTCAGTTTCTATGGTGCTAAATATTGTTGGACCGATCGGGAGCTCGGAAACAATCCGAATCCAATAGAAAACTACTCGATAACCTCTGGGATAGTGCGGAATCCTATTCCAGGGTTTTCCAATCGAAACCAACAGGAACCGTGGTGATCCGAGGCTGTAGAAACAACTTGGAAGCAACAATCGAACACCACGGGTTGAGAATCGAACTTGGATGATCAAGAACCGCTCAAATCTTCAAGGGTTTTGACACTGGAGTACTAGGGAAGAAGGAGGGCTCAGGAAAGTTAGGTTTGAAATGATTTGAACATCTATATATAGGCTGTAGTCATTCGGCCGAATGAGTGGCCGAAGCAGCTCATTCGGCGAATGACTAAGCTCGAATGAGCAGTCATTCGAATGAGTCATTCGGCGAATGACTCATTCTGAACTCAGACATTCGCTATAACCTTCATTCGCCGAATGACTTCATTCTAGAGTCATTCGGCCGAATGAGTAAACTTCATACTCAAACAGTTTATAATCAAATCAAACAACTAGATAAACATTAATAGACAATAATCAATAGAAATAAACATGATGAATTGGATATAAAGACAACTTCCATTAATACTTTGAACAATTACATGATAAGAGTTACAAAACTGAACTAGGGACAAAAACGTGTATCAACAAACTCCCCCTTGGACCTAGTTCAACTCTTGGAAGTGTCTTTCTTGAAATACTTTTCTGAAATAGCTTTCCAGTCTGCTCCAGCGTGGATCTTGAAAATGCTGCAGAGACGGATCACTCTCATAAATTGCAAAGCTTGCACCATGTCTGGAACGTCGAAGAAAATCTGGTTTCTGAACAAAGCTTGAACATCCTTGTGAGACAAGTTAGTCAGCCACATAGGATCAAAAATCCTAACAGTCTCCCACTGTTTGTCTTTGCACAAAACTATCACAGCCTCACCTGTGCGCCCATCATAGTACCACCATCGGAAGCCATCCATAAAGTCTTGTCGCATCTTCCGCAGGGGAATCTTCTTCAAGACTTTAGGGGGAAGCCACTTCAGGATCACTTTATGCTTCCGGGTATCCCCATCTATCTCTGGCAAGTAGTACCTCTCTGGTTGCTGCGGCTGAAAGTTCACCCATCTCTTCCGGTATTCATACTTGATTTGTCGAGAGAACCAAGCAGACATCCCGGAGTCTTCACAGTATAGCATGTTCAGACGTGCTAGTTGATTGACTTCAAATCCAGGCAACGTCTTGAAATCATGCGGGTGTTTGAAGTAGTCTATCCCCTTTTCCCTCTTCACTGCATAGCACCCAAGATCATGGAAGTATGCCCAGCTAAGTATCTGGCCTCCAGCTTTATAGCCTTTGGTCCTGTAAACTTTCTTGTGCGTGGCTGGCATCTTCTCTGTGCTTTGTTTCTTCAATACCTCCCAGTATGCAGCCCATTCCTCTTTTCTTTTCTTTAGATCATCAGCTTCAGCCTTGCTTGCCTATACTTGTTCTTCAAGATATCTGACCAAAAGATCCTCTGTTTCCTGATCAAATGGCTCAGTGAATGTAGGCAGCTCGTCTTCAGCCGATGTATACTTTGGGTATTCTTCATCGGTGATGTCTTCCAGAATGACCTCATCTACATCATCAAAAAGTTCTGGTTCGGGCTCTTCGGTACTGGGTACAGAGGTGTCATCAGTGACCACCTCGTCAGGATTCAACCTGAACAGCTCGGCTATCTGCTCCTTAGATAAGCAATGTATGATCTCACCCTCCTCCTTGTCGTAGCTCACTGAGTGCTGTATGATGCCTTGAGCGTCTAAGATCATGGTAAGTGTCTCGTCAAGTTGACGTCTCAAAGGCACAGCTTGGACTTCCTCAGTAGCTTCTGGCTCTGCAGTCTTTGATGGAGACGAAGGAGGAGGAGCCTGAGCTTTCTTGTCATTGGCCTTCTTAGACCTGATCTCGGAAGTGGGAGGAGCTTTATCATCATTGTTGTCATCATCATCATCATCATCATCAGTGCCAGATGATTCTCCAGACCCACTCCCTGATCCATCTTTACCCTCATCATCATCTTCATCATCTTCATCTGATTCTTCATCTTTCTCAGAATCCTCGTAATCCACTTGTTCCTCATCAGACTCTTCTTCATCTTCCTCGTCTATAAGCTTGTCTGAATCATCGGAAGGAGCAGCAGAGCCTTCAATTCTAGGAGTACTGTCCTTGAGACTGTCAATCTGATCTGCCAGTCTGGCGTTCTCAGTCTCTAAGGACATAATCCTTTCACTGAAGTCAGTGACTGTTAGAGCAAGCTGATGATGTTCATCTATGTATTTTAGCAGCTGCTGCTCCTGTTGAGCAGACCTGGCCCTCAAATCGGCCCTCTGGTCTGCTGCTTGAATAAGCAGAGTATCCTGCTCTTCAATCCTCCTTGTGAGCTGAGCTATAACCAGCTCTTGCTCTTTATTCTTCCTTTCTTGCTCCATGCTTCTCTCCATCAATCTCAAGACCATACTGTTCAGTGTGCTGAGCTGATCCACAACTGACACAGTAGGTATATGCATATCAGCTCGAACTGTAGATGGGCCAGAAGAAGCAGCAACATAAACTGGCTCTCTAATAAAAGGAGTGGACAGAGGGGCAGTAGTAGACTGAGTAGGAATAGCCCTTGTCCGTGTCAGTGAAGAAACTGACACAGCTGCTACTGATGTGACAGTAGTTGTAGCAGCTGATGTCAGTTCTGACCTCCTTTGGAAAGAGAATCGAGATCTCTTTCCCCTTCCAGCTCTGGAGGATGTGGGCTGAGAGGCAGTGGCAGTCACAGCCACTGAAAGTGGAGTAGAAGACCGAGGTGGAGGAGAGATATCGAACTCTGGTATGAATAGTGTATCAGTAATCTCCTCCCTTTCATCTTCTGTCCTCTTTCTCTTCCTCATCTCCATTCTTCCACCCTCATCCACTTTCTCAAACTCATCATCATGAGTCTCTTCAGAATCAGAACTGTCTTCATCACCTTCACCTGCTACACCTTCATCCTCACTCGAGTCCTCTGACTCATCACCACCAGCTGTAGAATGAGAAACTGTAGCATCAACAGAAGTAGTAACAGTGGTGGTAGTAGTGGCCAGGAAGTCTAAATCCATCAATGAATCAATATCAATGTCCTCTTCCTGTACTGTAGACAAACCAGCATCACCACCAGTAGCTGTACCACTAACATCAACCATGCTCACAGAAGCAGCAGTGGTTATGTGTACTGAAGTCATCTCCCCTGCCCTTGAACTCTCAATAGCAACAGTGCTCAAATCCATTGTGCTCACATCAACACCAGCACCACTCGGGCCTGCACCACCCTCACCATCATCACCATCACTATCATCATCTCCAGCCGGAACCACAATGTCCTCCACATCTGAGTCGGAGTCATCGTGTCTCCATCTTCTTCCAGCAGGAGCCCTGTAATCGGGTCGAGATAGGTGACCAAAAAGAGATCTAGTAGTGGGCTTCCTCTCCTTCCCTCTGTATGACAAAACTCTGTTAAGAGTTATGTCATTCATGTGCTCCAATCGAATGATGTCAGCATTAATCTTTGGAAGATCTGGAATCTGGGCATCAATAATCTGCTGTAGAAATCTAGGGTACATCAGGAACTTCTTGTCACCCTTAAGCCCCACATTCTCCTTCATGTGTATAAAGACCATCTCGGAGAAGTTGAAGGGTTTGTTGAGCACCAAAGCAGCAAATGCGCACTGAATGGTCTCGCGCATATCATCAAAACCCCCTCTCCTTGAGCCAAGGCAGTGAACTAACACATGAGCCAAATACTTGAACTGCGGAGACATGAACGCCTTGTTCAGAATCCCAGCTCCAATATCTCCCTCGTACTTGCATCGTAGAATGCATCCACGAACCAAGAATCTATCAAGTAAAGCAGGCTGATCCGGAGAGTCTTGAAAACCACAGATTCTCCGTATATGCTCAGCAGAGACCACCACATCCTGACCCCTGACTTTCCCCCGTATAACTGTAGGCTCGGCCTCACAATCGATATCAGCCGATGACCAGAAATCCTGCTGATGTGATAAGTAAGGCACATGAACTGTCGATATGGCTGTGAAGATCCTAGAACGCCTCAGAAATGTGATAATTTCTGAGTAGTGCTTCGCGTTCGAGGTAGTCAAATCAAGATGAGCACAGATGTTGTGCTTAGGAACTGATTTGTATCCTGCCATACTGCACAATACAAGAAATACACATGTCAGTACAAGATATTCAATCAAACACTGAAGTTTAACAAAAATCAGATTCACTGTTATCTGATATGCCGAATGAACACCATTCGCCGAATGAGTCAACTGTCGAATGAGGTTCATTCGTCGAATGACTCTCATTCGTCGAATGAGACATGAGTATGACTAGTCATTCGCCGAATGATCCATTCGTCGAATGAGATTCATTCGCCGAATGAGTCATTCGCCGAATGACGACATTTGGCATTTACACTGAGTTCAAAATCCCCTTATTCAAAATCTCAAATCAATCCAAAAAATCTGTTGAACAACCCTCAGAATCCACCGATTAGCATTTTTAATACTTGACATTTTGAGTTTTAGGTTCATTTTTACAGTTTATTCGATAGGCGAATTTAAAAACCCTAAAAACCCTAAATGACAATCTGTTTGACATGATTTCATGGATGGAATTGGCTGAAACTTGATCTCCATATACCTGAGAAGAAGTATAAATGGATTAACAGAAGCAGGATCAACAATAGTCACAAGAAATCGAATAGAGAGTCAAAGTGTGTGTTTCGCCGAAAGAGAGTTAACTGATATCACGAAAGAGAAATTTGGTCGAATGACTCTCATTCGGCCGAAACACAGTTATATACCATTGAGTCATTCGCCGAATGAGCTAGACGAAAGGTCAGTTAATCTCTGTTTCATTCGCCGAATGAAGTAGCGACTGAGTCATTCGGCGAAGTTCATTCGCCGAATGAGAATGTCGAATGAGACATTCGACACTCTTCATTCGTCGAATGAAGTTCATCCTGTGTAACTTATTCGGTCGAATGACTCATTCTCATTCGGCCGAATGAGTCCATTCTTCCTCTCATTCGTACGAATGAGAAATGAACTTCTCCAAAACTCCAAAATTTCAAAAATTTGACATTATGAGCACCAAACTTTTAACCAATTATGAAGATATGTCTAGTTGGTTCAGGATTCAGATATGACAGACATCCGAATCTACAAATGATCATCTAAAACAAAATTGAAAATAGAAAATCTTTTTGTATTTTTCTGAAACAACCATACAACTGTACAAACACAAATTAAAAGTAATTAAACACATATTTTTGTGAGAAGCCCATTAATAAGATAACACATATCTCTGATCACATCATATAACCTTTAATGAATGATTCACTTCAAACACAATTTCATTTTGATACGATTACTGATATATTTGTCCAAATTTAAACTGAACAATACACAACTCTTAAACAAACTAAATGATCACTCATATTTTCTGATTGAGTTTCCCAATTCATTTCATCAATCAAGATCAAAATCAGTTCAAAACTCATTTCAGCATATCTTAATACCAGTCATCATGAATTCAATAAGATTCAGTCATTTATTATCTTTTTGTGTTTTTCTTGTTCTATCCAAATGGATGGCTTCAGCTAGGTCCGTCCCAGCAATATGGCACATGTATGGAATCGAACTTTATTAGTTTAAGTTTTTCTCAAGCTTAATACCAGCTTGCATTAGGTTTTCTTCAAGCTTAATACCAGCTTGTTGTTTTAGTTTTTCTTGATCAAGCTTAATACCAGCTTGTCTTTGATTTTCCTCAAGCTTAATACCAGCTTGCCTTTATTTTTCTTTGAATGAAACCTCATTTGATTCCATGATGACAGGTGTATGCTTGATTTGAATCAAGAACCATTTCTCACTCAAAAGACTTAATAAAATGGATCCCACACATCAAACTTTCTAAGTTCTCATAAGTTGTTTATTTATTTTGTATAGCCAGCCTATCAGTACATCCCATCATCATTCTCTTGTGATTTTAGTTAATGCATTCATTTCTGCTTCTATGACATAATGAAATCAATGTGCTATTTTATTAAACACGACTGTCTCATTTTTAATTTTTCTATTGTTTTTGGCTTTTCAAATTTTCTATTGTTTTTGGTTTTTCAAATTTTCTATATCTCCCCCTAAAAACCTAAAAATAGAAAATCTTTTTGTGTTTTTGATGAGAAAAGATAACTATACAAGAGAAAATGAAAATACTGAAATAAAATAAACAAAACTATCTAAGTAAAATGATGATCATTTGTTAGACTCAGATGAGGATTGAACTTCATCATTTTGGAAAACACCATTAGCCGATAACAGATATAAAAATCTGGGTTTATCAAAAGCTTTAGTAAAAAGATCGGCTTTTTGGTGATCGGTGTGAATCTTAACCACATTGATTAATTTCTTTTCAAAACAATCACGTATGAAGTGATATTTTATGTCGATGTGTTTGGTTTTGGAGTGCTGAACTGGATTTTTAGTGACAGCAATGGCGGCAGTGTTATCAACATAAATAGGAGTGTTAGAAAAATGTAACCCATAGTCCCTGAGTTGCTGTTGAATCCAGATGATTTGTGAACAGCAACTAGCAGCAGCAATATATTCAGCTTCACAGGTTGAAGTAGACACCGACGTCTGCTTCTTGCACTGCCAGGTGACCAATCGGTTTCCAAAGAACTGACATCCCGCAGATGTTGACTTGAAATCTCTTTTGCATCCACCATAATCTGAATCACTATATGCAGTAAGCTCAAAGTTATCATCATTAGGGTACCATAAGCCAAGTTCCGGTGTACCCTTCAGATAACGCATAATCCTTTTGACAGCAATCAGGTGAGATACTCTTGGTTTGGATTGATAACGAGCACACAGGCAAGTGGCAAACATGATATCTGGCCGAGAAGCTGTAAGATACATGAGAGATCCGATCATTCCCCGGTACAGAGTGGCATCAATTAACTCCCCCTTTTCGTCTGGAGTAATCCCGTGATTAATCGCCAGTGGGGTACCAGCAGGCTTTGCATCAGACATACTGAACCGGCTCAGAATGTCACCAACGTATTTGGTTTGATGAATAAAGATTCCTGCCTCAGACTGATCCACCTGTAAACCCAAGAAAAACTTCATTTCTCCCATCGAACTCATTTCGAATTTTTCTTTCATAACCGTCTCAAATTCCTTGCACAGATTATCATTTGTGGATCCAAAAATTATATCATCCACATACACTTGTACCAAGAGTAAATCACTGTCCTTCTCACGGATGAATAAAGTGCAGTCAATGACACCTCTTCTGAACCCGTTGTTCAGAAGGTGAGTGGAAAGTGTCTCGTACCACGCTCTCGGAGCCTGATGCAATCCATACAACGCTTTGTCTAGCTTGTAGACTTTATCACGATGCAATGGATCTTCAAATCCGGGAGGTTGATTGACATACACTGTTTCACTGATAACCCCGTGAAGGAACGCGCTCTTTACATCCATTTGATAGACTTTGAATTTTTTAAAAGATGCATAAGCCAGAAAGATACGAATGGCTTCTAGACGAGCGACCGGAGCAAACACCTCATTATAATCCAATCCTTCTATCTGTCTGAATCCTTGAACCACCAGACGTGCCTTGTTTCTCACGATTATCCCGTGATCATCCTTTTTGCAACGAAGAACCCATCTAGTGCCAATGACTTTTGCACCTTTGGGTTTATCAACTAGTTGCCAGACCCCTAACTTCTTGAACTGCAAAAGTTCCTCTTGCATGGCGTCTACCCATGATTCTTCTTTGAGGGCTTCAGTGACGGTACGCGGTTCCACTTGAGATATAAAGCAGGAATGAGCACAAAAGCTTACATCTGCGAAATCAAGAATGTCTGCAAGACCACTTGAAGAAATCTGACTTCGAGTCTTCACTCCATCTAAAGGACTCCCAATAATGTTGTCTTGAGGATGAATTCGATTAATTCTTCCAACAGGATGAGCAGGAACCTCAACCTCAGGATCTAATTTATTCAAATTCAAGTCCTCAAGACCAGGTACAAGATTTTCAACAACTGGTTCAGGAGCAGCTGGAGGATTGTCGTCTGTGTCTGAGCTGTCATCATTTATCTGTGTAGAGGGACCAGATGCAGATGTAGGTTGAAAAGTAGCATCGGGGGCATTTTGTACATCATACAACATCTGAACAGCTACATCTTCATCTGAGTACATGGGGGGCATATTGAATGAGTCAAAAAGGCTGGAATAATCAAACATCCAATCAGGCCCTTTTCCAGGTGGGGGCATTGTATACTTTTGAACATCTACGTGGTACCACTCCTCCACATTATGAGTTGCAATGTTGTAAACTCGTCTATTTGGAGTGCTGTACCCAAGAAAGTACCCTTCTTCCACCTTTTCATTGAACTTGCCCTGCTCATGTTTCTTAAGCATAGTGCATGGAGCACCAAATGGTTCTAAATACTTAAGATTTGGCTTTCTGTTATGGAGCAGTTCAAAGCAAGTTTTCCCATGTCTCTTCACAATAAGAACCCGGTTCAATGTGTAGCAAGCATTAGCAACAGCTTCATTCCAGAATTGAATCGGCAGAGAAGAATCAGCAAGCATAGTTCTAGCAGCCTCAATCAATGTCCTATTCTTACGTTCAGCAACACCATTCATCTGCGGAACATATGGAGCACTAAACTGTTGCACAATGCCTCTTGCATTACAAAAATTCTCCATGTTGTGATTTTTGAACTCAGTTCCATTATCAGTTCGAAACTGACGAATCTGGAGCTTATAGAGCGATTCAAGTTTGGTAACCAGAACTTGAATGCAATCAAACGTTTCTGATTTCTCCTTCAAAAAGAAGACCCAAGAGTATCTGGAGTATTCATCAGTGATAACAAGACAGTATTGATCTCCAGCTATACTCTTCCGATTCACTGGACCAAACAAATCCATGTGAAGAAGCTCAAGAGGAACATTGATTGAATGATATTTTTTCAGCTTATGAGACTGCTTAGACTGCTTTCCCTTCTTACACGAAACACAGATATCAGACAGCTTAAAATTTTTCAAGCTAACTCCCTCAACCAAACTGTTGTGTACCAGATGATTCATCTTGCGCAAACTCAAATGACCCATCCTCTTATGCCAAAGGATTGAATCTTTTTCAGTTGCCTTTGTCATAAAACATGAAGCTGTGGAGGATGTAGTTGAAGCTGTGGCCATATTGAGTACATACAAGTCTTGCTTTCTTGGAGCAGACATCAAAATCCAATCTTCAGGTATCTGCACACCTTGCTTGAGAATATAACACTTGGAGTCATCAAATAAAACCTTGTACTCTTTGTCACAAATCTGAGAGACTGACAGGAGGTTGTTTTCCAACTGTTTGACATATCTGACATTATCGAACGAAACCTGTCCATTTGTCAAGATTCCCTCTCCTGTAATAAAACCACCCTTGTCTCCAGCAAAAGCTACATAGCCACCTCGAACTGCGTTCACATTGGTGAGCAGAGAAATATCACCAGTCATGTGTCTGGAAGCCCCACTATCAACGATCCAATTGTTGTTTACTCCAGCTTTTGGGGCAACCTTCACAATAAAGAGACAATTAGTTTACTTTGGGAACCCAAGCCTTTACAGTCTTGGGTTGACCCATTGAGTCTCGGATCCAAACATCGATCCATTTTCCCTTGGAAATAGGTTTATCTGAAATTTGTGTAACAGACTCCTCAGATGATTAGACTTTCCAAATTGCATTTTTATCAAAAGAGGTTTTCAGATAAATGGATGATGATGTTGATTGGTTAATTTTAACCCCATTTGGAACAACCAAAGTTTCCAACTTTCCCTTTCCCTTGTCTGAAATCTTAGACTGAGTGTGAGATGTAGATTTTTGCTGAAAAGACTTAGGCACAGATTTTACTGGTTTTGGTAAAACAGACTTTAAGTTTTTGAAAGGAACAACCTTAGGTCTAATCAACTGAGGACAAAACCTCACAATATGCCCTGGTTCACCACACTCAAAACAGATTTTATCACCTTTTTTATGGAAATGTTTCAAATCTGAAAAAGATTTTTTAGGTGATTTAAAAACATTTGATTTCTGACAATCTGGCTCAAAACCCAAACCTTTCCTTCCTTTGTTACCAAACTGAGCTGATTTGGTAACACAATCAGCTTCAGACCCCTGTGAAGCTTTAACAAAGCATAATTCTTTGTAAATCTTTGATTTGGAGATTGGGTCACCTTTTTTGACAACAGAAGTTTGATTCTGAGGAGTACTATACTTAGGTGAATACTCTGATTCATCCTCAGAATCGGAAACCCAATCTTCAACAATTCCATCCACTCGTGATTCCTTAGTCTGTGATGAATTCTTATTAACACTCAGACTAACTGGATCAATTACTAACGGAGTAGTAACTTGAAAATCCTTCACATCTTTGTCATTTGGAGTGTTGACAAAGGCATTGAGGATTGGTGGAGGACACTTTTGATAGTTAACCTGTTCCTTCCCCTGATCAGTACCCCTACTGATCATATGCTCAATGATATAAGAAGAGCTCTCATAGCTCTTGAGCTTCTGACCTAAAGTCTCATAATCACATTCAACGATTGCTAACTTCTTCTTGATCTCATTTATGGTATTGAGATAAGAAGTTATAGCATCTTGCTTGTTCAGAACAGCGATCTCGGCCTCATGCAATTGTCGATTTAAAAGATCAATTTTATTTTGAGAATCCTTTTCATTAGATTTTAAAACTTTGTTTGCTTCAATGCACAGGTCGAGATCGGTCAGCAAATCACTGTTATGCTTCTGATAAGCAAGAACCTTACTACTAAGGTCAACACAATTGAAACAATCAGATTGAGAAGATGAACAATCAGTGTATACCTGCTCAGAAGAATCTGTAGAAGCAGAAGAGTTTGCCATCAAAGCAAATTGAATTGAAGAATCAGCAGCTTCACCATCAGATTCTTGAGTGTCAGAATCAGTCAAACTGTCTGATTCTGAACTTGATATCTTATCATCAATCTCCAAAGACTCCTCCTGAATGCTTTCCTCATCATGATCTTCAGAATGCTGAATCTCTGCCACACAAGCTTTATCTTGATCTTCTTTATCAGCATTAAATCTGAAGTCCCAGTTCACCCCTTCATCTTGTTGAACCATTAAAGCTTTACTACCAGAAGATGAAGATCCAGCTGGAGAAGGAGAATCAATAGGAACTAATCTCCTTTCAGAATTGGCAGGGGCTGACTTCTGATGCTGAAATGGGTTCTTGTTCCCAGCTTTCTTAGGCTGTTTGCACTGTCTGGCAAAGTGACCTTTTTCACCACAGTTGTAGCATGTAACAGATGCCATATCAAATCCAAACTTGGACTCCTTGTTTAGATTGATGTCCTTCCCAGTCCTTTTCACAAACTCCTTTGCTCTTCTAACTGCACTAGCCAATGCCCACATGATGTCAATTCTCTCCATATCATCAGAATCAATCTGAGAGTAGTCATCATTGGTCAAATATGGATTGCCGATCTGACCAGCAACTAATCCATCATATGAGCTAACCAATGTTGACAGAAGACCCATGTGCTCTTTAGCAATCTCAACTGTGACCTTATCAAAGTTTTCTGTTTTCAGACTTGCAGTAGGCTGATGGTGCTCCTGTTATGAGCTAGATGAAGAAGATGGGATAAAGTGCATCTGAGCTGCAGATGGAGCTTCAGATGTTTTAGATACAAAAGCAGTCTTCAGAGGAGCATGAGTTGTAGATTTATCAACTGTGGGAGTGGAGTAGTATAGAGAAGGATCTTGAACTTGCACAACCCTCTTGGCCTTCCACTTGTTCTCTATCTCCTGTTCCTTCAACTTCTGGATAAAATCATTTATGTCCATATGAACCATCATCTGATTTTGCTTAAGTACCATCAAGAAAGACTCCCACTTTGGAGGTAGTGCATCTGCCAAACATTGAATCTTTTCTTGAGTTGTAGTTTTGACCTCGTGGTTGAACAACTCACTCAACAAATGATAGAACCTTGCAATCAACTCATCAAGGGACTCATTACCCACATACATAAAGCTATTGAACTCTTTCCTTAAAGCTTTAGACTTAATACTCTTTAAGGCATCATTCCCTTCATATCTTTGTTGCAAAGCATCCCAGAGTTGTTTAGAAGAAGCAAACTGTATAAATTGATGAAAGATGTCTGTAGCAATGGACTGTGATAGAATAGCATATGCTTTCTTCTCATAGTCATACAGCTTCCTTTGAGGTTCTGTCATCCTTGTAACCATCATAGGAGTGCCATCCTCGTTCAAAGGCCTTAAATAACCTCCCTCTATCATCATCCACAGATTTGTATCCACTCCATTGATGTGAATCTCAAATCGATACTTCCAGTGAGGGTAGTCATCTAAAGTCAACAACTTAGGAGCTTTGTTTGAGTTCCCGGTTTCATTTTCTGTCAGCAAGAGAGTCTGAATGCGATGGTTTTGATAAGCCATGAGTGCTATATCCTCCATTTGATCAGAAGTAATAGTATTCCACACTTAGAAAAATTTCAGAAATGAGTGTCGAATGACTGATATTTTGGCGAATGTCGGGGGCCGAATGACTTGAAACTGGCGAATGGAAGCTGAGAATGACAACAGACGAATGTGTAAGTCGAATGACCTATTCGGCGAATGGCAAAACGAATGTAGTCTTTCGCCGAATGAGTATTGAGAATGAGGCTTATTCGGCGAATGTGAATGGCGAAGGAGCTATTCGCCGAATGAGACCTATTCGGCGAATGAGGGGCTATTCGGAAAATCTTATTCGGCCGCCAGAGTCATTCGGCGATCTGGGGTTTTTGACAACGAAAATCGTGATATCTTGCGATTTTGACCAGATCTAACCACCAAATTTTGCACAGAACTTCAAGACATGATAATAAACCAATTGGGAAGGAATTAGATCAAACAAACCACAAAAACACTTGATATTTCAATGAAATAGTGACTTGGGAAGCAAGAAAAATAGGGTTTTTGGAAGTTACGAAAATCAGGGTTTTGGGAATCTCAGATCTGTTGATTTTGAGTGGAAATCGAGTAGAATCAAGAGCCAAAGCTCTGATACCACTTTGTTGGACCGATCGGGAGCTCGGAAACAATCCGAATCCAATAGAAAACTACTCGATAACCTCTGGGATAGTGCGGAATCCTATTCCAGGGTTTTCCAATCGAAACCAACACGAACCGTGGTGATCCGAGGCTGTAGAAACAACTTGGAAGCAACAATCGAACACCACGGGTTGAGAATCGAACTTGGATGATCAAGAACCGCTCAAATCTTCAAGGGTTTTGACACTGGAGTACTAGGGAAGAAGGAGGGCTCAGGAAAGTTAGGTTTGAAATGATTTGAACATCTATATATAGGCTGTATTCATTCGGCCGAATGAGTGGCCGAAGCAGCTCATTCGGCGAATGACTAAGCTCGAATGAGCAGTCATTCGAATGAGTCATTCGGCGAATGACTCATTCTGAACTCAGACATTCGCTATAACCTTCATTCGCCGAATGACTTCATTCTAGAGTCATTCGGCCGAATGAGTAAACTTCATACTCAAACAGTTTATAATCAAATCAAACAACTAGATAAACATTAATAGACAATAATCAATAGAAATAAACATGATGAATTGGATATAAAGACAACTTCCATTAATACTTTGAACAATTACATGATAAGAGTTACAAAACTGAACTAGGGACAAAAACGTGTATCAACAAATATTGATCATCTGTAATCGTTGATTGATTTTTAATGAAAATCATGAGTTGTGTTTATTCTGCTTCATCTTTTTCTTGATTATCATGGTGATTATTATAGTTTGACTCAAATCAATCTTACACAATTGAGATTCCACATCAATTGCGTGTTAATTCGATTCAAGAACATGATTAAGGGATCTACACGACACTCGAAGAAAGCCTTTAGAATTCCAAATCGGAGACAAAGCTATGTTAAAGGTCTCTCCATGGAAAGGCATAGTTAGATTCGAGAAACAAGGTAAACTAGCATCTAGGTATGTTGGTCCTTTCAAGATATTTGAAAGGATTGGACCAGTAGCATATCAATTGGAATTACCTTCCGAACTTAGCAATATACATGATGTATTTCATGTATGCAGTCTCAAAAAGTGTCTATCAGATGAATCCCAAATCCTTCCTCTTAAAGAAATTCAAGTTGAAGATAAGTTTCAGTTTGTTGAAGAACCTATTGAGGTTATGGATCGAGAAGTCAAGAAACTAAAACGCAGTCGGATACCTATTGTGAAGATTAGATGGAATTCCAAGCGCGGACCTGAGTTCACTTCGGAACGTGAGGTTCATATGAAAGAGAAATATCCTCACTTGTTTTCATAAACAGACAATTATGGACGATCACAAATTGAATTTCGGCAATAAATTCTAATAACAGGGGGAGACTGTCACAATTCAAAATTTTCAAGTTCGAATCATATCTCGGAAATAAAGAGAATGAGTGTAAGTGAAATCACGAAATGAGGCTCCGATTTCAAAATACACTGAGTCGAATATAGCGTTAAATAAAAGATCAGATATTTTGAACTTTTCAGGTCTTGAAACATAAACCATTGGAAAGAGCTCAAAAAATCATGAATGTGGGCGAAAACGGTGCGTAAAACGGAGTTCGTATGCTCAAGTTATCGCGAAAACAAGAAACCAGTCAGATTGAATGCGAACAGCCACGTGGCGCCACGTGTCAAAACGTGTCACACATGCAATATATTGATTTCGGGCGTACCACCCCGAGCCAATAGTTGGGTCTAGGCTATGCGCCTAAGACCCAGAATTCACCTATAAACACCCGATCACCAGATTTCGTTTTTTTACAGAAAATTACCTTTCAGCTTTCAAATCTCAACCCTACGCCTCCAAATACCTACATTTAACCCTCCAATCATCTAGTGTTCAACGCGAGGTGCTGCCGAACTTCTGTAAGGTAAAAATCTCGATTTGTTATAATGCTCGTTTTAGATCTTATTATTATATATAATAGGATTATGATTAATTGTTAGGTTTGCTCGATTAATTTTTGGGAAACAAACAATTATAAGCAGATATTCTGCCCAATTATTTTCAGGAAACTTAAGAAATATAAGTCGAGGTTTTGCCCGACTTAAAACCTAAAAACCTCACTATTATAAACAGAATCTCTGTCCATTTTTATACTTGAAAATACACCATTTACAATTTTACAAGTTGAAACTCTGCCTGTTTTAAATCTTAAATAGAGACTTTTTGTACTTCTGTAAGCCAAAACACTGCCCAAATATTTTCCAAAATATAAACAAGCGTAAACCGTTGTAATGCCAAAATTTCTTGAAACACTCTACATTACAGCAATTTCTACTCTTTTTACAATTCTAAATCCACACCAAGAAAACATAAATCAAGAAATCATAGGACAAATGTTCTAAAATCCAAATATGATCCATAAATTGTTGTAGGAACCATATAGGATTTCCTATCAGCTAAACATCAAGATCATCATCATCAGCATATAACTGTGAGATCATAGCCCCCTCTCTCTCTTTAAACATGTACCAAAACTTGGGGTGGAACATGTAGATACATTTTTAAAACATATTTTGTCAACTATTTTAAAATCTTATAACAATATCATCAGGAAAATCATGATAAACATTTATCAAGCAAATCATTTATCAAATTATTAAAACAAGTGGATCACTTGGGAACTTTGGTTATGTGGAGGCTATTTGAGGACATTATTATGTAAATATCATTAACTTGTTATCAAGCCCTAGGTAGTACTGGTATGATCATATGCGGGAAAACAAGTATCATTATTATAATCGATCCAACCGTGGGTTGGACATCATCATATGAACTAACAATCATTTACTAATGATCATTTATCATTAGGTTTGATGTTTGCATGCTCATTTAGATTCAATTTCAAAGTACTTGTTTGATCACTTGCGATTACTATATCATGAAAATCATTGTTTGAACAATCATTTTAAATCAACAAAACATATGCTCTCACTCAACTACTTGTAGTTGACTTTTATATACATGTTTCAGGTAAACGGGAGCGTCAGTAAAGCAATCTAGGTCAGGATCAACAGCAGAAATAGTTGTGACCTAGAAAGAAAACAAAACCATCGTATTGTATAATAATAATCTTATGATAAACTTGTTGTATAATATGTATGTTATGTTTGTTTAAATGAACTTAATTTTATAAAACACAGTTAATCACGGGTTATTCTCCAACATTGGCACATGAACACATAGTCACGCGCCGTGGATTCCACACGCGGCGTGGGTTGTGACAGGTGTGGAGTTTGAATGATAGTTCTAAAATTGAGGATTGTGAATGAGGGCATACAAAGCAGCTGAACCTAAAGGGACTGAGGTTTGTTTAGGTTCTTGAGCATCAGTCTCCATTTGGTATGCAGTCAGTATACCAAAGAGTTTTCCCAACTTCAAGGTTCTAAGATTTTCTGTTCTTCTGATGGTAACAGAGAGATGTTCCATGCATGTGGAAGAGATCTCAGAAACTTTCTTATTACATCTTGGTTCTCCATCTTTACACCTGCAACTGTTAGTTCATCGACAAGCTGAACATACCTTAAATATTGAGATGCCATCTTCTCATTATTCTCTTGACAAAAGTTCTCAAACTTTTGCTTGAGCGTGTCCTTCTTTCTTTCCTTCACATCATCAAACCCTTCATACATTTGCTGTAAAAAGTTGCACAACTCTTTGGCAGATTTGCATTTCTTGAATTCATGTATGATAAAGTTCGAAATGGACATTTGAATCAGCTACAGTGTCTTTGAGTCAACCTCCATCTTCTTGTAGTCCTCGTTTGAGTAAAGAGATGGATCTTTTGGCACAACTGCTCCACCAGCTCCAGCAACAGCAACTGTTGGAATGAATGGTCCTTCAAGAACTGACTTCCAGAGTTTGAAGTCCTGGTTCGTGATAAAACCTTCCATTCTAACCTTCCAGGTGTCATAGTCATCGGGTGTAACCATGGGGGGCTTGTTGAGGGTGCCATTTTCAGTGTCATGCTTGTTCATGGTAGTCATTTTGACAAGAAAATTTTGAGCAATGAGTAATAGAAGAAAACAACTGGTAACCTAAGAATGGTTATTTGCTTAAGTTAAAGAGCCAAAGCTCTTATACCCCTTGTTGGATCGGGTTATGTAACTTACACAACACTTTCACAAGGTATCTTCTACTAAGTTGATAGATGCGGAAATTCTATCAACTAGATTTGCAAAACAGTTTGAAACAAATACACAAGACAAGTATAAAATCAAGGTTAAAGTATATTGCATTCAACTGTAAGAAATACAAATCTTAGCTTGTAACATTAGTGCCGGAAACGTTACCGGAAAAGTGATCTGCACAGTACCTTGCACAGTAACTCGGGTACAAACGATGTGAACTATTTGTATGCTATTAACATTTTGATGCTTGACACTAAACTATTAAGCAATCGTTTCAGCAATCTGATTAAATCTCATGGTTTAACAGGCTGAAACATATAAGACAACATGGAATTATCACACAAATGCTTGTTAATATGCTATTTTGTATAAACGTATGCGAGGTTGAACAAAACAAAGCAATAACGGACGTCGTTACCGGAACTCTAAATGGACGGATTATTCGTATAGGTGACGATCTGTACGAATACATCTGAAATTTTAACGTTCTGAATGATGTCCAATAATTAGAAAACCATATTGAAAAGCGTAGTTATCGTCATATTCGTACGGGTGACAATTCGAACGAATACGCGCGACAACTATACGATTCAATTTAAACTGTAATTCAAACGTTTTCAATAAATTTAAAATAAACGGAAGATAATTAGTTAATTTACTAGGAATAACTACCTAAATTAATTTATTAAACTCTATCTTTAAAAGCGAGACGTTCGTCGCAAAAACGAAACAAAAACGACACTTCTGCGCGAAACCGAACGAACCCGAACATACCCGGGTAAACTCAAGCCATTTATGATGGCTTTTAATGCCATAAAAACCACCACCTACCAGCCATTACCTCCACTCTCTCACTAAAAATCGTTCACTCTCTCTCTCTATACTATCTCTCTCTAGAAACCCACCATCTATCTTCTTCATTTCTCAGCCAAATCAAGGGATTTTGGTGTCTAAACGACCACCCCATCATGTAGAACTAGAAAGTACAGTCGATCCAAGCTTGGAACCGTCTGATTTGAGGTAAAATCTAGTCCAAAGTGCCGATTTTAGGGTTTCCTAAACCCTTATGTTCGAACCCTTTTGGCCGGCTAACCACCCTTTAAACCTTAGGGAAAACACATCAATAACTCTTAGGAAACTGTAGGAGGAAAGGTGATAACACAAGTTTGTGCAATAAACTTGATTTTTGGTGAGATGTTCAACCAAGAAGACGACCGGCGAATGGCAACGAAATAGCTCACCGAATGGCTAGGCCAGTCGGCCCCTATTCGCCCGGACTAGGTTCTTTCGGCCAGGGCCCATGCAGCTTCCCTTCGGCCAAGCTTCAGCCAAACCCATTCGGCCTTCACCCCATTCGACCACCCTTCCTTCGGTCGGGGTCTTTCCCTTCAGCAGACTCATTCGGCCAAAGGCCATACGGCCAGCTATTCATCCGAGTCGTCACTCGGTCGGCTAAGGCCCCATTCGTCTCCTATTAGGCCGAGCCACTCGGGCTAAGCCCATGTGGCCTAAGACATTCGATCGGCCATCCTACATTCGGCTCAAGCTTGGTTCTTTCACCTGGTTTATTGCAATCAACCGAACCTAAGTTTGAGTGGAAGGTTGTGATCGCGGACTCGAACCATATGGTTTCATACAAGGGTATTGCATGTAAACATTCATGAGAAATGGGTTCACGTGTGTGCATGCATGGAGGGTGTGCATGCATGGAGGGTGTGCATGCATGGAGTGTGTGTGTACATGAGGAATTATTAGGATTTCTCCTAAACAAGAGACTAACCTAGTATTAAACAAAGGTGATAATCTCATAAACTATCCATGATTAAGAAACCAATATTTTGTTAAGCAAATGCTAAACCGATATATGTGCTATTACATGGGAATGAGGGTAAACAAAGACTAATGCAACCACGTCAAAGGTTTTAAACATTTGAGCATGAATCATAATTTGCAAAGAATCAAGGAACTTAACTAAGCATTAGTGTTAATTATTAACACACGATACTTAGTGAATGCTATACTATATACAACTAAGTTAGAGGGTTTCGTTGAACCTTCTAATCTAGGTTGTATACACGAACGATCTAAGAAATGAAGGAAGCTAAAACTAAACCTTAGGCTTAGAGTTAATCAAATTGGATTAACTTAAGTCTAACAAACTAATCTATAATTTTTCTTAAAATAAATTATGATTTTAGTAAATGAAATTGATGACAAACTTTCTTGAATTAAATAAATGATTTCTAACCTAAGATTAACTTAAAATGAATTATCTTAAAAATATTAAATTAAAGTCTTGCAATGGTTACTTGCGGGATCAAGAGTTTTACTTATGGGTAATACCTTAGATTAGTTAGCTGAAATCCTATAGAACACCTTAGCAACATAGGACACTTAGTTGCACATCGAGACCAAAACCTTAGTTTGCATCTATCATACTTACTTATAGAACTCGAATCTCTTAAAACAACTCATGTAACATTTGTACATTTAGTCATGGTAGTTGTAAACAGTGTTAGAACAAATGTGTTTTCATGTCAAATCAGCCAATGTGATTCATGTATTCATAATGTGCTTGTGTGTTAGGATCTTTTTTATTTAGGAACAAGTATGTATCATTTATTTACAGTCGAGTCGCTAGGCAAGAACAGTATTGTATTATATCGAAACAGTGGTGGGACGGCGTCAGGTACGGCAGGTAGCTGGAATCTGGGGTATGCCCTATACATATACTGCGTTTGGTGTAATGGGATAGTGTTAGTGCGTAGTGTTGAGACGGATATTATGAAAATTAATTAATTCAACAAGAATCGTAATACGTAAGCGAGACTGAGTATAGTTATGGGTGACGATCCATAATGATACGAATGTTGAACATATAATTATGATTAAACGACTTTAAATAATTAATACGATCGAAAAACGTACGCGATTGCGGGTATACACGTAATTGTATGTGTTTAACGATCTGACAACGCACGAAGAGTAAAAATAATTAAAATAATTATTTTACATTTTTACAATTTTGAAACTCATCAAAATGATGAGAATAATAATTCTTTATTTAAAATCATGTAAAATACGCGTTACGCGACGAAAACGCGAACCGAGCGACCGGAACGAACCCGAATACCACTGGGACTATAAAAGCCTTAAAGAAGGCCATTTCCTTCATAAAAATGCAGCCAACCCTTTCTCTCTCTACAAAATTCGTTCAACTCTCTCTCTCTAGAAAACCGACTTTAAACGCGCGTATCTCCTTCATTTCTCAACGGAATTCGGTGTTTTTGTTGTCCACGCGAAGCCCTTGACCTCCTCTACACAGAAGTACAAAAGATCTGAGGTGTTAGCCGGCCAAAAACGAGGTATGCTTGAATGAAAATCTGAAAAAAAATAGGGTTTTCTATGTGGGTGTTCGAATTCAAGCTCTAGCCGATTACTCTCTCATCATTTCACTTCATGCGCACTCGATTGTGGTTCTGGGTCACTCGTGAGGTGTATACCGACCTGGAACAGCTTGAACTCGATGATGGTGATGACACAGGTACAGGTTCGCCTGGTAGGTTTCACGGCCGAACCCTAGGAAGCCATGGGCGAACCTTCTTGGGACTTGGCGAGCCTCTACTGAACCTGCGATCTCCCGAACCCCTCAGCCGCCAAGCCTTCATGCATTAACGAACCCAGGCGAACCCTAGACCCCCTCAGCCGAACCATGATGTCACTGAACCCTTTGTGATGTAGCCGAACCATGTATAGGCCAACGAACCTACTTGCATGCACAGCGAACCCTAAACACTTCCGGCGAACCTTGGATTGAAAATGTCACCAACGAACCTTGCATGGTTCGCTGGTCATGTAACGAACCTGTGTTTCACAAGGGGACCGAACCTAGGGCTGGCAATTTCAGACACGGACCTGTTAACACGACACGACACGACACGAAATTAACAGGTTTCGTGTTTAGCCTTAACAGGTTTCGTGTCTTTAACAGGTCGACACGTTTGAACACGATAAAAATCGTGTCTTAACAGGTTAAAACACCTGTTAACCTGTTAGGATCTGTTTAAACCTGTTAATATTTTTTTTAATTATGAAATATATTAAATATTAATAATATGAAACACTCAAATCTCAATTCCCAATTTCCCATGCTGCATACGGAAACCCCCCATTTCTTTAATTATATTTTCCCCATTTCCCAAAATTCAAATCCCCCCGTGAAGGCGTGAAGGCGTGAAGGCGTGAAACCATCAGTTCGTCTCCCAACTTTCAAACCCTAAAATCATCCAACATTTCAATCGCCTCTGCTGATCAAAGACTCGAAGTTTTCCCATACCGCCGGTCAGCAATCCTACCTCCACCGCGGTCGCCTACGCCGATCGAAGTCTCCCCCTTCACTTTGAATCGCGCCTCTGCTTTGTGAATCGCACCATATAAAGTCGTTGCCCCTTGTTTGTTAATCACACGTAAGTCTTCCCCCTCACTCCAGATTCATTTCTGTTAAAGTTTAATTTTTGGTTTTTTCACTTACTTTAAAGTTTGATGAATGTGTTGCTTGAATTTTGTCATTATATGTTATGTGTTATGATGTTTATGGATTGTTTCAAATAGAGTTAGGATTAATGGATTGTCATGGATTATGTATTAATTTTAGACTTTTTATGTGATTTTGTAAACTTTTTTTTTTCAAAAATATGTATTTCTTATCGTGTCCCTAAACAGGTCTTATCATGTAACCTGTTTCCAAACAGGTTCGTGTTCGTGTTCGAAAAAAATGACACGATTACTTATCGTGTCGTGTTCGTGTCTACCATGTTCGTGTTCGTGTCTTATCGTGTTCGTGTCTTATCGTGTCACAGGAGACCTGTTATGCCAGCTCTAACCGAACCTATGGGAACACCTTGGCCGAACCCTTGACCATCACCAGCCTCACGAACCTTAGCGAATCTGTCAGCAATCGAGAACCACAACCCTTCATTCTTCACGAACCTAGGCCTCTGAACTTCAAAGGTTCGCTGCCTAAGGTTGCAACCCATGATCTTTTCGGCCCAACCCAATTATACTTGGCCCAATTCAGTTAGTAATAGGCCCATAGGTTAAACCAAACCCAAGGGAGTTAGATTGGCCCAACATGATCTTTAGTTGGCCCAACATTAACCTTGGAAACTTATATGGCCTACATATACATTGGTTGGCCCAACTCAATTCCTTTAGGCCCAATCCAATCCCATTCGGTCCACTAGATCCGATCAAGCCCAATAGAACATTCGGCTCACTATTCCTATGCGGCCCAAATTCGATTTCATGCGGTTTTGGCCTTGTTGCCCACGTTTAAACTAATAGGCCCATGACCTTTATCTAAGTCCATCACTGTTTCATGGGCTCAAGGTCGAATGTTGGCCACAACTTAACGTAATTGTGATTTGATCTTAAGTGGCTTAAGTTTATAACTTAACCTAATTATGGAATCAAGTCACAATCTCAAGGACTTAAACAATTGGAACATCTTTTCATAATTCATGTTAACAAGGTTATCAAATTCATAAACACATGCTATTTATGCATAATGAGTTGTGCATAAAATATCATAACATAGTCTTTTCATGAATCATTGATCAATCAAGTAACTTTATCATGACTTTCAAGTTCATACAACACTTCCAAACAAGAGAACAAGTTATTCAAGATGTTAATCACAAATCATGATAACACAAGTCAATCAATGAATCAAAGTCTACACAATCATAATTCTTATATCTTATGTATGATTACAATGATATAGGAACAAATTAGAAGTCCTGTTTGCTACTTGCTATCTGTTTTAGTTCAGAGTCTACTGCAGACAGGTGAGAACATTAGCCCCTCTTTTACTGCTTTTCAACTGTTTTGGGGTGAAACACGTGAACAACAACTTCTATTACATTCATATTTCGTTATACAAGATGTATGTATTCTTACAAACATTACAGGTTCATTGCACAAATCCAAGGAATTCATCAACTGTTTTAAAGGATTTATCAAATAATAAACTCTTTCTTCTAAAAAGGTTTTATAAAGGTTCTTTGAACTGTTTTATAACAGATTTACTCAAATGGTTTTATAAATGATAAACACTTTTAAATAATGGATTTTATAAACTCTTTGTTATAAACCTTGTTACTATACATGGTCACTATCTTATGTACTAAATCAAGGGTCTCAAAACAAGGTACTCAAACAATGGTTTTCATGGTGATGTTCAAAACAAAGGATTCATTTCATGGTGTTCAAAACAAAGGATTCAGTTCATGGTATTCAAACAAGGTTTTCAGACCATGTTATCAAATAAGGCATTAACACGCTAGTTTAAAGCAATGTTCAAAAGCATGGTGTCCATTGTTGTAAACAAACTTATATACACATCAGGTTTCATATTCATTAGCGTTAGTACTGGGTGATCACAACAAGGGAAAGCGGACACATTGGGACATACCAAAATGGAGTTAGCTTTTAAATCTGTTTTATAAGTTAACTGCAGGTTTGGTTTCATTATGGTTTTATCAAAACTGCAGATACATTATCTAACTCCAAACGTAGTTTGGGACTTGATTATATGTTGGCTTCTTTAGTAAAAGTCTTTGGACTGTTTACCACGTTTGACATACTTGATGTTAGTTTGGGTTGCAACTCATCCATGTAATTCAATATTTGCTTTAATATACCTATGCCTTACTTTACAAATTCATGTTTACAAATGTTAAACCTATTGTTCTCACCAACTACTTCTGTAGTTGACAGTTACTTTTCACGTGTTTCAGGTAATCAGGTTTAAGACTTTCTAAGGGACAACTAAGGAGACCACTTTAAGATAGAACAAGATGAAGAAACATGCTAGGATGGATTAGAAACACACTAAATCCTAATTGTTTAATTGTCTTGTTTGAAGTCTTATTTTGTAACTATATTTTGGGTCTGTAGTTGTCTTTCTTTTGGTAGATAGAATGTCTGTAACTAAACCATTGTCTAAACATTATGAAACTTAGTAATCCGTTGTGGTTGTTCTTATTCAATACTTGTGCATGATTCAACTGTTCATACGTCACCGCGCCGTGGATTCCGCACGCGGCGCAGGGGTGTGACAACTCAGGTGTTGAAGATACTTAAGCTACAATCAACGAGCGCGCATTATCTGTGGTAACTTATACTTAGCAACACAGGTGAGTTCATTGTCCCTTTTTACACTATTTTTGATTTTACATCG
Organism: Mikania micrantha; assembly: GCA_009363875.1. Taxonomy (NCBI): domain Eukaryota; kingdom Viridiplantae; phylum Streptophyta; class Magnoliopsida; order Asterales; family Asteraceae; genus Mikania; species Mikania micrantha. Next base: position 28,939,283 of record CM018697.1, read on the forward strand.
GGACTGAGAAGCATGCTATTCATTTTAAACATATGTTTAAAAGTTTTGTAAATGCTTTTATACTAAATCATAATGCAAATGCTAATGTTTATACACTTGTTCTAAAAGCTAATTCTAAAAGCTAAGATTTAAGGCTTTATCCTCGTTGCTAATACTTCATACACCTTAGATGCTATATGCTACATGCTAAGACTACAGGCTAATGCTATATGCTACATAATGTATGCTAATGCTACATGCTAACGCTATAAACTAAGACTATATGCTAATGCTATAAACTAAGACTACATGCTAATGCTATATGCTACATGCTAAGACTACAGGCTAATGCTATATGCTACATACTATATGCTAATGCTATAAACTAAGACTACATGCTAATGCTATATGCTAATGCAAAGCTTGTATCTATTCATGAGATACGTGAATGCTAAACTATGCTAATGCAAAGCTTGTATCTATTCATGAGATATGTGAATGCTAAACTATGCTAATGCAAAGCTTGTATCTATTCATGAGATATGTGAATGCTAAACTATGTTAATGCAAAGCTTGTATCTATTCATGAGATGCGTGAATGCTAAACTATGCTAATGCAAAGCTTGAATCTATTCATGAGATACGTGAATGCTAAACTATGCTAATGCAAAGCTTGTATCTAATCATGCGTTACGTAAATGCTAAACTATGCTAATGCAGAGCTTGTACCTATGCATGAGATTCGTAATTGCTAAACTATGTTAATGCAAAGCTAATATCTGCGCACAATATATGTAAATGTCGGGTTATGTGAAAGCTATAAACACGTAAACTTTTAAACAGAATGCTAAAGCTATGATGAGAACGGGATTGGATGGTAGGTAAATGCTTAATTATCATTAACAACAATGTCATATGTGATTTGGTATGTGGTGGGACGGTGGCTGGGCGGGCGGTAAGTTCGACCCTACATATGTCCTATATATAAGCATACTGAATTGGATATTACAGGTGATGTTAATGAGGTTAAGGTTGTACCGAAAAGGTTTGCAAAAGCTATTTTTAAACTATTAAACTATATGAACTCACCAACCATTGTGTTGACTTTGTTTTCTTACATGCTTTCTCAGATGACGTACAGGATTAAGCTAAGGCTAAGGAATGCATGCTTGGATGCCCAGTTAGACGACCTAGTAGATTTTGGAAGCACACATTATGTTGATTTTTGTGAATCTCTTTTGATATCTTGTATAGTTACAAGATAGTAAACAATTGATTCTTTTGATAGGTTTACTTAGTTAAATTATCAAACATTGACAGTTGTAATTTAACTCTGTAATCCTAGTTTAATGCTATATTGTGCTTTAGTTATTCTCAATGTTGATGCTATGTAAACAATCTGATCATCACGATTATCACTCACGATATCGCGCCCTGGGAACCTTCCGCCCGACGGGACACACGATCCGGCCCGCCGGCCTGGAGTATGACATAGCTCAAGCACAAGCACCAAAAGACGCACACTTGCTAAGTTACAGATGAAGGATTATATACTAAAACCTACAGATGTATCCTCGTAGGCATACAAGGCTGGACAAAATACTAGAAACAAATAAATGCTAAAACTAGTATCTGTTATGGTCTTGACAGGCCAAGCCATATTAATTACAATTAATACAAAAGACATCATTGACTTTTACAATAAATGCCTAAACTACAAAAGGCATTAACTTCTTGGTATATCTATGGTTCTGACAAATCTTCTTTGCCGCTGACTATCATCGGAATGTCTTCTTTGTTGGTCTTGATGAGAGAAAGCAGCTCTGATTGTTTCTATAAGTGTCTGGAATCTTTGTCAGATAAATGTCTTTGGAAGTCTTTGTATTTGGAAGCTGTTGAGCATATCTTCGGAAGCTTTGAATTCGGAAGACTTTGTCTTCGGAAGCTTTAGTCTTCGGAAGCTCTAAGTGCTGAGGAGGGATTCAGAAGCTTCTGTATAGCTTTCGAAAGAAAAGAATTATCCTTCGGAAGCAGTAGTTCTTCTGAAGGTTAATTCTTTCCTTCCAAAGACTATTTGTCTTCTGAGAGTCCAGGACTTGTTCAAGAAAGCCTTTGGTGAGCATCAGCCTTTATTGATCTTACAAATACAAACCTATTCCAACATCTAGGAATATACCAATCCCTTTAATATTACATGACCAACACTTTCTTTGTATAATAAACTAAAGCAAATGAAACAATAACCTGTATAATAAACTAAAAAAAAATGTAGCAATAAAAATCAAATGAACCATAGATGGAAAAAACAAATCAGAAAGAAATAGAGTTTGAATAAATATTCAAACATAGAATAAAAGCAAACGAAATTGCCATACCAATTAAGATGCCAATACAAATTCAAGAACATAACATACCTTTTTTTTATAATTCATCATCATAACCCTTCTCAGCTATAACATCAAAACAAATTATATCACATGTTTACTGAGTCAAACATATTTCAAAACCAAAAATAATGCAAACGTCACCTTTTCCACACCTCAAATATTTTTATAAAACTATAGTAAACACATTTAAATTCTAGATTGTTAGAAAACGTACACAAAAGGAAACAAAGTTAGAAAAAGTAAATAACAAAGTGAATTATGAAACAGAGGTCCCATCAGCGTGAAATGTATCAAATATTTTACACCTTTGACTTGATATTCTTAATGTTGATATGCACTGAGGAGTATATTATGAAAATACGTATAAAGGTTGTATTGTGGAAGCTCAATTAATAAGACAGATGATATCCAATGCTAGTCAGGCTGTTGGTGGTCGAAGTAAAAATAACTCATGGCTCAGATAGAAATTAGTCTATCATCATAGCCTAGTTCTGTGAAACATCAAACCGGCCATGGCTGCAATTCCTTTTGAGTTTCCTAGCCAAAAATCGAGGTTACCAAATCTGAACAAAAAGACCTTAAAAGCCCTATCGCCGGCGAAGAAGAAGGAATGCAAAAAACAAATGGCTAAGATGAAACCTAGTCCATCTTCATAGCCTCGTATATGTAAAACATCTAACCGGCCAAAGCAAACCCTAACCGACCATGGCTGCAAATCGTTTTGAATTACCTAGCCACAAATGGAGGGTACCTCAACACAAAATCTGATCAAAAGATTTGAATGCCCTAACCTCAGCCTTTGTGTAAGCCATCCAGAACGCCAACACACCCCCTATTCCTCTCTCCAGAATGGCCATCTTTCTCTCTAGAACAGTCTCCATTAGATTCCTCGTCGGAAATCAGACCACAAAAAGCCAAAGAAACAGACAGAAACGGTTTCTCGTCAGATATAACACAAGAGAAAGGTGGAGAAATCTGCTGAAATGAGTCAATGACAACAAAGAGAGAGAAATATATGGTAGATGGAGAAAATAAGCATGACATCAGTAATTGTATCAAAGACATTAGGCATAGTAGGAATTGAACAGTAAATATGCGAGGGAGAAATATTTTGGTTTTTAAACTATATATAAACACTGGACAAATAATCATAACAAACTTACATCGTAAATTAGAGGTGGGCAAATCGGGATTTTTTTGAACCGGTTACAGTTCCAAACGGTTCAGGTACTGGTCAACAAAGTCAATAACCAGTTCCGGTTTTTGACCGGTTCGAGATTGGGCTTTGCCGGGTAAGGTGAAACCAGTTCCGCTTTTTCCGGTTCCGATGTCTCTAAGAATCCGAAACCACCTGTACCCACCGGTTCGGATTTCATCGGTTTCGGTTCTGAGTTTTTTGCCCAGCTAAATAGTTATGTAATGGCCCCAATAACCCAAAACAAAACTTAGAAAAGTCAAAGTTTGTTTCTTTGATAATTGATTACTATTGTCTTTCAAGTTGTTTACGTCAATGGGCTCCAAGAAGACCATTTGCCTAATGTCTAGACAAAAAAATATATATATATTTTTAAAACTAAAGAATTTTTCTTGGAAAATTTCACCTAATAGTATTCTATTTTTTCTGTTGTTATATTAAGATCATTCAAAGATTTTTTGTTTTTTTTTCTAAAGTCACTTAACTTTTGAGTATGTGTTTCAGTCATGTGTAATTTCTTTTAAAATTGTTTTAATTTTCTTAAAATTAATTGAGTCAAATGAAACATATATGAATCTTTATTTATAGTAATAGAAACATTTTTTTTGTAATTAACTTGAAATAATATATAATGATGAATTAAACAATTCACCAATTAATAACAAAGCTTCATATTTGTTAAGTTTAAGTCAAATTTAGAAAAAAATAATAACTAAATACCAATAAATATTCATAAATATTTCATTTGTCTTGATTAACTTTAAAAAAATTAAATATTTATAAAAAAAATTGCATATGATTGAAACATACAATAAAAGTTGAGTGACTTAAAAAATATAAAAAATTTGGATGACTTTATTAAAACACTTCAAAGGAAACCCAACCATATTAAGATCTTGATTTGAACATGAGATCTTTCCGTCTTAAACTCTTATACTTTTACTTTTCTATAACGTCAACGTGTCCATTATAAGCATGTTGGTTCACAGAAGTGACTGGATATGAAAAAGGAGTAGTCTTTATTTGTTGGTCGCATTGAATTGGAATTTATTAGCCAAATTAAATATAAATATTGTTCTAGAAATATAAATGTATAACTAATACACAATATTTATTTACAATTAGAGCTGACAAAACATATACTTGATAAGACACTATATAAGACACTATAGTACCTGTTTAAGAAAAAGTACACCATGTAATTTTGTATATTTTATTAAATAATAAAAATTATGTGACTATACTTCATTATTTATCTTTTTTGTTACATAAAATATTACACTGTCAAGGTTAAATCATTAAATCAAATGTTATACAAGTCATTTTCAAGTGTTATATTTGTATTCATCGTGTCGTCTCTTACATGTTAAACACGATAAGACCCGTTTTGCCAGCTTTATTTGCAATATGAATTGAAAATTTTGCATATAAATAATTATACAAATAGGAAATATAATATAGAAATCAATTACATTGTTATATTATTAAATATTATCGATCGCACGCAAAAAATATGAAAACCGAAAATCAAATCACTCATGTAAAAAAAACGAATTATGAATTCAGTTTTTAGCTCGGTCCCTAACCATATCAACCACACTATAGACTTGGGGTTTCAATTAATTTGGTTATTGAATACACACTTTTTAATTCTTTTCCTTTCGTTCAAGAAATTAAGTTTTTAAATCATTTCCTTTTGTTCAACCACCTTTTTGAGAAGAAAAAGAGAAGAAATATGCATACAAACACATTAATGTAATTACTATATATACATTTATGAACTTAGAGATAAGTGATAATATTAATAATTATTATTAAATAAGTATCTAACATTTCAACAATCAACAATAAGTATCGACATTTTCAATTCCTTGATGTCATGGGCGCACCTTTTTAGAGACAAGGGGGCGACCGCCCCCCTGTTTTTCCGTCCGTAGTGTTAATTTTTCGGCCAAAATGCGATTTTTAGTTAAAAATAGGGGTTTCGTCCTCTGAATTCAAAAAATTAACATGTATTCTAGGTTACAAAAATTTTCGCCCCCCTCTCAAGTGTACCAAGCTCCGCCACTGCTTGATGTAGCAAGTTTTTATTTTTGTTAATTATTATTAGATAAGTAAGTTTAGTTTTCAAAAGAATCTTCTTACTTAAGTAATAAATAAAGGTTTTTTAAGGACACTTGATGTATTTCTAAATCATCTTATTGTTTTTTTCCCACATCTCTCTCCTATTAAATATATCATATATTAAATAATAATATTAAATATATTTTTCACATATTTTTTAAATTAAAAATAAGACTTTTTTAATACATTGAAAATATATTAATATTAAAAAACACACTTTTTTGAAAAATCAAATAACTATAAAATATAGCATTTTTAAAAATTGTTTTTCAAAACGAAATTTTTAAAGAAACAAACTTCGAAAAATTTAGTGTTAAAAAATAATATAATTATTTTTTAATTTAATCTATGAAATTATATTTAATCATATTTTAAATTAAAAAATCATCTTATATAGTTTAAATTTTTTATTGATAACTATTAATTAATAATATTTTTTATTCATCTTGTATAATGCACAGGGTACTATCCTAGTAAATATATATATGCATGGCTTGACTGCAAAAGGCTAGGCCAAGGCTTTGTAATTCATGGTCAACGTTTCGAGTCCCATACAAATTACAAAGCAAGGTTTTTTTTGGTTTCCTTTTACCATTTTAATTAGATAATTGGAAATTAATAATTATATATCATACACTAAATTATTACTATTAATTAATAAATTTGATAATTTGTTTAGATTTTTCAAATAAACAAGTAAATGGATAAAATAAAATAAGCCCTAGGTTCCTATTTCTTTACATTATATTTTGTGAATACAATTTTTTTTTATTTTCATTCTGCGATTTTTAGCGGTGCACACTTATCTTTGCATTCATATTCTTTGGAAGTGTCACATGCATTTACGATGGTTCAGTTATCGTTTTAGGACGGATTAACAACCATTGCAGCTGGCTTTTAGGTCTATGTTTTAAAACTCATGATGTTGTTACTGTTTTCGTGACAAAATACTTAAATCAGCTAAGCGGTATGACTCGAGCTTTTTTTTTATTGTGTGGCATTGTGCCATTGTGAGCAATGCTTTTTAGGTCATTTTATTTTTTATTATTATTAAATGCTTACAAATAAACAATTATATTATTTAAATAAAAAATAATTATTAAATTTATTTGTTAGTCCTATGTTTATATTTCTTGATTCTAATTTTACTCCTAAGCATGACCCTTTTTTAAGTAACGGCCACATTTATGAGTTCGATTTATTTGTTTAGTCCTATGTTTATATTTCTTGATTCTAAATTTTACTCCTAAGCATGACCCTTTTTTAAGTAACGGCCACATTTATGAGTTCGATTTAAGGTTTTATGTTGCAGTAACAACAGTTGTGTCGTGTTTTTATATTTATATTTTGATATACGATATTATATTTTAGTTCTAATATTCGCAATTGCAACGGAATTTACGTCGCAACGCGCAGGAAACCCACTAGTTATATATATATAGATATACGATTGGGATCAAATAATAACCCACTCTTAGAGCGATAACCCATTAACTTTGCCAAAACGAAGCCGAATCTTGAAATTTTTTTTTGAACATCATTGTAACACAATTAGAACACTATGTTCTTTTATGAGTTTGCGAAAATTCATCACCGTTTGAGAGTTTACATCGTTGTAAGTTTTGGGCCTAAAACAGTTACAGTGTTGTAAATCAAAAACTTACAACGATGATATATCTTAAACGGTGATGAATTTTCGCAAACTCATAAAAGAACATAGTGTTCTAATTGTGTTACAATGATGTTCAAAAAAAAATTCAAGATTCGGCTTCGTTTTGGAAAAGTTAATGGGTTATCGCTCTAAGAGTGGGTTATTATTTGAACACTTCTCTATATATATATAGGGGATGGTTCCATTGTTAACCCTCCCTTATAGTATTAACCCGTTAACCCTGGCGTTTTTTGCCCGAATCTTTGTTTTTTTTTGTCATGATTTTTATTATACATAAATAGGGGGGTTTCTTTTTTGTGTTTTTGCTAATTCATCAACGTTTAGAAATTAAATCAAAGTGTAAGTAAGGGTTAACAATGGAACCATCCCCTATATATATATATATTGTGTAGTGTAAGTAACTTACACTTGTAAATAAATTTTAAAAGGTGATGAATTAGCAAAAACACAAAAAGAAATCCCCCCTATTTATGTATAACAAAAACCATGAAAAAAAACAAAGATTCGGGCAAAAAATGCCGGGTTAACACGGGTTAACGATATAAGGGAGGGTTAACATTTGAACATTTCCCTATATATATATATATAGGAAAGTGTTATATTGAAAACTAGGTTGAGATAAAGAAACTTTGGAATCTTATTTTGAATCATTGATTAAAAATTTAAATGGATGAGATTGAGTATGAAAAAGTATATTGAGATGATTTGAATTAAAAAATATGTTAATAGTAAATAAGGGTACAATAAGGGTAAAATTGTAATCTTCATTTTATGTACTTAAATCTAAATTATGATGTGTCGTACAAGTTAGATCATTCAAAAAGTTATTTCCTATTCCCAGACACTTTTACACTTTTCGAAATCTCCTTCCCAAAAAAACTTTCATTGAACCGCCGTTCAAGCTTCGAAATTCTCTAGAATCCAGTGTTTCAAAGCTTCGAAATTCTCTCAAAACCAGTGTTTCGAAGGATGCTTTACTAATTTCAAGTGTCGATTTTGGAAGATCGTGAAAGATGAGGACTAAGAAGGACGCCAGACGGTTGCCGGAGGGTTACGTCGACGATGTGTCGACTGTCCGTTGGAATGATCCAAAATTTTTCGTTTCAATCAACGAAGACCTAGAGGACGAGGAACCACAAACGTCGATAGGGTTCGACCTGAAAACCCACCTGCGAAAGAAGCAAGCAACGAGTCGGTCGAGGGGGGCGACGGTGGAAACTTGGTCGTCGATACAGTTCCTAAGAAACCAGAAAAATCGCCGGCGAAAAGACTAAAGATGGATGAAATTAGGAAGAGGTATGTTTGATTTGATTCGTTTAATTCTTTTACTAGTGGGGAAAATATGAAAAATCATTCTGATTTTATGAAAATTATAGTCGAACAAATGTTTGAACTTTTAGTTTACAAAAAAATTTACCATTATAACTTATGATGTAGCAACGTCGTTATAAATTCTGAAGAAAAGTCCCAAAACCCTGAAGGTGGTGATCATGATAATGAAAGAAATTCAGATGATGATTTTGTAAGGTATGGAGATTCCTAGTATGAGACTTTATGCTAATTTGTGTTGAATATGTTAAGAATTTGTTTTGTTAAACTTTTTAAGAAAACCGAGAAGAAAAGTAAACAAAATGGTGGTTAAAGATGACCAAATACTTGAAGATGCCAGTGGAAAAGCAGATGTGGGAAGGTTGGTCAATTTGATTTTGGCTTAATATAGTTAATGTTTGTTGTTGAGGACATATTTTGTTATTACACCGTTGTTACATTTTTTTATTTATATTCATTGTTGAAGTGAACATATTGTAGTTTCTTCAACACCAACAAATTCAATATCTATAAATGGTGTAAAATTTGGGTAGTAATATTGTAACATGCTGATATTTGGGTAGGCTTAGTGTAACATGCTGAGATTGGGGTAATCATTTACCTAGTTCTAAGAAAAAAGGAAAAATGATTGCATGTTACATGCTGAGATTATTTCTACTTGGTTACTTCAATGTTACTTGGTTGTGTATTTTAGTAGTGTATTTTAATGCTTTACTATGTAAATGGTTTTTTTATGTTAAGTGCTTGGTGGTTACATCAAGTTTAAGGCATTATATTTTGTGTTAAGTGCTTGGTTGACATTAATTGCTTGTTGCTGACATCAGGTTTAAGGCATTCTACTTTTTAAAAAATATATCATATAATATAATTCTTTTTGTTGAAGTGAAAATCTTGTTGACCCGTCAACACCAGCAAATTCAAAAGTTAAACATGGTGAGTGGCCTAGATACAAGAGTGTATCAACCAGGTATTCAAGCTTATTTATTTCTGAAGTTGTACATGATAGTCTTTAGTTGTGTTAGTTCTATGTTTGTTTGAACAATTATAATTTAAAAATTAATGATACTAATTGATTTACAGGCAAAAATGGATTAAGATGTCATCAACGCCAGGTGAGAGGTTGTATTTATAAAGCTAGATTCTTCGCTTTGAAACTTTTAATTAATAGTTTAAAGTAAACAGCTAGAAGGAGTGGTCGACTTGCAGAACATGTCTTGACAAAATTCAAAAATACAATAGACCAACCCATTTTAATAGATAATGATGAAAGTACAGAAAAAATCAAATGTGATGAAGAAGAGCCAGTTATCGACAGAAAGAGGAAAAAAATTGGTAAGATGTAACATTTATGTAAGAGGTCGAATAGGATTTATTCGTAAATATGTTATTTATGTAATTTTTTTTGTTTCTTTTGATTCTAAATCAATAGCAAAGCTTGGTAAGAAGGCTAGTAAGCTGAAAAACATGGTACTAGTGGATAGGAAGAAAAAACTAGATTAGGATTATGAATTAACTGATGATGAACTTCAACAACCAGAAAGAAAAGAATAAGCATTCTTTCGGGTTTGTACAAGATCCTCCCCGGCCCGGTTGTACAGATGCGTTAGGTTGTTAAAAGATAAACAGAAAAAAGCTGTGGTAGACATGGGGTTTGGGAGTTTACTAAACTTTAATGTAGATGGCATACCTGGTATGTTAGCACACTATGTGGTTGATAAGTTTGATGATAAGAAAATGGTAATTAGAGTTAATGGTGAAAAGATTAGGGTAGATAAGGAATCAGTCAAAAATTTGTTGGGATTGAGTAGCCAAGGAAGGAGATTTGAGCAAATTACACCTCTGGATGTAATGGATAAGAAAGTTAAAGAATGGCGGGGGCAATATGAAGGACGTTTTGTTGGTGCTTCAAGCTTAGTTGATAGCATCCAACGTTCAGAAGACAAAAACAACTTCAACTTCAGGATGAATTTTGTAATGCTTTTTGTGATCGTTTTGGTTGAGTGTACGAAAAATGGAAGGATGAAGGAAGACATCGTGAGATATTTTATTCGGGGAGTGATTTTAGCAAGTTTGATTAGTGTGACTTCATAGTGGATAAGACAAGTTGTGACAACAGATCTCCTTTTAACGGCCCTCTCACAATACTAACAGTATGTGTTACTTTCTATATACTATTTAATAACATTATCTGTGTAAAATACATGTAACCAGCTGTAAACATTAATGAAATTTGATAATGTATTCATTTTCCAGCTCCTGTATGTAAATAGTATTGATTGTAAAGGGCTGAAGGTTGATCCCACCAAACAACCTATAACCTTCTGGACTAAAGCCATGTTAAGGAGAAGAGAGAAACTGGAGATTAGAGATGGCGGATTTGGAAAGGGGAAAAGAAGGGAGTGATGAAGGTTGAAGAATTGGCATCTGAAGATGGTGTACAGGTACCGTTATATATAAAGGTTTTTGTCAATTCTTTTTGGTTATTTTTTAATTGTAATTTTCAATATATTTTGAAATAGAACGAGCTAATTAAATTGGAAACAATCCTGGAAAATTTGGAGATCTTGAGAGATGAAATAGTAAGTAAGTTGGACAAAATGTACAAGAATAAAGAGAACTTGGTACAGGTCCATGTTCTAGTAGCAAGATATGGGTCAATAGTAGAGGTGTGACAACCAGTACCTAATCGTCCGGCAAGTCCGTACGGTACGTGTACTTTCATTATTTACTATATGTAAATACAATGTGTAAAGAGTTGTGTGACAACAGGGCTAGAAAACAAACAACAGTTGTATGTGTTTAAATGAAAATTTAAATACAGTAAATACAACTCACGATAAACAACAGTGTGCACACAAATGACTAAAGCATATCGGTTGCTATCTGATATCCACAAATGAAATGAATCAGATGGCCGACAATTCAAAGAGAAAACAATGCGAATTCCATGATACAATGTGAAAACATGCAAGTTTAGTTGAGTCCGTCGGTGAGGAAATACAATTCCAATAAGAATTCAGTTTCGTTTACGAATGAAGAACTGAAAAGTAGAAAAAAAAATTAGAAAGTGAAACCCTCGTCGTGTTCGTTCGGGTGACGATTCGAACGAATACGCGCGAAGGTGACACGATCAGACGACACCTTTAAAATAATCGTTTTAGATAAAATAAATTAGTAAAAATGGATTTAAATAATTTCCTAGGAATAACCATCTTTAAAGATCTAAAAATAAAACCATTTATTTAAATTCGTAAATTTCGCGTGTTACAATCCGGAAACGCAAACAAAAACGAGAATCGAGCAACCGAAACGAACCCGAACACACACGGGGTATATAAACCCTAAATACCCTCATCTTCCTCATTTATTTCACCTCCACTCTCTCTCTACCCCAAAACCGGATTTCTCTCTCTCTAGATTTTTTAACACAAAAGCCTCCACAACTTCCTCATTTCTTGATGAAATCTTGCAAACTTGGTGCCTAATCGAAGCTCTTGATCCCCTATACACGAAAGTAAAACAGATCGAAAGTAAAACCAACCGAAACTAAGGTAATCTGAGCTGCAAGGTAGCGAAAATTAGGGTTTTCTACTCCACTAGTTGAAACCGAACCTTAGTCGGTTCTAACCCTAATCTTTTCGACCCTACACCCTCTGAAACAGTTACACATACACTACCACCGAAAACCCTCATGAATCTAAACCCTAAAACTCTAATAACCGTGAAAACCTAGCTGGAAGTCAGCTTGTGCGAATGAATGGTTGCTGTCACCATTCGGCCGAATAGGATGTGGACCGAATGGCTACTAGGCGAAGGGGACTCCACCGTATGACAGCCCACATTCGGGCAAGCTTCATTTGCTGGGCCATCTCTTCATTCAGTCACCACATTCGCATGATCCATCACATTCGTATGAGCAAGACACATTCGGTTGGGCCACATTAGCATGAACCACATTCGGCCAAGCTTCTCATTCGGCCGAATCATGGAGTTTTCCTTTCGGATGTGATGCTCATTAGCACAACTTGGATACCACCATCCTAAAACCAAACCCCTTTCATCTCATGCAATAGGGGTTATTACAAAGGTGGTGAAAGGGTTTGTAAGCTCAATTTTATAAAACTTGAAACCTTTTTCTCTATAAAGGGTTAAATAGTAATGTTATCATTTAAAACATATACTAAAAGGTTCAATAAATGACAACTACTTCAAGTTTAACAAGGACAACATGCAAAGTCTTAAAATATAAACCTAAGTTTATACTTCGAGACTATTTTTTATATCAAACCCTTACAACCTCCTATAACTTATAAGTCAGTATAATCATAAATAATAAGGACATACGATGCTAAGGCTAACCTCAAGCGGTTAAGTCTTGGGATAGTATATCCTCACAAGTGAACTAGGACAAATTGATAACAAAGAATCGCAAGTGTTAGCTAACTTTAGAGCTAACACACACACCCACCCACCTACCTACCTATAACCTATACTTACAAGTTACAAACAACGTTAAATCAATACAGGATCGTGAAAACAATCTCAAGAACAACAACGAGCGCGTGCATTCTTGTTATTACCTAGTCAACCACTTCAATTACAAGGTGAGTTCATACGCCCCTTTTCTAATCTTAACTGATTTCAAATCTCAGGGCTGAGAAACATGCTAATTCTTTTAATTATTTAAAAGTTTTAGTACAACATATTGATTATACTATGATCTAGATAATATTGTTTATCTTTATTATCGCTTATCATTGTATGTATGCTTATGTGATCATAACATAACTCAGACATCTATGATGAAACATGATAATATAGTTTCATGATTCATCAACACAATAGAATAATACAAGTTGTAAGATTATATCTTATAACACCTTATTATTCTTACATGAATGAACAATGAGATAATCAGTAGACAACACACTGACAATGACAACAACTAACAAGAATGATATGATGATAACGTAATTTCACAATATCATTCACCATCGGAGTTAACTAAGTGCAGTAAGACTAGCTCTTACAACACTATGATTACAACTCAGTGAAGACTATGGGATAACATGAGACAATTACTAATGAGAACAAGAATGACGATCATGATAACATAATTTCATGATATCATTCACCACCTGAGCTAACTAAGTGTAGTAAGACTAGCTCTTACAACACTGTAGTTACAACTGGGTGAAGGCTATGGGATGACAAGAATGATAATCATGATAACAAAATCATTCACACATTTACTAACATCGTGTAATAAGACAAGTTCTTATAACACTTTGTTAAAGACTATAAGAACACATAACTATGAGAACACACAACAATTGATTACTATTAAACTGTCTGCATTATATCACAACAATCATGTGTTCATGAGATCATATTCCATTGTAAGTCCCTCCTAGAGAATCGTTTACCAGTTAATTTAGTGTGATTAAACCGACGATAACGTAGTGGTACCATAGGTTTGACAAACCGCCGGCGAGTGAGGTCGGTACGTTGATCGTATTTTATCATTGGCCAGTAACGTATGCCCGGTAACAGGGCGACACAAGTCAGGTTTGGTAAACGACACATGGTGATATTAATCTACAGTAACTAATGGTAATTAATCCTTCGATTTTGTTTACTAGTAGACTAAGGAATTGATTTTCTCTTATGTCACATTACTTGTAATAGTTTCGTTGAAGGCTATGAGAACACAAATGTGATAGAGGTAAATCGGATGCATTGTGATCTGATTACGGGAGGATCACAATGGATTTCGTTTAGGCTCTATGCAATCCAAAAGGAGATCAATAACAATAAGTTAACTATCACTTCTATTATTAGTAGTGAATTACAGTTAACCCCACAAACGAGAGAATAATAACAAGGATAAGATTAGATAAATCTATTTTCCTTAAAACACGGAGGGTTCATCAACACTTCGGTTTTGGTGACCTTAATCCCTCATATTCTATTATTCTACATATGACACATTGGGTAATGAACACAACTCTTATGAGTGAACATCAAACGGGTTGAACACATGTGAGATAGAAATGGGTATCCATAGTTGTATTGCAAGTGGTATTGAATTCTGTTAAGTATGTGGTGGGATGTCGGACTTGTGTATGACATTGTGACTGTGAATGTTAACAAATCAATGTTTTCAATTAGTAAACTTATGAATTCATCAACCTAGTGTTGACTCTGTTTAAATGCATGTTTTCTCAGGTGACGAACATGTTTAGTCACCTGCATTCAGCGATTAAGCTAGTGGATTTTTAGAAAACCTAGCTTCATTTTGTGTTAAGCATATTTTGAATGACAAAAGTGTGAATCATCTTTTGTAAATCTTGTGCAGTTACAAAATAGAAAACTAAATGATTCTTTTGAGTAGTTTTACTTAGTTAAATTATTGAACATAACAATGTAATTTAACTTTTTAACACTACATCAATGTCATGTTAGCATTTATCATTTATATATCATGTGCCATGTAAACAATCTGATCACTATGATTATCAAACGATATCGCGCCCCGAGAACCTTCCACCCGACGGGAAAGTCGATCTAGCACGCCGGCTCGGGGTGTGACAAGAGGGTACACCAAATTGGTTTCGCAAGAAGGAAACCATTTCTCATGAAACACAAATGAAAATAAAAGAAGTCTTAGAAAGCCTAAACCAGGTTGAAAAGGATGCTGAACGAGTTCATATAGAAGACATGTTTGAAGGTAAAATGATATGTTAATGTGCATACTTGTATTATAAATATTATGTAGCATCCCAAATTTTCTAATACAAGTTACTTGAACGTACAAATGGGTAAGGGATAATAAGCTTGTAGGAAAATAGACGAAAAATAACTAAGGCGGGGTGTAGAAGATCGTGTACTCGAAATGAGAAGAAATTCGAATACACCACATTTCGAGTACACCACATTTTCGTGTACAGGAGTTTTCGAATACAGGGATCTTGCCTATAAATAGTCGTGCCTTGGGAAATGTGACAACCTTTGGTTGGAAGCACAGTTTCTCTCGAGTACTCGAAGTTGAAGTCCAAGAACATCAAGAATCGAGCTTTGATCGACCAAACAAAGGGGGAAACGCACGGGATTCTACCAGGAGAATCGGCTACCTTCAAGTAAGTGATTCATATATAGAAAGCTGGATTTTTATACAAAAGTTAGGATGGTCATACAAAAGGGAACTTATGCATAAAGCTCACACCTTTATGCATAAAGTTCGAAACTTTGAGGTTCCAGTGTGTAGGTAACACCCTAAGGAACCTAGAACTAGCTCCCCAAAGTCTTAGATGAATTTCTGAGATGATTAATGACGAAATGATGAGTACACGAAATTATGTACATTGGGTACTCGAAATCATACATGTTATTTCGAGTACATTGTTATTTCGAGTACATGACTATTCCGAATACAAAGGCTATTTCGAGTACAAGGGCCATTTCGTGTACAAGAATTAATTCGAATACACTTAATGATTTCGAGTACAAGCCAGTTCGTGAACTCCAGGAATTTTGTGTACATGGGTTTCGAGTATGGGGTGTTTAATGAACCTCAAGTGTCTCGGACACTTAGCTAAGGTTCGGGAACTTGAGTTTATAATGGGGACTAGTTGGTTATGAGGACTTAGAATAATTTCTAAGTCTAAGAATGTGATGTGATGGAATGTAACGAGACGATGTAACTGATGTAGGTTCTTAAGGCCTAGCTAAGGAGTTCGGCTAAGGAAACAGGAAACTACTATCAGGTGAGTTCTAGACGCCCTATTTTATGTTTAAGGTTTTGGAATGTGACGATTAACTGATGTACTTAAGGCCTAGCTAAGGAGTTTGGCTAAGGAAACAGGAAACTACTATCAGGTGAGTTCTAGACGCCCTATTTTATGTTTAAGGTTTTGGGCTGGCATACATGCTTATTGTTACGATGTTATGTGCTTATGATGATGATGAATGAATGATGATATGGCCTGACTATGTATGCATGTTTATGTGTTAGAATGATCTATGCATGAAAATATGATAAGTATGATGAATGCATGATAAACGAGTTATGATAATGAATAACATGACATGATAACGATGCTAGCATATGATATGATGATGACTTTATGATAATATGCTTCATGATGATAACTATGAGAATAGTTATAGGAGTATGACAAGGTACTAGGTTGCTAGGATGGAAGTATGATATGTAGGCATGATGACATGATGTTATGATATGATAACGATGCTAGTATGTTATGATGATCTGTGCATGATGCCAGTATGATATAATGATATGATGAAATGATGCTAGTATGACATGCCTAAGATGCCATGATGATTGCGATGAATGATGTTATGATGCTAGCAGTAAAGGTTATAATGGTTATGATAAAAGATGATATAATGCTAGTATATCATGTATGACGAACGAACGATGTTCCTATACGTGTTATAGGATATGTATGAAAGATGTACCAGTTCTTGTGCTGGGTAGGTATGATAGTCAACCATGACTATAACTGGGTATGATAGTCAACCACGACTATAACTGGGTATGATAGTCAACCACGACTATAACTGGGTATGATAGTCAACCACGACTATAACTGGGTATGATAGTCAACCACGACTGTAACTGGGTATGGAGCCTTGTGCCGGCATAAGCCCACTGTTCGTATGGTGACAGTGGAATGTATGATGATGATGTTCACGATGTTATGTGCTAAGGTTATGGATGATGTGTACGGAACTATGTTATGTTATGTATGTTTAATGTTGTCTTACGAAAACTAGAACTCACCAGCGTAAGCTGACTTGATTTAGCATGTATGTCAGGTTGAAGGTATGATAAGAGAAGGCATGGAGCTCGGGTATAGAGGCAGATGATCCGGTGGTTTTGGCAATTCGATATGTTTTTGATACAGACACTTTATTGTATTCTGTTTATCGAACTATGTTTACATTTCCGCTGCATGGTTACGAAAGTTTTTAGTTTAAGAGCTATGTGTTATGACGAAACCAACCTCTGTGGGGTCGCCCGGTTTCGGGGCCTCACATATTATGTTAAATATGAATATTTAGATAAGTGAATTCACATTAAAAGGTGTGATAAACGGTATTTTACATTTAAATTACATCGATTTATGTTTGAAAATAATTGGCTATGGTATTGATGTTTGGGCAGGTAATGAGGGAGTAAGAAATGAAGATGAAGTAGAAGAAGGTATTTTTTGTTATGGTATTCAAATTATAAACTGTGATAAAAGCTTAACTTTACGTTAATGTTACATCAATTTGTGCTACATAAAAATTGTGTACGGGTATTGATGTTTGTTACGTGAATATTACATCAATCTTATGTTATTTAAAATTTGACTATGATATTGATGTTTGGAAAAGGTACAGAGGGATTCAGGAATGAAGATGACGTAAACGAAGGTAATGATGGTTTGACAGCTAATGAGGGAGTAAGGAATGAATATGTAGTAGAAGAAGGTATTTTTTGTTAAATTACATCAATCTTTTGTTTTTTATAAATTGGCACTGGTGTTGATATTTGTTACATCTTAGCTACTTTAATGTTACATTTTACTTCGAGTACCTTTGTACGCTGTTTTGAAGTATACATGAATTTTTTTATTGTTGTTAATAACTAAATAGGAGTTAATAGTGATACAGTCAAGGGGGAGGCAAAAAAAAGGTAAGCTTTTCAATTTTATTCTTAATATATTTGAATTTTTAAATGTAATTAGCTGCGTTCCTTGTGTGTTAAAAGTAATTCATAATGAGACGGGTGAACCAAGCTTTAGCTTGGGCATGACACAAATTATTGTAGAGGATTTTAACAAACCAGGTATGCATTTATTGTTACATTAAATATGTTTATTTTTGAATGTGAACAAAATGTTGATTATGGGTGTAATATTGGTCATCAACAGAAGAAGATACTGTGAAACAAACAATGAAAACAATTTCAGAAGGTAAGAAAAATGAAGGTAAGAAAAATGAAGGTAAAATTAAGAGTTCTATTGATGCATTATCTTTATTGATGACTATTAAATCTTTTCCAACGTATGTTAATCTATTTAAAATTCTGTTATCAGATTGGGGGATGAATTTAGATTTTGAGGGCCAAGTTTCAGTATAGGGATGACACAAGAGGCAAACACTAATTTGTATCAGGAAGATAAAGGCATTACCCTTACAGCTATTCAGTTATATTTAACTTTGTTACATTAAAATTACATTATTATTGTTTATGTAACAGGGAAGGAAAATGATGACAATAAACCCCCCCAAGTAATGCATCAGCATCAGAATTCAGGTAATAGATTTAGGGAAAACAATTAGATATGCATATTGCATGTAAATCATATATAGTTACATATAAGTTACAATAACATTTAACAATTACAGTATGAATAAAAGACAATTACATTAACGTTTCATTTTTGTTGTTGCTGACAATAAATCTCTCGAAGTAATGCATCAGCAACAGGATTCAGGTAGTAAGTTTAAGGAAAACAATTAGATATGCATATTTCATGTAAATTAGATGATGGTTACAATTAAGTTACACTAAATTTTAACATTTACAGGAAATGGGGAGGATGCAACTGTGAAACAAAAGCTTATTGAAAACTTGGAATCAAAACGGAGAAACCCTTTAAGAGAAACAGACGTGGGTTACGTGAACAGGTCGCCTTATATAATAAGGGAAGTGGATATAAACAAAGGGATTTCTAAAGAGGAAGACATGATCTGGAATTATATTTTCAAAGAAAATATTGTTGAAAAAGCAAAATCTGGCGAAAAGAATTATAACATGTAAGCGTTAGTTGATATCATTAGACATGCATTAACACATGCATAACATTTTAAATTTCTTTCTTTAAAATTAGGGAATTCTTATTCAGAAGCTTGAATGATGTGAACATAACAAGAAAAGAGTTGAGAAGCCTGAAGGTAGACACAGAGGTTTATAACAACAAATTGATGGATGGGTAGAAGTGTTGAATTTTAAAGAAAGGTTTCGATCAAGTTCCTCCCCGTACCGATTGTTCCTCCACACAAAAATTGTGGTAACTATTAATTAAAAATGTATCATTATTGTACTTTTGTTACGAACATTGTGACATTAATTATGTGGTCTTTGTATAATAAAGGTGGACCGGATGCTAAACAGTCTTGAATCAACAGCAGAAGATCGTTACAAGAAGTTTAAATCAAAAATCCAAGGGAGTATTCGTGGTAATAAGGACTTGATTGACTTGAAGGCTTTGGATATGGTTTTATTTCCTATGATGGAGTACAATCACTACTACCTGCTCATCTTTGAGTTGAAACATCTAGGAATTTGCGTTATTGATAATTTTGATGATTCCGTCCCATTGGTTAACTTAAAAGACCATGATGATTACTTCCTAAAAGGCACCCGTACAGAGTGGTATGTTAACATTTTCATTATATCGACTAATACTGTTCCAAGCAAAAGTATCTTTACGTGACCTATTATATTTATTTTGTAGAAGGATTTGTTTGTCAAATATTTGAAAGATTGCAACCACCCAAAAACAAATGAGATAGATGCTTCGGTGATTAAAAAGGTGAAAATCTCCTGTGCCACAAAAACAAATGTGGTAGACTGTGCAGTGTTTGTGATGAGGCATATGGAGAAGTTCATGGGAGTGCACGAATCATTCAACTGTGGATTGAGTAGCCATGGGATGAAGAAGAAGGGACAACTAAACGTATTGAGGAAAAAGTATTTATATCACATCTTGATGTCTAATGTGAACCTCTTGAAGGAAGATGTACAAGAAAGAGCGCAAAGGAAATAGGTGAATTGGGGATTTCTATCTTATTATATTTTGAACATGGTGTTAACAACTTAGGTTTTAAAAC
Organism: Mikania micrantha; assembly: GCA_009363875.1. Lineage (NCBI taxonomy): Eukaryota > Viridiplantae > Streptophyta > Magnoliopsida > Asterales > Asteraceae > Mikania > Mikania micrantha. The sequence goes on from CM018697.1 coordinate 28,959,879, forward strand.
ATTTGATGACACTAGTATCGTATGATGGTTATTTTGGATGTGTTAACCTGTTATTGTGACGTAACATATACGTAACACTTATTTTTTGGTAACATTTTAACACTCTAAGGTGGTGTTTGTTCATATAGATGCTCCATACTTACATCATTGTCTTTTGAAGGAAGATGTACAAGCAAGAGCACAAAGGAAATAGGTGAATTGGGGATTTGTAACTTATTATCTTTTGAACATGGTCTTATGAAGTTAGGTTTCAAAACACTTGATTACACTTATTTTGGTTATAACATTAACGTAACATATACGTATAGTATGCTTGTTGTTCTGGATATGTTAATATGTTTTGGTGATGTAACATAACGTAACCCTTATATTTTGGTGACCTTTTAAATGTCTAAGGTGTTGTTTGTTCATATAGATTAATTATTTTTATCCAAATGCTTTAATTGTTAAAAATGATATATTAGCGTTAACATTTAATTAAAAAAATTCAAACAACTAAAAAACAAAGATGAATATAATTGAAGGGGATATAAATTGTACAATTATTATAGTTGATAAAAGTACAATTAACAGTACTATTTGAAAAAAGATACAATAAGATTACTATTTGACTTCATGATTTGACACATAGTATATTCTTATTATATTAACAATTAAAAAAATATAAAATACATATAAAAAAGGTACAATGTGTCATAACCACTTTAATACATACATTACGTTGATTATATTTCTTTTACCAACTTCTTCTGAGAAAAACAAAAAGCATGAAAGATAATAAAGAGATTTGAATTGAGTTTTTTAATAAATATATATTAAAGTATTAATTTTAATTTTATTAATTATTAATAATTTAGTTACAATTATGAAGAAATTAAATGTAACTTAAACTAAAATTTCTATCTATTGACATTTTATAACGTTTGAAATAATCTAAAATACATATAAAAAAAGTAAAATGTTTCATAACCACTCATCAAACATATATTAATTAGATTTGACATCTCTTACATCTTCCTTTTTTTGTTGGAAAAGAAAGAGCATGAAAGATCTTAAAGTGCTCTAAGTTAAGGCATTTTAATAAATATATTTTAACCAAAATATTCAATATTACTTAGTAATAAATAATTAATCTAAATCAAATTTTAATATACCTAAAGGTAACGTACTCACTTACCAAAACTAATCATTTCCAAATTTAAAAAATTAATTTATTTGGAAAATGTATTTCAATGTAACACAAAACGTAATCAAACAAAATAACTTACGCTACGTGGGGTTAGATATTTAGTGTAACATAAACGTAGCATTATCATCCCGACATGACATATTCTTACACTGGCTTTCGTTATCAAAAAGGAAGTAAAATGCGTTAATAAAAAAGATGTTACGTAATGTTACATAATGTAACATCTTCGAACTCACCTACTTCCACAAAAAAAAATGAGTTATTATACCTAAAACACCTTCTTAGAATATCATTATTATCATTAAGGAAGTTACATGATTTAACAAAAGAAAATTAACTGCTGTTACATCATGTAACAACTTGCAAATAACCTCCTAGTACCAAAATATTTGAGTAAAGCCAAACTCAAACAAAATTACTCAAAAAACACAACATAAAAATGATTGTACGTGTGTAACTAGACGGTTGGATTAATTTCAGGGTTTTTCTACTTGCAATTACGAGAGTCATGATCGGTAACATATTTTAAACAAGTTCGACAGAGTCGGGTGCCTTTTTTAACTTTCCAGCATCTTTCTCGAAACTACTGGTTAGACGCCAACTCTTGCCAGTGCCTTTGTTCCGGATACCTGCAGGATTGCTGCACGAAACATCCACATTGCTAGGTATACCGAACAAACTTTCAATAACGTTGTCGTTAGATTCTCTTGAATTCAAATTGAAGACCTCATTACTAAATATGTGATTTTTCAGCTCTTTAATTTCTGTAACAAAAGAAGAGAGCCCGTCAAGATCAGATCGCAAAGCATCAACACACTCACTTACTAAATCAAGAATTTCAGACCTTAATAAAGATGTTGGACTACTATCAACACCATATCGATTATCAATGGAAAAAATTCTTTTGGGCAACAAATCCTTCCTCCAACGTTGACTTATATATTGAGTAGGGATTTTATCAACCTTGTTCACTCGATATACACAAAACACATGGCGACATAAATATCCAATACGTTTGAAGCACATACACGAACAAGTGGCAGAGCAATCGACTTTGTCAAATTTAACCTAGAGATAAAACCTAAAGTTAGATTATGTAGACACGAATTGTTTAAAAAATCAGTATATAACAACTTTGTTACATCAAAGTTACGCACACAACACATGTAAAGACGAAGCTACTTAATTGAATAACCATGAATAAACTTTACTTACAATGAACACATTTGTCACATCATTCTGTTTGTCAAGATGTGTAACTGAATAGTGAATAATTCTATCTTCAACTTTAGTGTCAGATATGTAGCAAAATAAACGGCTCTTAAATATTTCTTTCTGAACTTCAAGATAAATCGTATGTGAATATATAAAATGGGCATGTTTCTCCAAATTTGTGGCATTTTCAGATTGTAATAGGAATGAAGCTGTCTTATGATCAGCCAACCTTTTCCTGTAACGTTGACCTTCAATGGTCATATCAAGCACAGTAAGAATTGAATAAGTGTGTTAGCACTGCTGGAATTGACTTTAAAAGAAGAATTAGAACTTTCACATCGTGAAGTTGTTTTCATCAAACAAGACTTGGGCAAATCTCGAAAGTATGCAGGAACCCAGTTGATCCGAATAGCATACATGTCATTCAGTCGGTCGTTGTGTGTTAAACCATAGTATTTAATCATCGCATTCCACTTTACTTCAAAAGTGTTTGGTTCTAAAAAAATATTCCAAACCAAGCGATGAATAGAAGACCTAACGCTGGTGTTCTGCAATAAATCTCCAGATACCTGATACATAATTAAAGTAAATAAAAATTCTACCACACAGTTACATCTAAAAAATATCATACAGATACCTTAGAAGGAAGTTTTCTCATTATATGACACATACATAGCTTGTGTCGAGATTCCGGGAAAACTTGAATTATAGCTTACCTCATAGAAGGATCCTGATCGGTCAAAACTAAACCGGGATGTTTCAAATGAGCTTTAAGAAAACACTGAAGCAACCATATATATGATTCAATGGTTTCACTATGTAACAAACCAGCACCAAACACCAGTAAAAGGGACAAAAATCATATTATACCTAGAAAGAAAAGTTTTAAATATTAAGTTTCTTTTTATAGGTATTCAAAAGGAGGAAAATAGGAAAGTTTAAATGAAAAATGTTAGAGAGATATACTTGTTTGTGTGATAAGTAGCATCAAAGGCTAAAACATCACATAGTGATTGATAATGTAACTTAGAAATCTCGTCAGCCCAAAACACGTGTTTCAACTCTCCTTTCTCCACATAGAAATCGAAGTAAAACTCTGGTGAAATATTAGAACGGTCTCTCAACCTATCTAAAAGTAACTGAGAATCACGATTACCAATAAAAAGTCTCATGGATCTACTAAAATTCTTAAAATCTGTTGGAGTACCATTAACATTATGGTGACCCCCTTTCATGGAAACTTGCAATCTGTGTGATACAATAGGACCAATCTTGTTCAAGCTCATCTGATGTATAAATTGTTTGGTGGAATATGATAACTTCCTACTTGACTTTAATAAATCCCGATTGAATGACTCTAAAAGAGGATGATTGTGATTCTCTACAAACCTTATAACAAAAAATTACAACTCTTTTTGCATAACTAAACACAAATGTGTGCAGGGCAATCAGTAACTTTAAAAGAACTTTGCCTAACACTAAAGGATGATTGCTCGAGTGAGTTATATTTTCTTTTACTTTGTGGTTTACCAACTTTGTTACACCTTACGTATTTATGTGTAACAACAACTTGACATTTTTTTGATTGGTTGATTCGTACGGAGAAACCAGATTCTTGAGCATATTTTTGGTACATTGTAATTACATCTTCCAGATTATCAAAAGTTGTGCCTAAATTTGGTTTAACATCAGAAGAGACAGTTGGACACCAAAATGTGGTTCCATTAGGTGACTGGAACGTAATTACACGTTCATCATGAGTTATATCTGAAAAGAAGGATTTCATAATTAAAATTTCATAAGAAAAAACTAACAATAAGAAATACAAATAAATGAAAACAAAACAGAAAAAAATATAAAAACAAAAACTATACCTCCTGAATATGTATCAAGGTAATCTAAGGATTGCAAAGAGTTCTCGGTTGGGGATGGAGAATGGTAGCCATCAAATTGAGGTGTGAGAACTATCTCTTTACCTTTTGAAGTATTAATACTCACATCATTTGATGGGTTCAATGATTCATACCTGGGAGAACTTGTAATAAATGAAGGTTCAAGAACATTAATGGCAGATGACATGAGTTCAATATTCTTGTAAGTGTAGTTGAATTTGTAATAAGGGTAAGGGAGAATGTGTATTTAATGAGCTTTAATGGTAGATGTAAAGAGGACAAAGAATTAAATCTTGAAATGCTTGAGGACGTGTGTGAAACATTCAAAAGGTATGACATATGAGAAGGTGATTGAAAGAGACATGGGTGAATATCAACTTTCTATAAAATAATACATAAAGTACACTTATTACAAGTACCACAAGGATAGAAAAACATAGGAAACAAACAATCATTTAATGCTTGTGTAATATGAAAGAAAGTCAATTTATAAACTTTATAGAAAAGGCTATAGAAAGGATTAAATTACAAACATCAAAATATATTCGAGATGTAACATAAACGTAACAAAATATAATAGCGTATATAAAAATCTTGTAGAAAATATTACTTGATAAAAAAAGGAATATAAAATGTACTGGAAATAAAAATCTGGTTGAAATAAAAAAGACATAAATATTCAAAAATGATTAATAAACTATAAAAAAAAGAAAATTATAATACTAACTAAAAAGGAACCAAAATAAAATATAGGAGTCTATAAAAATCAAGTGTCAAAGTAGTCCGTCTATATGTAACATAAACGTAACTTGATAAAATATGTATCTGTACTTAAATTTTTTTTATCTAAATATTACGAAATGCAAAGATAGGAAATATAATATTAATTTATGTGTTACTAAAACAGGAATGTTACTTGAAAAAAAATCAATAAGAACAAAAATTAAGTTAAATAAGTGCAGACCTTTAAATCAGAAAAAAAGGTTGTGATGTTATAAAATCCGGTGAACATAAAAAAACATAAACAAACAATGTGTTAGGTATCACAATACATATACAATCTGGTGAACAATCTGTTATACATCACAACCTTTTAAATCAGAAAAAAAAGGTTGTGATGTTATAAAATCTGGTGAACATAAAAAAACATAAACAAACAATGTGTTAGGTATGACAATACATATACACAATATCCAGAAAAACGTAACAATAACGTAACAACGACAATAGTTGTACAAATCCAGCATCCTATCATCCATTTTACTCATTTTAAAAACATGGTGGGAAAAAATTAGGTGGGAAATGTTTAAAAATTAAAGATTTTATTTTTGATTTGAATTTTAAGAGAGAGAATGTGGTTAAATAATAAAATATTTGAAGAAAGAGAATGTAGTTAAATAATAAAATATTGTATGTAAGTAATTGTGAAGGAAAAAACTAAATTGCCCTTGTATTATATTGGATTATTAAAATGAAATGGTGATGTGGCTAAATGTGGACCAAGTATGTGGTTTCCAAAGTTTCTTCAACTCAACATGGTTTCCAAAATATACATAGCCTATATATTTTAGTTCTAATATTCGCAATTGCAAAGGAATTTACGTCGCAACGCGCAGGAAACCCACTAGTTTTATATATATATATATATATATATATATATATATATATATATATATATATATATATATATATATATAGGGCATGGAATTTTTGATAACTCTCATCTTTTGTTACAACCTATTAACCATCATCCAATGGTTACTTGAAAAAGGTAAATGTATAGGATCGTGCCACGTGTCAATTCTTTTGTCTTTAGTATGAAGGGCATTTAGGACATTTGTTATTTATATAAAGTTTACCCTTTTTTTTTAAACATTCATAACTTTTTTATACTATATTATTTTTTAAAAAAAATTGCACCATTATACTCGTCTCATTTTTCTCTTTAATTTCGTTATAGTCTCGACTAGTTTTTTTTTTTATTTTTTTGATGTCATGTATTTGCATCATTGTAACGAGCTTAACGATAGCAAATTAATTAGAAATTTTTTTAACAATGGTAAATTACAGTAATGTAACACAAAATGAAGTAATTTACAATGACATAATTAACGGTGACGTAACACATTATTTACAGTGATGTAATTTTTCTTTAATTCCCGTTATAATGTTGACTAGTTTTTTTTAATTTTTTTCTCATTACCCGTTATTAACATCGATATAACGAGCATAAATATAACACATTATTTTAAATTTTTTTCTAACAATGATAAATTACAGTGATGTAATTAATATAACACATTATTTTACTTTTTCTCTAACAATGATAATTACAATGATAAATTACAGTGATGTAATATAACACATTATTTTGATTTTTTTTCTCTAACAATGATAATTATAGTGATGTAATTTATCATTGTTCGAAAACAATTCCAACTAATTTGTTGTATTTAGGCTCGTTACAAATTAGGGATGAGCAAAAAGCCAAAAAAAAACCGAACCGAAACCGAATTAACCGATAAAACCGAACCGGAACCAAATTAACCGAAAAAACCGAAACCAAATTTTATGTCAATGTAAATTACATCACGATAAATTACGTCAATGTAAATTACATCACTGTAATTTATCATTTTTAAAAAAGTTTCAATTAAATTTGTTATATTTAAGATCGTTACAATGATGTAAATATAGGACATCTAAAAAAAGTAAAAAAAATTAGTCGAGACTATAACGGAATTAAAGAGAAAAATGAGACGAATATAATGGTGCAATTTTTTTTAAAAATAATATATTATAAAAAAGTTATTAATGTTTAAAAAAGATGGGCGGAAAAACTTATAAAGGTAAAATGACTAGGATGCCCTTTTTAATATTTTAATGAAAAGCTTATGTGTAAATTTATGATTGGTTGAAATGGGTTATGTAGTTGTAGCAAAAGATGAGGGTTATTTTTTATACCCTTCCCTATATATATATATATATATATATATATGGGTTTAAATCAAGTGAAAACTCGATCTTAAAGAGAAAACCCTTAGACCTTGTATTAGCCGATAGATCAAACTTATTTTACTTTTTAATTAATTAAATAAAGAAAACTTGTGATCTAGAATTAAACCAGAATACTTTATTCCAATTTTTATAAGAAAATACCGCTTTTACCCATCTTAAGGTTAAAAGAAACTTGTTATCATCATCTCTCCTCTCTCTTCTTTCTCTCTCATCTATCTCTCCTTTCTTCATCCGTTTATCTCTCTATATATGTTTATATATATTTGAGATTTATAAAATATGGGCAAGGTATAAAAAATAACCCTCATCTTTTGCTACAACTACGTAACTCATTTCAACCAATCATAAACTTACACATAAGCATTTCATTAAAATATTAAAAAAAGGGCATCATAGTCATTTTACCTTTATAAGTTCCCCCTCTATTTTTTAAACATTAATAACTTTTTTATAATATATTATTTTTTTAAAAAAATTGCACCATTATATTCGTCTCATTTTTCTCTTTAATTCCGTTATAATCTCGACTAATTTTTTTTTACTTTTTTTAGATGACCTATATTTACATCATTGTAACGAGCTTAAATATATCAAATTTATTTGAAATTTTTTTAAAAATGATAAATTACAGTGACGTAATTTACATTGACGTAATTTATCGTGATTTAATTTACATTGACGTAAAATTCGGTTTCGGTTTTTTTCGGTTAATTCGGTTCCGGTTCGGTTTTTTCGGTTAATTCGGTTTCGGTTCGGTTTTTTTTGGCTTTTTGCTCATCCCTAATTTGTAACGAGCCTAAATACAACAAATTAGTTTGAATTTTTTTCGAACAATGATAAATTACATCACTATAATCATCATTGTTAGAGAAAAAAAATCAAAATAATGTGTTATATACATCATTGTAATTTATCATTGTTAGAGAAAAAATAAAATAATGTGTTATATTACATCACTGTAATTTATCATTGTTAGAAAAAAATTCAAAATAACGTGTTATATTTATGCTCGTTATATCGATGTTAATAATGGACAATGAGAAAAAAATTAAAAAAACTAGTCAACATTATAATGGGAATTAAAGAGAAAATTATATCACTGTAAATAATGTGTTACGTCACCGTTAATCATGTCATTGTATATTACTTCATTTTGAGTTACATTACTGTAATTTACCATTGTTAGAAAAATTTCTAATTAATTTGCTATCGTTAAGCTCATTACAATGATGTAAATACATGACATAAAAAAATAAAAAATAAAAAAAACTAGTCGAGAGTATAACGAAATTAAAGAGAAAAATGAGACGAGTATAATGGTGAAATTTTTTTTAAAAAATAATATAGTATAAAAAAGTTACAAATGTTTAAAAAAAAAGGGGTAAACTTTACATAAATGACAAATGTCCTAAATACCCTTCATACTAATGACAAAGGAATTGACACGTGGCACGATCCTACATACTTACCTTTTTCAAGTAACCATTAGATGATGGTTAATGGGTTGTAGCAAAATATGAGGGTTATAAAAAATTTCATCCCCTATAAAATATTACACATGTGTATTGTTTTTTTAAAGTTAAAAAAATATTTTTTAAAATTTCAAAACAACAACAAAAATGTATATTTTTTATACAAAATAAAAAAAACATATTTTTACAAGATAGAAAACTAAACATGTGTATAAATAAAAATGTACAAGTTTTAATACACTAAATACACTTACTCGAAAAACTACACATGTGTAGAAATAAAAATATTACACATGTGTAGTGTTGTTTTAAAGTTAAAAAAAAATTATTTCAAAACAACAAAAATATATATTTTTTATACAAAATAAAAAACCATATTTTTACAAAGAAGATAAAAAATTACACATGCTTATAAAAATATGTGCAAGTTTTACTGCATAAAGTACACATGGTAAAGCAACACCTATAAAATAGGAAAAACTACACATGCGTAATAATAAAAATGCACAAGTTTTACTACACAAAGTACACCTAGTCATCAACACCTATAAAACCTGAAAAACTACACATATGTAGTAAAAAAATGTACAAGTTTTATTACATAAAGTACACATAGTCAAGAAAATACATATAAAATTTGAAAACTACACATGTGTATAAATAAAAATGTAATGCATAAAGTATACCTGGTCAAGCAATAATCAGTAAACTACACATGTGTACAAAATAAAAATGTACAAGTTTTTAAGCACTTGATACACCTGGTCAAGCATGTGTTTGAACCACCACCATGACCACCACAGCCACCACAACCACCATCGGACCACCACCACCATCAACAGAGAACTACAACCACCACTATCATCGACTTTAGAGAGAGAGTAGAGAGAGAACGACCACCACCACCATCACCACCGCCGAAACCCACCGCCGCCTAAACCACGACCACCACCTGTTGAACCACCAAGACCACCACCTCTTGAAACCGCCACCACAACCACCGTCGTCTAGAACCCTAGATCCGACGTTGTTGACGCCGGTCACCACCATCACCACCACCGATATTGCTGTTGAACAAGAGTCTTATGGTTTCCATATATATACAAGAGTCTTATGATTTTACTATCGTGAACTTGATCGATTTGCTACCAAATTACGAAACTTAAGCTGGATAAGGTTCAGGAATTAGTCTCCTACAAAGAATCAGAGTGTTTGTAGGAGGGCCATTGCAAATGGTTTGGTGGAGGTTCTTTCAGTTTACAGATCTGCTGTTTTGCATATGGAAGAGAAGTTGCTATCAGATCCTCTACCCATCTTAGCAACAGTTACGCAATCCCTGAACAAGGTAGGCCTTTGGATTTCGTATTTTTGTTTCAATTTCTTGCATTAAGCAATTCATTTCTATATCATGTTCTTTGAACACTAAATAATGTGAGGTTATTGTAGTTTTTTGTTCTTTTGCAACCTCTGTATGAGCTGATTCTAGAGATTGAGCGTGATAGTATTTATGGGGGAAATTCTTAATCTTCTACATAAACAATGCCATTGTGCATACAAAGGTATTATTTTCTTTTTATCACAAAGTTGTTAACACAATGGAACAGAACAAGGATTATCTATCAACTTTTTCTAATATTAAACACACAGACTTGTTTAGCATGGACACCAGGTCATGTATAATCAACTTGCTTCTTGGATGGTGTATGGAATTCTTCATGATCAATATGGAGATTTTTTTTCTTTTTATTTGAATGTTCATAGGCAAGAAGGAAACTCAGAGTGTGATTCATCATCCCTCACAAACATGACCGAGAAGTTAGCATGTGTGTCAGTAAATGATGGCTCTTTAATTGATTGGCACTTGGGATTTCATCTCTCTCTGGTACTTAATGTATTCTATTAGTTATTGCAGAAGTTGATATTTTGTGGAAGATTACTTTCTTTTTCTTCTAACTTTGTGTGTTCTAGGATATGTTGCCAGATGATATTCCAATGCACATAGCAGAATCCGTCCTTTTTGCTGGAAAAGCAATTAGGGTTCTTCGCAGTCCAAGTTCTGCTTTCTGATCTGTGGATGCAAGACATAAAAAGTTGATGTGTGATGAGCTACTGCCGCAATTAGAGGCTAATAAGATTAAGTCAATGCTAATAAATCTAAAGGTCCTTATGTTGTTGTATGTATGATTACTGCTACTTCTTTTCTTACTCAGATAGTTTTAATTTCAATAGGAATCATCAGAGTTCCATAAAAGATCATTTGAGGGTGTTGTTGATTCAATTAGAGCTATTGCAGCAAGTCATATTTGGCAGGTAGAAGTTTTTGCATCTTATTCCTGTTTGTCTTTGATATTCGAGTTCTGTTAATATCATGTTAACCTTTTTTAATTCATACATGCAGCTTGAGGTTGTACGTGCTAAACTAAACGGCCATTTAAAGGCTATTAAAGATTACTTTCTTCTAGCAAAAGGTGATTTCTTCCAGGTTAAGAAAGAGTAGCTTCTGTTTATGGTTTGTCACTATACACAAGTGATTGCTACATGTTGTCACACCCCTCCTCCCCGCCTTTTACCTCTTTGTGTGGAGGTGCACAAATTGTTTTTTTAGGTTAATTGGTTAGGGACTAACCATGGTCAGAATTTTCAAAATTGTTTTCTAAAATAGCTGGTTTGGTTTGATAATTGGTTTTTTGAACACTATAATCGTAAACTAGAAATAATTAACCGTGCTGGCCATAAAGTGGCCCTATTTTTTTGTTTTAAACTGGGTATTGAAAGGTTTTGGTTTCGAGCCTAAGGTAGGATTAGTAAAGTTCAAAACATTAATGCTAAAAAATAACTGTTTTTTTGAACGCTATAATCATAGCCTATAAATAATTAACTGGATTGGCCAACTGACTAAAGTAAAGTTAAAGACACCAAAAGAAAAAAAATAAAACTTACATTAATGTAAACTGATGTTGATGTTTTTTTTTTTTTTTTTGAAAGTTAGATTTTAGTTGTCTACAACACCCTAATCACAAAAAACAATAAATTTGACTCTGGATCTTAGGAAAGAAAGTGGAAAACTGTTTACTTTGAAATTGTTATGGATTTTCTGCTTTACATTCTGGTATTTCTAGGTGAGGCAATTGCTGAATCAAGACCTTTAAGACAGAGGCGATGCATCTGCCATGTTGTGATATCGGTACAGAGTGGTTTATTCTATGTTTCCATTTTTTTTACATTCAAACAAGTCTCATGATAATGGATTTTTGGGTATTGGTGCGACTTTTACGACATTTTTTCTAGATTTTAATCATTCTCAATTCTAGGCGATATAAATCGATCTCACATATGACAACCATGATTTATGCAATTAAAGCACATAACAATGCATGAAACTAGAAATGAAGCTGAGAAAATGACTTCTTATATAGTTTCAGGACATTGGTTGTAGTTTGCATATTTACTGATCTTTTAAGGCTTACAATTTTCTGTTGGTTCTTGCTTTGTATTTTCTAGTTTTGCTGTGAGTAGAGATGCACAAAAAGCCGGTTAACTGAGTCTTTCTCCCTCTAAGGTGTGTTTATCTACGACATTTGTTTTCATTTGTAAACTTTTGAGGATGCTATTTTTTTCCCTTTTTAACGCGCCGCGTCGCGCACGGGCATAAACCTAGTTGATATGCATATATGGATATTGTACACACTGATTTAATAACAATACATTCTTTGTGTAACAAATTAAGGTATATAAAAATGATAACAATCTACAAAATTAAGGTATATAAAATGACCTAAAAATGATGATAACAATTCTTCTCATTATCTACAATCTACTTGACTTAATGTCAATTCATTAACTGATGACGATATTAAAGGAAGATTTGAGATAGAGTTGATTTCATTTTCTGGAATAAAGAAAGCAGGTTTTTTAGGAGAAGGAAGTGAGCCTTCACCACCCAACATCCCAACCATAGCCGGTGTGTTAGGTCTGTCTTCTACTCGTTGTTGCACACACAATAGGGCAACGTGTATTGATCTTGACAATTCACAAGCAGAATAGGATGCATGTAAACACTCATCAATTAGATCGATAGACTTTCCTTCTTTGAAAAGTCTCCATGCCTGTATGAATCCAAATTGAATACCAATCACAAATGGGTGTTTTAGAGCTTCAATTACTCATACTTTATCACATATACACACATATTTGGGTCATTACCACATTCACACATGGAGGAAGGTTCAATTAAGAATCTTATAATAAACAGAAACAAAAGCAATCACTTAAAACCTTTGGATCACATTTAAATGGATGATCATGATATCTATATTATGAGTTTTCCAGACCACAAATCACAAGCGTCCGTCTGTTGGTTCCCTCCACGTTTAAAGACTCAAAAAGTTTCATTTTCTTCCGTATTATTTAATGGTTCTTGATTGAAATCTTACTTGCAGGCATGTGTATATAATATACTCTATATGGATTATGTGTGCATAGTATATTTTCATCAATGGATGACCATACTCAACAGGACTTACATGTCCAAGAAGGTTGCAATCATGGTCTTCATGAACAAAACCTCTATTTTTTTTCCCGCTCACAATTTCTAGTACTAAAACCCCAAAACTGAAAACATCTGACTTTAGTGAGAACAAACCATTCGCTGCATACTCTGGAGATATGTAGCCCCTGAATCAATACACACATGACATATATAAAATAAAAAAATAACAATTATTGAACAATAAGAATCAAGTTTAGGGATTCTTACAAAGTTCCCACAACTCTCCTTGTATTTGCTTCACTCTCGTTTTCTTTAAACATTCTGGCCAAACCAAAGTCTGATATTTTTGGACACATCTGATTATCAAGTAAAATGTTCCCTGCTTTTAAGTCCCTATGTACAACTCTAAGACGAGAATCTTGATGAAGATAAAGAAGACCTCGAGCAATTCCTTGAATTATTTGGAATCGTTGTGACCAATCAAGTAATGACTTCCTTGATTCATCTGTGTGATATGAAATAACTTAGTTTGTATGCATTTTCTTTCTTTGAATTTCTAATAAATATATGTAATGTGAGAGAACCCAACCAAATAAGAAACTGTCAAGGCTTTTGTTAGGCATGTACTCATAAATTAACATTTTTTCATCGCCTTGAACGCAATATCCTAAGAGCTTCACAAGATTGCGATGCTGAAATTTAGCGATGCATATAACTTCATTCTCAAATTCAACAAGCCCTTGTCCTGAGGACTTTGATAGCCGTTTTACAGCAATCTCTTGTCCTTCTAGCACACCCTAGTGAATCAAGATTGCAATTCATAATAGAACATACACTTGTCAGATTGTTAATTCAAAGTTGTTTAATATGTAATCACACATATATGAATATCTAATTCATATGATTTACCTTGTAAACTGGTCCAAACCCTCCTTCTCCTAGCTTGTTATCGATCGAAAAATCATTTGTAGCCCTAGAAATTTTAGATAAGCTAAACAACGGAAGCCCTACACTTCCCATCTGGTTGGTGTTGCTACCTATGTAATCTTTACCATGAAAATAAGACAATGAGACAAAGATGTTATTCAATAACATAAGTGATCATAGGGTATTAACTTGTATTTATAGCACACAAACACAAATAACAATTCAGATTGATATCACTTGCCTTCTCTATCTGCATGTGATCTCTTCTTCCACTTTCTACTAGTGTAGAAAGCCAACATGAGACCCAACAAAGTCAACACAGTTACTATTGGAAAAGTAACTTTCATAACTACTCGTTTCTTACTTTGGAAGCTGGAATGGAGGTCTAAAAGATTTTACAATGTCCAAGGAAACAATATATCAAGTTATAGCAATACACAGACGTGTTTTTGGGTACATATGTACTTACAAACTGCATTTATTTTAGTTTGTAGATCATATGTATCCAACAAAAAGAAGTATTGACCAGACTTTAAGCTACAAAACATTAAACGTGTCAGTTTGGTAATTTATTTGGTTTACCTGATAATTCTGAGGCCGCGAGTCTAACATAAAGATCTTGCCCGTTTTGTGAGTACACTCGGGCATCAATCAAATCCCTAAACCATCGCAAGCAGCCCATGCTACCTATAGTGATGTTTGGATTTGCATAAGCGGTGCAAGAGCAATTTTTCTTGCAAGCAATCTCACAGTCTTGTAGGCTCATGTTGTTACTAAAGACAACATTAGTTGTGTCTGGCAATTTCATACTTGAAAACCTTAGAAATCCCTCTTTAGGCCCACAATCTAAGGCTACTCTTCGTCTACATACATTTGTATTGTTATCATGGCTTGTTTCATTCAACTTTTTAAGTTCAAATCCTTTCAAGCACCCACAATTAGGAGAAGTGGCAGTGTTACAGCTCCCATACGGACCACATACGTCATAGTTGTCACAATAATCTACTGGTAAGGAGACACTCTCGATCCATTCTCGGTTTGGAAGTTTTAGCTGCAAGGTTTCAACTTTACCACCAGGAGTCACTATAGTTCTAAACAAGAATGCGGTATCATTACTATCAGACATATAAGCGAAATACATCTCGTTCTGATTCACAATCATATACATATTGTATGTCGGGTCAGCAGGGTCAGGAGTAAAGTTTGGCCATCCAGAAAACGATATGCCATTATATGGCCCGATCCTTGTTTCTACAGCAGAGCTTCTCATGATATATAATTCTTGATATTTACCCTTATCTATTGAATATCTTAATGTATACTCGCCTGGGGATGGATCCTCTGCACTTCTCCATGATGTCAGATATAATTCTCTTCCAGTTATGTAATTCTTGCCCAACTTCATTCCTGGTAGGTAGGTATCTCCAGGGAAATCAAAACTCTGCCAAATGATACTTTCATTTCCATTCTTGATTACCAGATTGCCTGTATCCAACAGTTGTGCTAAAAGATTGATATTTGCACCCGATGCCGAGGAGTTGGATGACCAAATAACTTTACCACTACCATTAACTAGAGCCAGGTTCCCTTGGTTGTCTAGTTTGACAACACCTGAGTTATCTGTAAGTGGAGTTTCACGGTTTGCAACCCATACAACCGTCTGTGGTGATGTGTTCTTGAACCATATTCCCAAGTATCGATTCTTGGAGTTGCCTGGGCTAAAGAAACCCAGCTCAAATTTCGCGTTCCCTGAAACAACGGTGTCATGACCATCTGAGAGGTTTTGATGCAGAGCTATGGTGTCTGATGATCTACAAGTTCTTAGGATGAAAAAGAAGAAGGTGGTAAAAGGGATTAACATTATGGCTTGATTCATATTCATATGCAGATTCTTTGAACTGGGTTTTCCTCTCAACTTGATATATAAAACCTAAGATCATTGATGAGGAAAGTTATAACGCCAACTCATCAACTTATATTTGTGGTTTGAATCTTGCCAACAGCCAACCAACGGTATTTTCCTTACAATATGGGTCAAAGACTTAAGATTTTCATGTGCAACAATATGACTAAATACTAGGGGCGATCTTGAGAATTTAAGTGCTACGGATGAGCCGAGAAAAAAAAAGACCCCTGACGAATTATAAAGTTGTGCCTTTTCAGTTTTATATTTTTTAAATGTAAGCGTGTGTATATATATAATACAAGAAGAATTTTTAAAATTTTTGTGCCCTTGAAAAAATCAGCCCGGAACAGAAGTCGGGTTTGTCCCTCCCCAGGGTCTCCCATGCTAAAGACACACTAGTATAATTCGATTAACTTGTTGATAAATGTAATTATAAAATTCATAAAACAAGTTTAGTGTGAGATGTACACTTGTTTAATAAACTTTTTAATTCACATTGAACAAAAAGTCACACATAATACTTGACATACTTCATCAATTTATTAAATAATTTGTACGTGGTGTTCCAACTTGAAAAGGTCAATAGCCTTGTAGACTAAGAAATGGCTGACTTGTCTTCAAGTTAAAATAATAGACCAAAAGCCTGCAAGTAAATTACAAGATATTCATAATTGAACTTTAAAGTACAGGAGAAATAAAACACATTTCTCAAGTTTAATTCTCACTTTGGCTGATTTTCCATGCAGTGTATTGACCTGATTGTTAGCGGCTGTGCATTGCTCATTCCTCCCAATAAGTCGGGTATTAGGAAGGACCCGAGCCTTAAGTTTTTTTAATGGAGGTCCACCAGATGTAAATAGGTCGAAAGTAGAGGCCTTTATTGGGGATTTTCATAGTTGGGACGGGTAACGGTCAACTGATAAAAGTTTGGATTATTTAAATCCAATTTGACTATTTTAAAACCAAAACTGAATCTAAAATTGATCAAATGAACTAATTAAAACCTAAATATTAAACGGCCTCTAGACAAAACTTACATTGAATCATACATGTATCGAGTTAAGAAACAAGGGAGAAAGGAACCCTAGGTCCACACATATATGTGGGATTATGGGGTCCTAGCAGCTGCAAGCTGAATGAGGTCATGTACTCAAACAAACAAAGTTTGAATCACTCATGTTATGATCTTCTACATCCTAGGTCTTCCCGTTCCAACATCTAGCTTATGTTCTTCATGTAGCATTGAGACCGAATGACTGACTTTTTTTCTCTTCACATATTAATATAATACAATACACAGTACACAGTACAACACAATAGAAACCTTGAAATCATAGGTCATCGAGTGCTTGAACAGTTGAACCCTCTTGCTCATTCCAAACACCATTTTTCACAAATACATGGACACATTTAATTACATCATTTTGTATTATCTGTCTATATGCATGTATTTATATGCATATGCATGTTTTAGGTTTGCATATGTATGAGCATGCTCACAAGCATGGTTGGCAGATATATACTGCCCGACTTTGTTGGTATGTAAAAACAAGATTCAAACCACAAAATATGTAATTTCAATTAGCGGAATTGTCAAACTACCCGATGTGAAATTTGCAATTTCCTTTTATTGTTAGACTAAATGTAATGATCAAGGAACTTAATGAAGGCTTGACTAGTGTCACATAAACGTCACGTAAGCATAATGTACGAACTTTAATGAGAGCTTGAAATATATGTATTGGAGGGTTTGATAACTTTAATTTTAATTTTAATTTTCTTTTTTATTTTGTAATAGAGGGCTTGACCACATGTAAGTTTGAGCCGTTAACTTCTATAATTTTTTATAGCAATAAAAGCAATCCCTTTCTCTGTGTTCTTCTCATTGACGTTTTGTACCATTTTTCATAGATATTAAGGGGCCGTTTGGTTGGGTTTGAATCATTAAGTGCTAAATGGATAAGATGTCTAAATGGTTAAGAGGGTCTGAACAATTAAGTGCTGAACCGGTTAAGACTGTTTGGTTGCACATCTGAACCATAGGCCATCTCCCCAGTCCCTTCATCGTCTTCGACCATAAGGTTCCCTAGCCGGAGGCTCCCATTGTCGCCGCCCCCATCGATTTCGAGCATCTTCGATCCAAAGAAGACGGTCTTCGAACCCGTCGTTGCCACCCCCATTGAGCGATTTGTAGGTGTGCAGTGGAGTTGGTGGTTGAGCGATGGTGGTGTGGCGGTGGTGGCTGAGCGATGGTGGAGCGGCAATGGTGGTTGATCGATGGTGGAGCTCATGTGTCCCCATTCAGACGGTGGTAGCCTCTTTTCTCCCATTTAAACTTGGTTTGAAGTCTGAACTATTCAGACCCTCATTCAGATCTATTATCCCATTCAAATGTGTTTTTTTGTACGAAACAAACAGTTTGAATCTGAACCATTCAGATTCAAACCCAAACAAACAGCCCCTAAGTTTGAATGTTTGTTACGAGGAATTTAATCGGTCTTGAACCTCTAGAAAGAAAACAAAAAATTAATAACATTTAAAGGTAATAAACATTTTTTTGTTAATTAAAAATCCTAATCAACATTAAAAAATGAAAAATTAATTAAGAATTACGTGTCAGCATGTTACCTGCCTTGTCAATATGATGACTTACTAAAAGAGATAAAAAAAACATAGAATTATAGCATATTTTATAAGTTGAGTTACCTAATTGAAACAAAAGAATAGAAGTGACTTAATTGAAACACTTAATAAACTATGTTATCTATACTAATATATAATACATATAGGAATGACACAATAATCTTTTACTAAAAACTCTTAAAAATAAGAGTTTTACAACTCTTATAACATAAATTACAACAAACAAAACTTTAAGAATCATAAACTAAATGGTTTTCTTTTACTTTTTAATTTGTCCCACATTGATACAGATAAAAAATAAAGTGTCATATGATACCTATAAAAGAAACCCTCTCAAATCAAATAAATTACTTCTTGACACCTTTGTCTTATCATATTTGGCATTTTAAATTATGAATTTTATTATGATAATTTTTTTAGTTAAAAGAGTTGATTTGATAAAAATTAGGTGGTTTAAGCTTTTTACAAGCCAAAATCAGCAGCATAATTGTTTTGTTTTCCGCCGCATCGCGCGAGCATTTCACTAGTATTTATATAAGTTCTTCATTTTAAAAACTATTTTTTGATGGAAGCAAACTTGATTGCCAAGTTTACCTTGAAAGAAATAGAGGATGTTATGCAGTGGCAGAGCTTGACCAAAAGTTTAGGGGGAGAAATAATTTTTTTTAGGAGGGCGAAATAAAAAGTTTTAAAAAATTTTACACTACGTATTGAGAAATGTACACTATTACACGAAAAAACAGGTGGCGACGGTCCCCCGGTCTCTACAAAGCACCGCCCATGATGTTATGAGATCAGGTCGCTAATCTATACAACTCTTTGACAACTATATTTTGTATACAAGTTAACAGAAGTGAAAATTTTGAAAGCAATTTCTCTCATAGACACTCAAACACAATAAAGAAAAATAATAACATAAGAAATACTCTAAGCTCAAATTATATTTTTCTCAAAATATTTGAATGCACAAACTTGCAACGAACTCATATCATTACAAGTTTATAATGTAAATGAAAGTTAATATACTAAAAGCTATAACTATATATTTGTAGGTGTACAAGCTTCGTTATGCTAGCCAGATAAAAGAAAGCTTAAATGGTATGTTATACGGCTTGAAAAATCGTATCGTATTAATTGATACAAAAGTTTTTTTTTGAATAGAAATAGTCATACTCCTAAATTACACTCAAATACACTTTGCTTGGATTTGAACCTAATACCTCCTTTCTAAAAGACAATGCCTCTACTAATGATACAAAAGTATTTACGTCTAAATATTTGACACTTGGAGATATCATTATTTGCCTTGATACAAAAGATATGAAAATTTAGTTTTTGTTATTTCAGATAATCTTCTCTACTACAAGAAAACATCTCTGATACGTCACCCTTTCCCCGTCGGTATAGATAATCTCTCGCAACAATATGTCGTTGGTATAGACCAGATTAAAAAAAAATTGGAACACCCTTTCCTGATGACATGCCGTCGGCGTAGAAAAAAGCCCAGCTAAAGTTCCCTCTAGCACGAAAATTTAATGGAGGAGCCCGCGTTTCCAAAACCTGTCCCGACGCCGTGTCGTCACGGAAGGGTTTTTTTTTTCCTTTTTTCTATTTTCCAGCCTATTTAAAATAAGCTAAATTGAAATTGTTATTTCGTTTTTCCCGAAGACGTGTTGCCGGGACAGGTAACTATGTTCTAGATCGTCATTTTCCTAAATTTTCAACTCCATAGTCGCGGCTCATCCCCCAAATGGTGTGAATTCATCATTTTTGATCGTATACAAGCCCAAATCATTGGATTTCTCAACCATTAGTTCTTCACAATATAAGTAACTATGATCATAAAAGTTCAAGGAGTTTGTCTAATGTACTAATTGAAACTTAAAAACGTTATATGTAGTTGATTTTGGGAGACTAAGTTGAGAAAACATGTATGTAACGGCAACATCTCATCTATGAATCGATTTTTTTTAAGGTAACATTGTATAAATTTTGTTTTTTTATATGTTTGTATGTATGCTTAGTTGTATGTATGTATGCATGCATGCATGCATACTTGTATGTAGGTACCTTTGAATGTATATATGTAATTCTTTTTTATTTGTATGTATGAATGTATATTTGTATGTATCTATGTATGTATGTATAGTTGTATTTATATAATGTATATATCTTTGAGTGTATATATGTATTATTTTTATTTGTATCGATGAATTTATATTTGTATGCATGTATCTTTGAATGTGTTTATGCATTCATGTATGTATATTAGAAGGTAGTTTTTTTTATTTATAAACCTTTTAAAAAAATGGTAATAAATAAAAAGAAATGAAAAATAAAAAGAAATGGTTGTGAATGTGTGTATGTATGTAAGTATCTAATGTATGTATCTTTGAATGTATATATGTATTTATTTTTATTTGTATCTATAGATTTATATTTGTATGCATGTGTCTTTGAATGTGTGTATGTATGTTAGAAGACAATTTTTTTTTATTTATAGACTGTAAATTCGGTTGCGGAATAGGACCTACCGGTTGCGGAATAGGACCTACCCGATTTGTGAAGATTAAGCAGTTGAAGAACAGAGAAAGTCTTGAAGATGTGTGAAGATGTTGAAGAATACAACCAAAAACGAATCTGAGATGTAATGTAATGACTAACAATGTAAAGAAATAAGATTCATTAGTCAACAAGATTACATTACCTACCCCTCACATGCTCTCAAACTCCATGGATAAAGAATCCATGGAGTTCATGGGGGAGAGCTCTCTCAGGATTACATTGAAGCACACCCTCACACACTCTCTTGTCTGTGTTATTTTAACAAAATAGAGAACATCCTCTATTTATATGTCACATGACCCAAACCCTAGAAAATAAATAAAGTACAACAAATGATAATAAATAATAAACAAATAAATCGTATTATCATTTTCTAAAGTCTTCGGGTCATCTCGAGTGTCTTCATAATCTTGAGCTTTTCAGTGGCTTTTGCGGTGACTCGTTGCTCCCTAATCAACAAATACATAGTACTTCTTGTTTACATTCCATCTATCCAAATTAACCGTTGGTCTTGACTTTTCTAGACCCAACAGTCTCCCCCTATTTGGTTAGATGAATGTAAGCCAATGCAGAAGTATGATGAAACAATCATGAATAATAAGATTGAACTTGTATAGATGCAATTCATGTTTCTTTCACCGCAAAACAAAGTGAATCTTCCTTTATCCGCTTCTCAAACCCAAAACAAACATCTTGAACTTCTATGGCCTTGATTTATCTTCTCCCCCTCTGATTAAGCTTCTCCTACGATTAACTAATCTCAATCTTCGTCCCCAACACCAAGAATGGAAGAATATAGAGTGTAATCTTAATCTTCATGCCAACCCAAAAGATGTAAGAATATAGGATGTCGGTTCAAGTGTAGGACTCCAACCAATCCTTGTAATGAACATATGACAAATGCAAGCTCAAAGCTAAAAGAAAACCATATCCCACCAATCTGAAAGTTAAGAGTCTTCAAAGCAGAATAAGAAATCTTCACATCAATGAAACATAAGCTTTCACTGATAAACCACTGGTAACACACTTACCATCAGTTTAATGCATCAATCTCCCCCTAAATTGATGATATAGATAACTGACG
The DNA here is from genome assembly GCA_009363875.1 of Mikania micrantha. NCBI lineage: Eukaryota > Viridiplantae > Streptophyta > Magnoliopsida > Asterales > Asteraceae > Mikania > Mikania micrantha. Next base: position 28,982,279 of record CM018697.1, read on the forward strand.
TGTGAAGATCCATCAAGTCTTCAAAAACAAGTAGTGTTCTTCGGAAGCAATCAATGCAAACCGGTAATATGTTCCATGCAGCAGATCTGGAACACCAATTGGACTTATAGAATAGACATCATTAACTTATTTTGATTTTCTGATGATGTATAAGTTTCAGCTCTATCATGCCACGGAGTAAAGTACTTCCAATGATGAAATCGAATGAGCGAACCAAAGGCTAATGTGTTTCAAAAGTAAAATTATATGTTGTCAAATTTTAAAGTGTTGATTTGAATATGCATTAGCACTTGGACATCATCCAAATTAGCACTTATAAATAAGACATTACATATCAAGAGATGATTTTACTTAAGAAATATTTGGTTAACTTCATAAGTACTGATTTATAGATGCATTAGCACTTGGACATCATAAATTAGCACTTAAGAAGTTAACCTCCTTTTATACCAAAAACTTTGGTTCTTTAAACAGTTTAGTTAGCTTCATAAGTATTAATTTGCAGATGCATTAGAACTTGGACATCACAAATTAACACTTAAGAAACTAACTTCTTACATACCAATAATACCTCTGCTCTTTGGAAGTAACTCTCGGAAGCAATAGTAATTCAATTTCGGAAAAAGCTTCACTCATCAGAAGGAGATATCTTCAGAAGATGCTTCGGAAGTAGTTTCCAATCAGAAGCAAATTATGCTTAGGAAGCATTTTATTCTTAGGAAGCAACTTATGCTTAGGAAGCAACTTTTGCTTAGGAAGCAACTTGTGCATCGGAAGCAAATTGTGCTTCGGAAGCAAATTGTGCATTGGAAGCAAAATGTGCATCGGAAGCAATTTGTGCATCGGAAGCAAATTGTGCTTAGGAAGCAATTTTTATGCTTCGGAAGCAATTTGTGCTTAGGAAGCAATAGCCATCAGGAGCTTATAATTTTTAAGAATATCCATGGTGAGTTTCCGAAAACCAATCAACTAAAACCTTCTGAAAACCCTAAATTCAAGAACGTCGTCATCATCATTATGTTCTTTCTTGAAACAAACCCAGCTGCCCTAAAATTTTTCATCCGCCTCCATTTTTATCAAATGAACAAAAATTTGATAACTCGTCCGATAAAGATCACATTTGGGTGGGGTTTTGACATATAATAGGGAGAGTCAAAACCCACTTGTGTTTACCATATCAAAACACAAAAAAATATAACCCAAATAAATTGAAGAACGGAGAACCTAGAACAAGAACATCTTCAAAGAACTTTCATAAAAATTCACAAAATCAGGGTATTGAGCACAAGTTTGAGAGAATCAATGGTTAGAATGATAATCTCGAGAACTTGGCTATGATACCAATTGTAAATTCGGTTGCGGAATAGGACCTACCCGATTTGTGAAGATTAAGCAGTTGAAGAACAGAGAAAGTCTTGAAGATGTGTGAAGATGTTGAAGAACACAACCAAAAACGAATCTGAGATGTAATGTAATGACTAATAATGTAAAGAAATAAGATTCATTAGTCAACAAGATTACATTACCTACCCCTCACATGCTCTCAAGCTCCATGGATAAAGAATCCATGGAGTTCATGGGGGAGAGCTCTCTCAGGATTACATTGAAGCACACCCTCACACACTCTCTTGTCTGTGTTATTTTAACAAAATAGAGAACATCCTCTATTTATATGTCACATGACTCAAACCCTAGAAAATAAATAAAGTACAACAAATGATAATAAATAATAAACAAATAAATCGTATTATCATTTTCTAAAGTCTTCGGGTCATCTCGAGTGTCTTCATAATCTTGAGCTTTTCAGTGGCTTTTGCGGTGACTCGTTGCTCCCTAATCAACAAATACATAGTACTTCTTGTTTACTTTCCATCTATCCAAATTAACCGTTGGTCTTGACTTTTCTAGACCCAACATAGACCTTTCAACAAAAATGGTTATAAATAAAAGGAAAAGAAAAACAAAAAGAAATGGTTGTGAATGTGTGTATGTATGTGTTTATGCTTGTATGTATCTAATCACTACTGTAGGGCTGTCATAACGGGTCAGACACGAGCCGTTAAGACACGAAACACGAACTGGTTAGACACGAACATGAATTCTTATCGTGTCTGTTTTTTCAAACACGAACACGACCCGTTAAAAACACGAAAAGACCCGTTAAGGAACTTGTTAACAATTAACACTATAAATGACCAGTTAAAAAACATGTTAAAACCCGTTAAAGAACCTGTTAAAGAACTAGGGTTAGACAATTATAATTTTTTTGAAGCTAATTGGTTACCCATATGGCCATATATTTTATTATATTATTTATTTTAAATTTTAAAAGGTTTTAACAGGTCTTAACTGATTTAGCAGGTCTTAATGGATCTTAACAGGTCTTAACGGGTTTTAGCGGGTTTTACCTGTTTAGACACGAAAAATAAACAGGTTTTAACGTGTCGACCTGTTTTAGACACGAAACATGTTAAGGGTAAACACGAAACATGTTAAAGTTGTGTCGTGTTAACGTGTTCGTGTCTGAAATTGCCAGCCTTAATCTAATGTATGTATCTTTGAATGTATATATGTATTTATTTTTTAATTTATTATAACTGATTAAAATACTTCTCGCGATAACTCGTGGCGACAATACGTAGTCGGGAAAAAGATACTATGCCGACGAAGCTTATGCCGACGACAGAAATCATGTAGAGCGATGAAGCTATAGCGACGAAGCTATAGTGTCGAAACGTACGGCGACGACTTGTCGTCGGGATAGGGGCCATAGGACGAAGTATCATATTAGAATTCTTGTAGTACTAGTAGAATATTTGAAACATTGTTGTTTTAAAATTTGATAGTTAACAGGTTCACTAACACTAAAATGCTTCTACATTGAACAATGTTTGGAATATCAACCCTCTACCATCTTTATTATAATTCGTCATCGACAAATGAATGTTTGTCGGAATACTTTTGTCAATAACTATTCAGATAATGATGAAGAAACAACTTATGAATTGTTGAATTATTTTGATCTTCGAAAGCTTCTTGGTCTTTGTAAGCCTTTTCAATTGCATGTCCATTTGAATGAGAAAGCATATTCTTTGAAAGTTTTTAGTCTTTGAAAAGCTTAAAAGCTTCTTCTGGAAGTATGAGATCCATTGAGGGATAAAGATATCCTTTCAAAATTTAAAGAACATCACACGTCTTTTAACAACTTTTATTGGCATGTTTTACATTGCTTATTTAACTTCAAGAGAACTTTTTGTTAAAGTGTTTATAAACTTATGACTTTTTATAATAAAGTTTTTAAAAAAGTGTTTGGCTAATTGGCTTAGCTTTTGATTTGTGAATAGTTAAAAAGTCAATAACTTGTTTGAATTAGCTTTTAAAAAGTCTTTTCTAAAAACTGCAAATTATAACTTTTTAAAACAATTTTTTAATATTACTTAAAAAGTTAAAATAGACAGTCTTTTTGGAATTGCAAAACATTTTTTTAACTTATTGACTTTTTCATAAAGACAACAATACAAATTGTTAAGTAATACTGAATGATTTCTCATTCAAGTTCATTCACTACTAGGATATCTTCTACTTGGGAATTTTGGAATGTAATGTATAAATTTTCAATACATGGAACAAAAATAAAGGTGTAAACTCCTCCTTTATCACATTAATTTTGAAAATTTTAGATCCGATCACTTTAGATGGTCATCTCGCAATCAACCATCTATAAGATTATATCGCAAATACTTAAAAATATGTTAAAGAAGGTGCTAGATTCGATGATAAGCAATGTACAAAGTGCTTTCATAGCACGAAGATTTATTCCATATGGTGCTCTTCATAACAAAATGTGATGCTTAAAAGTTGTTAATAGACTCGTGATGCTTTTTAAAATTGACTTCAAAATAGTATTTTACACGCTTAATTGAAAATTCTTATAATTTGTATCGTGTCAAATGATTTTTCTTAATTTGTGAAGAAAATAGATTTTTGGTTGCCTTGATTCAAGTTATCTTATTATAATAAACAAACATTTTATTTGATGCTTGTCACTTTCTTACATTATAATTGTCACATGTCATTTTTTATCTATCTATTTATTTTTTTCTCTTATTAAATAATTATACTCTCTCTCATATTAAATAAATATAATATAATGACAAATAATAGCATTTACCTTTTTCATATGAAACTAGTTTTAAAAAAAATTAAAAACAAATCTTTTTAGTAGAAACACACTAAAAATTTATAAAATCAAAAAAATTAAAATCAAAATTTTTTAAAATAAAATATTTTAGTTTTAGAAAATTAAATTTTTTTAAAAAATTTCTTAAAAATGAATATTTTAAAAAAATAAAATAAACTTTAAATCAGAGTTTTTAAACAATGTGGATATTTATAAACAAATGATATTTATTAATTTCTTTATAAATCAAAGTTATAAAATTGTTAGGAAATTTAAAATTTAGATCCTTTATGTTATAATATTTTCAAACTGAACTCCTTAACTTTAGTAGTTACAAAAGTTATACATTACCTTCTTGATTTACAAGAATTGGTTTTTAACATAACACAAACTAAAGTTTTTGACGTTTATTAGGTCAATTATTACAAATCAAGAAGTGTATTATTTCTTTAGTTATTGAAGTTTTTAATTATTGTTTTATTAGGTAAAGTACTTATACCCTATTTGCAGTGCACACATATAATGTATGCCTGTGTGCACCCTCAAGGGACAAAAGTAAAATTCCACTAATTTTTACATTATTTTTACTTATTTTGTGAAAATAACATTACAAGCTATCCAAACTAATATTAATTTACCAAGTTATCAAACATCAATATCCAATATCAAGTTATGAAATTGCACAATACCAATTACCAAACGGTCCAAACTAATACTACGAAGTTGCAAAGAATGCAAATGAATTTCAGTGCTTATATCAAGCTATTTGGTGGTCGGCAATTAAGGCGACCTGGAAATAGCGATGGCCGAGCAATACTCGCCGTGTCATAGATGGTGGATTAAATCGGCATGATGGCATCGACTCATCGTCTACCATAAATCCTCCTAGCTCCTTGTCTTCCCCTTGATTCTTCAATCTCAGGCCATCCTTGTTTAGCATTCACTACACCATTCGTGACCTGTCCCGACGAAATTTACACACCCTGTCCCGATGACTTTTCGTCGCTATAGGTCAATTTGACCAGCCCCGACGACTTTTGGTTGGCATAGGGTTCGTCGGTATAGATTCGTACCAATAGATAAAAAAGTCATCGGCATAGGGTTCGTCGGGACAAACTTGACCTGTCCCGACGTCTTGTGGTCGGGATAGGTTAATTAAAAAATTTTCTGAAATAGTCCTATAGCAACGGCAGTTGGTCGGTATAGGTTAATTAAAAATTTTTCTGAAATAGCCCTATAGCGACGACTTGTGGTCGGGATAGGTCAATTAAAAAAATTCTTAAATAGCCCTTTAGCGACGACTTGTGGTCGGGACTGATTAATCAAAAAAATCTTAAATAGTCCTATAGCGACGACTTGTGATCGTGACAGATTAATCAAAAAAATCTTAAATAGTCCTATAGCGACGACTTGTGTTCGGGACAGATTAATCAAAAAAATCTTAAATAGTCCTATAGCGACGACTTGTGGTCGGGACAACTCAATTAAAAAAATTCTGAAAGTGCCCTATAGTGACGACATGTGGTCGGGACAGGTCAAACTCAGTTTTGACAAATTCTTCCTGTTTTTTTATATTTTCCCATATAAACCAATTGTTGAACCTGTAACCTACATTCTACCAATAATCCAAACACAAAGTTTCCAAATCTAAAGTTTACAAATCCAAAGTTTACAAATCCAAAGTTTAGCAAACATAACTACAACATTTAAGTTTTAACAAAATGCATCTAAATTGTTCAAGTTAAACACCATATTCAAACCAAATGCAACTACGGATCATGACGATGTTGTCGCTCCCAAAGGCGACACATTTCTTCCATTTGACGGCTCATCTCCTCCATGGCACGATCCCTCTCTCTATCATGTTCTTGTTGTTGTTGTAGTTGTTGAAGTTGTTGAAGTTGTTCAACACATTCATCCATTTGATTTTGCCATTCTCCTTGTTAAGGGGGGTAGGTACTAGACACGTCTGGTGTGGGATGCCTAACAACGCGACCAACACCTCTTATGTGTCCACGTCTTTGCCCTAAAGCACGCTCCATACACTCAATTTGATTAACCGATTCTAAATCACCGGACTCTTGGGTACATCTTTTAAGCTCCTCTTGCATAATATCCTAAGTTAAACAATACCAAAAATATACAATCAAGTTTACTAAAATTCAATATGTTACAAAATGAATAACCAATATATTTGCAATTTTCAACAAACCTATATTAAACACAACAAATTATAATAATTCTAGAAATATTAAACTGTAACCGAAGGTCTTAAAGCTTTTATAGACTAACAACATTCTAAAGCATACAACTAATGGTTTTAAGACTTTTATAGACTAACAACATGCTAAAGCATACAACAAATGGTTTTAAGACTTTTAGAGACTAACAACATGCTAAACCATACAACTAATGGTTTTAAGACTTTTATATACAACTAAAGACTAACAATATACAATCAAGCTTACTATAATTCAATATGTTACAAAATGAATAACCAAGATATTTGCAATTTTCAAATAACCTATATTAAACACAACAAATTATAATAATTCTAGAAACATTAAACCATAACTAAAGGTTTTTACTTACATAGTTCGATTCTGCAATCTCGTTTACCCATCCTTCCCCGGCCTTGTAATGGGTCTCTTTAAACACTTCAATGCCACCAGTCCCCTACGAACAAAAAAAAATTATTATTTATCTTTTAATATAATAGTTAATACATCTATTTATAATCCTAAAATTATATCTCTTACTTCCATATGGCGTCTTTGCGCATATGATTTACTTCCATGAAAGCTTGTATAGCGTTGCTTGGATCTATTTAATTTATTCTTCTTTGATCGTCGACGACAAGTTGGTGGGAAAACTCAAATCGGGAAAATTCACCCCACGAACCACGCCGGTGAAATAGGGTAAAAAAAATACATTTTATCTATATCGACGACTTTTAGTCGGTATAGAGATATGGAAAGAGCGCCAATTTGCACGCCAAATGGTTTTCACCTGTACCGATGAGGTGTCGTCAGAGAACTAGCCGCGAAAAAAAAATTTCGGATGCCTGTGCCGACCATATGTCGTCGGCAATGAGCATGCAGTAGCAACGACTTTTTTAGTCGGGATAGGATCAGATTCTTGTAGTGATTCTCTCGATTCTTGACTATCGCTCATTCCCAAAAAGACGAAAATTGGGAAGTTGGAATTTGGAAACCCTAAGTTGAGTGGCTGATGGGTCCAAAAACATCTTTTGTAACTTTGAATTTTGAATGGTTTTTTTTTCTAACTAGACTCGGCCTCCCACTTCCCTTCTTTTCTATGTTGATGATAGGGTTGTTCAAATAGTTTGTGCCTCAGGCTCGCTCAAAAAATGCTTGGTTCGAAAAGAGTTCAGCTCGAAAAAAGCTTGTTAAAAACGAGTCGAGCCGGAGCCAGAGTTGGCTTGGCTCAAGCTCGGCTCGTGGCTCGACTTGTTGGCTTGACTCGATTTTTAATATATATATATAGGGTAGGGATATTCTAAAAAGGAGGAAAACCATAAAAAGTGTGAGAAGCAACAAGAAAGTGACTTGTGTACATTAGATTAAAGGGTATATATGTCAAAATAAAAAAGGAGGTTGCACATGCGATTTTATCCATTTTTTTTAAACGTTCGTAACTATTTTACAAGTTAACATTTTTTTAAAAAAATTACTCCATAAAATCAAGCGCTTTTTACCTTTTTAACGAGTATAATATTGCTATATTAAAAAAAATAACAAAACTAGATGTTAATAAAACTTGCGTTTTTATGGCATTTTTGAACAATACTAGCAGAACATAAAACACCACATGACATTTTATGTTGTTTTTGAATAGAAAAACACCATAAACACTTAAGTTAAACCTGGTATTTTTTAAGATTCGTTTTATTGTATTATCGAATAAAATATATTGAAAAACACCATAAAGCATATTTATGCTTGATTTTATGGTATTTTTGCTTTATGGTGTTTTTGCAGAATGAAACTAAAATGTTTTATGGTGTTAAATGTTTTATGGTGTTATCTGAGAAAAATTTAGAAGGGACGTAAAATAAACACCATAAAACATTTGTTATCCTTTTTGTTTATTTAGTGAAAAACATCAAAGTGTTTTATAAGCATTCAAAAAACGCTATAAAACGCTAAGTTTCATTAACCTACGAAAAAACACCATAAACAGCCAGTTTCTTAAAACATATTAAAAACACCATAAAAAGTTAGTTTAATTTATATTGGAAAAACACCACAAAACATACGGTTCGTGAAACCCAGTTTAGATTGTTATTTTATTTTTAAAAAATATATTAATATTATACTCGTTAGAAAGATAAAAAATGCTCTATTTTATGGTATAATTTTCTTAAAAAAATACTAACATATAAAAAAGTTATCAACGTTTAAAAAAGATGGAGGAAAATGCATGTGACTTGCATGTGCAGGTTTTTGTCTAGATCTTTTCATTCTACCCCTACTGATGGTTTTAACTTATAATTATTTACGAAAATACCAACAGATTAATCTCAACCACAAAACCAAGTGATCTAATGGTTGAGATCCCTTATTAGACTTTTTAGGGTTTTTATCCTTTTTAGCCAAACCTTATTATATATATATAGGGGATGGTTTCATTGTTAACCCTCCCTTATATCGTTAACCCGTATTAACCTGGCATTTTTTGCCCGAATCTTTGTTTGTTTTTTTCATGGTTTTTGTTATACATAAATAGGGAGTTTTTTTTGTGTTTTTGCTAATTCATCACCGTTTAGAAATTATTTACAAATGTAAGTAAGTGTACACTACAAATAAAATGCCATTTAGTGGCACACGTTTTCAGTGGCAATTAACTTTTGTGTCACTATTATAGGATTTGGTGGCACTTTGAGTGTGCCACATTTGCCTGACTCATACTTTTAGTGGGAATTATTATTTATGCCTTTAAATTATATTTTTAGTGGCACTTTATATATGCCACACATAATTAACATGTATTTAATGGCATTTAACTTATGCCACTAAATCAATTTAACATTTTTCAAACTTATCATTAATTCCCTCTTAAAATTCACTCAAAATTTTTTTACTAAAATTAATCCCTTTTAAACTTTTATACCATAAATTGATATTTAAATATTCATATATTCGGTTTGTTTGGTTATTCGATTAAACCATTTAAACCATAAATTGATATTTAAATATTCATATATTCCGTGTTCCAGATACTAGAATAAATATCCGACGAAGGAGAACCATCTCTATTTTTTATTAATTATATATCTTATATTATACATATATTAAAAATAAAATTGCTAATGAAAAGTATAAATATGTTTTTTTTTAATTTGGTATTTTGGCCACATCGTTTAGTTTAGACTTTTAAGTTTAGGCCTCCCATTTCACTGTTTTTTTAGGGTTTTTTAATAGATATTATAGCGTGAGATGTTTACCCATGTATCACATATCTTCTGTGGTAAATGGTAAAGTCTATCCTTTACTTTTGCGCACATCGTCTACTTGCTCAAATGGCCTGTTCAAATTCTTAATTCCTATTTTCACCATTGATTTTTATTACAGTAGCATGATTTATGATTTAGTTTTGCTCTTCACATGCATCTTCAAGCACAAAGGTATGGGTTAGTAACTTAATTTCATCATATGTAGAAATCAATATAGGGTTACTTGATCTCTGTCCTCATAGTTTGTGATATATGGGTTATTCGATTGTAAGGATATTATATATTGCTTATTCTTTGTTTACGTTGTTAGTTGCGATTCATGTTGCTTATTATTTCATTTTCTTCTTACATCTCACTTCTTCTTTCTTAGGGTTTTTGAATTTGATATTCACTTTACAGATATGAATTAAGGAGTTAAACCCATGTCTGAGGTATTTTGAGAATCGATATCCCCTTCCAACGATTCCAAGATATCTGAGGTATGTTTGATTTGATGTAAGCTGTGATTATCTGAATGTTTTTTTTGGTTGGTTGCAAGATTAGAAGAACCATAATGAGTTAAACCCATATCCCCTGTTTTTTTTGTAGATTTCAAGCTAGTGTTCCAGTTTTATAATTTGGGTTTTCTTCATAGTTAGACATTGTTGTTGTCATCATTCTTTACAATGGTATTGTTACATGATGTGAGACCATTTGTTACATAATGCCAATTTTTGATTATGTTTTCTTATAAAAATGTAATTTGGCAAGAACATAGTGGATTTTGGACCACAAAGCAACATATTCTATGTATTGCTTATACAAACTATTATCATTTACTCCATTTATTTAATGGATTTAAAGAGGTACCATCTTACCCTCAAATTAATTTTATAGGTGAATTTTGCCCTCTATATTTGTGCAGGTTTCTGTTTTACTCTATCTTGGTTGTATCATAGTTGTCAAAGGCGTTAGGCGCACTTAAGGCGTTATGGTCTCGCCTGGGGCCTAGGAGATAGGCGCAAAAAAAGCGCTAGCCTAAGGAAAAAAAAGCGCAAATATAATAGAATAATAAAATATAATTACACACTTATACTTTAGAACTTTCTTCCAAAATTCCAATTCATATTACTAAATATCAAATGATAAAAACCAATTTCATGATGTTCAAAATTGAAATCAAATCAGAACTTGAAATAAAATGTATTTTCGATTACAATCCAATAACAAAAATTAAAATCAAATCAGAACTTGAAATGAAATGTAATTTCGAATTTCGATAACAATCAAATAACAAAAATTAAAATCAAATCAGAACTTGAAATGAAATGTAATTTCGATTACGATCAAATAATAAAATTCGGAAAAAAAAAACCAGAAAATCGATTGTGCGCATGAAGTTATAAACCTGATTTCTGCACTGGATGAAGTTAAATTGAAGATGATCGACTGCTGCTGTAGAATTTTTGGTTCGATTGGAAGCTAATTTCAATGTGCAATTGCTGATTGGAAGAAAACGGCCATATCGAGTAGGGGAAGAGAACTGTTCTGTCGAGGAGTCAGGGAAGAGAACCGCTTTTTTTACCTGAAGCCACCGCCTGGTGGGGTTGCGCCTCCCTGAAAAGCCACCGCCTAAGTGGGCTTTTGGAAAAAACCGCACATCGCCTCGCCTTGTTTGCCCAGAAGCGCAAGTTATGCGCTGGGCTTTTTTTCAGCGCTTAGGCGCAAAAGCGCTCGCTTTTGACAACATAGGGTTGTATAGTATATGTATTTCAATGTGTTATTTTTGTTTGTCATAGTGGTTATGTTTTACAAAATCTGAACTTGAAATCCATAAAAGTTTTAGTACTACTTGATTAACGAGAACAAACATTGCTTTTCCATGGAAACAAATTTTATTTTTTTTAATTAACTGTTAATGTATTAGTTATACATATAAATTAGTAAACTCTTTTTAATTTATTTTCATTTATGCAAGTTCATAACATTATTGATGTTTTAAGATAAGTAAAGCTTCTATAAGGCAAAACATGATGCTTATATTCCTATATAAACAATCATTTGATGGTTTAAAGTATAAGGCAAAAAAAAAGAGATTGGAAATTCAAACTGAAAGGATCCATAAAAGAGCAAAGTGTATGGGGGTTATGAATTCATAAAGGTTAAATATGTTGAGCATCATAAAAGATTTATAAACATGTTTATGGTTTCGTTTCTAATCATCTGTGATCTTTTCATTTAATTTATTACTTGGTGTTGTGATTAATTTAGTGTAAAGCTGGTGGAATAAGAACTATGGCATAGGGAAGAGAAATGATTGATTGATATTTACCACTTAAAGATGCTATAGAAACAATGACTGTGGGTTCTTTGGTGACACAAGGTCGATTGATTATGATTTTTCATCTTCTTCTTTGTGATCAGTGACCTAACAACTATATATTGATCCTATTGAATGCAGGGGCAGATTCAGGTGATAAAGCCTCCAAAATCAGATTCAGGTGATAAAACATATAAAAACCAATTCTTTAAGATTTCTTTCTTGAAAAATTAATTTCATTGCTTGATTGTCATTCTTTAATTCGTTTCTTTAACGTAAGGTTGTGGTTATGGAATTTAAACCGAAAGTGTGTTTAGTCTCACGAAGCATATTATATGAATCATCTAAGAATGTCAAATATTTGGTGAATTAATTTGTTATTCTAAATTGAAAAAAAAACCTGCCCTATAGCATTTGAAAGTTTAAATTTGATATATATGTGATTTAATTTGTGACTGTATAGTTCTAGATTGACCCATGTTGTACACATGTATTAGCCTAGTAAAATCAAAGGTAGTTCATCGTGACATAAAATCAAGTAATGTCTTACATTTGGCTGTTCAAAAAAAAAAAAAAAAAAAGAGTAATGTCTTACATGATAAAGATTTCTGATTTTGGGTTTGCCAAGCTTTTTAGTTCATATAGGAACTTTTGGTTCAGATTTTATTTATGGTTACTCCAATGGATTGCAGTTAATTTGGACGGCTAAAGACAGGAGAACCACATGATTGCCTCGTATGCTCACAATATTTTGTGGTGAGTACAACTTAACTCTTTTAGTAGTTTATTCTCTCTTAAAATTGTGTGTTTGATCAATTTTTTTTTTTGTTTTTTTTAATATAAGATATAGTTTTTTTTGCTCCTACCATCTTTAGATAACAAAAGTTTTTCAGTTATTTATATAAAAATGAATGTTAGCATATTTACATTTCGTAAGGAAATTATGTTTTTAGGACAAGTCATGTTGAATTTTTTTTAAAAAATCTGGGACTATAAATTCAAACTTTTCAAATTACTTTTTAAAAATAAGGTGTTATAGGTAGCGAAATGGAAATGAGTCGCCACTGCTGCATCACGCGGATTATTGTGTGTATATATACAACGAGAGCTTTTAATATGCGTAAATTACTAATGCTTCTATATATGGTTGATGATGCAGGTTTGATATCATGAGAAGTTTTCGAGCTAAGTCATATGGCAGTGAAATGTTCATCAATGATTAAATTACGTGTGACGAGTAAACGTTTGAAAGCCGAAAGATGTTGCTTATTACATTGCTTTTGATATATTTTGTATTATGTATCGGATCAAAATTTTAATGTTATAATTTACAATCTTGTTTAACTTTTATTTTATATTTATATTGTAAAATAATGTGTTATTGTGACAACGTGTTATACAACTAACTATATATGGTTTTTACTAGCACAAAATACGAGCATCTAAAGGTGTTTTTATATTATGAAAAAATAAAAAGTGCCACTAAAACCAACATGAATATGTGACTAAGATTGATTTTTAGTGGCAGAAAAAAAGTGCCACTAAAAGTCTAAAACTTTGTGCAGCACATTGAAAAAGTGCCACTAAAAGCCTTTAGCGTCACCACTTATAGGGGCACTTTTTTTGTGTGCCACACAATCTTCAAGTGGTTTCTAGTGGCACTTTTTTGGTCTTTTAAGGCACTTTTTGTATGCCATTAAATGGCATTTTATTTGTAGTGGTAAGTTACTTAAATTAAACCCCCTATTTATGTATAACAAAAACCAAGAAAAAAAACTAACAAAGATTCAGGCAAAAAATGCCGGGTTAACACAGGTTAACGATATAAGAGAGGGTTAACATTTGAACCTCTCTCTATATATAATATATATATATATAGAGAGAGAGATGTTTCAATGATTAAATATTTTTATTGCAATAACCGAATAACTACATTTTATTACTTTAGGGCCGACGTTAATGTAAATATAATAGTGTATGTTTTTTATTCTTTTTTAATTAATGTAATTAATGTGTGTCCCATCAATACACGCACACACACAAAGATACACACACATATATTATATTACGCACACAAACATATATATCTATATACATAATATATATATTTATATATATATTCAATATCTTACACACATATATGTATGTGTATATAGGGAAAAGATAAAATGAAAACCATATCTCAATGAGAAAATCGCGAAGACCATGCAAAAATCATGTAAAAAAAAAGTTTTTTTTTTGAATTTTTTTACATGTTTGTAACACTATTGGGCATATTTTTATAAAAAAAATCAAAAAAGTGCCGACCAAATATTTTTAAAAAAATATTTTATAAATTCACGTAAAACCTACGTAACAAAATGTAAAAAAAATTATAAAAAATTTTTGGTCGGCGCTTTTTTGATTTTTTATAAAAATGTGCCCAATAGTGTTACAAACCTGTAAAATTTGTTTTAAAAAAACGATCTTTTACGTGATTTTTGCATAGTTTTCGCGGTTTTCTCATTGAGATAGGGTTTTCAAAATAACCCTACCCTGCGTATATATACATTAGATTTCATATATTAGATTATATATATATATATATATATATATATGTATGTATATGTGTGTGTGTAAAGTGGAGATAGAAAAAAGAAAAAAGAAAAAAAAAAGAGCTGGCTCATGGCTCGATTTTTTTACGAGCTCGAGCTCCAATTTTTGGCTTGAAAGAAATTTCGGCTCGGCTCGAAAATTTACGAGTCGAGTTGGAGCGAGGCCTGACTCGACTCGTCTCGGCTCGACTCGGCTCGATTACAGTTCTAATGCTGCATGAGTTTATGCCAAATATGAAAAAACAAAAGGCCTAGAATAAAAAAAACCCGTGTATACATATAAAAAATAATTAAAAATTGGGAGTCCTATTTTTTTGAGGGCTCTAAATCCTTATAAGAGTTACTTACCGGTCCTATCTTCACTTCTCATTTGGCTGCATCAGATCTATTATTTCATTTTCTCCTAATGTAGAGTCACAATAGGAGGCCTGACTAAGTCAACATGGCTGATATTGACAAGGTAACTACCACGACTAGTTTCTTTTGTGAAAGCTCAAATCATGATCTAAAAGATAGTACAAGGTCAAAGAAACAATATTTTGTCAAAGGTGTTGTTATTCTTACATCCAACTATTTGAATTTACACCCTGTATACGGCCTGTACTGGCCCGTACCGGCATGTACAGGTCGTATTAGTCCTTGTACCGACATTCTCTGACATTCACTAAATTTTGAAATTTAATACGGCAGTACAGGCCATATTACTTTTGTCCGACAAAAACCGGTAATCTGTGACAATGATTGGTTACTATACAGGCCGGTACGACCCGTACTAAAATTTTAAACACTTAAATTATGCATAAGTTCGGATTATTTGACAATATTCCTTTAATTGTTCAAACGATTCAAACGAATGCATCATTTCTCAAATTTACAAAATTGATATTCAATTTGTTAACGATGTGTAAGCACAAAAATAGGTTAAAATATTATAAAAATATAATTTCGTTAATAGTTATAACTTATTTCATGAAGGAAATCCAAAATAAAATAAAATTAAAGTTTATGATTAAATAATAAACTTTGAAATATTAAAATCAATAGTTTATAACTTTTATGAAACTTTTAAGATAAAATATAAATAATAAAATTTTAAAAATATAACAATATGTTTTATAAAAGAATGTCATAAAATTGTAAATATAATCAAATGGAGAGACTGAACTGGGCACTTTGAAACTTAAATTTAGTTGTAAAGGTTTGTGTCACACCCCCACCTCTCGTCACCTGTTGATGATGTCACTGAAACGGTCGCGGAAGCATAGTGGTGATGTCTCAGAGATGAGGGGTTATTTACTTGATCCAATATCATAGCACACAGATTAACTTAAAGTAAATACATTACAAGGATGTTGGAATCACAACAAACATTACATTATATAAACTAAGTTTATTACATTATTTAATTACAAATGTTTAAAGTGCTGCCTCACCCGATGGTCACTGTTTCCCTGCAAAAAGGTTTAAATTTGAAACGTTAGCACAAAGCTGGTGAGTTCATACAGTTCATGATCCACAATATGATATGTTATACAAGTTCTCAAAATGTTCTGCTCAAGATAACCATGGGACCCGTATCTATTTCCTTTCGGACGTTCTGTTCTTGTTCTATAAAGATACTACCCGTCGGTACATATCTTAGTGCCTCATTGTCTTAATGTTTATCACTACATTAACAAGTTCTGGAAACAGATAATAAACATTTACACCAAGGGGAGTTGCAAGCTCCCGGCAAATGGGTTGTCAGCCGATAGTACTATCATTGTTTTCTGTTCGGCCCCACATGGGTTCACTAGATACAGTTCAGTAATGAGGACTTTCAAGTTCTGTGATAGTGTTCTGTTCTACAGGCAAAATCCCATGAAATCCACAAGTTCTCAACAATCACATGAAATCACGCAGATAACAGTGACACATATCATATGTTCAATAAAATTTCAACAGTGTTCCCCGATGTTTATAAAAGATTAAAAATAAAAGGGGTTGTACGAAACTCACCTGATAATACAGTGGTTGCAGAATATCTCAAAACTGATAATAGAGAGGTGATTCTGCATTTATTCATGTTTAATGAGTTATTTAGGTTTTAATCTACTGATTAGATCTTTCTGAACGTTCAATGTCAAAGACATTACTTTGAAAGTCATCAAACTGATGTTAAGTAATTAATTATTTATTTTGATATCATATCATACAATGTATGATAATGTAGGAACCTACACTGAATTAGATTCCTAATACAAGGTTGATGACACTCTTGATTAATCAGAATAATCTCGAATTAACCAAGTAGTTAATGTTGTTGATTATAATGTCGTATCAGCTTCTAAATAGTTTAATGGCTTAGGAATGATCAATCCTTGTTATTGATTACCCAAATATCATGAAATATCACAATGTAGCATTAGGATAGGTGTAATAACCATGTTTAACATACTAATCTGTGTTATCATAAACATCAGATAATCGTTCCAATGAGTGTGTTAATGATCTTGATTAGTTTGAAACACTTGGATTTAACCTTGCATTTCAAGGATTAATCCAACTAATCACCTACATTGTCATAATCAAATGGTTTAAACCATTATAATCATGGGTATGATTTCATGCAAACCGGGCATTACAACGGATCAAAACAAGGATTTAACCGTTAAAACGTCGTGTTCTTTGTCTATAATCAATCCTAGCCATCATCTAGGCACTAATCAACAATCCTAACTATGTCATTACGTTCAATATCAAGATCTAATCAATCAAAATCAAATAGAAGGTTTAAAACGAATCGTTACCTAATCTGACGGAGTTTTGACTGTAGAACAACGATCAGAACTTGCAAACACGATCTCTGGTACGATGTGTGGACTTTGTCAGCTCCAAAATGGTGTTTTGATGGTGATTTGGTGGGTTAGAACACTGGTTTTTCGTCTGGTGTACGACTAAGTTCGAGAGATGTAAAATAATTAAACTTTGCATGAAATCTGATGAAGAAGATCAAGATATTCCACCGCCTCACCCATCGCGTACCGCGAAGAAATCCGGAGGAATCTCAGATATTTTTCAAGCATCGCGTACCGCGAAGGACCCTCAACCCCGCCTTAGCGTACCACGACGAGTCCAATTGTTCAATACTTAGAAATTTTTCGTCGTTTTTCGATTTCGGGCACTCCCGAACTCCGTTTTGCTCACGCTTTTCGCCCACATTCATCATTTCTCGCATACTTTCAATCTGTAATAATTACAAATGTCAAATCGACGTGGATTTCTAGAACGATCAAATGTGCTTACATCATCAATGACATGATTTCTCAACTACAATTGTCACAGTTTGAGCTGAGAAATTTAAACAGAAAGAATCGAACTCGAATAAATCCTAACAAACTCCTCATCGATTGAATCAAACTCCTTACCAATCGACCACTGCTCCTCAATCAAGCTCCAACCAAACGAACTCATTCCAAGTCATCCTTTGATCCATCTTACTTGTGAATATCATAGGAATAAAAGCCCTAAAAATTCCAAGGCTCACAATCATTCATTCGATTGAATTTGAAACGAACCCAATCTAGGTTCATCTGGATTTGGGAGGATTTTAGAGTTGGTATATGAATAAACAAACAAGAATTCTTTCTAGAAAACACCCCAGCCTAGCGGTAAACTACCGTCGAGCCAGGTATATGAATAACCTTATGTTATCCAATCATTTTTAAAATTTTTGAAATACAGGAGGTGTGTATAAAAACCAATTTTTTCTTTCTAATAATCATACTCATAACTGGAAATTTAACCATGTGTTTTGTGTCTTTGCAGGTTAAAGGAAAAAATATAGAGATTTTAGAAGGAACCGGTCAACGAGAGCAAAGATTCAAAGCCCCAAATCACCAATCCATTGTAATGTTCGGCTAAAGAATTTGCGGTCATCTCCGGGTGGATAGTTAGGTTTGATAAATTCTGTTTGTTTTTATTTGTTAAACTTTTGGAACTGATTGTCTCTCATTTGGAACTTATTTTCAATTGTGTCTGATGCCGAGGAGTTGGATGACCAGACAACTTTGCCACTACCATCAACTAGAGCCAGGTTGCCTTGGTTGTCCAGTTTGACCGCACACAAGGTGTCTGTAAGTGGAGTTTCACGGTTTGCAACCCATGCAAACGCTGGTGATAAAGAGTTTGCAAACCATATCCTCAGGTACCCATTTTTTGAGTTGCCCGGACTAAAGAAACCGAGTTTGAATTTTGCATTCCCTGAAACAATGGTGTCACCATCTGTGGTGTTTTGATGAGAGAGATGGTGTCTTGTGATCTACAAGTTGTGCTTATCAAAGAAGAAGGTGAGACAATGGAGTAACATTATGGTTTGATTCATATCCACACACACAGATGCGTCAACTTTTTAACAACTTGATTGCACTTTTTGTATTTAACGGTTGAAGGATCAACATAAAGCTGAAGATTATTGACAATCAGGATCGGCCCAGGGGAGAGGTGAAGTGGGTGACGGCCCCGAGCCCAACATTTTAGAGGAGTCCGAAATAAAATATATATATGTGTGTATATATATATTATATAAAAAATTATATAAAAAGTATAAAACATCAGTGTTTATGCTATAATATTTTGGTTTTGTTGAGTTTTTATAAAAAAAGTATATTCATATTATTAACTTTTTTTATATATAAATTACTAAGTTTCTTTAAGAGGACCAAGTTTTTTTCCTAACCTTTGGTCTGAAAATATTTTTTGATTCTTGTGGCATGTTTTGTTGAAAATTTCTTTTGGCGTTGATTGTAAGATGCTAAATTCAACTAATTTTAAATCACTTGTTTTTGTGGTTTGAATCTTGCCAACGTGCTTTTTCCTTGAATGGGTCAACACAATTGAATTAAATTACACCACACACCCCCAAAACGGAACCAGATAGCATCAAACAAGGGAACCGAATCACACCTAAGTAATTATTCGATTTAAGGTCTTGGTTAGTTATATTGGACCAAAAATTCTTTCTAAATTTATTTATTTATTTTTTTGAACGGAAAAAAAATTATTAATCACCAAACTCATGACTAGCAAGATGCTAGCATGGAAATACAGTACACAGCCAAAGTATTAATCAAAACAAAAAAAACCTCCATTCATCCCATTCCAAAGTTTCTATTCTCGCCCGGGATTTATACCACAAATAACCAGTTCTCTTGACATCTTTGACCAACCTATGCAAAAAGGGCAGCATGCAGTAATGATGATAGAATGAATCACCTCCTTCTTGGACTCCTTGACCGGAAGCTTTTTATAAACTTCCAATAAGTCCCTCATCTCAAAAGCATGTATAGGTTGCACCTTGCACCAATTTGATACCCGTTGCCATAAGCTTGAAGCAAATTCACATCCAATCAATAGATGAGTAACAGATTCATCCTCAAACTTACATAAGGGACACACAACCGAATTAATAGGAATACTCCTTTTGATTAAAGCATCCCGAGTAGGCAATCGTCCTTGTTCAGCCTTCCATACGAACGCATTCGCTTTGATAGGCACCCATTTGCTCCAATGTAGGACGAAGTTAGATTGATACCCCCTAGAATCCACCAACCTTCTTTTGAGAGACTTTACTGAGAAAACACCATCCTTTGTTCCTTGCCACACCCATCTATCATTGGAGTTCTTTAAAATGACTTGACTTAGTAAGGTTTCACAGACCCTCAATTCATCAATTTCCTCCATTTGATTTAAACTTCTTGACCAGCTCCAACTTAAAGAATTTCCATTACTTCCAGTTCTCACACGATCATTCACCAAGCACTTTTTTTGAGACTCTAATTTGAAAAGATTTGGGAATCTGTAACATAAAGGTAACTCCCCAACCCATAAATCACTCCAGAAAAAAATAGAGGAACCGTCTCCAACACTCCCCAAAACAACACCTTTAAATTAGTACCTAACTTATTGAATGAACATCCAGCTTTGTTATTTTGGACCACGTTCCAGTGTAGCTCAGTCTGCATGGAACCAGACTCCCCATACGTGAAGTGAAATGAATCCCATGCACCACCTTTCTCCATAAACTGTTAGTTTCCACCTTATATCTCCACCACCATTTGGAAAGGAGACAAATGTTTATGTCTCTTAACAAACCAATACCGAGGCCACCTTTATCCTCAGGAGAAGTAACCCTCTTCTATCCTACCCAATGGATTTTTGATTAATTATCTCCTCCTCCCCATAGAAAAGCTTTCCTTAGTTTCTCAAGTTTATCAATTATCTTCATTGGAGCCTTGTAGAGAGAAAAGAAATATGAAGGTAAGCTATTTAAGACCGATTTTATAAGTGTAATACGACCTTCAAACGAAAGGTTCTAAATTTATTTTACAAGTGGTTAAAAAGAAGGGTGGTGCTTCCTACATCCCCTCTCCCCTCATTAAATAATTGAAAATGATTAAACCATTAAATTCTCTCATTAACTAATGCTCTCATTAACTACAACTATTAAATACAATCATCATTCAATTAACAAAATTGTAACTTTTTATATAAATAAAGAGTTATTTATAAAAAAAAGAGTAAAAGGCTTAATTGTCCATGTGTTTATGTCAATTTTGCCACTATAGTCCTTTTATATTATTTTTTTGTCATTTGAGTCCTTATGTTTGTTTTTTTTGCATATCAAATCCTCCCGTCTAAATTGAAGACGACTTCTGTTAAGTGGGTATCACGAGAATGGCACGCCATGCGTAGTTTCGTCCCACTCTTTCACATCAGATTGAATATAGTTTGAGTATATGCATATCCCTCGCTCACTGTTATACGAATCAACGGGCTTCTTCCGACCCTAGACCCCAAATCAAGATGAATAACACATATGATGATACCAAAATGTCGTGGGAGTTGCGTGGAAGTCATCCGCATGATGTGTCACACCCCCGCCGTCTGCGGAAACACGGGAGATGCGACGAAACTGTATATCAAGAACTCATTGAGTATGAGAGAATGTTATTCCTTCTACTTAAGTGTAAGGTCCATATCTACCCTTAGATTAGCACATGAAATACATGCAAAAACAAGTGTCAATTAAAAAGTTGGTGAGTTCGTAGGTTTTATGTTTTATCAAAGAGTTTAAGTAATAGTGTTTGCCATCCAGGCATAAGTAAAAAGTTTCAATCAAAACTCAGTAGGATCATCATCCCATAGTGTGTTGGCCACTTCAGGCACGAGTAAAATGTTTAAATCAAAATCCAATAGGATCATCAATCTCATAATGTGTTGGCCATTCCAGGCACGAGTAAAATGTTTCAATAAAAATCCAGTAGGATCATCAATCCCGTAATGCTATGCTATCATATAATATGTTAAGCCATAAGTGTGAATGGATGCAATCTACATGAGTCCACAACCAAGCCTATGACTGATTGCCCTTGTTTTTGATCTCATGATCACCGAACTCATCCCGAGTTCAAAGTATATATAAGAGTTAGAAATATTCATCCACCGTGTTTGACCTCATCATTGGGTGACTGTAGCTAGCAAGACCACCCGATAGGTGAATAGGTTGTCAACCAAGATAGTACTATCCAATATATCCCTTGGCTCAAACCCATGAGTTAATGGTTGTGTCTAGGCATAAATAAAAGAGACTTACAATAGAATAACAAAACCTCATGCAATCTACATCCGGCTAACTTATGTTCCAGCATTAACACATTTAGCATAGTAATGAAAACCTTTTAAGTATCATAGTAGAATAACAAAGTATTGTAGCATGTATTTCCCCCAAAATATGTAAAAAGTAAAAGGGGCTACGAATACTCACAGTATGTATAGCAATGGAACCCATGTCCATATGTTGTGATAACCAGAGTCCGAGTGACCATATACCGCACCCAAGTGCTAGTCAACTCAAATTGTTTGATATAGTATAGCATTTCCGAATCGAGTCACACATAAAGTCCTGTTTGTAGATCAAATGTGTATCAATACTCATGTCAATAGTCTTGTTTTTGGGTGCCTATTTGACACAACTGTCGCATGTGCTCTAACACGTCCTCACATATGTTAAATATGATCAACCGAAGACTTTTGTTTACATATGTTACTTGCGGTTAATATTGTCTATCCTTTAATACCCGATAATTTATTTGATGGGATGTTTTTACAATTCATATGCTTAATGGTGCATATATAATATTAATTATCAAACTTGATAATTATTGTTATAATATATAACTTTATTGAATAATTATTTTAGGTTTAAAATAAAGATATTAAGATGCCGTAGCTCATGTATGCATCATCCGTTGTAACGATGTTTATTGTGTCTGACATGTATTTATTACACAGTCGTTGTTTAATATATAACGGCTGGCACATCTATTAATAATTATAGAAATCTAATGGTTCATATATGTATATAATATATTTGAAACTATTTTGTTGAAATAATATTCAATAGATCCAACTACAAGTTTCTATACTTGATTTGTCAATATAAGTTCTTATTATTTGAAACTCGTTTCTTTAGATTAGATATTAAATATTTGAGTTTGACTTATGCTTTCGTTTATACAAATATTTATTACCAAAAATCCATGTTTATAAACAAATAGTTGAGTTTTCAATTGATTCTAGCCTCTAAACACGCATATAAGGTATTTTAATGTTTAATAATAACGGGTTTAGCATATCCGTTATCGTCTCTAGCTAGTAGTATAATAACGCTTTGAGAAAATATCACTTTTTAACAAACATTATACTACGCTTGTTCTAATCCCATAGTAGTTGTTTGTCAAGACATTTTATACTTAGACTTAAATATTTACATCTTTGATTTCCATTTAATCAAAGTCGATTGTATATTTTCAAATATCTCAAAGTACTTAATTATTCACAAAAATAGTTTGAATAATGTTCATGAAACGTAGAGTTTTTAGATTAGCCACTTTGCTACTCAATTAGTTGTATTTATAGTTATCATTTACTTTCACAAATTTAAACCCACTTATTAACATTTGCGATTTGTTTACACGTTCAAGCCTCAAATAGTTAGGGTCACCCAATACATCTCTAGTAGATAAATTTTGGTTGATAAATAATGTAAAATTCCTAAATATGCTGATGTCGGTACGTGCTTGATTCGTAAAACCGATCCATCATTTATGAACGTATTTATAATTTGCAAATATTACTTCATCGCTTTATATTTTTAGTAATCGTTTTCGTTTGACGCTTTCACTAAAATATTATATCGCGCACGAGTCGAGACTAGTATGATGGATATGAAAAAGAGCTAGCATGCGGCTATACCTTCCAAATTGATTCGCGTATGCGAACTTATTTTGAGAACCGGTAACCTGATTTTTGAACTAAAAACATTTTCGGACTCGTTTTCTCATCACGAGTTCATCCAAGCATAAATTTTATACTGTTGATCATCCTGGATGTCACACCCCCACCTCTCGTCACCTGAGATGATGTCATTCGTCGTTCTGAGAAGGTTGCGAAAGTATAGTGGTGATGTCTCAAAGATGAGGTGTGACTTACTTGATCCGGTATCACAACACACAAATTAACTTAAAATAATTACATTACAAGGTTCGTAATTACAACCAACATTACAATATATAAACTAAGTTTATTACATTATCTGATTTATTTAATTTCAAGTGTTTGAAGTGCATCCTCACCGTTTGTCACTGTCTTCCTGCAAAATGTTTTAGTTTGAAAAGTCAGCACAAAGCTGGTGAGATCGTCAAGTTCAAGTTCAACAATATGATACGATATGCAAGTTCTCAAAATGTTCAGTTTCAAATAACCATGGGACCCGTATCTAGTTACTTTCGGACTACTCCGTTCTCGTCCTATAAAGATACTACCAGTCGGAAAATATCTTAGTGCCTCATTGTCTTAATGTCTATCAGTACATTAAGAAGTTCTGGAAACAGACAACAAACATTTACACCAAGGGGAGTTGCAAACTTCCGGAAAATGGGTTGTTAACCGATAGTAATATCATTGTTTTCTTTTCGGCCCCACATGTGTTCACTAGATACAGTTCAAGGAATGAGGAGTTTTAAGTTCTGTGATAGGGTTGTGTTCTACAGGCAAAATCCCATGAAATCCACAAGTTCTCAACAAATCACATGAAATCACATAAATAACAGTGACACATATCATATGTTCCAGAATTTTTTTTTCAAAGTGTTCTTAATTTTTTAAAATATTAATGAACTAATTTTTGTAATAAAAAATAATTTGTAACAAGATGGAAAGATTTTACGTTGGTGTAATTGCTAACGCTCGAAAAAAATGAGAGAAAATTATGAACGCTCAAAAAAATATGTTAAACGAGATTTTGGAACATTTTAAACGAAAAAATGAGAGAAAATTACGAACGCTCGAAAAAACATGTTAAAGGAAAAAATGAGAGAAAATTACGAACGCTTGAAAACATTTTAAAGTTGGAAAGATTTTGAAAAAACGAGAGAAAATTATTATATTTATTGTTCGTTACGTTGGTGTAATTACGAACGCTCGAAAAAAATTAAAAAAAAATTGGCATGACTATTATGGAATTAACGAGAAAAATATAACGAGTTTAATGATGTAATTTTTATAAAAAAATAACATACTATAAAAAACTTATAAGTGTATAAAAATCAAGGGGAAACTTTGATTTAAAAAAAGGAAAATGGATATATTTTTATGATGTGGGTGAATCTGATTGGCTTAAATGGGTTAATAGAAAGTCCATAATACCCTTATTAAAACAAAAGGAAATCTATGATGTGAGTGAATCTGATTGGCTTAAATGAGTTAATAGGTTACCACAAATATGGTGGGTTCTTATTTGAACCAAATCCTATATATATATATATATAACTTAATTTATGACTAGTATGTTTGGGTTAGTTTTATTATTTTGAAGATTAATAGTTTTAATTGGACTTAGTTTGCTTGCTATTCGGATCGTTGATCGGTTGTCGTTGTACCAACCAAATATAAGTTAATTTAAAAGCCTTACCACCTTAACTAGTTAGGGAAGCAGGGTATCGAACCACGAGGAGTCACTGATCAATTGCAACTTAAGTTGATAAGTGCCTTGCAATTTAAAATAAAAAGTGATTTGTTTGATTGATTGAGATTTAAGCAATTAATTAACAATAACAAAACAAGAGTAATCACCACCTAGGGTTGAAACAAGGATATAAGACATGTAATTTGGATTTGATTAGGTTGCTATCAATTACATAGACATAGCTTTGTTTAACATTTTGTAAAGATAACAATTGCAAGACTAAGTAATTTAACTCAAAGATAGTTAACGATTCAAAACCGATAATGGAGTTATGTTAAATGTTAGCTGAACAATCATCAACACATTAATATATTATGTCACAACATTATCTAGTTAACAATTAAGAACTGATAATGGACTAACATCATAACGAAATAGAAACACATGCCATTCCCACATCAATGTTAAACACACAAACCGAACATCAAATGTTATCAAAGTTGACAATATAACATTCTATCATGTTAGCAACCCAAAACCAAACTACAATTGTCTACTAACCTCATTCCAACCCTTGATGATGATCACCAATAAACTAGCCAAACATGTTCATGATTACAATACAAAAATTGATGTTTTTGGAACTTGAATTGATGAAACAAGATGGATTTGACCTTCCTTGAGACTTGAAATAGCTTCTCCCTTTGTTCCTTGACTAACTTGGGTCGAAAGATGTGATGAAAAACGAAGTGAAATCATTAAAACTCGTCAAAACTATGCAAAACCACCAAATAACCGCATATGGGGGCATTGGGCGCGGGTTGGGCGCACTAGGCTCCTGGGTCTGATTCGGTGAGCCCAGAACTCTCTGTAGTGCGCAGGTCATATGCCTATTTCGTGCGCCCACTCCGATTTTTCACCTTTTGGTCCTTTGGCATGCCTTCCACATGAGCTTTTGATTACCATGCATCTCTATACTCTTGCAAAGTCTCCCACACCCATTGCCACACTACCAAAACATACAAAACATCCACTTTCTCCAAAGAAACAATGTTAAATCCATACAATTATAGCATGATTAAACATGTTAATTTAGTACACATCAATCATTTATTTCGAAGGTATTGCAAACTCGTTTCGCTCGTTTTAATCATTACAAATATTCGGAATTAATTCATTTAACTAGTTTGTTTAAATTTTGTTACAATTTTCAATTCATTAAATCCGACTTGTTAAATGCTTATTTACAATTTAACTATATTTATTTATTTCAATACTAATATTTGAGTATTAAAATTGTATATTTGTGTATTTATTTTTTTCATAATTTAAGGGTACTATAGGTGGTCAATCTTCTTTTCATTGTAATTAGCGTTTTGTTATTTAATTAATACTTGGTAATCATAAAGTTCATTAATAACAAATTAATATTCAGGTGGAGGTGTCAATGGAGACAAGGTGGGGGTGTGGGAAGCAAAAGCCTAAAAAGAATTTGGCACAATCAAAAACAAAAAATTTGGGCAACTTTTTTTCGGTTTAAATGACAAAATCAAAGCCAAAACAAACTCATCTTGAAAAATGGAACCCAAGTGGTTTTCATAAACTTAAAATTCAAATTTAACTTTTTTGGTTTTTTTATTCAGTTTGAGCCTAAAACCGACTCATTAACACCCCCAACAAAAGCATAATGAGTTTAACTAATTTAGTTTTTAACACAATATATAAGAATGATAGCTTTATCTTTATATGTTAGCATACTTGATAAAGTTTGTGTTTTAGAAACTTCTTGTATGAGAAATTATAAATACTTGCTCACAAAAAGTAGAACATGTTAATTCTTTTTATAATTACCAAAACTATGGCTTACCATATTTCAAATTAAATTATTTTCCCAACAATAGAGACACAAACTTAACTTGGGGATTTAAAGTAAATTATACTTTTCATCCTCTAGTTTGAATCGGGTGAATTTGATTTGTTTAGACACATTTCAAATTTGGATTGGTTCGGTTCTTGGATAGACCAAAAAAAAATTAAAACCATATTAACCGGCGAATGACCCCATGAACACCCTAAATACAATTGGTTTTTAAAATGAAAAACAAAATTTCAAAAGTATGGGGAGGATGTTTAAATGTTTCACCGTTAACAATTCCTATTTCGGCCGGTAAGCATCTTTTTTCTGATACCTAAGGGTGTTCCTAGGTGATCAACTTTCTCATTCAGTTCTAGTTCCACCTAATTTGAT
Source organism: Mikania micrantha (assembly GCA_009363875.1). Taxonomy (NCBI): domain Eukaryota; kingdom Viridiplantae; phylum Streptophyta; class Magnoliopsida; order Asterales; family Asteraceae; genus Mikania; species Mikania micrantha. Next base: position 29,010,081 of record CM018697.1, read on the forward strand.
CAACAAGTGCCTGGTTCAACCTAGATGTGGTACATCCACGTGAAAATGAACTGCGTTCCCATCTGGTTCCGTTTCAACCGGTTGGTCGGATCGTTAAGTGGTTTTAATAACATTGGCTAATGAGATGCATTGTTTGACTTGAAGTTCCAATGGTAGATTTGAGAAAAGAAAAGAAATATTCATACAAACACACATATGTGTAATTGATATGCATATATGGATATAGTACACGCTGGTTTAATGCTAATACATGCTTTATCTAACTAATTTAGGTCTATAAATATGACCTGAAAATGATGAAAATAATTCTTCTCATTATCTACCATCTATTTGACTAAATGTCAATTCATTAACTGATGATGGTAGTAAAGAAAGATTTGAGGCAGAGTTAATTTCACTTTCTTGAATATAGAAAGCAGGCTTTTTCGGAGAAGGAAGTGAGCCTTCACCACCCAACATCCCAACCACATTCGGGGTGCTAGGTCTGTCTTCTACTCGTTGTTGCACACACAATAGGCCAACGTGTATTGATCTTGACACTTCACAAGCAGAATAGGATACGTGTAAACACTCATCAATTAGATCGAGAGACTTGCCTTTTTTGAAAAGTCTCCATGCCTATATGAATTCAAATTGAATACAAATCACAAATGGGTGTTTTAGAGCTTCACTTACTCATACTTCCTCACAAACACACACATATTGGGTCATTATCATATACACACATATATAGAGGGAGGTTCAATTAAGAATCTTTAAGTAAATAGAAACCAAAGCAACCAATCTTGAATCCCTTGGCTCATATTTAAATGGATGATCATGATATCTTTATTATGAGTTTTCTACAATACGATTAACAACCATCAGTTCCATTGGTTCCCTCACTGTTTGGACCGGATTCAAAAACCAGAAAATATCAAAAATATGTAAAAAACCAAAAAAATATCAAAGAATAAAAACATTTAAAAAACATAATTAATGCACAAACAAACATAAACATGCTAAAAAAATATAGGATTTAGTTTTAATTGTTTTATCTTTTGAGTTTTAGAGACCCGACCAGTTCAACTAGGAACAACCCAAAAGCTTTATTTTGGACCGGTTAACTTACCAATTCTCGGTCCAGTTTTAACAACATTGTGCATACGTATATATAATATATTCTATATGAATTATGTGTGCATAGTATATTTTCATCAATGGATGAACATATCCATTAGACTTACATGTCCAAGAAGGTTGTCTTCATGGTCTTCATGAACAAAACCTCTATTTTTCTTTCCACTTACAATTTCTAGTACTAAAACTCCAAAGCTGAAAATATCTGACTTTAACGAGAAAAGACCATTCACTGCATACTCTGGAGATATGTAGCCCCTGAATCCATACACGCAAGACATATATACATTAAAATTTTATTAAGCAATAAGAATCAAGTTTAGGGATTCTTACAAAGTTCCCACAACTCTCTTTGTATTTGCTTCACTCTCGTTTTCTTTAAACATTCTGGCCAAACCAAAGTCTGCTATCTTTGGAAACATTTGATGATCAAGTAAAATGTTCCCTGCTTTTAAGTCTCTATGTACAACTTTTAGCCGAGAATCTTGATGAAGATAAAGAACACCTCGAGCAATCCCTTGAATTATTTGGAATCGTTGTGGCCAATCAAGTAACGACTTCCTTGATTCATCTGCTCAATATGAAACAACTTCATTTATATGCATTGTTTTGCTTTATATTTTTAATAAATAAATGTATTGTAAGGAAACCCAACTAAATAAAAAATAATCAAGGCTTTTGTTAGGCATGTATTCATAAATTAACATTTTCTCATCGCCTTGAATGCAATATCCTATTAGCTTCACAAGATTCCGAAGCTGGAGTTTAGCAATGCATATAACTTCATTCTTGAACTCATCAAGCCCCTGTCGAGAGGACTTTGATAGCCGCTTCACTGCAATCTCTTGTCCTTCTTCAAGCACACCCTGGTGAATCAAGCCTACCATTATTAATAGTATATAAACATTTATTGAATGTACAATACGACATACAACTATAAATATCTTAATACATTCATGCATAATGTAAATTCAAAGCTGTTTAATATGTAATCACGCGGATACGAATATCTAATTCATATGATTTACCTTGTAAACTGGTCCAAACCCACCTTCTCCTAGCTTGTTATCGATCGAAAAGTCATTGGTAGCCCTAGAAATTTTAGATAAGCTAAACAATGGAACCTCTGCACTTCTCATCTGGTTGGTGCTGCTACCTTTGTAAACTTTAACACAAAAATATGACAATGAGACAAAGGTGTTATTTTGATCATAGGATATTAACTTGTATGTACAGCACACAATACAAATAGAAATTCAGATCATTATCACTTGCCTTCTATCTCTGCATCTGATCTCTTCTTCCATTTTCTCTTAGTATAGAATGCCAATATTAGGCCCAACAAAGTTAACACAGCTGCTGTCGACAAAGTGACTACCATAACTGCTCGTTTCTTCCTGCGGAAGTTTGAATGTAGGCCTAGAATAGTTTACAATGTTCAAAGAAACAACATATCATCAAGTTACAACAATAAACAAGCATATCTTGGCTACATATTTGCTTACAAACTGCATTTATTTCAGTTTGTAGATCATATGTATCTAACAAAAAAGAAATAGACCAAACGTTAAGCTGTAAAACATGAAATGCGTCAATTTTCTAATTTAATTGGCTTACCTGATAGTTCTGAGGCTGCAAGTCTGACATAAAGATCTTGGCTGCTTTGTGGGAAGACTCGGACATCAATCAAATCGCCAAACCATAGCAAGCACCCAACTCCACCTGGTGTGATGATTGGATTTGCATACGCGGTGCATGAGCAATTGTTCTTGCAGGCTACCTCACAGTCTTGTAGGCTCATGTTTTCACTAAAAACAGCATTCTCTGTGTCTGGCAATTTAATACTTGAAAACTTTTGAAATCCCTCTCCAGGGCCACAATCCAAGGCTATTTTTCGTCTACACACACTTGTATCCTTATCAGGGCTTGTTTCATCCAAGTTTTTAAGTTCAAATCCTTCCAAGCACCCACAATTAGGAGAGGTCAAAGTAGTACAGCTCCCATACAGGCCACACACTCCATACTTGTCACAATAATCAACTGGTATTATGGAAATCGGCATCCAGTCTGGGTTTGGAAATTTTAGATACGAGGTCTCGAGTTTACCGTCAGGAGTTAATACCGTTCTGAATGTGGTGATATTACCTTTAGATGTATAAGTGACATAAATCTCATTCTGATTCGCAATCAGGTCAGAAACAACCACCAGGTTAGTATCAGGAGCATTCTTTGTCGGGCTAGAAAATGATTTGCCATTATATGGCCCGATCCTTGTTTCAATAACAGAGCTTCTCATTATTAATGCTTGTGGATATTTACCCTTAACCAGTGATATTTTTGATGTATACTCACCTGGGGAAGGATCATCTACACTCCTCCATGATGTCAGATATGTTTCTCTTCCAGTTATGAAGTTCTTGCCCAATTTCATTCCTGGCAGGTACGTATCTCCAGGGTAATCAAAACTTTGCCAAATCAAAGTTTCATTTCCATTCTTAATTACCAGATTGCCCATATCCAAGAGTTGTGCTACATGATTGATAAATGTGCCTGATGTCGAGGAGTTGGATGACCAGATAACTTTGCTGTTACCGTTAACAAGAAACAGGTTCCCTTCGTCTTCCAGTTTAACCATACCCAAGTTATCTTTAAGTGGAATTTCACGGTTTGCAACCCATACAACCGTTTGTGGTGATGTGTTCTTGAACCATATTCCCAGGTATCGATCTTTAGAGTTTCCCGGGCTAAAGAAACCTAGCTCAAATTTTCCGTTTCCTGAAACAATGGTCTCACCATCTGAGATGTTTTGATGCACATATATGGTGTCTGATGATCTACAAGTTATTAGCATTAGAAAGAAGGTGATATAAGAGAGAGACATTATGGCTTGATTCATTATCCATATACTGCTGGCACTTATATGGAGTAAGATAAAGCCAAGGTCATTGAAGGGAAGACCAGAATGAAATTTTATTGGTCAATGAAACGTAACAAAATTCATAGTTTAATGAAGACATTTTAAAACCAACCAGCTCATGTTATTCTCACACCCACCTCACACCCTTCACACCTTTATACGCCTTGTATAAAAGGGGTAATTATTGGATGTTATAATTTATCATTGTCAATAATTGGACTACTATACGCCTCGTATAAACCTATATGCGTCGTATAAGTCCTATACGAGGCTTTATGGTGACCAATCATTGTCAAATCATTGGGTGTCAGAGGGGCTATACGACTCGTATAGACCTACACGAAGATAGAGCCGGTGGGGTGTTAAAATAAAAAAGTTTGTGTAAATAACCAGTCCCTTAAATTATCATATGTACTCATGCTGAACAAAAGAGCAAACATCAAGTACTAACACATCTTAGCTGAATAAATAAACATACATCGCATTGCACCCTCTTTCATACAGTGGATTTTTAACAAACAAACGAACGTACCACCTGTCGCTTGTTCTCTCTTGTCGGAAATAGGCATAATAATCAAATTAATAGTTGTATTGATAGTTATTTAAGTCTCAAATCTGAATTGATTGTAGATTTGTAGGACTTGGGAAGGCTGAGAAAGGTCAAACATTTATATTAAAGCTCTATTTGGGATTGCTTATTTAACTTCAAAATAACTTTTTGTTAAAAGTGCTTATTAACTTATGACTTTTTGAAATGAACTTTTTAAAAATGTGTTTGGATTAACTTTTTCAAAATTAATTTTCAAAATGACCAAAAAAGACATTTTTTATTGACACTATTTAGTATTATTTGGTAAAGGGTAAAAAGTGAGGTAGATCTGTAATTTTATGTCAATAAGTCGTAAATCATTTTGAAAAGCTATAATTTTTAGCTTTTGGAAAACAACTTATCACCCTTTTAGAAAAAGTCATTTTCAAAAGTCCTTTTAGGTTTGATAAACAACTTATTGGCTTATTGACTTTTCAAAAAAACCAATAAGTCAATAAGTCATTTTTAAATGAAATCCCAAACAGGGCTTAACTTTAACACAAATGTAACTAATTTTAAAATTGTTCCAATCAAATTATTTAACTTTTTTACATGCTATGGAATTTTAATACATTTAAAATAATAATAATAATAATAATAACAACAACAAAAATAATAATAAGAAAGAAAACCGTCGTTCTCCTCGTTCACCAACCCTAGCATTTTCACGGCGTTTCAACAGCTCTCTTTCGCAACTCCTTTCACCTGCACGTCAGCCTTTCATTAGCTTTGGCAACCCCTTCCGATAATTATGGCGGATTCCGACGAAGAATCCGGCAGTTAGAGGTGCACAAATCGGTTAACCGGTCGAAAACCGGTTTTGGAATAGCCGAACCGGTTAACCGGTCAAAGGCTGGAAACCGGTTTTTACCAATAACCGGTTTTTCGAGCTCAAAAATCGAAACCGATATATAACCGAAACTGGTTAACTGAACCGGTTAACCGCCAAATAACCGATTTTTTTATGAGAATAACCGGTTAACCGGTTTGAAAAACCGGTTAATAATCGGTTTGGTCTCTTGAAACCTCAAACCGGTCCCAAACCGCCGGTTTTTTTGAAAACCTAAAACCGATTTCAATAACCGGTTTCTAACCGGTTACGAACAGGTACCAGTTCGGTTAACCGGTTTTTTTGTGCATCTCTACCGGCGGTCACGACGCCGATCGAGATTTCTCGGCAAGAGAGCAAGACAGGTTCTTGCCGATTGCTAACGTGAGCCGGATCATGAAGAAGGAGTGGCCGGCAAACGCGAAGATCTCGAAAGACGCAAAGGAGACGGTGCAGGTGTGCTTGTCGGCGTTTATCAGCTTCATCACTGGAGAGGCTTCGGATAAGAGCCACAGGTAGAAGAGGAGAACGATCAACGACGACGATTTGTTGTGAGCGATGACGACTTTAGGTTTTGAGGAGTACGTTGAGCCTCTGAAGGTATACTAACCCCTCTGAAAGAGTTGGTTAGAGATCGGCGACCGTGTAGATGGCAGAAACCAAATAGTCTTGTTTTGAAATCCCATAAATGGTTCAATCACTCCACCTATGCGCCACGTAGGCACTCATTATAACCACTTACTTCACCATTTTGGTGGAAATGCCCCTTTATCCACTCACTCTACGTCATTATTTCATTTTAAATTAAAATGAGATATAATTAATGTTAAATTAAAAAAATTACATAAAATTATAAATAAAAATTACAAATTAATAAAAAAAATTACAAATTAATAAATTGATTTTTTTATGCACTCAAACAGTAACATCCCACCTTCCAACTTGTTGCCCCACTCACGCCCACAAGGGAGGCGGTGTGCCACGCCTAAGTCACGCCCACTCAAGGGGCACACCTACCGGTCTAAGAGTCAACTTTTTTTTTGAACAAGCCAAACTAATTATATGATTGTATGAGTTAGAACCCATGATCTTTCATTTTAAGAGATAAAGACTCTATCAAGTGAGCTAGTTTCACATTTCATAAGAGTTAACTTACTTTGAGTTTACTCGACTGCACCGGTGACACAATAATATTTCAGTAATTTATCAGTGTTGTAAAAAATAGTTGTTAAAAAAGAAGAATGATATTTTTTTTATTATTTTAAATAATTAAAATTCTACAACAAGTATTTCTAATTTTTCAAATTAAAAAATGGCACCATAAATTATCTAAATGATTTAATTGTGGGAAAAAAATAACTTGATTTGAAAAATTTTATAAGTTGGTTAAATTTTGTGTGATAAAACAATTAGAAGTCAAAGTTATGGGTCTCGAGGTGAAGGAACTTGGGTTTGAGAGTCAAACTAACCCACGTATGGTTCACATGTATCAAATACAATTAACTTAAATAACTAAATACATAATTGGCATTAATTTGCTTAATTTGATATAGTGAATGATGTTAACCAGTAAGGCCATGTGTAGTGTTAAATATCTCATCACTCCACGTAAGCGTCACGTAAACAGTTAACACGATCACCTTCTTATCACTTCACGTCATTGTCATATGTGTTATCATCACCTCCGTCACCTCTCTTTTTTTTCCTTTCTCTTCTCGGCTCATGCCTAGGTGTAGTGGGAGCAAGACGTGACCTGGGCGACATAGTCATCACTTGGTGGGGTCACGCCTGAGTACACAGCATAAACCTAAAGTGACCGGCAATGGCATATATGATACTGGCCCAATATATATTTGACTATTCAACCAAATTAAATCACATATTTTGAGATTAGAAACTTTCAAATGAGCTTTTTCACTAAACGGGTCAAGCAGGCAAGCACTAAAAGCTTTTCCTCTAGAAGAAACCTGACCAACGACAAACCAGTATGCACAGGCATTTCAACAAACAAGTTAAAGGCAGTCACAAGATGCGTTATAAATTTGGCATCAAAGCATCTCAGCTATCCATACATACATAATTAAAACCTAGATAGAAACAACATAATTATAGAACGAACCAAATGAACCATGTGTAAATACTAAAATAGATCCCTATGCATATAAAATAAAATTCATATGGGATAAAAGTTTGTTAATAAATAGAACAAAACAAAATTATTGTAATAAAATATTTTTTTTACACATTAAAATTATGTTTTGTTTATAAAATTTACATAAAAAAATCAAAATTTCGGACCCCTGTAAAATTGGGCATGGTCCGGTACCCCCTAAGAGCCGGCTCTGACGAACACATGCATGTTCGTGTTCGTTCATTTAAATTTAAATGAACACAAACACATTAACGAACATGATTTTTGTGTTCGTGTTCGTTTGTTAAGAAAATGAATGTGTTCATGTCCGGTTCTTGTTTGTTCGTTAAAAATTAAACCAACTGTTCATGAACATAAATGAACACAAACAAACCTAAATAAAAAAAACAAATATAATTGAACATAATGAACATAACTGAACAAATAAAAACAAACACAATCGAATAAGCATAAACGAACAAAAAGACAAATCTTTTAAACGAACATAAATAAACATTAAATTACATAGTTAAACGAACATTAATGAAAACAAATAAACGAACATAAATAAATGAACATAACCAAATAGTTCACGAACATAAATAAACGAACACTATGTGTTTTCATGTTCGTTTATTTAATAAAACAAATACAAAAAGTGTGTTCATATTTGTTCATTAATTAAATAAACGAACATAGAGACCGATTCATTTACAGGACTATAGACATACCATGTGAGCATGTGATAGCCTTTTCAAGGAGATAAACACTCAAAAATCTAAGACTAAATTAAAAAGATAGTAATAGTTCCAATTTTCTTCTTGAAATTCTAAGGCAAAATACAACAAACAACATAGTAAAATTTTTCTACTTACTAGAGTTTGAGGGACGAAGACAAATCTTATATCTATCTTAATGGGATAAAGATGTTGCTTTTGAGAAGACATCGGCTTAGATATGTCATCTATCTTTTATTTATTTATTTAATAGGTTAAAAACTTGAGTATTATACATATTTAATAAATGAATTTTAAAATTATTTATTTTATATAGTATATCATATATTTTTTTAAAGATAATTTATAAAAATTTAAAGAATATAAGTTAAGTTATAACCAAATTATTTACTAAATTGAATAAAACAATTGTTATTTAGTAGAATATATAGGAAAAATTAAAATTTAAAAATGTTTCTTACAAATATTTAATAGGAAAAATAGACAAGAAAATCAATTTTTAGATTGTCTATAAAATTAACATGTGTCTAATTAAAACATGTACTTATTATATAGTATACTAGATTATTACTCCGTGTATTACACGGAATAAATATAAAATATTAAATAATTAAAACTGATAATGTAGATATCATAAAAACAATATTTTGATATAAAATGATTATGCTACGTATTTATAAATACTTTAAGTAGTAAAAAAACAATTAAAAAGTTTAATGAAAATTTTATGAAAGTACAACAAGTTTGTTATTCTTTTATTATATAGTATAGATATAGATATAGATGTTTCAAACCAATAATTTTATGAAAATTTATATGTTAGATATCATATCAACCGTTGTTGAAATTATTATGATTTAAAAATTATAAATTTTATTTTAAAATAAGATATAATTGGAACTTAATTATGATTATTAAGTTATAATAAATTACTAAAATAAAAAGATTTATATTTTTTACATTTAATTATATAATTTAATTATTTAAAATCATTAACATTAAATAGGAGAGAGAGTTAATAAAATATAATTGAATGTGAGATAAATGTGAAAATGACAAGTGTCAAAAATTAATAATAAATGAATATGGGAATGACATGTGGCAAACTTGTTATTCTTTTATTATATAGTATAGATATAGATATTTATTATTATGATTTGTAATATATGTACACAAACACATATGTGTGTGTGTGTGTGAATATATGTATATATATATATATGTATATATGTAGAAGGGATCGTATAATAACACACTTTTATTACAAAAATCAAAATAACTCCGACAAATTCAACTGAAATCTTTGGGTTTTTTTTCATTACATTTATTATACATGTATAAGACTATGTTATTTTATGTGTTTGTGCAAATTCTATTTCGTTTAAAATCTTACATCAGTATAAGTTGTCATCACATTAAATAAATGTCGACAGTGTGATGTAAGCTTACATTTGTTGTAAATCCTAAACGCTTGTGAATTAGCCAAAACACATAAAAGAAAATAGTCTTATACATGTATAATAACGGTCATGAAAAAAAACCAAATATTTAAAATGATTTTGTCGGAGTTACTTGGGTTTCCGTAATAGAAATGAGTTATTATTGGAACCTTACCATGTATGTATGTATGTATGTATGTATGTAGGGATGGTTCAAATGTTAACCCTTCCTTATTGCGATAACCGAATAACTACATCCTATTACTTTGGGGCCCACATTAAAGTAATCTAAAGGTGTAGGTCTTTTCTTAATTTTTTATTAATGTAAGTGGGCCCTACATTAAGTAAAAAAGAAAAAAAGAAAAAAACTTGCACCTTTTTATTTACTTTATTGTGGGCCCCAAAGTAATAGTGTGTAGTTATTCGGTTAATGCAATAAACATGGGTTAACAGTTGATCCTCTCCATATATATATATAGGATGTGGTTCCTTTGTTAACCTATATTTATTACGATAACCGAATAACTACATCTTATTACTTTTGGGCCCACATTAAAGTAAATATAAAAATGTAGGTTTTTCTTTTTTTTTTAATTAATGTAAGTAGGCCATGCATTAATCACATTAATTAAAAAAAAAGGAAAAACATACACCTTTAGATTTAGTTTAATATAGGCCCTAAAGTAATAAAATGTAAGTTATTCGGTTAACGCAATAAGAAATGGTTAACAATTTATCATTTCCTTATATATATATATATATATGCTTGATCCTTTTTTACACAAACACGCAAGAACTATCATAAACTAAAACATACAAACAAACAAACAAACAAACAATATAATGTAACGCACATAGAGAAGCATAGAAAAACACGTAATAACAAAAACCATAATCATATATGTAAAAACCGTTGTGAAAGAAAATCTACCTAATTCGTGAAAAGGAAGCATTTTAGTATCATGGAAAGTCTTGAAGATGATGAAAAACACAAATAAAAATATGAGATTTAATGTAACCTTATGAACAAATATATTATGTATAACAATAATATTTCAATCATTCGACAAGATTACATTACCTATCTCTCATGCTCAAACTACTTGGATAAAAATTCCATGGAGTTCATGAGTGTTATGCGCTAAAACTTTTACATGGGATATTTCAGGATCAAGATATTTAGGAATATTTGGGGATATATAACTAACTAACCATTATCTCTGTTTATTCCTAATCTGATTTGCGAGATTTCAGGAAGTGACAGGTTGTTATACTAAAAGGAAACATTTTAGTATCATGGAAAGTCTTGAAGATGATGAAAAACACAAATAAGAATATGAGATTTAATGTAACCTTATGAACAAATATATTATGTATAACAATAATATTTCAATCATTCGACAAGATTACAATACCCATCCCTCTCATGCTCAAACTACTTGGATAAAAATTCCATGGAGTTCATGAGTGTTATGTGCTAAAACTTTTACATGGGATATTTCAGGATCAGGATATTTAGGAATATTTGGGGATATATAACTAACTAACCATTATCTCTGTTTATTCCTAATCTGATTTGCGAGATTTTAGGAAGTGACAGGTTGTTATACAACTCAGGAAAAATCACGAAATGGGACTCCAACTGACTTATCTTGTAACGCGGCAACAAGGAGAGATTGACGCCATTACTTTGAACAAGCCTCCACGTTTGGAAAGTGCCGAGATATGCACAACGGTCTTTTGAACGTTGATGTTAGCTTGTTTGTAATTTCATTGTATATATACCGAGGCAATTGATCGATATAGGACACATGAAACACACTGATAATCATAGAAGCTCAATTGCGTACTTAGCATCGATCATATTGTGCTCTTTCGTTGTATTGTAATCATTTTACTATTAATAAAACTAGGTAGAGCGACAATTGTCACCTCCCGAGGTTTTTATGCTGGCAATCATAAGGGATTAAGGGTTTTTCCTCATATAAATCTTGTGTGTTTAGCTATTTTTCTATTTCATATTCTGGAATATCCCTAAAGATTCCTAGGGATATTTCATTGCAGTTTACGAATATTTAATATTTTTGATCATAAAACACAATACACCACTTTTCTAATTCGGTTTTGCTAAGAATTAAGCTTGTTAATTTTTACCCTAAACAGTGAGGAAGAGCTCTCAGGATTACATTGAAACATATCCTCACCACTCTCTTGTCTGGTTATATTACAAAATAGAGAATGTTCCCTCTTTATAGTGTCCAATGAATAAAAAACCCTATAAATAACAAATACAACAAAAATGATTTTGAATGATAAACATTAAATTAAGATGTATCATTTGTTGTAAAATTTTGGTCTTCTAGTCGTCGAGTGTCTTCGTAATCTTGAGTCATTAGTAGTTTGTTTCTCCCTAATCAACAAACACACAATACTTCTTGTTTACACTTTATATATCCTAATTAACCGTTGGTCTCGATTTTTCTAGACCTAACAGTCTCCCCCTATTTGGTCAAATAAATGTAAACAAATGCTTAAGTATGATGAAACAAACATGACGTTAAGAGAATATGTAACTTCTAAAACATTTTGTTAACTTTGAAAGTGCTTATTTGTGGATGCAATAGAACTTTGACATCACTAACCGACACCTATTTAGATAAAAAAAACAAAAAAAAAAAAACTACTTTGAACATTTGTTCGAACTTGACTTGCATCAAAGTTGTCATCTCAAAATTGCATATGAACGCACCATGCCCCACAATCATGCATTCCGTTGAAAATCTCCATACTTCTAAATTAATCCTCCAATATTTCAAGATGAAATTACCATAGTATCCCTTAATGTTTTAAATTTTCCATGTGCTTCAATAGAAATAACATTTCCAATTAATTCATGAAACTAGTGGAATTTGTCATCCTCATAACCAATCATTGAAAAACTTTCCAAACAGAAATTACCCTTATACCCTCAAGAGAAATCTCCATTAGATGAGAGATCCACACTTTATTCCTCTTTGGAAGATGACATCAATCATAAGATAAATTTTATTGGAAGTGTGATATTGAGTTTCTTTGTTTATTTTTTCATAAAATGTCTCATTCGGAAAAGAAGTTTAATTGGAAGTAGGTTACTTTTTGGAAGAAAACTAAGTCCATCGAAAGAATTGTGCATAAGAAAATATTATTCATCATTGGGCTTATAGCCTAGTGGTACTCCTTGACCACCAGTAATGGAAGGTCTTGGGTTCGAGTCTCGCCTAGAGCAAAAAATGTTCTGGGTGAGCTAGGGGGTTTTCTCAGTGTGAGTTTCCTCCTAGATGGTGTGGTGGTTCCTCGATTCGGCACTCGCCAACGCCCGGCTTTAAATGTTTCCGGGGGTTGGTAGCGGTCTGTGGTCGCAGCGCGTGGGTTGTTGGGTCTGAGGACTCGTTTAGCTGTTCAAAAAAAAAAGAAGAAGAAGAAGATATTATTCAAAAGACTTTTTCAGAATAGTTTCTTCGGAAGAGATCGTTACCATTTTGCCTTTTAATTAATAACCCCAATTTTCAAAATGTCATCATCACTAACTAGTTTCTTCACCTACACAAACCATGTTGTCCTAATATATTTTCAGCCGCCGCATAGTTGTCAAATAAATCTTAATTTTTTTAAAAAAAAAATCATCAGATGTTGATTATATTTGGGTGGGGTTTTGGCACAAATTAGAGAGAAACAAAACCAACTTGGGTTTAACAAATCAAACCACATAAACCCAAATAAATTAATGAACAAAATAGCAAGAAACTTCAAGACCTTTCATTAAAAACTTCACAAAATCAGGGTATTGAGCACAGACATGAAAAGTCTTGAAGATGATGAAGAACACAAACAAAAATATGAGATGTAATGTAAACTTATGAACAAATAAATTATGTATAACAATAATAGTTCAATCATTCAACAAGATTACATTATCTAACCCTCTAATGCTCAAACTTTATGGATAAAAAATCCATGAAGTTCATGGGAAAGAGCTCTCAGGATTATATTGAAGCACATACTCAGCACTTTCTATTATATTACAAAATAGAGAATGTTCTTTATTTATAGTGTCCAATGACTAAAACTCTAAAAATAACAAATACAACAAAAATGATAATAAATAATAAACAATAAATTAAGATGTATGTAAAACCATAAAGGCTAGTGCTCTCTAAAACTCTCTAAATCCTTGTATAAATTCCTCTGAGTCTTAAACACTGTAAAGCTAAACAGCCTTCGAAAGAAAGGAATTAACCTTCTGAAGAAATCTTGCTTCCGAAGGTTAACTCTTTCCTACCAAAGGCTTACACAAGAATAAAGCTTCCGATACTCTTCTCAGCACTTAGATATTTACAACCTCAAAGCTTCCGATGACAAGAGCTTCCGATAACATGCTCAGCAGCTTCCTTGTACATAGACTTCCGAAGACTTTATTCTGACAAAGATTCCATATACTTGTAGAAATAATCAGAGCTACTTTCTCCTTTGAATACCAACACAGAAGACATTCTCATGACAGTCAGTAGCTTAGAAGATTTGTCAGAACTACAGAGATACCTTTACATTAATTCATTTTGTAGTCTAGGTATTTGTTGTAAAAGTCAAAGGAGTCTATTGTATTAATTGTAATTAATATGGCTTGGCCTGTCAAGTCCATAACAGATACTAGTTTTAGCATTAGTTTGTTTCTAGTATTCAGTCCAGCTTTGTATCCCTACGAGGATACAACTGTAGGTCTTAGTATAAATATGTTCACTTGTTAGTTAACAAGGCACGAGTGAATGCTTGAGAAAAGTCTTGTAAAGCTTGACAGTTGAATGCAATATACTTTGACCTTGAACTTGTAATTTTTTTCTGTATTGTGTTTCAATATGTTTTTTACAAACTAAGTTGATAGAGTTTCCGCAACTATCAACTTTGTAGAAGATAAATTGTGATAAGTGTTGTGTAGATTTACATAACCCGATCCAACAAGTGGTATCAGAGCTTTGGCTCTTAACTTAAGCAACTAACCATTCTTAAGTTACCGTTTGTGTATCTTCTACTACTCTTTGTTTTTCAAGCTACTTCAAAGTCACAATGACCATCATCAGCAAGCATGACACTAAGAATGGTACTCTCAATAAGCCACCCATGTTTACCCATGACGATTATGATACATGGAAAGTCAGGATGGAGGGTTTTATTAGGAACCAAGACTTCAAACTTTGAAAGTCAGTTCTTGAGGGACCGTTCATCCCAACTATTGCTGCTGCAGGCACCAGTGGAGTAGCTAGGCCAAAAGACCCCAGCTCTATATTCTGATGAAGACTACAAGAGAATGGAGGTGGATTCGAAGGCTCTATGGTTGATTCAGGTGGCAATTCCCAACTCAATCATACATGCATTTAAGAAATGCAAATCTGCACAGGAGCTGTGGAACTATCTGCAGCAGATGTATGAGGGATCTGAAGATGTCAAGGAAAACAAAAAGGACATGTTGAAACAGAAGTTTGAGAACTTCTGTCAAGAGAACAATGAGAAGATGGCTTCTCAATATCTAAGGTATGTCCAGTTAGTTGACGAGTTGGTGGCTGCAGGTGTAAAGATGGAGAACCAAGACGTGATAAGGAAGTTTCTTATATCACTTCCACAGGCGTGGACCATCTACTCTGTGAGAATCTGAGTACCTTGAAGCTTGGGGTACTGTTTGGTATACTTAGTGCATACCAAATGGAAATTGATGCTCAGGAACCTAGACCTTCCTCTGTACCTTCTGGTTCAGCAGCCCTATATGCACCCATTTATAATCCACCTTACCAAAATTACCAACCCATCTACCACTCAACTTCCACACCCATTGTCACTTTTCCTGAAACCCCCACTCCATCAACTTCACACTCAAATCCATTCACTTACACAACTCCACTGTTTACTTCAAGCCAAGGAGCTTTTATGGCTGAAGAGACCAACTACTTCCATCTGTGCCAAGAAGATTTAGATGGAATTCCTGCTGATGATCTTGAGGAGATGGACATCAATTACTAGATGGCCATGATCTCCTATAGGGCAAAGAAGTTCTATCAAAGAACTGGCAGGCAGTTTAAGAAGCACAACATGAAGACAGGGTTTGGTCTAGACAAGTCCAAACTAAAATGCTTTAACTGTCAACAACTGGGGTACATTGCCAGAGAGTGTAAATCTCCAAACTCTCAGCCTTCATCATCTGGACAGCCACACCAAAGACCATCAAGCTCCTCAAATAGTGCCAATGTTGCAGAACAACATGATTTTTCAGATTGGAGCACCCAAGCTAAGGATGCATCTATATCCAACAGTGCCCTGATGGCCAATGACTCAACCTCTACATTCAAGGTAACAGAAGATATGTGTACTCCTGAATTTTTAGAAAAGTTAAATGCTTATAAACGGTTTAATGCTCAAGTATGTAATGAGCTCGAGTCATTGCAACTTGTTAAGGCTAATTTCTTTTAATCTGAAAGAAATTATAACGAAAAGATTGAGGAACTAGAAAAGACCATTTCCTGGTTAAAGCATGAAGACACTAACAAACAGTGTCAAATTAACAACCTTTTGGAAAGGTTAACAACTGCCAAGACAGAACTTGTATTAGCTGAGTCTTACAGAGACAAATTTTTGAGTCAAGTAGAAAAGTATGAAAAACTTTTTAAAATGAGTGAAACATCTGAGCTGGTAAAGAAAAGAGGGGCTGGGTTGGTTTATAACCAGTTGGACCCTCCATCTGCCTACACTCCTATGGTGGAAGTTAAATGTAAACCTGAAATTAATCTTGTGTATGATGAAGTGTTGGACATACACAAAGTTGCTCAAAATGATGACATATCTAATCTAAACCCCACTTTCTCAACATGTTCATCTGAGGATGATGCTCCTACTGTTTTGGAAACAGAAAAACCTGCTTTGAAAAATAAGAAAAGAAATAAGAAAAATAAGAAACCTACATCAGTTTTTGTCAAAGCTAAATACATACCAATGGGGAGTACCTCTTCAGATGAATATGTTACATGTCCCACTGACAAGTCTCATCGAGCCAGATCAGAAAATAGAAGTGCAAGCACCTCAAAGGATCAAAAGAAGTGTCACACCCCCAAATTTCAACTAACGGAATCATACCGTTTGGGACGTGACAAACCAGGATCTCATATCATTAGACATAACGAAGACCTCTATATGCTTTTCAAACATAACTTTGGTCTTAATTGAAAAATTCAGAGTTTAAAAACATTGCAGAAGCGTTTGTAAAAAAATAAAACAGTTCAAAGTTTGCAAAATGTAAATTACAACGATAAAGTCTTAAATGTTCAAATTCAAAACACAAGAATGAAAATATGCATGCGACTCCACATCCTAGTCCATGCTTGATTGCTCTTGTACCTTAACGTTCTGAAAAAACATGTAAATCAAGTCAACACAAAGGTTGGTGCATACACAGGTTTAAGTATTCACAAATGTTTGAAACAACTGTTTGAAAAGAAATGTTTGCAGATAACATAATCACACATGCATAGTCATGATAGCTAGTCATTTGTACTATTTACATAAGCGGTCGACACCGAAGCTGACTGTTAGAATGTTGATTGCCTTTCCACTATTGTCTAGCACAAACAATAGTAATGTGAATTGGCTAGTCAAACACTTGCGTAGACCTGCAATCTACCAAGTGAGGTTTGTCAAACCCAATAGATCTATTTCCAACTACCACGCTTTGCACTACGGCAAACTAAACGGTTCGATATGTAAGGACTTGTAATGCTATGTTCGCACTTATCGTAAATAGCTAACTCATGCAAGTGATATGTATCTAAAAGCTTTGTTTGCACATGTTTTCTCCCCCAAAACAGTAAAATAGGAAAAGGGGCTGTGTACGCACCTTAGATAGTAAACAGAATGATCAACACACGTGAAATCGCGCATAAACTCCTCTACAAAGAACCTGTGTTATAATAATAACGTGGTGTTACTCGCAATGTCAATTCGTGTTGGTGGTCACATACGTGTTAACACACATATGTTAGTTTGTTTGAAACACTCATGCTAATGTATGCATGATTTCGAGTTCGTTTGTTTAAATCACGTGTAGTTATGATTTCGTTTAATCACACGTAATTATACGCGATTATTCTCTTTAGTTAACAATGTAAATTTTATTGATTTACTTTGTTCTAAATTCCATTTCGGTTCCAATGCAACTTGAACGGATCAAATCGGAGTTAGAATTAGTAAGTTATGGGTTAAAAACTAAAATCGGTTTAAATCTCAAAAATTGGCAGAGGCAAGGGTAGAACCCTTGACCTACCGAACCAAACACACCCATTCTACCATCTGATCCATCTAAACATTCACATTAGACTTTAGAAATCAATTGTTTTAAGCTCTGAAATGCTTGATTCCCTTTGTTTAGCCATAGCCGAAGCCATCAAGCCCAAATCAGTCCACAATTCGAACACAATCAACCCTGTAACCATGGGGTTTCGATTCCATGGTTCCAACCGAGTTCAAGGGTGGGTTTAATTCAATTATTAATCATCACAAGGTTCTAATTCGAGACTTGAATAGTTTCAAACGTATATACCCCAATCCCCATCCAAAATTGTTTAAATTCTTGAATGTCAATCAACAATCTATAGGGCTTTTAGTGAACAAATGATTTCGTTTCACTCTGTGATGTTTGATTGGAATATTAAGTTCATTTACTTCGAATTCCCTGATTCGTTTTTATCTCAACACCCACGTAAATGGCTTATACTCAGATCGAATTTGTTTGATAAAATTAACATAGGGGTATTACTAATCGCAACATTCTGAAATTAACAATAACAATTAATTTCGTTTCTGAACTCATTTGAATCAAAATCCCCAAAACAATTGAAATGATGAACCCTAGAATGCTAACATGATTAATTCGTTTTTATTTCATGAAATTTGCATATGGGTTTTGTTAATCGGTGGTTTCTGAAACTAATGGTACTAATTGATTTAGTTTTTAAACCCATCTCGACTGAAACCCCCAAAACCGTTTGTTTCAAGAACCCTAGAACTCGAATTCTTATAATTCGATGCTTGTGATCGAAACTAGGATAGGGTTATGCTTAATCGACACTTTTAGAGTGTGTAGGAACGAAAACCTACTTGATTGGAAGTCGAATTGATGTATCCCGACTTTTAGGTGAAGTTTCGGCCGGCTCTTGATCGTTTTCCTCAACTCAATGCTTCCAAGTTGAAATTGTTGCTTGTAACAGATCTTAATAATGCCGACTAGCTGTTCTGGGAGTTCAATTGTGCGAAACTTGGTCGAATGTTGTGGTTTTAGATATGTAGAGCTACGGTTTTGACTATTGAGTATGATGTGAGTTAAATTCGATCATTAATTCACTTAATAACGTATGATTTGTGTTAAGGATCATTAGTATGCATTACTAGAAGGTTTAATTTGATTAATATCAACGGTTACATGTGAATTTCGAGTTTCAATTTGATAACAACTCAAATTTTGACATTAATAGTCAAAATTGGTCCTTTAACATGAATTCTTATAATTTAATTGTTTGTAACCTCATTTTGTTCAGATTTAACCCTTTTAATTCGATTTCGTATAATTTTCGTTAATTTTTGGTTAACGGTGTTAACCCGAAATGTCGGATTGTCACAAGAAGCATCCAAACAAAAGTTCTTCTGGTACCCCCAAGTCAGAACAATCTGGTTCTAAGAAAAATGGTTCAGCTTGTCTCAAAAGAGAGAAGCTTCAAAGATCAGAAAATGTTCAACCAATGTCTCTGATGTGTGGTGAGACAAACCAATTTACTGTTGACTGCTTCTATAATCTAAGAAGCAGAATTCACTCTAGACCAAATGGAAGAGGAAGAAAGGAAAGTTGGAGTTAGTCATCTGTTTGTTCGGGAGAACAAAGAAGAAAATCAGTCAAGAAGTCATCAGAAGCAAGTACTTCTAATAATCGGAAGAAACAAGACAAGAATGCTTCCGAAGGAAACAAAATATCGAAAGCACACATTAAGAGTGCTTCCGACAAACAAAAGAAACCCCATTCCTTCGGAAGAAGAAGACATCAGAAGAAAAACCTCACTTGACAGCAAAAATCAAACCATCGGAAGAAAAAGCAAAAGTGACTTCCGATGGTTGCCAGAAGAAGCAAGATCTTCCGACTACTTCAAAGGTCAAGAAAATATGGAAGAAGAAGGAAACAACTGAACCAACTGTTCAGCCACCTGTCCTATCAGAAGCAAGCTCATCATCTGTTCCACCTAGGATGATGTCAAAGAAATTTGTATATAATGATGCCAATGGAAAACCCAAGACCATATGGGCTTGGGTTCCCATCAGGAACTAATTCACTTCTGGTCATGTGCAGGGACAGCAGGAATCAAAAAGCAACTTGTGGATTGTTGACAGCGGCTGTTCCAGGCACATGACAGGCAACAAGACTTATCTGCACAAATATGAACCATTCTTTGGAGGGTCTGTTGCATTTGAAAGTGGTCCGGTAGGAGGTTACATCATAGGTAGGGACACAATCACTAATGGCAAGGTAAGCTTTGAGAATGTGCATTTTGTAAAACAATTAAACTATAATTTACTGAGTGTATCATAGTTGTGTGACCAAAAGCACAACATGTTGTTTACTGAGCATAAATGCATTGTCCTGAAACCAGGATTTGTTGTTCCTAATGACCAAATTCTGCTCAAGGCTCCAAGGAGAAACAACATGTACATGCTGGACATGAGCACAACTACACCACTCAGTAATATAAGTTGCTTTGTCTCAAAAGCTTCACTTGATGAATCATCTCTTTGGCATAGGAGACTTTGTCATGTAAACCTTAAAAACATGAATATACTTGTCAAAAATAATTTAGTAACTGGTTTACCAACAAAGAAGTTCATCTGTGTTAATAAATGTGTTGCTAGCTTGAAAGGGAAGCAACACAAATCATCTCATCATGCCAATGAGATAAATTCAATAACAACAGTCCTGCATTTACTTCATATGAACTTGTTTGGCCCTACAAGTGTTAAAAATCTAGGTGGAAAGTCATATTGTTGGGTGGTCACTGATGATTTCTCTCGGTATACCTGGGTATTCTTCTTGAGTACCAAGGATGAAACTGCTGAGATCCTAAAATCATTCATTCTTAGAGTTGAGAATGAGAGTGACCATCAGGTCAAAATCAGATCAGATCAAGGAACAGAATTCAAAAACCATATTATAAATTCTTTTTGAGAATCTAAAGGTATAACAAGACAATTTAGTGCTTCTAAGCCTCCACAACAGAATGGTGTTGCTGAGAGAAGGAATAAGACACTAATTGAGGCTATAAGGACCATGTTGTCTGATTCCAAACTTCCAATCACTTTTTGGGCAGAAGCAGTCAACGCTGCCTGTTATGTCCGAAACAGAGTATTGGTGGTTAAGTCACATGGTATGACTCCGTATGAAATTTGGCATAAGAGAAAACCATTTATTGGATTTCTCAAACCATTTGGATGTCAATGCACCATCTTGAATACTAAAGATCATTTAGCCAAGTTTGCTGAGAAATCAGCAGAGGGCTACTTTATTGGGTACTCTTTACATGCCAAAGCATATAGAGTATACATCAAAGATTCCAGAATTATTGAAGATTCTGCAAATGTTCAGTTCAATGAACATACTATCAATAAACCTGGAATCGGTCCTTATTGGTTATTTGATCTTGATAAATTCACATCTGCATTTAATCTTGTGAAAGATTATGTTCTAGATCCTCAGATATCTACCTTGGACTCCTCCAAACACACAAGAGAAGAAGACTTTCGTGTGGAAATGCCAATAGCTTTAAGAAAAATCTTGGCAGAATCCACTTCAACACATGATGCTATTTCACAGTCTGAGACAATCAACACTTCTCAGGCTGTTCCCTTAAGTGACTCTACTTCAGTTCCACTAAGTCAAGAAGAAATTGGAAGCCCTTCAGATTAAGCAAACATTCTGGATAAACTTCCTCCCAGAGAAAATCATCCCACAACAGTCCAACCTCAGAGACCTCAAGATCTGCCAGAAATCCAGCTTGAGGTGGTACTTCCAAACCTTGAGTCAAGCAACCTGTATTTGACTTCTCAGCTGGATGTGATCCCAAGAACTCGTATCCACAACACCCATCCAGTAGAGAACATTATTGGCAATGTTGATGAAGGAATAAGTACAAGAAGCTCTATGCATGAAGCAAACATCTGTTTGGTCTCTTGCTTTCTATCCCAAATAGAACCAAAGAAAGTTGCTGAAGCACTGAAAGACAGTAGTTGGCTAGAAGCCATGCAGGAAGAACTCCTTCAATTTGAACGACAGGGAGTTTGGAAGGTCTGCCCTTTACCTAAGGGTAAGTATGCCATTGGAACAAAGTGGTAGTTCAGAAGCAAGAAGGATGACAAATGTGTTGTCATCAAGAACAAGGCAATGTTGGTTGTACAAGGGTACACCCAGGAGGAAGACATTGACTACAATGAAGTTTTTGCTCCAGTTGCACGGATTGAAGCAATTAGAATCTTTCTAGCATTTGCAGCTGCTAAGAACTTCAAAGTTTTTCAAATGGATGTTAAAAGTGCCTTCCTGATCATGTCTGTAAGCTTGATAAAGCTCTATATGGGCTGCATCAGGCTCCCAGAAAATGGTATGAAACTCTATCTTCTTTCCTGCTAGCCAACAATTTCAAGAGAGGAACAATTGACAAGACACTTTTCTTCAAGAAATCTCATCAACATATTATGCTGGTTCAAATTTATGTTGATGACATTATTTTTTGTTCCACTAATGAATCTCTCTGCAAGGATTTTGAATCACTGATGAAGTCCAAATTTGAAATGAGTTCAATGGGAGAACTCACTTTCTTTCTTGGACTACAAGTGAAGCAAACTCCTACAGGAATTTTCATTAATCAATCAAAATATGTTAAGGATATTTTTGAAAGATTCAACTTCACTGAGTGCAAAGCTTTGGGTACTCCAATGTCTAAGATAACATCCTTAAGCCCTGATCTTGAGGGGGATGATGTTGACCAACACCAATACAGAGCAATGATAGGTTCTTTGATGTATCTGACAGCAAGCAGGCCTGATATCATTTTTGCAACCTATCTGTGTGCAAGATTTCAGGCAAATCCCAAGAGTTCACACATGCTTGCTGTGAAAAGAATCTTTAGATACCTCAAAGGAGCGTCAGGTCTAGGATTATGGTATCCTAGAAATCCGGATTTTCAGTTAATGGCCTACACTGACAGTGATTGTGGAGGTTGTAATATTAGCAAGAAATCCACATCAGGAGGATGTCAATTTCTTAGATCCAGAATTGTATCATGGCAATACAAGAAGCAATCATGTGTTTCTACCTCTACTGCAGAAGCAGAATACATAGCTACTTCTAGCTGCTGTGCACAAGTCATTTGGATACAGAATCAAATGAAAGATTATGGAGTAGAGCTGGTCAACACTCCTATACAAATTGACAACTCAAGTGCAATCTGCATCACTAATAATCCTGTCAAAATAAAGACTAAGAATATTGACTCAAGAACTAATAGCTCCGTTGTATAATTCAGACCTAACCATTAAGTAAGAAGCGATGGGAACGATGGAACCTGTGAATTCAAAAGATTTTAGTGAAAATGAATTCGAATGATTCATTGATCGAGATGGCGGAACCGGCCAGAGACCAATTCATCTATTCGGACACTCTAAGACCAAGCACATTGATATCAGATTTCACTTCATCAGAGATTGTGCAGAAAAGAAGTTGATTCATCTAGTCAAAGTTGATACAGAACACAATCTGGCTGATCTCTTCACCAAGGCATTTGATGAAGGAAGATTCAGGTACTTAATAACAGCCATTGGTATGATTAATTTTGAATAAATGAATTGACAACAAGAAATGAACAATTATTCGAAAGATAAACTTAAATTCTCTTCTGATAAGTAGTTACTCATCAGAAGATAGTTTAAGTCTTCGGAAGCATTCTTCATCACTTGAGTCGGAAGCAATCACACTTCAGAAGATAAATTCCCTTCTGAAGTATTTCTCTTCCGATAAATTAACTTTGCCTTTGGAAGTTCCATCTTCTGAAATTACTCATCAGAAGAAGATGTCTTCCGAAGTACAATTTCATCTCATGAACTTATCTAAATCATCAGAAGCAGTGCTTCTGATGTTATATTTAACATTCTTGGAATATGCATCGGAAGTGTGTGTCTTTCGAAGACCATTTTCTGGTCTCATGGACTCCTTCCGAAAGCAACATCTTCGGAAGCACTCTGGTCCTACTGAAACTTTTGAATATTCCATGCCCCACAGCTGTATCGGAAGACCTTTTTCTGACACTCCGGATCTCAAAACTTTAATATGTCTCCATATTAAATGCTTACATCCGAAGCTATAAAAGGTCTCGTGCTCATTCATTTTCTCTCACCGTTTCCTCTTTCAAATTAACTTCCTTTTTCTCTCTGAAACTTAACCCTAAATCTTCTCAATCGCCATGGAATACTTTGCCTTCAGACCAGCTCACAACTTAGCTGCGGAACTATCAGCAGACAATGACGCTGACTTTGCTCCGATAATCTCCTTTCTTCAAAGTAGCAGGTACCACTTCGCCCTCATCGTCAAACCTGTGGTGACCTTCAGGTCATTGGGATACGAAGGTCCTCTCCCTTCAACAACTTATTAGAAGGGTAGAGTCTCCTATAATTACAAGTACCTCATACATTTATTTTTGCACTGTCTATCTAATAAGACAGGTGGTTGGGATCAAGTTCCTTCTGATTTAGCTTCGGCTATTCATGGCTTGGTATCAAACCAACTTTTTAACTTTTCTGCTTTCATCTTTGACAACTTGGCTGACAATCTTTCGTCGCCAAAGAAGTTTTACATGTATCCCAGGTTCTTACAACACATCTTTTACAGTGAGTTGGGCTCCTCCCTCTCACTGACTGGGAACATCTATAACATCCCCTGGGTTACTGCCAAGGTTTTTGTACAGTTGAAGAAGAAGAGTGTTCAGTTCAGTGGAACTTTCACTCCTCTTCTTCCTTCTATGGAGCTCCCTGCTCCAGAAGGTGACAGCTCTGTTGAACCCACAGTTGCTGAACCCACACCTTCCCCATCTGTTCCTCACCCAATTAAAATCACTTATAAACACAAACGAACCCCTGAGCAGCTCTCTACAACTGTTCAGGCCCCTTCTTCTGAACCTGTCAAGAAAAAGGTGAAAAGAACTGTAAGGGGCACAGTTCCACCTAAGGTGCAAACCACACCTGCCCCTTCACCACTGGTTCTTCCTCTGGAACCAGTGGCAGCCCCCAACCAGCCTGAAAGCCCTCAGTGTGTGTCTCCATACATACCTGAGAATATACAAAGGGATTCCCCCCTAACTGAGTCTGCTTCTGATGAAGCAACTCTACTAGATCAGGGACTGTCTCCCAAGTCCCCAAGAGTTTATCACCCATCACTGCCCCCACCCATATTTCTACCCAGACTCAAGAACCCGCTGCCTTTGCTTTGGATGATCCACTCTCCCCCACTACCCAAACACTATTGAGAGTGGTGACACAGTTACAGGCAAGGTTCCCTGACCCAGAGCCTACAAACACAGAGGTTGACCTTAGGAGTGTAGAAAAGGTCAATACAGAGGAGGCTGCCACTACTGTTGAACCTTCTCAGGGTCTTCAGGACAGTGGTACAGGAACTAGGACCTCCCTTGTGGCAATCCACATTGCTGATGACTTCTTTGAGGTTATTCTCAATGAGGGGAATCTAGGGTGCCTAGAAACCACTTCTGGTGGTGGAGGTGCAGGAGCTGGGCTCAGGACTCCATCGCCCCATGATTCTATTCCAGTAGATGAGTGCACCATACTTCAGGATTTAACAGACACCATATCCAAACTACAACTCAGGGTAGCTCAACTGGAAGCTGAAGTTGATACCTTGAGGCTGGAGGTTAAATCCAAAGATGATACCATCTTGTACCTCCAACGCCTCCCCCCAATCATCTGTGCACCATTGCAACCTGATCCCACTACGGTGGCATATCTCTCTTCTGAAGCTTCCAAAAAGGGGGAGATGGGACAACTTGTAGGATCAGGCTCTTCAACAGCATGAGAGGAGGAAGCTGCCCAAGAACCCACTCCATTCATGAGCTCTTCGGACAGTGAATGTAATGAGTTCTTGGGTACCTATTTCCACTACTCAAGCTCTTCCTCCTCCTCCTTTTCTGAAGAAGTAGAGGCTACCATAGAGATAGAAAAGTAGCACACATCAAACATCTCTATGGAGCCCAGGTCCCCTGCTGGGATCCAATAGTCCCCTTTTGGGACTAGGTCTCCTTCTGAGACTACACCCACGGTTGCCATGGAGGAACCCATTCAAGAAACCACATCAATCTCCTTGGAACATGTGTCCCCTCTTGGGATAGTGGCTGATGAAGACCTCTCCTCACATCATGAGTTTTCTGTGGATACTACTAAGGAATCTCCCAAGTTGGTTGGTCAATCGGAGAAGGTAGTGAAAGCTAAGGTTGATTTCGAAGCTGCAGTTGCTTCCGAAGGCCAGTTATACTTGATGATTCCTCCACTGAAGAACTATTTTCTGATGAACCAACTGGTGAGGCTACAAGATCTATCTCCTCTGGGGTAAAAACAATGGACAAGGGAAAAAGAAAGCTAACCCCATAGGAGAAAGCTGAATAGGAGGAAAGGAGACTAATGAAGAAGAAGGGCCGATCAGACACTTCCCTGGATGGAGAGATATCAAGACTCTCTGGTCTTCTCCAGGAGAAGGGCTATAATGTTGATGAGATTTTGCTCTGGTCGGTACCTCAGATGGCAGAGGAGCTGGATCGGGTGCAGCAGCAGGAACAAGCTGCCGGTGGTCCTCAGCAAGAAGCAAAAGGAGGATGCTTACAGACAAAGAATGAAGAGCATCCTTCTACAATATGGATTTCATCCGCGGCAGCTCGGCCCAATGAAGAACTCCACTATGGATATGCACGTAAGAGAAATAAAAGCTAAAATTGCCAGAGGTGAGTTACTTTCTATGGAGCAGATCTAGGCACAAAAGGCAAGCCTGAACTTAGGAGGCTTAGGGGGAGGAGTTGCCACCATCGAAATACCTATCTCTGGTTCTGGAATCAGATAAGGTGAAGAGATGATCTATGATGCTTCAAAGGAAGCACTATTCCCCAAACAGGATCCAATCTCTCCTCCATCAAGTCCCTACTATGACAACATGCCAATTTCCTCAGTGATCAAGATCAACATAGGTCAAAAGGCTGCTAAGAAACAACAAAAAAAAGACTCTGATCCTGAGGAACAATCGAAGGAAGATGAGAGGAGAGAGGCTGAGCACATTGGATATAAGGATGCAGATCCAGAGCCCACTACAGGAACAGATGCAGCAGTGGGCTCCAATGAGGAAGCTCAAGAGGCCAGAGATCAGAAGGATCTAACCATGGTCACAGTCCAACCCAAGAAGAAACGAAGAAAGACCATGGCTAGAAGAAGAAAGAGAACTGCTAGCTCCTCTGACTCTGAGTCTGATTCAGAGCCTAGAAGAGATCCAGAGCCCATTCGAGCATATATTCCAATAGTAGGATGGAGCTTCAATGCACAACAAAAGATGTTCACCCTCACTAAGATCAATGGAGGAATAATGGTGTTGGATCTTCTCCAGCTGATGCTTATAGCAGAACCTTTTGTGTATGATCTTGAGAGACTCCCACTCCATAATCCTCATAATGGATCTGATGGGAGGATAGCCATTAAATGGGCTAAAGCTAGAGCACAGGTTCTAAGAGGAGAAAGATAGAAATTTTTGGAAGCATCAGCCTAAGGGGAGACTGTAAAACCATAAAGGCTGGTGCTCTCCAAAACTCTCTTAGTCCTTGTATAAATTCCTCAGAGTCGTAAACACTGTAAAGCTAAACAGCCTTCGGAAGGAAGGAATTAACCTTCGGAAGGAAGGAATTAACCTTCGGAAGAAACCTTGCTTCCGAAGGTTAACTCTTTCCTACCGAAGGCTTACACAAGAATAAAGCTTTCGATACTCTTCTCAGCACTTAGATATTTACAACCTCAGAGCTTCCGAAGACTTGAAGCTTCTGAAGACAAAAGCTTCCGATAACATGCTCAGCAGCTTCCTTGTACATAGACTTATGAAGACTTTATTCTGTCAAAGATTCGATATACTTGTAGAAATAATTAGAGTTACTTTCTCCTTTAAAGACCAACTCAGCAGACATTTTCATGACAGTTAGTAGCTCAGAAGATTTGCCAGAACTACAGAGATACCTTTACATTAATTCATTTTGTAGTCTAGGTATTTATTGTAAAAGTCATAGGAGTCTATTGTATTAATTGTAATTAATATGGCTTGGCCTGTTAAGTCCATAACAGATACTAGTTTTAACATTAGTTTGTTTCTAGTATTTTGTCCAGCTTTGTATCCCTACGAGGATACAGCTGTAGGTCTTAGTATAAATACGTTCACTTGTTAGTTAGAAAGGCACGAGTGAATGCTTGAGCAAAGTCTTGTAAAGCTTGACAGTTGAATGCAACATACTTTGACCTTGAACTTATAATTGTTTTCTGTATTGTGTTTCAATATGTTTTTTACAAACTAAGTTGATAGAGTTTTCGCAACTATCAACTTTGTAGAAGATAACTTGTGATAAGTGTTGTGTAGATTTACATAACCCGATCCAACAATGTATCATTTGTTGTAAAATTCGGGTCTTCTAGTCATCGAGTGTCTTCGTAATCTTGAGTCTTAAAGTGGCTCGTATGGGGACCTGTTGCTCCCTAATCAACAAATACACAATACTTTTTGTTTACATTTCATATCTTCAAATTAACCGTTGGTCTTTATTTTTCTAGACCAACAATATAGCCAAACTAGAAACACATGTGAGCAAAATACAATGAAAAATATTAAAATAGGTCCTAATCTATTGCAAAATAAACGTGGGGATTACTATATATGCTGAAGATGAACGTGCATGATGGGTGAAATAACCATCATCATATATATTATCATGCATAGATCACGTGGGTTAATATTATTTCCTTATTGACTAAGTTTCCAATCTTTGAAACAAGCGGGTATCGTTTCGTGTGGATGGGTCGGGTATTGTCATGGGTTGAACATCCAAAGACATATCATCAGTTAATTATCATGGGTTGTATTAGAATGTATTAATGAAGCTGTGTGAAAATCTTAAGCATCTCTATATGAAAAATGGTGTTGCAGATTGGCATGTTGATAATAATGATAGATATATAGTTGGGGACTGTAACACAGGCATATATTGTTTTGAACTTAATTGGCGAACCAATCTCGAATGAAACCTCGTACATGATTATGAAAAAGTATGTAGAAGAAACAAAAACCATGGACGAATCATTAATTTGACCCTTTGTTTTATTCTTGGTTCATATGTTCGTGCTCGAGTGGATATATGATCAATTACGAGCCTTGTCCGGGCATATTTAATATGCGATTTCGAACCAAACAGGTGGGTTTTTTTTAACCCCGTGCGTTGCGGCAAAGCCATAGAATAATACTAATGTGGTAAAGGTAATGTTTGCAAACTTCGTAACCAACCTCGGAGTATTGTCGCGAACCTTGTTACAACAGTGAAATCACGTTAGGTTAATTACCTAAAGAGAAACGCAAGCTTCGTGGTTGTAAAACTAATTGTTTTAAAACACGAATTTGATCTTTTTTAAGCGTGTGTATGTAGAGTGACTAAGTATAGATTACTAACCAAACTCATTAATGAACAAACTTGAAGTTAAACAGATGAACCAAAACGTTTTATATTTGACACAACTTTTTTCTGAATAAAATTTACCTCCTTACGTAGACTAACTCAAGTCGCATACAAAAAAACACATGAAAAAGTATTATATTTGACTGACTTGTTTTAAACAAAATTTAAATCCAAACGTAAACCAACTCAAATTTATACCAATACATATATAAATATAAGCACGTTAGCAAATTATTATTTTTTAGTTAACAAACGAAAATTATTAAAGAAAAATATATAATATATAATAAAAGGTTAACTGGAAACTTCAGAAACGTAAAGGGATAAAATTAGCTTTATCAATGGCATAAATGACAAGAGCCGACTCAAACTTTTTAGAGCCCCTATGCGAAAAAGTCGGAAACTAAAGTTGAGCCTCTTTTCATAAAAAAAATAATTTGCTTTTAATTATAAATAAATTGTAGTGCATCAATTCAAAAACCCATAAATATAAGTTGATTTCACTCGATCTACGTCATTTACAATGTATCAAAGCATTTAATTCTAAGGAGCTATTCTCTAAATTATTTTAATGAACATGATAATTACACAAAACAAGAGAATTGAACTATGTTTAGAACACATGGTTTGTTTGCAGACTTGCTTAATATACACTATACATATCTAATAACCATTTATGTTAACTCATGAACTTATTGGCTTCATAGCTATTGGAAAATAAATAACCGGTGAGCCATAACTGTAGTATACCTTAATCACTGACCTTTATACCTTAACCTTTGACCCTTGTATCTTAACCACTGACCCTAATATATACCTTAACCACTGACCCTTATACCTTAACTACTGATCCTAACCACTGACACTTTGTACATAACCACTGAACCTAAACCACTAACCCAAAACCACTGAAACCTATAATTGTGTATTCATAACCTCTGAGCTCACAACCAATGCAGCCAACAAACACTGTTGACACAACAACTAAAGAATAAAGTACGAAGAATGACAACTACTGATGCAAAAGACTAAAGCACAACTACGGAAGACTTTAGATCAGTTGTTTAGGTCAATCAGTTATAGAATAATTTGTATCAGTTGTTATGTACTTTTGTCTTTCGCTGCTTGTATTTTGTTTAGTGAGTGGTTGTATATTTTATGTTTGATGTCTCTTTCATAATGACATCTTCAATGATGTAAATATGGGTATTTATACCCTGACATTATCTGAATACAATGATGATTTCTAAAAAAAACCCTAAAAAACATTCTTTGTGAAATCATACAAACACCTGAGATCGAGCATAATCCGAAAAGAAGACGATAATAACTAAATTGAATCTAATTAATAATCGGTCGTTAACCTAAACATTGTTGTTAAAGTGTCATGTCATCCAACAATAGCTTATATTTATTTTTTATGCATGTATTTAGGTAATGTAATTTTAGAGATTTTAATTTTATAAATTGGATTTGAGCTTCATACTAGAAAAAGTGTGCTCAATCCTAGATTACGTGTGCTAACGCCTTACTTAATGGATATAATAATAGTCATCCATAAACTTTAGTTTGTATATTTCACTTAGTATAAACCATTTACATTTAGATAATAATAATAATAATCGTTATTCCGCTATGTTACTTCATATCCTTCATTTCGTCTAGCCTATTATAACGGGGTATGATAACCTTCGTTATCGTCATCGTCATCATTAACATTATCATCAACATCATCAACAATCTCTGCCGCCTTATTCCTACCATCACCACCACTACTGCTACCCTCTTGTTGCGATTTCTCCTGGTTTTTTATTTTTCCACCAACGTGTTTACCATTGTCATTCTTAAATTGATCACTAATATGTTTATTTTGTTCCGAAGCACCCCAAATGTGTGCAGGTTTTCCCTTTTTTTTAAGCTTTTTGATCAACGTCGCTAAATCAACATTTCCCGATATTGTCACCTTTCCCTCTTCTCCATCTATATCCACTTTGTAAACACCTAAAATAAGAAAACAAATACATTTAATTATAACTTCAAACAATCAAATTAATTATTGAAATTGCAACACAATACCCTCAATTTTAAGAAGGGTTTTTGTCACTTTTCGCTTACAACCATCACAGTTAATGTTCACTTTCAAAGTACAAGTCTGCATTTGCAAACAAGGAGACAAAGTTTAAAAATAATATATAGGAAATATGATATTATCCCTTCTAGTAATGGCACACAAATGAAAATAAAAAAAAAAATATAAAGTAGTTATTCCTATCAGGTTTGTGTAAAAATTAGAAAAAAAAAAGGTAAATATAATTGTGAGGCATTTAAAGCTCGCGATGAATAAATAGATAGTAGTGTGACTTATCACTTTTTCATCATGATATTTCTTCATTTAATTTTCTTATGAGAATTAAAAGAAAATTAAGTTAAAACAAGTTGAAATTATAAAGATTTCTTATGGGTGAAGCACTTTTGATTAATTTTTTGCGAAAAAAACACAAAGAAATTGAAGGTTTATGTGAAGCAATTGAGAATGCACCTGAATCTTTATAACCTCTTCTTTCCTCATAATATTCGGTCTAAAAAAGAAAACCCATAAACTAACATAAAGATAATAAAATATAAACAAAAATGGGGGTAAATCTAAGAAATTTGACTGATGGATCAAAGAGAGTAAAATGGGGAAGAAAATACAAACATACACATATAATTTTAGTTCTAAATTTTTTAAAATTTCAAGGTACGTTGAATTTGTTGACTCATAACTTTAGGATTGTAATGATCAATGCAATAAACACGTCACCTTAGCTGATACATGTGATTTTCACTTATCCTTTAAAAGCACTCATTTTTTACTTTTTAGTATTGCATCTTTTTAAAAACACATTTTTATAACAAAAAATACTCTTAAATGTATAATATGTATTGTTTGTGTATAGAGGGCACATGACTGACCGTTTGTGTGCACAAATCTCACAAACGTCCCCTTTTAACGCATGTGTTTGAATCCAAACACAAAACAATGCATTTCAAATTGAAAAAATAGGGGCATTTAAATATTTTCTGTTACCAGGATCGTTTATTATATATTTATCTGAGCAAAAAAGTCAATTATATATTTCTCTTCATAAAACATATTTTCACTTTCAAATAAAAAAGTCAATTACATGTTTTTCTCATCACAAGGGAAAATATGTAATTAATTTTAAGAGTTGGTAAATATCTAAAAAAGTCTTTTAGTAAGAGAATATATGTAAAAATTTCAAAATATATGTATTAGAATATATTCTTTTCATCACCATCGAACTTTTAGATTTGAATTTAGACATCTTGGCCTGAATTTTCATTTCATTTGACCAATTTATTGTAAAATTTAAATATTTATAAATGGGCTCTTTCTTTCATACTATCAATAAAATCATTTCAATTATCAAATTAAAACCTAAATCTAAAAGTCGTATGCCAAGACAAATTAAAAAAAAAAAAAAGATTCAACAAAAAAATATAATAAAATCAGTAGAGTAGACTCGATTAGGGCATTAGGCCATTACCTTGTACAACGGTATCGAAGCTCTTCAATAATGTAGTACAGAATAGATGTTTGATAGTGTATGAGCCAGTTCGATATTTAAATACCACATAAATTTTAAATATAATATCAACTGAAATAAATAAAAAATATAACTGCTTAAAAGCTATATTTATATTAATTAATATATTTTATATAGGAAAGAATATATTGAATTATATTTATATCAATATATATTGTTTTAATTATGATAAGTAGTCAAATTGTCAAACAATAAAACTAAATTAACAACAAAATCATAAACATGTATACTAATAATAAACTTAATATATTTAGCTATATGTGTTCATATATAGGTTGGATCTAAAGTCATAAACTTGTTCAAATTAAACCAAATTCACAAAGAATCATTAATTATTTGTTTTATCTTTTATTTAAGAGATAATGAGTTAATTTACTCACTCTTTGCGTGGGCTTATGATGACCCTAATATTGATAGGAGCATGTTAGCAAACTTCATTTCATGTGTAGCAGTTACATTAACGTGGTTAAGATAAAACATTTAAGACTTTATATAAAAAATGAAACCGTCGAAAACCCGTGCAATATGGCGAGACTATTGATTATACTTGTTATGTTATATAAAAAGGAAACTACCTGTAAAGATTAATAATGCTGATGAAGGCTGTATAAGACAAACACTTCGGAAGGACAACCCTCATAGATAAAACTTCAGAGCTTCCGAAGACATAAAGCTTCTGAAGAACTAAAGGCTTCCGAAGAATAACAGCTTCCGAAGATTCTCTTCTGCTCCAAAGACAAAGACTTCTGAGGTTTATCCACTGACAAAGACTGTAGCTGGTTACTTTTATAGTACAAAAGGGACTGACACAAGACATGCTGCTCTGAGTAAAAACAAAAAGAACATACCAAAAGTCAGACAACACCTTACTTCTCCGCAGCTGCATTAAATGCAAAAGATTATCTGAAGCCTTGAAGATCAACAACATTAAATGCATTTTGTAGTCTTTGGTTAAGTCAATGTCTATAGTTGTAATAATTGTAATTGAGTGTCTTAGCCTGTTAAGACACTCTACATACTAGAATAAGCTTTACTTTATGTATTGTCTAGTATACCCAACTTGTATTCCTAAGAGTATGCGGTTGTAGCCTTGGCTATATAACCTCTCACTGTAAACTTGTATGTGTGTGCTTGTATGCTTACACTTGTAACACTTTGAGAGAAATATATCGTTGAGCTTGAATTTGTTCTTGTG
Organism: Mikania micrantha; assembly: GCA_009363875.1. Lineage (NCBI taxonomy): Eukaryota > Viridiplantae > Streptophyta > Magnoliopsida > Asterales > Asteraceae > Mikania > Mikania micrantha. Next base: position 29,044,495 of record CM018697.1, read on the forward strand.
TTCTTACTGTCATTCAATGACTATTAACTTACCATTGAGTGTTTGAGATAACCTTCTAACAGACATTCCGCATCTGTTAGATTGTAACTGAGAAATACTTGTGAAGTGTTTTTTAGATTAAACAACCTGATCCAACAAGTGGTATCAGAGCCTTGGCTCTTGAACTTAAGTGATTAATCATCCTTAAGTTATCAGTTTCATCTCTTCTTAAATCTCACTACTTCAAAAACTCATATTCTGTCTGTTTGCTCAAATGGATGCACTCAACAAACATGATACAGAAAATAGTACTCTCAACAAGCCACCAATGTTCACTCTAGAAGACTACGACGCTTGGAAAGTCAGGATGGAGGGATTCATCAGGAACCAGGACTTCAAACTCTGGAAGTTTGTTCTTGAAGGGCCCTTCATCCCAACTGTTCCTGCTGCTGGTGCTGGTGGAGCTCCTGTGCCAAAGGATCCAGCTCTCTATTCTGATGAAGATTACAAAAGAATGGAAGTGGACTCAAAATCTTTGTGGCTTATCCAGATGGCCATTCCCAACTCAATCATACATGCATTCAAGAAATGCAAATCTGCTCAGGAACTATGGAACTCCTTACAGCAGATGTATGAAGGATCTGAAGATGTAAAAGAAAACAAGAAGGACATGCTGAAACAGAAGTTTGAAAACTTCTGTCAACAGAACAATGAGAAGATGACTTCTCAATATCTCATGTATGTTCAACTTGTTGATGAGTTGGTTGCAGCAGGTGTCAAAATGGAGAACCAGGATGTCATAAGAAAGTTTCTTAGATCACTTCCACATGCTTGGAATATCTATTCTGTTGCTATCAGAAGAACATAAAATCTAAGAACTTTGAAGCTAAGTGAACTGTTTGGTATACTCAGTGCATACCAAATGGAGATAGATGCTCAGGAACCAAAACTCTCACATGCAACTTCTAGTTCAACAGCACTTTATGCACCCATCTTCAATCCTCCTTACCAGAGTTATCAACCTTTTTACCACCCTACCTCTACACCCATTGTCAGCTTCTCTGAAACACCAACTCCATCAACCACACACACAAACCCTTTTTCAAACCCAACTCCACTTTTAACATCTGGGCAAGGAGCATTCATGGCTGAGGAAACCAATTATTTTCACCTTTGTCAGGAAGACTTAGATAGCATTCCTGCAGATGATCTTGAAGAGATGGGCATCAACTACCAGATGGCCATGATCTCCTATAGAGCAAAGAAATTCTACCAAAGAACTGGCAGGCAGTTCAAAAAGCACAATATGAAGACTGGGTTTGGTCTTGACAAGTCCAAGCTTAAATGCTTCAACTACCAACAGTTAGGGCACTTTGCCAGAGAGTGCAACTCCACAGGCACTCAGCCATCAACTTCTGGGAAACCACAACAAAGACCATCAAGCTCAACAAACAGTGCAAATATTGCAGAGCAAGATTTTGCAGATTGGAGCTTTCAAGCAGAGGATGCTTCCATTTCCAACAGTGCACTGATGGCAAATGACTCAACTTCTTCATTCAAGGTACCTGAGGATATGTGCACACCTGAATGTTTAGAGAAATTAAATGTCTTTAAAAGAATAAACTCTCAACTCTGTAATGAACTTGAGTCATTACAACTAGTCAAGGCAAATTTTTTTGAATGTGAAAGAAACTACACAGAAAAGATTAAAGAAATGGAAAAGACTATTTCTAGCTTAAAACATGAAGACACTAACAAACAGTGTCAAATTAACAATCTTTTAGAGAGACTAACCACTGCCAAGACTGAACTTGTATTGACTGAGTCTTATAGAGACAAATTTTTAAGCCAAGGTGAAAAGTATGAAAAACTTTTCAAAATAAGCAGCACAACTGAACTAGTAAATAAGGGGGCTGGTTTTGGTTACGACAAAGTGGAGCCGTCTGCCTACACTCCCATAGTAGAGATTAGGTGAAAACCAGTTGTTGACCTTCTATATGATAATGAACTAGACATACACAAGGTGGCTCAAACTGATAATCTCTTTGATCAAAACCCAAGTACCTCAACATGCTCAGATGAGGATGGTATTCCTATTAAACCAGAAACAGAAAAATCAGCTTTGAATACTAAGAACTAAGAAAACTAAGAAACATTCACCAGTTTTTGTCAAAGCTAAAAACATTCAAAATAGGGATACCTCCTCAGATGATTATGTTACTTGTCCATCAGACAAGTCCAAAAGGCGTAGGTCAAAAGAGAGAAAGGCCAGTTTTTCAGGAAAACAGGTAAATCATCAAGCCAACAAGTATATTGGAACATCCGGACCATCATCTTCTGAGAATCAAAGCTCAAATTCCTTCAACAACCATCAGCATCAAAAATTCTTAAACAATAAGACTGTATGTTTGATGTGTGGGGATAAAAATCACTTTGCTGCTGACTGCCTCTATAATCCAAGAAGCAGAATTCTTTCTGAGAAACAAGAAAAAGGAAGAAAGGAGAGTTGGAGCAAGTCATCTATTTCTTCGGAAGAATTGTAACATCCCGTTTTATGAATATAAAAAAAATGCTTTCATTTATAATTAAAATATTATTAGTCAAAAATATAATAATGAAAATGATTAATTAAAACGTAAGGTCTCGACTAATAATATAAAATAGTTTATTTTATAAATATGATTGTTCGAGAGTATATGAGTAAAAATAAACGTTCAAAATTTTTAACGTTTGTTTAAACGAATAAGTTGGATGAAACAATTATTAGAAATAATCGTTATTTGAACAGTCAGTTACTATTATAGGAGGCCGTCTAAAAATTCATAAAATATATTATAATTAAACTTTGTCCGTTTTTAACAAAACTTAGGTCGAAACGTAAATAAAAATGAGCAGGTCCTACCCATATATTTATAATTTTATAAATCATAATATTTTATAAATTATAAAAGAAAAACAAAATTTAAGCTAAATTAATTATAATATTATAATAATAAAAAATAAATAAAAAATAAAAAGAAATAAAGAAAGGTGCACGTGTTTGCTTGTGGATGTTCAAAGAAAACTTCATTTGAAAGGAAATAAAACCGACATATTGAGTCGGTTAATTGAGAATTTCGATATATTCAAAATATAGTCAACAATAAATAGAATATTTCTTTCACATAATCAATATGTAAATCCCATAAAAATCGTAACTCATTCTCAAAAGCTTAGAAGTTCTTCTCAACAAGTTTGGTGGAGTTAAAAGCTGGTACGTTAGTTTTGTATTTTAGTTTTAGTTCAACTTATAAATTTAAGTTTCTGGGTATTGTTAGGGTTAAGATCCGACCCTATATATGTATATACAAATAGTATGTTGATTATGATCTATTTTAGGAACAGAAAATAAACGCATCAGGAACCATCCTTGCAAATAGTCATAAGGATAGATTAAGCAGAAACGCTGCCCAAATTCATATTGAGAAGTTTTAAGCTGTCACACAGCCAATCAAAAATCAAGGTGAATACATTTAACTTGTTTCTAAATTTATAAATGAATTTTTATGAGCATATATGTTTAACTTTGACGCATAAAGGGATACTATTAGACCAGCATTTAGGCCATTAGTATACGTACGATTTGCAAATTGTATCCGCTATGGGTGAAATTCCCATACGTGGCTGGTAACGTGGGCTGGAAGGTTATACGTAAGACGCACTCCGCAGGCAACCTAACCAGTGACGGGCTGTGGGCTGGAGGGAACAATTGTAAGACGCACTCCGCTGTTGTTCCTAACCAGTGATAGTACAAGCCAGGGTATGCAGTGGTTATATCGATCAGTGAAATAACCTGCTAAATGTGTAGTATGGCCAATAATAATTATGGTTAAAGGACCGAACATGCTATGCTTACATATCGAGTCTGTTATCTGTATTCACCAACATTATGTTGACGTTTTATTTTAAAAAAAAAACTTTTCAGGTAATAATGAAATATAAAAGAGAAGCGAGATTAGAGATTCTTGGCCTATGATGCCTTGAATAAGATCTTGTGGTAAGACCATGGAGCTCTTGGAGCCATGCCTCCAAATCATGTATAAACCGTATATTATAAAATGAATTGAAATTGTGTGTTTGTGGAAATCCGGTTCCAATAACATGAATAGATGGTGTTCATACCTATGCGTATGAAATTTTATGAAATCCTGAAAAGTTATTTTGAAAATTATTTACAAACAATGAAATGTGGTTTTTCATACCCCACGCGTATGAACGATTTAGAAATCATGAAACATATGGTTTTCACATCCATGCATGTGAATTATTTATAAAATTATGAATTTATAAAACAACGCTTCTGCTGAAACATATTAAAATGAATAATAAACTCTGACCGAGACTGTATTATCTATGAAACCAATTCGGGTTGCAGCGCCCGGGCCGCCCAGAGCCCGGGGTGTGACAGGTTGGTATCAGAGCTCCTGGTTTTAGCGAAATAGGTACTATTGATAGTATCTAAGCTTTAACCGAATTAAGATAAGTGTCTATCAAAGGAATAGGTAGAATGGTATTTTTGAAATACTATGAATGATTGAAATAACATAGTGAATCTTGATGATAGCCTATAAGCTAAATTATGATGAATTTTTATTAGACTTTGTCAAATATCTTATTACGTAGACATTGTCTAAAATCGAAACAATGGCGAACATTCTGCAAATACATGTGGGCGAAAGAGAAAACATATATATTATTGAAACCGTGACTCAGAATACTACTGAGATACAATCAATGATTGTAAAATGAATAAAAGATGCGATTCTGTCAATAATCGCTAAAAAAAATGAAAATTCGAATCTCACGAAAACAATAACAAAAGAAAATGATGCATCTTTAAGGAACAATGAAAATTAAGAAGCTTCTAGTTTGAAGCAATCCGAAACTAATGAATGTTAGTATAAAACATTACAATCTTGTAAACCTCCTAAGTTCACTTGAACGAAAGGAGCTGTCGTAGCATTAAGATAGATTGAAAAGATTGAAGCTGTATTTGCTATCAGCGAATGTGCATATAAAGATATGATTGTATATACTTTGAATTTCATTTAAAGATGTAGCTTTAGAATGGTGGAATTTAACTATTTATACCAAAGGTAGAAACCAAGTATACACTATGACTCGGGAAAGTTTTCGGGAGTTGGTAACTCGAAAATTTTGCCTAATGAATGAAAAAGAAGAGATTGAGTGGAAATTCCTGAGCCATCACATGGTCGGTGTTAGGCATCAGGAATACACTTCTAAATACTTTGAATATGCTCGATTGATGCCACATCTTGTGACACTAGAATCAAACCTTATAAGTCATTATATCTAGGGATTGGTATGTGAAATTAATGACATGGTTAAGGTTGTTATGCCTCGGACCATTGACTCGGCCGCTGAGCTAGTAAAGTCCTAAATTGAACAAAGCAAGTGAAATTAACAGGGCTGGTGGTTCATGAGCAAGAGCTAATCCAAATGCAAAGAAGATGACTTGAGCTTTTGGTTCTTAATGCTAAAGAAGCTACAGACATGCCAAATGTCATTACTTGTACGTTTCTTATCAATAATGTTTATGCTAAGGTTATGTTTAATTCAGGAGCAAAGTAAAGCTTTATTGATTACGAATTCTGCAAACTTTTAAATGAACCACTAGTGAAACTAGATAAACCTTATCCGGAAGAAACCGCTAATGGTGATCTAGTTAAGACAAATGAGGTTCTAGTAAACTGTAAGATCACACTCTTTAAGCACAACACACCTGTGAAATTCTTACCAATGACGTTAGTCAGTTTTGATGCGGTAATCGGATTGGATTGGTTAGTTACAAACCAAGCTTATATCTTATGCGATACCAAATCAATTGAAGTTAGTGTTCCAACGGGAGGAAAATTGATCATCAAAGGAGATAAGCCAACGAATAATGTTGAAATCATTTCTATGATTAAGGCTACTAAGTATCTGAACAAGGGTTGTTTAGCTTACCTAATCTCAGTCACAACTGAAGAAAAAAAAGAAGAAGAATAAGAAGAAATTGGAAGACGTACCAGTGTAGCTGATTTTCCTAACATACTTCCAGATGAATTGTTCAGTTTGCCACCAGAACAAGAAGTAGAATCCAATATCAATCTGGTACTGGGTACGACTCCAATTGCTAAATATCCTTATAGGTTGGCACCGAGTGAGATGAAAGAGTTCAAGAAACAATTAGATGAGCTATTGGCTTAAAGGTTTTATTCGTCCGAGCTCATCACCTTGGGGAACTCCAATTCTTTTCGTCAAAATGAAAAATGGGTCGATGCGGATGTGTATTGACTATAGGGAGCTAAGTAAGGTAATTATCATTAACAAGTATCCACTCCCACGAATTGACGATTTATTCGATCAACTTCAAGGAGCTTGTCATTTTTCTAAAATTGATCTTCGATAAGGATATCATTAATTGAAACTCAAGGAAAAAGATATTCATAAAACTGATTTTCATGCAAAATATGGGCATTATGAGTTCATTGTTATGCCATTTGGACATACTAATGCTCCAACTGCCTTTATGCATATGATGAACAGGATATGCAAACCTTATCTGGTCAAATTCATCATTGTGCTCATTGATAATATTCTTATTTACTTAAAAACACCCGAGGATCATGCTGGACATCTTAGAACCCTACTTGAACTACTAAGACATGAGAAATTGTATGCTAAGTTCTCTAAATGTGAGTTCTGGCTCACTAAAGTACAATTTATAGAGCATGTTATTAATGCTCAGGGTAATCAAGTAAATCCATCTAAGATAGAGGCTATTACCCAATGGGAGAACCCCAAGTCACCAACAGAGGTGCGTAGTTTCTTAGGCTTGGTAGGTTATTATCGCCGATTTATTTAAAATTTCTCCCGAATAGCCGTTTCTCTCACCTCATTGACTCGAAAATCTGTAAAATTTGAATGGGGTCCAAAGCAAATTGAGGCCTTTCAAATTCTTAAAGATAAGTTGACTGACGCTCCAATCCTATCATTACCAGAAGGTGTTGAAGACTTTATTGTCTATTGTAATGTTTCGTATACAGAATTAGGATGTGTACTAATGCAACAAAACAAAGTGATTGCCTATGTATCACGTCAGTTAAAAACTTATGAGAAGAATTATGCAACTCTTGATTTGGAATTAGGCATCATTATCTTTGCATTTAACATGTGGAGATATTACCTTTACTGAGTTCATTTCATAGTTTAGACTGACCATAAGAGTTCAAAAAAAAAAAACTATCTTTGGTTAGAAGGATGTGACGGACTTGTAATAATTCGGTAGGTTAAAGTTTGTCACTTCGAACGTCATTCGAATAGGAAAACCAACCCATTTTCCCGAAAGTGCCAAACGAGTCAAAGTTTACGGTTTTTACAAGATGAACTTTTTCAATCTACTTGATTGAAATTAGTTAAACCAAAAATCTTGCAAACCCCAACAATTTTGATACGACAAGTATCCATTATATAAAATTCTAAATTAACTCATTTGTGTGCCACGTTAATGAAGTAGGGTAATCATGCAAGGTAAATTACCGTTACGGGTGCACACGGAACGATAATTTGCAGTACATGTGAATTCTACTTTACATGACAATGGACACAAACGAAGCAAACTTTGAATACAAAAAAAAAAAAAAATTTTTCAAAGAATCAAACATGTGACAACAAATGTGAATGGCGACACTAGATAACTATGACTATAAAATTCTCTATTACGAAAGAAAGACAAATGTGGTAGTGATGTCTTAAGCTGAAAAGGAGGCAAAGAAACCAAAAAAGAATATGTGCTCTAAGGCCTGAACTACCAGCTGATTTGATAAATCAGATTAAAGAGATACAAAGGCAAACTTAGGAAGATAAAAAAAAAACCAAAAAAAAACAAAGAATGAATGAATGAATGAATGAATATAGGGCACATTTCAACAATTAGTCAAAGGGAACGATGTAATTCGTCAAATGAAAGCAAGAATCTGGGTACGAGCCAATGATAATATAAGAGAACGGGTATTAGAAGAAGCTCATAGATCCATTTATATGATATACCCAGGATTCTGATCGTTCAGAGGGCGATCACGGGGTCATGGAATGAAGTCCTCCGTTTCTTTCGGAGGTGCTGACCCGTAAATGTATAAAAACTTAAGGGAAACCTATTGGTAAATCAACATGAAGAAATATATATTGTACAATGTTTAGCTTGTTCCCAAGTTAAACAGAACATGAAAAAAAAAACCTTTAGGTATGTTGCAACAACCTGATATAGTAATCTGGAAATAAGATATGACAACCATGGACTTTATAACTAAACTTCCTCGAACCAGTTAGGGAAATGACATGATTTGGGTTATCGTTGATAGACTGACAAAGTCTGCTTATTTCCTACAATTTAAAGAAACTTATTATATAGATAAATTAGCTCAACTATCCGTAAATGAGATTGTATCTCTACACAATGTGTTTCATGTTTCTAACTTTCGAAAATGATTAGCTCATAGGTCATTGTTAACGCCTCTTCAAGAGGTTGAGGAAAAAAAAATAAATAAATAATAATAATAATAATTTAAAATTTATTGAACAACCGATTCAAATCGAAAACCGACGAAAAAAGAAATTCACGCGTAAAAAGTTTGTGTTAGTTAAGGTTAAGTAAAACTCCAGAGGTGATCCTGAATACACATGAGAACCGGAGTCAGAAATCAGAAAGAAATATCCACACATATTTTAATAATCTCGAGGACGAGATTAAAACAAAGGTGGGGAGGATGTAACATCCCGTTTTATGAATATAAATAAAATGCTTTCATTTATAATTAAAATATTATTAGTCAAAAATATAATAATGAAAATGATTAATTAAAACGTAAGGTCTCGACTAATAATATAAAATAGTTTATTTTATAAATATGATTGTTCGAGAGTATATGAGTAAAAATAAACGTTCAAAATTTTTAACGTTTGTTTAAACGAATAAGTTGGATGAAACAATTATTAGAAATAATCGTTATTTGAACAGTCAGTTACTATTATAGGAGGCCATCTAAAAATTCATAAAATATATTATAATTAAACTTTGTCCGTTTTTAACAAAACTTAGGTCGAAACGTAAATAAAAATGAGCAGGTCCTACCCATATATTTATAATTTTATAAATCATAATATTTTATAAATTATAAAAGAAAAACAAAATTTAAGCTAAATTAATTATAATATTATAATAATAAAAAAAATAAAAAATAAAAAGAAATAAAGAAAGGTGCACGTGTTTGCTTGTGGATGTTCAAAGAAAACTTCATTTGAAAGGAAATAAAACCGACATATTGAGTCGGTTAATTGAGAATTTCGATATATTCAAAATATAGTCAACAATAAATAGAATATTTCTTTCACAAAATCAATATGTAAATCCCATAAAAATCGTAACTCATTCTCAAAAGCTTAGAAGTTCTTCTCAACAAGTTTGGTGGAGTTAAAAGCTGGTACGTTAGTTTTGTATTTTAGTTTTAGTTCAACTTATAAATTTAAGTTTCTGGGTATTGTTAGGGTTAAGATCCGACCCTATATATGTATATACAAATAGTATGTTGATTATGATCTATTTTAGGAACAGAAAATAAACGCATCAGGAACCATCCTTGCAAATAGTCATAAGGATAGATTAAGCAGAAACGCTGCCCAAATTCATATTGAGAAGTTTTAAGCTGTCACACAGCCAATCAAAAATCAAGGTGAATACATTTAACTTGTTTCTAAATTTATAAATGAATTTTTATGAGCATATATGTTTAACTTTGACGCATAAAGGGATACTATTAGACCAGCATTTAGGCCATTAGTATACGTACGATTTGCAAATTGTATCCGCTATGGGTGAAATTCCCATACGTGGCTGGTAACGTGGGCTGGAAGGTTATACGTAAGACGCACTCCGCAGGCAACCTAACCAGTGACGGGCTGTGGGCTGGAGGGAACAATTGTAAGACGCACTCCGCTGTTGTTCCTAACCAGTGATAGTACAAGCCAGGGTATGCAGTGGTTATATCAATCAGTGAAATAACCTGCTAAATGTGTAGTATGGCCAATAATAATTATGGTTAAAGGACCGAACATGCTATGCTTACATATCGAGTCTGTTATCTGTATTCACCAACATTATGTTGACGTTTTATTTTAAAAAAAAACTTTTCAGGTAATAATGAAATATAAAAGAGAAGCGAGATTAGAGATTCTTGGCCTATGATGCCTTGAATAAGATCTTGTGGTAAGACCATGGAGCTCTTGGAGCCATGCCTCCAAATCATGTATAAACCGTATATTATAAAATGAATTGAAATTGTGTGTTTGTGGAAATCCGGTTCCAATAACATGAATAGATGGTGTTCATACCTATGCGTATGAAATTTTATGAAATCCTGAAAAGTTATTTTGAAAATTATTTACAAACAATGAAATGTGGTTTTTCATACCCCACGCGTATGAACGATTTAGAAATCATGAAACATATGGTTTTCACATCCATGCATGTGAATTATTTATAAAATTATGAATTTATAAAACAACGCTTCTGCTGAAACATATTAAAATGAATAATAAACTCTGACCGAGACTGTATTATCTATGAAACCAATTCGGGTTGCAGCGCCCGGGCCGCCCAGAGCCCGGGGTGTGACAAGAATCAGGAAGAAACTCAAGAAAGAAAGTATCAAAAGCAAGCACTTCTAATAATATGAATAAGAAGGCTTCCAAAAAGAATGTTTCGGAAGATCAGAAAAGAAATGCTTCTGAAGGAAAAAGAACATCGGAAGCACATGAAAAAAAGGCTTCCTACAAACTAAAGAAATCTTTTCCCTTCGGAAGAAGACGAACTTCGGAAGTAAAGCCTAACTTGTCAGCAAAAACCAAGTCATTGGAAGGGAAGACAAAAGGTGCTTCCGATGACTGTCAAAAGAAGCAAACTCTTCCGACAGCCTCAAAAGTAAAACAGATATGGAAGAAAAATGAATAGCTGAACCATTTGTTCAACCACCAGTCCTACCAACAACAAGCACATCATCTGCCCCACCTAAGATGATGTCGAAGAAATTTACTTACAATGATGCTAATGGAAAACCCAAGATCACATGGGCTTGGGTTCCCATCAGGAACTAATTCACTTCTGGTCATGTGCAGGGGCAGCAGGAATCAAAGAGCAACTTGTGGATTGTTGACAGTGGCTGCTCTAGGCACATGACAGGCAATAAGACTCACCTGCACAAATATGAACCATTCTTTGGTGGGTCTGTTGCATTTGGAAGTGATCCAGTGGGAGGATATATCACAGGTAGGGGTACAATCACAAATGGCAAGGTAAGCTTTGAGAATGTGCATTTTCTAAAAGAATTAAACTACAATTTACTAAGTGTAGGTGTGTGATCAAAAGCACAACATGTTGTTCACTGAGCATGAATGCATTGTTCTGAAACCAGGATTTGTAGTTCCAAATGATCAAATTCTTCTCAGAGCACCAAGAAGAAACAACATGTACATGCTAGACATGAGCACAGCTGCACCACTTAGTAATATAAATTGCTTTGTCTCAAAAGCTTCACTTGATGAATCATCTCTTTGGCATAGAAGACTTTGTCATGTAAACCTTAAAAATATGAATAAACTTGTCAAAAATAACTTAGTAACTAGTTTGCCAACAAAAGAATTCATCTGTGTTGATAAATGTGTTGCATGCTTGAAAGGTAAGAAACAAAAATCATCTCACCATGCCAAAGAGATAAATTCAATCACAACAGTCCGGCATTTACTTCATATGGACTTGTTTGGCCCCACAAGTGTTAAAAGTCTAGGCAGAAAGTCATAATGCTTGGTGATTACTGATGATTTCTCTCGGTATACCTGGGTATTTTTCTTAAGTACCAAGGATGAAACTGCTAAGACCCTGAAGTCATTCATATTTAGGGTGGAGAATAAAAGTGATCACCATGTAAAAATAATCAGATCAGATCAAGGAACAGAATTCAAGAATCATGTTTTAAATTCTTTTTGTGAATCTAAAGGTATCACAAGACAATTCAGTGCTCCTAGGAATCCACAACAAAATGGTGTTGCTGAGAGAAGGAATAGGACACTAATTGAGGATGCTAGAACCATGTTGTCTAATGCCAAACTGCCAATAACTTTTTGGGCAGAAGCAGTCAATACTGCATGTTATGTCCAAAATAGAGTATTGGTAGTTAAGACACATGGTATTACTCCTTATGAAATTTGGCATAAGAGAAAGCCATTTATTGGATTTCTCAAACCATTTGGATGTCAATGCACCATATTGAATACTAAAGATCACTTAGCAAAGTTTGCTGAGAAATCAGCAGAGGGCTACTTTGTTGGATACTCTTCACATGCAAAAGCATATAGAGTATACATCAAAGCTTCCAGAATTATTGAGGAGTCTGCAAATGTTCAGTTCAATGAACATACTATCAATAAGCCTGGAACTGGCCATGATTGGCTATTTGATCTTGATAGCTTTACATCTGCATTTAATCTTGTGAAAGAGTTTGTTCCAATGTCACAGTCCACTGCCACAGAATCCTCTCAGTTCACTAAAGAAGAAGACTTTCATGTTGAACTGCCAACAGCTTCAAGACAAATCTTGGCAGAATCCACTTCAACACACAATGATGTCTCACAGTCTGAGACAGTAAACACATCTCATGCAATTTCCTTGAGCGACTCTACTTCAGTTCCATTGAGTCAAGGAGAAGATGTGAGTCCCTCAGCTGAAACAAACATTCTGGAAACTACATGTTCCAAAGAGAATCCTCCCATCACAGTCCAAACTCAGAATCCACAAGATCTGCCATAAATTCAACTTGAGGTGGTACTTCCTAACCTTGAGTCAAGCAATCTGGATTTGGCTTCTCAGCTGGATGTAGTTCCAAGAATTCGAATTCACAACACTCATCCAGTTGAGAACATTATTGGTAATGTTGAAGAAGGAATTAGAACAAGAAGCTCTTTGCATAAAGCAAACATTTGTTTGTTTTCTTGCTTTCTATACCAAGTAGAACCAAAGAAAGTTGCTGAGGCATTGAAAGACAACAGTTGGGTAGAAACAATGCAGGAGGAGCTTCTTCAATTTGAGAGACAAGGTGTTTGGAAAATTTGCCCTTTACCTAAAGGTAAGTATCCCATTGGAACAAAATGGGTGTTCAGAAACAAAAGGGATGACAAGGGAGTGGTCATCAAGAACAAGGAAAGGTTGGTTGTTCAGGGGTATACACAAGAAGAAGGCATTGATTATGATGAAGTTTTTGCTCCAGTTGCAAGAATTGAAGCAATCAAAATATTTTTAGCCTTTGCAGCTGCCAAAAATTTCAAGGTTTTTCAAATGGATGTGAAAAGTGCCTTCTTGTATGGAAGGATTGATGAGGAAGTGTATGTGTGTCAACCTCCTGACTTTGAAGATCCAAAGTTTCCTGACCATGTCTGTAAGCTTGATAAGGCTCTATATGGGCTGCATCAAGCTCCCAGAAAATGGTATGAAACTTTGTCTTCTTTTCTATTAAATAACCACTTCAAGAGAGGAACAATTGATAAGACTCACTTCTTCAAGAAGTCCAATCAACATATCATGTTAGTACAAATCTATGTCGATGACATTATCTTTGGTTCAACTGATGAATCTCTCTGCAAGGATTTTGAATCATTAATGAAGTCCAAATTTGAAATGAGTTCAATGGGAGAACTCACTTTCTTTCTTGGACTTCAGGTGAAACAAACTCCTACAGGAATTTTTATTAGTCAGTCAAAGTATGTTAAAGACATTCTTGAAAGATTCAAGCTGACTGATTGCAAAGCTCTAGGTACTCCAATGCCTAAGACAACATCTCTTAGTCTTGATCTTGAGGGGGGGGATGTTGATCAACATCAATACAGAGCAATGATTGGTTCTTTGATGTATCTCACAGTAAGCAGGCCTGATATAACGTTTGCAACCTGCTTGTGTGCAAGATTTCAGGCTAATCCCAAAGTTTCACACATGCTTGCTGTGAAAAGAATTTTTAGATACCTCAAAGGAGCATCTGGTCTAGGTTTATGGTATCCTAGAAATGAAGATTTTCAGTTCATGGCTTACACTGACAGTGATTATAGAGGTTGTAACATCAGCAAGAAATCCACATCAAGCATTCCAAAACCAAGCACATTGATATCAGGTATCAATTCATCAGAGATTGTGCAGAGAAGAAGTTGATTCATCTAGTCAAAGTTGATATAGAACACAATTTGGCTGATCTATTCACCAAGGCATTTGATGAAGGAAGATTCAGGTATTTAATAACAGAAATTGGTGTGATTAACTTTGAGTAAATGAATTAATAAGGAATGAATAATTCTTCAGAAGATAATTTAAGTCTTTGGAAGCAGTATTCCTTCCTTATGTCGGAAGATGTCACACTTTAGAAGATAACTTTCCTTCTAAAGTATTATACTTCCGATATATTATTCCTTCGAAAGATCAATCTTTTGAACTTGCTTTTCAGAAGAAGATGTCTTCCGAAGAACACTTCTTCTGATGAATTTATCTGAGTCTTCAGAAGATACACTTCCGATAATATACTTGTATATGCTTCGAAAGTAAGTATCTTCAGAAGAGCATTCTTGGTTTCTTGAACTTCTTCCGATACATAACCCCTAGGAAAAACCTTGTACTTAGACAATTTTGAATAATAAATGAGCTGTATTCGGAAGACCTTTTTCTGACATCCGGATCTCAAAATTTAATGTGCTTCTATATTAAATGTTGACATCCGAAAGTATAAAATGTCTCCCGCTCATTCATCTTCTCTCACCGTTTCATTTCGAATTGCTTTTCTCTTCTCTCTTCAAATCTAACCTAAAAACTGTCGATCACCATGGCTCTTCTTCCCTTCAAACCTGCTCATAACCTATCTGCAGAGTTATCAGCGGAACACGATGCTGATTTCGTACCAATCGTCTCCTTTCTTCAAAGGAGTAGGTATAATTTTGCTCTTACTGTTCAGCCCATGGTGTATGAATCTCATCACCAACAATTTTGGGCTTCCTGTTCGGTTTCTTCATCTTCCAATGGTCGAATTCTTAATGCCACCATTTATGCTCATCCCATTTCAATCACAATGGAGACCATCTGTCGGCATCTTCAACTTTGTGATGCCGGGGGAAGGGGAGTTCACTAAGGATGAGGTAGCATCAACCTTTAGGTCAATGGGGTACGAAGGTACTCTCCCTTCCACAACTTATATGAAGGGTAGAGTGTCCTATAATTATAAGTACCTCATACATTTGTTTTTGCATTGTCTTTCTAATAAGACAGGTGGCTGGGATCAAGTTCCCTCTTATTTAGCTTCGGCTATTCATGGCTTGGTTTCCAACCAACTTTTTAACTCTTCTGCCTTTATTTTTAATAACTTGGTTGACAATATTTCGTCACCAAAGAAATTTTGTATGTATCCCAGGTTTTTGCAGCAGATCTTTTATGGTGAGTTGGGCTCTGTCCTCTCACTAACTGGGAATATATACAAAATCCCCTTGGTAACTTCCAAGGTTTTTGTACAGTTGAAGAAGATGAGTAACACGTTCTCTGGGAACTTTACTCCTCTTCTTCCTTCTATGGAGTTACTTACTCCAGAAGGTGACAGCTCTGTTGCACCCACAGATGCTGAACCCACACCTTCCACTTTTGTTCCACATCCCATCACAATCACCTACAAACGTCGTCGAACCCTTGAACAGCTCTCTACAACTGTTCAAGCCCCTTCTTCTGAACCCATTAAGAGAAAGGTGAAAAGAACTGTCAAGGGCACAGTTCCACCTCAGGTGAAAGCCACACCAATTGTTATTCCACAGGTTCTTCCTCTGGAACCTGTGGCTGCCCTTAACCAGCCTGCTAGCCTTCAGAGTATGTCACAACACATACCTGAGAATATCCAAAGGGATACCCCCATCATTGAGTCTGCTTCTGATGAAGCAACTCCATTAGATCAGAGACTGTCTCCCAGGTCTCCAGGCTCTTATCACCCAGAAATGCCCCCATCCATACCATTACCCAGGCTCAAGAAACCTATGCTATTGTTGTGGAGGAACCACTCTCTCCCACTACCCAAACACTTATGAGAGTGGTGACACAGCTACAAGCCAGGTTTCCTGACCCAGAGCCTACCACTTCAGAGGTTAACCCCAGAATTACAGAAGGGGTCAATGCAGATGAGGCTGCCACTACTGTTGACCCTAATCAGGATCCTCAAGACAGTGGTACAGGAACTAGGACCTCACCTGCGGCAACTCACAATGGGGAGGACTTCTTTGAAGCCCTTCTCAATGAGGGGAATCCAGGGTGCCAAGAAACCACATCTGGTGGTGGAGGTGCAGGAGCCAGGCTCAGGACTCCATCGCCCAATGACTCCACTCATGTGGATGAGGGCACCATCACACAGGAATTGACGGCAACTATAACATCCCTCCAAGCCAGGGTAGCTCAACTGGAAGCTGAGGTTGCTACCCTGCGGCTTGAGCTCCAGGCTAAAGATGCTACTATCTTGGACCTCAGGAGGCGCCCCCAGTGATCCTTCAACCCTTCCATCCTGATCCTGCTACTACTACCTTTGTCAACCCTAATGCTACCAAAAAGGGGGAGAAGGTACAGACTGCAGGGTCAGGACCAGAAGTAAGAGAAGAGGAAGTTGCACAGGATGTCAACCCATCCATAGTCACTTTGACTACTAAATGGGATGACTTCTTGGGCATTTACTTCCATGATTCCACTACTTCCTCTTCCTCTTCTTTTGAGGCAACAGAGGCTGCCAAAGAGACAGAGCAAGAGCTCACCACAACAAATGTCTCTGTGGAACTCAGTCCCCTGCTGGGACTCAACAGTCTCCCTCTGAGACTAGGTCTCCTTCTGAGACTACAGCCCAGGTTGCCATGGAGGAAACTACCCAAGAAGAACAACCAATCTCCATGGAACCGGTGTCCCCTTCTGGGACAGAGGCTGCTAAAGACCTTTCCTCCATTCCTGAGCACTCTGTGGATACTATTAAGGATTCACCCAAGATGGTTGGTCAACCGGAGGGGGCAGTGAATGCTAAGGTTAACTTTGAAGCTGCAGCTGCTTCCGAAGGCCCAGTCATTATTGATGATTCCTCCACAGAGGAGCTATTTGTCAATGAACCAGCTTGTGAAGCAACAAAACCAGCTGATGAGGCTACATGATCCATCTCCTCTAGGACAAAAGCATTGGACAAATGAAAAAGGAAACTCACCCCAAAGGAGGAAGCAGAACAAGAGGAGAGGTTGCCAAAGAAGAAGAAGGGCCGACCAGACACCTCTCTGGATGAAGAGCGGATCAGATTATCTGCTATTCTTGAGGAGAAGGGATATGATTTTGATGAAGTGCTGCTCTGGTAGGTACCTCAGATGGCTGCTGAGCTAGACAAGGGGCAACAACAAGAACAGACAGTTGCTGCATCAAAAGCCATGACTGCACTAACAAAGAAACAAAAGGATACATCCTACAGAGACAGGATGAAAGATATCCTACTGCAGTATGGCTTCCATGCTCAGCAGCTAGGCCCTATGAAGAACTCAACCATGGATATGCATGTCAGAGATATCAAGGCTAAGATAGCCAGAGGTGAGTTACCTTCAATCGAGCAGATACAGGCTCAAAGGGCAAGCCTAAATTTAAGCTTGGGTCTAGGGGGAGGAGTAAGAATAGAAATACCCCTCTCTGGTGCAGGAATCAGAGAAGGGGAATAAGTCATGTGTGGGGAAATTACTAAAGCTATGTTCCCCAACTTGTTCCCCCTGAACCCTAAGGAAAAACAAGCCTCTCCTCCATCAAGTTCTTCTTTGGACAACATGCCAATCTCTTCAGTGATCAAGATCAAGAAGGGTAAAAATACTACAAGGAAACAACAATCAACAGACCCTAATCCTGAGAGACAAACAAAGGCTGATGAGAGGAGAACTGAGCCCTCAACAACTGAGGATGCTGGTCCACAGCCCACTGCAACAACATGTGCAGTAGTGGGCTCAAACATGGAAGATGAACAGGCCAGAGACCAGAGGAGTCAAGATACTGCTCAAGAGAGACCAATATTCAGGAGAAGGAAGAGCATAGCAAGAAGGAAAAAGAGAACATCTGTCATCTCCTCTGACTCTGAGCCAGAGTCACCACCCTCAGAAGCAAAAGCCACACCAGCTGCTGCAATGCCTAAAGATCATCCAAGAGACCTCTATGGACTGAAGCATCATCATACTTACATCCCTGTAGCAAATTGGAGCTTCAACGCACTTCACAAGGTATTCACTCTTACTCAGGTCCATGGAGGAATAAAGGTCTTGGATTTGACACGACTAATGGTGCTAGCTGAGCCCTTTATCTTTGACTTGGAAAGTCTCCCTCTGGAAAATCCAGACAATGGATCAGATGGGAGAGTTGGAGTCAAATGGGTAAAGGCAAGCACAGGTCCTGAGGGGAGAAAAGATAATGAAGAGAATCCCATAGGAAGTTTTGGTAGCATCAGCCTAGGGGGAGACTGTAAAGATTAATAAAGGCTGATGCTCACCAAACTTCAATTTTGTCTAAGTATAAAAGACTACACAGACAAACAGCCTTCGGAAGGAAGGAGTTCCTCTTCGGAAGCAGCATTGCTTCTGAAGGGTAACTCACTCCTACTGAAGGCTGTATAAGACAAACACTTCGGAAGGCCAGCCCTCAGAGATAAAACTTTAGAGCTTCCGAAGACATAAAGCTTCTGAAGAACTAAAGGCTTCCGAAGAATAACAACGTCCAAAGATTCTCTTCTGCTCCAAAGACAAAGACTTCTGAGGTTTATCCACTGACAAAGACTGTAGCTGATTACTTTTATAGTACAAAAGGGACTGACACAAGACATGCTGGTCTGAGTAAAAACAAAAAGAACATACCTAAAGTTAGACAACACCTTACTTTTCTGCAGCTGCATTAAATGCAAAAGATTATATGAAGCCTTGAAGATCAACAACATTAAATGCATTTTGTAGTCTTTGGTTAAGTCAATGTCTATAGTTGTAATAATTGTAATTGAGTGTCTTAGCCTGTTAAGACACTCTACATACTAGAATAAGCTTTACTTTATGTATTGTCTAGTATACCCAACTTGTATTCCTAAGAGTATATGGTTGTAGCCTTGGCTATATAACCTCTCACTGTAAACTTGTATGTGTGTGCTTGTATGCTTACACTTGTAACACTTTGAGAGAAATATATATTTGATCTTGAATTTGTTCTTGTGTTCTTACTGTCATTCAAAGACTATTAACTTACCATTGAGTGTTTGAGATAACCTTCTAACAGACATTCCGCATCTGTTAGATTGTAACTGAGAAATACTTGTGAAGTGTTGTTTAGATTTAACAACCCGATCCAACACTACCTTATATAAGAAATGAAACCTTCTTAAATCCGTGCATAATGACGAGACCGTTGAATATGCTTGTTAATTTATTTATTTTAAAAAAGGAAACCAAGAAATAAGTAATAGTATATAAATAAAACGCCAAAAAATTATGTCGAAAGCAAGAAACAAACCCATGGTGTCCATGCCTTCAAACATATATACCAGTGGGCCAAATTTAAGACTTTGTTAGCCTTTCATAACAACAAATATATAATTAGATGAAAACCTAGAATATTAGTAATTAATTGGGCCGCTAAGAAGAAGAAATGTGGTATGTTAATGAAGAGACACTCACCGTCATTTCTAAATGTGTTATATACAAATAACTCAATGCTTATTTATGAAAATCCTTATTCTTGTGTTGTCATGTGTATATTTTCTGATCTATTATTCTCATGAGTGTTGTTAAGGAGGGTTAAAGTGGAGTGAGTGAGTGAGTTATGTTTATTAGAGTTGTTCTGATGTAAGGGTATGGGTGAGGATGGGACTATGGAAAATTGTTGTTTTGTTGTGATTCTCAGTTGGGATTGTTATATATGTTCTCATGTGTATTTTTGTAATATGTGGGTTAATTATGGTATGGGTTGGGTTATCCCTGCCAATTATAATTTTTGGAAAGGGATCAAAGGGGGGTATAAACTTCATGATCTTTGCCGAGGGTAGAACCTGTGTTTGCCGAGCTGTCTGGAAGGTCAAAGTTAATCTGGTCCTGGTCCAGGTCCAGGGCTGCAACAAATATCCTAATTAAGGAGGTTGTCTTCATATGGAGTTTCCACAGTATGTTTGCTGGTACTAAGGTTGAGTGGCATATATAGGGCAGGTGTTAAGGTGCTTGGTTTCATGGAAGGCTTGGATTTGGATGGTGCCATGCATGGCAGTTGTTATAACTAGAAGCAGCAGCTTATTTCTTTTGAGCTTGTTGGGAATTCTAGTAAGTTTGTTATGGGTTGGGCTTGGGTGCACAAATATAATGACACCAGCTGGTGGAGTGTCAAGAGGTTTTGGGTATAAGCTCTCACCAAAAGGGTGTTATGGGAGGCTATTGCTCAGGTGATATTGGTGAGTATGTGGTCCATATTGGATGGCAAACTGGGGGTGGTCGCATGGTTGTTCAGAGGTACCCCATTTCTATATTTCGGTTGAGTTTTTCTTTGCAGCTTGGGTTGCATTGGATTTGTATGAATTGTGGCCTAGTGCATGGTTTAGCTGTTAATTGGATTTGGATCCTTTGGTGTTATGGGAATTTGGCCAGTTGAAGAATATTGGCCAAGACTTGTCTAGGTGGATTGGCTGGCGGCTAAGCTGATAGGGCCCAGGTGGGAGGGCGGCCGACATATGTGGCATGAAGGGTGGCCTATGGTTAACATGTTGCCCTGATGGTGGAACGGCTTGTGTATGTGGCCTGCTTGGCAGATTAGGACCTGTAGGGGGATGGGGCCCTAGCCGGTGGGCATGCAGGGTGCCATATGTACATTCTGATAGGGCCCTGGTGGGTGGGCGGCCTGCATATGTGGCCTGCAGGATGGTTGCTGGTCAATTTGATGGGGCCTTGCTGGATGACCGACATTTGTATGTGGGGCCCTGGTGGGAAAGCGGCCTGCGGGTGTGGCCTGCATGGAAAACTATGAACAGTCTTATGGGGCCTGGGGTGAGTGATCAATGCATGGGGCTTGTTTGTGAACCATGTTATGGCCTATTGGTATTTGAAAATGGCAATGTTAATTCTCTGCCTCCAGCTTCTTGTCTTATGGATTGGCTTTGGCATATTTGCATGATGTAGTTTCAGGGGTCTCATGAGTTTTTGGTCTGTGGTGTGGATATGTTTTGGTAGCTGATGTATTGGGTTCTTGCCTAATCTACCCTGTGTAAGGTTATCAATTTTGAGAACCGAAGACAACAGTTTAGAAAGACAATTAGGACCACCATATGTCTTATTTTGTATAGTTGTTTGGGTAGGTTACTTTTGTATTATTGGATATATACGTTGTTTGACACTAGTCATATTTTGGTAGCTTACTCCATATTTTTATATAGGTGGAAAGATAGGTCTAAATTTATAGTTTTCATTTTTTGGGTCTCAAAGTATATATGTTTTGGGGACCATGCTAGGTTACATTGAGAGTATGCCCTCTTGATTTTGTATCCTTGTTTTGTGGCTATATATTTTTCTGGGAAAAAAGCCCTTATTTTTCCTATTTTGTCAGGCCGGTTTAATAACATTGGCTATTGAGATGCCTTATTTGACTTGAAGTTCAATGGGAGGTTTGTAAAAGAAAAGAAACACACAAACACACATTTATGTAATTGATATGGATGAATACATACACAGTGATCCTATTAAACCACAGGAAACTATAGAAATCGTCTTGCAACCACAATCAAGAAATCAAACCATGAAGAGCAAGAACAATCAAATATACGTATATTTCTTGATGATATATGTTGGAACCAACGTTTACAGACAACCATAGTTGGGTTTATATAGCCCTAACTATAGTTAAAAAGATTCTCTTTTGATACTAGACACCCTTGACTTCCAAATGCTACATAAATGACTATAAATATAACTTTGACTTATTTACATAGTTGACCCTTTAACTTTCTCAAACTTGGGTTAAACAATTATGAGTCTAACAGATCCAACAATAATACATTCTTTAAAAAAAAATTAGGCATATAAAAATAGCCAGAAACATGAATTAAAAAAACATATTCCATCTCATTATCTACCATGTACTTGACTTAATGTTACTTCATTAATTGATGATGATAACAAAGGAATAGTTGAGTTGGAGTTGATTTCACTTTCTTGAATAAAGAAAGCAGGCTTTTTGGGAGAAGGTAGTGAGCCTTCACCACCCAACATCCCAACCAGAGTTTGTGTGTTAGGTCTATCTTCTACTCGTTGTTGCACACACAATAGGCCAACGTGTACTGCTCGCAACACTTCACAAGCAGAATAGGATGTGCGTAAACATTCATCAATCAGATCAAGAGACTTACCTTCTTTGTAAAGTCTCCATGCCTGTACGAAGGAAAAACAAATGTCCGATCATATCGAAAGATACACGTAACTGAATACACCAAGGGTGCATGGTGGATTTTAATCAAGGGAAAATATGTTCAACTCACTTACATGTCCAAGAAGGTTATTATCATGATTTTCATCAACAAATCTTCTATTTTTCTTTCCGCTCACAATTTCTAGTACTAAAACCCCAAAACTGAAAATATCTGTTTTTATTGAGAAGAGACCATTCGTTGCATACTCTGGAGATATGTAGCCCCTGAATCAACACACACAGGACATAAAAATATAAAAATGTGTTGAGCTATATGTTTTGAGTTAAAGAATTCTTACAAAGTTCCCACGACTCTCTTTGTATTTGCTTCACTCTCGTTTTCTTTAAACATTTTGGCCAAACCAAAGTCTGATATTTTTGGATGCATCAGATGATCAAGTAAAATATTCCCTGCTTTCAAGTCCCTATGAACAACTTTAAGCCGAGAATCTTGATGAAGATAAAGAAGACCTCGAGCAATCCCATGAATTATGTGGAAGCGTTGTGACCAAGCTAGCAACGACTTTCTTGAGTCATCTTTGTTGGGTCTAGAAAAGTCAAGACCAACGGTTAATTTGGATAGATGGAATGTAAACAAGAAGTATTATGTATTTGTTGATTAGGGAGCAACGAGTCACCGCGAAAGCCACTGAAAAACTCAAGATTATGAAGACACTCGAGATGACCCGAAGACTTTAGCAAATGATAATACGATTTATTTGTTTATTATTTATTATCATTTGTTGCACTTTATTTATTTTCTAGGGTTTGGGTCATGTGACATATAAATAGAGGATGTTCTCTATTTTGTCACAACAACACAGACAAGAGAGTGTGTGAGGGTGTGCTTCAATGTAATCCTGAGAGAGCTCTCCCCCATGAACTCCATGGATTCTTTATCCATGGAGTTTGAGAGCATGAGAGGGGTAGGTAATGTAATCTTGTTGAATGATTGAACTACTATTGTTATAAATCATCTGTTTGTTCATCAGTTTACATTACATCTCAGATTCTTGTTTATGTTCTTCACCCATCTTCAAGACTTTTCTCTGTTCAGAAATGGTTAATCTTCACAAATCGGGTAGGTCCTATTCCACAACCGTTTTTACAATCTTGATAGGTTCTAAGAGTAAACAACGAAATTGGATAGATTTATATTAAAAGAAGTTGGCCTGATTCGAGATAGGCGGTCTCCAATACAATAGTTCAAGAGAAAATTCAATAAGATAACCAAACTAAAAATAAGAAGAAAGTATTTAAAAGTAACCTTTGATGAAGCAATTACTCCGACTTTAATGTGGCAATCACTACCCTCCAACCATTCAGTTCCCTCCAACCTTTCAGTGCCACTCAACCCTCTACATTCCCCTATTCAAGATCCGGGTTAAACGGGTCAAATCCAGATCCAAAAATAATGTGAAGCTGCTCCAGGGAATTTCCTTGTACCGCACCAAATCCTTTTGTTTTCCTTCTTGAATAAACTTTCATAGGTGGTTGGTATGTATCATTACTTCCCTCCTGGTAAAACGACTTGTCCTCAAGTCGAAAAGCAGGGAATTGGCCAGCTAATAAGTCGTATTCTTCCCAAGGAGCTTCTTCAGTTGGACGAGTATTCCAAGAGATAAGTAACTCCAAGGTTGGTGGCTGAGTAGTATGAATCCAGCGATGAGCCAGGACTTGGGCTGGTTTCAAATCTATTTCCCAATCTCGCGTAATCGGAAGGGATGCAACAGGTGTAGATGGGAATTGTCCACAAGCCGGTTTGAGCATAGATACGTGGAAGACCGGGTGTATGCGAGAATCTGGTGGCAACTCTAGTTCATAGGCTACTGGCCCCACTTTTTTCTTAATTATGTAGGGACCAAAGAACCGAGGAGATAATTTTTCAAAACGTTTTTTGGCCATAGTTCTTTGTCGATAAGGTTGAATTCGTAAAAAAACTGCATCACCCACCTCAAATGACAGCTCCCGTCGCTTTAGATCGGCTTGAGCCTTCATTCGATCTTGTGCTTTTTGCAAGTTAGCTCGAAGGAGCTGTAACATATCATCACGGTTAATTAACTGAATTTCAAGATCAACATTCTTAGTATCCCCAATAACATACGGATGCAACAATGGTGGATCCCGACCGTAAACTGCTGTAAAAGGCGTGGTGCCAATGAAAGTGTGAAAACTTGTGTTATATGAATACTCAGCCCAAGACAAATGAAAACTCCATTTAGTAGGTTGTTCATGAGCAAAACACCTAAGATATGCCTCAAGACAATGGTTAACTACCTCGGTTTGTCCATCTGTCTGATGGTGGTAGCTAGTGCTCATTTTTAAGGAGGTGTGACCCAAACGAAACAACTCCTGCCAAAAGTTGCTTAAGAAAATGACATCTCTATCAGATACAATGGATCTGGGATAACCATGAAGTCGAACAATTTCCTTACAAAAAAGTGTTGCAACTCCCTTGGCTGTAAATGGGTGTGCAAGTGGTAAAAAATGTGCATATTTACTCAACCTGTCAACCACCACAAAAATAGTATCAAACCGATTTGAATTAGGTAATCCCACAATAAAATCAAGCGAAATATCTTCCCAAATCTGAGTAGGAATCGGTAGTGGCTGAAGCAAACCAGCGGGTGAAAGGGTTTCATATTTGTGTTGCTGGCAGGTTAGACATTGTTGAACAAATAGTCGGATATCTCGTTTTAAGTTAGGCCAATAAAATTGAGCCGACACCCGCTTGTATGTTTTTAGGAACCCACCGTGGCCAGCCATAGGAGTACCATGAGCCTCATGCAAAATAGTGTTACGAAGTGTTGTGTCCTCAGGCACAACTACCCGTCCTTTGTACAATAAAGTCTGGCCAACTAGTGCATAATTTGGAACAGATGTCGGGTCGCTTGACAACCTTTGAATAATCTCTCGTGTATAAGGGTCTTTCTTGAGTCCCTCATGTATCTCTGTTAATGTTAAACAGTGAGGTAGTACTAGAGTACACAATTCAACCGTAAAAGGCCTACGAGAGAGAGCATCAGCTCCTCTATTTTCTTTGCCAGACCTGTGTAAAATAGAAAAATCATAAGGCATGAGCTTTAAAAGAAGCCTTTGCTGATCAGTGGTTGTGACCCTCTGTTCAAGTAAAAACTTGAGAGTATAATGGTCTGTTTTGATAAAAAAATGCCTGCGAAGAAGGTAATGACTCCACTTTTGTACAGCTAAAACCAAGGCAAGTAGCTCACGATCATATGCTGATTTTAGGCGATTACTTGGAGAAAGTCCTTTGCTAAAATAAGCAACAGTGTGGTCCTCTTGAATTAGGATTGCACCCAACCCTTCTGAAGATGCATCACACTCAACCACGAAGGGTTTTGAAAAATCAGGTAGCCTAAGAACGGGTGCTTTCATGAGGGCCTGTTTTAGCTTATTAAACGCCAAATTGGTTTCTTCTGTCCACTTGAAACCATCCTTCTTCGTGAGGGCTGTAAGGGGTCGTGCAATCAACCCATAATGCTTGAAAAATCTGCGATAATACCCCGTAAGCCCCGAAAACCCATGCACTTCTTTGACATTGCTGGGGACTGGCCATGAATGAACAGCTGCGATCTTTTCTTGGTCAACCTGTACACCTTCTGCATAAACAATATGCCCCAAAAATAACACTTGAGATTGACCAAAACAACACTTTGATAGTTTTGCGTAAAACTGTTGATTTGACCGCAACTCCAATGCTGATTTTAAGTGTTGCAAATGTTGTTCCATCGTTGGGCTGTAGATAAGAATGTCATCAAAAAACACGAGCACAAAGCGTTGTAAATAGGGTCTAAAAAGGTCATTCATGGCTGATTGAAATGTAGATGGAGCATTGGAGAGACCAAAAGGCATGACTTTAAATTCATAATGACCAGAATGGGTCCGAAAAGCAGTCTTCTCAATATCACGTGGATTGACTCGAATTTGGTAGTAACCAGAACGCAAGTCAATTTTTGAGAAAACAATAGCCCCATAAAGTTCATCCAATAATTCATCAATGTTGGGAATTGGGTACTTATCTGCCACGGTAATTTTGT
This sequence comes from Mikania micrantha, assembly GCA_009363875.1. NCBI lineage: Eukaryota > Viridiplantae > Streptophyta > Magnoliopsida > Asterales > Asteraceae > Mikania > Mikania micrantha. Next base: position 29,071,108 of record CM018697.1, read on the forward strand.
TTAGAGCTCGGTAGTCAACACACATACGCCACATGGCATCTTTCTTTTTCATCAATAAAACTAGGCTGGAAAAAGGGCTTGTGCTCGGTTGGAAGAAATCAGCCGCTAACAAGGCATCAACCTGTCTTTCAATCTCGCTTTTTTGAGCATGGGGATAACGATAGGGTCGGATGTTAGGAGGAGATGAATTTGGGACAAGGGGAATGGAATGAAAGTGGGTTCGAAAAGGTGGTAGGGATGAAGGTTCCTGAAATAGTGGAGTAAAAGCTGTAATCAAGGGCTATAATATGCTAGGTATGTGCTGTTTGTTCTCAGGTTCGAGTGAAAGATGCTGAAAAGTAGCAGATTTTTGTGGGCCTGACGCAACCCCTTGAAGTTTATACTTTTTCCCATCTATAGAAAAAATTAGAAACATCTCATTCCAATTAGCTTGCACTGTATTCAGGGAAGATAACCATTGTATTCCAAGCACAACGTCAGCCCCTCCAATAGAGAAAGGATTTAAAATCCTGTTTATGTTTAAGGTCTGAAATCTGCAAAGAAACATCACGACATACACGACTACATCTGATAATGTCACCATTCCCTATTTGAACTCCAAACGGAGTCGTGAGTTGGGTTATCAAATTCAATTCATGAACTAAAGTTTCTGATATGAAAATATGTGTAGAACCACTATCAATAAGAATAAGTACTTCAGTGGAGTTTAGGGTACCGTGGACTTTCATAGTTGACGTGTGAGATTTCCTAAGAATGGCATGGAGACTTATCTCAGCCATCTCATCTTGATTCTCTGTCACCATTTTTTCCTCTTGCACAACAGACTCTGCATTTTCTTCATCAGCCTCCAATAACTTGAAAGTTCCCATTTTGCACCTGTGACCGGGGCCATACTTATCTCCACAACGAAAACATTCACCACGAAGGAAACGTGCCTGTTTTTCAAGGTCGGTGATACGAGAATTGGGTTTGGTATCGTATTTAGACTGGTTGGTAGATGAGGATGATGTGGGGGTAAATGGTTTGGCATCAGGTTTGAGGGGAAGAGTGGGTTTCTTTTCTGTACGAGTGTGGCTAAGCTTAGACTCAAATTCCAGTGCTAGACTCATAGCTTTGTACACATTTCGAGGTTTATGAATGCGCACATCAGCCTTTAACTCCTCCTTAAGCCCATTGAGGAAGACCCCCAATAAACAATGGTCGGGCCAATTTGACACCCTGGATGATCTTCGAGCGAACTCCTGTCTATAATCGTGGACAGAACCAGTTTGTTTTATGCTGCAAAGGTACTCATCGGGGTTCTGGAATTCGGGTGGCCCAAAATGCTTTTGTAAAGCGTCAATCAATTCCTCCCAATAGGCGATAACCTGTTCAGCAGACAACCATGAATACAAATCCAAAGCCTCCCCCTCGAAATGCATCGCTGCAACATCAACCTTTTCTTCATCAAGGGTGTTATAAAACCGGAAATGCTTCTCTGCCTTCAATATCCAGCCTCTAGGATCTCCCCCACTAAAGGTTGGAAACTCTATTTTATGATAAGGTTGGCGATTGAAGTGAGAATAACTGGACTCTCCCTCGTCGAATCTACCTCCCCCGCTGCCTGTTTTTTCTTTGTTTGCTGATTGACGTTTCAGAATGGCGATGTCCTCTTTCAAGGACTCCATTGACTCGAGTTTAGTAGCAATAGCTGCCAACTGTGCAGCAATTGGATCAATAGGATTTTCAGCACCATCAGGATTGCTCCGAGTCTGCACCATTTTTGCTCCTGCGATTTCCCGGCGATGGAACCAATTGATAGGTTCTAAGAGTAAACAACGAAATTGGATAGATTTATATTAAAAGAAGTTGGCCAGATTCGAGATAGGCGGTCTCCAATACAATAGTTCAAGAGAAAATTCAATAAGATAACCAAACTAAAAATTAATAAGAAGAAAGTATTTAAAAGTAAACTTTGATGAAGCAATTACTCCGACTTTAATGAGGCAATCACTACCCTCCAACCATTTAGTTCCCTCCAACCTTTCAGTGTCACTCAACCCTCTACATTCCCCTATTCAAGATCCGGGTTAAACGGGTCAAATCCAGATCCAAAAATAATGTGAAGCTGCTCCAGGGAATTTCCTTGTACTGCACCAGATCCTTTTGTTTTCCTTCTTGAATAAACTTTCATAGGTGGTTGGTATGTATCACATCTGCTCAAATATGCAACAACTTAGTTTTGTAAAAGGTTGGATTCTTTTGTGACAAAAATATGTAATTTGAGGATTGTAAGAGCCTAACCAAATAAAAAAGTGTCAAGGCTGCTATTAGGCATGTATTCGTAAATTAACATTTTCTCATCGCCTTGAATGCAATATCCAAACAGCTTTACAAGATTCCGATGTTGAAGTTTAGCAATGCATATAACTTCATTCTTGAACTCATCAAGCCCTTGTTGAGATGACTTTGATAGTCGTTTCACAGCAATCTCTTGTCCTTCTAGCACACCTTGGAGGATCAATATTGTCATTATTAATAGTATGTACACTTGTGTTGAAGCTAATTCGAAAGTTATATAATATGTACTTGTTGAGATATGCACATCTGAATATAGCGATGTCATTCATGTCCAATTAATGGGCAATAAGCATTGGGTTGGCAGTTGAATTGTTGAACCCGCTCACTAACCCTATATCTATATTTGTCAAACACATCAATTCTAACTCAAATACATTTGAATAATGTGGCCGGAAAACAACCCGTTTAATCCATTTATCTAAAGTAAGTTAGAAAACCCGTGTATCACATAGGTTGTATAAAGAAAAAATACTCAATATTAAAATTTAGAAATTATTTGATGATTGAACAATTTAAATGATAAATAAAATTATAAATTTAAAAGATATTCTTTTAATATTAAACATATATTAATATCTAAATTTATATTAAATTTCTAAAAATATATTCTTTTAATAATATTTTATTTAATATGTTTATTAACATATCAACCCGGACACAAACCTGTTTATCAAATGTGTTAGATATAACAATCTAAACCTAATAATTTCCTACTAGATACCACCAAATATGAAAGAAAAATAAGTTAAACAATTTATAAATTAATAGTCCCATTCTATTTATAGTTGTTATTACCTACTAATTACTACTAACCAATTTATAGTTAAGATTCCTATTAACTCATATCAATCATGTACCTTGTAAACTGGTCCAAACCCGCCTTCTCCCAACTTGTTGTCGACCGAGAAGTTATGGTAGCCCTTTGAATTTTAGATAAACCAAACAACGAAACCTCAGCACGTCCCATCAAGTTGTTGTTCTCTACGTCTGATTTCTTCTTCCAATTTCTCCTGATGTAGAGGGCCAATATGAGGCCCAACAAGGTCAACACAACTGATATTGGCAAGGTAACTACCATAACTACTCGTTTCTTTGTGTGGAAGCTGGAATTAAGGTCTAGAAGACACCACAAAGTTAAGATTTTGTCAAGTATGCATCAATAAACAAACAGTAAATATATCTTTGCATGCTTACAAACTGATGTTCTTTTAGTTTGTAGATTAAACAAACTTATCCAGTATATTTTCACTTTTCAGTAGGGTCTGGGGAAGAATGGAGACAAACCTTACCTCTATCACAATTGGGATAAAGATGCTACTACGAAGGAGTTCCCGGCTCAAATTTATTGTTTGAAGTTAATCTATCCAGCACTTTTAAAGGTAATTTCACAAAAAAATGAAAAATAACGTTAAAATTAGTGCAATTTTACTTTTGCCCTAAATGGCTCACACATATATACATTATATATGTGCACCGCTAATGGGGCGTTAACTTTAAGCAATAAAAGCATGGTTAACATGAAATGCGTTAACATGAAATGCGTTACCAAAGCCGTCTCACAAATATAACAAAAAAAGCTCTAGCTTAGGGCCTCAAAAATTAAAGGGCCTCAAATGTTTGAGATAAATTAACTTTTTAATTGTAACTGATTATGATTGCAATAAAATTCTTGGTTGTTTTAATATTTGTAATTAAGAAGTCTACCAAAATAGACGGGCAATGTAACAGGTTGTAATGAGTTCGGGTCATGATTAGTTTTATACAAAAATTAGTTTTGGTATAATTGAGTCATTTTTAAAAATCTTCAATTTATTTCAACTTAATATAGATCGTAAATAAACAAATAGTCTATTTTAATAATTTACAGTGATTTTCTTATCAAACATATTATTGATAATATTTATCCGTTTAAATTCATTATATTAACATAGTTTTTAGGTTACACATCTTGACCCTTTGTACTAAGGTGTTCCCCATCTTAACTCGTTTTATGTTATGGTGTTATCTATTTCAACCCAAATACAATAATTGTTCACCTAAATCAACCAATTTAACATGTTTTGTGTCAAGATTGTCAAGTATATTAATTTATGTACACATATTGTTTACGATTTATATATTTTTAGTTTTCTTTTTCAAGATAGTTTATATTTTGTGTGCGTTAAACTTGGGGAGAGTTTTCATTTATGGTCGAAAGAGGGCCTCAATTTTTATCCCATCTTTGGACCACCAATAGGCTTGAGACGATCCAGCGTTACTTTGGTAATGTTATGGGCTTACCTGATAACTCTGAGGCAGCGAGTCTAACATAAAGATCTTGCCCGTTTTGTGGGAAGACCCGGACATCAATCAAATCCCCAAACCATAACAAGCACCCAACTCCACCTGAAGTAATGTTTGGATTTGCATATGCGGTGCACGAACCAGTGGCGGATCCAGGAATTTTTTTCAGTGGGTTCACCATTTTTTGACTTTTTAATTAAATAGAACCGGACATAAAAATTTTCGGGTCGGGTTGATAGTTTAGATCTTGTAATGTTCTTCACGTAATAACAGTGCGATATATTAAGTCAATGATTAAAATTAAAAAAAACGTCGTCATTAAAGAGTTCGAAGGTACAGAGTGCATTTTCGTTTAAGATTTTTGAGCTCCAAACCAAGCGGGAGTCAAGGGGTCACGCGCCCATGCGGGTTCCAAGCAGTGGTAGAGCTTGGGCAAAATATTGAGAGGGGGCGGAAATTTTTGAAAGCCAGAATACATGTTAATTTTTTGAAGCAAGAGGACGAAACAACTATTTTTAACTAAAAATAACAGTTCAACCGAAAAATTAACACTACGGACGGGAAAAGAGGGGGTGGTCGCTCCCTTGCCCCTATTAAGCTTCGCCCCTGGGTTCAAGGTGGTGGTCCTGCTGGCCATTCAACATGCATAGATCAACGGGGTAACACCCATTGTAGGGTTCGGGCCAACGCCCCGAAACCTTAACGAAATATGCTGAGTTTGTATGAGCAAAATTAACTTGATCCGAGAGTTTAACTAGTAATAACTACCATTTTGCTTGCTAAGTTTATATGACCGGAAAGTGATTTTAATACGATCATATAGAAATCTAATCATTGATTATCGAGATTTTTCTAACAAAGATCACTTGTAACAATCAAGTTGACAAATTGCTGTGAAAATTACATTAAGAATTCACTCTTAAAAATCTTAATGGGTTCACCTCGGGATTCACCCTTAAAATTTTCATGGGTTCACCCTATTGTTTAACTCTTTCGAAAAAATTTTTTCCTACTAACGAGTCGAAGCGGAGTGGGTTCCTGTGAACCCACTGCATTATACCTACGTCTGCCCTTGGCACGAACAATTGTTCTTGCAAGCTACCTCACAATCTAATAGGCTCATGTTGCTACTAAAGACAGCATTCTCTGTGTCTGGCAATTTCATGCTTGAAAACTTTAGAAACCCGTCTCCATGCCCACAATCCAATCCTATGCTCCTTCTACAAACACTTGTATCATTATGATCAAGAGTTGTTTCATTTGTATTTTTTCGTTCAAATCCTTTCAAGCATCCACAATACGGAGAAGAGGCGGTATTACAGCTCCCATACGGGCCACATACTCCATAGTTATCACAATAATCTACAGGTAAGGTGAAACTCTCGATCCATTCTTGGTTTGCAGGCTTTTTTTGGAAGATCTCAAGTTTACCACCAGGACTTAGGTGGTGTTTGTTTTTTCAGAGGTAAAACATCTGCAGTCTGCGGACCACGTCTGCAGAGGTCTTTTGCAGAAGAGGTGGACCAAACATCTGCAAGAAGTGATTTTAAGAGGGTTTGTTTTTAACCACTTCAAACTCTTCTCCACTTCCCTCTTCCCCCCTAAGCAGACAAATAAAAAAAACCAGCCTTGAATCCAACCCACCGATGAAACCCGACCACCTGCACCACTGTCATCATCACTGACCGAAGCAGCGACGGAGCATCGGTGGTCACAACAAGCGACGGAGCAACGGTGGAGGTCAAGACGGAGCAACGGCTGTGGAGGGGGCGATCGATCTAAATCAGCAACGGCTGTGGAGGGGCCGGCGGTGGAGGGCTAGAGATCAGAGACTACGACCTCCAAATCAGCTTCTCCGTCAAACCATGGTGAGATCTAAACAAGTTAGGTCACGATCGATCTAAAAAAATTAGGTCACGATCGATCTAAAAAATATAGGTCACGATCAACTGTGAAGGAGGCAGCGGCGGGAGGCGCAGCTGTGGAGGGGCCGGCGGTGGGGGCCGGCTGCGGTGGGAGTGTGGATGTGGAGGTGCAGGTCATCGGTTCGTACATGGGAAGAAGATCAATTGATTTTGGGTGGGAAGAAGAGGCTGGAAGAGGTTAGAAGATGTTGGTTCACGTCTGCGCCAAGAAGAGGCTGTGCAGACGTTTTTTTAATGAAATGTCTTCGAGAAAACAAACAGTCTGCAGACATCTAAACTCTTCCCGCGTCTGCGCGGCGCAGACATAGGAGGTTAGAAGAGGTTTTTTGGAAAAAAACAAACACCCCCTTAATACCGTTCTTAACAAGAAAGTGGTGTCGGTGCTGTTAGATGTATACGTGAAATACATCTCGTTGGGATTTACAACCATATGAATATCGTATGTCGGGTCAGCAGGGTCAACAGCAAATTCTGGCCGACCCGAGAATAATTTGCCATTATATGACCCGATCCTTGTTTCAATAGCAAAGTTTCTCCTAATACACACTTGTTGAAATTTACCCTTAACTGCTAAAAGTTTAAATGTATACTCACCTGGGGATGGATCATCTGAACTCCTCCATGAAGTTAGATATGTTTCTCTTCCGGTTCTAAAGTTCTTGCCCAATTTCATTTCTGGTAAATATGTATCTCCAGGGTGATCAAAACTCTGCCAAATCAAAACTTCATTTCCATTCTTGATTACCAGATTGCCTGTATCCAACAGTTTTGCTAAAAGATTGATATTTGCGCCCGATGCTGAGGAGTTGGATGACCAAATAACTTTGCCACTACCATTAACAAGAGTCAGGTTCCCTTGGTTGTCTAGTTTGACCGCACCCGAGTTGTCTGTAAGTGGAGTTTCACGGTTTGCAACCCATACAACCGTTTGTGGTGATGTGTTTTTGAACCATATTCCCAGGTATCGATCTTTGGAGTTGCCCGGGCTAAAGAAACCAAGCTCAAATTTTGAGTCTTCTGAAACAATGGTCTCACCATCTGAGATGTTTTGATGAGCAGCTATGGTGTCTTGTGATCTACAAGTTCTTAGCATTAGAAAGAAGAAGGTGATAAAAGGGATTAACATTTTGGGTTGATTCATATACATATTATGGATTCTTTATTTCATGTGTTTTCCACAACTTGGTGGCACTTTTATGTATTAAGATAAAGCCAAATTAAGTTCATTGAAGTAAAAATTGTTTTCAATTGTTCTTCCAAGCATGAAACTTTGAAATTTCTTTACTCAATATATGAAAAGTAATTAACTTCAAAGATTACAGCTAACAACCGAGACCTATTTTTACACCAACTAAAAAATTAAATTATCATAATTAATTAAGGCTAATATATACTAGATGCATATAATCTTTGTATCAATTTAAATATGTTGAATATATAAATTCTTTTATTATGACCTACATAGTGGCGGAGCTTGAAAAGTGTCACACCCCGAGCCGGCGGAAACGGATCGGGTTTTCCCGTAGGGCGGAAGGTTCCCGGGGCGCGATATCTTGAGTGATAATCGTATGATCAGATTGTTTACATAGCACATGATAAATAAATGAGAAATGCTAACACATCCATGATATAGAATTACAAGATTAAATTACAATGTATCGTTCATAATTTAACCAAGTAAATCTATCAAAAAGAATCAATGTAACTATATCTTGTATCTGTACAAGATATACAAAAGATGATTCATTGTTCTTGTCACCAAAAGCATGCAACACAAAATAAAGCTAGGTCTTCTAAAAGTCCACTAGCTTAGTCCATGCATATAAGTAGCTACACCTGTTAATCACCTGAGAAAACATGCATTTAAACAAAGTCAATACTAGGTTGGTGAGTTCTTAAGTATGTTAATTGAAAACCTTGATTCATTCACATGCACAATCACAATGTTAATCATGTTACTTGTATGTTGTATGTTTACCTGTTCACCCAATGGCACCTCAATAGTTATATTTACAAGTATTATATCATCCTAGTAGTGATGCTTATATATAGGGCATATGTAAGGGAACTAAGCCCTAGCCAACATCCCACCACATCACTACTAGAACTCCACACTACTTGCAATACAACTATTGATTTCCATTCCCAAATCCATATGTTCATCTCATTCTTGATCATCTGTGATATCATGTATAGAATAATATGATGATATAGTTGTAGTTATCGAACCGAAGTTTAGATAACCATTATATATGTTAAGGGTATTAGATTTATCAAATATGTTCCTTGTATTATTCTATAATTGTGGAGTTAACTGTTGTTTCACTTTTAAATGTTAAGAGTGTTAGTTAACCAATTGAAATTTGTTCTCAACTTAAAGTGCATAGAGCCTAAAAGGAATCCATTGAAATCCTCACGTAATCAGATTTCAATGCACCCGGTTTACCTCTACCACTTTGTGTACCCATAGACCTCATCGAAACAGTTTCTAGTAATATGACATGAGAATATAAATTACTCAGTCTACTAGACAACAAGAAACGATGGATTAATTACTCATCACTGCAGATTAATATCACCATGTGTCGCTTTCCAGAACCTGACTTGAAGTCGCCCCGTCACCGGTCATACGTTACCGGCCAATGAAACAATACGATCAACATACTAGCCCTACAAGCTAGAGGTTTGTCAAACCTATTGTACCACTATGCTATCGTCGGTTTAGTCACGTCAAACTAACTGGTCAGCGAATTATAGGGGCTTACATGATCAACTTGAACTAGTGGCACATGATTGAAGTGATATAATACAACAGGTCAATAGTAACTAATTGTAATTGCGTTCATCCATGTTATTGTTCTCAATGTCATATGTTCTCCGTGTTATTAACAAGGTTAAATAAGAACTTGTCTTATTACATTATGTTAATTATTTGAGTGAATGATGTTGTTATCATGAAGTTACATTATCATGATTATCATTCTTTGTTCCATGTTCTCTTATAATATGAGTTGAGTTGTAAAGCTAAGTGTTTAAAGGACTTGTCCTAATACACTTACTTAACTCTTGTATCGAATGTTATTACAAAGATACATAGTATCTTTATATCATTCATATGTTTGCCTGTGATTGTTCCAATGTTTGTTTATGTAAGAATAACTAAGTGTTATAAGATAAGATCTTACAACTATGTTATTCTAATGTGTTGATGAACTAATAAGATATATTATTTCGTTCATCTGATTATCCCTGTCATATCATGATCATACAAGCAGGCATACAAAGATAAGCGATAATAAGCAATTTGTATTATCTAAAATCAATGTAATGGCAATATGTTAAGCAAAACTTTTAAATAGATAAAAGCAAGCATGTTTCTCAGCCCCGAGAGTTTAAAATCAGTTAAGATTAAAGTAAAAGGGGCATATGAACTCACCTTGTTGTTGTAGGGTTGACTTAGCTTAAAGAAGAAATGCACGCGCTCCTTGATTGTATTTGTGGTAGTTTTCACGCTCCTGTATTGATTTCACGTTGTATTTAACTTATAAGTATAAATTGTAGCGATTTGTGTACGTGTATATGTTAGCCTTAAAGTGACTAACACTTGTGAGTCTCGGTTTCCCTTCGGCCCTGATTCATTTCTGAAGTTTCAAAACTTTATCATAACATGTTTATCGCTTGTAATTGTGGGGTTTTGTAAACCAATCTAAGTGTTACCTTAGGTTTACGGTTTAGAAATCCTTAGGTGGTTTTGTTATATTCAAAATGATTTGTTACATGGTTATTTAAATAACCATGCCCTTATTCTAGTAAACTCAATGTTTCAAGGCTTGTAAATGCATTATCACCCACTTGGTAACAATCCACTTCGTTATCTTATTCACTATACATAGACCATATAATTTATTCAAGTATGTATTTCCCATTTTTTGTGTAGCGGGCTGGGTAATATTCAAGTGGGCCATTATTGGGCCGAAGAAAACCGTAGACCTTGTGAGTTATGTGGGCCGATTAAGGGTTATGTGGGCCGGGTGTCATGGATCAAATCGAAGTTCATTGAGCCGAATGTGTTTTACTTGGGCCGGCTAGATGATCATGGGCCGTTTATGTTAGCCATGGGCCCAATATCATTTGTTGGACTGAAGATGTGGGCTGTGAAAGATAATTTCTGGGCCGAGTATAAAGGAGTTGGGCCGACTGCTTGGCTCGATCAAACCATCGAGAAGATCATACTACATGGCAGCGAACCTTGACTCGTTTAGGTGTAAGGTTCGGTCAGCATTTATCCAAAAGGTTCGGCCCTGGTCTGAACAAGATTCGGCTTCGTGTTACGGTTCGGTTGATGATAATGGTTCGGCGAGGTTGGCCAATCAAGGTTCGTCTGAAATGGTGGTTAGCCCGAAGGTTCGGTCAAAGGGGTTCGGGGATGAAAGGTTCGGCCCCTATGATGTTGGTTCGCTGCATAGTTAGGTTCGTGACTTCATGTTTCGAGGAGGGTTCGTCTGCATGGGCGAAACTTGCAGGTTCGTCATCATAGATTCGTCAGAGGAGGGTTCGGGAGAACTCCATAGGTTTGCTCATGATCAAGGGAAGGTTCGCAGCCAGTAGAGGTTCGCCAAATGGATTGGTTCGTCCAACACGATGGTGGCAACAGGGTTCGGCTAGTCCAATAGGGTTCGGCCGTCCCTTTCCCAGCGAACCTGTTACTGCTTCGTCATCTGTCTCGAGCTGCGGCCAGCCATGGTGCGACCCCCACGTCCATGGCGAACCAGATCCAACTTTCGAAGGCCTAGGGTTGGTTTACACAGGTTCTAGGCCGATAGGGTAGTTTGAATTCGAACACATGAACATGAAACCCTATTTTTCGTGATTTCATCTCGTTCATACCTTGATTTTTAGTGACTAAAACTCCAGATCTTCTGTACTTCCTTGTAGAGGATGTCGAGGGCTACGCGTGGACACCAAGAACACCCTATTTCGTGGAGAAACGAAGGAGATATGACGATTTGAAGTTGGATTCTAGTGTGAGAGTGAAAGGTTCGGGAATGGACTTTAGAGAGAGAAGTGGCTGATGGAAAATGAGGAGAAACACCCTCATTTGATGCTTTTATACTCCGGGGTGTTCGGGTTTGTTTCGGTTGCTCGGTTCGTGATTTCGTCGCGTATCCGGCACTTTACGTGTAATTTTAGTTTTAATAAACAAAAAAAGAAGTTAAATTAATTATCTTGATGAGTTTCAAAATTGTAAAAATGTTATTTATTTAATTTTATTAATTTATGATCGATCGTGTCGTGCTTTCGTTTTCATTTCGTCAGATCACGTCACCATCGCGCGTATTCGTTCGAATCGTCATTCGAACGAACACGTCGATGGTTTGGCTTTCTGACTTTTGTTTTCTACTTTCCAGTTGTCATTTCGGAACGTTAAACTCACAGATATGTTTGTGTGAATCGTCACCCACGCAAACACACTGTCAGTTCGTTATTCTGAAACGACACTGCTACATTGTTTAAATTGTGTTTCCTCGCTGTCGGACTCAACTAAACATCCTGTTTTCATATTGTTTTCACATTGAAATATCGGCCATCTAATTCCTGTCATCTATGGATATCAGATCGTAACCGATTTGTTTTTGTTATTCGCTTCAACACTGTTGTTTCCCGTGATTTGTTGTGTTAACTGTACTTAGGTTTTCACTTAAATACACACAACTTATGTTTCAATTGAGTGTTGTACTTACAGTATTTAAGTTTACACGAAAATACATACAACTGTTTCTTGTATTTAGAATTCTGTTAATACAAGTATTGTTTATACAAATGAAATTACACATAGTTACTGTTGGAAGTACACGCACCGTACGGACTTGCCGACCGGTCAGGTACTAGCTGTCACAAAAAGCATGTCTAAGGGGGGCAAAAGTCATGGAACAAATTTTTTTTCTTATCGTTATGTTTCGGGTTAAAAATTCGTAAATGATAATTTGGGTCAGGTCAAACAATTTAAAATATCAAATATTTGTTCCACTTAAAAAAATAAATATGTTTGCATCAAACAAGACATAAAATGTTTAATCCAAAAAGGTGAGTATCGGAAAAAGAATCACAATTCAGCGTTCATTGATTATACACCCCGAATCAGACTTCTCAGCAATTTCCTTTTCTGTGTAAATCAACAAGGAATCTGATATCTGACATCTTGTTGCGAAGACGATTCTTGTAAATCAACGGCAGATTAGAGGAGTAGAGGAAATTAGGGTTTCATTTTCATTTTCTAAAATGGGTGAGAGCGGAAGATGAGGTGGGAAACGAAATGCCATAACTGATGCTTCGATTCTTCCTTTAGCCTCTATCATCTTCGCCTGTCAAAGCAGTTGTGCCTCTTCGCCCCTCGATTCCCCGCTCTCTTTCCTTTGTTACTCTTCATCAGTTACTCTATCACGACATCACGTACATTCACAAATTCACAATGCCATAGCACAGGTGCACAGACACAACCGTTTAGTTGTTTCATTACTCGCTTATTACCGTTGAGTAGCTGAACATATCAGATTTGCTATAAGTTTGAACATGTTAGATTTTTTGAGTTGTTGAGTCCCTGAACATGTCGTTGGATCGCTGAACATGTTATATTTTGTTGAGTTGCTAAATCGTTGAACAGGCCGTTGGAGTCGCTGAACATGGCGTCGGAGTTGCTTGCTGAACAGGTTAGATTTTGTTATTCATGATTTTAATTTGGTCCTTTTTGGTTATTATACTACAAAATAAGCATAATGCAACCTTTTTTGTCACAAAAGATTGCAAATAGGTTGCATTAGCCTAATGCAACCTTTTTATTACATAATGTAAATTTTTAATGCAACCTTTTTATTACATAATGCAAATTTTTTTTAAAAAGTTGCATTTAAAAAAGTTGCATTAGGAAAAAGAAAGTTGCATTATGCAACAAAAAAGTTGCATTAGAAAAATACTAATTTGGATAAAATATGATAGTTTTTAACATTAATTATTATGTTCCGCCTAGGGCCATGAAAACGCTTGAGACGCCCTTGTTCAGGATGCGTTTTATGGGTCAATATTGAAAAATATCAATTTATTTCCAGTTAAACAAAAAGTTTATTTTAATAATTTTTAATTATTTTCTTATCAAATATATTATTTATCATTCTTACCCATTTGAATATATTATATTCACATAGTTTATAACTTACTCATCTTGACCCGTATTGTGTTAAGTTGTTACTCATATCAACCTATTATTTGGCATAATGATAACCCATTTCAACACAAAGTAAAATAATTGTTTAACCAAATTTATATATTTATCTTTACTCAGTGCATCGTTACTTCTGTATCTGCACGGGGACAGTCGCAGGAGTGGGTGACGACGTCCGATTTATTTTATCTACACTCGTTGATTACTGGCAGGCCGTGCAACCTTGCACGTTGCTTTGCTTTGTACTTCGCCTCCTTTTATCACCGCTAGGAGCGAGGTACCTTGTGGTGTGATATCCGTCAACTTTCAAATTTGACTTATTAACACCGTTAGTGTATTTAACGTTGACTATGACGGAATTGTCAACATATGTTATAACTATATGTATGTTCTCATTTAAAGTTAAGCAATATTTAAAATGCATAGTTTGCATTTGGTAATTTTCGACACCGTCTTGTGCTAAACAATCTAAAACGAATATTTATGACAAATCACTTAACGAATTTAGTCAGTATACTTAATTTAACACAAAATAATAATTCATAAATAATTAATTTAAATTAACAAATAAAACCATAAAGTCAATTTTACGCGTTAAGGTTCTAGACAACAGAAAGTATATGTGTTTAGCCGAATAAGACAGACACAATATATCATATATCATTTAATATTATTATTATTTGCTAAAATTTATGTATTTTAGTAAGTTTTAATATCTTAATAATTTACGAATAAAAATCGTTTATAAAATAATTACCCGATACAATATTCAAATACTGTAATACTCAGAATATACATGTTTTAATCTGTAAATGACCAAAATAGGACAAGTGTGGAATCAAATATATAAAAGCCTTGCAAGAATATGTATGTGTGTAAGGATATTATGTATACATGCATGCATGTATACGTATATATACACATATGTATGTATGTGTGAGTATGATAAATATATATATATATATATGTATGTATGCATATACACATATGAATCCAAGTTTGGAATAATCTAAAACCCTAGCTGAGGCCAAGGAATGATTTCACATTCTTAGTCTCATTACATGGACGTTTGGTGATTTGAAGCTTAGTGAAACTCTTATTAAGTAATAATCTTTTATTCCAAAATTCTGGCAGAATGTTTTCATGATTCAAAAAGTCATAAAATGGTCATGACAACTTAAAATGGAACAAACTCAAGTTCCATGACTAAGTTCATCACGTTAGCTTTCCATGCACTACTTATTCAGCTTCTAACTCCACCAAATGATACCACAAACAACCTTCACAAGATTAGTGCGCAGATTTGTACCCCCTGACTTGTGCAGCTGTTTTGACCTACTTAAGTTCCGAATAATAAAAAGTGTTTTAAATGAAAGTTGTTCATAACTTCTTAAAATAGTATACCGGAGAGTTTCATAATTTAACTCAAAGTTTTACTATGTCAAAAACGAATCGAAACTCACTGGACTAAATCTGTTAAAACAGAAACTTCAAGGACTACTTGTGTGACTGTTTTGACCTATTTACAAGCAAAATTACGAAAAGTTTTCTAAATGAAAGTTGTTCAAAACACTTAAAATAGTAGACTGTGAAATTTCATAATTTTATTTAAACTAATTTTATTTTTAAAGTTCATCCGAACAAGCCGGACATAATATGTCCAAAAGCAGTTTTATAAACTTAAACATTTTTACATAAATATTAATTATTTTCACATATATAAATGTGTATATATTTCATATACACACTTGAATGATGTGATATATATATATATATATAGTATAGGGTTAGGCTAAAAAAGGTTAAAACCTTAAAAAGTATAGAAAGAAATCTTAGCCATTGATTTTTAAGATGAATGGTTGTAAGGGTGCCACCTCATTTGAGAGAATTAAGGGGGAATTTAAGTGGTTGGAGGGGTATAATGGGTATTGTAGCCATTGTTGACTTTTTACAACTTCCCCTACTTTTTTTAAACGTTTATAACTTTTTTGTACGTCATTATTTTTTAAAAAAAAATACACCATAAAATTCAGCATTTTTTTATCTTTTCAACGAGTATAATATTGTTATATAAAAAAAACGACCTAAATTGGTGTATATGAATCTTGCGTTTTATGGTGTTTTTTCATAAATACATGAAACTGAACATTTTATGGTGTTTTTCACTGAATAAACAAAAAGGATAACAATCGTTTATGGTGACTTTTTTTATGTTTTCCGGATGTTCATGGAACTAAGCATTTCATATTTATTTTTCGAAAAATCATAAAACTGAACATTTTATGGTGTTTTTTCCCTCTAAATAAACAAAAAGGGTAAAATATTATGGTGTTTTTGGTGTTCATATGTGAAATTGCTTAGTTCGGAAACACCATTAACAAACTTAAGTGTTTATGGTGTTTTTAGTTTTCAGAAACTCCATAAACTGCCCAGGTCAGTTTCAAAAAATTTCGAACACCATAAACACCATAAAATGTTAACACCATCAACACAATAAAACATCTCGAAAAAACACCATAAAACGTTAACACTATAAACACAATAAAACATCTCGAAAAAACACCATAAAACTAAGTTAAAAACACAATATACACATTTTAAGTGTTTACGGTGTTTTTAGTTTTTTAAAATCACCATAAAATGCTCTGTTTTAGTTTCATTAATACCCGAACACCATAAATACCATAAAATATTAACACCATAATATATCTCGAAAAACACCATAAACGTGAACACCATAAAACGTACAGATGCGTCTTAAAAAACACCATAAAAGTATAGTTTGAATAATATTCGAAAAAAACGTCATAAAACTTAAGACGTTATTTTAATTTTTTTTAAAAAAAATATATTAATATTATACTCATTAGAAAGATTAAAAAATGCTTGATTTTATGGTGTAATTTTTTTTAGAAAATATTAACGTATACAAAATTTATGAACGTTTAAAAAAATGAGAGACACTTGCATGTGACTTGCATGTGTAGGTTCATTTTTTGTTTTGACATGTTTACCCTTTGCCTCCTTATCCACGTGTCAACATTTTGTGACTTCCTACACTTTTTAAGCTTTTGTCCCTTTGTAGAATATCCCTCCCCTATATATATATATATACTTGTAAATATATATTTATATATGTTGATATAATTTATGAGTTTTGAAGTTGCTAAACAAAATGGTAATTTTTCCAAAATGCGTCGTTATAATGACGAAATTTTTATAAAATTCGATACTTAGTAATTTCAAGGCATTATAAAATAATATTTCAAGTATAAGTTAAGACATGATTATTTTAATAAAATATCGGCAAATAGAACACAAACACAATCACATAAACTATAACAAGTTCACAAACTCAAAAGAAACTCATATTATGTTATAGGAACCGAGTAATTTTTCGTATAAACTATAATCAAGAAGTCAATCATCAATCATTCTATGTGAGTATTCATAAGCCTTTTTCATTTTTAAGTTTTGGATGTAACATGTATGCATTATTTAAATTCAAATTCAATTTCCTTAAACTATGTGAAATTCTAATCTATGTCTATGTGTATGATTCAATGCTATATATGTTAAACTTTGTGGGTGCTATTCTAAATTCAAAATTTAGCATGCTCACTAACTGTACAAGCCAATGATAACAATGATAGATCTATTGGGTGACGTCCGTCCATCTTTTGACCCTATAGAGGGCATTTGGGCGATTGAAACCACATTCTTAATCTTGATTTGCGAGTCGAGTGTTTAGTCAACAAAGGTCTGATCATGCACATGTTTATTCATACATGCTTAGATTCTACCATTGACATAAGAATTCACATTTTTTTAATCTAATACATATATTCAAACCTATGTCTACTCACCAACATATTTGTCGACTCTCTATTTTTATACATGTTGCAGGAAATGCAGTTTGAGTAATACAAGTCGTGATACATGTAGGAAACTATGGACCTAGTGTAGTAAATGAAAGCAATGTTTAATTTATGTTTTGCTATGTTTGAAAGTACTTGATTTGAGCATGTATAAAATTTGGTATTATTAAATTATGAAGCTTAATTATCGTCACGTGTTATGAACAGTCGCGTCGCGCCCCGACGTTATTCAGCCGTCAGTTGGGGTGTGACATGTGGGGTGGAGCGTATGTGACACACATTGCACATACGAGAGGCTTCATCCATCATCTCCAGGATCTGACGGCGGTTGAGCCTCGTAGGCTCAATCGTCGAACGATCCTGGACATGCGTATAGCCATGGACATCCAGGATGTCGGTTTGCGCTTCATTAGTATAGACGGCCGTATCTGGCAGCCAGTCCAGATGGCCGTCGTGTAGCAGCAGCAGGAGGCTGATGGGCAGCTTCCAGATCCAGAGCCGATTCGGGAGGAGACAGTCCAGTCACTTGTACAGGAGGAGCAGCCTCCGCAGGACCCATCGTAGGACCCACCGCAGCATCCACCGCACGCCTACCGTGCGGTGTGCCTGACCGAGCCACTCGAGGCGTTATTGCACCGTGTTGTGGCCCAGTCTGACGAGATTTTACAGGACACTCGTCATCGGGCCGCATGGGAGACACGCATCGAGCGACGGCTCGATCGAGTTGAGGATATGGTCCAGTGGACCATCGACGTCGTGTTAGATCGGGCGCGACGGGACGGGCCACGGCTTTCACCGTTGCCGGAGTCATGTGTCTACATTGACGACGGATCCTCCGCTGGACCATCCGGAGCTTCGTAGTTTAGTTTGTGTTTTTGTATTTTGTTTCCTTGTATGTAAAACTCATGTTGTGTATATATGTATGTTTCTTCTTTATTTGTATTGTTTATGGTTGTGTTGTTTTATTTAATAATTACGCGACAAACTTATAACGTTTAAATTAAATTAACGTAAACAAACTAATTATAAAATAAAATATTTAGTTAAAACGATTTCGTAAATAATTAATATCGTTTAAAATGATAACGTAACAAACTTATGACGTTTAATTAACATAATAGACGTATATCGTTCAAAAGTTAACGTAATAAACGTATACCGGCCGTACTGACCAGTACGGCCCATCTCAGGTCGCTGGGGTGTTAAAATATAAAAGTGGGATGTCTAATCAAAATGACCCTAAATTAAAAGCCCATAGGAGGAGTTCGCTTGACGATTCAAAATTTCATCATTCCCGGGCTGAAAACCGACGATCTTGCTCCACCACACTCGAGGTTTTGTGATTTTAAAACCCTAAATTATCTCTCTAGGATTTCATTTACCTTCGTGTTCGAATTATGGATCGGGTTGTTGCTACTGTTTCGTTGGGGTGTTAAAAATTATTAAAATACGTAAATTAAGTTTAAATAAAATAAATAATTTCTATACGGCCCGTACGAGCCGTATCAAATGACTCCACACTAGTTGACACTCAAAATGGTTTGTAAAAATAAGTCAAGGCATGTATGGCAATACTGACCTGTACGGCTCGTCCTAAAGAATTTTTTGTTGAATCCAAGACATTTCTCTGAAATGTTTGTCTGTATTCAATACGAACCATACTGATCGGTACAGCCCGTCTCAGGTCGCTAGGGTGTTAAAATATAAAAGTGGGATGTCTAATTAAAATGGTCATTTTTTAGGGTCCTAATATTCATACACCACCCCCACTTTTATACATCATCTTCAAAATCAAATCAATCACATCATACTCACATAATTTTTACTTATACATATTTTTTTAATATTTTTTACCCTTGGTTCCTTTGACGGCATACTTGAGGCATAAACTAATATTATGTGATTTTACATTCTTACCCTTGATTCCTTTGGCAACAAATCATGAAGGGTATAAATGGGTTTTTCCCCCTTGATTCCAAATCTTGAAGGGTACAAATGGTAGCTCACATATTTGTTTATCATTATTAGTGTTCATACGTTTGTATATATATGATAATAAATAATAATAGTTTATACAAATTAATATGTATACTAAATATTTATTTCAGTTGTTTAAGTTTTTATGGTAGTGTTTTAGTGTAATAGATTAGGGTTGTAGTGTTAAAATGATATGAATGCCTATTCTTGACCATACTTATTTAATAAATGTTTTTTCGGTCAAGTAGGAGAATATGTATAAATGTTGTTGTGGCCTACGCCATTCATGAAATACAAAATGTTAAATTAAGGAAATATTTTTAAATCCTTAAAACAATAAATACAAGTACCCGATAATAATCAAATTAAAGTTTTAACAGTAGTACAATTAACATTTATTAAGGCGGTTAATATATATATAGGGTGGTTATTGAACCGCCTTATATATAAGTGCTACAAAAAATGAAATGGCTTTGAGGGCGATTGGGTTAGTTAGCCTCAAAAGGTGGAAAACCGCCTCAAATGTAACTGACAATGGCTGATTCGATTATATTTTAGGGTGATTGTATAATATTTGGGGTGGTTTTTGAGTATTATATGGGGCGGTTTTCATTTGTTGGGGCGGTTTTATTATTTTTTTGGGCGGTTATAATTTTAGTTATTTGGGCGGTTTATATTATTTTTTAAGACGGTTTATATTATTTTTAGGGCGGTTTTAGTTTTCATTTTTTTAAATCAAGGCGTTGTTTGATATAAATTTTCAGCCTGCAGATACAAACTTGTACACCCAAATTATGCAAAATATGAACAAATAGTACTAAATATACAAATTTCTAGACTCAAACCAACATATGCATGTTATATTATCTTCCTTGGACAATATTTTCATATCCAAACCAACATACTCCATAACTATAACAAAACTTAAAAAAATACAAGTTTAAAGTTAGATTTATAAGATACACACGGTAACTTCATGTCTGATCAGAAAACAAATGGTTAAAGACTTGCGGCGACAAGTTTATGATCAATTTCTTTACTTGTGATGTACTTCTTTTCATTCCAAGTCTAAAAATAAATTAACAAAGGAGTGAGATACAAAATATATAGGTATATATATAAAAGAATGGTAGATAAATATAAATTAAACACTTATACTTTCAGGAAAATATTATTGATAAAAATAGAGAAACTCATACATGTGTTTGATTACGCAAAGCTGCATTTCCAAGTGTTTCTTTGTTGTATACACTTCATTACATTAACAACAAATTATTTTAAATAAAAATGAGGATAAGTTAAAAAAATAAACATACCTTAAACATTCCCATTTTAATTGCAAGCCAAAAGCTTCTTCAATTACAAATGTAAATGCATAATTTTGCTTGCTTTTTTGCTTGTTTATTAAGTCTACAATATATCCTTTTTGTTTCAAAAGATAAACTATGAATATCACCCAATGACCACTACAATAAATAAGTTATAAATAATTAAATTAGGCATATATCTTGGTTAGCATTTATATATACACACACACACTACATTATTACACTGTGTGTTACACGATTGAATTTAAATATTATATAATTAATAATGAAAATATAATATTTATTAAATGATATTTTGATATAAATGATTAAATAATTTATTAATAGTTAATTTAAGTAATAAAACAATAATTAAAAATTTTAATAACAATAGAATTAACATTTCACCTTCTTGATTTGTAATAATTGAGATCTTTAAACAAACTGATGTTAAAAGCTTAAGCTAGTTTCTGTCAAAAATTAATTATTTCAAGTTAAGAAGATAATGTAATACTTTTGTAATTATTAAAATTTAAAAACCTAATATGAAAATATTGTTAAACATAGAAGACCAAAAATATAACTTTTACTATCTATCATCTTTACTTTGGTTTGTATATCGTTTTTTAAAAAAAAAACTTGTTTCATATAAAACTTTTACTTTCTAAAAACAATTATTTGAAATATTTCTTATATTTAATAAATTTTGATTTTTGGAAAAAAAAATTATATTTTATACTTTTTTAAAATATGCTTTTTAATAAAATGATTTGATTTTCAATTTATTGAAACTATTTTTTAATTTTGTAAATGATAAATAATATCTTTTATTATTATTAATATAATTATAATATTTTTATTATAATAAACAAAAATAATTTTTGACCCTTGTCAAATTCTCATGCTTGTGTTGTCACTTTTTATTTATCTACTAACTTGTTCAATTCTCTATCCTATTAATGAATCACACATTCTCTCCTATTGAATATTTATAATATTAATGAGTAATAATATTATTTGTCTTTTTTCATGCAAGAAAATAATTTTGAATACATTAAAAATCAAACACTTTTATTAAAAATCACACTTAAAAAAAGTATATAAAATATGAAATTTTCTAAAAAAAATATTTTTTTAAAGTGAGAAAAATATTTTGGGTTAGTATTTTTAGAAACTAAAAGTTTAAGAAAAAACCATTTTTAAAAAATTAAATAAACTGTATATCATAGTTTTCAAATAATAGAATTTTTATAAACAAATGATGTTTCTTAAAAAATAAATGCTTAAAAACTAATTATTTTAAACCAAAAGTTGTTAAAATGTTAGGAAAAATTAAAATTTAGTTATTTATATTTAATGATATTCCAAATTAAGTAATCAAATTTTAATAATTACACAAATTGTACATTATCTTCTTGATTTTTAACATTTAGTTTTTCTTAGAAAATTAATGAATTTTTAACATCAATTAGTTTTAGAATCTTTATTTTTACAAAACAAATAGGTCACATATTATTTCTGTAGTTACTAAAAATTTTAATGATTATTTTATTAGTAAAAATACTCATTAATATTTAATTTAATTATTTTATTGCTAATTATTTAATATTTTATATTAAATTTGTGTAATACACGGGATAATAATCTAGTTATTTAATAAGATAGAGAATTATGTGAGAGCATTAAATTTGACAAGTAACAATAAGGACTTAAAATGTGACAAGTGGCAAATGAATATATTTATTTATTATATTAAAATGAATATATTATATTTATTTATTATGTTTATTTATATATATATAGGGGAAAGATCAAATAAGAAGAGATTTTTGCCTAAGAAGAGTAAGAACTAATAATAATTTGAAATTTGGCATGATAATTTACGAATAACTTCATATTTTTTGTACTAGATTGTTATTTTTTATACTATATTATTATTTTTTTGTTCTTCGTTTTACTTATACTAGATTTTTGTGTTTTTTGTAATACATTTTTATTTTTTTTGTACTGCATTCTTATTTTTTGTACTGGATTCTTATTTTTTGTGTACTGGATTATGTTTTTTGTACTGGATTGTGCCACGTGTCAAATTTCTATTGCTTCTTACTCTTCTTAGTCAAAAATCTCTTCTTACTGGATCCAACCCCTATATATATATGGGGGAAAGATCAAATAAGAAGAGATTTTTGCTTAAGAAGAGTAAGAACTAATAATAATTTGAAATTTGGCATGATAATTTACGTATAACTTCATATTTTTTGTACTAGATTTTTATTTTTTATACTATATTTTTATCTTTTTGTATTAGATTATTTTTTTTTTCTTCATTTTACTTGTACTAGATTTTTGTGTTTTTTGTAATACATTTTTATTTTTTTGTACTGGATTCTTATTCTTTTATACTGGATTCTTATTTTTTGTACTGGATTCTTATTTTTTGTACTGGATTTTTTATTTTTTATGTACTGGATTATGATTTTTGTACTGGATTATGCCACGTGTCAAATTTCTATTACTTCTTACTCTTCTTAGGCAAAAATCTTTTCTTACTGGATCCAACCCCTATATATATATATATATGCATATATTGGAAAAAAGAAAATACATATTATCTTGCTATATATGGTTCAAGAAAAAATGTTCATTCAGTATGGAATAAATGTTTTGCATGATCTGAAGTTTTGACACATATATAACTCGAAATTTCATGTGGATTGAAGATTGCACATTTTGGATTTGTCATTTTAAAAAATACCTTAAATTAAGAATAATTTTAAATTCAATTGATTGTGTGTAAAGATGGTTAAATCTCTAATTTGACAAAATATCTAATAGCGGGCGATATTTATGTTCCCAAGACGATATGACGATATTTATTTACCAAAGCGATATCTTTGGACGTAAATCTCAAGACAGACGATTTGATATTTATCTTTTTTTTTTTAACGACGAAGGTCTCAATTGTGTGAACCTATCGTTTTCAGGTCATGTTACCATGGTCTAGTTACCTGGACTTTCCATGTGCCACTACAACCACCCCAGGAGGAAACCTCACTAAGAAAACCCCCTGACCCCTCTCAGACCCCTTTTTCGCTACGGGAGGGATTTGAACCCAAGACCTCTCATTTGAAAGAATATTGTGGTACCATTAAGGCAATGTCTAATTAGTATTTGATATTTATCTCCTGTAAAGCAATACAACACTTGCAGGCTTGCAGCTAATACTTGTTAGCCTTAATTGTTTAACCAAGTTTAAAAGTTAATGGGTTAAGTTTGTAAATAAGTCAAAGTTGTATTTTGAGTCAAATATGTAACCTTGTAATTATGCAAGGGTGTCTAGTGTCAAAAGTGAAACTTTATAATCATAGTTAGGCTACATATACCTTGTTATGTAAAAATTGTAAACATACGTTGATATCACAAATTCATTTTGGTTAATCTTTGATGTTCTTGAATTTGGTTTGATTATTTGATCATTCTGGGCAACAATTGGCATCAGAGCCAGCATCATTCTTGAATTCGTTCAATACCTTCAAAATTTTGATCCATCCCTAAAAGTCGATGTTCGTCTTTTTAATCATTTGACTGTAAATCTTTTTAATCCATCCCTAAATGAGCTGGGATCGGCTCAGCTCATTTACACCCGTAAATCCGACGTTGGTTTTTTTTTCTTTGTTTTGATTTAAAGCCTGAGACGAACATGCAATCAAGATTTTCTTTTGAATTCTGAAAAAGTTGTCTGAGTGTTTGTTATAGTATCTCGGCTTGAAAGGAAAAAAAAAAAAAAAAAACCAGAGGCAAAAGAAATTGAAGTGCTGTTCTGAAAAAATTGTATTCGCATCAATTGGAAATTGGAACCAAGTGCAAACTCAAAACAGGGGCTGCTATTTATTTTTTTTGCAATTGATTAGGCCAAATGAAGAAAAAAGGGAAACGGGTCTGTGTATATATTGTTCGGTTGATTTGGAGGAAGAATCAAATTTGTTATTGGTGCCTAGTCTTTCAGAAAAAAACGAATAAATTAAGGAAAGAAGTACCAAAACGTTCTGAAAGGAAGATTAGGTGTGAAGCCCAATAAACAATTTGTGTGAACCAAATTTGAAAAGAAGTGTGCCCTACTGTTTGTGTGATACAAACAAAAGTTATGAATTTGTGTTGTTAAAAATCAAGGCCGTAAGGTTGTGAAGAGTTTTTAAACTAGAAGAATTTGGCAGTCTGTAACGTTTTTAAACATCAATCAATCTCATCAACAAGGTAGACAATTGTTGTTTGCGGTTGCTGATCACAAAAGTAACTTTCAATCAATCACAAAAGTAAACAGAAGATTTGAAGTGTTATTCATTGTGGTGCATCACAAGGACAGCCAGATCAGAGAAGGTGTTTTTTATTAGAATCACATGTGGAAGATTCACAAATTTCAGGTCTTGTTTTTCAAATTAGAAACTTGAATTTATTAACCTGCATTGGATTAAATTTAGAATTTTACTTGTTGATTCCTAGTAAAAATAAAATTAGACTTTGAAATCACATTATTTTTTACAAAGAAATTGTTTTAATTACTTCAAATTCAATAGTGTTTTTTAAAAAAGAAAAAAATAAAGATACGATGTCAGAATCAAAGGAAGGAAATAATAATAAAGAAATTGTAATCCATAAGGAAATAAGTTCTATTTCCCAATTTCAATGCCCGTTATTGAAATCCACAAATTATACCGTATGGGCAATTCGTATAAAAACCATACTTAAGGCAAACGGACTTTGGGAAATGATAGAACCTAATGCTAATACGCAAGCCGATGAAAAGAAAGACATGGCTGCGACTGCGTATTTATTTCAAGCACTACCTAAAGAAATGATATTACAAGTTGCAAGTTGTAAAAGTGCTAAAGAGATTTGGGATGCACTAAAGACAAGACATGTTGGAGTGGATCGAGTGCAAAAGGCACGTCTTCAAACACTCAAAATAGAATTTGAGATGTTGAAAATGAAAGAGGAAGACACTATCGATTCATTCACTGCTAAGTTAAATAGTATTGTCACAAGGGCAAGTGGTTTGGGATAAATATTTGATCAACCAACCTTAGTACGCAAATTGTTAAGTTTTATGCCGAAAAAGTTCGTTCAAATTGTTGCTACCATTGAACAATTTGTTGATCTAGATACTACAACTCTAGATGAAACAATTGGTTGATTGAAAGCCTTTGAGGAAAGAACCAATCTAATGGATGAAGGCCAAGTCAACAATCAACGTCACGATAACAACTCTGGTTGTGGAAGACGTTTTGGAAATTGTGGACGAGGTCGAGGCAAGAGCAATTATCAATATAGAGGAGAAGGGAATTCCTCCTATGAGTCCGGGAGAACTGACAACAAACCACAAAGAAATGATGGTGATCATTCCACATCGAATACAAATGATAAAACTCAAGTCACATGCTATTGATGTCAAAAACTTGGACATTATGCTTATGATTGTCCAAATAAGAAATATGTGAATGTCGAGTCGTTATTTGTAGAAACGCAAGATGATGAACTTGTACTTTTGATGTGTCAAGTCATGGAAGAAAAGTTAGAAAATTGATCATGTGACATGATCAAAGAAAGGAAACTGTGAAAGTTGTTTGTGTGAAACAAAATAAAGAACTGTGAAAGTTAGTTGTGTGAAACAATCAGAACTGTGGAAGTCAAAACTGTGAAAGTCATTTGTGAGAAACAAATCAAGAGACCCAAAAGTTCGTGAAGCAAGTTGGAGTAAAGAAATCTACGTAGAAGGAATCAAGTTGTGTGAAGCAAACCAAATTCGAGAAGAACCAAGAATGCTTAATGTGAACATGTGATATATTCAAGCAAAGAAGACAATGAAGATATTGAAGTAAAGACTCAAACTTGGATCAACAATTAGGGGGGTGAATGTTAGCCTTAATTGTTTAACCAAGTTTGAAAGTTAATGGGTTAAGTTTGTAAATAAGTCAAAGTTGTATTTTGAGTCAAATATGTAATTTTGTAATTATGCAAGGGTGTCTAGTGTCAAAAGTGAAACTTTATAACCATAGTTAGGCTATATATACCATGGTTATGTCAAAATTGTAAACATACGTTCATATCTAGAGAATAGATACATGTGTACAAATTCATTTTGGTTAATCTAAGATGTTCTTGAATTTGGTTTGATTATTTGATCATTCTGGGCAACAATACTATCTGACTTCATATGAAGTTAGGTGAGATTTCAAGTCACAAGGTAAAAATCATGATTTGTCGTATTAGATTATTACACGATATCTGAAGAAATTCACAGTTACCATGTTGGATCAATTTACAAGATACTAAGTTTTCTTATATAATCATATAATTTACTTTCAAATTCAATAACCAAATATCGTGAAATACATCCCTCAAAGAAATTCTGGTATATTTTAGTGAATATTTTGAATAAAACAAAGCAGAACCCATTTTCTTAATGTTATAATTTAAAAAAGACCTAACTTGAAGTATATTTGGCAATCACAAATGCTAGATTTGACACAATAATTACACAAACAAACACCTACTTATGTAATTACAAATAATTACACATTTTTATACAAGAAATTTGGTCATATAAAAATGACCTGAACGTTGTTAAAACATTTCTTCTCATTACCTAGCATCTACTTGACTTAGTGTGACTCCATTAAGTGATGATAGTAAAGGAAGAATTGAAGTGGATTTGGGTTCAACTTCTTGAATAAAGAAAGCAGGTTTTTTGGGAGAAGGAAGTGACCCTTCACCCCCCAACATTGCCACTACTGTCGACGTGTTAGGTCTATCTTCTACTCGTTGTTGCACACACAATAGGCCGACATTTATTGATCGCAACACCTCACAAACAGAGTAGGACACACGTAAGCGTTCATCAACTAGATCGAGAGACTTGCCTTCTTTGTAAAGTCTCCATGCCTGTATGAATCCAAATGAATATTTTAGAGCTTTGTTTACTCATACTTCATCACATATGTATACATACGGGCTCATTGTCACATACATACACGGAGGGAGGTTGAAGTTAGAACACTAAAATAGCAACTTTTAACCCTTGGATGTTCAAAGATTCAAAAAGGTTAATTTAGTTTCCCATTATTTAATGGTTCTTGACTGAAATCATACTTACATGCATGAGTATGTATGATACTTATGAATTATGTGTGCACAACATGATGATTATATTCAACAAGACTTACATGTCCAAGAAGGTTGTCATCATGGTCTTCATGAACAAAGCCTCTATTTTTCTTCCCACTCACAATTTCTAGTACTAAAACCCCAAAACTGAAAATATCTGACTTTACTGAGAAGAGACCATTCACTGCATACTCTGGAGATATGTAGCCCCTAATCGATACACAAATGACATATATGAGGTAAGAAACATTTATTAAACAATAAGAATCGAGTTTAGGGATCCTTACAAAGTTCCCACAACTCTTTTTGTATTTGCTTCACTCTCGTTTTCTTTAAACATTCTCGCTAAACCAAAGTCTGATATCTTTGGACACATTTTATGATCAAGTAAAATGTTCCCTGCTTTTAAGTCCCTATGTACAACTTTAAGTCGGGAATCTTGATGAAGATAAAGAAGACCTCGAGCAATCCCTTGAATTATCTGGAATCGTTGTGGCCAATCAAGTAACAACTTTGTTGATTCATCTGCTCAATATGAAACAACCTAGTTTATATAAAAAATTGCGTTCATTTGCATTTTAAATTGAAAAAAAATAGGATTGCAAGAGAGCCTAACCAAATAAGAAAATGTCCAAGCTTTTGTTAGGCATGTATTCATAAATCAACATTTTCTCATTGCGTTGAATGCAATATCCTAAGAGCTTCACAAGATTCCTATGCTGAAGTTTAGCAATGCATACAACTTCATTCTCAAATTCGACAAGCCCTTGTCCAGAAGACTTAGATAGCCGTTTCACAGCAATCTCTTGTCCTCCTTCTAGCACACCCTGGTAGATCAAATTGCCAGTATTATCCTTACACTTTTATTGAACATGTTAATGTATGATACAATGTACAACTATTAAATGCATTAAACAAAAGGGCCTAATACTACTAATATATTCTAATCAAATATAAACCCAAAGTTGTTTAATATGTAATTACTTGGATATGGACATCTAATCATTTAGTCATCTACCTTGTAAACTGGTCCAAACCCGCCTTCTCCCAGCTTGTTGTCGACCGAAAAGTCATTGGTAGCCCTAGAAATTTCAGATAAGCTAAACAATGGAACCTCTGCACTTCCCATCTGGTTGGTGCTGCTACCTTTGTATTCTTTAACACAAAATTATGATAATGAGACAAAGATGTTATTTTGATCATAAGGTATTAACTTGTGTTTATAGCACACAATACAAATAGCAATTCATATCAATATCACTTGCTTTTTCTCTTTGCATCTGATCTCTTCTTCCATTTTCTCTTAGTATAGAATGCTAATATGAGGCCTGACAAAGCTAACACAGCTGCTGTTGACAAAGTGACTATCATAACTACTCGTTTCTTTGTGTTGAAGCTTGAATGTAGGCCTATAATAGTTTGAAATGTCCAATGAAACAATATATCATCAAGTTACAACAACAAACAAACATATCTTGGCTACATATTTGCTTACAAGCTGCATTTATTTCAGTTTGTTAGATCATATACAACAACCTTACCCAGTATATTCCCACTTTCAGTAGGGTCTGGGGGGGAAGGATAGATACAAACCTTACCCCTATCCCAATTGGGATAGAGAGGCTGCTCCGAAAGAGTCCCCGACTCAAAGTTATCGTTTGAAGTTGATCATCCCAATGATTTTAACGTTATTTTCACAAAATAATTGAAATAACGTTAAAATTAGTGCACTTTTACTTTTGCCCCTTAAGGGCCCACAAATATATACATGATATGCGTGCACCACAAATGGGGCGTGTTGTTTACAAAAAGAAATATCAACCCAACATTAAACTGTAAAACATGAAATGTGTCAATTTGGTAAATTTTATTGGCTTACCTGATAATTCTAAGGCCGCAAGTCTAACAAAAAGATCTTGCCCGTTTTGTGGGAACACTCGGACATCAATCAAATCGCCAAACCATAGCAAGCACCCAACTCCACCTGGAGTAATGTTTGGATTTGCATATGCGGTGCACGAACAATTGTTCTTGCAAGCTACCTCACAATCTAATAGGCTCATGTTGCTACTAAAGACAGCATTCTCTGTGTCTGGTAATTTCATACTTGAAAGCTTTTGAAACCCCTCTCTAGGCCCACAATCCAAGGCTATGCTCCGTCTACAAACGCTTGTATCATTATCAAGACCCGTTTCATCTGAATTTTTAAGTTCAAATCCTTTCAAGCACCCACAATTAGGAGAAGATGCAGTAGTACAACTCCCATATGGACCACATATGCCATAGTTGTCACAATAATCTACTGGTGAGGTGGCAATCGGCATCCATTCTGGGTTTGGATATTTTAGCTGCAAGAGCTCAAGTTTACCATCAGGAGTTACTATCGTTCTTAATGTGGTGGTATTACTATAAGAAACATAAGCGATATAGATCTCGTTCTGATTCACAATCATGTAAGAAACAGCCGCCGGCTTAGCATCAGGAGCATAGTTTGCCCGCCCAGAAAATGATATGCCATTATATGGCCCAATTCTTGTTTCAATAACAGAGTTTCTCCTAATATATACCTGTTGATATTTACCCTTAACCGCTGAAACTTTTAATGTATACTCACCTGGAGAAGGATCGTCTGCACTCCTCCATGATGTCAGATATGTTTCTCTTCCAGTTATGAAGTTCTTCCCTAACTTCATTCCTGGTAAGTAGGCATCTCCAGGGTAATCAAAACTTTGCCAAATAAAACTTTCATTGTTGGTTGCATTTCCATTCTTAATTACCAGATTTCCTGTATCCAGGAGTTGTGCTACAAGATTGATATTCGTATCAGATGCCGAGGAGTTGGATGACCAGAT
Source organism: Mikania micrantha (assembly GCA_009363875.1). Lineage (NCBI taxonomy): Eukaryota > Viridiplantae > Streptophyta > Magnoliopsida > Asterales > Asteraceae > Mikania > Mikania micrantha. Next base: position 29,102,047 of record CM018697.1, read on the forward strand.
AACTTTGCCGCTACCATTAACAAGAATCAAGGTCCCTTGGTTGTCCAGTTTGGCCACACCCGAGTTATCTGTAAGTGGACTTTCACGGTTTGCAACCCATATAACCGTTTGGGGTGATGCGCTCTTAAACCATATCCCCAGGTATCGGCTTTTGGAACTTCCTGGGCTAAAGAAACCAAGCTCAAATATTGCGTTCCTTGAAACAATGGTCTCACCATCTGAGATGTTTTGGTTCACAACTATGATGTCCAATGATCTAGAAGTTCTTAGCATTAGAAAGAAGAAGGCATAAAAAAGTGACATTATGGATTGATACATATCCATACATGGATTCTTTGATTTGTGTCTTCCTCATAACTTTAAAACACTTGTATCAAGTAAGATAAAGTCAAGATTCATTGAAGGGAAGATATGTTTTCAGTTGTTCTTCCTAGCATGATTTCCTTAGTCAATGAAAAGTAATTAAATGATAGTTTAATCTTAATGAAGACTTTATAATACCACCCAATTATTTAAATTATCATATTAAATAGATCAATACTGAATACATGTAATCTTTGTATGATTTCAAATATTATAGTTGGGACTAGTCCTCACGCTGTCAAAGGGCAAACATGAAGTAATGAAGTATTAAACACATTTTTTTTGGGACCTGCTGAATGAACAAACATTACATCACATCGAACCGTCTTTTAAAATGGATTCCAATTCGACTAGTAACGTCAAATCTTGGAAATTAAAATTGACATACTAAGATTCAAAATTAAATAGCTAAATAAATGAGCGAATTAATGAAATTTACAACTGACACATTTTCATAATAAAACTGAAATCAGAAGCAATTGAGAAAATTAGGAATACAATTAGAAGTCAAAATCAGGGCTCAAGAATTTTGGGTCATATAGTCAAACTAACCACCTATAGTCCATATAACTTCATATCAACACGCATCAAGTACAACCAACAACTCTCCCTTTTATTGCGAGAACCGTACGTTAGGGATAACACAACACGAACCCGAACACGCCCACAAAACGAGTAAATAACCCGAGGGTTTCACGTGGTTTGGTCTAAAATTAACCTACGTCCACTGGATGACCAGTGGCGGATCCAGGAATATTTTTCAGTGGGTTCACATTTTTCCGACGTTTTAATTAAAGATAACCGGACATAAAAAATTTTGGGTCGGGTTGACGGTTTGGGTTTTGTAATTTCTTCACGTAATAACAGTGCGATATATTAAGTCAATAATTAAAATTAAAAAATGTCGCCATTAAATAGTTCGAAGATACATAGTGCATTTTCGTTTAACACTTCTAAGCTCCAGACCAATTGGAAGTCGAGGGGGTCACGCACCCTTGCAGGGTCCAAGGTGGTGGTCCTGCTAGCCATTCAGCAGGCATGGGTCAAGGGGGCAACGCTCCGAAATCTAAACGAAATATGCTAAGTTTGTATGACTAAAATTAACTTGACTTGAAGGTTTAACCACTAATAAGTACCATTTTGCTTGCTAAGTTTATAAGACACGAAAGTGATATTAACATGATCATGTAGAAATCTAACCATTGATTATCGAGATTTCTCTAACAAAGATCATTTGTCTTAATCAAGTTGACAAATTCATGTAAAAATTACATTAAAAATTCACTCTTAAAAATCTTAATGGGTTCATCTCAGGATTCACCCCTAAAATATTAATGGGTTCACCCTATTGTTTAACTCATCCGAAATTCTTTTTTCCTACTACCGAGTCGAAGCGCGGTGGGTTCCTGTGAACCCACCTCCTCAACCTACATCCGCCACTGTGGATGACTAAGATATTCATTATAGGTACTACAAAAGATTACAAGTACATTGAGATCATTATATAGAGAATAAATTAGTTTAAAAACTAATTAGGAAGGTGGACTTAGGGTCGGCTGGCTCTAAACTGCCCAAAAAGCCTTCGAGCACATGACACCATAACTCAAAACAGATCAAAGTTAAATCTGTTCAAAGTTAAGCCTCGTTCTAGGCCGTTGACATAGAAGTTTGGTAAGTTTTGCCGTATCAAACTCATCTAACTTACATTTGACATATGTGATTTCTATATTTGACATATCTGATTTCTATGAGTAGAGCCCACATATCTAACTCTAATCTATAACACATTGACAACTTAACCAAACCCATCTTGACCTCTGTTTAATAAATAATGGTCATTTGCTTAATTTAATAGAGCAAACGATGTTAACTAATAACCCTAAACTAAATGACGGATATGACACTTGGCCAACTGATATTTTGACAAATCATCCAGTTTAAATCACATGTTTTTATGGTTTGAAACTTTGAATCTGGCAAACAGGCTTAATCTTTGAATGGGTCCAACAATAAACCTTTTCCTTAGGAAGAATCCTGACTAAGAACATAAAAAAATACCCAGCATTTCATCGAACAACTTAAAGGCGGTCACAATATACAATATAAATCTTCTCATCTGCCATCCATACATATACATACACATACACATATATAGAGACAGAATAATTACAGACATACCATGTACTATGTCTTGATCCATCTTCTCTCTCCAACAAAAAAAAGTTAAATTTTACACGAACCCAATTACTTACTGTCACAATGCGCAATGCTCAAAATTACTATTACTAGATATATTATCATATATACATTTAATAAACGTATCGAACAGTAATACTATTTTTTTAATTTTTTTCTTTTTGAATAAATAGATTTTAATATAAATAAATGGCAAATGCTTGTTAACATTAGCTGCCTTCCTGCAGCCCGCCCGTATTCTCTTCCGTCATGCCACCTTTTTTTCTTTTCAATTTCATGAAATTTTTCAAACTTATAAGAAAAAAAATAGTAACAATTCTTATTTATATAATTAAATAAACATTTAAGGGTTTAAACCTGAGAAGAGGATTTATCTGGTTTCCTCTAACATGGAGGATATGGTGTTACGGTAGTCGAGAAATTGACATTGGCTACATTGCCCGGTTCGCTATAGTTAGCATGCGAAGATCTCCTGGTGTTAAAAAAAATTATTAAATATTACCAATTCTAATTTAATGATACTAATTAAAAATAATAATAATTAAATATTTGTTTATTTTATGTTTTGCGCTTATATTTAGGTTCATATTTCTTACGATTAACACTTATTGTTTTAGGACGAGTTAACACCCTTTATGACCAATTTGTTTGTCTGTGTGTAATATCCATGATAGTGTTACCACTATCATGATTAGTTAATTGAGTAGATATAGTATTATTTTCAGTTCACTACGGGACTACCGCCGCAACGCGCGGGGAAAACCTTTAGTTTAAAACAAAAGACTTGTTACTTCAAAAACGTTTATCTTTTTTATATTAGTTTTGAATTCTCATTTAAATTTAGGTTTTAGATTTTGATTTTGCTTTAATATTTGAATCAAATTTAACAAAATAAATACTAACTTTTGTTTCTTTAAATAGTTAATTTTTTTTCAAGATTTATTGTTATTTTATGCATGTTTAAATGTAGAATTTACCAAAAAGTGACTTGTTATTATAAAGACATTTACATATTTTTTCTGCTAATATAATTTATTATATATTTACTTAAGAAAAAAAATAATTATATATTTGCTTTTTGTTTAACATATTTCTTCTTTGATATAAAAAAATTAAATACATATTTTCTTATATTAAGAGTAAATATATAATCGATTTTAAAGCTTGAATAAATATATAATAATGATTTTCAATAAAAATATATATGTAAAATTTAATAATTATTATAAGGTATTTTTCATTTCCACGGGTGTAACATGTGTAGGGCTGTTCAAACCGCTCGTCACTCATCGCTCGCTTGTCGCTCGCTCGGAAATAGCTCGGAAAAAGCTCGTTCGAATTTCGCTCGGTTTTAAACGAGCCAAGCATGCTCAGTTCAGTTTATAAACGAGCCGAGGTAAGCTCGCTCGTTATCACACCCCGACCGATGGCGGAATACGTCGGGGTGCGAGCTCGACTGTTAATTAGCTCATGGTGCTATTAATATGTTTGAATAATTAAAGAATTCATTATTAACAATGCAAACATTTCATTCATTACACTCAAGTTACATTACAAGAATTGAATAAACAAACAATTACAAATGAAATTCTAAACATTTTTTTTAAAGAATTAACTAGGTCTACTAACATGAAACTTATCTTATGTCTTCGCCAAAGTATTCACTTAACCTGTTACATATGCAAAAGAAAGATTTGGTCAACTATTTGCATAGTTGGTGATAACCCATACAATTTATATAGTTTACATAGAAAAACTGATGCAATCCAATTAGACTACAAAGTTTAAATTATAGCATGCATATCCTACTAGTTTGCAATTAAGTTTATAGAATATCTCATCTCCAAACTCGCATCAATACTTAGCTAAAAAGCTTAGTATATATACAAGTCTGCAATAGTTTATATCGTCTCCAAACTCGTTCCAATACAAAGCACAAATCTAAGTATTTTCACAAGTCTGCCCATAGTTGTACTTTTCGCCCTTTTGACACATTTGACGTAAGTCAAAGCGAAGGTGGTATCTAACACACCTTAGGCTACTCGGTATCAAATAACATAGTATAACATAGAATAACATAGAATCACAAAGCAAGTAGTATCACATAGCAAAGAATCAAACCAAAATAGGCTAAAAGCATTGCATCTATAGAATTTGAATTTAGAATAATTTGGATTTTGAATATTGGCATATGTAACATCCCAATAGTACAAAATGTAAAAGAGAGAGTATAGAATTACTCACATTAATGGTGCTCGAGAAAACCAGTATAATGAAAAAGAATCAAGATTAACAGTTGTATAAAACCGGATGCCCTGAGGATTGAACGTGTGTGGCCAGACAGCAGCTCAAAGGAACAAGTATGCGATCCGAATGGAAATGTGGTTCAACCTAGTCAAACGAATGCAATGAGGAAGAGTAAACATTATGCTAGGCATAGCTAAATGAATTGAGTCAACGGACGTCATAGGCCGGATTCGTTGGCCTAACAAGTCTATACAAGACTACACCAACTCTAAAGGCAACCTAAACGAGCCTAATGCCGACAACTAATAACCTAAGCTCAACTATTTAGACAAGGAAAAAATAAATGAACAATGAAATGAAGAAAAAGAAAATTACCTCAAAGAAACTTTACAGACGAGACGATCTCGAAGCGCAGCATCTCCTCGCCAAGAGCAAAAAATAAAACTACTACGTTAGTACGTTCAATATCCCAATGGGTGTTGCACTTGTAGAACCACCAAAATTTGGTTATTCTACTTGTTTATACTCAACTAGGAGTTGCAAAGCTATAAGGAACTAAGCAAGGATATTTATAGGTGTTTAAAGGGAGAAATATTGGTTTCTTGGACGATGTGGGATGGGTTTTAGAAAGAATTCGCGTCTGGCAACCATCAACAAACATCAAACTTGTTTTCGCGATTCCCGCTTCGTTATAACTCCGTTTTGCGCACGGTTTTCGCTCATGTTCATCGTTTTCAGAGTACTATCATATGGAAGAGAGTAATCCAACATTCATGGTGTCAAGAATTGGGTTTAAGCATTGGATCTTGGCATGAATCAAGGGTTAAGTTCTAAAACTTTTGTTTGTGATTATTGCTTCGTTTGGGCTCGGTTTTATGCACCGTTTGAATTTAGTTTCTTCTTAGTATAGTATTATATCTAGAATATTTAGGTGGTCCAAAATGTAGTTCGAGGATGAGGAAATGTTGGCTAAATAGTCACCCGAAAGCTATCTTATGTCAAAAACTACGAATACAACTATCCAAAGCATGTTATAAGCTTTGTTTTATTATGTACGAATATAATTATAATTCAAATAGAAAATTGAAAAACCATGGGGATTACAGTCTCCCCTACTTTAGAAAATTTCGTCCCGAAATTTATTTATTTAATAAGTATTGTTGTCACGAGTGTTGATTGTTACTTACTATTCTTTTGTCTTGTCTTCTTCAAAACTTTTATTTTCGACTTAAAATTTTAGATTGATGATTATTTAATTAGCATTATAGAATAATGTCTAAATTCATAGACTACTATTTATAATATCTAAAGATATAATCATAACACATTCGTTTTTAGGGTTTTTATACAGTTTGATCACTTGCTAAGGGGATTTCGATTTAGCGATATCTTACTTAACTAAAGGTAAGAATTATGATTGATATCCTTGATTTAACCTGGTGTAAGAATACACACCAAATACTTATTTATGAATAACAATTAATTTGATTAACAATCTTGACTATGGCCTCATTTTCACGAATTTATAAATTGAATTGACAAATCCTATCCTTGATCAAGCTTTCGACACTACTACCAATGTATTATTGGTTTTTATATATAGGATATACCGCAGCCAACCCACCACATCACTAATACTTTGATAGCATTCCAATTACCTACCAAGACTAACCTATACTTAACTACATTTGAATTGACGTTTGCATACAAACTAGCTTTGAGAAACATACGAGCATAGAAATAAAATGTTTTTTTTATTTTGTATAAAAAAATATACATTTTTGTTGTTGTTTAGAAATTTTAAAAAACATTTTTTTAAATTGATGGAGAGAGAAGAGATAGATGAGAGAGAAATTTGATATTAATAAATTATTATATATATGGGTGATTTTAAATGAGAGAGAAAGATATAAATTATTATATATATGAGTGGGTGGTTAAATACTTTCATATCCTTTTCATATTAATAAATTAGAAAGAAAAAAATGTTGACCTAACGGTTGAGATAGGTTTTAAGTGTTTTCTTTTTAAGATCGGTTTTTCATTTGATTCAAATCCTAAATATATATATATATATATATATATATATATATAATTTTATTAATGTATAAGTAATATAATTTTTTCATTATTTAAACTAATTTTGATTTTGAAAATTCAAAAAGTCACAGTCCACACAATTCAGATGGAGCCAAAGCCTATTTCCCAATTATTTCAATTCACGTAAACCTAAAAACACATAATCCCTCATTCCCTCTTTTCGTCATTTCCTTCCAGCCATCACTCGCCCGTGAGCCACCGCCTCCCACCGTTCATCTAGTTTCTTCCGAACGACCACTTCCACCTTCTCTCTAGTTTCTTCCGGCCGACCACGTACGCACCGGCGCCGACTCTGGGAACGAAGCGAGCTTGACCACCGCCTCTAATATGAACCCGAGCTCCAATCCAAACATAGTCAGTCGACGCTACCAGGTATGCTTGCCCTTCGATTAAAACCATCAATTATTTTTGATTCAAAATAATTTGCCCTTCTACACATGAACCATATGTTAGTTGAGTTATGAACCATATGTTAGTTGATTTATGAACCATATGTTTGTAGGATGTCTTCTCACAAAGAATCAAATAATGAAATTAAGACTCCTCATGTTGAATTGAATGATGGAGAAAGTGTTGAATTACTTGTCGAATTGAAAGATAAGAATCAAGCATCGTCCGTAGATGGTGATTCAAAGGCAAAGCGAAAGAATTCTTCTAAAGTTTGGGCACATTTTGTAGAGGTTGATGCTATGTATAAAGGGAAAATGGTGAAAAAACAACAGTGCATCCATTGTAAGCATACATACGTAGTAAGTACTGGAGGCACCACATCAAGTCTCAAAAGACACCTCACTAGCTGTGCATACGTATGCGTTGAGAGATTCCAATTTTGTATGGACCCCTTTAGACGATGAGTGGAGTCGAGCTGAAAAAAGTTTTCAAATTGCTTGAGGTGTTTCTAAAAGCCACTAATTTGTTTTCGGGTTCATCGTATCCAACATCAAACTTGTTCCTCATTGAAATTTTTAAAATGAAGAAAGAGATAACTAATTCTTTCATATTTAGTGATACTTTTTTGAATACCATGAGTGTACCAATGTATGAGAAGTTTGAGAAATATTGGGGTTCTTATGTCCATTGCATCTATTTTAGATCCATGTTTTAAGTTAGTGTCAGTTGAATGGACTTTTGAGAGGTTGTATCCACCAAATGAATGTGATAGTCGGGTTGAAGATGTCACCAGGAAGTTAAAAACCCTTTTTGAGAAGTATTTAAAGTCATTTTTAGCATCTAAGGATGTCTTGACCAAGTCGACAGCCTCAACATCTTTTGATAATCAAACTAAACAAGAAGATGATTTTTTTGCTTTCCTAAAATCTAGACCTATTGAGACTAGGCAAAAAATTGAACTTGAGGTATATTTGGAAGAGCCTAGCTATACAAGTGTGGATTCAAATTTTGATGTGTTACAATGGTGGAGCCAATATTCTAGTAAGTTTCCTGTTTAAGTAAGATGGATCGAGACATTTTTGGTATTCCAATCACTACTGTTGCTTCAGAATCAGCCTTTAGTGCCGGGGGACGTATATTGGATGACTATCGAAGCTCTCTCTCAAAGGATATGATAGAACTTCTAGTTTGTGGAAGTGATTGGTTAAAAGCTGCCTCAAAAACAGTTATAAAAACATAGGAAGTAAGTTTATATTTAAACATTTTGTTAGTTTCTACTTTTATACTTCATACAATAACATTTATAAATTTTTATTATGTCCAGCAATAAGCAAAAGAAGAAGAAACATTGGAAGTTAACATCCCGACTCTTAACGAGTGCTAAAAAACGGTATGAAATGCTTGGTTGTTGAATTGAGTGCAAGTATGTTTCTGTTTGTAGTTTTAAATGTTTGTTTTAACAACGAATTGATTTGAAAAGCTTATTTTTGTTGGTTATATCTTTATTTATAGGTTTTAACCGGGTTTTTTTAACACTAACAGGTTACACGATTTAGAAGATGAATGATGCGGTTGGTGCTATCGAATTAATGAAGGATGATTTTTTTTAACTATTTTGGGTGTGATAGAATAACATGCACATTTGATCTTTTTGCTTAGACTTGTATGGATGTTTGGATGTGTTTTTATTGTTTTAGACTCATTGCGTTATGTTTCGATGTGTTTTTATAGGTTTGGACTCCTTGGTAGTTATTAGTTGCATAAAATTTTATTTTTTAAACCGAGCAAAACCGAACCAAGCCGAGCCGCTCGGTTTTCAAAAGAGCCGAGCAATGAGCACAAGATTTATTCAAATGATTTTTGCATATATTCTCTTTTTATTTTAAACTAGAAGAAATTACGTAACACGTATGTTGTCTTAACTTGGCCTACCGGATAGAGGTAAGACATTCGCTTCCAGATGCGCGGGAACCCCGTGAGATGGGTAAATCCTAGTCCCCAGTTAGGATCGAATTCAGGATTAAAACTTAGATTCAATCACTCACCTGAATATCCAAAAAAATGCCCCAAGTTGGGTTTGAACCTTTGTCTCTTATGAGACTTGCGTCCTTCCTTAACACTATGACAAGTATCCTTAAGTTTTAAATATATCCTTTTACTAATAGTATTTATTATATATTACCTAACTCTTAAAGTAAATAAATTACATATTTACTCTTAAGATAGTAAAATATGTAATTGATTTTTACTTGAAAGATAAAATATGTTTTAAAAAGAAATATATAAAAAATAATCTTAACACAAAAAAAATAAAAAAATTGTAAATGTCGTTTATTCCTTGTCATTTATTTTAGAACCCAACAAATTTAGAGTAAATTACAGATTTCGTCCTTTATGTTTATACCTTGTTTCAGATATCGTCCTTTATGTTTTAATTTTTCAGACTATATCCTTACGTTTAGTAACCATTGCAGATCACGTCCTTTAGCTCAAAACCCAGTTAAGTTTAACATTTTTATAGTTAAATAGAGTCAAATGAAAGGTTGTTTAGTCTTTTACAAAATTTTTATAATACCCCCTACATTTAAACACAAATTCATTATTAATCACTGTAATTCCATCACTACAATCACAAATTTAATCATTAATTTACAAAATTAGCAACTGTTTTTTTTCCAGTTGTGTTCGTCGCTATATGTTACATTCTCAAGCATGAATATGGACTACATGATACAATATATGGGACCACCAATATATATAATATGACCTCATGAAAGAATAAATATGTTACACATGAATTGGTACCATCTGACGCCCTGCATCATGAAAGTATGTAGGGCCACCTGTTGCAACCATGCGTAAATTAAAAAAATGCATGAATATATATTAGGAACAAAAAAACGCATCAGGTGATATAAAAAAAAGTTTCCTGTCACACCCCCAATTTCCCACTCGTGGTGTCAGTCCACGTGGGTGTGACGTGGCCAGAATCACATCTCAAGGTCATATAGAACAACTCTATATGCGTTTTCAAAATACAAGTTTGTCATAAATGATAACAAAATAAGTTGCAGCAGAAATACAATATCATAGCAGCGAAAAATATAATTGTTTAAACATGCAGCGGAAAAATAAGTTGTTAGACATTACAACGTTTTCAAAATACATAACATAAGTAGAAAATGTTTGATGAAATGACACGACATGCAATATGCAGATCCTAAGCTTAAGTCCTTAGGTGCGTGTCCTGAATCCATACGCCTGTCAGTTACCTGAGAATACAAGTTTAAGAAAGAGTGTCAACACAATGGTTGGTGAGTTCACAGGTTTTGATATATACATAATAGTAAGAAAACATGTGTCATGTTGTTTATCATAATGTTAGTACCGAGCCCTAGGCTCCAAGTGTCAGTGCGTCACTACCGAACTAGACTTGTTTGTCCTTGCCTCCGCTATGTCTCGTAATTACATAGCAAGTTAGGTCAGAGTTTCACGGGTTATGACCTCCGGTCAAAATTGTGCCTCGTGGGGTTAGTCACACCCAGACGGATCCATTCAAACCTACCACGTTGTTCATACATTAACGGTAAGACTTTGTGAGGGCTTTTACGAGTTCAACACTTAATGTTAGTCTAATAAACCAGCATACACATAAAAATGTTCTTAATAGCATATTTGTTTGACTCGATTCAACTAGTATTCTCCCCCTATTTGAAAAGTTTGTAAAAGAGTAAAGAGGGGCCGTAAACTCACCTTAGTGAAATGAATAACACAAGCGTAAGCTCCTGTTTGCTGAAAGCGTGACGATCACCGGCTACCTATATCGTATACCATACATGAGTTCATGTGAGTGACCGTGTTTCGTGTTCGTGCTAGTGCTCATGTTTGTGCTCAACAACCCATGGTTGTTCATGTTTGTCCGTGTCGGTCCACAATGACCGTGTTTGCTCATGTTGGTCCACATTGACCGTGTCAAGTCAACGACCCGTTGGTGAACCGTGTGTTGGTTGTGAATCGTGTAACATTCGTGTTAGTGCTCGTCGTGTGCAAAATGTGACAATCCGACTTTTCGGATTAACCTTGTTAACTGAAGAGAGCGAGATCACAGGCCCAACAGGACAAATTAGGCCCAATGAAGTCTATGAAGGCCCAACAAAGTCTAGTAGGCCCAATAAGGTTAATTTAGGCTCAAGGAAAACAAGGGAGGCCCAGTAAGGCCCAATAGGGTCAAGTGAGGTCCAATGAAAACAAAGTAGGCCTAGGGAAGGCCCAATAAAGCCAAGGAAGGTCCAATGAGGCCCAATTGTATTTGAGAAGCCCAATTGGGTTAATTTAGCCCAACAATGAGTTAAATGACCCAATTAGTGATAATTTGGGGATTTTTAATGTAACGTTGTTAATCGAAATGATATGTTGTCGATCCAGAATAACCTATAGGAGTTAAGAATTGAGAAAAATTAATTCCTAAGTGTTAAGTTTTGAAGATTAAACTTGTAATTGATTTTTAGTGTCAATTTTGACTTCTACAAGTCAAAAATTCGGCCAATTTGTTAAGGAAATTCGAAATTCATCTCAATCCATTACAATTAACCGAATTAATCATGCAATCAACACACATTGATGATGAATAACAGTTACCAACCATTGATGATCTCATAATGATCGAAATTAAGTGAAATAATGACTTGGGATTAGTAACCGAAATCGGTTGGAATCAAATGGGTATAATACGATGTCAATCAGTCGAATTGAGGATTCCTGAATATCATTCGGCATTGTTAGAACATCCTTCAAACCACAATTCGATCTCAACAACTCAGGACAGAGGATTTTGATTTGGGGGCGGCCGAGACTCAAGGGTATAATCGAACTACATCGATTCGGCATCAAAGCAAGTAAGTTTTCGATTCTATAACACCTAAAAGTGCCGAATAAGGTTTATCCTAAATCAATTTCAACTTATAACATCGAATTGTTAGAGTTCAAGTAATTAGGGTTCATCGTTGAAACTGTTTTGGGGGATTCGATCGTGATGGGTTTAAAAATTAAATCAAATGGTGCTATCAGACTCAGAACCCACCGATTAACAATAAGCACATCTCAATTTCATAATATCATAACGAATCGTATAAGATCAAGTTTTAGGGTTCTTAAGTGAAACGGTTTTAGGTATTTTGATCTAAATAAGTTTAAAAACGAAATTAAATAGCATGGGTAGATTCAGAGGATATCGATTAAGGCTAATACTATGTCAATTTCATTATGGAATTACGAATTATAAGATTTTGATTCGAGGGTTCTTATTGTGAAGACGATTTGGGGAATTCGAATGAAATGGGCTTGATAATCAAATTAATTGGATTAGACATGTTCGAAATTATATTGTGAATGATAACCATATGATTGTTTAGATCAATTTGAGTGAAATCGATCAAAACAAGTTGTAAATGTTGTGCACGAGTTCGAAACTGTTTAAGAGGTAAAAATCATATGTTTTTGATTGAACAAGATCAATTAAAGGTATCTATGAACTCGTTTTAACATGTGGGAACAAAGCCCTAAAGATTCATGTTAGAATGTGGTCGAATTGGGGCCGAATTGGTGTGCATGCTTCGGCTATAGAATAACAAAGGGAAACCGATCCATGTAAGCTTAAAACAATTAATTCTGGATGTTTGTTGCGATACCCTAGCGGGCTGAGTTGGTAGATGCGTGTGTGTTGATGTGGGGGGTCGCGGGTTCGATTCCGGGTTCCACCAATTTTTGAGTTTTTGAATCATTTTTGGTATTTTGGTCATAACTTTCGCATACGAAATCCGATTCGATCCGTTCAAGTTGCGTTGGAACCGTAACGAGAATACGAACGTATTAGAATAATAAAATTTATATTTTAACCCGAAAACGAAATCGCGTATAATTACGATTATTTAAATAAAATCAAATATGATTTTATTTAAACGATTTCAAAGTCACGCGTATTTACGTATGCACATTTCTGACACTTTAACATAAGTGTGTTGACACGTATGTGATTTCAAGCACAAAACGACTATTCGAATAACACTAAGTTATTGTTTAAACACAGATCCTTCGTAAGAGGATTCTCTACACGATTTCACGCGTATTGATCATTCTGCAATCATCAAAGGTGCGTACACGGCCCCTTTCTTATTTTAAACTGTTTTGGGGGAGAAAACATGTGCAACAAACTATTTTTAGATACATATCACTTGCATGAGTTAGCTGTTTACATTATGTGACAACATAGCAAATTGAAAGTCCTTACACACCTCGAACCGTTTAGTTTGCCGTAGCGCAAAGCGTGGTAGTTGGAAATAGATCTATTAGGTTTGACAAACCTCACCTGGTAGATGGGATCTACGCAGGTGTTTGACTGACCAAACACATTTTACTATTGTTGTGCTAGACAATAGTGGCAAGGCAAAAACATGCTATAGCATGGCAATTCGTCAGCTTCGGTGTCGACCACTTATGTAAATAGTTTATATGACTAGCTATCATGAGTGTGCATGTGTGATTATGTTATCTACAACTTGATACTCAAACTGTTGTTTTAAACATTGTGAATGCTTAAAACCTGTGTTATGCACCAACCTTTGTGTTGACTTGATTTACATGTTTTCTCAGGACGCTAAGGCGCGCAATAAAGACTGGCATGGACTAGGAGATAGAGTCGTATGCATGTTTATCATTTATTGTTTAAATTACACATTTGAGGATTTTGTTTTGTATTTTACAATTTACAACTGTTACTGGTTTTATAACGCTTTCGCAACTTTTGAAAACTCTGATGTTATGTTTTAAAGACCAAAGTATGTTTTGAAATTCATATAGAGGTCTTCGCTATGTCTAATGATCTGAGATCCTGGTTTGTCACGTTCCCAAACGGTATGATTCCGTTAGTTGAAAATTGGGGGTGTGACAGATTGGTATCAGAGCCATTGGTTATAGCGAACTAGGTTTGCATTTGTAGGCTTAGACTATGACTGTTAGACATTAGACACATATGTTTACACACATTGCTTAGAAATTACATATGACATTATGTAATTGACTTGTTTACACATTCCATGGCACTGCACTTACATATGGTATTATGTAACAGGCATGGCATCCTCATCAGGACCTTATATTTACATTGATGATTCTGAGGACGAGGAACCGATAGTTCCAGCACCACCGTCATCACCACCACCACCTATTCCATCACCTCCATCATATGAGAGGAATGACTCAGATCCGGAGGAGGACCCAGACGAGGATCCCGAGGAGGATCCAGATGAGGACCCGGATGAGGATCCGGAGGAGGAGCCAGTGGAGGGCACTCAGCAGATCCCTGCTGAGGGACCTTCTACACATCCACCACCAGTACTAGATGCTCCTGAGCCCAAGAGGCAAAGGACTGACGCTGAAGAGATCGCCAAACTGCGCGAGGATCTGTACGAGGCAGAAGATAGGATCGCACAACACTCTCAGGAACAATGGGATGCTAATGAGAGGCAAGAGGAACTTGCCCATCTGGTTCATGATATGCGGAATGAGATGATTAACTTGATTGATCGTCTCGAAGCTTCAGAGAACCGAGCTGAGTTCTTGGAGGGCAGGATAGAAGCCTTAGAGGATTTAGTGGCCTCTGAGAAAGAGGAAGAGGATGAAGAGGAAGAAGGGGAGGAACCAGCACCAGTTGTTGATTCCGATCCTGAATCCACAGTTGAGGACGATTGATTTTTCTTTTCTTGTTTGTTTGAACTTATTAGGAACGGGTTGTGTTCCTACATTAGTAGTTTGAAAACTTATGTTTGATTTCAAAAGTATTGTACTCAAATCAAAGTTTCTATCTATTGAAGAACTATTATTTAACCCCAACAGTTGTGTTGATTTATATATTATATGTTGTGTTTGTTGTTTTACTTACACATGTTACATTAGACTTTGCAAGCATGCTAACACTTCTTGTAAATAGGAAACTAATGGCTGAGGGAAACGTTCATATGACAGTTGCTGAGCTCAACGAGCTAATTAACAATAGAGTCGCTGAGGCAATCGCACAGTATGCTCAGACACACAACACAGGACCACAGGGTCCAGCTGGGGGATTGGTTAACCCACAAGTCTGCACGTTCAAGATGTTCTTGGACTGTAAACCACACAATTTCAAAGGGTCGGAGGGGGCCATTGGACTCCTTCGGTGGATTGAAAAGGCGGAGTCTGTGTTTGAAATGTGCAACTGCCCTGACGAGAGCAAAGTGAAGTTTGCAACGGGAACATTGGAGGGTCCAGCATTAACCTGGTGGAACTCAAATGTTCAGACTCTGGGGTTGGGTGAGGCAAATGCCTTGACATGGAACAACTTCAAAACTTTACTGCAAGAGGAGTACTGTCCTCGCAGTGAAATGCAGAAGTTGGAAGAAGAATATTGGCACCTCAAGATGGAGGGGTCAAATATTGAAGAGTACACGACCATGTCACATGAGTTGGCCAGACTGCTACCACACATGGCTACTCCAGCCAGCAAGTGGATTGAAAGATACATTGGAGGACTAGTGCCTCAGATCCAGGGGTTGGTTACTTCAGCAAATCCCACCACCATCCAACAAGCTGTTCGTTTAGCGCATCAGCTTACTGATCAGGCAGTGTTACAGGGGACTCTGCCCAAACGAACATCTGCTACCAAGGTGGGAGATCATAAAAGAAAGTGGGAAGGTAACAACTCCAAGGGTAACAATCAACAATCATATCAGCAAAACCGGAAGCAAGACTCAAGCAAGTCTTATCATGGTTCAAGCAGTGGTCAACAATCGTCATCATCGGGGGGTTATATTGGTAAACACCCCAAGTGCAACAGGTGTGGGTATCATCATGCAGGTAATCAATGTGAGAGAGCTAAGTGCCAGAGGTGTGGCAAGATTGGACATGCGGCTAAGGATTGTCGCGGGGAGCTACAGAACAATCACAATAACCAGAATAATAACCAGAACAACGCACAGAAGGGTTGTTATGAGTGTGGCAAGATGAGACATTTTAAGAAAGATTGCCCACAACTCAAGAAAGGCGGGGACAATAATGTCAATGGCAATGGAAATGGCAACGGTAATGGTAATGGCACCACCAACAACAATAACAACAATAATAACAACAACAATGGTGCTAGAGGCAGGGCGTTTGTGATTGGAGGACGTCAGGCACGGGAGGATCCCAACATCGTTACGGGTACGTTCCTCTTAAATAATCACTATGCCTCTATGTTATTTGACACTGGTGCCGATCGGAGTTTTGTATCTAGTTCACTTGCTAAGTTGCTAAATGTTAGTCCCACTGCCTTAGATAGTCCATACACTGTGGAATTAGCTGATGGTAAGTTGATTATAGTGGAAAGTATTTTTAAGGGATGTATCCTTGATTTGATGGGTCAAACACTAGAGATTGATCTTATGCCTATTGCCTTAGGCATTTTTGATGTAGTTATTGGCATGGACTGGTTGTCTAAAAACCAGGCTGAAATCGTATGCCATGAAAAGATTGTTCGCATACCTCTTCCGCAGGGAGAAACATTGTATGTACAAGGCGAGAAGAGCAGTACGCCACTGCGTCTCATATCTTGTATGAAAGCACACAAGTGTCTGCGTAAAGGTCATACGGCAGTTATAGCCCTTATAACTGAAAAGCCGGTAACTGAGAAAAAGATTGAAGATATACCAGTAGTCTGTGAATTTCCGGAGGTGTTTCCAGAAGACTTGCCGGGATTACCGCCTATCAGACAGGTGGAATTTCGAATCGACCTTACACCAGATGCGGCACCGATAGCTAGGGCGCCTTATCGACTTGCACCGTCTGAGATGCAAGAGTTATCCACACAATTGCAAGAGTTGTTGGATAAGGGTTTCATACGACCTAGTTTTTCACCGTGGGGAGCTCCAGTTTTATTTGTTAAGAAGAAGGACGGAACTTTCCGTATGTGTATCGATTACCGGGAATTGAACAAGGTTACTATCAAGAACCGGTATCCGTTACCCAGGATTGACGATCTGTTCGATCAATTGCAAGGTTCGAGTTACTACTCGAAGATTGATCTCAGGTCTGGTTATCATCAACTAAGAGTCCAGGAGGAGGATATCCCGAAGACAGCATTCAGGACACGATATGGCCATTATGAGTTCTTGGTCATGCCATTTGGGTTGACAAACGCTCCAGCTGTATTCATGGATCTCATGAATCGTGTTTGTAAACCTTATCTTGATAAGTTTGTCATTGTTTTCATTGATGACATTCTCATCTATTCACAATCTGAGGAGGAACACGCTGAACATCTTCGATTACTGCTAGAGCTATTGAAACAGGAACAATTGTACGCTAAATTCTCGAAATGTGACTTCTGGATGCGAGAAGTACAATTTTTGGGGCATATAGTTAATGAAAAGGGTATACATGTTGATCCAGCGAAGATTGAAGCGATTAAGAATTGGGAAGCACCAAAGACCCCTACCGAGGTACGACAATTCCTTGGTTTGGCGGGTTACTACCGACGATTCATTGAGGGATTCTCGAAGATCGCTCAACCACTTACAGCTCTTACGCATAAGGGAACGAAGTATAACTGGACGGATAAACAGGAAACTGCGTTCCAGTTATTGAAACAGAAACTCTGCAGTGCACCAATTCTGTCCTTACCGGAAGGGACTGAAGATTTTGTGGTGTATTGTGATGCATCTGCACAGGGTTTAGGATGTGTGTTGATGCAACGGGATAAAGTAATTGCTTATGCTTCCAGACAACTACGAACACACGAAAAGAATTACACTACTCATGACTTGGAGTTAGGAGCAGTAGTTTTTGCTTTGAAGATTTGGAGGCATTACTTGTATGGAACTAAGTGTACTATTTACACTGATCATAAGAGTTTGCAACATATCTTTGATCAGAAGGAGCTTAATATGAGACAACGACGATGGGTTGAGTTGTTGAATGATTATGAGTGTGCAATTAAGTATCACCCGGGAAAAGCCAATGTAGTAGCTGACGCTCTGAGCAGAAAAGACACAACAGGAACAAGACGGGTTCGCGCACTTATGATGACAATACATACTGACTTACCTGACAAGGTGCACAGTGCTCAGATTGAGGCCTTGAAAAAGGAAAACTTAGTACCGGAATCTTTACGAGGAATGGAAGAACAAATGGATGTTAAACCCGATGGAATTCGTTATTTCATTGATCGAATGTGGATACCTTTGTATGGAGGTTTAAGGGAACTCGTGATGGATGAAGCACACAAGTCCAGGTATTCAGTCCATCCAGGATCAGACAAGATGTATCATGACTTGAAGGCACTGTATTGGTGGCCTCACATGAAGGCTGATATTGCTAAGTACGTTAGCAAATGTTTGACTTGTTTGAAAGTCAAAGTTGAATATCAGAAGCCATCTGGTTTACTGCAACAACCAGAGATACCGATGTGGAAATGGGAACAGATTTCAATGGACTTCATTACTAAGTTACCCTGTACACCGAGTGGTTGTGATACGATATGGGTAATTGTTGATCGATTAACGAAATCTGCACACTTCTTAGCAATCAAGGAAACTGATAAGATGGAGAAACTGACTCGCATTTACATCAAGGAAGTAGTAGCACGGCATGGCGTGCCAATTTCTATCATATCAGACCGGGATGCCCGATTTACTTCCAACTTTTGGAAATCTCTTCATAAGTCATTGGGGACTCGCTTAGATATGAGTACCGCTTATTATCCACAGACTGACGGTCAAAGTGAACGTACGATTCAAACGCTCGAGGATATGTTACGAGCTTGTGTAATTGACTTTGGTGAATGCTGGGAGAATCATTTACCGTTAGTGGAATTCTCTTACAATAATAGTTATCATACAAGTATTCAAGCAGCACCGTTTGAAGCTTTGTATGGTCGCAAATGTCGTTCACCAGTTTGCTGGGCTGAAATTGGTGACAGCCAGATAACAGGTCCAGAACTGGTGCACGAGACAACAGAGAAGATAGTTCAAATTCGGAACCATATGGTAGCGGCTCGGGATCGACAGAAGAGTTATGCTGACAAACGTCGCAAGCCGTTGGAATTTCAAGTAGGAGATCGAGTTCTTCTAAAAGTATCACCTTGGAAAGGTGTGATACGATTCGGCAAGCGCGGGAAGCTTAGTCCACGTTACGTAGGACCTTTTGAGATCCTGAAAAGGATTGGTCCGGTGGCGTATCAACTCAAATTACCGGATGAACTCAGTGGAGTTCATGATGTTTTTCATGTATCGAACTTAAAGAAATGTCTTTCTGATGAGACATTGATTGTACCGTTGGAAGAAATACAAGTAGATGAACAGTTACGATTCATTGAAGAACCAGCGGAAATCATGGATCGAGAGGTCAAACAACTTAAGCAAAGTAAGATTCCGATAGTCAAAGTTCGATGGAATTCAAGACGTGGTCCTGAATTCACATGGGAACGGGAAGACCAAATGATGAAGAAGTATCCTCATCTATTCAAAACAGTTACTGCTAACACTGAGAGCGCACGTTAAATTTCGGGACGAAATTTCCTTCAACAAGGGGATGACGTGATGATTCACACATCAACACTGCAAAATTTCAAACTGTAAGCACAAACATTTTATTTATTCAATTGATTTTGTTACAAACATTTGTGCTACATCATTCTATATATATTTTATGTGCTACATTTCATATGTTACATGTTATGGTAGTACATACATGATTGGTAACACACATTTTGCTATGTGCGGGG
Source organism: Mikania micrantha (assembly GCA_009363875.1). Classification (NCBI taxonomy): domain Eukaryota; kingdom Viridiplantae; phylum Streptophyta; class Magnoliopsida; order Asterales; family Asteraceae; genus Mikania; species Mikania micrantha. Next base: position 29,122,133 of record CM018697.1, read on the forward strand.
TTACATAGTACAAACAGTTTCAGACACTCACTATGTGTGAGGTTACACAACACAGTATGATCAAACACAAACAGTCACAGTTAGGTGAACTAACTAGTGTACACGCAAACAGTCACATTGAACGATCACAATTGAGTTGTGATGTTGCAAGCATTAGACTTTGTGTGTGAGTACACACAAGCACACAGAATGATCAAATCACACTAACACGCACAATCTGGATTCACAATCTGAACTCGTAAGTAGTTTCCTAACTACTCCTAACACTTACTAATTTTCGGAAAGAAAATTCCTTCAACAAGGGGATGATGTGACAATCCGACTTTTCGGATTAACCTTGTTAACTGAAGAGAGCGAGATCACAGGCCCAACAGGACAAATTAGGCCCAATGAAGTCTATGAAGGCCCAACAAAGTCTAGTAGGCCCAATAAGGTCAATTTAGGCTCAAGGAAAACAAGGGAGGCCCAGTAAGGCCCAATAGGGTCAAGTGAGGTCCAATGAAAACAAAGTAGGCCTAGGGAAGGCCCAATAAAGCCAAGGAAGGTCCAATGAGGCCCAATTGTATTTGAGAAGCCCAATTGGGTTAATTTAGCCCAACAATGAGTTAAATGACCCAATTAGTGATAATTTGGGGATTTTTAATGTAACGTTGTTAATCGAAATGATATGTTGTCGATCCAGAATAACCTATAGGAGTTAAGAATTGAGAAAAATTAATTCCTAAGTGTTAAGTTTTGAAGATTAAACTTGTAATTGATTTTTAGTGTCAATTTTGACTTCTACAAGTCAAAAATTCGGCCAATTTGTTAAGGAAATTCGAAATTCATCTCAATCCGTTACAATTAACCGAATTAATCATGCAATCAACACACATTGATGATGAATAACAGTTACCAACCGTTGATGATCTCATAATGATCGAAATTAAGTGAAATAATGACTTGGGATTAGTAACCGAAATCGGTTGGAATCAAATGGGTATAATACGATGTCAATCAGTCGAATTGAGGATTCCTGAATATCATTCGGCATTGTTAGAACATCCTTCAAACCACAATTCGATCTCAACAACTCAGGACAGAGGATTTTGATTTGGGGGCGGCCGAGACTCAAGGGTATAATCGAACTACATCGATTCGGCATCAAAGCAAGTAAGTTTTCGATTCTATAACACCTAAAAGTGCCGAATAAGGTTTATCCTAAATCAATTTCAACTTATAACATCGAATTGTTAGAGTTCAAGTAATTAGGGTTCATCGTTGAAACTGTTTTGGGGGATTCGATCGTGATGGGTTTAAAAATTAAATCAAATGGTGCTATCAGACTCAGAACCCACCGATTAACAATAAGCACATCTCAATTTCATAATATCATAACGAATCGTATAAGATCAAGTTTTAGGGTTCTTAAGTGAAACGGTTTTAGGTATTTTGATCTAAATAAGTTTAAAAACGAAATTAAATAGCATGGGTAGATTCAGAGGATATCGATTAAGGCTAATACTATGTCAATTTCATTATGGAATTACGAATTATAAGATTTTGATTCTAGGGTTCTTATTGTGAAGACGATTTGGGGAATTCGAATGAAATGGGCTTGATAATCAAATTAATTGGATTAGACATGTTCGAAATTATATTGTGAATGATAACCATATGATTGTTTAGATCAATTTGAGTGAAATCGATCAAAACAAGTTGTAAATGTTGTGCACGAGTTCGAAACTGTTTAAGAGGTAAAAATCATATGTTTTTGATTGAACAAGATCAATTAAAGGTATCTATGAACTCATTTTAACATGTGGGAACAAAGCCCTAAAGATTCATGTTAGAATGTGGTCGAATTGGGGCCGAATTGGTGTGCATGCTTCGGCTATAGAATAACAAAGGGAAACCGATCCATGTAAGCTTAAAACAATTAATTCTGGATGTTTGTTGCGATACCCTAGCGGGCTGAGTTGGTAGATGCGTGTGTGTTGATGTGGGGGTCGCGGGTTCGATTCCGGGTTCCACCAATTTTTGAGTTTTTGAATCATTTTTGGTATTTTGGTCATAACTTTCGCATACGAAATCCGATTCGATCCGTTCAAGTTGCGTTGGAACCGTAACGAGAATACGAACGTATTAGAATAATAAAATTTATATTTTAACCCGAAAACGAAATCGCGTATAATTACGATTATTTAAATAAAATCAAATATGATTTTATTTAAACGATTTCAAAGTCACGCGTATTTACGTATGCACATTTCTGACACTTTAACATAAGTGTGTTGACACGTATGTGATTTCAAGCACAAAACGACTATTCGAATAACACTAAGTTATTGTTTAAACACAGATCCTTCGTAAGAGGATTCTCTACACGATTTCACGCGTATTGATCATTCTGCAATCATCAAAGGTGCGTACACGGCCCCTTTCTTATTTTAAACTGTTTTGGGGGAGAAAACATGTGCAACAAACTATTTTTAGATACATATCACTTGCATGAGTTAGCTGTTTACATTATGTGACAACATAGCAAATTGAAAGTCCTTACACACCTCGAACCGTTTAGTTTGCCGTAGCGCAAAGCGTGGTAGTTGGAAATAGATCTATTAGGTTTGACAAACCTCACCTGGTAGATGGGATCTACGCAGGTGTTTGACTGACCAACACATTTTACTATTGTTGTGCTAGACAATAGTGGCAAGGCAAAAACATGCTATAGCATGGCAATTCGTCAGCTTCGGTGTCGACCACTTATGTAAATAGTTTATATGACTAGCTATCATGACTGTGCATGTGTGATTGTGTTATCTACAACTTGATACTCAAACTGTTGTTTTAAACATTGTGAATGCTTAAAACCTGTGTTATGCACCAACCTTTGTGTTGACTTGATTTACATGTTTTCTCAGGACGCTAAGGCGCGCAATAAAGACTGGCATGGACTAGGAGATAGAGTCGCATGCATGTTTATCATTTATTGTTTAAATTACACATTTGAGGATTTTGTTTTGTATTTTACAATTTACAACTGTTACTGGTTTTATAACGCTTCCGCAACTTTTGAAAACTCTGATGTTATGTTTTAAAGATCAAAGTATGTTTTGAAATTCATATAGAGGTCTTCGCTATGTCTAATGATCTGAGATTCTGGTTTGTCACGTTCCCAAACGGTATGATTCCGTTAGTTGAAAATTGGGGGTGTGACACAAAACGCGCAAGTCGAGTCTATGGACAACTTACTATATATAGTAAGTTTCCATTCATGGCAAGTTTCATAACACGTAGCATTTTAAGGTTCTAGCATGCTTGTTAGTCCTACGTGATTATGTTAACACGTAGCACGTTGTCATACGAATCAAATAAGTCACGTAAGTCACGTTTGCATACAAAAGTTTCCTAAAATGGAAAGTTTCTAAATCTAGCATTTGCGATATCGGAAACCATCTAACTTAGCGTACGATCATCATATTAAAACATATTAAATCACTTAGCATGTTCAAAACATACAAAACATTCATAATCCGATATTTCTAGAAACAAAGTTACTAAAAATAGTAACTTTGTCCTAAATGCATCAAATGATCATCCTAACCATTTCTAGTCCATTTTTATGTCACAAATCATCTTAATAAGTCATTTAACATCATTAAATCATGCACATGTAGTCAAAATCATCGTTTATCAATATTTGGCTTATAAAAGTTACTATATATAGTAACTTCGTTAAAAATGACCATGACCATTATCAAAATCACATTCTAAGCTTCAATAACATACTAATAGCAAATCCATAAGCATGCATGTTACCAATATCATCTATATTACCATTTTGCAATTTAAAAGTTACTAATAATAGTAAGTGCATCAAAAATCGCATAAATAACCATTTTAACAAGATCTAATCATGCAATAACCTTCTATCATCATCCATAAACACATTTGAGTGATCAAAATCATCCCATTATTCATGGATCATACATGCATGCATATATAATATCATAAATCATCATTTTGAGCATGAAGACATATATACAACTTCTTAGATCGTCATAAATCATTGTAATAACACTATAGATCATCATAAATCATAGAAATATCCATAAACCCGTATTTAAAACACAAGAAATTTGTGCATGCATCATCAAGTGGGTTGCATGTGTGTATTAGTGCTTGCATGTGTGTGTAGGAGTACTTTTAAGCTACAAGGAGTGTTGAACTACCTTCCAAAGCTTCAATAATCCTGAGATGATGATAAGAACAGCCTCTAGTGCTCCTGGACGGCAAGGTTCTCTAGCAACAAGCAGGTGATGATGATGGATGGTGCTGTCACACCCCGAGCCGGCGGGGTTGGATCGAAGTCCCCGTCGGGCGGAAGGTTCTCGGAGCGCGATATCGTGAATGATAATCGTGATGATCAGATTGTTTACATAGCATCAATGTTAAGAATAATTAAGCACAATAAAACATAAACTAGGATTACAAAGTTAAATTACAAATGTCAAGGTTTGGTAATTTAACTAAGTAAACATATCCAAAAGAATCAAATGTATCATCTTGTATCTGTACAAGATATCAAAAGTGATTTGCTTCCGTAACAAAATATGTGCTTTCCAAAAGTCTACTAGGTCCTCTATTCGATCATCCTAGTATGCAGTCCTGAAGTCTGAACCTATTCCTGTGCATTACCTGAGAAAGCATGTAAGAAAAACAAAGTCAACACAATGGTTGGTGAGTTCATGTAGTTTTTATGTAAAAATAGTTTGAAAAATCCTTTGAATGACAACCTTAACCTCACCATTAACCACCTATACCATCTGTTTCAGTATGCTTATATATAGGGCATATGTAGGGGACAAGCCCCAGCCACCGTCCCACCACATACCAAACCACATGATATATTGTTCCTGATGATAATTAAGAGTTTCATCCTACATGTTTGATTCCATAATGTTTGATTCTTTGAATTCGATTACCCTGTAATTGTTTACCTTGGTTCCCAGAATGACAACCTTAACCTCACTAACAACCACCTATGCTATCCAACCAAGTATGCTTATATATAGGGCATATGTAGGAGACAAGCCCCAGCCACCGTCCCACCACATACCGGGCTGCTTAACATATTGTTGTTAATGATAATTAAGCATTTCATCCCACTACTCTGATTTCATGACATATGATTCTTAGCCTTTGTTTTCCCTGCTAATGTTTACTTTGTTTCCCCCGAAATGACAACCTTAACCTCACTAACAACCACCTATGCTATCCAACCAAGTATGCTTATATATAGGGCATATGTAGGGGACAAGCCCCAGCCACGGTCCCACCACATACCGGGATGCTTAACATATTGTTATTAATGATAATTAAGCGTTTCACTCCACACTATTGATTCCACAACGTATAAGTATTAAGTTTAAGAGGCACCATTATGGACAGCTGAAAACCCTAAGGAATTTAGAATCCATCCATAATGATCCTGAATATGACTCGTGACATGTTATGATAAGGGAACCTTCAAGTTAACACAAAGTCAACTAGAAGAACCCATTCATTCTAGTCACTTGTCATAACCATGGTTGAATCAAGAAGAACATTGAATGACTAGTAGAGGTTGACACACAGGTCAACGCGCGGTGGCCAATCAGTCTGTCTTACATGACTCTGACAAAGAAGAACACTGACGACTAGTAGGGGTTGACACATAGGTCAACACGCGGCGGTCAACAGTCTGTCTTACAATGTCCTATAGTTTATGCATACAAGTTTATCACATCCACATAGTTTCACTGATGACTAGTAGGGGTTGACACACAGGTCAACACGCGGCGGTCAATCAGTCTTTTGTTTAAGCATTCCAATGTTTCAAGCATCCAAATGTTCACATGTTCCAAGCATAGCAAGTATTCCAAGTGTTCGTGTATCCCAAGTATATCATGCATTCAAGTATTTCAAATATCCCAAATGTATCAAGCATTCACGTGTTTTCAAGTATTTCAAGTATAATAAGTATTCACGTGCTTTCAAGTATTTCAATTATAATAAGTATTCACGTGCTTTCAAGTATTTCAAGTATAATAAGCATCCAAGTGTTTCAAGCATCTCACGTATATAAGTATTTTCTAGGCATATATGTTTCAAGTTAAGTTTAAGCAAATCATTGTAAGTGTAAAGTAATTTAATACTTTACTAAAGGTGTAGAACATTAACTTTCTGAAATAATTGTATAAAGCATTAGTGTTTAGTTTAAGTATTTTCAAAGCCTTAAGATTTTGTATATAGTTAAACATAGAGTTTATAAGTTAAACCTCAATTGTATAGTTTAAGCATTTAAGTATTAAGTTTATATCATAAGCGTTTAGCATAAGGTTTAGGCTTCAAATCTAGATTGTAAGCCTCAAATATATAGTTTAAACTTCTCTTTTGTAGTATAAGTATCAAGTTTATAGCTTCTCAAAGTATACTAGTTTCCAGTTTGATCACAAAGTGTTTGTATAATGTAAATAAGTATAAAGTAAATAGCATTTGCTATTTACACTATAGCCTTAGTCTTTGGTTTCCCACCCAAGCATTTCAAATTCAAGCATTAGTATAAGCATTGTAATTATGTGTAAAAACATTTAATAAACATTTCAATAATTGTTTAACATGCTTCTCAGTCCTGAAGTAAAACAAAAGGTTTGAAAAGGGATAAATGAACTCACCTGGTGTTTGAAGTGGTTGACTAAGTTCTAAACAAGAATGCACGCGCTCGTTGTGGTACTTGCTATTGTTTTCACGATCCTGTATTGATTTCATGTCGCTTGAAATTTATAAGTATAAGTCATATTCGATGTGTAAGTGTATAAGTGTTAGCCTTAAAAATTCACTAACACCGATGAGTCTCAATCATCTTTCGGCCCTTTATTGCTTATTAAAGATTTTAGTGACACCTAGATAATGTCACCTTCTTATTCATGTGCTTTGGTTTCTTAGCCAATCACAATCCTTGTAGCAACTTGTTCAATTCCCATATATGTTATCCAATTATGCTTAGTTAGAATGTTATTTCATGTATTTGATTATTATGGGCCAAAAGATGAAGTTGGACCAACTAACCTTAAGTGGCCTTGAGTGTTAATGGACCGAACTAAGTCACATGGGCCTCACAATTGTCGTGGGCTAAGTGTCATTCGGCCGAGAAGAAATCTGGGCCTGTTGGTTATTTGTTTGGGCCTAAAGGGTTTGGGCCAAGTTAAACCATTTGGGCTTGGGCCAAGGGTCTTGGGCCGCAAACAAGTGCATGGGCCTTAGGATTGGATTGGGTCAAATGGGTTAGTTAGGATGTTGGAATAATACCCAAGCGTTTATGGGCCGAAAGCCTTGGGCCATCATTTCCTCGGTTCTGGGCCGCATGGTGTGACCCACTTTGACCAGCGAACCTTTCATAGGGTTCGGCTACATGATGCACTTGGTTCGGTGAATCCAGGCTCGCCAATGCTTATCAAGGTTCGGCCATAGCACCAGCTTTAGGGTTCGTTTGAAATAATGAGGTTCGGTCAACTTGATCTTCTAAGGTTCGCAGTCCTGTGTCGAGGGTTCGGCAAGGGTGATAACAGGTTCGCCTATAATCAGGGGTTCGTGGCTTTTGCACAGGGTTCGGCCATTGCTACGGTTAACAACGAACCTTGTGGTTCGTCTATGAGGACACAGGTTCGCGAGAGAAAAGAAGGTTCGGTTATCCCTATGGTTCGCTAGGGTTCGTGGCTCAAGACTGGTTCGCCCAGGACTAAAGGTTCGTTGCTTACAAGATGGTTCGGTGGTAGGTGAAACTTGGCAGGGTTCGGGAGTGACTCCAGCAGGGTTCGCCAATGGTGCACAGGTTCGTGCCCATGCACGAAGGTTCGGCCATGTGCAGCCCCACGAACCTGTTCGTGGTCACCTTCTTCATGCAGCTTCAACCCTAAATCCCACCCTTCTATACGGTTTCTACATGTATACAAGTCCTCGAGAGAGTGAGGTTTCGAATCTAAAGCCCAAAAATCGGTTGTGTGTGGGTGTGTATTCAATCAAACTAGAAAACCCTACTTTCACGAACACAAATGCTTCCATACCTCAAAATCGATTGGGCAATTCCACTGATCGGTTGTACTTTTGTGTAGAGGGAGTCGAGAGCTTCGCGTGGACACTAAGAACGCCCAAATCCGTTGAGAAACGAGCGAGTTATTGCGATTTGAAGAACGATTATTCTAGAGAGAGAGGAAAACGGGAGAGAGGGTTTAGAGAGAGAGAGAAACTTGAAAAATGAAAGAAATGCCATTTCTTGGTGCTTAAATACCCAGAGGGTATTCGGGTTCGTTTCGGTTGCTCGGTTCGTGTTTTCGTCGCGTTTCCGGATCGTAACGCACGTATTTTCGTAATTTAAATAAAACGGTTTTAATTTAAATTATTTTAAAGGTTGTAATTCCTAATAAATACTAAGTATTAAATTTTCTTGAATTATTTGTCGTAATTCGTTATTTTATGCTTTTCGCTAATTCTTTTGCGTATTTCATGTTTTATACGTTTTAAATTAAAATAGTTTCGTTTTAATTTATTTCTGATGAGTTTCAAAATTGTAAAACAGGAAATATTATATTTCCTTAAATTTATTTTCGTTCGATGCGTCTTCGTTTTTGTTTCGTCAGAAAACGTCATTTACGCGCGTTTTCGTACAGAGCGCTAACTGTACGAACACGATCGTACGTTTCACTTTCTGATTTTGTTTTCTACTTTTCAGTCATTGTTTCAGATCGTTAAACTATCAGATCTATTCGTACAGATCGTCACCTATACAGATAGTTCGTCAGTTTAGCATTCTAACAACAACTGTTATGGTTTTGTACTGTTTATCCTCACATACGTTTAAACCTAATAATACAAAATCAAGCATGTTTGCATCTGTTCATGATTGTCTGATGTGTTTCTGACTGTTTAAACCATGAGGTTTAAATCAGGATTTCAGAAACATTGTGTAATAGTTTATGTTTAACATCAAATGTGAATAGCTTCTAAGTATTTTTCCTTAATTGTTCTTGAGTTACTGTACAAGTTACTGTACAGATTACTGTTCCAGTAACGATTCCGGCACAGATGTTACAGGTGCTCTAGAGGGCTTCCTTCAAAGTTCTTAAGCTTCAAGCCTCTCTTCAATGGCTTCCAAACAAGATGATGGAGTGTAACAGAGGTTCTGGAGAAGATAATGCCGAGAAGGCAGAAAAGATTTGGTGTCTGGGCAGCTTCGCGTACCGCCGAGAAGGCAGAAAAGATTCTCTGCGTACCGCGAAGAAATTCGGGATTCGAATCCTCCCAAAACTCGTTGCGTACCGCTATGGGTCCCTGAGGAGCCCAATTGGCCCAATTTCATGAGTTTGATCCGTTCGTCGCCGTTTTCACGCTTACGAACTATCGCTCGGCCTCGTTTGAACTTCCAAGTTCAATGTTTGAGCGTTTCGTGAGATTTCGAGTGTTTTGTTACAAGATGTGCTAAACGTTCATCAACGTTCGTGTTTTCCTAGACACGTGTGCGTGTTGCGATAATTCACCGAATTATCGTGTTTGTGTCAGTGTTCGTACCGTCATGCCACGTGTCACACTAAATTAAACTAATTCTAGTGCCACGTGTACACAAATCATTTAAATAAACATTTAAATACATAGAATGTTGACCTGGAATTTACGAGGTGTCACATTTCCAAACACATTAGTCACCAAAATACGTTCTAAAACAAAAGACAGTTTAATTATTTCAAAGTTCTAAAACAAAATTCATTCTAACACTAAGACTCGACGTCCTGCCCTTTGCATGTTCTCTTATTATGGCCTTTTTTTCCACACTTGCCACATGATCCTTTCGTGTTTTTCTTTGACAATCTGCCCTCTTTTGTCATTTCCTCTATTTCAATTGTCGATCTTTTCCTTGCCTTCTTCGGTCTACCCACTTGGTTGTGACGATTGGGTGGTGTTAAGGTTATAGGAATTTGATTTTTATCCACAAAGTCCTGTCATTGATAGGGTTTATCTTAAAAGAATAAACCTATCTCCATCTCTCCATTGTGTAAACCGGATGAACCCAACTTTCTAATGCCCCAACGCTTTGGCCATTAGTAGCCATGAACCAAATTGCTGCAACTACGTGACAAAATGGCATACCTATGTAATAATAAACAATAGTATCTGAACATTTGATTGCACACTAATATAAGCAAGACTAAAAATTTATAGTTTTATACAATATCTTACCTGTAATTTCCCATCTCCTGCAAGAACAAGTCCTCTGACTTAAATCCACCACACGATGCTTATTTGGTCTACCACTCACCTGATATTGATCCCTTCCATTCCACTCAACATGGTAATGTGTTGCATCTTTCTTGATTGTTTCAAACATTATCGTGGCATTGGGTGTAAGTTGTCCTTCACTTTTTTCTATAACATTTAAAACTATCAGAATCCTCCTCATTAAATACTCCCTTATGTACTCAAGCTCATATATGATGGGCTTATCTCTGCCTTCCATTATTTTGGCATTGTAAACCTCGCATATATTGTTAAGCAATACATCTGAGACTGGCTTACCAGAGAAATATGACCTGGACCAGTGTTTAGGGGGAATTTTTAACAACCATTCATGGGCGTTCTTGTTGAATTTTTTTAACTTGTTCATCGCTGCTTCAAATTCAGGAATTGTTTTTGAAGTAGCACACTTCCACAACATATCTTTATAAAGTTTCCCTCTAAAATTTAACTTAATATTCTCATGAATATGCCTGAGACAATATCTGTGGTCAGCACAAGGAAACTGCCTTGAAATAGCAGGAAGAAGGCCTTAATACACAAAAATAAGAAGCCAAAATTAAAACATAATAATTAATAATATAACATATCTTTATAAAAATATTAAGACAAAAAAATACCATACCTTTTTTCTGTCACTGACGAATGTGAAATTTGAGTTTCTATTTAAATCAAGATCATCACCTAAAAGTTGTAGAAACCAAGACCAGGAGCTGAGATTTTCTGCCTCTACAATTGCATAACAAACATGATAAATGCCACTATTGGGGTCAATAGCTACAGGATTAACAACACCCAAGGACACTTATATTCTTGAGGATTTGTTTTTTTCCCCCGCCCACCAACATTTTTCTCAACTTTTTTACTTTCCACACCAAACATCTTTTCTTTACCTTTGTTTATACTTGACCCTTTAACATTTTGTTGACTAGCAATATGAACTCCATTTGTATCAACTTCAAAATCTGGTAAAGATCCACGACACTCTGCCCTTACCCTTTCCTTATCATCTTTCACAATTTTAATGAGCCTTCTAGTTTCAACAGAATGTGTTTTTATCAACTTCTTCCCTTCTTCCTTAGTTCCAAACACTTGGCCAATGTAAAAGTTAGCTGAGTTTTCATTTTTCCTTGTCAGATTATGTAAATTGTGTCTTCTTTCTCTTGTCTCATTGTCATCAGAGTCCGACTCACTTTCAAAATTATCATTCTCTAACAAATCGTCAACTACATCTAGGTCAATGTTCATGTCTTGTACATCTAGGTCAATATTCAACCTATAATCAGTCATGTCTACTTCATGGTCATCCATTGCGTTATCTTCATCAACAATGTAATCACTATCATCCTCATCCATACTATCACTTCCTCCATCTACTTCATGGTCAACACTTGATTCACCCATTGGATTTAGACTTAAAGGCACAATAGCAAAATGTTCATGATTATCAATTTCTTCAATAGTTACTTGCGAGATAAAAAAATCTTTTATGTTTTTCATCCCATGTTGAGTAAAAACATTGATTAACTTATGCTCCACCACAAGTTGAGATAGGTTTACAACATCTATGTCACTAGATATGTCCTCAAGACCATTATCCATCTCTTTAGTAGGATTTAGAAAATGGTAAGATAAAGGATCAGTACCATTATAGCCTAGCTCAAACATTATTTCATCAATATCGTGAACCGAGAACCTATCAATATCAATGAAGTCAACAATGTCTTTCTTACCCCCAACATAAGTACGGCCCGGAACGTTGGTTAACCTCCCCCATGATGCACTTTTATGCTAAAAAGATTAGGAAAACCATCTACTCATGACAAAAATTTCACATAATTCATTCATAGTTAAATCAAAGAACAAAAAAAGAATAAACTTGTAATGTTACCATATTGTTTAGCCAATGTAACTTCATCCATTGATTTGCGAATGCACCATCTTCCTCTTTCTACCGAAGGGCCTGACATGATGTGTATGGTGATGGGTATGTGAGTTTTGTGATGGTTCTTGATCAATTTTCACGTTGCTTATGAACTGATTTTCGCTGAAGTAGATTGTCCCTAACCTGTGTCGTCACCTGTTTATACAATTCTGATCAAGTTCGAAACTATCTTCGTTGAAATCTGCAAATTGAAACGCTAAAACCATAAATAATTCAACACAAAATTACCGGAAACATGTATTGAGACCTTCGACTTTGAAATCTGCAACTCGATTCTGCCTGATATGGTCTCGTCAGATGTTGATTGAAGATGACGATTCAACTTTTTAGTCGACTGATGGTTGAAGTCGATAGCCCCATTGACGTCAACTTTGCTGTGTAATCGTAGGGTTAGATAACTTTCTTTCAAATACAATTTTACCCTCTAACTTATTTTATTTAACTTACAAATCTTTTAACTATAAAAATGTTAAACTTAACTGGGTTTTGAGCTAAAGGACGTGATCTGCAATGGTTACTAAACGTAAAGGATATAGTCTGAAAAATTAAAACATAAATGACGATATCTGAAACAAGGTATAAAGATAAAGGACGAAATCTGCAATTTACTTCAAAATTTATTTTTTTATATGTTTTCACTTTTAAATCGGAACTGAGTCAACTGACAAAACAGACCAAGCCCACACACGCAACCTAAAACCCACGACGGACATACACGGCGGTGCAATGCTCCGGCGACGGTGAATATGCGCCGTTATCACCGATTCTTCGCCCACCACACGAACTCAACTATGCTCTTCATCCCATCTCCGTCTTCCCAAACCCTAATCCTCCGATCATTCCGAACCCTCATTTCACTCTCATCAAACCCTATCACTCTCTTCTCACCACCACAATCACCACAGGTACCTCGCTTTTTCCAAACCCTGAATCTATGCCGGTTCTCGCATTCGTCTACTTCTTCTCCGATCGCAACGCCGGCTCGTGAATTCTACGGTTCTAGTTTAGTCGCTAAATGCGTTTCATCTCTTTCGTCGTCGCCATCGCCATCGCCGTCGGTGGCAGTGGCGGATGCGGTGGAGTGGGATGAGGCTGCTGTGTGCGGGAAGGTTGAGGATTCCGGTGATAATGTGATTGATGAGGATGTTAAGCCGTCTATTCCTGTTAGGGCGTATTTTTTCTCTACGAGGTATAATCATATATGCTTGAATTGGCTTATTTCACGATATTCGAAATGATTTCACCATATTTCATAAAGAAACTGGTATTCAAATGATTTGCACAAATGTGAAGACTATGAGGAACTGTTTTGAAATGAAAAATTAACAGTTAGATGATATGCCAGAGTGTGTGTATATATGCGTTCATCTGGTTTGGTTTATGTTATTCTACTTCTTTGATGAACATATATTGTTATGATTATTCACCTTTTGATTTTGGGGCTGTTTGGCAAACAATCTTTTAATAGGTAAGAGATTTGAATGATTCAACATGGTTGTCAGCGTGGTCATTAGGAGGCTTGCTAACCGATTTATATATGTTATAAAAGATTACCAAATAGCCTAACCTCTAACCGAATAAAAGTTAGATGACATGCAAGAATGTGTGTATATATTCATCTGGCTTGATTTATATTATTGTATATCTTTGATGAAAAGACAGTTAGATGATATGCAAGAGTCTAAATATATGGATTCATCTGGTTTGATTCATGTTATTATATCTCCTTGATGAATAAAACTATTATTCATGTGATTCTCACTTTTTGATTTGATTTCAGTGTGAATTTGAAAGAGTTGACAGACCAAAACAGACCCAATTATATCCAGCCTACATCACGGATGACTAATTATGTTGTACTGAGGTATGGCAGCACCAAGCCTGAGTCAATTGTAAGTCCATTTTGTTTATGTAATTATTAGTTTTGGGTTGCATTTCTTGTATGCTTTTTTATTTACATTTGCTAATATTTGGTGAAATATTCTTACGATGGCAGTGGACAAATGTCATTTATATCTTGATGACTGCTTTTCAGGGTTTGGGTGCAGGTTTAAGTGGGAGTGACAATATCTATATGGTGGTTTTTCAGTATGGTTCGGTTGTGTTGTTTAATGTTCGTGATCATGAAACTGAACGGTATCTCAAAATTGTAAGAGAGCATGCTTCGGGAGAGCTCTCTGAACATGACATGAGAAAGGATGGTAAGGTCTGATTGAGTGTATGATCTTATATACATCTTTTTCTGTTTTTTTTTTTAAAAAGGTACTAAAGTGTCATGATCAAAACGATCAAACCTAGGTTTAATATCTTTGTTTTGTTTGGAAGCAACAGCTTCTGTTATTCTTATATAGCAAATTTCTTTATAAGTATATTGAAAAGAAAATCATCATATATAAGATTTTCTTTTTCATATTAGAATTGTTAACAATAAGAAATGTAGATGAGTATATATATAGAATAGGTTACAAAGAAGAGTAAATAAGGATTTCTAAAATCTTTATTTGAATAATTAGTTTTGTTGTAGCTGGTATGGGCAAGATTCTGTAATCCTTTAGTATTGATTAAATAATTAGTTTTTTGTGATTAACTCAGAGTATGAAGTAAAAGAGGAACCAACTTTGGAGACATGGATGGAAGGCGGGCTAGATTATATAATGCTTCAATATTTGAATATTGATGGGATTCGTACAATTGGTAGTGTTCTAGGCCAGAGTGTAGCTCTTGATTACTATGTTCGCCAGGTATGGTAACTTTTCAGTAAGCTTCTCTTATTAATTGACTTAGAGCTGGCAATTTTGATCCATTTACTATAGAATGGATCAATTCGGGTTCTTTGTTTAAAAAAGTGGACCTAAAACGAGTTGAGGTGCTAGGCAACATAAGGCAGGCGAGGCTGTACTAATATAAAACTTAGGTGATGCATGCTTTTTAAGCAAAAAATCAGCATAAGGCGCAAGTCTGAGGCATGCTTTTTATACAAGGCCTAGATTTATGTATCAAGATGTTGTACAACAGGATTTATAGATTTTGCATAGAGGTTATTTAGATATTAAACCAAATATGGAGCTTTTTGTCTAAATTTTGGGTACATGATGCTAAAAACCTACGAGAAATATGTTGAAATTTACATAATAAATTTTGCTTTGCGTATGAAAAACGGTGCTCTTTTGTGCTTCATGCCTTGGTGATAGAGCTTGTTGCTTTTGTTCTTTTCTTGCATTTTAAAAGCAAGTTCAGGTTATGTTTTATTTCTAGCATGCCAGACAGACTGATTCAGTAAAGTTTGCTTAAAGGAAATTGATCTAACAGGTTGAACAATAACCAAAGTCTATTTTGTAATGCATAAAACTTTCTCAATAATTAAAAACTTTGCATATAATTTAAATTTTGAAATAAGCGAATTCTTTTATCAGTTTTATACACTGGTTATTAAAAAAAAAATAAGAATTTTGGACAAATTGCTTCGGTAACTCGTTAACCAACCCACATGGTCCATCAATTTGCGCACCTCTAAAAAGTATGAATAGTTGGTACTGTTTCTCATACTTATCTGTTTTAGGTTGATGGGATGGTTGGAGAATTTACTGATATTAACCGTGGCATGGAAAAAACTGGAACCTTCACAATGAAAAGGAAAAAATTATTTCAGTTGGTGGGGAAGGCAAATTCAAATCTTGCTGATGTTATACTTAAGCTTGGGCTTTTTGAGAGGTAACTCTAATTCAGCTAATTTTTTTGTTACATAGACAAAAGTACATGGATCATTTTTGTAATAATTGCAATAGTCAGTTACTGTAATTGTAACGGTGTGGGGATTCTTAAGTAACATCTCTGTTATTGAAACTAATTGGTATTAATAACAGTCGTTTTACAACTAATTAACCATTGTTAGTTAAGAATTCCCACCCTATTACAAATTTACAATTATAGTCTCTGACTATTGCAGTTATTACAAAACGATCCCATACTTTTGTCCGTGTAACATTTTTCTATGTAAAAAAGTTCATGGATTTAATTTTTTAATTACCAATTGTTAAGAGTTGCTTGAAACCTGAAGCATCCCTAGTATTGAATACATGCATTTGTTAATATGATTTACCTTTTATCTTTTCTTGAATTCTCGTGATATATATTTTTGTTGATATAATCATAAATAGAATGAAAAAAAAAGTGATGAGTATCATCTGTTGATGGAAAATTGTATTGGTGGTTGAGTAGATCTGATATTGCCTGGAAGGATGCCAAATACGCACAAATATGGGAGTATCTTAGAGACGAATTTGAGTTGACTCAGAGATTTGCAAGTTTGGATTTTAAGTTGAAATTTGTGGAGGTAAGATACTTCTTCATGCAAATTCCATTTTGTTTTATTTTTTTATTTAAATTTTTTTTTTTTGTAATTATATTGCAGCACAACATTCGATTTCTTCAAGAGATACTTCAGAACAGGAAATCAGATTTTCTCGAGTGGCTGATTATTATTCTCATAGGTGCCGAAATTCTTATATCTGTTTACGACATTGCTCATAAGTCTGTCACGTCTCTGTAGAACTTATCATCTTGTTAATAATTTTTACCCAAATCTATTTTTCTTTTTTAGTCTACCGAATGGTCTTCTTATAAAGGTGATGCACAAACTTTGGGTCATCATTTTAGTTAATGCAGTATGATTTTCTTGGCTTTTAATGGTTAAAACCCAAAAAATTGCTGCTTCAAAGACGTGACTGGGATGAAAAATCTGACTAGATTGGCATGATCTATATATACAAGTAGTGGTGGTATGTCATGGCGGGTCGGGCTAGTTCTCTAATGGTCTAACTGAATAATTTTTGTTTTGTCATTGTAAATTGTATGGGAAATATCAAATAAAAAGTATATTTTGCCTAAAAAGGATTTTCAAAACCCCAAAACCGACCCAAACGAACTCCGATTGAACTCATTTCGATGGCATTGGAACTGTCTCATCGAATTCTACAATAATAGCTTTTAAGTTTTAGCTTTAACAACTAGTTTTGGAATTTATATTTTAGAGCTTTATTTTTAGCTTTTAGGTTTTATCTTTAGGTTTAGGGTTTGCTTTTAAAGTTTTGGTTTTAGTATTAGGATTTATTGTTTATAATTTAAGGTTTGGGTTTTAGGGTTCAACAAGGCGGTTCAAATGATGCAAAAATGAATTCAATCGGAGCTTGTTTTGGTCAGTTTTCGAGTTTTTAGAAACCTTCTTAGCCTTCTTAGGCAAAATAGACTTTTTAGGGGAACATTTCCCTTGTATTGTATCTTACATATTAAAGAAAAGCATTTAAAGAGAATATCTAATACTCACCTTAGTCTAAAGCTTGTATCACATACTGGCTAGACAATCACAGGAAAGCTTGTTCTTATGCAAAACCTAATGTCCTACATGAGACTGTCATGTTTTAGCATATAGTTTAACTACTTATTTTGTAGACTAGATTAAGAGCTAAGTCTAGGCTTAATGGGTTGGTACAGGTATATGGAATTACCAAACCGTAATCCATTCTCTTGTTAAACCCTAGTTGGTTTTCATATTCACGAAGCACACTTGATTATACCCCAAACCCATACATATATGCACGTTCATTGTATTCACTAACACACTTCTACTCCCACACCATTTACACACACCTATTGATAAACATACATCCTCGCTAGTAACATTATACACATACATATATTTTACACACATCACACATATTTAACTCACACATGTGGTACACAATGGACTCACTTTTGACATGCTTTTACACACACTAACACACACCTATTCTTAGTAGATCTTGGGCACACACGCTGATACGCATTGCGCGCGCACACACGAGTCTCATGTTTCAACATGTTTCATACGCACTTGGCCCAAGTTCATGTAATTCTTGGTCACACACAACCCTTTGCATATGTGCAACCATAACTCGTGATCCTATGCGACTATAGGTGACCCACAGGACCCACATGGTTTTGTTGTGGTTTGAACCTCCAATCTATTATTAAAACCTATTTGTGAGTATAAGGGATGCTCATCATTAGAGGTGGGCAAACTGGTTTTTTTTTAACCAGTTCCGGTTCCAAACGGTTCCGGTCAACAAAGTCAATAACCGGTTCCGGTTTTTGGCCAGTTTCGATTCGGGTTTTGCCGGGTAAAGGTGGAACCGGTTTCAATTTTTCCGGTTTCAGTTTCTCTAAGAATCTGGAACCGTCCGTACCCACCAGTTCGAATATGACCGGCTCCGGTCACTGGTTCCAGGGTTTTTTGCCCCACCTCTATTCATCATTAATTAACTGACCATCTATGCAACCAAAGCAACCCTAATATTGTTAATGTACCCGCCATGGACCCAGATCAAACAAACACTGCAAACGTTGCATATCACAAATAAAAGCTTTGCTTGAGATGATCATGGGAGATGACGATCTGGAACAGAGGGATATAGAGCCTTTCATCAGAGGGGAGAACTCAAGACAACCATTATGATGATCATCTACGGGTTGCTCACAATTTTTCTTTCAAGAAAAAGATGATCAATGATTAAACTCCAAAGAATAGGAAGGATACGAAAAACATGATAGGATGAGGCGTGGTTCATAGCATGCAGGAGAAGTTACACCACAGATTATAACATAAAGGGTTGATGTGCCTAATATGATGCTTGGAACATGGTATGGACACTATGAATTCTAATTAATAACATTGGGCATTTGGACCTAATTAATCGTGTGAAACCATACCTTGATAAATTCCCTATCGTTTCATCGAGGATATCATTGTATACTCACACACCTAAGAATAATATAATGAGAAACACCTCATAACATTATTGAATTTATCACGAAGAGTGGAATTGTACACAAAATTCTCTTAAGTACTAATTTTGGTTGCTTGAGTTGCAATATTTGGTTCATATAATGAACTAGGCCTGTAAACGAACCGAACAGTTCATGAACTGTTCGGTAAGAAGCTCGTTTATGTTCGTTTATTTAATAAATGAACGAACACGAACATAAAATTTGTGTTTGTTTAATTAAATGAACGAACATGAACACACCTTGTGTTCGTTTATTTATGTTCATGAACAGTTCGGTTATGTTCGTTTATTTACGTTCGTTTATTTGTGTTCGTTTATGTTCGTTAACTATGCAATGTTAGTTTTTGTTCGGTTAACTGACTAATTTACGAATGATATGTATTTACATTTAAGAGACTTGTCGTTTGTGCTCGTTTATACTTGTTCAATTGTGTTCGTTTATGTTTGTTCAATAGTGTTCGTGTTCGTTTATGATTGTTCAATGGTGTTAAAAAAAATGTCAATTTATGTTTGTTCGTTTATTTTAGTTTGTTTGTGTTCGTTTATGTTCATGAACAGTTCGTTTAATTTATTAATGAACGAATACAAACGAACACGGACATATTCATTTTCTTAATAAACGAACACGAACACAAAATTCATGTTCGTTAAGGTGTTCGTGTTTGTGTTCGTGTTCGTGTTCGGTTAAGTTTAAATGAATGAACACGAACATGCATGTGTTCGTGTTCGTTTGGTTCGTTTACAGGCCTAAATGAACCATTAAGTAATTTAGGTTGATCCAACCAAAGTGGAAGCAATATTTAAATAGGAAGCACCAAAGTCACATGGAGAATTTAGTAATTTCTAGGTCGATAGCTATAGGAGATTCGTTATGAATTTTTCCAAAATAGCCATGTCGCTAATCGCTCTCACCCAAAAGAATGCTAAATCAATTAGTGAACCAAGCAAGAAGAAATTTTCTAAATGCGGAAGTGAAAACTAAGTAAATCACTGATATTAGGAATTGGACGGAAGACTTTGTGGTCTACTACAACACGTCAATCAACTGACTGGGATGTGTGTTAATGCAAAGAGATAAAGTAATTGATTATGCTCATGACAATTGAAAGTACATGAAAACAACTTTACAACTCATGATTCGAAGAAGGTGCAGTTGTGTTGTTTGCTCTGAAGGTTCGACATCATTACATATATTGTACCAAGTTTACTATGTACTATGATCATAAAAGTCAAAAGCACATCTATAAAAAGAATGAGTTGAATTTATGCCAAAGGTGATGGATGGAAACTTTAACAAACTATGACTGTAAAATAAAATACCATTTGGATAAAGGTAATGTAGTAGTCGATGCACATAGTTGCTTAGAGGGGATCGAAATATATTTGATCCAATTGTTTATAACTAGGATTTATTATGGCACAAGTTGCTATCAGTACTAAAATAACAAGATTTTGTGAAATAGACAATGGATTGTGAGGCTAATGCTTAACGACCCACTATCTAATAGTTCGCTAGTTATAGCGAACTAACTGATTGGTCAAAATTAAAAAATTGATGACAGACCGTGAGGCTCTTACCTAACGATCTATCATTGGACGAATATAATTGTTTGTTAACAAGACAACCTTAAACTGAAAACCTAGATGTGTTATCTGATGAACCATTCACATAAAAAACGGCCAACAGGACTTTAAGGGTTCACCATGTCACCAAATATGTTTGATTACGATTATTACGTTCCAGGGACAATTGGGCATGAAAGACAAGACTTTGATCAAGACCAAGCCTACATCCAACAATTGTGAAAAGCCTACATTCAATAAATGTATGTGACCTTCCCCTACCTGTAACAAAACCTTTTAGGGATTGATAAACTTGATTCAAACAATATATTGCAATACTTGGGTATAATGCTTAGGTATAGTTACTCCGACAAATCATCAAGGATTGCATTTTATTAGGTTACACATGATAAGTCTAGGTGGATGATCACTTTTTAAGCACATCTCCCTTATTACCTAGGGTTGCTCATATGTTGATCACATGTAAGACTGGTTGGTTGGACTTCCGGCGCATGTCACCCTAGACTGTTAGGTTTTATATTTGAACCTACTCTTTAGTTGCATGCTAGTGAGTTTTTATAGTTGTTAGCCGCGACTCGCCAACAACTTTAATTTCAATTGCTGGCGTTTATGGCTCATTGTACACGTAAATGATGGACAAGTACAAAGCTTGCTTGATGGGACAAGACTTAGACACTTTTAATTTTGTTAATACTTAACTAAAATGTTTTGTTGCTTGAGATTAGATACCGACCTAAACCTATGTAGAACTTGTGTATTTTATTTAGATTGGGACCGATTGATATTGTTTTGTTAAAAGCTTTAAATTAGTTGTGAAATTTGGATGTGGTCTCGTGAGATTTTAAATTGTATGTCTTGTTGTATCTTGATGCAATCGGTCATGCACCGTAACGAGGTACGAAAATTACCAAGCTTTTATTGTAAACTTGGTTGGCAAATTAGTACTTAAACCACTATGAATAAATAGTTAGGTATGGTCTGAATGGAAACCTAAAATTTAACGCTATACGGGAGGCGACTTGAGAAATTTGTACGTGTGTTCACTAAAAACCCTCACAAAACTCCACTCGTTCAAACAGAAACCAAAAACTGATTTGAGCCTCTGCCGGTGTTGTAAAAATCAGGATTAATCGCTAGTTGGCCCTAAGTTGATTAAATTTTGCCTAGTCGGCCCACTAATCGGTAGTCGGCTCTAGTCGGGATTAATCGGTCAAGTTCAAAAAAATCGGTCAATCTAGTTTTAAGCCCAAAATTGAAAGAAAAGCTTTTAGCAACGAGATCAAAGAAAAGTGCTATGCCAATTGAAAGGGCCAAAACTATAGTTACCAGTGCTATGCCAATTTGGGGGAAAAAATTGTGTTTTGACCCGTATTAATTTTTGTTAAAACCCATATAATCTGACCCATCATACATGGTTAGAGCTTTTACCATCTCGATGAGACGCTATGTAGCCATCGACTTCTTGTCAACATGAATAAGTCAATCTCTCATGTTGACTTCTTACTTGATTAGTGTATGTATGGTTGAAACCAGTGAATTTCTTAAAGATGAGACGTGCCACATGAAGCTACAAATATTATAACTAGAGTAACAAAACACGTTAGCAGCAAGAAGAGAGACAAAAAAAAAAAGATAAAAAAAAGGTCGGTTTAAAAACCCCAGCCTTAGCACGGGTAACCATAGGGTGGGAGGAAGTAGTTTGATGAGGTAAGGAAGTGACTTGTGGAAGGATCGGTTGAGGCTCAGAGTTTTGTGTAGGAGGAGCATGGTGAGCAGATGCAGATTGTGCAACCATGGTGGGAGGGAGATGAGTTTGGGGTACAGGATTGGAGTGTGGTAAATGGTCGGTGCAAAGGGTACAAGGAGGAGAAGGGGTGGAGTTCTGAGAGAGTGGAGGAGTAGTTGAAGAGACAGATGTGGGTTTGGTGGGATCGGTAGGAGTATGAGAAAAATTGGCATAGTCACGAAAGGTGGTAAGTGGTAGAGTAGTGGGGTCTGTAGGAGAAGTAGTGTTGTTATAGGGAAAATAAGCCTCGTCAAATTTAGCATGACGAGTAATGTAAATGCGAGAGGATTCCGGTTCAAGACAACGAAAACCTTTGTGCTTAGGACTGTAGCCGAGAAAGATACACGGCAAGCTTCGAGGAGCAAGCTTATGTGGGGAGTAGTCCCGTAAATATGGAAAAACCCGACAACCAAAACTGCGGAAAAGGTGGTAATCAGGTACTTTTGAGTATAATATCTCAAACGGGGACTTATTGTCAAGAATCGGAGTTGGCAACCTGTTAATTATGTAAATAGCAGTGGAGAAGGCATCAACCCAATAGGTGGAGGGTAGGTTGGAATGAAAAAGCAAGGTTAGCCCAGTTTCAACAATGTGCCTGTGTTTCCGTTCGGCCCTACCATTTTGTTGCGGAGTGTAAGGACATGAGACTCGGTGGAATGTACCATTCTGAGCCAATAATGTAGAAACATTGTGATTTAGAAATTCAGTTCCACCATCACTTTGAAAGATTTTTACTTTCCGATTAAATTGAGTTTGAACAAACGCCATGAAAATAGTTAAGGTGTGAAAAAATTCAGACTTTGCACGAATTGGATACAGCCAACAAAACCTAGAGTGATCATCAATGAAAATCACATAATATTTGAATTGATCATTAGACAAAATCGGCGCGGGGCCCCATAGATCGCAATGAACAATGTCAAGAGGTTGCATGGCACGTTTAGTATTTGTATCAAATGGGAGGCGTTTAGCTTTAGCCATTTGACAAGGTGCACAAATAGATGGATTTGGCAAAATTGCAGTTAAAGATAACACACCAAGTTTATTTAATGTTTTAATAACATCGAATGAGACATGCCCCAAACGATAATGCCATGTTTCAAAAGAGGCTTTTGGGCAAGAACTTGCAGCAACAAGAGCTTCAGGACCGGATTGTAAGACATAGAGTCCATCTTTAGTACTTCCCCGGGCGAGAACCAGTTTGGTTTGACGGTCCTGTATGAAAAAATGTGGAAATGAGAAAACAACATCAAAAGGGTTGTCATGGGTTAGTTTGCTAACAGAAATCAAATTTTTGGTAAGCTTAGGAACTACAAGAACATCACGTAAGTGAAGTTTGTTCAGAATTGTAGTGGAACCTTTGTGTGTAACAGGAAGCGATTTGCCGTTACCAAATGTGACAGATTCACTACCTGTGGGAGAAGAGCCAATAGATATATTATCTGATGTAGAGGACATGTGATCAGAAGCACCCGAATCTACATACCAATCGGGTGCTGAGGATGAGACATGACACTGAGCAGTGAAGGCACTAGCAATCTGATCAGCACTGGTGGGAGTCTTCGGCATGTAGGACGTGAAATCTGGGCATGCAGTGGCATAGTGCCCTTCCTTCCGGCATAACTGGCAGCGAGGTGATCGCCTACCACGTCCACGTCCATGATTATTGAAGGAGCTGGTACCACGAGAGTGGCGACCAGAGCCACGTCCGCGAGATGAATTGAACCGAGAAGTTTGCGCAGAAAATGCAACAGGAGAAGCGGGAGAAGGATGCAGCGATTTCACAAACAGTTCATGACTTTCCGCTCTAGCCACAAGATCAGAATACAATGGTGGTGTTGAAGAATTTCTAACAGCAGTGGAGAAATTCTCAAATGAAGGGCCAAGACCACGAAGAAACCAATGAAGTTGTTCAGTAGGTTGAGCGGGCTGTCCGATTGCAGCAAGTTGATCACACAGGAGTTTGAATGAACGGGCATAATCGGCAACCGACTTAGTACCTTTAGTGAGCGCTATGAGTTGATCACGAATATGAAGTATCCGATCGACGGAAGTGTTGCCAAAGGCAGATTCTAAGGCAATCCAGATTTGACGAGCAGTGGTGGTACCAAGAACAACGGCGATGGCCTCCTCAGACAGTGAGGCATGAAGAACAAGAACCGCTCGTTGATCAGCAAGGTTCCAGTCAAGAAGCGCTGGATTGTCAACAAACTTTTCACCTTGCAGCACCGTGGGTGAGGGTGGATTGGCCGATCCATCAACATGAGAGAGGAGACGTTGATACGAGAGAATAGGTAGCATATGATTCTTCCATAATAGATAGTTGGAGGATGTTAGTTTGATGGTGATTAGGTGAAGAAGGTTGGAAAGAGAAGGTTCAACAAGAGGAAGATGAAGCCATGGAATTTGAGAAGGTTGAGAGGGGAAAAGGAAGTAGCAGGGAGGAGGTGAAAGGGAAGAGCCTCAATAATTAGGCTGATACCATGAGAATGTGGAATGATACATCTTCCATTCACATATGAGGGTACAATATATACAAACAGAAGTTACATTAAGATATAACAAGAATCAAATAAATACATAATATACCCACTAAGTTACGTTAATACAAAGCAATAAAAGAAATTTAGAAACTGAAGAAGACATTAACTAAAAGTTGATCTAAGAGTTTTTAGCCTTCTAATTTCTTGCTTTTAACTTAACTTTTTGATTCCGTCCATCGTCACATCTGAGTTAGAAAACTCGAAGATCATCCACCAATTGACCAAGTTCTCTTCCACTTAACCACATAATACGCCATCATTCCTAGCACCACCACCATTATAACCCCACCAAAGACCGTAACAGAAACCGCCAACCCCTCATGCTTCCGTCCGATCACTATATAACTGGATGCCATTAAAGCCACCGAAGTGCACACACAAGCGAACCACATCAACCTGTTCACAGCTTCAACTACTCTCTTTTCAGCTTTCTTCTCACCTCTAACTTCCAACGAAATATGAATCACTACCACTGCTAAAGATGTATGAAGAGAAATCGTGTTGAAAACATAGAAGATTTTGTAACAAGTCTGGTGGACCGCTATTGCCATCTCAACATTGCTGTCCCCACCTGGAACCGTAAACATAGCTGCAAAGGCGATCACTGCCAAAAGCACTGCCACAGTGACCAAGTTGGAGGTGTTGTTGATTCCTTCACGGTGAAGTTTTCTGACCTCTTTAGCAATTGTGTGGATGTCGTTTTTGATCTGGGTTATGGTGTTTTTAAACTCATCACGTGATTGTTTCAATTCATTGGCTCGAACTGCACCGTGTCGGATCAGGCAAGCTCGTATGTCTCTTAATTTTTTTGATGAGGAAAGCCCTTCAGCTATGTCGAGTGCAGTTTTGTGGTCTTTAGTTAGTGCGTTGACATCTGTAACAGGGGGACGAAGAAGCTCGTTTACTATCTGCAAAAAGAGTGCAAACATAGTCCGGGTACCTGTTTTCAAAATGGGTCAAACTAATCTGATTTGGGTCGGCCGGACCCATTAATTTTTTTCCGATTCAAAACGTACCTCTGCTCTTTTTTTCCTTGTGGCAACATGCAAAGCAGTAAGACCAGACTTATCTGGCAGCATTGCAATAGCAGCATCAGCCTCCAGAAGCAGTTTAACCACCTCACAGCTAGCCCCTTTTACAGCCATATGTAATGCGGTTTGACCTGTTTTGTCCGTCATTCGAGCCAGTTGTGGGTCCTTCTCAAGCAAACTTTTCACAGTCTTGACATGCCCAGACCTTGCTGCCATATGCAATGCGTTTTTGCCGTTGGATTTGGGAATGTATAACAAGCTTGGATCCTTTGAAAGTAGCTCCTTTATAACAGCAACGTGTCCTTTTGATGCTGCAGTAACAAGGGGAGTTGCATTTCCTTTTGATCTGGTTTGGCATAGGGATTCATCATGGTCAAGTAGTAGTTTGACTATGGCTGCAATGAGTCAACCAAATTATATTAGTTTGCAGTTAGTACATGTAGTATGCATTTTATATTTTTGATTGCAGTTTAATTTTATTCTTTAATTTCACTACAAAAAACAAAGCTTAAGAGTTAGGGACTTAGGGTCGTAACACGAATGAACAAAAGATTGCCATCATCTTCGACACTTGATTCATTTAAGACGTATCATTGGCTTCTCAAAAAATCAGATCGCCACATATGATAATTTGGTGGGCCTAATCTTTTTCTTTCACAGTTTCACCTACTAATTTAGGTATAGTAATTCAAATGTGCTTGGGCCAGAATACTTCAGTACCTAGATCCAAGACTCTTGATTGTTCATATGTTGGTTTGACGGCTCAACCCACTTCTTTTTCGGATACATGCATTCAGCTAATGTGGGGTAGGGGTGGCAATTCCTGACACGACCTGAAACACGACCCGAACACAACACAAAAATAATCAAGTTTTGGGTTGGCAAGTATAACCCGTTTAAAAAAACGGGTCGTGTTCAGGTTGACCCGTTTATAAAATAGGTCGGGTTCGGGTTGACCCATTTGTAAACGGGTTGACCCGTTAACCCGTTTAAGGTTTCAAAATTATTAATTTTTTATTTTTTTCTTTCCTATAACATATATTTAGTTGTTTTTCTTTTGATTATTTACCATACTTTAATTGATTAAATAACAAAATTAATGTTTTTGCATTTAAAAATTGATTTTATTAATTTCGTACTTTATAAGTATGATTACATAATTATATTTTTAGTTATAATAATATTAATTTTTTTGTTAAAATACTATATTAACTATTTGTTACTCATACACAACTACTAATCACGTTATTATTGATGTGTTTTCAAGCAACAACCAACTTACAATATGCATAGTTATCAAATGCGCAAGGCGCCCTCAAGGTGATTGGTCCCCGCCTAGGGCCTAGGCGTTAAGCGCCAAAAAAGCGGGGGCCTGAGAAAAAAAAAGCGCCCTTTCCAAAAAAATTCTAAAATAAATTCGAAAATAAAAAATAAGACTAGAAATCCAAAAGGTTCTCACTAACCAAACACAATGTTCAAATATCAAATAGCAAAATCATCCCAAATGAAAAAACCCCTCAAAACCAAAAAAATTTAAACTTAAAAACAAAAAGTTCATAAAATAATTGATAATATTTCTTCATAACCAAAGTGGCGCCTGACTTTCCTAATTATGTTAACTTATAATATAATTAATTTATATATTTTTCATAAATTAAAAAAAAAAGTTTCCAAGTGGCGAAGTGGCGCCTGACTTTCCTAATCATCAAAAGCAGGATTTTACCGCCTGGCTTCAGATTGGAGCCTAGGCGCTCAAGGCGCTCGCTTTTAATAACTATGACAATATGTAAATTAGTTTGATTTATTTATATAAACGGGTTAAACGGGTCAGGTTCAGGTTGACCCGAATTTATATCAATCTGGGTTAGGGTTGAAAACTTTGACACGAATAAATATATGGGTCAGGTTAGGGTTGCAAAATTCAACCCACCAACCCGTAACCTGTTAACCCACTAACCCGCCAACCCGACACGATTGACACCCCTAATGTGGGGTCCGTACGGATCCTTGATTCCAGAGCTACTAACTCACATGAAATCAAATATTGCTATGGCTCATTATGTGTCACCTTACTTCGCCTCAAAAAAGTTGTAGAATGGGATGGTATATGATAGAATCTGGAAATTGATTAACTAAGATAGAGGATTTTTTAATTAAACAGCTCACTTCGAGAGGGGAAATCTCCAATACAAACCAGTAGTAATTTAGATAAAACAAAAGACAAGAATTTAGAAAACTAAGCAAGAATGAAATAGCATAACTATCCTAGAAATCCTCTACCACTACCCAATAGTTACTACTACCACTTCAGCCACTTAATTCTCCCCCACTAGCTGCAGTTACACCATGACTTATTCCTGGGTCCAGCTGGCTCAACTGGCAGTTCTGGAGCAACAAAACGGATCCCTCTTCACCCGGATCCTTGACCGGATATGTATCAATACATCCTGCCCGGGAATACGACTTGTCCTCAAGTTGAAGAGAGTACAACTTAGCAGTTGGATCAGGAGTTGGCATCCAATCTAAGACAACTGACAGATTACAAAAGGTAGCAGCTTGTTGAAGATCCGGTGGTCGCCCCTGCAGTGTATACTCCTTGCCATTGATGGTAAATTTCAGAAACATTTGCTTCCAGTTAGCTTGAATAGTGTTAAGGGTTGCTAACCATTGGATCCCAAGTATCATCTCTGCCCCTCCCAAGGCGCAAGGATAGAAATCTTGAGTCACTTGAAGGTCTGACAGCTACAGTGTAATGTCTTTACAAAGCTTGTTGCAGCGGATGATGTCACCGTTCCCAGTTTGAACACCGAAAGGAGTAACCAACTGGGAAACAATTTTCAATTCGTTTACCAACATATCCGAGATGAAATTGTGTGTGGAACCACTGTCTATGAGGACAGATACTGCAGTTGTATCCAACATCCCATTCAACTTCATGGTAGGTGAAGAAGGTTGTCCAAATAAGGCATTTAGACTAATTTCAGCAAAATCAGAACCCTTCCCATCTTGAATTTGCTCTTCTTCCCCATCCGTGATCTCCATCAGCTTGAATGAACCCGATTTGCAGCGATGACCGGGCCCATACTTATCCCCACAGCGAAAACACTCACCCCAAAGGTACCTGTTTTGTTTCTCAGCATCAGAGAGTCTATTTTCTGTCGGTTTATGGGTTGCAACTGCCGGTGTTGCTGGATTAGATGCTGCTGGAAGAAGGTTTGGTGCAGCAGTAGATGAACCAAGAAGTTTTGCTGGAGTTGAGTGAGTAAATTTAGATTCATATTCCAAGGCTATACTCATAGCTTTGTAAACCGTCCTTGGTTTGTGGATCCTTACATATGCTTTAAGCTCCTCTTTGAGACCGTTCAAGAACACCCCCAAAAGACAATTCTCGGCCCAGTTAGTGACACGGGATGACCTTTTGGCGAAATCCTGTCGGTACTCCTGCACCGTACCCGTCTGTCGAATACTACATAGGTATTCATCTGGGTTTGTAAACTCAGCAGGCCCAAAATTCTTCTGAAAATGTTGAACAAGATCATCCCATTCATCAATGATCTGATCAGTCGACAGCCAAGAGTACAGATTCAATGCATCGCCCTCAAGATGCATGGCTGCAACATCCACCCTTTCCTCTTCCGGTATATCATAGTACCGAAAGTACTTTTCTGCTTTGAGAACCCAACCACGAGGATCACCTTCGCTAATTGTCGGAAATTCAATCTTGTTACGGGATCGAGATCTGCCACTTTGCCATGAAGATGAGCCACCATCATCAGGTTTTCCATAACCACCACCAGATTTTCCCTTGTCGGGTTTTGATTTGAGAACTGCCATTTCCGCCTCCATAGCAGCAAATTTCTCCATCATTGCAGTTAACTGGGCGGCCATCTGATCTGGGTTATTTGCACCTGTTTCGCTGGAATTCCGAGTCTGCACCATCTTCGTTTTCCCAGCAATGGAACCAAAATGATAGAATCTGGAAATTGATTAACTAAGATTGAGGATTTTTTAATTAAACAGCCCACTTCGAGACGGGAAATCTCCAATACAAACCAGTAGTAATTTAGATAAAACAAAAGACAAGAATTTAGAAAACTAAGCAAGAATTAAATAGCATAACTATCCTAGAAATCCTCTACCACTACCCAGTAGTTACTACTACCACTTCAGCCACTTAATTCTCCCCCACTAGCTGCAGTTACACCATGACTTATTCCTGGGTCCAGCTGGGTCAACTGGCAGTTCTGGAGCAACAAAACGGATCCCTTTTCACCCGGATCCTTGACTGGATATGTATCAGTATATCCCTTTTCATCTCACATATAGTTATGATGTGGTTTTATTACGTCAGTATACACTTATTCTTAAAAGCGTACTTGTAGTCTCCAGCCACACTGAAAGGTCATTTGTCAGTTACAAAGTTCTTGATCATCCTCTTACTATTACTTTCGCATACTTTTGCCTTTTTATTCAGGCTCTCACACATCAGCCTTGACCAAAAAAGCTTTATTCACTTTCTACTTTTGGTCCTTAGGCTTCATAAATTACTCATATGGTTCCAAACTTTTAACATTTGTAACACATACAATCCTTAGGTCACCAATTACCCTCACATGCTTGACCCAGACACCTTCACCTAAGGACTATATGTGTTACAAATGTTTGAAGTTTAAGATCATATACCCAAGGACTATGTGTTACAATATACCCAAGGACTATTAGCAAAACACATGAACCATCTCTACAATTTACTCATAATCTAACTACAAACAATTTTAAACATATACACTAATGAACTTTTTAGACTTTCTAGATAAGATTTAAAATGTATTTGATAGGAATCATAATCATAATTAGTTATATTAATTGTTAGTATGTTCTAGAGAAGGGTAGCAAGGGTAATTCAACCTTTAGTTTGTTAGATGTTGGCTTATAAATAGAGAAGGGAGGGTAAGTTGTTAGGCATCCAGAATTAATATTGAAGTTGGTTAGCCTCTTGAGGTTGGTCTCCTGCATTGCAGTGAGAAGAGGGTTGTGCCCTGGAATCCCTATTATCCATCTACGTTTTATGTAATCTCTTCCATTTCAATCAATACAAGTTAATTCCCCTAATTGTGTGTTGAATTCATACTATATTGTGATTGTGTATGTGTTCAATTCTCATCAGTATTATGCATATATAAGCAAACAGACTACTTTTTTTTTAAATACATACAACAGTTTAGAAAAATTAAATGACATAACAAAGTTTATTAGTAGACGATCATGACGAGACAAAAATGCATACAAATTCCTAAAGTGGCTTAGAGCAGACTAGCAGAGACACACCTAAACTAAAAGCACACTTAAGAACTAAGGCACACCTAATAAGACTAAAGCCATACTTAAGCCTAAAGGTAAACCTACGACTATGTAGCTAACACTGCTACCTATGACTAAAGGTAACCTAAGTGAATGAACAGGTAAAAAAACCATGACAAAGACCATATATATACACTCCTTTAATTAAACTAACTTTTATTTGATATCTTCAAAACTCCTATCATCAATGATGTTCTCAAAGAGGTGTACTCTGGTCGGTCTCTCTCTCTCCTCCTACTCCCCTCCATTGTGAGGGTTTTCATGCTTCTTACAAGTGTCATCATTTATGATTTACCATCTCAATCACTTTTATCATATCTGAAAAACATGTTTGCTTTTAATAAACGATCCTAAACACTTGAACTTGGTTGTTTGCGATAAACCTAGCCTCTTATAGTCTCGTCTCTAATGGTCAACTTGGTAAGTTATCTTCGAATATGAATAAAAAGAATTATAGGTTCAATTACTGCATTAGCTCTATATTATATATGTTTTCCAGGTATACCTTCAGAAGATGGAACTTAGAAAATACTTGAAAGATATGTACCATCGTGTCCTTCACTAGCAGCTATATGCAAAGGATCAAATTCAAATGCGTTTCTTCTTGTAAGTGTTTCTTTATCCGAGTACTTCAAAAGTTCTTTCACTACCTCAAGATGCCCCTTTTCAGCAGCTTTATATAGTGCCGTTTCGCCTACTTCGTTCACCATGCATGCTCGGATTTTGGCCACCTCAGCATCAAAATCAGCTCCACTTGAAGTTCCCACTATTTGTAATTTGATTTCATCAAGGATATGCTTCACAGATGTCAGATCACCTTGTTGGGCTGCTAAATGCAGATTATCTCGTTGAGCTGCTAAATGTAGCTCAGTATCATTAAGCGTGCCTGTCACTTGAGTAATAATTGTTAATAAATTATAACGTATCAAAGCAAAAGGCATTACTGTTTTTTAGCGTATGTGTTTTCACTGATGCAAATGTACTTCTACGAACATCAGGAAAAGTGCAATCAATCAACAGCAAAGTCTTTATGATGATATATTTGCAAATAACAGATTTTGATCAAACACATGCTATAAAATTATAAAGCTGTTAATAATACACAATCAATCAATCAATCAATCAACGTACTCAGTATATCCCGCCATTAGCATGCTAAGGCAGGGTCTGAGGAGGGTGAGATGTAGACAGCCTTACCCCTACCCCGTAGGGGTAGAGAGGCTGCTTCCAGTGAGACCCTCGGCTCATGATGCTTGATCAACCGTCCGAAACGATTTTAACGTTATTTTCACTGAATAAGTAAAATAACGTTAAAATTAGTGCAATTTTACTTTTGCCCCTCAAGAGCTGTCGACACATATATACATTATATGTGCGCACCGCTAACGGGGCGTCTGTTAATAATACACATTAACCATAATTCAAAATAAGAAGAGTGATTAATTTGGGGCATAATCACCTTCTAATAATTTTAAGAAGCAAAGCATGAACCTAAATGGCTAAACTAAACCAAAAACATTGATCTTTTTGCGCAAAATTCCATCATACATCACACGCAATATTTTAGTTAATCTTCATCGCACAAGCACTTCAAACTTCGTATCAGTGAGTTAAGTTAACAATATGATTAAAACCCTAGAAATATGCAGGCAATCGGTAGATCACAAAATTAGAAAGAAACAAGCACAAACCTTAACAAACTAAGAATATTAATGAATTTTGTGCACAATTTCAGTCTCTTGACACATGAAATGCATTAATCTATCTAATCATATCACTAGCAATTCAAACTTCAATTTCAAACATTCAAGCGAAGAACACGATGAAAAAAAACTTCAGGAATTCGTGTAATCGATCACGTAATTAACTGATTGACACATGAAATGCATTAATTAGTATAATCTTCGCATCACAAGCACTAAAACACTTCAAACTTCAATATCATACATTCAAGTTAAGAACTCTATGCATAAGCTTCAGAAAATCATGTAACAATGTAACCGATCACATAATTAACAAAAAGCGACAACAAAAACACACACATTTAAGAGTTTATAGAGTACCTTCATCCATGGCTGAATCAATTGAAATTCAGAGATGTAAAACAACGAACTGATTCTAGAATCAGATGCGTTTCAGAAGTGTTTGAAAACAGAGAAGTTTCGACATTGGATTGCTATTCGCTAAAACGGAGGGAGAAGTTAAAACACTACAAACACGAGAAACTGCAGGACTCCCGGATGAATGTGTTTTAGTCCGTGAAGTTTACTAATATTGCATACTGCCACCCTCAATTTAGGCTTCTCTCACACAAATGTAACAAACTAGTGGGTTTCCCGCGTGCTGTCACATGTATTCCGCCACAATTTCGTATTTTAAAACGCAC
The DNA here is from genome assembly GCA_009363875.1 of Mikania micrantha. NCBI lineage: Eukaryota > Viridiplantae > Streptophyta > Magnoliopsida > Asterales > Asteraceae > Mikania > Mikania micrantha. Next base: position 29,155,898 of record CM018697.1, read on the forward strand.
ATGGGCTAAGGTTTTAAGGGACTGGAGGGCGACCGCCCCCCTCTTTTTTTCGTCAGTAGTGTTAATTTTCGGACCAAAAGGTTAATTTTTTAAAAAAATATAGATTTCGCCCCCCTCATTTATAAAAAAAATTATATTACCATCTCTTTTAAACAAAAAACAATTTTTTTTTGTAACGAGTAGATAAAAAATTAACTTTAAAATTTACCCACATTAAAATCTCTCATTTTTTTTGTTCCCCTTTATTTCCCATAAATATAGTAAATTACGGTTTTGGACCTTGTGGTTCAAGTGTTTTAACTATTTCAACCAAAAATAGAATCTTTTATCATTATAGCACATATGGTTTAAACAACTAATTGTTTTGGCTCCCAAACTTGACTATTCTAATGGTTTTAGACCCCAAACCTAACTATGGTTAGGGGCCAGAGCCGTAAGTTTTTGAAACCACAGGGCTTCATTGATAGAAAATTTTATTTTGAGTTGATACAAATCAAGATAAATTTAAAAAATCATCAACCAATCTTAAAGGTTTTTGAGTTGAATTGTAAGTCTTCTTTCAGACACTTACTTTTTTTTAAGCATAATGATAATTATTAGATACTTATATTTTTATTGTTTGACCCGACTTAACCCGAATCAATGATCCAAACATTTAACCCGACTAGTCGAGACATATCGATCGATTGAAAAAAAATTGTCACATAAATTGTCGCCCCCCTAAGAATCCTGTAAAGCTCCGCCACTGAAAACGCAAACAAGTATTTTCACTCTGACGAAAAGCCCTAAAGGATAGTTGCTGTAAACATTTCCTTTCAGCCGGCATGAGTATTTGATCATGATAAGATACTTCTAAGCAACATGAATATATAAGCAAACATTGTTAAATCATAAAATCAAACGATAAAAAACTTTACATTTTGTGATTATTATTATTTGAATAGTATTAGTTAACTATTTAGGAATATTTCATTATTAATATTATTTAATTATCAATACTATTTAAATATTATTATTAGGTAAATATGATTATTAATACTTAATATGATTAATTTGATATAAACAATACAAATATTCAATAATATACGGACATGTTATAAGTTTGCGAGTCACACGTAAAATTATGTGAGTGTTTGGATTGAGGCCATAATCTCTTGAAGCGATTATTTTACACTTTTTCAAGTGGTTTTAGAAAAAAGCATTTTTTGAGGCAGTTTTAAAATATTTTTGAACCGTTTTAAGTGCATTATTTGAAGAGGTTTAAACTTTCACAAGGATTTTTTTCATTTACGTACGCTGTTGGTTTCAATATTAAAGTATTATTACTGTTCATTTGAAATCGCCAGACACTTTAAAATGTATATTTAGTATTGCTACAAATCCAACAATAATCAATATAAAAAGTTTTTTAATTTGAATTGATGAACTTTTTATTTATTTTATAAATAACTAAGAACATCTTTGACACCTTCATTGGTGTGGTGATTCAAATATAACGTGGCAATCTTTTCGTGTTAGTGGGTTTGCTCATGGTGTTTTTTAACGACGTTTTAAATTACGTAAAGAAAAATGAAGCTGAGGCATATATAGTTGTTTCTTTTCTTTTTGTTTTTATTTATGTGAGGTGGGTTTATAGCTTGTATTATGTGCATTGATAACGTGTATTATGTGTGGTAATTACTTGTATACATATTTATTTATAACTTTAGATTAATCTAAATATAATATATTTTGGTGTAATGTTTAAATTTTAAATACATTAATTTATATAAATATATAATGTGTTATTTAAATATTATATTCGTTCTATTTCTTGATTTCATTACTTAAAATGTTCATATGATCAATTGATAATTTAGAAATTGCATACTCATGTTAACAAACGGATGTTTATGAAATGTTTTAAAGGGGCTTTTGAACTTCATATCATGAAAACACATCCTAGGAGAGTACGAAAATAGAAATACAATTACCTTTCGGTGGGAAATGTGGGAGTTTTATATAAGGAAATGTTTTTATAACCTATCCGACTAGTAACTTGTTGGATTTATATGTACGGACCCGATAAGTTAACGTAACTAACCGAGCTGTGACCCGTAAGAGTTACACCTTGGTCAACGAATATTAAATCCACTTAACTAGATTAACTGGTAATCACGAACGGATTTATAATTTACAATTGTTATAAATTATATAAGTTTAATTAATTATTTAATTAAACAAATGGTGTTGGGCTTGATGTTGCATATTGGACCTAAACTAACTATATTAGTTTATAGGGCCCAAAAGTGACTAATATAAGATTAATATAGATTAATCTTGAACTAACCCTAGCCCTAATTGTTTTTTTTTCTTTGCTGCCGTCGAGAACAAAAAAAACCACAAAAGTGGTGAACTTGTTTTTCACCTTTTGTGGGTGATTGCCGTAGAAGACAAAACCATAAGAAAACAATCTTTTGTTTTTCTTTTTCTGTCGTAAAAGATATCAAAAGAGAAGGTGATTTCAGATCAACCAACGCAAACCACAACCTGCTTCCATTGTGAACCAGGAACCCGTTCGTGCTCGTATTCTAGCATTCGTTCGTTGAACCTCGGTGTCTCAAACGGTTAATCATAAACCGAAAGGGTATAATCTTTTCTCATCGGTAGATTAGATTAGTTAATATTATATTCGTGTTTGTATGTTTGTAACCATGATCCTGATTGGGAATTTTAAAAGTGTTAAAGTTTGAAACCCTAATTCCGTTGCGTTATATTAAATATGATTTAATATACTAATTGGTTAAACTTGTTTTTACCTAAAAGTCAAACCGAATACCACTATAATTCCCAACAGTGGTACCAGAGCCACGCTTACAACATGCAAATCGGATCCGGTCAGTTTAACCGGTTACAGATCACAAACTCTAAATGGTTTAAAATTTTGAGTTTCTGATCCAGATTTAGATCTGAATAATTATTTGGGTAACATTATTTATTTGGTCAAAGCTATAATTGACCAAAAGAATTACCCAATTTAATTATAATATTATGATTGAATATGTAAATCAGGCCCGACCTTGTGTTTGTTTGGTTGTTTAATTTTTCAGTTTTGGTTTGTTATGGTTTGGCCCATTTTGATGGCTCAAAGTTGTTGTCGCACCCCGAGAAATCCCGTCCCTTCCGGGGGCGCGAGCATCAACAGATTGTCAGGATCGCAGTCTCCGGTCACACAACATGCGAGACCTACATGTCTGGTTATATACGTACATCCAATTACATGGATAAATCGATTTGCAAAATCAGAGTTGCGGAAGTTATACAATCTCAAGACAAATACAGTTCGTAAGTTGCGGAAGCGTTATTTTAAAACAGTTTTCAGAACATCATAAATTTAAAGTTTGCGGAAGCGATTGAAAGTTGTTTATCAATACAAGACATAACCAAGTAAAAATGTTAAATGTTATCGATGATCTAAGACACTAAAGCCGATGCATGGGACTCCATCCTAGCATCCTATCCTTGTGCGCGTGCCTTAGCTACCTGAGAAAACATGCGAGTAAAAGGGTCAACACAAAGGTTGGTGAGAGCACAGGTTTTTCATAAGCAGTAAACATCAAAATGTTTAAAGTAAGAGTTTTGCATATTTACATATCATTACAATGCAGTATCGATTGATAGCTAGTCAATACAGTTATATTATATTGTGGATGGTACCGAAGCTGACAGATTGTGCCTCCCGCCATGTTATCACGAGACAATGGCAAAGTGTTGGTCAATATTGCACTGTTCCGACCTCCAGTCGGGTGTAGTGGGGCTTGTCAGGCCCAAATAGTACTATTCAAGATTACCACGCTAGGCGTTATGCTATTAACGGTCCGAGGAGTATCGCGAGGACTTTTAGTTGTGATAGGGGCCCACACATATACATATGATGATAAAGCATGTCCATAAAATGAGTTGTTGTTCAAAAACAGTTGTAGTGCAGTGTTTTCTCCCCCAAAGGTAGAAAAGATAAAAAGGGGCCGTGAACTCACCTGGTAGTGCAGTTTCCGGTTTTCGTGTGTTCGCGTCTGCGAAAGCTAGCACCTGCTAGTAAGCACCTATGATCATATAGGTGTAAGTATGTGTTTTGTGATGCGTTGTATTCCATACAACTCCAAGTGTCGGTGTGCTCAACTGAGTATGTGTGTGTCGACTTGTGTTGACTCGACGAATCGTTGGTGACACGATTGTTGTGTCTATGTGCCTTGATGCGCATAAGACACCAAATGCATCCTATGACTCTAACCACATAAGTTGTCATTTTTAGAAAGTTTCCAATTTAGGAAAGTGTGGTTATGAAATTCCACTTCATAAAGCTAATAGCTCTAGTATGTTTGTAAAAATACGTTTATACACTTAAAACACATCGTTTGCGCATAAACCATCATTTATGCCGTTTTGCCTAAATAAAGTTTCCTAAAATAGTAAGTACTTGTTTAAAAGCTCGTTTTCACAAATCAAGGTTTCCAAATATGTTAGAAATCATTTCTAAACATGTTTCAACAATCAAAGTTCATCAAAACTCTTTAAAACATCAAAAGCCCTCTTTTAATTTATAAAAGTTTCCATTTTTAGTAAGTTTCTATAAAACCAAGTTTTTGACAAAATCAAATATCCCAATGTGTTTCTAAACACTTCAATACACATTTAACAATATCTAGACATGTCTAACATGTTGATGTGCGTGAAACTATATATTTATTAAATGGGTTTTTCACACAGATTTTAGTTTTAAAAATGGTTTTTACTAAGAACTAAATCACACACAATAGGCAAGTGTACCTATCGCATAGCAATATAGCTTATGGTAAGAACCGGATATCAATCCGTGGACACGGTAGCTCTCGGTACTAGATCTCGGTCAATGTTTAGTAAACACATGAAAAGTTGGGTTTTGTGAATTTTAAAATAATAACTAACTAAAAGAACGAATTTTGGAATAATCAAAAGTCTAAGAAAATTGCCTAGATCATGAATCCACTTAGTTCAATGATGTGATTATTATGAATTGGTAAACCAAATGTTGACTAGATTCCGGTCAAAGATATCTAATCATATAATCTTTTGGAAAATTAAAATGAATAACACATTCTAATCACCTAGGATTATTCTATGAGGCCTAATGTCAAGGTCTATGTCAAGATTTAATCAAGAATTAGTCATCCGTCAAGAATCTTAATTCTACAACTTAATGAAAACTGATATGACTTATACACACTAATCACCCTAAGTTGCATAAATTCAACAAAGTCATAATTTCTTCCAACTTACAATCTATGAACATAATCATGCAAATGAGGTCATTTGGCCATAATTTCCTAACTCACATGTTAATCATATTCAACAAATCATAATGTCACCATGGTTTTTCCAAACTTTAGTGAAAGAAAGTATACTTATGCAAATTTCATAATATTCAAGAAACCAATTATCATTCCTAATCTCATGGCATAATCTTAAAAACAAGTTATAAGATTATAAACAAATGTTTGATCATGGTTTTCCAACATAATATGACTATACATTCATCATTCTTGAACATTAATCAACCTACACAAATATACAACATCATTGGAATAAATTCATAACCTCATCTTGAATCTTGACATAAACCATTTTTGACCAATTCATAAAATCAACATCACATGAACATAAGTTTCATCATAATCTAGACAATAAAGTGTTTAGCCCATGAGGCTTACAAGAACAACAATAAAGTAGCTAAAATTAACAAGAAACATGGTTCAAGTAACAAAATGCAAACCACTAGTGAACAAAGATTGCAACAAGATAGTGTTAGATGCTCCTTGGATCTTCAAGACCTTCACAATCTCCCTTAGACAGCTTCAAGAAATCTGCACAGAAGGAATTTTGGCTCCAGGAAGTCCAACCCTTTGAAATGAGGTGAAAAGCTGAATTTATAGAAATTCTGGAACTTGGCACGGTCGTGCACCATAGGTGCACGGTCGTGCAAGGTGCTACAGTACTTTACTTTTGGTCTGGGACGGTTGTCGAAGTTGCCATTTTCAGCTAAGTCTCGAAAATTGACTCGAGGTGTCAGGCACGGTCGTGCTAAAAGTTGCATGGTCGTGCTCAAGTCGTCATGGCCGGCACTACCTCCAATTGGCCCGGCACTGCCTTGCTTTGGCCCGGCACTGGCTATGTTGCACGGTTGTGCTTGGTTTAAGCACGGTAGTGCATAGGCCAGCACTGTCATGCATGGCCTAGCACTACCTGGTTGCACGGTCGTGCAAGATTGTGCACGGTCGTGCATAGGCCAGCACTGCCATGCATGGGCTAGCACTGCCTAGTTGCACGGTCGTGCAACATTGTGCACGGTCGTGCATAAGTCAGCACTGCCAGTGCAAGATTTGGCATGACAGTGCGCATCTGGGGATTTGCTCAGAAATTGCTGAAATTCCATCCAAAGCTTGATTTTCTTCCGAGCAAGGCCGTTTATCCTACAAATTCACAAAAACAATAATTAGGACTATTTGCGAATGAATTTGCATGTTGTTAACGTTAAAACCGGGGGAATTTGAGTCGAATAATATGTATAATTTGACGTATATCAAACATCCCCACACTTGAACTTTGCTTGTCCTCAAGCAAACAATGAACCTTAATGGTGAAACCAATTTGCAAAAATCAACTTGTAAGCAATGATGAATCAAATAATCAAAAACTTAGATTGTTTTTCAAAGGTTTACCAAATTTGAATTTTTAAGCAAGAAAATAAAATAAAAATTATCAACAAGAATTTATAAACAAGAGGATTCACTAACATGTTACACCCTATATTTCTCACAATGTTCACACATACTCGGTTTATTTCGGATTCATACATGTAATGTGTATGTATAGAACACTCAATTGCCAAGACAATGGATCAACAAATATGATATTTGTAATAAAAATCAACTCTAAATCAAATAGCAAAAACAAAGCATAATTTAATCCAAAGGCCTTTATTGGGTTGTGTTTGGGATGGTGGATGGTTGGGGATAGAAGGATTAAGATGAGGGAAATCCGTTGGCTAAGAAATTGCAAACAAAGTGTATACTACATAGCCTTTTTGGCTTAATTGAGTTTTTTTTTTTTTTTTTTTTTTTTTTTTTTTTTGACATATTTACATCAACAAGCAAACATTGTGTTGCTTAATTATTTGTTTCACAAGAACTACTCAAGGGAAATAGAACTTCTAGCCAACTTTGAATTTGGATTTCAATAAAAGAGATGGGTTGATGGAGAAGGTGGTGATGAGGGTTTGTTCTAATGCCTTGATTAAATACAACTTTGTTCAAGCTTATGACTTTAGAGATGTATGTTTTAAACAAATATTAATTTGTATGAAACATCCGGCACACTCAATCCATAAAATATGCAATAACTACTAATGTTCAAGGTTTCAAATGCTCACAAAAAAATGGAAGGAATGGGTAAAAATATAGGATATAACTTGTAGTTCCTCCTTTTGTCTAATCACAATTGATGATAACAAAAAAATTTATTTCACTTGTTAAAAATTCCAAATATAAGATACCCTTTATCAAAACAAGCCTCGTTTCAATTATCAAAAACTTGTTTGCTTAACTTGTTGATTACAAAACAAATTAATTGCACCAAAACAATGAAAGGTTCTTTGCAAAAATGCTTATTACTCTTGGACAAACAAAGTTATATCAACAATAAACGTATACCCCAAAAATATACCCCTCCCCACACTTGAATAGCACAATGTCCCTATTGTGCGACAAAAACATGCGAAAAATAAGAGTGATCTCGCACGAGCGTGAAAAGGAGTAAGACTTCCCTACGGGTCTTTGGAGAGACCGGTGTGTAATATCTGCATGATCCTTGCAACTGTAAGGGCATTCCGTGTACCTGCACTGAAAATCATCTACAAAACAAAGCTGAAAGTAACAACTCACAACAACCAAGGGACCAAAACCAAAGCACCAGATCCATCAATCCATAAAACAGCCAAACAGAAATAATGTTTACAACCCAAAAAATTAAAATAAAAAACTACAATAAACAGAGTTAATACGTACTTCAAAATGTATAACTCTCAAAAATATAGATAACACCCAGACTAAGCTAGACTGCGGGGGAGGGAGGACATCAGACTAGTCCTCCTCATCATCATGCGGTCCCGAACCGCTCGCCTCTCCATCGTGACCTCCCCTGGAACGTTTCTGAGCACCACCGGAAGAATAACCATAGTCAAAACGTGGTGGCTCAGTAACGTCGAACTGATGAAAAGCCGCAGCCGACTGATGAGACGCAAAAAGCCACTCGAAGCTCCGTCTCTGGTCATCCTGTATCTGATGCAGCAAGTCATACTGCCTGGTCTGCTCAGTCTGAAAATTATCTATACGCTGATTAAATCTTTGCTGCTCAGCGTGCAGCTCCTCCTGGGACACCTGCAATCCCGAAAATCTATGCCACAAGTCCAGATTGGACGGGGGGTCCGGACCATGAGTGGGTGCAAAGTCCAAATACTCATCATGGGGGGGATACACGTAGTCAAACCCCCCCGGTCCCATACCATGTGGCCCCCCTCCGTCGGGACCCCTCTCCTCCTCGTGTTCCTCTTCCTCCTCTTCTTCTTCATTCTCCTCAGGGACAGGATCCCAAATCCGACCATCCCGACCCTTCAACCGCATCCCGACCGGCGTCTGCTCCACTATCTTCATGTAACGAAGAGTTCGCATATCAAGCGGGGATGTATCACATACATGAGTGAAGCCGGCGATGTTCTCTTCGGTCAGAAGCCCGAACGAGTCAGCTAGCTGTGTGATGTAAGCACCCCCGCAAATGTGGCTAGACGCCAGTTTTCCTGAACTGGTCGTGAGAAAATAGGCTAAGCAGTGGGCAATATTGCAATGGATGCCCCTAATCAAGCAGTAGAGATAAAACAAATCTCTAGTGGGCACATTGCCCAAGCTGTCACCTCGCTGCATAATCGTGCTGACCAGGATCCGATGAATGAACCTGTGAAGTGGGTCTCTTAGCTTTGTGGCCTTAGCTCTTCTGGGATCATATACCCCCTCAGCAACCTCGGCCCAGAAAGTGGCCTTCTCAATTTCATCTTCAAAATCATGCAGTCCATCAAAAATTTCCGAATCAAGTTCCCCTTCCGTGTACAAACCCATCCTAGTCGCGAACTGCGCGACCGATAATCTCCTCCATCTTCCCCCAGACGGAAAGTCAACCCAAAACGTTTTCGATAAACGTTCGGTGAGGGGAAACTAAAGGAGTATGAGGCAAAGAACTCCAATAGCAGCTCGCGATATTGCGGACGGTTGTAGTAGAATAGGCGAGACCATGGTTCAGTTATTAACGGCTGTAGTCTAGTTTGTTGATTGAGGCCGACTACCAAGTCCCAGCTAAGACACTTCATAGGCTCGATTTGGCGCCGACGTCCCCATAGAGAATGAAGCATAGGAATACATGGGGCGTCGCGCTCGTCGTTTGGATCGAAACGCAGGAATGGGTGATCCATCTGTTCAATAAAATTCCTAAAAATATCAGTCACAAAAAAAAAAAAAATGAAAATCAAAAACAGAAACTGGGCTGATCTGGAAACTGGCACGGTCGTGCTTGAACCTTGCACGGTCGTGCAGTGCCTACAAAGACTAAGCACAGGCAGTGCAGAACTGGCACTGCCTAACCGCACGGTCGTGCGGCTTGGAGCACGGTCATGCGCATCTTCGAATTTGTTCATTGCACAGGCAGTGCCATAAGGAGCACTACCTAGAAGCACGGCCGTGCACGTTTAGTGCACGGTCGTGCGCCTTTGTTTTTGGGTCTGCATAGGCAGTGCCAAAGAAGCACTATCAAGATGCACGGCCGTGCGTACCAGCCGCACGGTCGTGCACGGTGCAAAACCAAAATCAAAAGTGAACAAACAAGAGATTTTCCAACAACAACCCAAAATTTAACTAAATTTATACAAAACCTAACATTCCTAAACCGAAATGGTGTATTTACAAGCCCTAATTTGAACAAATCTAAGAAATTTAGGAATTTCATGGAAAAGAAGGATCAAAGAAGGATTGGAGGAGATTTTTACCTTTGATTCTTGAATTGGAAGATGAAAAACGAGAGAGAAATGATGGGAACCGTTTCTGAAAATGTGGAAGAGATTAATGAGAGAGATGGTGTCAAGTGGGGTAATTATTTTGCAAATCTGACACGTCGCACGGTCGTGCGTACGGGCCGCACGGTCGTGCATCAGCAAAGTCGCACGGCCGTGCAGCTAGTCGCACGGTCGTGCGACCCTGCAGATTTTTTTTTTTTTAAACACCGAGAACCTCTCGGTATGGCTAAGTTTACTGAGTCCTCAGCTAGACTCGAGTCCCCGAATTCATTTGTCCTTGGGGTGGAGTACGACTACCTCCAATGCCGGCTCGACGGGTCCGGACAAGTATTTCTTCAACCGATGGCCATTGACTTTGAAAATTCTGCCATCCTCATGCTCAATCTCCACAGTTCCATACGGAAAGACTTCACGAACTGTGTACGGGCCAGACCATCGAGACTTCAGTTTGCCCGGGAACAACCTAAGACGCGAGTTATAAAGCAAAACACGATCACCCACTTGGAATTGTTTGTTGTCCTTCAAGTGGCTATCGTGTAGCGTCTTGGTACGTTCCTTGTACCTCTTGGAGCTATCATAAGCATCATTCCTTAGCTCCTCAACCTCGTGGATCTGCAAGAATCGGTTCTCCCCCGCACTAGTCAAATCCATGTTGATGGATTTCAGCGCCCAATAGGCTTTGTGCTCGAGTTCAACGGGGAGGTGACACGTTTTCCCATAAATCAATTTAAAGGGTGTGGTTCCTATGGGAGTTTTGTAGGCTGTTCGGAATGCCCACAACGCGTCATTCAACTTCACCGACCAATCCTTGCGGTTTTGACCAACCGTCTTCTCCAAGATGCGCTTGATGCCCCGATTAGTGACCTCTACCTGTCCACTGGTCTGTGGATGGTATGGCGTTGAAAATCTATGGTTCACTCCATAGCGTGACAACGCCTTGTCGAGTTGGGAATTGCAGAAATGAGTCCCACGGTCACTAATGAGTGCTTTGGGGGCACCAAAGCGAGAAAACAACTCTTTCAGAAATCTCACGACCACTCTAGCATCATTGGTGGGCAAGGCTTGAGCCTCCACCCACTTGGAAACGTAGTCGACTGCAACTAGAATGTATCGGTTACCGTGAGATGTTGGGAACGGCCCCATGAAATCAATACCCCAGACGTCAAAAATTTCACAGACTTGGATTCCATTCTGGGGCATCTCATCCCGTGATGAGATGTTGCTTGCCCTTTGGCAAGCATCGCAAGCTCGGACCATATCATGAGCGTCTCTGAAGATGGTGGGCCAATAGAATCCGGCGTCAAAAACCTTCTTCGCAGTAAGAGTCGCTCCATGATGACCACCAGTTGGTCCCTCATGACAATGCCTCAAAATCTTGTGCGCTTCACCTCCATACACGCACCTACGCACAATCTGATCAGCTCCAATCCTAAACAAGTAAGGATCCTCCCACAGGTAATACTTGACATCAGAAAAGAACTTCTTCTTCTGTTGATGTGTCAAGCCCTTCAAAACAATCCCACACGCGAGATAATTCGCGAAATCAGCAAACCATGGACAATCCTCATCCTGCGTCTGTATGTGCATAAGGAACTCGTGGGGGAAATTGTCATTTATGTGTGACCCCACAAGTTCTGATGAAGCTGAGCACTCAAGACGGGAGAGGTGGTCCGCTGCAACATTCTCAGCTCCTTTTTTATCACGGATCTCAATGTCAAATTCTTGCAACAACAGAATCCAACGAATCAGCCTGGGCTTAGCATCTTGCTTGCTAAACAAGTAACGGAGGGCTGCATGATCCGTAAACACAATGGTCTTTGAAAGAACAAGATAGGAACGGAATTTATCGAACGCAAAGACCACAGCTAGGAGCTCCTTTTCAGTGGTGGTGTAGTGCTCCTGGGCATCATTCAGAGTTTTGCTTGCATAGTAAATTGGGTGGAAGTGCTTGTCCTTCCTTTGACCCAAGACTGCCCCAACCGCAAAGTCGCTTGCGTCACACATAAGCTCAAACGGGAGTGCCCAATCGGGGGCGATCATGATAGGAGCATTAACCAACTTCTCCTTCAACAACCTGAATGCATGAAGGCATTCATCAGAAAACACGAACGGGGCGTCTTTCTCAAGAAGCTGAGTCATGGGGCGAGCTATCTTTGAGAAATCCTTGATGAAACGCCTATAAAACCCCGCGTGTCCTAAGAAACTCCGAATAGATTTCACAGAAGTGGGTGGCGGAAGCTTGACAATGGTCTCAATCTTGGCTCGGTCGACCTCAAGTCCGTCACGTGAAATCTTATGCCCTAAAACAATGCCCTCCTTCACCATGAAGTGGCATTTTTCCCAATTCAACACCAAGTTAGCTTCTTCACACCTAGCTAACATCTTTCTCAAATTTTCCAAACAATGATCAAAGGAACTCCCAAAAACAGAAAAGTCATCCATGAATACCTCCATGGAGTCCTCGATCATATCATGAAAAATAGCCACCATACAACGCTGAAATGTGGCAGGGGCATTGCACAGTCCAAAGGGCATTCGCCTGTACGCGAATGTGCCATAGGGACATGTGAATGTCGTCTTCTCCTGATCCTCAGGAGCAATTGGGATCTGAAAATACCCAGAAAAACCATCTAAGAAACAATAGTACATCTTGCCCGACAATCTCTCCAACATCTGATCAATAAAAGGCAAGGGGAAGTGGTCTTTCCTAGTGGCATCGTTCAGTTTGCGGTAATCGATGCAAACTCTCCATCCGGTCACAGTACGAGTAGGAATCAACTCGTTTCTCTCATTGGTAATCACTGTCATCCCACCCTTCTTTGGGACAACCTGCACCGGACTCACCCAAGGGGAATCAGAAATAGGATAAATCAAACCTGCATCAAGTAACTTGATAACCTCCTTCTTCACGACGTCTTGCATGTTGGGATTGAGACGTCTCTGATGCTGAACTACAGGCTTAAAATCCTCCTCCATCAAAATCTTATGAGTACAAAAAGATGGATTGATCCCCTTAATATCCATGATCTTCCATGCAATCGCCTTCTTATGCACTTTCAGAACCTCAAGCAACTTAGCCTTCTCTCCACTCGTCAACGCAGACGAGATGATAACGGGCAACCGAGACTCACCATCTAGGAATGCATACTCCAAATGACCGGGAAGCTCCTTAAGCTCAACAGATGGTGGGTCTTCAACAGAAGGTAATGCCTTAGGCTCAGCCTTGCGATCCATGACTTCAAACACTTCATCCTGAGGGGTAGGATCGTGGCTCAGCAATGCCACCATCTCCTCATCAAATCGACCCTCAGAGACTGGGTCTACATCCTCCCCTCCTAACAATTGGGTGTCAAACACCTCCACAACACACCCATCCTGTGATGGATCACTCATACATGAATCAACAACATCAATGAAGTAGAGTGAATCGTCCTGACTCTGTGGATGCCTCATTGACCTTCCGATATCAAAGGTCACCTCCTCATCATAAACTCTAAGTGTCAGTTTGCCCGAGCAAACATCAATGAGGGCTCTAGCAGTGGCTAGGAATGGACGACCAAGAATGAGAGGTACATTCTTATCTTCATCCATATCAAGGATCACAAAGTCCACAGGAAAAACAAACCGATCAATCTTAACCAACAAATTCTCAACTATACCTCTCGGATATTTGACTGACCGATCGGCAAGCTGGATGCTCATTCGGGTTGGCTTAAGTTCCTCAACACCAAGTTTCTCAAACACAGCATAGGGCATTAGATTGATGCTAGCCCCCAAGTCAGCCAATGCATTACTGACTGATAAACTTCCAATCAAGCATGGGATAGTGAAACTCCCAGGATCATTCATCTTCTGAGGAAGTTTGTTTTGAAGGATCGCAGAACACTCCTCACTCAATGTAACATGAGATAACTCCTCCAACTTCTTCTTGTTGGTGAGGATGTCCTTCAAAAACTTGGCATACTTAGGCATCTGAGCAAGTGCCTCAACAAATGGCAGATTGATGTGCAACTGCTTGAACAATTCCAGAAATTTACCATATTGTTCCTCAAACTTCTGCTTCTTCAACCTACTAGGATATGGAACAGGAGGAGTGTAGTCCTTGACTGGTTCCTTTGCTTGTGCTGTACTTGCTGGGCCTGGCCTGGAATGCACCTCAGCAGGAATCTCAGTCGCAACCTCCTCAATCACCGGCGGAAGAGAAGAAGAAGGGGAAGCCGGTGGAGGAGGTGCAGTGGTGGATTTACCACTCCTCAAAGTGATGGCCTTAACATGAGCATTAGGATTTGGCTCAGTGTTACTCGGGAGGCCACCTTGTTGCCTTTCAGATAGCAACTTAGCAATTTGTCCCACCTGATTCTCAATGGTCTGCATCGATGCCTTTTGGTTCCTCAACTCCGTCTCATGCTTATGGAAGCGGTCCTCCATATACTGATTCTGTTTCTGAGCCAACTGGCTTTGGCTCTCGGAGTTAGCTAGCAACCGTGCAACCATGTCCTCCAAATTGGATCGCTTTTCAGGAGCGGGTTGTGACCCACTGCTAGAACCTTGATTTTGGAACTGGTTCTGTGGAGGACGAATCTGTGAGGACTGACCGTGAGATTGATTTTGGAATGGGGGACGCGGATTGAATCCGGGTGGTTGCTGGTTTGCGGTACCAGACTTCCAACTGAAATTTGGGTGATTCCTCCACCCCGGATTATAAGTGTTACTGTAGGGATTATTTTGAGACTGATTTTGGTTGCCCATGTAGTCAACCTGCTCGTGAACGGATCTATCCCTAATCGAACACTCCCCACTATGGTGTGCTCCCCCACATATCTCACAACAAGATTGGACTTTGTTTACAGACATCTGCTCGATTTTGTTGGAGAGGGCCTCCAACTGTGCAGTCAAAGCAGAATAGGAATCAATCTGATGGACACCCTGCTTGGGTGCCTTGGCTCTCGGGGCCTGTTGAGAATAACTCTTCCTAGCTGCTTTCTCGAGCAATTCAAACGCCTCTCTTGGTCGCTTCGCTCCAAAATCTCCACCCGCATAACTGTCAAGCCACTGTCGCCCGCTCACGTCGAGACCATTGTAGAATGTCTCACACTGCCTCCATAACTCTAAACCGTGATGTGGGACCTTTCTCATCAGATCCTTGAACCGCTCCCACGCCTCATAGAACGTCTCACCATCATCCTGATGGAACGAAAGAATCCGAGCTCTCACTTTCGCAGTTTTCTCGGGAGGAAAGTATTTCTCAAAGAATTTTTCAGACATTTGATTCCAAGTGGTAATACAGCCCGAGGGAAGGAAAATCAGCCATGCCTTGGCTCGGTCACGTAGAGTGAATGGGAATAGCCGAAGCCGAATGGAATCATCAGACGCGCCATTGATCTTGAAAGTGGCGCAAATCTCCAGAAATCCCGCGATATGGAGATTAGGATCGTCATGATCCTTCCCGTCAAACTGAACAGTGTTTTGAACCATTTGGATTATACTAGACTTGATCTCGAAATTGTTAGCTTCAACAGTCGGTCGGGTAATGCTCGGCTCCAACCTCCAAGTGATGGTTTCGCGAAGTCAGAAATCGTCCGGTCATCATCTTGGTCCGCCATGGTCGTGTCTCCCGTGCCAAAGATATTGTCGGTATCTCCGTCTCCTTCGATGGTATTTGCTACAACGCGGGACCGCTCCCGCAACCTTTGCCGAAAATACCGCTCCGGTTCCGATCTAGGCTCGACAATGTCCGGCTCGGGGGTTGAGGACATACACACTTAATGCATAAACGAGTTACCGAATCAAACCTGTTAAAAATAAAAATAAAATAAAATAAAAATAAAATAAAATAAAGTAAATTAAAAATTTGAAAAATAATAAAAACTGAGAGTTAAAAAAATCAAACTAGTGAAATAAAATAAAATAGAATAAAAATAATATTTTTATACTAAAAACTAAGCTAAATCACCAACTCTGATTTTTCTTGAAATCACCGTGTCCCCGGCAACGGCGCCAAAAACTTGATGTGCGTGAAACTATATATTTATTAAATGGGTTTTTCACACAGATTTTAGTTTTAAAAATGGTTTTTACTAAGAACTAAATCACACACAATAGGCAAGTGTACCTATCGCATAGCAATATAGCTTATGGTAAGAACCGGATATCAATCCGTGGACACGGTAGCTCTCGGTACTAGATCTCGGTCAATGTTTAGCAAACACATGAAAAGTTGGGTTTTGTGAATTTTAAAATAATAACTAACTAAAAGAACGAATTTTGGAATAATCAAAAGTCTAAGAAAATTGCCTAGATCATGAATCCACTTAGTTCAGTGATGTGATTATTATGAATTGGTAAACCAAATGTTGACTAGATTCCGGTCAAAGATATCTAATCATATAATCTTTTGGAAAATTAAAATGAATAACACATTCTAATCACCTAGGATTATTCTATGAAGCCTAATGTCAAGGTCTATGTCAAGATTTAATCAAGAATTAGTCATCCGTCAAGAATCTTAATTCTACAACTTAAGGAAAACTAATATGACTTATACACACTAATCACCCTAAGTTGCATAAATTCAACAAAGTCATAATTTCTTCCAACTTACAATCTATGAACATAATCATGCAAATGAGGTCATTTGGCCATAATTTCCTAACTCACATGTTAATCATATTCAACAAATCATAATATCACCATGGTTTTTCCAAACTTTAGTGAAAGAAAGTATACTTATGCAAATTTCATAATATTCAAGAAACCAATTATCATTCCTAATCTCATGGCATAATCTTAAAAACAAGTTATAAGATTATAAACAAATGTTTGATCATGGTTTTCCAACATAATATGACTAAACATTCATCATTCTTGAACATTAATCAACCTACACAAATTTACAACATCATTGGAATAAATCATAACTTCATCTTGAATCTTGACATAAACCATTTGACCAATTCATAAAATCAACATCACATGAACATAAGTTTCATCATAATCTAGACAATGAAGTGTTTAGCCCATGAGGCTTACAAGAACAACAATAAAGTAGCTAAAATTAACAAGAAACATGATTCAAGTAACAAAATGCAAACCACTAGTGAACAAAGATTGCAACAAGATGGTGTTAGATGCTCCTTGGATCTTCAAGACCTTCACAATCTCCCTTAGACAGCTTCAAGAAATCTGAACAGAAGGAATTTTGGCTCCAGGAAGTCCAACCCTTTGAAATGAGGTGAAAAGCTGAATTTATAGAAATTCTGGAACTTGGCACGGTCGTGCACCATAGGTGCACGGTCGTGCAAGGTGCTACAGTACTTTACTTTTGGTCTGGGACGGTTGTCGAAGTTGCCATTTTCAGCTAAGTCTCGAAAATTGACTCGAGGTGTCAGGCACGGTCGTGCTAAAAGTTGCATGGTCGTGCTCAAGTCGTCATGGCCGGCACTACCTCCATTGGCCCGGCACTGCCTTGCTTTGGCCCGGCACTGGCTATGTTGCACGGTCGTGCTTGGTTTAAGCACGGTCGTGCATAGGCCAGCACTGTCATGCATGGCCTAGCACTACCTGGTTGCACGGTCGTGCAAGATTGTGCACGGTCGTGCATAGGCCAGCACTGCCATGCATGGGCTAGCACTGCCTAGTTGCACGGTCGTGCAACATTGTGCACGGTCGTGCATAAGTCAGCACTGCCAGTGCAAGATTTGGCATGACAGTGCGCATCTGGGGATTTGCTCAGAAATTGCTGAAATTCCATCCAAAGCTTGATTTTCTTCCGAGCAAGGCCGTTTATCCTACAAATTCACAAAAACAATAATTAGGACTATTTGCGAATGAATTTGCATGTTGTTAACGTTAAAACCGGGGGAATTTGAGTCGAATAATATGTATAATTTGACGTATATCAAACATCCCCACACTTGAACTTTGCTTGTCCTCAAGCAAACAATGAACCTTAATGGTGAAACCAATTTGCAAAAATCAACTTGTAAGCAATGATGAATCAAATAATCAAAAACTTAGATTGTTTTTCAAAGGTTTACCAAATTTGAATTTTTAAGCAAGAAAATAAAATAAAAATTATCAACAAGAATTTATAAACAAGAGGATTCACTAACATGTTACACCCTATATTTCTCACAATGTTCACACATACTCGGTTTATTTCGGATTCATACATGTAATGTGTATGTATAGAACACTCAATTGCCAAGACAATGGATCAACAAATATGATATTTGTAATAAAAATCAACTCTAAATCAAATAGCAAAAACAAAGCATAATTTAATCCAAAGGCCTTTATTGGGTTGTGTTTGGGATGGTGGATGGTTGGGGATAGAAGGATTAAGATGAGGGAAATCCGTTGGCTAAGAAATTGCAAACAAAGTGTATACTACATAGCCTTTTTGGCTTAATTGAGTTTTTTTTTTTTTTTTTTTTTTTTTTTTGACATATTTACATCAACAAGCAAACATTGTGTTGCTTAATTATTTGTTTCACAAGAACTACTCAAGGGAAATAGAACTTCTAGCCAACTTTGAATTTGGATTTCAATAAAAGAGATGGGTTGATGGAGAAGGTGGTGATGAGGGTTTGTTCTAATGCCTTGATTAAATACAACTTTGTTCAAGCTTATGACTTTAGAGATGTATGTTTTAAACAAATATTAATTTGTATGAAACATCCGGCACACTCAATCCATAAAATATGCAATAACTACTAATGTTCAAGGTTTCAAATGCTCACAAAAAAATGGAAGGAATGGGTAAAAATATAGGATATAACTTGTAGTTCCTCCTTTTGTCTAATCACAATTGATGATAACAAAAAAATTTATTTCACTTGTTAAAAATTCCAAATATAAGATACCCTTTATCAAAACAAGCCTCGTTTCAATTATCAAAAACTTGTTTGCTTAACTTGTTGATTACAAAACAAATTAATTGCACCAAAACAATGAAAGGTTCTTTGCAAAAATGCTTATTACTCTTGGACAAACAAAGTTATATCAACAATAAACGTATACCCCAAAAATATACCCCTCCCCACACTTGAATAGCACAATGTCCCTATTGTGCGACAAAAACATGCGAAAAATAAGAGTGATCTCGCACGAGCGTGAAAAGGAGTAAGACTTCCCTACGGGTCTTTGGAGAGACCGGTGTGTAATATCTGCATGATCCTTGCAACTGTAAGGGCATTCCGTGTACCTGCACTGAAAATCATCTACAAAACAAAGCTGAAAGTAACAACTCACAACAACCAAGGGACCAAAACCAAAGCACCAGATCCATCAATCCATAAAACAGCCAAACAGAAATAATGTTTACAACCCAAAAAATTTAAAATAAAAAACTACAATAAACAGAGTTAATACGTACTTCAAAATGTATAACTCTCAAAAATATAGATAACACCCAGACTAAGCTAGACTGCGGGGGAGGGAGGACATCAGACTAGTCCTCCTCATCATCATGCGGTCCCGAACCGCTCGCCTCTCCATCGTGACCTCCCCTGGAACGTTTCTGAGCACCACCGGAAGAATAACCATAGTCAAAACGTGGTGGCTCAGTAACGTCGAACTGATGAAAAGCCGCAGCCGACTGATGAGACGCAAAAAGCCACTCGAAGCTCCGTCTCTGGTCATCCTGTATCTGATGCAGCAAGTCATACTGCCTGGTCTGCTCAGTCTGAAAATTATCTATACGCTGATTAAATCTTTGCTGCTCAGCGTGCAGCTCCTCCTGGGACACCTGCAATCCCGAAAATCTATGCCACAAGTCCAGATTGGACGGGGGGTCCGGACCATGAGTGGGTGCAAAGTCCAAATACTCATCATGGGGGGATACACGTAGTCAAACCCCCCGGTCCCATACCATGTGGCCCCCCTCCGTCGGGACCCCTCTCCTCCTCGTGTTCCTCTTCCTCCTCTTCTTCTTCATTCTCCTCAGGGACAGGATCCCAAATCCGACCATCCCGACCCTTCAACCGCATCCCGACCGGCGTCTGCTCCACTATCTTCATGTAACGAAGAGTTCGCATATCAAGCGGGGATGTATCACATACATGAGTGAAGCCGGCGATGTTCTCTTCGGTCAGAAGCCCGAACGAGTCAGCTAGCTGTGTGATGTAAGCACCCCCGCAAATGTGGCTAGACGCCAGTTTTCCTGAACTGGTCGTGAGAAAATAGGCTAAGCAGTGGGCAATATTGCAATGGATGCCCCTAATCAAGCAGTAGAGATAAAACAAATCTCTAGTGGGCACATTGCCCAAGCTGTCACCTCGCTGCATAATCGTGCTGACCAGGATCCGATGAATGAACCTGTGAAGTGGGTCTCTTAGCTTTGTGGCCTTAGCTCTTCTGGGATCATATACCCCCTCAGCAACCTCGGCCCAGAAAGTGGCCTTCTCAATTTCATCTTCAAAATCATGCAGTCCATCAAAAATTTCCGAATCAAGTTCCCCTTCCGTGTACAAACCCATCCTAGTCGCGAACTGCGCGACCGATAATCTCCTCCATCTTCCCCCCAGACGGAATGTCAACCCAAAACGTTTTCGATAAACGTTCGGTGAGGGGAAACTAAAGGAGTATGAGGCAAAGAACTCCAATAGCAGC
Organism: Mikania micrantha; assembly: GCA_009363875.1. Lineage (NCBI taxonomy): Eukaryota > Viridiplantae > Streptophyta > Magnoliopsida > Asterales > Asteraceae > Mikania > Mikania micrantha. The sequence goes on from CM018697.1 coordinate 29,176,638, forward strand.
TCGCGATATTGCGGACGGTTGTAGTAGAATAGGCGAGACCATGGTTCAGTTATTAACGGCTGTAGTCTAGTTTGTTGATTGAGGCCGACTACCAAGTCCCAGCTAAGACACTTCATAGGCTCGATTTGGCGCCGACGTCCCCATAGAGAATGAAGCATAGGAATACATGGGGCGTCGCGCTCGTCGTTTGGATCGAAACGCAGGAATGGGTGATCCATCTGTTCAATAAAATTCCTAAAAATATCAGTCACAAAAAAAAAAAAAAATGAAAATCAAAAACAGAAACTGGGCTGTTCTGGAAACTGGCACGGTCGTGCTTGAACCTTGCACGGTCGTGCAGTGCCTACAAAGACTAAGCACAGGCAGTGCAGAACTGGCACTGCCTAACCGCACGGTCGTGCGGCTTGGAGCACGGTCATGCGCATCTTCGAATTTGTTCATTGCACAGGCAGTGCCATAAGGAGCACTACCTAGAAGCACGGCCGTGCACGTTTAGTGCACGGTCGTGCGCCTTTGTTTTTGGGTCTGCATAGGCAGTGCCAAAGAAGCACTATCAAGATGCACGGCCGTGCGTACCAGCCGCACGGTCGTGCACGGTGCAAAACCAAAATCAAAAGTGAACAAACAAGAGACTTTCCAACAACAACCCAAAATTTAACTAAATTTATACAAAACCTAACATTCCTAAACCGAAATGGTGTATTTACAAGCCCTAATTTGAACAAATCTAACAAATTTAGGAATTTCATGGAAAAGAAGGATCAAAGAAGGATTGGAGGAGATTTTTACCTTTGATTCTTGAATTGGAAGATGAAAAACGAGAGAGAAATGATGGGAACCGTTTCTGAAAATGTGGAAGAGATTAATGAGAGAGATGGTGTCAAGTGGGGTAATTATTTTGCAAATCTGACACGTCGCACGGTAGTGCGTACGGGCCGCACGGTCGTGCATCAGCAAAGTCGCACGGCCGTGCAGCTAGTCGCACGGTCGTGCGACCCTGCAGATTGTTTTTTTTTTTTTTAAACACCGAGAACCTCTCGGTATGGCTAAGTTTACTGAGTCCTCAGCTAGACTCGAGTCCCCGAATTCATTTGTCCTTGGGGTGGAGTACGACTACCTCCAATGCCGGCTCGACGGGTCCGGACAAGTATTTCTTCAACCGATTGCCATTGACTTTGAAAATTCTGCCATCCTCATGCTCAATCTCCACAGTTCCATACGGAAAGACTTCACGAACTGTGTACGGGCCAGACCATCGAGACTTCAGTTTGCCCGGGAACAACCTAAGACGCGAGTTATAAAGCAAAACACGATCACCCACTTGGAATTGTTTGTTGTCCTTCAAGTGGCTATCGTGTAGCGTCTTGGTACGTTCCTTGTACCTCTTGGAGCTATCATAAGCATCATTCCTTAGCTCCACAACCTCGTGGATCTGCAAGAATCGGTTCTCCCCCGCACTAGTCAAATCCATGTTGATGGATTTCAGCGCCCAATATGCTTTGTGCTCGAGTTCAACGGGGAGGTGACACGTTTTCCCATAAATCAATTTAAAGGGTGTGGTTCCTATGGGAGTTTTGTAGGCTGTTCGGAATGCCCACAACGCGTCATTCAACTTCACCGACCAATCCTTGCGGTTTTGACCAACCGTCTTCTCCAAGATGCGCTTGATGCCCCGATTAGTGACCTCTACCTGTCCACTGGTCTGTGGATGGTATGGCGTTGAAAATCTATGGTTCACTCCATAGCGTGACAACGCCTTGTCGAGTTGAGAATTGCAGAAATGAGTCCCGCGGTCACTAATGAGTGCTTTGGGGGCACCAAAGCGAGAAAACAACTCTTTCAGAAATCTCACGACCACTCTAGCATCATTGGTGGGCAAGGCTTGAGCCTCCACCCACTTGGAAACGTAGTCGACTGCAACTAGAATGTATCGGTTACCGTGAGATGTTGGGAACGGCCCCATGAAATCAATACCCCAGACGTCAAAAATTTCACAGACTTGGATTCCATTCTGGGGCATCTCATCCCGTGATGAGATGTTGCTTGCCCTTTGGCAAGCATCGCAAGCTCGGACCATATCATGAGCGTCTCTGAAGATGGTGGGCCAATAGAATCCGGCGTCAAAAACCTTCTTCGCAGTAAGAGTCGCTCCATGATGACCACCAGTTGGTCCCTCATGACAATGCCTCAAAATCTTGTGCGCTTCACCTCCATACACGCACCTACGCACAATCTGATCAGCTCCAATCCTAAACAAGTAAGGATCCTCCCACAGGTAATACTTGACATCAGAAAAGAACTTCTTCTTCTGTTGATGTGTCAAGCCCTTCAAAACAATCCCACACGCGAGATAATTCGCGAAATCAGCAAACCATGGACAATCCTCATCCTGCGTCTGTATGTGCATAAGGAACTCGTGGGGGAAATTGTCATTTATGTGTGACCCCACAAGTTCTGATGAAGCTGAGCACTCAAGACGGGAGAGGTGGTCCGCTGCAACATTCTCAGCTCCTTTTTTATCACGGATCTCAATGTCAAATTCTTGCAACAACAGAATCCAACGAATCAGCCTGGGCTTAGCATCTTGCTTGCTAAACAAGTAACGGAGGGCTGCATGATCCGTAAACACAATGGTCTTTGAAAGAACAAGATAGGAACGGAATTTATCGAACGCAAAGACCACAGCTAGGAGCTCCTTTTCAGTGGTGGTGTAGTGCTCCTGGGCATCATTCAGAGTTTTGCTTGCATAGTAAATTGGGTGGAAGTGCTTGTCCTTCCTTTGACCCAAGACTGCCCCAACCGCAAAGTCGCTTGCGTCACACATAAGCTCAAACGGGAGTGCCCAATCGGGGGCGATCATGATAGGAGCATTAACCAACTTCTCCTTCAACAACCTGAATGCATGAAGGCATTCATCAGAAAACACGAACGGGGCGTCTTTCTCAAGAAGCTGAGTCATGGGGCGAGCTATCTTTGAGAAATCCTTGATGAAACGCCTATAAAACCCCGCGTGTCCTAAGAAACTCCGAATAGATTTCACAGAAGTGGGTGGCGGAAGCTTGACAATGGTCTCAATCTTGGCTCGGTCGACCTCAAGTCCGTCACGTGAAATCTTATGCCCTAAAACAATGCCCTCCTTCACCATGAAGTGGCATTTTTCCCAATTCAACACCAAGTTAGCTTCTTCACACCTAGCTAACATCTTCCTCAAATTTTCCAAACAATGATCAAAGGAACTCCCAAAAACAGAAAAGTCATCCATGAATACCTCCATGGAGTCCTCGATCATATCATGAAAAATAGCCACCATACAACGCTGAAATGTGGCAGGGGCATTGCACAGTCCAAAGGGCATTCGCCTGTACGCGAATGTGCCATAGGGACATGTGAATGTCGTCTTCTCCTGATCCTCAGGAGCAATTGGGATCTGAAAATACCCAGAAAAACCATCTAAGAAACAGTAGTACATCTTGCCCGACAATCTCTCCAACATCTGATCAATAAAAGGCAAGGGGAAGTGGTCTTTCCTAGTGGCATCGTTCAGTTTGCGGTAATCGATGCAAACTCTCCATCCGGTCACAGTACGAGTAGGAATCAACTCGTTTCTCTCATTGGTAATCACTGTCATCCCACCCTTCTTTGGGACAACCTGCACCGGACTCACCCAGGGGAATCAGAAATAGGATAAATCAAACCTGCATCAAGTAACTTGATAACCTCCTTCTTCACGACGTCTTGCATGTTGGGATTGAGACGTCTCTGATGCTGAACTACAGGCTTAAAATCCTCCTCCATCAAAATCTTATGAGTACAAAAAGATGGATTGATCCCCTTAATATCCATGATCTTCCATGCAATCGCCTTCTTATGCACTTTCAGAACCTCAAGCAACTTAGCCTTCTCTCCACTCGTCAACGCAGACGAGATGATAACGGGCAACCGAGACTCACCATCTAGGAATGCATACTCCAAATGACCGGGAAGCTCCTTAAGCTCAACAGATGGTGGGTCTTCAACAGAAGGTAATGCCTTAGGCTCAGCCTTGCGATCCATGACTTCAAACACTTCATCCTGAGGGGTAGGATCGTGGCTCAGCAATGCCACCATCTCCTCATCAAATCGACCCTCAGAGACTGGGTCTACATCCTCCCCTCCTAACAATTGGGTGTCAAACACCTCCACAACACACCCATCCTGTGATGGATCACTCATACATGAATCAACAACATCAATGAAGTAGAGTGAATCGTCCTGACTCTGTGGATGCCTCATTGACCTTCCGATATCAAAGGTCACCTCCTCATCATAAACTCTAAGTGTCAGTTTGCCCGAGCAAACATCAATGAGGGCTCTAGCAGTGGCTAGGAATGGACGACCAAGAATGAGAGGTACATTCTTATCTTCATCCATATCAAGGATCACAAAGTCCACAGGAAAAACAAACCGATCAATCTTAACCAACAAATTCTCAACTATACCTCTCGGATATTTGACTGACCGATCGGCAAGCTGGATGCTCATTCGGGTTGGCTTAAGTTCCTCAACACCAAGTTTCTCAAACACAGCATAGGGCATTAGATTGATGCTAGCCCCCAAGTCAGCCAATGCATTACTGACTGATAAACTTCCAATCAAGCATGGGATAGTGAAACTCCCAGGATCATTCATCTTCTGAGGAAGTTTGTTTTGAAGGATCGCAGAACACTCCTCACTCAATGTAACATGAGATAACTCCTCCAACTTCTTCTTGTTGGTGAGGATGTCCTTCAAAAACTTGGCATACTTAGGCATCTGAGCAAGTGCCTCAACAAATGGCAGATTGATGTGCAACTGCTTGAACAATTCCAGAAATTTACCATATTGTTCCTCAAATTTCTGCTTCTTCAACCTACTAGGGTATGGAACAGGAGGAGTGTAGTCCTTGACTGGTTCCTTTGCTTGTGCTGTACTTGCTGGGCCTGGCCTGGAATGCACCTCAGCAGGAATCTCAGTCGCAACCTCCTCAATCACCGGCGGAAGAGAAGAAGAAGGGGAAGCCGGTGGAGGAGGTGCAGTGGTGGATTTACCACTCCTCAAAGTGATGGCCTTAACATGAGCATTAGGATTTGGCTCAGTGTTACTCGGGAGGCCACCTTGTTGCCTTTCAGATAGCAACTTAGCAATTTGTCCCACCTGATTCTCAATGGTCTGCATCGATGCCTTTTGGTTCCTCAACTCCGTCTCATGCTTATGGAAGCGGTCTTCCATATACTGATTCTGTTTCTGAGCCAACTGGCTTTGGCTCTCGGAGTTAGCTAGCAACCGTGCAACCATGTCCTCCAAATTGGATCGCTTTTCAGGAGCGGGTTGTGACCCACTGCTAGAACCTTGATTTTGGAACTGGTTCTGTGGAGGACGAATCTGTGAGGACTGACCGTGAGATTGATTTTGGAATGGGGGACGCGGATTGAATCCGGGTGGTTGCTGGTTTGCGGTACCAGACTTCCAACTGAAATTTGGGTGATTCCTCCACCCCGGATTATAAGTGTTACTGTAGGGATTATTTTGAGACTGATTTTGGTTGCCCATGTAGTCAACCTGCTCGTGAACGGATCTATCCCTAATCGAACACTCCCCACTATGGTGTGCTCCCCCACATATCTCACAACAAGATTGGACTTTGTTTACAGACATCTGCTCGATTTTGTTGGAGAGGGCCTCCAACTGTGCAGTCAAAGCAGAATATGAATCAATCTGATGGACACCCTGCTTGGGTGCCTTGGCTCTCGGGGCCTGTTGAGAATAACTCTTCCTAGATGCTTTCTCGAGCAATTCAAACGCCTCTCTTGGTCTTTTCGCTCCAAAATCTCCACCCGCATAACTGTCAAGCCACTGTCGCCCGCTCACGTCGAGACCATTGTAGAATGTCTCACACTGCCTCCATAACTCTAGACCGTGATGTGGGACCTTTCTCATCAGATCCTTGAACCGCTCCCACGCCTCATAGAAAGTTTCACCATCATCCTGCTGGAACGAAAGGATCCGAGCTCTCAGCTTCGCAGTTTTCTCGGGAGGAAAGTATTTCTCAAAGAATTTTTCAGACATCTGATTCCAAGTGGTAATACAGCCCGAGGGAAGGGAAATCAGCCATGCCTTGGCTCGGTCACGTAGAGTGAATGGGAATAACCGAAGCCGAATGGCATCATCAGACGCGCCATTGATCTTGAAAGTGGCGCAAATCTCGAGAAATCCCGCGATATGGAGATTAGGATCCTCATGATCCTTCCCGTCAAACTGAACAGTGTTTTGAACCATTTGGATTATACTAGACTTGATCTCGAAATTGTTAGCTTCAACAGTCGGTCGGGTAATGCTCGGCTCCAAACCTCCAAGAGATGGTTTCGCGAAGTCAGAAATCGTCCGGTCATCATCTTGGTCCGCCATGGTCGTGTCTCCCGTGCCAAAGATATTGTCGGTATCTCCGTCTCCTTCGATGGTATTTGCTACAACGCGGGACCGCTCCCGCAACCTTTGCCGAAAATACCGCTCCGGTTCCGATCTAGGCTCGACAATGTCCGGCTCGGGGGCTGAGGACATACACACTTAATGCATAAACGAGTTACCGAATCAAACCTGTTAAAAATAAAAATAAAATAAAATAAAAATAAAATAAAATAAAGTAAATTAAAATTTGAAAAATAATAAAAACTGAGAGTAAAAAAATCAAACTAGTGAAATAAAATAAAATAGAATAAAAATAATATTTTTATACTAAAAACTAAGCTAAATCACCAACTCTGATTTTTCTTGAAATCACCGTGTCCCCGGCAACGGCGCCAAAAACTTGATGTGCGTGAAACTATATATTTATTAAATGGGTTTTTCACACAGATTTTAGTTTTAAAAATGGTTTTTACTAAGAACTAAATCACACACAATAGGCAAGTGTACCTATCGCATAGCAATATAGCTTATGGTAAGAACCGGATATCAATCCGTGGACACGGTAGCTCTCGGTACTAGATCTCGGTCAATGTTTAGTAAACACATGAAAAGTTGGGTTTTGTGAATTTTAAAATAATAACTAACTAAAAGAACGAATTTTGGAATAATCAAAAGTCTAAGAAAATTGCCTAGATCATGAATCCACTTAGTTCAGTGATGTGATTATTATGAATTGGTAAACCAAATGTTGACTAGATTCCGGTCAAAGATATCTAATCATATAATCTTTTGGAAAATTAAAATGAATAACACATTCTAATCACCTAGGATTATTCTATGAGGCCTAATGTCAAGGTCTATGTCAAGATTTAATCAAGAATTAGTCATCCGTCAAGAATCTTAATTCTACAACTTAAGGAAAACTAATATGACTTATACACACTAATCACCCTAAGTTGCATAAATTCAACAAAGTCATAATTTCTTCCAACTTACAATCTATGAACATAATCATGCAAATGAGGTCATTTGGCCATAATTTCCTAACTCACATGTTAATCATATTCAACAAATCATAATGTCACCATGGTTTTTCCAAACTTTAGTGAAAGAAAGTATACTTATGCAAATTTCATAATATTCAAGAAACCAATTATCATTCCTAATCTCATGGCATAATCTTAAAAACAAGTTATAAGATTATAAACAAATGTTTGATCATGGTTTTCCAACATAATATGACTATACATTCATCATTCTTGAACATTAATCAACCTACACAAATATACAACATCATTGGAATAAATTCATAACCTCATCTTGAATCTTGACATAAACCATTTTTGACCAATTCATAAAATCAACATCACATGAACATAAGTTTCATCATAATCTAGACAATAAAGTGTTTAGCCCATGAGGCTTACAAGAACAACAATAAAGTAGCTAAAATTAACAAGAAACATGGTTCAAGTAACAAAATGCAAACCACTAGTGAACAAAGATTGCAACAAGATAGTGTTAGATGCTCCTTGGATCTTCAAGACCTTCACAATCTCCCTTAGACAGCTTCAAGAAATCTGCACAGAAGGAATTTTGGCTCCAGGAAGTCCAACCCTTTGAAATGAGGTGAAAAGCTGAATTTATAGAAATTCTGGAACTTGGCACGGTCGTGCACCATAGGTGCACGGTCGTGCAAGGTGCTACAGTACTTTACTTTTGGTCTGGGACGGTTGTCGAAGTTGCCATTTTCAGCTAAGTCTCGAAAATTGACTCGAGGTGTCAGGCACGGTCGTGCTAAAAGTTGCACGGTCGTGCTCAAGTCGTCATGGCCGGCACTACCTCCAATTGGCCCGGCACTGCCTTGCTTTGGCCCGGCACTGGCTATGTTGCACGGTCGTGCTTGGTTTAAGCACGGTAGTGCATAGGCCAGCACTGTCATGCATGGCCTAGCACTACCTGGTTGCACGGTCGTGCAAGATTGTGCACGGTCGTGCATAGGCCAGCACTGCCATGCATGGGCTAGCACTGCCTAGTTGCACGGTCGTGCAACATTGTGCACGGTCGTGCATAAGTCAGCACTGCCAGTGCAAGATTTGGCATGACAGTGCGCATCTGGGGATTTGCTCAGAAATTGCTGAAATTCCATCCAAAGCTTGATTTTCTTCCGAGCAAGGCCGTTTATCCTACAAATTCACAAAAACAATAATTAGGACTATTTGCGAATGAATTTGCATGTTGTTAACGTTAAAACCGGGGGAATTTGAGTCGAATAATATGTATAATTTGACGTATATCACATGTCTAGATCATCACAAATCGAAGACTTGCAACATAAAAGTTTCCTTTTATGGCAAGTGCACCAAAACGTTATCAAATCGAATCTAGCTTAACCAAAACTCAATCCTAACATTTCTAAGCATTAAAATCAGTAAATCTACAACAAGTATCCATCGAATCACCAACAATTTCAAGTACAATAACTACATGGAGTTGCATGTGGGTTATACCCCGTTGCATGTACGATCTAGCTACTAAAAATCATATTAAAACTACCTTAAAGCTTCTTGATGATTAGGTTCAGTAGTAACAGCCTCTTATGATGAAGTTCCAACCGTTGATGATGGTTTCTTGCTCCCTAGCTCCTTCTCCAAGCTTTAAGGACTTCAAGAACACCTCAAGTTGTAAGGAATGGCTTCAATGATTATTCCAGAGGGTTTGAAGGCTTGATTTCGGAGGTTTGGGTCGAGAGCTGGTGAAGAAAGTCGGAGAAAGGGAAAGGAAATCGACTGAAATGAATTGGGGTTGATTATAAAGAAAATTCTGATCTGCATGGCCTTCGCGTACCGCGGAGGACGATCAAAAGTTTTCATCGCGTACCGCGATGTAATTCGGGAGTCTCGACTCCCGGTTTTCTTCGCGTACCGCGAAGATTTTCGCCGAAGGGGGTATCGCGTACCGCGATGGTCCTTCTTCATTGTTTTTCGATTTCGTTGATACGATTTCGCTCGTACTCGATTCCTAACGTTTATCCTAAGCATCTAATGCACGTTTAAGCACATAATACAAATAGTACACAAGTTTGATTGATCACCAACGTTCGTGAGTCTCGTGTGTGTGTTTCGATAATTCCTTGAATTATCTTCGATAGTTTGTGTTCGTGTTCTACGAAGTGTTTGCACGCTTGATTAATCCTAATCAACGTGTAATGCACAATAATAGTCCAAGCTATTGTTTTGTGTTTGTGTTTAGCTCATCTAATTATACATAATTAAATGAAATACAACAAGTATGAATGTGAAATACATAGAGTTTAAGAGTTGCAATTTACCTGAAATTGCCGGGTGTCATAGTTGTAATAGAGTAGGGTTTGTATTTTCTCGTTATGTATTTCAATTTATTGTAAATATTGTAATGACAAAAGACCTGAAGACAAAACTGAAGAATCAAGATCAAGAAGCACGGATCTGGAGGTCAGTGGGAGCAGCTCAAGATCACAAGATGCACTATTCATCATTGTGGTTGAATGTGTGTTGTGACCCCGTGACCTAGTTTGTTTTGCTACTTGGCTCTAGCAAAATCAAACACAATTTGGCCTTATGATTTACATATTTGTTTAATTTGATATTGTGGTTGCTTTATCTTATAAATGTTATAACATACCAACCAAATACCAAAAAGGTTTTAAAAGGAGTTTTAAAACATAATCGCAATAAAATGTAACAAGTTCAAAAACTAATCAATTTTGCAACTTGTAAAAGTTTTATAAAACAAATGGTTTGTTTTGAAAATTATAACCAATGAGTTTTTACAATCTAAAATTGTTTTAAAACTCGGAAACTTAATAGATTAACTATTAACTTTTGAATGGTTATACAAGTTGCGACAAACTTAGTTTTAATAGGTTATTTAAAATTAAGTGTCCTGAGAGATGAAAGGGTTCATCACAAATGTCATGACACTAAATATAGTAAAACTGGTTTTTACAACGCACGTATGATTAGATCATTCGTTGTGTTTGACCCTTATTCGGTAAACACTAAAATTGGATCCCATATATATAAATCAATAGTCTATGCTATCCTATTATAAGGGACACTTGGAGCATAATGCGAAACATCAGTGTTTGGAGCCACAGCACCGCACTTGGTGCGTAGTTTGTCCTCCAAGGTGCAAGAGTTTCCGTTGACACATCCGGCTCTTCCACATGTACCTGTTTTAGGACGACTATTACTTTCATATCTTGTTACGTGCCACAGCTGTCTGGAAATGAAAGTGAGCATAGATGAGGCTAAACGTATCACTAAATAGACAAGTTGTCTTAGTGGCCTCATACTTGAGAGTTGTGCATTTTTCACAATTGACAAACGTTGTCAGTCTACCTAATATCACTTACTAATGTTGCGTGCCACAGCTGCCTTTAGTAACTGATACTGCTAGATTCTCAATCCTTATTCTTATTACTGTTAATGGGCCATTAATTAAATAAGGAATTAAACATCAAAATACTAATTATTTATTTTTTGCTTACATTAACAGATGTCTCATGAAAACAACTCCTCCTTCGCTCTCAAGTCCATACTTGAGAAAGATAAGCTGAATAACACCAACTTTCTCGAATGGCACCGCAACTTGAAAATTGTTCTCAAGTTTGCGAAAAAGCACTATGTACTGGAAGGTCCAGTTCCTAACGAGCCTGAGGGTAATACGGCTGCTGCCCGTAAAGCCTGGGAAAAGCATAACGAGGATGCCATTGAGGTAGCCTGCCTTATGCAAGCCACCATGTCTTCTGATCTTCAGAAGAACATGGAAGACATGAGTGCCTTTGACATGATCCAGCAACTTACAGGCATGTTTCAGAAACAAGCCCGTCAAGAACGCTATGACACCATGAAGCAGCTTATCGGCTGCAAAATGCAAGAAGGCTCATCAGTTAGTGCTCATGTGCTCACGATGAAAGGGTACATCGACCAACTAAGTAAGCTTGGTTATCCCCTGTCAAATGAAATGGCAGCGGACTTCATCTTGAACTCTCTCCCAAAGTCTTACGACCAGTTCGTAATGAATTTCAATATGAATGCTTGGGAGAAGACTGTGCCTGAACTGCATGGGATGCTGAAGACGGCTGAGATGAATGTACCAAGCAAAGTCAATCAGGTATTGACAGTTCGATCTGCTGGTGTTAGAAAGCCCAATCCCAAGAAACGGGGTTATAACAGCAAGGGCAAGAATAAAGTTGTTGTTGCTGCCAAGCATGCCACCAACAAAGCCAAGCCAATTACTAAAGCACCACCCCCTGAGGAGCGTCAATGCTTTGAATGCAACAAGATGGGGCATTGCAGGCGTAATTGCCCTGAATATCTGGCTAAGCTGAGGATGAACAAGGCCAATGGTGCAGGCCCTTCAGGTATCTCTATTTATGTTATTGAACTTTTTACTGTTTCTAGCAACACATGGGTGTTTGACACTGGATGTGGTTACCACATTATTAATGTCTTGCAGGAACCTGAAAAGTGGAAGAAACTGAAACAAGGCGACATGGAGCTCATCGTTGGTGATGGGAAAAGAGTACCAGTTCTTGCAACTGGGACATATCATCTTACATGTCCATCTGGCCTTGTACTTATTTTGAATAATTGTTTGTTTGCACCTGGTTTGACCAGAAACATTATTTCAGTTTCTTTATTGTTTGAACAAGGATTTAAGTACGTTTTTAATGGTATTGCTATATCTGCCTACTTAAATGATGTCTTTTATTTTGAGGCTAAACCTCGAAATGGTATTTATGAAATAGATGTTCAACCAAACAATAACATATACAATCTTTCTAAACGTATCAAATCTGGCATTAATGATACATTTCTATGGCATTGTAGACTTGGCCACATAAGCAAATCTCGCATAAAAAGGCTCCAGTCTGAGGGGATTCTTGAATCCACTGGACAGGACTCCTTTGATGACTGTGAATCTTGCTTAGCTGGCAAACTCACTAAAGATCCCTTCACCCATGTTGGTGAACGAGCAAAAGATCTGTTAGCACTCATACATACTGATGTGTGTGGTCCTTTCAGAACTATGTCTAGAAATCATGAAAGATACTTCGTTTCATTCATTGATGATTACAGTCGATATGCATATGTTTATCTAATGAAGCATAAGCATGAAACCTTTGAAAAGTTCAAAGAATTTCAAAACGAAGTAGAGAACCAACTCGGTAAAACGATTAAGGCACTTCGATCAGATCGAGGTGGCGAATATCTCAGCTTAGAGTTCATCAATAATCTGAAAGAACGTGGAATTGTTTCACAGCCCACTCCTCCTGGCACACCCCAACTTAATGGCGTAAACGAGAGGAGAAATCGCACCCTACTTGATATGGTCCGATCGATGATGTGTAGAACTAACCTGCCTCATTCCTTTTGGAGTTTTGCTCTTATGACCGCCGCCCGCATTGTAAATCTGGCACCGACTAAGAAGGTAAACAAAACACCATATGAGATATGGTTTGGCACTAAACCCAATTTGTCTTACCTTAAGGTATGGGGATGCGATGCATATGTCACTAGAGATTCTGATGACAAGCTTGATCCTCGAGGTGAAAAGGTTGTTTTCGTCGGATACCATAACAGAAGCGGATATTATTTCTACCATCCTGATGCAAACTTGATTTCCATCAAAAGGAAGGGCCACTTTCTCGAGAAAGAATTTCTTGATCGAGGAACTGGAAGCAATATTGTGGATCTTGAAGAAATTCGAGAACCACAAACAACCGCTGACGAAGTCGGAACGTCTGATCAACAAGAAGTTGTTGCTAATGAATCAGACATAAACACAAGCATTCGTAGAAGTAGCAGGACTCGGAATGCTCCTGATAGATACCTTTGGCATCTTGATGGTTCTGAAGTCCTGGTAGTAGCTGAGCCTGATGGCGAACCTACTAACTACAAATCTGCTATAACAGATCCAGAATCTGCGAAATGGCTCGATGCCATGAATTCCGAGATGCAATCCATGCGTGACAATCAAGTCTGGGACTTGGTTGAGCTACCCCCCGGTTCACGGGCAGTAGGGAGCAAATGGATTTTCAAGAGAAAAACCGACATGCATGGAAATGTTCATACCTACAAAGCACGGCTGGTTGCGAAAGGTTTCACTCAAACTCAAGGTGTTGACTATGATGAAACTTTTTCACCCGTTGCTATGATCAAATCGATCAGGGTATTACTTGCCATAGCTGCATATTATGACTATGAGATATGGCAAATGGATGTTAAAACCGCTTTTCTGAATGGACATCTTTCTGAAGATGTCTATATGGTTCAGCCTGATGGTTTTATTGATCCAAAATATCCAAGTAAGGTATGTAAACTAAATAAGTCCATTTATGGACTCAAACAGGCATCTCGCTGCTGGAATCTTCGTTTTGATCAAAAGATCAAAGAGTTTGGCTTCATCAAAAATGAAGATGAACCTTGTGTTTACAGAAAGGCAAGTGGGAGCACTATATCATTCCTCATATTGTATGTGGATGATATACTGATTATTGGAAACAACATTCCTATGCTTAACGAAGTCAAGCACTGGATGGGAACTTGTTTTGCAATGAAAGATCTTGGAGAAGCAGCTTACATTCTTGGAATAAAAATCCACAGAGATAGATCTAAGCGGCTTCTAGGGCTGAGTCAAAGTACATACATAGACAAAATGATGACACGCTTCAACATGGAGAACTCCAAGAAAGGGACTATTCCCATGACTAAAGGAACCGTGTTGAACAAATCGCAATCTCCTTCAACGGACATTGAAATTAGGCGAATGCAAGCAATTCCATATGCCTCAGCGATTGGTTCTATCATGTACGCTATGTTATGCACTAGACCTGACGTCTCGTATGCTTTGAGCATGACCAGTCGTTTTCAGCAAAATCCTGGCATCGCCCATTGGACTGCAGTTAAGAACATTCTGAAGTACTTGAGAAGAACTAAAGAAATGTTTCTTATATTTGGAGGAGTGGAAGAAGAGCTCACTGTAAGGTGTTACACTGATGCTAGCTTCCAGACTGACCGAGATGACTCTCGCTCACAATCAGGTTTCGTATTCACTCTTAATGGAGGAGCTGTCTGTTGGAAAAGTTCCAAACAGAGTGTGGTGGCGGATTCAACCACCGAATCTGAATACATTGCTGCATCGGATGCTGCAAAGGAAGCTGCTTGGATAAAGAAGTTCATAGCTGACCTCGATGTGGTTCCAAGTATTCAGAAACCTATCGAAATCTTTTGTGATAACACAGGTGCTATAGCTCAAGCCAAAGAGCCCAGGTCTCATCACAAATCCAGGCACATTTTGAGAAAGTTTCACTACATACGGGAAATAGTGGAACGTGGAGACATCATAATAAGCAAAGTGGACACAGATCAAAACCTAGCAGACCCGTTCACTAAGCCCATGACTCAGGACAAGTATGATCAGCACAGGAATGCGATCGGGCTTAGATTTGCTAGCGATATGTTTTGATTTAGTATTTGGATGTACGAACATATAAACAGTTATACTTTTGAATTCACCTTTGATTTACTGGTTTAAATGCAATTCTGAATTTTTATAACTGTGTTTGGTTTTAATACGTTTAATCCATGAATATTGTATTCTTAATTATCCGTAGTCGGTCAGACTCGTGGGAACGACTCTGAATTAAGACTATTCTGGATTTGGTCTCAAGTAGTTGTCTACTAAATTCACAGACATCATTATGAATGATGTTGGATGTAACTCGCTTCAAATCATCTCCATGGATCTTAGTCATGAGATGTTTTTGAAATTGGTAAACTCATCTAGTATCCTCTGACCTGAGATATATACTAGAACTTTCGTTTACTAAGGGACATTCTTTGATCATTGTCAACCGCTGTCGCGTAACTGCCAGTCATAAAGGCTTTGATTGGGAATAGTTCTGAGGTTCAGTGGGAGTTGTATATAATCAAGATTGGGATTCTGTACTCTTACATATTTTATGTAACAGTTAGACATTATGGCGCCCTCGTTTAGGGGTGTTCAAAAAAACCGAAACTCGAAAAAAATCGAAACCCGAATCGTATCCGAAATCCGAAAAACTCGATTCGAATCGGTTTTCGGGTTTTTCGGGTCGGATATATCCGAACTCGAAATAGACTTTCGGATAATCGGGTCGGTTTCGGATATCAGTTTTTTGCATTTTCGGGTTTTTCGGGTATCCGAATAACTCGTTTAAAATTTAAACATACCACTTCTTATAGGCTTCCAGTTCCAGCCCACTTAAAAATTAGGCTGGCCCATTTAAGTTACCTGCTCATTTAACTCGTCGTCGACAGCCACTTCCCTCTTTAACCTAAATCCTAATTGCTTTTAGCTTCAAGCCTTCAACCATTCACGATCTCTTCATCGGTTCTGGCTGCCACGATTTGCAATTCTGCTAGAGCTTTTGTTGATTCCTAACCTTGATTTGAAGACCACGCTCGTGACTGGTGCGAGGCTGCTGCGTGCGGGGTGCTGTGGTGCTGCTGCGGGGCTGCTTAGGGGCTGATAATGCACGCATGTTATCAGCAGCAAACTTTGGTTTAGTTGGAAGATTGTATCTGGATACACTTGTCTAAATCATTGAGTCCTCAAATCCTTTTGTTTTACATAATTGTACAATTCGGGTTTTTGGTTTTTTCGGATTTTTCGGGTTAATCCGAAACCCGAACCGAATTCATTTTCGGGTTTTTCGGGTCGGATGACACTCAACACATTTCGGGTCGGGTCGGATTTCAGGTCGGCGTGTAAAATTTTCAAATCCGAATAACCCGATCCGAATAACTCGTAATCCGACCCGATGAACACCCCTACCCTCGTTGATTCAGACTGGTGAAGTGTAAGGCCTTACCCAAACTGACTGTGTGTTTGATTGGACCACTCTGAATCTAAATCGAGAACAATAATAATTGAACGTCATATGAGAATGAATTAGATCCATGTCTCATTGTTTCAATTGATGTCTTTTACAGAAATGATAGATGACAATGATTATCATAAGTCTAGTATCCTGCTATAGTAGCACGATAATTTGGTTAATGACTTTAAAGTGTCATACCTTGTTAGGAGCGGTTATGTGCAGCTAGAGCACCGCTGACTGTCAAACGTTTATTTTATCGATATCCGTCCAAGTGGGAGATTGTTGGATTTATATGTACGGACCCGATAAGTTAACGTAACTAACCGAGCTGTGACCCGTAAGAGTTACACCTTGGTCAACGAATATTAAATCCACTTAACTAGATTAACTGGTAATCACGAACGGATTTATAATTTATAATTGTTATAAATTATATAAGTTTAATTAATTATTTAATTAAACAAATGGTGTTGGGCTTGATGTTGCATATTGGACCTAAACTAACTATATTAGTTTATAGGGCCCAAAAGTGACTAATATAAGATTAATATAGATTAATCTTGAACTAACCCTAGCCCTAATTGTTTTTTTTTCTTTGCTGCCGTCGAGAACAAAAAAAACCACAAAAGTGGTGAACTTGTTTTTCACCTTTTGTGGGTGATTGCCGTAGAAGACAAAACCATAAGAAAACAATCTTTTGTTTTTCTTTCTCTGTCGTAAAAGATATCAAAAGAGAAGGTGATTTCAGATCAACCAACACAAACCACAACCTGCTTCCATATATAATAAATAAACACTTAATATAATAAATAAAAATTATATAAACAAAAAGCTCGTTAAGGCTCGCGAGCCGGCTCGAGCTCGTTAAGTAAAGCTCGAGCTCGGGCTCGATAACTAAACGAGCCACACTTTTGGGCTCGAGCTCGGGCTCGGGCTCGGGCTCGTTAAGGCTCGGCTCGTTCGAGCTTTTTACCGATCCGATCTCGAGCATTTCACGAGCTGCCTTGGTTCGTTTACACCCCTAGACCATATCAAGATGGTAAGCCTCACGGGGATCTTTTTGAACAACCTGTTATAATAGGAAAACCTTATATCTTGAAATTAATTCATCAGGTTGATAATAAAATCCATTAGCATTCCAGTGGGCGTTATTCACGTCTTCCACAACAACCTCTTAAAGGAAGGGCCAAGAAAGGGGGCAACGGGTAGGAGAAATGGAAGTTTGGGCTTTAGAAGGGTTTGACGTTGCTTATATTTTATAAGAAATGCTTACTTATAAATCTTATCATACTATAACTCACCAGGAGATAAGTAGTACGTTAAACCCCAAGAACAAGATGAAGAAACAGAACACCTAAAATCCAAATTGTATGGTACATTTATATGTGTTTGAGATTTCATTTAAAAATGACTTGTTGACTTATTGGTTTTCTTAAAAAGCTAATAAGTTAATAAGTTGTTTGTCAAACCTAAAAGAACTTTTGAAAATGACTTTTTGTAAAAGGGTGATAAGTTGTTTTTAAAAGCTAAAAATTCTAGCTTTTCAAAATGACTTATGACTTATTGACATAAAATTACAAATTTAACCCACTATTTACCCTTTACCCAATAACATTAAAATAATGTCAATAAAAAAATGTCCTTTTTAATTTTGTAAAAGTTAATCCAAACACATTTTTAAAAACTTCATTTCAAAAAGTCATAAGTTAATAAACACTTTTTGACAAAAGTCCTTTTGAAGATAAATAAACAATCCCAAACAGGGCCGAAATGAAAGATAAACATGGTTCCTAAATAGCACATGATGGCAACGTACGTGAAAGGGCCATATTGTAAAGGTAGATAACAACTACTCTCTGTTAGTTTGAATGCATGTATATAGTTATATACTACGTGAGATGATTATTACTTAATGATGAATTGATCTTCACGTATCGTTGGACATTGGTGTCGCTTACCTACGCATGGGCAGAGTCAGGCACGAGAATAAAAATGGACAGGTATGGCGCCTAGGGCCAGAAAAAAACTGAACCCTAACTAACTTAATAATTTATACATGTAAAGTTAATAATATAATATATAAAAGAGTTAATTGCAATTTGCAACCCTGTGGTTTAACCCTTACCACAGGTTGCAACCCTTCTTTTTTATTTTCGCAACTTGCAACCCTGTGATTATAAAACACCTGCAACATGCACCCTTACAATTAAATTTCACATAACTCTGTTAGTTATTGAAGGGTAAAATTGTAATCTTAAAGATGTTAACAATAAAGATGTTGCATACAGATGACAGAAACCATTCGGTTTTTGATTCGGTCATCGATTTTATTATTTTTTTTGAATTTTGTTTATTCGGTTAACCGATTAAACCGAATTCATATTTAAATTTATTATTTTTTATTAATAATCTATAAGATTTATTCGGTTGAATTCGGTTTATTCGATTCGGTTTATTCGGTTTTTAATTGGTTTGTTCGGTTAAATTCGGTTTGTTTGGTTCTAACAGAAAACAACCCAAATTAAATTTGGTTCAGATAACCATTTCCCAAATTCGGTTCGGTTCGGTTCATGTTCTTTTATTTACTAATTAAACGAACATCAACAAACTTATTATTAAAAGATACACGAACGGTTCACTGAATGTTCGATTGATTTACAAGCACAATAATTCATAGAGGCCAATCTACATCCAATTATCAGAACATTTAGATATATTATTAATTGATGCACATCTAAAAGATGATGAACTTTGTGGAATATTATCCAATTGTCCATCTCTGTTTTATACTTCGTAAGACATAAAACATGAAGGGAAGTTGGGATTTGCTTGTAACACTACAAATGCTTTGTGGGAGCATTTAATATTCATGGCCGACGACTCGTGTGTGCAATTACTAGTTTATAAGATTACAATTTTATTCTTCAAAAATTAACAAAGTTATGTTAAATTTAACTGGAAGGGTGCATGTTGCAGGTGTTTTAAAACCACAGGTTTGAGCATTTAATATTCATGGCTGACGACTCGTGTGTGCAAGTTTATAAGATTACAATTTTATCCTTCAAAAATTAACAGGGTTATGTTAAATTTAACTCGAATGGTGCATGTTGCAGGTGTTTTAAAACCACAAGGTTGCAAGTTGCGAAAATAATAAAGGAGGGTTGCAACCTATAATAAGAGTTAAACCACAGGGTTGCAAATTACAATTAACTCTATATAAAACCTTTTTTAATTTCAGGCCCCTTAAAATGTCGAGCTTGGGACCGTAGCCCCCTTCGCCCTTCCCCTAATTTGCCGGCCCTGCACATGGGTTGGTTATGGACAATGTTTTCAGAACCGGACCGGACGTTAAACCGGACGTCTTACTGGTTACTGGTCGGACCGGTTGGACCGGTCAGACCGGATTCAAGAACCGGATGATATAGTTTTTAAAATACTATATAAATTTAATTCATTTCAAAGATGGAAATTAGAAGCTACATAAATTTGTGTTAAAAAGATAAAATTATACATTTAATTATAATAAAATATAATATAAAATAGTAAATAAAAACAAATCATAATTCATAATCAAAATAAATGATGTCAATAAAACAAAGGAATCTAACCAGATATGTATTTATTAAATAATAAATTAAACATATAATTTAAACTAATAAAGACTTTCTCACCCTTTCATTTTCCCCAAACCTAATTTTCGTCTTCCTCTCCTTTCCCTGCGCAGCCGTTCTTCTTCGCCTCCATTTTTTACTTAACAGCAAAAAGTTGAAAACAACAACCGATCGAGATTCCTCTGCTGTTACTCTTGCTCTGGTGAGTCTTGATTATCCTCTTATCCTTCGATCTTGATCTGATGATTTTTGTTACTTTGAAGTTTGAAGCATATCTCTGTTATTTTGGTTACACAGATTTTTTAGCTCCTACTATCTGGTCCGATCGTAACAAATGACATGCGGCTCGACCGTGAACCGTCTTGACCGGCCGGCCCATTTGAGAACGGCTAGAACATGCATCTCCGGGCCGCCCTCTTTGACGGTTCCCGGTCCGACCGGTTCGGCCGGCCGGGCCGGTCCGGTCCGGTCACGAAAACATTGGTTATGGACCTGGGTCTAACCGATTTGCCCTATGTTCATGCATACTTGATTACATGAATGCATGCATACATGCATGTACAACATACGTTACTCTTCGTTATTAGAGTGATTCATATGCATTCCATTACTCATGGGAGGTCTTGAGGAGGGGTAAACCCGACCTCCGTCCATGGCCCATTTATTGCAATGGCACAAAAATTTTAAAAATCTTCATATATTATATACATTTACTTATATTCAAAAATATCAAACCAAAAAATCACAAATTTAAAATTCATTAAGGGCCTTTTCTTTTGCTTCATCTGGGGCAGTTAAATTCTCAGGACAGGCCTGCCATTACTCCATCTCTTCAACTTGAAGATGGTTGGTCTGATCGAGGTAGTGATTGTTGTTCTATGCATTGTCAAAGATCAATCTACAATCCGTTGTTTTATTTTTTGAACTAAAAGATATTTTATGTTTTAAATATTGGTTTCGTCCATCGCTTCAAAAATTAACATGTATTATGAAGCTCGTAAATTTCCGCTTATCCTTTAACAATGTTCAAGCTCCGCCAATTCCTGACACTTATATATCTAACATTTTCTTGACAAAATTGCAATTATAGAAACTTTATAAAATCATAAATCATTTACAATGTATTTTATCAAACAGTTAATAAGCCAATGGTATTTATGAAACTCAGTTCAACATCCATCTTACCAAAGAATACTCATAATTAGCAGTGCCAAACGATGTTACTTAGCACCAAAACGAACTCAAATTAAGCATCCTCATTTGACTATAAGCTTTTTGTTTGACCAGTCAAATAGCATAAATTCGGTCGACATCCGAGTTAGAAAACTCGGAAGCCATCCACGAATTTGTCCCGCTTCTTGCAATCTTCTCCCTCCTCCTCATGGACCGTGTTTTCTTCGACTTAACCACATAATACGTCATCGTTCCGAGCACCCCGACCATTATAACCCCACCAACCACCGTGATTAAAACCGCAGCCCATTCGTATTTCCGACCGACCACTATATAAGACGACGCCATAAACGCCACCGAAGTGCACACAGAAGCTAACCACATCAACTTGTTAATAACCTCAACCACTTTTCTTTCAGCTTTGGTTTCACCTCTAACCAATGTGATCTGAACCACCACCACTGCTAGAGACGTAAAAAGCGCGATCGCGTTGAAAATGAAGAAGATCTTGAAAGAAGTCCGGTGGACCACTACTGCCATCCCATTGTCGTTGTCGCCACCGGGAACGGTGAAAATGGCGGCAAAGGCGACGGTTGCGAAAAGTACTGCCACCACAGTGACTGAGTTGGTGGCGTTGTTGATGCCTTCACGGTGGAGTTTTCTGAGCTCTTTGGCAATTCCGTGAACGTTTTTGTTTGTTTTTTTGGTTTGTAAAAGCTGGATGTGAACGTCGTTTTTTATCTGGGTCACGGTGTTTCGTAACTCGTCACGTGGCTGGTTCAAGTCGTTGGCTCGGACGCCACCACGACGGACCAGGGAGGCGTGTATGTCTGTTGATTCTTCAGATAATGATAGCCCTTCGGCTATGTCGAGTGCGGTTTTGTGGTCTCTGGTTAGTGCATTGACGTTTGTATCAGGGAGACAAAGCAGCTCGTTTACTATCTGCAGGAAAGTAGTTCGGGTCAAAAAAGTTATTTTCAGAATAGGGTCAAGCTGATCTGAGTTGGGTCAGGTCATGCGAGGGTTGTAAACGATTCGAGTCAAGCTAAGCCAAGCGAGGGTGAGCTTAGGCTCGGCTCGTTTACAAAAAGAGTTGAGCCAAGCCGACTCATTTATTTTAAAGAACTGAAATCTAAAGCCCGTGCTCGGTTCGTAGAAGGCACTCATTTATTTTCAAAATAATTTTAAATATGTTATTTTTACACCTTATATATATATATATAAACAAAAAATAATATTTTTTGTTAATTTGTTTATTACTCTACATATAAAAAACGTGGTTCATGTGCTATGGACTACGTACGGTCATCTTCCATAATTTTTATATGTTTGTTTTTCATTAAAAAATTTCAAACTAACCATATATATGCCTACAATGTATTTGAATATTGGGATAATAATAAATTTAAGCTTAGCTAATATGTTATAATTTATATACATTATAATTTAGGCTTTAATTTAAATGAGTCAAGGGAGTGAGCCAACTAGCCCTAACTAGCGAGCCAACAACCTTAACTTACATTGGCTGGCTCAAGCTCAAGCTCGGCTAATTTACAAACAAAGCCAATTTCGAACGACCTTTTTTCGAACAAGCTTTAAGCGAGTCCACGATTCACGAGCTTTTTAAGCAGCCCTAGGTTGGGCTAACACATTATTTTACTTGTTTTAATTTCAATTTCAAAATGTACCTCTCCTCTTTTTTTTCTTGTGGCAACATGCAAAGCAGTAAAACCAGATTTATCCGGCAGCATTACAATGGCAGCATCAGCCTCCAGCAGCAATTTAACCACCTCACTACTAGCCCCTTTTACAGCCATATGCAATGCGGTTTGACCCTTTTTGTCTGTCCTTCGAGCCAGTTGCGAGTCCTTTGCAAGCAAACATTTCACAGTCTCGACATGTCCCGATCTTGCTGCCAGATGCAACGCGTTTTTACCGTTGGATCTGGGAATATCTAGCAAGCTTGGATCCTTTGAAAGTAGCTCCTGAACGACATTGGTGTGTCCTTTTGAAGCCGCAGTAATGAGTGGAGTTGCATTTCCTTGTGATCTGGTTTGGCATAGTGATACATCATGGTCAAGTAGTAGTTTGACTATTGCTGCAATAATAATCAATAAAAAGATGTTGGTATGGTATAAAACACTAACATATTATATAAACCAACAGAAGAATAGAAGATGAATAAGATTTTAAAAAAATATGGTGCACGAGGCTATAAGAATAACGCCTCATGCCCTTGAGGTCGAGTTTCATGCACATATGGGTCAAATTTAGGGCATAGGAGACTGGTATGCAAAAACAAACAGATAAATGAAGAGATTATGAATGGTTATTTGGTAAACAAGGCTGACATGTAAAAGAAAAAAAAGATGCAACGTTTAGTTGTATATGAAGCTTATATGGTAGTAAAAGAACAACGCCCTCACATACTGCGATAGGCTGGACCTAATACCTTAGAGTACCCCATGCTTTTTAAAACCAAGGACGGAATTTTAGAAAATATTTGAAAGCTATTTACCGTGGTGTCCTTGACTAGAAGCTATATGCAAAGGATCAAATTCCAAACGGCTTCTTCTTGCTAGTGTTTCTTTATCTGAATACTTCAAAAGTTCTTTTACAACCTCAAGATGCCCCTTTTCAGCAGCTGTATACAGTGCTGTTTCTCCCAATTCATTCACTTCATTCACCACATACGCTCGGATCTTGGCTACCTCAGCGTCAAAATCAGCTCCACTTAAAGTTCCCACCATTTGTGAATTGATTTCATCAAGGATTCGCTTCACAGATGCCAGATCACCTCGTTGGGCTGCTAAATGCAGCTCAGTATCATTATGCTTGCCTGTCACTTGCTTTACATACTTCTTCTTTCCAGCCTGATCGATCCTTTTTCCAGAAGCTGTAAGTACCAGTGCTGGAGTTGATGTAGAAGACGGTGATAGTGAAGGCGATGGATCAAGAAGGTTATGATTTTGACTTTGTTTTGATGGAGTCATCGTAATCCCTCTCTCTAAATCTACACTTCATTGAGTAGCAATTGTTATTAAATTGTAGCTTAACAAACCAAAAGAAATTACTGCTCTTTTGCAGATTTGTTCCAACATATTAAAATACACAAATATGAAGTATGAACAGCAAGATTTGCACAATCAATCAACCAGCAAAGTCTTTATGATGATATAGTTTCAAATAACAGGTTTTGATCTGGACACAGGTTACACAATTCTTGTTAACATACATAAAACCTATAGCAAACTAAGAACATGATTAATTTGGGGCATAATCACTGCCTCTTACTACACTAAATGCAACAATCTAGTCGGTGTTTATCTTGAAAACATTTCAAGTACCAATTTGATACATTTAGTCAGGAATGTGAAAGAAAGTAATTTAGAATTTCAGAGGAATTGACTTTGGTCAATCACAGAATCATAAGATGCCAAGCATAAACCTAGATTAAACATAAAATATCGATAGTTTTTGTGCATAATTTCATCTCTAGATATACAAAACGCAGTATTGTATTTATCTTCATCGTACAAGCACTTCAAGCTTCATTCCAATAAATTCAGGTTAATTTATATGAAATAGAAGCCTAGACATATACAGAAATTGAATATGTCGATCACAAAAGTAGGAAGAAACAAATAAGAATATTAACCGATTTTATGCACAATTTCCGTCTCTATAGACACGAAATGCATTAATCAAGCTAATCGTAATCTCAAAAACACTTCAAAATTCAATAATTATACAATTAAGATACGAACACGATGCAAAAATTTCAGTAATTCATGTAATCGATCACACAATTAACCGATTTTGTGCACAAACTCCGTCTCGTGACACAGGAAATGCATTATTAATCTACCTAATCTTCATCTCACAATCACTTAAAACTTCGATTTCATAAATTCAAGCTAATAACACGAAGCAAAAACTTGATAAAATGGAACAAAAATCAAAATCAAACACGCGCGCAAACACATTTAAGAGTCAGAAGATTACCTTCATCCATGGCTGAAGTCATTGGAATTCGGGGAAGTAAAACAACGACTAAACTCTGGAATCTGAGGTGTTAAGAAGTATTTAAAAAGGAAGAGTTTGGATTGCATTTGGCTAACAAGGAAGAAAAGGTTAAATACAAGAAACACGAGAAGGTGCCCAACGACTCCACATTCCACAACGAAGGTGTTACGAAGGTTCAAATTCTACAAACTTAAATAGACGATTGTTTTTAGTGCTTAAAGTTTAATAATATTACTTACAACCACCCTCATGTTACTTTTTTATTATTATTATTAAACCATGTTTTCGTTAGCTGTGTTCCAGCACCGTTGAATATGAAGAAAATCGACATGTTTGAAATATATATGTTTTTATTTCGGTAAAATTCCAAAAATGATTATAGACGTCCAGAATTATTTAAAATGACTAAGTTTGGTTAACTGATCACTCCTATACAGGCGGACGCCCACATATTCGGCCACTTAAATGAACACACGTGTCTCTTGAGGGTGCCGACGCCCGCTGTGGCCCACATGCACCAGTATAATTTCAAAAATGGTCTCGGGCGACGGTCTCATCAGACTATTGGGTATTTTTGTGGAGCTATTTCTTTACAGGTGCCCGAACCAAGCAAACAGGAATAAATTGGGGGGAAATTTTGACGAAAAAATTTTGAATTTTTCTAGTTTAAACTGGAATGGACGGACGGCTGTATAGTGTAGACGGACGCATGTATATACGTCTATCAAGAGACACATGTTTTAATTTAATTGGCCGAGTATGTGGGCGTCCATCTGTATAGGAGTGGTCAGTTGACCAACTTTGATCATTTTGGGAAAGTTATACGCGCCTCTACGCAATTTAGGAATTTTTCTTTTTTTCTCGTGGTTTGGTTATGATGATTTTATAGTTTATGAGTTCAAAACTTGGAACCGATTGTTTAATGCATTTTATTTATTTTTTCTATTTTAGCAACAAACAGCGATGATTAATATACAAATTATGTTTTTGAAATAGATTAGAAGTATATAAACAAAGGTTGTCAAAAATCACTAAATCATCAAAAATGAAAGGGTCAAACATTATGTGTGTGTATATGAGAAATAGAATTTGAAAACCACTTCTTAGCGTGAAAACTATAAAAACCATGTAAAAATCATATGAAAATAACTTTTTTTTTCTGAATTAATTTACAGGTGTATAACATTATTTGCCACATTTTTATAAAAGAATTAAAAAATGCCGAGTAAATTCTTTTAAAAAATTTTTGTAAACCCAGGTAAAACATATGTAATATATGTGCACTGCGTTACGTATGTTTTACGTGGTTTACAATATATATTTTTTTTTAATTCGCTCGGCGTTTTTTTAATTTTTTATAAAAATGTGACAACTAATGTTACAAAAGTGTAAAAAAATGAGGAAAAAACTTTTTTTACATGATTTTTACGTGGTTTTCAAATTATGTATACCCTGTATATATATATATAGGGAATATATATATATAATATAATTAAAATGCATGAAAATGAAAAGTAATATATATATATATATATATATATATATATATATATATATTGAATATTAAATATTTTGAACCACTAGAATTTTTTTAGTTTTGAAAAATAGTAAACAGAGATTAGAACATTAAATTTGAGATATTTATTGTCACACCCCGAGCCGGCGGGGTTGGATCGGAGTCCCCGTCGGGCGGAAGGTTCCCGGGGCGCGATATCGTGAGTGATAATCCTGATAATCAGATTGTTTGCATCGCATCAATGTTAAGAATACTAAAGCACAATAACATTAAACTAAAATTTACAGAGTTAAATTACAATATCAATGTTTGATAATTTAACCAAGTAAACATATCAATATGAATCCTGAGTTCACTATCTTGTATTCGTACAAGATATTAAAAATGATTCACAATGATCAACAAAAGATGTGATTTTCAAAACTACTAGGTCCTCTAACTGAGCATCCTAGCATGCATTCCAAAGTCTTAGCTTAATCATGTACATCACCTGATAAAGCATGAAATAAAACAAAGTCAACACAATGGTTGATGAGTTCATATAGTTTAATATTTGAAAAATAGCTTTGCAAACCTTCTAGGTAAAACCTTAACCTCATTAACAACACATGTATCATCCAACTCGGTATGCTTATGTATAGGGCATACCCCTGAGTCGAGCCTACGACCCGCCCAGACGCCGTCCCACCACATACTAAGTCACATAGGACATTGTTGTTAATGATAACTAAGCATTTTACCTACCATTCGATTCCAACATAAATTCAAGCATCATGTTTACAAGTTTATGATATCAACCCAAAAGTGATCATGTTTCCCCTAGGTAACAACCTTAATCTCATTAACATCACCTGTATCATCCAACTCGGTATGCTTATATGCCTACGACCCGCCCAGACGTCGTCCCACCACATACTAAGCCGCATATGACATTGATCTTAATGATAATTAAGCGTCTTATCTAACACCCACTTCTTTGTTAAAACTGGATTTCCACAATTTGAAATAACTCTGACTTTTTGGGTTCACCATGTCTTCATGATTTCCCAAAAGCAATTATAGAAATATAATGTTAAATGTTTAATTAAATAAATAAATATTTACATACAACTAAGACATGATGATTGGGCCTTATTTGACTCAATCAATTAGACTTAGTTGTTGGTGGTTGTCCAAGTTGTACCCTCTCACACGTGGCCCATATCAGGCATGACCCACAAGGAGTGTACCTGTATGTGTCGGGACTTTAAGGATATCCTTGGATTCTGATCTTCTTTGATTCTCATGATTTCATTTGATAGTTTAAGTTATACCCATGTAGCTTGACTACAAGAGTCTACTACTGTGAAGGGACTTTCCGTATGTTACACGTGGTCTCGATTTACATACAACTGACAACTCACCTTACTTTCAGTATTAATGATTTCATTAGATCATAATGATTTCATTATTTCAATGATTCACACACGGTTATGATTCCCATGATTCACTTGATTCCCTTGATTTCTGATCAGTAAAATTCCATGATTTCACAATGATTATAGATTTTTGATTAGGATCCTTAGATTTACTGATCCACACACAGGATTAGATTCCATTGTATTTGATCTTTGACTTTAGTTCTTTTGATTCCACTTTGAATTTAGATTCTTGAATTTGAGCTTGATGGACTAAGGGTTTGTTTAGAGTTTTAGAATTTAGGTGTTACTCATAAGAGTATTTAATTAACTCGTTAGTTAATTCGACATAGAGATTTCCTAGACCGGAGTCTAGGATTATAGATAAGCATCCATATATACAACATATAATAAATAAAGCATTTAAGTAAACAATTTAAATAAAACAGTTTACGCATGCTTCTCAGCCCTGCGTTTGAAAACAAAAATGTTTAGAAAATGGGCAATGAACTCACCTGTGTTGCTGTGCAAATAAACCACAAAAGATATGCGCGCTCTTTGATTGTTGCCTATGTATCTTTAGCACCTGAGTTGTTTTAAGAGATTTAAATACAATAAATATTTATAATAGTCGTATCTAGGTTTTGGTCTCGGCGTGCAACTAAGTGTTCTAAGTTACTAATGTGTTTCTAAGACTCTTTCTAACTAGTCTAACATATTACCCTTGAGTAACCCAACTCCCATAGTTCATTATTACAAGTTCTTTATTTGTAACGTTTTCTAAATTAACTTACTTTATGTTAAGCATTAAATTAATATCATTTATTTTAATTCGAAAGAGTTACAATTTTATTTCTTTATTAAAACATAATTAATTTAAGAAAGGTAATCTTACTCATGATGGGCTTGGGTTAGGCCCATTGGGCCAAACTCGGCCCATTACTAGATTTGTTTTCGATACTTAAATTAACTAGATCTTGATAGTTTAAACAACATCTAGATTAATTACATACCCTTTATAGATTTCTCAAAGGTTTAGGTGTTAATATTTAAATCACCCTATAACCTTTAAGTTTAGATGATAACATGTGTCATGGAATTTCCTTGTTATTGGTAACTCTAATCCCTTGTCTTCAGTGGCGTACCCACATAGAGCCGTGGGGGGGCGGCCGCCCACCTTGAAATTTTTTTTTTAGTAATATATATATGTTAAAATCCAGATCGCCCCCCGTAAAATTTTGCAATCGCCCCCATTAAACTTTTGATTTCTAAGTGTTAATTAATAAAACTAAGTTGAAAAATGTCCAACTAATAATTTAAACTCAATGTAAAATCAAGTTTAGTATTACTTATAATAAGTCGAACCACCACTAAACCGGTTAAAACCGATTAAACCGACTTCAATCGAATATACCAATTAAAAACGAATAAATCAATCCAAATAAACCGAATTCAACCTTATATATTATAAAGAAAACAAATTTAAATCTGAATTCGTTTTAATCGGTTAACCAAACAAATTGAATTCAAAAAAAATTGGACCTGATAACTGTATCGAAACCAAAATTTGGATACAGTTAGAGCTTAGACGAGCCGATCCGCCCCAACCCAACTTGAACACCAATAAACCTACAAAAATTTCCGCCCCCCATGAAAAAAATTTCTGGGTCCGCCACTGCTTGTCTTATCGAAATGAGTGCGTATCATTAATCTAGGAACTTAAACTCTTGATTCCATGAATAAAACCCTAGTGTTGATCCATGCACACACCCATGCACTCCCCCACACACATCCTTGATAAATTCCCATGCACACACATACGATTAACTCATGCATGCAAAGGTGGCCAAGTTAGAGGAGTGCCTATCGGATGGGTCTCGCATCACATGGTAGAATGAATTGGGCCGGTCAAATGAGGTCTTGGGCTGACACATGCATGTTGGCCGGATGGTAATCCCATTCGGTTGAGTTCCTGCCCGAAAGGTTGCCGACCGAAAGGGTCATGGCCGAAGAAATATTGTCCGAATGGATCAAGTCCCGACCGAATGAAGGCTTTGCCGAGTGAACGTGGCAGCCGAGTAGGAGATGGCCGAATGGTGAGCGAATGTAGCCTCAGTGAATGAAGACCTACGAATGGGAGGCTTGGCCGAAGGTAGCACCGATCGAATGAGTCCCATTCGGCCTTTAGGCCATTCGGCACTGTGGAGGGCTCATACGACCTATGGGTCATTCGGCCAACCAGTCACACAGCCATTCGGCTGGTCGATCCTCGCCCAGATGTGGTCGTCCGAACCAAGGCCTAAGACTATCTCATGGTGTCTAACTTGTTCCTACTTCACCCTTAGCTGATTGTGTGGTGTTATCCTAGAGTTTTAAGGCTTGGAACCGGCTCAAAAGAGGGGCGACAAAGAGGGTTTTCAAAACCCTAAAAACCAACATGCTTCGTGATTTTACCTCTGATTCAGTGGATGAGAGCTTAGATCCCTTGTACTTTAGTGATCTACAAGTTATGGTGGTCGTTTAGACACCAAGAACTCAAGATTTCATGAAGAAATGGGGAAGAAATCTTAGAGAGAGAGTGGGAAGTTCTAGAGAGAGAGAGTTCCGGGTTTTTGTTTTTAGAGAGAGAGAGTGAAGAGGTTAAATGAGGAAGAAGAGTCATTCCGGGTATTTATACTCCGGGTTAGTTCGGGTTCGTTTCGGTTGCTCGGTTTCGCGTAAAACGTCGGTTTCGTTTCGTTTTCGAAACGAAACATGCGATATTAAAAGTAGAGTTTGGAAAATTATTTTAGGTGGTAACTCCTAGTAAATTAACTAAATATCTTTTGTTTATTTTAAATTTTCAAAAATATTTAATTTACTGTTTAAATCGAATCGTACAGTCATCGCGCGTATTCGTTCGAATCGTCACCAGTACGAACACGACGATAACTTATACTTTTCAATATGGTTTTCTAATTATCGGATATCATTCAGAACATTAAACTTTCAGATGTATTCGTACAGATCGTCACCTATACGAATAATCCGTCGATTTAGCATTCACATAACGACATCCGTTTTGTTTTGTTCTGTAAAGTCTCACATACGTTTATACATAATAAGATCCTAACAAATAATCACATGATGGTTCTGTATTGCCAGATAATTATCTGACTGATGAACCATGATTCTGAGTTTTGTTTCTGAAATGATTCTGAAACTGTGCTATATGATAACGTAAAGTGATAATGATATATGACCAACAACTGGTATGTGTACTTGGTTTAATGTTCATTTATTGTACCGATCACTGTTCCGGTGACGTTTCCGGCACTGATGTTACATTTACTTAGATATTTGGTTTTTGTTAAATTTGAAAGATTTTCTTAGAAATTTAGATTTTTGTTTTAATTCAACCGATTAGTTGCTCGTGTAAAGAATTTTTTGAGTAATATTTTATATTATTTTTGTAACATATTTGTGCGGATTTTGTATAATTTTATGTTTTTATGAAAAATTTTTATAGAGTTTGTGATAAAAGGTTTGATTTTGTTAATACTCATTCTTAAGAGTGTACCGTCCCGCCGTAACGCATTAGATGAAAGGACCTAGTTAGAAGTATGAAAATCAGCAAGTTCGGCCTACCCTATCAACCTAACAAGTTGGGATTTCTTTTTTTCAAAACTGTAAATACTAGTTCAGATCAAATTTTTTTATCAAAAAAGCATTGACTCAAACCATAATTATTCTTAGTTTTGATTAGATGTGTTTTTCTTAAGATATTCGATAGTTCGGATTTGTAAAAATTTCGGATAATGGATTTCAAACTTTGAATTTCGATTTAGATGTTCCAACGGATATTGAAACTCAAAACAAGGCTTTAAAAATTTCATAAAAGAATATTTTGAATATCTAAATATCCGAAATACTTGTTTGAAATATTCGAAAATTATCCGAAATATTCAAAAAAGTATCATAATATCCGAAAAATTATCCAGAAATAACTAATTTCAAATATCTGAACTATCCAAAATTTTTCAAAATACGTATCTGAATTCAAATTTCCAGATAACAGACAATCTGATATCCGAATTTCCGAGTATCTGACCTTCTAGGTATCCTAACTTTTGGATTGTTGGGTTGTATTTTCAGATATTTTATATTCAATTTTGAATATGAATGCATGCGCATGCACACATACATAAAAAACAAAAAACCATTACAAAAAAAAAGAAGCAAAATCCAATATAAAAAACTAAATCCAATAAAAACAAAAATCCAATTAAAATAATTCAGTATAAAAAACATAGCACAAAATAATCAAGAGCAATATATATATATATATATATATATATATAGGTGTTTGTATGTTTATAATAAAAATTATGTTCCTATTTGAGAGTGTGAGTTGTAGTTATTTTTGTTTTAAGTAACTTTTTAACTTTATGCAAATAACTAATAGACTTAAGTCCAAAACACATACGTAAAAACAACTTAAGTTATTGGTAACAGTATAAGTGTGTATCCGATGCTTGGGTTATCTATTGTTTTATGTATAGACAGTGAAGAGATCAAATTGCTTCGCGACCTGACGTGCAACATATAAAAGTATAAATTACCAATTTCTTTTCAATAGTAAATAACCTTTAAATTCTAAACTAGTAAGGAAAAAAAAACTACTACTTGAAGTATTTTTTTTTCCCTTGAAAATGTCATTTTTATACATTTCATAAATAAATTTAAAATGATGAATAAGTGTTTGCTAAGAAAATCTTGATCTTGTAACTCTTATGTCTAAGTTGTAATAGTAAATTGTATTTATAGATTTTATATATTTGAAAAAGAAATTTGACATTTTTAAGGACCAAACTAAACATGATCTAGGGTTATTCATTAAAAAACTCTTGAAGAAGACAGATTATAAAGTTAAATAAAATAAAAACCATTTTTAGTTTATATCAGATGAAAAATGAGTGAGTGATATCAACTTTGATTCCTATAGTTTAATAATTATTATAGAGTACATTCAAACACTCCAAACATGATTATTATACATAAAATTACACTAATTACTTATAAAAACACATAATCACAATATGTGTTTTACTTGTTACATATATTTTAGACATAAATACTTTTATTTTTTATTTTATTTTTAATGTTTTATTGTGGATTCATATTATAATAATGTTGTTTATATTGGTAAAGAAAATGAGTGTGTGTGAATGTTGTAGGAATTTCATTGTCAAAAACACACTTGTGACTCTTTGCTTGAGTGTATGGATTTTACCCAACCAAGAATTATTGACCATCATTATACACTTGTGGAAAAAATGTCATAATCATAGTTTTATTTTCATTGTAAGTTTCCTGATTATTTCCATGGATCTATCACTTGTCTTCTTGTGGTCACCTAACTGGACTTTTATTCACACAAGTTTCATTTATTGGTCCATTTTAAAATATGTTGAATTATCAGTTGCAAAATAAAATGCTTTTTTCTTCCCCTCTCTAAACGGTTTTAGATATATAGCTATTAATCATCTGGCCATTCATCCAGTGCCGGCTCAAGCTTTTTAGTGACCCAAAACGAGGATAAACGAGGGTTCATTCAGGGTCGGACTTATTGTATGGGTATAGGGGTCGACAAACCCCATGAACTTTTTATTTTTGATATTATTTATATGATTCGACCTTGACCGATCCCCAATAAATGTTGTCCTTGACCCCCATGAAAATTTGACAAACCCGATGAAGCCCAATTTAAAACCATTTTAAAGCAAAAAATAATAAAATAATACACATATAACGTAATATGTATTACATGTGATGAAACCCAATTGGTAGTTAATAATTTAACTCAATACAAAATCACTTATAGCCCACTTAAAGACCTAATTTGTATATTGAGTGATTAAATTTGACGATTAGAATTTATGTTTATTTCCCTCCTAAAGATAGGCCGAAGCAATAACTTACTAATATAATTATAATTGAGTGATTATTGTATAATTTTAAAAGTTGAAACTTATTAACTTGATGAAAAACTTAGTAGAATTGTGTATAATTTATATATTTAAGTAATATGAAACAATTTTTCAAAACAAAACTTAAGCATTCACCTTTTTTTGAATCTTAAATTTATTAATTTAAATAATATTCTCTCGAATCATGCAGAAAGAAAACCAATTATATCATATTATCATAATCAATGAAATGATAATTTGGTATACTTTTATCATTAATTTGTGATTTTTAATTTAGTTTTTATCATTTTTTGGGCAATCTGACATGACCCTATTTGAATTGGTCAAAAAAATACATACTTAGCAAATAATTATTTAAAAAATTTCCATCCCCTATAAAAGAATTTCTAGACACGTCACTAAATTCATTCAAACAATAACCAATAAGTTGTATATAATTAAAATAAGTTTTTATAACCACTTGATTTGATGTGTAATAAAGTAATTTTTTAAGTTAAGAAGTTGTTTTTATGCCCTAAAAAAGGTAGAAATAGCTGTTTAAATTTTTAACTAATATAGATTATTAATTGAAAATCTCTTTAACCTCCAATATTACTATATATAGATATAGATGTAGCACCCTGAATTTAAACCATCAATATCTTAGATACACAAAACACATTATTATCAGGATTTTTTTATAGAAAAAATGAAATATTTGTTAATTATTAAACTTTTTGAGAAGTGATTTATTTTATTTACAAGTTTTATGTATGTACGATTGGATACTTTAATGCTATCTTTTCATTCAATCTATCTATTCTAATAAACAAACATCTTCCTTTGTCACTTGTCACATTCCTATACTATCATTGACACATGTCAACTTTTTATAAATTCACTTAATTATCTCTTTTATCAAATACTCATAATATCTCTCATATTAAATAATAATAATATTATTAATACTAATTACAATTAATATTATTCATAAAAACAATTTTTCTTAAAAGATAATTTTTTTAAAAATAAAATATAATATAAACCAGAGCTTTTTATAAACAATACGAGTTTTATAAGAAAAATGATGTTTTATATATTTCTTCAAAAACCAAAGTTATAAATTGATAGAAAAGCTACACTTTTGGTCCTTTATGTTATGATATTTTCAAATTGATCCTTCAATTTTAATAATTACATACCTTCTTAATTTACAAAGTTAGTTTTTGACAAAATAAAAACTAAAGGTTTTTAACCGTTAATTAGTTCAATAATATCAATTTTAATAGATCAAGAAGATCATTTATCATTTCTTATGTTATTGAAGCTTTTAATTATTGATTTATTAGTTAAAGTTTTTATTAATATGTAAATTAATTATTTTATATCAAAATATCATTTTATAATATTAAATTTTCATTAATTAACTATTTTATATTCAATCCGTGTAATACACGGGGTAATACACTAGTTGAATTGATATCTTGAAAAAAATATTGGTTTAATAATTAAAATATAAATCGTAAAGCATTGGAAAAATCCATTTTTATTTTAAAATACACACAAAGCGGATAAAATCAATAACAAACAAATAAAGTCATAAACCATCACGTAACTGTCGGAAACCACCTAAAATTAACTAACCGTCGGAAACCATCGTAACCATGGGGAACCATAACGTAATAGCCAAAACTGTCGGAAACTGCCACATAACAGCTGTTACCATCAGAAACAGCCTATTTTGAACGGTTCAGATCTCGTTTCAGCATGATCCGGCAGTAGGGATCAATCTTGACATCAATTACGGAACCGCCATCATTCTGTTAAAAAATGTATTCTTTTTTATTTTAATTTAGTAAGATATTTTGTCATGAACACGTGATTTGGTGACTGTGATCGATCTGAATTTGAAATTTGTGCCCGACGTATCATTAAAAGGGGCACTTTGTATTAAAACCATGTTAGTTCTATTAACATTTTATATCATACTCTAATATGAAGTTAAATAAAATTAGAAAAGAGATTTTGACATGTCACGGTGTCACTGCTAGAAAAATAAATCAAGAGATCAAGGTAGGAAGATGCACCATTAATGATAATTCATCAAGTTACATAACTTAAACATACATGTTACTAATGTTAAAAGATTTCATTTTTATGTATCAAACTGCATAACTTACTGTTTTAGTGTGTGTGTTTAGTAGCCAAAAGTTGTGTTTCGATTTTATTTACTGATAAATATGACAATCTATCTGGGACTAGCTCACTTATTAGAGGTTTTGCTTTATATATAGGTCCCTTTAAACAATGTGTTATTTAAGTTTGAAGTAGTCTAAAAATAGTACTATCAAAGATTTGATATTAAATAAAAAAATAGAAAAGAAAAGAAAACGATGACTATACCAAATTGTATCAAACTGGAAACAAAGAATTATTGTATGTAACAATTCTGATGATTATTAAATCTACAAAAAAGTAAAATTTATAGATTTTAGTAGATAAAAGAAAATTTCATTCCACTAAATACAATAATAATTTGTGCAAGTTCCATGCATTTTTATTGCAATCAGCCCAACATAATTCAATTAGAAAAAATAGCAACATTAAATTTTCAGGCTTAATCATCTTATATTTGGATGTTTTACGTAAAACAAGAAAGCATCACAAACAAATTAAAAACACAGAACAAACAAAAAATAAAAAAACATAACAATTTAACATATTTCGGTCAAGATGATACATATTTACGTAAGGAAAAAAAAAGTATGCACAAACAAATTAAAAACACATAACAAAAAAAAAACATAATGATTTAACATAGTTCGGTCGAGATGGTATAAGTAGGGTTTTTAATTTATTTTTCACATGCTTAGAAAATTACAATCACATAGAATGAGCCTAATTAAATTAACTTAAAGGCTTAAACTGCAGCTTTCCTTTCCAGATTGTTTATTGAACGGCAAATGAAATCTTTCCATTTTTCATGTGCCTTCTGTACTCGATCTACACCGAATTCGTTCAAAATTCGTTTATGCTCCTAGCCGTATGATTGTTCAGCAACAGTAGTATCGATCATGTTGATTGAATTAGATGGTATAGGTGGTTAATGGTGATGGTCGAAAGAAAAAATCTCTATTTGATATATCTGTTAAATACTAAAGATCGTAATATTGTCTCTGGGCATAAGATTGAGTACAAGTAGAATTAAAATTCTTAAACATCTCTTCCTAATGACTCAATGAAGCTCATTTGTGTTAACTCGATTAACCGTAGACCGTATGCAAACCAAAGAAACAACAAAAATGGGTTTTGACCTGTTAGTGAAAAATTAACTCGTTTTCCCTTATTTTTTCGACCGGCCCTAGGACCCTTCAAATCATGACAGGTTCCCTTGGGCCCTCGGCCTTAGCTTTCTTCCTGTCGAATTTAATGAGCCCAAAAGCCCAATATCACGTCTCTTTCAACGTTAATTAATCAACAAGGGGCTTATGGTCTGTAAGAAGTTAAGACTAACAAGTAATTACCCATAAAACACGTGTGATTTGATTTTTATATCTAATCAAATAGTCCACATGTTAATATTATGAGAGGTAATGGTTTTAAGTTTTATTTAAAGCAAAATTTGTTCTGCTTAGAGACCAGAAGTTTTTTCAGCTATAGGTTTCTTCTTGAAAAGAATAGACAAAGTCATCACTTTACTTTTTTTCATGGCATGGATATAATTCACTTGCAAATTGATCCTTAGTGTCTTAGCCTTTGCTTTAAATTAAAAAACAAACTTATGGGCATTAACAATTTTATAATATAATTTTTCCGCCCTAGGTGAAAAAAATTTATGTCTGTGCTGCTATTGGGCTAACCCTTCGAGTGGGATAAACTCAGTTTCAGCAAGCACATTAAGAAAAGACCCAAAACCTCATCATAAAAGAGGAGTTATCTCACAAAAAGCTAGAGGATGGAATCAGACGATTTTGACATCCATAAAATACTCGTTCTCACTTTCTAACACTTTCTTACAAGGCAAAAAAAAAACTCTTTCAATAAAAAACCCTCTGCATTGTTCACACATACATGCATGAGAGATCATGATAGCGATTATGAAACAATAAATCCGAGCCAAAGCCTTTTTACGATACAACTTGAGTTTCTTACAGCCCACGGTGGGATTTTGGCTTATTCAGCCACCGATAAAGAAAAAGAAAACAATAAAAAAAATTCTAAAAGTGATTGATCTAATATCTTTTCCTGCATTTGTGATCATAATGTTTTAACGTTCGGTCAAACTTATGGGCAATCATCTTATCGCGATAAAAAGAAGAAAAAAAAGAAAGAAGAAGGTTCGGGGGTGATACCCACTCGCACAAACAACAAAATAGCTTCTCATTCATAATTAGTGACGTCATCCAACTTTGTTAGTCAGAACCTTTTAGTTTTTTTTTAACAGCAACAACCGAGCGTAACGTCGTGGCATATGCACAACGCCAGCAGGCCTCGGAAGACTCCTTCCTCAAGGGAGCGATAGCCCGTTTTACCGGGCGCCATCCTCGGAAGAGCTGCACCTGATGCGCAGAAACCAGCTTATTTTTGCTGTAAAAACTACGCCCCTATCGGTTCAGAACCCGAGATAAAGCTCAAGATACTCCCCTCACCTGGTATCCATCAAAGTGTCTCAAGTGGGAGTAGAACCCTTGACCTCCACATTGGAAAGTGAGTATTCTACCACTAGGACAACTTATCTGGATAGTCAAAACCTTTCAGTGACACACAAAACAAAATTCAATAAAATTATTGGTGGTTAAAAAGAGAGAAAGTATAAAAAATCCGAATTCTTCCCCCAACTAACGAAGTATCACTTAACTTTCGTGTCAAACGGGCTATGTTCGTGAATTGATGTGATTCAACTAGACATGGACCTAAAAATTGTGTTAGGTAAACGAATCTTAAAACAAAATGAATATTTAATATTCTTAGGTTGAAAATAACACTACACGTTTCATCCAAATTATTTTATTTTATTTCTCATAAATTATACTATATTAGACTACAAATAATTCACTTCCTAATTCTTTTAGTTTGACTATCAAGTTTTCTAATGATTCAAATTGACAATCAATATAGAAGGCATTGTCTTAACTGTTAGCAGCTTGTGAATGCTATATGATCATTAACAAATAAAAATACATAGATAAATAGTTACATTTAAATTAAAAATCTCATGTCAAGTTCTAATGTAACTATATATTTCTGACATAAAATACTCATAGACAATTTAATTTAAGACATAAAATATTAAAATATATATAAAAATTAATTAAAATTAAATTGGTTAATCATGTCAACCCGCAAACTCCTCGGGTTGACACGAACACAGCTTATAATTCGCCTTAAAAATAAGTAGCTAAATAAGTTCGCAACTTTGACATGAAAGAAACACAAACTTATAAATAATAAAGCAATAAAAAAACGAGGGTCTAAACTATTTTCTTCATTGATTGTGATTATGAAGTTGGTTTACCAAGTGCCTATTTATAAACATACAAGACTTGATGACCAAGTAACCTGTTGAACAAAGAAAAACTATTATGACTCTTAACTAAAGAAAAAACTTGAAAAGAAAAACCTTAGATTCGTAAATACGACTCATATAAACTGTTGTACTTACAATACAAGATTAGCCTAGCTATCTATATACACCAAACCCACTCAAATCCGTAAATTTCATATTAGATATGCATCGTTTTTTG
This sequence comes from Mikania micrantha, assembly GCA_009363875.1. Lineage (NCBI taxonomy): Eukaryota > Viridiplantae > Streptophyta > Magnoliopsida > Asterales > Asteraceae > Mikania > Mikania micrantha. Next base: position 29,216,386 of record CM018697.1, read on the forward strand.
ATTCGTATCAGAAACTTGCACCTCTATCTGATTTGAAACAAGTAATGTCTCTTAGCCTCCGTGGAGGAGAAAGTCCTACTTATGGCTTCACACAAGGCATGTGTCAGGATTCGAAATATTGACCCTTAATCTCCAGTTAATGTTGTAAAGAGTTTAGTTATTTACACGCTTAAATAAGTTAAACAATTATGCTATATGTCGCTTCATGGCCTATCATCTTAGACTTAAACAATTAATTAATATATAATATATCCACTGTGAAAAATAACATGATTAATCTTTTAAGTTAAATCTGTATTTCTTGGGTTGTTTAAATAGTGAATAATAATTACTCGTTACACCCTCGTCAGATCGTATAAATTAGCCCGTTAAAAATTAATTCAAGATGGTTTGTCTTCTATCTATTAACTTACTAGGTTAAATCTCGTGTGTTACACGGTTAAATAAATAAAATGTTATATAATTTACAATAAAAAGTTATGTCTTCAAAAAGCACATGTATTGCAATAGTTAAATGAACATATGTAGTACATAATGTTAATAAATCCAGAAAATAATTATAATATTATGTTTTAAATTCAAATATTGTTGTAATCTTCTAAATATTTGTCTATATTTGTATTGCCTAGAATAGGGCTAGAAATTAGGTTACAATTCCACTATTTATGTATCCAGCTACTTGACGTGAGAAGAATAACAAAAATCATTTGTTTATATGGTATCAGCCAGGTTCGGCCATACCTCTCCTTATTCCGGCGATACCCATCTTCTTCCGGCGATACCTTCCGGCGATACCCATCCTCTTCCGGCGACCACTTCAGCTTCCGACTCACAGCAATGGCAACCGAACAACCAGTTGTCATCAACGCCATCCCCACTAACCCATCATCCATCACCATGGTCAGCTTTCCTTCTTCCCTAAAACTCACATCCACAAATTATTTAAGCTGGAAAACCCAGATTGAAGCCTTTCTTCAAGGTCTTGACCTCTTCAAATTTATTGACGGTACTCACCCTGCACCATCTCCAACCATCAGCGCCGATGGTACTTCTACACCCCATGTCAACTTCAATAACTGGTATCGTCAAGATCGCCTACTTTTTGGAGCTATTGTGGGCAGCCTATCTGCTCCGATCGTACCTCTCGTCTCCAATGCAGCTTCTTCTTTTGAGGCTTGGAAAATCCTAGCCAACACCTACGCTTCTCCCTCTCGGGGACACATCAAGCAACTCCAACACCGCTTGAAAACTACCTCTAAAGAGCCTAATCAATCCATCACAGAATTTATGCAAAATATTAAATACCTGGTTGATGAACTTGCAGGTCTTGGGAAGAAAATGGACTTGGAAGATGTTACTGACATCATTTTATCTGGACTGGATCAAAAGGAATACAAATCCATCATTGAATATGTGCATGCCCGTGACACCCCAATCCAATTTCATGAATTGCATGAAAAACTTATTAACCATGAGCTATCCATTGCCCAGAAAACCACCCAAAAACCTACAGCTTCTCAAAATCTTCATCAGCCAATCACAGCTTTTGCAGCCAATACTCGCCCACATCAGAAACCATGGAACAACCGATCCACCCAAAACACCACTGGTCTTTTACCTACACCTATATCCAACCCACATTCCTCTCCTAAGCCTTTTTTAGGTAAATGTCAATGGTGTTTCACCAAAGGACATTCACTCACATCATGCTACCAGTTTAAAAAGGCTCATCCACACATCTCTCTACCCACCTACCCCAAACCATCTTCCAATTCTAAACCACAGGTACACATGGCTGCTCAATCTTCTGCATCTTCAGACTCCTCCTGGCTCTATGACAGTGGGGCATCACACCATGTCACCAATGATCTCCAAGCACTTTCATTGCATACACCCTATGATGGTACCGATGACTTGATCATCGGAGACGGTTCGTCACTTCACATCACTCATGTTGGCAATATAACACTTTATTTTTCAAACGTCCCTATCATTCTGAATCATGTTCTTTGTGTCCCATCTATTTCTAGAAACATTATTTCAATTTCTCGTTTATGTCTTGATAATCAAATACTAATCTCATTCTTTTCTTGTTATTTTCTTCTTAAGGATCTTCGCACCAATCGGTCCCTCGTCCAAACCACAGTTAACAATGGACTCTATGAGCTACGATCCAACCAATCTCCTCAAGCTTTCTACTCAGCATCTAATAAAGACTCTTTTTGGCACCATCGTCTAGGCCATCCTCATCATCAAGTGTTTCAAAGATTAGCTTCAATTGTTCCTTTTCAATTTACTAATAAAGACAATTGTAATTCTTGTTGCATTAATAAGAGTCACAAACTTCCTTTTCATGATTCTACTATTGTTTCTACCAAACCTCTTCAATTATTATATTCTGATGTTTGGACCTCACCTATTACATCACATGATGGTCTTAAATATTACATAATATTTGTAGATCATTATACAAAATATATTTGGTTATATCCATTAAAACACAAATCTGACTCCTTGACAACTTTCATTCATTTTCAAAAGCTAGTTGAAAATTACTTTCACACCAAAATAATTCAATTCTACTCCGATAATGGGGGAGAATTCATCAAATTATCTTCTCATTTTTCTTCTTGTGGGATTTCTCATCTAACATCTCCTCCTCATACACCCGAGCATAACGGTTATGCCGAACGGCGTCATCGACATATTGTTGAAACGGGTCTTACTCTACTATCTCATGCCAAAATGCCTCCTAAATTTTGGCCACTTGCTTTCACCACCGCCACATATCTCATAAACCGTCTACCCACTTCTACTCTACAACATGACTCACCTTATTCCAAGCTATTTCACAAACTTCCAAACTATACAAAACTACGTTCTTTTGGTTGTTTATCTTATCCATGGCTTCGACCATATTCTACAAACAAACTCCAAGAACGTTCCAAACCTTGTATTTTTGTTGGCTACTCATCCTCTCAAAGTGCCTATCACCTCCTAGACCCTCTCACCAATAGAATTTATACATCCCGTCATGTTCATTTTGTTGAACATGTATTTCCCTATCTCTCCCTCACCAACTCGTCCTCCCCTCACCACCTAACCTTGATATTTGGTCACCTCTTACTTTTATTACATTACCATCACCTACTGACCCATTTTATCCTCAACCTAATCCACAACCATTTACTGCCCCACAAACATACTCCTCACCCGAAGCAAACCCACCACCCCCACAAACTACCTCCTCACCCGAAGCACACCCATCACCCCTACTCACCTACTCTCGAGGCACACATAATCTACGGCCTCCCATTTGCAGTTCTGCATCTGATCCTTTTCCACCAACTACATCTCCTTCTACTGTCACACATCCCATCAACCCCACTCCACCTAATGTTACCTCCAATACTTCTCCTCCCAAACATATAAACCCACATCACACAAGAACTGACAAGAAACCTAACCAAAAATACCACAACAAAGACTATGTCCTTTATCATAATACCACTCAATTTTCTCCAGAACCATCCACTATAACACAAGCCTTGAAAAACCCACTATGGCGTGATGCTATGCAGTCCGAGTTTGATGCACTAACACGTAATCAAACATGGACACTTGTTACACCCGAATCAGCCCCTAATATCGTTGGGTGCAAATGGGTCTATCGTACGAAATTCAAGCCCGATGGAACGGTAGATCGTCTAAAAGCTAGACTAGTTGCCAAAGGCTTCCACCAACGACCTGGTATCGATTACATCGAAACCTTTAGTCCCGTTGTCAAGCCCGGCACATTACGTTTACTTCTTTCTCTTGCCACCACTTCTAATTGGTCTCTTAGACAATTAGACATCAACAACGCTTTCCTTCAAGGTCATCTCACCGAATCCGTTTACATGGCTCAACCTCCTGGCTTTGTTGATCCATCCAAACCCAAACATGTTTGTAAACTAAACAAAGCCATTTATGGACTACGCCAAGCATCTCGTGCCTGGTACAATGAACTCAAATCATATCTCCTATCCATTAACTTCAAACCTACAATCTCTGACCCCTCTCTCTTTGTTCAAACATCAATTTCCTCTCCCATCTATCTTTTGGTCTATGTAGACGATATTATCCTAACTGGGCCCGACCCTCACATCGTTCAATCACTAATCAATTCTCTTGCAAATCGTTTTTCTCTCAAAGACCTCGGCTCCTTATCATACTTTCTTGGTGTTGAAGTTATACCACACACTCTTGGTCTGTTCCTTTCTCAAACAAAATACATTTCTGACCTTTTGCATAAGGCTAACATGAGTGACTGTAAACCGGCAACCACTCCTATGTCAACAACGGTATCTCTCATTTCACCTGGTGACACTCCCTTATCTTCCCCAACCACATACCGAGCTATAATCGGCTCCTTACAATATCTTGCATTAACAAGACCTGATGTTGCCTTTACCATAAATCGCCTATCCCAATTCATGCACAAACCTACTGATGCTCATTGGGTTGCTCTTAAACGACTTTTACGATACCTTCAAGGAACAATACATCATGGTCTACTGATTAAACGTAACTCTCCCTTACAACTTCATTCTTTCACTGACGCGGATTGGGGAGGCGACAAGTCTACTTACCGAAGTACATCTGGATACATTGTCTACATGGGTTCCAACCCACTTTCTTGGAACTCAAAACGTCAACCAACACTAGCCCGCTCTTCTACCGAAGCAGAATTTCGTGCTGTAGCTTCTACTACAACCGAATTGCAATGGTTCATTTCCCTCATGTCGGAATTGGGCTATCGCTCCATTGTCACACCCACAATTTATTGTGACAATTTAAGCGCGACTCACTATTCAGCAAATCCGGTCTTTCACTCGCGGATGAAACACCTAGCACTAGATTTTCACTTTGTACGTGAAAAAGTTCAAGATGGCACAATCAGGGTTACTCATATTTCTGGGGATGATCAACTTGCAGATGCGCTTACAAAACCATTGTTAAAATATCGTCACCAACAACTACTTTCCAAGATTGGTCTTCTCTCTCGATCGTCCATCTTGCGGGGGAATGTTAATAAATCCAGAAAATAATTATAATATTATGTTTTAAATTCAAATATTGTTGTAATCTTCTAAATATTTGTCTATATTTGTATTGCCTAGAATAGGGCTAGAAATTAGGTTACAATTCCACTATTTATGTATCCAGCTACTTGACGTGAGAAGAATAACAAAAATCATTTGTTTATACATAAGTTCAATAAAATACAATTTAAATTGTTAATACTTAGAGTCATTAAAATAAATCATTAAAAAAATAAAATTCAAAGTGACAATAGTAATTTTTGTTAAGTTGATTCTTAAATATATTGTATTTAACTATGTATTAACGTTTATATGTTAGCAATATTAATTCTATTAAAATATATATTATCCTATAAATATTTTTGTTATCATAGTTCAATGAACTTGAATTGCGATTAAATTTAATACATATAAAAAAACTAAGAATGAATATTTGGATTTTTTTTAAGAAAATAAATTACTATATTAATTGGTTAAATTTGTTAATTTATACTAATAATAAAGAATTATTAACAAATGAATTAATTCTCTAAATTTAAGGCGGGAAAATAAATCAAAACATGTCTAATAGCATGAAATGTGTCAAAAAAAACATTTATTTATTATATAAGATAGATTTTGAACAGTTCAATTACCTATTATTTTATATTTGTGTAATTGTAGATTGTTGTCAAATCATTGTCATGCATATTATTTTAGATTTGTTTATGTTACCTCTCATGTTAAAAACTCATGTATTACAGAAAGTTAGAAAAATAAAATATTAAAAAAAAACTAAGTAAATGAAATAAGATATATAAAGTCTTAAATAAAAAAAATAGTAAATATTGAATAACTTTACATGAAAACAGTCTGTTACCTCAAGGGTATCAACACCTTACTTTAGAGGTGGACCTACATATTTTTTAGAACCGATTCCAAGGAATTGGGTAGAAAAACACCTGTTACTTTTTTCTAACGGGGTAGAACGTTTCAAGAATGGTATATGAGAAACCGATCGGGACGAGTAGTGACCAGGTAAGGGAACTGAATAGGGTCAATTTTTTTAATATACATAAAATTCACTTTTTACTTGCATTTAGTTATAAGCTAAAGAAAATATATTTGCGAGAAAAACTTAATTTTGTGAATTAATATATTTTTATTTTATTTGTCGTCTATTATCATTTTAGTCATCTACATTTGTTAACAAACTAATGCATCAAAGTTATCGTAAAAGCTTGAAACTAGTAATTTGTTGATAGAATCAAAAAATATTTTTCCTTTTCGTAAAGCCAACATATCAAAATTGTGATAGTCTACACTTAGGTGATGTTTGTTTTTTCTGAGGTAAAACGTCTACGGTCTGCGGACCACATCTGCAAACCTATTTTGCAGAAAAGGTGAACCAAACCCCTGCAAGAAGAGTTTTTGAGAGTGTTTGTTTTCCAACCCCATCGTCCCCCAACCCCACTGTCTTGCTCAACCCCACCGATCGTCCGATCGTCCACCACTGTCACCATCACCTCCGATCGTCCCCCTCCACCTACCGTTGAGCCACCACCGTCCACCACTGTCACCATCACCTCGATCGAAGGAACCAGGGGCGACGACCGGTGGTTGCTTGAGGCGATCGAGCCCACACAGACCAAACCCCTGCCGTCGATCGAAGGAACCAGGGGCGACGACCGAATGAACCAGGGGCGACGACCGGTGGTTGCTTGAACGAACAAAGGAGCAGGGCGGCAATCTCGAACGATCTAACCCTAACCTGTAATCTCGAACGAAGGAACCCTCGTTCGAACGAAGGAACCCTAGGTGGTTTCTGCGACGGCGGTGGAGTACAGTCGAAGGGCGGCGACTACGACGGCGGTGGAGCAGGGCGGCGACGGCGATGGCGGTGGAGCAGGGCGGTGGAGGAGTTCGGTCGAAGGGCTGAAAATGGGGGAGGTTGCTGGAAGAGGTTTGAAGATGTGGGAAGAGGTTGGGTCACGTCTGCGTCAAGAAGAGGACGCGCAAACGTTTTTTAATGAAATGTTTGCGATAAAACTAACGGTCTGTAGAGGTCCAACATCTTCCCGCGTCTGCGCGGCACAGACATAAGAGGTCACGCAGACCTTTTTGGAAAAAACAAACACTCCCTTATAGTAGACATAACATATATTACGCTAGCACCTCTTCATATCGTTTAACAGGTCACTCCTTAGTTATTTAGACCGATGGGTGTGCCCCTTGAGTGGGCGTGGAAGGGGTGTGGCACACCGCCCCCCGGGTGGGCGTGAGTGGCCGTGAGTGGGCCGGCGTGACTGGGGCAACGGGTGGGAATGGGGTTACCGTTGGGGTTTTGACCGTTTGCAAGCAAGCCATAAAAAAATTACCTATTTAAACACCACATTTCAAGTTCATTCAACACAAAAAATTTCTCACTCTTCCCATTTCAAACTAATTCAATTTTCTTAACAAAAAAAATACTTTCCATGGATTCCAACCAAACACCAAACCAATACTACAACCCAAACACTCCACCTAACCAAAACCCGAACACGCCACATCCGAATTGGTTCTTTAACCCTTCTCCAATTAATCCTTTTTTTGATTCAAACTGTTATCGACCACATTTTGATTCGAGTCCACAACAAGGGTTTTACACATTCGCTGATTATGGTTCGAGTTAACAACCGCACGGGCTTGGTCAACTATCTCAAGATGAAGTTGTACCCGAGACTCAACCCCCTACAAATGCCGGTCCAAGCACGCAACCAAAACAAAGGCATAGACACAAAAAGAAACAAGTTGGGGATACTGAACCCATTGTGGTAGGTTCAACCCGTCTCGAAAAATGGTCTCCGGAAGAGAAGTTTCAACTTTCAAAAGCTTGGGTCGATGTGTCGGAAGACCCAATTGTTGGTAATTACTTTCTTTTTATGTTTTTAAATATTGTTAATTTATTTGTTTAAAATTGTTAATATTTTTTTTATAAATTGTTTATAGGTCGTAACCAAAAAGGACCGGACTTTTGGAGTAAAATCCAAAGTAAATTTTTCCAAGCCATGGGTCGTGGGGAGTATCGTACAAACGATATGATCTCTAACAAACGGCGTGATATGAACCAAAAGGTTAAAATGTTCAACGGGATTTATTCCCAGAAATGGCAAACTCGCCGTAGCGGCCAAAGTGACGCGATGATCGAGAGTGAATCGGAAGATCAATACCGGGAAGAGTTTAACGCCCCCTTCACGCTTAAACGGAGTTGGCAGATTATGAGGAAATGTCCTAACAGGGTTAGAATCCCGACTGTTCAAACGTCGGCCTCAAAATGATCAAAAGCATCGTCAACCGATAGCCCGGCACATCGGATGCTTGAGTTCAAATAAATCTAAACGATCTCGATGAAGAAGAAGAAAACGACGACATAGAGGATTTGACCCGTCTGATTGGGAGAAATCGTGCAAAAACCGACTGAGCAGGGGCGAGACGGGGCTCTTCATCTCAAACGACCCCGAATTATAACCAATGAATGGAAAACTTATCTCAACGAATCGATGACTTTAACAAATTAAAACGGGAACGTCAACGGTTGGTAGAATTACAACTTCTATTCACCAATACCGAACACTTAACCGGGGTCGACTGTGAAATTGCCGAGCAGGAGAAGGAAAAATTTGTAATAAATATAGAGATAATTAGCTTTATGTAATTTTTTTTATTAATTTGTAATTTTCATTTATAATTTTATGTAATTTTTTTAATTTAACATTAATTATATCTACTTTTTAATTTAAAAAGGAATAATGACGTGAAGTGAGTGGACAAAGGGACATTTCCACCAAAATGGTGAAGTGAGTGGTTGTGATAGGTGCCTACGTGGCGCCTACGTGGCGCATAAGTGGAGTGATTGAACCATGGGGCATACCCCATGGTCTTACCACCCCCGTTTGCGGTGCATATAATGTATATATGTGTCGACCCTTAAGAGAAAAAGTAAAATTACACTAATTTTAACGTTATTTTACTTTGTTTTTGGAAAATAACGTTAAAACCATATGTTGGTCGGTAAGTCAGTCATCATGAGCCGAAAGTCTCATTGAAAGCAGCATTTCTATTTCTACAGGATAGAGGTAATGTTGTCCACATCATACCCTTCATCAGACCCTACCTTAGCTTTGCTAATGGTAGTACGATAATAATGATTTATTCAATACACACGGCCAATAATACAGTTATTTTACCTCGTTGTCATTAATGCACATGCGCTCTGTTATGCCTATATTTTATTTTATTAAATAAAAATCATAATTGGAATCAGGTTAATTTGGGTAAATAAATATTGTATTTTGAATTGAAATAAATAACATCATAACATATAACGGGTTAAGATAGATACCTCTTTAATACAATTCAAGTCAAGATTGACAACTTAAAAATTGTGTAAATATAATGAATTCAAATGGATAATAATTATAAATTTTTTTTTGAACGGCATTTGATCTCAAAATGCGAACCACTGATTTCCAAGCCACGTCACCAAGGTCTAGTTACCACCCCAGGAGGAAACCGCACCAGAAAACCCCCTGACCTCCTAAGGACACATATTTCGTCTTGGGAGAGATTTGAACCCGTGACCTCCCACAGGTAAGCCAAAAGGGTAACCATTAGGCTAGAAGCCCTTGGTTACGGATAAATGATATGATAAAAAATCACTAAAAATTATTTAAATAGACTCTTTATTTAATTAAAACTCATTTTAACTTGAAATAAATTAAAGTTTACTAAAAACAACCCATTCAAACCTAAACGAATTTTGCTTAAAACCTATCATGACCCCCACTCATCCTGACCCAAAACCGTTGACCTCTTAACCTAATCCGACTCAACAAACCCATTTTGCATGGCTCATAATTAATTGAAGTTTATGATCGTTTTGTGATTGAGGTAATTAACTAGTTGGTGATATATTTTACATTCATTCAATCCTCTTCCGTAAACTAGACCTTGGCCAACAACCCAAAAACTATAATGAAAAATTGATAAAGTTTCACCATGTCATAAAGCAGGTTCAAACATTTTATAAGTAAATTTCACCTATTAATCATATGCCATTCAGCGTTGTAAAAATCGTTAGTCGCTAGTTGGTCAGCAAGGTAGGGACTAGGGATTAATCGGGATTAATCGGATTGAGATTTTATATATAAATTTTAAAAATTATATATATATATACAAAACATTATGTATAATTTTGCAAATAATCTAAGATTTTATCAAATTAATAATTCATATGGGCTATTTATTTTATTTTTTTGAATACCCAGCCCATTCCTATAATAAAAGCCCAAATTCTTACTTAAAAAATCAATTCCCGTCTATTGGGCTGTGGCTACACTCCCGATCTCACGCATTTAGGCTATCGATCTTCTCCAAATTAGGGTTCCGGCGAGTCTCACGAAGTCACGCTTCAGTCGATCTTGTCCAAACCAGGGTTCCAGCAAGCGTCGTTCTTGTCAATCGAAGTCGGAATCGTCGTTCTCAACGAAGATCGAAGGTTTGCTTTCCATTTTCTTCTCGTATTCGCCGGAAATCGACCGTTTTTTGGCCGATTGGTGGCTGTTTGGTGGCCGATTAGGACCGATCAGAACCGATTAGGTCCGATTTTGACCGATGTTGACCGACTAGCGATTAATTGGCCGATTTGAGAAAAATTAGTCGGGAACACCCCGATTAGCGCCTAATTCCGATTAATCGGCCGAGGAACCGCGATTTTTACAACCATGATGCCAATTAGGGCCTAAATAAACAAGATTCATACCCTTGCACAATTTTTTATAATCTGTATGTATTTTTCTACTTTTTATAAAAAAAATCATGTAACAAATCTAAATTCAGATTTAAATTTATCAAAAAATAGAAACGTCTAGCCGGTCTTTCTCGCGTTGATTGGCTTGAGCTCACAAAAACATTATAAATAGGCTACCAGAGTACAAAACTTGTAGCAAAGATTGTACCCGGTAAATTAGATTCAAACTAAGATGCAACAACAAAACATTGTAATTTAACAACTTTATATCAAGATCAAGCAAAAGAATAAACTTTAAACCAAATGCAACCATATAATGTATTAATAAATATAAACCAGATTCAAAAATTAAGTGAGAAGAACAAAAATACTTTGTCACCTGTTCTAAGCCTTTATGGCATACTTTCTCAGAGGAAAGTACTTCTCCTTTTTCTTCTCTCGCTCAGTTTTCAATGAAACCTTCATCAAAATACATCATACCACATTAAAAACCCATAAAAAATTTAAAAAAATAAATAAAAAAAAGGCTAACAAGCAATCAATCAACAAAGTTAGTTTGAACTCAGGTTATTTGGAATTGAAAAGAGTTGTTACTGGCTCGACTTTGGACTTCAAAGTAATTTAAAAAAAAAAAACGGATCAGTGGTCATGGATTTTGAATGAGTTTTGACTGCCCTAAACCTAATCAATATCCGAATAACCTACAGAGCTGGGGCTCACAAGCCAACTCAGATCAGCATGCTTGATTTTTCTAACAGGGTTGGCTTTTACAAAACTCAAGCTTGCTTGTGACTGAACTAGTTAGCGTGTATTGGAATTAATCTTGTCCAGAATTTCTGCCTTCTATAACAAAGGAGTGAAATCAGCAAGATTTTGTGACAGTTTTTATTTTCTTATTTAATGCTTGTTATTGCTTTGATTTGTTTACTTATTTAAGTCTAGAATTGATAGTATAAATAAAGGTGGTCTGTAAGCTTGAGTTGTATCAGTTGCAGTCCATTTCACTTTGTATTTTCTTGAGTTTTTTAGTAATAGAAGCGTTGTTCTTGTCTTATTTCTTTGTTCTATCGATCCAATTGACTACAGCTTGATCATTCAAAAACTTAATCCAACATGACAGCAACTTTTTTTGAATAAACAAAAAATTGTTTAAAGCCTAAAGGACCAATATAGACTATAGTCGTCAAAGGGTGAGCCTAGGGACTAGGCACAAAACACTTAGAAGATGAGGGCCTTTTAAAGGAAGGCACATAACAATAATTTAGCATTTCTATAATATGTATCAAATAAAACAAGCTAAATGTATAATAAAAAATGTGAATAAAAAGAAAAAGCCTACAATACAAATCAAAATAAATCGAAAAGAAAAAAACAAAACGTTGAACATCAACAGCCAAATAAATAAAAAGAAAAATATCTAGAAATAAAATAGTAAAACTCAAAAAGCAATCCACCGTAAGCAATGAGTCAATGATAGTCATTTCCATGCTGACTAGACTGCGCAGAAGCACAGTCAAAAAACAAAAAACACAGCTCAATTATACTCAAATCAGTTTCAGTTTCATTTCTCTCTTCTTTTGCCTCCTACACTCAATAAACACTCTAACACACTACTATATTTATTTTAAACAAGCCAACAAGTAAAATCATCATCCAAGACAACACTGACTTGGACTCAACTCGATTACAGAACAAGCCTAACCCCCCTCAGCTTGTTTATAAACAAGCTTTATCAAGCCAAGCTTTTTTCAAAAGAGCCGCAGGCCTAAACTATTTCAACAGTCCAAATGGTCACATTAAACATTTCATGCATGCAAGCTATAATCATGAAAAGAATTAACATAAAAGGGTGTTTGAACATACCTGATGTTTTGTCAAACGTCGACGGATGGCCCTAGTTTTCTTTGGACGCAAATCTAAGGGCAGGTACTTCTTGTTCTTGTAAGCTTCCCTAAGCTTGGCCTTCTGTGTCTGTGAAATAACAGTTAACACCTGAGCAATGCCTGTCCTCACCACTTTTCTGCACCCACAATAACAAATTTAAAAAGATCAAATTACAGAAAATGGTATCCAATTTTACAATCCAACATAAAATAACAGATATATAATCAATAATTAACTTAACAACTAAGGTGTTAAACGATTGGTCTTGACCCTCTAACTATGGTTTTAAGAAATGACAAACCTCAAAATCATTAGTATGCATTAAAATTTTTATAATGACAAAGATGGTCAGTGCTTATAACACATACATATAACTACAGATTATAAACCGAATCAACCTTCTAAACCGCCAAAACACATAAACAAACCGTTTTAGACAGTATCTTTTAAACATTCTTCAATACAAAATCATTAGAAAAACAAAACAAAAGAACAAAACCTTCAAAGGAATCCGATTTAAATCTTCATAAATCATATCTTGACTGGTAACAATTTTAAAAATGTTCAAGAGATCTTCAATATATGCCGAATATGGTTAATCTCGCTATTAAATCATTCGTTTGGTATAGACCTAAACAAAATACATAAACTAAGATCCACAAAAACAGATCGGCAAATAGAAGTTACATTTTAGAGAGCTTGTTAGGAGCACCGCCTGTGACTTTAGCGACACGGAGGAGTGCGAGTTCAGCCTTCAGATCCTTCAACTGAGCAAACAAATCAGACTTTGATTTCTCCCTCAATTCATGAACTTTGATCCGAGCTGCATTTCGATTAACAATTTAAACAACTATAAATCAACATTAATACGTTAGAAATGGAAAGTTACCCATCGATTATGAGTCTGTTAAAGAAACCGCAGCTGCAATGGAGTCTTGTTCTGATACCCTAATTTAGACAAGAAGATTAGGGTTTTTGGATGATGATTTTATTTTATTTATACATACAAGTTTACAAGCCCAACACGATCTATATTCGTGCGATTTTTAAGGCCCGTTTCAGCCTTATTAAATCTGTAGTTATTGAAAATTATATGTAGTTTAAAAAATTACCAAGAAAATACGTGTTATTTTTAAATATATACTTTTTTTGTATCTTTCGTATTAAACATGAAGACATATATCATTAGTTCTTCGTGTTTTTCTCTTATTAAATAAAATTAATACCGAAAGAAAATACTTCTAGATATTAATTTTATTTCTTTTTCCTTTTCTTTTTTCAATAAGACCATTTTTTGTAACTCGACTCTTGATAGAAAAAAGAATTTGTTATAATATAACTATGATTAGCTCACATTAACAATCTTTAGAGAAGATTAGAAGAGAAAGATAGAAGAGATTTTAAAGAGAATGGGAGAGAATTGTATAACACTTTAGAATGTATACAAGAGATGGATCTTCCTCTTTACATTGATGTGGTATTTATACTATAAAAAAGTTGCCTTTTGGGAGACAAGAAACAAGAACATTTAATGCTTAGTCTAAAAATATGTCCATATAAATTTGGAGTGTTGGAAAAGCTTTCATCCAATATCTTTCAATTATATAAAATATATAACACTCCCCCTTGAATGAAACCGTTTCAAACTTGCAGTTTTATTTTAAACTACTGTCTCATTAAAAACATTGCTAAAGAAAACCCAGTGGGAAAAAACTTTAGGTAAGGAAAAAATAGTGTAGCATATAACTCCCCCTCAAATTATCATCTGATGTTAACTATATCGTTTGTACATGTCGCATTCCGATATCATGTACGTGTTTCCTGAAAATGGTTGTAGTTAGTGCTTTTGTGAAAAGGTCTGCTGAATTGTTGTTACACGAAACATATCTCATTTCAACTTGATTGTCTTTGATAAGATCTTGAGTGTATGAAAAGAATCTTGGTGGTATATGTTTTGTTCTGTCACTTTTGATATACGCTTCTTTCATCTGTGAGATACAAGCTGCATTGTCTTCATAAATTGTAGTTGGACTTCTACCTTCATTTAACCCACATGAAGTCAATATAAAAGTAGTCATAGACCTTAACCATACACACTCTCTAGAGGCCTCATGTAGTGCAGTAACTTCAGCATGATTTGATGATGTTGTAACAAGTGTTTGCTTTTGAGAACGCCATGAAATTGAAGTTCCTCCATTCAAGAAAACATATCCAGTTTGAGATCTTGCCTTATGAGGATCAGATAAATAACCTGCATCTGCATAACCAACTAATTCTTCTTTTGAATCGTTAGGATAAAATAAACCTAAATCATTAGTTCCTCGAAGGTATCGAAAAATATGTTTAATTCCATTCCAATGTCTTTTTGTAGGTGCTGAACTAAATCTTGCTAATAAGTTAACTGCAAAAGAATTATCTGGTCTTGTACAGTTAGTAAGATACATAAGAGCACCAATTGCACTAAGGCATGGTACCTCCAAACCGAGAATTTCTTCACCATCTTCACATGGGTGAAATGGATCATTGTCAACATTGAGTGATCTAACTACCATTGGGGTGCTTAAAGAATTTGCATTTTCCATATTGAAACGCTTTAAGAGCCTTGTATAATTTGATTGATGCACAAGTATGCCGTTAAGCATATGCTCAATCTGTAAACCAAGACAATACTTGGTTTTTCCAAAATTTTTCATTTCATATTCATTATTTAAAAGAGTAATTACTTCATGAATTTCTTTACGCGTCCCAATTATATTTAGATCATCAACATACACAGCTATGATCACAAATCCTGATGCTGACTTTTTAATAAAGACACATGGACAAATAAGATTATTTGTATAACCTTTACTCTTCAAATAATCACTCAAACGATTGTACCACATCCTTTTGGATTGTTTCAATCCATACAGAGATCTTTGTAATTTGATTGAACACATTTCTTTAGGTTTTGAACCTAATGCTTCAGGGATTTTAAATCCTTCGGAAATTTTCATATAGATGTCACTATCAAGTGATCCATATAAGTAAGCAGTCACCATATCCATAAGACGCATTTCTAGATTTTTAGATACCGCTAAGCTAATAAAATATCTAAAAGTGATTGCATCCATAACAGGAGAATATGTTTCCTCATAGTCAATCCCTGGTCTTTGAGAAAAACCTTGAGTCACAAGTCTGACTTTATATCTTGTAATTTCATTTTTCACATTTCGTTTCCGCACAAAAATCCACTTGCAACCCACAAGTTTTACAGTCTTTGGTGTAATAACAACTGGACCAAAAAATTTTCGTTTGTTAAGTGAATCTAATTCAGCTTGCATAGCATCTTTCCATTTGTTCCAATCATCTCGATTGACAATCGTTGATTGATTTTGGTTCAGGAGCATCGTCTCCACTTATAATCTTACTTGCCACAGAATAAGAAAATATCTCATCAATAGTTTCCATTTCATATCGGTTCCATAATGTGTTTGTGTGACCATAGTTAATTGACATCTCTCTGTTAATATCATTCATTTCTTCATCGGGAAATGTTTTGATGTTTTGAATTTCATTAGAATCATTTTCCTTATGGTCCCTTTCTTTTTCAGATCCTTTTCTTTTTCGAGGATTTTTATCCTTTGATCCGATTGGTCTACCATGTTTCAAACGTCTTTGAGATTCATGAGTTGGATCTTTATCCAATTCCTTACTTGGAATCTCAACCCGAGCTGGAGCATTTTCTGCTGGTATATGAGATTTTGTTACTCTTTTTGTATCAGTAAATGCATCTGGCAATTGATTTGTTATATCTTGCATATGAATTATCTTTTGAACTTCTGTCTCACATTGTTTTGTTCTTGGATCAAGATATAACAATGAATGTTCACACCATGAGACATTCTTTTCTTTTATGTTCTTTTCTCCCCCTAACAATGGAAAATTTGTCTCATCAAAGTGACAATAAGCAAAACGTGCTGTAAATACATCACATGTTAGGGGTTCAAGATATCTTATGATGGATCTCAATCTTCTTTGAGGACCCATTTTTGTGTATTGTGGTGGTGCAATATGAACATACACCGCACATCCAAATATTCTAAGGTGGGAAATGTTAGACTCTTGGCCAGAAGCAAGTTGTATAGGAGAATATTTGTGATTTGCACTAGGTCTCGTATGAATTAATGATCCAGCATGTAAAATTGCATGGCCCCAAATAGACACAGGAAGTTTCGTTTTCATTATTAATGGTCTTGCAATTAATTGTAGCCGTTTTATCAATGATTCAGCTAAACCATTTTGTGTATGTACATGAGCAACTGAGTGTTCAACAACAATTCCAATTGACATGCAATAATCATTAAAAGCATGCGATGTGAATTCACCCGCATTACCAAGCCTCACCCAATTGACGGTATAATTCGGAAAATGTGCTCGTAATTGTATAATTTGAGCAAGAAATTTTGCAAATGTCATATTACGAGTCGATAATAAAGAAACATGAGACCATCTTCTGGATGCGTCTATTAAGACCATGAAGTATCTAAATGGTCCACATGGTGGATGAATTGGTCCACATATATCACCTGAATTCTTTCAAGAAATAAAGGGGATTCATGCTCAATCTTTAATGGTGAAGGCCTTGTAACAAGTTTTCCAAGAGAGCATGATACACATAATGATATTTTATCTATTTGGGGTAACTTTTGGTCTCTCAATGGATGTCCATGTGTATTTTCGATTATTCTTTTCATCATTGTAGATCCTGGATGACCCAGTCTATCATGTCATATGTTAAAAGTAATAGGATCGCAACATTTTTCTTTAACTGCCATGTGTTCTTGAGGCACATTTATTTGTGTATAATGCAAACCAGAATTAAGCATTGGTAATTTTTTCAGTATGACATTTTTTCTCATGATATACAAATATTTTTCATTTTCAATAGTAGTTGACTAGGTGTCATACCTATTTTGATATATGTTCTTGAAACTCAACAAGTTTCTTGTTGATTTTGGGGAATACAAAGCATTCTCAATTAAGAGTTTTGTACCATTTGGTAAAACAAAATTTGTTTTTCCCATTCCTTCTATCAAGTCTGTAGGACCTGATATTGTATTAATTGTTCCATTTGTTGGTTTCAATACATGAAAATATTTTTTAGATTTAAGAATAGAGTGTGTTGCACCACTATCTGCTATACACATATCTCTATCACTTGTTTGAATGAGTGCTCCGTTGGTATTCATTTTACTCTTCAAATAAAGGAAAAATTAATGAGATATTACGAAAACTTTAACATAACCATTGAATATATTACATAAACGGAAAAAATAATTATACATAATTTAGAATGATAAACTAGAAAATGCATAATTGTTACACCTATTTATTAAGACAACATATTCGTTCAAAGTTCCAAATTAGGTAAAAAAATATGCGTTATTCAGTTCGGTGTTCGCATCATCAACCTTGTCCACATGGTTAACTTCTTTCTCTTTTTCCTTAAGAGATGCTTGATATAGCTTGCATAGATGAGAGGGTGTGCGACAAGCTTTCGACCAATGATTTTTACTTCCACATCTAAAACATGAGTTGTCGTTGTGTTTATATGTACCAACTTCATTTTCGAACTTGTATTGTTGGTTCTCATTTTGTAGATTGTGGTAGTTATTAGCTCTTTGGCTACGACCAAGCCCACGACCACTACCACGACCTCGACCTCGACCTCGACCGTTATAATTATTGTTCCATTTAAATGGATGGTTGAAACGGTTTTTATCAAAACGACCACGACCATGCCCACGTCCATGTCCACGTGTATGTTTAAAAGTTTTAGCATCGTTATGACGAATATCATTAGCTTCTGGTAATGCCATTGATCCCGTGGGACGTGCAAGATGATTTTTCATTAACACTTCATTGTTTTTCTCTGCTACAAGAAGTAAAGCATTTAGATCAGAATATCTTTTGAATCCTTGCACGCGCAAATACATTTGCAAGCCGGCGTTTGATGCATGAAAAGTGCCAAAAGTTTTTTCTAGCACATCTTCTTCAGTAACATTTTGCCTACAAAATCAAAGTATTGAGCATATTCTGAACAAAGCAGATGTGTAATCATTCAGTTTTTTAAAAATCTTGAAGTCTTAAATTTGACCATTCATCTCGAGCAGCTGGAAGTAAAACTGTTTTTTGATGATTAAATCTTTGTTGCAAATCCTTCCATAAAGCGAAAGGATCATCACAATTTGAATATTTAAATTGTAGCATTCCATCAATGTGTTTGTGAAGAAAAACATCTGCTTTTGCTTTTTCTTGTTCTGAACAATTATTGGCCACGTTTATTGTTTATAAAACACCCATTGATTTTGAATGTCTCTTTACATGAGTTGTCCATGCCATGTAATTTTCTCCACTGATGTTTAACGCTGGGAATTCAAGTTTTGCAATATTTGACATTTTTTTTTTCTTGCTAAACATGAATAAATCAATTAAAAAAATAAACATTAGAATTCATATATATATCAATGAGCACTGCGATACAATAGAATGGTAAAGCTACAAAAAGATACATAATTAGAAAAAAATTAAATTCTTCAGGTGAGAGTTGAGATAGAGGATAAAGAAACAAAATTAGCATTACGGTAACTAATAACAAAAGTGGGTGAATCATCTTCAAAAATTATCTTGAGCAAGCTTGAGAGAATAATATAATATGTTTTTATGTATTAAAAGAGATTGTTTATTTATAGAAAAAAAATTTTAACCGTTGATAACGGTTATATAACCCCTTTTGCAACGGCTATATAGTTGTTTACGAGTATATGATCGTTGTACATGTATAAAAATTATAATTATGAAAAAAAAGTTAGTAGATTAGAAGTTACAGAATATGAGTAAAGAAAAAAAATTGTTACCAAATATAAACAAACGTTAGCGTATATAATAAAATGTTTGCATACTAATAAAGGTTAATATCAATGTTAGCATAAAGTTGTTAGTATTGTTAACATGAAAATAAATGTTAGTATACATGAATAAATGTTAGCATACGTAAATAAATGTTAGCATAAGAATAAGATGTTAGTATGCATAAATAAATGTTAGTAACATTAGTCAAAGTTAGTTGACATAAAAATAAAATGTTAGTTTTATAACTAAAAGTTAGATACATAAATAAAAGTTAGATAGTTAGTAGTCCCATGATTATCAAATGTCCATAATAGTAAGTCTTGAATAATTATTTTGTTCATTATGGTAGTTAACTTCTTAAAGTATTATATAAGTTGTTATTAATAAAATGATTACCTTTGATGAATAACTTGTGCTTTTAATGATCTTCTTAATTATGATTTAAGAACTCTTCGTGCTGATAACGTGTTATAATATAACTATGATTAGCTCACATTAACAATCTTTAAAGAAGATTAGAAGAGAAAGATAGAAGAAATTTTAGAGAGAAGAAGAGAGAATTGTATAACACTTTAGAATGTATACAAGAGGTGCATCTTCCTCTTTACATTGAAGTGGTATTTATACTACAAAAAAGTTGCCTTTTGAGAGACAAGAAACAAGAATATTTAATGCTTAGTCTAAAAATATGTTCATATAAATTTGAAGTGTTGGAAAAGCTTTCATCCAATATCTTTCAGTTATATAAAATATATAACAGAATTATATTTTTTTCTATTATAAATATACATTCTTTAATCAAATAAAATTTATATATATAAAAAGTTTGTTTGGATTTAAAGCCAGTTTGAGTTCGATAAATGTAGCTCTATACAAGGGGCTCGGGCTTATAAAAATTTGGCTCATTCAAGTTTTTTATTTGTCCAATATCATTTTATTCACTTGATAGTTTAATTCATTCACACTTATACTCATTAGCAGGCCAACCTAAGCAATTTTTTTTTATTAAACAACCATAATTTATGTTGAAACTAATTCATTTTAAACATAAAATTCAAAAAAAAAATTTAATGCTCATCAGACAAAAAGATATAACCCTCTAGCATATATCATTTATATAAATGATATATGCAACCGGTTTATATTTTTTGTGTTTGGTGAGCCTAATTGTGGTGTTCACCATTTTTTTTATATAGTTCTTTTGGGATAACAATATTTTTCCATTTTTTTCTTTATTATGGGACTTACACTCAAAAAAAACTTTGATGATATAAACAATTAGGCAAGCTTACAAACCTTCAAGTCTTCAATTCGTTTTTTAACTAGAATGCCACGTATTACTCCTTACAACTTAAATAATTTATAAATTAAGATTTTTAGTTCTACTTATATATTATTTGAATTTTTTAAATAAGTTTAAACTGTTAAACGTATTGTTAAAGACTTGTTTAACTTGAGTATTTTTTTTAAAAAAAAACAAGGAGCCCAAGGATTTTTAACGGAAAAAAAACAGGAGGCCGAACTCAATACATATAAAATATTCTGATGAAATACTACTAAATCGACCGTTCTGAACAGAAAAAAGACAAGGGTTGGGGCACCTCCAAGGCCCCTAAAAAGTTTGTATATGTTCTCAACCTATTTTAGGAAGAAATATCTTAATATCAACTTGATACTATTGTGACAAATGTCCTTTGGTATATATCCTTTACATAGTTTTACTTCATATAAGATGTTTTTGGTGCTAGTCTCTCTATGATCAATTGTTTCTGGATGAGTAGGACGTTTTTTCAAAGATATGGCTTGAGAGGTGGGTTTTATTCTAACTAGTAGGAGACTATGGTGTCCCTAAAAGATCAAATACATTACGTAAAAATTGTTAGTAGGAATGAGCCTAGAGACGGTTCATTGTTGTAATAAAAAATTATATGCATATAATTTTGCATATATTTTTTCCTAAGAGCGATCATTTTTACTCCTAATTAAATATCATAATCTTGACCTCCTCTCATTTTTATAAACGATAGTTACTAAGGTAAAAAGGATGATAGATACATATTGCTAGAATCAGTTTTTACTTGAGAAAATAAAAAACAAACCCTTCATGCTTTTAAAATAGATACGACTTTTGTACCATTAATTAAAATATTTGGTTTTAAATAGTTGGTTTGTTTTTACTTTTTTTAACCTTCACGGCAATTTTATTCAATTAAAAATTATTAAATCAAGAAAATGCACTTGATAATAATCATTAACAAACGAGCGAATGTGGAGATATTTGTGAATTGAAAATATTAAATTAATTATAATATAAAAGAAGAAACAAAAGTATTTAACAAATTCCACAAGGTGACATGACATCAATAACCACCCCACTATGAAACCAAAACCACTATGACATTCCCATTCAATTTATCACCTATTTATGCATGCAAAAATAGTGTACAAAGGCCTCTTAGATTCTCTATGGACATGCCCAAACCCCCCTTCAAGCTAACCCATCTTGCTTGTATCTGCTTGTTACTATTCACCACCATAATCCGTTCGTTTTCTGCCAGAACCCTTGGCGGTATACCACCGCCACCATCACGCCGTCATCACCACCACAAAACAATGACTTTCTACATGCCAAACATGCTCAACTCTACCCTACACAACCCTCCCACCGCCCCTCCAACAACTCAAGTCAATGGTCAACCAATTTCCATCTCAAAACCATTAGGGATTTTTCCTCCTGTAGGAGGAGTCCCGGTTTCTGGTTCTAGTTTTATCCCAAGCCAGTGGTCTGGTTTGCCTGGAATTGAAACTGGGATATCATTTTCTGCATCGGATATCCTTCGAGAAGAATTAGAGTTTGGCATGGTCAACACTATTGATGTTGACTTATTAGAGAAAACAAATCTCTATGGCTTGACTTTATTAGGAAAAGCAAAAGGAATGCATGTTGGTAGTTTGGAAAATGGAAGCAGCCAGATGATGGCAATGACAACAAGCTTTATTAACAACGAGTTTAAAGATGAATTAAGGTTTTTTGGACTGCATCAAACTGATATAAATTCCGAGTCACATGTCTCTATCATCGGGGGCTCGGGGAAGTATGAGGGCGCGAATGGATACGCGACGATAAAGGCCGTTAAACTAAGAGACAAAAGTGTAAAAAAACATGAAGAATCGGATATTTTTCTTTTGGTAGATGTTTACCTAGGTTGAGATATATCATACAAAGCGGACTATTCATTCGCACAATTAAATAAATACAAATCTTTTAATAGCTTGTGTTTCGACTTATTCAACACTACACAACTGGTACTAGCAACAAATATGGATAAAAGTTTAATTGTAATTTATTTTCTAATTTACATTTAAAGAAAAAAAAAAGATGGGTTACATGTACACACCTTAGCAACGAGACTGGCTATAACTTGAGAGTCCATAATAAAGTTTGTGATAATTCTATTCTAAAAAAGCTGTATGTTCTATTATAAAAAATATGAGATGAGTATTTGTTCTAAATAATAAAAAGATATATTCATTGATTTTTCTCAGTTTTTTTACCGGTACTTAATCTAATTGACTAACTAATAACTCTTACCATCAAATAAACATGTTACATGATTCGAACACTCACCGTCAAAATGTCCAATGCACTCAATCATATAGCAATAACAAGAGCTCAAAATCTTTATTAACATGTGTATTAAATATATAATTGTATAAAAGATAAACATTATAAAGCAATCATTGTCAATCATATAACAAGAGCTTAAAATATTTGATTTATTATATTATTAGCTTATTGATATGTATATTACAAAAAATTGTATAAAAAATAAACATTATAAAACAATCACTTATGGAAAAATAGATAAACAAATAATATAAATTTTTAGCATTTTTAAAATTAGAAAATAAATTGTTATTTTATAAATATCCACACATTTTTTTAAACAATACAAATACAAACAAGAATAAGATTTAAAATTTTGAATTTTCAAAATTATTAATTGAAAATAGGAAGTTTGAAATGATTAGATTTTAATTAATATTTAAAAAATTATTAATTATTTTTCTTTAAAGTTGGAAATTTTACTTTATTATACTAAAAGAAATTAATTTTAAATTTGTTAAATATGTCATATGGATAGCCTAAAAGCATGCCACATGGCAAATGTCATGTTGATAGGCTAAAATAACGCCAGATGACATATTATTATTATTTTTTATTATATAATATATATAAGTTAAAAACTTGTGTATTACATATGTTAAATAAATAAATTTTAATTTTATTTATTTTAATTAATATATCAAATATTTCTCAAAAAATATTTTATAAAAATATAAAAAATATGGCTTACAATGTAATCGTGTTATTTGTCAAATTAAATAAAGTCGTTATTATTTAATACAAGAGAGAAAATACAAATTAAAATTTTAAAAAGATGGCCTCCAAATATTCAATATATGAGAGAGTGAACAAGAGTTGCAAGACCTATAAGACTAACATGTGGTTTATGAAAACATTTTATTTAGTTATTATATAATATAGATTTTAATTAAAACCTTACACCACATACATTATATACACACACACACGATCACTATACGTGTGTAATACATCGAAGACAAACATAACACATTAATAGGGAGATGACACATCTCAGACTTAGACACAAAACAATCTTAAATATAAACTATCACCGATGTTAATTAGAGTTGAGACGTAAACGTTATTTTTTGTCAATTTCACATCCTGAAGTCTCATGATGACCATTCGTATATTTCCATTATTTATTATTGTAGAATATGAAAAAAAATTATTTATGTGATTAAATAAATAAAATATAAAATATAATAACCACATAATTTATTTTGCCTAATCTCCTGCTTTTGGTACTTTTCGTTAATAATAATAAAAAAATTAGTTTTAAGTAGTTAGTGTAGACCAAATATGCATATAAGGTAGTTGTTTAACCAAAACATATGCACCAAACAACTCCATAATTTCATCGACTCTATATTGTATCATCACACCACCCCTATATATGCCCACACTTGCACTTTCTTTTATCATCAACAACACACATCTTCATCTTTCTCCACTTGAAAACAAGCAACACCAAAATGGCTAACATCAAGCTATCCATTCCTACCGTCCTCAAAACCACAATTTGCATCTTTTTGTTGGCCATCTTTCTAGAATGTTCCAATGGGACCCGCATCTTACTTGATACGACTAACGGTGTAACACAAGTGGCCCCATTGCCAACCAGCCAGCCAGATACAACTAGTGACCCGATAGACGGGACTAACTCCCCTATAGAAGATTCAACTCCTGTATTACCAGATGGCACAATTCCTACCACTGTTGCTCCTGCACCAGTGGTGAGTCCAACCGCTCCATTACCAACTGTATCAACGCCTATAGTAGCAACACCTGCAACCAATCTACCACCAGTAGCTACTTCTGTAGGTTCTATACCGACAGGAGGAGCAGGAGGTGCAGGCGCGAGTGGCGTTGTAGGCGGGGAACAGCCAACTTTGAGTTTCTTTATGCATGATGTTCTAGGAGGGTCTCATGCCACAAGCAGGGTGGTTGCTGGAATTGTAGCCAATTCGGATGCCAATGTTGTTCCTTTCTCCACCCCTAACAGTCAAGTGTTTCCGATTACCGGCGGTGTTCCGCTAAACAACATTAACGGTATAGTCAACAACAATAACCTTCCATTCTTAGCCGGTTTCAACGGTAACAACCCGAACAATCCTAATGCCAACACTGTCCTCCAAAACACTGGGAACAACAACGTAGTCAACGGTGGAAACAACCTACCATTTGTTGCAGCCGGTCAACTTCCTGCTGGCATAACACTCCAACAACTCATGTTCGGTTCAATAACCGTTATCGACAACGAAATAACCGAAGGACACGAGCTTGGTACCGGTGTGCTTGGCCGAGGTCAGGGTTTTTACCTCTCGAGCTCACTTGATGGGAGTAGCCACACGTTTGCTCTAACGACTCTATTTCATGGTAACGAGCACGAGGTGGACGATACAATTAGCTTTTTCGGGGTTCATCGGACCGCTTCCGAGATATCGCACATCGCTGTGATTGGTGGAACAGGGAAGTATGAAGAGGCTAAAGGGTATGCCACTATTGAGACTCTACCTCAAGTGGATGAACACACCACTGATGGTGTTGAGACCATTGTTCATGTCAATGTGTACCTCACCACACCATAGAAACATTCCCATAAATATGTGTAATGTGATTTTCATTGTGCTTATAGTACTTTTTTCTTTATTTGTTGTACCTTTGAGTGATTTATAATTAAAATGTGTTATGTCTATTTTTAAATTTATCATACCAAGTTATTTTATATAAGATTTAGTAATATGAATAACATTAAGGGCATGTTTGAGATTGTTTATTTAAGTTTAAAAGAACTTTTTGTTAAAAGTACTTATTAAGTTATGAGTTTTTAAAATGAAATTTTTAAAAAGTGTTTGAATTAGTTTTTGATATGTGAATAATCAAAAAGTCAAAAAATTGTTTGGATTAGCTTTTAAAAAAAGTGTTAGGATTATTTTTTAGCTTATTCCATCAAAAAGTTATTCTAAAAGCTACAAATTATAGCTTTTTAAAAACAACTTTTTAACCTTACTCAAAAAGTTAAAACAAAAAATCCTTTTGACATTACCAAACATCCTTTTAACTTATTGACTTTTCCATAAAGCTAATAAGTTAATACTTAATAAGTTAGTTTCAAATAGAATACCAAACATGCACTAAGCATAGCCCAAACGATGCAGGCAAAAAAATAATGGGTAAAATGTCAGGGGCCATAACTAGAGGTGCATAAAACATATTTTAGATCGAAACGGATCGGTTTTAAACCGGTTCAAATCGAGCCAAAAAAGTCAAACCAGAACAGATCGCATCAAATCGGCTTGGATTAGAAACCGGGATAATATAGGGAAAAAAAATGGTTTAGACCCAACCAACTGACGTCTGACCCTATTTATCCATTCTGGTATATGCTATTCCTTCAGCCCAACTTCCGATCTGGTTCACGAGCATGATCACCCTAATTACAAGCTAAACATACTCTTTTCAAAAATTACTACATACTAACCGTACATCACAAATATAATATATATATATATATATATAATATAGAAAAAAGATTAAATAAAAACAAATTTTGTCTAACATTAAAATTATTTTATACTAATTTTTTTGTATTAGATTTAAGTTTTTCTTGTACTGTATTTTAATTTTTATACTATATAAAGATAGGTTACAAAAAAAAAATACAAATACATTACAAAAAATATGTGTTTTTATGTTTTTAAAAATAAAATATAAGATTTTGCATAAAATCATCAAAACTCGTGTTTTTTTATAATGGATTTATCTATTTTGTATAAGATTTATGATTTTTACTGTATTTTCTTTTTCTTGTACTCTATTTAAAAATATTGTACAAAAAAATTACAAATACGGTATAAAAATACATGTTCTTATGATTTTTGAACAAAAAAATTGTTTTATTGAATCAAAATTCCAAAATCTAACACATTTCTCATCACATTCATCCTCCCTAAAATTTCTCCCTCAAACTTCACTTTTGTCAAATGTCATATTATTACGTCACATTTATTCACTTTCATATTAAATAATTATATTCTCTTTGTTATTAAATAATTATATCTTTATTTTATTACATTTTTTTAATATAAATGTTGGTTTCTATAATTGTAGTATAACAATATATAATGATGGAAAATGTAATCGAGTAAACTAATAACAAGTTAATTGTGTTTTGTTTTATTTTCAATAGTACTAATGTTACATAATTAGTTAGTAACATAAGTCGAAAACTCAAGCACAGTCTCCCCGCCATAAGAGACTTGCTCGTTGTTCAACTGAACATTCTTAACTTTCGCGTAACCCTTCGCCTTGACATACTTCCCGGTTCCACCCATGATGGCTAGTTGAGACTCGGACACCCCGGTCCTATGAACCCCAAAAAAGCTAAGGCTGTCTATGTAATTTCCACTCTTGAACATAGCCGTAAACAAGACACACTGGCTATTAGTATGGCCATCTTCTATAGAGCTAGCCACATAAAACCCTTGTGCCTTCCCGATTAAGTTGGATCCGGACTCATAACCTTCGGTCAACTCATCATCAAAGACCATTATGGTCCCAAACATGAGGCGGTGAAGGGCAGAGCCAAAGGGCAACTGGGTCCATTCGGTACCGGCTTGAAACACATTGGTTACGGGCCCTCCAAGACCAATGATGAAAGGGATGTTATCCTTGTCGGGTGCTTGAACAGGGAGAACCACACCATTGGGTTTGGCGAAAGGGAGTAAACCTTTGACCGTCGGGTTGTTGACTATGACTGTCATGGCACGAGCCGAGGGGTGAGGTCCACCTAGAACTTCATGCATGTAAAACAGAAGGGTGTGTTGTGGTTCGGGTTGTGATGAGATTGGTGCAGCCAAAGGAGCTAGATTGATCAACATGTAAACACTTAATTTGACTAAGGTTTCCATTGATAGACATTTACATTTTTAATGGATTTGATGTGTGCTAAACGTTATATTATTCTGGTCCAGAGTGGTGCAGTTAGGATGCTGACTTCGTCGTGGAGTTCATAGTGATTTGGTTAGAACTTTGACTTGTTTTCTGTTTTTATGTGTGTGGGTGATTAATTTGATCTATTTTGATTATTAAAATAATATATAAAACTAAAACTAGTACCACAAAGTCAAGCAAAGTAACCTTCATTAATAAGTCCGACAAAATAGGCGGATTGAGTCGGGTTGGGTAACAAGTCAGAACAGGTTCGGGCCAGAATAGGTGAGGGTCAGGACATGTTTTAAACAAAATCAATTTGAGTCGTAATGGGTTTTTTTCAAAAAAAAAAAATATATTTCAAGTTAAAATGTGTTGTAATTAAATAAATAGGGATAATTTTTTGTATTTTTCTTATCAAATATGTTATTGATCATTGTTATCCATTCGAATACATTATTTTTACATACACATCTTGACCCATATTATGTTGTGATGTTACTAGTCTCAACCCTTTCTATATAATAGTATTATCCATTTCAAACCGAAATAGAATAATTGTTCACCCAAACCAATCTATTTATTTTGTATTGGGTCAAAATTATCACCCCTAGCCTTCATGCAATGGTAGGCTCGAGTTCAAACCCCATTAAAGGTCACTAGTCCACTACAAGTTGTGTTACTTGAGTTTGTCTAATTTTATTAGCTAGCAGGATATTAGCAAGTCCTGTGAGTTTTCTGGTAATAGATTCATACAAATTCCCATTGTAAAAAAAGGTCAAGCAAACCAAAACTTCACTTTTATTCACTCATATCTATAAAAAAAACAATAAAATCTTGTTGCTATACAACCTTATATTACAAGCAAACCAATCTCTATAATAACATCCTATATACCGGACTAGACCACTCTGAACCATGCTCATCAAAAGAGTGAGCCATGAACCGAGACTCATTACCTATTTTTACAAAAATAATGAAAAATAATCATCAAATGGCAACCAAATCTAATGCAAGCTCATTAAATAAAAAATCTTCAATCTCCACAACAATCAAATCAATTTCATCCTGCAAATCTAACCATTGTTCTTTCCCAACCGCCTTCTCAGACAACTCAACGTTGACTTCTTTTTCTTGACTAAGTAGCAGGTTCCACAGTTCTTCCTCAATCATATCTCTCCTAAAAACATTGCTCATTTTTCGCTTCAAAGACTTTGATGACCCAATCTTGGTCAACCCCAAGCTTATACGGTCAAACAATAGTCGTCTATCGGCTTTGTTCCATGACTTTTGGTTCTCATATTTCTTCTCTAATGATGTAAATATCATAGAGTTTGTCATGCATCTTTCAAAATCTAACTCCACAATGTCACCATGAAATCCCATTTCATTTAGCACGTTGACTATGTAGAAAAACTGTTGACTTTCTTTCGGTCCAAAGCATTTAATAGGCTTTGTGATTTGACCAACAGAAATAGATCTTTGAGTAGTATCTTCATTGCTTAAAGCAACTGATTCAGATTTATTAGACGGGGTTTCTTCATTTTCTGACTTCAGAATTTGAAGTTTCATCCATAAACCTAAATAAGTTGGCACTAATATTAGATTTTTACATATAAAAGGATATATTAAGAAGAAGAAAAAAACATAATTATTGTTAATAAACTAACCATGAAGATCAGTACGAACGCTCTCACCATATTCAGAGCTTGATGAACTGTCTGGTTCCAGGACCGAATTTGGACTTGGCTGATAAGCTTCACCCGAGCTCTTTGCAAGTTCTCCATTCATATTTATGCAATTTAAAGACAAAAATCCCTCTTCACATGATAAATCCTGTAAAGAATACAAATACAAATGTTTATAATCTAAGGAAAAAAACAAATTTTTTTTTATATATAGCAACAAAATGGGACAAGTGTTACCTTTCCAAATGAAACATCAACTGAACAAGAAAACTCAGCATCCTGATGGTTTGTAGACATGTTTTTATCGCGATCCACAGAGCTCAGTCTCAAATCACCTTCTAACACATTCTTGAACTTTGAGTTGCCACTAGATGATCTATTAAACCGTTTGAATACCGGTAATCTGGTGACTGATTTATCTTTCCAGCGATCATAGTTGCTGATAAAAACGCTTGTTCCCAACTCTGATCTTTGCTTTGATTCAAGATCCATCATAGAAGGCGTTTCACCAAGATTATAAACCTGTTTACTAGACCAAATTTCTTGACTAACTTTGGTCCTTTTCGATCTTTCTAAAAGCTGCTTCTTAAATTCCCATCCAATATGCGAATCCTGTAAAAACAACGGTTTAGATTCCCGTTTAACATTACCTAAATTTGGTCTCAAAACCAAACTCTTTGCATCCAAATTCTTTCTTTCTTCAATTTTTCTTGTTTTAGAATCAACAATTGGTGGTTTCAAACCATGCATTCCATTATATGTATCTTTATTTGTTGAATTCTTCTTAATTTTTGGTTTTTTCCTAATTGTTCTTGATCTCTTCTCTTGTGAACCTATGGAAGCAACTTTCTGCAGATAGTTCTCAGAAAATACTCTTTGTTGATTACAAATCGGCAGCGGCCCCTGCTGACGTGGCGGCTCGTCAAGACCCATCATCTTTGCAATGACACTCGACTTGTTCTGTTCAGTTGCCATCATCTTCAACAATTTGAAACCTAAATTCAAGAAAATCAACTTACTAAGATGAACTGTAAACAACTTTGAAGAAATTGATAACAAGGCAACCTAATGATTTCTGCTAAAAAGCAAAATCATGAACAGCATCATAATTATATAAAACCATATCATTCATGGTCGAGAAAGAACAAAATCATTCAATACCCACTTCACCAACCCAATAGCAAAGCAATCACATCAGTTTATTAATATGATGATAAACCTAAATCAAAATTCAACCATCACAAGATCTTCAAGAAATTAAAACGAAATCAAAATCAACAAGAAAGTAAAAAAAAAAAACAAACCGTATGTGAAAGATTCCGCTTGTTAATCGAACCAATGGACCAATGGGTATGTGATCATCCAGGTTTCTGAAATCGAATTGAAGGTAATTGGAGAAACAATTTGCGTTAATCAGAAGATCAATCAATCGAAAGGAGGTTTATAATAAAATGGAATAACAGAGCGGCGTGATTGAAGAACTAGGGTTTATAGATTGGAGTTACATCACTGTACAGATATATATTTTGTTGGTCAACGAATGTTGTGGTGCTTTCGCGGATTTGCGCCATAACTGTACAAATGAAGCCTCCAGGAATTTGAAGTCGTTTGGAATTTGATAGGGATATAAAGTATAAACCTCACGTTTTTTATTTATTTATTTAATGTTATCGACGTAATTATTTTAATAAATGTCACGTAAATTTTGTTAGACGCGTAATAAACATATAAATCGAAACACAATCGATAACGACTTGTTTCAATCACTGTATGTTTATTCAAATTAATTTTAATAAAAAATCTCTTTTATATATCCCAAATTTTGTTGTTTTAATTTGGAACATATACGAGACAAAATGTTTGTAATTTATTGGATAAAATATATAAATCGAAACACAATAGATAACGACTTATTTAATAGAACTTTGACTTGGTTATTCATAGATTGATTAATCTGGAAGTGGGATTTGATGATTTTCATTTCTAATTCAAGAAAAATGTAAACCTAAATCAAGATTAAATAAACAAAATTAATGTTGTTATGATATCATATGTTAAGTTATCTAATTGATTAGGATGTTAAAGATGAACACACCATGGATTAGTCCTGAAACTCAAAGAGAGATGACTTAAATTAGGATGTCAATGTATCTAAACTATTGTGAACTTTTGACGTTTAACTCGCTCACACCTAAATTACAAGTTTTATAAATCGTTTTTCAATATTTCATTCTAAGTCTTCATTTGTCAATTCTCAATCACACATCATTGTTCGATCGCTACTTATCACCAGAAGGCATACATTAGCACAGTATTAATTAGCTCATAAAAACTAATGGGCTGTTTGTTTTGATCTGAATGAGTCTGAATCTGAATGGTTCAGATTCAGACCGTTTGTTTGGGGGGAAAAACACACATCTGAATGGGTTCTCATGTCTGAACCAAGGTCTGAATGGTTCAGACTTTAGATGAAATCTGAATGAGAAAGGAAGATGATGGGGAACCTCTGAATCATCGACCGACTGCTCCTCCATCACTAGACCACCACTGCTCCTCCACCACCGCTCCACCAACTGCTCCTCGACCGACGACTGCTCTTCCACTGACGCCGCTACACCACCGCTTCACCACTGCGAACGACCGAGGCTCCACCATCGATCGAATCGAATCCATGCTACACCGCGACCATCGATGTATAGAACCGAGGCTCCGCCATCGATCGAATCGGCGGGGGAAGGGGCTGTGACCATTGACGACGATGTAGACAGTGGTGGTGATGGTGATGTAGACAATGGTGGTGATGGTAGGAGATGCAGAGGAGATGGGGAGGAGATGCGGAGGAGAACGGCGGTGGGTTGGATTCTTTGACGAGTGGCTAGGTTTTTGTTAAAAAAGTTTTTTTTTTCATTCAGATGTGCAACCAAACAGTTATTATTCAGACCCTCTTAACCATTCAGACCTTCTTAACCATTCATACATCTTAACCATTCAGCACTTAATGATTCAGATCCAACCAAACGGCCCCTAACCAAGTTAACCCATACACATACCAAAACTATCCTAGCAGAACATCTTCTAGCTTTTCAATATCATTCATCATTACAAATATTCCTCATTATAACATTTTGTCTCCAAATCATATATAAATTGAAAAGACACCAGTATAATTCTTGAAATCATCTTCTAACTCTTATGTAGTGTCAAATCCTTGTTGATTCTTTCATTGCATCTTTACTTGATTCAACAACTTATTTCTAAGTTGTTTGACTTTCCTATTTAATTTAGTTTATCATCAATCTTCAAATCTTCCAATGACACATAGGCATATTTTTCAGCTAAATATTTCCTCAAATATAATATGTGAAATGTGTTACGAAGGCCACACAAGTCCTTCTGAATTGAAATTCATATTAAGTCAAACTACACACTTTTTATTAAGGGTGTTGTTATTCTTACACTCATATATGCTCAACTTACGACCAATACATTGAGCGCACATGGCAGATGGGAACAGACTATGAGGGAATTCCAGAGAGTAATGCTGGTTGTATAGCTCCCTCTTATACGGTCCGTATAGACCTATACGACCCGTATAATTAGGTAGAGGTGTTAAATTAAAATTTTAGGGAGTTTAAATATAACAACCCTTTAATGATTTACCTACTTCAAAAGGCTTGTTTTGATGCTATTGATATTGTACTTCTGAAACTAATTGATATCATCTACTTCACATGCTCAAGAAAGCAGGTATGAGAAGAAGATATCAACAAAGTAACATACGAAAAGGGTGGGAATTACATACATACATACTAGCCTAGAATCTCGTGTATTAAACGGGTTAAGTGTAACAGCAAGTGCCAGATCGTCCGACAAGTCCGTACGGTATGTGTACTTTCACCTTATTCTATGTGTGCATACGTAAGTCTAAACAGTACTTGTATTAACAGAATCCTAAATACAAGAAACCGTTGTACGTATTTTCGTATAAACTTAAATACATTAAGTACAACGTACATTTGAAACATTAGTTGTGTTTATTAAGTGAAAACTTAATTACAGTTAACACAACAAATCATGAGAAACAACGGTATTCAAACGATATTCAGAAACATATCGGTTGCGATCTGATGTCCACAGATGACAGGAATCAGATGACCGATAAGTCAGTACAAAAACAATGTGAAATCATGATGTATAGTTGAGTCCGACAGTGAGGAAACACAATTAAAACATTAATGCAGTGTTATTTCAGAATGACGGACTGACAATGTGTTTGCGTGAGTGACGATTCACACAAACATATCTGTGAGTTTAGAGTTCTGAAATAATGACTGAAAAGTAGAAAACAAAAGTCAGAAAGCAAAACCATCGTCGTATTCGTTCGGGTGACGATTCGAACGAATTACGCGCGAAGGTTACGCGATCTGACGAAACGGCAACGAAAACACGTCACGAACGAAAATAATTTAAATAAAATCAAATAAATAACATTTTTACAATTTTGAAACTCATCAAAATAATTAAATTAAATCCGTTTATTTAAATCCATTTAAATTACGCGTAATTTTCCGGATACGCGACGAAGTAACGAACCGAGCAACCAAAACGAACCCGGATACCACCCGGGGTATAAAAGCTCTTAAATGAAAGTTTTCTTTCATTTTTCATCTTCCCCACCCTCTCTCCTACTCCATTTCCGGCTACCACCACACCACCACCAAGAACCACCTTCTCTCATCCATATCTCCCTCGTTTCTCAACCAAATTCAGTGATTCTTTCGCCCACGCGTAGCCCTCAACATCCTCTACAAGAAAGTACAACGGATCTAAGCTTTACTCCACTGAAATCCAAGGTAAATAGCTGTGAAAGTTTCGAAAAAGAGGGTTTTCTCCCCATTTGGCCACCCAGAAACTTAACCGGTTTTTAAGCTCCTTCTTCACTACAAACCTTCGAAAAACAACTCATCTACAACTCTTCCACATGACCCGTGACAACCTCTTTCAGACAACCACGATTCTAGGGTGGTGCTCGACTCGGTAGGCCGGCCGAATGGCTCTCGCTCAGACCGGCGAATGTCTTAGAGTCGAATGACTCAAGGGACGAATGAAGCCCCCCTTCGCCCATAGTCATTCGCCAGCCACCCCCTTCATTCGCCGAATCACTTGACCAACTTTCATTCGGCTGGAACCAACCATCCTGCAGCCATCACTTTCATTCGTTCTCATGTCAGTCGGTGATCAACCAAGCCTTGTGCGCAAGCTTCCTAGTCTGCTGCTACTCTCATTCGACCTACATAACATATCTGGTCCATTAGGTTTAACTGACTGCACATGTCTTATGGTCCACGGATGGTTATTATGGCACAGTACATTGGGTTGGCCCAGGAACTATTTAGTTCCAGATTCGTTAATGAGGCCATCTCTTTTTCATTTGGCCTAACAACCTTTTAATTAGTTTAAACCAACCGTTTGACCCAACCCTTTGATTCACACAACGGTTGAAGACTTACATTCACATGTTGGGCTCGAATAGAAGGCCCAAGGACTTGGCCCAGATTTACTGCTTCGGCCCAAGGTGGTCCAGGCCTATTAATGTGACCCAACTAAACTAATTCTTTTGGCCCAACATTGTCTTAATTTGGGGCCAGCTAGGTCCAACAGGCCCATAAGGTTTAACGGACCAAACCAACCTCATCATGGCCCAATCGGCCAATAAAATTGATCCAGTCCCACCATAGAATGACCAGGCCCATTCGGTTGGGTTGATTTGAATGAAGTGGCCACATAAAACCCTAGTCATAGTAATAGTCAAGATTACATCTAGTCCATTTAGTTGGGCCCAAACACCATATGCTAGGCCCACATCACCCCTCCAGGCCCAATACCACTACAACTGGTCCATTGACTTATGGAAGGCCCAACAGGAAGTGAATGGCCCAAGGCCCACTGCTTATGGCTCGAGGCCCACTGATTTTGGCCCAAGGCCAAGATTCTGGCCAATAACCCAAATTGTAGGCCCGCATTGGTTTCAGCCCATGTAAGCGAGGCCCAGCTTGGCCTAAGAACTATTTTGGTGAAGGCCCGAGACAAAACTTATTGGGCCCAGTAAAATCAGCCCGAGGCCCATATAGACTAATCCAAGGCATATTTCGAGGCCCTTGTCTTCACTATGGAGCCACTTTGTCATTAACTTGGTCAACAACCTACTTCTGGCCCAATTCCAATTCCTACAGCCCAATATAACTCTAGGCCCAACAAGTATTGCTTAGGCCCACCTTTGGCCCAACAAATTCCATCGGGGCCCGATAAAAGCCCACAAAGCTACTTGAACTCTAGCCCTTGTAACTTTTGGCAAGGCCTTTATGATTCAACACCCAATATCATTGGCCCAACTTAATTTGTTGGCCCACATGACTAAAGAACTATTGTAACTCTTTAACTCAACACTAATAAGTATGATAACCAAGGGATTACTACCAAAACGGCAATTTTTGCAACAAAGTCTTGTAACTTATAACATGACTTCATGAAACTACAATTGGGCTTTAATACAAACTAGATGAGACAAGAATAAATCAAGGAAAGTCTATGGATTACAAGAACCAATAACAAATAAAGATGGGCCAACAGAGACCGAAGACTTTGAGTGTTGGCCAAAGCTTATGGCTAACACATACATACACATAAAATCCCTATAATTCATACTAATAAGTTATAAACATCGTGAAATCAATACAGGATCGTGAAAATACACTCAAGTACAATCAAGAGCGCGTATATTCTTGTTTAAGCTAAGTCAAACACAATTACTACAAGGTGAGTTCATATGCCCCCTTTTACTTTAAATATTTACTGATTTCAATTCTCGGGGCTGAGAAACATGTTTGCTTTTATTTATTTAAAAGTTTGCTTAACATGTTATTTATACTTTGATTTGATAATATTAAATTGCTTATTATCATATATCATTGTATGCATGCTTGTATGATTATGAGATAACAGGGAAACTCAGATGATTATGATAAGATAAATTCTTAATCATCAACACATTATAATAACTTAGTTATAAGATTATAACTTATAACACTTAGTTATTTCCACGTGATCAGATACTTAATCAATTTACACTTAGTTACATAATGAGGCTTTGGGAACACATGGATTCAGTAAATGATGATCATGATAACGTAACTTCATGGGATTCTTATCATTTACAGTAAATGATGATCATGATAACGTAGCTTCATGGGATTCTTATCATTTACACCTAATTAACATAATGTAATAGGACAAGTTCCTATTCGACTTTGTTAAGTACACGAGAACAATCCCACACGGATACTTTGGGATCACATGGATTCAGTAAATGATGATCATGATAACGTAACTTCATGGGATTCTTATCATTTACAGTAAATGATGATCATGATAACGTAACTTCATGGGATTCTTATCATTTACACCTGATTATCATAACGAAATAAGACAAGTTCTTATTCAACTTTGTTAATCACATGAGGACAATCCCACACAGAAACTTTGGGATCACATGGCGGGATAGGAGAGAATGGAATGCATTTTAATCTGATTACGTGAGGATTTAAAATGGATTCCATTCGGATTCTATACGCTACATTTGGAGACATATGATGATCAGTTAACTAATACTTCTAATTAAATTAAAAGTGTAACATAAAAGTTAACCTCACAAGTAATAGAATAATACAAGGATCAGATTTATATAATCTAAATTCCTTAATTCAACGAGGGTTTATCAATACTTCGGTTTGATAACTAAACCCCTCTTACTATATTATTATTCTACATATGATTATACAGCGGACAATTCGGATAGTTGGGAAATGGATATCTTTAGTTGTATCGCAAGTGGTGTGGAACTTGGTTGAGTATGTGGTGGGATAGCGTCTGGGCTTGACCCTTTCGTGATTCCCTATATATAAGCATACTTAGTTAGGTGATATACTACTTGTACATATAACTAAGGAGAGGCCATTGGGTGGAACCGGTGAAACAAGTATACAAGCAACAATTATATCATTGTGAATGTGTGAATGATCAGTCAATGGTTTTCAATTTACTTACTTATGAACTCACCAACCTAGTGTTGACTTTGTTTAAATTACATGTTTTCTCAGGTGACGAACATGTGTAGATACTATATGCAAATGATAAGCTAGTGGACTCATAGAAGACCTAGCTTTCTTTTGATTGCATACTTTTGATATGACAGAACATTGAATCACTTTTGTATATCTTGTACAGATCAATATATAAACTCATTGATTCTTTTTGATTAGACTTATGTAGTTAAATTATGATGTACAATGTAATTTAACTTTGTAATTCTAATTCATGTCATGGTTAGCATTTCTCATTTATATCTCATGTGCTATGTAAACAATCTGATCATTTGATTATCAACTCAATGATATCGCGCCCCGGGAACATTCCGCCCGATGGGAAAACACGATCCATTCCCGCCGGCCCGGGGTGTGACATTAAGTAGTAAGAAAACATAAAATTTTTAAATGTATATATAATCAAAATGGGATAATCTTTCAGGAAAAAAAAATCGTACAAGTAAAAATCACTTAATACAAGAATTATGGTTTGTGTTTAATTTATTGAAAACCTAAAATAAGGGGTTTCTAATTTGGTATAAATTGATTCATGTAAAAATTAGTTTTGGGTTAAGTAATAGGCCGGAAAATGAAAATTTTGTGATGTTAACAAATTGACAAGTGTCCTCTATATATACTCTTTTATTAGTTTAGATATATATATATTTATCCAACAATTTCTCACATAAGAAGAATCTAATAAATAAGAATACATGTAATGGTCAATTGTTATGACAAGCATGTTAGGTTTTAATCATGACTTAGAGTTTTATTATATTGGTTTTAATTGATTGTTATTTTAGTTTGCATGCAATAAACTAAGTTCACTTAATGTTTAGTGGATTTGGATGTTGGAAGATTAGAATAAGTCTTAGTTGGACTAGGTAATGAGCAAGGCTGGCCCTTAGGAGGGGCGAGGTGGGCGACCGCTCGGGGCCCGACATTTTAGGGGGCCCAACTGAATTTGAGAAGTGGTTCAGTTTGGTTTCGGTTGAAAATTAGCAAACCGAATAAACCAATTAAAAACCAAATAAGCCGGTTAAAAATTGAATAAACATCTGAATAAATTGATTTAAGTCGAATAAACAGATTAAAAACGAATAAAACGAATTCAATTATGTATATTATTAATAAGATAATAAATTTAAATTCGAATTTGGTTTAATCAGTTAATCAAACAAACCGAATTCAAAAAAAAAATTGAACAACAACTGAACCAAAAACAGAAATTCAGATACGGTTAGGAACCGAATCGAAAACCTAATTTAGAATTCGGATACAGTTAGGAACCAAACCGAATTTGGTTCGGGTTTTTTTAGTTATAAATACGGTTCGGTTCTAGGCACCTCAATTCTCAGGACCGCCTCTAAAAGAGCCCATTTTTTTTTCTCGCCCCAGGCCCCGAAATTTTTTTTTATTCTTGGGGCTGGCTCTGGTAATGAGTTTGACCGAACTAAAAGGAAGTGTATGTTGGATAAAAGTCACGTGTTTACCGGTTCTTTAGATATCACTTAGCTAATTTCTTGGTTCTCATGATGTACTCTATGACGCTATTTATA
Organism: Mikania micrantha; assembly: GCA_009363875.1. NCBI lineage: Eukaryota > Viridiplantae > Streptophyta > Magnoliopsida > Asterales > Asteraceae > Mikania > Mikania micrantha. The sequence goes on from CM018697.1 coordinate 29,255,990, forward strand.
GCCATTTCTTTATTGAATAAACTCACTACTTCAATATTTATTTTTATTCTTCTTTACATTTTGAATAAATTGAAACACTTTATCTCTTTAGTTTTTTGGTTTGTTCGATTTTTTTGCTTTGATATCCATCAAAGCAACATTGAACACCAAAATAAATTCAACAATTTAGCATCACGTATTTATAAACCCGTTAAACGAAATCAATTCGTAATCCATACCATCACGTTGTTGCTTTTTTTTTTTTTTTTTAATTTTAAATATTGGAAGGGTTTGTTGCTTTTGATCCCCAACATGTTCTGAAATCAAAACACAAAACAGGATAATTAAACCAAATTATTAACAAATAATATAGAACACGATCATGTTAAAAGTATATCATGCTCCAATTCTTCTAGGGTAAAACTTCAATGCTCCAATTCTTCTAGGGTTTGCCTTAATTTAACCCATTGGTTTTTATGTTTTTAAAACTCGTTTGGATTTTTTGTTTTTGATTTGGATGCAATTTCAGCTTTTTTGGTTTTTGGGTTCACATTAAATTTTTAAACTTAAAAAAATGACCCAAAATATTCTATTTTGGCTAAAAATATTTGGGGAACTTTATTATTTAGCATTTAAATTGTATATAAATTCAATAGCAATCATTTGGATTTTTGATATTATAGGCTTTAAAAAATTAAAAAAATATATAAAGCTTTTACATTTTAGTATCATGCATTCTATAAATTTGAAATTCTTGTTCATTCATATGAGTTTTTGGTATCATGGGTCTAAAAAAAATGTTTATACATTGTTGAAGTTTTGAAAGGATATGCGCACCCACGCAAACATATATTCAGGTTTTTTTGGTATTTTGTTGTTAATTTAGGTAAAAGAAAAATCTACCTAAAATTTCAGTGATTTAGAAAACTTATACAAAAACTGTCAATATCTACTTGGATTCGTTTATTTTGTTTTTTATTTCTCGGTTCCCTTACATTTTCTTGGTGTTTTCTAAATTCTATTTTAAATATTTGTTGATTTTTAATGAATTTCAGGTGACCTTAAACTTTCTTTTAATTTATTTTTTTAACTATTGATTAAATTGTGATGATTATGTTATTAATTTTAAATTTATTGTTAATGTTTAAAAATTCTTAAGTTGATTTTGATTACTTTTTAATTAGTAAAAAATATTTGTCAACTTTTTTTTATAAAAAAAAACTTAACTATCATTTTCCTTCATTTTTTTTTTTGTAATTTGATTACTACTCGATAAAATAGTTTAGATATTGTATTAATTTGGAGCGTAATTTAGTCAATACATGTAATAATTAATTCTCAAGTATCTTGTACATTTGCATTAGTAGATTGTACCTAAAATCTATAGGACAAAAATATCCCTAGATTTAAAGTTTTATATTTTTTTTACATAAATCAAATCTAAACTCACGTAGCCACGAAGAAGTCATCAAATCTCAACAAACATTTTAGAAAAAGTCACCAAATCTAAAAACATGTTACAAAATAAAAATGCATAATTTCAAAGGGATTGGTTATTTACACACACAATCTTTATTTTAACACCACACCGGCTCTATATGCCTCGTATAGGCCTATACGAGACATATAGTCTCATCTGACACCCAATTAATTGACAATGGTTGGTCACGTATACGCTGTGTATAAGACTTATACGTCGCGTATAACCCTACACGAGACGTATATGAGTTCAATTATTGACACCAACAAATTCTGACAACCAATAATTGTCTTAATATACGTCTCGTATATAACATAACAAAAAGAAGACAATCCCTAGAATAATTTGCATTTCAAAAGAAGCATGCCCTCAAAAGTAGTGAATTTCATACAATTCTTGAGATTGATTGACCTCCACAACTTAAATTCTCTTTCAATCAAAAGTTCATAACTTTTGAAAACATTTCTTTATCATGAAATTGAAATTGGGCCCCTCAATCTAATTTACATTCCAAAAACAAATAATAGGCTACATATTCTAGAGGCGGAATTCACTTTATACATGTACCTCTCTTTATTCCAGTAAAATTATATAATATTCACGTCTCGATCATGGTTTTTCATCATCTTTTTTTTTTGAACGGCTTGGTATAACGACACTCAAGACGGAATTTCAACCGTCCCCTCGGATTTGACGCTCTGGGGCGTATGCCCGAGCCACCCCAGGAGGAACCCCACAACTAGATAAACCCCCTGACCTTGCTTCAGCAAATATGCCTCAGCCCGGATTCGAACTCAAGACCTCCCATAGGGAAGTCAAGGGGGTAACCATTAGGCTAGAAGCCCTTGGTTTTTCATCATCTAATCATGTTAAAATGAGATTTGTGCTATTTAAGATAGATAGTTGAAACAATTATATAACAGTTTTCATGGTTATGCTGAGATTTGCAATAGTTACGATGAGTTCCGACTGTTCCAACGTTTATGAGATGATAAATCTTTATTTTCTATTTTAGTTTTTTATTCCTTAAAAATCATTTGATATAAAAATAACAAAATTATACACTAGAACATTGAAAAATACATAAGTGAAGTTTGAAGTAAATTTGTTATTTTATTCACTTCGTAATTAATAAAGTTTTTTAAAATTTTATTAAAAAGAAATTATAAAATAAGAAATATTTCAAATAGTATCTAAAGTAAAAGAAATAAATTACAAAATAAACAATTGTAATCTAAATATTAAAAAAAAAGATTAATTCTGTTTGTATTGTAAAAAATATATTTATCTATTCTAATAAATCAAGGTTTATAGGATGACACATGCCGTGATTACATAGCATCTCATCTTTGATTTCCTGCGTCTTTTTATATTAAATACACCTCATATTAAATAATAATATTTAATATAAAATACTTTGTTTTACCTTTTTAAACTAAGAAACATATTTTATAACTAGGGTGAAACCCGCGCTTCGCGGCGGTAATCGGACCAATTGATAATAAAGTTCTGACATAAATGTTTACCATTGTAAAAATGAGCATTGGAAACATGAAAACGAATCTATAAACACCAAATAAAAAATCCGAAGATATTTAAAAAAACATTTATACTCGCGCTTCGTGGCTTTAATCGGGGCAATTGATAATAAATGCAAGACTTGAACCAGATTTAAAAAAAATTATACCCGCGCTTCGCGGCGTTAATCTGTCAAGTGATAATAAATGCAAGACTCGATTTATATTAAAAAAAGAATTTATACCCACGCTTCGTGGCGTTAATCGGGCCAATTGATAATAAAAGCAAGACTCCAAGCAGATTAAAAATATATATATACCCACTCTTCGCGGCGTTAATCGTTGCAATTGATAAGAAATACAAGACCCGAAACAAATTAAAAAAAAAAGAATTACAACCGTAGCAGCGTCGAATGCTTACAAAAAAAATACCACTGTTCGGATATTGTTACAAAAAAAATGGGATTACAAAAAAAGAAGGAAATGTCACTGTATCGTCATACATCTTTTTTGACTTTGGTAGTAAAAAAAAAAGACTTAAAAAAAGACTTTTGTAGTAAAAAAAAAAGTTGAATTGCTATGCCGTTTTTTTTGACTTTGGTAAAAAAACAAAACAAAAAAAAAAAATCCGAATTACCACTGTTCATCAAACTTGTAAATGTATGTTTTGTAATATATTAAAATATATTCATATTAAAAAAAACATTAAATATCCAACTTATTATAAAATATACAATTTTTAAAATTAGTGTTTTAAAAAAAATAAGAAACAAATTTTGAAAAAAGTTATTGTTTAAAGAAACAATATAATTATTTTATTACTTAAATTATTAAATTATACAAAATTTTAGCCATTTATATTAAAAAATCTTATATCATCTAAATTTTCATTAATGAATGTTTATTATATTTTTATCATTCAGCTAGTGTAATGCACAGGATGTTAACCTAGTTTTTATAATAAAAGCTAATTTTATATGTGACAACAAACAATGAAACGTAAACGTTCCAGAATCTGTATATAAATACTGACACCGTCTTTTCACATACATAAACAAACACCAAACGATCGTCTCTCTTAACAAACCGAACGTTGCGAAGGTTTAATGGCGATTGAGATCTGTGTCAAAGCTGCTGCTGGAGCCCCTGATGTTCTTGGAGACTGTAATCAATCTCTATTTCCCACAATTTTAGACATTTTTCAACAAATATCTCATGTTTATCAGGGTTTCTTGATCTTCAATTTGGTGGGTTTATTTGATTTTAGGTCCATTTAGCCAAAGGGTTCTTTTAACTCTGGAAGAGAAGAAGGTCCCTTACAAAACCCATCTTATAAATTTGGACAGCAAACCAGAATGGTGATTATTATTTATAATTGTTTTGAAATCTTGAATTTGCCCTTGAAAATTGTGTTTTTTTTTTTTGTTGATTTTTGTGTCAATTTGTAGGTTTCTTGAAGTGAAACCTGATGGGAAAGTTCCTTCAATTAAATTTGATGATAAATGGGTCTCTGATTCTGATGTTATTGTGGGTCTTATTGAAGAGAAGTATCCTGAGCCTTCTCTTTCTACTCCCCCTGAACTCACCTCTGTGTATGTCATCTCTTTCTGTATGCACACTTTGTGTTTACACACACACATTTTATGTTAACAAGATTTGAACAATTTGTTAGATGTTAATGAAGAAAAAATGTTCACAAAAGTTGGTAAATTGATGGCTTAATTTCTTTTAAAATTGAGAAATTTTAGGGGATCAAAGATTTTCCCAAAGTTTGTGGAATTCTTGAAGAGTAAGGATGAAAATGATGGGACTGAACAAGCTTTGCTTGATGAGCTGAATGCATTAGAAGAACACCTCAAGAATAATGTATGATTTATCAAATACCAGTCTTTCATTATTCTTGGGGCGTTTGTTTCGTTGGAATTTAGGGGATTAGAATCCGAATTTGAACTCAAACATAACTTGTTTGGTTGGAGAATGACAGAGAATTGAAATGAATTGAATGTTTAAGATATATTTGAGTAAAGGAATTAAACAGTATATTGATAAAAAAAATTCCAAAATCAAAAGAGCGATTGGGTTGAAAAAAGTAACATTCTCAATCAAAAGCTGCAATTCTTTCAACAATTTTAATATCATTTTCGGATGCAATTCTTTTAAATTCTAATTCTTTTGATGAATTCCATAAAACCAATGAACCAAGCGCGCCATAGTAACAACATGACTGTTTCTTGTTCTTCTTAGTTGGTACAAAATGTTTTTTTTATATGCTCAAATGTTAACTTGTTTATAAAATGTACTAGGGGCCTTATATTAACGGAGAAAAGATTACAGCCGTTGATTTAAGTTTGGCACCGAAACTATACCATCTCGAGGTGGCTCTTGGTCACTATAAGAAGTGGACTGTTCCCGAAAGTCTGACTCATGTGCATAACTACATGAAGGTATGACTCTTGCTTTTGTTAATTCTAAATCTTTATCCAATCAAGGGATGTTTGGCTTTGTATATTGAAAGTGGTTGCTTGATTATTGAGTTGCCAGTGTGTGGGTACAATGACACTGATTTTGGCTATCAATTCAGGGGTTAAGTGACCAGTTCGGTAGCAAGTGTAACAAATTTGATTTTTGGCAAGCATTCTTAGATTATCACAGCTTCATAAAACATGGATTATGATTATGGTTATGATTATTAGTTTCAAAAAAACCTGTTTTGTCTTGGCTGATAGTGATTATGGTTATGGTTTTGATTATTCCACATAGCATAATCATTTTTAAAATGGAAAGAATTAAAAAGGGAATTGATGCACCATTTTTAGAACTTCTTTTGAGTAAACAAGCTTATGGTCAAAAGGGATAATGGTTATGGACTTATGGTTATGATTATCCCATATCGCAGAGTTAATTTTTAATTAGAAAGATTTAAAAATGGCATTGAGGCACCGTTTCTAGAACCTCTTTTGTTTAAAGAAGCTTATTTTTAAAATAAAAAGCATGGTTATCATACTGAATTGTGAATTAGTGCAGAGTGTTGCGTCAATGTATAAAGATTCGACACTTTTATAACGTTAATGCAACTTTTATAGCATTGATGATGCAACGATGGCTTGTTACCAAGGGCGAAGCTTAGTGAAGACCGGGGGGGGCGACCGCCCCCCCTGTTTTTTCGTGCAGTAGTGTATATTTCCCGATACGTAGTGTAAAATTTTTTAAAAACCTTTATTTCGCCCCCCCTGAAAGGAAAAAAAATTATTTCGCCCCCCCTGAAGTTTCGGTCAAGCTCCGCCACTGCTTGTTACATTTTTTTGACCAAAATCTACACTAATTCTCCCCTACATGCACCTATGTGATTGTGCCTAGGGGTGTGCATGAAACCGAAAAAACCGACTCAAAACCGAAAAACCAAAAAATCCAAACCGAAATAACAAACCCAAATATAAACCGACGATTTTGGGATAAGTTTTTTAAATAACCAAAAGTTTGGGTTTGGTTTTACCTAAAATAAAAACTGAAAAAAACCGAATATACGTGTATATACATGTGCGTGTGTGTGTTCATATATACTACCTTTAAAAATTCAATAATTTATAAATCGTTTATATTTTCTTAGTTCTTGATACAAAAGCCATACACATGGATGAAAGTTTCAAATTAATTGAATGCACTATACCAAAAATATAAAAATCATAACTAAATTTAAAGATATTTATATATAACTTTAAATCTTAAGTAGTGTTGGAGTTCAAATATTTTTAGTACAAATACAATATTTTGAGTCAATTTTTTATAAGCTTAAAAATTTTAGGCCTAGGTAGAAAAACCCAAACCCAAACCGAACCCAAATGTTTTTTAAAAAGATGAAAACCGAAAAAACCAAACCCAAAGGGTTTAAAAACTCAAAAACTTAAATTTCGGTTTTGGGTTTGGACTAAGCCAAAACGACCCAAACACCCATGCACACTCCTAACAGTGTCCACAAGCAACCAATGGGCTCAATTTTTCTATGTTTGGGTTGCCAAGCCTTGACCAAGCATGAACCAAATGTTACCCAACTTTTTGCTAATACATGTATGGACGTTTTCCCTCCTTTATGTGTGTCTAACTAACCATGATGTTGATGTTGATGTTGATGCAGTCGCTCTTTTCTAGGGAGTCGTTTAAGAAAACGAAACCTGCTAAAGAAGAATACGTGGTTGCTGGATGGGCGCCAAAGGTTAATAATGCATGAACTCATCCCAAAATGTAGTTTTAACAACTCGCGTTATCATATCTATGTAACGTGTTATGTCATGCAACATATGTTTTTGGAATCTTCAAAAGCTATGGCCTTTGGGTGTTTTGTTATTACTGGTTATGATGGTACAAACGTTTGAAGGACTGGGAAATTTATTAGCGTGACATTTGAAGTTTATTCTGTAATTTATGGATGTAATGCGGAATGATTTATGAAAATAAAGTTGGTTGACATTTGGTCTTGGATTTGAAACCAGTCGTGTAAATTTTGCATTAATTATAACTTCGAAGTAGTATGTAATTTAGGATTGATATATTGAGTGGAGTATGAAGATTAATGCATCTTTTTATGTGCATTTGTGTGACTTGTATCTACTAATAATTTGTTCTATAGTGTTCATATATACATTTATTCATCTTCTGCTCCGACCCGGACTATCCTAATTGTTGTTTTGGGTTAGATATGTAAACAAGCTCGATCTTCTCTTGTCAACATGGGAGTAACTCACTTAGTAGAGGTACACAAACCGGTTTTTTAAAAACTGGTTCCGGTTTTGTCCAACAAGTCAAGAACCTGTTTCGGTTTGGTTCGGGTTTTTGACTGGGTTTTGACCTGTTTAGGTTTTGGCTGGGTAAAGGTGGAACCAAATCCACTTCCAGTTTCGGTTACAATTTCTATAAGAAACTGGAACCCCTTGTACCCATCGGTTCGGCTATACTCGGTTCCGATTCTGGTTCCCTTTTTTTCCCACCTCTACTTGGTAGAGGCTTTGCCTCTTAAATGGAGTAAATTAATTTTGGGGTAGTATAGGAATAGGATAAATTTGCTGTTAAAAAAAAAATAAAAAGTAAACGAGCTCGGTTCATTTTGATTGAATAGAAGTATAGAACTCAAGTTTGGCTCATTTAAAGTTTTATTTCTAAAGTTTTAAGTTTCGCTCGTAAGAAAATTTTCAAGCTTGAATTCAACTCTTATTTTTAATTCAAACAAACAAACCTACCCAGTTTAATCCCACTTTTAATTAGGGTTTGAGTGAGAGAGATGAAAACAAACATTACCCCTACCCTAGAAGGTGTAGAGAGGTTGGTTTAGAATATACCCCGGCTCAAGAAATTGCCTTTCTTTTTTCTTTTCTAAACATGTGGGAATATATGGCAATCACATACACATAAACACATGTAAACATGAGCGGGGATAAATATAAAAACAATAGCAATACAACCGACAAAGCAGGCTAAGCTTAAAACCATGCAATCAATCACATATAAACTGCGGCATGTATCCCTAAAACCAGCATATAGCACGCAAAAAACAATATCAACATGTCAATCATGCATTCCTTAAAAATCTAGTGTTCCTAACCTATCTTATAACTAACTAATAGTCTCTAGCCTTTATTATACGTCTCCACGATAATCTATCACTGATCATGTATTCGGAGAGGTGCAATGCTATCAAATCCTGATGAACTTGCTCATCCCATGTCAACCTAGGTCGTCCCTTGCCCCTTTTCTCGTCCACTATTAGGTTACCTACGCTTCGAACAAGCGCCAACACGTGTCTTCTCCTCACGTGACCAAACCATCTCAAATCTTCCCTCCCTTATTTTGCCTGAGATGCATGCTACCCTTAGTCTTCTCCTGATGGTTTCTCATTCCTTATTCTCTCAAGTCCTATGTGCCCACACATCCATCTTGACATCTTCATATCTGCCGTTTCTAACTTCCTCTCCTGAATCCTTTTTATCAGTCAACAATTGCTTCCATACAGCATGGCTGGTATGACTGCTACTCTATAGAATTTACACTTTAGTTTGTCTGGGAATATCTTGTCACATATGATGCTCGTAGCTGATCTTTACTTGTTCCATCCTGCCTGAACTCAGTGGGTTATGTCACAATCAATATCTCCATCACTTTGTACGAAAGATCCCAGGTATTTAAACTCTGTTGTTTATGGCGCCTCTTGACTTCCAATAGTCAACTAGTTCTCTTCGTCTTCCTCCTCGTTGGTCCTACCAAAATTACAATAGAGATACTCTGTTTTTGACCTATTGATGCGAAGTCCTTTATTCTCTAAGGCCAATTGCCATTCTTCTAACTTTGCATTTAGGTCCTCTTTTGTTTCTGCCACCAGCACAATATCATCCGCAAAAAGCATGTCCTATGAAATGTCTTCTTGAATAGACTTTGACAATTCATCTAAAATAACTGCAAAAAGGAACGGGCTTAGTGCCGAACCTTGGTGTAGTCCCACCTAGGGGTGTTCATTGGTTCGGTTAACGGTTTGCTCGGTTTATTCGGTTTTCAAAACCCCACTAACCGTTAACCGAACCGAACCGAATTCAGAATATGGTTATTCGGTTCGGTTTCGGTTATAACCCGAACAAACTGAATTCAACCGAACAAACCGATTAAAAACCAAATAAACCGGTTAAAAACCAAATAAACCAAATTCAACCATATATTATTAATAAAAATAATAAATTTAATTATGAATTCTGTTTAATCGGTTAACCGAATAAACCGAACAAACCAAATTGAAAAAATATCTAAAACCGTTAACCGAACCGAAAACCGAATTTGGAATTCGGACACGGTTAGGAACCAAACCGGAAAACCGACTTCAGAATTCGGTTCGGTTTTTTTCGGTTACGGATACGGTTTAATTATCGGTTTTAAACGGTTTTTGGTTTTTCTGAACACCCGGTTTTAAACGGTTTTCGGTTTTTCTGAACACCCCTAGTCCCACATCTATAGGAAAGAAGTCTGTATCTCCCACTGGGGCTCTAACGCTTATTTTAGCGCTTGCATATGTATCCCTTATCATCTCTATATAACTTCAAGGGATACCTCTTCTCTCAAGGCTCTCTCAGATTAGCTGTTGTGGTACACTACCGTACGCCTTCTTCAAGTCGATGAACACCATATGTAAATCCCTTTTTTTTCTCTATATTTATCCATGAGCCTCCTCAAAACGTATACCGCTTCTGTTGTCGAACACCTTGGCATGAATCCAAATTGGTTTGCTATTACTTGGGTTTCTCTCCTTAATCTTGTGTCGATCACTCTTTCCCAAAGTTTTATGATATGGCTCAAAAGCTTAATTCCCCTATAGTTTTCACAATGTTGGGCATCTCCCTTCTTATACAGCAGAACTAAGACACTACTTCTCCACTGACCCAACATCTTACAGGTTTTGACTTATGAGTATATTGTTGAACAATTATGCCAACCATGTAACCCCTTCTTCTTCCAGACATTTCCATGCTTCGCTAAGAATATTGCCCGGTCACACTGCTTTCGCTCTTCCCATCCTCCAAAGAGCTCTCTACACCTCTTCCCTAGTAATGTGTCTGCGGTAGCAGTTTCTTGATGCTCCTTTGATAATGTCGTTTTCCCTTTCTTCTGTCATTACTGTTGTTGAATAACTCACAAAAGTAGGTTTGCCACTTTTTTTGATGTCTAACTCTTATTTTTAATTATTTAATTAATTTCTTTTTATTCATTATTTTATATATATTTATGCCTACATTTTTCATATATAGCATAATATGTATGATTTTATCATACTTATCGTAATTTTACATATAAAAACAATATTAATTTATATAAATTAAAAGTTTGTTTAGGCTTGCGAGCCAGATTGAGTTTAACATGTGAGGCTCAAACTTGAGCTCGATAACTAAATATACCATGTTTCAATACATGGGCTCAGGATTGTTTAAGCTCAGCTTGATCAAATTTTTTACCGATCCAATCTTGAGTTTTTCATGAGCCAGCTTAATTTATTTACACCCATAGTTTTGCTTTGTATTTTTTTGCTCATTTGAGGTCATCGCCCATCGGTACAAAGCTGATTTTTTTTCTTTTCTTCAAGATTTTTTTTTTTTTTTTTGGGAATTTGTGTGTTTTGTTGTTCTCATTTCCAAAAAGTATAAACATGAACACAGCTCGAGTTGAGGCAAATTGAAAACAGAAACATATATTTTTACGTACACAAATATAATGAGGTGCGAAACAATACATACACACATACAAAATCCTAAGCCATAAACTTTTTTGGCTTAAATTGTATTTTACCATGCAACTATATTAACTCCAAGCCTTAGATCCAAAAAAATCATTAGGATTTTGGAGGCTTATTACATAATGGTTCAATAAAATTATCTACATAAAAGCCACATCATTTACCAGATTTTCCAGCCAATAACGGCTGCATTATTGAATCTGCATCAATGGATGTTAACCGTTCTCTCCGCCCTGATTCCATATCAGCTGCTGATAAATCCTCTTTACGGTTAAGTCTTTCGTTCAGTCTTTCTGAAAAGCTTGCACTGTTATGGATAGATATATGTGGACTTCTTGGTGATACGGTTGAGGTCTGAACGTACTGGAGACAGACTTGAACAGCATCATGCACTCTTACAAAACACCATTCTTTACCAACCAGATCAATGAATCCAGATTTTGATAGAGTTGAAAGAACATCATGGTTTGGATTAGCAATCGCTATCTGCATTACAAACGATGAAAAGTTGGCAGATTAGTGATTGTTCCGAGTCTGATGAGTTTACAAGGAGTGTGAAAATGAATAACGGGTCAAAATAGATTCAGGTAAAAACGAATAAGATATAAGGATTGTATGTTTATGTGTCAGAACAATAACAAGATATATGAGTAAAATTATGTCTTAACAGGTTCAACCCGCCTAACCCATTTATGACATGTTTATAACCCGTTTATTACAACTATGAACTATATAATATTTTATTATTTCTTGTATAACAAACATACCCAGTTAAATCCCACTTTTAAGAAGGGTCTGGGGAGGGAGAGATGAAAACTAACCTTACCCTTACCCCAAAAGGAGGTAGAGAGGCTGCTTCAAAAGAGTCTCCCATTATTATTTCTTGTATAATTAAAATTTAAAATATATGAATATTATATGCATTCTTGTTTTAGGAATTTTATGGATTCTTTTTAAGTATGCTACAAATTGTACTTTAAAAATTCTATTGATTGTAATTTTGGGAACTTTTTTATTTGTTGTATTATTTGTTAAACATGTTATAAAGGTCGTGCAGTGTCATTCGTGTTACTGAGCATGTCAAATTTAATAGTGTTAGACGGCTTATATTGTGTCAACCATTTATTAAACGCCTGTGTTCTTGTTTAAAAAAATGACAGGTTTAGTTAATTCTATTAAGTCAGGATTTGATATCAGTGTTAATTGTGTCCATATATACGATCATAAATATCCATACATACGTTAAGTATATAACTTTATAACTACTACAAACAAGTAACTTTTTGTTGAACAAAGATTCAGGTGTCTTTTTTTTTTTTTTTTTTTTTTTTGGAACAGCAACAAAGATTATGTACCTGGATGTTTCTAGATTTGTACTCTTGATACAACTCTTTTAAAGCTTGAACTGCACTGGAGTCGACATAAGTAACAGCTGATAACAACATGTAACCAGATGAATGACTGGAAAGAACCACGAAGAATGTACTACTTGGCTATTTAAATCATATCACCATAACACATTTCCATATAAAATATTATAGAAAATGAAGGCTATTAAAGACATAAAGAGATATTTTACTGATCAGAGGATGAGTACATACGTGCCATCTCTAGAATTACAAAGTATATCCTTTCAACTTCTGGTCCACGTCTACTGGTAGATTGGTCAACTGCAATTTCATACTCCCGCAGCCTGAAACATAAACAATAATATTGTAAAAGAACTATTTTGTTAAAAGCAACAAAGTTGTATCCTAGTAATTACCTGTCTTTTATAAAGCTTGTATTGGCAAAATATAAAGGTGCATCTATACGAACAATAACAATCCCATTGTATGTATATGCTTCGGGGTACTGCTTGGTGTTTCTGTACACAGTGGTGCCAGGTAGACGCCCCAACACAGCTAAAATACGAATGGTTTATAATCAACCAGAAAGTTGTAGCTGCAAGCCAGATTTAAAAAAACAAGATTGCTCACCAACATGTGGATTTGCCGACTCATGGATGACAAAAGCAAGAGAAAAACCAACCTAAAAATTAACAACACAATGCAAAACGCAAATTAGTAGTTTACAAACTCAAACATATGGGCACACGGGATTTGGGTAAACTATAAGAAGGGAACAAATAAATGCATACCCCAACAAGGACACCAATCTCTATGCCAAAGAACAATGTTGTTGCAAAAGTGACTGTCCAAAGGAAAAAATCTTTTTTATCTACTTGCCATAAAAACAGCGCCTCTTCATAGTCAACCTGTCGTAAATTACAAGATTTCTCAGTTAATTATTAATTATTAATTTAAAACAATTAAATCATGAGATAGAAAACATCTTTTTAGAGATTGAGGTGCATGAAAATGATGTTACTCCAACTTTCAGGGGAGAGAAGACAGCAAAATACTCACCAGCCCAATTACAGCAGAGACTACAATGGCAGCCAGAGCACACTGCAAAGGTGACAGTCCACGAAAGGTAGTTTTATAAGTTGTATGTATAGTTGCATAGATGGCACCCAAAACATAAGTTGACATTATTGAAGTTTATAAAAGCTAATTGCATACAAGGGTACCAACTTTAATACTGTTTCCATTGTGTAACCAATAATGCAAGGACAGAAAAAGGGAAAATCACATTAATAGTCATTTTGACCAAACTTTTTAGGTAAATAACCAATTTAACCTAAGTTTGTACATAAATAATCATTTTGACCAAGGTTTGGAAAACATCATCATGTGACCATTTTTATGTTATTACATGTCTACCCACATAAATAAGCACAATTAGGGTTTACACAAGCTTGTGAGCTACTGAAGATCGGCTCGTTAAAAGCTCGAATCAAGCCAAGATTTAATACGCTTGAGCCTAATAATGGGTTCATTTATCAAACGAATTCAAGCCCCGTTTAATTAGGCTTGTGAGCATAGCAAGCCAATTCTATTTAAATATATTTTAATCTAAATAATTACATGATATCTATTATTATATATAAATATATTACACTGTACAAAAATCATTACATGATAAAGTATCCATGCTTAACCTCACGAAGCTATTCACGCATTGAGCTTGAGCTATAGACACAACGATCAAAATGAGCCAATCTGAAGCTCAACTTGGCTTGTTTACAAGTCACATAGTTATAGTATTTTATAGTTTTGGTGATTTGGTCAAATGGCCATTGATATGATTCACTCAGAAAAGAAAAAAAAAAAATCAATGTCACGATAAATCATTGACACGGTAGCATCCACACCATCATTTTCCAGGTAACTGGTCAATTTACATCAAATAGAAATTATTAAAAAGTTGGTTACTTTGTGAAATATTGATGGTTTCTTTAGGATGTTTACCTTTTCATACAATTAGCCCTTCGTAAACCAACCACAGAGAATCATTAAGATTATTTCAGACTAAACTGGTTTTTAACTTAGTGATATGACAAATCAAAAAAACTCGGCACTGAAAACTCGTCAGCTTCAAGTTAACCCTTTTATTAAGAGAATTAAGTACAATATGGAGACATACCTGAGGTATGTATTCAAACAATGGTGTCATGAATAACAGAGCAGAGCAGATAATAATGCCCATGATTATTCCTGACAAACCAGTTTTTGCTCCACTTTCATGATTAACAGCTGACCTTGAGAAGGAACCTACCCAACATATTTAATAATTAGATTGTTCCTTCAAAACCATGTCATATTATACAGCATAGCATGTATTTAACATTGCTCTATCTCTCTCTCTCTCTCTCTCACACACACACACAAAAAGATATAAACGTATATACTAGCTTAGAAAAGTCGTCTATTACATGGTTAAATAAATTAAAAAAAAATTAAATTATAGTTAGTAATCATTAAGCTAGAAAGTATTTTAATTATTTTTAACTAATTTTTTTAAAATATTTAAACATATATTCATTTAATGTCATTATTTAAAAGAAAATGTGAAGACATCAAACAATGGCATGTGTCATCTCATTCATTATGAGAAGGAGACGGGAATAGAAAGGTGAGAAGACACTATAGAGTGACACCTATCATTTTCATCTATTCTTTTATTACAGTAAATATATATGCATTAGATTAAACACTGAAATCTCACCTGTTGCAGGATATGCTGAGAAAAAGGACCCAAAAATATTGGCTACTCCAAGGCCAAACAACTGGTAGAAAGCAATGAATGTGTTAACAGGATAATAGAATTGGATACTTCTTTACAAAAGAAACTACCTTACGATGATAAATTTGCATCATTAACCTCTCAAAAGTAATCACTTAAAAACAGCCCAGTTAATTAAACTACAGTCTACACCTCTATATTTAATTTGACAATGTAACACCCAAAAATTATAATATATGTGATATACCTCCTGATTTGAATCCAACTCATATCCATTTTTTGCAGCCAGGGCTTTGGCAATCCCCACAGATTCCTGATTGCAGAAGTAAAATGAGTAGAAGATTGATATTATGGAAAGGGTCATAAAAAGGTCAACTGCCATCTTGTTTCTGTTTTGTGTGATCTAACTTATTTTAGGTCTGAAAAAACTTCTAAGTTTCAAAATTTTGATTCAAGGCAGTTACCTAAAATAATTGGTTTCAACATGTGAAAGAAAAAAGTCAGCATGCTCAAAAGTTTTAAGACGTCACTTGCCCTGTCATCATTTTGACCTATTACCAGTTACCTTAAAGTTTTTTGAAAGTTTGATAATTTGTTTATATCAGAAACAAAATGTGGCTACATAAAATGAGATTGGACCGAAGTTAGTTAACCTTTTTATACCATTAACTCTTATTAAAACCATTAATGATTTAGCTTATGATAGAATTATTTTCATACCAGGATAGCTACTCCAGTAATTAGAAATGTGGTAGAAATCAAAGATTTTACATAACCAAATTCTTTAGGAATGGAAAATGAGGGAAGTCCTTGAGGTATATCGCCCACCTGGATTTCTCATTCATATACACATGCTCGGTCATTATACGGCATCAAAAGTATAGTTCAACAATGGGTAACCAAATATTGAAACAAAGAAAAGAAAATATCCAAGCTTTCTTGCATAAGATACTGTTCAATTTTATGTTATATGTTAAAAGTTACGCTGACTTTTGAATTTGTAATTTTGTATGACGTCAGACTATTGTCTAAATCTCCCATTATTAGCTTCGACTTTCATCAGAATAATTCATTTGAGAACAAGAATACAAAATTATATTATTTTAGAATTTGGTACGCTAGTACTGAAGAAAAAAGTTTCTTATGTTATTCTCACCAAAGAAATGGAAGATGGATGATATATTTTAACAAAAGTTGTACCCAGAACAACTGCAGTGAGGGGACCAGCAGCTCTCAAAAACCGTAAATTCTTTCTTGTTTTACCCTGTGAATTGAACCAACTGAATAATATATGAGCTCGAAATGACGAGTTTTAACTTATTCGGAAGAAATAACGTACCAATTCTTTCATGATCAACATGATTGCAAGAATTGAAGACCCCATCACGAAAGGAGGCCATGAGAACTACAAACAAAAACCACTGACAATGGTTACCACAGTAACTAAGATGCAAAGTGTTTGTAAAGTCTTTAATATATGTGTCTACGCATGGTTTCAGCATTCAATAATATGCCAAAAGGAGTGCAGATCCAGTCTGATTCAGTGTTTTGTATTTGTAATTTATGGTAGCAAACTTTTAAGATCTACTGATATGAAAATTCATTGAAAATTTTTTATGGTTAAAATATTTTTTTGCTTAATATAATAAATCACCAGATGCTAGTATATATAATATATATTTTTATGTTTCTTATGTTATCCATAGTTGATGTTCCATTCATTGTTGATTGTTAGTTTATGCCAGTTGGTCCGTTTAAATAGTGATCTATAAAAATAGAATATCAAAGTAAAGCCCTATAATATGATGCAATCCATGTCTTAAAGTAATAGACAATTCTTTTTAAAGCTGTTCTAAAAATTGGAACTTTTTTTTTTGAAGAGTCACTTGCATATTTACATATTTGTTTATTTACAGTTCTTTACAAAATATTGATGTAGCTGATTGTGGTACACAATGTTTAAAAAAAAAAGTATTAAGAAAGTTTAAAAAAAAATATATTTCTAAATACTAAAAGTTTACCTTATCTGCACCTGATATTATACTCTTAAGAAGTGGAATTATTTCACTGCTTCTTACTATATCATATCCCAAGTAATATTTTGCTTGAGACAGTGCAATAACAATAGCCGAAGCAGTTGTAAAGCCAGAAATCACAGAGTGGCTGATAAATCTGATGAGCCATCCTAGCCTAAAATGGATAAGATGTATGCTATAATTAATAATCATAGGATATACAACACTGTATTCATGAAACTGGTGTTCATATGATACCAATAACTGAAAATTTCATTAATGTTCTAAAATTCTTAGCTTTGAATATCTGACATTGAGAAAACTGAGAAATGTTATATTGCTTTAATCAGTAGAAGAGTAGAACCTGGCAGTTAAGAATAAATTAATTAAAGAGAAGTTAAGAATACCTTAAGAGCCCCATTGCACATTCCAGAATTCCAACCATGAGAGACAATAATATGGTAAGTTCCGTGTATAATTCACCAGATGAATCGATATTGCCTAGAACATTAGAGACCAAAAGAGAAACCAATGCTACGGGACCAACAGCAAGCTGACGTGATGACCCGAATATGGCATACACAAATATAGGCACTAATCCAGTATCTGCGGTGCAAAGACCAAACACAATGCCACATTTGGTCAAAAAATTGATTAACGTGTGTCATACCATAAAGTTAAGAGCCCATGTTCAACTTACAAAGTCCATATATTGGTTGAAGTCCAGCTAGCTTTGCATATGACATAGACTGCTCACACAGGAACAAAAAAATAATATAATATGTGCAACATGAGATCAAATAATATACAGAAAAAGAATATTTTACAAAAAACATTTCATTCCAAACAAGTTGGGATATTCATAGAGTAAGTTGAAACTTCGTAGAATTTATAAAATGAACTGTTTCCAAGGGTTAAGGGACGCATACTTCATCCTTTTACACACTTATCTATGACTAAACTAGTTGCAAAAAGAAAAATTCCTCACTAATCAATGAAAATGATCATAGTCTACGGAATCGAAAATCCCCCAAGTCAAATTTGTTGAAGGAGTTATTGTACTATCCCACATCGGTTGGGAGGGAGAACTAAACATTCTTTATAATTTTATAAGGAGGTTGATACATTTTCTATCAAGACGTGTTTTGTCTGGGCGAGCAACTCATCAAGTGAAAACTAAATCGTGAGCTCGCCAATATCTTGATATGGTTGGCTTGGACTGTTACAGCTATAGGTTTGAATTTTAACAAGACTAGTTTCTATCAGAGAGAATATATCAGTTAGGGTGTACTGTGATAATCTTTTCCATAATTATAAGATTATTTGATTAGGTTTTAATGGTGATTATCCTCATTGTATTCCTAAAACTAGTTTATTGGCAATATACAACACCTTACAGTCATAATTACTCAATGATTTTAAGTTCATATTTATCTCATTTATTCCAATTTTAGTGAAACTTAATTCAACCTAATAATTTGAAGATATAAAGAGTCCAAAGCTATCATGTTAAATTAAGCAATAACATCTAACCAATGTAATTGCACAGCTCCTAAAAGGGACGCAAAATGACAAGCATAGTTTTCAAGTCAAACAAGGCACTGTTTATCACAACAACTAAAGTTAATCAGCTTTCAAATACTTGAATTCTACGTAACAAGCATCAAAGTCTCAGTTTTACCTGTGGAACGAGCATAATTCCGACGGTAATACCGGAAACTAAGTCCGGTTGCAGGTATTCACGCCAATTGTAGGTCCGAATCCAGCGCGAGCACGGGATAAACATCTCAATCCAATCAATCACCTTCATCCGGTCCAACTTCCCTTTCCATCTCATCCAAAACGACGTCGCCGGCGTCGCATCTCCGCCGTTGTACGTGTGCTGAAACGGAATGATTTTGACAGTACGATTCGCCGGCGTCCTCATGACTGAAGACTGTCAAGAGCTTCAATTGACGGTCCGATCACCGGAATTTCTCAATTTTTAATGTAAAAAAGAGAACTCTGACTTCCGGTAGTTGCAGTTGCCGTTGACAGTTAACCGTTAATACAGTTGCGGGTGGTAGGTGGCTTCGGATGTCGGTGAGAGGCTGTTTTAGGCAACGTCACGGCTGTGGACGGCCATGAATTTCTGGCTTGTGATCCATATGTGATTTGTGGTTTGTGAAGATTGTCGAGTAAAAGTTCACGACTATTGGGTCCCAAACTCCCGATTTAAAGGTTGCAGCACGATTTCTTTCTTTTCGGAGATTCTAAATTCGAATTGAAAACGACAAATTGACGGACGACCAACGTTAAATCATGTTTGGTTCATTTAACTAGTTAAGGCTGGGTCAAGGCATAGTACAATGTTTAAGGTTAAACTAAGAGTCACCACTATACAACCGAAAAATAACCGATAACCGTCTCTATTCTTAACCGATTTTAACCGAAACCAACTTTAACCGACGGTTATTGTTAAGGCAAGTCATGAACCAACTTTAAACGAACCGAAAATTGTATATTTGTTTTTTTTAATATTTATATGTTTTTGTGTTTTTAATAAGTTATGGTGTAAGTCAAGTATAAAAGGTGAATCATCACTCTTTATTATATGAAAATATTAGTGTCACATTTGCGGTGCACACATGAAATGTATATATGTGTAGGCCCTCAATAGGCCAAAGTAAAATTGCATTAATTTTAACGTTATTTTACTTATTTTGTAAAAGTAACGTTAAAATTGTTGGGATGATCAACTTCAAACGATAACTTTGAGCCGGGGACTCCTTCAAAACAGCCTCTCTATCCCAACTGGGATAGGGGTAAGGTTTGTGTCCATCATTGCCCCCAAACCCTACTGAAAAGTGAGAATATACTAGGTAAATTTGTTTGTTTGTTTTATTATACGAAAATATTATGAATCATATATGAGACTAAATATATTAAAAAATTAATTATAGTTCACGTGGTTTTACTTTTTGTTTACACATTCTCGGTCACTATAAAGTTTTACAAGCTTCACTTAGATTTT
Organism: Mikania micrantha; assembly: GCA_009363875.1. Lineage (NCBI taxonomy): Eukaryota > Viridiplantae > Streptophyta > Magnoliopsida > Asterales > Asteraceae > Mikania > Mikania micrantha. Next base: position 29,276,382 of record CM018697.1, read on the forward strand.
CATCATTTATATTTTTAATCCACAAGCATATTTACAAGTTTTTCTTAGGTTATCAATAATTCTATTATTAACCTAATTTAATAGAAACCGAACCGTAACCGGTGGTTAACCGATTAATGGTTAATCGATCAATTGGTTATGGTTATGGTTATGGTTAAGGATTTAGAATTAACCTAAGTAGCGCTTTTGGTTATGGAAATGATCATAACCGCACCAAACCGAACCATGCACACCCTAAGTTAAACACAAAACTAGGGGGCCATTTGTTAACTTTAAGTTAATAAGACTGATGTTGGATCGATTCCTTTTATTCAGATTTAGAGATGAACATGAAATCTGTAATGAAATAGAGATTAGATGAAACCTGTGAATCCAGTAAATAGTTAAGAGGCTCTTCAACAGTTTGGAAATTCAAAGGCCTTGTGTGACAAATAAAAGTGAACCTTTTAAAATAATATTTATGCAGATAAATGAAATTCATTAACACTACGATAACCGTTGTAACAATAACAACAACAAGTATACTTAGTAAAAATCCCACTTATAGTAAGGTCTTGGGGGAAAGATAAAGACAACATTATCCCTATCTACAAGCAGAAATAAGTAAGTAAAATATATAATAACAAAAGATATTTTACATTGTTAGATGAATTGTGAGGCTCTTCTAGCATATCTAAAAGCAAAATTGTTGATCGAGTCTTCATAGTTGAAACTCTCATATATCTTTCTCATTTTTTCTTGTATGCAGCCTTTTTTTGATAATTTTGTGGAAGATGTGTTTTTTACTTGTTGCAATTTTGACCATTTGACTTAGATGGTTATTGGACTATATGATGTTTTTTTGTTAGTGTGCCCCTCTAAGGCTTGGGCCGTGTGCATAAGCACATGCTTAAGGATGCTTTTATGGCTCTTAACTAGTAAATGTTGAACTAGGTAAGCTTGTTTGGTTAAACTTCTCAACAACTATGCAGAATGACAATTTTATTCTTTTGAAGTATTTTAGCAAACAATACTATGTAGATAATCAGATGTCAAATAACTAGTTTCATAAATTTTGTCACAAAACTAATGATCTAAGGATAAAATAAAACTGATTGCTTTCAAAACACCGTGACTTTTAAGGGTTGTGAAACGAGGTCATGATTGCATGAAAAGAACCAATTAGAGAAGAAGCTTAAACCAATTAGAAGAGGCGTCGACAGAGTGCAAGGAGGAGAGGAGGCATCAGAGGAGATCGATTGTGACACTCGTCGCAAAATTATAGTTGATTTTGAATTTGACCACTGACTTGAACCTTGACCAAGACATATAAAATTGAGTTCAACAAAGATTAAATATTATAAACATGTGTTAGGCATGTTAAAATTGGTAGTTGATGATGTTTAGTTGACTCATGAAGAAATGATGGTAAAACCAATAAACTGCAATAATATTTGTAAATTTCGGTTTAACTAACACATTGATTATACATAAATCAAATGATACTCATAAACACTATATATAAATAATAATTAGTTATCAATAATATTCACAAATAATTACATAGAAAAATTATACAAAAGGTTATAAAAATAACCATTTTACACAAAGTAGCATGTGACAAAGGTTGGTGCTATGTCACATGATCATTTGTAACACGTTATTGTGCTATAAGACATGCAACAAACTAAATTTTAAAATGTTCTAGAGCTTGTAGCCGTCCATAATTCCAAGAGGAGTTCAAGAAACACATACATAACAATTACTAAACTTTAAACTCATTTTTAATCAAAATTCAAGACATCTTTTCATTTTACATTCTCTTACCAAGAACTTACACACAAACACTCTTTTTTCCTCTCTCTAATTACACCCTATCTGTGGTGCACACATATAATGTATATATGTGTTGGTCCTCAAGGGGCCAAAGTAAAATTGCACTAATTTTAACGTTATTTTATTTGTTTTGTGAAAATAACGTTAAAAAGTTGGGATTATCAACTTCAAACGATAACTTTGAGCCGGGGACTCCTTCGTAGTAGCCTCTCTATCCCAACTAGGATAGGGGTAAGGTTTGTGTCCATCCTTCCCCCCAGGCCCTACTGAAAAGTGAGAATATACTGGATAAGTATTGTAATCAAGACCAAGGAACAAGAACGTTGAGATGTAGTGGTGGTTTTTGCACATTTTGGTACCATTCTTTTATCCATTCATTCTCCTTAAATATTCAAGATCCATGAACATTCATACTAATCTATATAATCATATATGAATGTTTAAAATCATCCATGGTTGTATCTAATATCAAAAACATACTATATGCAAGCCATGAAATGGTGATGAAAACCATTATTTTGAATTCTTAATCTTGAAACTTTGGTGTAAATTAGAATGATCATGATTTGGTCATATTTTAACAAAATCAGTTATTTATCAAGTCTAAATTTAAGTTCAGAGAGATTCTAATATAAGTGGTCGTGAATTTTTTTGACAACTTTGTTCCGTCAAATGTTCATCCCAAGTTAAGAACTCGAATATGTGATGTGCAATCAAAATAGATGTGTTAATTTGGGAATGCCATAAATCACTCAATTTTTATCCAATTGAGTGATTCTTGAACCAAAAGTTTGTTTTATGTATTAGCTTTCAAACCGCACTAGTTTTACGTAAATCCAAGTTGGTTTTGACTTTCAACCGGTGGATACGATTCCAGTGCGTAATTAGACTTAGCTTTTGTGTGTACTAATTTTCTAAAACTTATTAAAGGGACTAATTAAACTCAATTAAATGTTCCAAAATTATATATAACTAGCAAAGGTGCCCGCGCGTTGCGCGGGCTAATGGCATTTGGTAATCGTAGATATAACCAGGCGACCAGCAAGTTAAATAAGTTTTTAAGTACGGTTTATATACGATATCCTCTATTACATTCTTGCAAAAAAAAAAAGAGGGTAGTACAAGTAATGAGGTTTTAAGTGCAGCTCATGTTTGCAGCTTTCAAGCTGCCCTCTGTTACATTGGTTACAAAAAAAAAGAGGGCTAATGGCATTTGGTAATTGTAGATATAACCAAGCAACCATCAAGTTAAATAAGTTTTTAAGTACGGTTTATATACGATACCCTCTATTACATTCTTGAAAAAAAAAGAGGGTAGTACAAGTAATGAGGTTTTAGGTGCATCTGATGTTTGCTGCTTTCAAGCTGCCCTCTGTTACATTGGTTACACAAAAAAGAGGGTAGTACAAGCAATGGGGTTTTAAGTGCAGCTCATCTTTGTTGCTTTGTAGCTGCCCTCTGTTGCATTGGTTACAAAAGAGAGGGTAGGTCTATGAGAATAGATAATATACCTTTAGATACAGGTCATATTTTCTGCTATATTTCTGCAAGCTGCTACAAAAGTTAGGATAGTTTTAGGGGATTATGTGAGGGTTCTACAAAAGGTAAGGGTTTTTGGACTGTTTGGCAGACTAAGATTTGGATCTTTTAGTTGATGTTTCTCCTTGATCTGCTCGTCTAGTGCTGCCAATCTTAGGGTCTGGTGTTGCTGGAGGGAGCCTTGTTGTTGTTTCGACTTTGTTCACCGCAATGTATCCATCTTTTTTCATGTTGAAATGTATGACAAGCGGGGTATTAACGATTGATGCAATTTCTTTTGGTATTATTCTAGGATTCCTATTATTATGAGAAACGACAAGTTCTTTGCAGGTGGTTTTTAGGAGCTGACTTAAGGCATCATTGAAGAAAACAGCATTTGTAATTCCAGTATCATCAGCAATTATTGTGTTCAAGCAAAACCTGCATATTAAAGGCATATTAGAACTGTATATATTTGTTGTGAGTCTAGTTGTGTGTATTTAAAATTGTTAGAATTGTATGTATAAAAAAATAATTGCTAATACATGAATCTTGGTTCAGATATCAAACCATCATCTTCACAAACAAACTCGTTTTGTTGTGGGTAGACTCGCTTCGTGCATTCTGAACATTTAACGTAATACCAGGTTCGATTTGGTTGAATTTCAGTTATAAGCACATTGCACTGGAAATGAAGCAACTGCGATTTTATGCAAATGATCGTCAATATTAGTTTTAGTAACCGTATGTCTAAAAATTTATGTTATAATTGTATGCAAGTAAATATGAGTTTTATTTTGATTAGTCATATGATTACAGGTTTAGTAATAGGACTACTATATGTAGTTAAGATATTATTTACACAAGGAAATAGTTGCTTTTCTTTAAAACATGTGTTATTGTACGAGGTAAACAACCATTTAATTAAAATAAAAGAAGAGCTACTTGGTAATGGGGGCAAAAAATATTAAGGTGCTAAATATCATATTATATTATGGAAACATGTATCATTCTTCGCATTAGATCTAGGCTAATTCAATGTTTTTACCAGAATGTCATTAACGTTTTTGCTCTTTAGCTCTCTAATGGTGATAGGTATGTCATCTGGCTGTTGTTGTGTTGATCCACCTAGGTCTCTGAACCTATTTAAAAAAATGGTTATACACATACATTAACAAACGCATTAAGGTTTTTAAGTTTTTTTTAAAAGGGAAAGTTGATAGAAGAAGGTTATATAATACATGATAAGCAATACAGTTGTTAGTTGAAAATTTTTTATAAAATGATTATTAGAATAGTTAAATAACAGTAGTTTTCGTGAAGATATAGTTATGGAAGCATGTAGTATAATGTTGTTAATAATTTATGGTATAGAATGTATATACCTTTGTATATAAGATTGTATGTCAATGATGGGTGGATTGATAATGGCAGTGGTCCCGGCAGTTGATTCAAGCTGTAAGTTTCCTTTTAAAAGAGAAAAGGTAACATATTGTTTCCAAAATGATTGTAATAAATTAAAGTAAACTATATTGTAAATTTTGTTGGTATGATTAGTTGGTATTGAGTTTAAAAACCTTGAAATTGGGTCACCATAGCTGAGCTGATTGCTAGAAGTTGTCCTATAGAACCTTCAGAACGAATTTCAGTTGCTTTCTCTCCCCATAATGTAATATCTACCATGTGTTCACTGTTTAATGATAAAGTAAGCTATAAGATGATGTTAAAAAAACACTTGTTTACAATTTAAGTGCACATGTTATTTGTTGAACCTTTCGTCCATAATGGTTAGCTTATATAGCTTTTTTCCTGCTCTTATTATTTCTCCTGTTGTACGCTCTATTCTTCCTATATAATCTGTTTAGTGTATATATTTTAGTAAATGTGATGTAAAAGAATAAGTATGGAAAATTGGATATGAAACCTGTAAGGAGCTTGGGCATTTCCATTCTTGATTCCAAATCGTTGTACGAAGCAAACTTATAATAGTAGGTTGGTAGTTCTTTCCCAAAAAGAGGAGTAAATGATGCTGTCTTTCCAATTCTTAGAGAAGAGTCATGCTGCACTGATGGCATGTATGTTCTTGATGGTACCGAGATATACCTATTAACAGTGTAGCAATTCTGAACCATAATGATAGAGTCAAAGTATGCCTCATGGTCCAAGTCTGCAACAGCCTCAATGGCATCTCCCTGCAAGAAGATTACTAACAATTTAGGAAAGATGTTAGTAAATAAAAAGATCTGATAAAGCTTTTACTAATAGATATTTTTTTACATGAATATCCACAAAGAGGTAACATAGCTCAGGAGTCTTTTCTTGTTTTTTGATATACGGTTTCCATTTTTTAATTATTCTTATCTCGATAGCTTCTGGAAGTTCCCCTGGGACAATTTCAGAAAGGCGCTTCGTAGTCATTTCTGCAATTTCAGATGTTAAAAGGTTAGGAAAATAAAATGTAAAAGGCTTTAAACCAAAAAAAAAACTAATTGTGTTTTAATATAATATTATTTTGTAATGAGGTAATAGGTTTGAAAGATAAAAAAACGTATGATGTGCTGAAAATAAGAATGTATAAGTGGACTTTAGTAGATAAGTTTCTATTTATGTTATTTGGATGAATGAGGTTGATGGTGTTTATATATAACTGATTAAAGAAAGATGATATTAATAATTAGTAGTTATAATGCATGATTTTGTGTTATTTATTTGGAAGTAAACCTGAAGGAGGACATTCATTCTGCCAATATGATTTCTTCTAGAAAGTCAGAGTAGACGACATTTCTTGTAGTATTGGGCTGATCATTTGTTTGTGGAACAATTAATATTTTTAATGAATTTGGAGAGGTGGCTCTTGAAAGTGCTACATAAAGCTGGCCATGGGCAAAAATAGGCTCTGGAAGGTAAATTCCAATTTTATTTAGAGATTGACCCTGGCTTTTATTAATTGTCATGGCGTAGCACAATCGTACTGGGAATTGTTTTCTTTTAAAAGTAAATGGGAGTTCTTTATCTGTGTATGTTAAGATTATTCGTGGTATGTAAACTCGTTTTCCTATAGATGTGCCTGTCATTATTTGGGCCTCAATAACTCTAGGAAGAAGTTGTGTGATCAGTAATCTTGTACCGTTGCACAAACCAAAGCTTTGATTAATGTTACGCAAAAGAATTATTGGAGCATTTACTTTAAGTTCTAATTCATGAGGAGGAAGGCCGTTGAAGTTTAATAAATTTAAATATTCAGGTGGATAAAGGATTTCTGAATCTTCATGACAACCTGATTTTGGAATTATTGAGTCAATGCTTAAATATTTCTTGGTTGGACCATTAGTCATTTTAAGTACAATCTTGTTTATTTCATGGGTTGTTTCATTTTTGGGACAAACAATTGCCTTACCGGATAATGATTCAGCTGTTGGTTTATTTAGTGTATCAGAATTGTATATGAATTGAATTAGGTCAAGTAAAGCATCTTTTTTAAATGGAATAATGTAACGTGAAGGTATATCAATTTTTCTGGAATTTTGTGGGTCAAAGTCATCAGGGACGCCGAGTTTTCCATCGCCAACCAATAGAAGCCATGAAGAAAACGAAAGAATTTCTTCTTGCTGTGTGGAGTTGAGGCCTGGTCGATGCAAGCGCATATTTTCAGTGAGTTTATAAATTGTGAAGTATTTCCACAAATATGATCGAGGAAGTGATGACTTTATAATGGTAGTCTTTGGTGCCTTTCGTATTATTGGTAAGGTTTGGCGAAAATCACCACCTAGAAGAATCGATTTTCCTCCAAAAGGTTTTTCAGGATTATCTAATATGTCTTTTAGGCATTTATCTAAAGATTCAAAGCATTTGCGATCATTCATTGGGGCCTCATCCCAAATGATAAGGGAAGCTTGCTGAAGAAGTTGAGCTAACTGTGTTTTTTTCTTAATATAACAAATTGATTCTTCAGTTAAGTCAAGTGGTATTTTAAACCGAGAATGGGCGGTTCTTCCTGATGGCAAAAGCAAGGAGGCTATTCCCGAGGCGGCTACGGCAAGGACAATCTTACCTTCAGAACGCAGTGCGCAGATAATTGTTGTCCATAAGAATGTCTTACCAGTTCCACCATGACCATAAACAAATGAGAGGACCTGTTTGTTTGAAGTCAAAGTTGCCAGCACTTTGTCATATATGCATCTTTGTTGTGGGCTAAGGCTTGATTGTAATAATTTATGCTCGTCAGCAAGTTTGATTCTATCGTAATTTTTTTCTTCCATTAGCAGACTATTTCTTAGAAAAGAAAGAGCATCTGGTTTCAGAACTGGAAGACCAAAATCGACTAATGTTGATGAGGTGGTTCCAGAACATAGAAGCAATTCTAGTTGATATAAGACGTATTGCATCTGATCTTCATCATTTATTATTCCATGTCTATATGAAGCATCATCTGTCATTGTACACCAGTACTTGTTCCATAGAAGTGTAGGGTTTGAGATGTCACAAAATTGGAGCATGTGAATAAATAGATACCGTAGTTCTGTAGAAGTGGCCCATGTAGCAGCTTCCTCGTATGTGGACATCCATTCGTTGTCGTCATGAAGTAAGCCAAGTTTTTCACATGCGGCACGATATGTTGGAAACACGTTGCCAGAAACACTTCGAATCTCCGCAAAAGAACGACAACCTCGTTGATGTGAGAGTAACATTCGAAGATAAAAAGTTTCTCCCGAGGCAGGATGTATGTATATAAGTCTACCAATTGCAGGATTTTTGTTTGATGACCTGCGTATCCAAGTTTTTGCAGAATGGTCCCATCTATACTCTGAAAGGTAGTCTACGTAGCGAAGGTGACGACCGGTACTATCAATTTGGTTGGTGTAAAGCCACTCAGTTAATGTGGTACGCTTTGCCGCAGAATTTTTTATAACTTGCTCTAGTTGTGCATTATCTTGAAAGGTTATATTTTGCATGTTTTCAAGATGAACAGATAATGTTTGAACCGGAGGATTCCTATCGTGAATAAGGAAGTTAAAAATCCTCCATGCAGATTCATGTGGACAAATAAATCTACCGTCGACAAAATTTCTAATTTCATCAATTTTACTTATGGTAGAAATGTCAACTGCATTTAGGTTGTGGGAGGTTTTGGTGATTTGGTATCGAATACGATCAGAGCCCTTGGATATGTATTTAAAAAGATATTTGATAAGCATATTCCATCCACAGTATTCGACATTGATGTGTGCTTGATAACGTAATAACAAAAGACGGTTGTAGGGCACCACGTAACTATTATCTAATGAAATTCCTTTTTTCAAAACAACGTTTGTTGTTAATCGTCTTTTGTAACGGGCATAACCATTTTTATCAAATGAAGTTGATAACTCATAACATTTGGGGAATTTTTTTGAGCATGAGCCTGTTGACATGCACGGTGATTGGGAGTTGGCAAGCCCGCATGGTCCATGAACCATGAATTCTGCAACAACTTTATGTAGGCAGGGATCTTCTGCTGGATCAGGTAATTCAGCCGATATGTAGTTATCAAGCTGATCAGCAGTTGTGATTCGATGTGGTTGAGAAACCCACAAGAGCATATGACAATGAGGCAAACCTCTTTTTTGGAACTCGATGGTATATAAATCTGTGACGAAGAAATGTTTAGATGGTAATGGAAGATTAAAGTACAAAAAGATGCAAGAAATGTTGTGAAGAAAATGACCTGCGCTTACAGAACCAAATGGTTTTTTGGTTTTCAAGTAGCTAATAAGTGAGAGGACTTTAATATGGAAGATTCTTGCAATAATGTCTGGACGATCCTGTGCCTTCAAAGAAGGATATTGAGCTAAATATCTTTGAATCTCTGGCCATTTAACATTGCATGTAAAAGTAATGAAGTATTGAGGATTTCCATGAACTCTACATATAGCTAAAGCGTCTTGGTAATGTTTGTACATGTATCGTGGACCGCCAACAAATGAGGAAGGCAATATAATACGCTTTCCAATGTCTTTACCTTTAGTATCTCCTTGTTCGACAGCATCATGTATGCCTCGCAAAAATTCAGTTCTGAAGGTGTTTTGATTTTGTCTTATATAATCAAGACGACTTTGTTCAATACAAATGTAAGAATCTACCAAGTATTGTTGAAATAGTCGGCCGCTCCTAAGTAAAAGTGTGTAAACGTTTAAGCGATCATGCAATTGGTAGCTGTAAAACATGTTCATTGTCATGTTTTTACTTTCACCTTTGGATTTGCCACGCAAACGTAACTCTCGAGACCAACCACTTTCACCATAGACAAACAAAAGTGGGTATTGCAAGGCCATGTACAAAGGATGCAACTTATTTATTCGTTGAGGGCCAGTGTCTTTATGACGAATAACGATATCGTAGTCATCTGAATATGATTCTGAGTCGGTTACAATTGCACCAAGGCAACCTGGAGAAGGCTGGTCATAAGATAAAGAATTGTATGAATTAAAAAGTCGAATGCAATAGGTGAGATCACACGTGGAATGAGAAAGGTCTTTAGCGGATGTAAAAAGTTTAATCAGGTCATTGTATTCTTCTAAAATGTTTAGAATAAGAGCCGTTGTCTCAGTATTAAGACCGGAGTTTACGTTTTCATTAAAAAAACGTAGCCTATTAGAAACTGCATTCTCAGTATCATATATATACATTTGCAGGAATCTAGGTTTCTCATTTAATGGTGGACATAAAGAACCAAGCCAGTGATAAACCTGCCCTTCGATCTTGAACACATAGGGGCCGAAGCTGTTATTAATAGATTCATCCACCTTTCCACCGAACGAAGTCATTGAAAACATAGTATTATAAGCGCGGATGTTGTTAAGAAAAGTAGGTTGTTCAAATAACTGAATTAGCTCGGAAGGAGGAGGTCTTGGATATGGAAAAGCAACACGACCACCTTTACAGCAATGGTTATATCTTGGACGTTGATTAGAAGTGGAGCAAGCAATGCGTTCGTCAAACCAAAAGAAAGCCGAACAATATTCGCATATGTTATTACAATCACCATGATCAAAATATGTAGATGCACCAGAAGATGAATTAGGCAAAAGGATTGCAGGCTCACATAAGGTTGTAGATGATGAGTTTTCAGTAGAAGTAGAAGATGCTATAGAACAGGTTTGTTTTCTTTTTCGACAGGTAGACATTATAATATTGGGAAAAAAAGGTAGCAGGATTTTATACAGTGATAAAGTTGGTTATTTAAGTTTATATATTAGTAATAACTTTATAAATGCAAACAATAAAACAGAAATATATACATACCTCTTTTTTGCAAACGGTTGTAGAAGATTAAAACAGGGATAGAAATAGGATGATGCCGGTATATAGCTGGGAAAATTTTAATAAACAAACAGAGGTTAAAAAAATAGGATAATAAAAGATGCAGTTACAGGTAATGGCAAGCAAGCAGCGTAGGAATTCCTTTATTACCAAAAAAAAGAGTATTACTAATTAATGGAAGTTTCAATTTTTTAGACATAGCATATCATAGAAACAAATAACTGATATGGTAAGAAATTTATAATATTTTTCCTTACAATTTAAGTAGAAACTTTATTTCGAATTTATTAGATACTAACATCTACTATCATGATTATGAAATCAAGTTACCTAATATTTGAAAACCATAAGATGCTCTATATTCCCATGTAGCTAAATTAATAGTGCCTATGGTTACTAAAGTAGTGCATTATATTTCATGACTATATACGGATGTATTCTACCACAATTCATAGCTATACATTATATAAATGTAAAACGGGAGATGTTCTTAGATCTTCAATCTATGTAAATACAAAGAAGCCTATATAAAACGTAAATGTTGTTCAAACTCACTATATAGATTTTATATTGTATTAGGCTTTATTAGGATGCAAATAAGTCATGTGTATTGCATCTAAAGAAGTAAACAGAAAGTAAACAAATGTATACCTATGGCAAAAAATATTGTTAGCAATATATATTCATTAGTTATATGTTTATTATATCCTAATACTGCTACCCTCAAACGGTCATGAAAGTTGGTTGGTTCGTGAAAGTAATGTACTATAGTTTAAAAGTATAAGAAAGAAACAAACATGTAACCAATGTGAAGGGTAAAAGCATTTGATGCAGCATTATGGCTGGTACAACTATATGCCTTTGTCAAATAAGGTGTTAGATCATTTTGAGCAGTAACATTTTTTACCAGCTACAGCCTATGGTGGCAGGTATGTAAGTTTTTTTGTTACATTGCACTCCTAATTATGTTACCATTCAAAAGTGAAGGATGTTGTCTTCTTTTTTCCTAGCTAGTATGTAAGTTTTTTTGTTACATTGCACTCCTAATTATGTTACCATTTAAAGGTGAAGGATGTTGTCTTCTTTTTTGCTTATAATGTAAGTGTAAACTGTATTGCAGGTACATGAAGTACCAAGTTTTAATATTATAACTGCGATTCTGCATTATTAAGAAAATTTTATAAAACATAGATGTGTTTAAACTCAACACATACATTTTATATTGTGTTAGTTCTTATTATGATGTAAAGAAGTCCTATGTGTTGTATCTAAAAAAACAATAAGATGTAACCTAATGTATATCTAAGGCTAGGAATATCATTAGCAGGATGTATTTATTAAGTATACGTTTAATATGGCTTTAGGACTAATGCGTTCAGATAGCTATAGAGGCCAGTTGATTTGGGAAAGTAGTGTAGCAAAGATTAAAAATATAATAAAAAAACACATATTTCATTAATACAAATGGTAAAACCACTAGCTACATCACAATTAGGTGCATTAACCAAACACGGTGGTAGCTTATCTTGAGCAATTACGTTTTTTTTACCAGCAAACACCTATGGTGTTGAGCATGTAAGTTTTTGTGAGGTTGCACTCCCAATTATGGCATAATTTAAGTGTCAAGGATAGATGATATTTTTTTCCTTACAATATAAACGTAAACTCTATTGTAGATCCATGAAGTAATAATTTTAATATCACAATTGCAGCTCTTTATTATTATTTATAAGCTGCAAAACATAAAATCTTATATTTGTATCTGATCAAACAGGTACTGTAATTAGTAAAGTGACTCACATATTTAATAACTATACTTGGATATACATTACCACAACCTATAAGTGGACATTATGTAAGTATAAAGTACTTTAGATCGCCTAAAATCCTCAGCCTATGTAAAGAGGCTGAAACCTCAAGAAAACACACATGGTATTCAACAAAAACAGATACATTTTGTATTTTAGTAAATCTTTTAGGGGAAAAAAAGTTCTATGTTATGTGGGAAAAAAATGGAAGATAAATACATGTATATAGCAAATAACACCTTCAGCAATATGTATTCATTAATCATATGTTTACTATACCTTCAGTACCACTCTCAGTTAAGTAAGAAAACTGACTGACATAAAAAAGCACTGATTGACATGAAAAAGGTATGAACCTAAATCCAAAAAAAAAACACCAATGAACCAAACACCTGACTAATTCAAGTGACTGCAACATTTACTGCATTTTAACTAACTTTAGGAGTTTTGGGCTCAAAGCAAGGAAAAAGGAATCGAAATCACTGTTAAAATCAAGAAAAACGAATTACAATTATATTAATAAACCGGCAAGAAAACTATCAATGCAATTTACCGAAAACTCAAACCATTAACCTACACAAGGGCAAAACTAAAATGAACAGTGGTATTAACATTTATAGGCAGAAAGCTTAAATCAGAATAAAATTTAGAAGTTACTTGAACAGGAAAATGGCTGTAAAATAAGCTTGGAGATCGTAACCTAGAGAACCAAAGCAAACAAATAAGATACAGATCTGTTTTTTATTCCATGACCATGCAAGGGCAAAGATCAACTCATAAGAAAAATTAAGTCTTACCTGAAGAAAAAGATGTGTCAGCCTAAAGATACAACGAATGTTTACAGTAAAGTTAGAAACCTCAAGTAAGAAAATCAAATCAAAGAAATAAGAAGATAAAAAATCTTCAGACGAACCAAATTTAGGTTTAGCAAATTTAGGTTTACTAATAAAAGTGACAACAACAAAGCATAACTCCCTAGCCTCTGTCACCTAATTTTTTTCCCCTGGCACCGCCAATTACAGTAATAGTCATACACCAATAATGCGTATTGTAACACAGAAAGTCCTCTGTGGCATGAGGAAAAATTGGAACAAAACAAATATCTAGCTGCAACATTAACAAACCAGCGAAGCTGCAACATTAAGAAACCAGCAAGAAGACTATCAATGCAATCTAGTAAGAATTCAAACCATTAATCTACACAAAGCCACCAAAAAACCTTAGTCACCAGTCTTCATATAATGACCTGTAGTTGCAAACTCAGACGAAATCATACAATCTGGTAAGAAGTCAAACCAATAATCTACACAATGCCACAAAAAAAACCAGTAACGACTCTTCATAGAAGGGGCTGTAGTTGCAAACTTAAACCCAATTCCTAAAGTTGTTACAAACCAAACTCCTAGAAAATAACAGGAACGTAAGTAGGTGTTACAGTGAGTGCTTTAAGACTCAAAAATACAAGGGCAGCAGCAATCATAGCAACAGAGCAGCTAATCAACATTTTTGCATATAAGAGTGTACAGGAAAAAGTAAAATGAACAACGACATCAACCTTTGCAGTCAGAAAGATTAAATCATAATAAAATCCAGGATTTACCTGAACAAAAAAGTAGCTCTAGAATAAGCTTGGAGAAGCCTAACCCAGAAAACCAAAGCAAACAAATAAGATAGAGAACTGGTTTTGATTCCATCACCATGCAAGAGCAAAGATTAAATCATAAGAAAATTTAACTCTTACCTGAAGAGTAAAATGTGGCAGCCCAAAGATAGAACACATGTTTGCAGCAAAGTCAGAAACCCTAACTGATAACAAACAAATCAAAGAAATAAGAAGGTAATAAATCTTCAGATGAACCAAATTTAGGTTTACCTGAAGAGGAGAATAGGGAGCCCTAATAATACGATGGATGTTTAGAGCAAAGAAGACAGGGATGGCCTCTGGAAGGCGGTAGCATAGAAGTCGAAAGAAGCACCCTGGTAGACGAAGGAGATGACGCGTGTGATACAGGTGGAAGAAATTTGTGGAGAGGCAGAAGAAATAAGAAGCACCTGCACGAGAAGCTTCAGATCACATGTAGGGCACGCGAGGCCACCGACGTTAGTATTTAAGATAGATAGGAATATGTTAAAACATGAAAATATACATATACATTTTGAGGATCAGAAAGTAAAAGCAAAAGAATAAAAAAAGAACATTTTAAAAAGACTTAAATATCTATAAACCTGATAATTTGGTAAAAACTCGATTTTTGACACTAAAATGATAAAAAATGTATATTATTACACAAAACATATTTACATAATATAATACAAGTATCATCAAAGATGTGTGGCCAAGTTTTTATACATTACAAACACTTATGAATGTCAAAGTCAATAGGTTGACATTTTTGTGATCGATTGTTACAATAGATACGAGTTGTCATACAAATTTTATCGCCTGTAGTTGAAATGCGGCATTATGGTTTACAATTTTTAACACAAACAAGTGTTTCCATTACTCGTATTCTAAAAGGTGATTTCATAGTCTTCTTTACATATTTTATATATTATACCTCAGGGTGGAAAAACACTGTTACTTAGACAAGTTTTTTGAGACAATTATTTTACGCGTTTGTATACATGTGACTTAGTTGTAAATTATATATGTATGAGTAGGCAATAGACAATTTTTTCAAACACATTATCGTAAGTCACACATTATCGTAAGTCACACATTATCACAATCATTTAACTCGCGAGTTGAGCCGGTAGACATGTATTTGATAGATCTATTCAGGGTAGACAACCCTCGCATTTGGTTTGATCACGCCAACCATCGCTTTATTACATGCAAATAGGTGAATATACTCCGCAAAATTTGGTTTATTTGTTTTTTATATTTACAAGTGTCATGTGTATTTGTTTCTAAGCAGACAAGTCAGAGGCTTGATTGTGAGCTCATGTCATTTACTTTAATTTACATTAATGCATGATATACTTAGCATGCAGCGCACACATATCTTTATACATTTATTGAGACAAAACCTGTAAACTCACCGATTTTTTAGATAACATTTTAAGTGTATTTTTCATGTCATGAAAATGATGTATTAGTACATTAAGACAAATTTATATGAAGAATGTTACTATATTTTTCACTAGTTCTAGACAATTGTTTGTTGTTACTTGGGTTGTAAATTGTGCTCATTTTATTTGTTTAATTTGTACTTGTTTGTATATAAAATTATTACAAATATGACCTATAATGTGATATGCATATTTAGACAATTTCTTAAACGTATGTCTTGGCTTAATTACTGTGACATACGATCGGTCGCATTCCCGTGTTTTTGCCAAGGTGGGGTGTGACAACGACAAAGGAGAGGATGTGTCGGAGGAGAGCAACAGAGGGATCTATGGATTAAAAATCTTAGATTTAAATCCAGATAAATTTTTTTTATTTAAAATAGTCTAATAGAATTTACAGTTAAAAAAATAAACAAACTACAAAGAGGAGAGTTTAACAACAATCGTTTGGGTCGTGTGATAAAAAAGTAATGACACATGTATATTTTGATGATAACAATAAAGATACGTAACAAATAATCTCAAATATAAGCTTTGATTTGGAAAGTTGAAATTAGGTATAATATAATGATTGACGGAGGGAAAAAAATTGAAAGTCAGTGTGGCTGATAGGGGTTTGACCACTGACATACAAGCATTATATTGATGTTACATACAAGATTTGATGCAGACTTGATATATGTATAACATAGGGTTTGCTAGAGGGTGATGTGATAGTTTTTTATTGGTTTAGAAGAAAAAAAATCGGTCAAGTTGTTCTTCACGCTCGTGACCATGATCACATAAGACTGGGTGCATAATGAGAGAAGGGGCGCAACTAAAACTTGACCGTGCCAAATGAGATGATCACTAGAGGCTTTCACGCTCCATTACACAGGTAGGGTAATTCCCCTTTGTGATAACTCATCGTATTATCCATCACGCCTCCATCAGGTTTAAGAAAATTTCATCTGTAAAAATAATAGGCCGTGCTCTTATATAAATAAATAAATGGTTTTATTTAGCATATAATGTTTTGATTATTGAAAACTTGCATACTTGACCACCATTGGTCGCTTACGCTTTAATTTGATTTATTGATGGCTATGATTATGAAGTCGCTTATTGGCAACGTTTGGTGAAACACGTGATCAAATTGGTGTTGGTGTACGAATGATGGTGGTGGTGGGGTGACCGACGGTGGTGGTGGGGTTGACCGCCAGTGGCGGTGGCAATGGTGTCCGACAGTGGTGGCGGTGGTGGGTGGTCTCTGCAGACCTTAGAATATACTAGAAGTGGCTGAGCCACATCTGCATCAAGAAGAGCACACACATACGTTTTTTAATGAAACATTTTCAAAAAACAAACAGTCTGAAGATGTCAATATCTGCGCGACGCAGACAAATAAAGCTGTACAAACGTTAGCACCATAGTTTTATTATTATTATTGTGTTGCTACATAAAAAATAAAAAATATTCATTTTACTATATATAATTCACTTATAGTTATTTTATTATTATCTTTAAGTAACAATTTAATACAATATATATAAGTGACACAACCTAATCATATATAATTTTTTTTAGAAAAAATTAGACCTAACTCTAATACAAACAGGTATAGCCGTATAGGTACTTAAACTTGCAAACACCCCCACGAACACCTTATACATGCAACGCGTCACTTTTTCTTTTTTCACATAACCGAAAACTTTTATAAAAATTATTTCTAAGTATTCACAGATAAAACTAAAATATATAACATAATATATTGTATAAAAGTTTAAAAATACATTAATATTTATCATATCTATCAACTTTCAATATAAAAGAAAATTGAATGAATAAAATAGGTCGGGTTGCAATTTTATCTACTAAAAGTCTAAAACATACAATATAAAAACTATAAGCATGTTAAAAAAAATTAAGCTGTCTTATTTGAATAAATTAACAATCTAGATTTAAATGGCTTATTTTTTTTAACAACATTACTATTCTACTTCTACCCGTAAATTACAAATAAATATTCTCTTTTGGTTGGTTTGAACTCAAGACCTTTTTATAAAAGACAATGATGACTTATTTAATCTAAAAAATAAGAGGTGTGATATAAATAAATACACAAATGATTATATCGGTTGATTAATGGTTTTGCTTCTCATTCTTTTAGGGTACGGATATTGATACATCGGTGTATATATAACAAAACTTTTTATATTTTTTTAATAATAAAAAATTTTAAAAAAATATGTATGTGTAAAAATTATGTGAGTATAATGTGATTGATTTGATTTAAGTATGATGTATAAATTAGAGGGGTGGTGTATTAATATCATGGTTGTAGAAGTCGCTAGGCGCTAGTCGGACTGCGAGGTACCGCCTAGGGATTAATCGGGATTAATCGGCGCTAGGCGGATTGGAATTTTTATATGTAATTTTACAAATATATATTATATACACACATCAATATCAATAATATAATATAATACTTCAAATAATTTTAAAAAATATACTTAAATATACTAAAAAAAGTACTTTAAAGTGCAAACTTAAACACTGAGTTTAAAGTTTAGAGAGAAATTTCGATGTTAACTGCCTGGATTCGATGTTTCAGAGACATATTAAAGATTTTTGGTTGAGAAATGTCTAAATAATCATGAAATTGGTCCCCTTTTTACCATAAAAAAAATCAAAAAAAAGTCAAAAAAGTGAAAAAAAAATAAAAATCTGATTGGGCCGCCTAGACCCCGCCTAAGCCGCCTAGCGCCTAGGCCAAAAATTAGACAGTAGATGGGCGCCTAGCGCCTAGACGGCCGCCCTAGGCCGATTTTTGCAACATTGATGAATATTAGGACCCTTCTTTTAAACTTGATTTATAATTAATTTTTGAGGGGATTGTATACTATAAGTCTATAATAACCTAATTTTATATAATTAACCCTTAAACATATTTATGAGTTATGACAATTTATTTTAAACCAGTAAGCCCCACGCACCACATATAATGTATTTATGTGTGGGTCTTAAGGGACCAAAGTAAAATTGCACTAATTTTAGCGTTATTTTACTTATTTTATAAAAATAATGTTAAAAATGTTGGGATGATCAACTTCAAACGATAACTTTGAGCCGGAGACTACTTCGGAGCAGCATCTCTATCCCAATTGGGATAGAAGTAAGGTTTGTGTCTATTATTCCCCCCAGACCCAACTGAAAAATGGGAATATACTGGGTAAGTTTTTTTGTTTTTGCTATTTTAAACCAAGAAAAAAAATAATAAGTACAATCCACATTAAAGTTAATTTTTTTATTGATTTATGATAAAAAAATCAAATTTAATATGAAACAAGTAAAACAACATTAATTAACCATACATTTTTTTTTTTGAAATTTAAAATTGATAGATTAGAAATATATCTAAAACTTAACTCGTTAGAATTAAGTTCTGATATGATATAATTATTCATTTATGAATTTAAAGACCTTGATCAATAAAAACAAGAAGCTTTTTACATCTTACCGTGTTTTCAAGGTTGTCTATACAAATCGACCAACCTGCTAATTCTTCCAAAAATTTTTTCTTTGAACGGCGAAGGTCTTAATTGTGTGAGTCTACTGTTTTCAGACCATGTCACCGAGGTCTAGTTACCTGGACCTCTCATGAACCTCCACAGCCACTCCAGAAGGAAACCTCACAGGAAAACTCCCTAACCCCCCCTACATATCCCTTTTTCGCTGCGGGAGAGTTTCGAACCCGAGACCTCTAATTTGGAAGAATCTCGGGGTACCGCTGATATACTGCCTCGTTGGTAATAATTTCTCTAACAATTTATTTTCACAAACACTTTATTTTCTAATAATTTTTCGAATTATTTAATTATTTGTAAAATAATGTAATTAATAAAAATCCCCAAGGACCTCAATTTCGTTTTCCATATGCCATTAATCTTCTTCTCATATCATTGGGCTTATAGCCTAGTGATACTTCTTGACCACCAGCAATGGGAGGTCTTGGGTTCGAGTCTCGCCTGGAGCAAAAAATGTTCTGTGTGAGCTAGGGGGGTCTGTGGTCGCAGCGCGTGGGTTGTTGGGTCCGAGAACTTGTTTAGCTGTTCAAAAAAAATATAATCTTCTTCTCATGGAATCTACTTTTTTCCATCACATCAACAATCGGAGAAAATGATGTGACAACATTGAAACCCGCGCCTTTAACTTTTTTTTGAACGACATTTGATCTTAACGTGTGAACCACTGATTTTCAAGCTATATCATCAAGGTCTAGTTATCATGACCTTCATTGAGACCCCATCACCATCCCAGAAGGAAACCACATTGAAAAACTTTCTGACCTCTCAAGGACCCCTATTTCGCCTTGGAATGGATTTAAACCCAAGACCTTTCATTTGGAAAGCCAAGAGGTACCGCTAGGACAAAGCCCCCTTTAGCACCTTTTTTTTTAATAACTAACGTGCAAGTGACACCATTTAAATGAGTACATTGACAACACTATTTAGAAGAAAACCCACACTAAAAACCCTCTAGCTCAACCTAAAACATTTTTTTGCTTTGAGCCAACATTGATAAAACCAACTATATAATAAATGTATTGTTTGATTATACTAATAATGGTGCATAAAGTTTGTGATAATAGATTTATAGCCCTCCTTCTTAAGCATATACTTCTTATTATACACTATTAGCAAAATACGTTTAGATGGTCAAATAGGTATTTTCAACCCTAGAAAAATAATTTGATATTTGTATTTCATTTATGTTTATACCCAAAACGCAAAATAGAGCATTGTGTATAATGTTACTCTTAGTTTAACATGTATCTTTTGAACTATTGAAATGCAATCTTTTGATAACTGTTAGTAGGGCTGTAAACGAACCGAACGTTCAGCGAATAGTTCGTGAACCGTTCGGCCGGAAGTTCGTTTATTAAACGAACGAACACGAACAAGAAATTACCTTCATTTAGTTAAATGAACGAACACGAACAGAGGTCGTGTTCGTTTATTTGTGTTCGTGAACGTTCAGTAACATGTTCGTTTATGTTCGGTTAAGTTCATTTATTATGTTTATTCATTAAATGTGTTGTTTATTTTTAATTTTTAGTTTAATACCATAATACTTAAAGTTATTTTTAGTTTAATACAATAATATCTTAATTTATATATTTATAAATGATTATCTCCATTGTTTGAGATTAAAAATGTTGATTTTTATTGTTTAAATAATATGTGTTTGTTAGTGTTCGTGAACCATTCGTGAACAAGCTAAATCCTTAATTAACGAACACGAACAAGAATTTTCGTTCGGTAAGCGTTCGTGAACCGTTCGTGAACAAGTTAAAAGTTAAACGAACGAACACGAACAATGGCTCGTTCGTGTTCGTTCGGTTCGTTTACTGCTAACTGTTAGACTTGATCTCTGATGTATATTTTTAGTAACCCATGATGCATTGTGACTTATTTATCAAAATAGAAGAATTGAAAATTATTTATCAAAATATATGTTTATTGAATTTTTTACTTTTTATACTCGTAATCTTATTAGATGAAAACTTAAAAGTTACGATAAACTTCTGAAAAATTTTAAATTTTTTTTGTTGGATTATCATGTATTAAAAAGAGTTTTTTAAAATATTTTTTAGTTCTTTATGAACGTTTTCTTTTAAAAATGTTTTCTTTATTTTAATTTCTAATCCGCAAACAATACAATAACACGCTTCCTAATTTAGCTCATTTATTTGTTAATTAGGTCAATCAGATTAAGACATTTTGATTATTTTTTATTTTCTATTCTTTCTTGTTTTCAGACAGTAATTATACAACGTACTCAAAGCTTACAATTGCATGGGGTAATCAAGCATTCAAAAGCTCACATATATAACACAACAAATTTTTTTATATTGTTTTATATAAATTAGAAGTACAAGTATTTGACATTAAAATTGATAGACTATGTTTGATATGCTACAATAATCAAGTTGGTCATAGATAAGCCTGATAAAATAATTAGATTAGGTAACATGTCAAAACAGATTTGGGTTAAGATAAGTTTTAATCAAAATTAGTTTGGGATTATAATAGTCCTTTTAAAAAGTTTCAATTTACTTCAAGTTATAAAAAATTGTAACAAAACAAATGATTTATTTTAATAATATTTAGTGTTTTTCTCTCATCTTGACTCATATAAAATTAAAAGATTACTCATCTCAATTCATTATACATTATTATGTTACTCATTTCAACACAAAATGTAATAATTATTTGCTTAAACTAGCCCATTTATGTTGTTTTGTGTTAAGATTGTCAAGTATGGTCACAGATGAGATTAATTAAATGATAATAACACTCAAATGAGAAAAATAACATTAATTTAGAAGAAAATTAAAATTACCTAAATAATTCGAATATTTATAAGTTGAAGTTACGTGCTACTATAAACCAAGGACCACATTTGCAATATAGTCTTTAAAATGCTTTTCGTTTGATACACGACAAATGTGCTTATATTATAAAAGTGCATATATTATAAAAGGTTGGGATATTGGTATACCGGTGTACGAATAACAATATTTTTTGAATTTTTTAATATTAAAATATATTTAAAAAATATATATAAGTAAAAGTTATGTAAATATGATACGATTGATTGGACCTAGGGGTGTTCAGAATAACCGAAAACCGTTTAAAACAGTTATCCAAACCGTATCCGTAACCGAAACAAACTGAATCGAATTGCGAATTCGGTTTACGGTTCCGACATTTTTTGAAATTCGGTTTATTCGATTATTCAGTTTAAACCGTTTCGACCGAATTAATATTTAAATATGTTATTTTTTATTTGTTTTGACTTTAATAAAACCCTTCCAAACCGTGCAACCACCGTTTTTTTAAACCGAATCGAATCGAATTGCTAATTCGATTTTCGGGTCGGTTTACGGTTCCGACATTTTTTGAAATTCGGTTTATTCAATTATTCAGTTTAAACCGCTTAAATCAAATTAATATTTAAATATATTGTTTTTTATTTGTTTTGAGTTTAACAAAACACTTCCAAACCTTGCAACCACCGTTTTTTTAAACCCAAATTCAAGAATTCCCACAGCCGACACTTCCGCCGCTAGCCACCGCTTCCCCCACCGGCCATCGCTTGCTTCACAAATTTGTATGTTCATCTTCCCTTACATCCATCCAGTGGTTTCATTTCCACCTTTTGAGCATCTGGCTAGTCATATTTCACTACTTTATAATTATTCGCTCCACCCCACCGACAGTCACCGCTAACCCACACCAGTAGTTGTTGGAATTTTGTATGAAAAGAAAAAAAGAAAAATAAATTAGAAATCTTTCAACTACCAATTCATTTGTCATGAATTGGTTTGTTATTTGTGATGAATTGGTCATTAACTAAGCCATGAATTGACTTGTTAATTGACATGACGACAACCTTTGATACGCCATGACTACATGAATTGGTCATTAACTAAGCCATGAATTGACTTATTAACATGTATTCCGGGTTTCAAAAATTTCTGCCGCCCCTCTTACTCGGCCCAAGTTCCGTCACTGATATTATGTATAGATCATAGAGGTGGTGTATAAATATTAGCCTATTAGGATCTATTATAAAAACTAGAGGACAACCGACCGCATGTTACAATGACAAGAAAAATAATCTCGAATATATATATACAGATAAAAAATAATTCACAAAGCTGTTAGTATATCATAAAGTCATAGACGGTACTCTACTCGTAAAATTCGAAAACACACTCAATTGTAAAAGCGAATCTAAACAAACCCAAAAATACAAACCCAAAAACACAAAAAAAAATGTATTTAAGAAATATATAATAATATGTTAAGGGCTCTGCAATGATAAAATCATCGAAAGAAAAGATAAATAATATATATTGTATTGTTATGTATTAATTTATTGGTATAACATGTGGTGGTAAGGCCTGCCGTACAGAAGATTGTTCGATGTATTATCGACCACGAAATATTTTAACGTGTGTGATTACGTCATCCTTCAATTTGCGTTGGATGGTTCGGTGGGGGAAAAAATAATATAAAATCTGGAAAACATGATGTATGGCTAGAAAACATCCATGAAATCCGGATGTGTCGACACAAAAACAGCATTGTTAATGTTATCGCAAAGGTAAGCATGTCTCGACCAAGTGTCGACACGAAGTCAAGTCGGTTCGATCTTAAAGAGAAAAAAATTAATATTATATATATATATTGAATGTTAACTGTTACACCCCGATCAATGGCGGAATCATCGTGGCGTTTACGAAGTGTAGATTGTTAAAAACATATGGTTTGTAATCAAACATTTTATAAATAAAGATTCAAGCTCAATATTCAAATAAAACTCAAACATTCGTAATCAATTACATCATACTTAAACAAGTCTCAAATTCTAACTAAACAATAATAATAGAACTAAATAGATAATTCCAACTTCTAGCAAGCTTATGTAGCATTTCCACCTGAAACATATTTAAAACAAATGTCAGCTATTTAGTTGGTGAGTTTCATAGGTTTAACACACACCAAAAATAGTTTGATTAAAAGATAAGCTGTCATATATGATAATAAGCCAAATGAAATTAAACATGTAAGTAAACCATACGCAGATTAAAAGTAAGTTGTGACCAAGCGAACATTCCTAACAATGCCGAAGTAGTATCCTATCACCACATATTTCCCCAAAGGGTAAACCCAGCCTGGGTGAGATGGTCAATCTAATAGATCTATCATAGTTTACTAAAATTGTGATCAATGCAAGCTCAAGTTAAGTTCACTACAGTTTATGTCATAAAGTAAAGTTCACATGTAATAAAGTTTAAAGAAAAATTCATAAGTTGACATGTTTTACCCCTAAAACTTTAAAACAAGTAAAAAGAGAGGATATGAAGACTCACATTGATTGATGAGCTAGTCTTTGCAATTAACCAATGCCAAGTTTGTAGTTTAAGCAATATCCAATACAATTATAAGTTATCCTATACAATTAATCAAGTATAATCTAATGTGCTTATGTGTTCTATGGAACTTCCTAATACAACTATAATATTGTATTAGATTCCACATGTTGACCCGCACCCAGTTGATTGATTTTTTTTAAAAAAAGCGACTCGTTTAAACCCAAACGGATTTTGCTTGAAACCCGTGTTGACCCACACCCATTCTAGCCTGCACCTGTTCTGACCCATTACCCAACCGAACCCGTCCATTTTGCTAGGCATAATTATAATTAATTAAGTACTGGAATTCATTTTCCACCTTTCCAGTTTGGACCCTTAGAATGAATTTTGGACCCATTGGCCCGTTTAACGTGTTTACCACTGTAAAACACACACAATAATAATTATTATTATAAAAAAGAAAAAAAATAAAGGAGATGCATCATATTATAAAAGTAATGGCTCTTAAAAACTTGGTTGAGTATTTGAAACATTTTAAATTCATTGTTAATAAAATTAGTCAATCAATAAACAAACTTTTGCTGCTTGGACCAGTTGAACTTATGCACAATTCCAAAAATAAAAAATAAATAATAATAAATAAAAAAAATAAATCGTCAAATAAGTGAGACATTTTTACTATTTTAATCAGGGCTAACTCAAATGATGAATAAAATCATTGAAAAACAATAAGTAACTTTAATACTATTTGTACAAAATCAACTTAAAATAATATCCTAAGCTCAACTTTTCATAGAACATGCTGTAATTTGTGATTTTGATCCACCCATATTAGAGTTGCATAAACCGGTTTTTTTCATCAAACCGGTTCAGTTCCTAAACCGGTCCGGTTTGGGTTGTATAAGGGTGAAACCGGCTCGGTTTGGAAACCAGATTGAGAGAAAAGATGCCAAACCTATAGAAACCGGTTTGGGGGGTTTGAAACCGGTTCGGACTGGTTTGTTAACCGGTTTTAAAGGCAAAATCCAGAACCTATGCCAAATCGACGGTTCGGACCGGTTTGGCAAGAACCGGTTTGAGATCCACTGATGACCGATTTGTAAACTCAAACCGGTTTTTTTTTCACCTATATATAGACTTGTAAAAATCAAATAAATCATATTTTGATCCGATAAAGATTTTTTTTTAGAAAACTGTAATACGCTACATTTTTATTTTGAACATTATAAACATACATGGGGTGTCGGGTAGTGTCTATATAGAATATACGCAAAAGTTACAAATTTCAACATTTGGGCTCTCCAATTTAACTTCTACATTTGGGCTCTCCTAATTCAACCCAAAATCATACATTGAAGCGGTTAATAATTATTTAAAGAGTAAATTATGGTTTTGACCCATGTGATTTAAGTGTTTTAACTATTTCGGTCCAAAATATCATCTTTTATCAATTTCGTCCCTATGGTTTAGACAACTAACGTTTTGCTCCCCAACTTTAGTTAGATTTTGGACCAAAACCACTATAATAGTTAAGTTTAAGGGGCCAAAACCGATAGTTATCTAAACTACAAGAGCTGAATTGATAGAACTCACAATTTCCAAACTTGTAAGTTTTTCCCTGTTGATTCACTCAGAAACATATATTTTGAACATGCAAAAGTTGTGCACTATGAAATGTTGATGCACCCTTAAACAAAACTAACAAACATATCCTAAGAAAGGTTTAGAAAGAGGATAGGATGAAAGGTCACCATACTTTTATTTATGGGGATAAAGAGCCTACTCTTAGTAGTAGTGATCGATCCAAGATTATTTTACTGTAGGGTTACTTTTTTCCGGTACTATAATTTCTACTAACTTTATGTTACAATTTTTGGATTGTGTTTAAAAAAACGACTCTCTCTGGATTTAAACCCTAAACCTATTTTTAAAAAAATGATGCATGATTCTCTGAATAACGATCACATCATCTTCAATCATGGGCGAAGTATAGAAAGGGCCAGACGGGGCGGCCGCCAGTGTCGATTTTTCGAATGTTAGGTTAAAATTTTTTTTTGTAGAAACCTGTTACCCCCTGTTGCAAAAATATAATATTTGTTTTCAACCCAGTTTTAACAATTTTAGCATTTATTACATTTGTGTTGTCTTAATTTTTTCGCAAGTAGTGTCAGTTTTTTTTATAACGGTTATAATTTGTTAACTTGTTTGATTAATATTGAATATAAAATATATATGGGTTTGTAAGTTGTAAAATGGAACTAGTTTAAGAATCATATTCACAATAAGATATCAAATGACTATCTCGCGAATAACTTGTTGATTTACATAAAAAGAAATTGTTGATAACTTTGACTCGGAATCCATGACAGATGAATTCAAGAATCTTAAAGGTTGTCAGTCTGACCTGTAATTCTTCTTTAACGTACTCACCCTTACTCACATATCATGTTAAACATTTAGGTTTTTGTTAGTTAAAAAGTATCTATATTTTAAGAAACTGTATGGAAACTCAATTGAACTAATGTCGAAAAATTAGATACTTATAGTATTTAATGTTTGGTTCAAACGACCCGAATCACTAACCCAAACATTTAATCCGACACATAACAATAGGAAAATTTGCAGGTTCCGTAAATTTTTCCTCCCCTTATATTTTTGCATGTTCCGCCACTGTATTCAGTTACAGCACCATAAATTCTTTTCAATTATATCTATGGATTCACTTCGAAAAATCTTACGAGGTCAAATGAAATCTTGCATTATATGTTTTATTAACAAGTTAAGATTTAATGTAATCCATCACCTCAAACCCATTCAAATAGATCCACCCTTGTTTAGAGCACTTCGGCTCTAAAAAAATTCTATTTTGAGGGAAGATATATGCACACGAGAACTTGACATGCACACAAAACGATACACCAAAAAGCATACGACAAAACATGTGTCAAGTTCTCAAGTATCATAGCACGACATATAAAAAACCATAAAAAACAATGTTCTTGCAATTAAATACATGCAAAACATTAAATATAGATGAAGATAACAAAAATACCTATGCCTAAAGCTCCCTTATCACTACGTCTACTCAAAAGCCCTATCAAATATCTTCCATTTACTCTCAGTATTATTTTTTGATAGCAAAATTTTCACCTTTGTCATGAAGCTACGACCCTTAACCTATTTTAAAAATGAACACCTTAACATACATTGGTACCATTTAGAAAACTATACTTTGGTATTTACTCTGTCATATAAATCTCTAGCTTTTATCTAGCGTTCCTAATTTTCTTAAGTGTGGATGCACGCTCTTTCTTACGAACATTGAAAATTTTCAAGTTTCTAAAATGACATAAATAGCCCCTTAAATCTTAAGTTTGATACTAGGACATCAAAGCTCAAGTTTTCTATGATTAACCCATGTCTTACCTTCTTTAACTTGAAAAACTTACCAAATTCAACAGTATAACTCTTTGATAAAAACAATACTTAAGCCTGAATAATATATTCACTCAAAACAATGCTTAAGCTAGCCTGTTTTTTTAGGAACCGGCTCTGGTTCAAGTTTGGCTTTTTTACAATCGTGTACTACCGGGTCCGGGTTTAGGGGATACCGGTTTTGGGTCGGGTCCACTTAAAGAAAAATCATGCCCATATCACCAAGTAAGAATAGTGATATTGTGTTAGTTGATTATACATTTTAATGTTATGTGTTGTTAAATTAGGATTTAGAGCCAAATGTTATATTGTTGTCTTGTTGAATTAAGATTTAGAGCCACATTTTGTGTGTTTTTTTAATCAGGATTTAAGTTAGTGCGTTGAATTAGGATTTACTGATTTAGGTTCAAATTTTGTGAATTTGTGATTTTGTGTGTTTATTTTTTTCCTGAGTAGAGATTTAGGGCATAAGTTGTTGAATTATGGTCATATGTGTTTAATTTACTTAATTTGTATCCCAAATTTTTTAATGAAGGAATTTGCTTTGAAGAATGATAGGAGATCGAGCTTCACGAATCATCGATTAATTATTGTTATATGTATTTCACTAAACTTGACACTGTGATTTATGTTTATAATTTGTTCGTATAATTAATCGTCTCTTACGCAAAAAATCTTAAATGCGTTAGGTGCCTTTTTTCATTGGCTCGTCCTGAGCACTTAAATTCTCAGGGCCGCCCATTTTTCATCGGTCTCCTCGGAGTATTTTTTTATACAAATTACATCGTATGTGCAAGGTGATGCCTTTCATTATTGCTTAACTAATAATTTGAGTAGTTGCCATATCACTTTTATAGTTCAATGCTTTATGGTTTCTTATTTAAGAATCTAGCCTCGTTGAATTTTTGTTCTTTTTTTTTTTTTTAATTGTGTTCGCATGGGAGGTGACAGGAGTCCAAATTCTTCAGAGACATCAATCTGCATCCCACTTAAAAAGAGTAACTATTAATTTTAATTAGATAATTTTTTATTTTTTATTATTTTGTTATTTTTACGACAAATAAACAAACAACTATTTGTTATCACAAGTTTCCTTAGATTTGTGTGGAACGGTTCAGGCAATAAGCTACAAGTATGTATGTATATATAACCCGATTTTTACATCTTGATAACAATAAATATATTTATTGAATTTCCATAAATATTACTTATTCTCATAAATAGTTATTTATTTTCAATTACTATTTATTTGGTATCATGGGTACCCTTCTATTAAAAGTTTTTAACAAAAACCGATCAATGATCTTGGTGTAACATTATGGTAACTTAAATTCCCATCAAAGAGCCATAGCCATTGAAGAAGCTAGGTGGGAGTAGTTAGTGAGAGGGAGACCGAAACATTTAAAGGATTTATTTATTTTTATCCAATTCAACAATACGTAATATGGGAATATGTCATCATACATACATACATACATACATACATACATACATACATACATACATACATACATACATACATATATATATTAGAGTATTACCCCGTGTATTACACGGGTTTAATATAAAAAAATTAAATAATTAGTAATAAAATTTAAAAAAGTTATAAAACGATATTTTAAGAGAAAATGATTACTTTACATATTAATGAATACTTCAAGTAATAAAAAAACAATTAAAAACTTTAATAACTATACAAATGATATATGCTATTTTTGATTTGTAACGATTATTATCTTTGAACAAATTGATAATAAAGTTTTAGTTTGTATTATATTAAATACTAACTTTTATAAATCAAAAAAGTAAAATATATAATTTATTTAATTATTTAATTTTAACGACTCAGTTTATATATAACGTTAAATATAAGGATCAAAAGTGTAACTTTTCTTAATCATTTTTTACTATGGTTTTTAAATAAATTTAAAAAATGTCATCGATTTATAAAAATATTATTGTTTTAAACACCGGTTTATATTTTATTTTATTTTTTTAAAAAAATTCATTTTTAAAGAAAGTTTTTCTATATAACTTTGATTTTCTAAAATAAAATATTTTTATTTTAAAAAAATTAATATTAATTTTTTTTTACATTTTATAAAATTTTCTTATATGTGTTTTTTAATTAAAAGATAATTAATATTATTAGTTATTTGTATTATGATTATTTAATAGGAAAGATAATATAATTATTTATGTAACGACCCATTTTAACTTATTATAAAAATAATCGATATGTGATATATTTTAAGTTAAATGGTGGTGTTATGTGTTTGAGTAGTAAATATTTGTAATTTGTAAGTAGAGGGACTAAAATTGTCATTATTTGAAAGATAAATTAATATGGGGGTTTAATGAGGAAAGGGGGGTCAAACTTGGTCAAAATTGGGTTTTGGCTTGTGAGATGGTGTAGGTCGACGTTCAAGAGGAGAAAACAAGGGTTTTGTGATTTTGACCAAATAAATCATCAAATCTTGCTCTAATCGTTCCCACAAGCATAGATTTGAGTTCCTCTTGTGATTTCACAACTAAAGGTATGTGATTTTATATGGATTGATGGAATTTTCGTGGGTTTCAAGTGGGTGTGGTTAGAGGTTGATAAAATCCAACTTTTTGGGTGTTTGTTGTAGTTTAAAACATGCATTGTGTTTAATGAGGTAATAATCAACTAATCTAACCATTCTATATGTAATCTCTTGTAAAAACCTAGATATGGGTTTTGGGGATTTCATGGGTTTATGAGTTCTTTGACTTTACAAAGTCAATAATGGATATGTATGAATGGGGGTGGATTGATCGTATATGTGCAGAAAATTTTATGAAAAACCATAACATGAGGGTTTCATGGTTTATATGATTTGAGTGGGAATGTTGGCATTTTAGAATGTTGATGTTTGGGGTGAGATAAGAACATGCACATAAGGTGTTTGAAGAAATGTTTCTAATAACCTTAATTACTCAATTGAATTGGGAATTTGGAGAAAATAGGAGTAATGGATAAAGAACATAAATTTGTATGAATAAAAAGTATAAGTTAAGTGTAAGTAGTTAAAATGACAAGAAAAGAATGTGAATTGGTGAATTAGGAGAGTTTGACTATGATAAAGTCAAATAGGGTGTTAATGGGTCAAAGGGGTGTAAGTTGGTTTTCTTGTGTTTTATTCCTTGATTGAATGTGTATGTGTGATTACATGATCTAGGAAGTGGAAGTACAAATCAACGACCCGGTAAGGAGAAGATGGAACAAAGTGGCATTATGGACCAAGGTGAGTAACCTACTCACTAAATATGCAACCATAAGTCATATTTGTGATTGAATGTGTGTGTGTTGAATACTTGACTACTTGATTGTTTTCTTGTAGTATTGGAGTTTGTCTATGTGTGATGTAGTTATGAATCATGTAGTTATGATTATTGCATACTTGTTGTATGTAGTTTAAGGGAATGGAGAAAATTCCTATATTGTTAGTATTGCTTGAAAGAAATGTTATTTTGTGAATAATGATCCATGTTGAATATGGAGAGTATATGTTTATCTAAATGGTAGTTATGGTTGTTGTATGGATTGTGGAAAGTCAAAAAGGTAATTATGAAAATGAAGGTAGAACTACCAATATGGGGAAATAACAATGGTTATGGAATAGATGAATGTTTGACTAATGAAAGTCAAAGTAAGTGTTTATATGTAGTGAAATAATTATGAGAATAATTGGTTGATTGTTATGTGGTTTATGCATAATAAATATTTGTGTCAATGTATGTTAGAGAATATATAGTTGACACATAAATTGAGTGATGATCCACATTCGTGTGGAATTGGATGTAAGACCACAAATTGGTGGCATTCGTGGGAAGATTCCACATTTGTGTGGAAGTATATAAAAGTCCATACTCATATGGCAAATGGGATGATCCACATGCATGTGGAAGTTAAGGTAGAACCACGATTGAGTGGTATTGGGAAGGATCCACATGCGTGTGGAAGAAAATGGTTTGTTGGAAATTAAATGGGTAATTTTGACCCGTTAAGAAATAATTGGAAAGCAATTATGATTAAGTATGATGATAATGATGAGATTATGATATTAGAAATGATTATAAATGTGATATATGGGGTTTAGAATGTATTTTAACACCCCGGAATGCGGAGAAATGGTTTTGGGTGCTTAAAACGCGAAAAAAAGGGAAGTATGCTGTAGGGGGCGTATAGTACGCTGCAGGGGGCGTACTGTACGCCGGCCACAGTATGGTACGCCCAAACCATTCTGTTGTACGCTGGTGCTCTGGCGTACTGTACGCCGGGGCTGTAGTACCATACGCCGGGCAGTGTAATTTTTCCGGATTTCGATTTCTTTTATAGAATTGATTCCGGAAATCGTTGGGGTTAACTCACTTAGTCCTTTTGGACTAACACTTGATTGTTTGTGGTTGTTTCAGGTCAAAAGTAGGTGTCACACCCCCAATTTTCAACTAACGGAATCACACCGTTTGGGAATGTGACAAACCAGGATCTCAGATCATTAGACATAACGAAGACCTCTATATGAATTTCAAAACATACTTTGGTCTTTAAAACATGACATCAGAGTTTTCAAGGTTTTGCGGAAGCGTTTTAAAACCAGTAACATTTGAAAAATGTAAATTACATTACAAAATCTCAATTGTCATAATTCAAATACTAAAATGTAAAGTCATGCATGCGACTCGATCTCCTAGTCCATGCCTGCTTTATGATGTCCTTAGCGTCCTGAGAAAACATGCAAATCAAGTGTCAACCCAAATGGTTGGTGCATAACACAGGTTTAATCATTTCACAATGTTCAAAACAGCAGTTTGAATAACGAGTTTGTAGATAACATAATCACACATGCACAGTCATGATAGCTAGTCATATAAACTATTTACATAAGTGGTCGACACCGAAGCTGACGAGTTGCCATGCTATAGCATGTTTTTGCCTTAACACTATTGTCTAGCACAAACAATAGTAAAATGTGTTGTTTGGTCAGTCAAACACCTGCGTAGATCCTATCTACCAAGTGAGGTTTGTCAAACCCAATAGATCTATCTTCAACTACCACGCTTTGCACTCCGGCAAATTAAACGGTTCGAAAGAGAAGGCTTTGTAATGCTATGTTTGCACTTAATGTAAACAGCTAACTCATGCGAGTGATATGTATCTAAAAGAGTTTGTTGCACATGTTTTCTCCCCCAAAACAGTTAAAATAAGAAGGGGCCGTGTACGCACCTTTGATAGTAAACAGAATGATCACCGTATGTGCAGTCGCGTAGATAACCCTCTACGAAGAATCTGTGTTTTAACATTAACTTTGTGTTATTCTAATTATCGTTTTGTGTTTGAACTCACATACGTGTCAACACACGTATGTTAGATTGTTAGAATCATGCATACGTAAGTACGCGTGACTTTGTGTTTGATTATTTAAATCGTATAAATATATACGATTCTTTTAAACACGCGTAATTATACCCGATCTTGATTTCATGCCAAAAATATACATTTTATCGCTTCATTAGATTCGAAATTCAGTTCTGGTTCCAACGCAATTGGAACGGATTAAATCGGACTTCAAACGGAGAAGTTATGGCCTAATTTACTAAATAACTCAAAAATATCAAAATGGGTGGGGGCCGGGTTCGAACCCGTGACCTCCCCCCAAATTACACTTTCCCTACCATCTCTTCTACTTCCAAATTCGTTAACAATATCCATTTCAAATTCTTTTAACCCATAACAGTCGGGTCCCCTTTGTTTTATCCTTAACCGAACCAAAGACCCTCAAATTGACACTAATTCGAATCCGATTAAACCCAACACTTTAGGGGTTTTGTCCCAGTAACCAAAACGACTCTGTAGAAGGTTTTAATTTGGATTTTTGGTTCGGTTTTGATGCTCAACAAACCCCAAACGAGTTAAATTTCGAATCACCAAAACCGTGACCCAATATCTTCAAATTCGAACTTGTTAGTGCACCAATTCATAGGATTTTCATTATAAAGAGGATTTCTAAACTCTCTGTGGTAATTAATTTCATTTTTAAACTCGTTCGAATCCAAACCCCCAAAATGTTTTAACTAAAGAACCCTAGAATTTGTTTTCCTATGATTCGATGTTTTTAAACGAAATTGTAAGATGTATATTCTTAATCGGCACTTTATGATACTCATCATGTATTTTAATTTGATTATGAAACACGTTTTAATCAAAAACTCCAAACCCGTTTGAATGATGAACCCTAGTTATCGAATTCATACAATTCGATGACATTAGATGAAATTATGTTAGGGGTTTGCTTATTCGGCCATTTTAGAGTGTGTAGATGTAAAACCTTACCTGATTTGATTTAGAATTGATGGAGATCGACTAAAGGGCTAAGTTTCGGCCTCTCCCGATCGAGTTCTTCAATCCCAAGTCTCTGGAATCGATTTGAGGGATGTAACAGCCTCTAAGGGTGCCTATTTGATGTTTTGTAAGTTCAATTAGTTGAATTTCGACCAAATTGTATGAATTTATAATCCTTGTTGACGGTTTCAACTTAATGAATTGTTAAGTCTCATTAATTCAACAATTGATGATCCATTAACGGTTAGTAACTGATTAACCTCATCATTAGGTGTTTTATGATCAATTAATTCAATTAATTTCAAGATTATAATACGAATTTCGAATTTCCCTTTGATTATTACACCAATTTTGACTTTAAAAGTCAAAATGTATAATTTCTTGTAACCACATGTTTAATCCACGAAATTTGATGTTTGAAACTTTATTTTGTTCAATTCTAACTTGATATTGATTGCTTTCGTAGCATTTCTATTAATTTTGGTTAACGGGGTTAATCCGGAAATGCCGGATTGTCACTAATTGGGTAAATTGGAACTTTATTGGCTTGATTAACCCAATTGGGCCTCCTAAATATTATTGGGCCTACCTGGGCCTACCTTGACTTTATTGGACCTACCTAAACCCCATTGGGCCTATCCTGACCCTATTGGGCCTTCCTAGACTTTATTGAGCCCACACTGGCCTTATTGGGCCTAGCTTTGATTCATTGGGCCTAACTTGTCTTGTTGGGCCCGTGATCTCAGTTAACGTAATTAATTCGAAAAGTCGAATTGTCACATTATCCCCTTGTTGAAAGAATTTTCGTCCCGAAAATTAGCAAATGTTAAGAGTAGTTAGGAAACTACTTACGAGTTTAAATCGTACGTGTTAGTGTGATTTGATCATTCTGTGTGCTTGTGTGTATTCACACACAACCTCCAATGCTTGCAACATCACAACTAATTGTGATCGTTCAATGTGACTGTTTGTGTGTACACTAGTTAGTTCACCTAACTGTGACTGTTTGTGTTTGATCATACTGTGTTGTGTAACCTCACACATAGTGAGTGTCTATATCTGTTTGTACTATGTAACCCCGCACATAGCAAAATGTGTGTAACCAATCATGCATGTACTACCATAATACTGTACTATGTAATCTCACACATAGCAAATGTTTGAATGTAGTCGACAAAATAGAAACTTCCAAAATTCATGCGTAACTGTAAATTCACGAGTACATGGGCCCCTGTATTCGTCAATTTACCTTACACAATTATTCTGGTTCCTTCTATATGTAACTCCACCATTGTTTAACCATCATGATTGTACCACCATGAAATGTAGTACATCAAATGTAATGTTTGAAATGTAGTACATTATTTGAAATCAATCATGTATGTACTATTATGAAATGTTTGTGTTTGCATTCCTGCAAAGAAATCAATAGTATAATGTGTTTGTGCTTACAGTTAGAGTGTGAAATATCACGTCATCCCCTTGTTGAAGGAAATTTCGTCCCGAAATTTAACGTGCCTTCATAATGTTTGTTGTTGTTTTGAATAAGTGGGCATACTTTTTCATCATTTGGTCTTCCCTTTCTCATGTGAATTCAGGACCATGTCGTGAATTCCAACGAACTTTGGCTATCGGGATCTTGCTTTGTTTGAGTTGTTTGACCTCTCGGTCCGTAATTTCGGCTGATCCTTCAATGAATCGTAACTGTTCGTCTACTTGTATTTCCTCCAGTGGTGCAATCAATGTCTTATCAGAAAGACATTTCTTTAAGTTCAATACGTGAAAGACATCATGAACTCCGCTGAGTTCATCCGGTAATTTGAGTTGATACGCAACCGGACCAATCCTTTTCAGGATCTCAAAAGGTCCTACGTAACGTGGGCTAAGCTTCCCGCGCTTGCTGAATCGTATCACACCTTTCCAAGGTGATACTTTAAGAAGAACTCGGTCTCCTACTTGAAATTCCAATGGCTTGCGACGTTTGTCAGCATAGCTCTTCTGTCGATCCCGGGCCGCTGCCATACGGTTCCGGATTTGAACTATCTTCTCTGTCGTCTCGTGCACCAGTTCAGGACCTGTTATCTGACTGTCACTAACTTCAGCCCAGCAAACTGGTGAACGACATTTGCGACCATATAGAGCTTCAAACGGTGCTGCTTGAATACTTGTATGATAACTATTATTGTAAGAGAATTCCACTAACGGTAAATGATTCTCCTAGCTATCGCCAAAGTCAATTACACAAGCTCGTAACATATCCTCGAGCGTTTGAATCGTTCGTTCACTTTGACCATCGGTCTGTGGATGATAGGCGGTACTCATATCCAAGCGAGTCCCCAAATGATTTATGAAGTGACTTCCAAAAGTTGGAAATAAATCGGGCATCCCGATCTGATATGATAGAGATTGGCACGCCATACTGTGCTACCACTTCCTTGATGTAAATACTAGTCAGTTTCTCCATCTTATAGGTTTCCTTGATTTCTAAGAAGTGTGCAGATTTCGTTAATCGATCGACAATTACCCATATCGTATCATCACCACTCGGTGTACGGGGTAACTTAGTAATGAAATCCATCGAAATCTGTTCTCATTTCCACATTGGTATCTCTGGTTGTTGCAGTAAACCAGATGGCTTCTGATATTCAACTTTGACTTTCGAACAAGTCAAACATTTGCTAACGTACTTAGCCATATCAGCTTTCATGTGAGGCCACCAATGCAGTGCCTTCAAGTCATGATACATCTTGTCTGATCCCGGATGGACTGAATATCTGGACTTGTGTGCTTCATCCATCACGAGTTCCCTCAAACCTTCATACAAAGGTATCCAAAGTCGATTAATGAAATAACGAATTCCATCAGACTTGGCATCCAATTGTGTTTCCATCCTCCGTAAGGATTTATGTACCAAATTATCCTTTTCTAAAGCTCCCATCTGAGCACTGCGTACCTTATCAGGTAAGTCAGTATGTACCGTCATCATAAGTGTGCGAACCCGTCTTGTTGTGTCTTTTCTGCTTAAAGCATCAGCTACCACATTAGCTTTTCCCCGGGTGATACTTAATCGCGCATTTGTAGTCGTTCAACAACTCAACCCATCGTCGCTGTCTCATATTAAACTCCTTCTGATCAAAGATATGTTGCAAACTCTTATGATCAGTGTAAATGGTACACTTGGTTCCATAAAGGTACTGCCTCCAAATTTTCAAAGCAAAAACCACTGCTCCTAACTCCAAGTCGTGAGCAGTGTAATTCTTTTCATGTGGTTGTAGTTGTCTTGAAACATAAGCAATCACTTTATCACTTTGCATCCACACACCTCCCAAACCCTGTGCAGATGAGTCACAATACACCACAAAGTCTTATGTTCCTTCTGTAAGGACAGAATCGGTGCACTGCAGAGTTTCTGCTTCAATAACTGAAACGCAGTTTCCTGTTTATCCGTCCAGTTATACTTCATTCCCTTATACGTAAAAGCTGTAAGTGGCTGAGCGATCTTTGAGAAACCTTCAATGAATCGTCGATAATAACTCGCCAAACCAAGGAACTGTCGTACCTCGGTAGGGTCTTTGGTGCTTCCCAATTCTTAATCGCTTCAATCTTCGCTGGATCAACATGTATGCCTTTTTCGTTGACTATATGACCCAGAAATTGTACTTCTCACATCCAGAAATCACATTTCGAGAACTTAGCGTACAATTGTTCTTGTTTCAATAACTCCAGTAACAATCGGAGATGTTCAGCATGCTCTTCCTCAGTCTTAGAGTAGATAAGAATGTCATCAATGAAAACAATGACAAACTTGTCAAGATAAGGTTTACAAACACGATTCATGAGATCCATGAATAAAGCTGGAGCGTTTGTCAACCCGAATGGCATGACCAAGATCTCATAATGGCCATAGCGCATTCTGAATGCTGTCTTAGGAATATCCTCCTCCAGGACTCTGAGTTGATTTTAACCTGACCTGAGATCAATCTTCGAGTAATAACTCGAACCTTGCAATTGATCGAACAGATCGTCAATTCTGGGTAACGGATACCGGTTTTTGATAGTAACCTTGTTCAATTCCCGGTAATCAATACACATACGGAAAAGTCCCATCCTTCTTCTTGACAAATAAGACTGGAGTTCCCCATGATGAAAAATTAGGTCGTATAAAGTACTTGTCCAACAACTCTTGCAGTTGTGTAGATAACTCTTGCATTTCAGATGGTGCAAGTCGATAAGGCGCTCTTGCTATCGGTGCTGCTTCTGGTGTAAAGTCAATTCTAAATTCCACCTGTCTGACCGGTGGTAATCCTGGCAAGTCTTCTGGAAATACCTCGGGAAATTCACGTACTACTGGGATGTCTTCAATCTTCTTCTCAGCTACCGGCTCCTCAGTTATAGGTGCTATAACTGCTGTATGACCTTTACGCAGACATTTATGTGCTTTCATACAAGACATGAGACACAGTGGCGTACTGGTCTTTTCACCTTGTACATACAACGTCTCTTCATGCGAAAGAGGTATACTAACTATCTTTTGATGGCATACTATTTCAGCCCGATGTTTGGACAACCATTCCATGCCAATGACTACGTCAAAACTGCCTAAGGCGGTAAGCATAAAGTCAATGTCATGTGTTTGACTCATCAAGTCAAGAACACTTCTTTTAAGAATATGGTTTACAACAACTAGCTTATCATCAGCTAGTTCTACAGTGTATGGGTTTTCTAAAGTAGTAGGACTAACACTTAGCACTTCACATTACTTGCCAGATACAAAACTCCGATTTGCACCGGTGTCAAATAGTATAGAGACAGAGTGATAATTCAAGAGAAACGTACCCGTAACGACGTTGGGATCTTCCCTTGCCTGACGTTCTCCAATCACAAGAGTTCTGTTCTAGCAATATCTGTGTCATTGTTGTTGTTTCCTTTCGTGGTTATGTCATTAGCCCTTCTTTTCTTGAGTTGTGGACAGTTCTTCTTGAAATGTCCAGGTATGCCACACTCAAAACATCCTTTCTGTGTGTGACTCCGGTTGAGTGAGCTTGCCTGTAATTCCACTCGACAATCTTTTGCTACGTGTCCCATCTTTCTGCATCGCTGACATCGGTATTTGTCACATTGATTCCCAAAGTGATGGAATCCACATTTGTTGCACTTTGGGTATTTACCATTATACCCTCCAGATGACTGTTGGTTATTGCTTAGATTGTGATGGGTCTTGTTGGACTCCTGTTTGCGATTCTGCTGAAATGACCGCTGAGTGAAATTCTTGCAATCAACGCTATCCCATTTTCTTTTGTGGTCTCCCACTTTGGCTGTCACTGTTCGTTTGGGTAGTGTCCCTTGTTGCATCACTTGATCAGTCAGTTGGTGTGCCAGTCGAATAGCTTGCTGTATGGTGGTAGGATTTGCAGATATGATCAATTTTCGAACCTGAGATACCAGTCCTCCAATATATTTCTTGATCCACTTGCTAGATGGGGTTGCCCTGTGCGGTAAGAGTATTGCTAATTGCTGGAATCGAGTAGTGTATTCCTCAATATTAGAACCTTTCATCTTGAGTTGTATGTATTCATCCTCAAGTTTTTGCATTTCATTACGGTGACAATACTCCTCCTGCAACAGGATTTTGAATCCGTTCCAAGTAAGAGCATTGACTGTATTCAAGCCGAGTGTCTGTACGATAGAGTTCCACCATGACAAGGCTGAACCCTCAAAAGTACCAATAGCGTATCTGACCTTGTTTTCTTCCGGACAATTGCACGTCTCAAATACCGATTCTGACTGTTCAATCCATCGAAGAAGTCCAATGGCTCCTTCCGATCCTTTGAACTTATGTGGTTTACAGTTCAAGAATGTCTTGAACGTGCACATCTGTGGATTTACCAGTTCCCCTGTTGGATCATGTGGTCCTGTTTGGTATGTTTGCGTATAGTTTGCGATTGCCTCGGTAATTCGAATGTTAATAAGTTCCTCAACTTCCGTTGCGGTCATGTTAATGTTTCCTCCAACCATGATCTTCCTATTTACAAATATACATAATGAGACTACACCCATCGCATAATCATCACTCATGCACAAAGTAAATGTAACACACTACCATAGCCATTAAGGTAACAATTCTTAATCATTTATGATAAACTAGTGCTTACAATTGTTTGTCAAAGAGACGCAAAACAACTAAACACGGAATCTACTTTTATGAGTACAACCCACCCATATAAGTTTGTTAATTGAAAGATAAATAACATAAAGTAGCTAAACTCCAGCATTTGGTGGTGCAACACTAGGAGATGAATCAGCCTGTTCTGGTGGACCACCCTCTGCACCATGATCATACTGTATATGTTCGGTGACAAGTATCAATGCTTGCTCGGCCAAATCCCCGACTACATTTGTTCCATCTATAGCCGCATTAGATAGTGCAATGGCCTCTTCGGCCCTTGCCTCGGCCATAGCCGCCCGTAGTTCCGTCTCTTGTTGTCGTGCCTCGGCCATAGTTGCACGAAATTCAGCATCTTGAAGTCGGTTGGTGAGTTCAACAATAGCATTTTGCATCATTTCCACATCCTCCACCAGATTCTCATGTAGTTCATCTGTACGAATCAGTTCCTCCTTAAGACTCCTCCATTTATCCATAATCCAGTTGTTGCTCTCCAACAATCCTGTGATTGCCCCTGCCGCCTCGCGCATATTACGGATCTCTCGATCCATACGTGCCACGAATGCAGCAAATGCTTGCTCTAGCGGATACCCTAGAGCCGGTAATGTCCATATGCCAGTAGTAGATGAAGTAGCGGATGGAGGAGGCACTCTCTCCTCGCGTACCCAGCTACGGATGAGATCAGGGAACCATTGCCAATAATGGCTGCTCCCTCTAGGTCTAATGTGAATATCCTCGCCATAGTGAATAGTATCATCCACTGGCTCCAGTTTCCTCTTCTTAGCTGTTTCAATTTCCACATGTGACTCCTCATCAAGAATACGCTTAGACGATGATGTCATATCTGTTACATAATGCCATATGTAAGTGCATACAACTATCGTGTAAGCAAGTGTCTAATGTCTAACAGTTATAGTCTAAGTCTACAAAATGCAAACCTAGTTCGCTATAACCAATGTCTCTGATACCAATCTGTCACACCCCCAATTTTCAACTAACGGAATCACACCGTTTGGGAATGTGACAAACCAGGATCTCAGATCATTAGACATAACGAAGACCTCTATATGAATTTCAAAACATACTTTGGTCTTTAAAACATGACATCAGAGTTTTCAAGGTTTTGCGGAAGCGTTTTAAAACCAGTAACATTTGAAAAATGTAAATTACATTACAAAATCTCAATTGTCATAATTCAAATACTAAAATGTAAAGTCATGCATGCGACTCGATCTCCTAGTCCATGCCTGCTTTATGATGTCCTTAGCGTCCTGAGAAAACATGCAAATCAAGTGTCAACCCAAATGGTTGGTGCATAACACAGGTTTAATCATTTCACAATGTTCAAAACAGCAGTTTGAATAACGAGTTTGTAGATAACATAATCACACATGCACAGTCATGATAGCTAGTCATATAAACTATTTACATAAGTGGTCGACACCGAAGCTGACGAGTTGCCATGCTATAGCATGTTTTTGCCTTAACACTATTGTCTAGCACAAACAATAGTAAAATGTGTTGTTTGGTCA
Source organism: Mikania micrantha (assembly GCA_009363875.1). Taxonomy (NCBI): domain Eukaryota; kingdom Viridiplantae; phylum Streptophyta; class Magnoliopsida; order Asterales; family Asteraceae; genus Mikania; species Mikania micrantha. The sequence continues at coordinate 29,318,317 of CM018697.1, forward strand.
GTCAAACACCTGCGTAGATCCTATCTACCAAGTGAGGTTTGTCAAACCCAATAGATCTATCTTCAACTACCACGCTTTGCACTCCGGCAAATTAAACGGTTCGAAAGAGAAGGCTTTGTAATGCTATGTTTGCACTTAATGTAAACAGCTAACTCATGCGAGTGATATGTATCTAAAAAGAGTTTGTTGCACATGTTTTCTCCCCCAAAACAGTTAAAATAAGAAGGGGCCGTGTACGCACCTTTGATAGTAAACAGAATGATCACCGTATGTGCAGTCGCGTAGATAACCCTCTACGAAGAATCTGTGTTTTAACATTAACTTTGTGTTATTCTAATTATCGTTTTGTGTTTGAACTCACATACGTGTCAACACACGTATGTTAGATTGTTAGAATCATGCATACGTAAGTACGCGTGACTTTGTGTTTGATTATTTAAATCGTATAAATATATACGATTCTTTTAAACACGCGTAATTATACCCGATCTTGATTTCATGCCAAAAATATACATTTTATCGCTTCATTAGATTCGAAATTCAGTTCTGGTTCCAACGCAATTGGAACGGATTAAATCGGACTTCAAACGGAGAAGTTATGGCCTAATTTACTAAATAACTCAAAAATATCAAAATGGGTGGGGGCCGGGTTCGAACCCGTGACCTCCCCCCCAAATTACACTTTCCCTACCATCTCTTCTACTTCCAAATTCGTTAACAATATCCATTTCAAATTCTTTTAACCCATAACAGTCGGGTCCCCTTTGTTTTATCCTTAACCGAACCAAAGACCCTCAAATTGACACTAATTCGAATCCGATTAAACCCAACACTTTAGGGGTTTTGTCCCAGTAACCAAAACGACTCTGTAGAAGGTTTTAATTTGGATTTTTGGTTCGGTTTTGATGCTCAACAAACCCCAAACGAGTTAAATTTCGAATCACCAAAACCGTGACCCAATATCTTCAAATTCGAACTTGTTAGTGCACCAATTCATAGGATTTTCATTATAAAGAGGATTTCTAAACTCTCTGTGGTAATTAATTTCATTTTTAAACTCGTTCGAATCCAAACCCCCAAAATGTTTTAACTAAAGAACCCTAGAATTTGTTTTCCTATGATTCGATGTTTTTAAACGAAATTGTAAGATGTATATTCTTAATCGGCACTTTATGATACTCATCATGTATTTTAATTTGATTATGAAACACGTTTTAATCAAAAACTCCAAACCCGTTTGAATGATGAACCCTAGTTATCGAATTCATACAATTCGATGACATTAGATGAAATTATGTTAGGGGTTTGCTTATTCGGCCATTTTAGAGTGTGTAGATGTAAAACCTTACCTGATTTGATTTAGAATTGATGGAGATCGACTAAAGGGCTAAGTTTCGGCCTCTCCCGATCGAGTTCTTCAATCCCAAGTCTCTGGAATCGATTTGAGGGATGTAACAGCCTCTAAGGGTGCCTATTTGATGTTTTGTAAGTTCAATTAGTTGAATTTCGACCAAATTGTATGAATTTATAATCCTTGTTGACGGTTTCAACTTAATGAATTGTTAAGTCTCATTAATTCAACAATTGATGATCCATTAACGGTTAGTAACTGATTAACCTCATCATTAGGTGTTTTATGATCAATTAATTCAATTAATTTCAAGATTATAATACGAATTTCGAATTTCCCTTTGATTATTACACCAATTTTGACTTTAAAAGTCAAAATGTATAATTTCTTGTAACCACATGTTTAATCCACGAAATTTGATGTTTGAAACTTTATTTTGTTCAATTCTAACTTGATATTGATTGCTTTCGTAGCATTTCTATTAATTTTGGTTAACGGGGTTAATCCGGAAATGCCGGATTGTCACTAATTGGGTAAATTGGAACTTTATTGGCTTGATTAACCCAATTGGGCCTCCTAAATATTATTGGGCCTACCTGGGCCTACCTTGACTTTATTGGACCTACCTAAACCCCATTGGGCCTATCCTGACCCTATTGGGCCTTCCTAGACTTTATTGAGCCCACACTGGCCTTATTGGGCCTAGCTTTGATTCATTGGGCCTAACTTGTCTTGTTGGGCCCGTGATCTCAGTTAACGTAATCAATTCGAAAAGTCGAATTGTCACAGTAGGTTCGGCTACGCTTTGGAGTGATCAGACGGTTAAAGGGATCGAACCAAGCCTTGATAAAGTTTAGTAAACGGGTCGTAAAGTTTAAAACAACACTTTTAACGTATAGTTAGTCATGTCAATTCGTTAAAACTTTTTGAGGTGACTTGTAATGGGTTTTAAACTTGAAAAATCTGGGACCACTTTTGTAATTCCGCAAATATTATTAAAATGTGATGTTTTGAGAATTGGGGTGTCACAAGTTGGTATCAGAGCCAATGGTTTGAGTGAATCAAGTGTGAAATGACTTATTTGATCTCAAACTTTTGTGCTCTTGATAGGGGGAGAAAGGTTCGAACCAATATCCGATTATCCGATCACGTAGCCGAAGACCTGATGTTAGTATTTATAATTACATTTGATAGGTAAATGTAATTGAAGTGATTGGGTGTAAATTACATTTGATAAGTAAATGTAATTGAATTGATTGAGTGTAATTACATTTGATAAGTAAATGTAATTGAATTGATTATGAGTGTAATTACATTTGATAAGTAAATGTAATTGAATTGATTATGAGTGTAATTACATTTGATAAGTAAATGTAATTGCATTGATTATGAGTGTAATTACATTTGATAAGTAAATGTAATTGAATTGATTATGTGTAATTACATTTGATAAGTAAATGTAATTGAATTGATTATGTGTAATTACATTTGATAAGTAAATGTAATTGAAGTGATTGTGTGTAAATTGCATTTGATAAGTAAATGTAATTAAAGTGATTGAATATATTTACATTTGATACGTAAATGTAATCGAATTGATTAGGCGTAATTACATTTGATAAGTAAATGTAATTGAAGTGATTGAATGTATTTACATTTGATAAATAAATGTAATTGAAGTGATTTAATGTACTTACATTTGATAAGTAAATGTAATTGAATTAATTAGGTGTAATTACATTTGATATGTAAATGTAATTGAAGTGATTTGATGCAATCACATTCGAGTAAATGTAGTTGAAGAGTATGTGAAATTACGTTTGATATGTAAATGTAATAAGTGTGAAATTATGATGAGCAATTGTTGAATAATATGTTGTGTGTGAACTGAATTCGTTAGCCAAGGTTGAAACGATGAAGTCAAAGAAATGAGCATGTGATAGGGGTATCATTATACCTGGCCAGTATAATAATACTCATTTGACATGAGCATAATCTTGATGGAATCAATTAAAACCACGGTATGAAATTATCTAAGTTGAGATGTATGGTATGTGTTGTGAAATTCACATTCGTGTGAAGACAACACAATCCTTGATTGAGATGATCTACAAGTAGTGTAGACATTTACATTTGAAATATTGAATTGGGGAAAATCCACATTCGTGTGGAAATGCATGTAAGACCACATGTGTGTGGCATTGGGGAGAATCCACATTCGTGTGGAAATGCATGTAACACCACATGTGTGTGGCATTGGGGAGAATCCACATTCGTGTGGAAATGCATGTAAGATTACATGTGTGTGGCATTGGGGTGAATCCACATCCGAGTGGAAAAACTTGTAAGACCACATGTAAGTGGCATTGGGGTGAATCCACATCCGTGTGGAAAATCATGTAAGGCCACATGTTGTGTGGCATTGGGAGAATCCACATATGTGTGGAGGTTGGTTGAAACAAATGGGTGGTGACCCATTAATAAAAAAAACTATATGATGTTTTAAAGGAGTCATATAAAAATTTATGAAAAATATGCATTTTATGTGTAGTTGATAAATTAAGTAGTTGGGGATGATATGTAAGCTCGCTTTCGTGTGGCATTGATATTGGTATATAAGTCACATGTAGAGAAAAATCAATATTGTGTGAAGGTAGGTTATGATTCTCATTCGTGAGAGGAAATATGTAATTATATTTGTTAGTAAGAAGGATGATAAAAGCTGATTGGTGTGACATTTATGGTAGAATCCACATACGTGTGGAGCAAATACTAAAAAAAAGGGGGTGTAAAATAAGTGTGTTGAGAAAAGTGGTTAATTGATATTAGGAGAAATGTTCACACTACATGTTTGTATGGGATATTGCGTCATAAATGCTTAAATGATTGCTGAAAATGTGCAAAATATATGTGGACTTTGAGTCCTAAAGAAATGAAATTTAGATAACCTTTGTGTTATGATGGATGCCTTAGGATACTTGATTATCCTTGAATGAAAGTTGTGAAGTAAGTATATTATAATATACGTAATAAATCATTTGAGCATTGACATAAGGAAATGGATATGGGAACTAAATCGTTTTGAACCCAAGACACTAACACATGCACGGTCTTGTTGATTCGAGAAGGTGGTGGGTTGGCGGCTGGGCATATGCCTTACGTATACCCTATATATAAACTTTCTTCGATACAACAAGAAAGTGTGAGTGTATAGACTTGGGCAATGGACGTGGTTGGGTGAGAAAGTAGATTTCAAACATTTTGGCATGAATGCCTTAAGGAGAATAAAATTGGCAGTGACAAATCGTCATTGATTAAGTGAATGCTTTAAGCATAATATTAAAGGTTTTGACAAAACTATTATAAATGGGGAGTTGTGACTATAAACATGTTACTATATTGATTGGTGAGCCTTTCTTGAAAAGGTTGTAAATATACATGTTTATTGACTGGTGTGATTACTTGACATGGGTTGATAGATAGTTTTGAAGATAAATTATTGAATTGGAAGTTCATGTTAGAATTTTTAGTACTTAGATGATTCACAAGTGGTGTGAACATTTAAAAGTACATATAGATGTATATGTGTTATAACACTTAAATGTATTGGGGTAGAAATGACATGCATATGTGTTCATATTGCAAGTAGTTGAATGTACCCTTTATGATATGAGTTTGTTGGTTTACAATTAGATTCCAACGTAGAATATGTCTATCGTATGGTTGACTTTGATGGAGAGGATTTGTAAGCATTATGAACTTATAGAATATTTGTGTGCTATTAGATTATAATAAAGAGAAAGGAATCGTATTGGTACGTATGCAATTGGGGGAGTTATATGTGATAGCTAGAAAGAAATAATATATTGGCTTGAGGAGCCAATTAGATAGCCAAACAAATGTGTGCATCGGTTGACACCATTTGAAATATTGTATTGATGACTGAGTAATGAGATATTCTTGACAAAGGCTTCATCCGTCCTAGCATCTCGCCATGGGGTGCTCCGGTTCTCCTTTTCAAGAAGAAAGATTAAAGCTTAAAGATGCGCATCTACTATAGAGAGTTGAATGAGGTGACCTTGAAGAACTGGCATCCTTTGCCAAGAATTAAAAACCTCGTAGATCTATTGTAAGGAGCCAAGTGGATCCCAATTTGACTTTCGATCAGGTCTCCATTAACTCATCGTTAAATATGAAGACATTGATAAGACGGTGTTTCGTGTCTGTTATGAGCATTATGAACTTTTGTTATGTCTTGTGGACTAACAAACACCCCAGCTTCACTTATAGATCTAATTAATCGGGCGTGTCATAAGAGAAATGCTCTGAGAGGAGAAATTGTTGCATTCAATTTTGTTTTGAGATGAAGTTGGCCAGCGAGAGCTTGTGGAAAAGGAGGTGGTCAAGGTGACAAATGCCTAGATTGATCAAATAGGAGCTCATTTGAAAGCGGCTAAAGACTGATCGAAAACGTACGTGGATAAATGCAGAAGACGATCGAGTTCTAGGTAGGGAATTTTGTGTTGTTGAATGTTTCTCTATGGAAAGGAGTAATTCATTTTTGTAAGCGTGGGAAGTTAAGAGCACGATTTATTGGTCCTTTTAGGATAATTGCTCGACTTGGTGAAGTTGTTTATCGTCTACCGCTACCGGGTGAGTTAAGTGGTATTTTAACACTTATATGTGTTTTTTAATTAAAAGATAATTAATATTATTAGTTATTTGTATTATGATTATTTAATAGGAAAGATAATATAATTATTTATGTAACGACCCATTTTAACTTATTATAAAAATAATCGATATGTGATATATTTTAAGTTAAATGGTGGTGTTATGTGTTTGAGTAGTAAATATTTGTAATTTGTAAGTAGAGGGACTAAAATTGTCATTATTTGAAAGATAAATTAATATGGGGGTTTAATGAGGAAAGGGGGGTCAAACTTGGTCAAACTTGGGTTTTGGCTTGTGAGATGGTGTAGGTCGACGTTCAAGAGGAGAAAACAAGGGTTTTGTGATTTTGACCAAATAAATCATCAAATCTTGCTCTAATCGTTCCCACAAGCATAGATTTGAGTTCCTCTTGTGATTTCACAACTAAAGGTATGTGATTTTATATGGATTGATGGAATTTTCGTGGGTTTCAAGTGGGTGTGGTTAGAGGTTGATAAAATCCAACTTTTTGGGTGTTTGTTGTAGTTTAAAACATGCATTGTGGTTAATGAGGTAATAATCAACTAATCTAACCATTCTATATGTAATCTCTTGTAAAAACCTAGATATGGGTTTTGGGGATTTCATGGGTTTATGAGTTCTTTGACTTTACAAAGTCAATAATGGATATGTATGAATGGGGGTGGATTGATTGTATATGTGCAGAAAATTTTATGAAAAACCATAACATGAGGGTTTCATGGTTTATATGATTTGAGTGGGAATGTTGGCATTTTAGAATGTTGATGTTTGGGGTGAGATAAGAACATGCACATAAGGTGTTTGAAGAAATGTTTCTAATAACCTTAATTACTCAATTGAATTGGGAATTTGGAGAAAATAGGAGTAATGGATAAAGAAAATAAATTTGTATGAATAAAAAGTATAAGTTAAGTGTAAGTAGTTAAAATGACAAGAAAAGAATGTGAATTGGTGAATTAGGAGAGTTTGACTATGATAAAGTCAAATAGGGTGTTAATGGGTCAAAGGGGTGTAAGTTGGTTTTCTTGTGTTTTATTCCTTGATTGAATGTGTATGTGTGATTACATGATCTAGGAAGTGGAAGTACAAATCAACGACCCGGTAAGGAGAAGATGGAACAAAGTGGCATTATGGACCAAGGTGAGTAACCTACTCACTAAATATGCAACCATAAGTCATATTTGTGATTGAATGTGTGTGTGTTGAATACTTGACTACTTGATTGTTTTCTTGTAGTATTGGAGTTTGTCTATGTGTGATGTAGTTATGAATCATGTAGTTATGATTATTGCATACTTGTTGTATGTAGTTTAAGGGAATGGAGAAAATTCCTATATTGTTAGTATTGCTTGAAAGAAATGTTATTTTGTGAATAATGATCCATGTTGAATATGGAGAGTATATGTTTATCTAAATGGTAGTTATGGTTGTTGTATGGCTTGTGAAAAGTCAAAAAGGTAATTATGAAAATGAAGGTAGAACTACCAATATGGGGAAATAACAATGGTTATGGAATAGATGAATGTTTGACTAATGAAAGTCAAAGTAAGTGTTTATATGTAGTGAAATAATTATGAGAATAATTGGTTGATTGTTATGTGGTTTATGCATAATAAATATTTGTGTCAATGTATGTTAGAGAATATATAGTTGACACATAAATTGAGTGATGATCCACATTCGTGTGGAATTGGATGTAAGACCACAAATTGGTGGCATTCGTGGGAAGATTCCTCATTTGTGTGGAAGTATATATAAGTCCATACTCATATGGCAAATGGGATGATCCACATGCGTGTGGAAGTTAAGGTAGAACCACGATTGAGTGGTATTGGGAAGGATCCACATGCGTGTGGAAGAAAATGGTTTGTTGGAAATTAAATGGGTAATTTTGACCCGTTAAGAAATAATTGGAAAGCAATTATGATTAAGTATGATGATAATGATGAGATTATGATATTAGAAATGATTATAAATGTGATATATGGGGTTTAGAATGTATTTTAACACCCCGGAATGCGGAGAAATGGTTTTGGGTGCTTAAAACGCGAAAAAAAGGGAAGTATGCTGTAGGGGGCGTATAGTACGCTGCAGGGGGCGTACTGTACGCCGGCCACAGTATGGTACGCCCAAACCATTCTGTTGTACGCTGGTGCTCTGGCGTACTGTACGCCGGGGCTGTAGTACCATACGCCGGGCAGTGTAATTTTTCCGGATTTCGATTTCTTTTATAGAATTGATTCCGGAAATCGTTGGGGTTAACTCACTTAGTCCTTTTGGACTAACACTTGATTGTTTGTGGTTGTTTCAGGTCAAAAGTAGGTTCGGCTACGCTTTGGAGTGATCAGACGGTTAAAGGGATCGAACCAAGCCTTGATAAAGTTTAGTAAACGGGTCGTAAAGTTTAAAACAACACTTTTAACGTATAGTTAGTCATGTCAATTCGTTAAAACTTTTTGAGGTGACTTGTAATGGGTTTTAAACTTGAAAAATCAGGGACCACTTTTGTAATTCCGCAAATATTATTAAAATGTGATGTTTTGAGAATTGGGGTGTCACAATTTATTAGGAGATAATTAAATGAATTTGATAAAAAGTTGACATGTGTCAAAAAATATCTTTGTTTATTAGTATAGTAAGATAAGATAAAATATATATATATATAGGAGGGTTATTTTGAAAACCTAGTTGAGTTGAGAAAACTTTGAAAACAATCAAAAAAAATTTTTTTTTTTCATTTTTTTACACTTAGGTTACATCATTAGGATCATTTTTATTAAAAAAATAAAAAAAAAGCCGACTAGTTTTTTTTAACAAATTAATAAAAACCGATGTAACACAGACGTAATATCGTTGTGCAGGACTGAAAGAAGGTGTTACATCAGTGTTACATTTTCATTTTATTAATTTTAAAAAAAATTGTGTTGGCGCTTTTTTTTATATTTTTTGATAAAAATGACCCTAATATTGTTACAAAACTATAAAAAAAATCTCAAAAAAACTTTGTTACCTATGATTTTTTAAGGTTATCTCAACTCGATCAAGTAGGTTTTCATTTTATACATGCCCTATATATATATATATATATATATATATATATATATATATATATATATATATATATATATATATATATATATATATATATATAGTATATAGAAGAAAGTTCATAAGAAAACTATCAATTTTTAAAAAAACCAAGAAAATTTCTATTGACCAATCATATAATTTTAAGTTTTTCTTTTTTCATTTATTGAAAAGAGTATTAAAGTAATTGTTTTGTCAAACTAATCTTGGAAAGTATCTTGTTTCTTTTTTTGAATATCATGTTTTTCTTGGTCAAAAGTCAAAATTTATTTATTTTTTTGATCCAAGAAACTCAAGAACACGTAATCAGAATCCCAATCCATTTGGTTGTATATTCACTAGCAGTAGGTCGCAAATCTATTTCCACTTGCATCGATCCGGTTACACTCTTGGAGTCTTGGTAGTACTTTGTGGTTGAGAGTTTTCGTCGGTGGAAATCATGTCGGGCGCATCAATGAATATTGTTAGGGAATAGAGCCGGCTCCGATAATAAAAAAAATTCTAGGGCCTAGGGCGAGAAAAAAAATGAACCCTTTTATAGGCGGCCTAAGAATTAAATTGACCAAGAGGAACCGGAAAAAAAAGACCCTCTAGTGAATTCAAATATTAAATTAGGGTGTTCAAGAAAACCGAAAACCGAACCATATTTGTAACTGAAAAAACGAACAACGTTCGTAACTGAAAAAACCGAATCGTGTTCGTAACTGAAAAAACCGAACCGAATTTTGAATTCGGTTTCGGTTTGTTTCCTCACTCCGAATTCCAAATTCGATTTCGGTTTAGTTTCTAACCGTATCTGAATTTCGGTTTTTCGTTTGGTTATCATTCAAATTTTTTGAATTCGGTTTGTTTGGTTAACCCATTAACCGAATTCAGATTTAAATTTATTATCTTATTAATAATATATAAGCTTGAATTCGGTTTATTCGGATCGATTTATTCGGTTTTAACCGGTTTATTTGGTTTCTAATCGGTTTATTCGATTAAATTCGGTTTATTTGGATCGGTTTGTTTGGTTTTTACCGAAACCGAACCGAATCTCAAATTCGATTCGGTGTTTTGATAGAGAAAAAATTGAAAACCAATTAAACCAAACCGAATAAACCATTAACTGATTCTCTATATATACATATATATCAAAATTTTGTAGCCTCTAAAAAAATTGGGCCCGGGACAGAGGTCGGGTTTGCCCTATCCCGACCGCTAACGCACCATTTTAAACATTAATGTTATATATTTCTTATATAATTTTTTTGTATGTATAATATATAATTTTTTTTAAATTTCGGGCCCCCTAAATTGTCGGGCCCGGGGCGATCGCCCACCCCGTCCCTCCCCATGGCCGGCCTTGTTAGGGAATCTTTGACGTTGCGGTTGTGAGATTCACCTGTGAGATTATTGATCCTCTTCTTGGTTGCAGGTTTTATGGCAAAGAAGATGAATTATATATATGTAATCAATTACAAAAATCATAATATTTTGCTTAAATCAACTAGATGATAAAATCTTGCTGTTACATTTAAATATGTTATTATGTTTGACACTATGAATTGGGTTGGGTTGATGAACATGTTGTAAATTTTTTGGATTTGCAAGGTTTGATGTAAATTTTTATTTTCATTTTTGATCAAGCATATAATTACATATTAACCAAAGTATATGATTACATATATGTAATCGGTGTATTAGGATTGCAATATATGATCCATAATTTTTATTTTAGACTAAGTATATGATTGCATATGTAATCAGATAGGTTAGACCAATTTTTTTTACAATGCGCTTACACCAGGTGTTTTTCGTCATTTTCTTTACACTAGGCATGATTACATATATGTAATCAGCTTACATATGTGCTTACATTGTTTACTTTGATTTATTACATACTAGTTTATAAACCCGTGTATAACACGGGTAGAGTCATAAAAAAATGGAATTTATTATATTTAACCAAACTTAATATTTTACATTAAAGTAGAAAAAAATAAGAGTTATTATTTTTCATTTTTTTAGTTTCAATAATAATAAGAATATTTAAATGACATGTATTGAAAGTGTGACACCTCGTAAATTCTAGGTCAGCATCCTATTTATTTAATTGTTTACTTAATTGATAGTTGTACACGTGGCACTAAAATTAGTTTAATTTAGTGTGACACGTGGCATGACGGTACGAACACTGACACAAACACGATAATTCGGAGAATTATCGCAACACGCACACACGTGTCTAAGAAAGCACGAACGTTGGTGAACGTTTAGCACATTGTGTAACAAAACACTAGAAACCTCACGAAACGCTCAAACATTGAACTTGGAAGTTCAAACGAGGCCGAACGATAGTCCGTTAGCGTGAAAACGGCGACGAACGGATCAAACCATTGAAACTGGGCCTATTGGGCTCTCTGTGGACTCGTCGCGGTACGCGATGGATGGGTAGGGAGTTTGAATTCCCGGATTTCTTCGCGGTACGTAGAGCATCTTTTTGGCCTTCACGGCGGTACGCGACAACGCCAACACGCCAAAATCTTATAAAACCAAGATGCAATTATTCACAGCCACCCTACCACCTCATTTCTCGATTTCCAGGCACCTACACTTCGTCTTCTTCATCTGGAAACCCCCTGGAAGCCATTAGAGACCATTTGAAAGCTCAAGAAATTGACGGTTGAAGCTTAACATCCACCTAGGAGCTTGGAGACCACCATTACCACCTTGTCGCGACACGTTCTTGCTGACCAGAAGCTTGGGAGGACGAGTACTCATCATCTCAGGGAACCTTGGAGCATTTGAAGTAGTTTCTATGGCTAATGTGGTCTCTCAACACACACAAACACACTTATAAGCTTCGAAACCCACATGCAAGCCCTCTAGCCTTGCATGCACGAATTTTTCTTAGTTTGAATCTGGGTTTATTGTTATTTCTATGATTATTGATGATCTATGATGTTTAGATGAAGTTTCATGACGATCCAAGATGATCTGTATTTGTAAAATGCATGATATGGCATGAATGATCAAAATGGTGACATGCATGCATGATCGAAGGTTACTAGATGAATATTTGATGAATGTTGATGATGTTGTCAATGTATTACATGATTTGTTATCTTTAAAATGGTTAAAATATGGATATTTGAGATAATTGATAACATGGATAGAAATATGAACATGCATGTGTATGGATTTGCTATTAGAATGATGTTTGGGTGATTATGATGCTTAGAAGGTAATTTGAGTTTTGATTATGGTCATATTTGACCAAGTTACTATTTTTAGTAACTTTGGTGAACCGACTTTTGCTAGATGATGATTTGAGCTAGATTAACATGATTAGATGATGTTAAATGGCATTATATGATGATATGTGATATAAAAATGGCCTAGATATGTTTAGAAAGATCATTTTGATGGGGATTGTTATAATTACTATTTTTAGTAACTTTATTTCGCAAACTGTCGATTTAGAAATGCTATGTATGTTTTGAACATGCTAAATGACTTAACATGACTTAAGATGATTATTACATGCTAAGTTAGATGGTTTCCGATGATAATCTTACTAGATTTAGAAACTTTCCTTTTTAGGAAACTTTAATGTGCAAAGATGACTTATGTGTTTATTTGACCATGTATGATGATATGTTATGTGTAACATGATCACGTAGGACTTAACAAGCATGCTAGAACTTTAAATATGATATGTGTTATCAAACTTGCTATAAATGGAAACTTACTATAATTAGTAAGTTTTCCATGACCGCAATTTGCGCGTTTTGCACACGACGAGCACAAGCACGGACGTTACACGAATCACAACCGACACACGGTTCACCAACGCGTCGTTGACTTAACATGGTCAAACACTGTCAAACACGGTCAATGTTGGCCAACATGAGCAAACACGGTCAATGTGTACCGACATGGACAAACATAACAACCGAGGGTTGTTGAGAACAAACACAAGCACAAACACGAACACGGTCACTTACACGAACTCACGTATGGTATATGATATAAGTAGCCGGTGGCCGACACATCTTCAAGCGATAGCTTATGCATTTGTTTTACGATCATCACAAGGTGAGTTTACGGCCCCTCTTTACTCTTTTACAAACTTTTCAAATAGGGGGAGAATACTTGTTGAATCGAGTCAAACATTACTACTGTACAAACATTTTATGTGTATGCCGGTTTATTAGACAAACATTAAGTGTTGTAATCGTAACAAGCCCTCACAAAGTCTTACCGTTAATGTACAAACAACGAGGTGAGTTTGAATAGATCTATTTGGGTGTGACGAATCCCACGTGGCACAATACTGACTGGAGGTCAGGACACGTTAAATTTTGACCTATCTTGCTATGTTTATTACGAGACATAGCGGAGGAAAGAACTAACAAGTCTAGTTCGGTAGTGACGCACTGACACTTGGAGCCTAGGGCTCGGGACTAACATTTTAATAAACATCATGACACATGTTTTCTTATTACTATGTATATCAAAACCTGTAAACTCACCAACCATTGTGTTGACACTTTTTCTTAAACTTGTATTCTCAAGTAACTGACAGGCTTATGGAATTCAGGATGCACATAAGGGACGAGCATAGGATCACGTGCATTCATACTATGATTTTTGAAAACAAACCATTTATCTTATGTATTCAAACTATATGTAGTTATGACAATTTACTTTCCGCTGCATGTCAAACATATTATTTTCCGCTGCATAGTTATTGTAATTTCCGCTGCTTATTTATTAAACTGTTTGGTTGCGATTATGTCAAACAATGTATTTTAAAAACGCATATAAAGTTGTTCTATATGACCATGAGCTACGATTCTGGCCACGTCACACCCATGTGGACTAACACCACACGTGGGATTTTGGGGGTGTGATAGACTGGTATCAGAGCCTTGGTTATAGAGAACTAGGTTTGCATGTAGTGAATTTAGACTATAGCCATTGCTCAACACTAGACACAACACTAGATATTGCACCATAATATGTTATTATTGTTAACTATTACTTACTGATTTAAGATTTACAGGAGGACAAACAATGAGAACACTGGGTGGAACTCAGGGAAACGTCCCGCGGAGAACGAGTACGAGCTGACGGAGGAGGACCGTCAGGGGATACGAGACATCGTGTCCCAAATTGATGCTGAGGAAGAAGAGCGGGCGCGTATAGCGAAATGAGTTAGGTCGTGGAGTTGGTACCCACATACAGTATGGGATTGGGTTATTGAGGAGAGAGTTCCTCTCCAACGACTGAGGACTGATGACCCTCACGCTCATCGACTTCCGGCACTGGGTGTGCCACTTGAGCGGGCCTTCGCGGCCCATGTTGCTCGGACAACTCGTGAGGCCCGCAGGTCGTACGAGAGGGATGAGGAGATTAGGGCTTTCCGATAGGAGAACCAACACCTCTGGGGACAACTAGACTATCTGCGAGATCTGGTAGTAGACGAGATTGCAGCGCTCCGAAACCGGACAGCGCAAACTAGAGGAGCGACAGGGGAAGTCGCTGCAGTGGTCCAGGACCAAGGCGAGCGACTGGCCGTGGTGGAGGATGTGACCGAGGAGAACCAGGCGGTGCTCCAGAACGCTTAGGCCGAGCAGTTGATTGTGGAGCCTGAGCAGGAGCAGGAGCAGGAGCCACAGGTCGAGGCTGAGGACCTCGAAGAGAGTGACTTCGATGAGGATCTCGATGAAGATCCTGATGAAGACCAGGATGACGGTCCTACGGACAGTGGAGATTCACACTCCACAGTGGCATCACACTAGTTAGATTTTTCCGGTTTCAGTTTATTTTACTTTATTGTTCGCCTATATGAGCGGGATGTGCTCACATGAAAATTTTGGTAGTAGTATTTTGTTTTTGCAAAATTTGATGTACTCAAAAGATTATTATTTAATGGCATTATGACTTACTCGTGTGTACCTTATTCATGTTGTATTCTGACTCTAACATCTAACAATATTGGCAACTAACACAACATTTACCTCGTATAGAGCTAACAAAATGGTCGGACGAGGAACACACACACGTGCCCCTAAGAGACAGATTGGTGCGGTGACCATCAAGATGATGGTTGATCGTCGTGCCAACAAGGCGATTGCCTAGTATGAGGCAAGTCGTCGGCATAGTGAGACTAGTGGGACAAACAACGATACTAACACTCGCTTAACCGACTAACATAGTAAAGCTATAACCATTACTAACACAAGACATTAGTTAATGACGAACAGGATCTCACGGAAGCACCAACAAGGGATGCTCGTTTAAGGCATTCCTGAGCTGCCACCCGCACAACTTTAAGGGAACTGAAGGAGCAGTGGGACTGCTCCGATGGATCGAGAAAGTGGAATCGGTGTTCTCCATGTCTGACTGTTCTGAGGAGAACCGAGTGAAGTATGCCACTGGGACACTGGAGGGACCTGCCCTCACATGGTGGAACTCCCATGTCCAGACCTTAGGGCTGGAAGCTGCAAACTCCATCAGTTGGGAGGAGTTCACCAAGATGCTTCATGAGGAACACTGTCCTCGAAACGATATTAAGAAGCTTGAGGAAGAGTTCTGGGTACACAAGATGTTGGGCTCGGAGATCGAGCAGTACTGCACACGGTTCCACGAACTGTGTAAACTGTGCCCGGGAATGGTGACCCCGGAGTATAAGAAGATTGAGCAGTTGATTAGCAGACTGCCCGAGCAAATTCAGAGTATGTTTACAGCTTCTGATCCGACCCAGATCCAACCTACCATCCGACTAGCACACAAACTCACCGATCAGGCCGTGGCACAAGGAAAACTATCCGAGAGTGGATTGAGGGGGAGAGCGTACCTCCACCTCGATATCCAGGTGATACATCTACTGGCCATCGACTACCACATCTTGGAGTGCCGATGGAGCGGGCATTCGCAGCCCATGTAGCCTACACCCGACGCGAGACTATGAGGAACCATGAGCTATCGGACGAGGTCCGAGTTCTTCGTGAGAAGAACCAACGCCTTTAGGGGCGGAATGATAGCCTGCAGGAGCAGGTAGAAATGCTGCGGACTCAAATGGCAGTTGATGGGCATGCATGGGTAGATAGTCGAGATCATACACGAGCATGATGGACGCATAGCTGCTATTGAGGTTGCTACGGAGGAGAACCATGCCATGATTCAGGCCAACGACGCCATGCTTAATGCATAGGTGGAGCAGTTTATCGTGGAACCACCTCCCGAGGAGGGACCACAGTTCGAGGCTGAAGACCTCGAAGAGGGGGACTTCGACAAAGATCCCGAAGAGGATGGAGACAACGAGGCAACCAAGAGTGATGTCTCACACTCCACCATAGACTCGGTCTAGTTAGATCATTTTATTTCTGTATTTCATTTTGTATTACCTAGACGAGCGGGATGTGCTCGTATGAACTCGTAATATTGTTATCTTTTGAAAATTATTGTACTTCAAAGCTTCTATTAATGAGAATGATATTTTGTTTTATTTATCGCATATTCTGACTATGGTTGTTTGCTAACATAACATCTAACATGACATCTGACATGACATCTGGCTAACACTCTAACTCATGATTACTAACACTCTATCCCTTCCATATAGAAATCATCTATGGCTGGAAGAGGAACATATGCACGACACCCCAAGCGAACAATGGATGCGGCAATCATTAAAATGATGGTTGACCGTCGGGTCAACAAGGCACTCGCCGAGTACGAAGCGAGTCGCTGACACAGCGAAACTAGGGGGACGAACAACGGTACTAGCACTCGCCTAACATGACTAACATAGTGTAGCTAACCCGAATACTAACACGCGACATTGGTTTCTGACAAACAGGATCGCATGGCAGCACCAACAAGGGGTGCTCATTCAAATCATTTCTGAACTGCCACCCGCACCCTTTCAAGGGAACCGATGGAGCTGTTGGGATGCTCCGGTGGATTGAAAAGGCTGAATATTTATTGTAACATCAGTGCCGGAAGCAGTGCCGGAACAGTGATCTCTACAGTAACTTGCACAGTAACTCAGGTACACACTACGTTAAACTATGTATATGCTATTGACACTTGATGCTTGACACTAAACTATTATGCAATTGTCTGAAATCTGATTTAAAACCTTATGGTTTAACAGTCAGAAACATATAAGACAACACAGAACTGACACACAGATGCTTGATTTGATGCTAGTATGTATAAACGTATGTGAGGTTAAACAGAACGAAACCGTAACGGTTGTTGTTACAGAATGCTAAACCGACGAATTATTCGTATGGGTGACGATCTGTACGAATAAATCTGAGAGTTCAACGTTCTGAATTAATGACTGAAAAGTAAAAAACAAAAGTCGGAAAGCAAAACCATCGTCGTGTTCGTTCGAATGACGATTCGAACGAATACGCGCGATGGAGACGCGTTCTGACGAAACGAAAACGAAAACGATACGAACGATAATAAATTTAAGAAATATAATATTTCCTGTTTTACAATTTTGAAACTCATCAGAAATAAATTTTAAAAGAAACTATTCGAATTAAAATACTTAAATTATGTTAAAGAATTTCCGAAACATGTGAAATAATAAAATTCGATGAATAATCCAAGAAAATAATATTTAAAACATTTATTAGAAATAACCACCTTCCAAACATCCAAAATAAGGTCTTTTTATTTAATGTACTAAAACACGCGCGTAATAATCCGGAAACGCGACGAAGACGCGAACCGAGCAAACGAAACGAACCCGGATACCCTCGGGGTATTTAAACCCTAAAAGAGGCTAATTCTTTCATTTATTGCATTCTCACTCTCTCTCTACAAGCAAAACCCGGCTCCCCACTCTCACACAAGGTTTCAAGCTTCAAATCGCGATATCTTGGGTGTTTCTCAACGAAATCAAGTGTTTTTGGTGTCCACGCGTAGCTAGCAACGAGCTCTACCTAGAAGTACAACATATCTGAAGATTTATCCACGAAATCTCGAGGTACTTGGCTTTGAAGTTCTAAAAAATTAGGGTTTTGTACCCTTTTATTCCTACTCACTTACATAACCGGACCCAAGGCATGACTTTCGAACCCTAATTCGGTTAGAACCTCATCTGCGCACAACACCCCCAGAGGAACCACGATGCAGCAGATCAGGGGGAGAGGATGGTGCACAGGTTCGTGGGTTTGGGGCTGGTCGGGGTCTTCATCAGACGAACCCTGGCTACACATGGTGACAGGAACGAACCTGAGGCCTCTGGCCGAACCCACATGTTTCTTGGCCGAACCTACGACTATCATCTCAGCACCCCACCTAGCCACGATTCAGCAGCCGAACCCAGCCACCATTGACCGAACCTTCAACCTTCACAAATCTGTTGGGCCAGTAGCGAGCCTGTTGCCGAACCTATGCAGGTACACGAACCCTCGAAGCTACGAACCTAGGAGGGAGTTGCATGGGCGAACCTTTCATGCACAACCGCTGAACCCCATGTCTAGATCGCGAACCCTTGACCGTAGTAACCCTAGTCGAACCTTGCTGATGAGCCGAACCCTCCCAAAACAACAAACCTCTGGTCAACTGGTGAACCTTGGGCCACGAACCCTTATGACAGACCATAGAGGCCGAACCTGTAGCTTGATTCATCAGTAGGTTCGCTGAAATCAAGCACAAGAGGAATGACCAGCTACACTCAACACATTCAGCTTAGACTCAAAGTTAATCAGCCATTTCGCATGGGCCCAAGCCCATAACTATTGGATTTGGCCCCTATTAGCCCGAACCCTTTGTACAATTCGGCCCACTCAACTTAATTGGCCCATGCTAACCCACTAGCCCAACACCTCGTTCAATTGGATCAAGGTCAATCGGCCCACAGCCTTAATGAGATTAACCGGCCCAATTACTTGGTCCACTCCTTGTTAAGCCAGCCTAACAATCGGCCCACACATAGCCTTAATCGGCCCAATAATACCACCTATTTGACCCATGATGGCAAACTCTTACTCAGCCACTTGGTTAGAAAATGACCTAACACACTAAAACGATAAACAAGAACTACATGGGATTCTTTGATAAAAATCTTATTTACTATAAGGTGATGGAAATTAGTAATGCTACCATCATAAAACCTAAAAACTTAGTTTAGCGATGGTGGTTGCATAACTAGTTAATGACTATGGAATAAACTACTCTTATAACAAGAATGACACGGGGAGCTTCATTCTTAAAGCTAACATTTTACAAAGGTCCATGTAATACAACTAATTAGCATAATATTTTAAAGGTCTTGAAATTTCAAGAATGAATTAGGGCCGGATAAAGACCGCGACTCACCAGTGTTAGCCAACTTTAGGGCTAACACTAACACTTACACGCACAACGAATTCTTACAAACATATGCTTATAAGCTACAAATACTATGAAATCAATACAGGGTCGTGAACATCATAACAAGTACAAACAACGAGCGCATGCATTCTTGTTTTTATTTAGTCAACCACTTCGGACACAAGGTGAGTTCATTTGTCCCTTTTCAAACTTATTTGTTTTACTTTGGGACTGAGAAGCATGTTACACATTTTAAGAAATTATTGAAATGTTATTTAATGCTTTAAAACATAATCATGATGCTTATGCTTGGAATCTTTTATTTTGAGAAGCTATATACTTGATGCTCGAAACTAAATGCTTGATGCTTACTGTGACAATTCGACTTTTCGGATTAACATCGTTAACCTTAGAACTAACCGAAATGATATGAAATTGAACAAAAACAAATTACAAGGGTTGAAATTGAACAAAACGAGTTATAAGATCCATAATTACAAGAATAAGGTTAGTAATTAGGTTAAAATGCAAGGTTTGACTTTTACAAGTCAAAAATTCGAACAAATCACAATTAAATTCGAAATTTATATTTGAATCAGGTAATAATCGAATTAAATTAGTTAAAATCATCACCTTGATGATTACTAACAGGTTAAATACGTTATGGAGCCATTAATTCGTCGAATTAAGTCCACAATGAAACCAAAAGGTTGTAACCGTTCGAAATGGGTATCAAATTCACATAAGCCGGTCATAATCCATTTGATTAAACTCTAACATACACAAGTCGGCATTCTTAGGGGTGTTTACAAACAACAATTCGATCTTAGAACCATCGGGAGACGGATTTGAATCAAGGGACGGCCGAATATCAAGCTCTAGTCGATCGATATCAATTCTACATCAAATCAAGTAAGTGTGCACTCCTAAACAACCTAAAGTGGCCGACTAAGGATAACCATATACTAATTTTGATCTATAACATCGAATCATATGAATTTGAGTTATAGGGTTCATTACACAAAACGATTTGGGGGTTTCGTATCAAATGAATTTGTTAATCAAATTAATCGATGCAGAGAGCTTCGAAAACATCAATGTAATGAAACCCATATGATAGTTTTAACAAACAATTGCGAATTAAACGATTTCTAATTCAAGGGTTTATCACATAAACGGTTTTGGGGGTTTTTAATTAAATGAATTCAAAACTCAAATCTAACATCACAGAGAGTTTCGGAACTCTCTTTTGATTGATAACCCTCTATCAATTTCGTAAAAAAATAACGAATTGTTCAAGATCGAGTATTAGGGTTCCTCGGTTAAGCGATTTTAGGGGTTTTGTCACACCCTGATTGTTGCGGAAGCGTACGGTGTGACTTTCAAGGTTTCACATCTATTCTTCACTATGTTTCACTTTGTTGAGCCTGGGACTCATAGACTCTACTATGTGTCTCCAAAGATTGAGCTTTCAGCTCCACCCCCTGTATCTTTAGGCATCTGAGAAAACATGGTTTTAAAAACAATCAGCATATCGCTGGTGAGTTCGCAAGTTTATCTGTTAAAGAAAACTTTCAAAATGTAAACAATGTATCCAACTCAGTCAAATGTTTTCATAAAAAGAGTTCAAAAATATTAATGTCCCAAACTGGGAGTAAAACATTGGTATCCAGTGCGAACATTGTTCCTTCCAACAATGTCGTGTTTCCTATCTGACCAACAGTCCAATTATAACTCCAGGGCTCCCATAACCGAGCTGACATGTTCATGCCCCTTTTTCCAATGTCCTTGTCGCAAGACATTGTGTGTTCTAGACTTATTGAGCGCCCGCTTGACATCCAGTCGTGGTCTTAGCTACGAACCACGGGCGAGGATTGTCAATCACAAATAAATCTATTCTCAATAATCACGCCCCCCCCCCACGGTTAACGGTTACAGAATAGGGAACTTAGCGACAAATGTGTAACCCGAGAAATAACGACAAATTTGGTCATGTGTTCCCCCACTGTCACGTGTTTCAACCAAATGCTTTACAAACGCTTTCGTTTTCATGTCTCGTAAAATAGTTCAAACATATTTCAGTGTATCACCTGATACAAACAGGTTTTTCGTGTTTCACAAAATATAGCAAAAGCGTTTTCAGAGTGGTATCATGTATCACACAATGCATCAAACGTGTTCAGTGTTCCACCTGATCAAATCAGGTATCATGTTCCACAAAATGTATCAACACGTTTCAAAGTTTCACCTGATCAAATCAGGTGTCATGTTTCACAAAATGTTTCAGAAACTGACTCAAACTTCATAATAATCAGTATGTTTTAAACACATTTTTATGTTTTCTCATTCCCCGAGTTCAAAGCCAAAATACAGAAAAGGGGTTCGTGAACTCACCTGAGTTGATTCACATCAACAACAGTGCACAACGCTCGTATCACTAGTTCCTGAACTCTAAACATGTATGTCATTAGAGTTCTCTGAGCTACTTAATTCTAAAATGATTCTCAGAACTTTCCTTAGTTCAATATCTCACAACGTGTTTTCACTGAGAACCTAATAACGATTTAGGTTCTCATTAAGAAATTTATAGCTTGTTGGTTTAATCAGGACATTCTCAGATTAACCAAGTTAGTATTGTTGTTGATTATGTCCCCAAAACAGTTTCTCGATGGTTTCCAGGTTTAGAAATAGTTAACCCTTGTCATTGATCGTTCAAAGAAGGATCAGGACCAATCACAACCATTGTTATAATCAAATGGTTAAAACCATTGTGATCCATAATGGGTTTCATGATGATCGGACATTATAACGGCTCAAAACAAGGCTTTGACCGTTAACAGTTCGAGTTCTTCGTTTATAAATCATTCCTAGCCATCATCTAGGCAATAATCAACAACCCTAACTATATCATTACGTTCGAAATCAAGATCTAACCATTCCTTATCAAACTAGAAGGTTAAAATTAACCGTTACCTAATCTGACGGAGTTCTGCGGATAAAACGATGATCTGGACTTGCAGAAATGTTCCTGGGCGCGATCCACACGATCAAAATGCTTGAAAATGGAGTTTTGATGGATTAAAAGGGTGGTTTTTGCGTTTACAGTGGAAGAAACGTCGAGAGAAAGATAAAATTTTGAGATTGGAATGAAATCTTGACTTTTTAAGCCTTTTTCCCGACTTTCTGGCCCCAGGCGCATCGCCCCAGACCAAACAGGGAGTCCGGGCGTACCGCGCGGATAAAGGGAAGTCGCCAGATATTTTTGATGTTCCGGGCGCATCGCCCCAGGTGGTTGCGTGGCCCGGGGCGTACCGCCCCAGAGTTATTTCGTCCATTTTTCTATCAAAACTTCGTTTCGCGATTCCGGGAGCATACGAACTCCGTTTTGCGCACGGTTTTCGCCTACGTTCACGATTTTTCGAGCTCTTTCCAATGGTTATAATATCAAGACCTAAAGAGTTCAAAATATTTGACCTCTTATCTATTGCTATATTTGATTCAGTGTATCTTGAAATCGGAGCATCGTTTCGCGATTTCGCTTACACTCATTTTCTTCATTTTCGAGTTATGATTCTAACCTGAGAATTTTGAGTTGTCACAGGTTTCGATCGAGGGGGGTTCGAAAATGAAATTAATTGTTAATGTTAGTTTCAGAAACCTCCGATTTTTATAAAACCCATGGTGATTTCATTCAATTACAACGAATTGCATGATTTCAATTGATAGAGTTCTTAGAAAAAAACGGTTTGGGGGTTTTGAACTAAACATATTCGAAATTTGAAATTAATTGTACAGAAAGCTTCTAAATCCCTAGTTTAATGAAAACCCTATGATTTGGCACATTAACATTAACGAATTGAACAACTTTAAGTTGGGGTTTGAGAACTTGAGTTCGAAACTGTTAATGCCCGATTAATCAGGTTATGGTGAATGATGGTTCGAACTAAGACCATCTACAGAGTCGGTTGAATCCCAGAAACAAAACCCCTAAGGTTTTGGGTTCAATCGGGTTTGAATCGGGGACCATCTGGGTAGTCTCTGCTTCGGCTAAGGTAAAACAAAGGGGAACCAGCTCGGTTGTGGTTAAAACCAATTGAACATAAATCTGTTAACAAAAATTAAGATAGAGTAGGTGGTAGGCAGCGTGTGTTGAGGGTGGGGGGTCATGGGTTCGGCCCTATGCACCACTGGTTTTTGAGTTTAAAACCAATTTTGGTTTTTAATTCATAACTTCTTCATTATAACTCCGTTTCGACTGGTTCAAGTTACGTTGGAACCGTAACGAGATCCCGAACCAAATAAAATAATAAAATTTATATTTTAACTCGAAAACGTAATCGCGTATAATTACGCTTATTTAAATGAAATCATATACGATTATATGATTTAATTAAACGAGTTTTAAAGGCACGCGTATTTATAGATGCACAGTTCTAACACTCTAACATACGTGTGTTGACACGTATGTGATTTCAAACACAAAACGACATCCCGAATAACACAACATTATTGTTAAAACACAGGTTCTTCGTAGAGGATTTTCTACGCGATTTCACGTGTGTGATCATTCTGTTCACCATCAAAGGTGCGTACACGGCCCCTTTTCTTATTTTAACTGTTTTGGGGGAGAAAACATGTGCAACAAACATTTTAGATACATATCACTTGCATGAGTTAGCTGTTTACTATAAGTGCGAACATAGCAATTACAAGTCCTTACATTTCGAACCGTTTAGTTTGCCGTAGTGCAAAGCGTGGTAGTTGAAGTTAGATCTATTGGGTTTGACAAACCTCATTTGGTAGATGGGATATACGCAAGTGTTTGACTAGCCAATTCACATTACTATTGTTTGTGCTAGACAATAGTGGAAAGGCAACCAACATTCAAACAGTCAGCTTCGATGTCGACCGCTTATGTAAATAGTACAAATGACTAGCTATCATGACTATGCATGTGTGATTATGTTATCTACAAACATTTCATTTCAAACAGTTGTTTCTAACATTTGTGATCAAACAAACATGTGTATGCACCAACCTTTGTGTTGACTTGATTTACATGTTTTCTCAGGACGTTAAGGTGCAAGATCAAGCAAGCATGGACTAGGAGATCGAGTCGCATGCATATTTTACATTTCTGTTGTTTTGGATTTGAACATTTGAGACTTTGTTTTGTAATTTACAGTTTTCAAACCGTTATGTTTGTTTTTGTTTTAAAAACGCTTCCGCAACGTCAGAAATTTGATATTACAGTTTTAGACCAAAGTATGTTTGAAAATCATATAGAGGTCTTCGTTATATCTAATGATCTGAGATCCTGGTTTGTCACATCCCAAACGGTATGATTCCGTTAGTTGAAAATTGGGGGTGTGACACTTACGCTACAAACTAGAAGCTTAAACTATATACTTGATGCTTATGCTACAAACTAGAAGCTTAAACTATATACTTGATGCTTATGCCATAGACTTGAAGCTTAAACTATAAACTTGATGCTTATGCTACAAACTAGATGCTTAACTAAATGCTTGATGCTTATGCTCTAAACCTTATGTTTAAACTATGTGCGAATGCTTGAATCTATATGCTCAAAACTATGATTGTGTGCGAAATGCTAAGCTTGTATCTAATCATGGGCTACGTGATTGCTAAGCGACTGCTAGAGCAGAGCTTGTACCCATGCAATGAGATACGTGGAAGCTAAACTATGACGATGCTAAGCTGTTATCTATATAAGAGACACGTGATTGCTAAACGACTGCTAGAGCAGGGCTTGTGTCTGCTTATATGAGATATGTAAATGCTAAACTACTTGTGTGTTCACGGCTTGTGTCTATGTATGAGATACGTGATTGCCAAACGACTGCTAGAGCAGGGCTTGTATCTTCATATAGGAGACACGTAATTGCTAGACTATTTAGATACTAAGCTTAACTAATTCATGAGATACGTAATGGCTAAACGACTGCTAGAGCAGAGCTTGTATCTAGCCGTGGGCTACGTGATTGCTAAACGACTGCTAGAGCAGAGCTTGTAACCACGCATGAGATTAGTGAAAGCTAAACTATGGTGTGTGAAACAATGTTGTTTGTTCAGTTGAGACTAAAGCTAATTTCCATAAATGCTATAAACTATAAACTTTGAAACAGTATTCTAAAGCTATGATAAGGACGGGAGTGTATGGTAGGTAAAATGCTTAATTATTATTAATAACAGTGTCATGTGTGAATTAGTATGTGGTGGGATGGCGTCTGGGCGAGTTGTAGGCTCGACTCAGGGGTATGCCCTATATATAAGCATACCGATTTGGATATTAAATGTGATGTTAATAAGGTTAAGGTTTTACCGAAAGAGGTTTGTTAAAGCTATTTTTTTACTTTTAAACTATATGAACTCACCAACCATTGTGTTGACTTTGTTTTTCTCACATGCTTTCTCAGGTGACGCACAAGAATATGCTTAAGCTTTTGGATTGCATGCTAGGCTGCCCAGATAGAGGACCTAGTTGATTTTCGGAAGCACATCTTTTGTTATTAATACGAATCTCTTTTGGATGTCTTGTACAGTTACAAGATAGAAAACATTTGATTCTTTTGATAGGTTTACCGGGTTAAATTACTGAACATTGATATTGTAATTTAACTTTGTAATCCTAGTTTGATGCTTTATTGTGCTTTAGTTATTCTTAACATTGATGCTATGCAAACAATCTGATCAGCACGATTATCACTCACGATATCGCGCCCCGGGAACCTTCTGCCCCGCGGGGAACACGATCCGTCCCGCCGGCTCGGGGTGTGACAGTTAACATGATCACGAAGGACTTAACGAGCATGCTAGAACTTTAAAAACGATATGTTTTGTAAAACTTTCCATAAATGGAAACTTACTATAAATAGTAAGTTGTCCATAGACGCGACTTGCGCGTTTTGCACACGACGAGCACTACACGAAAGTTACACGATTCACAACCGTCACACGGTTAACCAACGGGTCGTTGACTTGACACGGTCAAACTTGGTCAAACACGGTCAAACTTGGTCAATGTGGACCAACATGAGCAAACACGGTCAATGTGGACCGACACGAACAAACATGAACAACCGAGGGTTGTTGGGCACAAACACGAGCACAAACACGAAAATGAGCACGATCACTTACACGAACTCACGTATGGTATACGATATAGGTAGCCGGTGACCGACACACTTCTCGAGCAGGAGCTTATGCATTCGGTTTAACGATCACTTCTAAGGTGAGTTTACGGTCCCTCTTTACCCTTTTCAAACATTTCAAATAGGGGGAGAATACTAGTTGAATCGAGTCAAACAATTATGCTATTACAAACATTTTATGTGTATGCTGGTTTATTAGACAAACATTAAGTGTTGAACTCGTAACAGCCCTCACAAAGTCTTACCGTTAATGTACAAACAACGTGGTAGGTTTGAATGGATCCGTTTGGGTGTGACTAACCCCACGGGGCACAATTTTGACTAGAGGTCATAACCCGTGAAACTCTGACCTAACTTGCTATCTAATTACGAGACATAGCGGAGGCAATGACAAACAAGTCTAGTTCGGTAGTGACGCACTGACACAAGTTTTCTATTACTATGTATATATATCAAAACCTGTGAACTCACCAACCATTGTGTTGACACTTTTTCTTAAACTTGTATTCTCATGTAACTGACAGGATTATGGATATCAGGAATGTACACTTAAGGGACGAGCATTAGGATCCTCATGCATTTCCTTTGTGTCTTTGATCAAACAATTTAGATTTATGTTTTGTACTTTAAAACCATGTAATGTCTAACTTCTATTTTCCGCTGAATGTTAAAACAATTATATTTCCGCTACTATGATATTATACTTTCCGCTGCAAACTATTTTGTTACTTATATGTCAAACATTGTAATTTGAAAACGCATATAGAGTTTTTCTATATGACCATGAGCTGTGATTCTGGCCACGTCACACCCATGTGGACTAACACCATACGTGGGATTTTGGGGGTGTGACAGAAAGATATTTGTGTTAAATTAGATCTTTTAGTATCCAAATACATTTTTATAGCATTTCGAGCATCGTGAGCAGTGTTACATACAATTTTTGAATTATAAACTCTGCTAAAAACATAAAAGTAACATAATATATTTTCAAATATGATGTACACAAATTTTTATAGGTTAACATATATAAAATATTAAAATAAATATAATTATGATTTAAAATGAAATACTAAAGCATTTATAAATGTATGTATTTATGATTATTTTCTACATAAGTTACTTTAAAAACAAATAGAAAATATATAATAATATGATAAAGATTAGTTTTTAAGTAATCACTTTTGTTGGAAATGTCATCCATATGTAAAGATTATCCGTTTAATATTATACTCATACTATTGTTGATTTTATTTTTTTTCCCTTATAGTTTTGACTTTTTGAGATAAAAAAATTGAACAATATAATATAAATAATATATATTAACAAAATGATAAAATACAATTAATAAGTAAAATAAGAAAGCAATAACAAAATGTAATCATAAAAAAATACATTTAATATACCATTATTTTATAATATTCATATGAAAAAAATACATTTATTATATTTTTATTTTTTTGTACCTAAATTTCTTAAAATTATATAAGTGACAGAAATTAAATTACGAATATATAAAAATATTATGTAATCTTTATTAAATTTATTTAAATTAAATGTTATTAATAATTTAATGATATTAAGATGTAGGATTTACTTAATTAATTAATAAATTGAAAAATATATTGTTATAATGACAATGTGTTTACCGTTACATATGGTAAATTTAATGTTAATAAATTGATTCAATTAAATGTATTTTAATAATGATAATGTTGTTAATATCATAAAATTTGTTAAACATTTAATTTTTTATTAAATATTGAAGATTTCGTTTAATAAAATGAGCGGGAAAATAATCTCAAAACCTATCTCATTGAATTACACGTGGCAGAAGCAAACCTTGATTTATTATAATACATATATATGTAATTATATATATATATATATATATACTGGGTTAATATCATGTGTATTATACGAGTTAAATAAAAAAATAATATATAATCATTGATAAAAATATTTATAATATAAGTCGATTTTTTAAAATAAAATGTGATTAAAATTTTTGAAAAAACTTAATACTTTAAGTAATAAAATAATAATATTATTTTTTTAAATATTACTTTTTCAAAGTTTGTTTTTTTTAAACATTTTATTTAGAAAAACTGTTTTCAATATTTCTTATTTTAAAATAATTTTGCTTTTAAAAAAAGTATTTTTTATATTAATATATTTTTAATGTCTTAAAAAAATTTCAATTTAAAAATGTATAAATATGTATTCAATATTTAATATTATTATTTAATGAATAATGCATTAAATAAAAGAGAGAAGAAGGAAAATTATTGTTAGAATATTGTAGATTAGTGACATGTGTCCTTTTTTATTTTGATTTATTATACAATAGGTTAATATCCCGTGTATTACACGGGTTGAATAAAAAATAATAAATATTCAATAATAATATGATTAAAAGTTTATATAGTTTAATATGTAAGTAATAAAATAATAATTTTATTTATTTAAACACTAAGTTTATTAAAGTTTGTTTTTTGAATATTTCGTTTTGAAAAACAATTATTGAATATTTTATATTTCATAATAATTTGGATTATAAAAAATGTACTTTTTTAAAATTAAAATATTTTTTAATGCTTTAAAAACCTTTTTTGATATAAAAATGTATAAAAATATATCTAATATTTAATATTATTATTACCAAATATAGATGTATTTAATAGGAGAGAGAGACGGGAAAATTTTTACAAAAACAGTCTATAAAAGTGACAAGTGACACATTTTATTTTGATTTATTAGTATAGATAGATAGATTATATATATATATAGGGTAAGGATTAAATAAAAAGTCTTTTTTGCCTAAGAAGGCTAAGAAGGATTTTTAAAAACTTTAAAACCGACCCAAACGAACTCCGATTGAACTCATTTCGATGGCATTGGAACCGTCTCATCGAACCCTACAATATTAGATTTTAAGTTTTCGTTTTAACATCTAGATTTAGATTTTAGGTTTTAGGGCTTGGTTTTTAGCTTTTAAGTTGTATCTTTATGTTAAAGATTTGTTTTTAAAGTTTTGGTTTTAGTATTAGGGTTTATTGTTTATGATTTAAGGTTTGACTTTTAGGGTTAGGGTTTATTGTTTTGGTTTTAGTATTAGGGTTTATTGTTTATCATTTTTGCGTCATTGGAACCGGCTTGTCGAACCCTAAAAGTCAAACCTTAAATCATAAACAATAAACCCTAATACTAAAACCAAAACTTTAAAAACAACATAAAGGTAAAACTTAAAAGCTAAAAATCAAGCCCTAAAACCTAAAATCTAAATCTAGTTGTTAAAACGAAAACTTAAAAGCTAATATTGTAAGGTTCGATAAGACGGTTACAATGCTATCGAAATGAGTTCAATCGGAGTTCGTTTGGGTCGGTTTTGAAGATTTTAGAAAATCCTTCTTAGCCTGTTTAGTCAAAATATACTTTTTATTTGATCTTTTCCCTATATATATATATATATATATATATATATATATATATATATTTGGATTGTGGCACAAGCTTTTGTTTAAGCTTTTTAACTTGGTTAATTAAACTTTATTTTACCTCTTTATTTTACCTCTAAAAGAATTCATCATTTGATATTTTAAATTATTACTAATGGGTTACTCTAGGCTGAAATTCAAATTGCAGTATTATATATATATATATATATTAAAAGGCATTGAAAAGAAATATTAAAGTTTTGTTTTTCGATTTTGGTCAATAAAACTTTTATATAATATAGCATTGAAAAGGAATAATAAAGTTTTGTTTTTTTCGATTTTAATCACTAAAACTTTTATATAATGTAAAGTTTTGTTTTTCAATTTTGGCTAAAAAACTTTTAAAGTTTTGTTTTTTCGATTTTGGACACTAAAACTTTTTAAAGTTTTGTTTTTTCGATTTTGGCCACTAAAACTTTTATATAATATAAAGTTTTGTTTTTTCGATTTTGGCCACTAAAACTTAATAGTAAATTTTTTTTTTTCGATTTTGGTCACTAAAACTTTTATATAATATAAAGTTTTGTTTTTTTGATTTTGGCCACTAAACTTTTAAAGTTTTGTTTTTTCGATTTTTGTCACTAAAACTTTTTTATTAATATAGTTTTGTTTTTTTAATTTTGATCACTAAAACTTTTATATAATATAAAGTTTTGTTTTTTCTATTTTGGCCATTAAAACTTTTAAAGTTTTGTTTTTTCGATTTTTGCCACAAAAACTTTTATATAATATAAAGCTTTTTTTTCGGTTTTGGCCACTAAAACTTTTTAAAGTTTTGTTTTTTATATTTTGGCCACTAAAACTTTTATATAATATAAAGTTTTGTTTTTTCGATTTTGGCCACTAAAACTTAATAGTAAAGTTTTGTTTTTTCGATTTTGGTCACTAAAACTTTTATATAATATAAAGTTTTGTTTTTTGATTTTGGCCACTAAAAATTTTAATGTTTTGTTTTTTTCGATTTTGGCCACTAAAACTTTTATATAATATAAAGTTTTGTTTTTTCGATTTTGGCCACTAAAACTTTTTAAAGTTGCCTTTTAATATATATATATATATATATATATATATAATTCAAACAATTGGTTGTCGGTGAGAAAGATTTTGTAAGTAATTTTATCTAATATTTTTGTAACATATTTGTCAGGATTTTGTATAATTTTATGTTTTTTATGAAAAATTGTATAGAGTTTGTGATGAGATATTGGATTTTGCTATGTAACTTATAATTTTGCAAATGATATATAACATCCGTTCGCAGGAGTGTACTGTGATAACCCGCCGCAACGCGCGGGTGAGATTAAACCTAGTTATTTATTATAGATTGTTAGTATAGTTACACTTTTTCTTTTTCTTTTTCCTTTCCTTTTTTTTTTTAACCAAAATAAGTTTTAGTCAAAACAGTGAAACACTATAAAAGTGTCAATATGTATCTCTATAACATGTAATATAAAAGACAAATATATATTGCTTACAAATTTAGGAGAATATAAATGTTAACTTTAATTACTTATATGTAACGCTAATAAAGATTTAACTCAGATTTGAAAGATTTAAATTATGTTATTAATCAATAGAGATTTATATGACGTTAGTCTAGAAATTTACATATATTATCATTAAATATTTATTCATATTACGTTATCAGTCAATAAAAATTAAGATGTTGTCATTAGTTAATGTTGAATCGCATTACGTTATCAGTCAATCGAGATCATATTAGATATATTTATCAACAAATAATTTCAAATCCCTGTAAGTTTTTTAAATTAAACGACATGGCGACATGCTATGAAACATCTTGTAATGTAATTTTGTTAAATTTTCCCACTACAAGCCAGTCAACTAATTACAAAATTAATAACATAATAAATTATTGTTAACTTTTATATCCAATTTAACAATACGTAATATGAGAAATATGTAGGAAATGAGTTCTTTTTTTTTTTTTTATAACACAATAATAAAATATAAATAATAGCGAGACTCTCGTTATTCATAGCAAATAATATAGTACAATACCGGTTATAAGATTAAAATAGAATGATATAAATTATGAGTTTATATACCAAACTTGTTTTGATCCATGTCTTCGTTGGGTACTTTAATTAGCTTCCTTGATTAAAGCATGATTAATGTTGAGTTTTTAGTCAAGCATCTTGACGAGTGGATAACAAATGCTTCAAGAATACTTTTTCTAGTTTTTAACCACTTATGTCTTCCACTATTCTTCATTAACATAGAGTAAACATGATGATTATTTGTAGTTGAGACATGTATTCAATACTTTTTCTTTAAAACAGATTTCGTGCTTCTTTTAAAGACGAATGCGTCTGTCTCCTATGATACAACAACTGGAACAGTATGTATACTGTCAGGATTAACCTAGCATTCGAAAGTGTATATGAAACAAAAGAGAAATAGAATCAAAAATATAGGAAATTTTATATTGTATGTGTATTGTAAATCATGTGGTATTATTTTTTTCCATCATCTTTACAAGGCACCAATGTCTTGTATTTATACAACATGAAGGTAATAAAGAGTCATGATTTAATACAAGTAATCAACCCATGTAATGTGAAGAGTCATGATTCAATTCATAGATTAATGTAAGAGTTACTAATATCGAATTTGAATAGAACGTGTGAAGAGTATTGATTCAATTTATAGATTCATAATAGAGTTATTAATCTAGAATTTGAATAAACAATCAATTCTCATGAACTAGTTGCGGACGACTTCACCCGAACCACGTCACACTGAAGTGCTTTACAACCGCACTACCAATCCACACAAATTGAAGTATCGACATCACATTCATCTTAACTCTGTTAGTGAAAACCAAAATTTTCACTAAAATTTCCAACAACCCTCCACATGATTTGAGATCGATTCATACATTCAAGTGTCAAAATACAATTTCAACGGTTAAGTATTGCATGAAAAGTAGGTGTTTTGTTTGAATATTCCTCTGTGAAGTATACTTGGTCTCCTAGTGGATATCAGACGTGATTTTCCTTGCATCATTAGCTAAAAATAAGTTGCCTAAGACATTACAACCAAGTGACATCTTGATGATAAGATAAGACTCAGGAACCATAATTTTTTCCATGGGGTCGAATATTTTTTAAAGTTTTTTTAGGAACGATATATAATATTTTTTTCTCTTCTGTTCAGATCAGATTAAATCGAATCGGGTCGGGTTATGTCAAAAAAAGACATTTAAATAAATTTCATATATAAAATAATAATAAAAATATAATAAATGTAAAGATGTTCTTATGCTTGACAAAATGATTGGGTTAGGCTGGGTTGGGTTGGATAACAGGTAAGAACGGATGCATTTTAGGATGAGTGCTGGTCAGGATGTGTTTTATGCAAAATTAGTTTGGATTTAAATGAGTTATTTTAAAAAAACATCAATTTTGTTCAAGTTAAAATAAATTGTAACTAAACAAATAGTTTAATTAAATAATTTTTAGTAATTTTCTCATCAAACATATTATTGATCATTATTACCCAGATGAATTCATGATGTTCACATAATTTTTAAGTTACCCATCCTGTTATAGCTCTAGATCGCTAGGCCTATTTGTTTTTTATGAGATTTTATTTTTTAAAATATATCAAAAACAACATTTATGGAGACTTTTTTTAAGTCACTTTCTTCAAAAAACAATTATAAGTATCACTTAAATTATCATAACAAGTCTAATTATGCAAATTTAAGGGAGGCGATTGCAAAATATTAAAGGGGTTGACCAGAGTTTTAACACATATACACTAATAGGAAAAATAATTCAAGGGGGTCGGCCACCCACACTACAATATAGGTACATTACTGTCTATACCCTATATATATACATATATCAATTTAATGCAGATCACATATTTATTTTAAGATTACAAATGAACGTCCCATATATAATTTAAGGGTTTTTTTTTCTCTAATATCATGTTTTACATGATACAATCCATGTATGTATATAACTAGTCTATTATCCGTGTGAACACACGGATTAAATATAAAATATTAAACAATTAATAATAAAAATTTAAAAATTATAAATGATGATAATTTTATATAAAATGATTAAATTATGTATTAATAATTACTTTAGATAATAAAATAATAATCAAATTTTTTAATAACAACATTAATATCTTTAACATTCTTGATTTGTAATAACTGAAAACTAACTAAAGTTAAAGATCTAATTAGTTAGTTTTATATCAAAAACTAACTATTTTAAAGTAAGATGAAAGGTAATATTTTTGTAATTATTATACTTAAATAACCTAATTTGAAATTACCGTTAAACATATAAAACAAAAAAATGTAACTTTTATCATCATTTACGTGTTTTTCTGCTTATATTTTATTTTTTTTGAAAAAAATTGTTTTTTAAGAATTTTTTTTGTAAAACTATTATTTTCTAAAACAAATTGAAATATTTCTTATTTTTTTAAAAATTGATATTTATGAAAAAAATATATTTTATAATAAAATTACTCGATTTAAATATATAAAAACTATTTTTAAAGTTGCATAAGAAAAATAATATCATTAGTTATTATTATTATTATTATTATTATTATTATTATAATTATATAATAAGATAGTTAATATAATTTATTTAATAGGAGAGATAATATAATGTATTTAATAAGAGATACTTAAATGATTTTATAAAAAATTGACAAGTGGCATTGTGACATTAGAATATGACAAGTGGCATATATAGATTTTTGTTTATTAGAGTAGATAGATTTTATGAGAGGAAAGAAGAGAAGGAAGAGTGATTTTAGGAACTTTATTTAATACAGGAGAGATAATAAATTTATTTGGACTAATATACCGTTATGATCATATAATTATATCTCTTAGTTGTTATTTATTTACATTCGTGTGACTAATGATCTCAACCATTGATTATATTAATCAATGGTGGGTTAAAGGTTTTCTTCAAAGTAAGTTTTAGGCCTAAAACAGAGTTACAGTGTTGTAAGTGAAAAACTTACAACGATGTCACGTCTCAAATGTTGATGAATTTTCGCAAACTCGTAAAAGAAGAAAGTGTTGTAAATGTCTTACAATGATGTTAAAAAATCCAAGATTTGGCTTCCTCTTGGTAAAGTTATCTGGGTTAATGCTTTAAAAGCGAGTTATTATTTGAACACTACCCTATATATATATATATATATATATATATATATATATATATGGGAGAGTTCCTAATTAAGAAACTATCATTTTGGAGAAAACTAATCACAATCATTAACAATTAATTTTTTTCCCCATTTTTTCTTTTTTTTTCCTTATATTATAAGATAACAAATGTAAAAAATAAATAAATAAAAGAACTTGTATTTTAGGTTATTAGTTATTACATATACGTAACTTGTTTGTTACACATACTTATTACATATATGTAACTTTATAAGTTACATATGAAAAGTTATCTGGGTAAAGTTATTTTGGGTTAATGCTGTTAAAAAATCCAAGATTTGGCTTCCTCTTGGTAAAGTTATCTGGGTTAATGCTTTAAAAGCGAGTTATTATTTGAACACTACCCTATATATATATATATATATATATAGGGAGAGTTCCTAATTAAGAAACTATCATTTTGGAGAAAACTAATCACAATCATTAACAATTAATTTTTTTTCCCCATTTTTTCTTTTTTTTTTCCTTATATTATAAGATAACAAATGTAAAAAATAAATAAATAAAAGAACTTGTATTTTAGGTTATTAGTTATTACATATACGTAACTTGTTTGTTACACATACTTATTACATATATGTAACTTTATAAGTTACATATGAAAATTTTTGAGTTACATATATATAATTTCGTGATCTATATATTTTTTTCAATTTTATAACATTTCTAATCTTATAATAAAAAATTATAAATTTTTTAAAAGAAAAATATTGGTTACTATAAGTTATATATATATATATATATATATATAGTATAAGGTTTGGCTAAAAAGTTTTAAAACCATGAGAAGTGTGAGAAGAGATCTCAACCATTAGATCAATTGGTTTTGTGGTTGAGATTAATTTAGTGGTATTTTCGTAAATAGTTATAAGTTAAAACCATCAGGAGGGGTAGAATGGGAAGATCTAGTCAAAAACCTGCACATGCAAGTCACATGCATTTTCCTCCATCTTTTTTAAACGTTGATAACTTTTTTATACGTTAGTATTTTTTTAAAAAAATTACACCATAAAATCGAGCATTTTTTTATCTTTCTAATGAGTATAATATTAGTATATTTTTTAAAATTAAAATAACAACCTAAAATGAGTTTCACGAACCATATGTTTATGATGTTTTTCCAATATATACGAAACTGATTTTTTATGGTGTTTTTTACACATATGTATGTTTTATGGTGTTTTCAAAGATATTTTATGGTGTTTATGATGTTAACATTTTATGTTATTTTTTGGTGTTAGCGTATTAATAAAACTAAAAGAGGGCATTTTTTGGTGTTTTTGAAAACGAAAAACACCATAAACACCTAAGTTTGTACGTGTTGTTTTTAACTTAGTTTATGATGTTTTTTCGAGATATTTTATTGTTTATGGCGTTTTTTCAAGATATGTTATTGTGTTTATGGTGTTTTTGTGTTCGGATATTCATGAAACTAAGACCAGGCATTTTTATGGTGTTTTTGAATACTAAAAACACCATAAATCGCTATATTTCATAAACATTTGAAAATTAAACACCATAACAAAAACACCTGGTTCATAAACATTTTATACATGATGTTTTAAACTTAAATGTGTAAAAACACAAAGTTTAGAGCGACATGTTTTTTAGTTTTCAAAAACGCCATAAAAGACAATGTGTAAAATTATACAGTCCAAAAACACCATGAATAAAAGTACAGTTCAAAAACACCATAAATAAAATTACAGTTCAAAAACACCATAAATAAAATTACAATTCAAAAACACCATAAAATGTCTGCGAAAATTACACAGTACAGAAACACCATAAAACGTCATGTGTAAATGACGCAATTAAAAAACGTTGTGTTTTGTTTATGTTCAAAACACCATAAAACATCTAGTTTCACAAACAATATGAAAACACCATAAAAACGCACAAGTTTCAAGAACAATCAGGTTTGTTCTTTTTCTATTGTTAAATATAACAATATTATACTCGTTAGAAAGGTAAAGAAATTTGTGATTTTATGGTGTAATTTTTTTTAAAAAAATTTAACGTATAAAATAGTTACATACGTTTAAAAAATTTGGTGGAATTAACATGTGACTTGCATGTGCAGCCTCCATTTATGTGTTGACGTTTATACCCTTTACCCTAAAATACACGTGTCACATTCTCGTGGCTTCTCACACTTCTCATGGTTTTTTGCCTTCTTAGAATATCCCTTCCCTATATATATATTGAACGACATAAATTTTTGTATATACTTCAAGGATATCACACTCCTCTTCGTGACCGGAGCTACATTATTCTTTGTCTCCATATTCCCTCTCGATTTCATGAAATGTAAGTCCTTAACCTCTTTTATATTCTCTTTAATTTCCAAATTACACATATCTACATCTTTTTATGTGTTATTATCTCACTTATTAGAGACTCTTTTATACATATACTAATCTGTATATTATAACAAAACAAGAGATATTATAATTAAACAAATTTATAACGAAATATTTTTTAATTAACATCTAATATTAAAAGATTTCGTTATTGAATTTCATTATATATCACACATGCTAAAACACATTTAAATCTTAAGTACATTTTTGCCGATCATGCACGGTCACTTGTTGTAAAGACGATTTTGTGCAAAGTGTACCCAAAGTTAGTCATTTATTACAAATAGTAATGATTTTATAAAGTTTTGTATGACTACAATCTAATAAAACAAGTGGAAGTGGTAACTTGATTTCTCATGTTAGACGTCCACAACTTTAAATTAATCTACTTTACTATAAAGGTTGTTGAGGACGCGTAATAAAGCAATTGGTAATGTTGCTGATTTGTGACCTTGATGTCAATAATTCAAGTCATAAGAAACAATATATTATACAAATGTGTAAGATAAGGTTGCATACTGCATATCACAATATCCGACTTCTCCCGAATCCTACGCAAAGTGAGAGATAACTCAAGCACCAATACACCCTAGTTTAAGTTTGTTTAATTTTAATGTTAATTCGACACTATTTAGTATTTCTTGGTTTAATCAACTTTAATTTTAAATCATTAACATCAGTTTTAATTATGTCACTCATATTTTATTGCACCCTTCCTAATTGAATACTTTAATTAATTTCTTGATGACTGTGTGAACAATATATTTAGGGGATACAGGACAGGTATAACTTGACTATGCATTTGAATAACAATAACTATATTATAAGAATTTCGGTAACTATTATTTATTTTCATAGATAATTATTTATTTTTAATAAATATTTTTTAGTATCCATAGGTCTTGCTCATTTAAAGTTTTTAGGAACAAACTGAATGATGTTGGTGAAACATTATGGTAACTTAAACTCTCATCCGAATTTATGTTAAAGAGCCATAGCCATTGAATAAGGTGGGAGTAGTTAGTGGGAGGGAGACCGAAACATTTATAGAATTTAGTTATTTTTATTTTTTTTAAACGACATTTTGGATAACTGACGGGTCATAAACCCACCCGATCATATCCACATCTAATAGAAGGAAACCCACCATAGGTGAGAAAACCCCTAGCCCAGCATGGAACCCAATATGTTAGGTTCTAATATGAGAAATATGAGGTCATCATATATTTACATGGGTATGATTAAACAGAAACACAATTTTAACTAAAAATATTAAAAACATTTCTTTATATAGTTCTTTTAGCAGCAAGTACGTACCCGGTTACACATGATCACCATAGCAAATATATTATCATTACGTTCGAAAAATACGGCGTTGTGACCTGACCCACCTACTCATGAGGAAACCTACAATTAGGAAAATCTCTTTGCTCAATCCTAAACAATATTTTGCTATATGAAAGACCCAAATGCAATATATTTTATAAGAGAAGTTAAATAGTTACCCGTTACGCTCAAAGTCTTTTGGTGTGACTTCATATGGATAATCTTCTTTTTCTGAGTATTAATAGTTTGAGACTTTGAATTTTTGTAAAAAATTGTAGGTTCTAATCACATTAGCGTACAAAATTTAATGGTTACATCTACCATAATAAAACTCAACTTTCCTTTTTTCGTAGTTAACATTTTTTATTTTTCTTTTACAACAAAAAAAAACATTATATTTATTACAACTTATAAGAAAAACAGTATTAATTAATTTAAAGATTTTAAAAGATATAGTTATTAAATTTTTACCACATATCACTCTTACTAAAATATAATACATTTTAAACATAATCTTCTTAATTTAAAAATGGGGCGCCTGGGTATCATGCTTATAGCTTAGAATTAATAAAACAATCTTCAAGAAAAGTACAAAGTAAAAAAATGTTGAACACCACCATTAGACGCCCCTCATCGACCGGTCCCACGGTTAACATGAGGGAGGTAAATCGCGTGACCCAGGAAAAATTGGATGATGTCGGGCTTTGAACCCTATACATCCATTACAGATTCCCACCCCCTTACTACTAGGCCACCATCACGAGGACAAGAAAAATACAAAGAATACATGTAACAAAGATGTTATTATGCTTGTGACGGACTTAGAAAATTTTTTAGTGGAGTCAAAAACTTTTTATCGACGATTGTCTGTCGTTGAATATTTCATTTTTAAGACCGGTGCAAATCTGGTTGGGTTGAGTCATCTAAAAAATGATAAAATTAAATTAAAACACATATACATAATAAAAGTATGTTAAATTGTTATATCATTGATTATAATGATTTGATTTAATAAAATTGGTTTTCTTTCAATATAATAAGAAAAAAGTACTATAAAATCAACATATTTGAGATTCAAACAAAGTGAATACCCAAGGTTTTTTTTTTTGAAAAATTGTTATATACTATCTAAATATGAAATCAACAAAGTTTTTCATCACTACGACACTACCTAATGCATAATTTGGTTATCTGAGGATTAGTTTATTAAATTTTGTTTTAAGATGGTTTTAAATTAAGTTTCCTTGGTATAATCAAATTTTTTTGAGTCTCTGTTAAGATTAAATTGTAACACTAACAAAATTCTTAGCAGTTGGTCAATCCCATAAATTAGTGAGAATATTTTTTAATTACTTTTGTTATTCTTTTAAATACATTTTTTTTTCTTTTATTCATTGTATTTTTATCTCGTCTTTATTATTTTATTCTATTATTTTCTAGACTTTATTATTTTCATTTATTTGCACTTATATCCCTTGAATACATTTAATTTATCTTTAGTATATGATTGTTTCTTCTTAATTTTTTCTGTTAAAATTTTAACCTTTCTTTATTATATTTGTCACTTTTCTTTATTTTCGTATTCATGAACATTGTAGATTGTGACTTTTAAGACTTAGAATAAAGCACAACAATGCCACTAGATAATTGTGTTTCTATATGTGTTTCGATTTTTTGAAAATAGGTAGCCGAAACTTCATATGTTTCTTTTATGTATCTAACACGTTCATTTCATTGGCATAATGTGCGTAACAAATACTGTAAACATGTTGTATCACACAACCTAATTTCTTAACGGTTTATGCATCTCACCCGCCATAACATGTGGGTTGAATATCTTTTACCGCTTCTTTTAGAAGTGTTATTGGGGAACCCAATGAGAGCTTATTAACATTAGAATTTAACATAAGAGATATTTACAAGGTTGCTTCTCTAGTTTGGTAGTAAGAGACTAATAGCTTGGGAATTTTACACTTGGTATTAGGGTGTTCATCGGATCGGATAACAGTTTATTCGGGTTATTCGGATCGGGTTGTTCGGATTTGAAAATTTTAGGACCTTATCCAAAACCCGACCCGATCCGAATTCGAAAAATTTCTATCCGATCCGAATCTATCCGAAAACCAGAAGAAACCAATTTTTTCATCCGAATAATCCGAACAACCCGAATAAACCGAAAAAACAGGGTTTATTCGGATTGAATTCGGATATCCGATCCGAATAAAAAGGATTTTGGATATCCGATATCCGATATCCGATCCGAATTCGGAAAACGGATATCCGATCCGAATCTATTCGAATATCCGAATCTTTAATTCGGATCGGTTTTTTCGGGTTTCGGATACGATTCGGATTTCGGATTATTTGAACACCCCTACTTGGTATTGGGTTTGAAACTCGATAGGGGTTGTTTTTCCTCCTTTTCTCACAATCGTTGGTTATAAATGTGTTTATTTCGCCTTTTAAATACAAAAGCAAGCCTCTTTGAGATTTAAGACAATCTTAAGTTTGATGGTAATATGAGTTCAAATCTTGTGGGCTCTAATTTTTTTTTTTTTTTTTGCTTCTTTCCCCTCTTTTAACATTTTTTATTTATCTCTTACTAAATTAACTTTAAAATTATTATTTCATAACACACAATGACATTATAATGTTTTTTATCTTTGTTTTTTTGTCTTTATAACCGATTCGGCCCGGATTCGAACACAAGAAGAGAAGTAAATGGGGTACCACTAGGCTAGAAAAACACAACTTATAACCGTATTATTCGACTGCGGCTCGTTTATATGACAAACCCTTTCAAACTACCTCACTATGCTCATTTAATAAAAATAGAAAAAGAGAGTTAAGTTGAAGGTGCTTTTAATTTTTTTTTTATTCAATTTTCACTCGTAACAAATAGTAGGGAATTGAAAATTTGTTTTTTTATAATTTAAGAATCTCACACTCATCTTTGCTACCGGAGCTCCATTGTTCTTCGTCTTTTCGTCTCCATATTCCTCTCGATTTCATGAACTGTAAGTCCTTAATCTCTTTTATGTCTCTTTAATTTGCAAATTGAACTTACAATCACATATTTTGGAGTTCGATTTCTTACGACAAACCCTAGAAATCTGGATGGAGTTACATTTATTTCCGTCAGTTTTGGACTGTGCTTTTTTCAGAGCTAAGATCTACTATATATGTTATTATACGTTGCTTTTAGGTTTTATCAATGAATTAGAAGTCTGAAATTCATGCTCGACGAGTTTGGGTGTGTGTAATCTGTTAATTGATTGATTTAGTATTTGTTTTTATTCAAATTTCTCATTGATAATCGATTCGCAGGTGAAATGAGTTAAGGCATTTGTGGTTAATTACAATACACTACGATAGATAGATCTACCAGTGCGGATTTTAATTGTAGCTAGGGTTTTTAGTGGAATGGTAGGTAAAGAGGATGAGTCTGGCGGGGATGGTGGTAATTGTGACAGTGGCAGTGGGGCTTCACGGCTGAATAATCCTGTTTCTGGAAATAGGAAAATGTATTGGAGGTCAGCTTCATGGTCGTCTTCTCATGTGTCATTGCCACCGCTTGTTCCTGACAGTGTGAAAGATGGTGGAGATCTGAATGCTGGTAATGGGAGTCAGAATTATAGGCGTCCTGCCCCATTAACTCCAAGATCAAATAGTAAAGGGCGTTCATGTTTGCCACCATTGGCGATTGCTAGAAGAAGCTTGGAGGAGTGGCCGAGAGCAGGTTCTGATGATATTGGTGAGTGGCCTATTCCTAGCACGCCTAGTGGAAGAGATTCGAACAATAATGGTGAAAGGTTAAAGCTTGATTTATCATCAATTCAAAGGATTCCGGATAGAAATCCAGGTCTTGTTAGAAGAGATAAGATTGCATTCTTTGACAAGGAGTGCTCGAAAGTTGCTGAACATATTTTCCTTGGTGGTGATGCAGTTGCTAGAGATAAAGACATACTTAAACAACATAAGATCACTCATATTCTCAATTGTGTTGGTTTTGTTTGCCCTGAATACTTCAAAGGAAATTTTATTTATAGAACATTATGGTTACAAGATAGCCCTTCAGAAGATATCACAAGTATATTATATGATGTTTTTGATTACTTTGAGGATGTTAGAGATCAAGGTGGAAGAGTCTTTGTACATTGTTGTCAAGGGGTATCTCGGTCAACTTCATTGGTGATTGCTTATCGTATGTGGAGAGAAGGTCAAAGTTTTGATGATGCTTTTCAATATGTAAAAGCAGCTCGAGAAATTGCTGATCCGAATATGGGATTTGCGTGCCAGTTATTGCAATGCCAAAAAAGGGTTCATGCATTTCCTTTAAGTCCAAGTTCATTACTTAGATTATATAGAATTGCACCTCACTCATCATACGACCCTTTACATCTTGTTCCAAAAATGTTAAATGTTCCTTCTCCAGGTGCTCTTGATTCTAGAGGTGCATTCATTATGCATATACCTTCAACAATCTTCATATGGGTTGGTAAGAAATGTGAATCTTTAATGGAACGAGACGCAAGAGGTGCTGTTTGTCAGATTGTTCGGTATGAAAAAGTTCAAGGACCAATTGTTGTAGTTAAAGAAGGGGAAGAACCGTCATACTTTTGGGATGCTTTTTCTAGTCTTTTACCTTTAATGGATAAATCTGGTAATATAATGGATCTTGGTAAGTTTTCTAAGGTTTACCCAGGTGAGAGAATAGTTGATTCATACAATGTTGACTTTGAAATTATTCAAAAAGCAATTGTTGGTGGGTTTGTACCACCGTTTGCATCATCTGAAACTGATCAAGAAACTCATCTTCCTGCTAGGGAAAGCAGTTGGAGTGTTTTGAGACGGAAATTTGCATCTGGAAATATGAAGGAATTTGTCTTAGCTTCTAAATTTGTTCCATATAGAATCTATCCTGATTCAGTGCTTTTAGGTTCTGAAAAGCATGCTGATTCTCCATCTAAACCAGTCATTTCCTCTTCAACTTCTTCATTGTCATCATCATCGTCGTCGTTGTCTCCATCCTTTTCATCGGCTTCTTCTCCTGATTCTCTTTCTTCTGATTCAACTATTAGCTTCAAATGTTATTCAGATTCTCCTGTTGCATCTCCTTCAGTATCTTCATACACTGATGCTTTATCTTCAACAGTATCTACTTTATCAAATATATCACTTGGTCCAACTAAACTCTCTCCTCATTCCATATCTAAAAGTTCTGATTTTATTGATGTCAATTTTACTTCTACAAACTCATGTTCACAATCAGTTTTATCACCATCAAAAAGGTCTTTGCTTTCCATTGCTGAACGCAGAGGTGGCACTCCTAAATGTCTTAAGCTGCCAACACCAAGTGATGATGCACAGGGTCAAGATGCTTGCTTAGCCATTGAACTTAATAAAGACTTTGTAATAGAACTAAAAGAAAAGGGACCAGACAAAGAATCTGTCCAGGATTCTTGTTCTTCATGTTTTGACAAAGGAGACGGAGTTGACTGTGACCAGATCGCTAATGTTTTACAAGGAAATGGATCTTCAAAGAGGAAGGATGGTGAATCTGCAAAATACAATGCGAAGGTTGTGGTACTTGAGTGGCCTAGTTTGGAGAACATTATAAAATTTTGTAGTGGTGAGATGGATGCCAGTCGAATGTACATATTTGTCATTCCTAATCCTGATTCAGATTTGGAAAAAGACGGGGATTCTGTTGTGTATATAT
Source organism: Mikania micrantha (assembly GCA_009363875.1). Classification (NCBI taxonomy): domain Eukaryota; kingdom Viridiplantae; phylum Streptophyta; class Magnoliopsida; order Asterales; family Asteraceae; genus Mikania; species Mikania micrantha. The sequence continues at coordinate 29,363,098 of CM018697.1, forward strand.
GGGTGGGAAAAGCTTTCAGGCATGATGGCTGGAATCTTCTGGATACAAACAAAAAACTTGCTGAGTTACCAGATCTTTCCATGAAAGATGTTATTAAGAAGGTTCTCTCTGAATTGGGATTGTCAAAGGACGTTCATGTTAAGGTACCATTGAATTGATATTTAGATGCTGTCATCTTTACCATCTTATTAAGGTCTCATTGTTCTGTTGCATCATATAGGTTTCAAAGTTGCCAAAAGCCCTCGGGTGCTCGCCTAGGCGCCAAAAAAAAGCCAGGCGCATGAAAGATGCCTTGTGGCAGCCTAGGCGCACTCCGGTGATTTTCCGGCAAGATTCTAGAAAATCCGGCAAAGTTCAAAAAAATCTGGCCATAAACCAGTCTAAAACAACCATAAAAAGGTTTTTATATTTCAAAAACTCTATATAACTTGTTTATTAATTGTTTTATAGTTAGACTTTATATATTTTTAAAAAAAATTTAAGCCTAAAACATGTAAAACCTCTATAAATGATAACTTAATACCATACATCTAGTTTAAAAAAACTCTCGCTTTTTTTGTGCCTTGCGCCTAGGCTCAGGACGCGGCTTATGTGCCTTGAGTGCGCCTTGTGCCTTTGACAACTATGATAGGTTTATTTTTTCTTATGCTACTTTCTCCTAATAATATAGGTGCTTGATTTATTTTAGCTAGAGGTGGCAAATTGGGCGAGTCTGGTAGTGGGTCAAAATGGGCGGATAGGGTAGTTTGTCAAAATACCAAGTAGGTAGCTTCTTATGGATTGTATTATGTTAACGCTACAAACTTTTGTTTTTTTGATACTCCTTATCGTTTTATAAATAATTAGGTTGTGTAGCTTGATCACAAAATGTTATAGTTTTGAATAATAATCTAGCTTTTTTTTTAATAAAATGATTTATGAGGTTTAATTTGTTGCAAGATACTTTATGCGACTTTGAACATGTTTGACGTTGTTTCCAAAAATAATTTTATCTGTTAGAGGTAAAACATGATTACTAATCCCCAATTTACCCATTCATACGTAAATGGGTTGAATTTGCCACCTTTATCTTAGCTCAAGAATTATGTACATGACATAGCCTCGATTTCTTCTGTCTCATGGTGTATATGACATTTGCACTTACACAGGTCAATAGGTGTCCAAATGTGCTATGTATGCTCTATATGACTATGTTATACACCAATGCAACATGCATATATATATATATAGGGGAGGGATATTTTAAGAAGGCTAAAACCATGAGAAGCGTGAGAAGCAATCTTGGACGTAGATCTGTGGTGTTTTACGGTCAGAATTGCGCGGTGACAATTATGTAAATAGTATGGTGTTTGAAAGTCGCGGGATGGGCATAAAAGTAATTTGGTGTTTTTTGAATTAGAACTAACCTCCCCTATTTATCTCAATTCCGTAAAAGTTGCCTTTAACCTAGATTTTACCCATCGACGAAAACACCAAAGTCCCCAATGTCATCCGTCGATCGTTACTCACTGAAACACCGAAGTCTCCAATTTATCTCAATATGGTGTTTTTGGTTATTTTGGTGTTTTTGGCGTTGATTTTGTATGTGTTTTTGCTGTTATGTATCTTCTTTGTTGTTCTTGGTGTTCTGTTAAGTTGTTATGGTGTTTTTGAAATTGATTTAGTTTATGGCGTCTATGTTGTTTTGTTCATTTTAAATGGAGATTAAGATTATGGTGTTTTTGGTTATTTTGGTGTTTTTGGCGTTTATTTTGTATGGTGTTTTTGCTATTATGTATCTTCTTTGTTGTTCTTGGCGTTCTGTTAAGTTATTATGCTGTTTTTGAAATTGATCACGTCTTTACAATGCTAATATAAACACCATAACAGAAAATATGAAGCTAACTGAAAACGCCAAATAACATCATATTATTTAACCACCATTAAAACACCATACATGTTTATAAAATCAAAAAACAGAGCATTATTTAAAAGAAAAAACTCCATAAAATTTTAAAATATCATGGTGATTAGGGCTTTTGGATTCAAAATAAGTTGTAATACTTGGATTCAAAAACACCATACAATCCAAAAAACACAATACAATCTGAAAAAACATCATACAATTTGAAAAACACCATAATATCAAAAAACAGAGCATACAACATACGAAATAACAACATACGAAATAACACCATACAATCTGAAAAACACCATAACCTTCTGTGTTCGATTCCATCACGACGTTACCCTCAAAAAACACCAAACGAGCATTCGCCGGATGAAATTAGAATCATAAAATCAATTACAATCTGTGATGTCTTCTTGTAATCGATAATTGATTTGTATTTTGAAAAAATGTTTAGCAACAATCATGGTATTTTCCCAAAATAACCGCCAACAATAATGAGAAGAAATTACGTTAATACCTATATCTTGAAAACCTTTGAAAATACACGTGTATGGCTGAGATTACTTCTCACACTTTTTATGGTTTTAAGACTTTTTAGCCAAACCTCAATATATATATATATATATATATATATATATATATATATATAGGGGTGAGCATATCATAGTATACCCGTTAAACCTGGTGGAAACAACCCTTGAAATCCTTGTATCTTGCTCTTGGTGCATATGAGGTTCGGTTCATGGTATTAAGGCAATTGCCTTCATGGTTACAGGCCGGGTAACCTGGCGGGTACAAATTAAAACCTATGAAACCCATTTGAGTAAAAAGCCTTGAATTTTTAAGAGAGTTTATTTACTTGTGAAATCTTGTTTATTAGTCTACTGCTATTGAAAGGGATAACACTACATTGCATTAAGCATCCAAATATCAAAACTGAGAAAATATTTAAATCTTTGTTTGAATTTAAAATTTTGAATTGATTGTTTACTAGAGCACAAGCATCCAAACTAGAACATGATGAAAAAGATAAATGTCAATCATCATGGCCCGATTAACGTATAACTGGCTTCACTCGACTGGGGTTACCCGGCTCACCACTATAGAAAAAGAGTCGGTCCTGGGTTCATATTTTATGCTAACGGGTCCAATGGGTACGAGTTTGGTGGGGATCAGTTCCCAGTTCTTGTTTTTAAACTAAATGGTTATTGAGTAAGGGTCCAACAGTTATGGGTTTGGCGAGACACATTTTTGCACAGCCTATAATCCTTATGCATTGTTTAGGAAGACGTTTTTATTTTTATATACGCCTGCTAATATTTGTACTATCCATTGGTAAAAGCCCGTTCTTTTTAGATACACGCATTTGTTGTGTCACTAATACTCTCATAAACATGATTGCAGAGCAGCATACGTTTACTATGAGAAATTGACAACATTATTTTAATAATCACATACGATTGAGATCTATATGTAGCTATGAGTCCTTGAATGGGTCATTAATTAATGAATGTAAAAAAATTTTCTATTTTTTTACTAATCCCTTGAACCTTCTTTCTTAAAGCTTAACTTTTTATTTGCATGTTGTTAAATGCCATATACAGACGTTATATCCCTTCCTAGTTTCTTTTAATTATTTATCGCTGGTTCATAGTTCTTGCATACATGTTAAAGTAAAACCATTGTTTTTGGCTACACGTTCCATGCTTCTAGAAATCTGTAAAAATTGTTTTAGAATGTTCTTTCAGGGCTTTGTTTATATATATATATATATATATATATATATATATATATATATATTATATATATATATATATATATATATAAAGGAATGATCCGTTGTTAACCTTCTTTATTGTACATACCTAAATAACTCCGTTAAGATCAACCCGAATCTCTCTCTTTTTTTTTTGATGTGATCATTTGTGTAATTTTTCTTTCCATTCGAAATAAAATACGAGCAGGTAGTGAAGCAAGACGAAGAGCCTTCAGAATTCGTTGCAATTCTTCGTTTTTTGTAGCCCCCTGGTGGTGCAGGCTCTCTTAACTTCCCTGTTTGTCATTTCTGCTGGGTGCAGCTGCAACCTATCCTAACTCGGTCAATTCTGGTGCTTCGACAATATTCCAGTGAAAGAGGCTGGAAAATGTCTAAGGTAATGTGGCAATTTCCAGTTTTTACTTTAACAAACTGGTTTTATTTGTATCCTGACATTGAATTTGATGGTTACTACTTGTATTGCAACTTTTCGCCTTACCCAGTTTGAGTAGAGGTTGCAATTGTGACCTATCTTGTTATAAATGAGTTGACTTGGGTTATGTTGTTCACAAAAAGTGTTTCTTTAATGAATAAAACATCTTAAATCATTTTTTTACAAATTTGATTACTACTGATAAAATTTAAGTTCTGTACTCATTTTCAGCACATGAATTTTTATAAAAAAATGTCAAGAAAGAAATGTTTCAGGATGAACACAACTCAGTCTGTTTTAACATGTATGAAATATATATTTTTGAGTACCCATGTCTAGAAAAATGGGCAGGTCGGGTCGGGTTGGGTGGCGCCAAATCTTTCTATGGATTGCTTTTTTCGCCTCTTTTGCTCTCAAAGTACCTATGGTACCAGTTATAACGGGTCATGACAGGTTTTAAGCAAAATTAATTTGGGTCTTAATAGGTCAAAAAAAAAGTAGTTCAAGTCAAAATGGATTGTAACTAAACACATAGTCAATTTGGATAATCTTTAGTTATTTTCTCATCAAATATGTTACTGACCATTTTTACTGTTTGATTGTTTGAATCCGAATTCTATTTACGTAGCTTTTAGGTTACCTAATCTTGTGTTAAGGGTTGCTCATCTCAACTTGTTTTATGTTATGATGTTACTAATTTCAACATAAAATACAATAATTGTTTATTCAAACCAACCCATTTTTCTTGCTTTGGATCAAGATTGCCAGGCCTATGAGTGCCCAATCTGTAGCTGATAGATATACTTTGACATTGGGTGAATTAAGTTGCCAAAATTTAATAGTTTATGATATACAACGGTGAAAATCCAATTTATATGTTTAAAAATTTATTCCATTAGTAGTGCTTTGACTTGTAGATCTTCAGACCAAATCTTTAGAATGTACTTGCCTGTTTCTTGTTTAGGTAAAGTTTTTTCTGACCCGTTTGAGATAAACCTTACCTAAAAACTTATTTATAAGTAATTGGGTCGATCTAGCACATACTCTAGGTTTCAAATTTCCATGTCTTCCAAATGACCAAAGGTTTACATTTCTTTATATGGATATATTTTTTTGCAGAATGTATCAGGGATTCACTCACAAATTCGCAAACTTTTTCAGACGCATTCACCTTATGTCTTCTAACTTCAGACACATTCGTTGTATATATTTTTGTTAAACAGTTTCGTATAAACCCTTAACTTATGGAATAGACTCGCTCAAAATTTGCTGGTACATTAAGCTTGATAAACAAGGCTCTGATACTGGCTTTGGTAGTTTGTCGTGTGGCATGTGTGTGTACCATGACATGTTAGTTTAGGGTCAAGATGTTCCATAATTGAAGAACAGAGATAAATGTACTAATCAGTTAATTAGATTCGTGTGATACATAGTAAATCAGAGACTAGGTATAGACTGACAATCCCCTCACCTCCATATGGCAGTCCCTGGCTTGTTATACTATAGTCGGCTTACCTAATCTCGACATGGTCTTGGGGATCTAGGAATGCACTAGTCAATACGTTCTTGCATACCATTGAGGCTTTCAGTAGCTTCAAACCCTGCAACACAGGTTCATTTAGTACAAATGTACAATCACTATAAGCAATGGAAACATAAAGTTAAGGTTTGCTTACATTTTAACTTTCTCATACCTATGTTATGAATGGGATTTATTAGATACTATGTTAGTCACCCGTGTATTACACGGATTGATTAAAAAACTTACATTAAATTATACGAATTAGTGATTAAGATTTAATAATTGCAAAATGATTGTGTCATAACTTTTTGTTAGTTAAGTTATTGAATGATGTTATTTGATAAAAAAGATAATTAATTTTGCTAAGATTGAATAAAGATATATAATATATAAAATGCAATCATTTGACTAATTATTTTAGTATGAAATTGAAAATACATAAACACGTAAGCCTATTTGGATATGATAATGTTAACATAAATATAAAAAAATTAAAAATATAAATAATGAATATTACATATTTAAAAAAGGATTTAAAAATTATAGGCTAAAATCTTCTTATATATTTTTTTAAGTTTTAATAAATTATTATTACAAAAAAATATTTTTTTTATATTTAATAAGAGAGTTATCATTTAATACAAAAAAAGATGCCTAAACTATTGACGTGTCAATTTTGCTACTCTTTTATTAGACCAGATGTTTGGTTGGTACAGTCAGCAATGCAAAGAAAATAAGAACAGTTGAAGATAAATATTTAACAATTTGTACCTCTTCCAATTTGAATTCAACTTCTTTTTCTTCAAGTACAGAAACATCTTTGATACTCAACTTGTTGAGTAAGGTTATGGCGGAGATGGTGGACATGGGTTTCACAGCCAGATCATCCATGACCATATAAGTCACCACTCCTTTCACAAAACCATCTTCCTCAACTGCCACCTTAGCTGGCTCAGTCGATACATAGGCTACCTCATATCCCATACTAGTTCGACAATTAGGACACGTGGCGTTCAGGTCACTTGTGATATAAAAGCATCGATTATTACATTTGTAAGTTTTTTTGGCAACGGCCGGGGGATCTTTTGGAATCAAAAGCAGATCTTGACCGGGAACATTGGTTGATGATTTCGGGTTCAATACGGTGTCTTTGGTCTTGTTTTGTAGTATATACGTGTCGTTTAGGTTCTCTATGCTTTGATAAAGGTCCCCTAGGCTTCCCGATAATGGCTCTTTTGCAAAGAGTTTTGTGATAGCACCGATGGGTAATGTGAGTATGTAAAAAAGAAAGTCAACAAAGTCTTTGTTGACTTCAGCAAACACAATTTTGCGATCTTGTTTGTTGACCAAAAGCTTTAAGGTCATCATGGATTTTGTCATTGTTAAAGGTGTAGTCGGTTTGTTTTGACAATCGAATTTTTAGACAACGAAATATGAAATCAGGAAGTTAGTTGTGACTTGTGATAGGAATTATATATATTTATATCGATTATCGAGGGTTGTTTGATAAATAACGAAATAGAAGATAATATTCTTTTCTTTTAACACATTTATGTGAAGAATATATACTCTTCTTTTCGTATGTATCTTTCAATTTTCTTTCTTTTTAATCTTCATAAACCTTTTTTGATGGGCAAACTTGTTGTTGGGTGCTTCACTTTCAATTTTGGTCGAATAATTGTTAGACAATTCTTTAAATCACAAGCTTGTTTGATTGGTCATTAAATGAATTTAGGTTTGATTTTTATAAATATTCAATATATTATTATAAATTATGTACCAATTATAATTGTAACAAGTATGTAATTAAAATTAATAATATATTTGAGATCATACCTTTTTATATTGTCATGAATGTATTAGCTAGAGGTGTTTTCTGTCATAATTTATAGTTGAATAAATCAAGGGGGGTCAATTGTACTTATTTGATAATTAGTGGGATTAGTTGTAATTGTGCAACTAATTGGTCGTTAAAAATCCGTTATTCGTTATAAGAAGGGATAATTAATGAAATGAATTGAGCTTTCCTTCCCTCATTTCTTGTTATCTTATTTTATCATAACATATACCATACTTCATATGCAAGCATACAAGTATTATTTACCAATGATTCTCAGCTTAAGTGGTTGATTGGAGGTACTCTGTGGTTTCAATATTGGAGAGGTCACTGGTTAAAGTCCTGGCATGGACAAAATACGGGTTCCATGCTGGGCTATGGGGTTTTCTCTTACCTATGGTGGGTTTTCTCCTATTGGGTATCGATATGATCGGGTGAGTCTATGACCTGTCAGTGTTGCCGTTCAAAAAAAAGTATTATTTGGGTTAATAAATAATGGGATTAACCGCATTATGTTTTAATTTTGACGTGCGACATAACCAAACCAAACGGATTATACATATAGTTTATGAAAAGACGTGCGACATACTTCTTTGCCTACTATTCTAGTCTCAACTTTTTATTTTGTATGTATCCATTCTCTCTTAGAGTTACATATATATATATATAAGGGAATGATCAAATAAGAATAAATTTTTGTCTAAAAAGATTAGGAATCAATAGAAGTTTGACATGTGACATGTTAAAAAAATAAATAAATGCTAATTTAGGCATAATTTCATATTTTTGTGATAGATTTTTATTTTTTTGTACTGAATTTTTTTGTTATGGATTTTTCAGTAGTTAACATGACTTTCAGTACTTAGTCATGAGTCACTTGTTTAGTCTTAAGTAACTAGTTTCTTTTCAGTTGTTATATTGTATTGTGTTCAGTTGTTTTGTTAACAATTGGACATTAATTTCTTTTAGTTATTTTGTTATATGTTACTTTCAGTATGACGTCACTTTATGTATAAATAGCGAAATCACTGTTTGATTTGGTAAAGCTTTTAACCAAATTTCTCTGAGTTGTTTGTTCATCTGATGGAGAGCTGTGTTCATTGTAATTAGCAATTTCAAGATTAATCAATGCAATGTTTTCAATTAATAATTATGATTCTGTTGTGCTTCTTCTCATTGTTTGATTACTCATTGATTTTGAGCTTAATATCGATCCAACAACAAATAACTCCATAAACAAAAACGTCGCGGTTTTCGATGCACTATATTCTTACCAACCAAAGCAGTCAAACCATCTTTCCTGAAATTTTCTCTTATGTTCACAATTTTTTGATTTGGAAAAAATTTGACCTCTAGGTTGATAAGGGCCTTTTGTTACTTCTTCCCGAATGTTTATCAAATAATCATTAGTTGCTCTAGGTAAGACTCTGGTCACCAACAATTTCATTTTCTTATAATTCACCTTCTTCCTGGCTTCTTTTATTACAACATTCATTTTTTGATGAACTTTTAATACTTGATTTTTGTATTTTACCAAAGTCTCTTTCCTATTGAAGCATTTTTGCATACAAATAGTTAAATTATAAATTACACCACTAGAATCAAAAATTAAAAATAAAAGCAATAGAAGATTGATTACAAATCCTCATTTGAATAACATATAAATCCAAGGTATGTCAAACCAAGAGTCTAAGGTGCTGTTTGTTTTTGAATGGGTAAAACATCAGCGGTCTGCGGACCACATCTGCAGCAGAAGAGCTGGACTAAACGTCTACAGTCTGTAACAAGAAGACTGTTTGTTTTTTAACATCTACAAATTGTTTAATTTCTCCGATTTCTCAAATTCACCACCATCACCTCACACACAGATCCAGACAATCACCCAATTATCCGACCACCAAATCGATTCACATCGTTCCCACACACAAAGCCCTAATTCAATCAAATCTGCTCTCGTAGTGCATCCATCGATCGTTTAAAGTTCTGTATTCCGAGGTTTTTGATATTATACCCCATGATCGATTGTTCCAAGTTTCCAACCTCCTAGGGTTTCTGATTTGGTAAAGGGGATCGGGAAATTGGCTACCGTAATTGATGGTTCAAGTAGCATGGTACGAAGACCGAGATTTGATTATTAGGAAAAGAGATTTGATTGATTGTGATGATGATGGAAGAAAGCTATTATGTATGAGCGGTGGGAAGGTGAGTTGTGGTTCCACCGGTGGCACATGTGGCCGATCCCATCTTTCTCCAACAGGTCGATGATGGTGGATGGCCGGCGGTGGAGAAGCTTGATGGTGGTGGAGAGATGCGGTGGAGCAGGTGGTTGTTGGTGGGGGTCGAAGATTTGAGATCGAAAAGACGACATGCGTGAACTTTGTTAAATGTAGAAGAGGTTTGAAGAGTTTAGAAGGGGTTGTACCATGTCTGTAACAAAAAGAGGTTTTGCAGACCTTTTTTAATGAAACGTCTGCGAAAAAAACACTATTCATCAGCCCGTGGTCTGCGGGGCTCAGACAAAAGAGGTTTAGCAGCTCTTTTTCATAAAAACAAACACCACCTAAGTCTAACATATAAATTAAAAGGCAAAGAAATTTTTTTACTTTATGTGATCTGATTAATATTAAGGGAATGTAGAATTGTAGAATTTTCACAGACTTCACATGACTAAATAGCCTGAAGAGACTTATTTATGTCGTCAAGTTTGATTTTAGCTTAAAATAAATAAATAAAATTAGAATATAAATTAGGCATTATCTAAATTTGGGTTCAACAATCTTATTTATTTAAATTAAAACCTATTTATAATCGTCTTCCCCTTCTAGACTGAACCACGAGTGAAAAAACCAAACAATCCTGTCGGATCTTGCTTATTGTTGTCATAGTTTTTCTTAAACTACCCAGACAAAAAAAAAGTTCATCAAAATATCTCGTCCCGTCCCGTGCTTCAGGTTTATGCAGGGATTTGAGTGGTTTAACACAGGAATGTTTGATAAGGCTGGCGGCGGGCCGCAGCTTTGGAGATGATAAGTCAGCGTAAAAAGCTTACCTAGTATATTTACACTTTTTAGTAGGAACTACGTGTGGAAGGATGAAGCCAAATCTTACGACTGCTCTGAAAGAGTCTCTGGCTTAAAGTTATCTTTTGAAGTTAATCATCATAACGCTTTTAACGTTATTTTCACAAAATGAGTACTATAACGTTAAAATTGATGCAATTTTAATGCTTTTAACGTTATTTTCACAAAATGAGTACTATAACGTTAAAATTGATACAATTTTAAAGTAACATTTACATATTTCCCTTTCCAAATATTATTTATTACATATATGCCCAAGTTAAAAAGTCAATTACATATATCTCCTTTTTAACAGATATTTTTCCTTCTAAATAAACTAGTCAATTACGCATTTCCCCCTCCTAAGAGCAAATATGTAATTGATGTTAAAAGTTGGGTAAATTTGCAATAAATGTTTTCACTAGGAAATTATGCATAAATAATGCAATTTTAAAATAACGTCAAAATAAGCGGGCGTAAATTTAGGGCTAATTTGCAAATCTCGTTGATTTCACGCCAAACTACAAGTGTACAAAAATACATGATTTAGTAGGCCTGCAAATGAACCGAACGAACACGAACACGAACATGAACACATTAACGATCATGAGTTTTGTGTTTGTGTTCGTTTATTAAGAAAATGAATATGTGCGTGTTCGTTTGTGTTCGTTTATTAATAAATTAAATGAACGGTTCATGAACATAAATGAACACAACGAACCAAAATAAACGAACATATATAAAGAACATTATTTAACATTATTGAACAATCATAAACGAACATGAACACTATTGAACAAACATAAACAAACACAATTGAACAAGCATAAACAAACACAATTGAACAAGCATAAACGAACACAAACGACAAGTCTCTCACATGTAAATACATATCATTCGTAAATTAGATAGTTAACCGAATATAAAATAACATTACATAGCTAGCAAACATAAAGAACATTAACGAACACAAATAAACAAATATAAATAAACTAGCAGTTCATGAACATAAATAAACGAATGCTAGGTGTGTTAATGTTCGTTCATTTAATTTAACGAACACAAATTTTATGCTCGTGTTCGTTTATTTATTAAATAAACGAACATAAACGAACTTTCTGCCGAACAGTTCACGAACAGTTCATGTCGGCATTTTAGGCATGAACCAAACGAATCATTGTTCGTGTTCGTTCGTTTAACTTTTAACTTGTTTATGAGCAGTTTTGAACAAAAATTCTTGTCGTGTTCGTTTAATAAGGAATTGAACTTGTTCACGAACACATTATTTAAACAATAAAAATCAACCTTTTAAACTCAAGCATTAGAAATAATCGTTTATGTAAATATAAAGTTAAATACTTGATTTAAAAATCAAAAAATAATTATCATAAAACAAAACAAAACTTAGAAGTAAAAATCGTAATTGAAATTGTCGTAAACTAATGTTTTAAAGACATTAGTTTCAAATTTATATGATTCTAACAAGATACAAATTACAAATAACTAGATATCTAACTTAAAATATCATGATATTAAACTGAAAGTAAAAAAATTAATAATGTAAACACATTCAATGAATAAATATAATAAATAAACATAAACGAACATAAATGAGCGTAAACGAACACATTACCGAATGTTCACGAACACAAATGAACGAACATGATCTCTATTCATGTTTATTCGTTTGAATAAACGAACGAAATTTCTTGTTCGTGTTAGTTCATTTATCAAACGAACGAACATAAACTTACCGTCAAACAGTTCACGAATTGTTCGTTGAACGTTCAGTTCGCTTACAATCTTACATGCTATTGTTATTGTTTCTGACTTTCTATTGCAATGGTTGTTGGTTTAATTTTCAAGTTTATTAAATTCCTTGACTAAAGTTTCGCACAAAATGTTCTTTTGAGTTTTTGCAACAGATCATGTTGAAAAAATAAAAAAATATGATATTTTTATTATTTGAACACGAGTGTCCACCATCAAAATCACGGTTCCACATGCTCAATTAGGGGAGTCTAGGGGTGTCGTTTGTGTTTGTTTTTCGGGTTTCAGATTTCTTGGATCAGGTTATTTGGGTTTTGCATATATGAAAATCAAACCAAGAACCAAACCAAATAACCAAAGTATATTAGGTTCTCGAGTTTAATCGGGTTGGGTTAAATGGTTCTTAAGTTGTACTTGAATAATTATGTTTTCTATTTTTTCAAATGAAGTCTAACTTATTTAAAATGTTTGCAATTGCAATATGTATACAATTGCAAAACAAACTAGAACATGTTTAGTGTATGTTTGTAATTCCATTTGAAACTAACTTATTAACTTATTGGCTTTGTAAAAAGAAAAATAAGTTAAAAAGATGTTTGGTAATATCAAAAGGACTTTTTGTTTTTATTTTTTGTGTAAGGTTAAAAGTTGTTTTAAAAAGTTATAATTTGTAGCTTTTATAATTACTTTTTTAACTTTTTGATGTAATATGCTAAAACTAATCCCAACACCTTTTTTAAAAATTAATCAAAACAACTTATTGACTTTTTGACTATTCACATATCAAAAACTAATCCAAACACTTTTTAAAAACTTTATTTTAAAAACCCATAAGTTACCAAAGGGGCTTTGCCCTAATGGTACCCCCATGGCTTTCCAAATGGAAGGTCATGGGTTCAAATCCCTCTCAAGGCGAAATAGGGGTCCTTGAGAGGTCAGGGGGTTTTCCGGTGCGGTTTCCTCCTGGGGTGGTGGTGGGGTCTCAACGGAGGTCATGGTAACTAGACCTTGGTGACATGGCCTGGAAACAGTGGTTCACACGTTGAGATCAAATGCCGTTCAAAAAAAAAACCCATAAGTTAATAAGTACTTTTAACAAAAAGTCCCTTTAAAGTTAAATAAGCAATCTCAAACATGTCCTTAACAAACCAAAACTTAAATATACCAAATCACAATCTCAATTCTAAACAAACCAGAAAATTGTTAAACAAGAACTTGTCTACTAGAAAACAGTTCACAGTGACGAAGCTTCAAATGACTTTTAGGGTGACGAAAATTTACGTGACCTAATTTTTTTTCAATCGATTCGTATATCTTGGTTACTTTGGTTAAATGTTCGGGTCAAGTTGGGTCAATCAATAAAAATACAAGCATCTAATAATTATCATTATACATGAAAAAAGAGTAAATATCTGAAAGAAGAATTACAATTCAGCTCGACAACTTTTAAGATTAACTAAGGATTTCTTACGTTTATCTTGACTTGCATTAACAATTTTTCATCAAACAAGTATCTGGGGTGGGTGGTGGCCTGAAACATGTGGCGGTAGACTGGTGGGGACGAAATTTAGGAAAGAAAATGCGCGATTGGGAAGAAAAATAATAAAAAAATTAGGGTAGGAAGAAGTCAGGGGGAAGGAAAGATTTAAATATTTAGGAGAGTAAATTACGGTTTTGACCTATGTGGTTTATATATTTTAACTATTTTAACACAAGATAGAATCTTCTATCAATGAAGGGTCAAACCTAACGGTTTTGAACCCCTAACCATAGTTAGGTTTGAGGGTCAAAATTGTTAGAATAGTCAAGTTTGGGGGCTAAAACCGTTAGTTGTTTAAACCACATGAGCTGTAATGATAGAATATTTTATTTTGGGTTGAAAAAGTTAAAACACTTAAACCACAAGTGGCAAAACCGTAATTTACTCTATTTAGGAGAAATAAAGGGAACAAAAAAATTAAGGATTTTAATATGTGAGTAAAATTTGAAGTTAATTTTTTATTTACCAATTAAGAAAAAAAAATATTTATGAGAGATGGTAATGTATTTTTTTTAAATGAGAGGGGGAGGGGGGGGAATCAAAAGTTTTTTTAAAAATTAACCTTTTGACTCGAAAATTAACACTAGTAGCGAAAAAAGAGGGGGTCAGTCGCCCCCGGTCCCTTCATACCTTCACCAATGATTGTTCAATAACATTTGGAAAGTGAGAAATTAGGAATGTATTGAATATCAAATTGAATTCAATAACGTATGGGGTGTTTTTTTCAACACTCTAGGTATTCGGGTCATATATATTGCATACAAAACTCGTGGATGACTAGTGGATGACTAATTCTGGTTTTTCGGCTCTACTTGAATCTGTCCATTAGTACCCAAAGAGGAACTAGTTAAAGCTTTTGGTTCGGGTTTATCGCAATTTCGGTTGGGGTTATATGGTTCTCGGGTAACTTTTTTCGGTTTGGGTTAAATTGACCCAAAGCTAGTGGCTTTTGACTTTACACCAAGACTGACTTTGTAGGCCTTCTGACTTCATATCAAAAACCAGATGCGACAAACAACTTTGAATGTATTCCTAATAAAATATTAGTTTATTTACATGCGTATTTTTAAAAAAGAAAAGAAAATGTACATTTCATAAATCTAGAAATACTTCTTTAAAAATACAAATAAGATTTTAAATTTCCAATATTATTGATTGAATGTATAAAGTTGAAACATTTGGATTTTCATTAATATTTAAAAAATAAATATTATTTTTTTTTAAGTTTGAAAGTTTGACTTGATATTGTTAAAAGAAAAGAATGTCTAATATGTCATGTTGTTAGCCTAGAAAAACATAACATGACAAATGTGATGTGAATAAGTTAGAAAAATGACATATGAACATATTATTATTCATTTATTATATAGTATAAATATAGATATAAAGTTATTACTGTTGTGGGTCAATTTTTATGGTCTGAGATTCGGGATAACCGAGGATAATCTCGAATACGGGATTCCTAACTATTCTCAGAGTATCCTGAATACTAACGTCGCTAATCGATCTTTTCTCTGTATAGCTTGATTTAGTCATGCATGTAACTTATTGTGGACGTGGTTTTACCCTAAAAAGTCGGGATAAAGTCAAAGAAAACGTGGTGAACATGCTAAATAACGGCTATAAGTGGAGAGCAAGTCTCAAACGGTCATATTGACTAGATTGGACCTAAAGACTCGGGATTTAGTTGAAAGAAATGGTTCCAAGCGTTTAATAGACGTTTAAGTGGAGTTACTGGTCATAAATAACGGTTAGAACGTGGTAGCTGTCACAACTGAAGACATGGTCATGATTCCGAGATTCTCGCCGGAATATTCGAGAATACTGGTAATTGTATTTTACTATAAATTGAGGCGAATGATTGATCTAGGGACACAATCTGACACTTTTTTACACATCATATCACTTTTCATCGCTCACAATCACATTCACAGCATTCGAAGCTCTGCAACACTTAGAAATCAATCATTTGGGCTCTTTCTTTGTAATATTGTTTTATTATATTAATAAGAACAAGACAGAGTGACGATTGTCATCTCCCGAGGTTTTTATGCCGACAATCCTAAGGGATTAAGGGCTTTTCCTAGTATAAATCTCGTGTGTTGAGCTGTTTATTTCATTTCATATTCATAATATCCTTAGGGATCCTTAGGGATAATTTTACTGCAATTTACTTATTAATTGTTTTCCTGATTATAAAACACAAAACCCCACCTAACTAATTCGGTTTTGCTAAAAATTAAACTTGTTAATTTTTACCCGAAACAATTACTATAATTAATTTTACTCATATTTCATTTTTTTTCTAACTTTTAAAATATAATATTTTATAAAATTTCAAATATATTGTTGCAACATATTTATTTTATCTAGGTTCCAACATTAAGTTTATTCAAAACCAATTCGGTTCAAATTTATATCAAAACATTTGATATAAATTTGACCTGACCTGGTTTTTGGCAGAATTTAGGTTGACATGTAAATAAAAATAAGTATGTTGCAACGCCATATTCATAATTTCATAAAAAAATATATTTTAGAAGTGATTCATTTGATTTTTAGAAAAAATTTCTTTTATAGCTAACATATCTTCCTTCACTTCCTAAAGGTTGCTATAAGAGACAAACAAAAAAGTTAAAAAAACAAATAATTTATGGTTTTCAAAGCTTTGTAAGTTTTACTTCATTTTTTTTGAACGGCTTTGTACGAAGACACCAAAGACGGGATTTCAACTGTCCATTCAGATTTGGCGTTTTCGGGCGTACGCCCGAGATCACCCAGGAGGAACCCACCCAGGAGGAACCTCACAGGGTACGCCCGAGCCCACCCAGAAGGAACCTCACAACTGGGTAAACCCCCTCAACTTGCCTCAGCAAATATGCTTCGACCCTGATTCAAACCTAAGACCTCTCATAGAGAAGTTAAGGATGCATCATTCTATAAAACTTTTATTTAATAAAACTCTTAATTTTAAAACTCTTAAGATTTATAAAATTAAGTTTTACTTCGTACTATAAGATTTATAAAACTTTTAATTTTAAATGGTTTGAATAAATGACCGTTCTATCACTTTAATATATATTATAATAAATTATTTTATTCCAACACAAATTTGGTGTCGCTAATTGGATGTCAAGTTCACTCGAAATTAACACTTCAAAAACCAACCAGCTAATGACTTAGCTTTCTATTTATTAGCATAAAGATTATAACATAGAATAGAAGGATAATTTTTTTTTTTATAGAATTTAAAATTTTTTACTTAGATAAAAATTTTCAATCACAATATAAACATTTAAAACAAAACTAAGCTGTTTCTTCTTCTTCTTCTTCTTCTTTTTTTTTTAATTTGTGTCACAACGGTGTGATGGAGTTATGGCTCCCATATGTTAAAAGAGCTTAAAGTTGCGTTTTTATATGCATTTCGTATAAAACGAAGATACTTTGGCATACATTTCTGGATTGTAGGTAAAAATTGGTTACAAGGATGCCCATAGACGTTAACAGGATGAAAATGTTAACAGAAGGATCAAAAGTAGCCGAGAAAAGTTCAAAACTTGGAATGCACATATCTTAAGCTAGAAAAGGAGTTACAGAATCCATAATATATGAAAACTGAGTTTCTCGACAAGACAGAGCCGAAGAAATGCTTAAATTGGGCTAAGGTTACGCCCAAACGCGAAAAAATGGGTTTTTAACCATATCTTTTTCAGATTAAAGGCCATATCCTAGGGGGTCAATATCCAGTTTTTTCCAGGCGATTTTGGGACGAAAAAACACGATTTTTAGGCTACTCCAACCCTCCAAATCACTTCCGGATTCACGATTTCACAACCCGAATCAAGATCTGAAGGCTAATTGATGAAGATGCAAGGCTAAATCATCCGTAATCATACCAGTGTGAAAGGTTAGTGTTAGGTTTAGGCTTTTTTGTGTTTTACTTGTACATGGATTCAAAGATCGATAGACTATGGTTTATTTATGTTTTTATGTTTGGATTCATATTGATTGAATGAATTGTGTTGATTATTTCAATTGTATGTTCATTAGTTTTGCATTATTAAACATTGAATGTCAATTGGATTAATATTCATAATCGGTAATTATCATTAGATATCTAGGTTTTGCCATTACTTGGTTTGAATCAATTAATTTACAAAATCAGAAATCCAAGTTTCAATTATCCATTAATATGAATGTTTAACAAGTTATGTCTATGTAAATTCTTAATGGGTCAAAACACAAGATTGCCTAAGTCTTCGCTAAACAATAACCCGGGTGTGATTCGTTTTCACTTTTGAATTACAAATCAATTTAGTTTTCAATTGTTTTCATAATCAAGTTTAGTTTTTGCATTTCAAATCAAAACTCCCATTTTCAGGTTTAGGTAATTTAGTAGTAAATCAATTAGCAATAACACCATCCACATAAACTTTTCATGGTTCGACACCCTACTTATCCCACTAGTTAAGATGGCTAGGCACTTACTTTTCTAGCTCTTATTTGGTAAGTACATCGACGTCGGCCAATTTTAGCGCCGTGGCCAGGGGGTTAAGGCGCTTGGTGTTTTTAAGTGATTTAGTAATTTTTGCTTTAGCTTGAGTTGATTATCTTTGCTTTTTTACGTGATGTTTGTTAGTGTGCAGGTGACATGTTGATTGCATGCATACTTGGTTCTCAGGAAGGGATTCACCACTTGCTTTTAATCCGAAAATTGTGAAAACCTTAAGAATAAACCAAGATTTATAGAGAATAGATAGGATAGTCACTCTAGGTTCAAGAAATACAATTCAAACAAGATAGAGCTCAAGACAATCGGCTGCTACAGCTGATCTAAGTAACTCAACTAATCCAAACCCACCACCACCCATGTCACCAAATCCACCTAACAACCAAAACCAATTTCAAGGTCAATTTTTCAACATTCCTCCACCGCAAAATCTAAACCCAAACAACAACATGCCATGTAATCCTTTCAATCAAAATAACTCCCCACGAAATGCACCACACAATGTTGCCATACCTAATCTTCATATGGCACAAAACCCATTGTTTAAAAACCAAAATCCAGGTGGATAAAATGGTAACAATCCTTATTTGGAGGAGCATTTCTCGGCTAGTGGAAGTAATACGGGTGAACATGAAACATGGCATGAGGATGGGAATGAGGAGGAAGCACATAACATTTATCCACCAAAAAATCATTATCAAGGATGGCATCATAGGGCTCCGGTTAAAGGTGTTGATAGTCATTTTAAACAAGTGGTGACTTTTAATGACTCACCCATTGTACCTCCATTGCTGAGAGGGATATCCTTTGAGATTAGACCACAATACCTCTCCAGTATTCCTATGTTTTGAGGAGTAGCAACTGAAGAACCTTATAGTCACCAACCTGAATTTGAAGCAATATGTAGCACTATTGGTGACCAAGGGTTCACACTTGATGATGTTACGTTAAACCTATTTCAATTATCGTTAAAGGATAGGGCGAAATAATGGTTTCACACACTACCATTTGGTAGTATTTTCATATGGGAGGAAATGCACATGAGTAAAACAAGTGAAGATTGCAATGATATACGAAGATTTTGACAACAATTCAGGTGAATTGTTACATGAAGCATTCACCCGATTCAAGAAGCTTTTAAGGTTTTGCCCACATCATCAAATCCCAAAATGGGAATTGATTAAAGTCTTCTATGATGGTCTGACACCATAAGACTTGAAGTTTGTAACCTCAAGTAGCAATGGAACCTTTTTAACAAATTCTGAAGATGATGATTGGGAGTTATTAGAAAGATTAAGTAAGGAACCCAAGACCCAAGCCTCAGCATGCCGAAAATCCAAACATGTAATTGGGAGATCATGTAATGATGTTTCCAATGTTTCTAATGTATTTGATGTTTGCAATATTTGTGGCGATATAGGTCACTTGGAGCTAAATTGCATGATGAACATGGGAATGAATGAGGAGGTGAATCAAGTTCAAGGTCAGTTTCAGAATGACAACATAATGACATGAACTCCAAAACCCATCATCCAGGCTTGAGGAATCATCGAAACTTTAGGTATGGTAATTCTGCTAACCAATTGAATCTAAATTTTCAGGGTAGCAATCAACAGGGTGGAAATCATGGATCACCATATCAGGATCGTAAGCAAAATTTCAGTTAGAATAACTACTAAAGGGGAGGTGACAATCAAAGTGGAAAAGGTAACAACCAAAGTAGTTTTCAGCAATGATCTTCAAGGAACTTTCAACAGAATCAATGAAGTCAAAACCAGTTCCAAGGGAATCAAAAAGGGAACACCATCACTAATGAAGATATTATTTATCAACTTAATGAGTTGAGGTTGATGTTAACAAGAGTTGTGCAGAAACAAGAACTTCAATAAAAGACCAATGAAGCACATGCTAAACAATTGGGTCAATTGGTAGAGCAATTAGCTGCAAGGGATAAAAGGAAGTTTCCAAGTGACACAACAATCAATACTCAACATCAACCTTTAGGATCAAAGAATGCCAAGAATGCTCATGCCAATCAGGTAACTTCTTTAAGAAGTGGTAAAACTTATCACAACAAGGTTGTCCTTCCACTACACATAATAGATGGAGTGAAGGAAGATTTGAATGAAAGTGATGAAAGTGATACTGAAAAGGAACTTGTTTCATCTGAACCTAAAAATAAAGTAACCTTTCAAAAATCATTCAAAAAGTTTTGAACCTGGATGTAGAAACATCCAAATCGAAAGAATGTGGAGGATAAAAGTACCATTCCTTATCCTTCTGCTTTGAATGCATCATCAAAAACTACCATAAATAAAAGGAGCCCACAAAAAGATGAATTATGGGAAGATTTTAGACAAGTAAAAATCAATCTACCCTTAATTGATGCAATCAAAGAAGTTCCTGTAACATTTAGAGTTTTTAAAGAATGCATTGTGTCGAAATTCTAATAAAGAAAAGGTCGTTGCGTATTATTTAATTAATTCTACTTATACGTATAAATGTATATGCCGTATAAACCATAAGACAAATAATTAAAGGTTTAATAACACAAAGCAAAGTGATATATATATAGAGGAAGGTTCATGAGAAAACTCCTCATTTTGGAGAAAACAAAAAAAACTCATACTAACCATTAAATTTTAAAAAAAAATCATTTTGAAAAAAATATATAAACCACAAAGTTACGTATATGTAACTCAAAAAGTTTCGTATGTAACTTATAAAGTTACATATATGTAATCAGTATGTGTAGCATACAAGTTACATGTATGTAATAACCTAAAATACATTTTTTTTTACATTTTTGTCCTTTTTTTACATTTCTTATCTTATAATAAAAGGAAATAAAAATGAAAAAATTGAAAAAAAATTTAATTGGTAATAATTGTGATTAGTTTTCTTAGTTTTCTTCAAAATGATGGTTTTCTTAAGAACCCTTTCCTATATATATGTGTGTGGGCGCGCGCGCGCACGCGTGTGTATCACATGATAAAATAAAAAGTGATTTCATGCACGTAACAAAATTATATACTAGTATTTAAAATAATAAAAAGCATGGTTATCTAAACAATATGGCTATTTTAAATTCAAATAATTAATTCAACTTAGTAAGGATTTATAATTATTAGATATTAACTAATTAAAGTTATATATGTAAAAAGTTCCATTATAGAAAGTTTTAGCATAAAATAACAAAACCTATAACCAAGAGGGGGTAAAATGTCAAAAGTGGAAAGAAACTTTCTCCTACTTTATCTCTGTCCCCGATTTTCCGATGAGACCCACCGGAATTCCGGTCAAGATTCTGATCAGTCTGTTTAACACCCAAAACCAACCCATTTGATAACCAAACGAACGGGTTTTTGATGCCACATGACCCAGATGTAATTCCTAATGTTTCTAGACCATAAACACGCAAGAAAAACAACATTTAATCCAACTTTTGAATTCGAGAAACCGTAACATTAAATCCATAATCAAACTTGAATGTTTCGAAATTAATAACCCTCACAATGATAGGGTTTTTACACGTTTCCTCATTTCGAAAAAAACCCCAGTCGTGAATTTCTCTCTAATCGACCCTAGCTCTCGGAATCCGCTTGGAAATGATCACGACCGAGGCACTCTCGAACTCGAGCATTACTTCATCAATCCAAGTAAATTTTAGGTGCTTCCTGAATGGCTTTAGATGGGGAACTAAAGCCCCATGATTGTATGACCAAACATTTAACCGTTTGGTCGAATTTTGATCATGGAAATCCTAGGGTTCATAGTAAATTGAGGATTTGTTTGGGAATGTTTTTATTGCAAATTTGAAATGGATTAACCAGGAAATCCACGGTAGCCTACCGGTTAGAACGCGGGTTCAAATCCAGTTTGATCCGGTTTTGACATTAAACCCCAATTTTAGTTACTTCTTTTATTTTACAATCCATATCAACTTGAATATCTAAAAAATCATAAAAATCAAAAAATGATATTTTTCTTAAGAATATCAAGAAATTGCTCCGGAAACCAAACCCATTTCTATATCACTTCTTGTTTTTCACTGTGCGTATCTTTACAAATCCATGGTACAAATACCTATATAAATAATTGCCTCTAATAACTGTAAATATAAATAAATATATATTTGATTTATAACACTCCCCCTCAAATATATATTATTATACATTATAAACTATTAATAACATACTTCAAGATGGTATTAAATTGGTACTTCAGGACCTATAAGATAAACTGATACTATTGGATCAGTTATGCTGCCTCATTAAAAACTTTAGTAAGAAAACCCAATGGGATAAAGCTTAGTCAAGGAAAAAAGAGTACAGCGTGTATAATATTCTCTTATAAATTAACTAACATCTTTTAATCTACGAAGTCCGATCCTTTGTGATAGTTGCTCGAAACTGCTTCTTGGCAAAGACTTTGTAACTAGGTCAGCTAGATTTTCACTTGAGTTGGTCTGACGAACATCAATTTCTCCTTCTTTCTGCAGGTCATATGTTGAGAAAAACTTTGGTGAAATATGCTTTGTTTTATCACCCTTGATATAACCTTCTCTAATCTGAGCTATGCAAGCAGCGTTATCTTCATAAATGATAGTTTGTTCTTTCTTGATTTGTTCCAATCCACATGCTTCTTGTATATGATTAATCATTGATCTTAACCATACACATTCTCGACTTGTGTCATATAATGCTATTAACTCAGCATGATTTGATGACGTTGCTGTAAGTGTTTGCTTTGTTGACTTCCATGAAATTGCTGTGCCACAGTATGTAAATACATAACCTGTTTGAGATCTTGCTTTATGTGGATCTGATAAATATCCAGCATCGGCATACCCAACAAGTTGGGACTTTTTGTTTTTCAGGTAGAAAATACCTAAGCCCCTTGTCCCGCAAAATATACCGAAATATGTGCTTTATACCATTCCAATGTCTACGTGTTGGGTTTGAACTATATCTCACTAGAACAAGTACCGAGAATGCAATATCAGGTCTCGTATTATTTGCGAGATACATAAGTGCACTGATCGCACTTAAATATGGTACTTCTGGACCAAGTATTTCTTCTCATTCTTCTTGTGGATGATTAGGATCTTTACTTGCATCAAGTGATCTAACAATCATAGGTATGTTAAAAGGATGAGCTTTATCCATATTAAAACGTTTTAACATCTTTTTAATGTAGTTTGATTGATGGACAAATGTCGCATTACACAAATGTTCAAATTGTAGACCAAGAAATAATTTTGTGCTACCAAGATCTTTCATCTCAAATTCTTTCTTTAGCATTTCAGCAGTTTTTTCAATTTCTTCAAGAGATCCAATAATGTTAATATCATCAACATAAACTGCTATTATTGTGAACTCTGTTAAAGATCTTTTTATAAACACACATTGACTAATTACATCAGACTTATATCCTTCTTTTTCATGATATTCACTAAGTCTATTATACCAGATACGACCAGATTGTTTGAGACCATATAAAGATCTTTGAAGTTTTATAGCAGACATATCTCAAGGTGTTAATTTTAATGCTTCAGGCAACGTTAATCCTTTAGGGATTTTCATATATATGTCATTTTCAAGTGTGCCATATAAGTATGCAATAAAAACATTCATAAGTCTCATATGAAGTCCTTCAGATATTGTGAGACCAATTAAAAATCTAAGGGTTATCGCATCCACTGCAGGGGAATACATTTCCTCATAATCAACTCTTGGGATTTGAGAAAACCCTTGTGCTACAAGTCGTGCTTTATATCTTACAATCTCATTCTTTTCATTTCTCTAAATTGTAAACACCCATTTATAACCTACTGGTTTGACGTTTATGGGCGTTTGGATAACAGGTCCAAAAACATATCGTTTTTTAAGTGAATTTAATTCAGAATTAACAGCTTCTTGCCATTTTGGACAATCATTTATGTGCATGCACTCTTCTAGAGTTTTAGGAATATAATCATTTTCATTTATTATATCTATTGCTATAGCATATGCAAAAATTTCATCAATGCATGTTGTATTTCGATTCCACGTTTTACTACTACGTACATAATTAATAGATATCTCATTTTCATTTTGTACCAATGTTTCCTCTTGATTTTCATTTTCCTCTGGAATCATATTTGTTACTTCAGGAACATTTGCCTTTTCATTTACCTCTTCTGGAGTTACATTTATAATATTTTCTGAGTTTTCACCAACTGTGTTGTTTTGCTCTTTTCTTTTTCGTAGGTTCTTATCTTTTGAACCGATTGGTCTCTCGCGCTTTCTTTGTACGTTAACTATTTCAGGAATTAATTCAGTTCGAGCAGGTGTATTTGATGTTGGTATATGTGACTTTGTCACTCCATTAGTGTCTGTGAATGCATCTGGTAATTCATTTGCTATTCTTTGTAAATGTATAATCTTTTATACTTCAGATTCACATTGATCATTTCGAGGGTCAAAATAAGATAGTGATGATGCATTCCATGTTAGTTCTTGTGTTACCAGTCTTTCTTTATTTGTATCTCCCCCCTAAGACTGGGAATATCGTTTCATCAAAATGACAATCTGCATAATGAGCAGTAAACACATCTCCTGTCTTTGTTGTGGTCTCATTTTGGTACGTTGTGGGACTGGGATAGGTACATATATTGCACAACCAAAAACTTTAAGATGATAAAGACTTGGTTCTCTTCCTGAGACCAATTGTAACGGGTAGTATTCATGATCAGCAGTTAGCCTTAATCTAATTAGTGTGCTTGCATGTAGAATAGCATGCCCCCATGCAGAAGATGGTAATTTGCATCTCATCAAAAGTGGTCTAGCGATTAATTGTAATCGTTTAATTAATGATTCAGCTAAACCATTTTGCGTGTGAACATGAGGCACTGGATGCTCAACATTTATCCCAATCGACATACAATAGTCATTAAAAGCTTGGGATGTGAATTCACCAGCATTATCCATTCAAATGTTTTTAATTTGATAATCTGGAAAATTTGTTCTTAATTGTATAATTTGAGCTAGAAATCGAGCAAACGCTACATTGCTAGTAGCTAAAAGACTCACATGTGACCATCGCGAGGATGCATCAATTAAAACTAAGAAATAGCGAAATGGTCCACATGGAGGATGTATAGGTCCACATATGTTACCTTGAATTCTTTCCAAAAATAAAAGATTTTCTCGTGTTACTTTTGTTTTAGAGGGTCTAAGAATGAGTTTGCCTAATGAACATGCAACACATGATAATTCTTGTGGTAACAAAACTTTCATGTTTTTAAGAGGATGGCCATTTGAACTTTTCATTATTCGTCTCATAAACAAACATTAAAATAAAACACATAATACTTAAACATCACGAACATTCTCGATGAAATCACATGCATCGAGATGTGTGTCTGATAGTGGTTCAGAAGATTAGTAATTAGGTACATTCTCAAGAAGATTTGTCTCAACATTTTTTCCTTTTTTTTAATCATTCTCTGGTAAGCTTCAACAAGGTGTTTAGGGGTGCGACATGTGCGAGACCAATGATTTGACATTCCACATTTAAAACATATGTTATTTTGAGTCCCGCTAGCTCTCCCTCTAGAAGGTCGCCCTGAATTATGTCGACTTGATTCACCACCATCATGTTTAGAATTATGAGACTCTCGTTTCCATGAATAACTCCGTCCACGACCACGACCACGAACTCTGCTGGGCCACGGCCTCTTCCTCGCCCACGACTACTATGATAAGAGGCCACATTTGCTTCAGGGAATGGGCGTGAACCAACAGGTCGCGATTGATGATTTTGTAGTAGGAGCTTGTTTTTTTGCTCTGTGACCTACAGACAAGATATTAGTTCAGAATATTTAGTAAATTGACGTTCCCTGTATTGCTGTGATAGGAGCATATTTGAGGCATTGAATGTTGAAAAAGTATTTTCAAGCATGTCTGCATCAGTTATTGATTCTCCACATAATTTTAGTTCAGATGTGATGCGAAAAAGAGCAGAGTTATACTCACTAACTGATTTGTAGTCCTGCAATCTCAAATGAAGCCATTCGTAGCGGGCCTTTGGAAGTAAGACCAACTTCTGGTGGTCAAATTTGTCTTGAATATTTTTCCATAATTTGAGAGGATCCTCAACAGTGAGGTATTCCCTTTTCAAATCTTCATGAAGATGATGACGAAGAAAAATCATAGCTTGTGCTTTTTCATGCAGAGAAGTTTGATTCTCATCTTTAACTGTTTCACCCAGATTCTTTGCAGTCAGATGTATTTTAGCATCAAGAGTCCATGGGAGGTAATTATTACCCGAGATATCAAGTGCGGTGAATTCTAGTTTTGATAAGTTAGACATGTATTTACAAATGAAATTTTATGCATTACAAACGAGTCAGAAAATTTTGATTTATTATTTGTTAATACACATAAGATTATTTATTTTGTAAAGTTGAAATTAAGTATAATATAATTAGAGCTTTATTAAAATGAAAAATTTGTCAACGAAGGAAAAAAAATTAGTCCAATAGTTAGCCCAATTTTATATGATTACTAGAAATGGTTGTAGAAATGAAATATATTTATTAGCCCAATTACTATACTATTTGTTCATTGTTTGTCTGTTGAATTATTAAAGTATCTGAAGAAAAAGCAAATTAGGGCTCCACTCTTACTCTCCTTCATTTTTAATCTGCCGAAGCATCTCCAGCGTATTCCCTCAAATTTCCATCATTCTTTTTCGTTCCTAAAAATCAAAACTCTCCGCAAGATCCTCCAGCGATAATACAAGCTTCATGTTTGCCGCTTCCATCGTCGTGCGGTCATGGCAGTTTCCGAGTAATCATCATCGTCAACAAGTGGGAAAAACTCACGATCACTGTCGTATCAAGAACAATTGCTCAGATCTAGAGGATTTTATAGTGGCTAATTGATTTATTAGGTTTGTTCTTCCTTTATTTTCTTCTTCATCATTTGATTCGTGATGTTTTAGATAATTTTCATATTTGATTTGTGAACTGTGTATCTTGTATTAATCAAAATCTGTATTTCTCTTATGGATATTTTCATGAGATCTACTCTAAAATAGATCAGATGTGGTTAATATTAATCACATAACAATCTAGAAGTCTACTCTAAAAAATATTACATCAAACAGAAACAGATTAAAAGACTGAGAAATTGTACCAGGATGATTTTATTAGATATGAAGACAATAGAAAAAGAAAACGAGTAGATCAAAACGATTTTAGAGCAATCGTGCTATCTTTGATGAACAATCGTGCTGATAACGTAGATCAAAATGACTAAGGGACCATCGATATTATTAAGTTCGACGTCTTCCAAGGAGCTTGAACATAACTCACATAGATATTGTTAAGTCCGGCGACCATAAGAACTATACAAAGGCACCATCGATACTAGTAGTATCGATGTGCCACCCTTTGAGCCGGCTGAACTTGTTGTCGATTTTATCAGTCTTGACACTTCCCCTCATCAGCCTAAGTCCATCGACATTAATACTTTGATGAAGTGCAAGGAGTTTGGAACAAGAGAGCATTGATAATAACATGTTAAAGGGCATTTAACATCGGCTCCAAGAACTTATCGATACTAGTAGTCTCGAAGGGACTAAGTGAGCCAAGTGGGCTGTCAATACTATTAATATCGACACCACACTAAGTCTCAGTTCTTCGAACCTACCATTACACACCTAAACTTAAAGGAACCCAATCCAAGTAGCAATAAATGGAAAGGGTTAAGCATAACAAGGATAAGGATGAACCTTAAGGGTTCCAAAGGACTCTAGTGAGGGTTTTTGGAACTCTAAGTGTTCATGATCCTTGAACTTTATGTAACACCCCGACCGATGGCGGAAACGTTAGGATGCCACGAGGGATGTGTAGATTGTTCAAAAGCTCGTGGGCATCTAAATCCAATCATCATATATCAATCAATCAACCAAAATAATTACACAAAAATCATGTTCATCATGAAATAGTTACAACAAATACAAAAGAGATTTAGCTATCTAACTAAATTCTAGTCGCCAGATATTTAGCTAAGTCCAAGACCCTATATGATGATGTCCAAAATAGAAGAGATCACCCTCTTCATTTTACTTGTCTCCATCACCTGAAACATGTAAGAAATCAAGTGTCAACTACAAAGTAGTTGGTGAGTAATCATAAGTTTTTATACTTAAAAGGTTTTTATAGAATGGATTTAAGAGTTTAAGTTTAAAATTGGTTTTATAAAAAGTTTAGATAAAATGAGTATAAAGGCTTATGATTTCCTGAGAAAATCCACAATAATACCTGTATGAGATAATCCAACCAATCCCCTAACTTAACAACCAAGCACATACACAAACACATAATCACATAATCAATCAGTCATAATCAATCACAGATAATCATAGTCAGGAAGAGATAATCAACCCACATAACCTATCAATCAAGCTCAATATCAACATTCTCAATTAATATCTGTGACTATACATGGACATTATGTAATTAACATAAGTTAAAAACAAGATCCATGGAGTGGTAGCTAACCACGTGGCTATACATGAAGTCAAAGCAATTAACCGGAGTTAAAGGCGATGATTCACGGATGTGGAAACCATCCACGTGACAATACATGAAGTCAAAACAAATAATCGAAGTTAAAAGTAATGATTCACGGATGTGGAAACCATCCACGTGACAATACATGAAGGCAAAACAAATAACCGAAGTTAAAAGTAATGATTCACGGAGTATGTGACAATACATGTAATCTTTGTTATTGACCGGATTCAATAACAATGTTTACACGGATGTATAATAATTAGTAATAATCCATAATATAAATATCATAATGATAAACAGGTATTATCCTTGTGTTATCAAAATAATATTTAAACCGGTATACATGCTTCACCTCCGAGTTTTAAAACAAAACAGTTTAAAGAAAAGGAGGTTATGAGAAATCACCTGAAATCCTTAGAATCGGTGTTCTCTTATAATGCACGCTCACGTATATAACTCAAGTCAACTCAAAGATCTGTAAATTATCGTAAGCTCACATTCATAAGTATATGCGTCTCATTTCAGTTTAGTGTTTATTTAGGTTTACTTAAACTCACTAGCATCTTGCTAAATTGGTTCATTTGACCTAATTTAAAATGAGATGTTATACATCTTATGATTAGTCATTATTAACATATGGTTTAACTTATGAGTTACATTAGTTAGCAATGATGGCCAATTATGTTATTTCATGTGTGATCACTTTAATATATATGTATTCCAAAATGATAATCCTAATCATATACTCATTGACACATACATGCATGATCAATTTGTCGGCCACCTGAATTTAATATATATATAAGTGAAATATATCAAGCTTAAGATTTAAGGAAATCCATGCATACATTGTCTTTATAATTATTCTTCATTATACAAAACCTTCATTGTTTATCTCATTAAGAAAGGTGGTAGCTAACTTCCTCATGCATGCATACACATCATTTATTAGATAACCCATCCTTAACCTTATAAATTTATAGATTTTAGTTCGGTCACCCCTTGGGGCAGCGAACCTTCTATCCCAATTAAACTAGGTTCGGCTAACAAAAAGGGGTAGGGTTCGGCACCTAGGCTCAGCCCCAAGGTTCGTGGGGATGCAAGGTTCACCGGTTCTTGAGCTGGTTCGATGGTTCGCTGGCCACTAAGGGTTCGGCTCCCGAAATCTCGATTGAGAAGGGTTCGTGGCACAAGGGCTCGTGGCTCAAAGGCTCGTGGCACAAAGGTTCGTGGCACAAGGGTTCGTGACTCTCCTAAGGTTCGGCCAACCAGAGAAGGTTCGCTCCATGCATGCTGATGAGGGTGAGGGTTTGTTAGCCATGAAGGTTCGGCCAAGTGCTTGCAGGGTTTGGCCACCTGCTGTGGCGCGACCCAGCCACCCAATCATCCTTATCATCAAGCTCCTCGTGTTCTAGGGTCACCCATATCCCGATTCTAACATCCAAACTCCATTTATGATGTAGAAGATACTAGCCATATTCGAAATAGGGTTTTTACCCAAAACCGAAAATAACATCTAAGATTTACCTCACAATGTCGATCAAACCCGAAATCTTCTTGTACTTCCTTGTTCCTCTCGATCACGCGGTCACTTGGGCACCAAGATCTCTCGAATCGGTTGAGAAATGAGTTCAAGAAGCTAGAGAGAAGATAGAGAAGAAGTGTGTGTGTGTTTTTGGTGGACTAGAGAGAGAAAGGGTGTAGAGAAAATGAGGGAAAAAGAAGGAAACTTCTTTCTTTTATCGCGTGTAGTACCCCGTGTTCGGTCTCGTTTTTATCGCGATTACCCAAAAATAATTACTCGGTTATTCTTGTAAATAATAATATTTAGAATATAACTCGTTTAAATAAATATATTTCATTTTTATAAAAGAATATTTTTAAGGGAAACGATTTCACATAAATCATTTCGTAATAAAATTCCGTTTCGTTCCGCTAAATCTATTATTTGATAAATTAATTTATTCGAATTCATTTTAGGTTGTGATTCCTAATAAACGTTTTAAGTTTTTATTTATTAATTTAATATCATTAAATATTATTTAGTTATCTTGTCGAAACGCGTTACTCGCGTACGCATTCGTAAAGATCGTCACCTTTGCGAATCCAACGCTCGTACCGTATTTCGATTCGATTTTCAATTTATGGAATATCGGTTCAGACTATTATTCTTAATAATTATATTCGTGTGAATCGTCACCCACGCGAATATATTATTAACTTAATATTTCTGATTCGACATTCGCGTTTAAGTAATGTTCGTAACCTCACCAACGCGTAATATTATTCTCATTATTTATTAACTTTAATATTACATTTCCCAAACCAAAACCCACTAAACCCTAGTCACTGACACATCCATGATAGACCGAAATATGCATATATATAGAGCATATGCAGAGGTAGATCGCAACCTCCCCTATACCGTCCCACCGCTATTTCAATAAACCATGACCATGTGTCCTTGACTATGTTTAGCACCCAGACCATAACTAACTCCAAATTCCATCCCAATACAATCCAATTCCAAACCAATAATCCATAATTAGTATAATGTAACTGCGATAAACTCTCTGGTTCTGTTTAGTTGCGTTACAACTAAACTTCCCATGGTTTACGCGTATAATATGTTATAAACATGTATACCAGCAACAGTGATAATCATCAAATAATATGTCAATATTAATAATTACAAAATCTCAGGTAGTAACAGTACAATCGTACGGATGTACGGACAACCTAAAGTACAGTGATGTTACACTTTAGGTAACCAAGTTAATAACAAGATTATGAAATGGCTATCCAAAGAATAATTCCACAAATTAAAACCAAGCCACCACAAAGCATGGTGAACCAAAGGGAGGGGATGCATGCAAGGTGCAAGCATTGCCCTCTAGTTGGCATCAAGGGTCTCATTGCCTAATACATGCTTTGGAGTTCAATCACATTTTTTTTGGGCATGGAATGAGATCCTAGGTACACTAACAACCATGTAGGGATGGCTAGTAATTCACTCAAAGCCAAGTTAGAGCAACTAGACAATAACCTAGCGTTGGACATCAACTACAACAAAAACATAACTTGATTTCGGAAGATACTTATGAACATGAACAATTCGCCTAAACACAGGTCATGATTCACTTGTAGTCACCACACCATGTATTCCGCACATGGCGCAGGGTGTGACATTAACATGGGTGGTGTAATGCGTATTATGTGTTGGGAATGCTTGATCTGTTAGTTGTGACTCGACTTGGTTGGGTGGAAAGATTTAGCCATATTCTGAATGGGTAAAAGTTGAGTTGACACAATTATGGGTTGACCTAAAAAACCATACATTGGGGACAATGTATCCCAAGTGTGGAGATGAGGGGATTTTTTTTTTTTAAATTAAATGGTGTAAAAATGTCCTAAGCAAGTTCAACTGCCATGAAGATCAAATCTTTCAATATAAATCACCAACTCTTAACCGTTAATATATTGATTTTGGTCCTTGGTCATGGTTGATTCTTTAAGTTGCATGATAGTATCCTGGACTAGTGTTTTAGAAAATCATTGGTATAATGCTTAGTTGGGGATGGGATTCTCAAAAGTGAATAACATGTAGGTTTTGCATCGAAAACATGATATCCCCCGTTTTTATGAATGTTAAACTTGCCTATCATTATGCTACTTAAAGATTTGTAAGTGATGCCAAGGTGGTTATCTAATTATAACTTGTGTTGAAATGCTAGTTGAAAACGTATACCATAATATGCACAAATATGATAGAGGCATTAGGAATAAACTTTAGGAATTTTTAGCCTTTTATTTTCTAGATCTTACCATGTTACTACCATTAGATGCCAAGTTGAGGCTATTTTTTTCATTTGTTTGACCCAATTATGTGAAGCCAATTACATATTATGATTTTTGTTTTTAAACCCTTGGTGGTGCAATTCAAGTAAAGTAATAAGATGTTGTGTTAGTTTAGAAAGAAAGAAAAAAGAAAGAAAAAGCAGAATACCAGGTCAAAATGACCGTGATAGGAAGCAAGAAAAAGAGTCAATGTATTCTCGTGGTAAGGATGATGTTCATCCTTTGTGTTAGCATTTGTGTTCAATAAACTTGGATTGTCACTACCATTTTCCTCACATTCAAAAATCCCTGTTCCTACCTTTAACCTTAGTCAAATGTCATATCCTAGTCAAGACCTCTTGATCTATGTGTTGTTATGTTCAAATCGTTGGATATTTGATTGTAATACAAGATTATGATGATGGTATTTCAACTTTGGTTTGAGTGTAAAACATACATACTACTACATCTTTACTAGTTCAGAAACAATATGAGGGGAGAGTTATTGTGAGGGGTGCACTGCTTAGACGGGAAAAACTTGAAAGATCTCAGGCTTAATTAGGAAATATTTCATGTTTTGAACTTTATGCATGAGAAATCATTTTTGTTGCTTTTTTAGGTGTAAAACTATGTAATGTTGTAAGTCTTAGGAATTGGGTATGACTGAGGACCTTAATTGAGAATTGTCGGGAAAATTGGACGGTGTGTTTGATTTTGATGATCTAATAGTTTAGATGTTTGCTTGTGGACAAGCAAAAAAAGTACGTGTGGGATGTGATAGATGGGGTTCGGAATGTTAATTATGTGTGTTTAATGCCATATCTTACATAAATTTGAGTGCTTGATTGGTAGGAATTAGATAACTATGCAAGTTTCATGTTTGCAATTTAAATGCGAGAATTGGTTGCAATTTTGGAAGCACAAAATGATGGGAAAGTGAAGGGATCTTGATTTCATATGATAGAGGATCTAAAGACGAAGATCTGGGTTTTACGGTGCGAAAACGGACTTGAAACGAGAAAGATATGAAGAAAACAGG
This sequence comes from Mikania micrantha, assembly GCA_009363875.1. Taxonomy (NCBI): domain Eukaryota; kingdom Viridiplantae; phylum Streptophyta; class Magnoliopsida; order Asterales; family Asteraceae; genus Mikania; species Mikania micrantha. The sequence continues at coordinate 29,396,859 of CM018697.1, forward strand.
AAATTGGAAATTAGTAAGCCGTAGCTTACGGCCGACCACGCTAAAAAATGACTGTTTTTGGTTTGGGCATAGGATAGTGAATTCCTCATCAGAACCTTTCAACCATAGCTTACGGCCAAGCCGTAGCTTAAAGTGACATCGAATTCTAGGCGTATAAAAAAAGCGTTTTTTAGGGTTTCTGGGTATCTTTTTCCCTCCCAGTCGATTCTAGGCGATTTTGGACTAACAATAAAGTCAAAATCGAAGCTTTTTGGCCGTTCTTTTCTATTCAATCATTGCCAGATCATCTTAAATGCAGATCCAATCAAGAATTGAAGATCAATTCAACGTGATGAGGGGCTAAAGCTTTCGTGGTTTCCACCGGGTGGAGGATTTTTGTAAGTGAATAGATTAGATTAGTTTTCTACTTATTCGGAACTTGAAATCTAAGCATTTGATGCTTTTTGCTTATTATTTAATCATTTGATTGTAAAGATTAGATTTATATCTTAAACCTAATTCATTATCTTTCAGTTCCGGACCTTTCTAGCAATTAGGATATATTAGATTATGATTAAGTTTGATATTATGCAATTGATTATCATATGATATTCTTACATTGTTTTGCAATCTAAGCAACAAGTCTTTGTAAATCATAATCGGTTAAATACTTTAATCATGCCTATGTGATTGTTCCAAATTGATAACTAATTTATGACTTTCACTTTGAATTTCGAATCCTGGAGGAATCACTCTTTTCATAATTGTTTAAAATCACTTTAATTACGTGCAATTGTCCTTTTCATTTCAACAAATATACAAATCAATTGCTTTTACATTCTGTTATTAGTTTATTAGTGACATTCAGCAACACTTTCCACAATACTCCTTGTGGTTCGACATCCGACTTACCCTATGCATTAAGGTTGTTTGGCACGTAGTTTTACTGTTATTTTTGACTGACACTTCGACTTCGGACATTACATTACTAGTTAAGGTAGCTAGGAACACACTTTTCTAATCTTATTTGATCGGTACATCGACATCGGTCACGGTGCTTTTAAGAAACAAAGAATAATAATATAATTATAAAAGAAAATTTATCTCAAACCAAATAAATCACTTATTATTTCTTCACACATTTGACTCTTTTAATACATTTAATCTTTTAAACTGTGGTTTTAAGCATAATAATAATTTTATTTAAATATTATATATATATATATATATATATATATATATATATATATATATATATATATCTTAATTTGCAATGGCGGTGCTTATTCCTTTTGTTTTACTCTAATTTTCTATTATATTATATATTTGATTTCTACTTCTCTACTCATTAGTTCCCGAGTTGGACTAGCAAGTGATTTGATATTATTCGAGATGTCTCGTGTTCGACTCTCTGGCGTCCCCTTTGTTTTTTGTCGTATCTCCTATTTACTCCAGAGTTCTCATCCTCTCTTCAAGTTTCTCCTTCTCCTACGTTGCAGATGGATCTTTTTAGATTGGAACAATATTTTAAGTGAAGAAGATGAATTTGGTTCAATCGTTGGTATTCGTGGATATGATAAGCGACAATCTCAGGTGATGAATTTTTTTGATTACGGCTAATTTCTACCTCTTACAACTATATTTTTTTGTTGAATCAAACTCAGTTCGTTGTTTAATTAGGGCTTTTTTTTGCTTTGAATATTCATAAATTTTGTGCATTTTTGAATGGGTTATGTTATATCTGTGTTGGAAGATTACATATTTCTGAGATTTGGTTCACTTGTGAATGATTTAAGATATATGTGTTTATGAACGATTGAAGAAATCAATTGGAGTTTGTGTATGCCATTGACTCGAGTCATTCATTTTCTCTACCAGCTTGAAAGCTTATAGTGTTGGGTTATGGGAAGTTTTTACGATTATCATATTAACCCTTTATGTTTTACCTATTTTATTCAAATAAATAATATAGCCAATGTTAAAGTAATTTTTATTTAAATGAGTCACTATGTCTTTTTGTAACTAGAATTGGGTTTCATTTAGAATACCATTTGATTTTAGATTGTTATTGCATTTTTTTACTCGAATTTTTGTGGTTCTTTATTAATGGCGACAACCTGATGTGTATATACTTTGATGTTAATAGAACCATGCGATACCTTTAGTTGTTGTAATTCCTTTTCTTTTAAATTGATAGAATTTATTGAGAGAGCAGGTATGATTCGAGCAGAAAGGGTTATTGCAATTAAATTGTATAGGTATTGTTTACTTTCATCATCTTCATGTTTTACTTGATGATCTTTCTCCATTCAATTTGCCACTGAATGTTTCCCTGAATATAACCCATCATAGTTTCATAATCACAATCAGTGACGGAGGTTGAAAAAATCTCGGAGGGGGCCGGAGGATTTTTAGAAAGAAAATGGAGGAGACCGAAGGATTTTTAGGAAGAAAACGGAGGGGGGCCGAAGGATTTTTGGAAGAAAACAAAGGGAATCGAAGGCTTTTCCGACGAAATAATACTAAATCGATCATTCTGACTGGAAAAACAGGGGGGCCGGGGCCTCCGAGCCCTAAGAAAGGTCCGTCAATGATCACAATTGCATAGGTTGTAAGATAACCACTTAAGAATCATAGTTAGTGAAATATATATCTTGAACTCTTTATTTTTTTTACTTGATCAATCTTGTTTTTTTCTTAAAAAAAGAACTCTTAGTATGGTATATATAGTCTTCATAAAGAGGTGACTTACTATCTCTTAATTGATTATATATTTACTCTATGCATTATATATGATTTTACCACAATAATCTCGGAATGTGTTTGTGTGTTTTTACGTAGCTGCTTTTTTGGTTGTTTGTCATGAATGGTTTCATGATTACAGCCTCACAAATACTAGCAACCTTTATTCTTATATGTTTCCTTAATAGTTAAAAATATTTTTGTGGTTGGTGAGTGTTACATGTAAGGATGAACTTTATCGTTTTCGTATCTACATTATAACATGTAATATAAATGGAAGATGAAACAAGTAAGATGCTCCCAGGCACAACTACTTGAATATGAATCGTTATATCGCTTTTATGGTTTGTCTTTTATACACTCTTTATACTTGGATCTCATCATTTTCAACTTTTTTGCAGCCCGTCTTTTATCTTCAAAAATAAATATTTTCTCATTAACGAGACTGTCACGCTCAACTGTTAGGTTTGACTATTAACACATTCAGACCGAATGCACACCTAGAACTCGGGATTATAGAACTTTATATTTGTTATATTGTTGTAATCCAAAATACGTTTTTCTCTTTACATTGTCATGAATTGGATTATGTCAATCTATTTCTTTTACTTATCAATTAACTGGTGTTCATGGAACTTAATTTTATATTATTAATTAAAACGTATATAATGTTTTGTAGTTTTGCCCCTTTCATTAACTTGTCTCACCTATAAGTCTATAACCTTTTGTTTCACCTGCAATTGTTTTTAGATTATTCTTTTCGTAACGTATTCTCCTGAAAGTGGATAAAATAGTCTTGCTTAGATTGTATATAAACTACCAAGGATTGGCTCACACTTGCAAATCAGTCTTTAATTTAAAATGTTATTTGTAGTTTATATAATATGATTTTCTTAAATCATTTTCTTTTGTTAATTTTTAAAATAGTAATCATGTGTTACATCAATTAATGGTTAAGTGTTGAGGTCATAAAGAATGAGACCGATACCAATTGAATAATATCGTTATAACTTTTTTTTTCCTATAGTCGCGATGTCATAACTTTATGCATCTCTTTTACAAATTGGACTGTGCTAATGACAGTGAGACAATACATGCGTACGTAAAGAGATTAAGTGGTTCATAAAACACACCGGATCATTTGATGTTATCTTTGACTTCTCTTTATATCTATCTAAAAATTACTTTTAAAAAAAATCTTATAATGTAATGTATGAAATATTATAGTGTTTTCTATCTAAATTTCAATCTTCATAATTATTTCGTTGACCCCACAAGTTTCTAAAGTTTCGAACTTACCGTTTACGTGTTGGTATAATTCTAGTTGATTTACATTTTGATGCAAACTTTTCTCGGAAACGACTCGGGTCAAATAAAACACGCTTTTAGAAACGTAAACTTTTGTTCAAAAACGTAATACGTTCTCATTCGACAAAATAAATTCGGATTATTATACGTTCTGACGCCGTGGCAACGCACGGTGGGGCAACATTCCTAGTTGAAATTAATTTGAAAGAGTTGTCACAACAAGCCAAGGTGACTTGAGTTTGTTACAAGTCCAAATCATCAATGTTTTGTTTACCACTATATGGACTGAACATCCCACTAGTAGTAAACAAAAAAAAAAGGTTTGATAAATGCCATTTTTAACAGTATCATCATCGTAATTTTACCGTCTATATGTCATATTATACCTTTTTTGATTAAAAAAGGTTTTAATATTAAAAAAGCATGCTTTTAAAAAACCAAATTATTATTAAACATAAAACACTTTTTTTAAAAAAGTTTTTTAGTAACAGAGATGTTTACAAAATTGAATCAAAGTTTTTAGACAACGTGATATTAAAAATTATATTTTTTAAAAACTGTATTCTAAATAAAATGTTTAAAAATCAAACTTTTTAAAGAGTGAAAGTAAAAAAAAAGCATATTAGTATTTTATTAATTAAATTATCAATTATACATAAGTTCAATAATATTTAAATTAAGTTATCATTTTATGATTTGTATATTAGTATAACTAACTATTTAAAATTTATTAGTAGCCTAGATTTGTAAAAATTGCATTAAAAAAACTTAACAAAATATTTACAAAACAAACTTAAAGAAAAATAAACATACACAGCAAAAAAAATAAAACAAACATAGCCAAATTTTTAAAAACAAAAGTTTGAAAAAAAATATTATTATTTCGTTGCTTAAATTATTTATTTATACACATTTTTAATTATATTTTATTTTAAAATATCATTTTATAGTAATTGTATCTAATAATTATAAGATCACTTATAGTATTGCTTGTATTTATTTCTTCGATTTATACCAGTTCATTTGTAACTGTTTATTTGAAGTTATATATTGTATCCTCCTTTCTATCCCTCCCTCTATCCTACGTTGTCATCCTTCCCTTCCCATGTAAACGGATCTTCACTTGCACCTCCTCTGACCCTTTCTAGCAGCGACAAAACAATTGACAACCCGACATATGCCTCATGGGTTGCGGCGGATCAACGTACGATTATCATTCTTAACGCCTCTCTTTCGGAAGAGGCCGTTGCTATCGTCGGTGGATTACCTATTGCCCATCACATTTGGCTTGCTTTGGAAACGACATATGGCAACTCCTCTATTGAACGAGTTCACAGCCTACGTGATCAACTCTGGTTAACCCAAAAAGGATCCAAAACTATTGCCGAGTTTGCCCGCCACTATAAAACTATTTCCGATCAACTTTCAGCGATCGCCCACCCCATTGATCATGCTGATCAACTCCATTGGTTTCTATGTGGTCTTGAACCTTCGTTTGAAAACTTTTCAACCGCAATTCGTTCTTCTAGACCAGCTCCTTCATTTTCCGATCTTGTCACCCATGCCGAAAGTCATGAACTCTTCATCAATGTTTTAAAAACCGGTATTTTAGGTGTATCGGATTTGGCTAAAAAATGGTTCAACCGGTTGAACCGGATTGTAATGGATGGTTCAACCGGACACACTAATTAACCATAAAATTCTATAAAAACAACTTATACTCAAATAAGTTTCGAAAAAGTATACAAATCCATCCAAATACAATTCAAAAATTACTCAAATATATTCAAAACAATTTAAAAGTACTCAAATTCTAATAATTTTTTTTTAAATAGAAGTGCATAATAGGATTATGACATTGGCATGTTAAACACATCAAGTTCATGATCGCTTAAAAGCCAAAAATCGCTTAAAAGCCGAAATTTTGTGTTTTTTTTAAACCGGAAATACCGGTTTTACCGGTAAAACCGGATTATACCGGATTATACCGGCGGCACAATCGATCGAAGGAACCTGCATAATACCGGAGTGTTTCGTACCGGTTTAGTAACCGGCAACCGGTTGAACCGGCCGGTTCGAACCGGTTTTTAAAACATTGCTCTTCATGCTAGCTAGCTCTTCATGAACGTCGTTCGCTGCATTGTCAACTATGTCGATGTAATGTACATTATGCTAACTCTTGTCCAAATCTTGCATCTTTTGCTACACAAGCCTCTCCAAATACCGATCAATTGGTGAATGCATTTCTTGCTCAATGAAATGTCTCATCCTCCGATCCTGAATGGTATGTTGACTCGAGCGCCACAAATCACATGACCGATTCAACTAATGGTCCGTCTCAGGTACTGAATATGTTACATTCGATGATGGTAATAAACTTTTTGTTACTAACAAGGTTATTCTACTCTTCCTAATAATATTCATTTAAATGACTTTCTGGTTGTTCCAAAAATTGCAAAGAATCTACTTTCCATAAGCAAGCTAACTATGGATAATAATGTTGATGTTATCTTATCTTATCCTATCCGTGTTTCTCTATTTAGGATGCCAAACCCATCGGGTTCTAGCTCAAGGTCGATGTGAAAACGGTCTCTACGTGCTCCAACCGAGTCATTTTGCTTATACTACCACATTTTCAAGTCCCAAAGCATCCTTTGAGATGTGGCACTCTCGTTTAGGACATGCTAATTTTGATTCTATTAGAAACTTGCAAAAACAAGGTCATTTACATATTACTTCAATTTCACCCAAACTGGGTACATGTTTGCATGTGTACTTGCTAAAAGTAAACGATTACCTTTTGATCGTAATATTAAACGTGCTACTTCACCACTTGATCTTATTCATTGTGATCTTTGTGATCCCTCTCGGTACCCTCCCGTGACAATTATCAATATTATGTTGCCTTATTGATGACCATTCTCATTTTTGTTGGCTTTATCCACTTCGGTTAAAATCCGACTTTTATAATACTTAGGTAACACTTATACAGTTTGTTCAAAATCAATTTTCACGAAACATCAAAGTATTTCAAAGTGACGGTGGTACCGAATTTACCAATAATAAAGTTAGGTCTCTATTTAATGAAAAAGGGATTTTTCATCGGTTATCATGTCCCTGCACTCAACAACAAAATGAGCTCGAAACCGGATTGGCTATGCTTTTTAATGCCAATCTTCCATCATCATTTTGGGTTGATGCATTTTCATCGGTCGTTTACATAATAAATCATTTGCCCACTTCAACTATAAAGGGCAAGTCCCCATTTGAAATTTTGTACCACCAACCACCTAACTAAAATCTCTTTTGGACTTTTGGTTGTCACGTTTTCCCATACATTCGTGATTACGCCGATCAAAAACTTGCGCCACATAGTATACCTTGTATCTTCATTGGCTATAGTCCGAGGTACAAAGGTTTTCGGTGTCTTGATCTGGTTACTTCACGAAAATATATGTTACACATCATGCCTGTTTTGACGAAAGCTATTTTCCCAATCATGGAACTGTTTCTGCCAAACTCATCTCTGAACTTCAAACTAACACATTTCTTGACATTGTTTTGATTTAAAACCTTCTAGTCAGCACATTAATCAGTCCTCATCGAACCAACTTCCTAATATGTCTAACCCTCCATGCAACCTATGCATGGACGCATCTTTAACCAACTCCCTTCCTGAACCTCCAGCTCCTTATCCTGATAACATCACCCAACCTGCTAGTCCAACGACTCTTTCTTCCATTCCCAAACCTACCATCCCCTCCCCATCCATAACTGCTACTATTGCAATGCCAACTCCACCGCCACCTCAACCTCCACATCCCCCCTCCCATCACATCCCATGACTACCCGTGCTAAAACTGGCATATTTAAACCACGTCACCAAGCAAATCTCGCCCAGATCACTCAAAACCCTTTACATCAAGCCTTATTTTCAACCATTGATCCGAAAACCCTTAAAACCGCTATTAATCAACCGTTTTGGCTAGATGCTATGAAAAAGGAACTTGATGCTTTTCATAAAAATAAAACTTGGTCTCTCGTACCTCGACCAACCAATCGTCACATTGTGGGATCCAAATGGTTGTTCCGTACCAAGTATCACTCTGATTGTACCATTGAACGTCACAAAGCTCGTCTTGTGGCACAAGGCTTCAGGAAACTGTCAGTTTCCTGGCATTTACTATTCTCATACCTTTAGCCTGGTTGTTAAGCCTTCAACGATTCGTGTCACACCCCGAGCCGGCGGGCTGGATCAACTTTCCCGCCGGGCGGAAGGTTCTCGGGGCACGATATTGTTTAATAATCGAATTGATCAGATTGTTTGCATAGCACATGATATATAATTGAGAAATGCTAACATGATAATGATATAGAATTACAAAGTTAAATTACAATGTATCGTTCATAATTTAACTAAGTAAATCTACCCAAAAGAATCAATGTGTTTATATCTTGCAACTGTACAAGATCTTCAAAATATGATTCATTTTTTTTGTCATCTCAAAAGTATGATCACACAAAATGTAGCTAGGTCTTCTAAAAGTCCACTAGCTATGTTCTTGATGTCTGGTGACTAAACCTGTTCGTCACCTGAGAAAACATGCATTTAAACAAAGTCAACACTAGGTTGGTGAGTTCATAAGTTTGAATATTGAAAACCTTAAATTGTTCATACACACAGTCACAATGTCATACTTTATACTTTTAATATTTGATTCACCTGTTCCACCCAATGGCCTCTCCTTAGTTATATCCACAAGTAGTATTTCTCCCAATCAAGTATGCTTATATATAGGGCATACGAAAGGGTCAAGCCCAGACGCCATCCCACCACATTCTCAATCAAGTTCCATACTACTTGCAATACAACTAAGGATATCCATTTACATCTCCCGTATGTTTAACTTGTTCGATATGTATCCATCTGTTTATCATATGTAGAATAATAGGTTTAGAGGGGTTTAGTTATCAAACCGAAGTATTGATACACCCTCATTGTATTAAGGAAATTAGATTAATATAATCAGATCCTTGTATTATTCTATTACTTGAGGGGTTAACTGTTGACCACTTTTAAATATTAAGAGTGTTAGTTAACCAATTGTTATTTGTTCTCAACTTAAAGTGCATAGAGCCTAAAAGGAATCCATTGTAATCCTCACATAATCATAGTACAATGCATCCGATTTACCTCTACCACCTTGTACTTCCATAGGCCTCAACGAAATCTATTACTAGTAGTGTCACATGAGAGAAGATCAATTTCCCAATCTACTAGTCAATAGGATTCCGCTGGATTAATTACAATTTCACTGCAGATTAATATCACCATGTGTCGCTTTCCAGAACCTGACTTGAGTAGCCCTGTCACCGGTCATACGTTACCGGCCAATGTATCAATACGATCAACATACTAGCCCCTACAAGCTAGAGGTTTGTCAAACCTATGGTACCACTATGCTATCGTCGGTTTAGTCACGTCAAACTAACTGGTCAGCGATTTATAAGGGGCTTACAGTGATCAACTTAAGTACATGGCACATGATTGAAATGATATAATGCAGACAGTTCAATAGTAATCAATTGTATTGCGTGTTCATCAGTGATATTGTTCTCGATGTTATATGTTCTCATTGTTATTAACAAAATTGAATAAGAACTTGTCTTATTACGTTATGTTAATTATTGTGTGAATGATGTTGTTATCATGAAGTTACATTATCATGATTATCATTCCCCGTTATTCCATATAGTCACCATGTTGTCACTAAGCTGTGGTAAGAACTAGTCTTACTACACTTAGTCGACTCAGGTGGTGGATGATTCATGTTCCATGTTCTCTTGTAATATGTGTTGAGTTGTAAACCAAGTGTTATAAGCACTTGTCTTATTACACTTAGTTAACTCTAGTGTTGAATGATGTTAGGAAGATGTGTTATCTTCATATCATTCATGTGTTTTGTTCTTGTCATCATGTTTAACTGTGATTAATTCAATGTTCACTCTTGTATGAAAACTAAATGTTGTAAGATTTAATCTTGCAACTATGTTATTCTATTGCGTTGATGAGTTATGAATTTATATTATCATATTCATCTTATTTGTTCCTGACATATCATGATCATACAAGCATGCATACAATGATAAACGATAATAATTAAAGCAATATCATCTAATCAAAGTATAAGCAATATGTTAAACATTAAACTTTTAAATAAATAAAAGTTAAGCATGTTTCTCAGCCCCGAGAGTTTAAAATCAGTTAAGATTAAAGAAAAGGGGCATATGAACTCACCTTGTAGTAGTTGTGGTTGACAATGTATAAACAGAAAATGCACGCGCTCTTGATTGTACTCGTTGTTGTATTCACGATCCTGTATTGATTTCATGTTGTTTGTAACTGGTAAGTATGAATCTATAAGGATGTGTTTGTGTAGGCTTGTGTGTGTTGGCCCTAAGGTTGATTAACCCTTCGTGGTGTTGGTCATCATCGACCCTATTTACTCCCTATAGAGTTTAATATTACTTAGCCCAATTATATTAAAGTCAACCCACTTGTCATTGTCTTTATATTAGATTCTAGGTAACCTAGTCTCATTAAGTCATTTGAAGCCACTTTAGCCCATAATATCAATTAGATTTATGTTTTAAGATTCCTTGTATTCACAATTCATTACATTTGTAATCCATTCCTGTGTGATTTTTATCGAAAACGTATTTGTTTATTTTAACCTCAATTGGGCCGAGTTAAACTAATGTGGGCCGATTCATTTCCCCTGGACCATATGGACGCTATTGGGCCGAAACAGTCCCTTGGGCCGCACTAAGGATTTTGGGCCACATTGGGCCAAAGTAATGTAGTTGGGCCGCCTATATGTGTGGGCTGTTGGGCCTGCTAAGTGTATTCGGCCGAAATAACTTCCTGGGCCAACACAACCTCCTAATCCAAATCACAAGATATTGGGCCGAAGAGTGCTGTTGGGCCAGGTTTGTGAACTATAGGTTGTATCGTGGGCCAAGATGCTGAGTTTGGGCCTGGTCACGTGGTATGGGCCGATTTTCTTCACTCGGCCGAATGGAACTCACGACTCTAATAGAAAGAAAGGGTAAGCTCTCTGCTCTATTTGCTTGCAATGCTATGCCTATCAAAATTGGCGAACGCTTCGAAGTTGATGGGCAAATGTGGTGGTCGAATGAGGAACTCATACGGCTGACAACACCAGATGGGGTCTTGGTCGACTGAGTGGGCTGCCGAAGAAGGATGCCCTGGCCGAATGAAGCACTTGTGCGAATGAGGATGTAGCTGAACCAAGGGTGACCGGTCAAATGGGTGAGGTCCGGCGAATGGGTGGCAGTCGGCGAATGAGACAAGTCGTGGGTATGGAAATGGCGAATGGCAGCAACCGGCGAATGGCAGCAACCGGCGAATGAGACCTTTCGGCGTTAAGCCCTTCGGCCGGCCTGGTTCTCATTCGGCCACAACGGCCTGCACTCAAGCTCGCCTTCACTTCGAGGCTCTCTTGCTGTTTCGAAGATGATGGGTGTTAAGGATGGTCCTCGTGGTCGTGGGGTGCGAGTTGTGACGGTAGTGAACCGGTTTAGGTTGATAGTATAACAAACGAATACCTTAATTTTCGAAACTTTCAACCACAGATTACCTCGTTTCAGTTGGTTTTGGCCCTAGATCGGTTGTACGTTCACGTATTAGAGGTCAAGAGCTTCGATTTGGTCCAAAGATGGAAGGATTTGGTGGAGAAATGAGTGAGATATGGTAGTTTGAAGGTTGGAAATGGGGGTGGAGGCTTGAAACCGGGATTAGGGTTTGGCGTGGGGAAGAAGAAGAGTGAAAATGAATAAAATGAGCTCATTCAAGGTATTTATACCTCGAGTGAGTTCGGGTTTGTTTTCGTGGTTCAGTTCGAGTTTTCGTTGCGTTTCCGGAACGTTATGCGTGCGTTTACGGATTTTAAATAAAAATAGTTTCTTTATTTATTTTCGATGAGTTTCAAAATTGTAAAACATTAAATGTTTTATTTTCTTAAATTACAGTCGTTCGTGTCGTTTTCGTTTCGTCAGAACGCGTCACCTTCGCGCGTATTCGTTCGAATCGTCACCCGTACGAACACGACGATGGTTTTGCTTTCCAACTTTTGTTTTCTATTTTTCAGTCATTATTTCAGAACTCCAAACTCACAGACATGTTTGTGTGAATCGTCACCCACGCAAACACGCTGTCAGTTCGTTATTTTTGCAATTATGTTTAAATTGTGTTTCCTCACTAACGGACTCAACTAAAGTTCTTGTTTTCACATTGTTTTCGTTCTGAGTTTTCGGCCATCTGATTGCTGTCATCTGTGGATATCAGATCGCAACCGACTTGTTCTTGTTATTTACTTGAACACTGTTGTTTCTCTTGTTTCGTTGTATTATCTGTACTTAGGTTTTCACCTAAATACTAACAACTATTGTTTATCGTGAGTGTTGTACTTACGGTATTTAAGTTTTCACTTAAATAAGTACAACTGTTCCTTGTATTTCGAATTCTGTTAATACAAGCACTGTTCATATCAATGTATTTACACGTAGTAAAGAGTGGAAGTACACATACCGTACGGACTTGCCGGACGATCTGGTACTGGATGTCACAATTCGTGTTATTCTTTCATTAGCTGTTCTCAACAATTGGAATCTTCATCAATTAGATGTTAACAATGCGTTCCTACATATACATCTAAATGAGTGTGTGTGTGTGTGTGGAACAACCACCCGAATTCATTGATCCTAAATTTCCGAATCATGTTTGCCGATTACATAAGCCCTATATGGTCTCAATCAAGCTCCTCGTGCGTGGTTTCACCGCTTAAGTACTTTTTTTGACAACTAATGGTTTTTTATGCAGCAGGGCAGATCCGTCTCTTTTTATTTTTAAGAAAGACTTGTGCATTATGCACTTGCTGATCTATGCAGATGACTTAATTCTCACAGGAAATCAAGACCTCAAGCTTCAGTCCTTCATCTCTTGAAGGTCGGTTAAGATCAAATCGTATATAGAACACTTTAAAATAAAAGTTCATGGGCTCAGTCGACCTCCTTAAAATATGTTAGGTCCGCCCCTGGATTAAACTATTTTTTGGGCCTTGAGGTCACTTACATAAATGGCGGCCTCTTCTTAAACCGGTCTAAATAAACAAAAGATATTCTAGAACGTGCAAATATGTTACATGCCAAACCTGTTTCTACCCCCCTTAACTACAAATATCTCTTTCACCATTGATGGCGAACCTTACTCGGACCCCACACACTATCATTCCATCGTAGGGGCATTATAATATCTAACTATTACTCGTCCTGACATATCATGTGTTGTATATTAAGTCAGCCAATTTTACAAGCTCCTACTATTAATCATTTTTCTGAGGTTAAACATATTCTCAGGTATATAAAAGGCACAATTAATTTCAGGCTTACATTCGCTAAGCCAAAACACACGCCCATTTTGGGATTTTCTGATGCTGATGGGGCCCGGTGTAATGACACCAGACAATTGACCTATGGTTATTCTTTATTTTTAGGTGGAAAGCTTGTGCCATGGAGTGCAAAGAAACAACATATTGTTTCTAGGTCAAATTGTGAAATCGAGTATAGAGACATGTCTCACACTATTGCTGAAATAATGTGGATAGCTCATCTTCTTCAGGAACTGCATGCGATGCCAGAGACTCATCCAACCATTTTATGTGACAATAGCAGGGCGTTGTTCCTCACTCAGAATCCCATTTCCCATAAATGTGTGAAACATTTGGAACTTGACTACCACTTTATTCGTGAACCGGTCTCACGTAGAAAGTTTCATACTCGTTTTGTACCTTCCAAGCTCCAAGTAGCCGACATCTTCACCAAAAGCCTTCCGCGACCGCTTTTTGAATCGTTTCGAAAGTTGCTTCGGTTAGGTCCTCCACTATTTCGCTTGAGGGGTAATAGTACCTAATAATTATAGGGTCACTATTTCTTGTATTTATACCATTCATTTGTATCTCTTCAAATCCTTTGTAACTGCTTATTTGAAGTTATATGTTACCTCCTCCTTCATTGTGGAAGGTAAGAGAATTCATTTCATATATAGTTTGTCGGTCTTTGTTACTAATTATTGTAATTTTCTTTACTAAACTTGTGTAATTAGACACATATACCAGCATATATACATTTGTAAAAAAACTGACATTTATTTTACAAAAATAGTTTTTTTTTTTAAATAAAATGGTGAGAAAACAAATTGTAAAATTCCCATGTTTAAAAAATGATATTATTTTATTTCTTATATTGTTAACTTATATACAATTTTAATAATATTTTATATTATAAATTTCTATTAAAATTCTTAATTTTCTTTACTATTTATTTATTATTTAGTTCTTCAGGTGGTGTAATACAAAAAAGTAATACATAATAGAAATTTGACTAATGATCGCACCTAACTTCCACTTTGATTGTTAACGATAACCCATATAATATAATTATCATAGATTTGCACTTAATTATTTTTCTAACAGATGTTGTTTCTCAGTTTTTTTTTTGTTTTTTTCATATTCAAAACTGCGAGCGAAATCAATTTTTAGTCTTTGATTATTATATATGAGATTGTTGTTATTAACACAAAGTAAAAGTTGAGTTTTTTATTAGTCAAATTAATAATAAAAATTATTATGGGCTAATGGATGATAGTATAAAAAAATTAAATTTGTCTATTTTTATATATACTTAAGTGACAAGTCCATACTTTGTATGCATCTTTAACTCAATTAATTATATGAAGTTTGTTCAAATTGCGATAAGGGTGTAAACGAATCAAGCCGTCTCGTGAAGTACTCGGGATCGGATCGATAAAAAGATCGAACGAGTCGAGCCTAAACGAACCTGAGCTCGAGCCCGAAAATATGACTCATTTAATTATCGAGCCCGAGCCCGAGCCTGACATACGAGCTCGAGCCTGACATACGAGCTCGAGCCGACTCGCGAGCCTTAACAAACTTTTTATTTATATAATTTTTATTTTTTATATTAAGTGTATACTTATAAAATTAATTATTTTATTTATAAAATTACGATAAATATATTTAAATAATATATTTTATGTTAAAATTGAAAAGTATAATTATAATATATATTAAATTAGTAGTTAAAATAAATTGAATAATTAAAAAATAAACGAGCCGAGTCGAATTCAAGCCTAAGAACTTTCTAACAAGCCAAGCTCGAGTCTTGAAAATAAAGCTCTTAACGAGCCAAGCTCGAGCTAGAGCCTTATTTTGTTAAAACGAGCCGAGCTCGAGTCTTAACAATCTCGGGATTGGCTCGGCTCGTTTACACATTAATTGTGATGATTAAAGTATTACTACCAAAAGCTCCAAAGATCTCTTTGAGCTCATAAAAGTGAACCTAAAACGTATTTTTTAAGTTGAACGTAATCATAGGGGCAACTAAATTTATAACTTACTTTAAACTGAATTATTACTTTTACCCAAAAAATAAAAAATGAATTATTACTATCAGCAAAATTAAGTTAAAATAATCATTACTATTAGAATAGTTACATACAAGTTCTTATATATGAGATCATCCATATATAGAGATGTTCATCGGGTTGGATAACGAGTTATTCAAGTTTGAAGATTTTTCTGGTCTATCCAAAACTTGACCCGAAACTTAAAATATATTATTCGACCCAAAATTCCAAAATAATTGTGACTTTTACATCCGAATAACCCGAACAACCCGAACAACCTGGGTTTATTCGAATATCCGGCCCTAAAAACTACTTTTTGGATATCCAAAACCCGACCCAACCCGAATCTAAAATCATATTATCCGACCCGAACAACCTAAATTGATCAAGTTGAAAATTACAAGTTTAATGACGTCATTTGAGTAGCAAATCAAACTTCTGCATCTACCCAAAATCATTTCCCACACTAGGTTGTATAATCCACGACCAATTCTTATGGGAACACACTTTTCTTGAGGGTTTTGTTGGTGAATGCATCACTCATTGTGGCATCTATCACTTGACGATCTTGACTAAGTAAGGGGCTGTTTGTTTGCCACTTATTGATTCCATTCAGAGATGTGATCTGAATCGGTAAGAGACAATGTTGTTTGTTTCAATTAAAATACACCTCTTAATGGTTCATAAAAGCTCTTAATGATTCAGCAAACAACCAAGTCTGAATGGAAAAAAGCTCCACGTTACCCTCCCTTCTTTTTTTCCTTTTACGACTCTCTCTCTCCGTCTCCATTCTCCAATTCCCTAAATCAATCTTTGATCTTCTTTAATCTGTGGAACAAATCGAATCAGACGGTTGTTCCGAGATTCCGAGATTACTAAAACCACTGTTGTTTATGCTGCTAATCGTCGTCTGCCATGGAGACTCCGAGATTACTTCCCGCCAAAAACAACAATCATCCGCAGGTAAAATGGGCTTTCAGCTGGCTTTTGTTTATGTTCTTGGTCTACTTGTCGGAGACGGTTGTCCATCATTGTAATGGTCTGGTGTCACAGGGGTGGTTACCAGCGGCTGTGTCGAATTCCCAATGAGGATTGAGAGGTCTGTGTATGAAACTGGAAGTTATGGTGATAATTCGTCTTCGATATTGGTTGAAAAGAGAACGAGAAGGAAACCCCCGTTGAATGATTTCAGGTACTACAATGATGGATGGAATTGTTTGTTTGAATAACATGAATAATATTTGGTTGCCTTATAATTGTTTCTATACATTTGGTTTGTTGAAATAGAATTGTTTACTGAATTGGGCACACATAGTTCATATGGGTAAATTAGTCATTTTATACGTTCGTTCAGAGGTTCAACCAAACAACATTACTGATTCAGCACTTAACTGTTTCAGAGCCTCTTATCCGTTCAGACCTCTTACTGGTTCAGCACTTAATGGTATAGACACTGCCAAACAGCCCCTAACCAAGTTAATAATTTTGGATGATTGGTGGATAAGGAATACAAGTATATATGACCCATTAAATTTGCTACAATTCATTAACTGTCATCCAATGTTTAATCTAAAAAGTAATTGCATAAGATCGTGACACGTGTCATTTTTCTTTTTTAATATGAAAGAACATTTATGACATTTTGTAACAACTCAAAAAGCTAAATTTAATATAACGGTGACAAATGTTACCATCTAATATATTTTGATATATCTACTATTTTATATAAAGTTTACCTCATTTTTTATAAATATTCATAACTTTTTTATACTATATTAGTTTTAAAAAAAATTGCTCATCATAGTCGTCTCATTTTTCTCTTTAATTCCGTTATAGTCTCGACTATTTTTTTAAAATTTTTTTAGATGCATCGTATTTACATCATTGTAACGAGCATAAATAACAAATTAATTTGAAATTTTTTCTAACAATAATAATTACAGTGATGTAATTTACGATAATGAAACACATTATTTGCAGAAATGTAACCTATTATTATAAGTGATGCAATTTTTCTGTTTAATTCCATTTTAATCTAGACTAGTTTTTTAAACTTTTTTTTTCAAATATCCCGCTTTACATCGATGTAACAAACATAACTAGGGCTGTAAACGAACCGAACGAACATAGAAGAGCCCTTGCTCGTGTTCGTTCGTTTAACGTTTAAATTGTTCACGAACGTTTCATAAACGCGAACCGAACGAAACTTGCTATTCGTTTTCGTTCATTAAGGAATTTAACTTGTTTACAAACGGTTCACGAATGCGAACGTTACACATATTATTTAAACAAAAAAAATCAAATTGTTAATCTCAAGCATTAGAAATAATCATTTATATAAATATAAAGTTAAATATTGTAGTATTAAACTAAACATAGTTTAAATATTATTATACTAAATTAAAAATAAAAAAATATAATATAAGACATATTTAATAAATAAATAGAATAAATAAACCTAACCGAACATGTTCGTTCATTTAACTAAACGAATTTTCCATAGAACGGTTCGCGAATTGTTCGCTGAACGTTCAGTACGTTCACAACCCTAAACATAAAACATTATTTTAATTTTTTTCTAACGGAAAATTAAAGTAATGTAATACAAAATGAAGTAATTTAAAAAGATGTAGCACATTATTTACAGTGTATGTAATTTTTCTCTTTAATCTCGTTATAACTAGACTAGTTTTTTTTTCACCCCCAAATATCTCGTTTTACATCAATGTAATAAGTATAAAAATAACACATTATTTAAATATTTTTTCTAACGACGTAAATTAAACTAATGTAATATGCAATATTGTAATTTACGGTGATTTAACACATAATTTACAGTGATATAATTTTCTCTTTAATTCCGTTATATTATCGACTAAATTTTAAGTTTTTTTCCCATATGTCATTTATTTACATCGATATAACACATTATTTTGAATTTTTTGTAACAATGGTAAATTACAGTGACACAATTTACAGTGCTGTAATTTACCATTTTTAGAAAAAAATTTCAAATTAATTTGTTATCTATTTTTAAGCTCATTACAATGGTGTAAATACGTGACATCTAAAAAATAAAAAATAAAACTAGTTGAGACTATAATGGAACTAAAGAGAAAAATGAGACGAGTATAATGGTGTAATTTTTATAAAAAAAATAATATAGTATAAAAAAGTTACGAAAAATTAAATTTATTAAAATATATTAGATGGTGACACTTGTTACCACCATATTAATTCTAGCTTTTTGAATAGTTAAAAAATGCCTATACTGCGCTCCCAAATTAATAAAAGAATAGTGACACATAACGCTATCATACGCTGTTACTTTTTAGACTAACCATTAGATGATAATTAATTGGTTGTAGCAAATTTTATGAGTTATATTTACTACATTCCCTCTATATATATGGAATTAACAAAACAAAACCCCCTCTTAGTGTGAAAACCATGTAAAAATAATGTAAAAAACTTTTTTTTATAATTTTTTTACAGATTTGTAACATTATTTGGCACATTTTTTTAAAAATTTAAAAAAGCGTCGAGTGGATATTTTAAAAAAAATATATTTTGTAAAACCATGTAAAACATACGTAACGCAGCAACCATATGTTACGAAATTTTTTATATGATCTAACGTATGTTTTACATGGTTTTACGAAATCTCTTTTTAAAAAAAATATTTACTCGGCGTTTTTTTTATCATTTTTATAAAAATGTGCTAAATAATGTTACAAACCTATAAAAATTAAAAAAAAAACGTTTTTTACATGATTTTAACTTGGTTTTTACAAGAAGTGGTTTTCAATTTATCTATATCCTATATATATATAACCAAGTTAATAATCTTGAGGAAATAAACATCCTTGATTGCATACATCAATAATTAAGATTTTTATTATATGATAATCCGATCTTATAAAGATAATCCTTAAATTCTACTTTGGTCCTTCATTTTTTTCTTTAAATTTATGATTTAATAATATATATATATATATATATATATATATATATATATATATATATATATCTGTGTGTGTGTGTGTGTAGAGAGGGTTCGTATCCTGCGAAAATTCGTTATTAAATAGAAACCCTTAAACCTTATCTGAGACGTCCATTAGAGATTCAGTTATAGTCACTACTAGTTTTGTTCATTTTTTTTCTCAGATGCCATGCATTAACACCGACGTAACAAGTATAAACATAATGCTTTATTTTGAATTTTTATACTATATTTATTTTTATAAAAATTGCACTATTATACTCGTATCATTTTTTTTTTTAATTTTGTTATAGTGTAGACTAGCTTTTTTTTTGTTTTTTTTCTTCTTCTTTTTTTTTCAGATGCCCCTTATTTACATTAATGTAACAAGCATAAACATAACATATTATTTTGAATTTTTTGCAGACAACGATAAATAAAATCAGTATAATTAAATACAACATCTTATACTCGATCTTATACATCTGAATTATCCAATACAATTATCTGAAAAAAATAATATTTCGGATAGTTCGGATATCTGAACTATCCAGAATTTTTCAAAACTGGTATCTGAATCCTAATCCGAATTCCGGATGTCCGAGCTTTCGGATGTCCAAGCTTCCAAATGTCCGAAAATCCGGATATTTGTGTTTGGATGTTCGGATAATTTAATTTCAAATTCGGACACGTGTTTTTCTTAACCACCTCTAACTAGACCCTAACGTATGTTCACCAAAGTCTTCATCTTAACCTATTTCATATGTAAAATAAAGATTTCGGTCTATTTACATAGTTGACCACCATAACATACAGTTTGAATAGATACATAAAAAATGATGCAATACGATCAGTCTACATTGAATTTGAATCTAAGCATGTATAAATTACAAGTTGCCATAAAGATAAGTTTATCAATGTCTCTCTAACAAATGCCAACACAATGATTTAAATTAAGACTGATCAAGTCTTAAACTATAAAACGTGTATGACATAAGTCTACAATAGATATATAGTTTGTCAAACAAGTATTAATACTAGCATAATAACAAGTATATCAACAAGTTTGCAAAAGTGTATCTTTTGTCCCTTTTTACACAATGACCAAAGTCAAAGCGTAAGAAGTATCTAACCATCTTTAGTCTACTTGTGTACTAGATAAAGCAATCATGATTCATATATCACAAAAAAGTTATAGACATAGCATTTGATTCAATCCAAATAGCACTAAAGATGTTGCATATGTAACATCGTAAAATACAAAAGTAAAAGAAGGAGTAAGAATACACTTACTTGAATTGCTTAGCTAGTCCAATGTGCATGATAGAGTTCTAAGTCAAGGATCACATGTCAACTTAGATTTATATGAATAACTTAGTAAGTTTGGTATTCCTAAAGTTCAAGTTTCATGTCCTATGAATATGGTATTCTATGAAATTCTTAAAAAAAATGTTTCTAAGTTCGAGTAATATCTTTGAAATATTTGTTTATTCATTTAAATAAATGTTGTTACAAATTTGTTATGAATATTTGTTTTAAATATTTCATTTAATAAATATCTATTATGAATTATAAATAATTGTTTAGAATAATTTTTATAATTATATAGAATAATTATACAACATTATTCTATGTTTTATTTATATAGAATCTAAATGTTTTTTACTTCAAAAACAAAAATTTTTTATTTAAATAAATAGTTTATTTAAATAAAAAATATATTTTCTGAGATAATTTCATTATTTTAGAATATTAAGAAATGTGAGGCCCCGAAACCGGGCACCTCACAGAGGTTGGTTTTCATCATAACACATAGCTCTTAAACTAAAAACTTTCATAATCATGCAGCGGAATTGTAAACATAGTTTGATAAACAGAAATCAATAAAGTGTCTGTATCAAAAACATATCGGATTGCCAAAAACCACCGGATCGTATGACTCTATGCCCGAGCTCCATGCCTTCTCATATCATACCTTCAACCTGACATACATGCTAAATCAAGTCAGCTTACGCTGGTGAGTTCTAGTTTTCATAAAACAACATTAAACATACTTAACATACACATCATTTCATACACATAGTCCATAACCTTAGCACATGACATCCTTACATCATCATCATCATACGTTCCACTGTTACCATACGAACAGTGGGCTTATGCCGGCACAAGGCTCCATAACCGTTGATCTGTCCCGCCGAAGCGTTCTACAGATCCATACTTACCCAGTAGCAAGTACTGGAGCAACCATACTTACCCCATATGAATATGGGAGCAACGTCATACTTACCCCGTAACGAGTACGGGAGCAACCTCATACTTACCCCGTAACGAGTACGGGAGCAACCATACTTACCCAGTGCAAATACTGGAGCAACCATCATTCATCATGACATGACACACTAGCACCATATCACCATTCATCATAACATCGTATCATTATCCTAATAACATAGGATTTCTTATACAGGGTATGCTAGTATCATGTCATCATAACATCCTAGTACCATGCACATGTCATGCTAGCCGCACGTCATCATATCATTCATCATGGCAACATAAACACATTTTGCTAGCATGTAATCATCATAACATCATACTTTCATCATAGCGTACCTAGGATTTCATCATAACATACATCCCTATTATTCATCATAGCATGTTATCATTCAGTTCATCATCATAACTTACTAACATGCATTCATCATTCTGAGCATATTTTCATGCAATAGTCATACTATCACCTTAACATGCATACATGGTCAGGGCATATCATCATTCATTCATCATAGGCACATATCATCATAGACATAACAATAAGCATGTATGTCAGCCCAAACATTAAGCATAAAATAGGGCGTCTAGAACTCACCTGATAGTAGACTCCTGTTAACCTTAGCCGAACTCCTTAGCTAGGGCTTTAAGGACCTATATCAGTTACATCATATCATCACATACCATCACATCACATACTTAGACTTAGAAATTATTCTAAGTCCTCATAGCCTACTAGTCCCCCCTTTCGGAATCCAAGTTCTCGAAACTTAGCTAAGTGTTCGAAACCCTTGAAATTCGTTAAGTTCTCATGTACACGAAATCCATGAGTATTCGAAACACTAGTACACGAAATACCCAAAGTATACGAATTAACCTCAGTACACGAAATGGCACCTTGTATTCGAAATAGGCATGTGCTCGAAATACACTGTACTCGAATTCACCATGTACTCGAAATCCTTGTACTCGAAATAACAAGTATGATTTCGAGTACCCACTGTACATGATTTCGTGTACTCATCATTTTGTCATTAAACATCTCAGAAATTCATCTAAGACTTGGGGATCTAGTTCTAGGTTCCTTTGGTTGTTACCAACGTTTTGGAACCTCAAAGTTATGAACTTTATGCATAAAGGTGTGAGCTTTAAGCATAAGTTCACCCTTTGTTTAACCATCCTAACTTTTGTATAAAAATCCAGCTTTCTATACATGAATCACTTACTTGAAGGTAGCTGATCCTCCTGGTAGGATCCCGTGCGTTTCCTACTTCGTTTGGTCGATCAAAGTTTGATTCTTGAAATTCTTGGACTTAAACTTCGTGTACTCGAGAGCAGATGAGCTTCCAGCCAAAGGTTCGCACATTTCCCAAGGCACTACTATTTATAGGCAGGGGCTAGTACTCGAAATCCTGAGTACACGAAATCCAGTGTACTCGAAAATGGGTGTACTCGAAATCTTACCATTTCGAGTACACGTTCAGTAATGCTAGCCTTGGTTATTTTTCGTATATTTTCCTACAAGTTAATTGTTCGTCACGCATTTGTAAGTTCCATTAACTTGTATTAGAAAATTTAGGGTGTTACAAGAAATTAGTTATCTAAGTTTTAAATAAATTCGCATGAGTTATTAGATATACAATAATTTAGTGTAATACTCTTTTATTTGATTTTCAAGATTTGATAATTAAAAAAGCTATTATGTATTTCTGAAATTTATTAATTTTTCAAAATGATATAAAGATCATATTGAATAAAAATTGTTTTTCACAAAAAATATATGATCTTTGAAACATTTATAAATTAGTTTTCTATAAACAAAACTATTTTTAATTCAAAAATAATTTAAATATTTTTCTGTATTTATTAAAGTTAAACAATTTATTAACAAGTGAATTTTAGTAGTTTTAGGATTTTTTTAATATTTTTGTATATTCAGGAAATAGATGGAAAATTATGAAACATGCTAAAAACCCGATATAACCTCCATCGGACGGGTTTCGAGCCTGAACACATCTTACCGTTGCGCTAGCCGGAGATTTCGCTGATACCAACATTTAAATCATCCGCTTGTCCAGTAGAACCCTAGAACCAGGGTTGATCAAATTTGTTCAATGAGGTGATCGTGAGCCCGATCTTTCATAGGGCTTTTGATCCTTATAGTATAAAGAGTAGCTTTTGATCCTTGTCAGCGTAAGACTTTTGGCGATCTTGTGCAGCTTTCATACGTGCTTTTATCACCCGTAGCTTTTCTGCCATATCAATCACAGCAGCCTTGTTTCCCATTTCTTTCTGTCCAACTTCACCCCAGCATACCGGGGTTCTACATCGTCGTCCGTACAACGCCTCATATGGGGGCATTCCGATACTAGAGTGATAGCTGTTATTGTACGAAAACTCCACCAATGGCAAGTGGTCATCCCAGCTTCCTCCAAAATCGATAATGCACGCCCTAAGCATATCCTCCAACGTTTGAATAGTCCTTTCCGACTGTCCATCTGTTTGGGGGTGATAGGCGGTACTGATATTTAACCTCGTTCCCATAGCATCATGAAACTGCCTCCAGAATCTGGAAGTAAACCTCGTATCCCGATCTGACACAATGGAGACATGAACTCCATGCCTGGTCACAATCTCTTTTACGAACAACTCAGACAACCTTTCGGACGTATACGTTTCCCTGATAGGAAGGAAGTGTGCACTCTTCGTCAGTCGGTCCACAATCACCCATATGGTCTCATGTCGCTTAGCTGTCCTCGGTAGCTTGGTGATGAAATCCATGGTGATGTGTTCCCATTTCCATTCCGGTATCTCCAGAGGTTGCACGTATCCGTAGGGCTTCTGATGTTCAGCCTTCACTTGCGCACAAGTAAGGCACCTGTTCACATACTGCATCACATTAAACTTCATGCCCGGCCACCAATAATCCTGTCGAAGATCTTGATACATCTTCGTCGCACCGGGGTGCACCGAGTAACGTGACTTATGGGCTTCATCTAAAATCCTCGCTCGAATGTCCCCATTTCTGGGCACCCACATTCGACCGAATCGTAGCTTTATCCCATGGTCATTGTCTTCCAAGTTCTTGACTTGTCCGAAGACGCGTTCAAAACCCACATTCTCTTCTTTCAATCCATCCTGTTGCGCCTGCTTGAGCTCGTTCAGAAAGTCTGGCGTTATCGCCAAACTATACGATTTTACTCGTATGGCAGGATGATCAGTCTTGCGACTCAGAGCATCCGCCACCACATTGGCCTTTCCCGGGTGATATAGAATATCACAATCATAATCCTTTAGTAGCTCAAGCCATCGTCTCTGCCTCATGTTCAAATCCTTTTGCTCGAAGAAGTACTTCAAGCTCTTGTGGTCGGTATAGATGGTACTCCGTACTCCATACAAGTAGTGTCTCCATATTTTCAATGCAAACACCACTGCAGCGAGTTCAAGATCGTGGGTCGGGTAGTTAGCCTCATGAATCTTTAGCTGGCGCGAAGCATAAGCTATCACCCTTCCCCTTTGCATTAGTACACATCCCAACCCTTGTCGTGACGCATCGGCATACACAACAAGATCATCATTCCCATCCGGCAGTGCTAGAACAGGAGCTTGGGTAAGTTTCTCCTTCAGCACTGAAAACGCTTGTTCTTGGTTTGGACCCCATTCGTACTTTACGTCTTTCTTCGTGAGCTTCGTCAGTGGCGTCGCTATCTTGGAGAAGTCCTGAATGAATCTCCGATAGTAACCGGCCAAACCAAGAAAACTGCGTACTTCCGTAGGTGACTTCGGAGGACTCCATTTCATAACCGTTTCAACTTTAGCTGGATCTACCATAATGCCTTCTGGGTTCACCACGTGACCCAGAAACTGTACCTCTCGTAACCAGAAAGCGCATTTGGAGAACTTAGCATAAAGTTTCTCTTTCCTCAGGATTTCCAATACCTCACGTACGTGGCAAGCATGGTCTCCCTCGTTCTTTGAATAAATCAAAATATCATCAATAAACACTATCACCGATCGGTCCAGCATCGGTCGACATACCCTGTTCATCAAATCCATAAATGCTGCGGGAGCATTCGTCAATCCAAACGACATAACGAGAAACTCGTAATGTCCATAACGCGTACGGAAAGCAGTCTTTGGAATATCCTGCTCTCGAACTTTCAACTGATGGTAACCGGATCGGAGATCTATCTTTGAGAACCAGCTTGCACCTTGCAATTGATCGAACAAGTCATCAATTCTGGGTAGGGGATACCTATTCTTTACGGTCAACTTATTCAGTTCCCTGTAGTCAATACACATACGCATACTTCCATCCTTCTTTTTAACGAACAGCACCGGTGCTCCCCACGGAGAGACACTCGGTCGTATAAAACCTTTATCAAGGAGTTCTTGTAGATGGGTCATCATTTCCTTCATCTCTGTTGGAGCTAAACGGTAAGGTGTTTTGGCAACAGGTTGTGCCCCCGGCATTAAGTCGATCTGGAACTCAATTTCCCGTTCGGGTGGCAATCCAGGCAATTCCTCAGGGAATACATCAGGGAAGTTCCACACCACGGGAACATCATCAATCGTCCTCGTATCCGTACGTTCCTCAATCGCGTAGGCCAAGTAGGCTACACACCCTCGCCTCATCATAACATCAGCCGTGATCATTGAAATGATCTTTGGCGCATACATCGCTTTATCACCATAAACCGTCACGGAGCTCCCGTCCATCGCACGTAAACATATCATCTTTCGTCGACATACAATGTTAGCCTCATATTTGGCTAACCAGTCCATACCCAAAACCACATCGAATCCTCCTAAGGTAATAAGAAACAATCGGACAGGGAACCTATGACCTTCTATCTCAACATAACAATCATCAATAGCCTCAGTCACCCTGGTCATCTTACCAATAGCCGTCTCTACATCAAATACCCGATCTATCTTCTTAACCTTCCCAGATAACCCATCACAGAAAGTAGAAGACACAAAACTCATACTGGCACCAGAATCAAACAATACAGAAGCAGGAATATTGTTGATAGAAAAGGTACCTGTGACCACGTCCGGGTCCACAATCGCATCATCCTTCGTCATCGTAAAGGCTCGTGCTTTAGCCTTCTGCTTCTCCTTTCCTTTCTCCTCTTTCTTACCCGAGCCCGAAGCATCGGCCCGTGGTAGCTTGCAATCCTTGGACATATGTCCTAATCCATTGCAGTTGAAGCATCGAGTAGCATTCGGGCAACTGCTAGAAAAGTGCCCCGTCTTTCCACACCTGAAACATAAATTAGTGCCCACCAGGCACTGTCCCGTGTGGCTTTTCCCACACTTGTTGCATCGGCCCATCTCCTCTCGCTTAGCCTTCTTGCTTGAGAACTTTCGTTGGTCTGTTCGACCCCTCTTAGTCCCGGAGGGCTCTTTCACCTTTGCTTCTTCTTTGGCTGGCTCGGCTGACATAACATCATCCCAAACTATGCCACTGAGCTCCACAGTGGAGTCATAAGTCTTGGGAGCATTCGCCTTCACATGTATCCGAACCTTCGGAGGCAAACCCTCCATGTACAACTTCACCCTACGTTCCTCGGTAGAAACCAAGTGAGGAACAAGTCTTGCCATCTCATTGAATCGTGAGGTGTACTGCCTGTGGTTCAGACTTCCCGCCTTCAGCACCAGAAACTCCCTTTCAACCTTATCCAACTCATTCTTGGGACAGAACTGCTTAGTGACCAGTTCCTTGAGATCCTCCCAAGTCATCTTTTCCATATCCTCAGTAGTCTTGGATTGCTTGACGGTGTTCCACCAGTGAAGTGCCTCCTCAACGAAAGAGTGAGCTGCAAACTTGACAGCTTGGTCAACTCGGCACTCACTGATGGAGATAACAGCCTCCATCGCAGAAATCCAGTGGCAGGTGGCCACTGCGTCCTTCTTCCCATCAAAGGTCGGTGGGTTACATCCCTTGAAGGACTTGTAGTCACAGCCCTTCAGTTTCCCTGTCATAGAGTCGCCGCTCTTCGTCTCGATGATCACCACCTCATCTTCTTTGGTGCTTTCTTTAGTTCCTTCAGACTTGTCTTTTAGAGCATCCTTCAGTGCCTTAGCAATCATTGCTGGCATCTTTTCATCCATGATCTTGCAGACCTCATCAGAAATAGCCTTCACCACGATAGGCTCTAGAGTGAACTCGTCTTCATTCTCAGGTTGCTCGTTGTGCTCGTGGTCGTCTTCGTTGACGGGTTCTTCAGCCTCGACATGTGGTTCTTCAGCTACCTGTGGTTTCTTTCGCGGTCTACCCTTTTGTCCGGCCATCTTAACTTTCTACATAATGCAACAATTGATGAGTCAGCATAGGAATCAGTTTAGCACGGAATAAGTTTTGTAAATCGTTAACGACGTTGATCAAGTGTTATTAACCATTTACCCAACTCATAGGCTCTAAACGTTTCCCATCCCATCCCTTCAATGTGCATGACACTCACTACTTACATAACATTACATCTAACCCTTAACTCATACATAAACATTCAGCTCGTGGCATCCGTCATCCGTGGTTGGCAATCCGCATCCATTAATCCCATTCTCAGTTTAAGTCTTGGCATTTGGGATGCCAAGATCTCTCAAACTATGGCTCTGATACCAACTTGTGAGGCCCCGAAACCGGGCACCTCACAGAGGTTGGTTTTCATCATAACACATAGCTCTTAAACTAAAAACTTTCATAATCATGCAGCGGAATTGTAAACATAATTTGATAAACAGAAATCAATAAAGTGTCTGTATCAAAAACATATCGGATTGCCAAAAACCACCGGATCGTATGACTCTATGCCCGAGCTCCATGCCTTCTCATATCATACCCTCAACCTGACATACATGCTAAATCAAGTCAGCTTACGCTGGTGAGTTCTAGTTTTCATAAAACAACATTAAACATACTTAACATACACATCATTTCATACACATAGTCCATAACCTTAGCACATGACATCCTTACATCATCATCATCATACGTTCCACTGTTACCATACGAACAGTGGGCTTATGCCGGCACAAGGCTCCATAACCGTTGATCTGTCCCGCCGAAGCGTTCTACAGATCCATACTTACCCAGTAGCAAGTACTGGAGCAACCATACTTACCCCATATGAATATGGGAGCAACGTCATACTTACCCCGTAACGAGTACGGGAGCAACCTCATACTTACCCCGTAACGAGTACGGGAGCAACCATACTTACCCAGTGCAAATACTGGAGCAACCATCATTCATCATGACATGACACACTAGCACCATATCACCATTCATCATAACATCGTATCATTATCCTAATAACATAGGATTTCTTATACAGGGTATGCTAGTATCATGTCATCATAACATCCTAGTACCATGCACATGTCATGCTAGCCGCACGTCATCATATCATTCATCATGGCAACATAAACACATTTTGCTAGCATGTAATCATCATAACATCATACTTTCATCATAGCGTACCTAGGATTTCATCATAACATACATCCCTATTATTCATCATAGCATGTTATCATTCAGTTCATCATCATAACTTACTAACATGCATTCATCATTCTGAGCATATTTTCATGCAATAGTCATACTATCACCTTAACATGCATACATGGTCAGGGCATATCATCATTCATTCATCATAGGCACATATCATCATAGACATAACAATAAGCATGTATGTCAGCCCAAAACATTAAGCATAAAATAGGGCGTCTAGAACTCACCTGATAGTAGACTCCTGTTAACCTTAGCCGAACTCCTTAGCTAGGGCTTTAAGGACCTATATCAGTTACATCATATCATCACATACCATCACATCACATACTTAGACTTAGAAATTATTCTAAGTCCTCATAGCCTACTAGTCCCCCCTTTCGAAATCCAAGTTCTCGAAACTTAGCTAAGTGTTCGAAACCCTTGAAATTCGTTAAGTTCTCATGTACACGAAATCCATGAGTATTCGAAACACTAGTACACGAAATACCCAAAGTATACGAATTAACCTCAGTACACGAAATGGCACCTTGTATTCGAAATAGGCATGTGCTCGAAATACACTGTACTCGAATTCACCATGTACTCGAAATCCTTGTACTCGAAATAACAAGTATGATTTCGAGTACCCACTGTACATGATTTCGTGTACTCATCATTTTGTCATTAAACATCTCAGAAATTCATCTAAGACTTGGGGATCTAGTTCTAGGTTCCTTTGGTTGTTACCAACGTTTTGGAACCTCAAAGTTATGAACTTTATGCATAAAGGTGTGAGCTTTAAGCATAAGTTCACCCTTTGTTTAACCATCCTAACTTTTGTATAAAAATCCAGCTTTCTATACATGAATCACTTACTTGAAGGTAGCTGATCCTCCTGGTAGGATCCCGTGCGTTTCCTACTTCGTTTGGTCGATCAAAGTTTGATTCTTGAAATTCTTGGACTTAAACTTCGTGTACTCGAGAGCAGATGAGCTTCCAGCCAAAGGTTCGCACATTTCCCAAGGCACTACTATTTATAGGCAGGGGCTAGTACTCGAAATCCTGAGTACACGAAATCCAGTGTACTCGAAAATGGGTGTACTCGAAATCTTACCATTTCGAGTACACGTTCAGTAATGCTAGCCTTGGTTATTTTTCGTATATTTTCCTACAAGTTAATTGTTCGTCACGCATTTGTAAGTTCCATTAACTTGTATTAGAAAATTTAGGGTGTTACAAGAAATTAGTTATCTAAGTTTTAAATAAATTCGCATGAGTTATTAGATATACAATAATTTAGTGTAATACTCTTTTATTTGATTTTCAAGATTTGATAATTAAAAAGCTATTATGTATTTCTGAAATTTATTAATTTTTCAAAATGATATAAAGATCATATTGAATAAAAATTGTTTTTCACAAAAATTATATGATCTTTGAAACATTTATAAATTAGTTTTCTATAAACAAAACTATTTTTAATTCAAAAATAATTTAAATATTTTTCTGTATTTATTAAAGTTAAACAATTTATTAACAAGTGAATTTTAGTAGTTTTAGGATTTTTTTAATATTTTTGTATATTCAGGAAATAGATGGAAAATTATGAAACATGCTAAAAACCCGATATAACCTCCATCGGACGGGTTTCGAGCCTGAACACATCTTACCGTTGCGCTAGCCGGAGATTTCGCTGATACCAACATTTAAATCATCCGCTTGTCCAGTAGAACCCTAGAACCAGGGTTGATCAAATTTGTTCAATGAGGTGATCGTGAGCCCGATCTTTCATAGGGCTTTTGATCCTTATAGTATAAAGAGTAGATTGATATCATAGATTATGTGGCATTATGTCGGTTTGATGGAGTTTAATTCAAGAATACTCCGGCTTGAAACGCGACTTTGATTCGAAGATTCAAAGTGATTTGGGTAGGGATTTTGAGTTCCATAGAATAATTAAGCATATATAATTTAGACATAAATGGATGGTACTTGATGATGCAGGATACCTAACCAGGCTAGCCTTGCCAACCTTAGCAGGGCTCGCCCAGCGAGCTTTGCTTATCTACCTTTGTATACATAAACATGACCTGGCTAATCTTATCAAGGAATTAGTCAGGTCATGTAAAGTATATTTCCTCTCTATATATAGAGGGGAATACTGCACATTTCATCTATCCCATTTGCAAATAAAAACCCACACTTAGCATCCACTCTTTCCCTTTCTCTCTCTATCTGGATAACAAGTTTCTTTATGATATCCCTATCCTTGCTCATCTCTAGCAAGTCTTGAAGATCATTGTATGCTTAATTATTTGTTCCATTTTCCTACTGGAAGTATATTTCTTACTCTATTCTCTTATTATTAACTTTGGTAAGCATCATACACATATTTTCTCAATTAACTCTCACGGGTCTTATTGTTCATCTTCATATGCCTTTTTACATGTTCACATATTTTACATGTTGCTATTTTGTATCAATTACTGACTTGGGCGTCGGAGTATCCTCGGGGATAACCCTCTTGGGCCTTCTAACGTAGGTTTTCTATTGTAACACCTCGTCCGATGGCGGAAACATCGGGGCAACACGAAGTGTAGATTGTTCATAGCACAAGGTATATAGTTGTAAATAACTCAAACATCACATTCAATTCATCATTAAATTCAAACATTCAATATATTGTTTAAAAATTCAAAACCTAACTATTACATCAATTGAATTCAACACATTAAACCTAAATAAAATCAAATCCAAGATCAATAATATAGCTAATTGGCATTCCCACCTGAAACATGTTTAAAAATCAAGTGTCAACTACAAGAAGTTGGTGAGTTATCATAGGTTTGATCATATAGCAAAATAGTTTAATAATAGATAAGTTAACACATGTGAAAACTAAGAAAAATGCACAAAGATTGTAAATGAACCAACATTAGATCGGATAGTTAAGTTAATTTGACCAGTATGAAAAAATCACTGCGAGCTTTCCCCCAAAGGGAAAACCTATCCTGGGTGGGTAGTGTCACACCTAGGCCGACGGGGTGGATCGACGTCCCACCGGGCGGAATAGTCCTGGGGCGCGATACCTGGATGATCAGATTGTATTTACAGCACATGATATATAAGAAAGTACTACATTCCATTCCATCATAACACAATTAAATGACATATGGTTTGTCTCAATAATTAACTCTGTTACAGAAAAGGAATTTAAAATTTTAATACTTCTAGTCACAAGGTCTTCCAAAAGATTTAGCCAAAGATGCTAGGCCCACTATCCTGGACTCCAACTTGCATCCTAACAGGAATATCTACTTAAACCTGTTTGTATCCTGAGAAACATGCAAAAATAGAGTCAACATTTATGTTGGTGAGTTCATAGTTTTATAATGAAAAATGATAACTTGGAAACAATAGATTACATAGGTCAATTGGTCTACTCTATCAGCATAAATTCCACTTCATTACTTATACTCTCTCGAACCATCGAAGGTCGTATATGTATAGAGCATACTTAGAGTTCAAGACTCAGCCGTCGGCCCACCACGCCTTAGGTGATTCACGATTGTATACTTAACGAGAATTGGAATATCTTTGCTTTTACACTACACCTTTTTCCTTGGGTATTAGTTTTTCCTTGAACGCTTTAGCCCATTTCTAGTATACAGTCCAACTCTATTAACTGAGTGGATTTCCTTAAGGGTGTCTGTCTATTCGATCACACACGTGATCATTTACCAACCCTAAGGTTGAGTTTCCCTTGTTGATTAGGTCACACAGACCTAATCCAAATGATGATTGAATTGTCTTGTTTGTGTAACGTACCAACTTCAGCGCCGGAAGTTTGTTAGACTAATAGTGCTATCTAAGTTACCGTCGTTTGACCCCTGTCAACTAATGGTAAATGATTGATGAAGGGCCTTACGGATGTGTATTAAATAATGAATTTCACATGCCTCTGTGAATATGAAAAACAGACGCTCTTTTATTTGTTGCACGCATATTGTTGTTTTCCACAATACTTTTGAATCCGTTTAATAGAGTGAAGTATCTTAAAAATCGTATCTAGTTAGTATTTAAAGAAGTATTTGCATGATCTCAGCCCCAAAAGTTTTAGAATAGGTTATTTCGAAAACGGGGCTATGAACTTACCTATTGTTTGATGCTTTACTGTTGTCGGAATGCTCGCTCGATGACACTTCTTGATTATACACCTGCGGTTTAGTTTAATACTTTTGAGTGGAATTTATAAGTGTAATCGTTTTGACAGGTCTGGTGGAATTGTATTTGTATTACTGTTTGTTTAGTTAGTTTCAAAAGCCTGACTAGTGATCAGTTCTATCTTTTATAGATAGCAGTGTCAAGGTGACCAACACTTAGTCATTTTGAATCCTGATGGGACGAATGGGACATCCGTACGAATGAACTATGCTTGTGAGAATGAAGTCTCGCGAATGGTTCCAGCCATTCTTTAACTTCATCCGCACGAATGAGTACTCGTTCGCATAATTCCTCATGCAAATGTACTCCTCTCATTCGTAAAGCTGCTCTTTCGTCCGGGGCTTCATTCGTGTGAGCGCCTCAAGCGAATAGTACGATTCACTCATACGAACAAATTTTTCATTCGTACAGATGGGTCGTTTTCATACCTCATTCGTCTGCAACTCGTTTAAAAATGGGTTTTCCGTATTAATGGTACATTGATGGTGTTTTCTAGCCTCGAAGCTTCTAAAAGTGTTGGGGAACTCGTTGGTGTGTTTGTTTTGTCAGATTTCTTACCGAGAGTCTCAGGATCTCGCGTATATGTGTGCGGTTATGGTTGAAAATTTGGAGAGGATGGAGATGATGATGACGGCGATGATTCTTGCGAGGTTTGTAATCGAAATGAGTGGTTTCCGGCTTCAGTCGTTCGTGGAGACGAGGGTTTGTAGAGAGAGTGTTGGTGGTGGTGTTTTTGGAAGAATGGTGAAATTTTTCTTAACTGTGGCTTTTATACCTGCGCGGTCGTAAGAATGATTCATTCGTACGAATGAATCCCAGTCACGCGGATGACTCTTCTGGTTCTTGATTTTAAATTCATTATCTCATTCGCACAAATGAGGGGGTTCATTCGTACGAATGGTCGACAGATCTATGAAATTCATTGATGTAACATCACTGTAATTCAGGTATGTCCGTACATATTTAATTGTACTGATAAAACCTGATATGATAATTGATAATTTCTTTGATTTAATTGATGGTATTATCACTGGTATACATTACTGAGAGCATAAACCATGGGGAAGTCCAGTTTGGAATATAACTGGACGGAACCAAAGAGTTTATTGCAGTTGAACACATATGAGATGATATGATTTGATTGGGAATGTTAGTGGCATAGGATTCTATTGCCAAAGATAGACAAGGTATAGTCATGGTCTATCGAAGGGGTGGTGGGCTGGCGGCTGTATAGGTTGCGACCTATTCCTACGTATGCCCTATGCATAAACTTTCTTCGGTTTATCATGAGTATGTCAGTGTTGAGGATTTGGTGAGGAGAATCTGAGGTTTTGTGTGAATTGGTAAAAGTTATGGTTTGGTCGATCACTAAATATAGTCAACGACACATGGTCATGGTTTATCGAAATGGTGGTGGGACGGCGGTAGGATAGGTTGCGACCTACTCCTACGTATGCCCTATACATAAACTTATTTCTGTCTATCATGGATGTGTCAGTGATATGATTTAGTTGGGTTAAGGAATGGGAAATTGATAATTGATAAACATATTTTAGTAAAATAATGAAAGCGATACTGAAAACATTTATGCGATGGTGAGATCACGAATATAACTTAATTATAACGCGAATGCTATTTCAGAAATGTTAGCCTAATAATGTGTTCTCGTGGGTGACGATTCACACGAATACAGTTATTAGGAATAATGTTCTGAGACGATATTCCATGAATCATAGATCAAGTTGAAATACGATACGAACATTGTATTTATAAAGATGACGATCTTTATAAATGCGTACGTAAGTAACGCGTTTCAACGAGATAACTAAAATGATATTTTTACGATATTTAAATTAAATAAAAAGGATTTAAAACGTTTACTAGGAATAAACACCTTAAACGATTTTAAATAAAATCATTTTCATCAAACGAAATCATTTTATGAAATGTTTTGCAGTTTAAAATATAATTTGCGAGAAAACCGAGCAACTTAAAATAATTAACGCGAAGATAAACGTAGCCGAGCGAGCGGGATCGACCCGGAGTATAAAAGGGGAAGAACTTTTTTCTTCCCCCATTTCCAGCCCCCCTCTCTCTCTAAACACACACTCGTCACTTTCTCTCTCTGGATTCTCTCTCTAGAGATCTTCCTCAAATCCCAGCCATTTTTCTTGATCTTGGTATCAAAACACTCCTCCACTCGTCTAGGTCACGAACCCACGAAGAAAACGAGCTCAAACGACGCCAAACGAGGTAGATTTACGGTTTTAGGTTCGGATTTTAGGGTTTTCAACAAACCCGACAAAAACCGAAGTGTAATCGGTTTAAAACATTCTTTTTCTACCCATACACCTTCTAAATGAGTTTACTCACCTAAACCCACTCAAAAAGACTATATATACGCCTAAAACTCGAAATCGCCATCTTCCATGGCTAAAAACTCGTTTCAGGAGGATGGCCCATAAGAATGAGTCATTCGTGTGAATAGTCACAAGAACGAGCCATTCGTGTGTGAATAGTCACAAGAATGAGCTCATTCGTGTGAATGTCATAAGAACGAACCGCTCATTCGTACGAATGAGCCACTCATTCGTGTGAAGACTCATTCGCGTGAGTCATTCGTGTGAGCTGCTCATTCGTATGAACACTCATTAGCATGACCCATTCTTACGAAAATCACAAGAATGAGTCATTCTCACCACACGAACTCAGTTAACAACTCTGATTTAAAAGAGAACAACCAAATAATAAATTATAGCTTAAACATATTGTCAAATCTTAATTGTAGTAGGATTTGTTCCTACGCCCGTTTACCGAAGAACTAAGCCAAATACTTAGTCCTGTGAGTTCTCATAACCCCCTTTTTTAAAATCATTTTTGATTTTAAACTCGGGAGTGAAGCATGAATACCAAAACGAATATTATTTGATAACACATGGGTGATACCTGGATTATCAATATGATATTCATATTATTGAATTATTATTGATTGTGGATTGACATGGATTATCACAACTCCGTGAGTCATTGTTCGTTGGGTTGACTTCGGTCCTATGCAATGACTGAATCATTGTCGTTGAGTTGACTTCGGTCCTCCTCGGTGATTCCACTGTAGGTTGAGTTGACTGCGGTCCTTCGTAGTACACGAGGAATATCGTTGGTCGAGTTGACTTTGGTCCTCCACGATAATTCCACCTACCGTTGGTTGAGTTGACTAAGGTCCTCCACGGTACATATACTTGATATAATTATGATGATTGATGATTATTGACGGATTGTGTTTGGTTGAGTTGATTGACTATACTTGGATGATTATCTGTGATTACTTGGATTATTTGATTGTTGTGTTTGTTGTGTGTTGACACAGCTGGATTATCTCACAGGTTCACATGTGTATTTTCTTAAAAACTATAAACTTTTATGAACACTTATAAACATTTTTGAAAAACAAAAACTTATGATTTCTCATCAACTACCTCGTAGTTGACACTTGATTTTCTACATGTTTTAGGTAATGAAGAGAAGTAGGTAGAGCAGGGTAGCTCTACATCTTTTGGACATCATCACTTAGGATCTTGGACTTTATATTAACTGGATTTCTGAAGACTAGAGTTTAGTCAATTTAGCTAAATCTTTTGTGTAACTTGCTGTAATTAAATCATGACGAACATGATTTTTGTGTAAATACTTTATTTGTATTAATTGATATGTGATGATATTTTAGATGCCCATGAGCTTGTGAACAATCTACACATCCCTCGTGGCATCCCGACGTTTCCGCCATCGGTCTGGGTGTTACATTTGCATTCTTCAATATTTAAACTTTTTAGCTTGAAATTTATCCTTAGTTAATAATTTCTTTGTAAATGTTTATTTAATTAACGTTATTTTAAACCAGATGGCTTAACTCATGTATGTATTTGCATGAATCGCCACTCGTGCCAATACATCACTTGTTTCATCTTCTGGTTGTTTACTTGGTTTTAAAGGCCAGTAGGGGCATCATTTCAGGACTATATCTTAATGGGTTGTCACACAATAAGATATGCTCCTAATCTGATGTTCCGTAACATGATCTTTCTGAAGTGTCATTGTTCCTTCCTCGGTTACTGTCGCTTGTTATAATATCGTTTTCGAATTGTTTTCCTTGTGTTCATTTGTATCTTAATGTGTGTGCGTGTTTATTTATGTGTATTCACACCGCCTTTATCGATTTAATTGTGCAAAATTTCTAGTAGAATATTAGACGTACTGATGAATTACCACACATGTACCAGTTGTCACATGTAGTTAATCCAATGGAACCATTATTGCTACCAATAGATAAGTTGTGATCAATGCAAGTTCAAAAGATAAGTTCAAAACAACTAATGCCATTTAAGCTAAGTTCACATGGTTTAAAGTTAAGCTAAGTTCAAAGATAACATGTTTCACCCCAAAAGTTCAATACAAGTAAAAGAGGGGCTATAAAGACTTATCTTTTGACGAGTTTGACAGCTTTACAATAGATAATTAGATAGTAGCTCAAGTCGTCTCAAATAAGTTCAATATCGACCTATATAGTTCATTATGTGTAAGTTCAAGTAGCTATGGCTTTTTAGGAATTCCTAAGTTTAGGTAGGCTAGCGAGTTGTGTTTTCTTTTGGTATAGTTTAAATATGTAACAATTGTTTTGTTTAAAGTGACAAATAAATCTCACTTGATTTTATTGTAAAAGTTTACATTTAAAATTTTAAATATAATTACTAAATTTCAAATCCTTTAAAATGAAATCCATTTAATTACTTAAGATTTAACAAATTTAAATTTGTGAATCTTAAATAAGTTAAAATAGTTTTAAAGAAATTTTAAATTAAATAACCAATATTAAAAGAATTATTTTGTAAATAATTTTGGAGATAAGTTTAATAATATAACATTTAAAATAAAGTAGATGTTTAAATCTTATAAGATATCAATTTTAATAATACAGTCTCTTTTTTAAAATTTGTACGTTAAAACAAAAGTGTTCTTGTACAAATATTCAACAATTATAAACATGCTAAAGCTAAAAAAGAATCATTTGTGTGCTAAGTGGTAAAAAGAAAAGTTAATAATATATAATGATTAAAACTTTTGGCTTGTTTATATATTTAAATGTATAAAGTTTTTCTATAAAATATATAAAATTTTGCATAACATAATTGAATACTAATCTAGTATTTAATCAATTAAAATACCATTATTTGTTACTAATATATATATGTTATATTATTTTTATTATTGTGTATATATATATATATATTTATATATTTTAACAGAATAGTAATATTTGATTTAAAATAAATTTATGTGAAAACTGAATAAAAAATGAGTTGTATAATAAAAGTTATGTTAAAAAGAAAAAAAATGGTCCAAACCCGCCACAGCTGGGATTCGAACCCGGGACCATTAGGTTGGAACCATAAGCTTTAACCAGTTGAACCAGGGCCGTAGCCACGTGCGGTAATCGGATTAATTATTCTTAACCTCACCCGGCATCTTCCCCAAATCAGATTCAAGAACAAAAGAACCCTAACCCCTAATTCACTCAAATTCGATCGTTCAAGCACCCGATAGCCTTGATAATGATGGGGCTTTTGTTCTTGACAACAAAAAGAATGTAATGGTGTATGATTTACTAACCTTTGAATGCAAATACTTTGATTTCGATTGAGGGGAAGAAGACGAGCGAACCGAGAGGTTTGGAGCCTTGATTCACGATTATTTCAAGTTGTAAATTGATTTAGTGTGCACAGAAACTTTCGTAATGATCAAAGCGGTCCATGCGATCATTTAATTGATATTAATACACGTTTGGGATGGATTTGAGTTCCGAGTTTGACTTTATATTTGGGAAACAATTGTTGTATTAATATGAAATCAATTCGATTAATGGATGGTTGGAACTAACTTGCGCATTCTAATCTTTCTAAAGTTTTTCTTGAATTGACTGTCGCGTTGTAATGAGCTGGATGATGAACGGGTCGAAACTGGATCGGGAATAGAGTTTGGTTCGGGATCCATGGTTGAATAGGTAAGGGAGGAGAGTTCTTTGGGGACTTGGCAATTTTGGCCCTCCTAGTTTTCTTTGTTAATATGAGTTTCATAATTGGTATAAACTAGGAATTAGGACCCCGCGCGTTGCGGCGGGGTCTGATATACTGACGTAAAAAAAACCAACAGAACATGAGGTTAAAATCGTGTACAATAAAATGCACGAAAATACCCTATAAAAGATCTATAACGTAAGCTTTGAAACTAAGGGTTGAAGATTAAGAACTTATTTGATAATAAAGAAAGAATGTGATTACAGAAGACTTAAAAAAAGGCCCTACGTAAATGTAAAATTTATAAATGATACAAATATTATAAAATTATTAAATGTAAATCTTATATATATGTAGTATATATAATTCTCATGGTTTATAAAATTATTAAATCTAAATCGTTTGTGAACTAATTACGATAAAAATGATATAAACGATACAAATATTCGATAACGTAAGGATGCGTTATAGACATGTAAACAACGCGCAAAATTTCTGTGACCGTTTGGGTTAGAAATTTATATAAACGTTCATGAGGCCATTGCGATCAAATTAATATAATTATGACATTTATCAGATAACCTAATGACGCGTTAAAATCATGTAAACATTAAAAATATATGAGTAAAGTGAGAGGGGACTTTAAAAATAAGAGTTAAAAGTTCAGGGTTATAAACGTAAATTTCAAATTAATTGAAAAGTATTGAAATCTATCTTTTGATGTTTCATGAGGCCATTGCTATCAAATTAATATAATTATGACATTTATCAGATAACCTAATGACGCGTTAAAATCATGTGAACATTAAAAATATGTGAGTAAAGTGAGAGGGGACTTTAAAAATAAGAGTTAAAAGTTCAGGGTTATAAACGAAAATTTCAAATTAATTGAAAAGTATTGAGATCTATTTTTTGGTGTTTAGGTAGTGAATAGTGATTATTTAGACGCGGTAGTGAATAGTGATTATGCGAGGGTTTGTATCATGTGAAAACCCGGTATAAGAGAAAAAATCCTTAAACCCTATCTAGACCATTGATTTGGACTTTTGAAAATAAAACATGTGATACACATTAAACTTGAATAAAAAATTAGGTTTTGGATAAACAAATAAGTTTTAATGTGGGTTAATGTAGACCACATGTTTATTTTCAAGATTCCAAATCAACGATCCAGATAGGATTTAAGGGTTTTCTCTCTAAGATGGAGTTTTCACATGATACAATATATATATATATATATATATATATATATATGTATGTGTGTGTGTGAGATGTTGGGGCCCACCTTTTGTATGATGTGTGTGATGTATGTGTGTGTGTGTGTGTGATTGTGTGATGTGTGTGCGTGTGTATGTGTCTGATGTGTGTGATGTATGTGTGTGTGTGTGATTGTGTGATGTGGTGCGTGTGTATGTGTGTGGTGTGTGTGTAAAGTGAGTGTAAAAGTGAATAGGAAAGTTGTGAGAGACAAAATCTTTACTAATTAATATATATAATAATAACCCGTAAACTTTTATATTAACTATTCTAGGTTGTAAGACTTTATTTAAAGTTTATAAAAGTTTATATTTAATGTTTTTATAAATATATGAATGTTTTTATTTACTATTACAAAATATTTTTATAATTTATACAAGATTACATAATTATTTGTTTAATTTATTTATTTACAAGTAAATTATAAATTATGTAAAAATTTATTGTAAACCAAATATAAATAAAATTTAGAAATGTGTTTATTTGCTTTAATTTCTTTAACTTGTATAATTTTAAATAATATCCATACATAATTGCATATATATATATATGTATATATGTATATGTATGTGTGTGTATTTAAGTATGTTTAAATTTGTTTTTTTATCACATATATATATATATATATATATATATGTAATTATGTTTAGTTTTCTCCTATAATACACATGCATATTGATATAGTTATTTATATTTATCTATCTATCTATATATATATATATATATATGTATATGCATGTGTAAACTTATAAATGATAATTTCAAATGACGTCATAATTCATTTATTGAATAAAATTGTTTAACACAAATTACAGGAATGTTACATCTATGTTATTGCAGCCATGATCCACGTTCGAGATAACAAGGCATGACTTAGCCCGACTCAAATTCGACCCGGATTCCGATACGAAACCGTACTAGTTGATTATAAACATCTATTTGGGTGTGTTAGAAGTGTCTAAGATGCTTGTAAACGAGCAGAACATGTATTTGTACTAGTGGGCCAAAATAAGGATTGAGTACAAATATAAGAAGTGAATTTCTTTTGTGCAATGTGTTGCTTAATGAATAATGGAATGTTACATGAAGTGTATATGCTTGACGAATTGCCAAAGGAAATAATATTGAAAGAATGCATATGACCTAAGAAGAAATTCAACGTTTGAAGCTTACAAACACGCAAAGTTGAGGAACCCTACCCTCTTTTGATTGCATATATGTGTGACACAATGCGTAAAAGAACTTAAATCATGAATGTCTTATTATATGTGATGACTGTTACATGGAAGATTACATATGCATTATTGTGATAATATTTAGAGATGGACGGGTTGGGAAACGGGTCAGAACGGGTTCGGGTCAGGATAGGTGCGGGTCAGAACGAGTTTTAAGCAAAATGAGTTCGGGTCTAAATGGATTGTTCTTAAAAACATCAATTTAATTTAACTTAAGATGTGTTATAACTTATAAGTAAACAAATAATCCATTTAGATAATTTTTAGTGATATTTTCATCAAATATGTTAATAATCATTTCTTAAATGTTTGAATCCATTGCATTTACATATTTTTTTGGTTACCCGTCTTGACCCGCATTGTGTTTAAGTGTTACCCATCTCAACCCATTCAATATTATGATGTTATCAATTTCA
Source organism: Mikania micrantha (assembly GCA_009363875.1). NCBI lineage: Eukaryota > Viridiplantae > Streptophyta > Magnoliopsida > Asterales > Asteraceae > Mikania > Mikania micrantha. Next base: position 29,439,345 of record CM018697.1, read on the forward strand.
ATCCATTATACTACAATTGTTTACCTAAACCAACCCATTTTCTTTGACATGGGTAAAAATTGCCACCTCTATTTTTACCAAAAAACTTAGGCGTCATTATGCAAAACGTAATATTTATGCATCAATTAGACTAGACGCAACATTCTACTAACTTTGAGACATTAGCGTGACAACCAATATTACATTGGTAGAGTTATCATTGACATAAAACTAGGCACAATATGCGTCATTCACATAGTCTTGATGCTCATGTATCATCATGACATTTTTTTCAAAAGAGTGTTAAGTTAGAAAAATTATTTATTAAAATGGGTAATTTAACTTTATATAAATGTAACCAACTTTCAGCTTTGTTCCAATTAGGTCACTCATACTTTTTTTTTGTTTCGATTAAGTCACTCATACTTTTTTTGTTCCGATTTAGTCACTCATACTTTTTTTTTGTTCCGATTAGGTCATTGTACTTTTAATTTTGTTTCAATTAGGTCACTCATATGAGTGACTTAATCAGAACAAAAAAAAAAGTATGAGTGACTTAATCGGAACAAAAAAAAAGTATGACTTACTTAATCAGAACAAAAAAAAAAGTATGAGTGACTTAATAAGAACAAAAAAAGTATGAGTGACTTAATCGGAACAAAAAAAAATATGGGTGACCTAAGTGGAACAAAGCTGAAAGTTGGTTACATTTGTATGACGTTTTCCCTAAAAAATATTATCAAAATGGATGTTTTTCATTTATTTCTTTATTTTTACCTAGTTTATCATAATTTTTTTGATTCAATCAAAATAGAAAAATTAAAGAGACTAAAGTGAATTGATTAAAAAAATAGGAAAATAGTAATATGGTATAATAAATCAGTTAAAAATAAAGAAATAAGTGAAAAACATTCATTTTGATAAATAATTTTCTCACCAATACCTTTAAAAAAAAATCCATATATCATATTTTAATCTAATGCATCTATTAAGAATTTAAAATATAATCAATTACCAATTTAGTAACATGTTTCGTCAAAATAACTATTTACGTTATTTTTAATATTTAAATGAAAACTTTCTAGTTTATGGCGTACCTTCGTTTCCTTATTTATGCAAAAAATTTTAAAATTACGATAGTAATTAAAACTATTACCCAAGTTGGCTTAATCACAAAAAATGAATTTGAAACAATGGTTTTCACAACCGGACCGGACCGATGGACGAAGGATTTAACTTTTAAGGGACCGGGGGGGGGGGCTGTCTCCTTTTTTTCGCAAGTAATGTTAGTTTTCGGACCGTAAAGTAAAATTTTTTCTAAAATACTGGTTTCCCCCACCCCCCCCCCCCCAAAAAAAAAATTGTAAACCATCAATCTCATTTTTTTTACCTCATTTCCTTCCCTCTCAATTTTTTACCCCATTTATCACAAATAACCTTTTTCTTTTCTTATTTTCCTTAATCTCTAAACTACCCTTCTAGCCCTAATCCCTTCAAAATTGAATTCCCGTCCATTTCCCGTCCAACTCCAAGAATTCTAGCAATCCAGCCGGAATCCATCCCTTCCAAGTTTCGAGAGGCGACCAAGCAGCCCTCCTCGACGAGTTCCGATCGGCGACCAATCAGCTAGAGAGGAGATACTTTTGCTTAGACATTTAGGTTTTATATTTGATGCCCCTAGTGCATTTATTAGTTATGATTTAAAATTGGTATGTTAATTGGTATTGTTTCGTTTGTTTAGACATTTAAGTTTTAGTTTGAATCAATATATCATGGGAAAGATGAAAACGATTGACTCGTTTTTCAAAAGACTGGTTCTTGAAGAAGAATAAGATGCTACAAATCAAGATAAACGTAAAAAATGTTCAACTAGTGAGTCTGAAAAACATGAAAATCTCCAAAAGCATGATATTTTTACATCCCTACTATCAAATAAAAATGAAATGAATCCTAACCATCTAAAAAAAGATCCGGCTAAAGGAATATAAATGTGGGATTATCCGGTTAATTTAAGGAAATAAGTAAGGTCGACGAATGGAATTGTAAGTGTTCTTTAAGGTGCTCACTTTTATAGTTTTTTTAACGTATAATGATAATTATTAGACATTTTTAGTTTTTTGACCCGACTTGACCCGAATCATATATCCGAACATTTAACCCAACTAGCCGAGACATACATTGCAAAAAAAAATTATCACGTAAGATTTCGCCCCCTTCTAATCTAGTGAAGCTCCGTCACTAACCGGACCGGTTGGTCAGACCGGGAACCGGTGGGTCAGCAGACCAATAATCAGCATGTGATACGCTTTCAAACGAACCGGCCGGTTGAGCTGGTAACCGGTTGGACCAAGAACCGGTTCACTGGTCGGATCGGATTTCAGTTTTTTTTAACTAAAATCTATAGAATGAAAAAGTGAAACCAAATCCCATATTTTTTTATCATGACTATATATGTTTGTTTAATAATTAATTATCTTTCATTAAATGTGTTTATAATTCTATAATTTTTTTGGAATTTTATAAATTTTTATAAAGTTATCCGGTTTTTGAATCTGGTTTAACTAATCCAAAGTAAAATGTCCGGTCTAGTTCTAAAAACGTTGCTTGAAACCTATTCCACAAGCTGAACATAATCATTGGGGAAACCTAACTTACAATTTACTCTAAAAAGTACCATTATTAGGCCACAAGGAGTGGTACCACTTTTCCCCACTTTTCCCCGTTGCCACATCAGCGCCACATCAGCTTTCCCTACTTTTCCCCACTTTTCCCCATTTTGCACGGTGTCGTCCCACTTTTCCCCATTTTCAAATCTTATTTTTAATTAATTATTTTAACAACAAATAATAATAATAATTAAATAGATTCATTAAAAATAAAATATAAAATTACATTAAAATTTAAAAAGATATTACATTAAATTAAAAAGATATTACATTAAATGAAAATACTAATTATTAGGGTTATTGGCGTGATATTGTTGCGATAAATGCTCCAAATGCTCGATAAGGTCGGCTCGAAGAGGATGCGGTGGATGCAGACTCGTTTAAACTCGTGGCGACGATGGTTGACAAAAACTCAAAGTTTCGTTTTTTGATATTTATCTCCTCTTCTTCTGAACTTGACGATTTACTTTCAAATGTGGGAAGCTCCAACGTAAATGGATCCATTGCTTTAAACTTTATAAAATTTGAGTGAAGAATGAAAGAATAAAATGATAAAGAGTGTGAGTTGTGATTGTTATGGAGTTGTTTAAATAGAAAAAAAATTGGTTTTTTTTTTTTTTTTTTTTTTTTTAAAAAGTAACCGTTTGACAACGGTTTGATTTTTTTCCCCCACATTCGGTGCAATTCGGTAAAGGGTTCCCGATTCACCCCACCCCACTTCCGGGGGGGTGGTGTTCCCATGTTCTCCCGGTTCGGGAAATGCCTCCCCGATTGTTGCCGATCACCCACTCCGAGTGGCCTTACAATTAAACACTGGGTTGGATTTAGAAATTGTTGTCAGACAAGCAAAATGTAAGAAATTAGCTATTGAGATAAATTTATGCGATTACTACTAATAATGATTATTTTTTAACAATTACCCGGCATTAGTTATTTAATATAATTATTTTTTGTTAAATACTTCTGACTGATCAAAATAAAAAATAATATTGATTTAATATTATTTTAAACCTTAGAAAAGAAAACTTAAACATTAAAAAATAAAATTAAACTTAACTAAATATTTTTAGATATAAAATTACATTCCTTACTCATATATCTAATATCTTGCTTGATTGCGTTGCATTGTCACGATCCTGTCCCAACAAATTGCCGAACATTGGCAAATAGCGTAACCTTTATGTTTCTATATAAAGAGTACGTAATCATGTCAAATCTTATTTTATTATAATAATAAAAAAAATAAATTTTGCTACTTGTCATAATATTATAACGATATTATCATACGCCAATTTTCTATCAAATTTATTTAATTCTTTTATATTAAATAAATCTAGTTTCTTTCTAATTAAATAATGGCAAATTGGATTTAAATAATCCAAACGTTGATCAATTGGCCGCTGTCGGTCCCTACTATGAAAATCTTCAATAACGGTCCGAACTTTCGACATATTTACCTGTGGCGGAACGCCGTCAAAAAAACTCTAACGGCGTTAACTTTTTTTCGAGTTTTGAAAGGATTTTTGAGGGCTTTTGTTCAGATAGAGAATACGAGTCGAATGACGTATAACTTACCTTGAAACGTTATTTCAAATTTCCTAATTTTGGTGTTTAAACTTTCAATTCATCAAAGAAATCATCAAATTGGGAAATTTGGAGCAACGTTTCGAGGTAAGTTATACGTTATTCGACTCGTATTCTCCATCTAAACAAAAGCCCTAAAAAATCCGTTCAAAACTCGAAAAAAAGTTAACGCCACTAGGGTTTTTTTGACAGCAGTCCGCCACAGGTAAATATATCGAAAGTTCGGACCGTTATTGGAGATTTTCATAGTTGGAACCGACAGCGGCCAATGGATCAAAGTTTGGATTATTAAAAGCCAATTTGCCTTAAATAATTACAATAGTAATAACTAATAATATTATTTATCTTTTTATTATAAAAGCATACAAAAAAAGTTTCTAAGATATGAACATTTTTAATATTATTTTTTTAAATAAAAATATTTTATTTTTAGAAAATTAAAGTTATATAAGAAACAAGTTTTCTATAAAAATGAATTTTTTTATGAGAAATAAAACAAACTATAAACCAGAGTTTTAAACAACATGATTTTTATAAACAATGTCGTTCTTTTAGTTTATTTGAAAAGTAAAGTAAAAAATGATAGTGAAAATTAAATTTTTTGTCCTTATGTTTAACGTTATTTTTTAATTGAGTCGTTTAAATTTTAATAATTACATAAATTATATTTTACCTTATTGATTTATGACAGTTAGTCTTTGATATGCAGTTAGTTTAAAGATAATAATTGTTACAAATTAAAAAGATCATATATATAATTTGTATAGTTATTAAAGTTTTTCATTATTGTTTTATTACTTAAAGTATTTATTAATATGCAAATTAATCATTTTATCTTAAAATATCCTTTTACAATTATACAATTTTTATTACTAACTATTTAATATTTTATATTAAATTCGTGTAATATACGATGTAATAATCTAGTATCGAATACATGAAAGTTAATGAGAATCCTTTTCCATTCAAACTACATAAATAACTGTAATAATATCAATGTATAAATTTACCAATACATATATACGGTACAAAAACTAACTTCTATTGGTATTTAAGTGTTCTAATATATATATATTTGAATCAAATGAAAACCCGATCTTAAAGAGAAAACCCTTAAACCCAATCTCATCCCTTAGATCAAACTTATTTAATATTTTAATTAATTAAATAAAAAGGGTATAATTGTATTTTCCCACATTCCCTTCATATAAATATTTGATTTTATTCACATATCTTCTCTCTCCTCTCTCCTCTTTTATCTCTCATTTCTTCTCTCTCCTCTCTCCTCTATATATATAATTTACATATTTGATTTTCCAGAATACTACACATATGTAGTGTTTTATTTTTTTGGTTAAAAATATTTTTTAAAATATTACAACTACAAAAATATATATTTTCATACAAAAAAAAAGTCATATTTATTTTAAAAAACAAAAAATATGCACTAAAACTTGCGCATATTTTATAGGTGTTTTATTTTTTGGTTAAAAAATATTTTTAAAATTTTTTGGTTAAAAAAATATTTTTTTAAATATAACAACTACAAAAATGTATATTTTCATTCAAAAAAAATTCATATTTTTTTTTTAAAAAACATGTTTTTAAAAAAAATGTATTTCCATCTATTTAAAATTTTTTTTTTTAAAATATCAAAAACAATAAAAAAAATGTATATTTTTTTATACAAAATAAAAAAACATATTTTTACAACAAGATATAAAAAATTACACATACGTATAAATAAAAATGTACAAGTTTTAATACACAAAGTAAACTTTAATCGAAATAATACACATGTGTATATTTTATATATTTAATATTTATAAAATATTACACCTACACATGTGTAGTTTTAGTTTTGGTTAATTTGATGATTTTTAGAAATTTACACATGTGTAATTTTTTGTTTCACATGTAAAATACACATGTGTAATTTTTATTATGGTTAAAAATATGTAATATTATGTTTGTGTAGTGAAATTTTTGTTTGATACACATGTGTATTTTTTTTGTTTTTTTATTTAAAAAATATTATTTTTTTCATTTTTTAGTCAAACATATTAAAAAAAATAAAAAAAGAGGAGAGAGGAGAGAGAATGACAAAGAGAGAGAAAGGGAGATAGGAGAGAGGAGAGAGAGTCTGACATAATTAATGAGGAGAGAGAAAAGAGGAAAGAGAATCTAAAATAAAAAAGTCATATATACCCCTTAAAGGGTAAAATATGTATTTTATTTTCAAAAACCCCATTAAAATATTCAACTTTAATTGTAGACCACATGTTTTTTTCTGTTTAATTAATTAAAAATAAAATAAGTTTGATCTAACGGTCCACATAGGGTTTAAGGGTTATCTCTTTAAGATCGGGTTTTCAAAGGATTCAAACCCTATATATATATATAGGATTTGAATCCAATGAAAACCCGATCTTAAAGAGAAAACCCTTAAACCCTATGTGGACCATTGATCAAACTTTAATTAGATTTCTCTTTATTTAATTACAATGGGTATATTGGTAAAAATAACACTCTCTCTCTTTCTTTATAAATCACATCATCATCAATCTATTTCAAATCATTTCATTTCTCTTTCACACACTTTTCTTTTTCACACACTTCTTTGTATTTTAATTTTTTTAATATTACTGAAAAATAATTAAACATGTTTAATATTATTAAGTATTTTTTTAAATTAGTAAAAAATTGATATGTTTACACATGTGTAGTTTTCGGATGTACATCGTGTAATAAAACGTGTACATATCTAGTTCTACACATGTGTACTTTTTGATCAGATTGCTTTTTTTTTGCTCAGATCAGTTTTGTGTATATGCTATATTTTTTTTAAGTTGTGGTTATTGTGTGTATTTTTTTAATCCTGCACATGTGTAGTTTAAGAATTTAATAGTTGTTTCTTTGAATTTGAATCTGTTACACATGTGTATTTTTTTTTTTAATATTAGTAAAACTTGTACTTTTTTATTGCTACACATGTGTACTTTGTGTAGTAAAACTTATACATATTTATTTCTACACATGTGTAGTTTTTCAGATTTTATAGTTCTTTGACAATGGGTACTTTGTGTAGTAAAATTTGTTCATTTTTGTTTTTTACACATGTGACACATTGTGTAGTTTTTTTGATACACATACGCATATTTGTTTGTTTCTTAAAAATGACATTTTTATTTTTGTTGTTGTAATATTTTAAAAATATATTTTTTTAACTTAACTAAAACACTACACATGTGTAGTATTTGGGTAATCAAATATATAAAATAGAGAGAGAGGAGAGAGAAGGGGTAATGAGAAAAATAACCTTTTACCCCTTTAAGGGTAAAATAGACATTTTCTTTTCAAAACCCCAATTAAATATTGAACTTTAATTCTAGACCATATGTTTTTTCTATTTAATTAATTAAAATCCAAAATAAGTTTGATCTAACGGTCCACATAGGGTTTAAGGGTTTTCTCTTGAAGATCGGGCTTCAAAGGATTCAAACCCTATATATATACTCTATGATAAAAGAGTAAAATGTTGTCACATGTCACATTTTCACAGCAATATTGCCACTTGTCTCATTCTTATACCATTATTGTCACTTGTCAATTCCTTATCATTCAATTTAATTTTCTCTCATAATAAATAAATGTATCATCTCTCTTATTAAATAAATTTTATCTTTTATTATATAATTATAATATTAATAATTATAATATTAATAACTAATATATTATTTATCTTTTTATAATAAAACACACTTAAAATTTTTTTATAAAATACTTCAAAATTTTCTAAAATCAAAATTTTTTAAAGCAAGAAATATTTTATTTTCTGAAAAACAAAATTTATGTAAAAAACAAGTTATCTGGATGGGAGTCCTGTGACAGTCTATGGTGATAAAGTGATGTATGCGCCGAAGGTCATTTCTATGATTAAGGCTAATGATATGATGTGGCGAGGGTGTGGAGCTTACTTGGCCTATGCGATTGAGGAACGTACGGATACGAGGACGATTGACAATGTTCTTGTGATGTGTAACTTCCCTGATGTATTTCCTGAGGAATTGCCTGGATTACCACTTGAGCAGGAAATTGAGTTCTAAATCGACTTAGTGCCAAGGGCTCAGCCCATCGCCAAAGGACCCTATCGTTTGGCTCCCACCGAAATAAAAGAAATGATGACCCAGCTACAAGAACTCCTTGATAAAGGTTTTATACTACCAAGTGTTTCCCCGTGGGGAGCACCGGTGTTGTTTGTAAAGAAGAAAGATGGAAGCATGAGGATGTGTATCGATTACCGGGAACTTAATAAACTGACCGTAAAGAACATGTATCCTTTACCTAGATATGATGATTCGTTCGATCAATTGCAAGGTGCAAGCTGGTTCTCCAAGATAGATCTCTGGTCCGATTACCATCAGCTGAAAGTTCGAGAGCAGGATATTCCAAAGACCGCATTCCGAACACGTTATGGACATTACGAGTTTCTCGTTATGTCGTTTGGATTGACGAATGCTCTCACAACATTTATGGATTTGATGAACATGGTATGTCAACCGATGTTGGACCGATCGGTGATAGTGTTTATTGATGATATTTTGATTTATTCAAAGGACAAGGGAGATCACGCTTGCCACTTACGCGAGCTATTGAAGACCCTAAGGAAAGAGAAACTTTATGCTAAGCTCTCCAAATGCGCATTCTGGTTAAGAGAAGTATAGTTTCTGGGTCACGTGGTGAACCCAGACGACATTATGGTAGACCCAGCTAAAGTTGAAGTTGTTATGAAATGGAGTCCTCCGAAGTCACCAACAGAAGTACGCAGTTTTCTTGGTTTGGCCGGTTATTATCGGAGATTTATTCAAGACTTCTCCAAGATAGCAACGCCATTGACGAAGCTCACGAAGAAAGATATAAAGTATGAATGGGGCCCAAACCAAGAACAAGCGTTTACAGTGCTAAGGGAGAAACTTAACCAAGCTCCTGTTTTGGCACTGCCAGATGGAAATGATGATTTTGTAATGTATGCTGATGCGTCACGACAAGGGTTGGGATGCGTACTGATGCAAAGGGGAAGGGTGATAGCTTATGCTTCGCGCCAGCTAAAGATTCATGAGGCTAACTACCCAAACCACGATCTTGAACTCGCTGCAGTGGTGTTTGCATTGAAAATGTGGAGGCACTACCTATATGGAGTTAAGAGTACCATCTATACCGTCCATAAGAGCTTGAAGTATTTCTTCGAGCAAAAGGATTTGAACATGAGGCAGAGACGATGGCTTGAGCTGCTAAAGGATTATGATTATGATATTTTATATCACCCGGGGAAGGCTAACGTGGTGGCAGACGCGTTAAGTCGCAAGACCGAGCATCCTGTCATACGAGTTAAATCATATAGTTTGGTGATAACGCAAGACTTCCTGAACGAGCTCAAGCAGGCACAACAGAAAGGTTTAGAGGAAGACAATGTGGGCTTTGAACGTGTCTTCGGGCAAGTCAAGAACTTGGAAGACAATGATCTCGAGATACAAGTACAATTCGGTCGAATGTGGGTGCCTAGAAATGGGGACATTAGATGAAGCCCACAAATCACGTTATTCAGTGCATCCCGGTGCGACGAAGATGTATCAAGACCTTCGAAAGGATTATTGGTGGCCGGGTATGAAGTTTAATGTGATGTAGTATGTGAACAAGTTCCTTACTTGTGCGCAAGTGAAGGCTGAACATCAGAAGCCCTACGGATATGTGCAACCTCTAGAGGTACCAGAATGAAATTGAGAACACATCACTATGGATTTCATCTCCAAGCTACCGAGAATAGCTAAACGACATGATGCCATATGGGTGATTGTGGACCGACTGACGAAGAGTGCACACTTTCTCCCGATCAGGGAAACATATACGGTTGAAAGGTTGTCTGAGTTGTTTGTAAAAGAGATTATGACCCGACATGGAGTTCCCGTCTCTATTGTGTCAGATCGAGATACGAGATTTACTTCCAGATTCTGGAAGCAGTTTCATGATACGATGGGAACTAGACTGAACATCAGTACCGCCTATCACCACTAGACGGATGGACAGTCTGAAAGGACTATCCAAACATCGGAGGATATGCTTAGGGCATGCATTATCGATTTTGGAGGAAGCTGTGATGACCACTTGCCATTGGTGGAGTTTTTGTATAATAACAGCTGCCACTCTAGTATCGGAATGCCCCCATATGAGGCGTTGTACAGAAGGCGATGTAGAACCCCGGTATGTTGTGGTGAAGTTGAACAGAAAGAGATAGGAAACAAGGCTGCCGTGATCGACATGGCAGAAAAGTTACGGGTGATAAAAGCACGAATGAAAGCCACACAAGATCGCTAAAATTCCTACGCAAACAAGCGCAGAAGACCGGTAGAGTTTAATGTTGGCGATCGAGTGTTGCTAAAAGTATCACCATGGAAGGGAATCATTCGATTCAGAAAGCGAGGAAAGCTGAGTCCGAGGTACATCAGACCGTTTCGGATAGAGGCAAGAGTAGGGAAGGTCGCGTATCGACTGGACCTACCAGAGGAGCTGAATGGGATTCATCCTACCTTCCACGTGTCACATCTTAGGAAGTGTTTAGCGGATGAGCAAGCACATGTTCCTTTGGATGATATCGAGGTGGATGACCGAGTGAACTACATTGAAGAACCAATCGCGATCATCGACCCCAAGGAAAAGCAACTACGAAATAAAACAGTTCATCAAGCCAAGGTCCAATGGAAGCATCGGAAAGGTTCAAACGCTACATGGGAGACAGAAGAGGAAATGAGGAGATTGTATCCCCATTAGTTTGATATGTAATGATACAGGTTTTGGGACGAAACCTATTGTAAGGAGGGGGACTTGTAACATCCAAAATTTTGTATGAAAGCTATTTTGAACTTATGAAATAGAGTATACGAACACCCTTAGTGAACTTGGTTTTCGTGAACATATGATTTCGTGAACCTTGCCTATATATATGAGTGCCTTGGGAAACGTGCTAACCTTTGGCTAGAAGCATTTTATCTCGAGTACACGAAGGAGGCTATTCAAGAACTTCAAGAAACGACTTTTGATCGACCAAATGAAGGAGGAAACACATAAGAAGCTACCAGGAGGATCATCTAACATCAAGTAAGTGTTTTATGCGAGAAAGTTAGGATTTTAAAGCAAAAATGAACTTATGCATAAAGCTCACGTCTTTATGCATAAAGTTCGTTCCTCTGTAGTTCCAATGCGTTGGAAATGTCATAAGGAACCTGGAATTAGTTTCCCTAAGTCTTGGATAGATTTATGAGATGTTTTACGCAGAAAAGATGAGTATTCGAAGTGTGCACGAAATAGAGTATACGAACACCCTTAGTGAACTTGGTTTCGTTAACTCAAGATCGTGTACCTTGAGGTTCGTGTAGTACATGGATTTCGAGTACTTAACCAATCTCGAGCACTTATGCTTATGAGGGGACTGGTTAAGTAAGCTATGAGGACTTAGAATAAATTCTAAGTCTAGGAATGCAATGTAATGAGACGATATAATGGTGTAGGTTCTTGAGTCTTAGCTGTAACCCCCGGAAATTTTCTTGTTTGAATTTAAATTTTAATAGTATTAATTTTAAAAGTTTTCATTTGATAACTTTATTCATAAATATATATATCTAAATAAATACAATCATAAATGTTACCTCATAATTAATAAATAAAATTCGATATTCATTAAACAAATCTCAATAAGATTTATATAAAGATTATCATAGGTGTAAATATATATATATATATATTTATACATTGTAAATATTAAAAAAAAAACAAAAAAAAAGAGAGGAAAGAAAAGAGAATAATAATAATAATAATAATTGGTAAAGAACCTTAAAAGATTTATAAGAACAATGTAGTATGTACATAATAAAAAGGTTTCGCAAAAACTAAAACAATAAGGATTGAAATTGTAACAAGTATAAAGTTCTAATGGTGAGTAAATAAAGTTTAAACTGAAACTGAAAATGAACAGGAAGTTGGAGGGCTAAAATTGACAAAAGGAAACTAAGTTTCCTTTTCTTCCTCCTCCTCTGGTTCGTGAGTTCGACACCCCCAATCACCGGCTACCTTCCAAAATTCGATTAAAACGCATAATTAGTTCAAAATTCAAATTCCTTCGTGATGCCAGCTTGATTCCGAATCAACCTACTCGATCATTTCCAAAAATAAACGATTTTGAACGCGTTTTTACAGCTATACGATCATTCAATCAAAACAGATATTAATCGATTAAAATCAAACATAACTAACCACAATTAAACATTCAGAACCCTCTGCGATCTCCATCTGAATCTCACGAACTCAACCATTCGCTCTGAGGAAGTCTAAATCAAAGAATCGAGCTAAGAACGACCGCACCTCACCTTTCAATCGAACTCCATTGATTTGACACTATACCAGGTAATTATTTATACCATACCAGTCGGTTTTAGGACTAGATCATTAGCACTAAGGTTTAGAACACAATCGATTAATCATACGTTCGAATTGGGTTGATTCAGAATCTAGGTTTAGAACTGAAATGGGGAATGTTACATCAGTGGCATAAATGTAACCAGAACAGTGACTTGTACAGTAACTCAGGTACGAACTATGTGTATTACATGTGTACTACTATCATTTGATGCTTGATACATAACTATTACAAGTTTATTTCAGAAACATGTTTCATATACATGGTCAAACAGTCAGAAACATATCTGACAACACAGAACTGCTACGTGAATGTTAGATAGGATTTTATTATGTATAGACGTATGTGAGGTTGTACAGAACAAAACAATAACGGACGTCGTTACGCGAATATTAAAGTGACCGAGTATTCGTGGGAGTGACGATTCGCACGAATATATCTATAAGTTCAACATTTTGAATGATGTCCGATAATTAGAAAATCAAATCGGAAAGTACAGTTCTCGTCGTATTCGTACGGGTGACGATCCGAACGAACAAGCGCAAAAACCGTATAATTCGATTAAACAGTTAAATTAAACGAATTTAGAATTTTAAAAATAAACAAAAGATATTTAGTTAAATTTATTAGGAATTACAACCTAAAATAAATTTATAAACTCTATTTTAAAATCGTAACGTTTCATTACGAAAACGACTGAAAACCGACGCTTCTACGCGGAACCGAGCAGAACCGAACGAACCCGAACATGTCGGAACGATTAAAGGAGTTGAATGGCATTAAATGCCATTAATCCCCACTCACCTACCACTTTCTCTCTCCCAAACCCCTTCTCTCTCTCTCTACACTCTCTCTCTAAAATTTCAAACTCTAAAACCTTCAATTCTTCACCAAATCAAGTGATTTTGGTGTCAAAACGACCACAATAACGTGTAGATCGTGAAAGTACAAAGAATCTGAGCTTTGAACCGTCGAAATCGAGCTCAAACCCGCGATTTTTAGGGTTTTCTCCTTCTCCGATTATTCGGCCATTTCAGCCGGTTTCCGACCTTCAAAACCCTTAGGAATTGCACGACATCGGTCTAGAATGGTGTAGGAACGTGTGGGACACCTTGGTTTGGCCACAGATTCGAAAATGGTGTCATGAATATGCCCATTCGCAGTACAGGCGAATGAGCACAGGCTGTTTCCATTCGGACGAATGGCCAGGGGCGAAGTAAAACCTCACGATCGAATGAACCTAATGACCGAATGAACATCATAACCGAATGGAACATGGGGACGAATGAAACTACATTCGCATGCCTTTCTCATTCAGATCCTATGTTCTTTCGCCTGGCTAGTATCGCACGAATGAGATCCATTCGCATGGCCACCTTCATTCGCATGACTATCCCCTTGGCATTCTGGTCCGCACGAATGGGTATCCATTAGGGTTTTCAAGAATGATAACCGGTTTGGTTAACCATCTATGCTAAGATTTTCAATATCAAAACCTTTCTAAACTACTTTAACATATAAACATGGGTTTTAACAATCAATTGGGTTTAAAACACTTGGGTCTTGTCAACTAAAACCATAGGTTACTACCAAGGGTAACATGGTGAGTACTTATGAGTTCAAAGAGCTAAGGAAACGAGTTGAGAATTAATTAAAGGTCAAGAAACAAGCTAATTAGATATGTGTTGACTACATTTGCTAACACTCAATACTTAGTAATTTTTATGCAAATATATATAACTGACTTAGATAGTTCGAATTGAACTTTCTAAGGTAAGTTATACACAAGGACAAACAAAGAACTACGTGTAACAAGTTCTAGTGAAGTATTTAGAGTTAATCAAGTGAGATTAACTTAAATCCTAACATAGATAACTTATGCTTTCTTAGAAGATAATTTATGATTCATTTAAAATAAAGTGAAATGAATTATAAACTTCTCTATTAAAATATTTTAAAATGACTTAAATGATTTCTAAACTTAATGTTTGCGACTTAAGGCGGATTTTACAAATGATATTTTATTTAAATAACCGTTAGAGCTCATCATAGACCTTATGTGAATAAGGTTAGGTCTTAGGTAGAACAAGGGGTAAGGGTCCATACATAATACATAACTTAGAAAACTCAGAGAAAATCATAGTTACACATTAGTATAGTTTAGGACACATAGTTGCATACTGAGAGCAAAACCCTATATACGTCAACTATAAATACTTATGGTATTCGAATCATAACAAATCAACACAGGTGATGAAGATACCTAACTTGCCACAAACGAGCGCGCATATTTTCTTGGTTGAATCATAAGAGCAACAACACAGGTAGGTTCATTGCCCCTTTTCTAAACATTTTTGTTTTACAAACACGGGGCTGAGAAGCATGCGTAAATTATTTTCCTTGGATTATAATTATTTAAATGCTCTTACTTCGTATATGTTTTACATGTATAATTGTTATCCTAGATTTTGTCTAGGTAAACTATTTGCAGGTTTTCAAAAAGGGTTATTTACTCATCATTAGTATATATTTATTAAATTCAAAGAACTTTTTGCAACAATCTATTTTCAAGAACTAAAGATCTAAGATCCGTTTTCAACGATCTATTTTTAAAGAACTATGTTTGACGATTTATTTTCAAAGAACTATGCTTGACGATCTATTTTCAAAGAACTATGTTTGACGATCTATATTCAAAGAACTATTTTCGACGATCTATTTTCAGAGGAATGTCTGGAAAATATTCAAAGATAGCATGTGCCAAAGAACTAACGATATATACGAACAAGAACGAACATGGATGATCTAGAACGAACTATAAAATCATATACATCAAAAGATGTCCTAGCTAGACTGATTGATTATAGGTCGCATGTTTGATGATATTTACAGATTTCCTCAACTACTAAGAACCTTGATTGCTAGACTAGTCTACTCGAGTATGACAAAGGCCCAATCATTAGGTCTTATATTTTCATTAAATGTTTATTTATTCATTTACTTAAGCATTTAATTTAATGTTTCTACAATTGCTAAGGAATCAAGAGAATTTCTACATTTTGTTGAAACTAACAAGAACCAGTACATAAGAACTGGTGTGTTGATGACGAGGAATGAAACACTTAGTTATCATTAATAACAATGTACTAAGTGGTTCGGTATATGGTGGGATGGCGGCTGGGGCTTGTCCCATACGTATGCCGCATATATAAGCATATTTGGCTGGATAGTAAAGGTGGTTGTTGGTGAGGTTAAGGTTGTCATTCGGACAGGTTTTGTACAAATTCATTTTCAAACGAAACTATATGAACTCACCAACCATGTGTTGACTTGATCTTTTTGCATGACTTCTCAGGTGACGAACAAGTTTAACTAAGAAGTTCGTACTTTTGGACTAGGATGCCCAGATAGAGGACCTAGTATTTTGGTCATGCATATTTTTGAACATCATTATACATATTATTTTGTATATCTTATGCAGATACAAGATAGAAGAATTATGATGTTGATAGTAGATTTATATTGTTAAATTATGAACGAAACTGATGTAATTTAACTTCGTAACTCTATTTCAATAGTATTTTCTCATTATACATCATGTGCAATGTAAACAATCTGATCATCACGATTATCATTCCCAATATCGCACCCCGGGAACCTTCCGCCCGACAGGACATTCGATCCGGCCCGTCGGCTCGGGGCGTGACAGATTGGTATCAGAGCCATGGTTATAGAGAAACGTAGGTCATATTATATAAACGGTTTGGCCTAGACTATAACCTAGGGACCCTTCATGTAGAGAACTAGGTGTTATGAATTTAAATTGCATTGTGTTTTCTGCATTCTATCGTTGCACTAACCGATGTTTTCTTTTCGGTTGTGATCAGAATGCCGCCAAGAAGACCACCTCCTTCGCCACCGCCACCTCCTCCTCCACCTCCTCTTCCCCCACACACTCCACCTCATCAAAACCCACATCAGGAAATGGATCCTGCTACCGTTGCCTTGGCAACCCTACTGAGCAGTCAACTGACCAACCAGCTGAAAGAGGTGATTCCGGACATGATCAATCGGATTCAGAACAACAGCAACAACTCCGGGCATTCATCAGGAGAGGCCAGTGGGAATACTGGAGTGCATCTAACTACTTCTACAATTCATTTGTGGGATGTAAGCTGCCTAGTTTCAGCGGTACTGAGGGAGCCGTTGGTTTAATCCAATGGATTGAGAAGATAGAAACTACTCTGGACATCAGCAGCTGTCCAGAGCACCATAAGGTTCGCTACTCTGCATGATCATTTAACAAGCGGGCCTTAACTTGGTGGAACTCACAGATCAAGGCTAGAGGAAGAGAAGAGGCTATGGCAATGCCTTGGGAAGATTTCAAGACTCTACTGACGAATGAGTTCTGTCCCAAGAACGGACTACAGAGGATGGAAACTGAGCTATCCAATCATGTGATGAAAGGAGCGGATCATATGGGTTATACTACTCGCTACCATGAATTGATAGCATTGGTGCCAGACATGGTACCAGCTCTGGAGAAAAGGATTGACAGGTATGTGGGTGGATTACCAGCCTGCATACAGAGTTTGGTTATTGCAGCAAACCCTGTCACTTTGGTGTAAGCTATCAGCCTGTCAGGGAAACTTACTGACGTGATGGTAGCCTCTGGAACTCTAAAGAAGGAGGCTGAATTAGGCACGAACAAGGAAGAGTCATTACTGACATGATGGTAGCCTCAAGAACTTACTGTCACTTTGGTGTCATCTTGTTATTCAATGTGTAGTCAATGTAACTAGTAGCCTTTGCAATATAACTTGGGTTATTATATGTTGCAAAGGTGAAAGCGCCAATAAACAATGTAACTAGTAGCTTTTGCACAATAACTTTGGTTATTGAAAAATGAAAAGGTGAATGAGCCTAAATTCAATTGTTGTAACTAGTAGCCTTTATTTAATGACTTGTGTCATTAAGTTAGTAAAGGTGAAAGAGCCAAAAAATCATGTTAAACTTGTAGTATACTTGCTTTATGTCTTATTGATTTAGACTTTGTTTGCATTTAAGTTTTCAAACATATTCTTATATATATATTAAACTGTATGGGAAACTCACCAACTATTCTTATAGTTGACCCAAATTTATTTTACATATGTAACAGGTTAAGATGAAGACATGGTGAAGACATAGGATAAGCATAGTGGACCTAGATTTAATTTAAACAAATGTTAGATTTCGAATGTAATGATGAATTAGTCTTTGTAATTCTTTAAATGTTTGTAATTGTTTATTGTTATCAATGAATTCATGTTTTAATGTTAATAATGAATGTTGTAATTATTCAAACTCATTAATAGCACCATGAGCTAATGAACAGTCAAGCTTGTGCCCCGACGTATTCCGCCGTCGGTCGGGGTGTGACATTAGCTAAGGGGGTTCGGCTAAGGAGAAAAGAGCTAGATTACTGTCAGGTGGGTTCTAGATGCCCTACTTTAACATGTTATATGTAACTATGTTTTGGGCAGACATATATGTTGTTATGATGTTTTATGATGACATATGAAAGTGCTATGATGATAAATGCCTCAACGATACGTTATGAGGAGTTATGCATGAAGTTATGTTAGAATGAGGAATGCATGCAATGTGTTATGATGACTAAGGAATAATGACATGATATGATGATGACTGTATGATGATGACTGTATGATGATATGCTATGATGATGATAACTATGATGATAGTTGCAAAATGATATGCTATGATAAAGTCCTATTCGGTTAGGATAAAATGGTATGATGATAAGATGCTAGCATGACACGTTATGATGTTATGATGATAAGATGCTAGCGTGACATGTTATGATGTTATGTTGTTATGATGATAAGATGCTAGCATGACGTGTTATGATTCCTTGATGTTAGGATGATGAGATGATAACATGTCTGGCTTATGATGCCATGATGTTACGATGAATGATGATATGATGCTAGCATATCATGCATGATGAATGAATGTTGCTCCATTATTAGTATGGGGTAAGTATTCTAGGATGAATGAATGTTGCTCCTACATTCGTGTGGGGTAAGTATGGTGTTGCTCCCACATTCGTTGTGGGGTAAGTATGTTGTTGCTCCTATCGTCGTATGGGGAAAGTATGATATTGCTCCCGTCTTAGTATGGGGTAAGTATGATGATGCTCCCGGCTTCGTATGGGGTAAGTATGATGATGCTTTTGTCTTCGTATGTGTGACACCCCGTAATTTCCAGGTCAGCTTTGGTTTTATTTAAATGTTTATTTAAATACTTTATGTACACGTGGCACTAGAATTAGATTAATTTAGTGTGACACGTGGCACGACAGTACAAACACTGACACACAACAGGATAATTCGTGGAATTATCGGCAAACAGCACACACGTGTCAAAACACACGAACGTTGGTGAACGTCAAGCACATTGTGTAGCACAACACTCGAAACTTCACGAAAACACTCACACATTGAACTAGGAAGTTCAAACAAGGCCAAACGATGGTTCGGAAGCGTGAAAACGGCGACGAACGGATCAAACCCATTAAAAAGGGCTTATTGGACTCTTCAGAGGCCCATCGCGGTACGCGGAAGCCCAACAAGAAGCATCGTCGCGGTACGCGACAGACATCGCGAAGAGTTGACTCCCGGATTCCTTCGCGTAGCGCGAAGCATCTTTCTGGCCTATCTCCGCGGTACGCGACGGGTGTCAGACGGCAAATCTTTATAACACCAAGACCCCATCATCACAAGCCACCCTACAACCCCATTTCTCGAGTTCTGATCGACATTATCACCCTCTACCTTCATCTTCAACCTCTGGAAACCTCCATTGGCAGCCATTAACACTCACTTGAAGCTCAAGAACCTTGAAGGAAGTCTTCTAGAGCACTATTCATCACCACCACCTTCTTGTTCCTGTCAAGACTCACGAATCAGGAGGTCTAGGAGCTGCCCTCATCATTTTCTCAGGATCTTGAAGCTTTGAAAGGTAGTCCTACACTTCTTGTGGCTTAAAACCACCATACTTCGCACCTACACGCTTACAAGCACACATGCAAGCCCCATGGTCTTGCATGCACGAATTTTCCTTTATTGTAATCTGGGTTTGTTGATATCTCAGTGTTTTATGATAATCTAAAGTGATTAGAGGATGTTTTATGATGATCTAAGATGATGGGTATGAGTCTTGATGCTTAAAATGATAATAGATGATGTTATATGTCCATGCATGTATGATCCATGGCATGTGGAATGATTTTCAGTAAATGGTTATATATCTTGATGATATTGAAAGAGGATTTCATGTTTAGATGATGTTAGAATGGTTAAAACTATGAGTTTTATGAATCTTCCCATTATTAGAAACTTTTTGTTTGTAAAATGATGTTGAGAAATGGAATGGTGAACATGCATGTATGAAGAATTGTTGTTAGATTGATAATATGACGATTTGAATGTTTAGATTATGATTTTAATGATGATTATGGTCATATGTGATGAGTTACTATTTATAGTAACTTTATTAGTTGAAATAATGTTAAGTGATGATTTTGGTTATGTTGGTATGCCTAGGTGGTATTGGATTGATTATTGTGATGATTGGTGGCATGAAAATAGGATTAGAATTGTTAAAATGGTCATTTTCATGAAAAACTAGATAGTTACTATATTTAGTAACTTATTTTTACAAAAACCGATTTGTCAACGTGTTGAATGATTTGAGCATGCTAAATGACTTATAATGCTATAACATGATGATTAGATGCTAAGTTAGATGGTTTCCGATGTTACGTATGCTAAAAATGGAAACTTTCCATTTTAGGAAACTTTTATGTGCTAACTTGCTATAAACGACGTATATGACCTTGTATGATAATGTGTTACGTGTTAACATGACCCCGTAGGACCATTGAGCATGCTAGAACTCTAACACCGATATGCTTTGTGAACTTTCCAATAATGGAAACTTACTATAAATAGTAAGTTGTCCATAGACGCGACATGCGCGTTTTGCACACGACGAACACTTACACGATTGCTACACGATTCACAACCGTCACACGGTTCACCAACGGGTCGTTGACTTGACACGGTCAACTTTGGTCAACTCTGGTCAAACACGGTCAATGTGGGCCAACACAGTCAAACACGGTCAATGTGGACCAACACGAGCAAACACGGTCATTGTGGACCAACACGGACAAACATGAACAACCAAGGGTTGTTGGATACAAACACGAGCACTAACACAAACACTAGCACGGTCACATACACGAACTCACGTACAGTGTACGATATAGGTTGCCGGTGACCGACACGTGCTACTACATCAGGAGCTTACGCTTGATTTGCATTTTCATCACTAAGGTGAGTTTACGGCCCCTCTTTACTCTTTTTCAAACGCTTTTAAATAGGGGGAGAATACTTGTTGCATCGAGTCAAACATCTATTACTGTACAAACATTTTGGTGTATGCTGGTTTATTAGACAAACATTAAGTGTTGTAATCGTAAGAAGTCCTCACAAAGTCTTACCGTTAATGTACAAACAACGAGGCGAGTTTGAATGGATCCGTTTGGGGTGTGACTAACCCCGCGTGGCGAAATATTGACTGGATGTCATAACACGTGAAAACTTGACCTATCTTGCCATGTTATTACGAGACATGGCAGAGGCAAAGACTAACAAGTCTAGTTCGGTAGTGATGCACTGACACTTTGGGCCAAGGGCTCGGTACTAACATATGATAAACAGCATGACACACTTTCTTACTATATGTATATCAAAACCTGTGAACTCACCAACCATTGTGTTGACACTTTTTAAACTTGTATTCTCAGGTAACTAGCATGACAGGCTCGTGGAGCAGGAAAGCACATAGGGGACATGAGCATAGGGTCCCACATGCATTTGTTTTCGTGTCTTTTGAAAACAATTTGACTTTATTTTATTTAAAACGTTGTTGTATTAAACTACTTACAATTTCCGCTGTGTAAACAATCATTTTCCGCTGCATGTTATGACTTACTTATTCCGCTGCAATACTACTTTATTTCCGCTGCAAACTATTTTATCAAGTGTATGTGTCAAACTTGGATTTGTAAACGCATATAGAGGTGTTCTATATGACCTTGAGCTGTGATTCTGGACACGTCACATCCACGTGGACATACGCCACGAGTGGGAAATTGGGGGTGTGACAGTATGGGGTAAGTATGATGTTTCTCCCCTATTGGCATTGGGTAAGTATGATGTAACTCCCATCTTCGTATGGGGTAAGTATGATGTTGTTACCATATTCGTATGGGTAAGTATGATGTTGCTCCCATATTCTTATGGAGTAAGTATGATGATATGGAGTCGATCGGACTATTAACATGGAACCTTGTGCCGGCATAAGCCCACTGCTCATGTTAATGACAGTGGTTGCATGATGATGATGGTTATAATGGTTACGATGATTATGATGGTTATATGCTACGGTTTATGTATATGAGATGATGAGGCATCTAAATGATGTTTTAACTCACTAAAGCGTTTATAATGTTTTATAAAACTAGAACTCACCAGCGTAAGCTGACATTTTAGCATGTATCAGGTTAAAGCTAAGGTAAGAGGATGCATGGAGCTCGGGGCATAGTGTTAGAAGTCCGGTGGTTTTAGCAATCATATATGTTCGGATACAACTTATTTAATTATAATTTGTGTTTGAAAACTCATGTTTTAATTTCCGCTGCATGTTTGTGAAAGTTTTTTTGTTTAAGAGCTATGTGTTTATGATGAATGACCAACTCTGGGAGGTACCCGCGATCGGGGCCTCTCAAGAACTTTGGCACTCGTTGGCTTCTTGACAAAGAACGCGAAATTTTGGAGCGTCTTTTATCACGACCCAAACATGACAGTGGCTAAATGTTTGGTCGTTCGACTTTAGTTGATATTCCTTCTCCGTCCGTTTTAAGATGTTTTCGTCGTTCATACCGTTTTTGCGGTTGTTGTCATAGTTGCTGTAAATTCCGCAAAACTACATCATTTTCACGCTCATATCCTTCCATTTAGAATTTAGTTGATAATTTGTGCGGAATTCTTGATCAGTATATCCATCATCTCATGCCAACTACTGGATAATTTTTCCGAAAAGCTTTCGCGATTTTAAGAATTACGTTTGGTTTTGTTTTCAGAATGATTTATATAACATCTTCCTAGTGTCGTTTCTTCGTCATGAGCCTTTGTTTTGGTGTCATTGGACCGCTAATCGGTCCGCCCGCGTCAGTCTCTTTCGCTCGCTTTCCTTTTTTCTTCTTTTTTTGGGATTCTTGTGTCTGGAGCGTGACATTGGTAGATACGAAATCTGATACATGTCGGGATTGAGACACGGTTTGTTGAAAACCCAATTGCGTGAATGACGAAAACCCGGGTCGAAAGCCGGGTTGCGTGAATGATGAATACTTAGTTTGAGGGTTCAGTTGTTGCCATTGAGGGTTTGGGTTATGTTGCATTTGAAACAAACACTATCGGATGGTTTCTGGATCATTTAACAAGTTGAAATCGAGGTTCTTTGAGTTTGAATTCATATTTGAAATGAGAGGGTTTAGAGAGGATTTTAGAGAGTAAAGATGTATTGTTTTTAAAGTATATATATTTTTTATAAAATGTGTAAGAGTTTATATAAGGGATAAACACACACACACACACACACATATATATATATATATATATATATATATATATATATATATATATATATATAGGATTTGAATCAAATGAAAACCTGATCTTAAAGAGAAAACCCTTAAACTCAATCTCAACCCTTAGATCAAACTTATTTTATATTTCAATTAATAAAATAAAAAGGGTAAAATGATATTTTCACTAACTATCATCTCTCTTCATTAATTAACCAGATTCTCTCTCCTCTCTCTTCTTTTTCTTCTCTCTCCTCTCTCCTCTTTCATCTCTCATCTCTCCTCTCTCTATATATATAATTTATATATTTTATTTTTCAGAATATTACACATGTGTAGTGTTTTATTTTTTTTGGTTAAAAAATATTTTTTAAAATATTACAACTACAAAAATGTATATTTTCATACAAAAAAAGTCATATTTTTTTTAAAAAACAAAAAATATGCACTAAAACTTGCGCATATTTTATAAGTGTTTTATTTTTTGGTTAAAAAATATTTTTTTAAATATTACAACTATAAAAATGTTTTATTTTTTGGTTAAAAAAATATTTTTTAAAATATTACAACTACAAAAATGTATATTTTCATTAAAAAAAAAGCCATATTTCTTTTTAAAAAACAAAAAATATGCGCATGTGTATCAAGCATAATAAAAACATTAAACATGTGTATTTTACACATAAAACATACATTACACATGTGTAATTTTATACAGAATATCAAAATTACCAAAAGCACACTACACATGTGTAAAATAAAAATGTACAAATTTTACAACAAACAATACACTTGATCTAAACACTACTATAAGATCTGAAAAACTACACATGTGTAGTAATAAACATGTACAAGTTATACTACGTAAAGTACACTTCGTCAAGCAAACATCTATGATATCTGAAAACTACACATGTGTAGTATTAAAAATGTACAAATTTTACTGCCTAAAGTACACCTTGTCAAGCAACACCTATAAAATCTGAAAAAGTACACCTGTGTAGTATAAAAAATGTACAACTTTTAGTGCATAAAGTACATCTTGTAAAGCAATACCTATAATGCGCATATTTTTTGTTTTTTAATAAAATATGACTTTTTTTTGTATGAAAATTATACATTTTTGTAGTTGTAATATTTAAATAAATAATTTTTTAACCAAAAAATAAAACACTACACATGTGTAGTATTCTGGAAAATTAAATATATAAATTATATATATAGAGGAGAGTGGAGAGAGAGGAGATATGAGAGAGGAGAGAGGAGAGAGAAGAGAGAAGACAAAGTCAATTATACCCCTCAAAGGGTAAAAGAGTAAATTTACTCTTAAAAACCCCAATAAAATATTCACCTTTAATTGTGGACCACATGTTTTTTCTGATTAATTAATTAAAATCTAAAATAATTTTGATCTAACGGTCCACGTAGGGTTTAAGGGTTTTCTCTTTAAGATCGGGTTTTCAAAGGATTCAAACCCTATATATATATATTTGCAAATGACCGTTGAAAAACTGTATAATTTTGAAAAAAAACGTTAAAAAAGTGAAAGATGGGGACGGGGATGGCTGGCCTCTCAAGTTATATTACTATCTCTTTTTAAGAAAGAAACAATTATTTTTATAATTAGCAAATAAAAAACTAATTTCAAAAATTACCTATATATTAAGAACCACAGTTTATTTTGTTCTCTTATATTTCCCCTAAATACCTAAATCCCTCTTTTATCCCCCCCTGCTTCCTACCATATTTTCTAGGGTTATTGGATTTAAATACTCCCAACTTTGACATATTAGCCGGCAATACTCCCAACTGAAGAAATGTTTACTAGCACTCCCAACTTTCAAAACATTTTCCATTGGCACTCCAAAACAAGTGCCACGCCATCAAAAAATGTCTTTTTGGAGTGCCAATGGAAAATGTTTTGAAAGTTAGGAGTTCTAATAAACATTTCCTTAGTTGGAAGTATTGCCGGCCAAGAGGTCAAAGTTGGGAGTATTTAAACCCAATAACCCTATTTTGTTTTTTCTTTTTCTTGTTCCCCATCGGCGGTCCACACCGTCCGCCCTCATTCCACAGCCATAGATTTCAGCCACCGCCCCATTCCCTTTCAAGTAGCTTAGTAGCAACCATTTCACCTGCTAATCTTAAAACAATTCTAGTCAGTAATTTTATTTTTTTCTTCATAAATTATTTCAAGAGCAGTCTATTTTAATTTTAATATTCAGGATATTCAAGTACTCACTCTTTTTCAATCATAATGATAATTATTAACTACTTATATTTTTATTGTTTGACTCGACTTGACCCGAATCACTGACTCGTACATTTAAGATGACGAACCGAGACAAAGCAATCGATTGAAATGTTTTTTGAATTAACGTAAGTTTTCGCCCCCCTATGATTCCTTTGAAGCTCAGCCACTGTTGGCCAGCAATATTCTAACTGTGGAAATATTTATTGGCACTTCAACTTTCAACGCATTTTCCATTGGAAATCCATTATACTAATTTTTTTTGATGTCGTGCCACATGTTATGGAGTGCCAATGCAAAATGTTTTTAAAGTTAGGAGTGCTAATAAACATTTCCTCAGTTGAGAGTATTGCCGGCCAAGAGGTCAAAGTTGGGAGTATTTAAATCCAATAACCATATTTTAAAACCTTTTTCATATACATCTAACAAAAACTCACGTATTGGATTAATGCCATATGTTATTAGATAATAGAGTGAATTATGGTTTCGTCTATGTGTTTTAAATGTTTTAACTATTTTAACCCAAAATTGAATCTTCTATCAATGCAACCCCTGTGATTTAAAAGACTAACGGTTTTGACCCCAAACCTAGTTAGCTAGGTTTGGGGTCAAAACCGTTAGAATAGTTAAGTTTGGGGGCTGAAACCGTTAGTTGTTTAAACCGCAGGAGCTACATTGATAGAATAATCAATTTTAAATTGAAATAGTTAAAAAGACTTAAACCACATTACTAAAACCGTAATTTGCTATAATTTTAAATTAAATCCTTTTTTTTTCTAAACTTAGAGGATGTGTAGCAATATATGATTAGGCGCATTATGCCTAATGGGTTATTGCATGATAAAAAAACATGGTTGGATAGCGAATAAAAAGTGATTTTGTAGTTTAACAAGATCTCACAAGAGCAATCGTTGCGTTTTGTTGCGTCCACGGAAACACATTTATGAGATTGTATCATAGGTTTGTGTACGTTTTAATTTTGAATATTTATTAGCACAACTCATGTCACACCCCGACCGACGGCGGAATACGTCAGGCGCGAGTTTGATTGTTTAAAAACTCATGGTGCTATGATTAAGTTTATGTATTTAAACATCCATATTAAATAAATTTCAAACATCCATTAATTTAACCAAACAAATATTTAATACAAACATTCAAATTCAAATCCAAAGAAATAAAAAACATTGTTTAAATTTAACTAGGTCCAATACTAAGCCTTCCTCCTTGTTATTCATCTTATCCTGTTACATATGTAAAATAAATGTTAGCTATTTGCATAGTTGGTGAGAAATTCTATAGTTTAATACAATACTTAAAAATGATGCAAAACTATTAAACTAAATATAACTAAATCTAAAGCATATGTATGTTGCAAGTATCACAAAACAAGAATCCAAACAAATGATATTACAAAGCTTAAATCAAGACTAGATAAGTCTTTAACTTAAACAATGTAAATCATAATGTCTATGTATGTGTACCGTTCACCTTTTTATTACAAGAAACAAGCCAATGTGAATAGTGTAGTTGCATTCTTAGGCTACTAGCTACTAGTATATGTTTGATGTATGAAACGTACTCCAACCTAATTCTCACATAGAAATTAGCACATAAGTTCACATAGCATCTAAATCATGTCTACTAAGCTTAAGAGTTTGCATCATGTTTATGTTTTTGACTCTATGAACATGCTTTTGTATAAAGCATGTTGGATCGAGTTATGTAACTTACACAACACTTTCACAAAGTATCTTCTACTTAGTTGATAGATGTGGAAATTCTATCAACTTGGTTTGTAAAACAGATTGAAACAAAATACACAAGACAAGTATAAAATCAAGGTTAAAGTATATTGCATTCAACTGTAAGAGTTTTACAAGTCTTAGCTCAAGCACACACATTTTTGCTAGTTTACAAGTGAGCGTATTTATACTAAAACCTACAGCTGTATCCTCGTAGGGATACAAGGCTGGAAAAAAAATACTAGAAACAAACTAATGCTAAAACTAGTATCCGTTATGGTCTTGACAGGCCAAGCCATATTAATTACAGTTAATACAAAAGACTCCATTGACTTTTACAATAAATACCTAAACTACAAAACAAATTAATGTAAAGGTATCTCTATAGATCTGAAAAATCTTCTTTGCTGCTGACTATCATAAGAATGTCTTCTGTGTGGGTCTTCATGTAAGAAAGCAGCTCTGATTATTTGTATAAGTGTATGGAATCTTTGTTAGAAGTAAGTATTCGATAGTCTTTGTATTCGGAAGCTGTTATGCATTCGGAAGCTGTTGTTTTCGGAAGACATTGTCTTCCTTGGAAGATCACAAAGAACAAGGCTATCTTTCGAAGGTACTTGGAATTCTGAGGAACTTAGTTCCTTCAGAAGGCCATTTACTTCCGGAAGATAGTACTGCTCTTTCGAGACATATGTTGGACTTCTGGGAGTGGAGCCAAGGACTTAGATAGTTTTGGAGGGCACCAGCCTTCATGATCGTACTGTCTCCCCCTAGGCTGATGCTTCCAAAACTCTTATCTTTCTCCCCTTAGAACCTGTGCCCTTGCCTTGGCCCACCTGATGGCTATTCTTCCATCAGATCCATTGTCAGGGTTGTTAAGAGGGAGCATTTCAAGATCAAAAACAAATGGGTCAGCAATAATCATGAGCCGAAGAAGATCTAGCTCCATTATTCCTCCATTGGATTTGGTGAGGGTGAACATCTTCTGTTTTGCATTGAAGCTCCTCTCAACAATTGGAATGTATGATCTAATGGGCTCTGGTCCTCGTTCAGGCACAGATTCAGACTCAGAGTCAGAGGTACTTACAGTCCTTTTCCTTCTTTTGGCCATGGTTTTTCTTCTCTTTTTCTTTGGTTGGACTGTAAGCAAAGCTAAGCTCCTCTGATCCCTGGTCTCCTGTGCTTCTCCCTCTCCCTCTCCCCTAGCAACTTCCTTATTTGCTGCAACTTCGGCAAATGCTGCTTCTGCAGTTCACCTCTCATCCTCCCTAGTTGCTATCTCAGGATCAGGAGCTGTGGATGTTTTCTGTGTAGCTCCTTTGTTTATTTTGATCACTGATGATAGAGGCATGTTGTCATAGGAGGGACTCAATGGAGGAGATATAGACTCTTGCTTTGGGAAAAGAGCGTCTGTAGCAGCTTCACATATCACCTCCTCTCCTTCTCTAATTGCTGGACCAGAGAGGGGTGTGTCAAAGATTATTCTTCCTCCAAAGCCAAGATTTAGATTTTCCCTCTGAGCTTGAATCTGCTCCACTGAAGGCAACTCTCCCTTGGCAATCTTCTTTTTGATGTCTCTTATATGCATGTCCATGGTAGAGTTCTTCATTGGGCCAAGCTGCTGCCGAGAAAATCCATAGTTCACTAGGAAATTTTTCATCTTTTCTCGATAGGCAGTCTCCTTTTGCTTCTTGGTGATAACTGCCACAACTTTAGATGCAGTAGCAGCCTGTTCAAGCTGCTGCACCCTGTCCAGCTCAGAGGCCATTCTAGGTACCGGCCAGTTAAGTTCTCCTCTATATCAAATCCCTTCTCCTGGAGGAGACTAGAAAGTCTTAGAATTTCTCCATCCAGGGAAGTATCTGGTCGGCGGCCTCCTCTCCTCTTGTGCAGCTTCCTCCTCTGGAGTTAGTTTTCTTTTGCCCTTGTCCATTGTCTTTACCCTAGAGGAGATAGATCCTGTGGCCTCACCAGTTGGTTCATCGAACAAAAGTTCTACCGAGGAAGAGACCTCAAGAATGACTGGGCCTTCAGAAGCAGCATCAGTTTCGGATTTAACCTTAGCCTTCACTACTTCCTCCAGTTGACCAATCACCTTGGTAGGTTCCTTAGTAGTGTCCTTGGAGAACTCAGGATTAGAGGAGAGGTCTTCATCAGCCATTGTCCCAAGAGGGGACACATGTTCCATGGAGATAGAAGTTGTTGCTTGAATGTGTTCCTCCATGGTAACCTTGGTTGTAGTCCCAAAAGGTGACTTAATCCCAGAAGGGGACTTTTGGATCCCAACAGGGGACCTGGGCTCCATAGAGATGTTGGATGTGAGCTCTTTCTCTGTATCTATGGAAGCCCCTGCAGCTTCGGAAGAGGAGGATGAAGAGCTAGAATAATAAAAGTAAGCACCCAAGAACTCATCCCATTCACTATCCAATTTGGTTAGGAATGGAGTGGGTTCCTGAGCAGCATCCTCCTCTCCTTTAGCTGGAGAACCTAACCCCATAGGTTGTACCTTCTGCCCTTTTTTGGAAGCATCTGCTAGGGAAAGGAAGGAAACCTGACTAGGGTCAGGATGGAAGGGGGTGCATATGATGGGTGGGCGGAGCTGTAGGTCGAAGATAGTGGCATCTTTTTCTTGGACCTGCAACCTCAGGGTAGCTACTTCGGTTTCTAGACGGGCTACCCTGGCTTGTAGTGTGGAAATTATGGCCATCAATTCCTGAAAGGTAGTGGCCTCATCCACCGGAGGGGAATCATGGGGTGATGGAGTCCTGAGCCTTCCTCCTGCTCCTCCATCACCAGATATGGTTTCTTGGCACCCTGGATTCCTCTCATGGAAGATGACCTCAAAGAAGTCATCAGCAATGTGAGTTGCCACAAAGGAGGTCCTATTGCCTGTACAATTGTCCTGAGGAACCTAATAAGGCTCAGTAGTAGTGACATCCTACTCTGTATTGACCTTTTCAATACTCTTAAGGTCAACCTCTGTTATGGTAGGCTCTGGGTCAGGAAACCTGGCTTGTAGCTCTGTCACCATTTTTAGTAATGTTTGGGTAGTGGGAGAGAGTGGGTCATCCAGAACAACTGCAGAGGGTCCTTGAGTCAAGGTAATAGTATGAGTGTGGGGTATTGATGGGTTATACTCTCTTGGGGACCTGGGAGACAGTCCCTTAACTAAGGGATTTACTTCATCAGAAGCAGACTCAATAATGGGGGTTTCCCTTTGGATATTCCCAGGTATGTATGGTGATATACTATGAGGGCTTTTAGGCTGGATAGGGGCAGCCACTGGTTCCAGAGGAAGAACCAGTGGTGAAGAAGTAGGTGTGGCTGTCACCTTAGGCAGAACTGGGCCCCTGCCAGTTTTTTTTACCTTTTTCTTGACGGGTTCAGAAGAAGGGTCCTGAACAGCTGTAGAAAGCTGCTCAGGGGTTCATTTGCGTTTGTATGTGATTTTTATTGGGTGAGGGACATAAGGGGAAGGTGTGGGATCCGTAACTGTTGGTTCTACATTGTTGTCACCTTCAGGAGCAGGGAGTTCCATAGAAGGAAGAAGAAGAGTGAAAGTCCCAGAGAACTGAGCACTCTTCTTCTTCTTCAGTTGAACAAAAAACTTGGCAGTAACCAAGAAAATATTATATATGTTCCCAGTTAGTGAGAGGGAGGAACCCAACTCACTGTTGAAAATGTGCTGCAAAAATCTGGGATACATACATAATTTCTTTGGTGATGAAATATTGTCAGCCAAATTATTGAAAATAAAAGCAGAAAAGTTAAAAAGTTGATTGGAGATCAAGCCATGAATAGCCGAAGCTAAATCAGAGGGGACTTGATCCCAACCACCAGTTTTATTAGACACACAATGAAGAAAAACATGTATGAGGTACTTGTAGTTGTAGGACACTCTCCCCTTCAAATAGGTTGTTGAAGGGAGAGGACCTTCGTACCCCATTGGCCTAAAGGTCACTGCTACCTCATCCCTTGTGAATGATACCCTTCCACCGGTATCATTAAGATGAATATGCCGACAGATGGTCTCAACAGAAATGAAATGGGATGAGCATCAATGGTAGCCATGAGAGTTCTACCATTGGGAGATGAAGCAATAGAGCAAGAACGCCAAAACTGTTGGTGATGAGATTCATACACCACAGGTTTGATGGTGAGAGCAAAATTATACCTGCTCCTTTTGAGAAAGGAGATGATTGGTGCGAAATCAGCATCATGGTCAGCTGATAACTACGCAACCAGGTTGTGAGCAGGTCGAAAAGCAAGTAATTCCATGGCAATCGGAGAGGAATTAGGATTTAAGTTGAGAGAAAACGAGGAATTGATTTGAAAATGGAACGGTGAGAGAAAGTGGAATAAGCGGAAGTCCTTTTATACCTTCGGATGTCAGCATTAAATATAGAGACACATTTAATTTTTGAGATCCGAAGTGTCAGAGAAAAGGACTTCCGAGACAGCTGTAGTGCACTTGATTATTCAGTCATTGGAAGGAAATCCCATCTTCCGAAGATATAGCTTTCGGAAGGAAAGCTTCCAAGAAAATGCTCTTCAGAAGGCATGCACTTCCAATGCATATTTAAATTCTATAATGAAACTGCAAATATTTTATCGGAAGGACCTCCTTCTGAAGTTTGAGGAATAAATGTCAAAGAGACTTGTGCTTCGGAAGACATCTTCTTCTGATGATTATATTACTGCTTAGATAAGCAATTGAATTTTATCAGAAGTTTAGGCTTCCGAAGACAAATAAATGTATCGAAAGATACTTACCTTAGAAGAATAAATGTCTTCTGAAGTGTGATTACTTCCGAGACAAGAGTTAAATAATACTTCTGAAGACTTAAAGTATCTTCTGATGAGTAATTTACTTATCAGAAGATAGATTAAGTTTATCTTCCGAAGGATCATTTAAACCTTGTTGCAAATTCATTTATTTAAAATTGATCATACCAATACTTGTTATTAAATACCTGAATCTTCCTTCGTCAAAAGCTTTGGTGAAGAGATCAGCCAGGTTGTGTTCTGTATCAACTTTGACTAGATGAATCAGCTTCTTTTCTGCACAATCTCTGATAAAATGATATCTGATGTCAATGTGCTTGGTCTTGGAATGCTTGACTGGATTGTTGGTGATGGCGATTGCACTGAAGTTGTCTATTTGGATAGGAGTGCTAAAGAGTTATACTCCATAATCTTTCATTTGATTTTGAATCCTGATTACTTGAGCACAGCAACTAGAAGCAACAGTGTATTCAGCTTCTAGACCCAAGAAACTGACATCCTCCTGATGTGGACTTCTTGCTGATGTTGCAACCTCCATAATCACTGTCAGTGTAGGCCATGAACTGAAAATCTGCATTCCTAGGATACCACAATCCTAGACTTGGTGCTCCTTTGAGGTATTTGAAGACTCTTTTCACAGCAAACATGTGTGAACTTTTCGGATTTGCCTGGAATCTTGCACATAAACAAGTTGCAAACATGATGTCAGGCCTGCTTGCTGTGAGATACATCAAAGAGTTGATCATAGCTCTGTACTGGTGTTGATCAACATCCTCCCCCTCAAGGTCAGGGCCTAAGGATGTTGTTTTGGACATTGGAGTACCCAGAGCTTTGCAGTCAGTGAAGTTAAACCTTTCAAGAATATCCTTGACATATTTTGATTGATTAATAAAAATCCCTGTAGGAGTTTGCTTCACTTGTAGTCCAAGAAAGAAAGTGAGTTCTCCCATTGAGCTCATTTCAAATTTGGACTTCATAAGTGATTCAAAGTCCTTGCAGAGAGATTCATTAGTAGAACCAAAAATGATATCATCAACATAAATCTGGACAAGCATAATATGTTGCTTGGACTTCTTGAAGAAAAGAGTCTTGTCAATAGTCCCTCTTTTGAAGTTGTTGTTCAACAGAAAAGAAGATAAAGTCTCATACCATTTTCTAGGAGCCTGATGCAGCCCATATAGAGCTTTATCAAGCTTACAGACATGATCAGGAAACTTTGGATCCTCAAATCCAAGTGGTTGACAAACATATACTTCCTCATCAATTTTTCCATAAAGGAAGGCACTTTTGACATCCATTTGAAAAACTTTGAAGTTCTTAGCAGCTGCAAAGGCTAGAAATATTATGATGGCCTCAATTCTTGAAACTAGAGCAAAAACTTCATCATAGTCAATCCCTTCCTATTGTGTGTACCCTTGTACAACCAGCCTTGCCTTATTCATGGCAACCACACCTTTGTCATCCTTCTTATTTCTGAAAACCCACTTTGTTCCAATTGCATATTTACCCTTAGGTAGAGGGCAGATCTTCCAAACTCATTGCCTTTTAAATTGAAGGAGTTCCTCCTGCATTGCTTCTACCCAGCTGCTATCTTTCAGTGCTTCAGCATCTTTCTTTGGTTCTATTTGGGATAGAAAGCAGGAATACAAACAGATGTTTGCTTCATGCTTGGATCTCCTTGTTATAACTCCTTCAATACTGCCGATGATGTTCTCAGCTGGATGAGTGTTATGAATGCGAGTTCTTGGAATCACATCCAGCTAGGAACTCAAATCCAAGTTGCTTGGCTCAAGGTCTAGAAGTACAACCTCAAGCTGGATTCTGGTAGATCTTGGATTCTCTGATGTTGGACTGTTGTGGGTTGATTCTCTCTGGGAAAAGAAGTTTCCAATGTGGTTACCTCTTCAGTAGGGCCGCTATCATCCTATTGATTTTGTGGAGCAGAAGATGAATCACTTTGAGGAGCGGCTTGAGAAGGGATGATTTTTTTTGTCTGTGAGGTTGAGTGAGGTGTTGAAGTGGATTCTGCCAAGGTTTGTCTTGAAGCTATTGGCAGTTCAACACAATAATCATCTTCCCTTCTGAGCTGATTTGAGTCTGAGGTAGCTGTCTGAGGTCCTGGAACATACTCTTTCGAAAGATTAAATGCAGATGTGAATTTATCAAGATCAAATAACCAATCAGGGCCTATTCCAGGTTTATTGATAGTATGTTCATTAAACTGAACATTTGCAGACTCTTCAATAATCCTAGAATCTTTGATGTATACTCTATATGCCTTAGCCTGTGAAGAGTACCCAACAAAGTAGCCCTCTACTGATTTCTCAGCAAACTTGGCTACATGATCTTTGGTATTCAAAATGGTGCATTGACATCCAAATGGTTTAAGAAATCCAATGAATGGTTTTCTCGTATGCCAAATTTCATAAGGAGTCATACCGTGTGATTTAACTACCAATATTTTGTTTTGAACATAGCAGGCAGTGTTGACTGCTTCTGCCCAAAAAGTTACCGATAGCTTGGCATCAGATAACATGGTCCTTGCAGCCTCAATTAGTGTCATATTCCTTCTCTCAGCAACACCATTTTGAATTATGGACCTTGATCAGACCTTATGATTTTTACATTATGGTCACTTTCATTCTCAACCCTTAGAATGAATGACTTCAAGATTTCAACAGTTTCATCCTTGGTATCCAAAAAGAATACCCAGGTATATCTTGAGAAGTATTTAGTGACTACCAAACAGTAAGATTTTCTACCTATACTTTTCACACAAGTAGGGCCAAACAAGTCCATGTGAAGTAAATGTAGGACTGTTGTTATTGAATTTATCTCTTTGGCATGATGAGATGATTTGTGTTGCTTCCCTTTCAGGCACACAACACATTTATCAACACATATAAATTCCTTTGTTGGTAAACCTGTAACTAAGTTATTTTTGACAAGTTTATTCATGTTTTTCAGGTTTACATGACAAACTCTCCTATGCCAAAGAGATGATTCATCAAGTGAGGCTTTTGAGACAAAGCAATTTATATAGATAAGTGGTGAAGTTGTGCTCATGTCCTGCATATACATGTTGTTCCTTCTGGGATCTCTGAGCAGAATTTGATCAATTGAAACAACAAATCCTGGTTTCAGAACAATACATTCATGCTCAGTGAACAACATGTTATCTTTTTGGTCACACACCTGTGAGACACTTTGCAAATTATAGTTTAGTTCCTTCACAAAATGTACATTCTCAAAACTTACCTTACCATTTGTTATTGTTCCTCTACCTGTGATGTATCCACCCACTGGATCACTTCCGAAAGCAACTGACCCTCCAAAAAATGGTTCATATTTGTGTAGGTGGGTCTTGTTGCAATCATGTGCCGGGAACAGCCACTGTCAACTATCCACAAGTTGCTTCTTGAGTCTTGTTGTCCTTACACATATAGAAGTAGATCAGTCTCTGATGGGAACCCAAGCCCATGTGGTCTTGGGTTTTCCATTTGCATCATTATATGTAATTTTCTTTGACATCATCTTTGGAGGAACAGATGATGAGCTTGCTGATGGAGCAGGGGGTTGAGTGGAGTCCTTTCTTTTCCAGACTCTATGGACCTTTGGAGTGGTCGAAAGAACTTTCTTTTTCTGGCATCCATCGGAAGCAACTTTTGCCTTTTCTTCCAATGGTTTGGTTTTTGTCTTGAAGTGGGGCCTTCTTCTGATTTTCTTCTTCCGAAGGGATGGGACTTCTTGGTTTTGTTGGAAGCACTTTTGACATGTGCTTTCGATGTTCCCTTTGCTTCAGAAGACTTACTGCTCTTACTTCTTATGTTGTCAGAAGTACATGCTTCTGACGACTTCTTGTGCTGCTTGACTGATCTTTTTCTTTCGGAAGCAGATAGTTCTTCCGAAGAAAACGATGATTTGCTCCATCTTCCCTTGTGGCTTCCTCTTCCTTATGGTCTTGAATGTGTTCTGCTTCTTGGATTGAAGAAACATTCAGCAGCACAATGATTCGTGTCTCCACACATCAGACACATTGGCTGATCATTGGTTGATTTCTAAAAGTTCCTACTTGTGTGGGAACTTGAGTTGTGCTTCACTGAACTTAACTTTCCTGACTTTGGTGCTCCAGCAGGACTTTTGTTGGGGTGATTTACCTGAACCTTTGATGTGCTGGGATTTCTATTTCCTGATCTAGCCCTATGTGACTTGTCAGATGGACAAGTGACATATTCACTTGATGATGTACTCCCCGTTTGTACATATTTAACTTTGACAAAAGTTGGTGAGGTTTTCTTGTTTCTTTTCTTGTTCTTTAAAACTGATTTTTTTTTCAAAACAAACTGGGGTATCATCCTCAAATGAACAGATTGAGTGAGTAGGGCTAATATCAGATGAGTCATTTTCTTGAGCAATCTTGTGTTTATCCAAAACCTCATCATACACAAGACTTGCTTTAGGTTTGTAGCGAACCTCCACCATTGGAGTATAAGCAGATGGAGGTTCCATGTGATTGTAACCCACCCCAGCACCCTTTTTCTTTACCAACTCAGATGTATCACTCATCTTAAAAAGTTTCTCATACTTTTCACCTTGACTTAGAAATTTGTCCCTGTATGACTCAACCAATACAAGTTCAATTTTGGCAGTTGTTAGTCTTTCTAAAAGATTGTTTATTTTACACTGCATGTTAGTGTCTTCATGTTTTAAACTGGAGATAGTCTTTTCTAACTCCTCAATCTTTTCTTTGTAATTTCTTTCAGCTTCAAAGAAATTTTCCTTAACAACTTGTATTGACTCAAGCTCATTACAGACTTGAGCATTAAAATGTTTATAAGCATTTAATTTTTCCAAACATTCAGAGGTACACATGCCATCTATTACCTTGAATGTAGTTGTTGAGTCATTTGCCATCAATGCATTATTTGAGGTAGGTGCTTCCTCAACTTAAAAGCTCCAGTTAGAGAAGTCATGCTGCTCTACAATGTTTGCATTGTTGGATTGGCTTGGTGCTTTGTAGTATGGCTGACCTGAAGTTGATGGTTGAGAGCTTGGAGATTTGCATTCTTTTGCAAAATGACCTAACTGCTGACAGTTATAACATTTGAGTTTGGACTTGTCCAGACCAAACCCAGTTTTCATGTTATGCTTTTTGAACTGTCTTCCAGTTCTCTGGTAGAACTTCTTCGCTCTGTATGAGATCATAGCCATCTGGTAATTGATGTCCATTTCTTCCA
This sequence comes from Mikania micrantha, assembly GCA_009363875.1. Lineage (NCBI taxonomy): Eukaryota > Viridiplantae > Streptophyta > Magnoliopsida > Asterales > Asteraceae > Mikania > Mikania micrantha. Next base: position 29,476,776 of record CM018697.1, read on the forward strand.
GGTCATCCGCAGGAATCCCATCTAGATCCTCCTGACACAAATGAAAGTAATTTGTTTCTTCGGCCATGAATGCTCCCTATCCTGAGGTGAGCAGTGGAGTTGAGCTTGCAAAAGTGTTTGAATGAGATGTTGATGGAGTTGGTGTTCCTAGGAAGGTGATAATGGGTGTGGAGTTTGAATGGTATATGGGCTGATAGTTCTGGAATGGAGGGTTGTGGATGGGGGCATACAAAGCAGCTGAACCTATAGGAATAGAGGATGGTTTAGGTTCTTGGGCATCAATCTCCATTTGGTATGCACTGAGTATACCAAACAACTCTCCCAGCTTCAAAGTTCTAACATTTTCTATTCTACGAATAGTAACAGAGTAGATATTCTAGGCTTGTGGAAGTGATCTTAGAAACTTCCTGATGACATCTTGATTCTCCATCTTCACTCCTGCAGCAGTTAACTCATCAACCAGTTGGACATACCTTAAATACTGAGAAGCCATCTTCTCATTGTTTTCTTGGCAAAATTTCTCAAACTTTTGCTTCAGCATGTCTTTCTTGTTCCCTTTTACATCGTCAGACCCTTCATACATTTGTTGCAAAGAGTTCCACAGCTCTTTGGCAGACTTGCATTTCTTGAATGCATGTATGATAGAGTTTGAGATAGACATCTGAATCAACCACAATGCTTTAGAATCCACCCCATCTTTTTGTAATCTTCATCTGAATACAGAGATGGATCTTTTGGCACAGGTGCTCCACCAGTACCTGCAGCAACAACAGTTGGAATGAATGGTCCCCTCAAGAACCGACTTCCATAGTTTGAAGTCTTGGTTCCTGATAAACCACTCCATTCTGACTTTCCAGGTGTCATAATCATCTGGTGTAAACATAGGGGGTTTGTTGAGTGTGCCATTTTCTGTGTCGTGCTTGTTCATTGTTGTCATTTTAACAAGATAGTTTTGAGCAAAGAGTAGTAGAAGATAACAACTGGTAACTTAAGAATGGTTAGTTCCTTAACTTAGAGAGCCAAGGCTCTGATACCACTTGTTGGATCAAGTTATGTAACTTACATAACACTTTCACAAGGTATCTTCTACTTAGTTGATAGATGCGAAAATTCTATCAACTTGGTTTGTAAAACAGATTGAAACAAAATACACAAGACAAGTATAAAATCAAGGTGAAAGTATAATGCATTCAACTGTAAGAGTTTTACAAGTCGAGAGGTGACAATCGTCACTCTACCTTGTTCTTATTAATACAAAAAATAAGATTACAATACAAGAGCACAATCGATCGATCACTAAGTGTAAAGAACTCTGAATCTTCTGAATATGAGCAAGAAATAAGCAGAAGTAAGCTAGGTGAGATTGGTGTGTGTTCCTAGATCGACAATTGCCTCAATTTATAACATGAAATAACATAGCAGTAGTCTATTTCAGTTCCACAATATCCGCTCCAACTACAAGTCATGCGCCAACTGAATCTTCATGACCGTTGATGACTTCCCCATGTAGTCCACGATTTTCTCTATATTCCGGAAAAATAGGAATAATTGTTGCTATTGACCTGTTGACTAAACTCAAAATTTAGCAGCACATGTTGAATAATAAATTAACAATAATTAATGCAAAATCATTATTTATTATTCAAGTCATTGGATCATAGAAATTTATATACGCGAATATTCTAAATTATCCCGAAATATTCCATATTCCGAATTATTCTGATTTATAAGACTAATTTTTACAGGCATAACAATTGCCCCCATATTCTTATTATCGTTTTAATTTGTAGTAAGAATTTGAAAATAACCGTTTATGTTGGCTCTTGATTCAAAATTTGAATTTAAAATTGTGATGGGAACGTTGACGTGACAGTTAATGATTGTGGCGGTTTCCCACATATTCTCAGCCATTTGTGCAGGATATAATGATCATTCCGCTTTCTTTAGATGCCATCATCTTCAACCGGATCTTGCGGTAAGTTCTTCTTCTTCTTTCTTTCAATTTTTAATTTTTCTTCACCAAAAATGTCTGGATCATCTTCTTCTTTCGATTTCAATTCTGATGACTTCACCGATCAGAATATTTTGACCTTCAATCGTCAAAATAGAAATTTTTTCAATGATGATCGAATTGAACTGTTATGTCTTTCAAAAACCTTTCCTGATGAAGCCATCTTCCATAATTTTTCTGAAAAACTGAAAGCCGATCATGTTTCTCCCTCTTGGGTATGTTTTCCAGAGTATCCCTTCACCTTGGGTCTGAAATTTCCTTTTTCCGATCTCATCTATGATTTTTTCTCAATTAGTAATCTCTATTTTCCTCAACTAATTCCTTTGGGATGGCGTCTTCTTTATACCCTTGACCAACTAAACCAACATTTTGGTTTAGAAATAGGTGTTCCTGAAATAGCTTTGATGTACCAACTTAGAACTCACGGGTCGTCCAGTTTTGTTCTTCAAAGGAGAAGTGAGGCTCATATTCTTGTTCCGGGAATCACCTTGAATGAGGATGAGTGGAGGAATATGTTCTTTTTTGTGAAAAGGATGTCTATCCCTAATGGGGAACTTCTTCCTCTCAAATGGGTGGAAAAGGGTAGGATCCTTAGGACGTTTTAAGTTAAATTCGATTTGTTATTGTAATATTATACTTATTCTGTTTTCGTTATGTACAGCTTCCAAGTTTGAATCAATTGTGGTAGAAGAAGAGGGAAGCAGGAACAAAATTCGTTCCTTGTTGCTGATTGACGAACAACATAGAAAATTTGGTGCCAATATTGAAGCAGCTACTCCAATGGCTTCAGGTATATGTGATGATATTTTAGAATATTCTAGCATATTATTATTTATTCCTAAGTATTTTTAATTCTGGTTCCTTTTGTAGAATCAACCTTTGACCTTGAGGACCTCAATGCTTTCTTTGCTGTGAAGAAAGAGAAAACAAGTCATGTTGCCCTCAAATCTCGTGCTATGACCACTCGCTCCTCAAAAACGGCCAAGAAACGGAAAGGGGTAGATACTGTTGATCTGGAAGAACCCTCAGAATTATCTGTTTCTGATCTTCTGAACAAGGTATTTTAATTATTTTGTTTAAAACATAATATCACTACACATTCTGAATGAGCTTTATTTTGTAGGTCTTAGCTAAATATGCTTCTGAGAAGGACCAATTTGACAAACAGGTCGAGGGCCTTGAAGATCAAAAGAAAATCTTCATCGCTAAATCCGTTCACTACGAGAAGGAGGTTGCCAAGGTCAAGAAGCAGATGAAGGATATGGAGGCCTCCTACAAGCTTCAATTCAAAGAACACATCGAAGGAGCCAAAAAATCTGCTGCCATAGCCGTGCTGAGGGCCAAAATCTAGATGGCGAATAAGGTAAAACCCGAAGGTACAGAGTCATGGGCCAAGGATATGCGAGAATGGGACAAGATATTGGCTAATCTGGCCGACGATAAGGTAGAGGCTTCCATGGAGGTGACGAAGGCTGGTGAGGCAGGGGAGACGAGAAAGGCTGGTGAGGGCGAGGCGACAGGTGCGGGGGCTGGAGTCGGTGAACAGGAGGTCACGATGGGCGATGATGACAATGGTGCCAAGGTTTGAGCCCTTCTTTTAGTATTTGTGGTTCTCATTTTCTGATGATGTAACTTTTTAAACAATAGTATTTTAGGAAATTCCCCGAGTATAGGGGCAGACAATATAAAAATCAAGGTGGAGGGACCATGGTTTCATGGCGAAGCCATGATTTTTACTTAACTTTTGTTAACATATCAAGTGGAGGGACCATGATTTCATGGCGAAGCTTGATATGTTAATCTTTTAACTGTTTTTTGGTTTGATGGTATAATTAGTTAGCATTTTGGATAATATAATTAGTTAGCATTTTGGATAACATCTTTGTGCCTTATATAGAAGTTTATTTTTAGATATCCTTATATATCCTGAATTATTCTGAATTTAACTAATACTGCTATTTTGTTTAATGTAATTTTCTATACGCCAAACACCCAAGTTTTATTAGGTATATTTAGGAATAAAGAATAGTTTAATATGGTCTATAAAGTATCCTGAATTACATTCAATCAGAATATTATGTTATATATTGTACTCAGTTTTGGAAACGTAATTTATTCCAAAGTTTTTAAGTCCTTAACTACTATTATGAATTTTAATAATTCCTTAAGTACGAATGTTATTGAGGATATTTTGGATATTAGTTATTTTTTCATTGAAATATCCTTACTTATTACTAAATATCCTTAATTATCTTAGATATGTGGTGTTCAGATTTCTTTAGTATTTTTTATGAATATAATTTGAGTACATATTAGTTGAACTAGTGTCTACAAGCAATCTAAATCATTGAATACATTAATATTGTAGTTAATTAAGATATCTTTGAATATCCCTAAATATTCTCAGCGATATTCTGAATATCTCATAATTTGTTTTAAGAGAATAAACCCTTTTATGATTCTCATAAAGACTTGACTGCGATTATGTATTAATCATATATGCCTTAAGATGTTCAAATATTCTCATTATTTTTATTTAGAGTATTTTTTCATAAGTTTAAACTATAATAGGCATACTTAGGAATAATTGAGGATAGTTCAAGCTATGTTTAACCTAATCTGACTAGTGTTTTGCAAATAACTTAGATACATGTCTAAATGTATTGATATTGTGTCATCATTTGTTTAAGGTTGTTTTAACACATGAATTAGTCTGGTAATTTAATCCAGCATATCTCTAAATAGAAATGTGCATAAGACATATAACGCATTCCTAAATAGAAATAAGTGTAAATCATACTATCAAGCATTTAGAAATAAATAATGCAGTATAATATAAAAAGGGTCGAGAAACAAATACCAATTTCCCAAGATAGTTGATTTAGTTTGAAATCTTCTTTGTTCCTGTCAATACATCAAAAGAATTTCATACCTGAATATCCTCAAATATGTTGCGATATTCCTAGGTATCCTTAACAGTCTGTCCTGCATAAATAGAAAAACAAGAAAACTTGGGACAAGCTTAAGGTACCGGCGACAAGGCCGATTAAACTGGCGCCTAAGGCCGAAAATACTGGCGACTATGGCCGGAATACTGGCGACTATGGCCGGAATACTGGCGACTAAGGTTGGAATACTGGCGACTAAGGCCGGAATACTGGCGACAAGGCCGAAATACTGGCGACAAGGCCGAAAGATACTAGCGACTAAGGACGGAATGCTGGCGACTAAGGCCGGGATACTGGCGACTAAGGCCCGGTTGTACAACATATGAATGCTATATTTCGGAGGATCCCTGGTAATAGCCTTTGAAAATGAAATTGTCAGCCACTTATGCGTGTATTGGTCCCAAAATCTCCAACTATACCGGGATATTTCTGAGGAACCTTAGTTATAGCCCTTGAGAATGAAATTGTCAGCCACTCATGCGTGTACTGGCCCCATTATCTCATACTATAATAGGATAAACGTGCGCAACTGGCGAGGGTATGAACCCTAAGTCTTCATGAGAAACCAAAGTCTCTTGAGTTTTGATTTCATGTCAAAACTTTGCAGCTAGACATAAAGTCTGTGCAGGGGTCTTTTACAGTTTTGATTTCAAGTCAAAACTTTGCAGCTAGACATAAAGTCTGTGCGCGGTCTTCATCAAGTTCTGATTTCAGGTCAGAACTTGGGTTAAGACATAAAGTCTCATCTCTTCTCCTGCTATACCTACAAAACAATAAGATTTTTGCATAGCTGGGAATCAGGATTCCTGATGCCCCTCAGATGCTTAGGTTAGTAGCCAGATAATTAAGAATATACAAGAATATATGGGAATATATAAGAATCATTAGATATATTTGGAAATATGAGTACAGATTATAACTTAATAATCTTTTATAGTTTGATACGATAAGTTTCAAATAAAGTACAACTTAAGATAAATGGCATTCCAAGATCTTAGAAGAGGTTATCCTTCCAAGTTGGTCAACTTATATGCCCCTTTTCCAGCTTCGGATTCTATCTTATAAGGTTCTTCCCATTTTGGAGCAAGTTTTCCATCAGCTGGATTGGTGGTATTTTGAAATGCCTTTCTTAAAACCAGATCTCCAACTTAGAATCTTCGTATCCTAATATTCTTATTATAGGATTTGGCTATCCTTTGCTGATATTGCCATCTTTATTCTTGGAATATCCCTAAGTTCATCAATAGTATCTAGATCCTCAGATAGTATTTCCTTGTTGGATTCTAGTTTTTGTAAACTTGATCTTGTAGTAGAGATAACCATTCAGTTGGGAGAACAACTTCAGAACCATACACTAAAGAGAATGGTGCTTGACCAGTTGCATTCTTTGTGGTTGTTCTATCAGCCCATAGGACAAATGGAAGTTCTTTAGCCCACTTTCCTCTCTTGGATCCCAACTTTTTCTTAAGGTTGTTGATGATGATCTTGTTGCTTGATTCTGCCTGGCCATTAGCTTGAGGGTGGACAGGTGTAGAGGTTATCATCTTTATGCCCCAGCTTTCACAAAAGTTTGTAGTTCTTTTGCCTATGAACTGAGATCCATTGTCACAAGTGATTTCTACGGGTATCCCAAATCTAGTCAGGATATTTCTCTTTATGAATGAGATTTCTTCTTTTTCTCTAATTTGCACAAAGGCTTTAGCCTCAATCCATTTTGAGAAGTAATCTGTCATAGCAAGCATAAACACCTTTCCTCCGGGTGCTTTGGGTAACTTTCCTACTATATCCATTCCCCATTTCATGAATGACCATGATGAGACTATTGGATGTAGAGGTTCAGCTGGTTGATGAAGTATATTGCTATGTCTTTGACAAGCATCACACTTCTGGGAATAAGACATTGCATCTCTTCTCATGGTTGGCCAAAAGTATCCTATTCTCAGGATCTTTGAGAATAATGCTCTACCCCCAGTGTGATTTCCACAATCTCCTTCGTGGATATCTTTCATTACTTCCAAACTTTCGGGTTTCTCTAAACACCTTAAGTATGGGCCTGCTACTGACTTTCTATATAAGATATCTCGTATGATTGTGTACCTAGATACTTTGCTTTAAAAGCTCTAGGATTTGTTTCTTCATTAGGTATTTTTCCTGTTTGAAGGTAGTTCTTAATAGGGATAGTCCAGGATATTTCATGTGCTTCTGAATGATGAACCTTAGTATTTTCAGGTTCAATATTCTGATCTATGTCCTGCATATCTATCATTGGTCTTAAAATATGTAGGATAGGAATATTAATATCCTCAGGGATCCTTAGGGATGATACTAAGTTTGCTAGTGTATCTGCTTCAGCATTCTCATCCCTCAGCGCTTGAGTGATATCAAATTTGTAAAAATATCCTGCAATATCCTTAACTATCTCTAAGTATTTCGCTAATTTATCTCCCTTAGTCGTGTAAGAACCGTTAAATTGATTGGCTATCAGTAGGGAATCGACAAATACATGAAGGTTTCTAATGTTCATATCCCTAGCCAATTGAAGTCCTGCTATTAGGGCTTCGTATTCTGCTTCATTATTAGTTGCATGAAAATCACAACTAATCGATTGAGGTATTATGTCCTCTTGTGGCGATTTTAATATGATGCCTAGTCCTGTTCCTCTCACATTTGAAGATCCATCTGTGAACAAAGTCCACTCACCAGTATCTTCTTCCAAGAGTTTGATTTCCAAATCCACTTCTGGTTGTAGATCACTACTAAAATCAGCCACAAAGTCTGCTAATGCTTGTGACTTAATTGATGTCCTTGGTTCATAGATTAAATCATAAGTACTGAGTTTTACTGACCATTTGCCATCCTTTCTCATAGCTCAGGTTTTCTCAATACGGATTTAATAGGATAATTTGTTTTGATGTGTATTCTATGTGTCTCGAAGTAATGCCTAAGCTTGGTTGATGCCATGACCAAAGCCAGAATTAGCTTTTCTAAGTGAGAATATCTAGTCTCAACATCTAATAGGCTTTTACTCACATAGTATACATGATGTTGTGATTCCTGATGATCCTTAACTAACACAACACTTACAGTAGTTCGGGATACTGCTAGGTACAATGACAGTGGTTCACCATCTTCGGGTCTCATGAGCAACGGCGGTGAGGATAAATATTCTTTCAGATCCTGAAGTGCCTTCTCATGCTTTTCATCCCACTGGAACTTCTTATTCTTTTTAAGGATATCGTAGAATCCTTTAAATTTTTCAGAAGACCTTGAGATGAATCTGTTGAGTGCAGCTATCCTTCCTGTTAGTCTTTGCACTTCTTTTATGTTCTTTGGAGATTTGGGGTTTAAGATTGCTTGAATTTGTTCTAGGCTGGCCTCTATTCCTCTCTTAGTGACCATATATCCCAAGAACTTTCCTGATCTCACCCCAAAATGACACTTAGATGGATTAAGCTTCATATTATAGTGGTCCAGGATATCGAAGGATTCCTGAAGATCCTTAAGGTGATTCTCAGTTACCTTCTATTTGACCACCATATCATCAATGTACACCTCCATAGTGTCCCCCAGTTTATCTTTGAACATCATGTTGACAAGTCTCTGGTATGTGGCTCCAGCATTCTTCAAGCCAAATGGCTTTGTCGTATAGCAATATATCCCTGTTGGCGTCATGAAGGCTGTATCTTCTTGGTCTGAAGGTTCCATTTGAATTTGTTGAAAGCCTGCCGATGCATCCATGAAAGTTAACATTTCATGTCCTGTTGTTGCATCTACCATGAAGTCTATATGTAGTAATGGAAAGGGGTCCTTAGGACAAGCCTTGTTGAGATCTGTGTAGCCCACACAAACTCTCCACTTTGCATTCTTCTTTTGAACCATGACCACATTGGCTAGCCGCTTTGGAAATTTCACCTCTCTAATCATTTTTGCTTTGAGGAGTTTCTCTACTTCCTCTCGAATGATTAGATTCCTTTCTGGTGAAAATTTCCTTCTTTTTTGGTGGACAGGCTTTATATTCCTATCTATCCCTAACTTATGTGTAATCACATCTGAGGATATTCCTGTCATATCCTCATGTTTCCATGCGAATGTGGAAACTCTTGATTTCAGAAAAGAAATCAGTTTCCCTTCAATATCCTCAGGGATATTTGTCCCTATAAGGACCTTGATTTCAGGATCATCGGGGTTTAGAGGTACTTCCTTTACTTCCTTCTCCCTATATTCCTGAGTATCCCCAAGGTCGCACTTTGATTGCTATGCTGATGAAGGTCTAGTTGTTCCCTTCATCGAAGATGAATAGCACTCCTTGGTTTCTTGTTGATCAATGTTGATTTTAACTACTCCCCATGGTGTTGGCAGCTTGACACACTGATGATAGGTCGAGGGGACAGCTTTCATGTCATGAATCCAAGGTCTACCTAGTATAATATTATAACAAGATAGGGAATCTATAATACAAAAACGTTGCATAGAGTTTACCCCCTCGATGTATACCGGTAGCTTGAGTTCTCCAACAGTGGCTTTAGCTTCACCACTGAATCCAACCAGGATCAGAGATTTGGTAGTTATCTCTGATTCAGGGATATTCATCCTCTTGAGTGTTTCTAATTGGATGATGTTGACTCAACTTCCTCCATCTATAAGTATCCTACGTACATAGTGGTTAGCAACATATAATGTAATGACTAACCCATCATGATGAGGATCCAGGATATTTTCGCGATCTTGCTCTTCAAAAGATACCACTGTCTCGGTGGTAAGTGTTGATGTCTTTGTGGGTCTTTCTCCATTCTCCATCTTGGCTTCTTTAGCATGATTCCTGGCTGCAGAATAAGAGGTACCACATATATCAGAACCACCATAAATAATGTTTATTACCGTTGGAATCCTGTCTTCTTTCTTTCTTTTTCCCCAGTAGTTCCTTGAGATGACCTTTGCTTAGTAGGTAGCTTATTTCCTTCCTTAGTGCAATGCAATCATCGGTTATGTGGCCGAAGTCTTCGTGAAAGGAACACCATTTGGATTTGTCCCTTGTTGCAAACTTCTTTTCCTTTGGTGGCCACCTAGGTTTTCACCTGAGTCCTGCATAGCACACATTAATTCAGGAATATCTACAGAAAAACAATAGTCAGATATCCTGGGATATTCTTCATCATCCTCATCCTCGTCCACATAGTTGATCTTGTGGTTATCAGCCTTGTAGTATGGTTTGGATTTGAATGACTTGTTGGTAGGTGAATCCAATTTTCTTTTGCCTTGATCATTGGGAGGTGTTGTGGTGACCCTCTTCTGGATTTCTTTATCATCCTTCAATCTAATAAACCTCAATGCATGGTTTCGAACTTCTTCCATGTTCCTGCAAGGATTCATAACCAAGTCATCATAAAATGGTGAGTTTCTTTGTAACCCCATCTTAAATGCTTGAACAGCCGTAGTGATGTCAAGGTTAGGGATATCCAGGGATTCTCTGCCAAACTTGTTGACATAGCTCCTGAGGGATTCGTCAGATCCCTGGGTTATCCTGTAAAGATCACTGGTCAATCTCTCAAATGTCCTGCTACAAGAAAACGGATTGTTAAATAGATTAATCAAATGAGCAAATGAAGTTATTGAGTAGGGAGGAACATTAAGCAGCCATTTCAGGGCTGCCCCTGTCAATGTTGAACCGAATCTCTTGCATAAGCATGCTCCCTTCAAATGTGGGGGTATAGGGTTAGTCTCCATTCTTTCCCTATACTGTGCCACATGTTCTTCAGGGTCTGTGGTTCCATTATACAACTTCATGGTTGGAGTTTGGAATCTCTTTGGGATCTCAGCATCACATATTGGTGGAGCAAATCTAGAGATCCTGTGGGTTGTGACAAGAACCACAGGAATAGGCTTCACCACTCCGAGGACACTTGAGATCATATCCCTGAGTTTCTGAATTTTCTTAGCCACTTGGGGAGTTAGCCCGGATTCCTGCATAGAACCAAAGTTAGTTGTATCAACGGGAGAATACTTAAAAGTATTGTTGGTAATGGGAGTTAGACAAGAAGTTCCCGGGATACTGGTGTTATCCCGATATATCCTAAACCCTTGGGATCCCAAAGGATCCCCGAGCTAGTCTGCATGGGAATGAAGTCTCCGGAATGATTCCCAGACATTCCTGATGTCCCGAAATCCAGGATCCTTGGAACCAACGGAGTTGAAGTTTCAATCTGCTTATTCTTTTCAGCCCTCAAAGTTTCCATTTCCCTAAGAAGCCCTTGATTCATTCTTTGTTGATCCAACATTTGCTGTTGAACCTGCTGAAGCATACTCAAAATATCATTGTTAGAAACAAGTATAGGAGCAGAAGTGGTCATCCTTGTTGATGGAACACTCTCGGCTACAAATGTGGTTTTCTTTTCAGGATTGCTAGGATTATCAGACTTCTTGGAAAAAACAGGAATCTATGAGGACACATTAGTAGTAGTAGCAGAAACAATAGGTAATGAAGAAGTTGATATCGGTTGTAAAGCCATTTTTAAATATGTTTCTTCTGAAAACGTCTTTTAAACAAGGTTTTTGTTAAAAAACACAAGTTTGCCCCACGGTGGGCGCCAAATTGTTTCGGGTAAAAATTAACAAGTATAATTTTTAGCAAAACCGAATTAGTTTAGTGGGGTTTTGTGTTTTACAATCAAAAAAACAGTTTGTAAGTGAAATTCGGTAAAATTATCCCTAAGGATCCCTAGGGATATTTCAGAATATGAAATGAAATAAACAGCTTGCACACGAGATTTATACGAAGAAAAGCCCTTAATCCGTTAGGATTGCCGGCATAAAAACCTCGGGAGGTGACAATCATCACTCTACCTTGTTCTTATTATTACAAAAAATAAGATTACAATACAAGAGCACAATTGATCTATCACTAAGTGTAAAGAACTCTGAATCTTCTGAATATGAGCAAGAAATAAGCAGAAGTATGCTAGGTGCGATTGGTGTGTGTTCCTAGATCGACAATTGTCTCAATTTATAACATGAAATAACATAACGGTAGTCTATTTCAGTTCCACAATATCCGCTCCAACTACAAGTCATGCGCCAACTGAATCTTCATGACCGTTGATGACTTCCCCATGTAGTCCACGATTTTCTCTATATTCCGGAAAAATAGGAATAATTGTTGTTATTGACCTGTTGACTTAACTCAAAATTTAGCAGCACATGTTGAATAATAAATTAAAAATAATTAATACAAAATCATTATTTATTATTCAAGTCATCAGATCATAGAAATTTATATACGCGAATATTCATAATTATCCCGAAATATTCCATATCCCGAATTATTCTGATTTATAAGACTAATTTTTACAGGCATAACAAATACTAGAAACAAACTAATGCTAAAACTAGTATCTGTTATGGTCTTGACAGGCCAAGCCATATTAATTACAATTAATACAAAAGACTCCATTGACTTATACAATAAATTCCTAAACTACAAAACGAATTAATGTAAAGCTATCTCTGTAGATCTGACAATTTTTCTTTGCTGCTGAGTATCATAAGAATGTCTTCTATGTTGGTCTTCATGGAAGAAAGCAGCTCTGATTATTTCTATAAGTGTATGGAATCTTTGTCAGAAGCAAGTCTTCGGAAGTCTTTGTATTCGAAAGCTGTTATGCATTCGGAAGCAGTTGTCTTCGGAAGACATTGTCTTCGGAAGACATTTTCTTCCTTTGAAGATCTCAAAGAACAAGGCTATCTTCCGAAGGTACTTGGTCTTCTGAGGAACTTAGTTCCTTCAGAAGACCATTTACTTCCGGAAGATAGTACTTCTCTTCCGAGACATATGTTGGATTTTTGGGAGTGGAGCCAAGGACTTAGAATTATAGTTTAAAGCATATGTCTTAGTCTAAAGTTCAAGTGCTTTGTCTGAAATCTATGGCTTCTATGGAATCCCTAATGTATCTAACATTGATAATGTTTAACTAGACTTAGAATTATAGTTTTAGGAATATTTAATTTTCTGTTATAATTAAATATTCTTCATTGTATGAATAATAAATAAATTGGAATACTCTTAATATTCCATTTATTTATTATAAAAGTCTAAGAATAATTGTTTGGGAATATTTAATTATTAATTATAATTAAATATTCTTATTTGTATATAATAAATATATTGGAATATTTTAATATTCCATTAATTTATTATACAAGGTCTATAAAGTTGTGCCCCAATGATCATGCTTTAGTTTGTCGGAATTTATTTTTATATAAAATAATTAAATTAATCTATATAATACTTATTGTTTAAAAGGTTTTGATTTAAAAAAAATGATTTATTGAATGAAAGTTTTTAACAAAATAATATTCATTGTAAATGTTTAATAATTTATAAAATTACAAGTTATAAGTTTAATGATTTTTAGAAAAAATATTTTGTACAACTTATTATTTATTATAAAGTTTTATAAATAATTACTTTGTTAATAAAATCCTTATTTAGCATTTAGAAAGGATATATATACAAATTTAAAAGTTTTATTTTCTTAAAGTTTGTAAAGAATTAAATAAATAAATAAAGGTTATGTTGTTTAAAAGAATACGGTTTTCACAACTTATGTTTGGTAAGAATAAATATTGATTTAAAGTGTTTTATTTACATTCTCTAATAATTACAATAGTAATTAAAAAATAAACCGTGATTTAAGTTTATAAAATCTTCCTAGAATTAATTGTAAAAGAATATCATTAAAATGGTCAAAAAGATGGCAAAACCGGTTTTGGGGTCACGGGTGGGGTTAGAATCCGCCCCCAGGGTTGTTGTCCCGTGTCTAGACCAGTGGGCTGCATTGGTTTTATTGATTGAATTTGTTACCATAATTCTTATTCACATCTTAAAATCGTTCCCAAATTGAATGAACCCTAGAATCCGGGTTCAATCCAATTAGTTGGATTTGTTAATTGTGAGAGATTAAAAGCATAGGGCTTTTGATCCTCATGTATTTACGGTTCTAAGGATGTAAAAATTACCTTATTTGGATTAGGAATTGATAGAATTCGGGTTCGAGCAAGGTTTGCGATTGGCTTGAGTTCGAATCGCGTTGTGAGTTGTTTCTGCGTATATTTTGCTTGTTCAGACTCCTTCGTGTGGTGCAAAGGGTTCTAATGGCGTATCTTAATTTGTGTTTAATGCTGTTCTCTATTGATTTTGAATTCTCGGTCGCTCGTGGCATTTTTTGAAGCAAATAACGTGTTTAATGGGATTGATTTCAATCAGTTGGTGATGGGGATTGCTAACGTGTTAGAATCCTTTCCTAATCGACCTATATCGAGCTTTCATCGGCTGTAAATGTGTTTAAAGTTTGTTCTAAAACTTTTTCTTATTCATAATTAGGTTTATAAAATAGTCCTTTTTAGTCCCTCTTGTTCTAGATTTATTGTTTTATGTAAAAATATCAAGATTTATAAATATTTTATAAATTAAACATCTTTATGTTTTATAAACTTAGTAATTTGTCTTTTACTTTATTTGTTAGTAATAGAATGCTTATATTTTATAAAAACTTGAATCATGTTTTATTATTAATCATTACTGTCATTATTATTATTTTTATTATTATTATTATTATTATTATTATTATTATTATTATTATTTCCTTAATTAAACAACAATAGTGTTTTGTATGTGTATATGCATTTCATATATATATATGTATATATATATATACCATTTTATGATTTTTAAATGATTATGAAATCATTATTTTATTTATAATATTGTATTTATCAAATGTTTAGAATAATACCAATATATATTTTTATGTACTAATTGTCATATAACTTGATATTTATAAAAGTATTTCAAAAGAATTACTTCAAACTTTTCTTTATTAAAATTTTGAATGTGATTAAAAATCATTTTATTCTTGAAACAAACCACAACGAATACAACTCATGTACTTAAACTATGAACTAATTAACAGTGTATACACAATTTTTCCAATAAAATAATGTTATGGAAATGAGACATTAAAAACCATCTTAAAGAATGTAACAAAAATAAAAGTCACTAAGATCATTGAAACTATTGCTTGTCCAAACAGAAAACAAAACAAGCTGATGCAACAATTTCATTGAAAACTAAAGGGAAAAAAAGTTTGGCAAACAATGGAAAACCTGCCATGGCTGCAAATCAGCTGCTCACTAAGGTGCATATTTCCACATCAATGTTTCTCCAGAGCCGGTCCCAAGAATCATGAAAAATTCCAGTGTCTGAGACAAGAAAAAAAAGTGAACCCTCTCAGTAGCGTAGCTTGAAAAATATCCGAGGGGGCCGAAAGTCATGGGGAAAAATTTTATCCTTATCGCTATAATTCGGGCTAAAAATTCGGGTCGGCACATAATAGTTCGGATCGGGTCAAACGATTTGAAGCTTAAAATATCAAATATTTTTGTTTCGCTCAAAAAAAAATATATTCTTGTATCAAACAAGACATTAAATGTTTAAGACGAAAGTGTGAGTACCCGGAAAAAGAAACACAATTCATCGCGACGACCTTTAAGCTTTTTGAACTCATTGATTATACACTCCGAATCAAACTTCTCAGCAATTTCCTTTAAACAACAATTTTTTTTTTTTGCGAAAAAGATTCTTGAAATCAGTAATGCTCAATAGTTAAGGCCCATTTTAATTTTTAAGATCCAAAACAAGCGTTAAACTCAAGATCGGTTAATAAATAAGATAACAACCGACACTGTGAACCTTAAAAGTAATGTTAAAACTTACAATATTAGTTCAACTTTATTATTTTTAAAATCCAAGGAGGCCCAAGGAATTTTATGAAGAAAAACCTAAGGGGCTAGATTAAATACTATTTAATTTTTTCGACCGAAAACTACTATATCCAAACTTCTAACCAGAAAAACGGCAGCGACCGGGACACCCCCGAGCCCCTTAAAACCTCCATCAATGAACCCTCTTAAAAACTTAGTAATTTAATATGAAAAGTTAATAATATAATATACTTTTTAAAAAAAATCTCAAGCCTCTTAAAAAGTGGGGCACTAGGTCCTCTCCTAATCCGCCCTTTCCCCTGAGCCGGCCCTGTATATACGTATGTATTATATATATATATACACTATTGTAAATAATGTAAAAAAAAATATACAACACACGAATATTAAAACATTAATATTAAAAAGTATAATTTTCATACACAAAGTATTTATAATCAAAAAACTTTAAAATGAATTATTATATATTATATTTTTAAAATATTTTTTTCGTCTTCTCGGTCATATATTTCACGTGCAGGTAGGTCAAGTGATTAGTTGGAGTACAAGGCAATTTCATTTCCTTGTATTCTTTTTACTCTAGTAGATCCATTCGTCTCTCTGATGGAAGGTTGGCTCACGTGTATCTAGTAAAATCCTAAGGCGAACTATGGTGGTCTTCCTCATAGTACCTCTGTAGTGTCTCGGCCTTGTTCGTGCTAAAGTCTGGTATATCAGGTGCAACTCGTAGTCTAAGGTTACTAAAAAATTCTTCCTCGTCTTTGTTATCAATAATCCATGGATAATGAAGAGGTGATCAGGTATGTGTATGATGAGAGCTCGTGTACTCTGAATGATCTTCTTCATTGTCAATTATAAGGTCCACCAATAGGATCTTATTTACAATGAAGTTAGAGTCTAAAGTCGATGACATAGTAGTAACATATGGTAAATAAAATATAACAGTCAAGTGATGCATATATGTCCTAGGATATAAGCAAAGTTATAGTTGATGGAAATCTTAGTAAATTGAGTATTTACTAAACTTGGACGATAAGAATTATATGTATTTATTACGTATTTAATTATTTAAAACTAAGTTTATGTTCTACGATGTGAGAGGATCACAACGAACTAAACCGGGTCTAAAGAGGAGCTAAGATGAATGAGATATCGAAGCTTAAAAATGTGTAGTTGAAAACATTAAAATGTGAAATAAGCTTATCCCACATTGATGAAAGGATAAACCTAGTGTGAGTTTATAAGGGGGAGCTTATTGGCGTAAACATTATCAAATGCAAAGAGTTGAGGCTGAGGGGTGGTTATGGATCAGTGGTTGCATTCCATGGTTCCAGACATTGATTCTTGTCTGTTTCAGGTACTGATCTACCAGTAAAAATACAAGGTTGAACAATCGATCTTGTTCTATACTCTTGTTTTAGGTATAATTTTAGGTGATATGTTAATTTCGGCAGTACATACTGCTCCGGATGTTGTACCCTGTGAGACAGATGAGATTCACATTGGTGGCTCGAAATCTGTTTTAAGGGACATCTGTTGAACAAAACTTCTCAGCCAACGCATGTTCTTTTTCTTGTTATTGTTTTTTAATCTTATGTTTTTCATTGTAATTCTAATTTTATTGTAAGTATTTGAGCATTTAATCTTATTTGAAATTGTATTGTAATCTGAAATATTAAAGTAATAAAATATTTATATCATTCTGTAAACGGTGCTCCTAGTATAAGTTTTTCTAAGGTCAACCAATTTTTTTTAACCAACTGTTACACCTCTATGGTGGAACATGGGAGTGTGAATGATTGTATGATATAACATATTGATATATTAATAAATACTTAAATGTTATTATTTAAAATGAATTATGACGAATCGTATGAGACAAACGAAGTACAAAGACAAAATGATAGTCAAATTCCATAAGTTCAAACCATTGCATAAATCAAAGGCTACAAGGAAAAACAACCCCAACATTTAGAAATAAAGTTTAAACAAAAACCATCATGACATAACACAAATAAAAGTCTTTAACACCAAAAGATAAACCTAGTGATATGACCACCTCTGTAGTTGTATTCAAGGACTTCTACTATATAGCAAACAAAGCCAAAAAAAAAAGAAAAAGAAAAAGAAAAAAAGAAAAAAGAGTTTTGCATACATATTCTCTTATTGGTATCTCTACCAGCTATACTTTGAAGCTATCTTATTAGCATTTAGCAACTTGAAAGGCATGTTGAAAAGTCAACTACAATAGTTAAGTGAGATCGCAAGTTTATAAAGAATAACAGTGATGTATTAGTTAGACAAGTTTTGGTTTGGTAATATACATGTATTGTAATGTAATTGAATAAGCCCATAATTGAACCTAGTTGAACAAAAGTATAGTAATGTCACCATTGACAATATAGAGATGAAACACTAGTTTATGGAGTTTATATATTCACTCAAATGTATGATATAGTGACATTTATGTACTTTAGAAAATGATGCAACAAGAGTGGGGGTGTCAACCTTATTATATTTAACCAATATTTATTCACCGGCTCATAGCAACAGTTAATTGATTGTAGTCACAACTCATTTATTTCCCATCTGTGTTACAAGTGTGATAATAACCAACAAGTCCAAAGAAAACAAAGTTGACGATCAACACAAGAAAATAAGTTGATATGCTTTTCACTCCCAAGTTTATCAAAATAGTATGAAAATAGGGCTACGAATTCACCTTAGTTTAGCAAGTTCATATTCCACAATCAAGTAATCAATGATTATCCTCAAATTCATATTAAAGTAATTGCACATAAACACAAGTAAGAACCCTAAGTTAAAAGTTCATGTGTCTAATTGTGATATGTCTGGCTAATGTTAATACTTTAGTTTTTCACATATTAACTTTGGTCTAGTAATAAAATGTCTTATATGTCCTTTTGATAGCTATAAGTTCATTTAAAGTAGTGAACTAAATTGTAATGTTAACTGTAAAAATGTCCACTTGTTGAGTTACATTTGCACATTTTATAAAAAAATTTACACTAACTATTAAATTATAAAATAATTCTAGGGTCTAGTTATATCTATTAACTTTATATTTAGTATTTTTCTTGCATTAAATAATGAAGTTTAAAGGTTGATTTAGCTATAAACAAAAATATTCACATGGTTAGTTAATTAAATAGTTTTATTTAATTATAAACCTATTTGACATTTAATTTTCCTTATATCATTTTAAATAGAGATGTCAATCATGTTAGGCTGACAGGTTAGTAGGTTAACATGTCACTGGTTGATAGGTTGGTAGGCTCAATTTTGCAAATGCACCAGACTCATATAGTTATTTGTGCCATAGTTTTTAACTGTAGCTCGACATGAATTCGGTCAACCCAAACATGACCCATTTAATCTGCATATGTAAATTAAGCAAACCATTTTAGTGGTTGTAAGTTGATTGTTTGCTTTAAATTACATCAATAATAGCGTGTTTAGTATGTGTTGTGAGTGACAAATAGTTTACATAGTAATTTAAAACAAAACATATTATTACTATAACTAAATATATAATTATGTAAATTAAAGCCATAAAGTACGGAATCTAAGATCAATTCTTTTGTATAGTTAATAAAAAAAATTAAGGTGATATTTTTAAATGAAAGAAATAAAAATTGTGTTAATCGATCAATTAAATTATGGTAAATAATCAAAATAAAATAACTAAATATATGTTTCAAGAAAAAATATAAAAAAATAATTTTGAAACCCAAAACAGACTAATGGGTCAAACCGTTTTTAACGAGAACACGAACCTCACCCGTTTTTTTAATGGGTCAACCCAAGCACGACACGTTTTTATCAATAGGTTATACTTACCAACTCAAAAGATGATTATTCTCGTGTCATATTCGAGTAATGTTTTGAATCGTATCAGTAATCATCGTCCCTAGTTTTAAAATTGCCTCAATTACCATTATTTTGACTCAAATTTGTTCGGAGTTGAAATGAAGAAGTTATAACCAAATGAAGTGAACCTAAATATATACCAAAAATGTTAGAAAAATTGCACCTATCTTACACATGTGATTTGGAGGGCCAAATGATGTCAAAACAAAAATACAAAATTGGGTGCGCTGGAAAGAAGACTTGAAAAATTGATTTTTGACTCCAAAATTGTTTGACTTGGTTTAGTTTTCAAAGAAATATTCCCTCTCAAAGGTGACCTAACATCCAGTTTCAATTCTTGTTGGTTATGGTGGGTTTTTATGATCCATTTGTTACTAAATCATGACTTTTGTCTCTTAGAACTTTACAACATACTAAACATAAAAAATACCAATTTTGTGGTTCCATGCATGTGCAATAAACATAACATTATTGCACCTTTATCTCAAAGGCCAAAAACTTGCTTTTATGAAATTTTCTAATTGTTTTATCTTTCAAATTCATTTCAAAACTTCTATAACTCTAGGCTTATGATTTTCCCATCATCATGTTTAATATATTTCAGTTATTCTTAAGATTCATAAGAATATTATTAACACAAAAGGATCATCAACACCGTATATATGAATTTATTTTTTATGGTGAATTGTAAACCTGTTGATTAAAGTGTAGAAATCAAGATACGGAGAAAAATTGAAAATTAAACCTCATCTAAGCCGTTTAGCACTTGAAAGATAATGTTAGTGGTATTTTGAATGAATTAGAGACCAAGAAAGGAAGAGAGAACTAGTTGTGTAGTAAATGAGGTTGAATGAGGTATTATGATAATTATTATGGGTGTTAATGACAAAGGTAACACCCACTGGGGTTTTCCCAGTGGGGTTTCCTCCTAAGGTGGTTGTGGTGGCTCATGGGAGGTCTAGGTAACTAGACCTTGGTGACATGGCTTGGAAACAGTGAGCTCACACGATTGAGACCTTCGCCATTCAAAAAAAAAAAGTGTGTGATGAAACTTTGAGTTGTTTAGGATTTTGGATTGTTGCATGTTCAATGCTATTATATGAGCAAATTTTGTTGACATGTTAAATTTGTTTTTAATTATTAACTCTTATTATTATGAACTCTTATAAGTTCAACTCATGAGTAGTTGATCAACTATCAATTCTCTAAGTAATTAGTAGCATATCATTTTGAAAGTTTTGTCATCGTCAAAAAGAGAGACATTGTTGGGAGAACAATGTTTAAACCTTAATTAATTCCTATGCTTTAATAATAATCAATTATAAATAACTTGAAATGCTAATATTGCCATCAAAGACGAGTAAATGTCACATACAAGTTTTAAACAATTGATTTAAGTATCATTACGATATTTAATTTAAACAACACAAGTTAACATCCTCAAGATGTGAAGAATTGAAAGATTTGATTCAACAATGCTACACGTAACGTACAATTGTGAATTAAGAGAGAATAATTTACCAATGAGGCAATATGTCTCAATGGTACCTCAAGATTCTTCCAAATGAGAGGTCTTGGGTTCAAATCTTTCCCGCAGCGAAATAGGGGTCTGAGTTGGGGGGGGGGGGGGTCAGGGGGTTTTCCCAGTGGGGTTTCCTCCTGGGGTGGTTGTGATGACTCATGGGCGGTCCAGGTAACTAGACCTTGGTGACACGGCCTAGAAACAGTGGGTTCACACGATTGAGACATTCGCCGTTCAAAAAAAATGATTGTCTTTTGCTAGGGCTGTAAATGACATGAACGAACACGAACGAGCCATTGTTCGTGTTCGTTCGTTTAACATTTAACTTGTTCACGAACGATTCATGAACACTTACCAAACGAAAAATATTGTTCGTGTTCGTTTATTAAGAATTTGAACTTGTTCATAAACAGTTCACGAATATTAACAAACACATAATATTTTAAAAATATAAATGAATATTTTCAATCTCAGATATTGGACATAATCAAAATAAAGTTAAACACTTAATATAAAAATCAAAAATAAATTTTTTAAACATATCAAAAATTAAAAGTAATAATCGTAATTAAAAGTAATTTAAACTAATATTTCAAAGCATTGAAGTTCCAATTATTATGTTTTTAATAAGATACAAGATTTAAATGACTATGTTTTTAATTGAAATGTTGTGGTATTAAACTAAAAATAAAAAATTGAAGAATATAATATTTTTAACAAATAAACATAATAAATGAACATAAAAGGACGTTAATTAATATAAACGAGCACCTTACCAAATGTTCATGAACACAAATGAACGAACACAATCTCTGTTCATGTTCGTTCATTTAACTAAACGAACGAAATTTCTTGTTCGTTTCTTTATTAAACGTATGAACATAAACGAACTTTCCGCCAAACGGTTCACGAACGGTTCGTTGAACGTTCGGTTTGTCTAAAAACCTATCCTTTTCCTATGATGTAACTTCCCACTGGATCACTTCCAAATGCATCAAACCCTTCAAAGAATGGTTCAAATTTATGCAAGTTGGTATTGTTGTCGGTCATGTGTCTGGAACAGCCACGATCAACTATTCAAAGATTGCTCTTTGAGTCCTGCTACTCCTAAACACATAGAAAGTAAGTTAGTGTCGTATGAGAACACAAACCAAAGTGGTTTTGGGTTTGCCATTTGCATCATTGTTTGTAAATTTCTTTAATATCATTTTTGGTGGAACTAATGATGCATTTGCAGATGAGGTTGAAGGTTGGGCTGATGCTTTTCTCCTCCACACCATGCTAGTCTTTTGGGTTGACTTGGAGGTAGTCTTGTTTTCCTTTGGTGCAAGGGGTTCAGGCTTGTTGAGCTTCAAAAATTTATTCAGGCTTGTTGAGCTTCACAAATTTATCATCAAAAGCAGCATATTGTCTTTCTTCCGATGACATAGTCGAATGAGGTTTTGACTTAAACATTTGGTGGTTGCCAGTTTTCTTCAGAAATTCCTTCCTCCTACATAGGAAGAGTTCTTGCTTCTTTCCTTATTGGAAGTTTTCTTGTATTTTGCTTCCGATGCCCTTCCTTTCCAAGACTTCAACTTATGATTGTTTAAAGATGATTTTTTCTTGTCTTCTGAAAACTTGATTTTGTTTATTTTCTTTCCTCTATAGAAAGCAGTGGTAGCTTTCGATGACTTGTATTGAGTCTTTGGTTTTCTTCCAATGGAGGCGATGTGGTTATCTTCCGATGAAGAATTTGTTTTTCTCAAACTATGGCTGAAACTTTTGAATGGTTGGTTGACTGTGGCCTCTTGGATTATAGAAGCAATTGGCTGCAAAGTGATCAAACCATCCACACATCAGACATTCCCTTGAAATGTTGTCTCCTTGCCAAAGGAGACTTGTGTCTGGACTTGGATGTTGTGACAACCAGAAAATTTTTGTTTCTCAAACACTTTTGCTTCTCAAGCACTACAACAAATTTCGGGACGAAATTTCTTTCAACAAGGGCATGATGTGACACCCGGCAATTTCAGGTAAATTGCGACTCTTACATCCTTCACATTTCACATTCATACTTGTTGCATTTCATTTAATTATGTTTGATTAGATGAGCCAAACACACACAACTGCGAAACGATAGTTCGAGGAACTATCGAATCGTACATTGCACATTGGTTTTGAAAACCAAGCGTGGCAAACACAAACACAAACACAAACACAAAACAATAATTCGGGGAATTGTTGAATTGTGCAATGCATGTTGATTATGGTTAATCAAGCATGCAAACGGTTCGTAGCAACGAACACAAACGAATAAAGATAATTCGAGGAATTATCGAAACACACACACGAGTCTCACGAACGTTGGTGATCAATCAAACTTATGTGTTATTATAGGATTATGTGCTAAACATGCATTAGATGTTTAGGATAAACGTTGGGAATCGAGCACGAGCGAAATCGAATCATCAAAATCGAAGGATGTGACACCCGGCAATTTCAGGTAAATTGCGACTCTTACATCCTTTACATTTCACATTCATACTTGTTGCATTTCATTTAATTATGTTTGATTAGATGAGCCAAACACACACAACTGCGAAACGATAGTTCGAGGAACTATCGAATCGTACATTGCACATTGGTTTTGAAAACCAAGCGTGGCAAACACAAACACAAAACAATAATTCGGGGAATTGTTGAATTGTGCAATACATGTTGATTATGGTTAATCAAGCATGCAAACGGTTCGTAGCAACGAACACAAACGAATAAAGATAATTCGAGGAATTATCGAAACACACACACGAGTCTCACGAACGTTGGTGATCAATCAAACTTATGTGTTATTATAGGATTATGTGCTAAACATGCATTAGATGTTTAGGATAAACGTTGGGAATCGAGCACGAGCGAAATCGAATCATCGAAATCGAAAAACATGAAAATGGACCCGTCGCGGTGCGCGAAGGCAAAGCGGTCTTTTACGAAGGGCTTGGCGGTACGCGACGCAAAGCGGTACGCGACGACCCTCTTGATCGGCCTCGGCGGTACGCGAAGGCCATGCAGATCAAAATTTTTATAAAACCCAACCCCATTCATTTCTCTTCGATTTCTTTTCATTCCCATCGAACTTATTCATCTAAACTCGGCCAAAACTCACTGAAACTAAGCCCCAACCCCCTGGAAACTCTCTTGAGGCCATCTCCTTCTTTGTTGGTGAGCTTGGAGACCTTGGAGCTTGGAGAAGAAGCTAGGAGGTTAGAAACAACGATCAACACACCGAATCACTATCATCAGAAGCTGTTACTACTAAATCTCATCATCAAGAAGCTCTAAGGTAGTTTTAAATGTTTATCTAGTTTTAGATCGTACATGCATGATGTAAAAATACACATGCAAGTGTGTTTTGAACACATGCAACTCCATGTGGCTATTGTACACGAATTTGTTGGTGATTTGCTGTGCCTTTGATTTAGATCTACTGATTTTAGAGTTTAGAAATGTTGGATTTGAGTTTGGTTGAGTTATTGTTGATTCAATGATGATTTTGGTACACTTGCCATAAAAGGAAACTTTTATGTTGCGAGTCATAGATTTGTGATGATCTACACATGTTAGACATGTCTAGATGTTGTCAAATGCATATTGAGGTGTTTAGAAACACATTTGGGCATTTGATTTTTGTCAAAATCATGGTTTTAAAGAAACCTCTAAATAAGGAAACTTTTATAGGCTCCGCCCCGGATGGGACGGGATTTCTTGGGGTGCGACAGATTGGTATCAGAGGCTCCGGTTATTGCGAATTAGGTTTGCATTTATTGAACTTAGTCTATAACCACTAGTCTCCACACAACACCTAGTCCCTAGTAGTGTGATACTTGCATACATGATTGTACGCACACTTATTACACGCGATATAGTTATGACGTCACCATCGTCACCGCATGTGATTACACATGACGAGGGGGAGCCGATAGCTCTACATGTTTTCTTTCAGTACCTACCGCACACACTACATTAGTCATTAGACAAACACTAACACTTATTCTCGCTATGAAGATCATGGATGGAAGACGCGGAGGACGCAGGAACGCGGGAGGACGTGGAAACATCAGTCTGACACCAGCTGAATTGAACGCACTCATCAATGAGCTAGTTGAAGAGGCACTTGCTGCACGGGAAGCTACCCGTAATCAAAACCCACTGAACCAAGGTGATGAGTCTTATCTCATATTCACCTTGCACCACAATCACTCGTTCCCATTTCAACGTTTTTACCCAATATTAAATTCAATTCTATATTCTGCGTATTTCAGGAGTAAATCCTAACCCTCCTCTCTGCACATTCAAGATGTTTTTGGACTGCAAACCCCACTCATTCAGCGGCACTAAGGGTGCCGTTGGGTTATTACGATGGATGGAAAAGGCGGAGTCGGCCTTTGCCATGAGCAACTGCAGGAACGAAGACAGGGTCAAGTTCGCTGCTGGAACTCTTGAGGGAGCTGCCCTCACGTGGTGGAATGCAAATGTCCAAAACCTAGGGCTCGATGCAGCCAACGCCCTACGTTGGGATGATTTCAATAGGATGTTGAACCGCGAATACTGTCCTCGCGGTGAAGTGCAGTAACTTGAGACAAAATTCTGGAACCACAAGATGATTGGTTCCGAGGTCGAGGCATACACTGCTCGATCATATGAGCTGGCACACCTGTGTCCGGAAATGGCAACCCCACCCTTCAAACACATAGAGAAGTATATTGAGGGACTACCACCTCAAATTCAGGGCATGGTACTCTCTGCTGACCCCATCACCATGCAACAAGCCGTGCGACTAGCCCACAAGCTCACTGACTCGGCAGTTGTACAAGGACTCTTACCACCCCGTGGTGCCGTAGCTAAACCTGCTGACAACAAACGCAAATGGGACAACACCCTGAGCAAAACTTCCACTCTTCAACCACCACCACAACAACGTAAGTTTGGGTCAACTCAAGCTTACACACCACCTATCCCAACCAATCAAGGCTCAGGAGCCTATGTAGGCAAACACCCTAAGTGCAACAAATGCAACTTACACCATGTTTTGGGACAATGTGGTTCTATCCGATGCCAACGGTGTGGCAAAGGAGGACACCTTGCCAAAGACTGTAGGGGTGAGCTGCTAACAAAGACCCCACAGCCACAACAGCAACAACTGGAAGCACCAAAGGGTTGCTTCGAATGTGGAAAACCAGGGCATTTCAAGAAGGACTGCCCACACTTGAAGAACAACAACGGAAACAACAATGGTCCGAAGGGATGAGCCTTCGTGATCGGGGCTAAGGAGGCCAGAAACGATCCCAACCTTGCAACAGGTACGTATCTCTTGAACGATCATTATGCTTCTGTATTGTTTGATACTGGAGCTGAGAGAAGTTTCATATCTAAGGATTTTAGTGAATTACTTGTTATAACCCCAATACCCTTAGAGGTTGAATATACAGTAGAGCTAGCTGATGGTAAATTGATTGTGACTAAGCACATTCTGAAAGAATGCACTTTAGAGCTATCAGGCCATAAATTTAAGATTGACCTCATGCCGGTTACACTAGGCAGTTTTGATGTCGTAGTGGGCATGGATTGGTTGTCTGAAAACCAAGCCGAAATCATTTGTCATGACAAGGTTGTGCGCATACCTCTCCCTAGTGGAGAAACCTTAGATATCAGAGGCGAGAGGAGCGACATCCCTCTAAACATCATCTCGTGCATGAAAGCTCACAAATGCTTACGAAAGGGATACACAGCCATTTTGGCACTTATCACCGACAAAACCGAAGAAGAGAAGAAAATATAAGACCTCCCAGTCGTATGCGACTATCCCGACGTATTCCCTCAGGATCTACCAGGACTACCGCCACCTCGACAAGTGGAGTTCCGCATAGACCTCGTGCCGGGGGCAGCGCCTATTGCACGAGCACCATATCGACTTGCACCTTCGGAGATGCAAGAAATGTCCAATCAACTACAAGAGCTGTTGGACAAAGGCTTCATTAGACCAAGCTTCTCACCTTGGGGAGCTCCGGTCTTATTCGTAAAGAAGAAGGATGGCACTTTTCGTATGTGCATCGACTACCGTGAGTTAAACAAAGTAACAATCAAAAACCGTTACCCCTTACCTCGGATCGACGATCTGTTCGATCAGCTACAAGGATCAAGCTACTACTCTAAGATCGATCTGCGATCTGGGTACCATCAACTGAGAATTCAAGAAGAAGACATCCCAAAGACAGCTTTATGCACTCGGTATGGCCACTACGAGTTTTTGGTTATGCCGTTTGGTCTCACAAATGCACCCGCAGTATTCCTGGACCTCATGAATAGAGTGTGCAAACCTTACCTGGATAAGTTTATCATTGTCTTTATAGATGATATTCTCATCTACTCCAAAACCCAGGAAGAACACAAAGAGCACCTTCAATTGGCTCTTGAACTGCTAAGAATAGAGAAACTGTACGCTAAACTCTCAAAGTGCGACTTCTGGATTCGAGAAGTCTAATTTTTGGGACATGTTGTTAATGAACAAGGGATACACGTGGATAAGTCCAAGATAGAGACCATCAAGAACTGGGAAGCACCAAAAACCCCAACTGAGGTGCGACAATTCCTAGGCTTGGCAGACTATTATCGACGATTTATTGAAGGATTCTCCAAAATAGCCCAATCCCTTACAACCTTAACCCACAAGGACAAGAAATATCTCTGGACTGACAAACAAGAAGCTGCATTCCAACTCCTCAAGCAAAAGCTCTGTAGTGCACCTATCTTGTCTCTTCCTGATGGAACAGATGATTTTGTAGTATATTGCGATGCCTCGATACAAGGACTCGGCTGTGTGCTGATGCAGCGAGAGAAGGTGATCGCATATGCTTCCCGAAAACTGAAAGTCCACGAGAAGAACTACATCACCCACGACTTGGAGCTTGGAGCCGTGGTATTCGCACTCAAGATTTGGAGACACTACCTGTATGGTACAAAGTGTACCATATACACTGATCACAAGACTCTTCAACACATATTCGAGCAGAAGGAATTGAACATGCGACAACGTCGCTGGCTCAACTCCTAAATGACTATGATTGTGCTATCAAGTATCACCCGGGGAAGGCCAATGTAGTGGCCTATGCCTTAAGCAGGAAAAACACCTCAAAACCCCAGAGGGTACGAGCTTTACAACTCACTATCCATCCCAATCTCCCTGAGCAGATACGTATTGCCCAAGTGGAGGCACTTAAAGCAGAAAACCTAGCGGCTGAATCACTGAGGGGAATGGAGCAACAACTTGAGGTAAAAGCCGATGGCTTACATTATTTCATGGAACGCGTCTGGGTTCCACATCACGGAAACTTACGAGACCTTGTGATGGACGAGGCTCACAAATCTAGGTATTCCATTCACCCTGGATCAAATAAGATGTATCATGATCTGAAGGTACTCTACTGGTAGCCACACATGAAAGCCGACATCGCCACCTACGTGAGCAAATGCTAGACTTGTGCCAAAGTCAAGGTCGAGTACCAGAAACCCTTTGGATTTCTCACACAACCTGAGATCCCCATGTGGAAGTGGGAACAAATCTCCATGGACTTCATTACCAAATTACCCCGTACTCCTAGTGGATGTGACAATATCTGGGTAATTGTGGATCGACTGACTAAGTCAGCACATTTCCTTGCGATCAAGGAAAATGAAAAAATGGAAAAGTTAGCCAGAATCTATGTCAAGGAAGTAGTCTCACGACATGGAGTGCCAATCTCCGTCATATCGGATCGAGATGCTCGATTCACTTCAAACTTCTGGAAATCACTACAAAAGTCGCTTAGTACGCGGTTGGATATGAGTACAACATACCATCCACAAACTGATGGCCAGAGCGAACGCACGATACAAACCCTTGAAGATATGCTATGAGCGTGCGTAGTGGACTTCGGAAACAGCTGGGAAACTCACCTACCATTGGTGGAGTTCTCCTACAACAACAGTTACCACACAAGTATAAAGGCAACGCCTTTTGAGGCACTCTATGGCAAGAAATGCCGATCACTTATCTGTTGGGCGGAAGTGGGCGACAGTCAGCTCACTGGCCCGGAACTGGTGCATGAAACAACAGAGAAAATCGTGCAAATCAGGAACCGTATAGCAGCAGCTCGAGATCGTCAAAAGAGCTATGCTGACAAACGCCTAAAGCCTCTGGAATTTCAGGTAGGAGACAAAGTCCTTCTGAAATTTTCGCCATGGAAAGGCGTCATTCTCTTTGGTAAACGAGGCAAACTGAACCCACGGTATATTGGACCATTCGAAATCCTGAAACGGATTGGCCTAGTGGCATACCAACTCAACTTACCAGCCGAACTCGATGGAATTCACAACGTATTTCATGTCTCGAACCTAAAGAAATGTTTATCCGATGAGACACTTATAGTTCCACTGTATGAGATCCAGGTGGATGAACAACTACGATTCGTGGAAGAGCCGGTAGAGATCATGGACCGAGAGGTCAAACAACTCAAACAAAGTCGGATTCCAATTGTCAGAGTCCGATGGAACTCGAAACGCGGACCTGAATTCATGTGGGAACGTGAAGATCAGACGATGCACAAATATCCCCACCACTTTAAACAGACAACGTCGAACGCCGACAACAACGAATAAATTTCGGGACGAAATTTCTTTTCAACAAGGAGATGATGTGACAACCAGAAAATTTTTGTTTCTCAAACACTTTTGCTTCTCAAGCACTACAACAACAACCAAATTTCGGGACGAAATTTCTTTCAACAAGGGGATGATGTGACACCCGGCAATTTCAGGTAAATTGCGACTCTTACATCCTTCACATTTCACATTCATACTTGTTGCATTTCATTTAATTATGTTTGATTAGATGAGCCAAACACACACAACTGCGAAACGATAGTTCGAGGAACTATCGAATCGTACATTGCACATTGGTTTTGAAAACCAAGCGTGGCAAACACAAAAACAAACACAAAACAATAATTCGGGGAATTGTTGAATTGTGCAATACATGTTGATTATGGTTAATCAAGCATGCAAACGGTTCGCAGCGACGAATACAAAGGAATACAGATAATTCGAGGAATTATCGAAACACACACACGAGTCTCACAGACGTTGGTGATCAATCAAACTTATGTGTTATTATAGGATTATGTGCTAAACATGCATTAGATGTTTAGGATAAACGTTGGGAATCGAGCACGAGCGAAATCGAAAAACATGAAAATGGACCCGTCGCGGTACGCGAAGGCCTTTTGCAAAGGGCTTGGCGGTACGCGACGCAAAGCGGGAGTCGAGACTCCCGAATTTCTCGGCGGTACGCGACGACCCTCTTGATCGGCCTCGGCGGTACGCGAAGGCCATGCAGATCAAAATTTTTATAAAACCCAACCCCATTCATTTCCCTTTGATTTCTTTTCATTCCCACCAAACTTATTCATCTAAACTCGGCGAAAACTCACTGAAACTAAGCCCCAACCCCCTGGAATCTCTCTTGAGGCCATATCCTTCTTTGTTGGTGAGCTTGGAGACCTTGGAGCTTGGAGAAGAAGCTAGGAGGTTAGAAACAACGATCAACACACCGAATCACTATCATCAGAAGCTGTTACTACTAAATCTCATCATCAAAAAGCTCTAAGGTAGTTTTAAATGTTTATCTAGCGTTAGATCGTACATGCATGATGTAAAAATACACATGCAACTCCATGTGGCTATTGTACACGAATTTGTTGGTGATTTGCTGTGTATTTGATTTAGATCTACTGATTTTAGAGTTTAGAAATGTTGGATTTGAGTTTGGTTGAGTTATTGTTGATTCAATGATGATTTTGGTACACTTGCCATAAAAGGAAACTTTTATGTTGCGAGTCATAGATTTGTGATGATCTAGACATGTTAGACATGTCTAGATGTTGTCAAATGCATATTGAGGTGTTTAGAAACACATTTGGGTATTTGATTTTTGTCAAAATAATGGTTTTAAAGAAACCTTCTAAATAAGGAAACTTTTATAAATCAAAAGAGGGCTTTTTATGTTTTTGAATGTTTTGATGATTTGTGATCATTGTGATATGTTTAAAAATGATTTCTAAACATAATGGAAACTTGGAATTGTGAAAACAAGCTTTTGAACGAGCACTTACTATTTTAGGAAACTTTGTTTGGGTAAAATGGCATAAATGGTACTTTATGCACAAACGACTTATTTTAAGTATTTAAACGTGTTTTTACAAACATACTAAAGTTATTAGTTTTTTGAAATGGGATTTCATAACCATACTTTCCAAAAAATAGAAACTTTCCAAATATGGAAACTTTTTCCGAAACGGAAACGCTACGATTTTCAAAACTTGATTTCATGAAAGCATCATGATTAGAGTCATAGGATGCGTGTTGGTGTCTTAATTTCATTAAGACACATAAACACAACAAACGTGTCACAAACAATTCATCGAGACAACACAAATCAACACACACACACTCGGTTGAGCGCACCGACACTTGGAGTTGTATGGGATACAACACACCACAAAACACATACTCACACCTATATGGTTATAGGTGCTTACTAGCAGGTGCTAGCATTCGCAGACGCGAACACTTACACACTGGGACTGCTTTAACAGGTGAGTTTACGGCCCCTTTTTACTTTTTCTAACCTTTAGGGGAGAAAACACTGCATTACAACTGTTTTGAACAACAACTCATTTTATTTATGTATGGACATGCTTTATCACTATATGTATATGTGTGGACCACATCACAACTAAAAGTCCTAGCGATACTCCACGGACCGTTAGTAGCGCGTAGCGCCTAGCGTGGTAATCTTGAATAGTACTATTTGGGCCTGACAAGCCCAACCCATCGCGCCTGGGAGGCCAACCCGATTGTAGGTCGGAATGGGTGCAATATTGACCAACACTTTGCCATTGTCTTGTGATGGACATGGCGGGAGGCACAAATGTCAGCTTCGGTACGAACCCGCATATAATATAACTGTATTGACTAGCTATCAATCGATACTACATTGTAATGATATGTAAATCACAACTCTTACTTTAAACATTGGATGTTTACTGCTTATGAAAAACCTGTGCTCTCACCAACCTTTGTGTTGACCATTTTTCTCGCATGTTTACTATTATTCTATTTTGTCTTGAAAACTGTTTTAATCTTATGCTTCCGCAACTTATAATTGCAACGATGTCTTGACAATCCAAACTTTTACTTCCGAAACTCTGATTTTACAAAATTGATTTGTCCAAGCAATTGGATGTACGTATACAACCAGACATGTAGGTCTCGCAACTGTGTGACCAGAGACTGCGATCCTGACTGGTCTTGCTCGCGCCCCGGATGGGACGGGATTTCTCGGGGTGCGACAGATGTCCATCATGGTTTTGATGTTCTAGCACAACTCTTTCTTGTGTGAACAGTTTGGTTGCTTGAGGATTTTAGTTTTGGAGGTTTGCTTGCATTCTTATGTGAATTTTCGAATGGACAAGTTACATATTGATCGGAAGAGATTGTGCAAGTTACATATTAGGTGATTGTGTTTGTTTTACAAAAACATATTTGTTCTTTACTTTTGTTTTCTTTTGTTTCCTTTTGAAAGTTGTTTTAGTTTTCTTTTCTTTCATCACAACCTCTTCTCTTGATGACTCCACAGACAAACATCTGATGACACACTTTCAATTACCAGCTTTAGTATGTTAAGCTTCTCATCATATTCAAGCTTGGTTTCTGGTTTGCACTTAAGCTCCACTTTAGGAGTGTAAACAGTTGGAGGTTCCACATTGTTATAGCCCAGACCAACAGTTTTCTTATGCACAAGTTGTGTTGTCTCAATCATTTTGAGAAGTTTTTAAACTTATCACCTTAACTAAGAAATATGTATTTGTAAGATTCTGCCAATACAAGTTCAGTTTTAACAACGGTTAACCTTTTCAAAAGTTATTTATTTGACATATATAGTTGGTCTCATCATGTTTGAGACTGGAAACAGTTTTCTCTAAAGTTTCAATTGTTTCTTTTTAATCCTTTTTAGCTTCATAAAATTCTGCCTTAACTTGTATTGACTGAAGTTCCTCACAAACTTGTGCATTGAACCTCTTATAAGCATTTAATTTTTCAAGACATTCAGGTATACACATGTCATTGATTACCTTGAATGAAGAGTTTGAATCATTTGCCATAAATGCATTGTTAGAGGCTGATGCATCTTCAACTTGAAAACTCTAGTATAAAAGGTCACAATGCTTAGCAACATTTGCATGGTTGGATTGGTTTGCAGCTTTAGGTTGTTGGTTGGTTGGCTAGCCTGCAGTTGATGGCTGAGTCCTTGGTGATTTCCATTCTCTTACAAAGTGACCCAAATGCTGGTAGATGAAATATTTTATCTTGGATTAATCCAAGCCAAAGCTCGTCTTCATTTTATGCTTCTTGAATTGCATGTCTGTTCTCTAGTAGCATTTCTTTGCTCGGCAGGAAATCATAGCCATATGATAATTGATGTCCATTTACTCTAAGTCATCACCTGGAATACCATCCAGATCCTCTTGGCATAACTGAAAATAGTTTGATTCTTCAGCTAAGAATGCTACTTGGCAAGAAGTGATTAGAGGTACATGGTTTGCAAACGGTGTGGCATGTGATGTGGATGCTGTAGGTATTCCTGGATAGGTGATAATTGGCATTGTATTTGAGTGGTAAAGGGGCTGATAGCTTTGAAATGATGGGTTATGGATGGGAGCATATAGTGAAACTGATCCTAAGGGGACTGAAGTTGATGGTTTTACTTCTTGAGAATCAATCTCCATTTTGTATGCACTGAGTATACCGAAGAGTTTCCAAGCTTCAAAGTTCTAAGGTTCTCAATTCTTCTGATGGTCACAGAATAGATGTTCCATGCTTGTGGAAGAGATTTTTAGAAATTTCTAATTATATATGTTGATCCTTCAGTTTCACACCTACAACAGTTAGTTCATAAACTAGTTGAACATACCTTAGATATTGAGAATCCATGCTCTCATTGTTCACTTGGCAGAAGTTCTCAAACTTCTGCTTCAGCACGTATTTCTTGCATATTTGCATTTCTTAAATGTAGGTATGATACAGCTTGGAATATAAATCTTAATGAGCCACAATGCTTTTGAATGGGTCTTTTGGTATCATAGCTCCACCAGCTCCTATAGCTGCCATAGTTGGGATGTAGGGACCCTCAGGAACTGACTTCCAAAGCTTGAAGTCATGGTTCATGATGAATCCTTCCATTCTAACTTTCCATGTGTCGTAATATTTTGGAGTGAACACGGGTGGTTTGTTGAGAGTGTCATTATCAGTGTCGTGCTTGTTGAGTGTAGCCATTTTAACACACAGTAGTAAGAGCTTGAGTAGTGTGAAGGAAGAAGAAAAATAACTGGTAACTTAAGGATGGTTGGTCACATAAGTTAAGGATCCAAAGCTCTCATACCACTCGTTGGATCAGGTTATGCAACTTGCACAACACTTAGACAAGATTTCTTCTACAAGAATGACAGATGCAGAATACTCTACCAATCTTCTCACAAACACAATTAACAACAAAGGAAATGATTAACACAAAAATATTTCAAGCTCAAATTATATTTCTCTCAATTGCAAGTGTACAAGACTTGTAAAAACCTAGCTAAGTTACATATGAAAGATAATATACTAAGAGCTACAGTTGTATCCTCGTAGGAATACAAGGCTGGACAAAATTCTAGAAACAAACTAAAACTAAATCTAGTATATTGTTATGTCTTGACATACCAAGCCATATTAATTACAATTAATACAAATAACTTCTTTGACTTGCACATTAAATGCCTATGCTAAAAACAACATTAACGCAAATTGTCATGTGCAGATGTGACAGTTGTACTTGCTTACTATTATAGGTGTTGGGAATTCTAGTAACATTTTTGTGTTTTAAAATCAAATTTAATTAATCAAATTAATTAATAAAATCAATTTTCACAAAATTCGATTAATCAATTAAATCTGATCCGACATATTGTAAGCGTTTAGGTTACAAAAACCTTTTGATTCATAATCAAAATCAACTACCAAAACAAGATCCAGTTACAAAATGATTAATAACAAATAATAAAACACAACCATAGGATATTTAGAAATCGACCTTCGCGAAGAGAATCCAAATCCACACGATGGATTAGGCAATAGTCTTGCTAGTGACAATGAACGATCAACCGAACACACGATCTCGTCTCATGAATCGCAAACGAATCCAAAAAACTGATTTGATCGACTCGTGACTCATGGCTCGCGGTTCAGCCGTACGTGCAGCTCGGTCTCGTCTCAGCTTAGACTGCTTGGGCGGCTTGGGCTAGGCGATGTGGCTGCTCGACTGGAACCGCCAACCAATGGTGGTGTACGAAGGCTAGGAGGCCCCAAGGGAGGGTCGACGACCACAAGGAGGGAGAGAGAGGAATTTGAAAATTAGGGTTTTTCAAATCACTTGGATGATCATTTTGAGGTTAATACCTTTTATTTATACAAATGGTATTTACACTATAATCCTTGTAACATTTACAATA
The DNA here is from genome assembly GCA_009363875.1 of Mikania micrantha. Taxonomy (NCBI): domain Eukaryota; kingdom Viridiplantae; phylum Streptophyta; class Magnoliopsida; order Asterales; family Asteraceae; genus Mikania; species Mikania micrantha. The sequence continues at coordinate 29,512,545 of CM018697.1, forward strand.
TAAACCCTCTAGTAAGTAACTTATTTAGTTACTATATTTTCCTTTAACCAATTAACTCTTAATTGGATAAAACATCGTTTGAGTCTCAATTTATTAATTAACATTTAATTAATAATCCCTATTAAATAATAAAATTCAACATATTAAACTTTATTTATTTCATCACTTAATTATCTCAGTAATTAATATCCACCGATTCATTATTTCATAAATAATAAACAGTCCATTCATAAAAATCGATATTTCGTGAGCTTATAAATGTTTAACAATTAAACATATAAGTTGTCGTCCTCCAAAGTGTAACTCTTTGGATCATACCCCGATAGTAACGTTGAATTAATCGATAATCGGACATCCAATATCCAACAATAGGAATGTTTTCTAGTCTGGTTTTGGTGATGGAAAGCACCTCTAAAACCTTCTTGAACAAGGCAAGCATTAGCAGAGGAATCTCCTTAGAAGTTATTGTATCGAAAGCTGCTTTATCGAGCTCTTCAAATCATAGAGACTTGCAATGTCTTGTATTCTTCGAAAGCTTTGTCTTTTGTCTTGTTTTCAAAAGAACAAAGTTATCTTCAGGAAGCACTCAGTCTTCCGAAGGAGTAAGACTTGTACAGGAGAGTGTTTTGGTAAGCACCAGTCTTAATTGATCATACAAGGAAGAACAAAACAGGAGCGGATCGTTGGTGGATTGGATCAGCCATGGACCTTGGTGCTGCAAAATTGATTTTTTTATCTATTAGAATCTTGGATTATAAATAGAAACTCTTGTCCATTATTTTTTCACTCTTTTGTTCTAAAAATTCAGATAGACACTAGTTATTAAAATATCTAATTAAAGAGAAGATTAAAGAATTCAAGAAAAAAGCACAACAAAAGAAATACAAGCTTCTATCATCATCATCATTATGCTTTTTTATTTGTAAGGGGTTTCACACTAGTGCTTTACTAGTAGTGAATTAAAGCGTTTGATCATTTGTATTTGATCTTGTGAGGCTGTCACTATCTTTAATACGACTAGTATGTTTAGAAGAAGTAATCATTATCTTCTCATAGTGATTGTTTTGCTTATTTCACTATCTTGACTTAGTGAAAGGATTGTAAATATACTATCGTAACATTGTGTTGAAGAAGGTGAACAATCATTTATTAAGTGAAACTTGTAATGCTTATCTTTAGCAGATTTAGAGAAATGCTAGTAAAGAAACTTTTGATCAGAGGATCAAGGAAATGACATAAAGTTGGTTAGTTAACATCAATTTTAACCTTTATAAATCAGTTTTGTCATCTTTCCCTTTTAAACTCTTTGCATATTTTTTGTATCTACACAATTATTATTTAACTGCAAGCTGCAAAAAGAATTTATCAATTGTCATTAGCAAACTAATTTTAATAGAAAACTTTTCACCCCTCCCTCTAGTTTTCAACACATAGCAAATAAGACAAGGCTATAAGGGATATCTTCGGAGTAAGATATTTCAAGTGCTACAAGAAAATTGGGCACTATGTTTATGAATGTTCAAAGAAAGACTGGAATAATAATTAATATCTTTATGTTGAAATGAAAGATGAAGAACTTATTCTCTTGATGACTACATATATAAATAAGTTAAAGCAAATATAACCTGAATAATGATCTAGGAGAAATGAAAGACTCATCAAAAGGTTTGTGTAATATGAATAAGGTAGTCGATATATAGTGAGGAATCGATCAATCCAAAGAAACCTATAATATACGGAAGCAACCTGTGAGAGTTGAAATCAAATAATCCAATGAGTGGATAATGTAGGATCGGGTTATGTATCAAACACAACACTCTAACAAGGTATCTTCTACTGATTTGATAGATGCGGAAATTCTATCAACTTGGTTTTGTAAAACAGATTGAAACAAAATACAGACAGCATATATAAATTCAAGGTCAAAGTATATTGCATTCAACTGTTGAGTTTACAAGTCTTCGCTCAAGCACACACTCATTGTTTAGCTAACTAACAAGTGAAGGATTATATACTAAGACCTACAGTTGTATCCTCGTAGGGATACAAAGCTGGACAAAATACTAGAAACAAACTAATGCTAAAACTAGTATATGTTATGGTCTTGATAGGCCAAGCCATATTAATTACAATTAATACAAAAGACTCCATTGACTTTTACAATAAATACCTAGACTACAAAATGAATTAATGTAAAGGTATCTCTGTTGTTCAAACAAATCTTCTGTGCTGCTGACTATTAAAAGAATGTCTCTAGTGTTGGTCTTCAGGAGAGAAAGCAGCTCTGATTATTTCTACAAAAATATGGAATCTTTGTCAGAGAAAACTCTTCGGAAGTCTATGTACATGGAAGCTGCTATGCATATCTTCGGAATCTTTGTCTTCGGAAGATTTGATCTTCGGAAGCTTTAATCTTCGGAATCTTTGATGTTGTAAGACTTTAAGTATTGAGGAGGGCATTGGAAGCTTCACTCTTATGTATAGCCTTCGGTAGGAGAGAGTTAACCTTCGGAAGCAGTGTTTCTTCCGAAAGTTAATTCCTTCCTTCCGAAGGCTATTGGGGTTTGCAGTGTTCAAGACTTAGTCAAGAGTCTTTGGTGAGCATAAGCCTTTATTATTCTTACAGTCTCCCCCTAGGCTGATGCTACCAAAACTGAACACCTTGAGTTCTCAGCAGGTCTGCTCTTCTCTTGATACCTTTACATTAATTCATTTTGTAACATTCGAAATGATCATCTGCTCTTCTATGTCAAACACATATTGAGGACTGAGAGAGAGCATCTCAATCTCAGTTTTCTTCATATAATTTCCATTACATAGCTTGAGAATGAACTTCTTCTCCTTGACTGTGTAAGTCCACTCAACTATAGGAATGTGCATATTGAGGGCTGGTCCATCATGTCTTATTCTTGCCATGGTCTTTCTTCTTTTGAAGTGACCAGGTCTTTTGTGAAGTACCAGTTGACTTGATGGTTCCCTCTCTTCTTCTTTCTCTCCCTACCCAATGACCTCCTCTTCAGCATCTGCTTCAGCTTCTTCATTGGAGTTGCCTGCTGCATCAGTTCCTGCAGTGGGCTTTGGACCTGCTGCAGTTTCCATTCTTGCAGCCTCAGATCCATCCTCCTCATCTTCTCTCCTCTCATCCATCCTTGGTGGTTCCTCAGGATCAGGGTTTGTGGTTTGTTGCTGTGTTTGCCTTCTGTTGATCCTGATCACTGAGGATATGGGTATGTTGTCATATGACGGACTAGATGGAGGAGTGATGGGCTCTTCTTTTGGAGCCTTTGGGAACATGGCTTCAGTAGCAGCCTCACACATTACCTCCTCACCTTGTAGAATTGTATTTGCAGTGAGGGGTATGTTTGGGAGTATAGTAACTCCGAGGCTGATATTTATAGCCTCCTTTCAAGCCTGGATCTGGTCCATTGAAGGCAGCTCTCCCTGGATATTTTGGCTTTAATGTCTCTCATGTGCAGATCCATGGTAGAGTTCTTCATAGGACCAAGCCGTCTCTGAGAGAATCCATAGTTCTCAAGGAACTGCTTCATCTTCTCTCGGTAGGCATTCTCCTTCTGCTTTTTGGTTTGCTTTTTGGAGGAGGTTGCCACAGCCTTGGATGCAGCAGAAGCCTGTTCAAGCTGCTGCACCCGATCCAGCTCCTTGGCCATTCTAGGTACCAACCAGAGTAGAACTTCATCAATGTCATATCCCTTCTCCTGGAGGAGACCAGAGAATCTTAGTATCTCTCCATCCAGGGAAGTATCTGGTCGGCCCTTCTTCATCACTGGCCTCCTCTCCTCCTGTTCAGCTTCCTCCTCTAGGGTTAATTTCCTTTTTCCTTTGTCCATTGTGTTCAACCCAGAGGAGATGGATCCTGTAGCCTCACCAGTTGGTTCATCGGCAAATAGTTCTTCTGTGGAAGAATCACCAAGTATGACTGGGCTTTCGGAAATAGCTTCTGCTTCAGAGTTAACCTTAGCTTTCACTGCCTCCTCCAATTGACCAACCAACTTGGAAGATTCCTTAATGATGTCCACAGAGAATTCAGGATGTGAGGAGAGGTCTTCATCAGCCGTTGTCCCAAGAGAGGACACAGGTTCCATGGAGATGGAAAGTTGGACTTGAATAGGGTCCTCCATGGCAACCTAGGCTATAGTCTCAGAAGGAAACTTAGTCCTAGAAAGGGACTATTGGATCCCAACAGGGGACCTGGGCTCTATGGAGATGTTGGTTTCTTCTTGCTGTGTCTCCATGGATGACCCATTAACTTCGGAAGAGGAGGAAAAGCTTGAGTAATGTAAGTAAGTACCCAAGAACTCATCCCATTCATTGTCCAAATTGACTGTGAATGGAATAGGTCATTGAGCAGCTTCCTCCTCTCCTTCTGCTAGAGATCCTGACCCTATAGGTTGTCCCTTCTCCCCCTTTTTGGTAGCATCTGGGGAAAAAAGGTCACCTCAGTAGGATCAGGATGAAATGGTTGACAGATGATAGGGGCGGCGCCGGAGGTCCAAGATGGTAGCATCTTTTTCTTGGACCTGCAGCCTCTGGGTAGCAACCTCAGCTTCAAGGTGAGCTACCCTACTTTGTAGAGTGGAAATGGTGGCCGTCAATTCCTGAAATGTGGTACCCTCATCCACCTGAGTGGAATCACTAGGCAATGGATTCCTAAGCCTAGCTCCTGCACCTCCACCACCAGATGTGGTTTCTTGGCACCTTGGATTCCTCTCATTGAAGATGACTTCAAAGAAATCATCAGCAATGTGAGTTTCCATAGGGGAGGTCCTAATGCCTGTACCACTGTCCTGAAGAACCTGAGAAGGTTCAGCAGTAGTGGCAGCCTCCTCTATATTGACCCCTGCAGAACTTCTGGGGTCAACCTTTGTGTTGGTAGGCTCTGGGTCAGGGAACCTTGCTTGTAACTCTGTCACCACTCTCAATAATGTTTGGGTAGTGGGTGAGAGTGGGTCATCCAGAGTAATAGCAGAGGGTCCTTGAGCCTGGGTAGAAGTATGGGTGGGGGCATTGATGGGTGATAATCTCCTGGGGACCTAGGAGATAGTCTCTGAACTAAGGGAGTTGCTTCATCAGAAGCAGACTCAATGATGGGGGTATCCCTTTGGGTATTCTCAGGTATGTATGGTGACATACTCTAAGGGCTTTCAGGCTGGATTGGGGCTGCCACTGGTTCTAGAGGAAGAACTAGTGGTGAAACAGCAGCTGTGGTTTGCACCTTAGTTGGAACTGGGCCCCTTCCAGTTCTTTTCACCTTTTTCTTGACGGGTTCAGAAGAAGGGGCCTGAGCAGCTGTAGAGAGCTGCTTAGGGGTTCGCTTGCGTTTATATGTGATTTTGATTGGGTGAGGAACAGAAGGGGAAGGTGTGTGATCAGCAGCTGTTGGTTCTACAGTGCTGTCACCTTCAGGAGCATAAAGCTCCATAGAAGGAAGAAGAGGAGTGAATGTCATGGAGAACTAAGCACTCTTCTTCTTCAACTGAACAAAACCTCTGGTAGTAACCAAAGGGATATTGTATATGTTCCCAGATAGTGAAAGGGATGAGCCCAACTCACTATAGAAAATATGTTGCAAATACCTGGGATACATACAGAATTTCTTTGGCGATGAAAGATTGTCAGCCAAGTTATTGAAAATGAAGGCAGAAAAGTTAAAGAGTTGATTGGAAATCAAGCCATGAATAGCCAAAGCTAAATCAGAGGGGACTTGATCCCAACCCCCAGTTTTATACGACAAACAGTGAAGAAAAACATGTATGAGGTACTTATAATTATAGGACACTCTACCCTTCAAATAGGTTGTTGAAGGGAGAGGACCTTCGTACCCCAAGGACCGAAAGGTCACTGCTACCTCATCCCTGGTGAATGAGACCCTTCCCCCAGCATCATTAAGAAGAAGATGCCAACACATGGTCTCACCGAAATAGAGATGGGATGAGCATCAACGGTAGCCATGAGATTTCTACCATTGGGAGTGGAAGCTATAGAACAGGAATGCCAAAACTGTTGGTGATGAGACTCATACACCACAGGTTTGACAGTGAGGGCAAAATTGTACCTGCTCCTTTGAAGAAAGGAGATAATAGGGGCAAAATCAGCGTCATGATCAGCTGATAGTTCCGCAACTAGGTTGTGAGCAGGTCGAAAGGCAAGAGCTTCCATGGCGATCAGAGAAGAAAGAGGAATCTGCTAGAAGATTTAGGGCTAATTTGTGAGAGAAAGAGGAAATTAATTTCAAATTGGAACGGTGGGAGAAAATGGATGAGCGGGAGACCTTTTATACCTTTGGATGTCAGCATTTAATATGGAGACACATTAAATTTTGAGATCCGGATGTCAGAAAAAGGTCTTCCGAGACAGCTGTTAGGCATTTGGATTTTCAGAAGTTTCATTAGGAGCAAGTAGCTTCCGAAGATGTTGTTATCGGAAGGAGTTCATGAGACCAGAAGATGTTCTTCGGATCACAGGCACTTCCGAGACATATTTAAAGAGTGTTAAATATACCATCGGAAGCACTTGCTTCTGAAGATTCAGAAGAGTTCTCCAGATGGAGTTGTGCTTCGGAAGACATCTTCTTCTGATGAGAATTGTCAGAAGATTGAGCTTCTGAAGGCAAAGATAATGTATCGGAAGATGAGTACTTCAGAAGAATTAATTTCTTCCGAAGTATAATTGCTTCCGACAAGAGTTAAATAACACTTCCGAAGTTAAAAATGTCTTCTGATAAGTAAGTTACTTATCAGAAGATGATTTAAGTTTATCTTTCGAAGGATAATTTAAACCTTGATCAAAATTCATTTATTCAAAATTGATCATACCAATAGCTGTTATTAAATACCTAAATCTTCCTTCATCAAAAGCCTTGGTGAAGAGATCAACCAGGTTGTGTTCAGTATCAACTTTGACTAGATGAATTAGCTTTCTTTTCTGCACAATCTCTGATGAAGTGATATCTGGTATCAATGTGCTTGGTCTTTGAATGCTTGACAGGATTGTTGGTGATGGAGATGGCACTTGAGTTGTCAATTTGTATAGGAGTGTTGAACAGTTCTACTCCATAGTCTTTCATTTGATTCTGAATCCAGGTGACTTGTGCACAGCAACTAGAAGCAACAATGTATTCAGCTTCTGCAGTAGAGGTAGAGACACAGGACTGCTTCTTGCATTGCCATGATACTATTCTGGACCCAAGAAATTGACATCCTCCTGATGTGGATTTCTTGCTGATGTTGCAACCTCCATAGTCACTGTCAGTGTAGGCCATGAAATGAAAATCCACATTTCTAGGATACCACAATCCTAGACTTGGTGCTCCCTTGAGATATCTAAAGATTCTTTTCACATCAAACATGTGTGAACTTTTGGGATTGGCCTGAAATCTTGCACACTAACAAGTTGCAAACATGATGTCAGGCCTGCTTGCTGTGAGATACATCAAGGAGCCAATCATTGCTCTATGATGGTGCTGATCAACATCCTCCCCCTCAAGGTCAGGGCCTAAGGATGTTGTTTTAGACGTTGGAGTACCCAGAGCTTTGCAATCAGTGAACTTAAACCTATCAAGAATATCCTTGACATATTTTGATTGATTAATGAAAATCCCTATAGGAGTTTGCTTCACTTGTAGTCCAAGAAAGAAAGTGAGTTCACCCATTGAGCTCATTTCAAATTTGGACTTCATAAGTGATTCAAAATCTTTGCAGAGAGATTTATTAGTAGAACCAAAAATGATATCATCAACATAAATCTGAACAAGCATAATATGTTGATTGGCCTTCTTGAAGAAAAGAGTTTTGTCAATAGTCCCTCTCTTGAAGTTGTTTGCCAATAGAAAGGAAGACAAAATTTCATACCATTTTCTGGGAGCTTGATGCAGCCCATATAGAGCTTTATCAAGCTTGCAGACATGAATAGGAAACTTAGGATCCTCAAATCCAGGTGGTTGACAAACATATACTTCTTCATTAATCTTGCCATATAAGAAGGCACTCTTGACATCCATTTGAAATACCTTGAAATCTTTGGCAGCTGCAAACGCTAGAAATATTCTGATTGCCTCAATTCTTGCAACTGGAGCAAAGACATCATCATAGTCAATCCCCTCTTCCTGTGTGTACCCTTGTACAACAAGCCGTGCCTTATTCTTGATGACCACACCTTTGTCATCCTTCTTATTCCTAAAAACCACTTGGTTCCGATTGCATATTTACCCTTAGGTAAAGGGCAAATCTTCCAAACTCCATGCCTTTCAAATTGACGGAGTTCCTCCTGCATTGCTTCTACCCAGCTGCTATCTTTCAGTGCTTCAGCACCTTTCTTAGGTTCAATTTGGGATAGAAAGCAGGAGATCAAACAAATGTTTGCATCATGCATGGAGCTTCTTGTTCTTACTTCATCTTCAACACTACCAATGATATTCTCAGCTGGATGGGTGTTATGAATACGAGTTCTTGGAATCACATCCAGCTGGGAACCCAAATCCAAGTTGCTTGGCTCGAGGTCTGGAAGTACAACCTCAAGCTGGATTTCTGGCAGATCTTTAATGTTCTGTTGTTGTACTGTTGTTATGAGTTGCTCTGGGAAAGGAGGTTCCTTGTGTGGCATCCTGTTCAGTAGAGCCACTGACATCCTCTTGATTTTGTGGAACTGACGAGGAATCACTTGGAGAAGCAGCTTGAGAAGTGTTGATTGTTTCAGATTGTGAGACTGCTTGAGGTGTTGAAGTGGATTCTGCCAAGGTTTGTCTTGAAGCTATTGGCAGTTCAACACGAAAATCTTCTTCTCTTGTGTGCTGAGTGGAGTTCAAGGTAGTTTTCTGCAGTTCTGGAACATACTATTTCAAAAGATTAAATGCAGATGTGAATTTTTCAAGATCAAATAGACAATCAGGACCTATTCTAGGTTTATTGACAGTATGTTCATTAAACTGAACATTTGCAGACTCTTCAATAATCCTAGAATCTTTGATGTATACTCTATATTCGTTAGCATGTGAAGAGTACCCAACAAAGTAGCCCTCTACTGATTTCTCAGCAAACTTGGCTAGATGATCTTTAGTATTCAAGATGGTGCATTGACATCCAAATGGTTTGAGAAATCCAATAAATGGTTTTCTCTTATGCCAAATTTCATAAGGAGTCATACCATGTGATTTAACTACCAATGTTCTGTTTTGAACATAGCATGCAGTGTTGACTGCTTCTTCCCAAAAAGTTACTGGAAGTTTTGCTTCAGATAACATGGTCCTAGAAGCCTCAATCAGTGTCCTATTCCGTCTCTCAGCAACACCATTTTGTTGTGGAGTCCTAGGAGGACTGAATTGTCTTGTGATACCCTTAGATTTACAAAAGGAGTTTAAAGTATGGTTTTTGAATTCTTTTCCTTGATCAGACCTTATGATTTTGACATGATGGTCACTCTCATTCTCAATCCTAAGAATGAATGATTTCATGATCTCAGCAGTTTCATCCTTGGTACCCAAAAAGAATACCCAGGTATATCTTGAGAAGTTATCAGTGACCACCAAGTAGTAAGACTTTCTACCCAAACGTTTCACACTTGTGGGTCCAAACAAGTCCATGTGGAATAAATGTAGGACTGTTGTTATTGAATTTATCTCTTTGGCATGATGAGATGATTTGTGTTGCTTCCCCTTTAGGCAGGCAACACATTTATCAACACAAATGAATTCTTTTGTTGGTATACTTGTTACTAAATTATTTTTGACAAGCTTATTCATGTTTTTCAGGTTTACATGACAAAGTCTCCTACGCCAAAGAGATGATTCATCAAGTGAGGTGATATACGTTAAAATATACATATTATTCAACATCATTTCCCCCGGTTTTAACGTTAAAAACACGCAAATTTATTCCTAAATTGTCCTAATTATTTTTTTTGTGAATTTGCAGGTAAACGACCTTGCTCGGAAGAAAATCAAGCCTTATTTGGAATTTCAGTAATTTCTGAGCAAATCCCCAGATGCGCACTACCGTGCCAAATATTGCACTGGTAGTGCAACCTTGCTCCGGGCCCAACACTAGCAGTGCCAAGGCCGTGCATGGCAATGCTGACACTTGCACGACCGTGCGTGACACTTGCACGACCGTGCAACCAGGTAGTGCTGGGCCATGCATGGTAGTGCTGACACATGCACGACCGTGCATGACTCTTGCACGACCATGCAACTAGCCAGTGCCGGGCAAAAGCTTGCCAGTGACGGGCTAAAGTAGAGATAGTGCCGGCCACTTTGACAAGCGCATGACCGTGCGACTTTTGGCACGACCGTGCCTGACACCTCGAGTTGATTTTCAAGACTTAGCTGAAAATGACAACTTCGACAACCGTCCCAGAAAAAAAGTGAAGCACTGTAGCACCTTGCACGACCGTGCCAAGTTCCAGAATTTCTATAAATTGAGTTTTTCTCCTCATTTGAAGTGGTTGGACTTCCTGAAGCAAAAATACCCTCTGATTAAAATTCTTAAGGCTTTCCAAGGGAGATTTTGAAGGTCTTGAAGATCCAAGAAGCATCCAACACTATCTTGTTTCCAATCCTTGCTTGCTAGTGGTTTGCATTTGTTATTTCAATCATGTTTCTTGTTAATTTCACCTACTTTATTGTTGTTCTTGTAAGCCTTATGGGCTAATCACTTCATTGTCTAGATTGTGATAAAACTTATGTTTATGTGGTGTTGATTTTTTGAATTGGTCAAATGGGTTTATGTCAAGATTCAAGATGAAGTTATGATTCTATTCCAATGACGTTGTAAATTTGTGTAGGTTGATTAATGTTCAAGAATGATGAATGTTTAGTCATATTATGTTGGAAAACCATGATCAAACATTTGTTTATAATCTTACAACTTGTTTTTAAGATTATGCCATGAGATTAGGAATGATGATTGGTTTCTTGAATGTTATAAAATTTGCATAAGTATACTTTATTTCACTAAAGTTAGGAAAAACCATGGTGATATTATGATTTGTTGAATATGATCAACATGTAAGTTAGGAAATTATGGCCAAATGACCTCATTTGCATGATTGTGTTCATAGATTGTAAGTTGGAAGAAATTGTGACTTTGTTGAATTTATGCAACTTATGGTGATTAGTATGTATAAGTCATATTAGTTTTCCTTAAGTTGTAGAATTAAGATTATTGACGGATGACTAATTCTTGATTAAATCTTGACATAGACCTTGACATTAGGCTTCATAGAATAATACTAGGTGATTAGAATGTGTTTATCATTTTAATTTTCCAAAAGATTATAGGATTAAATATCTTTGACCGGAATCTAGTCAACATTTGATTTACCAATTCATATTAATCACATCACTAGACTAAGCGAATTCATAATCTAGGAAATTTTCTTATACTTTAGATTATTTTAAAAATCTCCTTATTTAGTTATTACTTTAAAATTCACAAACCCGACTTTTTCATGTTGTTGCTAAACATTGATCGAGGTTTAGTATTGAGAGATATCGTGTCCACGGATTGATATCCGGTTCTTACCATAAGCTATATTATTATACGATAGGTACACTTGCCTATTGTGTGTGATTTAGTTTCTAGTAAAAACCATTTTAAAACTAAAATCTGTGTGAAAAATCCATCATTAAAAATATATAGTTTCACTCACATCATGAGGCTTTTGAGACAAAACAAGTTATATTGCTAAGTGGTAAAGTTGTGCTCATGTCCAGCATATACATGTTGTTCCATCTGGGAGCTCTGAGCAGAATTTGATCATTAGGGACAACAAATCCAGGTTTCAGGACAATGCATTCATGCTCAGTGAATAGCATGTTATGTTTCTGGTCACACACATGTGATACACTTAGCAAATTATAGTTTAATTCTTTCACAAAATGCACATTCTCAAAGCTTACTTTGCCATTTGTGATTGTGCCCCTACCTGTGATATATCCTCCCACTGGATCACTTCCAAATGCAACAGACCCTCCAAAGAATGGTTCATATTTGTGTAGGTGGGTCTTCTTGCTTGTCATGTGCCTGGAACAGCCACTATCAACAATCCATAAGTTGCTCTTTGATTCTTGCTGTCCCTGCACATGACCAGAAGTGAATTAGTTCCTGATGGGAACCCAAGCCCATGTGGTCTTGGGTTTTCTATTTGCATCATTATAAATAAATTTTTTTGACATCATCTTTGGTGGAACAGATGATGAGCTTGCATTTGGTGGGACAGGTGGTTGAACTGTTGGTTCAGATGTGTCCTTCTTCCAGATTTTCTTAACTTTTGGAGTGATCGGAAGAGTTTGCTTCTTCTGGCAACCATCGGAAGCAACTTTTGCCTTCTTTTACGATGATTTGGGTTTTGCCTTCAAGTGGGAATTTCCTTCTGATGTTCTGTTCCTTCCAAAGTGATGAGATTTCTTGTTTTTGTCGGAAGCATTCTTAACATATGCTTCCGATGCTTTCTTTGCTTCGGAAGACTGCTTTCCTTTTATTTTTATGTTGTCAGAAGGACTTGCTTCCGACGGCTTCTTTTACTGCTTGACTGTCCTGCTTCTTCCGGAAGCAGATTGTTCTTTCGAAGAAACAGATGATTTATTCCATCTCCCCTTTTGACTTCCTCTTCCTTGTGGTTTTGGATGTGTTCTACTTCTTGGATTGTAGAAACACTCAGCACCATAATGGTTTGTGTCTCCACACATCAGACACATTGGAAGAACATTTGTTGGCTTCTGAAAGTTCCTATTTGTGGGGGAACTTGAGTTGTGCTTTTCTGGACTTGACTTTGCTGATTTTGATTGCCCACCATGAATTTTTTTGTGTTGTTTTGCATGTACCCTGGATGTGCTAGCATACCTATTCTCTGGTATAGCCCTATGTGACTTGTCAGATGGACAAGTGACATAGTCATCTGAAGATGTACTCCCAGTTTGTACGTATTTAGCTTTCACAAACAATAGTGTGGTTTTCTTATTTCTTTTCTTGTTTTTTGAAACTTGTTTTTGTTTTTCAAAAAAAATAGGGGTATCATCCTCAGATGAACAGTTTGAGGAAGTAGGACTAGCATCAGTTGAGTCATCTTTTTGAGCAATCTTGTGTATGTCCAGAATCTCATCATACACAAGATTTGTTTCAGGCTTGCACCGAACCTCCACCATTGGAGTATAGGCAGATGGAGGTTCCTTTTTGTTATAACCCAACCCTATACCCCTTCTCTTGACCAGCTCAGGTATCTCAATCATTTTGAGAAGTTTCTCAAACTTCTCACCTTGACTGAGAAACTTGTCTTTGTAAGCTTCAGCCAATACAAGTTCAGTTTTGGCTGTAGTTAACCTTTTCAAAAGATTGTTTATTTGACACTGCTTATTAGTGTCTTCATGTTTTAAACTAGAGATGGTCTTTTTCAGTTCCTCAATCTTTTCTTTATAATTTCTTTCAACCTCAAAGAAATTTGCCTTAACCACTTGTAGTGACTCAAGCTCATTACAAACTTGAGTATTAAAACGTTTGTAAGCATTTAATTTTCTAAGCATGCAGGAGTGCACATGTCGTCAGTTACCTTAAATGAAGAAGTGGAGTCATTGGTCATCAAGGCATTATTTAAGGTGGATGCTTCCTCAGCTTGAAAACTCCAATCTGAAAAATCGTGCTGTTCTGCAATGTTTGCGCTGTTGGAGGAGCTTGCTGCTTTGTGGCTTGGCTGACCGGATGTTGATGGTTGAGAACTTGGTGATTTGAACTCTCTTGCAAAGTGCCCCAGCTGTTGACAGTTAAAGCATTTGAGTTTAGACTTGTCTAAACCAAACCCTGTTTTCATATTATGCTTTCTGAACTGTCTACCAGTTCTCTAATAGAACTTCTTAGCTCTGTAGGAAATCATGGCCATCTGGTAGTTGATGTCCATCTCTTCAAGATCATCAGCAGGGATTCCGTCTAAATCCTCTTGACACAGATGAAAATAATTGGTCTCTTCTGCCATGAATGCTCCCTGGCTTGAGGTGAGCAGTGGGGTTGAGCTTGAAAATGGGTTTGAATTGGAGGTTGATGGAGTTGGTGTTTCTGGAAAAGTGATGATCGGTGTGGAGTTTGAGTGATAGATGGGCTGATAACTTTGGAATGGAGAATTATGGATGGTTGCATATAATGCGGCTGAACCTGAGGGAACAGAGGTAGATCTAGGTTCTTGGGCATCAATTTCCATTTGGTGTGCACTGAATATACCAAATAACTCACCCAGCTTTAAAGTTCTCATATTTTCTGTTCTACGAATAGCAACAGAGTAGATGTTCCATGCTTGTGGAAGCGATCTAAGAAACTTTCTTATAACATCTTGGTTTTCCATCTTCACTCCTGCAGCTGTCAACTCATCAACTAATTGAACATACCTCAAATACTGAGAAGCCATCTTCTTATTGTTCTCTAGGAAAAAGTTCTCAAACTTTTGCTTCAGCGTGTCCTTCTTGTTCTCCTTTACATCTTCTGACACCTCATACATCTGCTGCAAAAAATTCCACAGCTCCTTTGCAGACTTTCATTTCTTGAATGCGTGTATGATAGAGTTTGGAATCGCCATCTGGATCAGCCATAGTGCCTTAGGGTCCACCTCCATCTTTTTGTAATCTTCATCTGAGTAGAAAGATGGGTCTTTTGGCACGGGTGCTCCACCAGTACCTGCAGCAGCAATGGTTAGGATGAATGGTCCCTCAAGAACTGAATTCTAGAGTTTAAGTCCTGGTTCCTGATGAAACCCTCCATCCTAACCTTCCATGTATCATAGTCATCCGGAGTGAACATGGGAGGTTTGTTGAGAGTACCATTCTCAGTGTCGTGCTTACTGATAGTTGCCATTTTGACTTAGAGGTAGCTTGAAAACCAAATAGTAGTAGAAGATAAACAACTGGTAACTTAAGAATGGTTAGTTCTTTAAGTTAGAGAGCCAAAGCTCTGATACCACTTGTAGGATCGGGTTATGTATCAAACACAACACTCTAACATGGTATCTTCTACTGAGTTGATAGATGCGGAAATTGTATCAACTTGGTTTTGTAAAAAAGATTGAAACAAAATACAGACATCAATTATAAATTCAAGGTCAAAGTATATTGCATTCAACTGTTAAGTTTACAAGTCTTCGCTCAAGCACACACTCGTTGTTTTGCTAACTAACAAGTGAAGGATTATATACTAAGACCTACAGCTGTATCCTCGTAGGGATACAAAGTTGGACAAAATACTAGAAACAAACTAATGCTAAAACTAGTATCTTTTATGGTCTTGATAGGCCAAGCCATATTAATTACAATTAATACAAAAGACTCCATTGACTTTTACAATAAATACCTAGACTACAAAATGAATTAATGTAAAGGTATCTCTGTTGTTCAAACAAATCTTCTGTGCTACTGACTATCAAAAGAATGTCTTCTGTGTTGGTCTTCAGGAGAGAAAGCAGCTCTGATTATTTCTACAAAAGTATGGAATCTTTGTCAGAGAAAACTCTTCGGAAGTCTATGTACATGGAAGCTTCTGAGCATATCTTCGGAAGTTTTGTCTTCGGAAGAGTTGATCTTCCGAAGCTTTAATCTTTGGAAGCTTTGATGTTGTAAGACTTTAAGTGTTGATGAGGGCATCGGAAGCTTCACTCTTATGTATAGCCTTCAGTAGGAGAGAGTTAACCTTCGGAAGCAGTGCTTCTTCCAAAACTTAATTCCTTCCTTCCGAAGGCTGTTGAGCTTTGCAGTGTTCAAGACTTAGTCAAGAGTCTTTGGTGAGCATCAACCTTTATTATTCTTACAGATAATCCTAAAGAATCTTGGTCATGTGAGGTGATCAAACCAGGATGTCTTATGTGAGGCAACAAACGAAACATGGAGATGAATCGTATGATATGATCAAGTAAAATAATTTGTGAAAATCAAGGAAAAGACACATGTGATACGTGAAAGACCTATGAAAGCCTGGCAATAATAGGCGGGTTGGGTAACGGATCAGAACGAGTTCGGGTCTGGATGGGTGCGGGTTAGAATGGGTTTTAAGCCAAATCAGTTCGGGTCTAAATGGATTGTTCTTAAAAAACATCAATTTAGTTTAACTTAAGATGTGACATAAGTAAACAAATAGTCCATTTGGATAATTTGTAGTGATTTTCTCATCAAATATCTTATTAATCATTCTTAAATGTTTGAATCATTTGCATTTACATAGTTTTTTGGTTACCCATCTTGACCCGCATTGTTTTTAAGTGCTACCCATCTCAACCCATTCAATATTATGATGTTACCCATTTCAACCCATTATATTACAATTGTTTACCCAAACTAACCTATTTTTTTATATGGTTAAAAATTGTCACCTCTAAAAGATATGAATCACTTAGTGTTGGATTATAAATGAAAAGCTATGTGATACAACTCCTACGAAAAAATCTGAGTGTCAAAATCTATGAGAGATAGATTTCTGTCATGTGATACTATGATATGTGAAACTAAATCAAGACAGAATGGAGTTATGTGGAACAACTAGACATGGAGTTCGTATGGTCTGACCCGTTGCATTCAAAGCAGAGAATCAAAGGTCATGTAAAACATGTAATGTGAAGAAATCTAGATAGAATTAACCAATTCAAATAAGCATTTAAAGGAAGTAAAAAAATTCAAGAATTCCTTACAATATCTTCATGATATAAGTAAAGAATGCAATGAAAACACTAGAGAAAAAGCGTAAACTTTGATCAACAATTCAGGGTGATTGTTAGCTTCATAATCGTTTAACCCAAGTTTAACAGGTCATTTATGTAAAATTGTCTAAAGTAAATTGTTAAAATATCTCTTTAATCTTTACTTTGATTTTATATTTTACTAATATTACATTGAATTAATATTGGTTTATTTTGAGATAAATGGAGATATGGATTGCTGGATGTAACACCCCAAAATTTAATACACGTTATTTCATTCATGAGTCGGTAACTGGTTTAAATAATTTGAAGGAGAGTGAACGAGGAAGGAAGGGAATGCATATGAACAAAAAATGAAAGAGGAACCGAAAATAAAAACAAGGATAAAGATCACAAAAATGGAAATACACGAAAGTACCCCAAGTTCACGAAGCCAAAGTCCACGAACTCCGCTTCGTGAACTCCATTTTGTGAACCAATTTTGAGAACTTAGCTTATATATAGGAGTGCCTTAGGAAACATGATCACTTTTGGTGGCATCACTCTCCCAAGTACTCGAAGTGGCTAGTTCGAGAACTTCAAGAAACAGCTATAACTCTCTTAAAAGGAAGTAGGAACGCACGCGAAGCTACAGGAAGGACCATCAAACACCATGTAAGGGTTTGATTCATGAAAGTTACGATTTTTAAACAAAAAAGATGTGACACCCCGAAAATTCCAGGCCAGCAATTTCTTTAAATTAATAATATATTATATTATTAATTACATACGTGGCACTAGAATTAGTTTAAATTAGTGTGACACGTGGCACGACAGTACAAACACAGTCACAAACCCGATAATTCGGTGAATTATTGAGAAACTCACACACGTGTCGAACAATTCACGAACGTTGGTGAACGTTGAAGTAAACAAACAATTGGACGATAATTGAGTCACACACGACCGAGCATTGAATAATTAAAGTTCAAACGATGATAAACAACGAGTTAAAAACGAAGAATACTCGAAAAACGAATCAAAACAATTAAATTGGGCCAATTGGGCTCATCCAGCCGCCCAGGCGGTACGCCAAGGACCATAGCTTGGGCCTTGACGGTACACGAGGCTTGGGCGGCAAAATTTGAATTTCCCAAATCTCCAGGTGGTACGCCCGAGACGCTTCAACCTCTCTAGGCGATGCGCGCGAAGCTGCGGGAAGCCATCTGATTAAAATAATCCAGTCGGTATGCCTAGACCCGTTGAGGTTATCTAGGCGGTACGCCTGGGAGGCTCAGGTCGCAAAAAGCTTACAAAACCCGACCCAGCCTCATTCTTATCACTTTTCTCCCATTTTCACTCGAACTCACTCATACACCTCCGCCCATAACCACCTGTTACACCATAATCACCCTTCTGGAGCTATTGGGAAGCTACATTTGGACTCAATGAGGCTAGGAGGAAGCTTGAAGGTTGTTTACATCATCACCATCACTATTATCTCTTGGAAGCTACTGAAAGAACCCACACCAGCACTCATTTGAGCCAATCTCCTACTGATTCACCTTCATTTCAGCATCAAGACCCATATAAGGTAGTTTTGAATGTTCCATTGCACTATCTACACAAATAATCACACCATAAGTGATGCATACCCAAAAATTTGACACTCTTAGATCCGTATTTAGATGTTTGATGATTGATTTCTAGCTATTGAAATGATCCATGTTGGATATTGTTGAGTTTTGATGAAGATTTGTTCATATACTTGATGATGGTCACTTTTGCATGACATGAAATGATGATATAGGTAATTTTAGGTTATCTTGGGCATGAATAAGTGATGGTTATGATATTGAAAGTTTTTACTATGAGTATTGTGATTGTTTCGTGTCATTTGATGTTGAATTGAGCATTATTGCAATAAATAGTAACTTTGGTTACAAGATTTGTGATAGATGATGATATGGACGATATGAACATGCTTATATGTTGATTTGAAGATAATGATAATGATATTTGTACAAGAGATTGATAAGATTCGTTAATATGTTGACACTTGGGATAGTTACTATAAATAGTAACTTTAGTTGTGCAAAAATGTGTTAGGTAATGATTTGGTAAGATGAACATGCTCAAGAGATGTATTGTATTTGGTAGTGATGTTACTAACATGATTCATGTGCTAAATGTATTGAATGGGTAATTTTGGTCATATGTTTCTACTTATAGAAAACTTTATTTGGGAATTTCACAAACTAGGGTTATTGGTTTAGTTTAAAAGTAGTAAATGACTTGAAATGCATCAGTAAGATGTTATGGGAAAGTGTTACATGATTTCTATGTTAAATATGTCAAACCGAGAAAACTTTCTATTTTAGGTAACTGTTATTACTAAAAACGAACTTACGTGCTCATTTAACAACATGTAAGAATGTGTTAGGTGTTAATATGATCACTTAGGCTAAACAAGCATGCTAGAACCATTAAAATGTAAATTGTTACAAAGATGCTAAAAATGGAAACTTACTATAAATAGTAATTTGTCCATTAACGTGACTTACGTGTTTACCTGCAATACGTGAATGATAACGAACATTAAACGAACTATAACGAACACACGGTTCACTGACGGGTAGTTGAATTGACATGGTCCAAACCGGTCAAGCACGGTCAAACACGTTCAAACTAAGTCAAACACGGACAAACATGATCAAATATGATCAAACACGAACAAACATAACAACTTTGAGTTGTTAAGCACGAACACGCACACAAACACAAACTCATAAGTTCTATGTGATATAGGTAGCCCGTAACAGATTTAGGAGCTTACGCATATATACTCAGGTGAGTTCACAGCTCCTTTTCTCTTAACTGTTTACAAACTCAAACCGGGGGGAGAATTACATGCAAATACTTTTGACAAACAATTTGAACAAACATTTTTGACAAACACTTTGGGCAAACAATTTTGACAAACCTATTGGATAAACGCTTCTGACAAACACATTTGAAAAACATTGTGTACAAACCATTTGACAAACATATTTGACAAACATTATGGGCAAGCATTAGACAAACATTGTTGACCAACATCTGGGTCAACAGACTGGGCAAACATTGTTGACCAACATCTGGGTCAACAGGCTGGGCAAACATTCTTGACCAATATTTGGGTCAGACAAACTGGACAAGCTATTTGTACGAACATATGGTATGATTGCTGGTTTATTGGGAACAAACATTTAAGTGTTGTATATCGTAACAAAGTTCTCGCACAGTCTTACTGTTAATGGGTATACAACGAGGTGAGATTCAGATAGTACTATTGGGCGTGACGAACCCCGCGTGGCGCCAACTCTGACTGGAGGTCAGGACGCGTGTGATCTCAACCCATCGTCCATGTCATTACGATAGGCATGGCGGAGGCTAGAGCAAACAAGTCTAGTTCGGTAGAGACGCAACTGACAGATGGAGCCTAGGGCTTAGAACAAACATTAATAAACAGCGGATCATATGGAAAACTGGTTTTCTCTACTTTACTATTGATATAAACCAGTGAACTCACCGACTATATGTTGACACGTTTTAGCATGTAATTCTCAGGTATTCAACACGCTTAAGGGCATAAGATTGCACTTAAGGAATCTTAGGAAGAGTCAAGCATGCATTGAGAACGTTTTTGAACATTATTGTGTTTGTTAATGCGATGCATAAACAATTTACATTTTGTACAAGCTTCCGCAACATTTTCTTATTTCTGTTATTAAACTATTTATTTTATTTTGGATATTTTTAAGCAATATCCACGTATTTTCAAACTCATATAGAGTCGTTCTATATGACTAGAGCTTTGATCCTGGCAACGTCACACCCAACGGCTTGACGCCGTTAGTGGGAATTTCGGGGTCATTATGCACCTAAAACTAACCCCACAAGTCTTGGACAGTTTTCTGAGATGTTTTATGAAGGAGAGAAGAGTATTCAAAGAGTACACGAAATGGAAGTATCCGAATCTCCCTTCATGAACTTCAAATTCGTGAACTCAAGTTCGTGAACCTGGTTTCATGAACTTCATGAATTCCTATACTTTGAGGTTCGTTAAGTCCATAGATTTCGTGTACTTTGGAATTTTGTGACCTTCATGAATTTTGTGTACCTTGTGAGTTCGTGAACTCCATGTTTCGAATACTATGTTGATTTCAAGAACTTGAGGGTTTTTGGATACTTGGGGATGGTTAAGTGAGCTATGAGAACTTAGAATAACTTCTAAGTCTAAGAATGAAATGAAATGAGATAATGTAACGATGTAGGTTCTTGAGTCGTAGCTAAGGCAACCGGATTCAGTAAGAGAAGAGCCACGCAACTGTGAGGTGATTACCAGATGCTCTAAACTAAATATTTATGTGATAATGTGTTATTCATCTTTTGGTCTGGCATACATACCTTAATGTTATGACTAAAATGATATGACGTTACGATGTTATGATGTTAAGATGACATTAATGTGATGCTAAAGTGATATGATGATATGACATTATGATGTTGATAATACGATGATGCTAAGATGAAATGCATATGATGCTAACATAATACAATGCTATGATGTTTCGATGCTAAGATGTTATGACGGTATGATGTTATGACATTATGATGATAAGATGATGCTATGATGATACGGTGACATGCATATGATGCTAAAATGATACTATGTTATGATGATTACGAAGCTAAGATTTTATTATGTTATGATGTTATGATGATAAGATGATGCTATAATGATATGATGAGGTAAAGATGTTATTATATCATGCTAAGATGACATGATGATGATGTTACCATGTTAAATGTGCTAGTATGAAATGACAATGAATGATATGCACTCGTACTCGTTACGGGATAAGTCGTGAATGATATGCACTCGTACTTGCTACGGGATAAGTCGTGAATGATATGCACTCATACTCGTTAAGGGATAAGCCGTGAATGATATGCACTCGTACTCGTTACGAGGTAAGTCGTGATACTTGAAGCTCCAATACTTCTTACTGGGTAGGTACGAACTTGGATCTATATACACCTCGACGTGTCACGTCATACGTACTTGAATGCACCCGTACACGTTACGGGGTAAGTCATGATACTTGATGCTCCAGTATTTATTACTTGCTAAGCACGAACTTGGATCTATTGAATGCTTCGGCGTGACATATCAATGAAGTTGGATACTTGTGCCGGCATAAGCCCACTGTTCACGCTTAGTGACAGTGGAAGATGATGACATGTGTATGTTACGTATGTGCATAATGTGAATGTGATGATGTTTTATGATAATGATGTTTTCACACATTAAATGATTACGATGTTTTAATTAAACTAGAACTCACCAGCCAAAGCTGCCTTTTTTAGTATGTATGTCAGGTTGAATAGTAGGAAGAAAGACGAAAGGAGCTTGTGGAACTCATCCAGAAGATAAAGTGGTTTTGGCAATCCAGAATGTTTTGATACATAAATTTATATATGTATTTGTGTTTTTGAACAAACTATGTTTAATTTCCGCTGCTTATTATGAAAGTTTTTTTGTTTAAGAACTATGTGATGATGATATAAACCCAACTCTGGGAGGTAGTCGGGAACGTGGCCTCTCAAGTTGGTATCAGAGCCATAGTTTGAGAGATCTTGGCATCTCAAATGCCTATGACTTAAACTGAGAATGAGATTGAGTGATGCGGATTGCCAACCACGGATGAACGAATGCCACGAGCCGAATGTTTACGTATGGACTATAATGAATGAGATAGAATCAGATAAGAAGGTAGGAAGGTAGCCATGGGTGTGCACATTGATGAGATGGGATGGGAGATGTTTAGAGCCTATAAGTTGGGTAAATGGTTAATAATACCTGATCAACGTCATTAACGATTTATAACACTTATTTCGTGCTAAACTGATTCCTTGACTGACCCATTATTTTTTGCATCCTGTAGATAGTTGAATGGCAAGACAAAAGGGTAGACCACGAAAGCAACCTCAGTGAACTAAGGAGCCGCATGCTGAGGAAGCTGAGAACAATATTGATGAACAGATTGAGACAGCGAACAACATGAAATGAACAAGAGTTCACACTAGAGCCTATTGTGTTAAAAACTATTTCTGATGAAGTCTACAAGATCATGGATGAGAGGATGTCGATAATAATCTCTAAGGCATTAAAGGATGCATTAAAGGACAAGTTTGAAGGAACCAAGGAAAACACTTAGGAGGATGAGGAAGTGGTAATCATTGAGACAAAGAGCAGCGATTCTCAACAGGAGAAACTGAAGGGCTGTGACTACAAGCCTTCAAGGGATACAACCCACCATCCTTTGATGGGAAGAAATATGCAGTGGCCACATGCCACTGGATATCAGCTTTGGAGGTCGTCATCTGCATCAGTGAGTGTCGAACCGACCAGGCTATGAAATTTGCAGCCCACTCTTTCGTCGAGGAGGCACTTTACTGGTGGAATACAGTCAAACAAACAAAGAGTGCTGCAGACATGGAAAAGATGAGATGGGAAGAATTGAAGGAATTGGTCACGAAACAGTTCTGTCCAAAGACAAGGTGGAAAGGGAGTTTTTGATTTTGAAAGCAGGGAATCTGAATCATCGACAGTATAAGTCAAAGTCGAATGAAATGGCAAGGCTCGTTCCTCGCTTGATCGGCACAGCGGAGCGAAGGGTGAAACTGTATATGGAGGGTTTACCTCCAAAGTGTGGCACCCCAATTCTCAAAACAAAACGTTTAACAAATTTGCGGAATTTACAAAACAAGTCCCATAAATTTTCAAATTTTTGTGAGTTACATAACCCAACTGGATCTTAATTTAACATTCAAAACTTCTAAAATATAATTGTTTGTTAACACTAACCGCCATTAAACCATTTACAATGATTTACAAAAGTTGATTTTATCAAAACATTAGCATGCTACTACAAACTTGGTTCGATCCTTAGTATCCCGATCTCCATTCATAGACAATCCTACTTCTGACCTGTAAACACCACCAAAAGGACTAAGTGAGATGACCCCGTACACCTTACGGATCAAAATCTGACAAGGAAATGAAATTTGGCATTTAAAAACACTACCCGGCGTATTTTACTCCATCTGGCGTATTTTACGCCCCTGCCCCTGGAGTAAACAGAATGGTTTGGTGTAAAATACTCCACCCCGGCGTAAAATAATCCAACTAGCGTAAAATACTCTCAGACCTGACAATTTTACCATTTTCAAATGCCAAACTATCTCCGACCGTTCCCTATCTCTTTCGCTCAATCCTTTACCTCTAAATCCATTCCATGACACTATTTTGATATATGTTTAAGTCCCAAACCTATCTTGGTCACTTACAACTTGTAATTACCACAATATTTCTTAACGGGTCGTTTAACCAAATTTTCTACCTATATTCATTTTCTTCCACACGAATGTGGATCATTCTCAAATGTCACTCAATAGTGGTCATACAACAACTTCCACACAAATGTGGATCCTCTCCTATGCCATACGAGTATGGACTTACACATTTTTCCAAACGAATGTGGATCATCACACCATTGCCACCAAGTTGTGGTCTTACTTCATATTCCACACGAATGTGGATCACCCACCCCAATAGTTTGTCAATTATCATCAAACAAACATTTACACAAACTTAAGTTATGCATACACAAAAACTCCAATTCAATATAAGTAACTACATCAAGTAGTACAATTAAGTCAACCATTCAACAAAATCATGATTATGTCTTATGGTTGCATAATCATGTGTATGTTTACTCACCTTGGTCCTTAATGCCACTTTGTTCAATCTTCTCCTTACCGGGTCGTTGATTGGTATTTCCACCTCCTAGATCATACAATTATATATACACATTTAATCTAGGAATTACATATAAACAATCAACTCTCCCACATTTGACCCATTATCCCCATGGTTTGACTTTATGATAGTCAAACCCTTCTAAATCACCAATTCACTACCCATCTAACTAATTACACTTAGTTAGTTCTTATTGATTATACCATTAAGTTAATTAGCTATATTTCCCCCATTTCATCAAATTTCATATCAATTGGATGATCAAGGTTATTAGAGGCAATTCCTCAAACACCTTATGTGCAAGTTTTCCTAACACCCAAACATCAACATTTCAAAACATGTCAACATTTTCATTCATATCATACAAACCATGAAACCCTTATTTATGGTTTCTCATCAAAATCTTTGCATGTTTAAAACCAAACAACTCCCATTCATATAAACCCAAGATTGACTTTGTAAAGTCAAAGAACTCATAAACCCATGAAATCCCCAAAACCCATATCTAGGTTATTACAAGAGATTACATATAAAATGGTTAGATTAGTTGATTATTACCTCATTAAACACAATTCATGTTTTAAAATACAACAAACACCCAAAAAGTTGGATTTAATCAACCTCTAACCACACCTACTTGAAACCCACGAAAATTCCATCAATCCATATAAAATCATTAATTGTGAAATCACAAGAGGAACTCAAATCTATGCTTGTAGGAACGGTTTGAGCAAGATTTGATGATTTATTTGGTCAAAATTACAAAACCCTTGTTTTCTCCTCTTGAACGTCGACCTACACCATCTCCCAAGCCAAAACCCAATTTTGACCAAGTTTGACCCCCCTTTCCTCTTTATATCCTCTTTTAAGTTATTTTTCAATTAATGGTAGTTTAAGCCCCTCATCTTTCTAATTACCCCTTTTAACATTTGTTAACATTTACAAATGAATAAGTATTTAACCTACTAATCAACACATAACAACACAATTTAACTTAAAATTAAATCACATATCGATTATTTTAATAATAAGTTAAATCGAGTCGTTACACAAAGGATCGTATTCATGTGAAGGCAAACACCCCGAAGAAGTTTGATTCGACTGTGGAGCTTAGTGGAATAGTATGGGATGATGTGATGGAGGCTGAACCGGTTAAGGAGGAAACGAAGATGAAATGGTCCCTTGGCACCAAAAGAGGTCGAGCAGACAAACGAGGGTTTTCTAGAAGAAAGCTGAAAGGAGAAGAAGCTGGTTTGTGCAACAAGTGTGGAAAGAACCACATCGAAAAATGTCTGGTGGACATGAACTTATGTTTTCGATGTGGGAAGATTGGACATTTTTCAACCAACTGCCTGAGTACTTTAACTGCAACGGGTTTGGACATATGTCCAACGATTGCAGAAAAACGAGGACAGGTGCATCAGGTTTGGGTAAGAAGGATGAAAAGAAAGACAATGGGAAGCTGAATGCTAAGGCCTGAGCCTTTATGATGACCAAGGATGATGCTATTGAGGACCCTTACGTGGTCACATGTACCTTTTTTATCAACAAAATTCCTACATCTGTATTGTTTGATTCTAGTGCCGGTATGAGATTTGTATCTTCTACATTTTGTGATGGGTTATGTGGGAAGGTTGAGAAGATAGAACGAGTATTTGATGTAGAGACAGCTATTGGTAGGATGACCAGTGTGATGGAGGCTATTGATGATTGTTACCCTGAGATAGAGGGTCATAGGTTCCCTGTACGATTATTCCTTATAACCTTAGGAGGGTTTAATGTAGTTTTGGGGATGAACTAGTTAGACAAATACGAGGCTAACATTGTATGTCAACAGAAGATGATATGTTTACGAGCTCCGGATGGGAGTCTTGTATCGATCTATGGTGATAAAGTGATGTATGCGCCAAAGGTCATTTCTATGATCAAGGCTAATGATATGATGAGGCGAGGGTGGGGTGCCTACTTGGCATATGTTATTAAGGAACAAACGGATATGAGGACGATTGATGATGTTCCCGTGGTTTGTCACTTCCCCGATGTATTCCCTAAGGAATTGCCTAGACTACCGCTTGAACGGGAAATTGAATTCCAAATCGACTTAGTGCTGGGGGCTCAACCCGTAGCCAAAACACCTTATCGATTGGCTGATGACCCAGCTACAAGAACTTCTCGACAAAGGTTTCATACGACTGAGTGTTTCCCCTTGGGGAGCACCGGTACTTTTTGTAAAGACGAAATATGGAAGCATGAAGATGTGTATTGATTAACGTGAACTGAATAAACTGATTGTAAAGAACAGGTATCCTTTACCTAGAATGGATTATTTGTTCGATCAATTGCAAGGTGCAAGCTGGTTCTCCAAGATAGATCACCGATCAGGTTACCATCAGTTGAAAGTTTGAGAGCAAGACATTCCAAAGACTGCATTCTGAACATGTTATGGACATTACGAGTTTCTTGTTATGTCATTTGGATTGACGAATGCTCCCGCAGCATTTATGGATTTAACGAGCATGGTATATCGACCGATGTTGGACCGATCAGTGATTGTGTTTATTGATTATATTTTGATTTATTCAAAGAACGAGGGAGATCACGCTTGTCACATACGCGAGGTATTGGAGATTATGAGGAAAGAGAAACTTTATGCTAAGTTCTCCAAATGCGCGTTCTGGCTACGAGAAGTACAGCTTCTGGGTCACGTGGTGAACCCAGATGGCATTATGGTAGACCCAGCTAAATTTGAGGCAGTTATGAAATGGAGACAAAGCTCACGAAGCAAGACGTAAAGTATGAATGGGGCCCGAACCAAGAGCAAGAGTTTACAGTGCTGAGGGAGAAATTTTCCCTTGATCCCGTTTTGGCACTGCCGGATAGAAATGACGATTTTGTTGTGTATGTTGATGCGTCGCGAAAAGGGTTGGGATGTGTACTTATGCAAACGGGAAGGGTGATAGCTTATGCTTCGCGCCAACTAAAGATTCACGAGGCTAACTACCCGACCCACGATCCCGAACTAGTAGCATTGGTGTTTGCATTGAAAATATGGAGACACTATCTGTATGGAGTCAAGAGTACCATCTATACCGACCACAAGAGTTTGAAGTATTTCTTCGAATAGAAAGATATTAATATGAGGTAGAGACGATGGCTTGAGCTACTAAAGGATCATAATTGTGATATCTTATATCACCCGGGGAAAGCCAACGTGGTGGCGGATGCCATGAGTCGTAAGACCTAGCATCCAGCCATACGGGTTAAATCATACAGTTTGGTGATAACGCCTGGCTTTCTGGATGAGCTCAAGGTGGTGCAACAGAAAGGATTAGAAGAAGAAAAGGCGGGCTTTGAACATGAATTTGGACAAGTGAAGAACTTGTAAGACAATGACTATGGTGTGAAGGTACGATTCGGTCAAATGTGGGTGCCCAGAAATGGTGACATTCGCTTGAGGATTTTAGATAAAGCTCACAAATAACGTTATTCGGTGCATCCTGGTGCGACCATGATGTACCATGATCTACGAAAAGATTATTGGTGGCCAGGAATGAAGTTTAACATGATGTAGTATGTGAACACAGGCCTTACTTGTGCCCAAGTAAAGGCCGAACATCAGAAGCCATACGGATATGTGCAACCCCTAGAAGTTCCAGAATGGAAATAGGAACACATCACCATGGATTTCATAACCAAGCTATCGAGAACAACTAAGCGTCATGATACCATATGGGTGATTATGGACCGTTTGACGAATAGTGCACACTTTCTCCCAATCAGAGAAATTTACACGTCCGAAAGGTTGTTAGAGTTGTTCATAAAGGAAATTGTGGTCCGGCATGGGTTTCCCGTCTCCATTGTATCGGATCGAGACACGAGATTCACTTCCAGGTTCTGGAAACAGTTTCATGAGACGATGGGAACCACATTGAACATCAGTACCGCCTATCACCCTCAAATGGATGGACAGTCTGAAAGGACTATCCAAATCCTGGAGGATATGCATAGGGCATGCATTATAGATTTTGGAGGAAGCTGGGATGACCACTTGCCATTGGTGGGGTTTTCTTACAATAACAGCTACCACGCCAGTATCGAAATGCCCCCTTATGAGGCGTTGTACGGAAGACGATGAAGAACCCTAGTGTGTTGGAGTGAAGTGGGACAGAAAGAAATGGGTAACAAAGCTGTAGTGATTGACATGGCAGAAAAGCTACGGGTGAAAAAAACACGAATGAAGGCCTCACAAGATCGCCAGAAGTCCTACGCGGACAAACCCGAAGACCCATAGAGTTCAATGTTGGCGATTATGTGTTTCTAAAAGTCTCACCTTGGAAAGGAATCATTAGATACAGGAAGAGAGGAAAGCTGAGTCCAAGATATATCAGACCATTTTGAATAGAAGCACGGGTAGGGAAGGTCGCGTATCGACTGAGTCTACCTGAAGAGCTTAGTGGAATCCATCCTACCTTTCATGTATCGCATCTACGAAAGTGTTTGGTAGATGGGGGGTCACACATTCCCATGGATGACATTGAGGTGGTTGGCCGACTTAACTATATCGAAGAACCAGTTGCGATCGTAGACACCAAGGAAAAGAAACTGCGGAACAAAACAGTTCGGCAAGTTAAAGTTCAATGGAAGCATCGAAAAGGTTCAGACGCCACGTGGGAAACAGAAGAGGAAATCAGGAGATTGTATCCCGATTTGTTCGAAATGTAACGAGAGAGGATTCGGGACGAAACCTATTGTAAGGAGGGGAGGCTTGTCACACCCCAAAATTTAATACATTTTATTTCACTCATGAGACGGTAACTGATTTAAATAATTAGAAGGAGAGTGAAAGAGTAAGGAAGGGAACACGTATGAACGAACAATGAAAGAGGAACCAAAAAAACAAGGATAAAGATCACGAAAATGGAAGTACACGAAAGTACCCCAAGTTCACGAAGCCAGAGTACACGAACTCGGCTTCGTGAACCATTTTCAAGAAATTAGCCTATATATAGGAGTGCCTAGGGAAACGTGATCATATTTGGCTGGCATCACTTTCTCTCAATTACTCGAAGTGGCTAGTTTGAGAACTTCAAGAAACGGCTGTAACTCGCTCAAAAGGAAGCAGGAACGCATGAGAAGCTACAGGAAGGATCATCAAACACCAGGTAATGTTTTTTTTTCATGAAAGTTATGATTTTTAGACAAAAAGGAAACTATGCATAAAGGTCATACATTTATGCAGAAAGTTCCCTCCTTTTTTGTCTCAATGCGTTGATAAGGACATTATGCACCTAGAACTAGCCCCACGAGTCTTGGATAATTTCCGAGATGTTTTATGAAGAAAAGAAGAGTATTCGAAGAGTACACGAAACAGAAGTATCCGAATCTCCCTTCGTGAACTCCAAATTCGTGAACTCTAAGTTTGTGAACCTGGTTTCGTGAACTTCATAAATTCGTGTACTTTGAGGTTCGTGAAGTCCATAGATTTCATGTACCTTGGGATTTTGTGAACTTCATGAATTTCGTGTACCTTGTGAGTTCGTGAACTTCATGTTTCGAATACTATGTTAAGTGAGCTATGAGAACTTTGAATAAATTCTAAATCTAAGAATGAAATGTAATGAGATGATATAATGATGCAGGTTCTTGAGTCCCAGCTGAGGCAACCGGATTCAGAAAGAGAAGAACCACACAACTGTCAGGTGATATCTATATGCCCTAAACTAAATACTTATGTGCTAATGTGTTATACATACTTTGGGCTGGTATACATACCTTAATGTTATGACTAAGATGATATGACGTTACGATGTTATGATTCTAAAATGACATGAATGTGATGTAAAGTGATATGATGATATGATGTTATGATGTTATGATAATATGATGATGCTAAGATGAAATGCATATGATGCTAACATAATACGATGCTATGATGTTACGATTCTAAGATGTTATGACGTTGTGATGTTATGATGATAAGATGATGCTATGATGATACGACGACATGCATATGATGCTAAAATGATACTATGTTATAATGATTACGATGCTAAGATGTTATGACGTTCTGATGTTATGATGATAAGATGACGCCATAATGATATGATGAGGTAAATATGTTCTAATGGCATGATGATGATGTTACGATGTTTTTATGTGCTAGTATGAAATGACAATGAATGATATGCACTCGTACTCGTTACGGGATAAGTCGTGAATGATATGCACTCGTACTCCTTATGGGATAAGTCGTGAATGATATGCTCTCCTACTTGTTATGGGATAAGTCGTGAATGATATGCACTCGTACTCATTACGGGAAAAGTCGTGAATGATATGCACTCATACTCGTTACCAGGTAATTCATGATACTTGAAGCTCCAATACTTGTTACTAGGTAGGCACAAACTTGGATCTGTATACGCCTCGGCGTGTCAGGTCATACATACTTGAATGAACCCGTACTCGTTACGGGGTAAGTCGTGATACTTGAAGCTCCAGTATTTATTACTGGGTATGCATGAACTTGGATATGTGGAACGCTTCGACGTGACGGATCAACGACGAACTTGGAGACTTGTGCCGGCATAAGACCGCTGTTCACGCTCAGTGACAATGGAAGAACGATGACATGTGTATGTTACGTATGTGCATAATGTTAATGTGATGATATTTTATGATAATGATGTTTTCATACATTAAATGCTTACGATGTTTTAATTAAACTAGAACTCACCAGCCAAAGCTGATTTTTAGTATGTATGTCAGGTCCAATCAAAGGAAGAAAGACGAAAGGAGCTTGTGGCACTCATCTAGAAGATAAAGTGGTTTTGGCAATCCAGAATGTTCGTTACATACATTTATATATGTATTTGTATTTTTGAACAAACTATGTTTAATTTCCGCTACTTATTATGAAAGTTTTTTGGTTTTAGAACAAGAAGGAAGAAAGACGAAAGAACTATTAGCGTTTGTGTCTTTTATGCTGTAAAACTCAGATCTAAAATCATTGTAAGATTTGAGTTATTTATTTGTTTTTTTTTTAGTTTATGAGTTTATTGAAGTTTAGATCTGTGAGCTGTTCATATTTTGACATGGTATCAGAGCTACGGCTTTGATTCATGTTTCTTTGAGTCTCATCCGATCGATTAGGGTTTTCTAATCACGAACCTTAGATCTTGCGACGGTTGATTTTTGGGTACGATTTCCGCATCGTTCTGGATAGATCCACTAGGGTTTACTGTTATCTGCTGATTAGGGTTTCAAATCTAAAACACAACGAGTACAGGTTACTCAAGAAAGAAGAAAAAGCTCAAAGTTGGGCAAATATCCGGTGTATTCAGTTCTCTATTACCCTAAGTGAAGGTAAAAGGAGCTAGATAGGAAGCTAGGAATCACTCTAACGTGAGTGGGTGAGCTTGGTGAGATCTTTCCTTGTTTGAGTATATGTCAGTTTTTTGCTTCTTTCTTTTATTCAACAATTGATTGTTGATGCCAGGGCGATACGTCCCCTGTTCACAGTAGATTTTCTTTTGATTGATCAGTGTGAGTTGTATAGCATGGTTAATCCTTGATCTGTCACATTAGTGGTGTGAATACCTAGCTCTGACCTTTGCTTTGATCAATGATCAATTGATTTTGTTTGAAATTCTTGTGTTTGATATATTGTTGTGTGTAGTTATAAAACAGTCTTGCTTAATCCTTGATTTGCCATAATATTGGTGTGAAAACATGGCTCCGACCCTGACTGCTATATGTGTGTGTGTGTGTGCTTGTATGCTCTAAGTGGTATATAAAAAATGACTGACTATGTGGCTAAGACTCTAGTTGGTAAACTAGATTCTAGCAACCCTCTTTATCTGCATGCAGTGATTCTAGAAATTTGAATTTAATAAATATCAAATTAAAAGCAACAGAAAATTACAATGTTTGGTCAAGTGCCATGAAATTGGCATTAGAGGATAAAAATAAATCTGGTTTTATAGATGGCAATTGTATCCGACCCACTGATAATGATGTTCTCGCAAGATAGTTGGATAGATGCAATTTAGTTGTCATGACTTGGATCCTATACTCTGTCTGAAGAGGTATATGTTGGGCAAATTTTTTTAGAACTTGCTCAAGAAGTTTGGAAGGATCTAAAGGACACATATGACAAGATAGATGGTTCTGTAGTATTTAATAGTTACAAGAAAATTAACTCATTAAATTAAGAAGGAATGGTTGTTTCTAAATATTATAATAAATCAAATACTATGTGGAAACATCTGGATCAGATCCTTCATCTTCCTTCATGCACATGTAGTGCAGCAAAGGAATTCAATGATTTTAATCACTCATAAAACTTATGCAATTCCTTATGGGATTGGACAGTGTGTACCAACCAGTTAGAAAAAATTTACTAATAAAAGATCATCTTCCCTCAGTTAAAGATGCCTTTTCAATTATTTCTACGGAAGAGTCACATAGATCATGTTCCTCTTCTTCAAAAAATCAGGCAGTCAGCTTTGTTTCCAAGTTTAATCAAAGTGCTGAAAATAAGAAAAGGTTTAATAAAGGACCAAACCCTAATCTCAAATGTTCCCACTGTAATAAAGTTGGACACACCGTTGAAAGATGTTTTGAGTTAGTTGGTTATCCCCCAAATTTCAAACAAAAAACTTGTCAAAGGGGAAAAACCATTATGGCTAATACGTGTATTAATAACAAATCTGATCCTTCAATCTCTGGAAATGTCAGCAGCTTCACTCTTGAGCAAGTCTCAAAGCTATTAAGTCTCACAAGTGATGAGACAAGTGAAGTAACACAGCCAGTTAACATGGCTGGTAAATTTGATAATCCTTTTAGTGAAAATGTCTGTCAAAACCAAATCTTTTCTTTTACAAACTGTGAGTTAAACATGATTGGATCTAGTTGGGTAATAGAATCAAGAGCAAATCAACACATGGTTAACTCAGAAAGTCTCATTTGATGTCTATTCACAAACGTACTAGAGACAGTCACCTTCAAGTTTTATTTAATCAGAATACCTGTTATATCCAGAATTCTCTCACCAAGAAATGTCTGGTTGACTGGTAGGCAGTGTGATGGGTTATATTTTTGTGAAACAAACTCAAGTGATGTAAAGGTGTGTTTTAGCTTTAATGATAATGTTAACTTGTGCATTCTAGACTAGGGCACCCTTCTGATAATGAGTTAAGAGTTCTCCAAGAAAATTTAAAACTAAAAAACATAAATAAGGAGGTAGTTTGTGATGTTTGTCATAGAGCAAAAAAACACAGGGAACATTTCCCTATGAGTGAACACAAATCAAAAGGTCTTGGAGAACCGGTTCATCTAGACTTATGGGGACCTTATAGAGTTCCATCTAGAGAAGGTTATAGATATTTTTTGACAGTGGTTGATGATTTCTTTAGAGATGTGTGGGTATTTCTATTAAGACACAAAGATGAAGGTTTCTTAAATATTAAGAATTTTATAAATCTGATTAAAAATCAGTTTAATATATCAATAAAAACTTTCAGAAGCGATAATTGAACTGAGTTTGTAAATCATAACTTTAGTTTTTTATGCATTGAATAATGGAATAGTTCGTGAAACCTCATGTGCCTATACCCCGCAGCAGAATGGAATTTCAGCGAGAAAACATAGAGGTAATAAGGCATAATCATGGGCTTTGTCTTTCTCAACGAAAATATTGTTTGGAGTTGCTTTTGGAATTTGGAATGACCGGATGTAAACCAAATACCACCCCAATTGAATTGAACTATAATCTGGTAGAATTGTGTAAAATAGAAGATTAGCTTCTTACAAATAATCCTGATTATCAAAAATTGGTTGGTAAGTAGATTTACTTATCACATACAAGGCTTGATATTGCATATTCTGTTCATTTTTAAGTTAGTTTATGCATAATCCTTCAGTATCGCATTTGAAAAAGCAATGAGATTGCTTCAATATTTGAAAAACTCTTCTGAAAAAGGGATTTGTTTAAAAATCTTCCTCTTTTGATTTAAATGCTGGGGAAAATGTGTTAATACAAGAAGGTTTGTCACAGGTTATTGTATTTTTCTAGGATCATCTCTGATTTATTGGAAAAGTAAAAAACAATGTACAGTTTCACGATCCTCTGCAGAGGCTGAATATAGAGCCATGTGTGCAGCAGCTTGTGAGATTTTGCGGCTCTTGAATTTATTTCAAGAGTTGCATATTTCAGTTCAGGAAATACAGTGTTTCATTAAAGGACTAAACACTTTAAAATTGACTTATTTTTCCTTCAGGAAAAATTGCGGCTGGAGTTATAAAAGCTTAAGCTATAAAATCTGAGTCTCAAATTGCCGCTATTTTTACTAAGGGTTTACTTGTTAAAACCCATACATTGTTATCTAATAAACTTGGTCTATATAATGAGTTTGGAAAATCTAAGTAAAAGGGGGTGGTAAAATATCTCCTTAATCTTTACTTTGATTTTATATTTTACTAATATTACTTTGAATTAATATTGGTTTATTTTGAGATAAATGGAGAATTGGATTGCTGGATTGCTGAGCTATAATAAGCTGGATATTGATGAGCTGGATTTAATCTATAGGGTTTTCGTTTTCTAAATTAAAAATGTAATCGGGACATAGTTGTAATAAAAGAAAGTTCATGAGAATTTCTTAATTCATTTATTATTCTAATTAACACATACACCTTTGGATTTAATTTAAATAAAAAAAATTTTATGAAACATTTATACAAAACAAATTTTATTAAAATTTATTTATAAGACATAATCTTTTTGTAAATTTGTTAAATAAACACACACACACACAATATATATATATATATATATAAAGGAAAATAGAAGTTCTATAACTAAATACGTGAGATATAAATAAAGGATTGTTATATAAGTATTTACTATTTAATTATATTAATAAGTTTGAATTAATAGCTTCTTTAAGATTTATAAACATAACACTTTGTATGTTTTATAAAATTAAAATAAAGAATTTTATAAACCATCATAACAATTTAATGTTAAAAGGAAAAAAAAACTTGAGGGGTTTAGGTTGTGAACTTTAAACACATTTTCAGTACACACCTATGTAAAGTCTTAGAAACATAGGGGACTAAAGATGCCAAATAGAAAAACTTGTTTTCTTCTTCACAGCTTTATGTGGAGCAACCGTTCGAGCCAAATCCACCACGGTTTTTGTATTCAAATCAAGCAAAACATAATCTTAAATGCAAATTCATAACCCATATGCGTTTCCTACACGATCACTAATAATACCGAATCAATTAATTTCAAACTTTAAACTCATTTAATGGGGAGGACCATAACCGAACGTGAACGAGCAAATTGATCAAATTGATTTCACAGAGTTGTTCACGACCTCTTTCCGATTCGAACAATACCTAAAGAATCTCAGGAACTGCTCTCAAACTTTCAATCGAGTTCTCATACGCGTCGGAGATATTTTATATTCGAACAGATTCAATTCTGAAGTAAACCAAGTAACATGCTCATTCTACTCGGTTTTATATGGGAATCAATAGCCCTATGGTATTAACAACCCATAATCAACAAATCGCTCAATTGGATTTCAACGGTTCATATGATTGAACGAGTAACTGACTTTGTTAATAAGTATAACCAAAACGAGTCTGAAATCAAATAAACCCCAATAGCCTAGCGATAAACAACAGGTATGGTATCTGATGGGTTGGGTGTTCGAATCCGAGCTTAGCCGGGTTTTGGATTTTTCCCTTTTTATTCTTTTATTTTTATTTTGTTAACCAAATGAACTCCAAAAATTCTAAAAAAAATCCATAAATTCTAAATTAATGTTTCTAACATTCTTTAAAAATTTGGGAATTTTACAGAATTAAATTATATTATTTTGCTATTTAAATATTATTTAAATGGTTTTAAATATATAAAAATACTAAAACATTTCTAAAAATTCTGAAAAAATTCAAGAAATTATAATTCAACTATAAAATATTCTGGAAATTTTAAATAATTTTTGGAATATTATTTTACCAATTTGTTATTTTATGGTTTAAATAATCTTTAAAAATATAAGTATTATTTATAAAATTAATTTAAAAAGATAGAAAATTATTTTTAAAATTTTGGGATATATTGTATGATAATATAACTAAAATTTTATTAACAAACATACATATGCTTTTAAAGATTTCATTCCTTTAAACTATTTTAAATTTATAAATTATTTTCTAAATTCATAAGTTATAAACATTTGTAAATTATTATTTTATGGTTAGAAAACAATTATAAACATTTGACTATCATCCTCATATTTATTTTAACTTTGATATTCCAAAGTCATGTATTACAAAAGTCATAAAAATATTTTTAAAGCATTATTATGTATTCTAATCTTTTATAAACACAAATCAAAAGGGAACTACATGAACAAACACAAACATATACTTAGAAGGATCTAAGTTATATCTTCTATCTACTTAGGTTGATCTTTGATTCATCCCTTCCTAAACATAATCAAGCATTATTCAGAAATTCTATATCAACAACAAGTGAGTCTTCTTATACTTCCCTCTTTACATTTTTATAATTTTTGGGATGTTACATATGTCTTATCAAACATGTTATTCTAGAGTCATAAACAAATACAGTGATGCAATTCTATAGTTTAAGTTAGAATTAGGTTTGAATGTTATGTGTTACCTATTTGTTTGTATATCTATGTTTTATAATTATTGGATTATCATATACAATACATTATTACTAGTAGCCTTTCATTAACATGACTTATGTCAATGTATATATTAAAGGTGAAATTACCAAGAACAATGAGTATTACTAGTAGCCTTTCTTTAATGACTTTTTTCATTGTATTAGCAAATGTGAAATTGCCAAAATCATATTATCAAACATTGTGGAACATATATATTTAGATCAATTCTTATTAGACTATTGTTGCATCTTATTTCTTATATATATATATATATATATATATATATATATATATATATATATATATATCAAATTGTATGAGAATCTCACCAACTATGCAAATAATTGATCAAAACTTTATTTTACATGTGTCACATGTTAGTTGCTTGGATGAAGACAAATTTAGCCTTCTTGGACCTAGTTTAATAAAAAAAAAGACAGTGTTATTTATTTCAGTTTTTGAATTGTAATCTTGTATTGATGTTTGTTTGTTTGGAATATTTTGAATGTTTGAATGGATGTAATGTTGGATTTAAATTGGATTATTAACTATTGAAACTTACAAAGTAGCACCATGAGTTATGAAAATCACAATCATGCCTTAATGTATTCCGCCATAGTTTGGGGTGTGACACTGGACTTGTTGGTGAGCTGGACTGAACGGATGACTATCAGACCTTATATTGATGTTGTATTAAGTTTGTTAAGTTGGTGGGCTTGCTAGTTAATTTGTTGGGCTTTGTTGTTATCTGAACATGAAATAATTCGGTATATATATTTGAGAGTGTGAAGAACGAGAAGGGTAAGAGAGAGTCTCTTTCTCGGTTCTTCACTTTCATCTTTATCATATATTATGCTTTTGCAGAAGTTCTCTCTGTAGATTTTTTAGTGGTCATAAACATTGATTCATGGAGTCTGTTGTTCTTTTATTCTTTAGTGTTAGCGTTTGTGTCTTTTTTGCTGTAAAACTCATATCTAAAATCATTGTAAGATTCGAGTTATTTCTTTGTTGTGTTTTGAGTTTATGAGTATATTAAAGTTTAGATCTGTGAGCTGTTCATATTTTGACATAAATGTTTGGTGTTTAATTTATAAATAAATATGTAAGGTAAAAGTTCCAAGGTGTCAAAACCTAAACTTGATTGTTGTGATTAGGTTTATATAAACCCCTATGATCTGCGTTTGTAATTGTTAGGTTACGTAGGCCTTTGGGAGGTTTAGGGCAGCCGGCCCTAATCCTGGCCCATTAGGGTTTAACCTAATTAGTTTTACTATTTAAGCATTGTCATGTAATTGTAATCTTTAACACCTAATCAATAAAAGAATCCCTAGTTGCAACCCGTGGACGTAGGTCACATCGACCGAACCACGTTATATCTTGTGTCCGTATATTTTCTTTGCTTTCGTGTGCGTGTATGAGTTGATCGGTTTTCGTTGTGCCTCTTTGATTCCTAACAAGTGGCATCAGAGCTTGGCTCGTTGTTGATTAACATACGAACGCACTGGACGATTGCTGGAAAAAAAAAAAGAAAGAAATCAGAAAGAAGGGGAGGGGTCGTCTAGTTGTTTTATGAATTAGGGTTTTATAACCCTTGGAGTTCGTCGACCAGATTTGAGCCGTCGTAGATCACCCTTGGAGCCGCCGCCGTCATCGCCGGCAGTCGTCGCCGTTGTGGATTAGGGTTCCGGCGAACCCTGTACAACCTTCAAAGCCGCCGTAAGTGTTGAGGGTCGCAATTAGGTTTACCCCTTGAAGTTGCAGCCGTCGAAATTGACGATTAGGGTACCTCCTTGCACCGACGCCGGCAAAATCGCGATTAGGGTCCAAACCCTTGAGTCACCGCCGCCATTTCGGCCGCTGCTGTCTGTCTCGACTGCCGTCGCCCCCTGCTCCGGCCGACGTCGGCTGTTTTGGGCTGATTTCTTGGTTCTGATTTGTGATTAGGTTGTTTGAGCCTTGGATTCGTCGATTGAACCTGTTTTTTGACACAAGTTGGGTTCGAATTCCTTGATTAGAGACTGATTAGGGTTCAATTGAGCCTTGGATTGTTGCTGCTGAGTTTGGGATCGCGTTTGCTGTTATTATTGACTGAAATTGGACGATTAGGGTTACAAAATTGAACCCTTGAGTTATCTTTGTTGATATTCAGCGGGTTTTCCGGGTACGAAGAGCCGTTGGGTTTTGTTGGATCGGGTTATGTAGTCTACACAACACTATCACAAGTTATCTTCCACAAAGTTGATAGTTGCGGAAATACTATCAACTTAATTTGTAAAACAGATTGAAACACAATACAAAACAGTTATAAATTCAAGGTCAAAGTATATTGCATTCAACTGTTGAGCTTTACAATACTTAGCTCAAGCACTCACTCGTGTATTGCTAACTAACAAGTGAACATATTTATACTAAGACCTACAGCTGTATCCTCGTAAGGATACAAAGCTGGACAAAATACTAGAAACAAACTAATGCTAAAACTAGTATCTGTTATGGACTTGACATGCCAAGCCATATTAATTACAATTAATACAATATACTCCATTGACTTTTACAATAAATACCTAGACTACAAAATGAATTAATGTAAAGGTATCTCTGTAGTTCTGACAAATATTCTGAGCTACTGACTGTCATGAGAATGTCTTCTGTGTTGGTCTTCAAAGGAGAAAGTAGCTCTGATTATTTCTTCAAGTGTATGGAATCTTTGTCAGAATTAAGTCTTCGGAAGTCTATGTCCAAGGAAGCTGAAGAGCATGTTATCAGAAGATTTTACCTTCGGAAGCTCTGATGTTGTAATTTTTTAAGTGCTGAGGAGGGAATTGGAAGTTTCACTCTTGTGTAAGCCTTCGGTAGGAAAGAGTTAACCTTCGGAAGCAATGTTTCTTCCGAAGGTTAATTCCTTCCTTCCGAAGGCTGTTAGGCTTTACAATGTTCAAGACTTAGTCAAGAGTCTTTGGTGAGCATCAGCCTTTATTATACTTTACAGGTTTTGAAGACTAGAACTGATGAATTCTCTCCTGTTGGTAGTTTGCTATGTTTGGAGAGTGTTGGTCCTTGATGTATCTCTGGATCTGGTGGAGTGTCCATACCAGTTGTGATAGAGGATGAGTCGTTGACGGGATTTGTCATAACTAAGTTGGAGCTCGGGGGAGCTTTAACTGGCCCTTCTTGTACTTGATGATTGACGGGCGGTTTGCAACTAGGGGGATTTGTCTGGATATGATGAAGTCTTAGCTTATTCTTGGGAATTGAGGCTTGGAAGACTTGTTATTGAAGATTACTGGATTTACTAGATGACTGGATTCTTATGTTGGATGCCGGGCTTGATTCGATCGCAAGGCCTCCGAGTGGGAGATTGTTAGGTTACGTAGGCCTTTGGGAGGTTTAGGGCAGCCGACCCTAATCCTGGCCCATTAGGGTTTAACCTAACTGTTTTTTCTATTTAAGCATTGTCATGTAATTGTAATCTTTAACACCTAATCAATAAAAGAATCCCTAGTTGCAACCCGTGGACATAGGTCACATCGACCGAACCACGTTATATCTTGTGTCTGTATATTTTATTTGCTTTCGTGTGCGTGTATGAGTTGATCGGTTTCCGCTGCGCCTCTTTGATTCCTAACAGTAATTGTATTTCCTATTCCTGAAACATACGTGTACACATTTTTTTAATGTTTTTGCATGTTTGATCATTATTTGAGTATTCGATCAGTTGGGCCAACACATTATGGTGTAGTGCCTCTTAGATGTGTGTATTTATATACACATGGCATACATACATACATGTTGGGTCTAGAAAAGTCAAGACCAACGGTTAATTTGGATAGATGGAATGTAAAGAAGAAGTATTATGTATTTGTTCATAAGGGAGCAACAAGTCACCGCACGAGCCACTAAAGACTCAAGATTACAAAGACACTTGATGACCAAAAGACCCGAAGACCACAA
The DNA here is from genome assembly GCA_009363875.1 of Mikania micrantha. NCBI lineage: Eukaryota > Viridiplantae > Streptophyta > Magnoliopsida > Asterales > Asteraceae > Mikania > Mikania micrantha. The sequence continues at coordinate 29,553,729 of CM018697.1, forward strand.
AAATGATAGTGCTTAATTTAATATTTAATATTTATTATCATTTTGTTATATTTGTTGTTTTTAGGTTTTTAGGTCATGTGAAACTATAAATAGAGATTATTCTCATTTGTAGTAAATATAACCGAACAAGAGAGTGATGAGGGTGTGCTTCAATGTAATCTTCAGAGAGCTCTCTCCCATGAACTCAATGGATTCTTTATCCATGGAGTTTGAGAGCATGTGAGAGGTAAGTAATGTAATCTTGTTAACTAATGATCTTATTTTCTTTACATTGTTAGTCATTACATTACATCTCAGATTCGTTCTTGGTTGTGTTCTTCAACATCTTCACCTATCTTCAAGACTATCTTTGTTCATATTCTGCTTAATCTTCACAAATCGGGTAGGTACTATTCCGCAACCGTTTTTACGATACATACATACATATGCATACACGTGTGTTGTATGTTGTATATATGCATTCAAAGAATGTGTATGTGCATTTGAATTAATTAATATGTTCTTTTGAACGTACGCACACATATGCATCCATATATATGGCATACATACATACTGATCATGTATATACGTGAATTACATGTGTGTTGGTTGATCAATAAATATTAACCATGCTGGTTGTCACTCACTTATATACTGAACCAGTAATCGTAACACTTGGTGTGCGTGTATATACGTATACATTATATACATAATACGTAGGTATGTAGATACGTGTGCGTATCTACTATCTACGTACGTATGTAGATATTGTACACTTGATACGAGCTTCAGTCTAGTGTATTTGCAGCTATTTTCTTATCTTATAGTGTAGGGATATGTGACACTTACCTCTTTTTATTTAAATTTATAGCATTGGTCCTATAAATTATCATCACATTAATACCTCTTTTTATTTAAATTAATAACATAGGTCCTATAAATTATCATCACAACCACATACAAAATGAACAAGTTTTACTGATGGCTACCCCTAAAATGAGTCTGAAGCTTCTGGTTGACAAGAAAGTGCAAAGAGTGTTATTTGCAGAAACCAACAAAGAATTTGTGGATTTTCTTTTCCACATCTTCTCTTTACCTCTTGGCACCCTCATTGAACTCGTGGGATCCAAACAAATGGTGGGTTGCTTAGGAAGACTTAAAGAAAGCATTGAAAGTTTCCAAGGAACCTACCTTCAACCCGGAATAAAAAAGGATGATATCTTCCATCCTAAAACACCGTACAACGGGAACACGTTTTTGTTGTCTTACGATGATCGTTCTGTCGATGAATCTAGTGCATCTAAAGCAATTTATAGATGTTCCAATGCGTCCATAAATTGCTCGTGCTACAATCGCTATGCAACGTGTCGGTCAAATGCGACTGTGTACACGAATGCAATATGTCCGTGTTGTTGTGGCTCCATGAAAGTTAAGATGGCTTCCATTATGCCTAAGGAGGAAGCAACAAAAGAGTTGGAAGAACAGTCGGTGAATAAAATGAAAGGAGGGTACGTGAAGGAAGTTGTGACATACATGGTCATGGATGACTTGGTGGTGAAACCGATGTCTACTATTTCAAGCATCACTCTTATCAGTAAATTTGGTGTAAAAGATCTCAGTCAACTTGAGGAGAAAACGGTTTCTTTTGATAAAAATGAGGTACTAGATGCAATTACTATCCATTTTTTTCATCTCATATATATATATATATATATATATATATGGCAATGATCAAATAAAAATTATATTTTGCCTAAAAAGCCTGAAACGGATTTTTAAAATCTCTAAAACTGACCCAAAAGAACTTCGATTGAACTCATTTCGATGGCAATGGAATCGTCTCATCGAACTCTACAATATTTGCTTTTTGATTTTAGCTTTAGATTTACTTTAACGTGAGCCCCAAAGTAATAAGATGTAGTTATTCAGTTAACGTAATAAGGAAGAGTTAATAAAGGAACCACACCCTATATATATATATATAGGGTAAGGATCCGTTGTTAACCTACCTTAATTGTGAAAACCCGATTAACTCCGACAAGATCAACCCAAGTCTTTGAGTTTTTTCATTTACAAGACTATGTTATTTTATGTGTTTGTACAAATTCATTACTGTTTAAGATTTAAAACAGGTGTAGAATTTGCGTTACACTATAAATATTTATTTACTGTAACGACCTGAAGTAAGAGCCCAAACGGTAATAAATTTGCACAAACCCATAAAATAACATAGTCTTATACATGTATAATAAAGATAATGGGAAAAAAACAAAAGAATTGAGTTGATCTTGTCGTAGTTGTTCGGATTTCCACAATTAAGGTGGGTTATTATAGGATGCCAATCATATATATATATAAAACTTTTTTTGAACTGAAAATTTTGGATCATTGATGCATCACTGGAATATCATCGTGCTACCATCGGTACCACCCGATCATATCCACCACCAAGCCATCTGTTCTGCAGAAAACTCAATACTTTAAGAAAACCCTCTTGTGGGGTTTGAACGCAGCATCATTTGGTACATGAGTCTTATCACAACACCAAGATACCATTATGTTGCAATGCCTTTGGTGTATATATATATACTGGGGTTGGATCCACTAAAAATAGATTTTTGTCTAAGAAGAGTAAGAAGCAATAGAAATTTGACACGTGGCACCCTATAAATATTAAAAACAAAAAATACAGTACAAAAAATAAAAATCCAGTACAAAAAATAAAAATCTAGTACAAAAAAAATCCAGTACAAAAATATAAAAATGTAGTACAAAAAACAAAAATACAGTACAAAAAACACAAAAATCCAGTATAAAAAAACAAAATCTAATAGAAATAAAATCCAGTACAAAAATTAAAAATCTAGTACAAAAAAAATCCAGTACAAAAAAATAAAAATGTAGTACAAAAAACAAAAATACAGTACAAAAAACACAAAAATCTAATATAAAAAAATAAAATCTAATAGAAAAAAATCCAGTACAAAAAAAATAAAAATCCAATACAAAAAAAAACAAAAATCAAGTAAAAAAATGAAAATCCACTACAAAAATATAAAAATGTAGTACAAAAACACAAAATCTATTACACGAAAAATGAAGAACATAAAAAATAATCTAGTAAAAAAAATCTAGTACAAAAAATATGAGATTATACCTAAACTGTCATGTTAAATGTCAAATTGTTAGTTCTTACTTTTTTTAAGCAAAAATATCTTCTTATTTGATATTTCCCTTGTATATATTAGCTATATGCATTTATTAGCATCATACCAAGTTAATTAATTTGCTCTCATCTTAATTACCTATGTGTAAGAGAATATGAGTGAAATTTTTTCTTCATATATATGTTACTTAATTAAGTTTGATCCCCTTTGTGATTACTAAATTACGCATGTACGTATTGTATTTGGCATGTGTTATTAGGGTTTTAAGCTGCTAAAAGCATCTCTGGTGACGGATAAGGTGCTGACAAGTATTTATATGCATTAGATTATGCATGTACGTACGTGGATCATGTAATATTTAATCATATATATTATCTTTTGGCATCTATGTGTTTTTTTAGTTGCAATTGCCGGTACGTATGTGGCCGGATCCCTTGGTTGCCTCACAAGTTCGTGAAACATTACGTTGTTTTATAACTATACACACACACACACTTGGTGTATATTTTCATTAATTAATGTGTCTTTTGCTGGTGTGCAAATGTATATGTGTATACACACACACATAAATAAATATATATATATATATGTGTGTGTGTGTGTGTTTCTTCTAAGTTCAGCGCCTTACATTGTGTTTTTCCTAGTGCTAACGAATCCGTAAATTCCATATATACCGGCCACAAACTTATCTACTAACATAATAAAAAGTTTGTTGATGCATGTATTCCAATCATAAACTAAAGGGGCTTTGCCCTAGCAGTACCTCTATGGCTTTCCAAATGAAAGGTCATGAGTACAAATCTCTCCCAATGCGAAATAGAGGTCCTTAAGAGGTCAGGGAGTTTTCCGGTGCGGTTTCCTCCTGGGGTGGTGTTGGGGTCTCAACGGAGGTCATGGTAACTAGACCTTGGTGACATAGCCTGAAAATCAGTGGTTTACACGTTGAGATCAAATTATGTTAAAAAAAAATGTATTCCAATCATAATTGCTCTTATACCTTAAACTCATGCACCTAGCTTTCATATGCAACTCGCTCTAATTAATATCGTATGATGTAACTTAATTATACAACTTTAATGTTAAATATTTAAGTATTAATTAAACTACTACACGTGGTTTTTTAAAGGGTTTAGCTAGGGTCATGTTTTATTGAGTATGTTTTGTTTATTTGTTTTAATTGTTTGGTTATTGTTAGGAAATAGAGGAAGAAAAAAGGTATGGAAATTTTCTTGAGCTTAATGAAACAATTGAAGTCCTGAGTTGTATTTTAAAAATTCTCCTTGACAACACGTTATTAAAGTGCCCATCGTTACTAATGAAGGAAAAAAAACCAAAAATTCTCCAACACACCCCTTAATTCTACATCTAGTGAGACTTGAACTCGTAGCACGTTACGAATATGTTACTAAGCTAAGAGATCATTAGTGTGAAAGAGGTATGTAATGACCTAAATAAATGATTTTGCAATATTCTTGAAAATTGATGTTTTTTTTTCATCATATCATACATTCAACGGGTTACATGACGCTATAACTGGCCGGTGGTTTGAAGTTCATAGCCCCGGCCGGTTGGTGACAATTAATTTCCTCATCAAGCTATTATCTATGTGTGCACACTTGATCATTTAACTTTTTTGACAACATTAATTTAATTATAACTTAATAAAGAAAATGCAAACTCATTAATGAGACACCATATCCGATCAGGAGAGACCTTCTGCATATATGACACAATCAAATAAAATGAAGCAGAAACAAAATCAAACCTACAATAACACAATCGAAAACCCAACAACGTAACCAAATCAAAATTGCAAGACAGAACGCAATTGTGTTTACAATTTAGATGTTTAAACACTATTATCACTGCAATAAATACGTAAAATATTCATATATGTATATATATGATGAAAAACATATAAATAATGACTTTTTATCATATTTATAACAGTGTAAGAATATTTCAAATTATTAAGGAATAATTACATATATCCCCCTATTTCCAGCCCTAATTACATATATACCCAACCTTATAATTAAATTACATACTTTTATATTTTTACACATAATGGCAAAAATACCCTTTATGCAACCCATTTGAATTCCAATCACCCCATGCTACTTTATCTCTTCCATTGACCTGTTACTCTATTAGGGGATTTAGGGCTTCACCATACGAATGCAGTAACATACTTGATACTACCATCATCTCCATCGACCTGCTAATGCTTCACCAAATGAACGCATATTGCTATCATCTCCATCGACCTGCTTAGGGCTTCACTATACGAACGCATGATGCAATCATCTCCATCGATTGCAGTAGGGTTTCACCATCGACACATCATCACCATCAATGTAGGTCACCGTCAAATGCTTCCTCAACACCATCAGGTCTGATAATTGATTTTTTTGTCAAAAATATTGGGACCACTTCACCAGATTCTACAACTTCAGTTGGTAATTTTTGAAAATTTTGCATTCCTGCTTGGTTAAGGAAGATGATATGATATACGTTGACCCACATCACAATAAAGCAGTCTTTTTATAATATCGATCATGCCTGCTTGATTCTACAACTTTCTTTAATTTTGCATGTTCAATTTTGCTAATAAGTTAATAATCTTCTGATAAGAAATACAAATGGAGGAAAAAAGTATGAGACGAACAAGATTAAAAATGAAAAAAAGAAGAAGAAAAAAGGCACGAAAAAAAGCTAGAAAGAAGAAAAAACGTAAGCAGAAAAATAGTTAAAATGGGTAAAATGAATTTTTTTTAAAGAAAGGGTAAAATAGTAAATCTTTAGTTTATTTTAAATAAATTAAATTAAATTGGGTATATTTGAAATTTTTAGAATTAGAATAGGGGATATATGTAATAAAATTTGGGTTTGGGTATATATGCAATAAATGAAGTTTATAAGGTGATATATGTAATTGTCCCTTAATTTATATATGTGACAATTATTTGACTTGACACATGAATTTTTAATTATCTATCTTGAGACAAGATTTCTAAATATTCGCGCAAATTATTGAATATGATACAGGATTCGCGCAAATTATTTGACTTGACACATGAATTTTTAAATGAGACAAGATTTCTAAATATTCGCGCAAATTATTGAATATGATACAGGATTCCTGTGTAATAAAAATATATATAAAAGATTATATATTTATATGTTATTCATGTTCACAACTTAGTCACTTCATTAATAACATGTCTTTAGCAATTAATAAACAATTAGGTTTTGATACTCATCAGGCTTAACATTTGTCATTATGTTAGCTTTATAGAATTATAAATGTTAACAAAAGTTTTTTTTTTTTGTATTCAATTATCCATGATTTTCGAGGTTATTATCAATTACATGATTTTTAAAGATAAAATATTAAGTAATTAGTAATTAAAGTTTTAAAAATTATAAGACAATATATTAATATAAAATTAAATTAAATTATTTAATAATAATTAATTTAAGAAATAATGACAATTCAAAACATGACTCGAAATGTTATTTTCATACATTGCCTCCTAGTTCAATTTAACGAGGCTCAAAAAAAATAATAATTAAAATAATTAATCACCTCCTTATTCTTATTCAAATACAAGGAGGCTCAACAAGTTAAAAGAAAGAAATCTTTAGATCATGCTACACTCGTTTTCACCCACTTCAAAATATGTTTTATCTTTTTGATTTTTTGGATATTTAATAAATTAAAATGCAAACATTAAAATACGGGATGTCAATCGTCCTCTTGGATTTGACAATTTGAAAACGAGCCTACCACATAAGAAACCATAGAATTGAGTAAATCCTCTAAGCCTCCTTCAACAAATATGTGACAACTACGTACGAAGAATTACGTCAACAATGTATTGAGCACATTTGATCGTGTTTAAAATCCACGCTGAGTTGGCAATCAAAATTACTACAGAATGATAGCATGCGAGAAAGATGAACGTGGGCGAAAACCGGGCGCGAAACGGAGTTACGAATTGCCCGGAATCGCGAAACGAAGTTTCTGTCGAAAAATGGACGAAAAACCCCTGGGGCGGTACGCCTCGGGCCATGCAACGGCCATAGGCGATGCGTGCGGGGAGCAAACGAAAATATCTGGTGGCCCTGGTCCGCGCGGTACGCGCGGCGTGAGGAGGGGAGTCGGGGCGATGCGCCTGGGGATGATCTGATCGACAACTTGCTTAAAAATCAAGTTTTTCATTCTTATCTCAATCCCAACCTTCCTCTCGACGATACCAGCTCTCACCCACGAAAATTCTCTTTCAAACCAGCAAAATCTTCATTTTGAAGGCCTCACGACGTTTAGATCGCATCTAGAAGTGTTAAAACAAGTCCTGATCATCATTTTACCGGCAGGAATTCGTCAGAATAGGTAACGAATCATTTTAACCTTCTGGTTTGATTATGAATGATTAAATCTTGATTTTGAACGTAATGATATAGTTAGGGTTGTTGATTATTGCCTAGATGATGGCTAGGATTGATTATAAATGACAAACTCGAACTATTAACGGGTAAATTCTTGTTTTGAGCCGTTGTAATGCCCGGTTTGTATAGAATCATAACAATGGTTATAATGGTTTAAACCATTTGATTATGACAATGTAGGTGATTAGTTTGGTTAATCTTTGACATGCAACGTGAAAACCATGTGTTTCAAACTAATCACAGTCATTAACATACTTATTGGAACGATTATCCGATGTTTCTGATAACAGTCAGATTAGTATGTTAAATATGGTTCTTAAACCTATTCTAATACTACATTGTGATATTCCATGATATTCGGGTAATCAATAACAAGGATTAATCATTCCTAAGCCATTAAACTGTCTAGAAACTGCTTTAGCATTATAATCAACAACATTAACTATTTGGTTAATCTGAGATTATACTGATTAATCAAGGGTGTCATCAACCTAGTATTGGGAATCTGAATCAGTATAGGTTCCTACATTATCATACATTGTATGATATGTCACTAAAATAAATAATTAATAATATAATATCGGTTTGATGATTTTCAAGGCAATGTCTTTGACATTGGACGTTCAAAAGGATTTAATCAGTAAGTTGGAACATAAATAACATAACAAACATAAACTAATGCAGAATCTCATCATTAGCACCAGTTGCGAGTGTTCCTATTGCTGTGAGATATCAAGTGAGTTTCGTACAACCACTTTTCTTTTTATTGTCTTATAAACATCGGGGTAACTCTGCAAACTGTTTTCTGAACATATGATATGCATCACTGATATCTGTGTGATTTCATGTGACTTTTTGTGTGATTTCATGGGATTTTGCCGTCAGTAACTCTATCACAGTATCAAAAGTCCTCATCTCGTGAACTGTATCTACTGAACCCATGTGGGGCCGAACAGGAATCATTGATAGTACTATTGGCTGACAACCCATTTTCTGGGAGGATTGCATCTCCCCTTGAGTGAATGTTTGGTACCTGTTTCCATAACAATTTTCTTAATGTTTGTGATAGACATTAAGATCATGAGGCATTAAGATATTTACCGACGGGTAGTATCTTCGTACAACATACAACTGTCCGAAAGGAACTAGATACGGGTCCCATGGTTATCCGGAACTGAACTTTTTGAGAATTTACATATCATATCATATTGTTTAAATAAACTGTCGAACTCACCAGCTTTGTGCTGACGTTTTAAACTTAACATTTTTGCAGGACAACGGTGACGACATGGTGAGGATGCACTTCACTTAGTTGAACTTAAATGTACTAGATTGTGTAATAAACTTAGTTGTTAAGTTGATGTATTTACGAAATCCTTGTAATATATTTATTTTAAGTGAATCTGTGTGCTGTGATATCGGTTCAAGTAAGTCACACCTCATCTCTAAGACATCACCACTATGCTTCCGCAATCATATCGGAGTAACGACTGATCTCATCTCAGGTGACGAGAGGTGGGGGTGTGACAGGGTGGTATCAGAGCCACAGGTTATAGAATTTAGGTGGACTTAGAGACCTAGACTATAACCATAGGCTCGTATAGTGACACAGAGAGCACCGAACATGTTTAACGAACAAAACTTGTTTTGAATTAAGCTAGGATAATTAGGTGGTACGGATCTCAGTTATGAGTGGCCAGCATAACTGAAATTCGCAACACGCGTGCATTCTAGTTTGATTTAATTCAAGCGGAACATTAATAACTAAAGGAACGAATAGTTGTGTTAAGAGGGGAGGACGTCTCATATCATGTGTATGTTGAATGTTATTATTCAATATTTATTTCAAGGTACTGATTTGCGAATTCTGTTTATACAGCGATGGCCGATCAAGGGGAGAGATACATCTATCAGCGGTTTCCGTATGTGATATTGGACGATACACCGAGCAAGAGTTCGGGTTCTGGTTCTGATTTTATCCGTCGGAAGTATCTGCAGCTGCATCACAGGCTGATCCACCTGTACCACAGACACCACCAGCACCTGTGCCAGCTACACCACCACTACCAGCATCACCCGTTTCATCTAGACACTCTCAGTTACCTGCTGAGAATGTTCCTGCTGACAGGAGGCAGAGTGCTTCTCCTCCTAGGATACCCGTGTGGGACAGGTTGAGGCGTATGCGGGGTCAAGCCCGCAAGACCACATGATTACCTCCGTGACACCAGATGGCACCACGGGATGTGCCTACCACTGTTCATGAGGTGGGAGAGTCCTCTCACCAAGCTGAACTACGGGCGCAGTTGCAGCGAGTCACCCAAGATCTGCAGGGAACTCGTCAGGATCTGCAGCAGCATCAGGCTAGCGTAGAGGACACACGTAATACGGTACTGGAGATTCTTACGTCACACCTGAATCTTATGAATCAGGTGACCATGTTGGGTACAGATGCTCAGGCTTGGAGATTGGCGGTTGAGGACCGACTGAGCAGGACTCTGGGACAGATGGTGATGGCTGCATTTTGGCAGCAAGTGGCGGTGTTGAGAGAGAGGGTCGTGTGGATGAGAGGAGTGTTGATGGGAGTATTAGCGGGGATGAGCTTAGAGGCCAGGCTACTCTGTGTGTCTATAGTGCTGGTCATTATGGCTATTGTGCTGGATTGCTTACCGTACTTTATGCGATAATGGTGACTGAGGGAGCGAGTGATTGACATCCTATTGTGCATATCTTGTGATATAGTGTGACTGGGTGGTTGTGAGTGCGGGACATTTTAGTGTATACAGGTCCCGAGTTTGTGAGAGTTAGAGTGACATGTAGTTGGTTTGAGATATCATGACCGTTGTAACAAAACTTTGTGATGTATAAAACTATGGTAGTGTAATAAGATGGTTGCTTTTGTATATCTGTCTGTGTAATGAACTATGTGTGTGATGTGTGAACTCTGTTTTTCATAACAAACTTGTGAGCACTATAAGTAGAACTGTGAGAACATATCTGTGTGATAACTTATCTAACGACTGTAGTACAACATAACATACATTGTGTGTTATTATCTCTATGGTCTGTATGAAACATTTCAAAGTCCTGTGTGGCATCATTTCAATTGTCTGTGTGACAACATTTTAAAGTCCTGTGTGGCAACATTTCAAAGTCCTGTGTGGCATCATATCAAAGTCCTGTGTGGCAACATTTCAAAGTCCTGTGTGGCATCATTTCAATTGTCTGTGTGACAACATTTCAAAGTCCTGTGTGGCAACATTTCAAAGTCCTGTGTGGCATCATTTCAATTGTCTGTGTGACAACATTTCAAAGTCCTGTGTGGCAACATTTCAAAGTCCTGTGTGGCATCATTTCAATTGTCTGTGTGACAACATTTCAAAGTCCTGTGTGGCAACATTTCAAAGTCCTGTGTGGCATCATTTCAATTGTCTGTGTGACAACATTTCAAAGTCCTGTGTGGCAACATTTCAAAGTCCTGTGTGGCATCATTTCAATTGTCTGTGTGACAACATTTCAAAGTCCTATGTGGCAACATTTCAAAGTCCTGTGTGGCATCATTTCAATTGTCTGTGTGACAACATTTCAAAGTCCTGTGTGGCAACGTTTAAAAGTCCTAAATGATCATATATCAAAAACATGTAAATAATAACGCATTGATGTCACAATGCTGTGAGCTGTGCAATATTTTGACATGTTTTTGAATTATCAGGACCGAGTATAACTACGAACATTTGTGTGATTTCTGTGTACCAAAAACATATCTGAACTATATCAATGTAGTTATACTTTGCTTTTTATAATCACATTTCAATATAAATTTCAGTGTAACTGAATATGATTGAATTTATGTGATCAAACGGGTTATATCTTTAATGTTCTTGAACTGACCTGAGTTTGTCTGCATGTTAGCAGAATAATGGCTCCCAAACGAGGTCGACCGGCTAAGAGATCTATCAAGAACATTACTAACCTGGAGCCGAATCAAGTTCCACCAGTAAATACTGAATCAAATCCAGATCCACATGTTAATCTGGAAACCAGTACTGTTCCACCCGTGAACCCTGGAGTAAACCCTGTTCCACTTGCTGGTGCAAGTGGATCTGAATCGAACGAAGCAATGATAGCACGAATTGTGCGTGAACAGCTATCTGCTTGTGGTGTTTTGATACAACACCAACCTCATGTTATTACGGGTTCGGGTGGGGACCACAACCACACCGAACATAATGCTACTGGTGGCAATGCAGAAACTAATAGGACTGCCGATACAACTACAACTGCTCTTGATCCACCACGACAGGGATGCACTTATAAGTATTTCGCTTCCTGTAACCCTCCTACTTTCACTGGTAAGGAAGGAGCGGCTGGACTGTAAAGGTGGATCGAGGAAATGGAAACGAAACTGAAAATCAGCCAGTGTTTAGAGGAGCATAAGGTGTCTTATGCTGCCTGTTCTCTGAAAGAATCAGCTTTGACCTGGTGGAATACCTAGGCAAAAACATTGGGCTCAGCTACAGTCGACTCGATGGGCTGGAGTGAATTTAAAACTCTGATTAGATCAGAGTACTGCTCACTTACTACTGAGATTCAAAAACTCCAGGAGGAATTCTGGAATCACTCGATGATCGAGGCTGATTGTTTAGCGTATACCCCTCGTTTCCACGAACTTGCTTGCTTACTTCCCGATATGTTTCCTACAGAGGCAGCATTGATCGAGAAGTACATTAAGGGTTTGGTTCCCCAGATTCGGGGAATGGTGACGGCAGCTGAACCCACTACTCTGAAACGAACAATTCTTTTGACCACTAAGCTTACCGATGAGGCGGTAAGGAGTGATATGTTGTCGACAAAAACTCAGACGGTCGTGGGCCGTAGTGATGTTGGTACCTTGAATGTTTCTAAAGGTACCAAACGAAAGTGGTTTGGCAAAACCAAGGCCAAGGTTCTGGCTGAAACTAGCAACCCGGTTGGGAGAAATTATGGTGCGGTGGTTTCTGAGAGGAAAGGTTACACTGGACAGGCGCCTAAATGTACTCGCTGTTCATTTCATCATACTGGGCCGTATCCTACTTGTGCCAACTGTAGTAGAGTTGGACGTTATACCAGGTATTGTAACTTGCCTGCTCGCCAACCGAACCAAGCACCTCGACAAACCACTCAAACGAACCGGTCTTGCTACAAGTGCGGGAGTCCTGATCACTTGATTAGAAACTGTCCAAATAATAATCACACCAATCCGGGGAATCAAACTAGAGGTAGAGCTTTTCAGATTGGTGCTACCGAGGCAAGACACGATGCTAACATTGTTACTGGTATGTTCTTACTCAATAACCTATATGCATCAGTTCTTTTTGATACGGGGGCAGATAAGAGTTTTATCTCTCCTGAATTGCATCATTACTTTTATTGCCTGCGGTAGATCTAGAAACTCCTTATGTCATTGAACTTGCTAATGGCAAGTTAATCAAAACTAACAGTGTTATTCAAGGATGTTCCTTGAATCTGAATGATCATCTTTTCAATATTGACTTACTTCCTATTGAGCTTGGAAGTTTTGATGTTGTTGTTGTATGGACTGGCTTTCTATTAACCAAGCGGAAGTGGTATGTCAAACTAAGGTGATCCGTATTCCATTACCTGAGGGTAATACATTGATTGTTCAAGGGGAACGAGCTGGTAGAAAACTGGGTATCATTTCTTGTATGCAAACTCTCAGAAATGTTTACGGAAAGGGTGTCCGGCCTTTCTAGCATATGTGATTAATAACAGTTCTTCACAAAAACAGATCGAGAATATTTCAGTAGTCAAGGATTTTCCTGAAGTTTTTCCTGAGGATATATCAGGATTACCCCCAGTGAGACTAGTTGAATTCCGTATTGACTTGATTCCAGGTGCAGCACCTGTAGCTAAAGCTCCTTATCGTTTAGCACCCTCAGAGATGCAAGAGCTGTCAGGTCAACTGCAAGAACTGTTAGACAAAGGTTTTATTAGACCTAGTTTCTCACCCTGGGGAGCACCAGTCCTCTTTGTGAAAAAGATGGATGGATCATTCAGGATGTGTATTGACTACCAGGAGCTCAATAAACTAACAATCAAAAACCGTTATCCAATACCACGTATAGATGATCTGTTTGATCAACTTCAAGGCGCTACCTACTTTTCAAAAATTGATTTAAGATCCGGATATCATCAACTACGAGTGCATGAAGATGATGTTCCTAAAACTGCATTCAGAACTCGATACGGGCATTATGAATTTCTAGTAATGCCGTTTGGATTAACAAATGCACCTGCAGTTTTTATGGATCTGATGAATCGGGTGTGTAGGCCTTACTTGGATAAGTTTGTGATTGTATTTATTGATGACATTCTCATTTATTCTCGAAGCCAACAAGAACATGCTCAACACTTGAAACTGATCTTAGAACTTTTGGCACGCGAAAAATTATATGCCAAGTTCTCCAAGTGTGAGTTCTGGTTACGAGAAGTGCAATTTCTTGGACACGTCGTGAATCAAGATGGTATTCAGGTGGATCCCAGTAAGATTAAAGCTGTAGAACAATGGGAAACATCACGAACCCCAACTGAAATACTTCAATTTTTAGGGCTGGCAGGTTATTATCGCCGATTCATCAAGAACTTCTCAAAGATAGTCCTACCACTAACTACATTGACACAAAAAAATCAACCATTTATATGGGGTTCTCAACAGGAGGAGGCATTCCAACTGTTGAACATAAACTCTGCAACGCACCTATCTTGGCATTACCGGAAGGTACTGATAATTTCACTGTGTACTGTGATGCTTCGCGTCAAGGGCTTGGGTGTGTTTTAATGCAGAGAACGATAAAGTGATTGCTTATGCTTCTCGACAATTAAAAGTACACGAAAAGAACTATACCACTCATGATCTAGAACTTGGTGCAGTGGTGTTTGCACTCAATGCGCTCCATTTGAAGCACTCTATGGACGCAAATGTAAATCACCTATCTGTTGGTCAGAGGTAGGTGAAAATCAAATCATAGGCCCAGAACTTATTCACAAGAAACCACTGATAAGATCACACTCATTCAAGAACGAATTAAAGCAGCTCGCGATCGACAGAAGAGTTATGCTGATAATCGTCGTAGACCCTTGGAATTTCAAATCGGTGATCTAGTAATGTTGAAAGTTTCACCATGGAAGGGCATTTTCAGATTTGGGAAGAGAGGTAAACTTTCACCCAGATTTGTAGGACCATTCAAAATTCTTGAACGAATCGGATCAGTGGCCTACAGACTTGATTACCTTACCTCCTGAACTCAGTAACATTCATGATGTTTTTCATGTATAAAATCTGAAGAAGTGCTTAGCTGATGAATCTTTGATCGTACCTCTTAAAGAAATCCAAATTGATGAAAAACATCAATTCAGTGAAGAACCAGTTGAAGTGATGGATCGAGAGGTGAAGGTACTAAACGCAGTCGCATACCTATTGTCAAAATTCGATGGAAATCACAGCGTGGACCTAAATATACGTGGAACGTTAAGATCAGATGAAACAAAAATAGCCACATATATTCTCATGATCAATTGTTATCAAGTAAGCCTTCACTAAATTTCGGGACGAAATTTTTCTAACAGGAGGAGACTATGACAACTGCGTACGAAGAATTACGTCAGCAATGTTTGAGCACATTTGATCGTGTTTAAAATCCACGATGAGTTGGCAATCAAAATTACTACAGGATGATAGCATGCAAGAAACGATGAACGTGGGCGAAAACCGAGCGCGAAACGGAGTTACAGATTGCCCGAAATCGCGAAACGAAGTTTCTGTCGAAAAATAGACGAAAAACCCCTGGGGCGGTACGCCCCGGCCATGCAACGGCCAAAGGCGATGCGCGCGGGGAGCAAACGAAAATATCTGGTGGCCCTGGTCCTCGCGGTACGCGCGGCGTGAGGAGGGGAGTCGGGGCGATGCGCCTGGGGATGATCTGATCGACAACTTGCTTAAAAATCAAGTTTTTCATTCTTATCTCAATCCCATCCTTCCCTCGACGATACCAGCTCTCACCCACGAAAATTCTCTTTCAAACCAGCAAAATCTTCATTTTGAAGGCCTCACGACGTTTAGATCGCATCTAGAAGTGTTAAAACAAGTCCTGATCATCATTTTACCGACAAGAATTCGTCAGAATAGGTAACGAATCATTTTAACCTTCTGGTTTGATTATGAATGATTAAATCTTGATTTTGAACGTAATGATATAGTTAGGGTTGTTGATTATTGCCTAGATGATGGCTAGGATTGATTATAAATGACAAACTCGAACTGTTAACGGGTAAATCCTTGTTTTGAGCCGTTGTAATGCCCGTTTGTATAGAATCATAAAAATGGTTATAATGGTTTAAACCATTTGATTATGACAATGTAGGTGATTAGTTTGGTTAATCTTTGACATGCAACGTGAAAACCATGTGTTTCAAACTAATCACACAGTCATTAACATACTCATTGGAACGATTATCCGATGTTTCTGATAACAGTCAGATTAGTATGTTAAATATGGTTCTTAAACCTATTCTAATACTACATTGTGATATTCCATGATATTCGGGTAATCAATAACAAGGATTAATCATTCCTAGGCCATTAAACTGTCTAGAAACTGCTTTAGCATTATAATCAACAACGTTAACTATTTGGTTAATCTGAGATTATACTGATTAATCAAGGGTGTCATCAACCTAGTATTGGGAATCTGAATCAGTATAGGTTCCTACATTATCATACATTGTATGATATGTCACTAAAATAAATAATTAATAATATAATATCGGTTTGATGACTTTCAAGGCAATGTCTTTGACATTGGACGTTCAAAAGGATTTAATCAGTAAGTTGGAACATAAATAACATATCAAACATAAACTAATGCAGAATCTCATCATTAGCACCAGTTGCGAGTGTTCCTATTGCTGTGAGATATCAAGTGAGTTTCGTACAACCCCTTTTCTTTTTATTGTCTTATAAACATCGGGGTAACTCTGCAAACTGTTTTCTGAACATATGATATGCATCACTGATATCTGTGTGATTTCATGTGACTTTTTGTGTGATTTCATGGGATTTTGCCGTTAGTAACTCTATCACAGTATCAAAAGTCCTCATCTCGTGAACTGTATCTAGTGAACCCATGTGGAGCCGAACAGGAATCATTGATAGTACTATTGGCTGACAACTCATTTGCTGGGAGGATTGCATCTCCCCTTGAGTGAATGTTTGGTACCTGTTTCCATAACAATTTTCTTAATGTTTGTGATAGACATTAAGATCATGAGGCATTAAGATATTTACCGACGGGTAGTATCTTCGTACAACATACAACTGTCCGAAAGGAACTAGATACGGGTCCCATGGTTATCCGGAACTGAACTTTTTGAGAATTTACATATCATATCATATTGTTTTAATAAACTGTCGAACTCACCAGCTTTGTACTGACGTTTTAAACTTAACATTTTTGCAGGACAACGGTGACGACATGGTGAGGATGCACTTCACTTAGTTGAACTTAAATGTACTAGATTGTGTAATAAACTTAGTTGTTAAGTTGATGTATTTACGAAATTCTTGTAATATATTTATTTTAAGTGAATCTGTGTGCTGTGATATCGGTTCAAGTAAGTCACAACTCATCTCTGAGACATCACCACTATGTTTCCGCAATCATATCGGAGTAACGACTGATCTCATCTCAGGTGACGAGAGGTGGGGGTGTGACAAAATATGTCTTGGTTTGGATTCAAATCAAAGACCTATCAGCAACTATTCTCATTAACCTCTCTTTTTAATAATAATTACGTTTTATTTTATATTTTAAATTTTAGTTTTTGATTTTTATTATTTAAAGCCTATATTAAACATTAAACTAAACACCACATCAAAAAAAAAAAAACATAATAAAATTAAAAAAACAATAAAGGATGATCTCTTTATTTTTTTCTATCTAACTCATTTTTAGTAGATTGTAAAAGGATTTTAGAGAGAAAAAAGATGATTTTTTTTTTGCAAAGATTGGATGATTGTTTATAGTATTTGATTTTTAATCGAGGAGAATGCTAAATTTTTTGTAGAGATTGGATGATTATATACTGTATTTGATTTTTTTTTTCAAGTGACCGTTGGAGGAGAAGAGGGAGCCATGAAGCCTTGGTTCAATCGTTACCGGGCTCACACCTGAGCCGACATCGCCACATATGTAATGATCAAAGGGGCCTGACACCCCTTCTCACCCGGTGTGACAATAGATGAGTAAAATATTACAACTAATATAATTTAGTCTTTATTACTAATACTTCTAACTTCACTTGAAAACCTTATTAGATCTTACACAGTAATTAGTAGACGTGCGCAAAGTAAAGCAGATTTATAAATACTAATGTGGTTTTTCAATTCTATTTCTCTTAATTGGATCAACAGGGGCGGCCCTGAGAATTTGGATGCCCAGGACGAGTCGGGGATAAAAGGCCCCTCACGCCTAACACATTCAAATATATAAATTTTTTTCGTAAGGGACGACCATTATACTAATAAATGATAAACAAAAATCAAAGTGTCAAGTTTAGTGAAATACATATAATAATAATTAACCGATGATTCGTGAATCTCGCATAGCATTCTTCATAGCAAATTGGTTAAGTAGCTCTTCGCAGTCTATCCTTTCTAAATGGCTAAATCAATCACAAAATCTGAACTAAATTACTAAACCCTAAATGGCTAAATGGCTAACTAAATCCTACATCAGTAATCCTAAATCAACAGAACACATAAGAAATTAAGAATGAATCATCAATCGTGTATGTATAATCTGATCAGTAATCAAAATTCAACAATCAACACAATAACATTAAGTCATTAAGACTAAGGGTATGTTTGGGATTGCTTATTAAGTTTAAAAGGACTTTTTGTTAAAAGTGCTTATAAACTTATGACTTTTTGAAATGAAGTTTTTAAAAATATGTTTGGATTAGCTTTTGTGTATGAAAAGGTCAAAAATGACTTTTTAGTCATACAAAGTTAAAAAGCCAGAAAAAGTAGCTTCTTAAAAATGACTTTTTAACACTACTCAAAAAGTTAAAACTAAAAGTGCTTTTTAAATTACCAAACAACTTTTTAACTTAATAACTTTTTCATTAAGTCAATAAGTTAAAAAGTTAATTTTGAATGGAATCCCAAACATGCACTAATATTACCCGGTCAGTGGTCACAGACTCACGGCGGTCGGCGGTCGGCGATCAGCCGGTCACGCGGAGCAGTGAGGTCGGGGATGACTGATGAGAACGAGGGTGCGAACTGCGGAGGCCGGAGGTGAGGCGCAGCGGCGGGACGGGCTGAGCAGGCGACTGAGGCGAGCAAGCTGCTCGGAGCAGCGGGCGTGGAGGGCCTGGAGGCGGTGGTCCGGTGGAGTCGTGGAGGGCGCCGAGCGGGAGTTTTGCGTTTTGGAAATTTGGGGATTTGGGGAATGGGGATTTGAACGGTGAGGGCAAAATAAAAAATGAAAGGGTCAAAGGGTCAAGGGGGATTGGATTTATGTGGACACATTTTAGAAAAACAATAATTAAATAAAATATTTTAAAATGATTAAATGAGGTTAAAAAATAACTTAGGTATAAAAAAAATTAAATATGGACCCATTTTAATACAAACTAGGTTTATTCGCCCGCGCGTTGCGGCGGGTTATCACAATACACTTATGAGAGCGGGTATTATACTTATCATTTGCAGAAGCATAAGTTACATAGCAAAATCAAAATTCTCATCACGAACTATATACAAATATTTCATAATATCATACAAAAACCTCACAAATATGTTATAAAAATAATAATAAAAAATTACTTACAAAATCCGTCTCACCGGCAATCAATCGTTTGAATTAAAACAAAAACCCAAATCTCTAAGCAAATCTCTCAAATTTAATAAAAACTCAAATCTTTAAACAAAATTTTCAAATTTAATACTTTTTATATATGTTTACTACTTTTTAAAGTTAAAACTTCTAATGGTTTAAGACTAAATATTGAAGACGTTAATGCACGGATGACGGATCAGACACCTAAATAATATAATTATAATATATAATAATACATATAATATAAGCATCGGGCCCACTCATTATATATATATATAGGGATTGAATCATATGAAAACCAATATTAGAGAGAAAACCCTTAAATCCTATGTGTGCCATTGATTTGTAATTTTGAAAATAAATATGTGGTTCAAATTAAACCTGAATAAAAAAAATTGGGTTTTGAATAAACAAATGTTTTTAATGTGGGTTAATGTAGACCACATATTTATTTTCAAGATTTCAAATCAATGGCTTTATAGGTTTAAGAATTTTCTTTCTAAAATTGGGTTTCCATAGGATTCAATTTCATATATATATATATATATATATATATATATATATATATATATATATATATATATATATATAGGGGAAGGTTTCGTTGTTAACCCACTGTAATTACGGTAACCCAAATAACCCTGCAAAAAATGACCGAATCTTTGATTTTTTTTCATGGTATTTATTATACATATTTAGGGGGTTTCTTTTTTTGTGTTTTGGCTAATTCGCAAGGTAAATCGAATTTGCATCGGTGTAAATTCGATTTGCATTCCGCAACATTTAGAAATGCAAAACTTTTATTACACGATGCAAATTCTATTTGCATTGCGAATTAGCCAAAACACAAAAAAGACCCCCTTTAAATATGTATAATAAAGACCATGAAAAAAAAAAATTAAAGATTCAGGCATTTTTTGCAGGGCTATTTGGATTACCACAATTAAACAGGGTTCTTATTTAAAAATCAAATCCTATATATATATATATTCACTCAATATTATATATATAAATAAATTATATTTACTATTCAATATAATATTAATATAATTACTATTCCTTTCTAATGTATTTTAATATATATAATAATTGGGCCCTTTTTAAAATGGGTTTACAAACTTGTTTTTATATGGTTTATATATATATATATATATATGTGCCCCTCTCGAAAATGGGCCCAGGACGGAGGTCAAGTTTGCCCCTCCCCCGGCCGCCCCTGAGGATCAGGGCCAAGGGCGGGCCTTCTTATGTATGAAGATCTATTTTTATTATATATATATATATATATATTATTATATATATATATATATATATATATATATATATATGAAATTTTTGACACAAACTAAAAAGATATAATTTATGATTTTTAAATTTTATCAATATAAACAGATTCTCTAATTAAACTATCAACCCTATTAATTTATTACTTCTTAACGTTATAAACATCACCCAAGACGGGACTTAAACTGTCACTTCGGATTTGATGCTCTGAAAAGTACGTTCAAGCCCATCCATGAGAAACCTCACAATAGGTAAACCACTTGACCTTGCATCAACAAATATGTATTAGGCCGTATTCAAACCTAAGATCTCTCGTAAGTAAAAAGATAACAATTAGACTATAAGCTATTTGTTACCAACTTTGATAATTAATCCACTAAAAGTTTGATAGTTAGCCGATTAGAAATACTTTTAATTAGGTGATTAAAAGTCTTTTTAAAAGAAAGTCCAAGTAGGGCTGACAATTTCAGATACGAACACGTTAACATGACACGACACGACTTTAAATGTTTTCGTGTTTAACTTTAACATGTTTCGTGTCTAAAACAGGTCGACACGTTAAGACCTGTTTATTTTTCGTGTCTAAACAGGTAAAACCCGTTAAGTCCCTCTAAAACCTGTTAAGACCCGTTAAGACTTGTTTATAATTTAAAATTTAAAATAAATAATATAATAAAATATGTGGATAACCGATTAGCTTCAAAAATTTCTAGTTGTCTAACCTTTGTTCCTTAACGGTTTCTTAACCGGTTTTAACAGGTTCTTTAACAAGTCGTTTATAGTGTTAGCTGTTAATAGGTTGCTTTATCGGGTCATTTAGTGTTTACGTGTTTTTAACGGGTCGTGTTCGTGTCTACCCGGTTAATATTTCGTGTCTTAACGTATCGTGTATTAACGGGTCGTGTCTGCCCGTCATGACAGCCCTAGTCCAAGGTTGTAAAATAAAAATGCAAAATAAAGCAAAAAAAAAAAAAGAAAAAGAAAGACGAAGTAAATTAAAAAAACAGTTAAAAAGGAATAAAGTGAGACACAGAAAATTAAAAGAAAGGTTTAGTGAATATAGATAAATGAGCACAAATAAGGAAAGTTATAAAAATCAAATAAAACAACAAAAATTAAGAGACTAAAGTGTATTAATGAAAGTTAAAATAAATATAAACGAAAAACTAAGGACTACAAAAATAGAAATTAATTATAAGAATAGAAGTATAATTAATAAAAAACAAATGTCGATATTACCAACACTGCAAGTCTGCAAGTGAATCTAAGGACCCGCAAGTTCAGGGGAAAAAGAAGGGGTGTACAAAAGGGTTTCCAGCCTAATTGTATCATCTTGTTTTCTCTATGAAATGTTTTAGGTTAAAATTCGGGCCGAAATATATTTGTTGAGGCAAGTTCAGGGGTTTACTCAGTTGTGTGGTTCCTCCTGGGATGGGCTCGGGCATACGCCCCAGAGCGTCAAATCTGAGGGGACGGTTGAAATAACATCTTGGGTGTCGTCGTACTAAGCCGTTCAAAAAAAAAGAAGGGTGTCAGAATAAATGAGGATCGAGAGGGATATATTAATAACATGTTTATTATACGAATTTAATATACAATTATAAAATGATATTTTAATATATAATGATTAATTTACATATTAATAAATATTTTTTATTAATAATAAAAAAATAATTAAAAACTTTAATTAAATCATATATGACCTTTTAATGTGTAACAATTAATATATTTGAAATAAATGACGTTAAAACTTCAGTTTGTATTATATTAAAAACTAACTTTTATAAATCAATAATATAAAATATAATTTTTTTAATTACTAAAGTTAAACTGCCCAGTTTAAAAATATCGTTAAACATAATGGATCAAACGTGTAACTTTTCCTCTCATTTTTATTACTTCAGTTTATAAATAAATTATAAAACGTCATTTTTTATAAAAATTTCATTGTTTGGAAACTTCTATTACAGTACATTTAAAAAAAAATATTTTTTTAAGATAACTTTTTTTGTACATAAATTTTGTTTTATTGAAAATAAAATATTCCTTACTTTAAAAATTTTAGATTTTAGAGAATTTCGTATTTTATAAAAAAAAATTAAATGTGTTTTATAATAAAAGATAAATAATATATTATGTATTTAATAAAAGAGAGAATATAATTATTTAATAGGAGATAGAATTAAGTGAAATGATAAGAAATTGACAAGATTCAATAATTAGAGCTGGCAGGATGGGCGGGTTGGGTCGGGTTGGGTGATGAGTTAGAATGGGTTCGGGTCAGGATGGGTTCGGGTTAAGATGGACCATTTTAGTAAAAATAACCAGTTTGATTCGGGTCAGAATGGGCTTTCTCAAAAAAAACGTGTCGAAACGGCAACCGTTAATAGAATCCTTATTACCCAAAATAACCCATGCCATCATGATAAGTACCCATTATGACCCAAATTTGAATGAATGGGTTCATTTTGCCAGGTGTATCAATAATGATGTAAGAATGTGAAAAGTGGTAATAGTGGTTTAAGAAGGTAGCACGCATAATGTTTCTGGTACTATATCTAGTGATCAAATACCAAATTTACTATATTTTATCAATGTTAAAAGAGGCTGTCCGAGAATCTATTGCAAATGCATGGTCCTCCAAAGAATGGGATTTTTTCTCATCTAGGTGTCATGATCTTGATCTTCGGATCTTTTAGTAGTTGATGATAAAACATTTTTGGAGGACAATATGGAGGATTTAATGAATGGGGACCTCATATTTTCTAAGATTGCCTACCATATTACGGATGAGTTGAAAAAACCTATCCTTGACCGGCTTGACTCTCCTGAGATAGCTGTCCGGGCAATAGTTACGAAGAAATGGTCCCCGGCTGAATGGGCTTTTTTCAATGATCAAATTCTTAGCCATGGGTTGAACATGGCTTATTGTATTGAAGATGTAGAGGACGAGGAAAATGGAATGGCACAATTCCGTGTGTTTGGTTAGTGCTTGGATTGCAACATGATGAGAGGTGCGTAAATCGGGTTTTTTTTAACAGTTTTGGTTCCGGTCAACAAAGTCAATACTCGGTTCCGGTTCCGGTTCCGGTTCCGGTTCCAGGTTTTGACCTTTTATTAAGAATAATACTGCATGTTTTGCTAAGGGGCTGTTTGGTTGGTCTGAATCATTAAGTGCTGAATGGTTAAGAGGTCTGAATGATTAAGAGGGTCTGAATGGTTAAGAGGTCTGAATGTTTGGTTGCACCTCTGAATGGCCTCTGAATGGTTCAGCATGGTATTGGTGCTGAATGGTTAAGTGCTGACTTGAATCATTAAGAGACAACTAAATTTAAACAAACACGCGCTGAATGGTTAAGTGCTGAATGGTTAAGTGCTGAATGACTCCATTAAGAGGTAAACAAACAACCCCTAAGTTTCATATGAATGAGAACCTGGTTTCCAAGGGCAAAGGTTAATAGGGCCCGGGGGCTCCGGTTTTTGACCGGTTCCAACCGGTATTCGTCCTAAACTAATAAGTCAACCGTGATTTCCAAAAACTAATATTATTTAATTATTAGTATTATTTAAATATTAATATTAACTTTAGATATTATTAGTTAATAATGAATTACTATTGATCGTGTGCAATGTTGAGGGCACTCCGGTGGGTGCTTTGCAACAAAAGGAAAAAGATTGAATTCAGATTGTGACTAAAACAATCTTCCAATTTCATCTGCAAGAAGAATAACGTGAAAATCACTATTTGTTTGCTTAACTACATATACAAAAATGGCTAACTACACATACAAATGAATTTGAATAAGCATATAACAGTAAATATGCACAAAAGACCATGTGTATTTGTGACCCAAAGTCACAAACCATGGCTTGGTTGTCATACTTGTAAAAAAAATAGAAAAATCAATTTTCCACAATCCAAGTCACTCTGCCAACCCATGTCACAACCTAACTTTTTCAATTAATTTTAAATCTAATTTAATTTTTTATTTAAAAACTTATGTAATTTAACTCTTTTTAAAATTTAATCACACAATCTTGTTTATTTATTTATTTGTGAACATCCCGGTATAAATCAATAAAAATAGAGTTATTTTCAAAAAATATCAAAAAAACATTTTTTTAAAACAACTTGTCGGTTTATAACCATTTAGAAAAATAATAAGTATTTTTTTAGATAAATTAATTTTTTAATATTTTAAAAACAATAACTTGAGTTGTGTTGTGTTGTTAATGTGTGTGAAAAATTAAGTTAGGTTGGGTTGTGTAAGTAAAAGATAAAAAAATTATTATTTTTTAAATAAAAAGGTGGGTTGGATTATGTTGGATTATATTCACTATTGCTTATCACATATCCAGTGTTCTTATTTCAATTTACATCAAAACAACCTCAAAATCCCATCAACATTACATTTTTAAAATCCACATCAACATTACATTCTTAAAATCGAATGATTTCTACACTTCATGATCAATCAAGATTCAATAAACACATTATAAATCAATCTTTTAACACTTGCTACAAAATCAAGGATTAAACAAACATTTATACATAGTTCATCAAGATCTGATTCAATAATAGGGATACCAAATTTTCTTTTTGGTCATAAACATATTTGATTGTAGATTCTTTCAGTTCATTGTTAGGTATATTTTATTCAACATTCTAAACATCCGGAATATGTGCGATATTATTGCAGACAACAACATAATCAAAAGCTTCATTAGCATGTCATGTTTTAATTATGGTTCTCTATTAATTTTTGTTGAACAAAAACATAATAGACAAATATAATAATTCATTAATTGCAAATCCTGTGAATTTCAATTTCTTTGAAACATTTATATTCTCTTCTAACATATTACGAATAAAACTTCTTACAATCTTCTTATCCTTTCATCTTTTAATTAACTTTATTTTATTGTCAACAATTAACTTCATCTATTTAACTTAAAAAATTACTTATTTAAGAAATAGAAACTTGATATATCTCTTTTATTTTTTTATTTTATATTAAATAAAAAAAAAGGTTCGGTCGTGAAATGTAAATGGGAGCTAATTGTACATGGATATTGCATTAAGGTATTGCAATTTGCCAAGTATTTCAGAAAATGACCAATTATATAAAATAAAAAAAAATAAAATAAGGTTAGTGCGTCAAAAACATTTAGAAAGATAAATATCGTTTTTAATTCAAAAATGCTTTTTATAGAAAGAAGACGCTTGCGTTTCTATTTGGCAGACACAACGGATATATTTTGCACATTCAAATTCTAAACCCATTCGATTCATTTCCTATATTTTCAAATCGACGATCAAATATTTGGCACATTCAAATTGCGTTTCTATTCGGGTTTCATATATTTGGCTCTTGTTTTTGACGATCAAATCTTGATCGATTTCATAATTTAGAGCTTCTCATGCTTACATTTTGATCCAAGGTCAGCGGATTTCGTGATTGAGTTTCCGTTTAATCATTGAAATTGGAGATCGAGCATAACATTGGAGAAACCGATCTTCTTGTAAAACAAAGTGATATCATGTAATTTACTCACGCAAACTTCTACTTCATTGATTACGAAAAACAACCATAATAAACAATACATCAAAAGAAACTAACTCTTCTGATCGTGTGCCCACAACCAAGCCACGATCCCACCTAAAACTCGGTCCACTCATACCAACATGGAAGACCACAGACAAAACAATAAAACAACCTACTACATATCACATGCAACATGCATGCAACATAAAACACTTAAACACGTGAGTACAACTCGTTATAAAACAAACCCATGCACTAAAACACCAAACATAAACCCTTAACATATCCTTCCCTTAAACTGAAGTAGGGTTTTACCCTTCAGTTTAATTTTTAATCCTGCAAACACCAAGCAATCTTCTCATTTTTTCAAACACCTCCAGCTTCACCGGTTTAGTTAGCACATCCGCAACCTGATCATTCGTAGAGCAAAATACCAACTGAATTTTCTCTTCATTCACCAACTCTCTTAGATAATGAAATCTGACTTCAATGTGTTTGGTCCTCCTATGTAACACTGGATTCTTTGACAATTTAATGGCAGAATTATTATCACACTGAATAACAATCGCACCAAGTGGCTCTCCTCCAATCTCCTCCAACAACCCTTTTAACCACACACTATGACAAGCACAAGAAGTCGCAGCAACGTACTCGGCTTCAGTTGAGGATAATGTAACAATATCTTGTTTCCTTGAACTCCAACTGATTGCTGCTCCACTTAAAATACACACATAGCCAGATGTACTTTTCCTATCTTCGAAGTCTCTTGCGTAATCACTATCGGTGTATACCTGAAGTCTTGAACCCATATTCCTTTCATAAACCAAACCAAAATCATGTGTAGCTTTAACATACCTGAGAATTCTTTTTGACACCTGCATGTGTTCTTCACGTGGATCTGCCATGAACCTTGAAATGAAACATACCGCATACATCAAATCCGGTCTCGTGACTGTTAGGTACATCAAACTTCCCACCAAGCTTTTAAAGAATGACTCATCCACCTTATTTTTGTCTCCAGTCTTTGTCACAACCATACCTGGAACTATTGGATTCTTGACACCATTTCCTTCCCACATATTGAACCTCTCTAACACCTCCTTAGCATACTTCTTCTGATGCATCTTTATTCCTTCTTTAGTTTGCTCTACCTCCACTCCAAGAA
Source organism: Mikania micrantha (assembly GCA_009363875.1). Classification (NCBI taxonomy): domain Eukaryota; kingdom Viridiplantae; phylum Streptophyta; class Magnoliopsida; order Asterales; family Asteraceae; genus Mikania; species Mikania micrantha. The sequence goes on from CM018697.1 coordinate 29,581,219, forward strand.
AATACTTCATCCTTCCCAAATTGGACATTTCAAACTCAGACATCATAGACAACTTGAAACTTTCACATAACTCCCTTTTGTTTCCAGTGTATATTAAGTCATCAACATATAAACTTACGATCACAACACCTTTATTTTGTTTCTTAATAAACAGTGTATGATCATAGTGACTTTTCTTGAATCCTTCCCTCACAAAATAACCTTCTATGCGTTTAAACCAAGCTCTGGGAGCTTGTTTCAAACCATAAAGAGCCTTTTTTAGTTTACATACCTTGTTCTCTTCGCCTTTCTGCACAAAACCTGGTGGCTGCTCCACGAAAACGGTTTCTTTCAATTCCCCATTCAAGAATGCACTTTTAACATCGAGCTGAAAGATATCCCAACCTCTTTGAGCTGCAACTGCAACAATGCTTCGAACCGTATCCCAACGAGCAACCGGAGCATATAGTTCATTGTAGTCTATGCCCTTCCTCTGAGCATATCCTTTCACAACCAAACGAGCCTTGTATTTATCAACCTCTCCCTTCTCATTCAATTTTGTCTTAAAAACCCACTTGACTCCAATGGGTTTAACACCTTTTGGCGCCTCCACCAACTCCCATGTATTATTCTTCTTAATAGAATGCATTTCTGACTTCATTGCTGCCATCCACTTACTTTCCTTTCGAGCTTCATCATAGCTTCTGGGATCTTCAGACGTGCTAAACATTGCAAGGTCTTCCTCAGTCTCAGACAGTCCTTCCCCAGTTTCATAGTCATTCAACCAGACTGGAGTATTTCTCGTTCTTTTATTTACTCCTGAAGCTTCTCCTCTTTCCAGCCTTTGTGACATAATAGGGGTGGTAGGTATAGGATTCCTTACTTCACTAGTACCACCTAAATTACCTTCACTAGCCTCTCTAGGCTCCTGTTGCCTTTCACTTTCATCAATTTGTTCGGCCCCACCATGTGGTGTCACATCCCCTTGTGTCTCCCCTTGAATTTCTTCATTATCACGTGACACAGTATCTTGTGTACCATCCATGTCAGGAATGAATAAAGTATTACTTCCAAACTCCTTTTTGCTCCAATCCCATCTATCACTTTCCTCAAATAGGACATCCTTGCTTATTATAATCCTTTTTGTAACAGGATCATACATCCTATAAGCTTTTGACTCTGCACTTACCCCCACAAACACGCATTTAACACTTTTATTGTCAAGTTTTGTTCTTACCTGAGCCGGTACATGAGAATACCCAATACAACCAAATATTTTGCAGTATTCCACATTTGGTTTATGTCCTGACCAACTTTCTTCTGGGACTTTGTCTAGCAAGGATGATGTTGCACAGCGGTTCACTATGTGACACGCCCAATTCACTGCTTCGGGCCAAAACCACTTTGGCATCTGTTTTTCTATTAAGAGACATCTTACCATGTTCATCAACGTTTTGTTTCTTCTTTCCGCAACCCCGTTCTGTTGTGGTGTATAGGCCGAAGTAAGCTGCCTTCTTATTCCTGAGTTTTCACAAAACTCATTGAATTCCTTTGATGTGAACTCGCCACCTCTGTCACTTCGAAGGCCTTTGATTTGCAACCCCGTTTCATTCTCCACTTTTAACTTGAATTTCTTGAAATACTCTAAGGCTTCGCTTTTCTTAGATAACAGATATACCCACCCCTTTCTTGAATAGTCATCTATCAAGACCATCACATACCTTCTTCCTCCTGGTGATTCTGGTTCAATCGGTCCACACAAATCCGTATGGATAAGTTGTAACTTACTGGATGCTCTCCATGAACTTTTCTTAGGAACACTATCTCGTTGTTGCTTTCCCAGGTTGCACACTTCACACATCTTTGTTGGCTCCACCACCTTTGGTAAGCCCTTTACCAATTGCTTACGTTGCATAGTTTGTAGAGACTTGAAGTTGACATGCCCCAACCTTTTATGCCACACTTGATCTTCTTCTTCACCAGTTTTCAGACAACTCTGCTCTGAGGCCTTTATAGCAGCTTGAATTACAAACATTCTATTCTCAGTCATTCTTGAGGTCATGATCAATCCTCTTTGGGGGTGGTATATATTACACATTCCTCTTTTAATCACCACAGTAAGATTTCTCTCTTGCAACTGCCCGATGCTCAAAAGACTAGAGGTAAGTTCTGGAACATAATAAACTCTGGTAATCACCTGAGTTATTCCATTGATCTCCAGTTTCACATCTCCTATACCCCGTACTACCAACTTTAAGTCGTTTCCCAGTTTAACCGTATGTTTGAATGTTTCATCCAAACAATCAAACCATTCCCTTTTTCCGGTCATGTGATTCGAGCAACCAGAGTCGAGAAACCACAGGCTTGACTTCTGCTCTTCCTTCAACGAGTCAAGAGCCATTAGCAAGAGATCTTCACCCTCATCAAATTCAGCATAGTTTACAGGTTTGTCAGCTTGGGTACATTCATATGAAAAATGCCCAAACTGATGGCACCTATAACATTCGATTGTTGACTTATCAAAATCCGCTCTGGCTCTACCCCGTCCTCGTCCTCGACCCCGACTCATCATGCCTCTACCACGTCCTCTACCGCGACCATTATTCTCCATTTCCGTTTTGAGAACTTGGTCTTCGTTGGTCTTGCGGCACAATTTCTGTTCGTGAACCAGTAAAGAGCTTTGTAGTTCATCAACCGTTAAGTCGTCTATGTCCCTTGACTCTTCGATCAAACAAACTATAAAGTTAAAGTTACTGGTTAATGATCTTAGCACCTTTTCAACCATCTTTGTTTCTGTCATATCCTCCCCGTAGCCTCTCATCTCATTAGCCACAGTCATCACTCTCCCAAAGTAAGTAGTAATCCCTTCTCCTTCCTTCATCTCCAATGTTTCAAAATCTCTTCGCAACCTTTGCAGTTGAGCCCTTTTTACCCGGGCATTACCTTGATACTTGGTTTTCATCGCATCCCAAATCTGTTTTGAAGTCTCCTTCTTCGTCATGGTTTTAAGAATCTGTTTGTCTATTGACTGGAACAGATAATTCCTCGCCTTCAGATCCTTCAGTTGGTTCTCTTCAAAATTCCTCTGCTGCACCGCGGTGGCTTGTTCTCCCGGTCTGATCTCCGGATAACCTTCATCGACTACTCTCCAATACTCCTTGGACCGGAGGAGATTTTCCATAACCATTCTCCAGTGTTCGTAGTCGCCGTCGAACTTGGGTATACTAGGGCTCTGAAATTGCACCGTCTCTTCCGCCATGATCGATGCTACTGCTCCCTCACGCTCTCTTTTCCAGGAAATTTGCTCTGATACCACTTGTAAAACAAAGTGATATCATGTAATTTACTCACGCAAACTTCTACTTCATTGATTACGAAAAACAACCATAATAAACAATACATCAAAAGAAACTGACTCTTCTGATCGTGTGCCCACAACCAAGCCACGATCCCACCTAAAACTCGGTCCACTCATACTAACATGGAAGCCCACAGACAAAACAATAAAACAACCTACTACATATCACATGCAACATGCATGCAACATAAAACACTTAAACACGTGAGTACAACTCGTTATAAAACAAACCCATGCACTAAAACACCAAACATAAACCCTTAACACTTCTTGATTCCAATGAATGAAGAAGGCTTCAAGATTTGTAAGTACCATCTCTCATAGGCCGATAATGATTCTGATATTGTGAAATTTTGGATCTCATTTATGATAATGCGATTATGCCTTATGTTATTTGAGGTCGATTTGAAATCTATCGTTTATTTTTCTGTATCTTGTAATATCTTGCTGGTTTTTAATCCTGAAAAATGTTTCACGATTCAATTTTATGGAAAACCTGGAGAATTTTGACTTTTAGGGGTTAATGGATTGATGAAATCTATGACAATTCATCGCCATTCCTAAAATTTTTGTGAGAAAATTGATTTCACACTTACATTTGTCAGCGGATTAGTGATTCAGTTTTAGTTTAACAATTGAACATGTAAATAGAGCATAAAATTGGATAAACCGATAATCTTGATTTAAATAAATGACGATGGCTTCAAGATTTGTAAGTACCATCTCTCATTGGGTAATGTGATTATCTTTATTCAAATGAATCTGTAAATAAGGATGTTGGTATTATTAAATTTTGGATCTACTTTATGATAATGTGATTATCTTGATGTTATTTAAGGTTGATTTTAAATATAATCGTTATTTTTCTATTCTTGTTACAATATTTTGTTGGTTATCCTAGAAATGTTTCAAGATTCTGGTTTATGTAAAGCGTAGAGAAATTTGACTTTTGAGGCTTAATGGTTTGATTCTTTGACAATTGATGCTAGTCTTAAAATTTTTGAGAGAAAATTGAGCAATAATTGTATCAGAAACCCAAGAAAAGTTACCGTTGTAAACCCAAAAAGAAATTTGTTCTTTGAAGTGAGACGGTTTAATCTCAAACATCAAAATGCAACTTGTTAAAATCTTTTGATTGATTATGTTAATAATATTATGGATTTTTTTTTTTGTAACAGGTATCATGGCTGAGAAGTTAAAAAATCTATATGAGCATTGTCTATTGGCACTATATTAGTGGGTAAAGATCATAAAAAGGTATGCATGTTATATTAATCCTTATATTTTACTTCTTACAAATGAAAATTAGTTGTCTAGAAATACATTGAGGATATTTCTTGTATATTATAAACAAAAATGGGTTGTTCCTACACAGAGAGAGATCTATTCGATATATGGGACATTATACACAGAGCGTAGGATATTCAAAAAAACAAGTGAGGTATGTTTATTTTCAATATACATGTTAGTAGTAATAAAGTTCTGCATATGAATCATATAGGTTATTAGTAATAAAGTTCTTCCAAAAATGGAGGAATTTGTTTATTTTTTAAAGTGTGTATTGAAACATACAGGTGTGCGTGCATATATGCTTGTTTAAAAGGTATATATATATTTTGCACTTAACATTTCAAGCATTGAGTACTTAGTTTTAATTATAACCATAGTCTCTCTCGATAGTAAATATGTGAAATATCTAATTCTATAAAAGAGCCCCTAAGAAAACTAGAAACATTTTACACATTAAGCATAATAGTCTTACAATTTAATTGCATTGCAACCTGTACATCAATTACAAACCCCATTTTTAAGCATCTATTAAAATCATTACTCCTTTCTTTACATTTTTGGTTGCCAATGTTTTCTCATTTTTGTTTGTATAACCGTCTAAAATAGATTTTCAGTCGTCCATTTCTTACTACAATTCATCATTGTAAGATTATGATATAGATACTTGCTTATTTTATGGCTCAATGGGCTTAAAGGTTTAGCTTAGTTTGGTAGATGCAAGTATACTAGTAATATCTTTATCGAGGAATATAACTGAGAGGCCCCGATCCCCGGGAGTCCCCTCGGTTGGCAAAGCATAAAAAACATAGCTTTTAAACCGTACAATAGTCGTATACTGTAGCAGCGGAAATTATTACGTAATATTTAATCTCCTTAGGAATGCCAGTGGTTGAATAGGTAGTCCTCATGTCATGCCACGAGCCATCATATCCTTATCATAACTTGCTCAACCTGACATACATGCTAAATCAAGTCAGCTTTTGCTGGTGAGTTCTAAGTTAAGTTTTATAAAAATCTTTAGCCTTTTAGATCATCACATAACATAACATAATTCATATCTTTACTCATTCATATCTTTATATAACATAACCTAATTCAAGTACATAACATACATGTCATCATAACATCAATCATACTGTGCATATAAATTCAGCCTTCACTGTTAACCGAAGTCAACATGCTTGTGCAGCACAAGACTCTATAACACTGACGACCCGAAGTCAACAGGCTTGTATCAATACAAGACTCTATAACTATCAACCCGAAGTTGATAACTCATGCATGCATAAGATTTCCTCAACTGACGACACAGGCTTGTGTTTCCACAAGACTTTTTAACTATCAACCGAAGTTGACGGCTCATACCGGTACAAGACTTCTTTACATACATCATTCATATCCATAACATCATTCATTCATACATAACATGGTTTAATCATTTAAACCATCATAATCATAAACATTTCTTTGCACCGCAGTGCTCAACTTTTGCCCAACCGCAGTCGGGACTTCAAAATCACATTTCCTACTCGACCTCGGCCGAGACTTTGAAAATCAATTACTTCTCAACCACAGTTGAGACTTGAAACATTCTTTATACCTCAGCTGAGACTCTTAAAATCATTTACTTCTCAACCAGAGTTGAGACTTAAAACATTCTTTACATCTCAGCTGAAACTCTTAAAATCATTTACTTCTCAACCGCAGTTGAGACTTAAAACGTTATTTATTTTAAAACATTCTTTACTTGAAAACATTCTTTATCTGAAAACATTTTTACCTGAAAACATTCTTTACCTGACCATAATCAAATTAAAATCACTTTCATACAATAACTTTATAACATGCATACCGGCCTAAAACGATAAAACATTTAAATAAGGCTACAAAGAACTCACCTGAGCTTAGTAACGCACAATTTCCTAGCTTTTCTTCCTTTCCTTACTTTCTCACTTCAGAATGATATCCTATTAATATGCATATATTATCATGATTATAACCTTATCATGAAGGTGCTCAAATTACGATTACCGCTCGAAACTTCCGCATGTCGTAACTTTCATTCGGAGCTTTGTTTCAAAATTTCGCTTACACTCATTTTGACCATTTTTATCTCTACATTCTTGTTATGCTTAAAGATTACTTATTTGCTCGGCTTAGATAAGCGTATTCTCTTATTTAATTAATTCGTCTTAGGGCGTTGCTAAACTTACTGTATAATAACATTGGTTTAAGGCAAACAGAGGCATATACATACTCATATCCAACACAAACCCAACAACACCCGTGCAATATCACACAACCATAACCAATCGTGATTCAAAACCCTGTGCAAGATCCTATTTGCTTGAACTACAACTACTAAAAGTAAATCATACCTTTAAACGCTAAACAAAACTTCAACTGGTTCAGGTTCCTACAACCGGGCTTACAATCGCATAGTATATATATCAAATTTCTTGATTATATTCTTTGCTCGTAAGACATGGAAGTCGATCTGAAAGAATTCATAATTCTTGAATGTTTTAACAAACGAAAGATGAGGCTTAAATGAGAGTATTCCTTTCGTGAAAGTTAAGTCAGAATAATCTCGATTCTAGACAATTGTTATTATGCTGACATTCGTAGGCTTTATGTTTATATTTGTGTTGGTCGAATAAAATGATGCCATGAAAACGAAAAAAAAAAACGGCTGACTACATGAGACAATTTGTGTTCTCATACTTTGATTTAATTAGAATTTTCACTTAGGGCCCTTCAACTTTGAGGTCCTATTTTTAAACCCCCTTCTACTTTTATCACATATTTTTAATATTCACGAGCTTATATCTTGTTCATACTTTATCGTATAACGGTCCCGCTTATATTAATGTGATCGTAATCACTTCGGGAACGTTCATAAAAATTTCGAACCCAAACGGTCACAGAAATTTTTACACGTTATTAATATAGGCTTTATAACGTGTCCATACATTATCATATATTTTTATCGTTTATATCATTTGGATCGTAATTACTTTACGAACGTTTATATAAAATCTGGACATAAACGGTTACCGAAATTTTCGGTTGTTACAATAACTTTTACTTGTTTATGTTATTATAAATTGGATTAATAGTGAAATTTTGGATTTCATTCATGATATGGGATTATGCCTGATATTGAGCTTGATTTGAAATATAAATCGTTTATTATTCTAATCCTTGAAATGTTTCAAGATTCAAAATTATGAAAACTCTAGAGAAGTTTGACTTTTGAGGTTTCTAATTTTCATGTTTAACAATTGATGCTATTCTTAAAAAAATTATGAGAAAATTGATAAGTATGCAATCTCAAACATTTATGCAACTTGTTTTTTTTTTTTATCTTTTTATTAGTTTTGTTAATATTATGGATTTTTTATTTTTTGTTTTAGGTGCTGAGAAGTTCAAAGTATATGGCACTATATTATGGTTTCTTTCTACATGCCTTTCTCTTTGAATTGGCACTATATTTGTGAGTAAAAATCATGGAGAGGTATGCATGCTATGGTCCTTACATTACATTTATGAGATTTCTTGCATATATGCTGTTAGACTTTTAAATATCATAATTTTTAAAACCAAATCTTAAAAATAGTGAAATTTAAATATTCTAGTTTAAATAATACTAGTAGTGTATTTTGAAGAAACTAAGAAATTTGAATGTTAACCACATATATAAAATAATGGTATTTTTGTAATAATATAAGTTTCGTCATTAGTTATATGATTAAAGGTAAATCCGGCAAATTCGTTATTTGCAGCTTGAAAGAATCCTTATATAAATGGAAATCTTTGTTTTAAATAATTAAGTTATTTCTAAAATTAAATAGTTTATTTAATAATAATAAATTAATTTAGGAGCTTTATTTTATGCATTTTTGGGTAAAGAATTTTGTTTAACGTAATTCATTGGAAAATTAGAACAATAAAATTCATAAACCTTAAATATGTTTATACAACTAAAAAAACTTTGCCAAATAGTAGAGTGACTCAAAAGAGGTGTTACACATTAAGTTGATCCAATATTATTTTTATTAGTTTGATATCAAAGCCCACAAATATGTTAACTCAATTTAAACTAAAAAGACCTTTGTTTAACGTAATTCATTGGAAAATTAGAACAATAAAATTCATAAACCTTAAATATGTTTATACAACTAAAAAACTTCGCCAAATAGTAGAGTGACTCAAAAGAGGTGTTACACATTAAGTTGATCCAATATTATTTTTATTAGCTTGATATCAAAGCCCACAAATATGTTAACTCAATTTAAACTAAAAAGACGCGAATTTTATACTAAACCCTTTTCTCTTGATATAATTATAAACCATAAAATACCAATTTTATATACAAATTTAAAATTTAGCACACATAATTTAACAAGACTAAGGGGTTGTTTGTTTACCTCTTAATGGACCCATTCAGCACTTAACCATTCAGCGCGTTTGGTTTAAATTAAATTACCTCTTAATGATTCAGTTCAGCACTTAACCATTCAACACCAATACCATGCTGAACCATTCAGAGGTGCAACCAAACATTCAAACCTCTTAACCATTCAGATCCTCTTAATCATTCAGACCTCTTAATCATTCAGACCTCTTAATCATTCAGAACTTAATGATTCAGATCAACCAAACAGCCCCTAAAAACCCAATCATATAATCTAATTACTACATATATACAACAAAACCTTAGCGCATATATATATTAGTTACATATGTAAACAAAAACACAATTAGAGTTACATATAAGTAACAAAAACACAATAAAACAAGTAAGATGCAAAAACTAATTTTTATCATTTGAACAACAAAACCTTTAACCTCATATCATCTAATTACATATATATGTGTAACACAACAAAACCTTAAAATCAACTCCATGTGATTACATGTAACATTTATTATTAGTTACATATATGTAACAACAAAACATATAGAAAATCATGATCACTAAGCAGTTGAATCGTTGGAGATGTCGGAAATAAGAATACAGGTGGAACCAAGCTTGATCTTGCGTCAAGAGAAAAAGCAGAAGCTGCTGATCGACTTTCTGCTTCGAATGACTGAAGCGATTCACCTCTTCGACGCTTGATACGCTCGTGTGGTTTTCAATAGAATTTGACAATATCCTTCCAACAAAACAAGACCCAAAAGTCTTTTATAACAAAGACAGTTCAGATACAACAAACTTAATAATTATCTAGTTGATTAAAAAAGATGTATAGGCATAACATATATATTCAAGCATTAAGTTCCTGTTATAATGAGTGCCTTCAAAGTCAATGCAACTTTAATTATGTCTGAATCCAAATCAATCTGCATCAACAACAATAAGCGTTATTACTAGAAAAAAAACCTCCAAACAATAAAACAAATCAACCCAATCCTGTTAACTTTTATTTTTTGGAACTAAAAAATAACCTATAATACCCTAAAATTAATATACTCACTGTCTGGGGATTGAACCTGACCTCCCATTTAAGAGGCAAAGTCTCAACTAAGTAGACTCACACCATCTCATCTCATCTCATCTCATCTCAAGAATTCGATCATTTAGAGAACCACTAGGCGATCAATTTAAAAAGTTAAAAAAATCAATTTCGTCTTCTTGAGGCAGAATGCGTGTCATATAGTACCACAAAAATAAAAACCTAGCTGGTGATGTCTTAGAGCTCTCTAAGAAACATAACAAATTGCAAGTTTCATTGGGATCTCCTAAATGAACTGCAACATTTCTTTACCATCAAAGTTAATGTTAGTGTTCATACATAACGAATTGCAAAGTTAATATTATTTATCAACAAAATACTAATTCTATAAAAATGTATTATTAAACAGTTAAAAGTGATTGACATATAATCACATGCTCTTGTCATATTGGTAAAGGGAAATGTGATTGAATTTCAACTAATTATGATTGAAACATATTTACAATGCTCTTGTCATATTGGTAATGGGAACTGTGATTGAATTTTAACTAATTATAATTATAACAACTTTTAGGGTAAGATAGGCATGTATTTAGGGGGTTAGGGTGATAGGGCGGGTATGCAGTCTAGAGTTTAAGATAGGTAGGTTAGTCAAGGCCGGTAAGGAGGGGAGGGAGTTAGAGGAGACGAGGGTAAGGTAGGGTAGGGTAGGGAGGGAGTTAGAGGAGACGAGGGATAAAGGCTATAGGTCAAGGATAGGCTTATTAGGGTAAGGTGTAGTGTGAGGGGGGATAAGGGTAGTAGGTTTATTAGGGTAGGGTAGTAGGGGGCTAGGATATGGGTAGGACGAGGGTAAGGTAGGATAAAGGTTAGGATAAGGGTAGGCTTATTAGGGTAGGGTACAATGTGAGGGGGCTAGTATGGAATTGGAGGGTAGTGAGGGGTTTGGGAAGTGGAGGGTAGGATAGGATAGAGGTTATAGGGGTTATGTGAGGGGTAGTAGGTTTATTATTAGAGTGATAGAACGGGTAGATTAGTCAAGGTATAATACAAGTAGGGGAGGGATAGGCTAGGGTCGTTAGGAGAGGCGAGGGTATGGAGGGGATATGAGAGTGGAGGGGATATGGGTTATGTGATCCCACCTCCCTACTTACTACCCACATTATCCCCTCACTACCCTATCGATGACATACTACCTACCCGTCCTACTACCCATAAAACTACCAACTACCCTAACCCCCTACCCGCTAACCTACCCCTAACCCCACCACCCGTCCTATACCCTACTACTCCTATCTACATACCCTAAAACTACCAACTACCCTAACCCCCTACCCGTTCCCGACGCTCCCGACCTATAAACCCAACTACCCCTACACCTACAGGCCCTATACCCTAGCTCCCTACCCGCTACCCTACCCACCTACCCGACCTATACCCTAACTCCCACTACCCAACGGTATACCCTACTACTCCTCTATACTCCCTACCCGCTACCCTACCCTCCCATACCCTACTACCCCTGTACCCTAGCTCCCTACGCTCTACCCTACCCTCCCTACCCCTACCCCTACCCTACCGACCTATACCCTAACCCCAACTACCCTACCCCTACAGGCCGTATACCCTAGCTCCCTACTAGCTACCCTACCCTCCTAACCCCGCCCTACCCACCTACTACCCTACTCGACCTATACCCCACGTAGCTTTCCCTACCCCCACTACCCAACCCCCTATGGCCCCTATACCCTAACCCCCTTTCCCGCCAACCCAATACCGTACCCACCACATACTACCCTACTACCCCTATACCCTAGGGGTCACTACCCTACCCACCACATACCACCCTACCTGCCCAACCCTAGCTCCCTACGCTCCCCTCCTAACCCCTACCCTAACCCCCTACCCGCCCTATACCCTACTACCCTATCCTACCCTACCCGCCCCCTCCTAACCCTACCCGCCCTATGAAGATGTCATTTTGATATTTCATGAATTCAATTGCTTTTAATAAAAATTAAAATAAGTAGAAAAGAACATGCCATTTAGATATTTCATGAATTCATATTATGAATTCAATTGCTTTTAAGAAAACTATGTACAAAATAAATCTATAATTATTTTTGCAACAAGTGGTAAAAAAAATTAAACATAAGTAGTAAATCTTTAAACATTTATGAAGATGTCATTTTGATATTTCATGAATTCACATTAGGAACTCAATTGCTTTTAATAAAAATTAAAAATAAGTAGAAAAGTACATGCCATTTAGATATTTCATGAATTTAGGAATGGCAATGGGCCGGGTTCGGGTAGGGTATCTATCGGGTAATTACCCATCGGGTATCGGGCATACCCACGAGTATCGGGCATACCCACGGGTATCGGGTATACCCATTAGTTTATTAAAAAATTTTTTGTTATTTTCCGAGTACATTTATATAGTGTCAATTTTATGTAATGTTATTGTTTAATTACAAAACTAAATTATAATCATACATATAAGATCAACACTATAAAATATAAACAAATTAAATATAAATATCATCACATATAGCTCTTAAAAGATGCTACCATGGACTATTAATTTATTATTCAAACCGAAATTACATATTTAAAACAACATGATTAGTTTTTAAATGTAAAATAATAAGATAAAAGTTATAATTTGTTATGATGTTTCATTAAAAGACTTATGTTTTAGAAAAAGGAAATTAAAAAATATTAACAAAATATTACGGGCATTACTTCGGGTAAGTGGGCCGGGTATCAGGCCGGGTATTCCTTAATCCCATACCCATACCCGAACCCGAAAAAAATATTTTTTTTGATCCCATACCCGGTCCCATACCCTAATATTCGGGCTAATACCCGGCCCTAAAGTTTTGGGCTTCGGGTTTTCCCACAGGGTATGGGTTTTTCTGCCATCCCTACATGAATTCATATTATGAATTCAATTGCTTTTAATAAAACTATGTACAAAATAAATCTATAATTATTTTTGCAACAAGGGGTAAAAAAAATTAAACATAAGTAGTAAAGCTTAAACATTTATGAAGATGTCATTTTGATATTTCATGAATTCACATTAGGAATTCAATTGCTTTTAATAAAACTATGGACAGAATAAATCTATAATGATTTTTGTAACTAGTAGTTAAAAAAAATAAACAAAAGTAGACAAGCTTAAACATTTAAACCAAACATGATACAACTTAAGTAGTAAAGCTTAAACTTTTATGAAGATGTCATTTTGATATTTCATGAATTCACATTAGGAATTCAATTGCTTTTAATAAAAATTTAAAATAAGTAGAAAAGAACATGCCATTTAGATATTTCATGAATTCATATTATGAATTCAATTGCTTTTAATAAAACTGTACAAAATAAATCTATAATGATTTTTGTAACTAGTAGTTAAAAAAAATAAACAAAAGTAGACAAGCTTAAACATTTAAACCAAACATGATACAACTTAAGTAGTAAAGCTTAAACTTTTATGAAGATGTCATTTTGATATTTCATGAATTCACATTAGGAATTCAATTGCTTTTAATAAAAATTTAAAATAAGTAGAAAAGAACATGCCATTTAGATATTTCATGAATTCATATTATGAATTCAATTGCTTTTAATAAAACTGTACAAAATAAATCTATAATTATTAATGGACAAAATAAATCTATAATGATTTTTGTAACTAGTAAAAAAAACAGAACAAAAGTAGACAAGCTTAAACATTTAAACCAAACAGGATACAACTTAAGTAGTAAAGCTTAAACATTTATGAAGATGTCATTTTGATATTTCATAAATTCACATTAGAAATTCAATTGCTTTTAATAAAACTATGTACAAAATAAATCTATAATGATTTTTGTAACTAGTAGTAAAAAAAAAAACAAAAGTAGACAAGCTTAAACATTTCTGAAAAAATAAATTTATGTAATTTTTGTAGCAAGTTGTTAAACAAGCTTAAACATTTAAACCAAAGTATATCTTTTAAAATTTTACGAACTTCAACAGATATTGCCTTTACCACCACTGGTTCAAGCCTAAGTTCCTCCTCTTCGTTTTCTTCTTCAATGTTGACTTCAGATTCCTCATTATTCGTTGGTATTTCCTCAGTTTGCTTCTTGTTTTTAGGTGGTCAACCTCGTCCTCTACCATGTCCACCTCCTCTCTTTTCACCTACCATTTTAGTTTTCTATACATATTGCAAACAACCACGTGTCAATCAAGGTAATAATTCAGGACGTAATAAGCATTGTAAATTGTTAATGACTTTGATCAAGTGTAATTAACTATTTATCTCACTTATAAGTTTTAAACATTCCCAATCATGAACACATTATCATTTGCAATATCATACTACTTTAATCTATATCTAAAACATAACAAAGCGCTAAGGTCATATGCTCGTGGCATCAGACTACCCTTGACTGGCATTCTTATCATTCTGTCCCATTTTCAGTTTAATCCAGGCATTAGGAATGACCGGATCTCTCAAACAATGGCTCTGATACCAACTTGAGAGGCCCCGAGTCCCAGGAGTCCCCTCGGTTGGCAAACATCAAACCCATAGTCCTTAAACCATAATTACATTATTATAGCAGCGAAAATTAAGGTAACAATATCAACTAATGTACAGATACTAAACGAACGTCAACACATATCCCATATCTATAATAGTTCTATAATACAGCCAGTGTATACCAGGGTAATTCTCAAGGTATGCCATGAGCCATCCTGTTATCCTTTCTCAAACTATTCAACCTGATATGCATGTAAAACAAGTCAGCTATATGCTGGTGAGTTCTAAGTTAAATTTTTAGAAAAACTTTCATTCATTCATATCATCACATAACGTATTTCAAATAGATGACATACATGTCATCATAATGTAAATATATCTCATACACATCATCATAACATCAATCATATTGTGCATAAAATTTAGCCTCAACTGCTGACCCGAAGTCAACATGCTTGTTGTAACATCAGTACCGGAACTGTACCGGAACAGTGATCTTAAACAGTAACGTGAACAGTAAACAGGTACGAACTATATACATTTTAGTGCATTTCATATTCATAATCAATTGTCAATATCATTTTGTGTTATCAAACAACAAGTTCAGAAACATTTAATAGAAACAAAGTTCAGAACTATGGTTCTTGAGTCAGATAATTATCTGGCAACACAGAATCATCATGAGATTATCTGTTAGGATTTATTATGTATAAACGTATGTGAGGATTTACAGAACAAAACACACGGATGTTGTTATGTGAATGCTAAATTGAAGGATTATTCGTATGGGTGGCGATCTGTACGAGTAAATCTGACAATTTAACGTTCTGAATAATATCCGATAATTAGAGAACGATATTGAAAAGTATAGTTATCGTCGTTTTCGTACGGGTGACGATTCGAAAGAATACGCGCGACGACCGTACGATTCAATGTAAACAGTAAATTAATAATTTTTCAAAAATAAATAAAAGATATTAGTTAATTTATTAGGAATCACAATTTAAATTAAATTTATAAATCCATTTTATAAACCGCGTCGTTCGTGACGAAAACCACGAGAAATGGTATAATTACGCGAAACCGAGCGGAATCGAACGACACCGGGTATGTGAAGCATTTATTATGGCTATTGAATGCCATAATCACATTCACCAACCTTCTCTCTCTCTCTACTCGTCACTCTCTCTCTCTAAAACATCTCAAGCTTCTCTCTAAGATCTCGTGGCCATTTCTCAACGGATTCAGGCATATTTGGTGCCAAAACGATCACCATCACCTGTAGATCAAGAAAGTATAAAGAAATCAAGCTTTTATCCGTCGATTTTGAGGTAAATCTTCATTTTATTTCGGCTTTAGTGGTTATCACGAACCCTTGTAGATTCTTGTAATTTTAATCACATTGAACACTTAGAAACACTTAGATAAGCACATATGAATGACTAGGAAGTTGTAGGAACTGATTTGCAACAGATTGGAGTCGAAAAGTGAAGAAAGTGCAGGTTCGTGATCAGTTGCGATCAGGCGAACCTGTTGCAGGTCGCCGAACCTTTCTGATGGGAGACGAACCTGTGGCCTGCAACTAACCTGCACCGAACCTGACAAGTCTGTAGACGAACCCTGCGACTCTGCTAGCCGAACTTGCAGGGCCGAACCATAGGCCATGCGAACCTATGCCAACCGAACCTAGTATCTTTGGCCGAACCTCCCTAGCAAATGAACCTTTGACTCACAAACCTTTCTGATGGGAGACGAACCTGTGGCCTGCAACGAACCTGCACCGAACCTGACAAGTCTGTAGACGAACCCTGCGACTCTGCTAGCCGAACTTGCAGGGCCGAACCATAGGCCATGCGAACCTATGCCAACCGAACCTAGTATCTTTGGCCGAACCTCCCTAGCAAACGAACCTTTGACTCACGAACCTGGACCAGCCGAACCTTTACTCATTAGACGAACCTACTAGCAACGAACCCTATATCAACAAACCTTGTTGAGCGAACCCTAAAGGTTCGCCGAACCTCCATCATACACGAACCTCAGAGGTTCGTCACACTCAAAGGTTCGCCGAACCTGATCTAACAGCCAATAGGTTCGCTGCCCATTGATGATCCAAAACTCAAAGTGTTGGCTAATTAGGGAAATTCAGTACCTAGGGCTATTGAACTTAATCATAAGAACAAGGAAATGAACATATGAGTACTAAAAGCTGGGAACGAACTAAGGAACATGCATTAGTGGATGATAAATACTTAAGGTGTTAGTGTTAATTTCAACATTCATCTAACACTTAGAAATCTCATACGAATGTATATAACTAAATTGGATTGCTCAACTGTGCACTCTAAGCTAAGTTATATACACGGATGAACAAAGGACTATGGGAAACAAAGATCAAGTAATGGGTTAAGGTTAATTGAATGTGATTAACCTAAGCCTAACTTGTGAACATTTAAAACCATCTTTCAATTAAATAAAATGATTTCTAACCTAAAGATATAAAAATAAAGTGTTAAATGTTTTAATTAATAAAATTTGAAATGTGAACAATGCGAACCATACATCACTAAGGTGTAATGGTCATTGCTTATAGATTGGGATTATGATTGGGTAAGAGGTTAGAATAAGATAGATGAAATCATAGAAACACCATAGTAGTATAGGACACTTAGTTGCACACCGAGACTAAACCTTAGGTGCGACGACTATTACGTATACTTATCGTATTCAAACTCTTATAAAACAACTCAGGAACTGAAGAAACCTAAGCTACAACAAGAGCGCGCATTTTGTGATAGACCAATTACATGGCAACACAGGTGAGTTCATTGCCCCTTTTCTAAACATTTTGTTTTCAAACGTGGGGCTGAGAAGCATGCGTAAATTATTTTCTTTTGATTATATTTTACTTAAATGCTTTTAAATTCTATATGTCTTGTATATATGAATGTTATCCTAGATCATGTCTAGGTAAATTTTATGCAGGTTTTTACTAAGTTTACCTACTTATGATATAAGTGGATAATTGAGTTAAACTAAACATTTCAACGAATCAAACGAAACCATTTTAACGAATCAAGTGTGTGATTTCAACGAATCAAACAAAACTATTTTGACAAAACAAGTGTGGGATTTCAACGAATCAAACGAAACTATTTTGACGAAACAAGTGTGTGAGTTCAACGAATCAAACGAATCAACAATTCATTTTCAGGGGAAAGTCTAGGAAATATCAAAGATAACATATGCCAACGAAACAATACGAAACAAGGAACGAATCAAGTACGAAACAAGAAATCCTACATTTCAAGAAGTCCTGGCTAGACCGTTTGATTTGTAGGTCATATGTTTGATGATATTTACAGAATTCCCTAACTACTAAGAATCTTGATTGCTATACTAGTCCACTCGAGTTGACCAAGGCCCAATCATTAGGACTTAGATTTTATTAAATGTTTATTTATTTATTTAATTAACCATTTATTATTGTTCCTACAATTACTGTGGTTGATCATTATTGTGATGAACTTAAGGAATCAACATAGATTCCAGATTATTGTATTTACAGGAACAATGAACTGAAGAATCATTTGGGGTAATGGTAAGGGTGAAATGCTTAATTATCATTAAAAACAATATGTTAAGCAGTCCGGTATGTGGTGGGACTGTGGCTGGATGGGCTGTAAGTTTGACCCTACATATGCCTTATATATAAGCATATTTGATTGGATAACATAGGTGGTTGTTGATGAGGTTAAGGTTGTCACTTCGGGGAATCAAGATAAACATTTTCAGGGTGATCAAATGATAAGAATCATGTGTCATGGAATCAAAGTAGTGGAATGAAATGCTTAATTATCACCAGGAACAATATATCATGTAGTTTAGTATGTGGTGGGACGGTGGCTGGGCGGGCGGTAAGTTCGACCCTACATATGCCCTATATATATAAGCATACTGAGCTGGATGATATAGGTGGTTAATGGTGAGGTTAAGGTTGTCATTCAGGTTATTCAAACTCATTTTATAAAAATTATATGAACTCACCAACCATGTGTTGACTTTATTTTTGCATGACTTCTCAGGTGACGAACAGGTCAATTAAGAAGCTTATGCTTTTGGACTAGGACTTTAGATAGAAGACTTAGTATTTTTGGACCTGCATTACTTTTGGAACATCATTATACCAATATTTTGTATATCTTGTGCAGTTACAAGATAGATATTTTATGATGTTATCATAGATTTACATTGTTAAATTATGAACGCTTCGGATGTAATTTAACTTTGTAATTCTATTCTATTTAGCATTTCTCGTTTATATCATGTGCAATGTAAACAATTTGATCACTTTGATTATCACTCACGATATCGCGCCCTGGGAACCTTCCGCCCGACGGGGACTCCGATCCAACCCCGCCGGCTCGGGGTGTGACACTTGTGCAGCACAAAACTCTATGACTATCAACCCGAAGTTGACAACTCATGCATGCATAAGATTTCCTCAACTGGCGACACACAGTCGACAGGCTTGTGTTTCCACAAGACTCTTTAACTATCAACCGAAGTTGACAACTCATGCATGCATAAGATTTCCTCAACTGGCGACACACAGTCGACAGGCTTCGTTGACAGGCTTGTGTTTCCACATAAGATTATATAACAACCGAAGTTGACAGCTCATACCGGTACAAGACTTCTTTATATAACAATCATTCACATAAGATTACTTTGCATATCTCATTCATTTCCATAACATCATTCATTCATACATAACATGGTTTAAATCATTTAAACCATCATAATCATAAACAGTTCTCTGCACCGCAATGTCACACCCCGGGCTCTAGGCGACCCGGGTGCTGCGACTCGAATTGGTTTCATGGATATGTCTGGGTCAGAGTTTATTACTCTTTTTCATATGTGTTAAGCGGAAGCGTTGTTTCATGAATTCCTAATTTTACAAATAATTCACATGCATGGATGTGAAAACCGTTTTTCATTATTTATAAATAGTTCATACGCGTGGATATGAAAAACCACATTTTCATCGTTTGTTAATAATTTTTCAAAATAACTTTTCAGGATTTCATAAAGCTTCATACGCATAGGTATGAACATCATCATTTCAATTTATAGTAAACAGGATTTTCACAACACATAATTACGAATCATTTTATAATATCCGGTTTATGCATGACTTGGAGGCATAGCTCCAATAGCTCCATGGTCTCACCACAAGATCTTATTCAAGGCATCATAGGCCAAGAATCTCTAATCTTGCTTCTCTTTTACATTTCATTATAACCTGAAAAGTTTTTGAAAATAAAACGTCAACATAATGTTGGTGAATACAAATAACAGACTCGATATGTAAGCATAGCATGTTCGGTCCTTTAACCATAATTATTATTGGCAATACTACACATTTAGCAGGTTATTTCGCTGATCGATACAACTACTGCATACACTGGTTTATAACTGTCACTGGTTAGGAACTACAGCGCAACGCGTCTTACGTTTTGTTCCCTCCAGCCCATAGCTGGTCACTGGTTAGGTTGCCTGCGGAGTACGTTTTACGTTTAACCTTCCAGCCCACCTGTACCAGCCACGTATGGGAATTTCACCCATATGCGGATACGATTTGCAAATCATACGTATACTAATAGCCTAAATGCTGGTCACGTAGTATCCCTTTATGCGTCAAAGTTTAAACAAACCATGCTCAAAAATGCATTTATAATTAAAAAGAAGTTAAATGTATTCACCTGATTTTTGGTTGTCTGGGTAACAGCTTAGAACTTAGTGTAAATTTGGCAGTGTTTCTGTTTAATATATCTTTATATCTATCCCAAATGAATGATTCCTGATGTTTATTTTCTTGCTCCTAAAATGAACCATAATTTCAATATTTATATTCACAAGATCAGATCTTAACCCTAACCATATATGTTACTATTGTACGAAAACTAAAATTTACAAATTAAACTTAGAGATTGAAATACATACCTAAGTGCGTATTGATTCCTTAATCTTGAAAACTCACCGCATGTTGATTTCGTTTCTTTCTTTTTTCTTCATTTATTTGTTCATTTTTTTTAGAGAACTTGTTTGTTTTGTAAATGATTCTGCTCAACATATCTATGCTGTATGCATGTGTGTTTCGATGGATATGATAAGCTTATGCTTATCTTATTCTTTCACTCTCTTGACAACACATTACACACGTACACTTTCTTTTAATTAATTTTTTTTGTTGACAACACACACTCACACGTACACATGAATTTTATTTTTATTTTTATAATTGTTAATATTAAATCAATATAATTAATTTTAGCTCAACTTTGTTTATCGCTTATAACTTTTAAAATATAAGGTTTTACAAAATTATAAAAATGCGGGTATGACCTGTTCATTTTTCTCTACATTTCGGCCTAAGTTTCGTTAAAAACGGAGAAAGATCAAATATAATATATTTTAATATTATTATTATTATTTAGCCGACGTTTGACTAAACTTAACGATTATTTAGACATTGATATTTCTAATAATTGTTTTATCCTACCTATTCGTCTAAAAGAACTCTAAAAATTTTGAACGATCATTTCTACTCTTATACACTCGAATAATCATATTTTATAAACTAAATTATTTTAATTATTAGACGAGACCTTATGATTCAATTAACCGTTTCTATTATTATATTTTTAAATAATAATATTTTAGTAATGAATACGAGTGTTTTATTTATACCCATAAAACGAGATGTTACACGCAGTGCTCAACTTTTGCCCAACCGCAGCCGGGACTTCAAAATCACATTTTCTGCTTAACCTTGGCCGAGACTTAAAAAAATCATTTACTTCTCAACCACAGTTGAGACTTAAAACATTCTTTACCTGACCAAAGTCGGGTTAAAATCATTTTCACAAAATAGTTTTATAAATGCATACCAGCCCAAAATGATAAAATACTTAAAATAGGGCTACAAAGAACTCACCTGAGCTTAGTAAAGCACAATTTGCTAGCTTTTCTTCCTTTCCTTACTTTCTCACTTCAGAATGATATCCTATTAATATGAATATATCATTATGATTATAACCTTATCATGAAAGTGCTCAAATTTACGATCTGCCAATATATGTACTAAAACATACTTAAGAGAATTGACGTGCTTAAATTCAGGCCATTCGAAGTTTCTTGCTGATTGCGTAATGAATTTATGGACACACAAAATGGAAAGTATCTTGCAATCCCAAACCGTCATATTTGTATAATCTTCAAAATGAATTAATTCAAATTTTACACTTAGGGCCCTTGAACTTTGAGGTTCTATTTTTAAAACCCCTTCTACTTTACTCACATATTTTTAATATTCACGAGCTTATATCGTGTTCATACTTTATCGTATAACGGTCCCGCTTATATTAATGTGATCGTAATCACTTCGGGAACGTTCATAAAAATATCGAACCCAAACGGTCATAGAAATTTTTACACGTTATTAATAAGCTTTATAACGTGTCCGTACATTATCAGATATTTTTGTTGTTTATATCACTTGGATCGTAATTACTTTACGAACGTTTATATAAATTTTGAACATAAACGGTTACCGAAATTTCGCACGTTTATTATTAGGTAACCAAATTTTCGGTTGTTACAGCTTTTGGAGTTGTTAACAACCTGTATCGCATTATCACTTTAACATATATTTCAAGCATTCCTATATAGAACTAATAGGGGGCTAGTGGTTATATTAAATTGTGTCCTTACATGTAATCCCTAGGGTCGTTTCAAAACTCGAATAAATGTGATTGTGTTCAAATTCTAATAAAGCAAAGTTGGAGTGTTTATTTCGAAACATTTACGCGTAATATAAAGTTATAAAATAAAAATTAATAAATCAAAGTGAGATGGTGATTCTTTTAAATAAGTATTTATATGTATTTATTATATACATATATAAAATAAACACATATGAATACATATATAGATATATTTAAAAAAAAGGAATATATAAACTAATGCACATACAAAAAAAATATATTTATTAATATAGTAGTTATAATTTAAATTAACTCCTATGTTATGAGTTATAAGATGCAAAGCTTAATATATATATATGATAAATAATAATAATAATAATAATAATAATAATAATAATAATAATAATAATAATAATAATAATAATAATAATAATAATAATAATAATAATAATAATAGAGATAATAATATTTGCTTTTAAATTATAAAGTATTTTATAATTATAATGAGCTAAATATTTAAAAACAAAACATTTGAAAACCAATCATATGTTTCAAACACATAATGGTTTATAAAAATAAAAGTGTAAATATATAGTAAGAATTAAGGGGGTAGTTATGCAGTTTAAGAAACTGAATTTTAGTTACAAGAAATTAAAACCAAAATCAACATAACTCTCAAACATGAGGGACCATTTTGTAAAACCCTCATTTTGACTTCCCCTTTCACTCGTATCCCATGACCGGACCAAACCAACCTGATCCCAACCCCGTTCAATCCCGCTCGATCAAGCCTCAATCCAACTCATATTGCATCGATTAGGAAAGGATAATCACGCGTTAACAGCTGTCAGTCAACGATTATTGGAATGATTCGATTTAAAACATGTTTATGAGCTTCCAAAAATACCATGAGCGGCCGAAATTCAAAATCAAAAGAAACTAGTATAAAAGTCAAATCAAGGGTATCATTCGAACCAATGAGGATGAGTTCACACTGGAGCCTATTGTGGTAAAGGCTATTTCTGATGAAGTCTGTAAGATCATGGATGAGAAGATGCCGGAAATGATTGCTAAGGCATTAAAGGATGCTTTGAAAGAGAAGTCTGAAGGAACCAAGGAAAGCTCCAAGGGAGATGATGATGCTGTGATCATCGAGACAAAGAGCGGTGATTCAATGTCTGGGAAACTGAAGGGTTGTGATTACAAATCCTTCAAAGGATGCAACCCACCAACCTTTGATGGGAAGAAGGATGCAACGGCCACCTGTCACTGGGTTTCGGCCATGGAGGTTGTTATCTCCATTAGTGAGTGCCGAGTCGACCAAGCTGTAAAGTTTGCAGCTCACTCGTTTGTTGAGGAGGCACTTCACTGGTGGAACACGATCAAGCAATCCAAGACTGCTACTGATATGGAGAAGATGACTTGGGAAGACCTGAAGGAGCTGGTCACTAAATAGTTCTGTCCCAAGAATGAGCTGGATAAATGTGACACCTCGTAAATTCCACGTCAACATTACTTTATTTTAATAATAAGGTGTATTATCATTACATACGTGGCACTAGAATTGTTAATAATTAGTGTGACACGTGGCACAACAGTCCAAACACACACATAATTCGAGGAATTATCGTAAAACGCTCGCACGTGTCTTGAATAACGAACGTTGGTAAATTAAACAAACCACAGTCCATTTTCACAACACTTAGGTTCTAAGGAACCTAAAATAAGTAGAACAATGTTAATATGTCGAGAAACGATGATCGTAATCAAGAAATACGCGAAAATCGGTTCGAAACAACAAAATTGGGCCTTTTGGGCTCTTCCAGGACCCATCGCGGTACACTAAGGGCCCTGGTTGGGCCTTAGCGGTACGCGAAGCATGGGCGGGGAAATTTGAATCCTCCGAAAGTCGTCGTGGTACGCGACGACCGATCAACTTCCATCATCGCGGTACGCGGCGTGTTTCAGGAAACAAACGAATATTATATTCATTACGGTACGCCGAGGGGGACCTTTGCCAGTCTCGGCGGTACGCGACGACCCCAAACATGCAAAATCTTTAAAAACCCAAGACTAATCATTTCTGATACTCCCTTACACCTAATCCTCTCGACTGGAACTCATCACCTCGACCAGAACCATCCTGTTACTACCATTTCTCATCAATAGAAGCCATCAAGAACCACATTTGAAGGTCCATTGAAGATTTGAAGCTTCAACGGAACTCCAAGAGCACCATACTTCCTTCTTCCTGAAGTTTGGATCGTTCTCAGCTCTCTTAGAGCTGTACCAGACTTGCACAAGCTTCATCTGAGGATCCTTAGCCTTGTGAGGTAGTATCTATGCTCAATCTAGCTTAAAACCACTTCCACACACACATGCAAGCCAATGTGGCTACATGCATCATCAAGACAAGCACATAGACGAAATTTTAATGCCATAGATCTGTTATTTAGGGAGATTGTTACTGATTTAATGATTTTAGAATGATCTATGGTGTTGTTGATGGGATTTGATGGTTATTTGGTGATTTTGTTAAGAAATAGTTACTTATAGTCACATGCATGTGTGATCTAAGTGGATTTAAATAATTTTGGATATGAATGTATGATTATTGATGATGTTTGGGACTATTTACAAGGTCTAATGTGATTATTATGATCAAAATGACGATTTGAAGCTTACTTCTATATTTAGAAACTTTACTAATATGAGATGGTGATTTTGATGAAATAGGAACCTGCATGTGTTTTAAGATGATGATTCAAGGTTAATATGATTACTTTTGATATGTTGTTATGCTAGAATTGATGAATGAGGTGAATTACACCATTATTTCTAAAAATAGTAACTTTTTAGTTACAAATGGCTAAAGAACAATGAAATAGATATTGTAGTATGTTTAACATGGCTATTTAGCATTAACATGATGATATTAGGTGTTTTGATTCATTAGAATGATGGAAATATGTGTATTTGTTACAAGTTTCCATAAATGGAAACTTTGGTTAAAAGACTTGTTCATAAATCTTGATTTAGTCAAGTTTGAGTTATGATGATAATGTCAAAGGGTCCTAGGACCATGTTAGAAAAGATTATTGATGACTAGGATAATGAGATATGTGAACTTTCTATAAATAGTAACTTTTAAACGAGAAACTTGCTTAATCGATTAAGTGTAACTATGTGCTATGTAACTATGTGCTATGTGATAACATGATTCATATAGGTTAACTATGCATATTAGAATAAACGGGAAGTGATTTCTTGTATGACTTGCTTAATATGGAAACTTTCCTAAAATAGGAACTTACTATAAATAGTAAGTTACCCCATGGATGCGATTTTGGTGTGCACACATATCACACGACACTAAATCGCACGTTGCACGATCACTTGAACTAAAACACTTCACCAACAGGTCGTTAGGTCAAGCACGGTCAAACACGGTCAACGCGACCCAGGTAACAGCTTAGAGTTGTTGTACACGAATACGGTCCTGTGAGACCCACACGAATGTGAACACAATCTTATGACACCTATGTGATATAGGTAACCGCTAGCAGGCGCGCTACTCCATTCTCATATCGAACGCATTACTAAACTCAGGTGAGTTTACAGCCCCGCTTTTACTTTTAACTGTTTTGATAAACTATTGGGGTGAGAATACTATGCACTGTTTTAGATATATGACCGGTATGTTGTAAAACTATTTTGAGCGTAACTATTATCGCAACAAGTCCTCATTTATCCTTACCGTTAGTTGTGTAACAAACGAGTCGTTATTACGTAGTACTACCGGGTTTGACTAGCCCCGCTCGACAACAACTTTGACTGGAGGTCATAACGAGCGTAATATCGATGTTGACGCTGGGTTCAGCGATGACCCGAGGAGGCAATGGAAACAGTTGAGTTTCGGTAAGATGAACTGACACACTGACGGATCGTAGATCCAATAAACAACTTAACATACCTAGTATATGTCTGTCTTACTGTTTTATTTACTGTCTAAACCTGTGAACTCACCAACTTTATAGTTGACACGTTTTCGCATGTATTCTCAGGTAATTGATGGAACACAACCTAGGACGCAAGGGAGTTGCACTCAGGAATCTTGCATGCATATAGACTCTTCTCCTAGGCTTATGTTTTGGTTCATGTATTTTAAAACAATATTAACCATGTAGTGTTTGATATACTTTTATTTTCCGCTGCAAAACAATTTACGTTTATTCCGCTGCTTGTAACATTTACTTTCCGCTGCTTATTTATGAAAACTTGGTTGACTTTCAAAACTGTATGATTGTGTTTCTCATATAGAGTCGTTCTATATGACCAAGAGCTATGATTCCTGGCCACGTCACACCCGCGCGATTTGGTACCGCACGCGGGAATTTGGGGGTGTGACAATAACGTCGAAAGGGAATTTTTAGTGCTTAAAGCGGGAAGCCTGAACCGCAAGCATTACACTTCACGATTTAATGAGATGGCCATACTTGTTCCTCACTTGGTTTCTACCGAGGAACGTAGGGTGAAGTTGTATATGGAGGGTCTGCCTCCAAAGGTCAGGATTCATGTTAAAGCAAACGGCCCAACGACTTTTGATTCCACTGTTAAACTCAGTGGTATTGTATGTCACACCCCCAAATTCCCACTCGTGGTGTCAGCCCACGTGGGTGTGACGTGGCCAGGATCACAGCTCATGGTCATATTGAACGACTCTATATGAGTTAACTCAATCATACAGTTTGTAAAATAAGACTAGTTTCATAAGTTTAGCAGCGGAAAAGTTCATCATTAAAGCAGCGGAAATAGGTAATCAGAACTACACTGTTAACATTGTTTAAAATGACAAAAATCAAAACATAAGCCTAGGATTAGAGTCTATATGTATGCAGACTCTCTTGTGCATCTCCATGTGCCTCCTAGCTCATGCTGTTCAGTTACCTGAGAATACATGCTAAAGTGTGTCAACATAAAGTTGGTGAGTTCACAGGTTTAAGTATTGGAAAGCAGTAAAACAGTTATATATACTGGGTATGTTAAGTAGTTCTGTTGGATCTACGATCCGTGGAGTGTGTCATGTCATCTTACCGAAACTCGACTGTTTCCATTTGCCTCTGCGGGTCATCGCGGAACCCGACATCAACATCGATATTACACTCGTTATGACATCCTGTCAACGTTGTTGCCGAGTGGGGTTGGTCAAACCCAGTAGTACTACGTAATAACGACTCGTTTGTACACAACTAACGGTAAGGGTGGAGAGGACTTGTTGCGATAATAGTACACTCAAAATAGTTTTTCGACATACCAGTCATATATCTAAAACAGTTGCATAGCATTCTCACCCCAAAAGATTAGTAAA
This sequence comes from Mikania micrantha, assembly GCA_009363875.1. NCBI lineage: Eukaryota > Viridiplantae > Streptophyta > Magnoliopsida > Asterales > Asteraceae > Mikania > Mikania micrantha. The sequence goes on from CM018697.1 coordinate 29,608,982, forward strand.
ACAGTTAAGAGTAAAAGTGGGGCTGTAAACTCACCTGAGTCTGCTTGAGTGCGTTCTTACGAGAACGGAGTAGCTCGCTGGCTAGTAGTTACCTATATCACATAGGTGTTATGAGTTTGTAATCATATTTGTGTTGGTCTCACAGGACCGTATTTGTGTCTAAACAACTCCTGGTTGTTACGTGGGTCGCGTTGACCGTGGTTGACCGTGTTGGTCGTGTTGACCGTGTTTGACCTAACGACCCGTTGGTGACGGTTTTGGATCAAGTGTTCGTGTAGTGTGTGGTTTGGTGTCGTGTGATGTGCACGGATACCAGATGTCATTCCTATGAGGAAACTTACTATTTATAGTAAGTTCCTATTTTAGGAAAGTTTCCACATTAGGCAAGTCATGCATTAAATCACATTCCGATTGTTCTAACATGCATATTTATCCTAAATGAGCATGTTATCAAATAGCACATCGTTACACATAGCCGTTTTAACATAGTTTGCGCGTAAAAGTTTCTAAAATTAGAAAGTTTCTAAAATAAGCATATTTCATCAAGTTTAACAACCCACATCATCTAATATCATTATCTTAGTCCTAAATAACCCATTAATCATGATCATTACAACTAACATGTGACAAATCATTAACTTGGCAAAATAAAGTTACTATATTTAGTAACTTATGAAAATAACACAAAATCAAGTCTCCCAACAACATAATCCTTTCAATATCATCATATAATCAACAAATAAACATGTTAGACTCATAACATTATCATACTTGTCAACCATTTGCAAACTTGCGATAAAAAGTTACTATTTATAGTAACGTTCACGAAATTCATACTTTGACCATTCTAATCATTCCTATTCATCAAACAATCATCATTTAACTTCTAAACATCATTTCAAACATAACATATGGATCTAAACATGCAAATGTAGCCTTTTCCTCAAGAACACCTACTTAGTAACACTAAAGTTACTATTTATGGTAACAATCACATATTTGACATTTCTTGACCATAAACAACCATTCTAATCATGTAGAATACCCTAAATATCATTTCTAACAACACCTCATCATTCAATATCAAGCCAACATACTTAGATCATCCATGCATGCACTCAAAAGTGCCTATTTCATGATATAACCAAGAAATCATCATCATATTCAACACAAATCATCTTAGATCATCATCAAGTCACCAAATCAGTAACAACATCATTAAATAATAGATTCATAACATAGAAATCTCGTGTCTAATGTGGTGATGGTGATGCATGTAGCCTAAATGGCTTGCATGTGAGTGTAGGTGTGCTAAAAACCCGAATTAATACAAGGACTACCTTAGGAGAGCTCAAGAGGGTCGAGATGGGACTAGAACAGGTGGGTAGCAGCTTGAAATCCTCTGTGAACAGCTCCTGGGTCGTCACAAGTGTTGGTGTGGTCGATGACTAGCTCCAAGCTCCTCCCCAAGCTTCCAATCCTTGATTTCGAGCTTCTAAGACCTTATCAATGGCTTCCAGAGGTACTATGATGGTGTAACAGAGTGAAAATGGTCGGAGTGGGAGTTTTCAGTCGAGAGTTGGAGTGTAAGAGTGATTAAAATGATTAACATTGGATTTATAAAGATTTCTGCGACTATAGACCATTCGCGTACCGCGACACTGGCCAAAAAAGCATTCTCGCGTACCGCGATGATTAAAATAATCATCTGGTTCCCGAAACACGTTGCGTACCGCGATGGTGGCAGATGATCGGTCGTCGCGTACTGCGATGGTTTTCGGAGAGTTCAAATTCTCCCGCTCGAGCTTCGCGTACCGCGAAGGCCCAATTGGGTGCCCATCGCGTACCGCGATGGGTCTCGGTTGAGCCCAATAGGCCCAATTTCATTGTTTTGAACCGAATTTCTCGTATTTCTCGAATACGATCATCGTTTCTCGACACTTAAGCGTTGTTCTACTAAATTAGGTTCTCCGGAACCTAATTGTGCAGTGTATGTGTACTGTGGTTCGATCCGTTCACCAACGTTCGTCATTCAAGACACGTGCAAGTTCTGTGCGATAATTTCTCGAATTATCGGTGTGTTTGGTCCGTTGTGCCACGTGTCACACTAAATACAATTATTCTAGTGCCACGTATGAAATAATAATACACATTATTATTAAAATAAAATAAATGCTGACCTGGAATTTGCGAGGTGTCACATCGTCCCTCAGTTAATAGGAATTTCGTCCCGAAATTCAGTTTGTGTTGTCGGTGTTTGGCTAATTTGTGAACAGGTGAAGATATTTCCCTTCATTTGGTCCTATTGTTTCAATGAAGAGTTTCGATTCACGTCTCGAGTTCCATCATACCTTGTCTATCGGTATATGACTAAGTTTGAGCTTCTTGACATTTCGCTCCATAATCCCTATTGATTCCTCAACGAAGTGCGGTTGCTCATCGAATCGGATTTCCTATTGTTTCGTCGCATAAGCTCTTCTAGAGGTTAGACACATGAAGGGCTTTTGTGTACGATACTTAGCTCATGTGGCAAGTTCAATTTTGTAGGTCACGGGGCCTATCCGTTTGGTGTTCTCCAAAGGTGTGATGTAAAGAGGATTCAGCTTCCTTTGTTTGCCAAATTTGTATAACTCCTTTCCAGGGCGAGACCTTGAGTAACACTCTGTCTCCCACCTGAAATCCCAAGGTTTCACGCCTCTTTTCGGCATAGCTTTTTCTGTCTGTCTCGAGCTGTTGCCATTCGTTTACGTATTTGCACGATTTTCTTGGTCGTTTCGTGCACAAGTTCGAGGCTTGTCAGTTGGCTGTCACAACTTCCGCCCAACAAATGAATGATCGACACTTACGTCCCTAGAGTGCTTCGAACGTTGCAGCTTGTATGCTCGTATGATAAGTATTGTTGTACGAGGACTTAACTAACGGTAAGCGAGTCTCCCAGCTATTGTCAAAGTCATTGACACATGCTTGAAGTGCGTTCTCCAATCTCTGTATAGTTCGTTCGCCCTGCCCATCAGTTTGCGGATGTTAACGGTTCTCATACCCAAATCTCGTGCCCAAGGTCTGATGCTAGGATTTCCGGAAATGTGACGTAAATCAGTTGTCGCGGTTAGAGATGATCAAGATTGGCACTACCCGTCGAGTGACCACTTCCTTCAGGTAAATTTGATTCAGTTTTTCTAGTTTGTCGGTCTCCTTGATGGGTACAAAGTGTGCAGGCTTTGTTGGTAGGTTAATAATTACTCAAACAGTATCGCAACCACTTGCCGTCCTTGGCAGTTTAGTTATTAAGTCCATAGGACTCTACCTCCATTTCCACATTGGTATCTTGGGTTGTTGAAACAACCCTGATGGCTTTTGGTACTCCATCTTGACCTTTGAGCACGTTAACCACTTACCCACGTAAGTTGTTAATTCTGCCTTCACCCTCGGCCGCCGATGGGTCGTCTTTAGGTCACGGTATATTGTGTCAGGGACCGAGTGTAAAGATTGTTGGCTCCTTTGAGCTTCATCCATCACTACGCCTCTCAGTCCTCCGTAGTGTGGAATCCAGTTCCGATCCATAAGATAGTAGGTTACGTCGGCCTTCACCTTCGTCTGTTTATCCGTGCCACGCAGGGGTAAGTGAGTGAGGTCCTTGACCTTCAGAGCTTCCTGTTGTGTAGTTCGGATTCTGATTGGGTAGCTCCGAGTGAATCGTAAGTTGTATTGTTCGTACGCCCTTGGTTGTTTCTTTCCGGCTCATCGTGTCGGCTACTACGTTAGTTTTTTCCAGTGTGGTACTTGATATCACAATCACAATCGCGTATCAGCTAGTACCATTTGAGTTGTCTCATGTTCAGTCCCTTCTGGTCGAAGGTGTGTTGCAGTCTCTTATGATTGATGAATATCGTGCATTTCGTGGCGGATAGGTAGTGTCACTAGATCTTTCGTGCGAACACTACGGCTCCCAATTCCAAGTCATGAGTCGTGTAGTTCTTTTCGTGCACTTTCAATTGTCGTGACGCATAAGCTATCACCTTCTCGCGTTGCTTCAATACACAACCGAGTCCTTGTTTTGATGCGTCGTAATAAACTACAAAGTCTTCGCACCCGTCCGGTAGTGATAGAATAGGTGCACTGCACAATTTCTGCTTCAACAAGTCGAAAGCAGCTTCTTGTTTCTCTCCCCATTCGAATTTCTTGTCTTTGTGCGTAAGGGAAGTCAATGATTGTGCGATCTTCGAGGATCCCTCAGTAGATCGCCTGTAGTACCCGGCCAATCCCAGAAACTGTCGCACCTCAGTCGGATTCTTTGGTGCTGTCCAGTTCTTAATGGCCTCGATCTTGGCTGGATCTACGTGTATTCCTTTTGCGTTTACTACATGTCCAAGAAACTGGACTTCGCGAATCCAAATATCGCATTTGGAAACTTCGCGTATTGTTGTTCCCTCTTCAGTAGTTCCAAGACACGCTTTAAGTGGTTGGCATGTTCTTCTTGAGTCTTGGAGTACATCAGGGTATCATCTAGGAACACGATTACGAATTTGTCCAGATACGGCTTACACACCCGATTCATGAGATCCATGAATACTGCCCGTGTGTTGGTCAGTCCGAAGGGCATGACCAAACATTCGTAATGTCAATCTTGCGTCCTAAAGATCGTCTTAGGAATGTCCTTTTCTTGTATCCTCGTTTGATGGTAATCGGATCTCAAAACGATCTTCGGGTAATAGCTTGTCCCTTACAACTAGTCTAACAAATCGTCCATTCGTGGTAATGGTATCGCTTCCTGTTTGTCACCTTGCTTAACTCTCGGTAGTCGATACACATTCGGGAAGACCTGTCTTTCTTTCTCACAAGCAGGACTGGTGCTCCTCATGTAGATACTCTTGGTCTGGTTAACTCTTTGTCTAACAACTCTTGCAATTTATTAGTCAGTTTGTTGCATCTTAGTTGGACCAATTGGTATGGCGCTTTGACGGTTAGTGCGGCTCACGGTGTGAGTTCTATCCGAAACTCGACTTGTCGCTTTGGGGTAGTCCAGGTGGATCTTTGGGAAAATTACAAACAACTTCAATATCCTCCATCTTCCTTTCCTTCTACGATTGTTTCGTGATACGAACTAATATCGTTGAGTATCCTTTCTGTAGGTACTTGCCAGCCTATGACATGGTGTTTCGCGTTATTCTCCGTCGTTCTCTCTGAATAGGGATCTGATTTCCATTTGACAACGTAACATTGATCTATCTTCTTATTGCACACACTCTCTGCTTGGTCTGTAGTTACTAGTCTGTCCCCTCCATTGCATCAAAGTTTTCGGGACTTGCTGAAATTAGGTCGATCTCAAATTCGTGACCCGTCAACACCAAGGCGCACCCTTTGAAAATGTGTTGTGTCTCAATCAGCTTACAGTCGGTTAACTCTTATAGTCTAAGGATGTCGGGGTAATGTTAAGCATTTTACTAAATTCGCTAAGCATCAGGCTACTCTTAGCACCAATATCACATTACATACTAGCATAGGCATTATGTAAAAGGAACGTACCAGTCACAATGATAGGATCATCTTTTGCTTCTTTGGAGTCATTTACAAATGCAGGGCCCATTGTCACGCTTTCTTTTTCCTTCAGCTGTGGGCAATCCCTGCGCCAATGCCCAGGCTTGCCACACTTATAACACCCTTTAACGACTTTCTGGTTGTCTTTGCTACCAACTGGCTTGCTTCTACACTCCTTGGCCATGTGACCGTTTCTTCCGAATTTCCGGCATCGATAGCATTCACACTGGCTGTGACAATCCGACTTTTCAAGTTAACCTTGTTAACCTCCGTAGGCCCAACAAGGCCAATGAAGGCCCAACAAGGCCAATGAAGGCCCAACAAGGCCAATGAAGGCCCAACAAGGCCAATGAAGGCCCAACAAGGCCAATGAAGGCCCAATAAGGTCCATGAAGGCCCAGTAAAGCCAAAGAAGATCCAGTGAGGTCAAGGAAGACCCAACAAGACAAATCAGTTCCAATAAAGTCTATGAAGGCCCAACAGAACTAAGTTAGGCCCAATAGGGGCAAATGAGGCCCAGTAAGGCCCAATAAGGTTCAGGGATGAAATCTAGAAAGGCCCAGTGTGGTTAAGATAGGCCCAATTAGGTTAATTAAGCCCAACAATATTCTAAGAAGCCTAATTTGTGATAATTTGCGATTTTAGGTTCAACTTTATTAATCGAAATGTTGTGAATTCGAACAAAAAAACAACTACGAGGGTTGGAATTGAACAAAACAACCTATAATTATCACAATTTCAAGGATGTAGGTTGTAATTTGGTTAAAATACAAAATGTTGACTTTATAAGTCAAAATTCGACCTAGAGCTTAATTGGAAGTCGAATTTCACTTTATCAATCGGTTAAACTCAAATTAAACTGCCCTAAATCATCACATTGATGATTAGTAACAGCCCACATACGTTATGAATACATTAATTAGTGAATTAAACCAAAAACGAACTCAAAGGTTGTAACCGTAGTTCCTCATTATCAAAAGTGTATATCTCAATCATAATTCGTGAAATTGAAATCTCAGAACCTTTATTCGGCACACTCAGAACATATCTCATACATCAATTAGAATCAAAAAGCAACGGGAAGGATATTTTGATCGGGAGTAGGCCGAATCTCAAGGATAAAGTCGATTCATATCAATCCGAGGACAAACCAAGTAAGTTTTCAGTTGTACATCTTCTAAACATGCCGACTTAGAATAATTCTAAGTCAATTTCGGCTCAAAACATCGAATTGTATGAATACCATAATTAGGGTTCATAGCATAAACGGTTTTAGGGGTTTTCATACAAGTGAGCTTAAAAATCAAATTGAAGTGTATAGGAAGTTTCAGAGAACTTCGATCAAGCTACAACACATTTCAATTTCATGAAACATACACGAAAATATTGATTTCCAGTTTTAGGGTTCTAAGTCTAAATGGATTTGGGGGTTTCTTACTTAAATGGGTTAGAAATGAAATTAAGTCATACATATAGATTCAGAAGGGTGCGTTTGAGATGATACCCATATCAATTTCGTAATATATTATCGAATTGGAAGATTTTAAGTTCTAGGGTTTATTAGTGAAAAATGAATTGGGGTTTTTGAGAAATCGATAATTATAGTTTAATTAAAACATTCAGATGAGTTCGTTTATGGTTAGGGATGAAAAGCCCTATGGTTTTGAGGACTATCGGGTTCGAATTCACTATCAATTGAAGGGTTCAAGCTTCGGCTATAATGGAAAAGGGGAAACCGATCAGACAAGGTTTAAAACAATTAATTCCGGAATGATTTCGCGATACCCTAGCGGGCTGAACTGGTTAGGTGCGTGTGGGTTGAATAGAGGGTCGCGGGTTCGAGTCCGGGCCAAACCAATTTTTGGATTTTAATGATAATTTAGTATTTTTATCATAACTTATTCGTTCTAACTCCGTTTTAATCCGTTCAAGTTGCGTTGGAACCGTAACGAGAATACGAACGTGTTAGGATGATAAAATTCATATTTTAATCCGAACACGAAATCGCGTATAATTACGATTAATTGAATAAAATCAAATATGATTTTATTTAATCGATTTCAATGGCACGCGTACTTCCGTATGCATAATTCTCACACTCTAACATACGTATGTTGATACGTATGTGATTTCAAGCACAAAACGACAATTCGAATAACTTTAGGTTATTGTTTAAATCACAGGTTCTTCGTAGAGGATTTCTACGCAAGTTCACACGTATTTGATCATTCTGCTATTATCAAAGGTGCGTACACGGCCCCTTTCTTATTTTAAACTGTTTTGGGGGAGAAAACATGTGCAACAAACTATTTTTAGATACATATCACTTGCATGAGTTATCTGTTTACATTATGTGACAACATATCAACTTGAAAGTCCTTACACACCTCGAACCGTTTAGTTTGCTGTAATGCAAAGCGTGGTACTTGGAAATAGATCTATTAGGTTTGACAAACCTCACCTGGTAGATGGGATTTACGCAGGTGTTTGGCTGACCAAACACAATTTTACTATTGTTGTGATAGACAATAGTGGCAAGGCGAAAACATGCTATAGCATGGCAATCAGTCAGCTTCGGTGTCGAACACGTATGTAAATAGTTTATATGACTAGCTATCATGACTGTGCATTTGTGATTATGTTATCTACAATCTTGTTATTCAAACTGCTGTTTTGAACATTGTGATTATTGAAAACCTGTGTTATGCACCAACCTTTGTGTTGACTTGATTTGCATGTTTTCTCAGGACGCTAAGGCGCGCGTTACAGCTGGCATGGACTAGGAAGATAGAGTCTCATGCATTATAAACACTTTGAATTTGAATTTGAACATTTGAATATTTAAGTATTTTGGTTTGTAATGTTTAACTTTACAATTGTTTATGGTTTTCAAACGCTTCCGCAACTTTTTGTAAACTCTGAATGTTATGTTTTAAAGACCAACGTATGTTTTGAAATTCATATAGAGGTCTTCGCTATGTCTAATGATCTGAGATTTTGGTTTGTCACGTTCCCAAACGGTATGATTCCGTTAGTTGAAATTGGGGGTGTGACAAATTGGTATCAGAGCCATTGGTTATAGCGAACTAGGTTTGCATTTGTAGGCCTAGACTATGACTGTTAGACATTAGACACATATGTTTACACACATTGCTTAGAAATTACATATGACATTATGTAATTGACTTGCTTACACATTCCATGGCATTGCACTTACATATGATATTATGCAACAGGCATGGCATCATCATCGGTACCCTATATCTACATTGATGATTCCGAGGACGAGGAACCGATAGTTCCAGCACCACCATCGTCACCACCACCACCCATTCCATCACCTCCACCGTATGAGATGGAGGACTCCGATCCAGAGGAGGATCCGGAGGAAGACCCGGAGGAGGATCCGGAGGAGGATCTAGACGAGGATCCTGATGAGGATCCAGACGAGGATCCCGACGAGGATCCAGAGGAGGACCCGGATGAGGATCCGGCGGAGGAGGAGGAGGGCACTCAGCAGATTCCTGCTGAGGGACCTTCCACACACCCACCACCAGCATTAGATGCCCCTGAGCCGAAGAGGCGAAGGACGGACGCGGAGGAGATCGCCAAGTTGCGCGAGGACTTGGATGAGACAGAAGACAAGCTTATACAGAGATCTCAGGAGTTATGGGATGCCATTGAGAGGCAAGATGAACTTACCCATCTTGTTCACGATATGCGGTATGAGATGATCAATTTGATTGGTCGTCTAGAAGAGTCAGAGAACCGAGAGGAGATTTTGGCGGGCAGGATTGAAGCTTTGGAGGACTTAGTGGTAGTTGAGAATGAGGAACAGGATGAGGATGAGGAGGAGGAACCAGCACCAGTTGCTGAGTCCGATCCTGAATCCACTGTTGAGGACGATTGATTCTCTTTCTTTTATTTCTGTTTTGTTTAAACTTATTAGGAACGGGTTGTGTTCCTACATTAGTAGTTTGAAATTTTGTATTTCATTTCAAAAGTATTGTACTCAAAGAAAGTTTATATCTATTAAAGAGTTATCTTTTATTTTCCAACAGCTGTGTTGATTTATATTACATGATGTGTTTGTTGTTTTACTTACACATGTTACATTGGATTTTGACTTCGTGCTAACACTTCTTATAAATAGGAAACTAATGGCTGAGGGAAACGTACATATGACTGTTGCTGAGCTCAATGAGCTAATCAACAACAGAGTTGCAGAGGCAATCGCACAGTATGCTCAGACTCACAACACAGGGCCACAGGGTCCAGCTGGGGGAGTGATTAACCCACAAGTTTGCACGTTCAAGATGTTTTTGGACTGCAAACCACACAATTTCAAAGGGTCGGAGGGGGCCATTGGACTCCTTCGGTGGATTGAAAAGGCTGAGTCTGTATTCGAAATGTGCAACTGCCCTGAGGATAGCAAGGTGAAATTTGCTACTGGAACATTAGAGGGTCCAGCACTGACTTGGTGGAACTCCAATGTTCAGACTTTGGGATTGGGAGAAGCAAATGCATTGACATGGGACAACTTCAAAACTTTACTGCAAGAGGAGTACTGTCCTCGCAGTGAAATGCAGAAGTTGGAAGAGGAATACTGGCACCTCAAGATGGAGGGGTCAAATATTGAGGAATACACGACCAGATCGCATGAACTGGCCAGACTGCTACCACACATGGCTACTCCAGTCAGTAAGTGGATCGAAAGGTACATTGGAGGACTAGTGCCTCAGATTCAGGGGATGGTTACTTCAGCAAATCCCACCACCATCCAACAAGCTGTTCGTCTAGCGCATCAGCTTACTGATCAGGCAGTGTTACAGGGAACCCTGCCTAAGCGAACATCTGCTACCAAGGTAGGAGATCATAAGAGAAAGTGGGAAAGTAATAACTTCAAGGGTAACAACCAACAGCAGAACAGGAAGCAGGACTCAAACAAGTCCTATCATAATTCCAACAGTGGTCAGCAATCATCATCATCGGGGGGCTATATTGGTAAGCACCCCAAGTGCAACAGGTGTGGTTATCATCATGCGGGTAACCAGTGTGACAGAGCTAAGTGCCAGAGGTGTGGCAAGATTGGGCACGCGGCTAAGGATTGTCGCGGGGAGCTGCAGAACAACCATAACAACCAGAACAATAACCAGAACAACGCTCAGAAAGGTTGTTTTGAGTGTGGCAAAATGGGACATTTTAAGAAAGATTGCCCACAGCTTAAGAAGGGCGGGGACAATAATGTCAATAACAATGGTAATGGAAATGGAAATGGCAACGGTAATGGAAATGGCAACAACAACAACAACAACAACAACAACAACAATGGTGCTAGAGGCAGGGCGTTTGTGATAGGAGGACGTCAAGCGCGGGAGGATCCCAACATTGTTACGGGTACGTTCCTCTTAAATAATCACTATGCCTCTATGTTATTTGACACCGGTGCCGATCGGAGTTTTGTATCTAGTTCACTTGCTAAGTTGCTAAATGTTAGTCCCACTGCCTTAGATAGTCCATACACTGTGGAATTAGCTGATGGTAAGTTAATTGTAGTAGAAAACATTTATAAGGGATGTATCCTTGATTTGATGGGTCAGACATTAGAGATTGATTTGATGCCTATTGCCTTAGGCAGTTTTGATGTAGTCATTGGCATGGACTGGTTTTCTAAGAACCAGGCTGAAATTGTATGCCATGAAAAGATTGTTCGCATACCTCTTCCGCAGGGAGAGACATTATATGTACAAGGCGAGAAGAGCAGTACGCCACTGCGTCTCATATCTTGTATGAAAGCACACAAATGTCTGCGGAAAGGTCATACGACAGTTATAGCACTTATAACTGAAAAGCCGGTAGCTGAGAGGAAGCTTGAAGATATACCTGTAGTTTGTGAGTTTCCGGAGGTATTTCCAGAAGACTTGCCGGGATTACCGCCTGTCAGACAGGTGGAATTCCGAATCGACCTTACACCAGACGCAGCACCGATAGCTAGGGCGCCTTATCGACTTGCACCGTCAGAAATGCAAGAGTTATCCACACAATTGCAAGAGTTGTTGGATAAGGGATTCATACGACCTAGTTTTTCACCATGGGGAGCTCCAGTTTTGTTTGTAAAGAAGAAGGACGGGACTTTCCGTATGTGTATCGATTATCGGGAATTGAATAAGGTTACTATCAAGAACCGGTATCCGTTACCCAGGATTGACGGTCTGTTCGATCAGTTGCAAGGTTCGAGTTACTACTCGAAGATTGATCTCAGGTCGGGTTATCATCAACTAAGAGTTCAGGAGGAGGATATTCCGAAGACAGCATTCAGGACACGATATGGCCATTATGAGTTCTTGGTCATGCCATTTGGGTTGACAAACGCTCCAGCTGTATTCATGGATCTCATGAATCGTGTTTGTAAACCTTATCTGGATAAGTTTGTCATTGTTTTCATTGATGACATTCTCATCTATTCAAAGTCTGAGGAGGAACACGCTGAACATCTTCGACTATTATTGGAATTATTGAAACAGGAACAACTGTACGCTAAGTTCTCGAAATGTGATTTCTGGATGCGAGAAGTACAGTTCTTGGGGCATATAGTAAATGAAAAGGGCATACATGTTGATCCAGCGAAGATTGAAGCGATTAAGAATTGGGAAGCGCCAAAGACCCCTACCGAGGTACGACAATTCCTTGGTTTGGCGGGTTATTATCGACGATTCATTGAAGGTTTCTCAAAGATCGCTCAACCACTTACAGCTCTGACGCACAAAGGAACAAAGTATAACTGGACGGATAAACAGGAAGCTGCATTCCAGTTATTGAAACAGAAACTCTGCAGTGCACCGATTCTGTCCTTACCAGAAGGAACGGAAGACTTTGCGGTGTATTGTGACGCATCTGGACAGGGTTTGGGATGTGTATTGATGCAACGGGATAAAGTGATCGCTTATGCTTCCAGACAACTAAGAACGCACGAAAAGAATTACACTACTCATGACTTGGAGTTAGGAGCAGTGGTTTTTGCTTTGAAGATTTGGAGGCATTACTTGTATGGAACTAAGTGTACTATTTATACTGATCATAAGAGTTTGCAACATATCTTTGATCAGAAGGAGCTTAACATGAGGCAACGACGATGGGTTGAGTTGTTGAATGATTATGAGTGTGCGATTAAATATCACCCGGGCAAAGCTAATGTAGTAGCTGACGCTTTGAGCAGAAAAGATACAACGGGAACAAGACGGGTTCGCGCACTTATGATGACAATACATACTGATTTACCTGACAAGGTACATAGTGCTCAGATTGAAGCCTTGAAAACGGAAAACTTAGTACCGGAATCTTTACGAGGAATGGAAGAACAATTGAATGTTAAACCTGATGGAATTCGTTATTTCATTGATCGAATGTGGATACCTTTGTATGGAGGTTTAAGGGAACTCGTGATGGACGAAGCGCACAAGTCTAGATATTCAGTCCATCCGGGATCAGACAAGATGTATCATGACTTGAAGGCACTGTATTGGTGGCCCCACATGAAAGCTGATATCGCTAAGTACGTTAGCAAATGTTTGACTTGTTCGAAAGTCAAAGTTGAATATCAGAAGCCATCTGGTTTACTGCAACAACCAGAGATACCGATGTGGAAATGGGAACAGATTTCGATGGACTTCATTACTAAGTTACCCCGTACACCGAGTGGTTGTGATACGATATGGGTAATTGTCGATCGATTAACGAAATCTGCACATTTCTTAGCAATTAAGGAAACTGATAAGATGGAGAAACTGACTCGCATTTACATTAAGGAAGTAGTAGCACGGCATGGTGTGCCAATTTCTATCATATCAGATCAGGATGCCCGGTTTACTTCCAATTTTTGGAAATCTCTTCATAAGTCATTGGGGACTCGCTTGGATATGAGTACCGTTTATCATCCACAGACAGACGGTCAAAGTGAACGAACGATTCAAACGCTCGAGGATATGTTACGAGCTTGTGTAATTGATTTTGGTGATAGCTGGGAGAATCATTTACCGTTGGTGGAATTTTCTTATAATAATAGTTATCATACAAGCATTCAAGCAGCACCGTTTGAAGCTTTGTATGGTCGCAAATGTCGTTCACCAGTTTGCTGGGCTGAGATTGGAGACAGTCAGATAACAGGTCCTGAACTGGTGCACGAAACAACAGAGAAGATAGTTCAAATCCGGAACCGTATGGCAGCGGCTCGGGATCGACAGAAGAGTTATGCAGACAAACGTCGCAAGCCGTTGGAATTTCAAGTAGGAGACCGGGTTCTTCTAAAGGTGTCACCTTGGAAAGGAGTGATACGATTCGGCAAGCGCGGAAAGCTTAGTCCACGTTACGTAGGACCTTTTGAAATTCTGAAAAGGATTGGTCCGGTTGCGTACCAACTCAAACTACCGGATGAACTCAGTGGAGTTCATGATGTCTTTCATGTATCAAACTTAAAGAAATGTCTTTCTGACGAGACATTGATTGTACCATTGGAAGAAATACAAGTAGATGAACAATTACGATTCATTGAAGAACCGGTGGAAATCATGGACCGAGAGGTCAAACAATTGAAGCAAAGCAAAATTCCGATAGTCAAAGTTCGATGGAATTCAAGACGTGGTCCTGAATTCACATGGGAACGAGAAGATCAAATGATGAAGAAGTATCCTCATCTATTCAAGACAGCTACTGCTAACACTGAGAGCGCACGTTAAATTTCGGGACGAAATTTCCTTCAACAAGGGGATGACGTGAGGCTTTCACACATCAACACTGCAAATCTCAAACTGTAAGCACAAACATTTTATTTATTCAATTGATTTTGTTAAAAACATTTGTACAAACATTTTATTTATTCAATTGATTTTGTTACAAACATTTGTGCTACATTACATTTTATATGTTTTATGTGCTACATTTCATATGTTACATGTTATGGTAGTACATGCATGATTGGTTACACACATTTTTGCTATGTGCGGGGTTGCATAGTACAAACAGTTTCAGACACTCACTAAGTGTGAGGGTACACAACACAGTATGATCAAACACAAACAGTCACAGTTAGGTGAACTAACTAGTGAACACGCAAAACAGTTACATTGAACGATCACAATTGAGTTGTGATGTTACAAGCATTAGACTTTGTGTGTGAGTACACACAAGCACACAGAATGATCAAATCACACTAACACGTACGATTTAAACTCGTAAGTAGTTTCCTAACTACTCTTAACACTTACTAATTTTCGGGACGAAAATTCCTTCAACAAGGGGATGATGTGACAATCCGACTTTTCAAGTTAACCTTGTTAACCTCCGTAGGCCCAACAAGGCCAATGAAGGCCCAACAAGGCCAATGAAGGCCCAACAAGGCCAATGAAGGCCCAACAAGGCCAATGAAGGCCCAATAAGGTCCATGAAGGCCCAGTAAAGCCAAAGAAGATCCAGTGAGGTCAAGGAAGACCCAACAAGACAAATCAGTTCCAATAAAGTCTATGAAGGCCCAACAGAACTAAGTTAGGCCCAATAGGGGCAAATGAGGCCCAGTAAGGCCCAATAAGGTTCAGGGATGAAATCTAGAAAGGCCCAGTGTGGTTAAGATAGGCCCAATTAGGTTAATTAAGCCCAACAATATTCTAAGAAGCCTAATTTGTGATAATTTGCGATTTTAGGTTCAACTTTATTAATCGAAATGTTGTGAATTCGAACAAAAAAACAACTACGAGGGTTGGAATTGAACAAAACAACCTATAATTATCACAATTTCAAGGATGTAGGTTGTAATTTGGTTAAAATACAAAATGTTGACTTTATAAGTCAAAATTCGACCTAGAGCTTAATTGGAAGTCGAATTTCACTTTATCAATCGGTTAAACTCAAATTAAACTGCCCTAAATCATCACATTGATGATTAGTAACAGCCCACATACGTTATGAATACATTAATTAGTGAATTAAACCAAAAACGAACTCAAAGGTTGTAACCGTAGTTCCTCATTATCAAAAGTGTATATCTCAATCATAATTCGTGAAATTGAAATCTCAGAACCTTTATTCGGCACACTCAGAACATATCTCATACATCAATTAGAATCAAAAAGCAACGGGAAGGATCTTTTGATTGGGAGTAGGCCGAATCTCAAGGATAAAGTCGATTCATATCAATCCGAGGACAAACCAAGTAAGTTTTCAGTTGTACATCTTCTAAACATGCCGACTTAGAATAATTCTAAGTCAATTTCGGCTCAAAACATCGAATTGTATGAATACCATAATTAGGGTTCATAGCATAAACGGTTTTAGGGGTTTTCATACAAGTGAGCTTAAAAATCAAATTGAAGTGTATAGGAAGTTTCAGAGAACTTCGATCAAGCTACAACACATTTCAATTTCATGAAACATACACGAAAATATTGATTTCCAGTTTTAGGGTTCTAAGTCTAAATGGATTTGGGGGTTTCTTACTTAAATGGGTTAGAAATGAAATTAAGTCATACATATAGATTCAGAAGGGTGCGTTTGAGATGATACCCATATCAATTTCGTAATATATTATCGAATTGGAAGATTTTAAGTTCTAGGGTTTATTAGTGAAAAATGAATTGGGGTTTTTGAGAAATCGATAATTATAGTTTAATTAAAACATTCAGATGAGTTCGTTTATGGTTAGGGATGAAAAGCCCTATGGTTTTGAGGACTATCGGGTTCGAATTCACGATCAATTGAAGGGTTCAAGCTTCGGCTATAATGGAAAAGGGGAAACCGATCAGACAAGGTTTAAAACAATTAATTCCGGAATGATTTCGCGATACCCTAGCGGGCTGAACTGGTTAGGTGCGTGTGGGTTGAATAGAGGGTCGCGGGTTCGAGTCCGGGCCAAACCAATTTTTGGATTTTAATGATAATTTAGTATTTTTATCATAACTTATTCGTTCTAACTCCGTTTTAATCCGTTCAAGTTGCGTTGGAACCGTAACGAGAATACGAACGTGTTAGGATGATAAAATTCATATTTTAATCCGAACACGAAATCGCGTATAATTACGATTAATTGAATAAAATCAAATATGATTTTATTTAATCGATTTCAATGGCACGCGTACTTCCGTATGCATAATTCTCACACTCTAACATACGTATGTTGATACGTATGTGATTTCAAGCACAAAACGACAATTCGAATAACTTTAGGTTATTGTTTAAATCACAGATTCTTCATAGAGGATTTCTACGCAAGTTCACACGTATTTGATCATTCTGCTATTATCAAAGGTGCGTATACGGCCCCTTTCTTATTTTAAACTGTTTTGGGGGAGAAAACATGTGCAACAAACTATTTTTAGATACATATCACTTGCATGAGTTATCTGTTTACATTATGTGACAACATATCAACTTGAAAGTCCTTACACACCTCGAACCGTTTAGTTTGCTGTAATGCAAAGCGTGGTAGTTGGAAATAGATCTATTAGGTTTGACAAACCTCACCTGGTAGATGGGATTTACGCAGGTGTTTGACTGACCAAACACAATTTTACTATTGTTGTGATAGACAATAGTGGCAAGGCGAAAACATGCTATAGCATGGCAATCAGTCAGCTTCGGTGTCGAACACGTATGTAAATAGTTTATATGACTAGCTATCATGACTGTGCATTTGTGATTATGTTATCTACAATCTTGTTATTCAAACTGCTGTTTTGAACATTGTGATTATTGAAAACCTGTGTTATGCACCAACCTTTGTGTTGACTTGATTTGCATGTTTTCTCAGGACGCTAAGGCGCGCGTTACAGCTGGCATGGACTAGGAAGATAGAGTCTCATGCATTATAAACACTTTGAATTTGAATTTGAACATTTGAATATTTAAGTATTTTGGTTTGTAATGTTTAACTTTACAATTGTTTATGGTTTTCAAACGCTTCCGCAACTTTTTGTAAACTCTGAATGTTATGTTTTAAAGACCAACGTATGTTTTGAAATTCATATAGAGGTCTTCGCTATGTCTAATGATCTGAGATTTTGGTTTGTCACGTTCCCAAACGGTATGATTCCGTTAGTTGAAATTGGGGGTGTGACACTGGCCGTTGTGATGATATGGGCATCTTTTGCGCTTAGGGTATTTCCCCTGGTAGGCATTCTTGCCCTTGGTACTGGATGGTGTGGCAGTAGAGTCGCTAGTTGTTGCTGACTGGTTATGGAGTTGCATTTGTTGGGAAAAGGGTGTTTGGCTGTGACTAGGATCCCGCTTGCGCTTGCAATCCTGAGACTTCAGGTGTTCACCCCTCTTGGGTAACTTACCCTGTGCTACCGCTTGGTTAGTCGTATGGTGAGCCAGGCAAATAGTGGGTTGAAGGAGAGTGGGGTCTATCATGATAACCAAGCTTTGGATCTGTTCGGGTAATCCACTGACGTACGGCTCAATCTTTTTGTATCCCGGGGTCACCATTTCTGGGCATTGTTTACACCATTCGTGAAATCGAGTGGTGTACTGTTCGATTTCAGATCCTTCCATTTTGTGATTCCAGAACCCCTCCAGTTTCTTGATTTCGTTCTGTGGACAGTATTCTTCCTTCAACATTTTGACGAAATTTTCCCAGGGAATGGAGTTAGCAGTCTCCAGACTCAGTGTCTGGACATGCGAATTCCACCAAGTGAGGTCTTGTCCTTCTAGAGTCCCGGTAGCAAATTTCACTTTGTCTTCTTTAGAACACTTGCACATGTGGAAGATTGATTCGGCCCTCTTAACCCATTGGAGCAGTCCTACCGCTCCTTCTGATCCCGTGTATGGTTGAGGATGGTAGCTAAGGAAAGTTTTGAAGGTGCATCCTCTTGAGCTGTTGTTGTGAGTCTCACTTCCTGTCTCACTGTTTAAGCATGCAGCCTCGTAATCCGTAATGTCTTTGTTAACCAGTTGTTCTACCATGGCCTCGACAGTCGCAGAATCGATTGACAGGTTGTCAGTGCGCACATAAGTTCCTTGACCATCCATTTGTTGGTATCTATATACAATAGATATTGTATTACTCACTGTTAGAGTTATTGCGTGTTAGCATGTGTAGGTAGGAAATATATCATAAGCTTAAGATATCATTTCAAAAGTAGGATCATAGGTTTGACGAGATTACTACTACCAAAAAGATTTGTATGAGCACAACTCGCTCATATCGGTTCTAACAATAGTACAATACTATATATAATAAAGAAGTAAACTACTCGGTGGAAACAGTGGAGCTCGAATCTCCACTTTCAGAGGTATACTATACAGTTTCCCTGATGGTTGTAGCTTATCAATTGAACTTGCCAGAATTTGTATGTACCTATAAATTCACGATTACGTTGGCCACCATAATCGTCAATTTATCTTACACAGTCATTCTAGTTCATTCAATCTCAAGCTACTTAACAATCTCGAGTTAGAGGTTTTGCTTCCTGAGTGTCGATACTAAGGTTACAATCCATAAACATGCGTCATTTGACTTGGTTTACACTCAAGAAAGAGGTTGGGAAAGGCGTTCGATTTGAGTTGGATTGTGCTATAGGAGTCTTCTTCATATCATAGAAGAGTTTCCCTTCGGTCTTGAGTTTGCCTTTTCTCTAATTCCCTTGCACAGGTCGTATGTGTAGTTGAGTGTTAACGCCCATTAAGGGTGCCAGAGGCATGTTTGTAAGAGTCAGATCAAATCACAAAGCATGTTGTTAAGTTAAGCACATAATGTGTTGTGTGAAACTAGTGTAGTGTCTATCGTAGAGCAGTGGCTAGAGTCTAAGTTCACTACATGCGAACCTAGTTCCCTATAACCAAAGCTCTGATACCAGTCTGTCACACCCCCAAATTCCCACTCGTGGTGTCAGCCCACGTGGGTGTGACGTGGCCAGGATCACAGCTCATGGTCATATTGAACGACTCTATATGAGTTAACTCAATCATACAGTTTGTAAAATAAGACTAGTTTCATAAGTTTAGCAGCGGAAAAGTTCATCATTAAAGCAGCGGAAATAGGTTATCAGAACTACACTGTTAACATTGTTTAAAATGACAAAAATCAAAACATAAGCCTAGGATTAGGGTCTATATGTATGCAGACTCTCTTGTGCATCTCCATGTGCCTCCTAGCTCATGCTGTTCAGTTACCTGAGAATACATGCTAAAGTGTGTCAACATAAAGTTGGTGAGTTCACAGGTTTAAGTATTGGAAAGCAGTAAAACAGTTATATATACTGGGTATTTTAAGTAGTTCTGTTGGATCTACGATCCGTGGAGTGTGTCATGTCATCTTACCGAAACTCGACTGTTTCCATTTGCCTCTGCGGGTCATCGCGGAACCCGACATCAACATCGATATTACACTCGTTATGACATCCTGTCAACGTTGTTGCCGAGTGGGGTTGGTCAAACCCAGTAGTTACTACGTAATAACGACTCGTTTGTACACAACTAACGGTAAGGGTGGAGAGGACTTGTTGCGATAATAGTACACTCAAAATAGTTTTTCGACATACCAGTCATATATCTAAAACAGTTGCATAGCATTCTCACCCCAAAAGATTAGTAAAACAGTTAAGAGTAAAAGTGGGGCTGTAAACTCACCTGAGTCTGCTTGAGTGCGTTCTTACGAGAACGGAGTAGCTCGCTGGCTAGTAGTTACCTATATCACATAGGTGTTATGAGTTTGTAATCATATTTGTGTTGGTCTCACAGGATCGTATTTGTGTCTAAACAACTACTGGTTGTTACGTGGGTTGCGTTGACCGTGGTTGACCGTGTTGGTCGTGTTGACCGTGTTTGACCTAACGACCCGTTGGTGACGGTTTTGGATCAAGTGTTCGTGTAGTGTGTGGTTTGGTGTCGTGTGATGTGCACGGATACCAGAAGTCATTCCTATGAGGAAACTTACTATTTATAGTAAGTTCCTATTTTAGGAAAGTTTCCACATTAGGCAAGTCATGCATTAAATCACATTCCGATTGTTCTAACATGCATATTTATCCTAAATGAGCATGTTATCAAATAGCACATCGTTACACATAGCCGTTTTAACATAGTTTGCACGTAAAAGTTTCTAAAATTAGAAAGTTTCTAAAATAAGCATATTTCATCAAGTTTAACAACCCACATCATCTAATATCATTATCTTAGTCCTAAATAACCCATTAATCATGATCATTACAACTAACATGTGACAAATCATTAACTTGGCAAAATAAAGTTACTATATTTAGTAACTTATGAAAATAACACAAAATCAAGTCTCCCAACAACATAATCCTTTCAATATCATCATATAATCAACAAATAAACATGTTAGACTCATAACATTATCATACTTGTCAACCATTTGCAAACTTGCGATAAAAAGTTACTATTTATAGTAACGTTCACGAAATTCATACTTTGACCATTCTAATCATTCCTATTCATCAAACAATCATCATTTAACTTCTAAACATCATTTCAAACATAACATATGGATCTAAACATGCAAATGTAGCCTTTTCCTCAAGAACACCTACTTAGTAACACTAAAGTTACTATTTATGGTAACAATCACATATTTGACATTTCTTGACCATAAACAACCATTCTAATCATGTAGAATACCCTAAATATCATTTCTAACAACACCTCATCATTCAATATCAAGCCAACATACTTAGATCATCCATGCATGCACTCAAAAGTGCCTATTTCATGATATAACCAACAAATCATCATCATATTCAACACAAATCATCTTAGATCATCATCAAGTCACCAAATCAGTAACAACATCATTGAATAATAGATTCATAACATAGAAATCTCGTGTCTAATGTGGTGATGGTGATGCATGTAGCCTAAATGGCTTGCATGTGAGTGTAGGTGTGCTAAAAACCCGAATTAATACAAGGACTACCTTAGGAGAGCTCAAGAGGGTCGAGATGGGACTGGAACAGGTGGGTAGCAGCTTGAAATCCTCTGTGAACAGCTCCTGGGTCGTCACGAGTGTTGGTGTGGTCGATGACTAGCTCCAAGCTCCTCCCCAAGCTTCCAATCCTTGATTTCGAGCTTCTAAGACCTTATCAATGGCTTCCAGAGGTACTATGATGGTGTAACAGAGTGAAAATGGTCGGAGTGGGAGTTTTCAGTAGAGAGTTGGAGTGTAAGAGTGATTAAAATGATTAACATTGGATTTATAAAGATTTCTGCGACTATAGACCTGTCGCGTACCGCGACACCGGCCAAAAAAGCATTCTCGCGTACCGCGATGATTAAAATAATCATCTGGTTCCCGAAACACGTCGCGTACCGCGATGGTGGCAGATGATCGGTCGTCGCGTACTGCGATGGTTTTCGGAGAGTTCAAATTCTCCCGCTCGAGCTTCGCGTACCGCAAAGGCCCAATTGGGTGCCCATCGCGTACCGCGATGGGTCTCGGTTGAGCCCAATAGGCCCAATTTCATTGTTTTGAACCGAATTTCTCGTATTTTTCGAATACGATCATCGTTTCTCGAACTTAAGCGTTGTTCTACTAAATTAGGTTCTCCGGAACCTAATTGTGCAGTGTATGTGTACTGTGGTTCGATCCGTTCACCAACGTTCGTCATTCAAGACACGTGCAAGTTCTGTGCGATAATTTCTCGAATTATCGGTGTGTTTGGTCCGTTGTGCCACGTGTCACACTAAATACAATTATTCTAGTGCCACGTATGAAATAATAATACACATTATTATTAAAATAAAATAAATGCTGACCTGGAATTTGCGAGGTGTCACATTGTATGGGATGATGTGATAGCTGATGAGCCAGTGAAAGAGGAAATCAGGGTGAAAGAGTCCTCCGGGACTAAGAGGTGTCGAACAGACCAACGAAAGTTTTCAGGCAAGAAGGTGAAGCGTGAGGATGCGAACCGATGCAACAAGTGTGGTGAAACCCACACCAGACAATGCTTGGTGGGCACTAACTTATGTCTTCGATGCGGAAAGACGAGGCATTTTTCCAGCAACTGCCCGAGTGCCACCTGAATGCTACAACTGCAATGGGTCGGGACATATGTCCAAGGATTGCAGACAACCACGGGCCGATGCTTCGGGCTCGGGTAAGAAAGAGGAGAAAGGAAAGGAGAAGCAGAAGGCGAAAGCACGAGCCTTCACGATGACAAAGGATGATGCTATTGAGGACCCGGACGTGGTCATAGGTACCTTTTCTATCAACAATATTCCTGCTTCTGTATTGTTTGATTCTGGTGCCAGTATGAGTTTTGTATCTTCTACTTTCTGTGATGGGTTATCTGGGAAGGTTAAGAAGATAGATCGGGTATTTGATGTAGAGACGGCTATTGGTTAGATGAACAGGGTGACTGAGGCTATAGATGATTGTTATGTTGAGATAGAAGGTCATAATTTCCCAGTACAATTGTTTCTTATAACCT
Organism: Mikania micrantha; assembly: GCA_009363875.1. Lineage (NCBI taxonomy): Eukaryota > Viridiplantae > Streptophyta > Magnoliopsida > Asterales > Asteraceae > Mikania > Mikania micrantha. Next base: position 29,631,952 of record CM018697.1, read on the forward strand.
TGGGAGGTTTCGATGTAGTTTTGGGTATGGATTGGTTAGCCAAATATGAGGCTAGCATTGTATGTAGACGAAAGATGATATGTTTACGTGCGATGGATGGGAGCTCCATAATGGTTTATGGTGATAAAGCGATGTATGCACCGAAGATCATTTCGATGATCAAGGCTGAGAGGCCCCGAGCCCCGGCAGTCCCCTCGGTTGGCAAAACATCAACACATAGTCCTTAAACCATAATTACATTACTATAGCAGCGGAAATTAAAGTCACGACATAAAATAATGTACACATACTAAAAAAACGTTAACACATAACCCACACTTCTAACAATTCTATAATATAGCCAGTCTATGCCAGGGTAGGACTCAAAGTATGCCACAAGCCATCCTGCTATTTTTTCTCAAACTATTCAACCTGATATGCATGTAAAACAAGTCAGCTATATGCTGGTGAGTTCTAAGTTAATTTTTTAGAAAAACTTTTATACATTCATATCATCAAATAACGTAATTCAAATACATAACATACATGTCATCATAACGTAAATATATTTCATACACATCATCATAACATCAATCATATTGTGCGTAAAATTTAGCCTCAACTGCTGACCCGAAGTCAACATGCTTGTGCAGCACAAGACTCTATGACTATCAACCCGAAGTTGACAGCTCATGCATGCATAAGACTTCCTCAACTGGCGACACACAGTCGACATGCTTGTGTTTCCACAAGACTCTTTAACTATCAACCGAAGTTGACAGCTCATACCGGTACAAGACTTCTTTACATAACAATCATTCACATAACATCACTTTACATATCTCATTCATTCATACTTAACATGGTTTAAAACATTTAAACCATCATAATCGTAAATAGTGATCTGCATCACAGTGCTTAACTTTTGCCCAACCGTAGCCGGGACTTCAAAATCATATTCTCTGCTCGACTCGGCCGAGACTTTGAAAAATCATTAATTACTTCTCAACCGTAGTTGAGACTTAAAACATTCTTTACCTGACCACAGTCATGTTAAATCATTTTCCCAAAATAGTTTCATAACATGCATAGCAGCCCAAAATGATAAAACATTTAAAATAGGGCTACAAAGAACTCACCTGAGCTTAGTAAAGCACAATTTGCTAGCTTTTCTTTCTTTCCTTACTTTCTCATTTCAGAATGATATCCTATTAAGATGAATATATTATCATGATTATAACCTTATCATGAAGGTGCTCAAATTTACGATGACCGCTTGAAATTTCGGCGTGTCGTAACTTTCATTCGGAGCTTTGTTTCAAAATTTCGCTTACACTCATTTTGATCATTTTTATCTCTGCATTCTTGTTAAGCTTAAAGATTACTTATTTGCTCGGCTTAGATAAGTGTATTCTTTTATTTAATTAGTTCGTCTTAGGGCGTTGCTAAACTTCCTGTATAATAACATTGGTTTAAGGAAAACGAAAGCACATACATACTCATACCCAACACAAACCCGACAACACACGTGCAATATCACATAACCATAACCAATCGTAATTCAAAACCCTAAGCCATATCTTATTTACTTGAACTATAGCTACTGGAAGTAAATCATACCTTTAAATGTTGAACGAAACTTCAACTGGTTTAACTCCCTTAAACCATATCTACAATCGTAAGATATATGACAAGATTTCTTGATTTCCTTCTTTGCTCGTATAACACAGAATTCGATCAGAAAGAACTCATACTTCTTGAATCATACTTCTTGAATGTTTGATTTCTTATCGTTCATGTATTAATATCCATACGTTTTAAGTCGGTTTCACAACTGGAAATATCTTGCTTCCACCACATCACATTTCTTTCAATTAGAAGTATGAATTAATTTGAATTTTACACTTAGGGCCCTTGAACTTTGAGGTATCATTTTTAAAACCCCCTTCTACTTTGCTCACGTATTTTTAATATTCACGAGCTTATATCGTGTTCATACTTTATCGTATAACGGCCCTGCTTATATTAATTTGATCGCAATTACTCCAAGAACGTTCATATAAATTTCGATCTCAAACGGTCACAGAAATTTTGCACATTATTAATACGCTTTATTAAGGGTCCATACATTATGAGATATTTTTATCGTTTATATCATTTTGATCGTAATTACTTTCGAACGTTTATATAAATTTTCGACATAAACAGTTACCGAAAGTTCACACGTTTATTAAAAGGTTACGAAATTTTCGGTTGTTACAAGTCTACCCTCCTTACAATAGGTTTCGTCCTCGAAACCTGTTACGTTTCAAACAGACGTGGGTAGAGTCGTTTCATCTCGTCTTCAGTCTCGCATGTAGCCTCAAATCCTTTTCGGTGTTTCCATTGAACATTAACTTGTCTAATAGTCTTGTTACATAATTGTTTTTCATTCATGTCAACAATTGCCACAGGTTCTTCTATGTAGTTAAACCTTTCATCAACTTCAATATCATTTAATGGCGCATATGCTACATCATCTGCTAGACATTTTCTTAGGTGTGAAACGTGAAATGTTGGATGAATTCCACTCAATTCATTTGGCAATTACAATCGGTAGGCTACCTTACCGACCCGTGCCTTTATTCTAAAAGGTCCAATAAATCTCGGACTCAGCTTCCCTCTTTTCCTAAATCGAATAATTCCTTTCCATGGTGAAACTTTTAGCAGTACCTGATCACCTACCTCAAACTCTATTGGTCTTCGCCTTTTGTCAGCGTATGACTTCTATCGATCCTGTGCAACTTTCATTCGCGCTTTAACTACTTGAAGCTTTTCAGTCAAATCAACTACTGCAGCTTTGCTTCCCACTTCTTTCTGTCCTACTCCTCCCCAACACACAGGTGTTCTACAACGTCGTCCGTACAACGCCTCGTAGGGTGGCATTCCAATACTAGCATGGTAGCTGTTGTTGTACGAGAATTCCACTAGTGGTAAATGATCATCCCAACTACCACCAAAATAAATAATACAAGCTCTGAGCATATCCTCTAAGGTTTGGAACTCCATGTCTTGTAATTATTTCTTTCACAAATAATTCAGACAGTTTCTGCGACATATAAGTCTCACGTATAGGCAAGAAATGAGCACTTTTTGTTAGTCGGTCTACAATCACCCAAATAGTATCATGACGTTTCGCCGTGAGAGGCAACTTAGTAATAAAATCCATGGTGATGTGTTCCCACTTCCATTCTGGGACTTCTAAAGGTTGCACATAACCATAGGGTTTTCTATGTTCAGCCTTTACTTGCGCACATGTCAAACATTTGTTTACGTACTGTATAATATTAAACTTCATACCTGGCCACCAGTAATCCTTTCGGAGGTCTTGATACATTTTCGTTGCACCAGGATGAATAGAGTAACGTGACTTATGTGCTTCATATAAAATCCTTGACCTGATGTCCCCATTTCGTGGAACCCACATTCGACCAAATCGGATCTTAACACCAAATTCATTTTCTTCTAGATTCGTAACTTGAACAAAGATTCTTTCGAATCCATATTTTCTTCCTTTAGTCCTTCCTCCTGTGCATCCTTGAGCTCATTCAGGAAATATGGTGTTATCACCAAACTATATGACTTAACTCGTATAACAGGGTGTTCGGTCTTGCGACTTAGAGCATCAGCCACCACATCGGCCTTGCCCGGGTGGTACAAAATCTCACAGTCATAATCTTTAAGCAGTTCAAGCCATCTTCTTTGTCTCGTATTCAAGTCTTTCTGTTCAAAGAAGTATTTTCGGCTTTTATGATCTGTGTAAATGGTACACTTGACTCCATATAAATAGTGCCTCCAAATTTTTAAAGCAAATACCACATCCGCCAATTCCAAATCATGTGTGGATAATTAGCCTCGTGGGTTTTCAATTGTCTTGAGGCATATGCTATTACCTTTCCTCTTTGCATAAGTACGCAACCCAAACCCTGATAAGACGCATCTGAATACACAACCATGTCTTCATTACCATCCGGTAATGCTAAGATTAGGAGCTTCAGTTAATCTCTTTTTCAATTCTTCAAAAGTTTGGACCTGAGTTGGACCCCAATCATATTTTACTTGTTTCCTAGTCAATTTCGTCAATGGTGTAGCAATCCTGGAGAAATCCTGGATAAATCTTCTGTAGTAACCTGCTAATCCGAGAAAGCTACGAACTTCCGTTGGTGTTTTCGGAGGATTCCATTTCATTACCGCTTCTACTTTAGCTGGGTCTACCATTTTGCCTTCTGGACTAATGACATGACCTAAAATTGTACTTCCCGTAGCCAAAAGGAACATTTGGAGAATTTGGCATAAAGCTTTTCTCTTCTTAGCATTTCAAGTACTTCCCGGATATGACACGCATGGTCACCTTCATTCTTTGAGTATATCAAAATGTCGTCAATGAACACAATCACTGATCGGTCTAACATAGATCAACACACCCGATTCATCAAATCCATAAATGCCACAGGAGCGTTTGTTAATCCGAAAGACATCACAATGAACTCATAGTGTCCATAACGTGTGCGAAACGCTGTCTTCGGAATGTCTTGTTCTCTCACCTTTAGTTTATGATACCCTTGCAATTGGTCTAATAGATCGTCAATCCTTGGCAACGGATACTTATTCTTTATAGTGAGCGTATTCAATTCTCTATAATCAATGCACATTCTCATGCTTCCGTCCTTTTTCTTTACAAACAACACTGGTGCACCACAGGGTGATACACTTGGTCGTATAAAACCTTTGTCTAGAAGGTCTTGTAGCTGGGTCATCAACTCTTTCATCTCAGTTGGAGCCAGACGATACGGTGCCTTGGCGGCAGGTTGAGCTCCTGGCACAACATCAATTTGGAATTCAATTTCCCGATCAGGTGGAATTCCTGGCAGATCCTCAGGAAATACATCAGGAAAGTTACATACCACGGGTACGTCTTCCAATTCTTTTACCTTAGCTTCTTTGTCAATAACATAGGCCAGATAAGCCCCACACCCATGCCTCATAAATTCACTCGCCTTAATCATGGAAATGACTTTAGGCTCATTGAACACTTTATCCCCGTAAAACGTTACTGAACTCCCATTAATAGTCGTTAAGAAAATCATATTTCGTCGACAGACAATGTTAGCCTCATATTTGGCCAACCAATCCATGCCCAAGACTACATCAAAACCTCCTAATATAATCAAAAACAGCTTAACAGGGAACCTATAACCTTCTATATCAATGTAACAATCATCATCAATGACTTTCGTTACTCTAGTGGATCTACCCAGAGCAGTTTCTATGTTAAAGGCATGTTCTATCTTTGTAACAGTAGCATGCAGTTTATCACAAAAAGCAATAGCCACAAAGCTCATACTTGCACCAGAATCAAATAGCACTGAAGCAGGGATATCATTAATAAAAAATTTACATTTTACCACATCAGAGTCTGTGTCAGCCTGATCTTTAGTCATAGTGAAAGCATGAGCTTTTGCCTTTTGCTTCTCACCTCCCTTGCTACTTTCAGGTTTGTTGGATTCAGTAGTTATTGTCTTTGGTTTAAAACAATTCTTGCTAACATTACCGAATCCACCACAATTGTAACACTTTGGCATACTCGGGTAATCAAAAGAGAAATGTCCGGTCTTTCCACAACGGTAGTCCCCAGACGACATTCTCCCCCATGTTTCCTTTCACATTTAGTGCATGTTTCAAATTCTTCCATCCTAAACTTTTTCATACGGGGTCCTGGTTTATTATTTCTGTTTCTTTTAAATCCAGGTGACCACTTTTGTTTCGATTCCTCCTTTAATGGTGCAGCTTCCAATACATCATCCCAGACAATGCCGCTAATTTCTATGGCTGACTCAAAAGTTCTGGGAGCATGCGCTTTCACATGTGTTCAGACTCTTGGTGGTAGTCCTTCCACATATAACTTCATCATGCGTTCCTCCGTGTTTACTAAATGAGGAACCAATCTTGACATCTCATTAAACTTTGAAGTGTATTGCCGATGATTCATACGTCCAGCCTTCAATGTTAGAAATTCTCGCTCGATTTTATCAATTTCATTCCTTGGACAGAAGTGTTTCGTAACTAACTCCTTGAAGTTGTCCCATTTCAAGCTTTCCACATCGGCAGTGGTCTTTGATTGCTTGCCAGTGTTCCACCAGTGTAAAGCTTCTTCAGTGAATGAATGAGCTGCAAATTTCACAGCTTGATCTTCCCTGCATTCACTGATAGCGATAACCGCCTCCATAGCTGAAACCCAATGGCAGGTGGCCACCGCATCTTTCTTACCATCAAATGCTGGGGGATTGCACCCTTTAAAAGCTTTGTAATCACATCCTTTGGGTCCCTTTGTACCTGAACCCTTACCTTTTGCATTGATGATCAATACCTCTTCTTTATCTTGCTCTTTGTTAGGTTCTATCTGGAGGAAGTATATCTTTTAAAATTTTACGAACTTCATCAGATATTGCCTTTACCACCACCGGTTCAAGCCTAAGTTCCTCCTCTTCATTTCCTTCTTCAATGTTGACTTTGGTTTCTTCGTTATTCGCTGGTATTTCCTCAGTTTGCTTCTTGTTTTTAGGTGGTCGACCTCGTCCTCTACCATGTCCACCTCCTCTCTTTTCACCTACCGTTTTACTTTTCTATACATATTGTAAACAACCACGTGTCAATCAAGGTAATAACTCAGGACGTAATAAGCATTGTAAATTGTTAATGACGTTGATCAAGTGAAATTAACTATTTACCTCACTTATAAGTTCTAAACATTCCCAATCATGAACACATTATCATTCGCAACATCATACGATTTTAATCTATATCTTAAACAAAACAAAGATCTAAGGTCATATGCTCGTGGCATCAGACTACCCTTGACTGGCATTCTTATTATTCTGTCTCATTTTCAGTTTAAGTCCAGGCATTAGAAATGACCGGATCTCTCAAACAATGGCTCTGATACCAACTTGAGAGGGCCTGAGCCCTGGGAGTCCCCTCGGTTGGCAAAACATCAACACATAGTCCTTAAACCATAATTACATTACTATAGCAGCGGAAATTAAAGTCACGACATAAAATAATGTACACATACTAAACAAACGCTAACACATTACCCACACTTCTAACAGTTCTATAATATAGCCAGTCCATGACAGTGTAGTCCTCAAGGTATGCCACGAACCATCCTGCTATTTTTTCTCAAACTATTCAACCTGATATGCATGTAAAACAAGTCAGCTATATGCTGGTGAGTTCTAAGTTAAATTTTTAGAAAAACTTTTATTCATTCATATCATCTAATAACGTAATTCAAATACATTACATACATGTCATCATAACGTAAATATATTTCATACACATCATCATAACATCAATCATATTGTGCATAAAATTTAGCCTCAACGGTCATAGAAATTTTGCACGTTATTAATAGGCTTTATAACGGGTCCATACATTATCAGATATTTTTATCGTTGATATCATTTTGATCTTAATTACTTTATGAACGTATATATAAATTTTGGACATAAACGGTTACCGAAAGTTCACACGTTTATTAAAAGGTTACAAAATTTTCGGTTGTTACAAAGGCTGATGTTATGATGAGGCGAGGGTGTGTAGCCTACTTGGCCTACGTGAATGAGGAACGTACGGATATGAGAACGATTGATGATGTACCCGTGGTGCGTAACTTCCCCGATGTATTCCATGAGGAATTTCCTGGATTACCACTAGAACGGGAAATTGAGTTCCAAATCGACTTAGTGCCGGGGGCACAACCCGTTGCCAAAACACGTTACCGTTTGGCTCCCACTGAAATGAAGGAAATGATGGCTCAGCTACAAGAACTCCTTGATAAAGGTTTTATACGACCGAGTGTCTCTCCATGGGGAGCACCGGTGCTGTTTGTTAAGAAGAAAGATGGAAGTATGCGTATGTGTATCTACTACAGGGAACTGAATAAGTTGACCGTAAAGAACAGGTATCCTCTACCTAGAATTGATGACTTGTTCGATCAATTACAAGGTGCAAGCTGGTTCCCTAAGATTGATCTCCGATCCGGTTACCATCAATTGAAGGTTCGAGAGCAGGATAATCCAAAGAATGCATTCCGAACACGTTATGGACACTACGAGTTTCTCGTTATGTCGCTTGGATTGACGAATGCTCCTACGAGTTTCTCGTTACCCAAGCTCCTGTTTTAGCATTGCCGGATGGAAATGATGATTTTGTTGTGTATGCTGATGCATCACGACAAGGGTTGGGATGCGTACTGATGCAAAGGGGAAGGGTCATAGCTTATGCTTCGCTCCAGCTAAAGATTCATGAGGCTAACTACCCGACCCATGATCTTGAACTCGCTGCAATGGTGTTTGCATTAATAATATGGAGGCACTATTTTTATGGAGTAAGGAGTACCATCTATACCGACCACAAGAGCTTGAAGTACTTCTTCGAGCAAAAGAATTTGAACATGAGGCAGAGACGATGGCTTGAGCTATTAAAGGATTATGATTGTGATATTTTATATCACCCGGGGAAGGCCAATGTGGTGGCAGATGCTTTGGGATGCTTTGAGTCGCAAGACTGATCATCCTGCCATACGAGTAAAATCGTATAGTTTGGTGATAACGCCAGACTTCCTGAACGAGCTCACGCAGGCGCAACAGAAAGGTTTAGAGGACGAAAATGTGGGTTTCGAACGTGTCTTCAGACAAGTCAAGAACTTGGAAGACAATGACCATGGTGTGAAAGTACGATTCAGTCGTATGTGGGTGCCCAAAAATGGAGACATTCGATCGAGAATTTTAGATGAAGCCCACAAATCACGTTATTCGGTGCATCCTGGTGCGACGAAGATGTATCAAGATCTTCGAAAGGATTATTGGTGGCCGGGTATGAAGTTTAATGTGATGCAGTATGTGAACAAGTGCCTTACTTGTGCGCAAGTGAAGGCGGAACATTAGAAGCCCTACGGATATGTGCAACCTCTTGAGGTACCGGGATGGAAATGGGAACACATCACCATAGATTTCATCACCAAGCTACCGAGAACAGCTAAACGACATGATACCATATGGATGATTGTGGACCGTCTGACAAAGAGTGCACACTTTCTTCCTATCAGGGAAACGTATACGTCCGAAAGGTTGTCTGAGTTGTTCGTGAAAGAGATTGTGACCCAGCATGGAGATCCTGTCTCCATTGTGTCAGATCGGGATACGAGGTTTACTTCCAGATTCTGGAAGCAATTTCATGATGCTATGGGAACGAGACTGAACATCAGTACCGCCTATCACCCCAGACGGATGGACAGTCTGAAAGGACTATTCAAACATTGGAGGATATGCTTAGGGCGTGCATTATCGATTTTGGAGGGAGCTGGGATGACCACTTTCCATTGGTGGAGTTTTCGTATAATAACAGCTACCATTCTAGTATCGGAATGCTTCCGTATGAGGCGTTGTACGGAAGACGATGTAGAAACCCGGCATGTTGGGGTGAAGTTGGACAGAAAGAGATGGGAAACAAAGCTACCGTGATCGATATGGCAGAAAAGCTACGAGTGATACAAGCACGTATGAAAGCTGCACAAGATCGCCAAAAGTCCTACGCTGACAAGCGCCGAAGACCGATCGAGTTCAATGTTGGTGATTGAGTGTTGCTGAAAGTATCACCATGGAAGGGAATCATTCAATTCAGAAAGAGAGGGAAGTTGAGTCCGAGATACATCAGGCCGTTTCGGATAGAGTCAAGGGTAGGGAAAGTCGCGTATCGACTGGACCTACCAGAGGAGCTGAACGAGATTCATCCTACCTTTCACGTGTCACACCTTAGGAAGTGTCTGGCAGACGAGCTGACTTGTGCTAGCACAAGACACCTCAACTGCCAACCCGAAATTGACAGGCTCATGCATGCATAAGACTTCCTCAACTGGCGACACACAGTCGACAGGCTTGTGTAACCACAAGACTCTTTAACTGCCAATCCGAAGTTGACAGCTCATACCGATACAAGACTTCCTCAATAACATTCATTCACATAACATTACTTTACATATATCATTCATATCCATAACATCATGCATTCATACATAACATGGTTTAAATCATTTAAACCATCATAAGCATAAACAGTTATTTGCACCGCAGTGCTCAATTGTTGCCCAACCGCAGCCGGGACTTCAAAATCACATTTTATGCTCGACCTCAGCCGAGACTTTCAAAATCATTTATTTCTCAACCGCAGTTGAGACTTAAAACATTCTTTACCTGACCACAGTCGTGTAACATCCCAAATTTTCTAAAATGAGATATTTAAATTTACGAATGCGTAACAGATAATAAACTTGTAGGAAAACCGACGAAAATAACCAAGTTAAAGACTCAAAATCGTATACTCGAATTCGAATTTGGGTACACTAGCGTTCGAAATTAATAATCGAAAGTTCCTCCAATTTCGAGTGCAGAAATTGTGTACCTTTCCAATATATATGAGTGCTTTGGGAAACGTGCTGACCTTTGGCTGGAAGCACATTTTCTCTCAAGTACGCGAAGGGGATATCGAGAACTCCAAGAAACGAGCTTTTGAACGACCAAACGAAGGGGGAAACGCACGGGAATCTACAGGAGTGATCATCTAGCATCAAGTAAGCGTTCTAAAATAAAAAGTCGGGATTTTCATACGAAAGGGGACTTATGCATAAAGCTCACACTTTTATGCATAAAGTTTGGGACTTTACGGTTTCAACGTGTTGGTAACAACATCAGGAACCCAGAAGTAGCTTCCCCAGTGTCTTAGATAGATTTATGAGATGTTTTGAAATGAAAATATGAGTACCCAGAATTGTACTCAAGATGGAAACTCGAATCCCTTCGAGTATATGTGGTTTCGAGAACTAAGGATTCAAGTACAATAATTCATGTACTCATGGGCTTTCGGTACAACATTTCGTGTACTCATAGGTTTTCGAGCACCATGGGTATTTCGAGAACTCCATAAAGTTCGAGTACGTGGTACTTCGTGAACCAACAGTTTCGAATACCTATACAGATTCTAGAATTTGTATTACGAGGGGGAAACTAGTAGACTATGAGGACTTAGAATAATTTCAAAGTCTAAAAATGTGATGTAATGAGACGATGTAACTAATGTAGGTTCTTAAGTCTTGGCTAAGGAGTTCAGCTAAGGAAATGAGAGTCTACCACCAGGTGAGTTCTTGATGCCCTCCCTTTTACATGTTATGTGTAACTATGTTTTGGGCTGGCATACATGCTGATAATATGTTTATGATGTGTTATGATACAATGTGCCTATGTTGTGATGATGAATGTTTGATGTATGATGAAATATGCAAGAGAATAGGCAAATTATGATGAATGCATGATAAAGGAGTTATGATGATGAATAACATGATGATATGATATGATGATGGCTGTATGATAACATGCTTTATGATGATAACTATGATGATAGTTATAGAATGTTATGATAAGGTCCTAGTTTGCTAGGATGGAAGTATGATGTTATGACTATGATACTAGCATGATATGTAGACATGATGCCATGTTGTTATGATATGATAATGATGATAGCATGATATGTGCATGATGCTAGGATGATATGATGAAATGATGCTAGTATGATATGTTTAGGATGCCATGATGACTACGATGAATGATATAATAATGCTAGCATGAAATGTTATGACGATTATGATGAATGATGATATAATGCTAGAATATCATGTATGATGAATGAACGATGTTCCCATACTTGTTATGGGATGCGTATGAATGATGCTCCAGTACTTGTGCGGGGTATATATGATAGTCAACCAAGACTATAACTGGGTATGATAGTCAACCAAGACTATAACTCGGTATGATAGTCAACCAAGACTATAACTGGGTATGATAGTCAACCAAGACTATAACTGGGTATGATAGTCAACCTGACTATAACAGGGTATGGAGCCTTGTGCCGACATAAGCCCATTGTTCACATTGATGACAATGGATGTATGATGAATATGTTTATGTTGTTATGTGACGAGGTATGGATTATGTGAACGTAATGATGTTTTATGATAAGTATGTTTTAACTTGCCAAAACGTTTATGATGTTTTATGAAAACTAGAACTCACCAACGTAAGCTGACATTTTGTCACACCCCGAGCCGGCGGGAACGGATCGGCTTCCCCGTCGGGCGGAAGGTTCCCAGGGCGCGATATCGTTGTGATAATCGAAATGATCAGATTGTTTACATAGCACATGATAATCAAATGCGAAATGCTAACATGACAATGAAATAGAATTACAAAGTTAAATCACATTGTTTCCTCATAATTTAACTAAGTAAATCTAACGAAAAGAATCAATGAGTTTATATCTTGTCACTGTACATGATATACAAAAGATGATTCACTGTATTTTCAATCAAAAGTATGCAACACCAAAAGTAGCTAGGCCTTCTAAAAGTCCACTAGCTATGTCCCTGTAATCCTGGTGACTAAACCTCTTCGTCACCTGAGAACACATGCATTTAAACAAAGTCAACACTAGGTTGGTGAGTTCATAAGTATAATAATTGAAAACCTGGATTTGTTCACATGCACAATCACAATGTCATTTCTGTTACTTGTATGTTGTTTGATTCACCTGTTCACCCAATGGCTTCTCAATAGTAATATTTACAAATAATATCTCATCCTAGTAGTTATGCTTATATATAGGGCATATGAAGGGGAACCAAGCCCCAGCCAACATCCCACCGCATAACTACTAGAACTCCACACTACTTGCAATACAACAATCGATATCCAATTCCATTTCACCTGTAGCATCATGTGTAGAATAATATAATAATAGGGTTTTAGTTATCAAACCAAAGTATTGATAACCCTTTTATGTATATAGGATATCAGATTTATTTAATCTGATCCTTGTATTATTCTATTACTTGTGGGGTTAACTGTTAATTACTTTTAAATATTAAAAGTGTTAGTTAACAAATTATTATTTGTTCTCAACTTGTAACGCATAGAGCCTAAAAGGAATCCATTGTAATCCTCACGTAATCAGATTACAATGCATCCGATTTACCTCTACCATGTTGTGCGTCCATAGTCCTCATCGAAACTGTTACTAGTATTATGACATGAGAGAAAATAAATTCCTCAGTCTACTAATCAACAGGTAACGATGGATTGATTATAATTTCACTGTCTAATTATATCACCATGCGTCGTTTACCAAACCTGACTGATGTCTCCCTGTTACTGGTCATCCGTTACCGGCCAATTGAAATTACGAATAACATACCGACGTACTCGCCGGAGGTTTGTCAAACCTATGGTACCATTATGCTAACGTCGGTTTAGATCCCACTAAATTAACTGGTAAACGATTCCATAAAGGGACTTACAATGGAACCTGGATATATAGCACACGATTGACATGATATAAATCAGACGGTTCAATAGAAATCAATTGTATTGTGTTCATCAATGTTGTTTGTTCTCACTGTTGTATGTTCTCAATGTTATTAACAAGGTTCAATAAGATCTTGTCTTATTACATTATGTTAATCGTTGTGTGAATGATGTTGTTATCATGAAATTATGTTATCATGATTATCATTCCTTGTGCTCCATGTAGTCACCATGTTGTCACTAAGCTGTAGTAAAAACGAGTCTTACTACACTTAGTCGACTCAGGTGGTGGATGATATCTGTTCCATGTTACCTTGTAATATGTATCGAGTTGTAAGCTAAGTGTTATAAGAACTTTTCTTATGACACTTACTTAACTCTTGTGTTAAATGATATTAAGAAGAGGTGTTATCTTCATATCATTCATGTGTTTTGTTCTTGTTATCATGTTCACTTGTGATTATCTCCATGTTCGTTCTTGTAAGAATAACTAAGTGTTATAAGATATAATCTTACAACTATGTTATTCTATTGTGTTGATGAGTTATGAAATTATATTATCATATTCATCTTAGTCGTTCCTGTCATATCATGATCATACAAGCATGCATACAATGATAATTGATAATAAAGCAAGCAATATTATCTAATCATAGTATAAGCAATATGTTAAACATTAAAACTTTTAAATAAATAAAAGTAACCATGTTTCTCAGCCCCGTGAGTTTAAAATCAGTTAAGATTAAGAAAAGGGGCATATGAACTCACCTTTTTATTGAAGTGGTTGACTTAGCTTAAATAAGAATGCACGCGCTCTTGATTGTACTTGTTGTTGTGTTCATGGTCCTGTATAGATTTCACGTTGTATGTAACCTATAAGTATTGATTGTAATTGATTTGTGTGCGTGTGTGTGTTAACCATAAGGTTGGCTAATCCGCTTTGGTCTTGGTCATCATTTGGCCCCGTGTACCTGTTATAGGTTTTCAACCTACTTAACTCAATTAGGTTTATGTTAGTGTACTTTGTTATTGATTTTATGTCTCATTCTTCTTAACTTGTTCTTGAATTTCCACCACTTTTGTCTAATATATTAGTTATTTGAAATGCTAGGATCTTTGTAACCCAATCTAAGAATACACTTAGATATATGGTCTAAGATCCCATATCTTGTTCTAGTTAAACTCAACTTTTGTCACCTACTTGTCTATTTATCATGCCCACCATACCTATCCGCTTAAATTTTAGGTGTTAGTTCATATTTCGAATCAAGTAGGCCCAATCCTCCACATGGGCCAAATGTGTGTGCCATGAGCCCAATTAAATCCCTTGGGTTAAATCAATGGTGGTGGGCCGAAATAATGGGCCTCGAATCAATGGAGCCATAGTGAGCCAAGTAGTTGGACCAAACCAAGACCTTGGGCCGCATGGACTACCATGGGCCGAGTCCTATGTTGGGCCGCAAAAGTTGTAAGTCTAAACCGGCTGGGTTGGATCAATTCGCATGGGCCTTGGCCGAATCATTCACATGGTTGCATGATAACATGCATGGTTGAACTAGATGTTTCACTTGAACGGATGCCCAACCCCCCCCCCCCAAAGTCCAGTGAACCTCCAGGCAATGGGATCCTAGGTTCGGCTACTCTAAGATCCATGTGCAGGGAAGTTTCGGCTGAGTTAGGACGGGTCCAACATAGGTTCGTGGGTGGAAGTGGCCATGAGAATATTCGGTGGTTCACATGGGTTCGGCCGCAATGGTTCGCAGGAGGGTTTGGCTAATGATGCATGGGTTCGCTGCAATCAGGTTCGCTGCAATCAGGTTCGCCAGAGGATGAAGGTTCGGTGGTCGCGGTTCGTGGCTAGGTTGGGTAGTCGAGGGTTCGTCTGTTGATGCTGGTTCGCCAAAGCCGAGGTTCGTGGCCCTTGAGGAAGGTTCGGCACTTCGGGTTCGGCCAATGAACCATGTAGGTTCGTTCCCATCACCTTGTTCAGCCAAGGTTCTGCTGGTTTGATTCTCACGAACCTGAAATTTCCTCAGCTTCATCCTCGTCGACCACCACCCATCCTAAGGCTGTCTCATGGTAAGGTTAAGCGAATATGATTTCTCATGGTCATGTGTTTCGAAATATAGGATGGTTAGTCGGTTGGAACAGGTTGGGTTTGAGAAAACCCTATTTTTTCGTGGGTTTCATGTCATCATTCCTCAAAATCCAGTGGCTAACCCCTCCGATCTGCTGTACTTTCAGGTAGAGGACTTCAAGAGCTTCGTGTAGGTCCAAGAATCATCCCATTTCGTTGAGAATCGAGGGAGATATGATGGATTAAAGCTTGGAAATGGTGGTTTTCTTCTAGAGAGAGAGAGAGAAAACGGGTGTAGTGTTTTAGAGAGAGAGAGAAATGGGAGAAATGAGAAAAACACTCCTCATTTAGTCTTTTTATACCCCGGGGTGTTCGGGTTCGTTTCGGTTGCTCAGTTTTCGTCTTCGTTGCTTTTCCGGAACGTTACGCGTAATTTACGGGTTTTAAAATAAAAAGAGTTATTTTATTTATTTTTTGACGAGTTTCAAAATTGTAAAAATATAAATTATTATATTTTCTTAATTTATTTTCGTTCGTATCGTATTTCGTTTTCGTTTCGTCAGAACGCGTCACCATCGCGCGTATTCGTTCGAATCGTCATTCGAACTAACACGTCGATGGTTTGGCTTTCTGACTTTTGTTTTCTACTTCCCAGTCATCATTTCAGAACGTTAAACTCACAGATATGTTCGTGTGAATCGTCACCCACGCAAACAAACTGTCAGTTTACTGTTCTAAAATAACACTGCAATTTCTGTTTGAATTTTGTTTCCTCACCAACGGACTCAACTAAACGTCCTTTTTTTCACATTGTTTTCGTACAGATTTGTCGGCCATCTGATTCCTGTCATCTATGGATATCAGATCGCAACCGACTTGTTCTTGTTATTTACTTGAACACTGTTGTTTCTCTTGTTTCGTTGTATTATCTGTACTTAGGTTTTCACCTAAATACTAACAACTATTGTTTATAATAAGTGTTGTACTTACGGCATTTAAGTTTACACATAAATACGTACAAATGTTTCTTGTATTTTGAATTCTGTTAATACAAGCACTGTTCACAAACATGTATTTACACATAGTAAATGGTGAAAGTACACATACCGTACGGACTTGTCGGACGATCTGGTACTGGATGTCACAGTCTCCTCTTGTTAAAGAAATTTCGTCCCGAAATTTAAGCATCAAAGTCGGGCTCTAATTCTCGAACAGGTGGGGATACTTTGTTTTCATGTTGTCCTCGTGCTCCCAGGTAAATTCTGGTCCACGCTTGGAGTTCCATCGAAACTTTACAATAGGGATACGTCTTCGTTTCAGTCTCTTGACTTCACGTTCCATAATCTCTACAGGTTCTTCAATGAAATGTAGTTGCTCATCAACTTGTATCTCTTCCAATGGTATGATTAATGATCTGTCAGCTAGACACCTCTTGAGGTTTGATACGTGAAAGACATCATGTACTCCACTGAGTTCATCAGGGAGTTTGAGTCTGTATGCCACAGGACCTATGCGTTGAGTTATCTCAAACGGTCCGACATACCTTGGTGCTAACTTGCCTATAGCCCCAAAACGAACTACGCCTTTCCATGGGGACACTTTCAACATAACTTGGTCACCCACATCGAATTCCAAAGGCTTTCGCCGTTTGTCCGCGTAACTCTTTTGGCGACTACGTGTTGCTTGTAATCTCTGTTGTACCTGGGCAATCTTATCAGTAGTCTCCTAAATAAGTTCAGGCCCAGTTATTCTGTTGTCTCCCACTTTGGTCCAACAAATTGGAGACCGACATTTTCTACCATATAGTGCTTCAAACGGAGCACATCCGATGCTGCTGTAGTAGCTGTTGTTGTAGGAGAACTCAATGAGTGGTAAATGTGTATCCCAACTTCCACCGAAGTCTAGGATGCATGTCCTCAACATATCCTCTAGGATTTGAATGGTTCGCTCACTTTGTCCATCCGTTTGTGCATGATAAGCGGTGCTCAAGTTTACACTTGTCCCTAAGGATTGTTGCAATGATTGCCAGAACCGTGATGTAAATCGACTGTCCCGGTCAGAAATAATAGACAAGGGCACACCGTGCCGAACTACTATTTCATCAACATAAAGTCTTGCTAGCTTTCCATCTTGTAAGTTTCTCTGATCGGCAAGAAGTGAGCGGACTTGGTAAATCTATCAATGATGACCCAAATCGAATCGTGTCCGCTGGAAGTGCGGGGTAGCTTGGTAATAAAATCCATAGCTATTTGTTCCCACTTCCATCGTGGTATCTCAGGTTGTTCCAGAAAACCCGAAGGTTTCTGGTGTTCAGCTTTGACTTTGGCACATGTGATGCATTTGCCAACATAAATGGCAACATCTTTCTTCAGACCCGACCACCAATAAAATGACCTAAGATCTTGGTACATCTTATCGGCACCCGGATGAACAGAATAACGTGTCTTGTGTGCCTCGTCAAGTATGAGTGTTCGAAGTTCATCTACTGCCGGGATCCAAACACGATCCAGATAATAGATAACTTCATCTTGTTTTGTCTTGAATTGTTTCTCGGCTCCACAATCGAGCTCGCGTTTCAAATTGTCTCTTGCCACTGCTTCTTGTTGCGCTCGTGTGATTTGTTCTTTCAAAATTGTTTGCACGGTCATTCCCATTGCTCGTACATGCAAGGGTTTGACTCTTTCCTTCCGACTCAAAGCATCTGCAACAACATTTGCTTTGCCCGGATGGTATTTGATCACACAATCGTAATCGTTCAGGAGCTCAATCCAACGTCTCTGTCTCATGTTAAGCTCCTTCTGATCAAATATGTGCTGTAAACTCTTGTGATCGGTGAAGATAGTGCATTTGGCACCATACAGGTAGTGTCTCCAAATCTATAAAGCAAATACAACAGCTCCCAGTTCTAGATCTTGTGTTGTGTAATTCTTCTCATGTATCTTCAACTGTCTTGAGGCATACGCAATGACTTTGTCTCGTTGCATCAAAACACATCCAAGTCCCTGATGGGAAGTGTCACAATACACTTCAAAGTCATCATTGCCTTCTGGGAGTGTTAAGATTGGAGCATTGCACAATCTTTGTTTCAATGTCTGGAATGCCTCTTCTTGTTTCTGAGTCCACACAAAAGGTTCACTCTTCTGTGTGAGTTTGGTGAGAGGCAAAGCTATCTTGGAGAAATTCGAAATGAATCTCCTGTAATAACCTGCCAACCCCAAGAATGATCTGATCTCTGTCGGTGTTGTAGGCGCATCCCAGTTCTTGATTGCTTCAATCTTGGCAGGATCCACATGAATACCATTACTGTTAATCACGTGACCCAAAAACTGAACCTCTTAGCCAGAATTCACACTTGGAGAATTTGGCATAGAGTCGTTCTTCTTTCAGGAGTTCCAAGACTGTTCTGAGGTGTTGTTCGTGTTCCTTCTCGTTCTTTTAATAAATCGGTATATCATCAATAAAGACGATAACAAACTGATCTAAGTACGGCTTGCACACCCGGTTCATTAAATCCATGAACACAGCCGGTGCGTTCGTCCGTCCGAATGGCATCACCATGAACTCGTAGTGACCGTATCAGGTATGAAAGGCCGTCTTTGGTATGTCTTCCTCTTGAATCCGGAGCTGGTGATAACCTGATCTCAGTTCTATCTTTGAAAAGTACTGAGCTCCCTGTAATTGATCAAACATATCATCAATCCTCGGTAACGGGTACCGATTCTTGATGGTGAGTTTGTTGAGCTCTCTATAATCGATGCACATCCTGAAAGATCCATCCTTCTTCTTAACAAAAAGAACCGGAGCTCCCCACGGGGAAAAACTCGGTCGGATGAATCCTTTGTCGAGTAGCTCTTGTAATTGATTGGACAACTCCTGCATTTCTGATGGTGCGAGTCTATAAGGAGACTTAGCTACAGGAATCGCTCCCGGAATCAAATCGATTCGAAACTGCACCGATCTCTCTGGTGGCAGTCCCGGTAAATCATCCGGAAACACGTCCGCATAGTCTTTCACAATTGGCACATCTTGAATCTTGATTGCTTTCTTGTCTTTCTCTACCGCGTGAACTTGGAATACAATACATTGTTTTCTGGGTCTATCTCTTGGGGAATAATAGTTCTCCATTCAAGCATAGGTATTAATTATACTAACTCCTATTATCTAGTTGGCACTAAATTAATCTATGGTTATCTTAAATTATTGTTACTAAGACTACAACATAATATACATAATATATATAATTATAAACGTTATACATAACTCAATTGTACAAGGTTAGAATGACATACCTTCGAAGTCACCCGACTCCGAGTGTACATCCGGTGCTGGTAGAGCAAGTAGTTCCTCGTTAACTGTTGGTGCGGTTGGAACTGTTGAAGTCGTTGGAGACCTCCTCCTAGAGCAGTCTCTTGCAAAATGTCCAATTATTCCACAGGAGTAGCAGTGGTGGTTGGGTTGAGATGAAGTAGTTGTACTTGCCCTCTGACTCAGATTCTATGTTGGAAGGTTTCGACACCTCTGAATCAAGTGTCCTTTCTTTCCACAGTTCGAACAATGGCTGCATTGTTTGTTCCTAGCATGATGAAATCCACACTTGTCACACTTGGGATGATTACCCGTGTATTGATGAGGATTTGATTTCACTGAGGTTTTGCAATAAGCAGCCCAGTGTACAATCCTCCAACATTTCAAACAGTGTCTACACAGCGTGTCTTCCTTGTGGTGGAAACCACACTTAGTGCATAAAGGAGAGATACCAACATACTGGTGGGGAATTTACGCGTAAAATTCCGGATACGCGACAAAAACGCAAACCGAGCAACCGAAATGAACCCGAACTCTCTCGGGGTATAAATACCCTAATTGAACCTTATTCCCTCATTTCCTCACCTTCCATTCTCTCTCTAACCCAAAAATCCGGCCACCCCTCTCTCACCACCATATTCCACCTTCAAAGCTTCGTATCTCACTCGTTTGTGGACGAAATCGGGCATTCTTGGTGTCCACGCGTAGCTCTTGATCTCCTCTACATGAAAGTACAACAGATCTGAAGTTTGGTCCACTAAATTTCGAGGTATGAAGCCATTAATGAGCTGAAAAAGTAGGGTTTCCATCTTGGGTTTGGTTAATATCACCCTAACCGGTTCTAAACCCACTTTCACGACCACCATACCTTCGAGAATCACATAGGGTATAACACTGCTGTGTAGACGACTTCCTAACCACCCTAATCGATGAAGATGGTGATGATAGAGGCATGACAGGTTCGGGAAAGGAGCTGGGCTTGCATGGGACGAACCTTGCTTGGTCAACTCAGGAAGGCCGACCCTGCTCCTGATTCACTAACCTTCGAGCTTAGATCCTTCGAACCTGCGAACCCTCATGAGAAACGAAGCCTCCAGAACCTTGGCCGAACCCGCGTAGAGCCGAACCTTCTTGATCCAGAACCAACTAACGAACCATTCACTTGCACGAACCTTTGGGAAGCAAGCACAGCCGAACCCTTGAAACTGAAAGGGAACGAACCTTCGTCTAGCATCCTCAGCCGAGCCTTCAATCTACACGAACCCATGCACGGCAACACCACCGAACCATGCACTGTTAGCCAGCCGAACCCTATTGTGCTGTTTAGCCGAACCCTATTGTGCTGTTTGGCCGAACCCTCAACCTGGGATGCGAACTTTGGCCGAACCCTTGGATGCAGCGAACCTCTGGTCACCTAGCCCTTTGTAATACACGAACCTTGGCTCAAACGAACCAAGGGTTCGCTGGTTGTTGTACCGAGTAGCCCACCTCGTTTATGTTCAGGCAAAAACATTCGGCCCAATGTTACAACCGGCCCAAGAGCTAACTAGGATCGGCCCAGACACATGCACATTGGCCCAAGTCTTCAACATTGGGTCCATAGCCCAATAATTCGGCCCAATTGCTAGTATTTGGCCCACACCTCCACTTAAGGTTCAAATGAACTCATTACTACTTTTATTTAATTAAAAGTTGTGCTTAACATATTGCTATTACATTGATTTAGATAATACTAAATTGTTTATTATCGCTTATCATTGTATGCATGCTTGTATGATCATGATATGACAGGAATAATCAGATGAACAAGATAAAATATCTTATTAATTCATCAACGCATTAGAATAACATAGTTGTAAGATTTTATCTTATAACACTTAGTTATTCTTACATAAACAAACATTGGAACAATCACAGGCAAACATATGAATGTTATAAAGATATTATATATCCTTATAATAACATTCGATACAAGAGTTAAGTAAGTGTAATAGGACAAGTCCTTTTAACACTTAGCCTTACAACTCAACACATATTTCAGGAGAACATGGAACAAAGAATGATAATCATGATAACAACATCATTCTCTCAAATAATTAACATAATGTAATAAGACAAGTTCTTATTTAACTTTGTTAATAACACGGAGAACATATGACATTGAGAACAATAACACGGATGAACGAAATTACAATTAGTTACTATTGACCTGTTGTATTATATCACTTCAATCATGTACCATTTATACAAGTTGATCATGTAAGCCCCTATAATTCGCTGACCAGTTAGTTTGACGTGACTAAACCGACGATAGCATAGTGGTACCATAGGTTTGACAAACCTCTAGCTTGTAGGGCTAGTATGTTGATCGTATCGATTCATTGACCGGTAACGTATGACCGGTGACAGGGCGACTTCAAGTCAGGTTCTGGAAAGCGACACATGGTGATATTAATCTGCAGTGATAAGTAATTAATCCATCGTTTCTGGTTGTCTAGTAGACTGAGTAATTTATATTCTCATGTCATTTTACTAGTAACTGTTTCGATGAGGTCTATGGGTATACAAAGTGGTAGAGGTAAATCGGATGCATTGAAATCTGATTACGTGAGGATTTCAATGGATTCCTTTTAGGCTCTATGCACTATAAGTCAAGAACAAATTACAATTGGTTAACTAACACTCTTAATATTTAAAAGTGAAACAACAGTTAACCCCACAATTATAGAATAATACAAGGAACAGATTTGATAAATCTAATATCCTTAACATATATAATGGTTATCTAAACCGGTTCGATAACTACAATTACATCATTATATTATTCTATACATGATATCACAGGTGATCAAGAATAAGATGAACATGTGGATTTGGGAATGGAAATCAATAGTTGTATTGCAAGTAGTGTGGAGTTCTAGTAGTGATGTGGTGGGATGTTGGCTAGGGCTTAGTTCCCTTACATATGCCCTATATATAAGCATCACTACTAGGATAATATGTTACTTGTAAATATAACTATTGAGAAGCCATTGGGTGAACAAGTGAAACAAAGGACATACAAGTAACATTATAAACATTGTGATTATGCATGTGAATGAATCAAGGTTTTCAACTAACATACTTATGAACTCACCAACCTAGTGTTGACTTTGTTTAAATGCATGTTTTCTCAGGTGATGAACATGTGTAGCTACTTATATGCACGGGCTAGTGGACTTTTAGAAGACCTAGCTACTTTTGATGTTGCATACTCTTGATGACTAAACAATGAATCATCTTTTGTATATCTTGTACAGATAGAAGATATAGATACCTTGATTTTTTTTTGGTAGATTTACTTGATTAAATTATGAACGAGAAATTGTAATTTAATCTTGTAATTCTATATCATTGATGTGTTAGCATTTCTCATTTATTTATCATGTGCTATGTAAACAATCTGATCATTCGATTATCACTCACGATATCGCGCCCCAGGAACCTTCCGCCCGACGGGAAAATCCGATCCGTTCCCGCCGGCTCGGGGTGTGACATGGGGTCTTTCCCTTGTAGTGTCGACTAACTCGGATTGGATCTAGCATAACTTGGCTGATAGGGGTCGCTTCCGTGTAGTTCACGGGTCCTTTTCGGTTTTTAGCTGGACGGTGTTTGGGTTTCTTGCTGGTGTCACCTTCTGCAGGTTCCTTTCCTTTGGTGGTGACAGGTGGAAAACCCCTAGCATACTCTTCACTGCTCCTGATCTTGTTGATGATCTCAGGAATGATTGCAACCACTGCTTAGTGATCAGGGTTGCCAGTGCAGGAGTCGCTGGCTCCACCTCGGGTGAAGAAGAATGAGGTGGGGATGGTGGTTGTCCCTGTGACATTTCGATCTTAACCGGAAAAATTATCGGTTAGTATTTATGATCAATGATGTAACATATGCAAATAAGTCATGAGTCCTGTGTTCTCTACATGAAGGTCCTTAGGTTATAGTCTAGGCCAAACCGTTTAAGCAATATGACCTATATTTCTCTATAACCATGGCTCTGATACCAATATGTCACACCTCGAGCCGGCGGGAACGGATCGGCTTCCCCGTCAGGCGGAAGGTTCCCGGAGCGCGATATCGTTGTGATAATCGAAATGATCAGATTGTTTACATAGCACATGATAATCAAATGAGAAATGCTAACATGACAATGAAATAAAATTACAAAGTTAAATCACATTGTTTCCTCATAATTAAACTAAGTAAATCTAACGAAAAGAATCAATGAGTTGTCACTGTACAAGATATACAAAAGATGATTCACTGTATTGTCAATCAAAAGTATGCAACTCCAAAAGTAGCTAGGCCTTCTAAAAGTCCACTAGCTATGTCCCTGTAATCCTGGTGACTAAACCTGTTCGTCACCTGAGAAGACATGCATTTAAACAAAGTCAACACTAGGTTGGTGAGTTCATAAGTATAATAATTGAAAACCTTGATTTGTTCACATGCACAATCACAATGTCATTTATGTTACTTGTATGTTGTTTGATTCACCCGTTCACCCAATGGCTTCTCAATAGTTATATTTACAAAGAATATCTCATCCTAGTAGTTATGCTTATATATAGGGCATATGTAGGGGAACCAAGCCACAGCCAACATCCCACCACATAACTACTAGAACTCCACACTACTTGCAATACAACTATCGATATCCAATTCCATTTCACCTGTTCATCTCGTTTGTTAATCACCTGTAGCATCATGTGTAGAATAATATAATCATAGGGTTTTAGTTATCAAACCGAAGTATTGATAACCCTTTTATGTATTCAGGATATCAGATACAATGCATCCGATTTACCTCTACCACGTTGTGTGTCCATAGTCCTCATTGAAACTGTTACTAGTATTATGACATGAGAGAAAATAAATTCCTCAGTCTACTAATCAACAGGTAACGATGGATTGATTATAATTTCACTGTCTAATTATATCACCATGCGTCGTTTACCAAACCTGACTGATGTCGCCCTGTTACTGGTCATACGTTACCGGCCAATTGAAATTACGAATAACATACCGACCTACTCGCCGGAGGTTTGTCAAACCTATGGTACCACTATGCTAATGTCGGTTTAGATCCCACTAAATTAACTGGTAAATGATTCCATAAAGGGACTTACAATGGAACCTGGATATATAGCACACGATTGACATGATATAAAACAGACGGTTCAATAGAAATCAATTGTATTGTGTTCATCAATGTTGTTTGTTCTCACTGTTGTATGTTCTCAATGTTATTAAAAAGGTTCAATAAGATCTTGTCTTATTACATTATGTTAATCGTTGTGTGAATGATGTTGTTATCATAAAATTATGTTATCATGATTATCATCCCTTGTGTTCCATGTAGTCACCATGTTGTCACTAAGCTGTAGTAAAAACCAGTCTTACTACACTTAGTCGACTCAGGTGGTGGATGATATCTTTTCCATGTTACCTTGTAATATGTATCGAGTTGTAAACTAAGTGTTATAAGAACTTGTCTTATGACACTTACTTAACTCTTGTGTTAAATGATATTAAGAAGAGGTGTTATCTTCATATCATTCATGTGTTTTGTTCTTGTTATCATGTTCATTTGTGATTATCTCCATGTTCGTTCTTGTAAGAATAACTAAGTGTTATAATATATAATCTTACAACTATGTTATTCTATTGTGTTGATGAGTTATGAAATTATATTATCATATTCATCTTAGTCGTTCCTGTCATATCATGATCATACAAGCATGCATACAATGATAATTGATAATAAAGCAAGCAATATTATCTAATCATAGTATAAGCAATATGTTAAACATTAAAACTTTTAAATAAATAAAAGTAACCATGTTTCTCAGCCCCGTGAGTTTAAAATCAGTTAAGATTAAGAAAAGGGGCATATGAACTCACCTTGTTATTGAAGTGGTTGACTTAGCTTAAATAAGAATGCACGCGCTCTTGATTGTACTTGTTGTTGTGTTCACGGTCCTGTATTGATTTCACGTTGTATGTAACCTATAGGTATTGATTGTAATTGATTTGTGTGCGTGTGTGTGTTAACCATAAGGTTGGCTAATCCGCTTTGGTCTTGGTCATCATTTGGCCCCGTGTACCTGTTATAGCTTTTCAGCCTACTTAACTCAATTAGGTTTATGTTAGTGTACTTTGTTAATGATTTTATGTCTCATTCTTCTTAACTTGTTCTTGAATTTCCACCACTTTTGTCTAATATATTAGTTACTTGAAATGTTAGGATCTTTGTAACCCAATCTAAGAATACACTTAGATATATGGTCTAAGATCCCATAGCTTGTTCTAGTTAAACTAAACTTTTGTCACCTACTTGTCTATTTATCATGCCCACCATACCTATCCGCTTAAATTTTAGGTGTTAGTTCATATTTCGAATCAAGTGGCCCAATCCTCCACACGGGCCAAATGTGTGTGCCATGAGCCCAATTAAATCCCTTGGGTTAAATCAATGGTGGTGTGCCGAAATAATGGGCCTCGACTCAATGGAGCCATAGTGGGCCAAGTAGTTGGACCAAACCAAGACCTTGGGCCGCATGGACTACCATGGGCCGAGCCCTATGTTGGGCCGCAAAGGGTATAAGTCTAAACCGGCTAGGTTGGATCAATTCGCATGGGCCTTGGCCGAATCATTCACATGGTTGCATGATAAGATGCATGGTTGAACTAGATGTTTCACTTGAACAGATGCCCAACCCCCCCCCCCCAAAGTCCCGCGAACCTCCAGGCTATGGGATCCCAGGTTCGGCTACTCTAAGATCCATGTGCAAGGAAGGTTCGGTTGAGTTAGGACGGGTCCAACATAGGTTCGTGGGTGGAAGTTCGGCCAAGGGTTCGGAACAACCAGAGGGTTCGGCCATGAGAATATTCGGTGGTTCACATGGGTTCAGCAGCAATGGTTCGTAGGAGGGTTTGGCTAATGATGCATGGGTTCGCTGCAATCAGGTTCGCCAGAGGATGAAGGTTCGGTGGTTGCGGTTCGTGGCTAGGTTGGGTGGTCGAGGGTTCGTCTGTTGATGCTGGTTCGCCAAAGCCGAGGTTCGTGGCCCTTGAGGAAGGTTCGGCACTTCGGGTTCGGCCAATGAACCATGTAGGTTCGTTCCCATCACCTTGTTCAGCCAAGGTTCGGCTGGTTTGATTCTCACGAACCTGAAACTTCCTCAGCTTCATCCTCGTCGACCACCACCCATCCTAAGGCTGTCTCATGGTAAGGTAAAGCGAATATGATTTCTCATGGTCATGTGTTTCGAAATATAGGATGGTTAGTCGGTTGGAATAGGTTGGGTCGAAATATGGTTGAGAAAACCCTATTTTTTCGTGGGTTTCATGTCATCATACCTCAAAATCCAGTGACTAACCCCTCCGATCTGCTGTACTTTCAGGTAGAGGACTTCAAGAGCTTCGTGTAGGTCCAAGAATCATCCCATTTCGTTGAGAATCGAGGGAGATATAATGGATTAAAGCTTGGAAATGGTGGTTTTCTTCTAGAGAGAGAGAGATAACTGGTGTAGTGTTTTAGAGAGAGAGAAATGAGAGAAATGAGAAAAACACTCCTCATTTAGTCTTTTTATACCCCGGGGTGTTCGGTTTCGTTTCGGTTGCTCAGTTTTCGTCTTCGTTGCGTTTCCGGAACGTTACGCGTAATTTACGCGTTTTAAAATAAAAAGAGTTATTTTATTTATTTTTTGATGAGTTTCAAAATTGTAAAAATATAAATTATTATATTTTCTTAATTTATTTTCGTTCGTATCGTATTTCGTTTTCGTTTCGTCAGAACGCGTCACCATCGCGCGTATTCGTTCGAATCGTCATTCGAACGAACACATCGATGGTTTGGCTTTCTGACTTTTGTTTTCTACTTCCCAGTCATCATTTCAGAACGTTAAACTCACAGATATGTTTGTGTGAATCGTCACCCACGCAAACACACTGTCAGTTTACTGTTCTAAAATAACACTGCAATTTCTGTTTGAATTTTGTTTCCTCACCAACGGACTCAACTAAACGTCCTTTTTTTCACATTGTTTTCGTACTGATTTGTCGGCCATCTGATTCCTGTCATCTATGGATATCAAATCGCAACCGACTTGTTCTTGTTATTTACTTGAACACTGTTGTTTCTCTTGTTTCGTTGTATTATCTATACTTAGGTTTTCACCTAAATACTAACAACTATTGTTTATAATAAGTGTTGTACTTACGGCATTTAAGTTTACACATAAATACGTACAACTGTTTCTTGTATTTTGAATTATGTTAATACAAGCACTGTTCACAAACATGTATTTACACATAGTAAATGGTGAAAGTACACATACCGTACGGACTTGCTGGATGATCTGGTACTGGATGTCACACATTTTAGCATGTATGTCAGGTAAAAGTTAAGGCAAGAGGAAGCATGGAGCTCGGGCATCAAGATAGAGAATCCGATGGTGTTGGCAATCCTAATGTTTTGATACAATCTATTTTAGTATATTTTGTTTTTGACAATGTTTTAAATTCCGCTGCATATTTATGAAAGTTTTTAGTTTAAGAGCTATGTGTTATGATGAAAACCAACCTCTGGGAGGCACCCAAGAATCGGGGCTTAACAAGTCGGGTTAAAAATTAATTTCACAAAATAGCTTTATAACATGCATAACAGCCCAAAATGATAAAACATTTAAAATATGGCTACGAAGAACTCACCTTAATCCAAAGCTTGATTCATTATAAATTCCAAACTAGCCTCGGCTTTTGGAGTTGTTAACAACCTGTATCACATTATCACTTTAACATATATTTCAAGCATTCCTATATAGAACTAATAGGGGGCTAGTGGTTAAATTTAATTGTGCCCTTACATGTAATCCCTAGGGTCGTTTCAAAACTCGAATAAATGTAATTGTGTTCAAATTCTAATAAAGCAAAGTTGGAGTGTTTATTTCGAAACATTTACGCATTATATAAAGTTATAAAATAAAAATTAATAAATCAAAGTGAGATGGTGATTCTTTTAATTAAATATTTATATGTTTTTATTATATACATTATAAAATAAACACATATGAATACATATATAGATATATTTTAAAAAAAAGGAATATAAAAACTAATACACATACAAAAAAATATATCTATTAATATAGTAGATATAATTTAAATTAACTCCTATGTTATGAGTAATAAGATGCAAAGCTTAATATATATATATATATATATATATATATATATGATAAATAATAATAATAATAATAATAATAATAATAATAATAGAGATACTAATATTTGGTTTTAAATTATAAAGTATTTTATAATTATAATGAGCTAAATATTTAAAAACAAAACATTTGAAAACCAATCATATGTTTCAAACACATAATGGTTTATAAAAATAAAAGTATAAATACATAGTAAGAATTAAGGGGGTAGTTCTGCAATTTATGAAACTGAATTTTAGTTACAAGAAATTAAAACCAAAATCAACATAACTCTCAAACATGAGGGACCATTGTGTCAAACCCTCATTTTGACTTCCCCTTTCACCCGTATCCCATAACCGAACCAAACCAACCCGATCCCAACCCGTGTTCAATCCCGCTCAATCCAGACTCAATCCAACTCATATTGCGTCGATTAGGAAAGGATAATCACGCGTTAACAGCTGTCAATCAACGATTATTGGAATGATTCGATTTAAAACGTGTTTATGAGCTTCCAAAAAATACAACGAGCGGCCGAAATTCAAAATCAAAAGAAACTAGTATAAAACTCAAATCAAGGGTATCATTCGAACCCTTTCACCCTCGCGAAGCTTTCTGGGCAAGGAACAAGAACTCACAAATTCACCTGAGCGCGATTCGAACCCAATTCCGGCCACACCTCTGCTCGAGCTCGAAACCCATCAATCTCGAATCCAAACCAGGTAATCAATACATCTTTAGAACCGTAGGAACATGAGGATCAAAAGCCCAATGCTTTTGATCTCTCACAAATGGTAAATCGAACGAATTGGGACTTGATTCGAGCTAGGGTTCATCCAAATTGGGTGACAATTTCAAACTGAGAATATCATTCAAAGAAAAAAATTTCATTCAGAAAATTCTAATGCAGCCCAATGGTAGATACGTTGAACCATAAACCATGGGCCGCGGGTTCAAACCCCACCCGTGACTCCCAAACCGGTTCTTTTGCTATTTTTAATAGTTTTGATGATTTTTTTAATATAATATTCAGTAAAAATTCTATTAAACACTAAACTTTATTTCTTAACAGTTTAATTAATTTTTTTTAAAACCGTTTTGATAAAACAAAGTGTTTAAACTAAGATTTTAATCATTAGACATAAATTTTTAATGATAAAAAAAATGCTTTTAAACCAATATAAGATTTATTAAAAGCACTTTATAGTTTAAACTATAAAGAAACATTCTGGATTTCTAAATTATATATATATATATATATATATATATATATATATTACAAACTTTTGAATAAATATTTAAACTTTACAAATGAATTATAAAACTTGAAAACAAAAATTGTAAACATCTTTTAAAAACTTAAATTAAGTTTATGACTTTATAAAAATTATTATAAAATAAAATATTAAACAAAGAATATCATTTAGTTTAAAAACTTTTATTCAATAGATTATTCTTAGAAAATCAAAAACCCTTTTAAATAATAAGCTTTATATAGAATTATGAAATTATTTTATATATATAACTTATAACAAACTAAACCATTACCATTGGAGCACCAATCTATATTCTTAGACCCACATAATAAATAAATGGAATATTAGAATATTCCAATATATTTATTATATACAAATGAGAATATTTAATTATGATTAATAATTAAATATTCCCAAAACAATTATTCTCAGACTTTTATAATAAATAAGTGAAATATTAAAGATATTCCAATTTATTTATTATTTATACACATTTGAGAATATTTAATTATAACTAAATTAAATATTCCCAAACTATTATTCTAAGCTTAGTTAAACATTATCAATGTTAGACACATTAAGAAATCCCATAGAAGCCATAGATTTAAGACAAGCACTTGAACTTTAGACTAAGACACATGCTTTACATAAACATTAGTGAAAGATCGCTAGCTTTCCTTCTTCAAGCACAAGATACTATTGAAACAAGACTAAACTTGATTCAGGTGAGTTAATTCTTACTCCCTTTTACATTTTGTAAACTTTTTGGGATGTTACATATGCCTTATACACAAACATATTCTTTGAGACAAAACATATATATTATGCAAACTTTTAAGCTTAGTAGACATGATTTAGATGCTATGTGAACTTATGTGCTAAATGCTATGTGGGATTTAGGTTAGAAGACGTTTCATACAAAAGCATAAACATTATCAAGTAGCCTAAGAATGTAGCTACGTTCTTCGCATTGACTTATGTCTTTTGCTAAAAAGGTGAAAAATACACATACATAAACATTATGATTTACATTGTTTACGTTAAGACCTAGCTAATCTTGATTTAAACTTTGTAAGATCACTTGTTTGGATTCTTGTTTTGTGCTACTTGAAATTTGCATATGCTTTAGATATTGTTCTATTTAGTTTAATAGTTTTGCATCCTTTTTACCTATTGTATTAAACTATAGAATTGCTCACCAACTATGCAAATAGTTGACCATTATTTTACATATGTAACAGGTTAAGATGAAGACATGGAGAAGACGTAGGAATAGGAATAGTGGACCTAGTTAATTCTTTAAAACGATGTTTAGAATTTCATTTGTAACTGATTGTATATTTAAATTCTTGTAATGTAATTTGAATTTTATGAAGTTAATGTTTGTATTGATTAATATTGATGCATTTAAATATTGAAACATATAATAGCACCATGAGCTAATGAACAGTCATCATCGCGCCCCGACGTATTCCGCTGTCGGTCGGGGTGTGACAGATTGGTATGAGAGCCATGGTTATAGGGATTTAGGTTATTAGAAATGGTGGCCTAGAATATAACTAAGCTTACCCAAATATGAGTTATCTCATATAACTATTATGTGTT
The DNA here is from genome assembly GCA_009363875.1 of Mikania micrantha. Taxonomy (NCBI): domain Eukaryota; kingdom Viridiplantae; phylum Streptophyta; class Magnoliopsida; order Asterales; family Asteraceae; genus Mikania; species Mikania micrantha. The sequence goes on from CM018697.1 coordinate 29,663,870, forward strand.
CATTATTTGCTTGTGTGTTATGCTTACTCAATATGTGCTATATTAAAATGTTACCATAGAGGAAAGCCACAGCTTGTTAAATACCATAGAAGAAAGCCAAAGTTGATAAATTACTTTGCTAACACTTAGGTAAAAATGCCTTAAATTAAGATTGTCTTATATCATAGGATTTACCTAGTTAAGTATGTGCCTTACAATATGCTTTAGTGAACTCAATTCAAAACTCAAGTACACATTAAAATTAATAATATTAGGCTTAATGCCTAATATTATCCCTTAGATGAAATAGGAATTCCGTTATTGATTTTTAAGATCCCGTTAGAATTTGGTTTGTGGGATGGATATGTACTAACTGGAAGAGTGTAGTACCGGTAGTTAGAATTCCTGTCTAGGAAAGCTATTCGTATAAATCCCTGAGGTACTGTGGGACCTGTCTAGCCTTCCTAGGGACTTCTGATGAGAGTACAATCACTTATAGGCCAAAGCATATCATACCAAACACTCTACAAACTAAATGATTCTAATATGTTACCCGGTGTTCAATTTTGAATACCATTCCTATTGTTTTCAAACGAATTCAATTGATTTGATTTCCTGTGATTTTATTAACCATTCGATTTTGATTCAAACCCTTGTTAGAATTAAGTTGTTAAGATGAACATGTAGTAACTGGAAGGGTGAATACTGGTAGTTGAGACTCCTGTCTAGGAAAGCAATTCATAATCCCTGACGAGGGACCATTCTAGCTTTCCTGGGGATTCTTAATAAGACTATTTTATCTATAGGCCAAAACATGTTACATCTTGCAAATAATTCTAATGAGCAAGAAGGTGTCTAACTCAGATACTAATCCGTATGATTTTAATCAAATTCAAAATGACTCCAATACATTGCATATACAATTCCAACCCTTATGAGGTCATACTTAAGATTAATGATGGTGATTCATCACTACATCTTACTAGTTATGATGTTATAAACCTTTTGTAAAAATTCATAATATCTATAACTCTATGAAACACATTAGGGTATCTGCATAAATTCAATGATACAGAATCCTAACATTCCATTAGGTACTTAGTTTCTGAATAATATTCCTTAAGCTTGATAACCTAATGAATTCAATTTTGGTTCAATGACATTTTATCTATGATTTGTAATATCTTATTATTACTATATCCAAGATAATATAAACGCCAAAAGTTCGAAAGTATTCAATAGCTTCCATCAATTCATATTCAATCTCTAACCGATATTTATTCCTTGTTTCCTAGGATGACTCCACAACAACGTGCTTCTGAAAGTAGAGTGGTTGCTGAGTTCGTTCGACAAATGAAATCAATTCTACCAGATATAGTAGCACAAATGATACAACAACAAAATGCAATCCCTAACAAAATCACCTTATCAACTATAACCCTACCTACAAAAGGGTCAATGAAGACCAAGGGAAAAAGTTCAAAAGAATCTTAAGAACTGAAAAAGCAAGTTAAACCGTCTTCCACTCCCAAAATGAACAAAAGAAAAACCAGTCATCAAAACCTTACTACTCCCACAAAGAGAGGCTATATGGGGACTCCACCTTTGTGCATCACCTGTAATTTTCATCATCTGCCTACCCAACAATGTTAGTGGTGCTCCAATAGCAATCGTTTTGGTCACCTTATCCACAAATGCAGGATACCAAAAGCTCAAGTGAACCAGACCATTGTACCGCACACTGCTACCCCAGAAGCAACTTCAATGGTTCAGGCATGTTGTGCATGTGGTAAATTAGATCACATTGTCAATGTTTGTCCACTTTGGGTCAACAGGAATAATGTATCCAACAACTCTATGAATCATGTCAATTCAGGGATGAGTACTCTTGTGTTCAACCTAAGTATGAATCAAGAACGTACTAAAGACAACGACATCGTCTGATAAACCAACTGTGTAACTCCATCAATGAGTGACCAAATTAGAATTTTCATTTGTTTTGATTCCCGTACCATTGATTTCATGTTGAACTAAATTCGTATTTTAATGAGGATTGCCAAAAAAAACATCATGGCTAATTTTTATTTTTCTTACTTCGTTTGAATCTCAAGATATATGACACAAATTGATGAAAATTTTATTATGGGTGATTCCATATTAAATACGAAAACAAATTCCCACAAATTATGTGATTGATTCCCACATAAATCATTCTATATCCGGATGTTGAGAGAACGACTCAAGAATTCAATGACATTATGACAACGATAAGTGATAATTAGTTATCACGACTATCAAAAGTTGTATAGTATAAAATACTTGCGTAATCTATATGATTTATTTCTCCAAAACTCGGTCAACTACCAAATCATACGTTACAACAGAGAGATTCCATTGCAAAATTGCAATGTTTAAAAACTCTACATTCATATAACTTGTAACAGCAAGTTAAAGTCTTTCACAGCTATTCAAATTAGTTTATTGTTTATGTTATCCTTGGTAGGCGTTTGGTATGCAATCAAAGTATCAGGGGTGTGGTGGGTTGGCTGCGGTATACTCTATATATAAGCATCAATGATACATTGATAGTGGCACCAAAAGCTTGATCAAGGACTGGATAGTCAATTTAATCTACAATTTCGAGTAAACTGTGCTTGAGATACGAATCCTAGTCAAATCAATTATTACTCATATCTAGTGTGTACTCTTACACCAGTTCAAAAGAAAAATCACATGAATCATGTTATTGATGTTTAAATGTGATTAAACAATTATTCAAAGGTATTATAGTACGGTTAATGATAGTTAGTTATCACAACCATGTAATATCACATTCTAATGTATCCTATATCATCAGCATATTCAAAAATCAATTATCAATCAATTCATGCGTTACAACCATGAGATTTTCTGCAAGACTGCAATTGTTAAAATCTCTAACTCATACGATTCATACAAATAGTCAAGTTGGCAAACATCTATTCAAAGGTAGTTAAGGTTAGGTTAGTCTTGGTAGGCAATTGGAATGCTATCAAAGTATTAGAGGTGTGGTGGGTTGGCTGCGGTATACCCTATATATAAGCACTAATAATACATTGTTAGTAGCACCAAAAGCTTGGCCAAGGTTAGATTCGTCAATCAACAACTACGAGTGAATTACTCTCTAGTCCAGAATATTAGACAAATCAATTGATATTCGTATACCAATATCGAGTGTGTATTCTTACACTAAGTTCAATTAAAGATACTGCGAATTCTTCCTATCATGAGCTAAGTAGGCTAGCGTTAATTTAAAACCCTCCTAGAAGATTACACAAGTATATACAAATTTTAAACCAGAGTACGTACCTATAAATGTTTTAATTCAAGTTCATTACACATCAAGTCTTAAAATAATAATAATAGTTACAAACATCCATTATCATTTAAATCAAGACACTACTTTATGACCCTAATAAGATAAATACAAAAGTAATAATTTAAATCGATAGTAAAACTTTAGAAGAAAACAAAACGATATAAAGTAAGAAACAATCAACCCTTTTAACAACAGCCTCTATTAACATAATTTCGGGACCAAATTCCCTAAAGTAGGGGAGATTGTAACCCCTAGGGATTTTATTTAAAAATCGAATATTGTAATTGTCCTTAAATTCTAATAATGCAAAGTTGAGGTGATTACTTGGAATATTTGTTTGTTATATATAAATATATATATATATATATATAGGGCATGGAATTTTACATAACCCAATAAATGCGTGCTAACCCAAATAACTTTGGCAAGATGAAGCCAAATCTTGGATTTTTTTTAAACATCATTGTAACACATTTTGAACACTATGTTCTTTTATTAGTTTGTGTAAATTCATCATCGTTTAATGTTGATATCTCTTAAATGATGATGAATTTACACAAACTCATAAAAGAACATAGTGTTCAAAATGTGTTACAATGATGTTTAAAAAAAATCCAAGATTTGGCTTCATCTTGCCAAATTTATTTGGGTTAGCGCGCATTTAGTGGGTTGTTTTTTGTTCCCAGCCCTATATATATATATATATATATATATATAAACTTAATAAATCAAAGTGTAGTGATTCTTTTAAAATATATATTTATGTGTATTTAAATGTACATATATAAAATAAATTTAATAGACATATATGGATATGTATAAAATTATAGGTCAATCTTAAAAATTAATATATACCTAAATATATATTAGTTATAATCTAAGTTTATGATAATTATAATGCAATAAATAATAATAATAATAATAATAATAATAATAATAATAATAATTATTATTATTATAATTATAAAAAATAAATAAATAAATAAACAAAAATGTTATTTACACACAACAAACTATAAATTTATTTTATAAAAAAAATAAACTTGGAATAAAATTTGAATATATGTGGAAGGTATTATAAAAATTTAAAAGCTTAGGCTTATAATAATAAACAATCATAAGTGGGAGGGGTTAAAGTAAAAATTTTTCAAAGTTAAGATGTGAGTGGAGAAAATATTAAAACAGAAGGGTTAAATAAGAGAAACTAGAAGGACCAAAGCTGTCAAAACCATTATCTCCTCTCTCTCTCTCCAACCCATTTACCATATGGATACCCAAATCGATCCATCTTCAATCCAGATCGCAATCCGATCAATCACAACTCAAATACAACTCATAATTTTTCACACCACCACCTCTCGTCACCTCTTGATGATGTCATTCGGCACACTGAGAAGGTTGCGGAAGCAAAGTGGTGATGTCTCAGAGATGAGGTGTGACTTACTTGATCCGGTATCACAACACACAGATTAACTTAAAGAAAATACATTACAAGGATTTCGTAATCACAATCATAGTTACAGTTTACAAACTAACTTATTACACAAGCCAAATTATTTAATTACAAGTGTCTAGATGTGCAGCCTCACCGATGTTCATTGTCTTCCTGCAAAAGATTTGAGTTTGGAAAGGTCAGCACAAAGCTGGTGAGTTCGTAATGTTCAAGTTAAACAATATGATATGATATGCAAGTTCTCGATATATATAGTACAAGATAACCATGAGACCCGTATCTAGTTCCTTTCGAACTACTTCGTTATGTTCAATGAAGATACTACCCGTCGGTAACATCTTTATGCCTCATTATCTTAATGTGTATCACAACATTAAGAGGTTCTGGAAACAGGTAACAAACATTCACAGCAAGGGGAGTTGCAAGCTCCTAGCAAATGGGTTGTCAGCCGATAGTACTATTATTGTTTCCTATTCGGCCCCACATGGGTTCACTAGATACAGTTCAAGGAATGAGGACTTTTAGATATTGTGATAGTGTTTTGTTCTACAGGAAAAATCCCATGAAATCCGCAAGTTCATAACAAGTTCACATGAAATCACACAGATAACAGTGATACATATCATATGTTTGAGAAAAGTTCCACAGTAGTACCCTGATGTTTATAAAACATAAAAAAGAAAAAGGGGTTGTACGAAACTCACCTGAAGTCTCACAGATAATAGAATCACTCGCAGACTGGTGATAATAGCTAAGTTCTGCATTAGTTTATGTTTATTAAGTTATTTATGTTTTAACTTACTGATTAGATCTTTCTGAACGTCCAATGTCAAAGACATTGCATTACAAGTCATCAAATCGATATTAGGTTTAATTAGTTGATTTAATGTCATATCATACAATGTATGATAATGTAGGAACCTATACTGATTCAGGTTCCTAATACAAAGTTGATGACTCATTTGATTAATCATGATATTCTCAGATTAACCAAATAGGTACTGTTATTGATTATATTACTGAAACAGTTTCTAGATGTATTTGTGGCTTAGGAATGATCAATCCTTGTTATTGATTATCCAGATATCAAGAAACATCACAATGTGACATTGGAATAGGTTCAACAACCATGTTTAACGTACTAATCTGACTGTTATCATAAACATCAGATAGTTATTCCAATGATTATCTCATGATTGTGATTAGTTTGAAACACTTAAATTTAACCTTGAATTTCAAGGATTGATCAAGATAATCACACACATTGTTATAATCAGATGGTTCAAACCATTATAATTATAGGTATAGTTTCATGATAACCGGGCATTACAATGGATCAAAACAAGGATTTACCAGTTACATGTCGAGTTCTTTGTTTATAATCATTCCTAGCCATCATCTAGGTAATAATCAACAACCCTAACTATTGCATTACGTAAGAAACAAGATCTAATCAAACCATTATCAAACTAGTATAATGAAACGAATCGTTACCTAATCAGACGGATTTCTCGTACAGACATGACGATCGGGACTTGTAGAGACGTTCCCTAGGACGATCCGTAGGTTCTGGCAGCTTCAAATAGGAGTTTTGATGGTGTAAAGATGATCTGAACGTCTTCTGGGAGGAGTAGGTTCGAGAAATGAAGAAGAAAAATATGTTGCATGAAATCTGATTCATTAAACTGATCCATCCAACCGCCTTATCCCTCACGTACCGCCTAGCCAGGAAGTTTGGTGCCAGGCGTACCACGAGGGACTACGGAGTCCTGATATTTTTTAGTCCCGCGCGTACCGCCTAGCGTGGTTTTCTGAGGCCAGGCATAGCGCGCGGATCCTCTGATTTGGATATTTTTGAATTTTTCTTCGATATGCGATTCTGGAGAATCAGGAACTCCGTTTCGTGCACGGTTTTCACCCACGTACACGATTTCTTGCATACTTTCAATCCGTAATAATCACAATTGCTAAATCAACGTGTATTTCAAGAACGATGATATGGGCTTTCAACCATAGCTGACGAAATCATCGAACACAATTGTCACATAGTTCGTCTATTAGGAAAGGATTTAACGCGTTAACAGCTCTCAATCAACAATTAAGCGGAATCAATTCAATTAATCACGAAAATTACTTCCCAAAATAGTTACGCTCGACTGAAAATTCAAACTCGATCAACTCCACTATAAAACTCGAATCACAGCACATCCTTAGAAACCTTTCAACATTTCGAACTCGTCTGGGCAAATAAAACATGCACTTAAGCACGAAACAGAAGGATTCAAACCAAGGGACGGCCGAAGCCTCAGCGTAAATTGAAACCATATCATTCGAACATTAACCAGGTAAGTTCTTATTCCATTCTATTCGAAATCAAACAAGGAACAAAAGCCCCAAGCTCCTCATGTTCATTCATCGAACGAATTGGATCGAATCCAGATTCTAGGGTTCATTCAATTTAGGAATCAATTTCAAATATTATATAAAATGTAATCGAATGAAAGTCCATTAGTAAAAACCAATTTAGTCCAATGGTTTGTGCGGTTGGATTTGAACCACTGTGCCCGGGTTCGAGCCCCACCCACTACCCCTAAACCGGTTTTATGCCTCTTTTTGACCCATTTTAATGCTATTTTTCTTATAAAAATTCTGGACAAAATTTTATAAACTTAAATCATCATTTAACAGTTATTATTTAATCTAAAAACTTTTGTAATTATTAGAGAAATATAAATAAGACATTATAATCAAGATTAATTTTGAAAACAGTATTTAAATCTTTTTAAATCATTTATAAAACAACATAACCTTTATTTTAAATTTTTACAAACTTAAAATAATTTAAATCTTCAACTTACATTTACGATATTTTAATTAGACTTTAAAATTTTAAAATCTATTTAATAATAAGATTCTTTTACACAAATTCTATAAAAAAATATAAGTTTTAAATTTGAAAACACACAATCTAAAAACATTTTTGAATTTAATATGATTATTATAACTCATGACATATAAAGTTATTTGAAAATACAACTATAAACATCTTTAGATCCAATTTAAATTCTACAACTTTTAATTTTACAAAACTATTTGAAAAGTAATTTTATGAAATTTTAAAACATGAATAATGAAGATTATTCAATAGATTATTTTTAAAATCAAAACCTTTTAACAATAAGTTTTACATAGAATGATTTAATCATTTTGTATAAATAACTTATATCAAAATTTAAACCATTATCATTGGGGCACACATTTGCATTCATAGACCTTGTATAATAAATAAATCGAATGTTAAAAACCTTCCAATATATTTATTATATACAAATAAGAGTATTTAATTAAATATTCCCAAAACAATTATTCTTAGACTTCTATAGTAAATAATTGGAATAATAAAATTATTGTAATTTATTTATTATTTATACAATGGATAATATTTAATAGATAATTAAATATTATTCTAAGTACACATTATCAATGTTAGAACATTAAGGATTCCATGGAAGCCATAGATCTAAGACAAAATATTTGAACTTTAGGCAAACACTTGAACTTAGACTAAGTCATGTGCTATTCATAAACATTAGGGAAATGTTGCTAGCTTTTCCTCATACAAACACAAGAAACATTTGATCAATGATTACACATAATACAAGTGAGTTAATTCTTACTCCCTTTTACATTTTGTAAACTTTTTTTGGGATGTTACATATGCTTTATAAACAAACATATTCTTTGAGTCAAAACATATACATGATGCAAACTTTTAAGTTTAGTAGACATGATTTAGATGCTATGTGAACTTATGTGCTAAATGCTATGTGGGATTTAGGTTAGAAGACGTTTCATACAAAAACATAAACAGTATCTAGTAGCCTAAGAATGTAGCTACATTCTTCCAATTGACTTATGTCTTGTGTTAAAAAGGTGAACAATACACATACATAAACATTATGATTTACATTGTTTAAGTTAGGACCTAGCTAGTCTTGATTTAAACTTTGTAAGATCATTTGTTTGGATTCTTGCTTTGTGCTACATGCAAATTTACATATGCTTTAGATCTAGTCTATTTAGTTTAATAGTTTTGCATACTTTTAAGTATTGTATTAAACTATAGAATTGCTCACCAACTATACAAATAGTTGACCTTTATTTTACATATGTAACATGTTAAGACGAAGGCATGGAGAAGACATAGGAATAGGAATAGTAGACCTATTTAATTCCTTAAAACGTTGTTTATAATTTCATTTGTAATTGTTTGTATATTCAAATTCTTGTAATGTAATTTGAATTTTATCAATTTAATGTTTGTATTGATTAATATTGATGCATTAAATATTGAAACATATAATAGCACCATGAGCTAATGAACAGTCGAGCTCGCGCCCCGACGTATTCCGCCATCGATTAGGGTGTGACAATTCTAAACATCTTGATTATTGTAAAGCTTTGAAACGCTTTTGATACATTTGTGAAACATGAAACCTGATTGGATCAGGTGAAACCTTGAAACGCTTTCGATACATTTTGTGAAACATGAAACCTGATTAGATCAGGTGAAACTTTGAAACGCTTTCGATACATTTTATGAAACTTGAAACCTGATTTGCATCATGTGAAACGCTGAAACACTTTTGAAACATTTTGTGAAACATAAAAACGAAAGCGTTGTAAAACATTTGGTTGAAACACGTGACAGTGGGGAGAAACACATGACCGAACTTGTCATTATTTCACCGGTTACACATTTGTCGCTAAGTCCCTTATTCTGTAATTGTTAACCGTGGGGGGGCGTGAATATTGAGAATAGATTATATTTGTGATTAAAAATCCTCGCCCGTGGTTCGTAGCTAAAACCATGACCAGATGTCGAGCGGGTGCTCAATAAGGCTAAAACACACAATGTCTTGCGACAAGGAAATTGGGAGGGGAAAACACTGAACTCGTCAGCTCGGTTACGGGAGCCCAGGAGTTATAATTGGACAGTTGGTCGGGAACTAAACACGACATTGTTGGAAGGAACAATGTTCGCACTGGATACCAATGTTTTACATCCAGTTTGAGACATAAATATTATTTAACTCTATTTATGCAAACATTTGATTCGTTTGGGATGCATTACATACATTTTTGACAAATAAACTTGTGAACTCACCAGCGATATGTTGATTGTTTAAAATCATGTTTTCTCATATGCATAATGATATAGGGGTGGAGCTGGGAGCTCAATCTTTGGAGACGTATAGTAGAGTCTAGGAGAGATAGACTCAACAGTGCGATACATATCATAGTATATATGTGTAATAGCATTATATATATGTGTGAAACTCAGTTAAAACTATTATTCCATTAGACTTGTGGCTAATGTAGTTGTAACATTTCTCTCTAATATAGAAACATGTGTCCTTTGTTGTAAACAATGACTGTGAAACCTTGAAAGTCACACGGTACGCTTCCGTAACGATAAGGGTGTGACATATATAATCATACCAAACTAATGGTCATACACACACCCATACAACTCATTAATCCATTAACATGTGTTAAGATTCTCTTAACTGATTTCATATGTATTAAGAGGTTATTGGTCATATCAATAGACCCGCATGTCCGTTCTTGTTTAGTGTTCTTAATCAACAGTAATAACCACTAAATAACATTCCAATATTAGATATAATCCATATATTATCAAACTAGTAGAAGAAATCGAATCAATACTTGTTCTGACAGATTTTCGATCGCAAACTTATTGTTCGATGTTGTAGAAACCATCCCTAGCTCGCTTATGATGTTTCTATAGCCTGATCATACTGATTTGGAGGTTAAAAATTGTACAGATCGTCATTTGGAGGTTAAAACTCGAAGGAAGAAGAAAACTAAAATCTGCCATGAAATTTTGATAATTCTATCAACTTATAGTCGGTGTCCCTTCGTCGCGTACCGCCAAGAGGGCCTGAAAGGGGCTTGGCATACCGCGAAGAAATCCGGAGAATCCTAGATATTTTGGACTCTTTGCGTACCGCCAAGAGTACCCAAAATTCTCTTGGCGTACCGCGAAGGATCCCAGAATTCAATATTAACCTAATTTTCTCCTTTTTACGATTCCGAACATTATGAACTCAAACGGTTTATAAAATTTTTCGGTTGTTACATCTTCAAACTTGATCAAGTTCAAAGATCCTAATCAAGTGAATCCTCGTATCAATTCCTTTGAATCTTTGTGTGATTGTTCGATACTTCACTACGCCTTGATAACTATTAAATGATTTTAGAAATCATTCGTAATACAACATCTAAACTTTACTATGCCCAATCCTTATTTGAGGGCGTTTAAGTTAATAAAACTTACTTTTAAATTTTACGAAAAATCGGGCAGAATTTCCTTTGTTTTTAGTCAACTCCAGACAAATTCGAATTGTCTAATTTATAATCAAATCCCAACTAATCAACTTTAAACAACTATTAATCATCCTCAAACATACCACACATAATCAAACTAATAATAACTATTGTCATTCTAATAATTCTAATAGTTTATAAATAAGTTATACCTTCCGTTCATTCGGTTCGCGTATACGAAAAAGCTTGTTTCCACCCGTTGAGATAACACGTCGTTTCTCGTTCCAAATGTTTCTCTATTGACAAGATGTGTTCTTGACCGCTGTTGAGCAAGTTGACTTTGTTGACCAGATCTAAACCAAAATCCATTGCTGAGTTTTCACTTAACAACATACGAGTAGCTCAAAACTAGACCAAACAAACTCCGATCGAGGCGATTCAGGTGTCCATGATTTCGTCTCATCTAGCTCTACCTTCTGAGTCAGTTTCTGCCGGCCGTCGCTGCTGCTACAGTAGCCGGAAACACAAACAGATCGTTGGATTTCTTCCCGCAGCACTATTCTGTTCGGTCTAAGAGAAATCAACTTCCAGACCTCAAAATCGAAAACCTAACAGTGAAAGTCTTCGTTTATGTGTTAGGAAGCTTCAGTTAAAATTTGAGAGCGATCCAATGGTTAGATCTCCGGGGATCGTCCGATCTCCGAGACTGGTTCCATCATTTCTTCTCCCTCGACTGCACACACTTGTGTGTGTTTTTGAAGCTCTTGCCGACCTCGCTGGATCTAACAACCACAAATATCTGAATTCTTAACTTTTAATTAATTTAAAAGTCACTTTGACCCCTCATCTATGAACTCCTATTTTTAAAACCTCCTTCAACTTGTCTCATATATTTTTAATATTCACGAGCTCCTAACATGTCCGTACTTTATCGTATAATAGTCATGTTTATATTAATTCGATCGTAATTACATAAAGAATGTTCATAAAAATATCGAGCCCAAACGGTGACAGAAATTTTACACGTTATTCGCAAGCTTATAACGCGCTCATACAATATCAGATACTTGTATTGTTCATATCCTTTTGATCGTAATTAATTTATGAACATTTATATAAATTTTGAACATAAACGGTTATAAAAAATTTCGCACGTCTATTAATCGTTTATAAAAATTCAGGGCATTACAATTTATTATTTTATCAAGAGTTATTATTATCAAACATACAAATCTTCGTAAAAAATGTTTATAACATATTAGTTAAATTTATTTAACCCATGTAATACATGGGTTTCTAACCTAGTGCTTTAATAAAAGATTAGAACTTAAAATTTTTGTCTCATTTTAACCACTTGATTGGTGAAATTTTCGTTTATCAATTTTAGGGTGACATTGCCTTTTATAAAGAAAGTCTTGTGTTCAAACCCTAGAAAGAGAACACTATTTGCGAGTAGAGTACGAGTAGTCAGTATTGGTGTTTCAAAAAAAAATCTATTTTAGGGTGGCAATATTTGGACACTACCTCAGAATCGATTAACTCCACCAAGAATATAGGCCAATACGAGCCGTATTGGTGTCAGATGTGCCACACATGCCAGAATATATTTGTCTTCGGATTCCATACGAATCTTATGGCCCTATACTAGTCGTATCAAATTCAGTGAATAAATTCGGTCAATTTTGAGAAATTTTAATGAGATTTAATTCTTATACGACCCGTATACCTATATGCTTTAGTTAATTAGATTTTTTTGTGTATATATATCGTTTAAGTGTATGCTTGAATTTTTTTTTAACGTAACCATATTTAATCATTTAATTTTAAAAAATAACTATTTAGTATAAACTAGCAATTTGTGATGCTTTAACTTAACAATTTTAGTCGTGTAATATAACTATTTGATTGTACAATTATTTGTACGTAACCATTGTTTGAATATATACCGTTTTCCTCGCTTTTTAGCTTAATTATTGTTTAACTATGTACAATTATGCGCGTTTTTTAATTACAATATAAGATAAAGCAACCAATTGCTTCATACACAACAAACAAGTGAAATACGTAAACATAAGTCTTTGTACATCAAAATACGAGAAAACCTGAAACAACATATGTTTAATCTTTTATAAACAAACGACTGATAAACAAATAAATCTTATACATGATTAGTTTCATAGACACATATACTCATCACCGAAGTTGTTGTTCCCCATTGACATCGATAGCCTTTTAATACGATTTTGAAAGTATAAACAATTAATATTTAACGAAGAGAGATTGAATGAAGAAAATAAATTATATGTCGTTCCTTATATAATTGTTATTCGCACACAAATCGAGGGTTTTTCTAAAGGTCTTGCCAAATAATTGATACATGAACTGAGAAGGCAAATAATTGGCACGCAAATCAAAAAATAAACGAATGATGAATTATGCTAGTCGTATAGACCAATACGACTTGTATATGTGGTATCAAGGATTGAATGGGCCCGGTGTCACTTCGCTAATGTGATGCTGTCAGCTTTTGTTGGGAATATACGACTCGTATAGATGGTGTCATTTGATACTCTGGCATATCCATGACAAGTCTCCTATTTTATTGTCAAATGATTAATTATCGTATTTGTTATGCTAAGGACATGTTGAGGTAACATTGGTTAATGATTGTATTTTTCATATAGTTAAGATGCTAAAGGATATATAGTGGAGACAACATTAATGATGTGCGCATGCATATTTAGAAGCCTAGTGGACCAAAATCGATCATTGGTAGAAACGTATGAACTTTCGTTTGGCGTATCATACATGGTCGAATCCTAGGTTTTTTTTTATTGGTATATGGTGCATCATCAATACTTAAATTTTCACCATACTATGAAGGGATTTTAAAAATTAAATCCTCGATTATGTTATGGGATTTTAATTGTCTCAATAATTGGTTTATGTTGGCCGAACATGATTCAAATCCATGACCTTTCACAAGAAAAGTAAAGAAGATGTCAATTAAACTCTAAATGTACAATACTAGCTAAATTTTGCCTAAACGAGTATAAAATTAGACATAGGCATACATGCCTATCAAGCCTAAGGTTCAAGAAGGCAGTATGCCTATTTTGTTACAAGATGGCAAGAGATGCTTGATTAAAGTTTTCAATTGTTGGAATATGAGCTACTTCAACCTCAAATCGATCTTGGATGTTCTATTCGGCTTGCGGTAACTTTCGAGTATTTGAAGGTCTTTTTTGTTGCATGTCCGGGTTACGATTCTATTATCGGGGAAGGTAAGAACACGTACACATTGGTGTTTGATGCGTGATCAATTATTTGGGCAAGTCAAGGTTCTGCATGTGTTGATTGGTGTTCATTTATACAAGTGGATATATGCTACTCAAATAGAAAGTTCGATCAATTCGTCGTTTTGTGGGTATCTTTCCACCTCTATCAACTTCTAATGTCTTTGAAAATGGTCAGTCTTTGCAATTGGTATTGCTAATTAATGTCTTTGGAATGGTTCAGTCTTTGGTACTTCGTCGTCTTTTATGTTGTTTGGAATGATGTTTTTCTAATGCAAATATATACTAGAGTAACTTATTCATTTACCTTTTACTCTTTTCGTCATATCAACACTATACATCAAGTATGCAAAATTATAAACATCTGATGATTTTTGTCGATTGGGATAGAGTTCGTCGTTATTGGGTCATTTTCTTGTAGTGTTTGACGACTTGCATCTTCATACTTGAAAAGGGTGAAAATCTTTTATGATTAAACATCTAAAACCTCGAAGGAATTGGTTTTAAAAGTGGAGTATTTGTTGAATTTAGACCTTTCTATTTTCCACACTTTTATGCTTGTGTTTTTTATTTACTAATATCTAAATTATTATATATTTTATACATATTTTGTAAATTGAATTTTTTTTTAGTGATTTGTCCACATCTTTTATTGATAAATGATGTAGTAGTCATAACAATTAACAATTGGGGCAATTACATATATCCCCTTATAAACTTCATTTATTACATATATACCCAAACCCAAAATTTTATTACATATATCCCCTATTGTAATTCTAAAAATTTCAAATATACCCAATTTAATTTAATTTATTTAAAATAAACTAAAGATTTACTATTTTACCCTTGCTTTAAAAAAATTCATTTTACCCATTTTAACTATTTTTTCTGCTTACGTTTTTTCTTCTTTTTAGCTTTTTTTCGTGCCTTTTTTCTTCTTCTTTTTTTCATTTTTAATCTTGTTCGTCTCATACTTTTTTCCTCCATTTGTATTTCTTATCAGAAGATTATTAACTTATTAGCAAAATTGAACATGCAAAATTAAAGAAAGTTGTAGAATCAAGCAGGCATGATCGATATTATGAAAAGACTGCTTTATTGTGATGTGGGTCAACGTATATCATTTCATCTTCCTTAACCAAGCAGGAATGCAAATTTTTCAAAAATTACCAACTGAAGTTGTAGAATCTGGTGAAGTGGTCCCAATATTTTTGACAAAAAAATCAATTATCAGACCTGATGGTGTTGAGGAAGCATTTGACGGTGACCTACATTGATGGTGATGATGTGTCAATGGTGAAGCCCTACTGCAATCGATGGAGATGATTGCATCATGCGTTCGTATGGTGAAGCCCTAAGCATGTCGATGGAGATGATAGCAATATGCGTTCATTTGGTGAAGCATTAGCAGGTCGATGGAGATGACTGTAGTATCAAGTATGTTACTGCATTCGTATGGTGAAGCCCTAAATCCCCTAATAGAGTAACAGGTCGATGGAAGAGATGAAGTAGCATGGGGTGATTGGAATTCAAATGGGTTGCATAAAGGGTATTTTTGCCATTATGTGTAAAAATATAAAAGATGGGTATATATGTAATTTAATTATAAGGTTGGGTATATATGTAATTAGGGCTGGAAATAGGGGGATATATGTAATTATTCCATAAATTAATCTTCTTTCATCTTAAATAATTAACCCACGTATTGAAAAATCTTGAGTGATGTCATATAATTTGCACATATATCAAGAAATCTTCGGTTGTGTCAAAAAATCACTACCAGAAAATAGATCTAAGAATTTTCTGTTCACCATTCTTGCATGCTAAGGTAATCATCCCCTTGCCTTCTATGTCTACACATGAACCATCCCCAAAACGAACCTTTCCACCCGTGTTAAAGTTGAGTTTGGAGAAGAGTATCCGATTACCCTTCATGTGGTTGCTTGCGCCATTGTTAAGAAACCATGTATGATCTTCCTTTGCTTCTTGTTTGTACTGTTGTGGAACAACCTTCTCTTCATTTAGAAAGACAAATTCCTTCTTTCTTTCTGAATGAATGGTCATCAACAAGGCTGGTCCATCTTCTTGTACGAGATTTACAGCTTCATCTCTTCGTCTTGTGGGGCAATCAGACGAGAAATGGCCCTTCCCATCACATCGGAAGCATTTCACATTTGTTCTATCTCTTCCCCTTGAGTGATGTCCTTGTTCATCCACTCTTGTACTTGAAGAAGACCGACCCGTTACTCTCCCTCGGCATATACTACTCCTTCCAGCAAATCCCTGACCTTGTCCAGCACCCTTTTGGTTTCGGTTTCTGTGCATCTTGATAGGATAGTAAAAGTTGGTCGTCCTTCTTTGTCTCTATGCAAGGTTTTATTCTCTCCTCGTATGCTCTCATTCTCCCTGTTACTTGATGGAATAACATGGATTCCAGATCAGGAAATTGTTCAATTTAGGCTACGATGGGTAGAAATCGCTCCGGAACAGCCCCTAGGAATTTTCGAACCAGCTTTTTTTGTTCGACTCCTCCTCCAAGACTGTTCATTTTTAAGACGATATCTCCCATTCTTCCAGCAAAGTATTCTATTGTCTCTCCTTCCTTCATTTTTAGGGCCTCAAATTTAGTTTATAACGGCACTAAGCGAGCTTGTTGAACTCAATCAGCCCCAACAAATCTGGCCTTCAGTGCATCCCATACCTTCTTTGCTTTATCCAGATGAGCAAATTGAAGAACAAGCTCTTCTGGAATAGCTTGATAAACGTATGCAATAGCAAGGCTATTTTTCTTTGCATCTACCTCGAACCCTTCTTCTGGCTCAATTGCTTCCCACACACCATGTACATTGAATATAGCCTTAATTTTGACAGCCCAGGTAGTATAGTTGGTAGCTGTCAAAATAGGGCATTGCAATGACAGGGTGATGTGTTGTCTTTGTGCTCCTTGCTGTGCTCCACTGCTCCCTGATTTACTTGTGTAGCCATGATCTCTTCCTCTTTAGTCCGTCGAACAAGAATGAGTCTTCCAACAAATTGAGCAGTGGTTCTAAATGAAACCAATAGCTCTGTACCAATTAAAGACAATTGGATCGTAAAACCACAAAACAAGAACAAGAGAAAAGAGGGCAGTCGGCCTGATTACTTTATTCCTTCAAAGAAAACCGTAAGAAGTAGTGAAATACAAGCAGCAAGCTATTCAATTTATGCTAGAACACAAAAACGGAAACTATCTAAACAAAGGAAACAAAATTATTCAGCATTAAAATAGAATAAAAACTTATCCTAATTTGATTCCTAGAATCATGCTTCAGTTATTATCTTGATAACTATCCAAGATTAACTAACGCTTGGTTTTTGCCTTTTCTTGTACAAACTTTGTTGTTTAATTTTCAGTAATCAAGGAGAATAAAAGGGGAAAGTTTATTCGCCTTTATGTCATAGCTTAAATCAAGGGTAGCTTGATTTTAGCAGTAATTTGTGTTTTTATTTTGTGTTTCTTGCACTATAAATAGAGGCTAGATTAGTAGAAAACTTGTACCAATCAAAAGCTTCTTCTTCTTTATAAAATATGTTTTGACTTGTGCTTTGCATTCCAATTGTTTGTGTGTATTTTACCCAAAAATGGGTATCAGAGCAGGTTCAGGGTCTGATTATCGTACCAGAAGTAATCTAGCATCAACTTCCACGGCCAACCAGAATCAAAACAACATTGTTCTTGTTGTTGCTCAAACCAAAGTGACTGGTGGAGTATCACAGCATGTTCCGAAGCTAATAGGAACCTACTATGCGACGTGGTCGATAGTAGTGGAGGCAATTTTGGATGATCATGGGCTGTGGGAAGTCATTCAACCTCCTACAGGCGCTGTAGTTGATGAGAAGAAAAATAAGTCAACAAGGGCTTTTCTCTTCCAAGCTGTTTCAGAAGAGATTTTTCTTCAAATCTCGAAGTTCTGGAAGGCACAAAAAATCTAGAATGCACTCAAGGCAAGGTACGTTGGAGAATAAAAAGGTATCGAAGGCTTGGTTGATTACTCTAGAAACTGAGTTCCAGAATCTGAAGATGAAGGATAATGATTCAATTGACCAGTTTGCAGGAAAAATAAATGGAGCAGCTTCTAGAGCAGTGAATCTTGGGAAAGTTTTTGAAGATTGAACATTGGTAAGGAAGCTTCTGGATGATGTACCAGGCAAATACTTCCATCGTGCTGATTCAATAGAGCAAAGCCCAGATCTTGATAATATGACATTCGAAAATGTCATTGGAAGGTTCAAAATCTTTGAAGAATGTCTTCGTGGAAAAGAGATTAGAAGTGAGATGCAAGGTTTGCTTCTATTTGACCAAACAGGTCAGGATAGTAAAGTTAGACATGGCGAGTATGCTAGTCGCGGTCGGGGCAGTGGCAACAACCACCGAGGCCTTGGAATGGTCGAGGAAAGGGCCGAGGAGGCCGAGGTTTGGGGCATGGATCAACCCAAAACAAGTATGAAGATCGCAGCAGCCGGCACCATAAAATATCATACGTCCAATGCTTCAACTGTGACAAATATGGGCACTTTGCATCAGATTGCCCAGGTATGAAGCAAAGGAAGAATGAGGCCAGCTTTGTAGAAGCAAGTGAAGATGAACCAGCCCTGCTTATGAGTTATGGCCCTGTCTTCACAGGAGATTGTAATGCTGAATGAAGAAAAGGTTTATCCAAGTAATTATGCCAAGGACGACTTTAATGACAACATTTGGTACATGGATAATGGGGCTTGGATAATGGGTACATGGATAATGGTACTTGGTAATTATGACTGGGTGAAGAGAGTTCTTTAGTAAACTCAATGAGAACACAGTTGGTCATGTCCGATTTGGAGATGGATCCGGTGTCAAGATCAAAGGAAGTGGTTCTGTCTTGTTGCAATGTAAAAACGGAGACCAAAGGTTAGTGAATAATGTTTACTACATTCCTAATCTTTGTAATAATATTTTAAGTCTCGGACAATTTACAGAAGATGGATGTGAAATAAACATGAAAGAAGGCAACTTGTGGATGTATGAGAGGGACCGAACCTTACTAATGAAGGTTCCACGGTCCCTAAATAGGATGTATAAAATACAACTAAATGGTGTTCCTCATGTGTGCTTACTAACCAAGATGGACGAGGCTGCATGGTTATGGCATGCACGCTTTGGACATCTTAATTTTGGTGCATTAAAAAAGATGACAATTGAAAGAATGGTTAGTGGAATGCAGATGATCAGCCATAACTCACAGGTGTGTCAAGCATGCCTAGCAGGAAAGCAACACAAGCTGTCCTTTCCAACCAAATCATCATTCCGAGCCCATTATCCACTTGAGCTTGTTCATGCTGACCTGTGCGGTCCTATTACACTTTGTACATCATCTGGGAATAAATATTTCCTAATACTCATAGATGATTACAGCCGTTATATGTGGGTGTACCTGCTCAAAGCGAAAAATTAATGAAGCACTTGCAGCCTTTACCTCTTTCAAAACATGGGTGGAGAAACAAGTTGGGCTCAAGATCAAAGCTTTAAGGACAGATAGAGGGGGAGTGTTTGTCTTCAAAAGTTTCAATCAACTTTGCAGCGAAGAAGGAATAGAAAGACACCTAACTGCTCCTTATACCTCTCAACAAAATGGGATGGTAGAAAGGAGGAATCAGTCCATTCTCAGGATTACAGCAAGTACTTCAACTGGAGGGTTTCTATTATGAATAGGATAATATAGGATCCTACAAGTAGCCTCATGCGGACAAATAAGGCGACCATCAACATAATTATTAATTTCATTGACATTAGTGCAGATTCACCTTGCGATTGGATAGAATTTGCTAATGTTTTTGGTATACTAAAACGTACTCTATCTGCACCTTTTGAGACATACTTCAAGAGCTATTTGATAAGCATACTCCACCCACAATACTTTACATTGATTTGAGCTGCAAAATGCATGGAAAGAGTCTTGTTATAAGGAACCATATATTCGTTATCAAGTGGCACACCGGATCTAATCACTTGAGGCCCGTTTGCTGGTCTCTTGTAATGAACATATCCAGCCTTGTCAAACCTTGTTACATGCTCGTATGGCTTTGGAAAAGACTTAGAGAAAATGCCATCAATCATGCAGCGGAGTTCATATTTGGTAACTCACACTGGCTGTGTAACATACATTGAGTAACTATCTTGTAAAGCACAGGCTCTATTGATTCTTCTGGCATTTCGGCAGTAATAAAGCGATCAACGGCTTTTGGGTTGTTAATCAAGTGTGGTTGAGTGACCGAGAGGATCGTATGACAATAAGGAAGGCCCCTCTTCTGAAATTCAATTGTGTACAAATCTAAGGAAAAACAAATAAACAATATCAAATAAGATGGGATTTTTTATAGTATGATTAATAGGAGGAATGACTATTAGTTTTAAAGATGTAAGACCCGCAACAACCTCACCAAAGGGTTTGTTCGATCTTAGGAACTTCATAAATCCACATTCATTTGAAACACTCTTGCAATTATATCGCGTTTGTCTTGGGCGCCAGGACACGAAACACGTTATAACTCGCATTTGATTTCAGGCCAATTAACATTACATGTAAAGATTAAAATATTGTGGGTTACCATGAACTCTACAAATCACTAAAACATCCGGGTAATGCTTGTACATGTATCTAGGACCACTCGTGAATGAAGCTGGTAAGATAGCACGTTTACCAATATGATGACCTTCAGTATCGCCTCTCGATAAAGTGTCATATATGCCATGCAAAAATCATAGTGAAAATCTGATTAGCACGAATTTAATCAAGACCACATTGCTCAATACAAACGATGCATCCACCAAATATTGCTGAAAAAGTTTGCCTGCTCTGAGTATATGTGTATATACGCCTTCACGATCATGAATCTGGTAGCAATAAAACATGTTCATGGTGAGTTTGCGGTCCCTTGTTAAAGGGTCTCGTGATAAACGTAGG
This sequence comes from Mikania micrantha, assembly GCA_009363875.1. Classification (NCBI taxonomy): domain Eukaryota; kingdom Viridiplantae; phylum Streptophyta; class Magnoliopsida; order Asterales; family Asteraceae; genus Mikania; species Mikania micrantha. The sequence continues at coordinate 29,685,290 of CM018697.1, forward strand.
CCTAGAGACCAGCCATGCTCTCCATGCCAGAAGAGTAATGGATACTGGAGTGGCATATATGACTCATGAAGCTTATTGACTCTATGAGGAGTGTTATCTTTGCTGCGAATAATTATGTCAAAGTTGACAGCAATAGAATCCTTATCTCTAACAATAGCACCAAAGGTTCCATGAACAGGAAGCTCATAAGTTCTTTCATGTAAAAGTAAGGTTGTCTACATCTTACCCTCCTCAGACCCTACCTTAGCTTTGCTAACGATGGGATATACTGAGTATCATGATGATGAATATGGCTGGAGACCTCACGTTATTCTCAAGATCAACCTAGAAAAACAATCTTCAAGGAGTTGCAGTGGTAAGCACTTGATTTACTTCCACAAGTTTCCTACGAAACCTCTAGAAAACCACCTACATAGCCCAAGCTAAGATTTACCTAATCTCATTGGGTAGGGGGTATTGGCCGATAAGTGAGTTTGCGAGTAAAGAATTCTTAAAAAAATATAAGACCAAATATGTAATGCAAGAATTATAGACTTAAACTTGTAGCATTAACTTAATCAAGATTCAAGATTAGCAAACCCCTGAACTAAAGCGTGAATAGAATACAAGAATCACAAATATCTCAATAAGATGACATCGATTTACAGTACCAAATTTCAACAAAAGACTTTAAACATAAGGTTAAAGAGGTGGTGAAAGATGGGTGGTAGGCTGACCAAAATCTACAACACACAAAATAGAGACGTGGAAGACTGTCATCCATATAAAAGTATGGGTGCATTTAAAACCCTTTTATATACAGCTATTCGTTTACTTGATTTTTAATATAGACTAGTAAAGTAAACCACACGTTACGTCAGGTAACACGATTAATATTGCAATGTTGTCATATGATTAAAAGAAACATATCAAATCGTGACTGGTTTGTTATAAAGAGTGAAACGTAAATGAAAAACATTATTATGTCCTATAAGCATAAGCATATAATGTGGCGTGTTTATGAAATTTCATTACATAAATTGAGGTGTAGGTAGAGAAAACATATGTATTGGGTTTCAACGACTTGGTTTTCGAAATTTAAACATTTATATAAAGGTGAAATGTTATTCAGTTGGTGTCGGTGTTTGTCTTATTATTCATGAACATATATTAGAAATCAACAAAGGAAAATTATTGTTAAAAATCATATCGTATATAATATACCAGGTTAGTAACCCGTGTAATACACGAGTTGATATAAAATTAAGATGCAATTCAGAAAAATTAATAAAATGATATATAATTACAATCGATATAAAACATTATAAATTCAATCATTTTACCTCTGCAGACGGCAGATGTTTTACCTCTGAAAAAACAAACACCATCCTAGTGTCTTTACATAATCGCTATCATATATCTATAGTTTTGTAAGACATGGTAAAAGAGAAATGATAATCAATGAGTATTAAATTCAAGAAAATAAACCATTATTTTTTATTATTTCCTTATTTACGTATATATCATTGTATTTTTTATATGTATTTTGAAAATCACGAAATTAGTGAATAAATTTAAGTAAATGGAAATGCTGAAAATTTGAAATTAAAACTATAGAATTTATTCATTTATTAAATAGTTTCTCTTATATTTTAAATAATGAATATTGAAAATTGATTGGTCTAACCATATTTTAATACAAATTCTTATCCATTTTAGTTGTTCTAATCAATTCCATTAATAAATGAATAATCTGTTAAAGTTTTAACACGTTAATTAAAATATTAATTTGCAAAATAATTGACGCTATTTGAATAGCTTTTTTTTACTTTATGAAATTGTTAAATAAAAAATAAGTTGATTATATTAAAAGTTTAATAAATTTGAAAAGTAAAAAACTTATTATGTTTATTAAATTGCTAAAATGTGTTATACATAGTTTTTAATGTAAAAGATGTAAAAAAATAACTATATGTAAATATAATATTATATGCACCTTTGATATCATATGTAATTTTATGAAGTGTAAATTATTAGTTTCAAGTATGTAACAATTAAATTTAAATATAATAATTGCAAATATGAGGACATTTTATCAAAACATACATCAACAATTTTTTAATTATTATAAAATACATGAAACATAACAGTTGGATTTTTTTAACAATGTTTGTTTTATATTTTAAGTAATATAAATTTGAAGAAACTTTGTTTTATAAAAAAATAATAAAACTTTCAATCATTTATTGTTTTATTTAATTACTTTAATAAATCAATAATCTTTTATTGTTTAATTTTTAAATTTTATATAATAGTAAATTATGATATAATTAAGGCTAATAAAATTATGTTTTATGTTAACGGAAATTATTGAATAAAAATAAGTTGCTTATTATAGTTTTCCATATTTTAATTTTAAGAATTATAAAAGTTTTTTTAATTTATTATGCATGTTAGTTTTTTAAGTTGCTAAAATGTGTTATATGTAATGCCTAGGGTTTTTCTATATAAATTTTTAATTGTAATCGTGTTTGAAATATAATAAATCAAAGTTATTGGTACTCTTTGAAACAATTATATTCGTTTATACGCACAAAGATATATTCAACAAACAATTACACTTTCCTTATAAAATATTTTAATAGTTATTATAAACTAATTATTCAAACATAAAAGTTTTACTAAAAACAAAATGCTATATTTAATTATTGTGAAAAGTGAAATTATTTACTTTGAAACATCAAAACTATTATTATTCTATTATTTCAAATATATATTTTTAACTAATAATTTAAAGTTTATTACTCTAAAAACCAAATGTTTATAAAACAAAGTATACGCTTTTTTTTTCAATTATCTATTTTAAACAAACTATTTAAACTTTATTATTTAAAACCAAATTTCTTAAAAACTAAAACAAGGATTATTTTAAATAAGAATTTAAACAAATTATTTAAACATTATTATTTTCAAAACCAAATTTCTTTAAAAACAAAATCAAGGTTTATTTCAAATGTCTATTTGAAGCAAATTATTTTAACATTAATGGCCTAAAAAAATGAGAAAGAAGCAAATTTATTCAAAACAAAAATCAAGATTCAATTTTGATGTTCATTTTAAACTAATGAAAATAATCATTATTGAGATAACTATCCGATCGTTTTCTTTCAAAAGATTAAATATAAAAATCTTTTATTAAGAATGAATTCTTTTGATTTTTAAACCATTATTACTAAATGATAAAACTTATTAAACAAAAACAAATAGATGGAATTAGTTTATTCAAAAGGAAATGCTATGCGATATTCAATTGATATTCAAAATTCAAAGAAGTGTATTTATTTGATGAATAAATAAATATTATAAATCTTTCAAACTTAGACAAAATTTTTAGGACTTCCATAGTATGCCATAGATTCTAGGATGCCAAACTTGAACCCTAAGTAAAGACTAAGAATTTTATTGCCTTTAGGTTAAGGCGTGCAAGTACAACTCCTAGGCAACAATCTGTTGGATGAGCTAGGACATCAATACTCCATCTTTTACATTTTGTAATTTTGGGATATTACATATGCCAGTATTCAAAATCCAAGTTATTCTAAATTCAAATTCTATAGATGCAATGTCTTTAGTCTATTTTGGTTTGATTCTTTGCTATGTGATATTACTTGCTTTGTGATTCTGTGTTATTCTATGCTATTCTATGTTATTCGATACCAAGTAGCCTAAGGTGCGTTAGATACCACCTTCGCTTTGACTTAGGTCAAATGTGCTAAAAGAGCGAAAAGTACAATCATGGGCAGACTTGTGAAAATACTTGGCTTTGTGTTTTGTATTGAAGCGAGTTTGGAGACGATATAAACTATGGCAGACTTGTAAATATACTAAGCTTCTTAGCTTAGTATTGATACGAGTTTGTAGACGAGATATTCTATAAACTTAATTGCAAACTAGTAGGATATGCATGTTAGAGTTTGAACTTTGTAGTCTAATTGAATTGCATCAGTTTTCTTACGTATACTATATAAACTGTGTGAGTTACTCACCAACTATGCAGATAGTTGACAAAAATCTTTATTTTGCATATGTAACAGGTTAGTTGGATGAAATGGTGAAGACATAGGATAGGTTTATGCTAGTAGACCTAGTTTTAAATTTAAACAATGTAGACTTATTCAATTTATGTATTTTGGTTTTGTAAACAATGTAATGAATGTTTGTTTTAATATGAATGAATGTTTGTTAAATCTTTAATATTGATGCTTTAACTATTGAAATTTACAAAGTAGCACCATGAGCTTTTGAGCATTCGAGGTCGCGCCCCGACGTGTTCCGGCGTCGGTCGGGGTGTGACAGATTTATATGAGAGCCATAGTTATAGGGATCTAGGTTATTAGAAAATGGTGGCCTAGACTATAACTAAGCTAACCCAAACATGAGAATCTCATGTTACTATTGTTTGTTTATTAGTTGTTTATGTGCTATGTGTTATACATTACTTATTGTGTTATATATACTTTGTGTGTCATATACATGTTACCATAGAGGAATGCCATAGTGTTAACATGCCTTGCTTGCACTAGTTAGGAATGCCTTAGACGAGGTTACTTTATATTTTTAAAACACGTCGCGACGTTATATGCGGAAATCATGAATAAGTTTTATCGTTGTAAAAAATGTTAAGAAAAACAAAAACGATTAAAATATATATAAAAGATCATGTAATTTTAATATTTAGAATTACGAAACACGAAAGCGTATTTAAAAAATGTTAAAATATATCGTAGACGGCCCAATCATGATTTATATTTATGCCGAAACGTAGTTATCAATAGTACATATCAACATTAATTCAAATCATATAGAAATATTATATTTCAAAAGTTAAATAAATAAAATAATGAGGAAAAAAAATAGAGGAAAAAAGAGTAGCTAGTGGTTAGCAAGCGATGTGTCTTGATTCCTTGACACTTAAATACAAACTAAACATTCAATACCAACTATTCTAGTTTTTTTTTAATGTTTAAACTTCTAACCAACAAACATACATTCTAAATATGTATAAGTATAATAACATATAGGTTATATGGTTGTAAAAAATGTTAAGAAAAACAAAAACCATATAAATTAGCTGAAAGGTCACGTAGTTGTAAAATTAAAAATTTTGAAACCCGAAAAAGTAATAAAAAGAGGTAAAAATATACCGTAAGTAACCCGAATGTTTATATCGTAGAAAAGGCATAAATAAATCATAGTTAACCCAACTGCCAATGTGAGACTAGCCCACTTGGTAGAGGCTTTGCCTCTTAGAATGGGAGGTCATGGGTTCTAACCCATGCAATGGTGTATTTATTGTGGAGTAGTTTAGGAGGAAATAACCTTTGCCGTTCAAAAAAAAAAAAAAGTTAACCCAACTGGAGGCATGGAGAGACTCGATCTTAATTAATATTTATACTTGATTATAGTTATCAAAAGCATATCTCAATATTAACTCAAAATATACAGAAATATTCTATTACAAAAATGGCAAAGAAAAAAGGAAAAATTATACAAAAAAACTATCATAAATAACCCAGCTGTAGAAATAGATGGATGTGATATTAATTAATATCTATACCAAAACATATTTTATAAAAAAAAAAAAAAAAAAAAACACATCTCAATATTAAGTCAAAGCAGATGAAAAGATTATATTTGAAAAATAGTAAAGGAAAAATAGGAAAAATTGAAAAAAAAATACCAAAAGTGTTAGACGCATCGATGATAGAAAATTACCATATCATATTTTAAACTTCAAAACCTATAAATTTAGTGTGAACAAAAAGAAAAGGATAAACCAAATTGGAAAGGGTAGGAGTCGAACCCATGGCAACTGTAACCTATGATGTAGAACGTGCAAGGAAAACTAACTCAACTATCCATCAGATGTTAATAATTTCCGAAAGAAATATATAAAACCAATAATAATTTTGTGTGAAAAAAAAAAGACAAAAGCGAACGAATCACGAAGTATCACGTAAGAGCCTACCGACCTTTGAAATTGAGGAATAAGGGATATAGTAATAGTAATTAGTCAAAATAGCCTGTATAGCATTGAGAATAGTGAATGTTTTCTCCGATTTCTGCATGAGCGCATCCACCTTCAACAGCGTCATCGCATGATCTTCCACCGTCTTTTCCAAATCATTTCTTTTGCACGTTGTCATCAAATTTCATCAAGCTACTGAGAATATGTGGCTTTCATACCAACAATAAGAACAATCAAAAGAATTTACATAGACAGAGAAGCTCAATTCAGTATGAGCTGGGTCGAGCAGTATAACAGTCTTGAATACATCCACAACTAACTTTCTACTTCTACATTTTACATTTTCAGTCCCTAGTTTATTACAACATATCAGACCTTGTGCCTAGGTCAGGCACCCTGAAGTACATGACCATGTGTTCACTAACAATGTCGGAAGCGGTTAGTTGCAGAGTAGAGCAAAAGTCATTGCACCTCAAGGTCCTGTTTCATGTGGCACAGGTCGCGCACCTCTAGAAAAACTATAAATTGGAATCTCAAGCTCGTTTGCAAGGGTATTCCCCCCAATGTCACAAACCTACTTGTTATTTACATATTTCATCAATAGTTTAGCATACATTAATGGGTCTCTGTTTCCATTAATAAGATATTCAAGGATAATCTACTTAATCATTTCTTTTAACTTAACATAAAGTTTTTTTTAGAATGAGTCTGTTGTTTCCTAATCTATCCTTGTTTAGTTCTATCAATTACTAAGTGATATGAAACCTTTTTGATCTCTTGATTTTATATACAAAATTAAAATTTTAGCATGTGTTTAGTGATTTTAAATAATGATCTTTCTTCATTGAAAGTGAGATTTTAAAACATTCGGATCGAACTTTTGCCTTTTGTTTGTTAGTACAAGCATTTATCCTTTTTAGTTATGTCTATTTAAAGAAGCATGCTAGCTTACTGGAAATTGGTTTAAAGTCTTTATAAGTAAAGTAGTGTATATGTTCTTGTTTCGTATCAAAAGACTGTATATCTTAGTACAAGACTCGGTTTCTCTCATTACCATCACCTTTGATGAGATAGCACAAAATTTAGGGGGTTTATAGTGATTAGTAGGTTAAACCCTTGTTCAAAGTCATCACACTGATATATTGATTCCAAAATTATGGTAATTGTCATGTGGTAACGATTGTGACAATATTCCAATATTGTTGTGAAGTAATGTGCTTGCACACAAATTATCACATGGCTTTCATATAACTAGTTTAGGTGGTTGTCATGTAATATGGTTGTGGAAAATTTTCAAAGATATGCATAATTTGGCAACTTAGTCGAAGTCATCTCTAGTTTGAATAGTTTTCTTTTTAAAAAATCATATTTTGAAATCAATTGTATCATTGAGGGGAATCAAACCTAAGTGAATTCCAAATGATTGATTTGAAATTTTCATTTCCTACTATTTTAAATACTAATACAAACCATTTTTCACTCAATGTGTTGTAATGCATACAATTTCTCATAAATTTATAACTAAATTGTGTTTGAAAAAATATCATGTTATGCTTAGCACAACATGCCACCCTAATATCGTCATCATAGAAAAATCATGAAGAACAAGGAGAGGGACAAATGTCGTGACATAGAAAAAGAAATCGTTGGAGACTTGGAGCTCTAGAAACAAGGTTTTCATCATAGCACCGGTGCAGCTAGCCTAGTCATCGGGTAAACTTAGATTGGCCGCAGACAGAGCCGGCTTCAGGGTTTGAGGCCACAGAAAAAGAAGTAAACCCTCCTAAGAAAACTAACTTTTTTTTTACATAGATCTATTTGGTCTTCAACCACTCGTCCACTGGACTAGGATAGAATTTTTTTTTGTCAGTTGAATTACTTCCTCAAACTAAGCTTGTTGGGTTTTTTAGTTTTTAAGTTGGGTTGTTGCAAAAAACGTCACCAACTCAACTGAATTTGGCTTTTTGGTTCTGAAAACATTCATATGATGTAATATACTTTTTATATATAATATATATAATTATTTAAATTTCATAATTTTTTTTAAAATTTCGGGCCTGGGTCGTCACCTACTTTGCCTCTCAATAATTACGTTTAGGAACATTTATAGGCCATAGCAGAGCAAGAAAAGAAAACATATGGTATGAGAAATGGTGGGTTGAATAGGAAACTCCAATAAAGCACTGAATTCGATGGAAGGAAATGGAAACTGAGTAGTAGATATCTGAAGGAAGCAATTATGACACACATAGTGATGTGGTAATCGTAGCACCATTCTGGGTTTCTAATTGAGCTTGAATATTGGGACCAATGACTTTCCATTTTCTAGCAATTGCAGCTTCCATGACTTGTATATCTATGTTTTTTAATTGGGTTTGTGTGATACCACATTTGTTATGCAATTGGCTCGATCATCAGACCCAATTAGAAAATATCAATATACAAGTCAGGTCCTACACATCTATCTGTAAATTTTCTAAAGTTTATGAAGTCTTCTACAGTTTCTCCATCATGTTGTCAGATGTGACGGATTTTAGTCTTATACTTCACGCGATGACTTTACGTTGTTGGCTAAACAATTTTCTGCATAAACTCACCAAAACCATCAACCATTCATATCCTTTATACCATGAGTATGATTCATCATATCGGATGAACATTTGAACATATGGGTCTTATCCCCTAACACACTAGTTAATATGCAACGAATTATAACATACATCCAACACAATTCTAGTGTATCAAATGATGTAAAATGTCACTTATAACTATTATCAATTTAAAGTAAATGTCTAACCCGATGTAACATGTTAAAAGCGAATCAAACAAGTAAATAACAGAATCCAAATAGTCAACAGCCAAAAGTCTAATAAGTCTTTTATAGTCTCTAATGCGCTTCTTATTTAAATCCCTAACTGCCACCTGAAAGTGAAAAGTCATGATCGAACATGTCAACTATAAAGTTGATGAGTTTGTATGTTTAAGACACAAATAAATAAGTCATGTTGTGATATGTCACCTCTTATGCTAATCAGATTAAAACCAATCAAGTCTAGCCACAATCAAGTCAGATCTTAATCCAATCAGGTCAAGACCAATCAAGTCTACTCATAATCAAATCGAATCTTAACCAATTAGGTCAAGACCAATCAAGTCTAGTCACAATAAAATCAAGTCCAAACCAATCAGGTCAAGGTCAATGAAGTCTAGTCACAATTAAATCTAGTTCAATCGAATCATGTCAAGACCAATTGAGGTCTAGTTAAAATAAAGTCAAATTGTAATCCAAGTAGGCATGATATAAACATACAAGTCCAAGTCATAAGGTATTAAATCAAAAGTTTTGTACATAAAAAACTAAAAAGCAAAAAAAAAAAAAAAAACAATTGAACAAGCTAACTCGGTCTTTCTCTAGCTGTAATGATCTACACAATTTTCTTACAAGTAAACCATGCAATTACCTTCCATACAATGCACACTTCAAACGATTAGAAACACGCAAATACCCGTTGTGATTGCATTATGACACGATATGAAACAAATTTGAATATTATATTATTTACTAAATTAAATAAAATTACTACTAATTTAATAGAATAAATACAAGAAAAAATAAAATTTAATAAAATATCATGTAAATACTTAATAGGAAAGAGAGACGTAAAATTAATTTTAAAATGTTATAAAACATAACATATGCTTCTAAAAACATAACATATACTTTTAAAAACATTTATTTATGATAATAGGAAAATGGAAAAAATAATAAGAAAATGATAATTTTAAAATGTTATAAGAACATAGCATATGTCTCTAAAAACATTTATTTACGAGAATAAAAAAATGATAAATCTCTGTTGCAAGCAAATAGTGAATGTTAATATTGATTAATGAACGTATGTGTTTTTCATGATATCATCACATGTATGACTTCTCCTTATGTGACTATTAGATCTTCGTGTCATATTTAACTCATGTAGTTCTATTTTATCATGAGGGTTTTGTACCTATTGGGTTCAAGCATCCAACACATTTTATTCTTGGTATCATATCTTCACCAAGCATGTGCAATTCATACAACAATGGTGTAGGGTTGTAGTCGAGTCGAGCCGAGCTCGAGACTTTTCGAGCCAAGCCAGCTCGAAAAAATTTTCGAGCCAAAAATTCGAGCTCGAGCTCGTGAAAAAACTCGAGCCTCGAGCCGAGCCATGAGCCAGCTCGTTTTTTTTCTCTCCACTTTACATATACATATAATTAATCTAATATATATATTATGTGTTTATACATATTGTCACACCCCGAGTCGGCGGGACGGATCGACTTATCGAAGATTCTCGGGGCGCGATATCGTGGGTGATAATCGTGATGATCAGATTGTTTACATAGCATCAACATTGAGAATAACTAAAGCACAATATAGCATTAAGCTAGGATTACAAAGTTAAATTACAACTGTAATTGTTTGATAATTTAACTAAGTAAACTTATCAAAAGAATCAAATGTTTACTATCTTCTAACTGTACAAGATATCAAAAGTGACTCGCATCAATAACAAAATATGTGCTTTCCAAAAGTCTACTATGTCCTCTAACTGGGCATCCTATCATGCAATCCTGAGCCTTAACTTAATCATGTACGTCACCTGAGAAAGCATGTAAGAAAACAAAGTCAACACAATGGTTGGTGAGTTCATATAGTTTAATAGTTGAAAAATAGCTTTAGCAAACCTCTTTCGGTAACAACCTTAATCTCATTAATGTCACCTGTAATATCCAATTCGGTATGCTTATATATAGGGCATATATAGGGTCGAACTTACCGCCCGCCCAGCCAACATCCCACCACATACTACATCACATATGACATTGTTGTTAATGATAATTAAGCATTTTATCTACAACCCAAATCCCGTCTTCGTCATAGCTTTCACATACTCTTTAAAAGTTTACAAGTTTATAGCATTCGTCTAGGTGCATATTACCCAAATCCCACGCGTCAACGGTCACTTGTTTGGAGAAGCATGCGTTGTTTCCTTGTATAATCAATTCTCAGTCTCATTCTCACGTTTCTGATCCTATCGGTGCGAATTGACTTGTTCTTGGGGTTAGGGTTTTACTCTGAATCAATAGTTTAGCGTCACGATTGAGTCTGTTGTTGAGATCTTATGATAAATCACAAACGTTTCTGATTCAATGGGTTCCGATTATGGTTTAATCGTGTTGTTCTGGGGCTTAGGGTTTTACTTTGAGTCCATTGATCACTAGGTTAGGTGTCTCATTCGTGAATTTAGGGTATACGAGAGTCTGTCGTTAAATCATTTGGTATCTTGAAAGGATTTTCCTCTCGTTTCTCATAAAATCGGTGTTGATTAGGTTATAAACGTCGTGTTGTTCTTGTGATGAGGTTTTAGTTTGAGTCCATTGTCCCCTGAATTCAGCATTATGTTGGTGAAAATTGAGTTGTTTTGTTGCTGTTTCAACAGGAGAATGCTATGGATGATCTTGGTTGCCGTACTTCCACTGTAAGTGTTCTCTTTGTTTTTGTAGCAAACTCTTTGGTTTATAAATTATTTTTTGAGGTGGCAAATTTTACCAATGTCAAAGGAAATGGGTTGGTTTGGGTAAACAATTGTAGTATAATGTGTTGAAATGGGTAACATCATAGTATTTAATGGGTTGAGATGAGTAGCACTTAAGCACAATACGGGTCAAGACGGGTAACTAAAGAAGTATGTAAATGCAATGGATTCAAACATTTAAGAATGATTAATAATATATTTGATGAGAAAATCACTAAAAATTATCTAAATGGACTATTTGTTTATTTATAACACATCTTAAGTTAAACTAAATTGATGTTTTCTAAGAACAACCCATTTATACCCGAAATGATTATGCTTAAAACCCGTTCTGACCCGCACCTATCCTGACCCGAACTCGTTCTGACCCGTTATCCAACCCGACCCAACCCGCCCATTTTGCCAGGCATAATTATTTTTTATTAATTTCTTCAGTAGGGTATCTCTAAAGGATCTCATTAAATTGAGTTGGATTGTTGCTGTTTCAACTGGTGAATGCTATGGATGATCTTGGTTGTCATGCTTCCACTCTAAGTGTTCTAATTCCATCATCTATATTTTGCTGCTGTCATGCTTCCACTGTAAGTGTTCTGGTTGTCATGCTTCCACTGTAACTCTTTGTTTTTTGGCAAAACTCTTTGTTTTTGTTCTGATTCCATCATCTATATTTTTCTCACTGTGGTTTTCTAGGTTTACTTTATGGCATGTAGATTATCATTCAAAAAGATGCATATGTGTGTTCTTGAATTCTTTCTAAACTTCACTTCAGAATTTTTAGGGTTATATGATTTGAACTTTTGAACCTTTGAACTTGTAAAATCTGTTTTTACAAAGCTCTCATGATTAGGGCTTATAATCATGAAATTTTTGAATGAAAAATGATGATAATTGTTTAGATGTTTTCAAAGATTATAATTGTTTAATCATAAGATTATAATTGTTTATATTTTAATTTTATGTTAATTTCTGTCACTTAAATTCCTTTTTTATTTATGTTTGTCTTCATTTATAATTGTAAAATCTGTTTTTACTAAGCTCTCATGATTAGGGCTTATAATCATGAAATTTTTGAATGAAAAATGATGATAATTGTTTAGATGTTTTCAAAGATTATAATTGTTTAATCATATGATTATAATTGTTTATATTTTAATTTTATGTTAATTTCTTTTGAACTTGTAAAATCTGTTTTTACTAAGCTCTCATGATTAGGGCTTATAATCATGAAATTTTTGAATGAAAAATGATGATAATTGTTTAGATGTTTTCAAAGATTGTAATTGTTTAATCATATGATTATAATTGTTTATAATTTTAATTTTATGTTAATTTCTGTCACTTAAATTCCTTTTTTATTTATGTTTGTCTTCTTTTGTTGTTGGTGCATCCAACTTTTTAATGAAGTTATTTTAACGTCATTTGGTCTTGAATTTTAAGATGATTGATCCCATGTGTGTTCTTGAATACTATTGTAGTTCACTTCAGAACATTTAGGGTTAAATAATTTTGGTCAAGATCTTTAAGAGGGCTGATGACAGGTTTTTTTTTTGGGAAAATTACCAAAATCATCAAAGTTGACCAAGAAATTACCAAAATAATCACACAGATTCCGGCGTCTAAGACGCCCATTTAGACGCCCATTTAGACGCCTATTTTGTGTACTTTTTCACAACATACGGGCCCACATGTCGGCGGCTTTGTCGGGGTGTCTAAGACCTCTTTTCTACCGGCGTCTTAGACGCCCACTTAGACGCCGACTTAGACACCTTTAGACGCCATTTTTCTGTAATTATTGTAAACATACGGGCCCACATGTCGGTGGCTTTGTCGGGGTCTCTAAAAGGTGTCTAAGACCCCTTTTCTACCGGCGTCTTAAGACGCATGTAGACGCCCGATTTAGACGCCGGCTTAAATCTCACTTGTGGCTCGGCTCGATCGGCTTGGCGGCGTCTTAAAGCCCTTAAAGAGACGTCTTTAGACGCCCGTTCCAGAGGCGTCTTTAGACTCCAAAGCGACGTCTTAGACGCCGGTTCTGAATTGACGTGACACTCCCTGATTTGACTGATTTGATGGCTTAAAGATGTCAGAATGGGTGTCTTTTAGACTCCAAAGGGACGTCTTAGACGTCTTAGACTCCCTGATTTGACTCTAAGACGTCCCTTTGGAGTCTAAAAGACACCCATTCTGACATCTTTAAGCCGTCAAATCAGTCAAATCAGGGAGTGTCACGTCAATTCAGAACCGGCGTCTAAGACGCCAAAGTCTAAAGACGCCTCTGGAACGAGCGTCTAAAGACGTCTCTTTAAGGGCTTTAAGACGCCGCCAAGCCGATCGAGCCGAGCCACAAGTGAGATTTAAGCCGGCGTCTAAATCGGGCGTCTACATGCGTCTTAAGACGCCGGTAGAAAAGGGGTCTTAGACACCTTTTAGAGACCCCGACAAAGCCGCCGACATGTGGGCCCGTATGTTTACAATAATTACAGAAAAATGGCGTCTAAAGGCGTCTAAGTCGGCGTCTAAGTGGGCGTCTAAGACGCCGGTAGAAAAGGGGTCTTAGACACCCCGACAAAGCCGCCGACATGTGGGCCCGTATGTTGTGAAAAAGTATACAAAATGGGCGTCTTAGACGCCGGAATCTGTGTGATTATTTTGGTAATTTCTTGGTCAACTTTGATGATTTTGGTAATTTTCCCTTTTTTTTTACTAAGCTCTCATGATTAGGGCTTATAAATGACTTTTGAACTTGTAAAATCTGTTTTTACTAAGCTTTCATGATTAGGGCTTATAATCTTGAAATTTTTGAATGAAAAATGATGATAATTGTTTAGATGTTTTCAAAGGTTATAATTGTTTAATCATATGATTATAATTGTTTATATTTTAATTTTATGTTAATTTCTTTTGAACTTGTAAAATCTGTTTTTACTAAGCTCTCATGATTAGGGCTTATAATCATGAAATTTTTGAATCAAAAATGATGATAATTGTTTAGATGTTTTCAAAGATTATAATTGTTTAATCATAAGATTATAATTGTTTATATTTTAATTTTATGTTAATTTCTGTCACTTAAATTCCTTTTTTATTTATGTTTGTCTTCATTTTTTGTTGGTGCATCTAACTTTTTAATGAAACTAGATTTATCTCATGACTCATCACGCGTTCCGGCGAAGAACCCATGCCTTGTTCGTAATAGAACCTATTTATCCTAATTTAGTGATTCGATGCATCTTAATTTTATTGATTGCATTTCAAAATCAAGAGCAGCAATTCACATGCAATTTGAAATGAACATTGTAATGCAATCTTAAAAAAAAAAAATAGACTATTTGCTTCCTTTTACGAGTTAAGGTTTTAGGAATAACGGTATATAGCAATAAGAAAAGATTATTTTTTTCCTTCTACAAATAACTGTTTTAAAGGGTGATTTTGAAACCTTACATGGTTTTCATTGCAGTAAAAATTGCTTTGTATCATGAAGCTTGATAATAACACTACTTGGTTTTTCATACATCATTTTAAACTTCTTGAAAACCTAAGATAGTTTGAATGATGGTGTAAATAAGTCAGTTAAATGATAAAATATTTGTTCAAAATAGGTTCGTAAGAGTATCAAAAGTATTTGATCTAACAAAATATTTGATCAAAATAGGTACGTAAGAGTATCAAAATAGGTTCGTAAGAGTATCAAAATTGATTAACTTCAAGCAAATTCATATGCCAAAATAAATACATAAGCACTTACCTGTTAACTCGACTCATGATTGTTTAGATGTTTTCAAAGATTACATAATCTAACTTTTTAATGAATTTTTTTAACTTGAACAAGCATGCTGGTTAAAGATGATTGTTGCAAACTAGAAGATTCCAACCGTTTACATGTTTTCAAAGATTACATAATCTTGATCTAAGGCAATTGCATATATTATATCATTTCGAGAACTTGTTGCCTAGCCTCATCAAAATGGTTATAACAGGGTTGTAATTTTCTTCCTGATTTTTTCTACAAAACAAAAAGAACATTTCTGCCAGTGTTGTGTTTGTTATGTTTTTTCTTTATCCCAAGTATTTGAACAAGTGTGGTGGCTTTTTTTTTTTTCTTTGTACTTTTTTTTTATAATTTTTTTTACTAAGGATTTATCATTTGATCAAGTATGACATTTTAGAGCCATGCGAATTATTGACTTTTTTATATCCGGGAAAAAGGAAACTCGACCCTCCTGCATGCGTCATGTTGCCCCTTTATTAAAAATATATACAATAAAGTAGGTTACTAGTTTATATATATATTTTTAAATTGTTTGAATGTCTGAATCTTTTCTAGCTATATATTTTTTTAATTCTTTAGTTTTTTTTATTCGAATGGTTTAATCATGTTATTTGGTTCAAATGTTTAAGCTTGTTTAACAACTTGCTACAAAAATTACGTAAATTTATTTTTTTCAGAAATGACACAACCACACAAGAGTTTCAATTGGTTAATTAAGTTGTTGCATCCTGTTTGGTTTAAATGAAGCTTGTCTACTTTTGTTTATTTTTTTACTACTAGTTTCAAAAATCATTATAGATTTTATTCGAATGGTTTTTTTATTAAGCTTGTCTGAATCTTTTCTAACTATATATTTTTTTAATTCTTTAGTTTTTTTTATTTGAATGGTTTAATCATGTTATTTGGTTCAAATGTTTAAGCAGGTTTAACAACTTGCTACAAAAATTACGTAAATTTATTTTTTCAGAAATGACACAACCACACAAGAGTTTCAATTGGTTAAAATTAAGTTCTTGCATCCTGTTTGATTTAAATGTAAAAGCTTGTCTACTTTTGTTTATTTTTTACTACTAGTTACAAAAATCATTATAAATTTATTTTGTACATAGTTTTATTAAAAATCCTAATGTGAATTCATGAAATATTAAAATGACATCTTCATAAATGTTTAAGCTTTACTACTAGTTGCAAAAATAATTATAGATTTATTTTGTACATAGCTTTTAAAAGCAATTGAATTCATATGAAATATCTAAATGGCATGTTCTTTTCTAATTATTACTTAGCCTTATTTATTTTTGCAAAAATTACTTAGCCTTATTTATTTTTGCATCCTGTTTGATTTAAATGACATGTTCCATTGGTTAATTATAAGGGTTAGCATAGCGTTAGAGTGAGTAGTGGGAGGGTATTAGGGATATGGAGGGTAGGGGTTAGGATAACGATAGGGTAAGTTAGTATAGGACAATAGGGTAACGGATAGGGAGATAGCAAGAGAGTAGTAGGTAGTGCGTAGGGTAGGGTAGTAGGGGTTAGGGAGGGTAGCGGGTTAGGTATAGGACGTGTAGTAGGTTTAAGAAGGTAGGGTTACAAGTAGGTGAGTAGGGTAGTAGCAGGTAGGGGGTTAGGGTATAGGACGGGGTAGTAGGTTAGGAAAGGAGGGTAGGTGGGTTAGGATAGGATAGGGGTAGGGTAGCAGGTAGGGTAGGGGGTTAGGAGGGTAGGTAGTAGGTTCAATAGGGTAGTAGGTGGGTATTGTAGTAGGGGTTAAGGTAGGGTAGTGTACTAGGGGGTTAAGGTCAGCAGGTAAGGGGGTAAGTTAGTAGGTTAGGAAGGGAGGGTAGTAGGGGTTTGGGTAGGTAGTAGAGGGTTAGGATAGGGAAAAGGTAGCAGGTAAGGATAGGGTAGTAGGTTAGGAAGGGAGAGGTGGGTAGGGAGGGGTTAGGAGGGGGTAGTAGGTTCAATAGGGGAAGGGCATAGGTTACTGGGGGAGGGGGTTAGAGTAGTAGGTAAGGGCATAGACCGTGTGTTACGGGTTAGGCTACGGTAGTGTAGTAGGGTTAGGGTAGGTTAGGAAGGGAAGGTAGAGCGGGTAGGATAGGGTAGCAGGTCTAGCGGGTAGGATATGGCACAAAGCTGGAGGTGTAACGATAGTAGGTGGGTTAGGGTTAGGGTTAGGGTATATAGGGCTGGTAGGTAGTACCAGGTTAGGGAGTAACGGGGTTAGAGTAGCATGTAAGAGGGTTAGAGTAGCGGGTAAGGGTTAAATGGGTGTAAAATAGGGGTATGATAGGTAATGTAGGGGAGAGGTTAGGGATTTATAAAACTCTCTAAACCCTACCAGCCCACCCCTACTACTCATATCCTCTACCCTGGAGGCATAATAAAGCTACTACCTCTACCCTACCCTAACTATCTCCCTAACTAGGCCTAATAAACCTACTACCCTCCCCTCTCCTCCCCTAACTACCCTAGCCCCCTACTACCCTCTCCTCCTCTCCCCTCTAACTATACTAGGCCTAATAAACCTACTCCCCTCCCCTCCCCTAACTACCCTAGCCCCCTACTACCCTCTCCCCTCTAACTATACTAGGCCTAATAAGCCTACTGCCCCTATCCTAATAAACCTACTACCTCTATCTCCTACTACCCTAGGCCTTATAAACCTACTACCTCTATCCTCTCCTCTCCTAATTACCTCTATCCTCCTCTCCCCTAACTATCTCCCTAACTAGGCCTAATAAACCTACTACCCCTATCCTAACCGACTCCCTCCCCTCCCCTACCCTACCCTACCCTACTAGCCCTAACTACCCTACCCTAATAAACCTACTACTACCCTCTCCTCCTCTCCCCTCTAACTATACTAGGCCTAATAAACTACTGCCCCTATCCTAATAAACCTACTACCTCTATCTCCTACTACCCTAGGCCTTATAAACCTACTACCTCTATCCTCTACTACCTCTATCCTCCCCTCTCCTAATTACCTCTATCCTCCTCTCCCCTATCTCCCTAACTAGGCCTAATAAACCTACTACCCTACCATCTCCTCCCCTACCCTACCCTACCCTACCCTACCCACCCTAGCCCCCTACTACCCTCTCCTCCTCACCCCTAACTATCTCCCCTAACTTAGGCTTAATAAACTTACTACCCCTATCCTAACCTACTACCCCTCCCCTCCCCTCCCCTCACTACCCTACCCTAATAAACCTACTACCTCTATCTCCTACCCTACACTACCCTAGGCCTTATAAACATACTATCTCTATCCTCCCCTCTCCTAACTACCCTAGCCGCTACTACCCTACCCTCTCCTCGTCTCCCCTAACTATCTCCCTAACTAGGCCTAATAAACCTACTGCCCCTATCCTAACCGACTACCCCTCCCCTCCCTTCCGCTCCCCTAACTACCCTACCCTAATAAACCTACTACCTCTATCTCCTACTACCCTACCCTCTCCTCCCCTCCCCTAACTACCCTCTAGCTCCTACTACCCCTCCCCTACTTACATTACCTTGACTAAACTTGTCCCATTAGTCCTTACTAACTCTACCCCTATTACCTCTAGATCCTAACCCCCTAAACACTACCTTACCCGAAAAGTTGTTACAAAATTGGTCAAAATTCAATCACATATTTCAATCACATAATTAGTTGTTATACCATATGACAAGAGCATGTGTATATTTCAATCACTTTTAACTGTTTAATAATATATGTTTACAGAATTAGTATTTTGTTGATAAATAATATATGTTATGCATGTTCACTAATATTAACTTTGATGGTAAAGAAATGTTGCAGTTCATTTAGGAGATCCCAATGAGACTGGCAATTCGTTATGTTCTTAGAGAGCTCTAAGACATCACCAGCTAGATTTTTATTATTGTGATACTATATGACACGCATTCCGCCTCAATTTACGATAAAAGACGAAATTGATTTTTTTAACTTTTTAAATTGATCTCCTAGTGGTTCTCTAAATGATCGAATTCTTGACATGAGATGGTGTGAGTAACCTACTTAGTTGATTGAGACTTTGCCTCTTAAATGGGAGGTCAGGTTCAATCCCAGACATTGAGTATATTAATTTTATGTATTATAGGAGATTTTTTTGTTCCAAAAAATAAAAGTTAACAGGATTGGGTTGATTGGTTTTTATTGTTTGGAGGTTTTTTTTCTAGTAATAACGCTTATTGTTTTTGATGCAGATTGATTTGGCTTCACACATAATTAGAGTTGCATTGACATTGAAGGTACTGTTTATAATAGGAACTTAATGCCTGAGTATATATGTTATGCCTATACATCCTTTTTAATCAACTAGATAATAATTATGAGTTTGTTGTATCTGAACTGTCTTTGTTGGAAGGATATTGCCAAATTCTATTGAAAACCACACGAGTTATGTCTTACAACATGTCATGTATCAAGCGCCGAGAAGGTGAATCGATTCAGTCATCCGAAGCAGAAAGCCGATCAGCAGCTTCTGCCTTTTATCTTGGCGCAAGATCAAGCTTGGTTCCACCTGTATTCTTATTTCCGACATCTCCAACGATTCAACTGCTTAGTGATCATGATTTTCTATATGTGTTGTTACATATATGTAACTAATAATAAATGTTACCACAAATCAGATGGAGTTGATTTTAAGGTTTTGTTGTGTTACACATATATGTAATTTAGATGACATGAGGTTAAAGGTTTGTTGATCAAATGATAAAAATTAGTTTTTGCATCTTACTCATTTTATTGTGTTTTTGTTACTTATATGCAACTCTAATAGTGTTTACATATGTAACTAATAATGTTTATACAATCATATATATAGTATATGCTAAGGTTTTGTTGCATATATGTAGTAATTAGATTATACGATTGGGTTTTTAATCTTACTCGTTAAACTATGTGCTAAATTTTAAATTTTTATACAAAATTGGTATTTTATGGTTTTTAATTATATCAAGAGAAAAGAGTTTAATATAAAATTCGCATCTTTTTAATTTAAATTGAGTCATATTTGTGAGCTTTGATCTTGAGCTAAAAATAATATTCGATCAACTTAATGTGTTGTCTCTTTTGAGTCACTCTTCGAACTACAAGTATGCAATCGGATTACATTAAGTTTTCTTATATAAACATATTTAAGGTTTATGAATTTTATTGTTCTAATTTTCCAATGAATTACGTTAAACAAAATTCTTTACCCAAAAATGCATAAAATAAAGCTCCTAAATTAATTTTATTATAAATAAACTATTTAATTTTATGAAATAACTTAATTATTTAAAACAAAGATTTTCATTTATATAAGGATTCTTTCAAACTGCAAATAACTAATTTGTCGGATTTACCTTTAATCATATAATTAATGACGAAACTTATATTTTATTACAAAAATGCTATTATTTTATATGTGTGGTTGATATTCAAATTTCATAGTTTCTTCAAAATGCATGTTTACCGTTATAAAATATGTGTGTGTATATACATACACTACTTGTATTATTTAAACTAGAATATTTGAATTTCACTATTTTTAAGATTTAGTTTTAAAAATTTCGATATTTAAAGTCTAGCAGCATATGCATACACGTAGGCAAGAAATCTCATCAATGTAATATAAGGACATAGCATGCATACCTCACAAATATAGTGCCAATTGAAAGAGAAAGACATGTAGAAAGAAGCCATAATATAGTGCCATATACTTTGAACTTCTCAGCACCTAAAACAAAAAACAAAAAATAACTAATCAAAAGATAAACAAAACAAGTTGCATAAATGTTTGAGATTGAGTATTTATCAATTTTCTCATATTTTTTTTAAGAATAGGATCAATTGTCAAAGATGAAAATTAGAAACCTCAAAAGTCAAACTTCTCTAGGATTATCATAATTTTGAATCTTGAAACATTTCAAAGGATTAGAAACCAACAAGATACATAACAAAGTATAAAATAAATAATAAACGATTTATATTTCAAATCAAGCCCTAATCCCATATCATGAATGAAATCCAAAATTTCACTGTTAATCCAATTTATAATAACATAAACAAGTAAAAGCTATATGCCTCCATTGAGTGAATTGTAGTAAGACAAATGGACGACTGAAAATCCATCTTGTGACAGCTATACAAACGATAATGAGAGAAAGCATTGGCAACAAAAAATGTAAAGAAAGGAGTTATGATTTGAATACGTGCTTAAAAATGGGGTTTGTAATT
This sequence comes from Mikania micrantha, assembly GCA_009363875.1. Classification (NCBI taxonomy): domain Eukaryota; kingdom Viridiplantae; phylum Streptophyta; class Magnoliopsida; order Asterales; family Asteraceae; genus Mikania; species Mikania micrantha. Next base: position 29,706,880 of record CM018697.1, read on the forward strand.
GATGTACATGTTGCGATGCGATTAAATAGTAAGACTATTATGCATAATGTGCAAAATGTTTCTAGTTTTCTTAGAGGCTCTATTATAGAAAATATTACACATATTTACCTTGGAGACTATTGTTATAATTAAAACTAAGTAAAGATGCTTGGAATGATAAGTGCAAAATATGAATATATATATATATATAGGGGAAGGTTCCCCTAAAAAGTCTATTTTGCCTAAGAAGGCTAAGAAGGATTTTAAAAACTTGAAAACCGACTCAAACAAACCCCGATTGAATTAATTTTTACATCATTAGAACCGGCTTGTCGAACCCTAAAACCCAAACCTTAAATCGTAAACAATAAAGCCTAATACTAAAACCAAATCTTTAAAAACAAATCTTTAACATAAAGATACAACTTAAAAGCTAAAAACCAAGCCCTAAAATCAAAATCTAAATCTAGTTGTTAAAACGAAAACTTAAAATCTAATATTGTAGGGTTCGATGAGAAGGTTCCAATGCCATCGAAATGAGTTCAATCGGAGTTCGTTTGGGTCGGTTTTGGAGATTTTAAAAATCCTTCTTAGCCTTCTTAGGCAAAATATACTTTTTATTTGATCTTTCCCCTATATATATATATAGGGGAGGGATCATGATAAAACCACTCATTTATAAGAAAACCAAGAAAACTAGGGCATATGAGTAATCTTACACCTATTAATTTAGGTAATTAAATTGGCTTTAATTAAAATCCCTTAAATCTTTCTTTCTTTCTTAAATCTCTCTTTCTCTCTCTTACTTCCGATTGAACTGCACAGATGAAATACGAATAAGGTGAATTAGAAACCCTATAAGAAGGATGAAGAACAAATATGGTGAATGAAGAAGAAGGAAGATCGAAGATGTTCGAACTTCCACCACAAGCCATCGTCAGGTCCTGCAAAATGCTTACGGATACGTAATCAAGTTACATATGCATTTTCACCAAATTTTTTTTATCATTATCTTTATATCAGATATGATTACATATACACGTAATCAGGTTACATATGTGATTACATTGTTTATTTTGGTTGATTACATTGTAATAAGACCATGTGTATAGTTGTACACTAATATTGATAAACATGTGTCTAGTTTTATTTATATATATATATATATATATATGTTTTGTTTTACATGTATGTGATAAAATGATATGAGTTTTTTTTTTTTTTTTTTGCATTACTCTTGTTGATTGATTACATGTGTAATCAGATGATTACATATATGTAATCAATGTTGATTACATATATGTAATGTGTGTTGTAATCATAAAGTATTTGGTTTACTTACTAATTACACAAATGTAATCACTAACTAGAACAAAAAAACTCATAACTATCCGATTTAACTTCAAATTAAAATTCCAAATTAACCAAAAAGAACATATATAACACTCTTACATATTTGTTATCATAAAATACTTGGTTTACATACTAATTATAATTATATGTATGTAATCAATAACCAGAAGTTGAAGATTTGGGGATAATGATGTGAATTAGGTTACAAACTTATTTTGGGGATAATGCAAATTTCGTAAGAATGATTTAGGGATGATGACGTGAATTAGGTTACAAACTTCTACTTGCTAATCAAACTTCTCAAAAAAATTGTGTTTTTCTTAGCTGTTAGAAGAATGTATACAATAATAAATGGTTCGTCGTCATCTTCTCTTATTTGTTGTCTTCTTAATCCAACAGCGTCCCGATTAAACTTTCTTCCACGTCTTAATCACTCATCTGTGATACGATTTTTGAAAATAGGTAGCTCCAAACTATTTGTGGGAAATCCCGTGATTTAGGTTTGAGATTTTAAAACCTAATTTAATACTTTCTAAAATTTAATTTAAGTCAGCTACCCATAATACCCTTTTAAATATTTTCAACATATTTTAAATAGTATTAATTACAAAAATGACACTATCAAATAATAGCCATTGATTTTCTAGATGAATGGTTAGATCATGGTTTTCTTGGTTTTCTCTAATTTGTTAGTTTTCTTAGGAGCCTCCCCCTATATATATATATATATATATATATATATATATATATATATAATATTTACCTTTTAAAAAAGCATATAGGCGGACCTGTATGTTTCAATCTACACTTTCAAAAATAAACCTCCATTTTTGGAAGAGCTTTATTACTACTAACCTGTATGTTTCAAAATAAACAAACCTCACTACTTGTTATTTTTAAATATCCTACGCTTTGTATATCTAATAGATCTCTCACTGTGTAGGAACAACCCATTTTTGTTAATATATACAAGAAATCTCATCAATGTATTCGTATACAACTAATTTTCATTTGTAAGAAGTAAAATATAAGGATTAAGATAACATACATACCTTTTTATGATCTTTACCCACAAATATAGTGCCAACAGACAATGCTAGACAAAGGAGAAAAGTAGCAGATAGAAAGAAGCCATAACATGCTCATATATATATATATATTTGAACTTCTCAGCCATGATACCTGTTGCAAAAATAAAAAAAATCCATAACATTATTACCAATTTAACATAATGATGTATGGATTCTCGAGAAGAGAGGAGCCATGGTGGTCCCCCCGGACAGTCCTTGGGTTCCTTTTATTGGAACTATGTTTCTATTTATTTTTGTTTCTTCAAAAGATTTTTAACAAGTTGCATTTTGATGTTTGAGATTAAACCGTCTCACTTCAAAGAACAAATTTCTTTTTGGGTTTTCAACGGTTGGGTTTGTGATACAATTATTGCTCAATTTTCTCTCAAAAATTTCAAGACTAGCATCAATTATCAAAGAATCAAACCATTAAGCCTCAAAAGTCAAATTTCTCTACGCTTTACATAAACCAGAATCTTGAAACATTTCTAGGATAACCAACAAGATATAGAAAATTAACGATTATATTTAAAATCGATCTCAAATAACATCAAGATAATCACATTATCATAAATTAGATCCAAAATTTAATAATACCAGCATCCTTATTTACATATTCATTTGAAACAAGATTATCACATTACCCTATGAGAGATGGTACTTACAAATCTTGAAGCCATCGTCATTTATTTAAATCAAGATTACATGTTCAATTATTAAACAAAAACTGAATCACTAATCCGCTGACAAATGTAGTAAGTATGAAATCAATTTTATCACAAAAATTTTAGGAATGGCGATGAATTGTCATAGATTTCATCAATCCATTAACCCCTAAAAGTCAAAATTCTCCAGGTTTTCCATAAACTTGAATCGTGAAACATTTTTCAGGATTAAAAACAAGCAAGATATTACAATATAGAGAAAAATAGACGATAGATTTCAAATCGACCTCAAATAACATAAGGCATAATCACATTATCATGAATGAGATCCAAAATTTCACAATATCAGAATCATTATCGGCCTATGAGAGATGGTACTTACAAATCTTGAAGCCTTCGTCATTCATTGGAATCAAGATGATCGGTTTCTCCAGTGTTATGCTCGATTTCCAATTTAAATGAATAAACGGAAACTCAATCACGAAATCCGGTGACCTTGGATCAAAATGTAAGCATGAGAAGCTCTAAATTATGAAATCGATCAAGATTTGATCGTCAAAAACAAGAGCCAAATATATGAATCCCGAAAGATAGAAAGGAGGAGCAAAAGATCGTCGATTTGAAAATATAGGAAATGAATCGAATGCGTTTAGAATTTGAATGTGCAAAATATATCCGTTGTGTCTGCCAAATAGAAACGCAAGCGTCTTCTTTCTATAAAAAGCATTTTTGAATTAAAAACGATATTTATCTTTCTAAATGCTTTTGACGCACTAACCTTTTTTTTATTTTTTTATTTTTTTTATAATTGGTCATTTTCTGAAATACTTAGCAAATTGCAATATCCATGTACAATTAGCTCCCATTTACATTTCACGACCGAACCTTTTTTTTATTTTATATAATATAAAAAAAATAAAAGAGATATATCAAGTTTCTATTTCTTAAATAAGTATTTTTTTAAGTTAAATAGATGAAGTTAATTGTTGACAATAAAATAAAGTTAATTAAAAGATGAAAGGATAAGAAGATTGTAAGAAGTTTTATTCGTAAAATATTAAAAGGGAATATAAATGTTTCAAATAAATTGAAATTCACAGGATTTGCAATTACTATGAATTACTATATTTGTCTATTATGTTTTTGTTTAACATAGATTAATAGAGAACCATAATTAAAACATGACATGCTAATGAAGCTTTTGATTATGTTGTTGTCTGCAATAATATCGAGCATATTCCGAATGTTTAGAATGTTGAATCAAGTATACATAACAATGAACTGAAAGAATCTACAATCAAATATGTTTATGACCAAAAAGAAATTTGGTATCCCTATGATACTATTGAATCAGATCTTGATGAACTATATATAAATGCTTGTTTCATCCTTGATTTTGTAGCAAGTGTTAAAGATTGATTTATAAGGTGTTTATTGAATCTTGATTGATCATGAAGTGTAGAAATCATTCGATTTTAAGAATGTAATGTTGATGTGGATTTTAAAAATGTAAATTGAAATAAGAAAGTGGATATGTATGTGATAAGCAATAGTGAATATAATCCAACATAATCCAACCCAACCTTTTATTTAGAAAAAAAATATTTTCTTTATTTTTTACTTACATAACCCAACCTAACTTAATTTTCCACACACATTAACAACCCAACCCAACTCAAGTTATTGTTTTTAAAATATTAAAAAATTAATTTATCTAAAAAAATACTTATTATTTTTCTAAATGGTTATAAACAGACAAGTTGTTTTAAAAAAATGTTTTTTTAATATTTTTTGAAAATAACTCTATTTTTATTGATATTTATACCGGGATGTTCACAAATAAATAAATAAACAAGATTGTGTGATTAAATTTTTAAAAAGATTTAAATTACATAAGTTTTTAAATAAAAAATTAAATTAGATTTAAAATTAATTGAAAAAGTTAGGTTGTGACTTGGGTTGGCAGAGTGACTTGGATTGTGGAAAATTGATTTTTCTATTTTTTTACAAGTATGACAACCAACCCATGGTTTGTGACTTTGGGTCACCAATACACATGGTCTTTTGTGCATATTTACTGTTATATGCTTATTCAAACAAATAGTGATTTTCACGTTATTCTTCTTGCAGATGAAATTGGAAGATTGTTTTAGTCACAATCTGAATTCAATCTTTTTCCTTTTGTTGCAAAGCACCCACCGGAGTGCCCTCAACATTGCACGCGATCAATAGTAATTCATTATTAACTAAATAATAATATCTAAAGTTAATATTAATATTTAAATAATACTAATAATTAAATAATATTAATTTTTGGAAATCACGGTTGACTTATTAGTTTAGGACGAATACCGGTTGGAACCGGTCAAAAACCGGAGCCCCCCGGGCCCTATTAACTTCGCCCTTGGAAACCAGGTTCTCATTCATATGAAACTTAGCAAAACATGCAGTATTATTCTTAATAAAAGGTCAAAACCTGGAACTGGAACCGGAACCGGAACCGAGTATTGACTTTGTTGACCGGAACCAAGTATTGACTTTGTTGACCAGAACCAAAACTGTTAAAAAAAACCCGATTTACGCACCTCTCATCATGTTGCAATCCAAGCACTAACCAAACACACGGAATTGTGCCATTCCATTTTCCTCGTCCTCTACATCTTCAATACAATAAGCCATGTTCAACCCATGGCTAAGAATTTGATCATTGAAAAAAGCCCATTCAGCCGGGGACCATTTCTTCGTAACTATTGCCCGGACAGCTATCTCAGGAGAGTCAAGCCGGTCAAGGATAGGTTTTTTCAACTCATCCGTAATATGGTAGGCAATCTTAGAAAATATGAGGTCCCCATTCATTAAATCCTCCATATTGTCCTCCAAAAATGTTTTATCATCAACTACTAAAAGATCCGAAGATCAAGATCATGTTTATCGCTTTTTGCTTGCGTATAGGGTTGCAAAACTTAATTAGTGTGATTCTTATTTGGTCATCGTTGTTAAAAACTAGGGGATAATGTCCGCGTGTTGCGACGGATCCATTATTTAACATGATAAAACATTGTTTAAAAAATCAAAACTCAGATAACATAAATAAAAATTGTCTAAATCTTATATCACACAATATGCAAAAAAAAGGTCAAGTTATGTTTATATGGCTATTTGATCATAATGGTGATGGTATCATCATGAATATCGAAACACAAAAATAAAACGGTTATAACGGCTGTCAATTTGTTCTAAAACACTAAATCGAACTTTATCGTAAAACTAACCGCCATTCTCAAGTAACATGAACACACCAACGTAAAATTAGACTCACAACGTAAACACACCTAATACCAAAACACTAAATAAGCCACACTTAGTCGTAAAATCTTCAAAAACTACTTATAACATTAGTATAATGTTATTAAAATATTAAAATATTATTAATTTTATATTATTATTGTTATAATATTATTATTATATTATTATTATTAAAATATTATTACTGTTGTATATAGATATAATTATAATTTATTAATTTGATATTAATTAGAAATTAGAATTAGAATATTTAATTAAATGGTGATGAATTCTTGAATGGATTTTTCTAACTACACCCTAATTTTCTAATCTCACCTTACTCTACTATATTAAATTCACTTTGACTATAAGCACCAATAAAAGTTTAGTTTATTTATCTAAAACTAGGTAAAATCCCGTGTATTAAGCGAGTTGAAAACTTTGTAAGAAAACTAGTCATTTTTAAAGAAAACTTATTTTTTCAGAATTTTTATTTTCCTAAAACTACAAATTTAAATTAATTCTTATTTTTTTAAAAAAATCATTTTTAGAAAATTTTCATATTTTTGTAAACTTTGTTTAAGTGTGCTTTTTAATAAAAAAAAGATTTCATTTTTTATTTGTTAGAACTATTTTTTAACATGAAAATATAAAGTTAATTAGTCATTAGATTTAAAATTCTTTAATAAATTAAAAAATTATAATTTTATCATTTAATATGAGAGAGAATGAGTGTAAAGACTAAAAAATGACATGTAGCAATAATTTTTTTAAAAAGATGACATGTGGCAATAATAGGCTAATAACAAGCAAAATATTTACTCTTTTATTAGAGAGTATAGATATAGATTCTGAAATGTACAACTTCAAGAAAAAGTGGATAATTACTTAATTATCCACAAAAAGTGGTAGTTAATTGACATTTAATGTTTTTATTTTTTAAATTATTTTTTATTGTTGTCTTTAAATTATAACTGTTTATGTATATTATTTTTCTATTGAATTTGAAATACGTACCAAACATATATAATAAAAAGCTTTAATAATTATGTTTTTAACTAAATAAAAACTCTTGAAACATGAAGACTTTATCCAAAAAAAGATATAAATTGTGGCTTTCAAAAAATAATACTTTCGTATTTTTATTTTATTTTTTTCTTCAAATAAAATTTATTTTTTGTTTTAATTCATTAAAATTTTTCTTAATTTTTTTTTGTAAAATCAGTTTTAAATGTACTTAAAAAATATTTTTTAAATAATCTTTTTTTTATTAAAGTATAGTTACATTTTATTCCTTTTAACTCAAATAAAAATAATATTACACAATGAAATTAACCTCACGTTTATCACTTTTTGCTTGCGTATAGGCCTACAAAACGTAATTAATGTGATTCTTATTTAGTCGTCATTTTTAAAAATTATAATTTATTTAATTTAACAATTTAATATTAACATGTGGGGGTTGACCCGCACTCCGCAGCGGGTCGCGAGTCGATTTTTTGATAAATAATAGTATATAAAAGTTTAACATATAAAGATAACACTATATATAGTTTAAAGGGTAAATTGTATAAAATCATATATATTATGAGTATTATTATCTTGTAAAATAAAACAAATTTTGATAATAATCTGATATCATAAACATTAGATTGTAAGTCTACCATAATTCATAATCTTTGTTTTAGTTGAACATTTTATAGTTGTTGAATTTTATATCAAATTTGAATTCTAAAGGGGTTTTAATGTTCTGTCATATCGGCTATCAAGCATTAAGCAATGTTATTTTTTTTTGTACAGTACATTGTCAAGTGGTGTTGCATCTTCGACATTTTTCAATATTCTTAATTGTGTCTTTTATCGAGTTCTTGTGATAGTAGGCATGCTTAAGATCAACATTAATTACTACTGTACGTAATCTCTTCAAAGTGTTCAACGTTGGTTTAATGAATTACTTTTTATGAATTATTATTTACCAACACTAATATTCCACACATTTGCAACTTTTTGGGTATTTACTATGGCATCAAAATTATGAAGGCTACGTTAATCATAGGTTGATCAGTATACCTTGAATTAAAATACTGTTGTTTATTTATTTATTGTAAATTGCTTTGTTTTATAAAGTATATGGGTATCTTTAATGAAAAACACATGAATACTTAGGCCTCCTTCATACAACTATTAAAATAAGTTCATTCTTGGGTCAACAGTTTAGGAGTTTGTAAACAGTATTTTTTTTGTTCAAAATAAATTTGTAAATCACTTGTTTTAAGGAAAATGAAAAGAGAGTGCTGCATGAATTTGGAAGGATTAAAATATATTGGATTAAAAATATTTACTTTGAAGGATTTGGTGAGCATTACAACATGAACTTGGAGAAGAACATGATCATAAACTAAAACAATATTACTTACCTGTTAGGTTCCCATATTAAGCTGTCCATTGGTAATTTGTATTCTACATGAGCACAACCAAACCCAGGTGCATTGTATATGACATATCAAATAAAAACAATTTTTTGTTCAAAAACCTAAAAACACATAAATCAAGACCAGCTAAATACAAATTATTTTTTGAATGAACAACCTTCCTGGTATGTTTTCATGATGCAGATGTTCCCTGAAAGAACAATATTTCTATTAAATTAAATATGTGATTTTTCATATTAAACATCATAAAAAAAACTAAAGCGTTATTAGTTTAGCGGTAGTCCTTTGACTTCTCTTGTAAGAGCAAATATTACTGGGCTATCCTAGTGTTGTGGGTTTTCCTCTTAGGCCAAGTAAACGTCACCATGCTTTGTTTCTCGGACGAAATGCCAGGTGATCACTGGGTGTTTGCTATTAAAAAAAATCCAGAAAAACAACAAACCTCTGGTACAATTTTATTAAGAAAAGTTTCGGTGTCAGCTCGAACATCTGAGTCATAATATGATCAAATTTCCAAATAGCTTTCATAAAAGAAATGGATGCATTTTAACTCCTGATTTCAAATGGTCCAATTTCAAATACAATATCTATGTAAATTCTAATAAGTTTGAAGGAATCCCATTTAACTTCTTAACAAATGTTGCACATAGACATCTAATGATGTCTAATTTTGTAAGAAGTCAACCAGCTAAACTTCCAATTTTTTTCTTAATTTTTGCAACAAAAAACATTAAGATTCTATATGAGACAAAAAACCCCAAAATATAAAGAAACCAGATAAATGAGAAAGAAAACAACTTTTAAGGATATACCTGGCTCTGTACCAACAGCCCTAAATGCTCCAGATTTATCATCCATGACATTGGTATCACATTCAACATGGCCATCTTCTGTAAAGTTTGACCCTCTACCAGCATTTGTGCATGGATCATTCTGTAGCTCAACATCCAAAAACTTCAATTCAAGCTAAAAGAAGTTTATGTATAAATTGAGAGCAGCATGAGAATCCCACAATTTTCTACAGTGTACAAAAAAACTACCTGTCACTTGTATTAGGCAAAGATTATCTCGTCGTAAACTACTCCAAACTAATTACACAATTGCATGGGTTAGAACCCATGACCTCCAAATCTAAAAGGCAAGCCTCTACCAAGTGGGCTAGTCCCACATTGGCAGCAATTTAATATTAATTAGAAATTAGAATTAGAATATTTAATTAAATGGTGATGAATTCTTGAATTTAGAAAACGCAATAGTCAGCTCTAGGTTTATATTACTCATCCAACCAAGGGCTTATAGCCTAATGGTTACCCCTGTGGCTTCCCTGTGGGAGGTCACGGGTTCAAATCCCTCCCAAGGCGAAATAGGGGTCCTTGGGAGGTCAGGGGTTTTCCGGTGTGGTTTCCTCCTGGGGTGGTGGTGGGGTCTCAACGGAGGTCATGGTAACTAGACCTTGGTGACGTGGCCTGGAAATCAGTGGTTCACACGTTGAGATCAAATGCCGTTCAAAAAAATATATATTACTCAGCCCCTTGATATTCCCAAATCCCACGCATCAACGGTCACTTGTTTGGAGAAGCATGCGTTGTTTCCTTGTATAAATATGCGGTTCATAACCGTTCTTTCTCAATTCTCAGTCTCATTCTCTCGTTTCTGATCCTATTGGTGCGAATTGAGTTGTTCTTGGGGTTAGGGTTTTACTTTGAATCAATTGTTTAGCGTCGCAATTGAGTTTGATGTTGAGATCCTATGATAAATCGCAATCGTTTCTGATTCAATGGGTTCTGATTATGGTTTAATCGTGTAGTAGGTAAGGGCATAGACCGTGTGTAGTAGAGGGTTAGGCTACAGTAGTGTAGTAGGGGGTTAGGGCGGGTAGGGTAGTAGGTTAGGAAGGAGGGTAGAGCGGGTAGGATAGGGTAGCAGGTCTAGCGGGTAGGGTATAGGTTAGGAAGGGAGGGTGGTAGCTGGGTAGGGTGTAAGGATAGAAGGTGGGTTAGGTAGGGTAGGGTTAGGGTATACAGGGCTGGTAGGTAGGTGGTTAGGGAGTAACGAGGTTAGAGTAGCGGGTAAGAGGGTTAGAGTAGCGGGTAAGGGTGGTAAATGGGTGTAAAATAGGGGTATGACAGGTAACGTAGGGGAGGTTAGGGGTTAAGATAGGGAGGACCATTCCCTCCACTAACTACCCTAATAAACATACTACCTTTATCCTAACCATCCCACCCTACCCTCTCCCCCCTCCTAGCCCTACTAACCCTACCGGCCCACCCCTACTACTCATATCCTAGCCCCCTACACTACCCTAGGCCTTATAAACCTACTACATCTATCCTCCCCTCTCCTAACTACCCTAGTCCCCCTACTACCCTACCCTCTCCTCCTCCCTAACTATCTCCCTAACTAAGCCTAATAAACCTACTGCCCCTATCCTAACCTACTACCCCTCCCCTCCCCTCCCCTAACTACCCTACCCTAATAAACCTACTACCTCTATCTCCTACTACCCTACCCTCTCCACCCCTCCCCTCCCCTAACTACCAGCCCCCTACTACCCTACCTCTCCTCCTCTCCCCTAACTATCTCTCCTAACTATACTAGGCCTAATAAACCTACTGCCCCTATCCTAACCTACTACCCCTCCCCTCCCCTCCCCTAACTACCGTACCCTAATAAACCTACTACCTCTATCTCCTACTACCTTACACTACCCTAGGCCTTATAAACCTCCTACCTCTATCCTCCTCTCTCCTAACTACCCTAGCCCCCTACTACCCTACCCTCTCATCCTCTCCCCTAACTATCTCCCTAACTAGGCCTAATAAACCTACTGCCCCTATCCTAACCGACTACCCCCCCCCTCCCCTCCCCTCCCCTCCCCTAACTACCCTACCCTAATAAACCTACTACCTCTATCTCCTACTACCCTACCCTCTCCTCCCCTCCCCTTCCCTAACCCTTCCCTAACTACCCTCTAGCTCCTACTACCCCTCCCCTACTTACATTACCTTGACTAAACTTGTCCCATCAGTCCTTACTAACTCTAGCCCTTACTAACTCTACCCCTATTACCTCTAGATCCTAACCCCCTTAACACTACCTTACCCGAAAAGTTGTTACATAATTAGTCAAAATTCAATCACATATTTCAATCACATAATTAGTTGTTATACCATATGACAAGAGCATGTGTATATTTCAATCACTTTTAACTATTTAATAATATATGTTTACAGAATTAGTATTTTGTTGATAAATAATATATGTTATGCATGTTCACCAATATTAACTTTGATGGTAAAGAAATGTTGCAGTTCATTTAGGAGATCCCAATGAGACTGGCAATTCGTTATGTTCTGAGAGAGCTCTAAGACATCACCAGCTAGATTTTTATTATTGTGATACTATATGACACGCATTCCGCCTCAATTTACGATAAAAGACGAAATTGATTTTTTTAACTTTTTAAATTGATCTCCTAGTGGTTCTCTAAATGATCGAATTCTTGACATGAGATGGTGTGAGTAACCTACTTAGTTGATTGAGACTTTGCCTCTTAAATGGGAGGTCAGGTTCAATCCCAAACATTGAGTATATTAATTTTATGTATTGTTTGGAGGTTTTTTTTCTAGTAATAACGCTTATTGTTTTTGATGCAGATTGATTTGGCTTCACACATAATTAGAGTTGCATTGACATTGAAGGTACTCTTTATAATAGGAACTTAATGCCTGAGTATATATGTTATGCCTATACATCCTTTTTAATCAACTAGATAATAATTATGAGTTTGTTGTATCTGAACTGTCTTTGTTGGAAGGATATTGCCAAATTCTATTGAAAACCACGCGAGTTATGTCTTACAACATGTCATGTATCAAGCGCCGAGGAGGTGAATCGATTCAGTCATCCGAAGCAGAAAACCGATCAGCAGCCTCTGCCTTTTTTCTTGGCGCAAGATCAAGCTTGGTTCCACCTGTATTCTTATTCCCGACATCTCCAACGATTCAACTGCTTAGTGATCATGATTTTCTATATGTGTTGTTACATATATGTAACTAATAATAAATGTTACATGTAATCAGATGGAGTTGATTTTAAGGTTTTGTTGTGTTACACATATATGTAATTTAGATGATATGAGGTTAAAGGTTTGTTGATCAAATGATAAAAATTAGTTTTTGCATCTTACTCATTTTATTGTGTTTTTGTTACTTATATGCAACTCTAATAGTGTTTACATATGTAACTAATAATGTTTATACAATCAAATATATATACATATACATATATATATATATATATATATAGGGCATGGAAGTTTTCATAACCCACTAAATGCGCCCTAACCCCAATAACTTTGGCAAGATAAAGCCGAATCTTGGATTTTTTTTTAACATCATTGTAACACATTTTGAACACCATGTTCTTTTATGAGTTCGTGGAAATTCATCACCGTTTAAAAAATATCATCGTTGTAAGTTTTGTGCTACAGTACTGTAAGTTTTAAATATTTACAAACTTACAGTACTGTAAGTTTTTGAACGATGATTTCAAGAATTAGTGAGATTTCAAGATACTTCACTTTTAACTATTGATATGTGAATATGATAGAACAAGCAAATATTATTCAATCACATTTCTTTGTACCAAATGTTGTAGTTAATTTAGGAGATCTGATGGTTTGGATAATTTCATGTGATTTAGGTGTGTAATGATGCATTTTTATGATTTAAATCCATGGAATATGGTGATTGTTTGTGTGTTTTGATGATTTGCAAGTTTTCAGGTGAAGAAAATGAGTGTTTGATGTCCAAGAATCAAAGGGTGGCTAAGGAATGGTGCTTGGGAGGCCAAAATATCCAAAAATGAAGGTTTTCATGAAGTGGCGTATCAAGATGGCGTATTGGTGGCGTATTACAGAGCCAAACCATTCATGAGTGCAGGTGAGGTGTATGATACGCCAGTATGGGGCATATCATACGCTGGGGTCAGCTTAAAATGCGGATTTTTCCCGTTTTGCCACATATTTAAACCCAAGAACCTAGGGTTTCGACCTATCTTCGACTTTGATGACTTTTGGAGGTTCTAGGGGGTTTCCAAGGCTTAGGAATTCATCAATTAACCATTCCAAACACCACGGAGATTCCCGAATTGATGATAGCACACAACCGATTGAAGATGCAAGGCTAATTCCATTGAAATCACGCCCGGGTGAATGGTTAGTTAGGTTTAGGGATTTCTATGATTCTAATTGTAATTGACTACAAACAATAGTTGGTTTCTATCTTTTTAATTTTTTGTATGTTGCTTTTCGTATTGAACTGAACGATTTGACTTTTATGATTCGATTGCATGTTCATCATTTTTCAGTTTACAATTGTGAAACATTGAATGTCAATTGGGTTATCACTTCAAATTGATATTGGTAATTGGTACCCTAGGATTAAACTTAGTTGGTTTTCATCAATTAATTACTAAAATTAGGATTTCCATTTATGAATGTCCATTCACACGAAAAGTAACAATTCATGTCTATGTGATTGTCTTGAGCAATTAAGTCATAAAGGTTCCTACTTTCCTTCTAATTCAAATCCCGGGTGTGATTCGTTTTCATAATTAAGTTAAAACTCATTTGCTTTCATTGTTAATTTGTTACAAGATCGTTTTCTTACTAAAGTTCAAACACCCTTCAAATTAATTTTACAGTTTATTGTCTAGTTAAATTAGGTTAAATCAACTAATGTTACACCATCCACCTAAACTCTTCGTGGTTCGACACCTACTTACCCTACTAGTTAAGGTAGCTAGGAACACACTCATTAACTCTTATTTCATCTGTACTTCGACGTCGGTCAAATTTTGGCGCCGTTGCCGGGGAGTTAGTGTGCTTGGTGTTGTTAATTGATTTATTAGGTTTTATTCAATTTTGTGTATTTCTTGTCTTTTCCTTGTTATGCGAGTTTTGTTAGTGTGCAGGTAACAGGTTGATTGCATGCATGCTCGGTTTTCAGGTCGTGACTCGCCATTGGAATTTGATCCAGAGATCGAGAAAACCGCAAGGATAAATCGGACACTATAAAGACTAGACAAGATTGTCACTCCGGGTTCTAGAAACTCCAATCAAACCGGAGAGAGTTCAAATCAGTCTGTTCCTGTGGCTGATCAGAACAACCAAAGCCCACCACCACCACCAATTCCACCATTTAACTATTATGCTCACATGCCACCACCAAATCCAAACCCAGTCATTCCACCAAATCCGTTCAACCAGAACAACCCACCACCAAACATACCACCTAATGCAATGCCTAATCTTAGAATGGCACAAAACCCACTGTTCAACAATCCGAACCATGGGTAATCCGGGAAACAACTTGCATGAGGAAGACCATATTTCAGGTGGCGGGAGTAATTCGGGGGAACACGGATCTTGGCATGAAGAGTTACACGAAGAAGAAGACAATAATAACTACCCACCTCATGGGGAATATAATGATGAGAATTGGCAACCACAAGGCCCACCAAATCCTCCAGTTCATAATAACTATGGGCATGGTGGATGGAACGGACAAGGGGGTGGAATAGGCAACCACCCATGAATAACTACAATGGGAGATGGGGTTACAATAACCCTGGTCAAGGACGGCACCATAAAGCTCTTGTTCAAGGAGTTGACAGTCACTTCAGACCAACGGTGACTCAAAATCCTTCACCTATTGTACCTCCATTGTTGAGAGGACGATCATTTGAGATCAGGCCACAATACTTGGCCATTATTCCCAATTTCAGAGGGACTGCAACTGAAGAACCATATGTCCATCTCTCTGAGTTTGGTGCCATCTATAGCACCATTGGTGGCCAATGATTCACCCCAGATGAAGTTAAGCTGAATTTGTTTCAATTCTCATTAAAGGAAAGGGCAAAACAGTGGTTTCACACACTACCATCTGGTAGTATCTACACATGGGAGGAGATGCAACAGTTGTTCTTAGATGAGTACTATCCCATGAGCAAGACAAGTGAAGCTCGGAATGCCATCCAAACGTTTCAACAACAATCGGGTGAGTTGCTACACGAAGCCTTCACACGGTTTAAGGAATTGCTCAGATTTTGCCCACACCACCAGATTCCTAGGTGGGAGTTAATCAAGGCCTTTTATGATGGGTTAACACCAGAAGACTTGAAGTTTGTCAGTTCCAGCAGTAATGGAACCTTCTTAACCAACTCAGATAATGATGATTGGGAATTGCTTGAAAGGTTAAGTAAAGGCTTGAAGACACAAGCTTCAGCAAGCAGGAAGGCCAAGCATGTTATTGGAAAGCCAGGAGGGGAATATGTGACAAAAGAAAGATTTGAAGCCCTCGAAAGACAAATTGCAAACTTCAACAGAAATTCAAGTAAGAACAATTCTAATGTGTCTAATGTTTATGATGTTTGCAATTTTTGTGGTGACATAGGTCATTTGGAGTCGGAGTGCATGATGAACATGAACAGGAATGAGGAGGTGAACCAAGTCCAAGGCTCATTCCAGAATGACAAGAGAAACAATGACATGAACTCCAACACATATCACCCGGGTTTGCGTAATCACCCTAATTTTAGGTATGGTAATTCATCTAATCAGTTGAATCCTAATTTTCAGGGTAGCAACCAACAAGGTGGAAATCAAGGGCCTTCATATCAGAATCGACAACAGAGTTACAACCAAGGTAATTACCAAAGAGGGAACTACAACCAAGGTGGTCAAGGAGGTGGACAAGGTGGCTATAATCAAGGACAATCAAGGAACTTCCAACAAAACCAAGGAAGTCAAAGTCAAAGTCAATTTCAAGGTGGCCAACAAGGAGCAAATGTTTCAATGGAAGACATAGCCAATCAAATCAATGAGCTGAGGCTAATGCTAACTGGAGTGGTGCAGAAACAAGAGCTCCAACAAAAGACAAATGAATCCCATGCAAAGCAGTTGGGACAATTGGCAGAACAACTAGCTGCGAGAGACAAAGGAAAATTGCCAAGTGACACCACACTCAATCCTCAACATCAACCATCAGGGTCAAAGAGCAATAATGCTCAGGTAAGTCATGTAACAACTCTAAGAAGTGGTAAATCTTATGACAATAAGGTTGTCCTTCCACCACACTTGATAGAAGGAGTGGTGGAAGATGTGAATGAAAGTGAGGAGAGTGATACTGAACAGGAACTTGTTCCATCTGAACTTAAAAGAAAGTATTTTTTAAAGAACCCAATGAAAATGTTTTGAAACTGGATGTAGAAACATCCAAGGGAAAGGATGTGGAGGATAAAACCACTATTCCTTACCCGTCTGCTTTGAATTCACCTAATGCAAACATCAATAAAAGGGGACCACAACAAGATGAGATGTGGGAAATATTTAAACAAGTTAAAATCAATCTACCCTTAATTGATGCAATCAAACAAGTTCCTGCATATGCTCGATACTTGAAAGACATGTGCTCCCAAAAACGACACCACAAAATTCCTAAAAAACTTGATTTGACTGACAATGTGAGTCCTGTTTTATCGGGTGCCCTTCCACCAAAACTTCAAGATCCTGGGGCTCCTTTGATTTCAATTCAATTTGGGATTTTAAAATTAATAAGGCACTCCTTGATCTTGGAGCAAGTGTTAGTATATTACCGGGAAGTTTATATGATCAATACGAGTTTGGACCTTTGCAAAAGGCCGAAACCACTGTGGTTTTGGCTGATTTGACACTTAAACTTCCCCGTGGTATATTAACGGATGCCATTGTAAAAGTGGAAGATTTTTACTATCCAGTTGATTTCTTGGTACTGGATTATGCATCTCCCACTAGCTTCACACAACCAAATGTTATATTAGGTAGACCATTTTTGAAAACCGCTCAATGTTTGATAAATTGCATGACCGGGACGGTGGACATGGCTTTTGGGAATAGAAGATTAAGGTTGAATGTTTATTCCCATACATCTAATCCTCTGGTCAATGATGAATGCTTCATGGCGGACATCATTGACGGGTGTCATTCCCATGAAAATGTGAAAGACACCACAGAGTTGTGTGTTCTTTGTGACAGGATGGAAGTTGAATATGCTCAAAAGCTACTTGAAGCTGAAAAGAAATGTGAAGTGTTGGCAATTCAAGAGGGCAAACCAATGAGGACGCATCAAATTGAAAGTTTACCGGACCACATAGACACTCAATTGAAGCCCTCATTGGAAATCCCACCAAAGGTGGAGTTGAAAGAGCTACCCAAGCACTTGAAGTTTGCTTTCTTGGGTGAAGATAACACATTACCGGTGATCATTGCAGCAAATCTAACCAAGAGTCAAGAAGAAGAGTTGATGAATGTGTTAAAGGAGAATAAAGCAGCTATCGGTTGGACCATAGCAGATTTGAAAGGAATTAGTCCGGCTATTGTGATGCACAAGATTATAACCGACCAAGATGTCAAGCCGGTGAGAGACACTCAAAGGAGGTGGAACCCTAATATGAGGGAAGTAGTCAAGAAAGAAGTTTTGAAGTGGTTGGATGCAGGGATTATCTACCCCATCTCAGACAGCACATGGGTGAGTCCAACACAAACAGTACCCAAGAAGGCATGAATCCAAACAGTCACTGATGAGCATGGGGAACATGTAACAACACAACCTGTCACAGGATGGAGGGTATGTATTGATTACAGGAGGCTAAACACTGCTACCTCCAAGGATCACTTTCCTTTACCCTTCATTGATCAAATCATTGAGAAGCTATTAGGTCAGGAATTTTATTGTTTCTTAGATGGCTATTCTGGTTACAATCAGATTGCAATTCATCCAGATGACCAACAAAAGACCACATTCACATGCCCATATTGTCTTTCGCATTCAGGCGAATGCCATTTGGGTTGTGCAATGCCCAAGCCACCTTTCAAAGGTGCATGATGAGTATCTTTTCAGATATGGTTGGGGATTCCTTAGAAATTTTCATGGATGATTTTTCAATCTTTGGTCATTCTTTTGATGCTTGCCTTACTCAACTAACAAAAGTGTTAAAAAGATGTGTTGAAACAAATTTAGTGTTAAGTTGGGAAAAAAGTCACTTTATGGTACAAGAGGGTATTGTTTAGGTCATGTGGTTTCAAAACGTGGGATGGAGGTAGATCATGCAAAAATCAAAGTTATTTCCACTTTACCACCACCCACAAATGTTAAAGGGATAAGGTCATTTTTGGGACATGCGGGTTTTTATAGACGGTTCATTAAAGGATTTAGTACAATCACTAAACCTTTATGTAATTTGTTGTTAAAAGATGTCCCATTTGTTTTTGATAATGAATGTTTAACTGCATTTAACACTTTAAAACACAAGTTAGTTGAGGCCCCTATCCTACAAGCGCCCAATTGGTCACTACCATTTGAAATCATGTGTGATGCTAGTGACTATGCAGTTGGGGTGGTTTTGGGTCAAAGGATTGACAAGAAACTAGTGGCTATTTATTATGCAAGTAAGACTTTATCTGATGCTCAACTGAATTATACTACTACTGAAAAGGAATTGCTTGCTGTAGTTTATGCTCTTGATAAGTTCAGGTCTTACATTTGGGGAAGCAAGGTGGTGATCTATTTGGATCATAGTGCAGTGAGATACCTTATGGAGAAGAAGGATGCTAAACCGAGGCTCATTCGGTGGATACTCTTGTTACAAGAGTTTGATTTGGAAATTCGGGACAAGAAAGGAAGTGATAATGTCGTTGCAGATCATCTTTCAAGGATTGGAGTCAACAGTGATGAAGAGTCTAATGATATCAATGAATCCTTTCCTGATGAATATTTACTTACTGTTTCTAAATTACCATGGTTTGCTGACATTGTAAATTATTTGGCTGCAGGTGTATTACCGGATCATTGGACAAAGCGGAAGAGGCAACAGTTTCTCGCTCAGGTAAGGTATTACATTTGGGATGAACCCGACCTGTTCAAGATTGGCTCGGATCAGATAATCAGAAGATGCATCCCAGAAGAGGAAGTACAGGAGGTTATGTCACTGACACACGCATCTGCATGCGGAGGACACTTCAGTGGTCAAAAGACGGGCCATCGGGTTTTATCTTGTGGTTTATTTTGGCCTACTTTATTCAGAGATGCGTCTGTATTTGCTAAACAGTGTTTGAGATGCCAACAACTTGGTAACATCTCAAGACGGGATGAGATGCCCATGAAACCAATCCTTGTAGTCGATATCTTCGACGTATGGGGAATTGACTTCATGGGACCCTTCCCGAACTCGCATGGTAATTACTATGTTTTGGTGGCAGTCGATTACGTGTCTAAATGGATTGAAGCCATTGCCACCAAAACGAATGACCATACCGTTGTATGCAAATTTGTGCAATCTAACATATTTTCAAGGTTTGGTATTCCCCGTGTGATCATAAGTGATGGGGGATCTCATTTCAAGAACTTTAACTTTGGTAAATTGCTCAAACGGTATGGTGTCAATCACCGTATAGCTACTCCTTATCACCCGCAAACTAGTGGGCAAGTTGAGGTTTCCAATAGACAAATTAAGGAAATTCTTCAAAAAACGGTTCGCCCGGATCGTAAGGATTGAATGATGCATTATGGGCTTACCGGACTGCTTTTAAGACACCTATTGGAACCACACCCTATCGATTAGTTTATGGGAAAGGATGTCACTTACCGGTGGAAGTTGCTCATCGTGCTTTATGGGCGGTGAAATCTGTTAACATGGACTTTGATGATGCAGGTAAAGAGAGGAAGTTGCAGCTTTGCGAGCTTGAGGAATGAAGCATACGAATGTGCATCGGCGTACAAGGACAAGATGAAGAAAGTGCATGATGCCAAAATCCGAAGCAAAGTCTTTGAACTCAATCAAAAGGTATGGCTTTATAATTCCAAACTTAAATTCTTTCCAGGGAAGCTGAAAAGCAAATGGTCGGGACCACACGTTGTTACACGCAATGGGAGCTTTGGTGACATCGAAATTGAAAACGTGAAAGACAAGACTCGTCGTGTGGTTAATGGACATTGTCTCAAACCATATTCGGAAGCAAGTGTCATCAACAAGGTACAAATGGATTCGGTGAACTTTCTCGTCCAACCGGGCTACCGGGAGGTTTAAAAGGCTTGTTGCATACGCTAAATGCAACCGTATACCCTACGAAAGTGAGGTAGGTTAATCATTCACCTCGGGCGTTTCCATGCCTGTCACACACAACAAAACGAGAATTTCTTAATACGTAATGCGGAAATTAAAGGAATCAATTGCACCTCGGGGTGAGGCACCAAAAATCGGGGGGTTGGCGGACATTCAACATAGTGCGGAAGTTAAAATGTGGCGTATACATCCGTAATTAGTTAATTTTAGCTAGATTTTAACTAGGTTAATTAATATTTGTTATTTTCTTTTAATTAGGTTTAGTTAGTTTTTTTTTATGTTTTCATTAGGTTTAATTAATTTCTTTTTATTTTATTTTATTTTAATTAGAATTTTTGTTAAAAAAAAAAACACACCTGGCGTATCATACGCTAGGGGTAGGCGCATGATACGTCTGATGCTCCCTCATGTTCTGTGATACGCCACATTTTAGCACCACCATTACGCCACCTTCAGCCCAATAGGCGTATGATACGCCAGGGGGCGGCGTATCATACGCCGGGTACCACTTTGCCCCCATTTTGACCCGTTTTGACCACTTTGACCCGCGTTTTTCCACCCCACGACCCGGAATTCGACCCATAAACACTAAAAACGGGATTCCCTTTCAATTCCACCCATCCTCTTTCCAAAATTCCATCATCTTCTTCCTCCCACCCACCAAGAACACCCATCAAACCCTAGATCATAACTCACTCGTTTATCCACCGATTTTTGCAAACTTTATATGCATTTTGAGTATTTTATCAAGGGGAACACAATCATCCACAGATTTGTGAGATCGGGTAGCATAAAGGTGACGAATTTTTTGGGTTTTTCTCAAGTTCTCTCAATTTTTTCTTCAAACTTTAATTCTCTTTTTCAACAAAGCAAAGGTATGTTATCCCACTTTTATTTCAGCATGTTTAATGTTAATTTGAGATGTGCATGCTTATTTTAGTATTTTGTTGCTTTCATGGTGAAATGTAATATGCTTGATTATTGAATGAACTTGAAACATAGACTTTGCTTGCAATTAGTGATATGTTGGAATGAGTAGGCTCAATCATAAATGGGTTTTGTTTTACAATGTAATGATGCTAATGAGAAACTACATAAGGCTCTAACTCTTATTAAGACGGGAAATGTGGACTTGCACTCTAGTTAAAGGCTAAATGTGAGTTGGTTAAGGTACCATATTCTAAAATGAGTGGGAAATAAATGTGGGGATGGGGGGACAACAAAGGTTGTTTGAATTACACGATTGCATTATTAAACCTTGATGAACCATTGTTTAGTATTGTGTGTTACTTGTGATTTGTATGCTTAACTTAGTTGTGAGTATTATACTTGTTGACTTCACTATTTTTCCAAAGTATGAGCTATGTGTTGGTCTCTTTGTAGGACATGGGTCGTACGAAAGCTACAAGCTCAAAAGAAAAGGAGGTTGCTTCATCCTCCACCCCATCCAAAAGACAAAGGATTTCAGAGCAAGAGTCGGATTCCGACTTCGAAATGGAAGACATGAATATGTATGACGAAGATTAAGACATCGTGGTGGGGGACCAACCCCAATGGACTGGAAATGCCCCACTAAGCACCTTTGATCCCATTTGACAACCCGTACTCTACAGGCAAAAGATGCAAACTGTCTCAAGCATCAAGAAAGTCCTTGTGTGCGAGCGGGCCGTGCAATTCGATCAATTTAGCATTTTTGGTGTAGTACAATGCTTCGAAAGTCTTGGGGGTGGGAAAATGCTCTTAAATTCAACAACTTGGATAATGTTTATATGAAAGAGATTGTAGAGTGGCTGGCCACTCTAAGGAAAGACGAAGGAAACAACCCACCCAAGACCACTAGATTGATTGGGACAGTGAACGGAAAGGAGCTGGTGCTCTCGTTCGAAACAATGAATAAGGTTGTCAAGTTTGATACGAAGCCGCAGCGGGAGTATGTGTATCCCGACAGGATGCAGATTTTGGGTGAAGCCACAAATGATGAGGAATGGAAAGCCATGGTTCGAACTTTATTCGCCAAAGCACCGGATGACATGCCAAAGAAGTTGTTGAGAAGCGATCTGAAGGTCCTCCCAAAACTCCTTTCACTAATTTCTAGCTTTAATGTAATACCAAGACTCGGGGACAAGCTGTTCATCAGGAACTTTGAGATTAGGGTACTGAATGCCCTAGTGACCGGCCACCCCAAGTTATCATTTCGTCAATTGGTGCTGTTGAATGTTTGGGAAAGTAGGGTTAGCAAAGCACGATGTTTGTTGCCCCATTGCAGGTTGTTGTCAAGCTTGTTGGTTAAACAAAAGGTGGTCACCGCCAGCACCCCATTTGAGAAGATGACACAACGATACTTCAGATTTGATCGGTTGGCTGCTTTCGGTTGGATCTATAGGGAAAGGCCAACCGACCATGTGCTCATTGACGATAAGACCAAGAGGCAGCTTGTTGTGCCGAAGTAAGGAGTCACCCGAACAGAGGAAGAATAGTCCGAGCAGCGGGGGCCTGAAGAAGCAGGAGGCTCCCATCAACCCCATCTGTTAACATCTGGCTCAACCCCTTATACTGAGTCCATCCTAAATGGGAGACCCGCAGGATTTACAAGGTGGCCTGAAGATGCACGGGCCAATTGGGATAGGATGACCACATGGAGGAACGAAGACATTCGGTACAGAGACACCCAAAGGCAATATGAAGAAGAGCTCAGGCGGGAAAGGAAGGACCAGGCGGAGCAGGCAAAACTGTATGCCAGAGCCGCGGCTTACAGGTTAGAGGAATTCTGTAATGATTACTTTTTGCAGGAGGAAGCCGTGCGCCAACGCACCGACTATCTGGCTGGATACACTTCCCAAGTCCGACTTGGGAAAAAGTAATCATTACGGAATTCCTCTAACCTGTAAGTCGGACTTGGGAAGTGTATCCAGCCAGATAGTCGGTGCGTTGGCGCACGGCTTCCTCCTGCAAAAAGTAATCATTACGGAATTCCTCTAACCTGTAAGCCGCGGCTCTGGCATACAGTTCTGCCTGCTCCGCCTGGTCCCTCCTTTCCCGCCTGAGCTCTTCTTCATATTGCCTTTGGGTGTCTCTGTACCGGATGTCTTCGTTCCTCCATGTGGTCATCCTATCCCAATTGGCCCGTGCATCTTCAGGCCACCTTGTAAATCCTGCGGGTCTCCCATTTAGGATGGACTCAGTATAAGGGGTTGAGCCAGATGTTAACAGATGGGGTTGATGGGAGCCTCCTGCTTCTTCAGGCCCCCGCTGCTCGGACTATTCTTCCTCTGTTCGGGTGACTCCTTACTTCGGCACAACAAGCTGCCTCTTGGTCTTATCGTCAATGAGCACATGTTCGGTTGGTCTTTCCCTGTAGATCCAACCGTAAGCAGCCAACCGATCAAATCTGAAGTATCGTTGTGTCATCTTCTCAAATGGGGTGCTGGCGGTGACCACCTTTTGTTTAACCAACAAGCTTGACAACAACCTGCAATGGGGCAACAAACATCGTGCTTTGCTAACCCTACTTTCCCAAACATTCAACAGCACCAATTGACGAAATGATAACTTGGGGTGGCCGGTCACTAGGGCATTCAGTACCCTAATCTCAAAGTTCCTGATGAACAGCTTGTCCCCGAGTCTTGGTATTACATTAAAGCCAGAAATTAGTGAAAGGAGTTTTGGGAGGACCTTCAGATCGCTTCTCAACAACTTCTTTGGCATGTCATCCGGTGCTTTGGCGAATAAAGTTTTCGAACCATGGCTTTCCATTCCTCATCATTTGTGGCTTCACCCAAAATCTGCATCCTGTCGGGATACACATACTCCCGCTGCGGCTTCGTATCAAACTTGACAACCTTATTCATTGTTTCGAACGAGAGCACCATCTCCTTTCCGTTCACTGTCCCAATCAATCTAGTGGTCTTGGGTGGGTTGTTTCCTTCGTCTTTCCTTAGAGTGGCCAGCCACTCTACAATCTCTTTCATATAAACATTATCCAAGTTGTTGTTGTTGAATTTAAGAGCATTTTCCCACCCCAAGACTTTCGAAGCATTGTACTACACCAAAAATGCTAAATTGATCGAATTGCACGGCCCGCTCGCACACAAGGACTTTCTTGATGCTTGAGACAGTTTGCATCTTTTGCCTGTAGAGTACGGGTTGCCAAATGGGATCAAAGGTGCTTAGTGGGGCATTTCCAGTCCATTGGGGTTGGTCCCCCACCACGATGTCTTCATCTTCGTCATACATATTCAGTCCATTGGGGTTGGTCCCCCACCACGATGTCTTCATCTTCGTCATACATATTCATGTCTTCCATTTCGAAGTCGGAATCCGACTCTTGCTTGGAAATCCTTTGTCTTTTGGATGGGGTGGAGGATGAAGCAACCTCCTTTCCTTTTGAGCTTGTAGCTTTCGTACGACCCATGTCCTACAAAGAGACCAACACATAGCTCATACTTTGGAAAAATAGTGAAGTCAACAAGTATAATACTCACAACTATGTTATGCATACAAATCACAAGTAACACACAATACAAAACAATGGTTCATCAAGGTTTAATAATGCAAACGTGTAATTCAAACAACCTTTGTTGTCCCCCCAACCCCACATTTATTTCCCACTCATTTTAAATATGGTACCTTAACCAACTCACATTTAGCCTTTAACAAAAGTGCAAGTCCACAATTCCCGTCTTAATAAGAGTTAGAGCCTTATGTAGTGTGACAACTCACAAATTCCAGGTTAGAATCATAACTCGAAAATAAAGAAAATGAGTGTAAGCGAAATTTCGAAACGAGGCTTCGATTTCAAGATACACTGATTCGAATATAGCGTTAAATAAGAGATCATATATTTTGAACTTTTCAGGTCTTGAAATTATAATGATTGGAAAGAGCTCGAAAAATCGTGAACGTGGGCGAAAACGGCGCGTAAAACGGAGTTCGTATGCTCCCGGAATCGCGAAAACAAAATTTAAAACTAACTAAGGCGGTGGAGGTACGCGAAGGAACCCTTTTAAATCCTCCGCGGTACGCGACGGAAGCAGCACGCATAAAAATCTGCTTTTCATGATCAGAACTCATTTCTAGTTAATATTTTCGACTTTCAAACGCACCAGATCGAATTTTAACCCCCAAATCTCAGTTTTGAAGCCATCCAAACATCCGGATCAAGTTAGGGAACGTTTCTACAAGTCCTGATCATCGTTTTCATCCGAGAAATCCGTTCTAAAGGGTAACGATTCGACCTCTTCTATTATTTTGATAATATATGAATTAGATCTAGATTTTAATAGTGATATCATGGTTATTGTTGTTGATTATTGCCTAGATGATGGCTAGGAATAGTTAGAAATCAAGAACTCGACAGGTTAACGGTGAAATCTTTGTTTTGGTGATTATCATGAAACCATCTCATAGATCATAATGGTTTTAACCATTTGATTATAACAATGGTTGTGATTGTCTTGATCATTCTTTGGAATGATCAATGACAAGGATTAACTATTTCTAAACCTGGAATCCATTGAGAAACTGTTTTGGTGATATAATCAACAACAATACTAATTTGGTTAATCTGGAAATGTCCTGATTAAACCAACAAGTTATAAGTTTCTTAATAAGAACCTAAATCATTATAGGTTCTCACTTAACATACAGGTTTAGAGTTCAAGAACTAGTGATACAAACGTTGTGCATTGTTACTGATTTGAATCAACTCAGGTGAGTTCACGAACCCCTTTATACTGTATTTTGGCTTTTGAACTCGGAGAATGAGAAAACATAAAAACTCATTTGAAACATTTTGATTATTGTGAAGCTTTGAAATGCTTTTGATACATTTGTGAAACATGAAACCTGATTTGATCAGGTGGAACTTTGAAACGCTTTTGATGCATTTTGTGAAACATGGAACCTGATTTGATCAGGTGGAACTCTGAAACGCTTTCGATGCATTTTGTGAAACATGGAACCTGATTTGATCAGATGGAACTTTGAAACGCTTTCGATGCATTTTGTGAAACATGAAACCTGATTTGCATAATTTGAAATGCTGAAACACTTTTGAAACACTTTGTGAAACACGAAAACGAAAGCGTTGTAAAACATTTGGTTGAAACACGTGACAGTGGGGCGAAACATATGACCAAACTTGTCATTATTTCACGGGTTACACATTTGTCGCTAAGTCCCCTATTCTGTAACCGTTAACCGTGGGGGGGGGGGGGCGTGATTATTGAGAATAGATTCTATTTGTGATTGACAATCCTCGCCCGTGGTTCGTAGCTAAAACCACGACTGGATGTCGAGCGGGCGCTCAATAAGGCTAAACACACAATGTCTTGCGACAAGGACATTGGGAAGGGGCAAACACTGAACTCGTCAGCTCGGTTACGGGAGCCTAGGAGTTATAATTGGACAGTTGGTCGGGAACTAAACACGACATTGTTGGAAGGAACAATGTTCGCACTGGATACCAATGTTTTACACCCAGTTTGAGACATGAATATTATTTAACTTATTTTATGAAAACATTTGAATTGTTTGGATACATTACATACGTTTTGATAAATAAACTTGTGAACTCACCAGCAATATGCTGATTGTTTTAAAATCATGTTTTCTCATATGCATAATGATACAGGGGTGGAGCTGGGAGCTCAATCTTTGGAGACCTATTGTAGAGTCTATGAGAGATAGACTCAACGTTTTGATAAATAAACTTGTGAACTCACCAGCAATATGCTGATTGTTTTAAAATCATGTTTTCTCAGATGTATAATGA
Organism: Mikania micrantha; assembly: GCA_009363875.1. Taxonomy (NCBI): domain Eukaryota; kingdom Viridiplantae; phylum Streptophyta; class Magnoliopsida; order Asterales; family Asteraceae; genus Mikania; species Mikania micrantha. The sequence continues at coordinate 29,734,598 of CM018697.1, forward strand.
TACAGGGGTGAAGCTGGAAGCTCAATCTTTGGAGACCTATTGTAGAGTCTATGAGAGATAGACTCAACAGTGTGATACATAGCATATTATATATGTGTAATAGCATTATGTATATATGTGTGTGAAACTCAGTTAAAACTGTTATTACATTAGGCTTGTGGCTAATGTAGTTGTAACATGGGTTTGTAATATAGAAACATATGTGTATTTTGTTATAAACAATGACTGTGAAACCTTGAAAGTCACACGGTACGCTTCCGCAACGACAAGGGTGTGACATGTAGTTTCTCATTAGCATCATTACATTGTAAAACAAAACCCATTTATGATTGAGCCTACTCATTCCAACATATCACTAATTGCAAGCAAAGTCTATGTTTCAAGTTCATTCAATAATCAAGCATATTACATTTCACCATGAAAGCAACAAAATACTAAAATAAGCATGCACATCTCAAATTAACATTAAACTTGCTGAAATAAAAGTGGGATAACATACCTTTGCTTTGTTGAAAAAGAGAATTAAAGTTTGAAGAAGAAATTGAGAGAACTTGAGAAAAACCCAAAAAATTCGACACCTTTATGCTACCCGATCTCACAAACGGGAGGGAATCTCAAAAATCTGGGTGGATGATTGTGTTCCCCTCGATAAAATACTCAAAATGCATATAAAGTTTGCAAAAATCGGTGGAGAAACGAGTGAGTTATGATCTAGGGTTTGATGGGTGTTCTTGGTGGGTGGGAGGAAGAAGATGATGGAATTTTGGAAAGAGGATGGGTGGAATTGAAAGGGAATCCCGTTTTTAGTGTTTATGGGTCGAATTCCGGGTTGTGGGGTGGAAAAACGCGGGTCAAAGTGGTCAAAACAGGTCAAAATGGGGGCAAAGTGGTACCTGGCGTATGATACGCCGCCCCCTGGCGTATCATACGCCTCTTGGGCTGAAGGTGGCGTAATGGTGGTGCTAAAATGTGGCGTATCAGAACATGAGGGAGCATCAGGCATATCATACGCCTAACCCTAGCGTATGATACGCCGGGTGTGTTTTTTTTTTTTTTTAAAGAAAATCTAATTAACAAAAATTATAATTAAAATAAAATAAAATAAAAAGAAATTAATTTAACCTAATGAAAACATAAAAAAAAACTAACTAAACCTAATTAAAAGAAAATAACAAATATTAATTATCCTAGTTAAAATCTAGCTAACTAAACCTAATTAAAAGAAAATAAAAAATATTAATTATCCTAGTTAAAATCTAGCTAAAATTAACTAATTACGGATGTATACGCCACATTTTAACTTCCGCACTATGTTGAATGTCCGCCAACCCCCCGATTTTCGGTGCCTCGCCCCGAGGTGCAATTGATTCCTTTAATTTCCGCATTACGCATTAAGAAATTCCCGTTTTGTTGTGTGTGACATGCATGGAAACGCCCAAGGTGAATGATTAACCTAAACCTCACTTGTGATGGAAAACATGATTACATTGGGGACAATGTAAGACTAAATGTGGGGATGGGGAAATATTGGGTAATTTTGAAAAAAATTTTTCCAATGTTCCAATGCAAGTTGATATGTTCATGAAAACAAGATTTGAAAACAAAATGGGGAAAACATGAGCAAACCAAATAATGAAGCAAATTCCTAAGTTGTGATTAATCTTTTAAGTTACGGAATAAAGTATTCTTGATAAACAATCCGTAAGTGTTAGTAGCAATACATGACTAAGGATAGGAAGTGGAGAATGAGTTGTTAGACGTGTCACATTTTAACCTTTAACCATCGTTTTCGTGAGATATTGAGCCTATGTCGAGCAAATATGGTAATAGGAATAACTGCTCAGTTTCTTTGATGTGTGATGACTATAGTGAACTCCTAAGGTAGAACTTGCATTGTCAATGCAATTTAAGATCACAACCTAAAATATGCATGAAAATGATAGAGGCACTAGGAAAACCCATTGTTTTAGCATGTGTTGTTTGTTTCACGTACCCACAACAAAGTCCCTTAGTCGCCTCGTTGAGCCAAATACCTAGTCGTTTGTTAACCCGTGAATTCAGCCACAATTAGCCTTCTTAGCCGTTTAAAATTTTAACCCATGTGGTGGATCCAAAGTAGGAAGTGTTAACGGTTTGATAAAAAAAAAAGGAAAAAGAAACAAAATGAATAAAGATTGTGCAAAAGAAAGAATAAAAGGAGAAGCAAGCACAATACAAAACATGTGCACAAGTTAAGTTTATCAAAGTGTTGGACTATCTAGTGGATTCACCCATTGTCACCTATAATAACACCAACCATACCTACCCTAGCCGAAGCCAACCCGAAAAAGTCCTCTTGATTTGTGTATGACTTAGTAATCAATGATGGAGAGTTGATTGCCTTGCAAGCTTATGCTAAGGGTGTCTCACCATAGGAGTGAGTGTCATAAACATACTAGTTCATAACTACTAGTCCATATATGAAACCGAGTGGAGTATGAATTATGAGAAATGTGAACGCATGTAATGACTCATTCGAAATGGAATAAATGTAGTTGTGTATGGTGTTGGCACTTGTGGATTGTTTGATAGATGTAAATCTATTGCACGTTGTAAGTCTTGGGGATTGATCATGATTTTTGAAATTTTGATTATTAGAGAGGTTAATCCACTCGTTGAATAATCATTGTTGGATTGTGCACGAAGCTTTGCTTGGGGCAAGCAAAGGACAAATGTGGGGATGTGATGGTTTGGGTAATTTCATGTGATTTAGGTGTGTAATGATGCATTTTTATGATTTAAATCCATAGAATATGGTGATTCTTTGTGTGTTTTGATGATTTGCTGGTTTTCGGGTGAAGAAAATGAGTGTTTGATGTCCAAGAATCAAAGGGTGGTTAAGGAATGGTGCTTGGGAGGCCAAAATATCCAAAAATGAAGGTTTTCATGAAGTGGCGTATCAAGATGGCGTATTGGTGGCGTATCACAGAGCCAAACCATTCATGAGTGCATGTGAGGCGTATGATACGCCAGTATGGGGCGTATCATACGCCGGGGTCAGCTTAAAATGGATTTTTCCTGTTTTGCCACATATTTAAACCCAAGAACCTAGGGTTTCGACCTATCTTCGACTTTGACGACTTTTGGAGGTTCTAGGGGGTTTCCAAGGCTTAGGAATTCATCAATTAACCATTCCAAACACCACGGAGATTCCCGAATTGATGATAGCACACAACCGATTGAAGATGCAAGGCTAATTCCATTGAAATCACGCCCGGGTGAATGGTTGGTTTATATCTTTTTAATTGTTTGTATGTTGCTTTTCGTATTGAACTGAACGATTTGACTTTTATGATTCGATTGCATGTTCATCATTTTTCAGTTTACAATTGTGAAACATTGAATGTCAATTGGGTTATCACTTCAAATTGATATTGGTAATTGGTACCCTAGGATTAAACTTAGTTGGTTTTCATCAATTAATTACTAAAATTAGGTTTTCCATTTATTAATGTCCATTCACACGAAAAGTAACAATTCATGTCTATGTGATTGTCTTGAGCAATTAAGTCATAAAGGTTCCTACTTTCCTTCTAATTCAAATCCCGGGTGTGATTCGTTTTCATAATTAAGTTAAAACTCATTTACTTTCATTGTTAATTTGTTACAAGATCGTTTTCTTACTAAAGTTCAAACACCTTTCAAATTAATTTTACAGTTTATTGTCTAGTTAAATTAGGTCAAATCAACTAACGTTACACCATCCACCTAAACTCTTCGTGGTTCGACACCCTGCTTACCCTACTAGTTAAGGTAGCTAGGAACACACTCATTAACTCTTATTTGATCGGTACTTCGACGTCGGTCAAGATCCCAATGAGACTGGGAATTCGTTATGTTCTTAGAGAGCTCTAAGACATCACCAGCTAGATTTTATTTTTGTGACGTCTGTTCTTATTTCTGACGTCTCCAACGATTCAATTTCTTAGTGATCATATTTTCTATATGGTTTTGTTGTTACATAACTAATAATATGTTACATGTAATTAGATGGGGTGGATTTTAAGGTTTTGTTGATCAAATTTTAAAAATTAGCATTTTGTTGATAAATTATATATGTTATGTATGTTCACTGTTAACTTTGCCATGGTAAAGAAAAGTTGCAGAATTAGTGAGATTTCAAGATATTTCACTTTTAACTATTGATATGTGAATATGATAGAACAAGCAAATATTATTCAATCACATTTCTCTGTCCCAAATGTTGCAGTTAATTTAGGAGATCCCAATGAGACTGGGAATCGGTATGTTCTTAGATCTAAGACATCATCAGCTAGATTTTATTTTTGTGATGTCTATATGACATGTTTCTTCTCTTGGCGCGAGATCAAGCTTGATTCCACCTCTATTCTTATTTCTGACGTCTCCAACGATTCAATTGCTTAGTGATCATATTTTCTATATGGTTTTGTTGTTACATAACTAATAATAACATGTAATTAGATGGGGTGGATTTTAAGGTTTTGTTGTGTTACACATATAAATGTAATTAGATGTGGTTTAAGGTTTTGTTGATCAAATTTTAAAAATTAATTTTTACATCTTACTTGTTTTGTTGTTACATATATGTAACTCTAATAGTGCTTACATGTGTAACTAATAATGTTTATACAATCAGATATATATGCTAAGGTTTTGTTGTAGATATGTAGTAATTAGATGATATGATAGGTTTTTTAATCTTACTTGTTAAATTATGTGTCCTAAATTTAAACTTTGTATGTAAAATTGGTATTTTATGGTTTATATCAAGAGAAAAGAGTTTAATATAAAATTCACATCTTTTTAATTCAAATTGAGTTAACATATTTGTGGGCTTTGAAATAATATTCGATCAACTTAATGTGTAACACCTCTTTTGTGAATTTAAACTTTGTATGTAAAATTGGTATTTTATGGTAGAGGTGTTCAAAATATTCGAAACTCGAAAAAATTCGAAATCCGAGTCGTATCCGAAACCCGAAAAACCTTATCCGAAATTTATTTCGGGTTTTTCTAGTAGGATAATATGATTTTAGATTCGGGTCGGGTTTCGGATATGGGTCGGATATCCGAATAATCCGAAAAAAACAGGTTTATTCGGGTTCTTCGGATGTACGAATTCGGGTTTTTCGGGTCGGATAATATATTTTGAATTTCGGGTCGGGTCGGGTCGGGTCCAGATAGACTAAAAATTTCAAACCCAAAAACCCGAATAACTCGTTATCCGACTCGATAAACACCCCTATTTTATGCTTTATATCAAGAGAAAAGAGTTTAATATAAAATTCACATCTTTTTAGTTTAAATTGAGTTAACATATTTGTGGGCTTTGATTTTGAGTTAACACATCTTGTTTATTATTCTAATTTTCCAACGAATTACGTTAAAAAAATTCTATACCCAAAAGTGCATAAAATAAAGCTTCTAAGTTAATTTTATAATTAATAAATTATTTAATTTTATGAAATAACTTACTTATTTGAAACAAAGATTTCCATTTATATAAGAATTCTTTCAAACTGCAAATAATCAATTTACCGGATCTACCTTTAATCATATAATAATTAATGACAAAACTTATATTTTATTACAAAATACCATTATTTTATATAGGTGGTTAATATTCAAATTTCTTAGTTTATTCAAAATGTAGGCTTTCCGTTAATATATTTGTGTGTGTATTTAAATATCACTATTTTTAAGATTTAGTTTTAAAAATTATGGTATTTAAAGTCTAGCAGCATTTATGCATGTATATACAAGAAATCTCATCAATGTAATATAAGAACATAACATTCATACCTCCCTATGATCATAGTGCCATATACCTTGAACTTCTTAGCACCTAAAACAAAAGATAAAAAGATCCATAATATTAACAAAACTAATAAAAAGATAAAAAACAAGTTGAATAAATTTTCTCAAATTTTTTTAAGAATAGCATCAATTGTCGAAGATGAAAAATTAGAAACCTCAAAAGTCAAACTTCTCTAGGATTTTCATAATTTTGAATCTTGAAAAATTTCAAGTATTAGAAACCAACAAGATACTTGTAACAAAATATAGAAAAATAAATGATTTAGATTTCAAATCAAGCTCAAATAACATCATGCGTAGTCTTATATCATGAATGAAATCCAAAATTTCATTGTTAATCCAATTTATAATAACATAAACAAGTAAAAGTTGTATGCCTCAATAAAAATATTACTAGTATACTTACATCTACCAAACTAAGCTAAACCCTAAAGCCCATTGAGCCCTAACATAAGCTAGTATCTGTAACATAATCTTTCAATGATGAAGAGTTTAATAAAATTGGAGGGCATCTTTTTAGTTTAAATTGAGTTAGTACATATTTGTGGGCAATTGAGCAAAAAATAATATTCGATCAACTTAATTTCCCTCTTTTGAGTCAATCTTCGAACTACATTATGTTTTTTTATGCTTTGTTTTTTACTATTTGGCAAAGTTTTTTTTAATATATAAACAAATTTAAGATTCATGAATTTTATTGTTCTAATTTTCCACGTTAAAAAAATTCTTTACCAAAAAATGCATAAAATAAAGCTCCTATATCAATTTTATAATAAATTATTTAATTTTATGAAATAACTAATTATTTAAAACAAAGGTTTCCATGTATACAAGGCCGGATTCTTTCAAACTGCAAATAATTGATTTACCGGGTTTACCAATAACTTATATTTTATTACAATAATACCATTATTTTATATATAACTATGGTTAATATTCAAATTTCTTGGTTTTTTAAAAATGTAGGTTTTATGTGAAACCTTAATATATATAAATGGTTAATATATATATCTGTGTGTGTGTTTGTCATGTAATATTGTATTATTTAAACTAGAATATTTAAATTTCACTATTTTTAATATTTAGGCATAAAAATTATGGTATTTAAAGTTTAGCAGCATAAATTAAGAAGTAAAATATAAGGTAATAACATAACATTCATACCTCTCTGTGATCTTTACTCACAAATATAGTGCCAATTGACAGATAAAGGCATGTGGAAAGAAGACGTAGCAATATACTTTGACCTTTTTAGCACCTGAAACAAAAAAATCCACAATATTAACAAAACTAATTAAAAGATAAAAAAACAAGTTGCATAATTGTTTAAGATTGAGTGTTTATCAATTTTGTCAAAGATTTTTTTCAGAATAGCATCAATTGACAAAGATGAAAATTAGAAACCTCAAAAGTCCAACTTCTCTAGGATTTTCATAATTTTGAACCTTGAAACATTTATAGGATTAAAAACCAACAAGATAGTTGTAACAAAATATAGAAAAATAAACGATTTAGATTTCAATCAAGCTCAAGTAATATCAGGCATAATCCCATATCATGAATGAAATCTCAAAAGTCCAACTTCAAAGATTTTTTTCAGAATAGCATCAATTGACAAAGATGAAAATTAGAAACCTCAAAAGTCCAACTTCTCTAGGATTTTCATAATTTTGAACCTTGAAACATTTATAGGATTAGAAACCAACAAGATAGTTGTAACAAAATATAGAAAAATAAACGATTTAGATTTCAAATCAAGCTCAAGTAATATCAGGCATAATCCCATATCATGAATGAAATCCAAAATATCACTGTTAACCCAATTTATAATAACATAAACAAGTAAAAGTTATATGCCTCGATAAAAATATTAATAATATAATTACATCTACCAAACTAAGCTAAGCCCTAAAGCCCATTGAGCTCTAAAATAAGCTAGTATTTGTAACATAATCTTACAATGATGATAACAATGATAAATTGTAGTAAGACAAATGGACGACTGAAAATCCATTTTGTGACAGTTATACAAACGATGATGAGAAAACATTGGCAACCAAAATTGCAATGTGATTAAATAGTAAGACTATTATGCTTAATGTGCAAAATGTTTCTAGTTTACTTAGGGGATCTTTTATAGAATTAGACATTACACATATTTACTATCGAGACTATGGTTAAATTAAAACTAAGAACTCACTGCTTGAAATGTTAAGTGCAAAATATATGTATACCTTTTAAAAAAGCATATATGCACACCTGTATTTTTCAATATACACTTTAAAAAATAAACAAATTCCTCCATTTTTGGAAGAACTTTATTAGTAATAACCTATATGAAGAGTTTTCTTACTAGTAACCTTTATGTTTCAGAATAAGCAGACCTCACTTGTTATTTTTGAATATCCTACGCTTTTTGTTATACAAGAAATCTAATGGATCTATCTCTGTGTAGAAACAACCCATTTTTGTTATAGAAGAAATCTCATAAATGTATTCCAAGACAACTAATTTTCATTTGTAAGAAGTAAAATATAAGGATTAACATAACATGCATACCTTTTTATGATCTTTACCCCCAAATATAGTGCCAATAGACAATGCTGGACAAAGGAGGAAAGTAGCAGATAGAAAGAAGCCATAATTGCTCATATATATTTTAATTCCTCAGCCATGATACTTGAACAAAAAAAAAATCTATAATATTATTAACATAATCAATCAAAAGGTTTTAACAAGTTGCATTTTGATGTTTGAGATTAAACCGTCTCACTTCAAAGAACAAATTTCTTTTTGGGTTTTTGACGGTAACTTTTCTAGGGTTTGTGATACAATTATTATTCAATTTTCTCTCAAAAAATTTAAGCATCAATTATCAAAGAATCAATCCGTTAAGCCTCAAAAGTCAAATTTCTCTACGCTTTACATCCTTTATTTACAGATTTATTTGAATCACGATAATCACATTACTCTATGAAAGATGATACTTACAAATCTTGAAGCCATCGCCATTTATTTAAATCAAGATGATCGGTTTATCCAATTTTATGCTCTATTTACATGTTCAATTGTTAAACAAAAACTGAATCACTAATCCGCTGACAAATGTACTGTGAAATCAATTTTCTCACAAACATTTTAGGAATGGCGATGAATTGTCATAGATTTCATCAATCCATTAACCCTTAAAAGTCAAAATTCTCCAGGTTTTCCATAAACTTGAATCGTGAAACATTTTTCAGGATTAAAAACCAGCAAGATATTACAAGATATAGAAAATAAACGACAGATTTCAAATCGACCTCAAATAACATAAGGCATAATCACATTATTATGAATGAGATCCAAAATTTCACAATATCAGAATCATTATCGGCCTATGAGAGATGGTACTTACAAATCTTGAAGCCTTCGTCATTCATCGGAATCAAGATGATCGGTTTCTCCAGTGTTATGCTCGATTTCCAATTTCAATGATTAAACGGAAACTCAATCACGAAATCCGGTGACCTTGGATCAAAATGTAAGCATGAGAAGCTCTAAATTATGAAATCGATTGATTTGATCGTCAAAAACAAGAGCCAAATATATGAATCCCGAAAGATAGAAAGGAGGAACAAAAGATCGCCGATTTGAAAATATAGGAAATGAATCGAATGGGTTTAGAATTTGAATGTGCAAAATATATCCGTTGTGTCTGCCAAATAGAAACGCAAGCGTCTTCTTTCTATAAAAAGCATTTTTGAATTAAAAACGATATTTATCTTTCTAAATGCTTTTGACGCACTAACCTTTTTTTTATTTTTTTTTTATAATTGGTCATTTTCTGAAATACTTAGCAAATTGCAATATTCATATACAATTAGCTCCCATTTACATTTCACGACCGAACCTTTTTTTTATTTTATATAAAATAAAAAAAATAAAAGAGATATATCAAGTTTCTATTTCTTAAATAAGTATTTTTTAAGTTAAATAAATGAAGTTAATTGTTGACAATAAAATAAAGTTAATTAAAAGATGAAAGGATTTATTGTAAGAAGTTTTATTTGTAAAATGTTACATAAATTATTAGAGAACCAAGTATGACAACCAACCTATGGTTTGGAACTTTGGGTCACCAATACACATGGTCTTTTGTGCTTATTTTTCCTCTTGCAGATGGAATTGGAAGATTGTTTTGGTCACAATCTGAATTCAATCTTTTTCCTTTTGTTGCAAAGCACCCACCGGTTGGCCCTCAGCATTGCACACGATCAATAGTAATTCCTTATTAAAATGTTTCATCATCAACTACTAAAAGATCCGAAGATCAAGATCATGACACCTAGATGAGAAATATAGTATATTTGGTATTTGATCACTAGATATAGTACCCGAAACATTCCGCGTGCTACATTCTAAAACCACTATTGTCATTTGTTACATTCTTACGTCATTATTGAATCTTGTTAATTTCTTATCATTCTACTTAATTCTCTCTTCTATTAAATAATTATATTCTCTATTTTATTAAATAAATTCTTTTTTTTATTAAATAGTTATAACCAAATAACTAATATATTATTTATCTTTTATTATAAAACACATTTATTTTTTTATAAAACACGAAATTTTCTAAAATCTAAAATTTTTGACGTAAGGAATATTTTGTTTTCAATAAAACAAAATTTATGTAAAAAACAAGTTATCTTAAAAAATATTTTTTTAAAAATGTACGTAAAAGAAGTTTCTAAACAATGAAATTTTAATAAAAAATAACGTTTTATAATTTATTAATTATAAACTGAAGTAATAAAAATGAGGAAAAAAGTTAGACGTTTGATCCGTTATGTTTAACGATATTTTTAAACTGGGCAGTTTAACTTTAATAATTAAAAAATTATATTTTATATTATTTATTTATAAAAGTTAGTTTTTAATATAATAGAAACTGGAGTTTTAACGTCATTTATTTCAAATATATTAATTGTTACACATTAAAATGTCATATATCATTTGATTAAAGTTTTTAATTTTTTTTTATTATTAATTAAAATATTTATTAATATATTAATTGTTACATATTAAAAGGTCATATATCACCCCTTTTTTTAACGGCTTAGTACGACGATGTCCAAGACGAGATTTCAACCGTCATCTCGTATTTTTGACGCTCTGGGGCGTACACCCGAGCTCACCCCAGATGAAACCCCACAGGTAAACCCCTAACCTTGCCACAGCAAGTATACTCCGGCCCGAATTCAAACTTAAAGACCTTTTATAGAGAAGGCAAGAGGATGGAATTTGGCTCGAAACCCTTTTGTACACCCCTTCTTTTCCCCTGAACTTGCGGGTCCTTAGATTCACTTGACTTGCAGTGTTGGTAATATCGACATTTGTTTTTTTATTAATTGTACTTCTATTCTTATAATTAATTTCTATTTTTGTAGTCAGTTTTTTCTTTTATATTTATTTTAACTTTCATTAATACACTTTAGTCTCTTAATTTTTGTTGTTTTATTTGATTTTTATAACTTACCTTATTTGTGCTCATATATCTATATTCACTAAACCTTTCTTTTAATTTTCTAAGTGTCTTACTTTATTCTTTTTTAACTGTTTTTTTAATTTACTTCGTCTTTCTTTTTCTTTTTTTGCTTTATTTTTCATTTTTATTTTACAACCTTGGACTAGGGCTGTTATAACAGGTCAGACTCGACCCGTAAATACACGATATGTTAAGACACGAAATATGAACTGGGTAGACACGAACACGACCCGTTAAAAACACGTAAACACAAAATGACCAGTTAAAGAAACCTATTAACAGCTAACACTATAAATGACTTGTTAAAAACATGTTAAAACCTGTTAAGGACCCCGTTAAGGAATGAGGGTTGGACAACTAGAAATTTTTTGAAGCTAATCGGTTACCCACCTATTTTATTATACTATTTATTTTAAATTTTAAATTTTAAACAAGTATTAACGGGTTTTAACAAGATTTAGGGGGTCTTAACGGGTTTTACCTGTTTAGAAACGGAAAATAAACATGTCTTAACATGCCGACCTGTTCTAGACACGAAACATGTTAAAGGTAAACACGAAACATTTAAAGTCGTGTCGTTCGTGTTAACGTGTTCGAATCTGAAATTGTCAGCCCTTCTTGGACTTTCTTTTAAAAGTACTTTTAATCACCTAATTAAAAGTATTTCTAATCTGCTAACTATTAAACTTTTAATGGATTAATTATCAAAGTTGGTAACCAAGAGCTTATTGTCTAATTGTTATCTTTTTACTTGTGAGAAATCTTAGGTTTGACTACGGCCTAATACATATTTGTTGATGCAAGGTCAAGTGGTTTACCTATTATGAGGTTTCTCATGGGTGGGCTTGAACGTACTTTCCAGAGTATCAAATCCGAGGTGACAGTTTAAGTCCCGTCTTGGGTGATGTTTATAACGTTAAGAAGTAATAAATTAATAGGGTGGATAGTTTAATTTGAGAATCTGTTTATATTGATAAAATTTAAAAATCATAAATTAATTCTTTTTAGTTTGTGTCAAAATTTCATGTGGTCGTCCAAAAATTTCATATGATAGGCGTCACAATTTATTAAAGTTCATTCGATAATGAATCATATATATATATATAATAAAAATAACTTTGACATGTTAATCCAAGAGAAATAGAATTGCAAACCACATTAGTATTTATAAATCTGCTTTACTTTGCGCACGTCTACTAATTACTGTGTAAGATCTAATAAGGTTTTCAAGTGAAGTTAGAAGTATTAGTAATAAACACTAAATTATATTAGTTGTAATATTTTTCTCATCTATTGTCACACCGGGTGAAAAGGGGTGTCAAGCCCCTCTGATCATTACATATGTGACGCTGCCGGCTTAGGTGTGAGCCCGATAACGATTGAACCAAGGCTTCAATGGCTCCCTCTTCTCCTCCAACGGTCACTTGAAAAAAAAATGTAGCATTCTCCTCGATTAAAAAAATCATCCAATCTTTGCAAAAAAAAAAATCATCATTTTTCTCTCTAAAATCCTTTTACAATCTACTAAAAATGAGTTAGAAAGTAAAAAAATAAAGAGATCATCCTTTATTGTTTTTTTTTTAATTTTATTATGTTATTTTTTTTTTATTTTGATGTGGTGTTTAGTTTAATGTTTAATATAGGCTTTAAATAATAAAAATAAAAAAAATCAAATACTAAAATTTAAAATATAAAATAAAAGATAAATTATTAAAAAGAGAGAGTAATGAGAATAGTTACCGATAGGTTTTTGATTTGAATCCAAACTAAGACATATTTGTTGAAGGAGGCTTAGAGGATTTACCCAATTCTATGGCTTCTTATGTGGTAGGCTGTAAGTGTCAAATCTAAGAGGACGATTGACATCCCGTATTTAATGTTTGCCTTTCAATTTATTAAATATCCAAAAAATCAAAAAGATAAAACATATCTTGAAGTGGGTGAAAACGAGTGTAGCATGATCTAAAGATTTCTTTCTTTTAACTTGTTGAGCCTCCTTGTATTTGTATGTGTTGACTTGTGCTTTGCATTCCAATTGTTTGTATGTGTTTTACCCAAAAATGGGTATCAAAGCAGGTTCAGGTTCTGATTATCGTACCAGAAGCAATCTAGCAGCAACTTCCATGGTCAACCAGAATCAAAACAACACCGTTCTTGTTGTTGCTCAAACCAAAGTGACTGGTGGAGTATCACAGCATGTTTCGAAGCTGACAGGAACCTACTATGCGACGTGGTCGATATTAATGGAGGCAATTTTCGATGATCAAGGGTTGTGGGAAGTCATTCAACCTCCTGCAGGCGCTGCAGTTGATGAGAAGAAAAATACGTCAAGGGCTTTTCTCTTCCATGCTGTTTCAGAGGAGATTCTTCTTCAAATCTCGAAGTTCCGGAAGGCACAAGAAATCTAGAATGCACTCAAGGCAAGGTACGTTGGGGAAGAAAAGGTACCGAGGGCTCGGTTGATTAATCTAGAAACAAAGTTCCAGAATCTGAAGATGAAGGATAATGATTCATTTGACTAGTTTGCTGGAAAAATAAATTGAGTAGCTTCTAGAGCAGTGAATCTTGGGAAAGTTTTTGAAGATGGAACATTGGTAAGGAGGCTTCTGGATGCTATACTAGACAAATACTTCAATCATGCAACTTCAATAGAGGAAAGCCAGATCTTGATAATATTACATTCGAAAATTTCGTTGGAAGGTTCAAAATCTTTGAAGAACGTCTTCGTGGAAAAGATATTAGAAGTGAGATGCAAGGTAAGCTTCTATTTAATCAAACAGGTCCATATAGTAAAGTTAGACATGATGAGTATGCTAGTCGCGGTCGGGGCAGTAGCAACAACCACCGAGGCCTTGGAATTGTCGAGGAAAGGGCCGAGGAGGCCGAGGTCAGAGGCATGGACCAACCCAAAACAAGTATGAAGATCGCAGTAGCCGGCACTGTGAAAGATCATACGTCCAATGCTTCAACTGTGACAAATATGGACATTTTGCATCAGATTGCCCAAGTATGAAGCAAAGGACGAATGAGGCTAGCTTTGTAGAAGCAAGTGATGATGAATCAGCCCTGCTTATGAGTTATGGCCCTGTGTTCACAAGAGATTGTAATGTTGAATGAAGAAAAGGTTTATCCAAGTAATTATGACAAGGACGACTTTAATGACAACACTTGGTACATGGATAATGGGGCTTGGATAATGGTACCTGGTAATTATGACTGGGCGAAGAGAGTTCTTTAGTGAGCTCAATGAGAACACAGTTGGTCATGCCCGATTTGGAGATGGAACTTGTGTCGAGATCAAAGGAAGAGGTTCAGTCTTGTTGCAATGTAAAAATGGAGACCAAAGGTTAGTGAATAATGTTTACTACATTCCTAATCTTTGTAATAATATTTTATGTCTCGTACAATTTACGGAAGATGGATGTGAAATAAACATGAAAGAAGGCAACTTGTGGATGTATGAGAGGGACCGGACCTTACTAATGAAGGTGCCACGGTCCCTATATAGGCTGTATAAAATACAACTAAATGGTGTTCCTCCCGTGTGCTTACTAACCAAGATGGACGAGGCTGCATGGTTATGGCATGCATGCTTTAGACATCTTAATTTTGGTGCATTAAGAAAGCTGACAATTGAAAGAATGGTTTGTGTAATGCCGATGATCAGCCATAACTCACAAGTGTGTCATGCCTAGCAGGAAAGCAACACAGGTTGTCCTTTCCAACCAAATCATCATTCTGAGCCCATTATCCACTTGAACTTGTTCATGTTGACCTATGCGGTCCCATTACACCTTGTAGACCATCTGGGAATAAATATTTCCTACTACTCGTAGATGATTACAGCCGTTATATGTGGGTGTACATGCTCAAAGCCAAAAATTAATGAAGCACTTGCAGCCTTTATGTCACACCCCAACCAACGGCGGAATACGTTGGGGCGCGAGTTGGACTGTTCATTACTCATGGTGCTATGTTATAAGTTTCAATAATTAAACAATTTGTATTAAATAATTCAAACATAAATTCATTAAATCAAATCAACCATTTATTACATAGTTCAAAACTAAAATACATAAAGGAAATAGTCTAACATTGTTTTAAAATTTAAATCTAGGTCTACGAACATAAACCTATCTTGAGACCTTGAAAGCATCCATCTAACCTGTTACATATGCAAAATAAAGATTTTTGTCAACTATTTGCATAGTTGGTGAGTAACCCATACAGTTTATATAGTATACGTAAGAAGATGATGCAATTTAATTAGACTATAAGTTTAAAATCTAGCATGTATGTAACACCCCGACCGATGGCGGAAACGTCGGGATGTTACAGATTGGTATCAGAGCCTGGGTTATAGGGAATTAGGTTACTAGAAATGGTTTACCTAGTCTATAACCGTAGGATACCTTAGTATGAACTATTTCATACCCTAGTTAGTATATTCAGGATTTCATGCTTATGTGTTTATTACATGATAATTGAACTTCTGATATACATCTTAATTACATATGTTATTTACTAATTATTTTCTTACTTGTGCCTTAATGACTCGATAAGGACATACTCGTGGTGTATTGTAAAGGTGGTGGGACGGTGGTTTGGGCGGTTGCGACCTACCCTTATCATATGCCCTATATATATACCATTTACAGTACATCGGGTGGATGTCAGTATTGAGGAATAAGGGAACTACCCGTTTGGGACACTTATCTGCTTAAGAACTTAACTGCTTAGGAAATTATCTGCTTAGGGAATTAACTGTTTAGAAATTTATCTGCTTTACGAATTATTTGATAGATTTTCTGATCTCTAGACAAGGACACACTCGTAGTATACTACAAAGGTGGTGGGATGTTGGCTGGGGCAGTTGCGACTGACCCCTACATATGCCCTATACATATACCATTTGTAGTATATTGGGGGTCTGTCAGTGTCAGGAACTTAGGATATTATTAGGAAATGTTGTGAAGTTGAGATTGATGGGATATTGATGTTGATGGTATGTTTGTTGGATTGATTTGGATTGACTCATGGATGACCACACTTAAGGAACACTTATAAAATCACTTGTGAACACACTTATTGGACACGTAGGGTGCATAGGATTAACGAACGATATGAGCGATTAGTGATGGAATATGGACTTGGGTGATGATATAGACACTTGGAGATAATATAAACGCATAGTGATGATACTATCACTTAGTGATGGTATGGACACTTGATGAGAATAAATTATAGGGAGGATATGAACACTTAGTGACAATAAGAGCACTCAGTGATGATATGAACCCTTATTGATGATTATGGACATTGAGATTTGGTATGGAATTTAGTGAACTTAGACATTAGGGGAACTTTAATGACAGGTGAAGTGAGACTATGGTAAAATACATGATACACCCTAAATTCTAACAAGGGCATAATCGTGGTGCAATGAAACGGTGGTGGGACGGTGTAGGGGAGATTGCGATCTACCTCTGCATATGCCCTATATATAAGCTTGTTGCATTGCATCGGGAGGTTGTCAGTGTTGGTATAGGGTGGGGAATGTATGGAACTTAGGAATATTTAGCTAATATTAGTTATGACCAAGTAGGACACTTAGTATAATATTAGGAAATTGACAAATGTTATGAGTTTAATAACAGATATGAGAGAAATATAGTTCCTATATGTAATCCTAACTGCTTAAATGAACTCATTTAACCATAGTTTGTATGATTTACGTTGAAAACGGTAGTAACATGTTTCTAATCTCTTCAGAAACATGCCGCCACGCCGTCAAAACGGAGATGATACGAACTCTGGAGATGCTAACGGTAATGCCAACTCAGGCATACAAGAGTTAGCAAATCTTATCTCTGGATTGGTGAACCAATTGACTCAGGCCAACCAGAATATCAATCAGAACAAAGGTGGTGCAAACGCTCCAACTTGCACATTCAAACACTTCAACTCATGTAATCCTTTGAAGTTTACGGGTTCTGAAACGGCTATTGGTCTGCTGCAGTGGTTTGAGAGCATGGAGAACACTTTCATCAATTGCGATTGCCCTGAAAATCTGAAGGTGCGCTATGCCACAAGTGTTTTCCAAAAGAGAGCACTAACTTGGTGCAATAGCGAGAAGCGAACTTGGGGAGTTGATGTTGCCCTAGCACTGACTTGGACGGAGGTCAAGACCTGATGACCACTGAATTCTGTCCTCGTAGCGAGATGAGGAAGCTTGAGACTGAGTTTTAGGAACTCAAGCAGGATAGCGGGGATAATGTAATCTACAATACTCGTTTCCACGAGTATAGCCTGCTGGTGCCTCATCTGGTGACACCTTTAAAGAGAACCATAGAGAAGTACATAGGCGGATTGCCTATGCAGATTCAAGATACAGTATACGGGAGCAACCCCAAAACACTTGAGGCTGCAATCCGTTTATCTGCAACTCTAACCGACAATCATGTGAAAGCTGGAACACTCACGAGGAAGGGAACAAAGAAAACCGAGGTGAAGACTACTGTGAAGGAAACAAAGACTGAAGGCAAGACGGAAGCTGCTAGTTCATCGAAAAGCAACAATAGGAAGAGGAAGGCTAGGAGTTATGCTGTTACCACTCCAGTCACTCAACAGTCCTCCAATAATTCCAACACTAGGAATTTTGGAGCTATTCCGCAATGCAACACTTGCCGATATCATCACGCACCTAACTTGCCTTGTCGCGTCTGCAACAACTGTGGCAAGTATGGCCATTTCACAAATGTTTGCCGGAGTGCACCGCAAGCACAAAGGATGCAAACTGCTCCACTTGCACTACCTGCTCCACAAGTTCAACCGATACAAGCTGCACCTGTTCGCCAGGTACCTGCACAGGCAAGAGCCTGTTATGAGTGTGGCGAAGTGGGTCATTTCAGGAATCAATGCCCAAGACTGACGGGAAACAATCAACGGGTGGCAAGAGGCAGAGCGTTCCAACGGAATGCTTCGGCTGCTCAAGCCAACCAGGATGTGGTCAACGGTACATTTATGATCAACAACTCTTATGCATCTGTCTTATTTGATTCTGGTGCCGATAGGAGTTTCGTTTCATATGATTTTGAATGCATGCTTGGTAGAACACGTACACACTTAGATAAACCGTTTAACATGGAGGTGGCTGACGGAAACACTATTGATATTGACACTGTTATTATCGGATGTATTGTGAACTTAAATGATCACGTTTTCCCGATTGATCTTATACCTATGCATCTTGGTAGCTTCGATGTTATCATAGGCATGGATTGGTTAGCCACCCACAAAGCGGAGATTGTATGCCATGAAAAATATATTCGTATTCCCTTACCTTCGGGTGAAACTTTAAGAGTTTTTGGGGAAACTTCTAGTAAAGGTCTTAAGCTGATGTCATGCACTAAAGCACACAAGTACCTTAGGAAGAAATGTATAGCATTTTTAGCACACATTGTGGAGAAGAAAGAGAAAGGAAAGAGGATTGAAGATGTTCCTGTGATCAGAGATTTTCCTGAAGTATTTCCAGATGATTTGCCGGGTCTTCCACCAGAACGTCAAGTAGAGTTTCAAATTGACTTAATACCTGGTGTGAACCATGTCGCCAAAGCTCCTTACAGACTTGCGCCTTCGGAGTTGCAAGAATTGGCGAGCCAATTGCAAGAATTGACTGATAAAGGATTTATTCACCCGAGCCATTCACCATGGGGTGCACCGGTCTTGTTTGTAAAGAAGAAGGACGGGTCATTCCGAATGTGCATCGACTATCGCGAATTAAACAAACTCAAAATTAAGAATCGATATCCACTGCCGCGCATCGATGACCTTTTCGATCAACTTCAGGGCTCGGCATGGTTTTCAAAGATCGATCTTAGGTCTGGGTATCATCAGCTTCGTGTACATGATGATGATATTCCCAAGACGGCTTTAAGAACAAGATATGGCCATTATGAATTCTTGGTAATGCCTTTCGGCCTTACCAACGCACCTACGGTTTTCATGGACCTCATGAACCGTGTTTGCAGGCCATACTTGGATAAGTTTGTGATTGTATTCATTGATGATATTTTGATATGTTCAAAGACCAAGGAAGAACACGAGAAACACCTTAAGTTGGTTTTGGAGATCCTGAGAGAAGAATGACTGTATGCTAAATTCTCTAAATGTGAATTTTGGCTTAAAGAAGTTCAATTCTTGGGACACATAGTCAATGAAAATAGTGTTCACGTGGATCCTGCGAAGATTGATGCGGTGAAGAATTGGAGTACACCGAAGACACCGACGGAGATTTGATCGTTTCTCGGACTTCCGGTTATTATCGGCGGTTCATCTCGAATTTCTCCAGGATTGATGTCCCTCTCACTTCCTTGACTCAGAAAAATAAACCATACGAGTGGGGACCAAAGCAAGAAGAGGCGTTCCAGACTTTGAAGCAGAAACTTTGTGATGCTCCTGTCTTGACACTGCCTGACGGAAATGATGATTTCGTGGTCTATTGTGATGCATCCAACCTAGGTCTCGGTTGTATTCTCATGCAACGAGGAAAGGTTGTGGCCTATGCATCAAGACAGCTGAAAATTCACGAGAAGAACTACACTACACACGACTTGGAACTTGGTGCAGTTGTGTTTGCTTTGAAGATATGGAGACATTATCTTTATGGCACTAAGTGTGTAATATTTACTAACCATAAAAGTTTGCAACATATTCGCAAAAGCCAAGTTCAGATCCATAGTGTCCGAGTACACACTAATCTCCATAATGACGTTCTCACAGCCCAACAACACTCATTGGCTCAGGATAACTTGAAAAATGACATGTCTTGCGGGGCTGAAATTTTATTGGAAACTAAGGATGATGGTTTGATGTATTATTTGAATCGGTTGTGGATACCGAACAGGGGTGATCTTAGGATGGTGATTATGGATGAAGCTCATAAGTCTCGTTATTCAATCCATCCGGGTTCTGATAAGATGTATCAAGACTTTAGGGGCTTGTACTGGTGGCCTGGAATGAAGAAGGATATTGCTGAGTATGTGTCCAAGTGCCTTAGCTGTGCTAAAGTCAAGGCAGAACACCAGCGACCTTCGGGATTGTTATTGCAACCAGAAATATCCATGTGGAAGTGGGAGAATATCTCCATGGATTTTATTACCAAACTTCCACGAACTGCAAACGGTAAAGATAGGATTTGGGTGATAGTTGATAGATTGACCAAGTCAGCTCATTTCTTACCGATACGTGAAACGTATCCTGTGCGGAAATTAGCTCGTATCTATGTTGATGAGATCGTTAGCCGACATGGGATTCCCTTAAGCATAATATCGGATCGTGATGCTCTTTTCACGGCACGATTTTGGGAATCACTTCATGAAGCCTTTGGAACAAGATTGGATCTTAGCACCGCTTATCATCCTCAAACGGATGGACAGACGGAGTGAACGATTCAAAAATTGGAAGACATGTTGAGAGCTTGTGTCATCGACTTCGGTGGCAATTGGGATAGCCATTTACCATTGGTTGAGTTCTCGTATAACAATAGTTATCATGCGAGCATTGGTATGGCACCGTTTGAAGCTCTGTATGGCAGGAAATGTCGGTCACCTATTTGTTGGACCGAGGTCGGCAAATCGCAGATCACTGGTCCCGAGATTATTCAGGAGACGACTGACAAGATCCGCCAGATCCGTGACAATCTGTTAGCTGCACGCAGTCGACAGAAGAGTTACGCGGATAAAAGACGAAAACCTTTAGAGTTTCAAGTTGATGATATGGTATTACTTAAGGTATCGCTTTGGAAAGGCGTTGTACGATTTGGGAAGAAGGGTAAACTTACCCCACGATATGTTGGCCCTTTTAAGATCGTTGAACGGATCGGGAAAGTTGCCTACAAGTTGGAACTTCCTCCTGAACTTAGTAACGTGCACCCGACGTTTCACGTGTCCAATTTAAGAAAGTACTTGGCTGATCAGGATCTTCAGGTACCACTCGATGACATTCGCGTCGATGATACCATGCACTTTGTTGAAAAACCAGTTGAGATAATGGATCGTGAGGTTAAAAAGCTCAAGCGCAGTAGAATTCCAATTGTCAAAGTACGTTGGGAATCGAAGCGGGGTCCAGAATTCACCTGGGAGCGGGAAGATCAGATGAAGCTTAAGTACCCACATTTATTTACTACGGTCACTCCAAGTTGAATTTCGGGACGAAATTCCTTTAACTAGGGGAGACTGTAACATCACTGTATTTCGGTCGTCCGTACATCCGTACGATTGTACTGTTACGACCTGATGTAATAATTATTAATGATAATAAATTATTGGATGCATTATTTGATGATTATCACTGTTATTGGTATACATATTTAGAACATATTAAACGCGTAAACCATGGGAAGTTTAGTTGTAACTCAACTAAACGAAACCAGAGAGTTTATTGCAGATGAATACTCGGATAAAGGATTACTGGTTGAAATGGAAAGGAATTTAGAGTTGGTTATGTTTTGGTTGCTAAACATAGTCAAGGACACGTGGTCATGGTTTATCGAAATAGCGTTGGGAAGGTACTGGGGAGGTTGCGATCTACCCCTGCATATGCCCTATACATATGCATATTTCGGTCTATCATGGATGTGTCAGTGATACGGTTTAGTGGGTTTTGGATTGGGAATTTCAATATTAAAGTTAATAAAATAATGGGAGTTTTAATAAAAACAATTACGCGATGGTGAGACTACGAACACAATTTAAACGCGAATATTAATTCAGAAATATTAACTTAATAATGTATCCGCGTGGGTGACGATTCATACGTATATAATTATTAAGAATAATATTCTGAAACGATATTCCATAAATCGTAAATCGAATCGAAATACGATACGAGCGTTGGATTTGCAAAGGTGACGATCTTTGCGAATACGTACGTAAGTAACGCGTTCCGACGAGATAATTAAATAATATTTAACGATGATAAATTAATAAAAATAAATTAAAAACGTTGATTAGGAATCATAACCTAAAATGAAAACGAGGGAATTATTTTATTAAATAATTGATTTAACGAAAATAAACGGAGACATTTTATTTAAACGATTTTTCGTTAAAATCATCTTATTATAACAAAACATAATTATTTAAAAGATTTACGTTTTAAATATATTTTACGAGCAAAACCGAGCATTTCCGTAATATTTTCGCGATAAAAACGAGACCGAACGCAGGAAAATGGAACGCGATATAAAGAAGAAGCGTCTTCTTCCTCATTTTCTCAAAACACTCTCTCTCTCTCTCTCTCTAAACCTTGATTTTCGTCACCTACAAACACACCCAACTTCTCTCAAGCTTTTCTTCTTCAATTCTCAACGAAATCACGAGATCTTGGCTGCTACGCGTTCGTGTGATCAAGGAGAAGAAGAGGATACGAAGAAACCTAGCTTTTGACCGACCATTTGAGGTAAATCTAAGATTGTATTTTCGGTTTTTGTTGCAAATAACGAACCCTTAACTCATTGATGTTATAATCGATTTAAGAACTTGTAGAACATTTAAACGAGTTATTAGTAACAGCATGGAAGCCATGTATAGACTTGAGGCCGTAGGAGATGAGGATGGTTGAGCCGAGAGCATACAGGTTCGCAACACAGGGCCGCCATGGCCGAACCTTCTTTGTTCGAAACAGCTGAGAAGTAGCCGAACCCTGGTCCCAGCCGAACCCACACTCAGCC
Organism: Mikania micrantha; assembly: GCA_009363875.1. Classification (NCBI taxonomy): domain Eukaryota; kingdom Viridiplantae; phylum Streptophyta; class Magnoliopsida; order Asterales; family Asteraceae; genus Mikania; species Mikania micrantha. Next base: position 29,757,697 of record CM018697.1, read on the forward strand.
ACGAACCATCCTCTTGCTGGCCGAACCTTCGGGTGTTAGAAGAACCTAGGTTGTTGGCGAACCCGAGATGATCTCACGAACCTTTCTCATGAAGGTTAGCCGAACACTAGGGAGCCGAACCTCAAGCCCACGAACCCTGCCTACCCGAACCTACATGGCACCATGCAAACCTCACTTGGACGAACCTGCATGGGCTGGAACTTCGTTTGGGTGGCCGAACCTTGGACTAAACCCTAGGCGAACCTTAGCCCACAGCGAACCCTTGGTAGCCGAACTATGGGAACCAACCGAACCAAGGGAGGGCCACGAACCTTGCATAATGTGGCGAACCTCCCTAAGCCACGAACCCTACCCATCTGTCAGCCGAACCCCAGCCTAAGGGGCGAACCTTTGCATGGCTAGATGTACCCTCCACGAACCTAGGGTTAGCCGAACCCTAGGAGTTGGCGAACCTAATCAGGCTGGTCACGAACCGTGGGACTGGATGGAGCTATTCTCGGCCGAACCTAGGCCAACCTTTAAGCCGAACCATTGCCAAACCCTAAGGGCCACGAACCTTAAGGTTCGCTGGTCCTAGGGCAGATGAACCTAAGTTTCGTCAAGCTATGGGAAGGAATACATGAACATTTGAGAAACATGGAACATCGGTTCATCTAAAAATTCATGCATGCATGGGGGAGTATTAAAATGCCACCTTTTTCATAATAAATACAAGTTTTTAAACTATGATTTGAGGACATTGAACATTTTTCATGACTAACCTAAGCATGTTTTGTTAAATCTAAACTAAAGCCTTATAACTTAGGTTGTGGTGGTCACGGTAATGAAACGTGCACACAATTATGGGTATAGGAATGTGTATGATAAGGATTTACATCTTTAAGTACATATATCTAGGAGGGGTAAACATACAAATTCACAATTTATTATCATCATTAGGTACTAATACTAAGAATATAAATTATATTCTTATAATGATCATTAATAATATCTTGAGTGTTGCAAATTCACTTTGACTGACTTAACTGAATTGACAAAACACTTAAAGAGTTAAAAGGAGACATTTATGAACACTTGATAAAGCTGAAACACATATACTTATGAATTTAAAACACGCGATAAATACAGGTAGTTGAAGTGTCTTTGAGTTACATACGCGAGCGCGCATTCTACACGAACACTATTCTAAGGACTCAAGTGAGTTCTTATAACCGCCTTTTTAAACTGTTTTGTTTTTAAACTCGGAGGTGGAACATGTATACCAATATTTAAAAATTTTTTTTGATAACACATGGGTGACACCTGGTTTATCATTATGATATTCAGATTATTGAATTATCATTGATTATTGGTTGAGATGGATTATTACTTATCCGTGAGTCATTGTTGATTGAGTTGACTTAGGTCCTCCGCGATGATTGAGTTACTGTTGGTGAGTTGACTAACGTCCTCCTCAGAGACTCCACCGTTGATTGAGTTGACTGCGGTCCTCCGCGGTGTACGTATCGACACTTATAGGAATATCGTTGATTGAGTTGACTGAGGTCCTCCGCGATGATTCCGCCGTTGATTGAGTTGACTGAGGTCCTCCGCGGTAACTTATATTGATATGATTGTGATGGTTGATGATTATTGAATTGATGAGATTAGTTGAATATACGTGGTTAAATAATTGTGATGATTGTGTATATGATTACTTGGATTTGTTTGGATGTTGTGTTATGTTGAGATTTGGCAGAACTGGACTAACTTACAGGTGCACATGTGGAAATTCTCGGGGAAATTATAAACTTTTATAAATCCATATATCTATTTTTATAAACGTTTTACAAACATTTTTGATACATAAAAACTTATGATTTCTCACCAACTACTTCGTAGTTGACACTTGATTTTCTACGTGTTTCAGGTAATGAAGACAAGTAGGTTGAGGAGGATGATCTCTTCTATTTTGGACATCATCACATAGGATTCTTGGACTTAGCTAATTAACTGAATTTCTGGCGATTAGAGTTTAGTTAGTTTAGCTAAATCTTTTGTGTAATTGATGTATCTAATTTCATGATGAACATGATTTTTGTGCAAGTAATTTGGTTGATTTAATGATATGTGATGATTTAATTTAGATTCCCACGAGCCTTTGAACAATCTACACATCCCTCGTGGCATCCCGACATTTCCGCCATCGGTTGGGGTGTTACAATGTAAATCCTACTAGTTTGCAATTAAGTGTATAGAATATCTTGTCTCCAAACTCGTATCAATACTTAGCTAAAAAGCTTAGTATATCTACAAGTTTGCAATAGTTTATATCGTCTCCAAACTCGTTCCAATACAAAGCACAAGGCTAAGTATTTTCACAAGTCTGCCCATAGTTGTACTTTTCGCCCTTTTAGCACATTGACCTGAGTCAAAGCGAAGGTGGGTGCATTTAAAACCCTTTTATATACAACTATTCATTTACATGGTTTTTAATATAGATTAGGGTTATACCCGCACTTCGCGGCGATAATCGGGGCAATTGATATTAAAGTTCGGACATAAATGTTTACCGTTGTGAAAATGAGTATTGGAAACATGAAAACTAATGTATATAAATCGTATAACTATAATATTAAACGTGGAAGACCGTAATTAACTGAACGGGTCAATATTTAATAAATGTTAACTTAAATCGAAACATAGACGTAAATCCGAAAAGGTCGTATAACTAAAATATTAAACGTGGAAGACCAATATTAACTGAGCGGGTCAATATTTAATAAATGTTAACTTAAATCAAAACATAGACGTAAAGCCGAAATGGTAATTTAGGAAAACAAAATGTTAATAAAAAAACATTACTACACTAACTCAGTTTTAGCCATTAAACGAAGTTAAAAAACACATTACGATGTTATATTTGTAAAAGAAATATTAGAAAAATGAAAAACAATTAACTTCAAGAAACAATAAAGAAATCAAATGTTAAGTATCTAGTAAAATAATAAAATGAAAAATAGATGACCGATATAAGACGAAACTCATTTTAAAATAATAGGTGGATAACATCAAAGATATATATGTAAGAAAATATTAACAACTTTTATAATATGTAGCACACATTTTGAAATGTGTAGTGACGAACATAATCATAATTACTAATAATATATAATGCTAATACTAATTACTATATATTAATTAAATAATAAAAAGCTTACAAACGATTGAACACCACATTTTTTGACTTACATTACATACATTAATCAAGGGTGGTGTTATTCTTACACCACTTTTTTTAAAAATACACCCCTGAGACGGCCCGTCTCAGTACTTGGTCAAACATTCCATCTGACAAGTATGTGCCAATGATTGGGAGCAAGACGGGCCATACTGGCCAGAACGGTCCGTCTCATTCATCGTACAGACATTCCCTGCAACATAGTACAATGATTTGACAGCAAGACGGCCCGTACTGGCCAGTACGGCCCGTCTTGCCTTTTCAATTCTGACAAAAGGACACTGATTTGACCCAGTACGGGCCGTATAGGCCAGTACGGGTCGTATTGAACATCTTCAAATTTGTATATAAGCTTGAATCGTTTCAAACGAACGCGTAACTTTCAAATTCGAATATATTTCAAGATAAATCATATCTGTAACGATGTCGTTCTGGGATGGAAGTTTTTTCAACTATTCCGTGCCAGATTTGAACGAAGAGCCTCCTGTTGAGTATTCATACGGCACGATAGATCTGAAGGCTGAACCTAACGCTGATGTCGGTTTTGACAGTCAAGCATCGTATGGGTTCGTGTATGACGACAGTAAACAAAGTAACCTGGAGGAGGGTTATGAAGAAAAGCGGCGGCTTCAAACGTTAACTGGGAAACCAAAGAGGTAACTTAAATGTAACATAAATGTTAGTGATTGTATATTATCGCTATCCATTTACGGTATTTATTTTTTTTATATGTCAGGAGTTTATGTCTGAGGAAGCGCTGGTAGGGTGGGTGAAAAGTAGAGCACTAGACAATGGTTACATTGTAGTCAAAAGAAGAACGAAGAAATCAAAGACAACAGGCAGTGTAATCAAAGTTTGGCTCATGTGTGACCGTGGTGGCGAGCACAATTGCATCGCAATCCTTAGACGGTTAGGTAGCAAGAAAATCGGTTGTCCGTTTCAACTGATAGGGTTATACAACGAAGTTCTTGAATCCTGGAAATTACAGGTGATTAACGACAATCACAATCACGAACCTGCTCAGAATCTAGAGGGTCATCCATATGTTAGAAGATTCACTCAGGAGGAAGAAGATCTGGTTGAGAATCTGATCAAGCGACACATGGATCCTCGTAACATACTTTCGAGCATAAAGAAACATAACCCTGCAAATGTATCCGTCCCTAGGGATGTATACAATTTACAGCAGAAGTTAAAAAACAAGAAGAAATTTGGTGATACTCCGATGCAGGTCCTGGAAATCGTGCTTCACAGTCAGCGGTACGTTTACTATACCCGGGAGGATCCTGAAACAAACGTCGTGGAAGACATTTTCTTCTGTCATCCAAAATTGTATTGCTGGGGGCGTGCATTTCCGCACGTACTGATGATGGACGTGACGTACAAAACGAACCAGTACATGCTTCCATTTATTCAAATTGTTGGCGTGACTTCCACACACCAGACGTTTAGTATTGCTCACGCGTTCGTAAGCAAAGAGCGTGAGGAGAACTACGTCTGGGTCTTGGAAATGGCTAAGAGTATGTTGAATAATTGTATGGATCCACGTGTGATCATAATAGATCGAGACCTTGCTGTTATGAGTGCGTGCCGTAAAGTGTTTCCAGAAGCTGCAAAATATCTCTGCAAATGGCACATAGACGAAAATATTGCCAAACACTGCAAGGCAAGCTTTTCGGACGCAGACTGGAAGAAATTCAAAGGTCGATGGGCGAATTTGTGTAACTCTCCGACAACAGAGTTATACGACTACAACTACAACCGTCTATACGAAAGACTTATCAAAGACAACAAAAAAAGTAAGCATCATATACCATTCATCGTTATGATCATTGGTTTTTGTTTCATTTCAGGGGTTCTGGAGTATCTGACGCACACCTGGTTAAACAGTTACAGAGATATGTTTGTAACAGCATGGACCAATAGAACGCGCAACTTTGGTCAACGTACAACAAACCGGGTGGAAAGTCAGCACTCGAACCTAAATGTGAGGCCCCAATTCCGGGCGACCCCACATACGTTGGTTTCGTCATAACACATAGCTCTTAAACTAAAAACTTTCATAATCATGCAGCGGAAATGTTAACATCGTTTGATAAACAGAATACAACAAAGTGTCTGTATCAAAAACATATCGAATTGCCAAAACCATCGAACTCTCTATCTGGATGCCCGAGCTCCCTGCCTTTTCTGACCAAAGCTTAACCTGACATACATGCTAAATCAAGTCAGCTTACGCTGGTGAGTTCTAGCTTTCATAAAAATAAAATCTTTACTGTACATAAAGCATTAGCATTCACTGTTGGCCAAAGTCAACAGTCTTAATCACCCTGAACATAACACATTTCATATACATAACATACATGACATTATAACATCAATCATACGGCGAAGGAACTTCGCCGTCAACGGCTGACCTGAAGTCAGACAGGCTTGTGCGGCACAAGACTCTATAACTATCAACCCGCAGCTGATAACTCATGCATGCATAAGATTTCTTTAACTATCAACCGAAGTTGACAGCTCATACCGGTACAAGACTTCTTTACATAAATCATTCATACATCACATATACCTAATCGTAACCTACATTCATTTACATCATCACAAACATTATCCTTATCATATCCACCGCCTTTAACAGTGGGCTTATATCGGCATAAGACTCCATTCCTAGTTATAGTCGTGGTTGACAATCATACCAAGTTATAGTCACGGTTGACTATCATACCCAGTTATAGTCGTGGTTGACTCTCATACCCAGTTATAGTCGTGGTTGACTCTCATACCCAGTTATAGTCGTGGTTGACTCTCATACCCAGTTATAGTCGTGGTTGACTCTCATACCCAGTTATAGTCGTGGTTGACTATCATACCCAGTTATAGTCGTGGTTGACTCTCATACCCAGTTATAGTCGTGGTTGACTCTCATACCCAGTTATAGTCATGGTTGACTATCATACCCAGTTATAGTCGTGGTTGACTCTCATTCATTCATCTTCCTATAACACGTATAGGAACATCATTCCTTCATCATTCATGACACACTAGCGTCATATGATCATTCATCGTATTCATCATAACATCATAACATTACAACATTACCTGCTAGTCTCTTATCATCATGACATCATCACGTTGTCCTAATATCTTATGAATCATCATATTATGTCATGCCAGTATCATTTCATCATACTATCATAACATCCTAGCAATGAATATATATCATGCTATCATCATATCATCAGATTATACATTCTGGCATCCATGAACTTTTCATACTAGCATCTAATCATCATAGAATTCTGCCCTAGCAGCAAAGGCACATATCATATCATAATATCTCATGCTAGCATCTTTATCATCATGTCATCACTTACATGTTACAATAGAACCTATTCCTCGCATTCTATACCTTACCTTCATCCTAGCAGCCTAGGATTCCATCTTAACTTAACATCTGTAATTGTCATTATAGCGTGTTGTCATACATCTCATCATCATGTCTTACTGATATGCACTCATCATACTTAGCATATCTTCATGCACAAATCATGTTAACACATAAACACGCATACATAGTCATGGCATATCATTATTTATTCATCATCATCTTAAGTACATAACATCATGAACAATACATTAAGCATGTATGCCAGCCCAAAACATTAAACATAAAAATAGGGTGCCTAGAACTCACCTGATGTCTCACGGTAGCGAGATCACTCACAACTGGTGCTAATGGTATAGTCATGCATTGGTTCACGTATAATATGTTATATACGTTTTAACATGCTGATTAAATCTTCTGAACGTCCAATGTCAAAGACCTTGCCTTAATAGCCATCAAATAGTTAATGTTGTTGATTATCAAGCTAAAACAGTCTCTATACAGTTTAATGGCTTAGGAATGATCAATCCTTGTTATTGATTGTGATTAGTTTGAAACACTTGGATTTAACCTTGCATATCAAAATTAATCAAACTAATCACCTACCTTGTCATAATCAAATGGTTTAAACCACTATAACCATTGTTATGATTCCATGCAAACCGGGCATTACAACGGCTCAAAACAAGGATTTACCCGTTAACAGTTCGAGTTTCTCGTTTATATTCAATCCTAGCCATCATCTAGGCAATAATCAACAACCCTAAATATATCATCGCGTTTAAAACAAGATTTAATCAATCATTACCAATCTAGAAGGTTAGAATGAACCATTACCTAATCCGACGGAGTTCTGCGGGTAAAAAGATGATCCGGGCTTGCATAAACGTTCCCTGGTTCAATCTAAACCTTGAGAAGCCTTCAAAATTGAAGTTTTGATGGATTGGAAGTGATTTTTCGTGGGTGTGGAGGCTGAATCGTCGAATAGAAGATAAAGTTTTGAGGTTCTAGACGAAATTTGACTTTTTAAGCAACTTGCCGAAGAAATCCGAGCCAGGCGCATCGCCCCCACGGCCGACCTCCAGTCCAGGCGTACCGCGCGGCCTCATGGCGGCCGGATCCTCTCGATGCCATCTGCGCGTACCGCCTGTGTCCGGGGTGTTGCTCTGGGCGTACCGCCCCAGGCCAGTTTCGTCCATTTTTCGATTTTTAACTTCGTTTCGCGATTCTGGACAATCCGTAACTCCGTTTCGCGCACGGTTTTCGCCCATGTTCACCATTTCTCGCATGCTATCATCCTGGAATAATTTCATCTGCCAGTTCCCCGTGGATTTCAAGCATGATCAAATGTGCTTATTTCTTTGATAACGCAATTCTTCGAACATAAACAGTTACCGAAATCTCGCACGTTTATCATTAAGCTGCTAAATTTTCGGGTGTTACAAATCTACCCTCCTTACAGTAGGTTTCGTCCTCGAAACCTGTTACGTCTCAAATAATGTGGGTAGATTTGTTTCATCTCGTCTTCCAAGTTCTTGACTTGTCCGCAGACATGTTCAAAACTTACATTCTCTTCTTTCAATCATTCCTGTTGCGCCTGCTTGAGTTCGTCCAGAGAGTCTGGCGTGAAGCCTAAGCTATGTCGTGATGCATCAGCATACACAACAAGATCATCATTTTCATCCGGCAGTGCTAAGACAGGAGCTTGGGTAAGTTTCTCCTTTAGCACTGTAAACGATTGTTCTTGGTTCGGGCTCCATTCGTACTTTATATCTTTCTTCGTGAGCTTCGTCAGTGGTGTCGCTATCTTGGAGAACTCCTAAATAACTCTCCGATAGTAACCGACCAAACCAAGAAAACTGCGTACTTCCGTCGGTGACTTCAGAGGTTCCATTTCATAACCATTTCAACTTTAGCTGAATCTACCAAAATGCCTTCTGGGTTCACCACGTGACCTAGAAACTGTACCCCTCGCAAACAGAAAGCGCATTTGGAGAATTTAGCATAAAGTTACTCTTTCCTCAGGATCTCCAATACCTCACGTACGTGGCAAGCATGGTCTTCCTCGTTCTTTGAATAAATCAAAATATCTTCAATAAATACTATCACCGATCGGTCCAACATCAGTTGACATACCTTGATCATCAAGTCCATAAATGCTGCAAGAGCATTCGTCAATCCAAATGACATAACGAGAAACTCGGAGTGCTCATAACGTGTACAGAAAGTAGTCTTTGGAATATCCTGCTCTCGAACTTTCAACTGATGGTAACCGGATCGGAGATCTATCTTAGAGAACCAGCTCGCACCTTGCAATTGATCGAACAAGTCATCAATTCTAGGTAAAGGATACCTGTTCTTTTTGGTCAACTTATTCAGTTCCCCGTACTCGATGCACATTCGCATGCTACCATCATTCTTCTTCACAAACAGCACCGGGGCTCCCCAAGGAGAGACACTCGGTCGTATAAAACCTTTATCAAGGAGTTCTTGTAGCTGGGCCATCATTTCCTTCATTTCGGTGGGAGCTGAACGGTAAGGTGTTTTGGCAACGGGTTGCGCCCCCGGCACTAAGTCGATTTGGAACTCAATTTCCCGTTCCGGTGGTAATTCAGGCAATTCCTCAAGGAATACATCAAGGGAGTTATGCACCACGGGTACATCATCAATCGTGCTCATATCCGTATGTTCCTCAATCACCTAGGCCAAGTAGGCTACACACCCTCGCCTCATCATAACATCAGCCTTGATCATCGAAATGATCTTCGGCGCATACATCGATTTATCACCATAAGTCGTTACGGAGCTCCCATCCATCGCACATAAACATATCAACTTACGTCGACATACAATGTTAGCTTCGTATTTGGCTAACCAGTCCATGCCCAAGATGTCACACCCCGAGCCGGCGGGGTTGGATCGAAGTCCCCGTCGGGCGGAAGGTTCCCGGGGCGTGATATCGCGGGTGATAATCATGGAGATCAGATTGTTTACATAGCATCAACGTTTAAGAATATCTAAAGCACAATCATATGATATATAGGATTACAAAGTTAAATTACAATAGCAATGTTCTGCAATTTAACTAAGTAAACCTAATCAAAAGAATAATGTTTATATCTTGTATCTGTACAAGATATCAAAAGTGTATCGCATCCATAGCTTAATATGTGCTTCTCCAAAAGTCTACTAGGTCTGCTATCTGGCATCCTAGTATGCAATCCAAAAGCTTAAGCTTACTCCTGTGCATTACCTGAGAAAGCATGTAAAAGATCAAGTCAACACAACGGTTGGTGAGTTCATGGAGTTTATAAGTTTAAAAGAAAATAGCTTTAGAAAACCTCCTTCGGTAAAACCTTAACCTCATTAACAACACCTGTATCATCCAACTCGGTATGCTTATGTATAGGGCATACCCCTGAGTCGAGCCTACAACCCGCCCAGACGCCGTCCCACCACATACTAAGTCACATAGGACATTGTTATTAATGATAATTAAGCATTTTACCTATCATTCGATTCATTCCCCATCACAGCTTTAGGTTATTGTCTCAAAGTTTACAAGTCTATAGCATTCGTATGTAATAGCTTCAATATTCGTTTAAAAGCATCATGTTTAAAGTTTATGATATTGACCCAAAAGCATTCATGTTTCCCCTAGGTAACAACCTTAATTTCATTAACACCACCTGTATCATCCAACTCGGTATGCTTATGTATAGGGCATACCCCTGAGTCGAGCCTACAACCCGCCCAGACGCCGTCCCACCACATACTAAGTCGCATAGGACATTGCTGTTAATGATAATTAAGCGTCTTACCTACCCTCCATATCGTTTATAGCTTTAGCATTATGTTTAAGTTTATAGCATGAGTGAACATTGAGGAATCACTGTATGGCAAGCACTGAGAGGCCATAAGTCTACCCCTCAAGTCCCGACTATAAAGGTCACCCTATGGCAAGCACTGAGAGACCATAATAGGTGCCTTCTAGTCCTGACTGTGAAGAACACATGAAGGCAAGCACTGAGAGACCAACTATTGTTCTTCAAGTCCCGACTAGGAAGAACACATGAAGGCAAGCACTGAGAGACCAACTATTGTTCTTCCATAGTCAATAGTTTATAGCATCCAATGTTTAACAACCGGAGAGGCAAGCACTGAGAGGCCAAACCGTTGTTTTAGCTTATCAAGTTTATAGCTTTTAAGTTTAGCAACCGGAGAGGCAAGCACTGAGAGGCCAAACCGTTGCTTTTGCATAACAAGTTTATAGCTTTTAAGTTTAGCAACCGGAGAGGCAAGCACTGAGAGGCCAAACCGTTGCTTTTGTTTATCAAGTTTATAGCTTTTAAGTTTAGCAACCGGAGAGGCAAGCACTGAGAGGCCAAACCGTTGCTTTTGCATAACAAGTTTATAGCTTTTAAGTTTAGCAACCGGAGAGGCAAGCACTGAGAGGCCAAACCGTTGCTTTTGCTTATCAAGTTTATAGCTTTTAAGTTTAGCAACCGGAGAGGCAAGCACTGAGAGGCCAAACCGTTGCTTTTGCATAACAAGTTTATAGCTTACAAAAGGTTTAAAGCATCCGTAGTTTTAAGCATATAGTTTATAGCATAAATGTTAAGCATCTAATTTAAGTATATAGTTTATAGCATAAGCTTCAAGCGTATGGTTTAAGAATATAGTTTACAGCGTAAGCATCAAGAGTAGCGTTTAAGAATATAGCTTAGAGCATAAGTAGTAAGAGTATAGTTTAAGAATATAGTTTATAGTATAAGCTTTAAGAATATAGTTTAAGAATATAGTTTAAGAATATAGTTTATAGCATAAGCTTCAAGAATATAGTTTAAAAATATATTAAACTTCTAGTTTTCAACATAAGCATCAATCACCAAGTTTAAGCATATTGTTGTAGCATAAGTATCAAGTCTCCTAAGCATCCCACATATGTTTTCAAGCCTCAATTTTTAAAGTATAAGTTTCAAGGCTATTGCTTTTCAAGTATTCTAAGCTCTAGTATAAGTTTCAACATACGTATCATGTTTATGTTTAAAGCATAAATAACATTTCAAGAGTTTTAGGAAAATGTTTAACATGCTTCTCAGTCCCGAAGTAAAACAAATAAGTTTGAAAGGGGACAATGAACTCACCTTAGGTCCAAAGTGCTTGACTTAGTTAAATAAGAATGCACGCTCTCTTGATTTGCTCTTGTTTTGTTGTTCACGTTCCTGTATTGATTTCATGATGTTGTAGTTTATAAGTATAAGTTCGTAAGGGTTTGTTGTGCGTGGAAGTGTTAGTGTTAGCCTTGACGTTGGCTAAAACTCGGGAGTCTCGGTAGTCATTCGGCCCATAGTTGCATTGTTGTAAGTAATGTTAATCCTTGTTATGTTTAGGTTGAGCTTGTCCTAACCCATTATGTGTTATGAATTGACTTGATAAGTGTCTAATCATAAATACATATTCTTGAATTATTATAGTTCTCCACTAATACTTCAACCTTTGTTTAGAATTTATAACTCTATCATTAACAAACATTGAATAACTCGCTTCATAGTTAATACTAACTACGATGTTATTCTTGCAACTTTAATGTTCTTAAATGTTATCCTTAACCAATTCACATGTCATTTAGAATTTTATCAAGTGGGCCGAATGACGTTCCTGTGGGTCGTGACTCAACATGGACCGGACCGAATTCCATGGGCCAAACAAATAAGCTGTGGCCCAATTAATATCTATTGGGTTTTCTAAACGCATTGGGCCAAGTTGTGCAAGGGATGGGCCGAATAATTGCAAGTGTCGGCTAAAGTGTTATTGGGCCTAGCAAGGATGTTGGGCCAAGTGGAAAATTCGTGAATTGCATAGACCGACTACAAGAATTGGGATTAGGCTGCATTTCTGTTCCAGAACTTCACTCGATGCATGTTTCCAGCGAACCTTAAGGTTCGTTGAGTGTGGGTTCGGTGGCATCCATAGGGTTCGGCCAATGAGAGCTGGTCATATAGGTTCGTCGGTGGCTTAGAAAGGTTCGTGATCAGGTAGCTGTTATAGGGTTCGGCTAATGGGGTCGCACCTGGGTTCGGGGATTCCAGAATGGTTCGGCCAGGGTTTTAGCATTAGGGTTCGTCTGGTTGGTCTTTGCATGGTTTGTGAGCTGAATATAAGGTTCTTAACCGCTGAAGGGTTCGTTGGACCTGCACAAGGTTCGGCCAAATGATGCTTGCCCTCAACGGTTCGTCACTGGAGGTCACCAAGGTTCGCCGGAGCTGCAAAGTTCGGCGGTAATGTTGGTGTCTCGCGAACTTGTAACTGCACATCATTATCCTACCTGTCGCCGGACTTCACAAACATCAGGTTGAGTTGTCTATAGTCGATGTGTAGAAATGGAAGGGATCACCGGTGGTGTGTGTACGCTGGTCGGTCGACACACACACACACACACAACAAAACCCTATTTTTCAGAAATTTCGCAGCATCATACCTCTTTTTCCAGTGGGGTTGGCTTTAGATCGGTTGTACTTCCTTGTAGAGCTCGTCAAGGGCTACGCGTGGGCGCAAGAATCACCCGAATCGGGCTAGAAACGAGCAAGTTATGGTGTTGTGAAGGTGATATGGTGGTGGTGAGCTCCTTGGCCGGAAATGGTGAGAGGGGGAAGAAGATGTGGGTTTGAAATGAGAAATAAATTCTCATTTAACATTTATATATCCCGTGTGGTGTCCGGGTCCGTTTTGGTTGCTCGGTTCACGTTTTCGTCGCGTATCCGGGTCGTTACGCGTGTTTTTCGTAAATAAAAATAAAAAGAATTATTTTAAAATATTTAAAATACGAATATTATTTTAAATACCGTTTAGTAAATTTTATTTATCAAAATATGGTATTTTACGCGTTTCATTAATTTTAGCGTTTTATTAGTTTGTTTCGCGATTTAATAGGATAATTTCGTTAAATTTTATGATGAGTTTCAAAATTGTAAAATGGGAAATATTTTATTTCCTTAAATTTAAGATCGTTCGTATCGTTATTTGTTTTCGTTATCGTTTCATTAGATCGCGTCACCATCGCGCGTATTCGTTCGAATCGTCATTCGAACGAACACGTCGATGGTTTGGCTTTCCGATTCTTGTTTTCTGCTGTTAAGTTATTATTTCAGAACGTTAAACTATCAGAATCATTCGTACAGATCGTCATCTATACGAATAACTCGTCGGTTTAGCATTCCGCAACAATAACCGTTTTAATTTCGTTTTGTTAAACCTCACATACGTTTATGCCAACTAACATCACATCAAGTATTTGTGTTTCAACACTGTGTTGTCTGACATGTTTCAGACTGTTAAACTCTATGGTTTCAGTCAGATTCAGACAATCGTTTAATAGTTTCATGTTAATCAGAAATATATCAATAACATAACATAGTTTCCCGTAAAGTATACCTGCGTTACTGTATAAGTTACTGTACAGTTTACTGTTCCGGTAACGATTCCGGCACAGATGTTACACAAGACTACGTCGAAACCTCCCAAGGTTATAAGAAACAATCGTACTGGGAACTTATGACCTCCTATCTCAACATAACAATCATCTATAGCCTCAGTCACCCTGGTCATCTTACCAATAGCCGTCTCTACATCAAATACCCGATTTATCTTCTTAACCTTCCCAAATAACCCATCACAGAAAGTAGAAGATACAAAAATCATACTGGCACCCGAATCAAACAATATAGAAGCAGTAATATTGTTGATAGAAAAGGTATATGTGACCACGTCCGGGTCCACGACCGCATAGTCTTTCGTCATCGTAAAGGCTCGGACTTTAGCCTCCTGCTTCTCTTTCCCCTTGTCGTCTTTCTTTCCAGAGCCCGAAGCATCGAATCGCGGCTGTCTGCAATCCTTGGACAGATGTCCAAACCCATTGCAGTTAAAGCATCTGGTGGCACTTGGGCAATTGCTGGAGAAATGCCCCATCTTCCCGCATCGAAAACATAAGTTAGGGCCCACCCGGCACGACCCATAATGGGTTTTCCCACACTTGTTGCATTGATTCATCTCTTCACGCTTCACTTTCTTTCCTGACATCTTTCGTTGGTCTGTTCGGCCCCTCTTAGTCCCGGAGGACTCCTTAACCTTTGTTTCCTCTTGCAGTGGCTCATCCGACATCACATCATCCCATACAATACCACTAAGTTCCACCGTGGAGTCGAAGGTCTTGGAAGCATTTGCTTTTACATGAATCCGCACCTTCGGAGGCAAACCTTCCATATAAAGTTTCACCCTGCGTTCCTCAGAACCAACCAAGTGAGGAACTAGTCTTGCCATTTCATTGAATTTTGATGTATACTGTCGATGATTCATACTCCCAGCTTTCAGAACCAGAAACTCTCGTTCTACTTTATCCAGCTCATTCTTGGGACAGAACTGTTTAGTGACTAGTTCCTTGAGATCGTCCCAAGTCATCTTCTCCATATCAGCTGCAGACTTGGACTGCTTAATGGTGTTCCACCAATGTAGAACTTCCTCAGTAAATGAATGAGCTGCAAACTTGACAGCTTGGTCTTCCCGGCATTCACTGATAGCGATCACCGCCTCCATAGCCGAAACCCAGTGGCAGGTGGCCACGGCATCCTTTTTACCATCAAAGGATGGTGGACTGCATCCTTTGAAGGCCTTGTAGTCACAACCCTTCAGTTTCTCTGACACATAATCACCATTCTTAGTCCCGATGATCACAACTTCATCTTCTTTGGTACTTTCCTTAGTCCCTTCAGACTTGTCTTTCAGAATATCCTTCAGTGCCTTCGTAATCAAGGCTGGTAGCTTCTCATCCATGATTTTACAAACCTCATCAGAAATAGCCTTCACTACGATAGGCTCTAGAGTAAACTCGTCTTCATCTTCCGGTTGCTCGTTGTGCTCGTGGTCGTCTTCGTTGACGAGTTCTTCATTCTTGATACGTGGTTCTTCATGTTCCTGTGGTTGCTTACGTAGTCTACCCTTTTGTTCAGCCATCTAACTACCTACAGGATGCAACAATTGATGAGTCAGTACGGGATCAGTTTAGCACGAAATAAGCTTTGTAAATCGTTAATGACGTTGATCAGGTGTTATTAACCATTTACCCAACTCATAGGCTCTAAACGTTTCCCATCCCGTCACCCCAACATGCATGACACTAACTACCTTTCTAACACATAGCTCTTAAACTAAAAACTTTCATAATCATGCAGCGGAAATGTGAACATCGTTTGATAAACAGAATACAATAAAGTGTCTGTATCAAAAACATATCGAATTGCCAAAACCATCGAACACTCTATCTGGATGCCCGAGCTCCCTGCCTTTTTCTGACCAAAGCTTAACCTGACATACATGCTAAATCAAGTCAGCTTACGCTGGTGAGTTCTAGCTTTCATAAAAATAAAATCTTTACTGTACATAAAACATTAGCATTCACTGTTGGCCAAAGTCAACAGTCTCAATCACCCTGAACATAACACATTTCATATACATAACATACATGACATTATAACATCAATCATACGGCGAAGGAACTTCGCCGTCAACGGCTGACCTGAAGTCAGACAGGCTTGTGCGGCACAAGACTTTATAACTATCAACCCGCAGCTGATAACTCATGCATGCATAAGATTTCTTTAACTATCAACCGAAGTTGACAGCTCATACCGGTACAAGACTTCTTTACATAAATCATTCATACATCACATATACCTAATCATAACCCACATTCATTTACATCATCACAAACATTATCCTTATCATATCCACCGTCTTTAACAATGGGCTTATATCGGCATAAGACTCCATTCCTAGTTATAGTCGTGGTTGACAATCATACCAAGTTATAGTCACGGTTGACTATCATACCCAGTTATAGTCGTGGTTGACTCTCATACCCAGTTATAGTCGTGGTTGACTCTCATACCCAGTTATAGTCGTGGTTGACTCTCATACCCAGTTATAGTCGTGGTTGACTCTCATACCCAGTTATAGTCGTGGTTGACTATCATACCCAGTTATAGTCGTGGTTGACTCTCATACCCAGTTATAGTCGTGGTTGACTCTCATACCCAGTTATAGTCGTGGTTGACTCTCATACCCAGTTATAGTCATGGTTGACTATCATACCCAGTTATAGTCGTGGTTGACTCTCATTAATTCATCTTCCTATAACACGTATAGGAACATCATTCCTTCATCATTCATGACACACTAGCGTCATATGATCATTCATCGTATTCATCATAACATCATAACATTACAACATTACCTGCTAGTCTCTTATCATCATGACATCATCACGTTGTCCTAATATCTTATGAATCATCATATTATGTCATGCCAGTATCATTTCATCATACTATCATAACATCCTAGCAATGAATATATATCATGCTATCATCATATCATCAGATCATACATTCTGGCATTCATGAACTTTTCATACTAGCATCTAATCATCATAGCATTCTGCCCTAGCAGCAAAGGCACATATCATATCACAATATCTCATGCTAGCATCTTTATCATCATGTCATCACTTACATGTTACAATAGAACCTATTCCTCGCATTCTATACCTTACCTTCATCCTAGCAGCCTAGGATTCCATCTTAACTTAACATCTGTAATTGTCATCATAGCGTGTTGTCATACATCTCATCATCATGTCTTACTGATATGCACTCATCATACTTAGCATATCTTCATGCACAAATCATGTTAACACATAAACACGCATACATAGTCATGGCATATCATTATTTATTCATCATCATCTTAAGTACATAACATCATGAACAATACATTAAGCATGTATGCCAGCCCAAAACATTAAACATAAAAATAGGGCGCCTAGAACTCACCTGATGTCTCACGGTAGCGAGATCACTCACAACTGGTGCAAATGGTATAGTCCTGCATTGGTTCACGTATAATATGTTATATACGTTTTAACATGCTGATTAAATCTTCTGAACGTCCAATGTCAAAGACCTTGCCTTAATAGCCATCAAATAGTTAATGTTGTTGATTATCAAGCTAAAACAGTCTCTATACAGTTTAATGGCTTAGGAATGATCAATCCTTGTTATTGATTGTGATTAGTTTGAAACACTTGGATTTAACCTTGCATATCAAAATTAATCAAACTAATCACCTACCTTGTCATAATCAAATGGTTTAAACCACTATAACCATTGTTATGATTCCATGCAAACCGGGCATTACAACGGCTCAAAACAAGGATTTACCCGTTAACAGTTCGAGTTTCTCGTTTATAATCAATCCTAGCCATCATCTAGGCAATAATCAACAACCCTAACTATATCATCGCGTTCAAAACAAGATTTAATCAATCATTACCAATCTAGAAGGTTAGAATGAACCATTACCTAATCCGACGGAGTTCTGCGGGTAAAAAGATGATCCGGGCTTGCAGAAACGTTCCCTGGTTCAATCTAAACCTTGAGAAGCCTTCAAAATTGAAGTTTTGATGGATTGGAAGTATTTTTTGTGGGTGTGGAGGCTGAATTGTCGAATAGAAGATAAAGTTTTGAGGTTATAGACGAAATTTGACTTTTTAAGCAACTTGCCGAAGAAATCCGAGCCAGGCGCATCGCCCCCACGGTCGACCTCCAGTCCAGGCGTACCGCGCGGCCGGATCCTCTCGATGCCATCCGCGCGTACCGCCTGTGTCCGGGGTGTGGCTCTGGGCGTACCGCCCCAGGCCAGTTTCGTCCATTTTTCGATTTTTAACTTCGTTTCGCGATTCCGGACAATCCGTAACTCCGTTTCGCGCACGGTTTTCGCCCACGTTAACCATTTCTCGCATACTATCATCCTGGAATAATTTCATCTGCCAGTTCCCCGTGGATTTCAAGCACGATCAAATGTGCTTATTTCTTTGATAACGCAATTCTTCGAACATAAACAGTTACCGAAATCTCACACGTTTATCATTAACCTGCTAAATTTTCGGGTGTTACACTAAAACGATTCCTTATATCAACAAACAGCACGCTTGCCTCGCTTGTCGGTTTCGTAAATGAAATCGTGCAAGCACAGGAGGTAAAAATGAAACACGATTTTAAAACGAGCTTGATTAAACTATGGGTCATCATAAACTACCAATATTTGATAACCTTTGAGGAAAGGTGTCCCATAAAGCTCTTGATTTGTTGGTCGAGGAAAAAGACAAAATAAAAGTCATGCGCGACAAAAATATGACGTGTGGCCACCAGCTTTGGACGAGTTGTGAGTTGCCGTGCGCTTGTAATATATCAAAATATTACAACACAGGTTCGTAATATTAAATGTAAATCTTAGATGTTTCGCACGTAATTACTGTTATATTAATTATAATTATAAATTATGCAGATAAAAAGATACCGCTCTCAGATATAGATATTTTTTGGACAAAACTTAACGCAGCTAACCCAACACCGTTAGAAGAAGAAGAAGAAATAGATGTTATAGGACAAATGGGTTTGGTTACAGAAGAAATAAATTCCAAACCTCCTGAAATAAAAAAGAGTCTAATAAAGAAGGTCTTGGCGCATGTATTTCCAAATAAAAGCGACAAAAAGGCGCCTTCAGTTCAAAAAGATACACGTGGTCGTCCAACTTTAAAGGCACAGAAACAAAAAGAGCAAGACGTTGTTAAAGATAATTTAGCGTCCCAAGAAAGTACACTTGAACCTTCGAGGCATAGTTCGTTTACAGCTGTGACCGAGAAAAGTCAGAAACCCGTATTTCGGCGCAGTCGTTCCACATCGGTATCAAAAGCAATGCCACCATTGGACTCGGTAAGTCAAAACGAATTCCGTTTTCCACGTAACATGAAGCCAGAAGGATTAAACAATGTTTATCGCTTCGGTCATCACATCCTTCCTCTGCTTCAACCTTACATGATAAACATACAAGATGTCGAGTCAGATGGTAACTGTGGTTTTCGTTCTGTAGCTGTGGGTTTAGGATTCGATGAAAGTCATTGGGCATTTATTCGACAACTCTTGCATGAATTGGATTTCAACACAGATCTGTACAGATATGTGTTTAACTCCTACGACCCAGGATCTTATGATCTACTATGCAACACAATAAATTGACAACAGATTGCACCTGCTCCTGCCGAACATTGGATGTTTATGCCTCACACAGGTTTAGTAATTGCTCAAAGATTTGGCGTAATCGTTCACGTTTTCAGTAGAGGAGGTCCTCAAACCATTTTTCCTTTGTGGACATCTGCTAATAGTTTGCCGCGACATAATGTCTTATCAGTAGTTCATCTTGGCGTCCATTTCATTAATGTTACCTTACAAGGATATTATCCAATGCCAACGGTAAATCCTATTTGGAAACGTTAACGAAATGATGCCGCATCCGACTGGGAGTTTGTATATCATGATAGGCTGCAAGAATACCGAAATGTCACCCACATCGCCCGCACCAGAGGCATGGTTGACATGCTTGATGATCTGCCGGCGATCGAGCCTCGTAAGCTCGATCGGCGGACGGTCATCAGCATGAAACTTGCTGTCGACATCCCGGGTCTAGGATTGCGGTTTATTGGGCAGGACGGCCGCCCGTTTCAACCCGCCCAGATCATCGTCGTGCCGGACCAGCAGCAGCAGGACGGTGGCCCGATCCCGGAGCCCGAGCCGATTCGGGAGGAGCCGGTCCAGTCACCGCCGCGCGAGGAGGAACCTCCGCAGCATCCACCGCACGTTTACCGTGCAGTGCGCCTGACCGAGCCACTCGAGGCGTTGTTGCACCAGATTGCCGCCCGGTGCGACGAGACGGCTCAGCGGATGGCACGCGTCGAGCGACGACTTGATCGTTACGAGGATTTGGTCCAGTGGACGGTCGCGTTAGAGCATGCGCGACGAGACGGGACACACCTTCCACCGTTCCCAGAGCCACGCGTCTACGCAGACGACGGATCGGACGCTGGACCATCCGGATCGTAGTTACTTTTGTATTTTTGTATTTTGTTTCCTTGTATATAAAACTGTACAGTGTATATACGTATGTTTCTTTCTGCATTTGTATTATTTTTGTTTGTGTTGTTTAATATTTGCGCGACAAACTTTATATCGTTCAAATTATTTAAATTAACGTAAACAAACTAATTATAAAATGAAATATTTAGTTAAAACGACATCATGACGTTTAATTAACATAATAGCCGTATATCGTTCAAATAACATACATAATAAACGTATATCGTTAAAAATTAAATTTAAATACGTAAATTAAGTTTAAATAAAATAAATAACTAATATCGTTCAAATAATTCACGTCTTAAACGTATATCGTTAAACATTCTTTAAACACGTAAATTATGTTTAAATAAAATAAATTAATTCAAGACGGCCCGTACTGACCTGTACGGGCCGTATCAGGTTATAACAAAACTGGTTGACACTCAAAATGGCTTGGAAAAATAAGCTTCGGCCAAGACGGGCTGTACTGATCTGTACGGCCCGTCCGAAAGAATGCTTCACTGATTCCAATGAATTCCCTGGAATGTTTGTCTGTACTCAATACGGGCCGTATTGGCCAGTACGGCCCGTCTTGACCCGCAGGGGTGTTAAAATAAAAAAGTTGGGTGTCTAAATAAAAGAGGCCTTAATCAATTGTTACTATTTTATTAGTCAATTGTTATTATTTTATTAATATATATAATAATCATTATTTAATTAAAAAAAGATTTACAACTGTAGACCAAACTTTCAAATGTATGTATGTATAACTAGAAAAGTAATACACGCGTTACGTCAGGTAACACGATTAATATTGCAATGATGTCATATGATTAAAAGAAACATATCAAATCGTAATTGGTTTGTTATAATGAGTGAAACGTAAATAAAAAACATTATTCTGTCCTATAAGCATAAGCATATAATGTGGTGTGTTTATGAAATTTCATTACATAAATCATGGCGTGGGTACATAAAACTTATGTATTGGGTTTCAACGACTTGGTTTTCAAAATTTAAACATATATAAAAAACATTTATATAAAGGTGAAATGTTATTCAGTTGGTGTCAGTGTTTGTCTTATTATTCATAAACATATATTAAAAATCAACAAAGGAAAATTATTGTTAAAAATCAGATCATATATAATATATGAGATAAAGTTTATATTTTTCAAACACGTCGTGACGTTATATGTGAAAATCATGAATAAATTTTATCGTTGTAAAAAATGTTAAGAAAAACATAAACGATTAAAATATATTTAAAAGATCATGTAATTGTAAAATTTAGAATTACGAAACACGAAAGCATATTTAAAAAATGTTAAAATATATAGTAGACGGCCCGATCATGATTTATTTTTATGCCGAAACGTAGTTATCAAAAGCACATCTCAACATTAATTCAAATCACAGAGAAATATTATATTTCAAAAGTAAAAAAAAAATGAGGAAAAAAAGAAAAAAAGGATAGAGGAAAAAAGAGTAGCTAGTGGTTAGCAAGGGATGTGTCTCGATTCCTTGACACTTGAATACAAACTAAACATTCAATACCAACTATTCTAGTTTTTTTTAATGTTTAAACTTCTAACCAACAAACATACATTCTAAATATGTATAAGTATAATAACATATAGGTTATAATATCGTTGTATAAAATGTCAAGAAAAACAAAAACCATAGAAATTAGCTGAAAAATCATGTAGTTGTAAAATTTAAAATTTTGAAACCCGAAAAGTATTAAAAAGAGGTAAGAATATACTGTAGGTAACCCGACCAGAAACATAGACATACTTGGTTTTGTTTAATATTTAAACCATAGAAAAGGCATAAATAAATCATAGTTAACCCAACTACAGGCATGGACAGACTCGACCTTAATTAATATTTATACTTAATTATAGTTATCAAAAGCATATCTCAACATTAACTCAAAATATACAGAAATATTCTATTTCAAAAGTGGCAAAGAAAAAAGGAAAAATTGAAAATTTTTTTATCATAAATAACCCAGCTGTAGAAATAGATGAATGTGATATTAATTAATATCTATACCAAAACACAGTTGATAAAAAACACATCTCAATATTATGTCAAAGCAGATGAAAAGATTATATTTGAAAAATTGAAAGAAAAAAAAAAGACCAAAAGTGTTAGACGCATCAATGATAGAAAATTACCACCTCATATTTTAAACTTCAAAACCTATAAATTTATTGTGAAAAAAAAAAGGATAAACCAAATTGGAAGGGGTAGGAGTCGAACCCACGACACCTGTAACCTATTGTGTAGAATGTGCAAGGAAAACCAACTCAACTACCCAAATGTTAATAATTTCTGAAAGAAATATATAAAACCAATAATAATTTTGTGTGAAAACAAACAAAAAAAAAAAGACAAAAGCAAACGAATTACGAAGTACCATGGAAAGAGCCCACCAACCTTTGAAATTGACGTATAAGAGAAAAGTAATAGTAATTAGTCAAAATAGCTTGTACATTAGCATTGAGATTATCGAATGTTTTCTCCAATTTCAGCATGAACGCATAAACCTTCAACAACGTCATCGCATGATCTTCCACCGTCTTTTGCAAATCATTTCCAGTACGCGTCGTCATCAAATTTCATCAAGCTGCTGAGAATCTGTGGCTTTCATACCATCGATAAGAACAATCAAAAGAATTTACAGAGACATAGATACCTGTAAAGCTCAATTCAAGCCTGAGTTGGCTCGGGCAGTTTAACAGTCTTGAATACATTCACAACTAACCTTCTACTTCTACATTTTACATTTTCAGTCCCTAGTATATTACAACATATCAGACCTTGTGCCTAGATCAGGCACCCTGAAGTACATGACAAACCTACTTGTTATTTACATATTTCATCAATAAAGCATACATTAATGGTTCTCTTTGTTTCTATTAATAAAATATTCAAAGATAATTTACTTGATCATTTCTTTTAACTCAACATAAAGTTTATTTTTAGAATGAGTCTGTTGTTTCCTAATCTATCCTTGGTTAGTTCTATCAATTACTAAGTGATATGAAACCTTTTTGATCTCTTGATTTCATATACAAAATTAAAATTTTGGTATGTGTTTAGTGATTTTAAATAATGATCTTTCTTCATTGAACGTGCGATTTTAAAACATTCAGATCAAACTTTTGCCTTTTGTTTGTTAATACAAGCATTTATGCTTTTTAGTTATGTCTATTTAAAGAAGCAAGCTAGCTTACTAAGCTAGGAATTGGTATTAAAGTCTGTATTCATGTAAAGTAGCGTAAATGTTCTTGCTTCGTATCAAAAGATTGTATATTTTAGTACACGACCCAGTTTCTCTCATTACCATCACCTTTGATGAGATAGCACAAAATTTAGGGGGTTTATAGTGTTTGGTAGGCACCCTTGTTCAAAGTCATCACATTGATATATTGATTCCAAAATTATGGTAATTGTCATGTGATAACGAGTGTGCCAATGTTCCAATATTGTTGTGAAGTCATGTACTTGCACACAAATTATTACATGATTTTCATAGAACGAGTTTAAAGGGTTTTCATGCAATATGGTTGTGAAAATTTTTCAAAGATATGTATAATTTGGCAGACTTAGTCAAAATCATCTCTAGTTTAAATAATTTTCTTTTAAAATCATATTTTGAAATCAATTGTATCATTGAGGGGGAATCAAACCTAAGTGAATTTTCCAAATGATTGATTTGAATTTTTCATTTCCTACTATTTTAACTCAATGTGTTGTAATGAACACTCGTAGCATACAACATGCCACCCTAATATTGTCATCATAGAAAAATCACAAAGAACAATGAGAGGTACAAATGTCGTGACATAGAAAAAGAAATCGTCGTTGGAGACTTGGAGCTCTAGAAACAAGGTTGTCGTCATAGCACCGGTGCAACTAGCTGAGTCATTGCGTAAACTTAGATTGGCCGCAGGCAAAGCCGGTCCCAAGAATAAAAAATTTCAGGGTTTGAGGCCAGAAAAAAAGTAAGCCCTCTTAAGAAAACTAACTTTTTTTTACACAGATTCATTTGGTCTTCAACCACTTGTCCACTTGACTAGGCTGGAATTTTTTTGTCAATTGAAGTATTTCCTCATACTAAGCTTGTTGGGTTTTTTAGTTTTTAAGTTGGGTTGTTGCAAAAAACGTCACCAACTCAATCGAATTTGGCTTCTTGGTTCTGATAAACATTCTTATGATGTTATATATATAATATATAATTTTTTTAAAATTTAGAGCCTCCTAAAAAGTCGGGCCTGAGCCGTCACATACTTTGCCTCTCAATAATTACGTTTAGGAACATTAATAAGCCATAGCAAAGCAAGAAGAAAAGAAAAGAAAACATATGGTATGAGAAATGGTGGGTTGAATAGATAACACCAAGAAAGCACTGAATTCCATACATCCTAACTTGTATTGAAAACAACTTTTGATAGATGGGAGGAAATGGAAAGTGACTAGTAGATATCTGAAGGAAGCAATTATGACATACATAGTTATGAGTGATTTAATCCGAAGAATTGCTTCAACTAGTAATGGCCCACCCTCTCAATATGTAGGTCATGGGTTCAAACCTTGTTAGGTGCAATTTAATGGATATCCAGGTGATGGAACGAATCAGCGCTTTAATCCTGGGTTTGAACCTAATGGGGGGCCGAGGGTTTACGGATTCCATCCGGTTCCCGCGCATCTGGAGGCACACGTGTCTCAAGGTCGGAGATCGAGGAATCGATCTTAGCTATCAATCGCCAGTATAACTGAAGGTATCACGACAAGAGAGTTTAACTGTCGTTTAAAAAAAAGTTATGAGTGATTTAATGACGAAGCCGACAGGCGTACCAAGTGGATGGAACAAGATCAATGAAAAAACTATGAATTTATATCTATATTAATAAGATCTTGATGCCCCTCCCCAATGTGGTACTCGTAGCACCATTCTGGATTTCTAATTGAGCTTAAATATTGAGATCCTCCATGGTTCTGTGGGATACCACATTTGTTATGCAATTGCCTCGTTCCTTGCATCAGACCCAATTAGAAAACATACATATACAAGCCAGTTCCTACACATCTATCTATAAAATTTCTGATTAAATATAAATATAAAATGCATTTAATGCAGTGAGTTATAACATACATCCAATACAATTCAAGCGTATCAAATAAAGTCAGCATCATAAGAATGAATAGTGTCACTTATAACCATTATCAAATTAAAGTAAATATCAAACCCGACATAACATGTTAAAAGCGAATCAAACAAGTAATACCAAATAGTCAACACTCCTTATTTAAATCCCTAATTGCCACATGAAAGTGATAAGTCATGATCGAAAATATCAACTATAAAGTTGATGAGCTTACATGACACATATAAATAAGTCATTCTAAGATATGTCAACTCTTATTATAATCTGATCAAAACCAATCAAGGTCAAGACCAATCAAGGCTACTGATAATCAAGTCGAATCTTAATCCAATGAGGTCAAGACTAATCATGTCTAGTCACAATAAAGTCAAGTCCAAACCAATCAGGTCAAGGTCAATCAAGTCTAGTCACAATTAAGTCAAGTTTAAACGATCATGTCAAGACCAATTGAGTTCTAGTTAAAATAAAATCAAATTGTAATAATCCAAGTATGCATGATATAGAACATAAAACATACAAGTCCAAGTCAGAAGGTATTAAATCAAAAGTCAAAGCATATACATAAAAAACTAAAAAGCAAAAAAAAAAAAAAAAACACAATTGAACAAGCTTTCTACCCTGTGTTTATAGAAGTAAAAAATAAGTTCCTTTAACAACGATAAAATATAAGCTAACTCAGCCTTTCTCTAGCTTTAATATCTACACAATTTTCTTACTAAGTACACCGTGCAATTACCTTCCATACAATGCACACTTGAAACAATTAGAAACACGCAAATACCCGTTGTGATTGCATTATGACACGATATGAAACAAATTTGAATATTATACTATTTACTAAATTAAATAAAATTACTACTAATTTAATAGAATAAATACAAGAAAAAATAAATTTAAAAAAAATATCATATAAATACTTAAGAGGAAAGAGATACGTGAAATTAATTTTAAAATGTTATAAAAACATAACATATGCTTCTAAAAACCTTTCTTTATGATAATAGGAAAATAGAAAAAATAATCAAAAAATGATAAATTTTAAAATTTTATATGAACATAACATATATCTCTAAAAACATTTATTTATGATAATAGGACATTGATAAATTCCTTTTGCAAGAAAATGATGAATGTTAATATTGATGAAAGAATGTATGTGTTTTTTCATGATATCACCTAATGTATGACTTCTTCTTATGTGACTATTAGATCTTCGTGTCATATTTTACTCATATAGTTCTATTTTATCACGAGGGTTTTGTATCTATTGGGTCCAAGCATCCAACCAGTTTTATTCTTGGTATCATATCTCTTCACTAGGCATGTGCAATTCATACAACAAAGGTGTCAGTTTATTCTTCAATAACCAAATTTCATCTTTGTCAACCAAATTATACAAGTATATTTACATAGCTAAATATTAAAGAAAATAATTAAATTCGATGTAATAATACGTATACTCGTATGATATGCTGAAGACAAAGTATATCTATAGTTACAAGTAACATGAAACCATATTTACGCATCTTCGCTTATTGTTTAGCGTCACGATTTTACTCCTTTTAACTCAAATAAAAATAATTACAAATTAACCTCACGTTTATCACTTTTTGCTTGTGTATAGGCCTACAAAACGTAACTAATGTGATTCTTATTTGGTCGTCATTTTTAAAAATTATAATTTATTTTATTTAACAATTTAATATTAATTAGAAATTAGAATTAGAATATTTAACTAAATGGTGATGAATTCTTGAATTTAGAAAGCGTAATATTACTCAGCCCCTTGATATACCCAAATCCCACGCGTTAACGGTCCCTTGTCTGGATTCTTCATCATGTGTGGAGAAGCATGCGTTGTTTCCTTGTATAAATATGCGGTTCATAACTATTCTTTCTCAATTTTCGGTCTCATTCTCTCGTTTCTGATCATAGGTGCGAATTGAGTTGTTCTTGGGGTTAGGGTTTTACTCTGAATCAATTGTTTAGCGTCACGATTGAGTCTGTTGTTGAGATCTTATGATAAATCACAATAATGGGCTCCGATTATGGTTTAATCGCATTGTTCTGGGGGTTAGGGTTTTACTTTGAGTCCATTGATCACTAGATTAGGTGTCTCGTTCGTGAAATTTAGGGCGTTTGTTCATACGAGAGTCTATCGTTAACATCCTTTGGTATCTTGAAAGGATTTCACTCTCGTTCTCATTAAATCGGTGTTGATTAGGTTTTAATCGAGTTGTTCTTGTGATTAGGTTTTAGTTTGAGTCCATTGTCCCCTGAAATTCAGCATTATGTTGGTGAAAATTGAGTTTTGTTGCTGTTTCAACAGACGAATGCTATGGATGATCTTGGTTGGCATACTTCCACTGTAAGTGTTCTCTTTGTTTTAGTAGCAAATTCTTTGGTTTATAAATTATTTTTTATTAATCTCTTGAGTTGGGTATCTCTAAAGGATCTCGCTCTCGTTTCTCATTAAATGGGTGTTGATCAGGTTTTAATCGAGTTGTTCTTGGGCTGAGGTTTTACTTTGAGTCTGTTGCTCCTGAATTCGTCGTTACATTGGTGAAAATTGAGTTGGATTGTTGCTTAGTTGGATTGTTGCTGTTTCAACTGGTGAATGCTATGGATGATCTTGGTTGTCATGCTTCCACTGTAAGTGTTCTCTTTGATTGTTTTTTTAGCAAAACTCTTTGATTTGGTATTCTGATTATCACTTTTTAAATTGTTAAGAAAAAAATTATATATTTTTCTCATTGTTGTTTAAATTGTTAAATTAGTTTTCTAGGTTTACTTTGTGACATGTATAGATTATCACTCAAAAAGATACACATGACGTTCTTGAAATCTTTCTGAAGTTCACTTCAGAATTTTTAGGCTTATAATCGTTTTGGTCTTATTGATGCAACTATGTGTTCTTGAATACTATTGTAGTTCATCAGAACATTTAGGGTTAAAATAATTTTGGTTAAGATCTTTAAGAGGGCTGATCACAGGTTTTTTTACTAAGCTCTCATGATTAGGGCTTATAAATTACTTTTGAACTTGTAAAATCTGTTTCGTTTGTATTTAGTTGATGCATCTTTGTGTTCTTCAAACCTATCTTTACTTGAGACCTTTTAGGGTTAATGTTTTATATGTTCTAATGACTTGTTTGTTACATGATTATAATTGTTTAATCATGATTTATTTAGTTAAGGTATGGGAAAAGTAAAATTCCACACTCAAAAGTCTCAATCCCAATAAAATATTATGTGACGCCACCACTCCTGACCCTCCATTGTTTTGAAATTTGAACTGAACTGAGTTCTTTGTTTATATTTTAATTTTCTGTTAATTTCTGTAACTTAAATTCCTTTTTTAGTTATGTTTGTCTTCTTTTGTTGGTGCATCTAACTTTTTAATGAAATTTTTGAACTTGAACAAATATGATTTAAGGCAAACTAAAAGATTCCAACTGTTTAGATGTTTTCAAATATGATTGTTGCAAACTAAAAGATTCCAACTGTTTAGATGTTTTCAAAGATTACATAATCTTGATTTTAAGGCAATTGCATATATAATTGTTTAATCATGATTATAACTGTTTAATCATGAAATCTTTTAATGAAATATGATTATAATTGTTTAATCATGATTATGATTATAACTAAAAGATGATTGTTGCAAGCATGCTGGTCAAATATGATTGTTGCAAACTAAAAGATTCCAACTGTTTAGATGTTTTCAAAGATTACATAATCTTGATTTAAGGCAATTGCATATATAATTGTTTAATCATGATTATAACTGTTTAATCATGAAATCTTTTAATGAAATATGATTATAATTGTTTAATCATGATTATGATTATAACTGTTTAAACATGAAATTTTTTTAATGAAATATGATTATAATTGTTTAATCATGATTATGATTATAACTGTTTAATCATGAAATTTTTAATGAAATATGATTATAATTGTTTAATCATGATTTTATTGTTTAGATGTTTTCAAAGATTACATAATCTTCAAGGCAATTAGCATATATAATTGTTTAATCATGATTATAATTGTTTAGATGTTTTCAAAGATTACATAATCTTCAAGGCAATTGCATATATAATTTAATCATGATTATAACTGTTTAATCATGAAATTTTTTAATGAAATATGATTACAATTGTTTAATCATGATTATGATTATAACTGTTTAATCATGATTATAATTGTTTAGATGTTTTCAATGATTACATAATCTTGATTTAAGGCAATTACATATATAATTATTTAATCATGATTATATAACTGTTTAATCATGAAGTTTTTTAATGAAATATGATTATAATTGTTTAGATGTTTTCAAAGATTATAATCTAACTTTTTGATGAAATTTTTTTAACTTGAACAAGCATAATGGTCAAATATGATTTTTTTAATGAAATATGATTACAATTGTTTAATCATGATTATGATTATAACTATTTAATCATGATTATAATTGTTTAGATGTTTTCAATGATTACATAATCTTGATTTAAGGCAATTACATATATATAATTATTTAATCATGATTATATAACTGTTTAATCATGAAGTTTTTTAATGAAATATGATTATAATTGTTTAGATGTTTTCAAAGATTATAATCTAACTTTTTGATGAAATTTTTTTAACTTGAACAAGCATAATGGTCAAATATGATTCTTTCAAACTAGAAGATTCCAACTGTTTAGATGTTTTCAAAGATAACATGATATCATATCATTTCGAGAACTTGACTTTTTTTATAGCTGGGTTGTAATTTTCTTCCTGATTTTTTCTACAAAACAAAAAGAACATTTCTGCCAGTGTTGTGTTTATTATATTTTTCTTAAATCCCAAGTATTTGAAAAGTGAGGCTTCTTTTTTTTTTTTCTAGTAACTTTTTATAATTTTTTTTTACTAAGGATTTATGATTTGATCAAGTATGACATTTAGAGCCATGCGAATTATTGACTTTTTTTATCCGGGAAAAAGGAAAGTCGACACTCCTGCATGCGTCATGTTGCCCCTTTATTAAAAATATGGTTGCTAGTTTATATATATATTTTTAAATTGTTTGAATGTCTGAATCTTTTCTAACTATATATATATTTTTTAATTCTCTAGTTTTTTCTTTTTCGAATGGTTTAATCATGTTATTTGGTTTAAATGTTTTAAGCTTGTTTAAACAACTTGCTACAATTACGTAAACTTATTTTTTTCAATTGGTTTTCTTTTTGCCTTTTGGAACAAAACAGGTTTTTTAAATGAAAATAAAATTTAACTACTATCATTAAAGAGTATTTTTTATGAGACACATTTCGTGTCTTGGTGCAATCTTCTTATTACTAATAAATACTAACGATTTTTACTAATTAAATTATATAATTAAATATCAAAAAATATAAATCTTCTTATTACTAATTTATTCATATTTAATTACCATAAGAATATATTTCAATTGTATATTATCTTAAAATATAATTTTATATAAATCTTCTTATTACTAAAATATTTCAATTATATACACGGGTTTTCTACACTAGTATACAAACAAATAAAAAAGAAGTGTTTTATAATTAGCATTATTTAAAATGGGTTTTTTTACAAAGAGTGTTTTATGAGATTTATTTATTAAAAAGAGCTCCTATTTTTCTTAAAAAGTTGCAATTTTAGTTATTATTAAATTTATATTAAAAATTGTTGGCATTTAATGAAAATGTGATAATTAAAGAATAATTAGAATTATTGACAATGTTTTAATTAACATTTAAATAGGCTTCACTAGACTAGTGTGCATTAGCAACACCTCCAATTTTTTTACTACTAGTTACAAAAATCATTATAAATTTATAATATGAATTCATGAAATTTTTTTACTACTTGTTGCAAAAATCATTATAGACATAAATTAGTTATTTTTCTTGAATTTTTAGGTTAAACGTGTAGAAGGTTACGATAGCATGGTTTATCCTACGATAGGGTAGCGGCAGGGTAGTAGGTCTTGTACAGGTAGTAGGGGTTAAGATAGAGTGGGGGTAGCGCGCGAGGGTAGTAGGGGATAGTGCGAATAGGCTGGGGGTAGGATAGGTAGCGGGAGTGTACTAGGGGTTAGCGGGTGGGGATAGGTAGCGAGAGCCTATGATAGGGCAGGTAGATAGTGGTGGTTAGGATAGGGCGGGTTAGGTAGTCGGGGTTAGTGTAGTGTGGTTAGGGGATGGGGCGGGATAGGGATAGAGTAGCAAGAGGTAGTAGGGGTTTAGGTTAGATAGGGGGGATAGGGGGAGGGTAGGTTAGGATAGAGGGATGGTAGTTATGTT
The DNA here is from genome assembly GCA_009363875.1 of Mikania micrantha. Taxonomy (NCBI): domain Eukaryota; kingdom Viridiplantae; phylum Streptophyta; class Magnoliopsida; order Asterales; family Asteraceae; genus Mikania; species Mikania micrantha. The sequence continues at coordinate 29,789,813 of CM018697.1, forward strand.
AGGATATGGGTGAGGTAGGATAGGGATAGGTTAGGATAGGGTAGTAGGGGGGTTAGGGTAGGGGTAGGGGTAGGGGTAGGGAGAGGGGGGTGGTAGGTTAGGATAGGGGTAGGGCTCGGGTAGTAGGGAACGGATAGGGGGGAGGGTAGTTTTACCTAGTTAGGGGATATATGGGTGGGGTAGGATAGAGTAAGGATAGAGTAGCGAGTGGGTTACTGGGATAGAGTGACGAGAGGGTAGGCAATGGACGTATGTTAGAGGGAGGGTAGGTTAGGATAGGTTAGGATAGGTAGTAGGGGGTAGGGAGAGGGTAGGCAATGGGTAGGTGGTAGTAGGGTTGAGTGGTGAGAACTAGCTTCCTATCTTAACCGCTCAGTCCTACCCACCGAGGCCTTAGGTCCCCTATCTGCCTTAGGTTTACTATCCCGTTACAAGGACTCCCTACCACCCAGCCACCCAACCACCTATCCTTTACTACCCAACTTTACTACCCATATGGCACTCTCCCCTCTATCACCCCTAAACTCAATCCACTTGTCCTAGGGCCCTATTATCCTACTCTACCCACAGTGACAAACCTACTAAACCTACCACCCTCCCATACGCCCTACCTACCCTTACTAAACCTACCACCCACCCCTATCACCCTACCACCCTCCCTGACCCTACACCCACTACCCTTATCCTAAACTCTACTTATCTTACCCACCACCTACCCTTACTAAACCTACAACCCACCCCTACTACCCATATCCTAAACTCGCCCTATCACCTTACCACCCTCCCTGACCCTACACCCCCGCTACCCCTATCCTAAAACTCTACTTATCTTACCCACCTAGGTACCCTAACACTACCCCTATCCTACTACCACCTTTATCCTCGCCTTATCACCCTACCACCTTCCCTGACCCTAGCCCCCTCCCCACCTACATCTTACCCAACCTACTACCCTAACACTCTCCCTCTATCACCCTATCCTAGCCCCCTACACTACACCCCTACCCATCCACTACCCTAAACCTACTACCCTCGCCTAACGGTCCTACACCCTCCCTCCCTACCTATCTTAGAAGCCTCCCTATCTATCTTAGAAGTCCTAAAAGTTGTTATAGTCTTGATTTTATAAAAAAAAACACTTTCTATTTTGATCCTTATGTATATAGATTGAAGAGAAGTTGTGTATAAGTTTGTACAACTTCTAGTAAAATTGTATAACATCTGAGATCTTATAGCATGTAGATTTCAAGATACTTCACTTTTAATTATTGATATGTGAGTATGATAGAACAAACAAATAAAATTCAATCACATTTCCCTGTAAAATATGTCAAAAACATGTGTAAATATATTTCAATCACTTTTAAGTGTTTTTTTGAGTTTTTTAGACTTGTTATATCATCACTAATGATTTATCAATCATTTTGAGTTTTTTAATACCCAACTGCAGAGAATTAGCATTTTGTTGATAAACTATATATGTTATGTATGTTTGCTGTCAACTTTGCCATGGTAAAGAAAAGTTGCAGAATTAGTGAGATTTCAAGATACTTCACTTTTAACTATTGATATGTGAATATGATCTAAGCAAATATTATTCAATCACATTTCTTTGTACCAAATGTTGCAGTTAATTTAGGAGATCCCAATGAGACTGGGAATTCGTTATGTTCTTAGAGAGCTCTAAGACATCACCAGCTAGATTTTATTTTTGTGACGTCTATATGACAAGTTTCTTCTCTTGGCGCGAGATCAAGCTTGGTTCCACCTCTGTTCTTATTTCTGACGTCTCCAACGATTCAATTGCTTAGTGATCAATATTTTCTATATGGTTTTGTTGTTACATCTGTACTACTGTATAATACATATAGGAAGGACACAATTGTCTTTTACCAAAAACTCTTAAAATTAAGAGTTTTACAACTCTTAAAACATGAAGTACAACAAACAAAGCTTTAAGAGTCAAAAACAAAATGGTTTCCTTTTACTTTTTAGTTTGTCCCACATTGTCATAATTTAATACCTATAAAATAAAACCTTCTCAAATCAAAGAAATTACTTCTTCACACATTTGTCATACCATATGTGACATTTTAAATTATGAATTTTATCATAATAAATTTTTAAGTTAAAAGAGTTGATTTGACAAAAATTAGGTGGTTTAAGCAATGAGCCAAAATCAGTAACCTAATTGTTTTGTTTTGCGCCGCATCGCGCGGGCATCTTGCTAGTAACTAATGTTACATGTAATTTGATGGGGTGGATTTTAAGGTTTTGTTGATCAAATTTTAAAAATTAGCATTTTGTTGATAAATTATATATGTTATGTATGATCACCGTTAATATGCCATGGTAAAGAAAAGTTGCAGAATTAGTGAGATATCAAGATACTTCACTTTTAACTATTGATATGTGAATATGATAGAACAAGCAAATATTATTCAATCACATTTCTCTGTCCCAAATGTTGCAGTTAATTTAGGAGATCCCAATGAGACTGGGAATTCGTTATGTTCTTAGAGAGCTCTAAGATATCACCAGCTAGATTTTATTTTTATGACGTCGATATGACAAATTTCTTCTCTTGGCACGAGATCAGGCTTGGTTCCACCTCTATTCTTATTTCTGACGTCTCCAACAATTCAATTGCTTAGTGATCATATTTTCTATATGGTTTTGTTGTTACATAACTAATAATTTACATGTAATTAGATGGGGTGGATTTTAAGGTTTTGTTGTGTTACACACATATATATATATATATGTAATTTAGACCTGGCAATCTTCACCCATAACAAGATAAATGGGTACATATGGGTAAACAATTAGTGTAGTTTGGGTTGAAATGGGTAGCAATATGACATTGAATGGGTTGAAATGGGTAACACCTTAACACAATGCGGGTCAAGATAGGTAACTTTAAATATATGTGAGTATAATTGATTCAAATGGGTAAGAATGATTAGTAATATATTTGTTGTGGAAAATCATGAAAATTACTAAAATAAACTCCTTGTTTCATTACAATTTATTTTAATTTGAAATAAGTTGATATTTTTAAAAACAACTCATTTAAACCCAAACTAATTTTGCTTAAAACCCATCTTAACCCGCATCCATCCTGACCCACACCCATCCTAACCCGTTACCCAACCCAACCCATCCCTCCCATTTTGCCACGCATAATGTAATTAGATGTGGTTTAAGGTTTTGTTGATCAAATTTTAAAAATTAATTTTTACATCTTACTTGTTTTGTTGTTACATATATGTAACTCTAATAGTGTTTACGTTTTGTTGTATATATGTAGTAATTAGATGATATGATTGGTTTTTTAATCTTGTTAAATTATGTGTCCTAAATTTAAACTTTGTATGTAAAATTGGTATTTTATGGTTTATATCAAGACAAAAGAGTTTAATATAAAATTCACATATTTTTAGTTTAAATTGAGTTAACATATTTGTGGGCTTTGATATTGAGCTAAAAATAATATTCGATCAACTTAATGTGTAACACCTCTTTTGTGTCCTAAATTTAAACTTTGTATGTAAAATTGGTATTTTATGGTAGGGGTGTTCAAAATATTCGAAACTCGAAAAAATTCGAAATCCGAATCGTATCCAAAACCCGAAAAAAACCTTATCCGAAATCTGATTTCGGGTTTTTCTAGTCGGATAATATTATTTTAGATTCGGGTCGGGTCGTGTTTCGGATATGAAAAAACTAGTTTTTTTGGGTCGGGTATCCAAATAACCTGAAAAAAAACATGTTTATTCGGTTCGGTTTTTTCGGTTAATTCGGTTCCGGTTTGGTTTTTTCGGTTTTTTGCTCACCCCTAATTCAGATGTACGAATTCGGGTTTTTCGGGTCGGATAATATATTTTGAATTTCGGGTCGGGTTTGGGTAGACCAAAAAATTTCAAACCCAAATAACTCGTTATCTGATCCGATGAACACCCGTATTTTATGGTTTATATCAAGAGAAAAGAGTTTAATATAAAATTCACATCTTTTTAGTTTAAATTGAGTTAACATATTTGTGGGCTTTGATTTTGAGTTAACACCTCTTGTTTATTATTCTAATTTTCCAACGAATTACGTTAAAAAAATTCTATACCCAAAAGTGCATAAAATAAAGCTTCTAAGTTAATTTTATAATTAATAAATTATTTAATTTTATGAAATAACTTACTTATTTAAAACGAAGATTTCCATTTATATAAGAATTTTTTTCAAACTGCAAATAATTAATTTACCGGATCTACCCTTAATCGTATAATAATTAATGACAAAACTTATATTTTATTACAAAAATACCATTATTTTATATATGTGGTTTATTAAAAATGTAGGCTTTCCGTTAATATATTTGTGTGTGTATAAACTAGAATATTTAAATATCACTATTTTTAAGATTTAGTTTTAAAAATTATGGTATTTAAAGTCTAGCAGCATTTATGCATATATATACAAGAAATCTCATCAATGTAATATAAGGACATAACATTCATACCTCTTTATGATCATAGTGCCAATTGACGGAAAAAGGCATGTAGAACGAAGCCATAATATAGTGCCATATACCTTGTACTTCTCAGCACCTAAAACAAAAGATCAAAAGATCCATAATATTAACAAAACTAATCAAAAGATAAAAAACAAGTTGAATAAATTTTCTCAAATTTTTTTAAGAATAACATCAATTGTCAAAGATGAAAAATTAGAAACCTCAAAAGTCGAACTTCTCTAGGATTTTCATAAGAGTAAAATGTCATTTTAGTCCCTGTGATTTGACAACTTTTGCCATTTTAGTCCAATAGTTTGAATTTTGCCATTTTGGTTACTATGGTTTCATTTTATTGCCATTTTGGTTATTATGGTTTCCATTTTATTGTCATTTTAGTCCAAATAAATTTAAAATTTTAGACTAAAATGGCAAAATTTACCAAACCATAATCCGAAAATGGCAATAAAATGAAAACGATAATGACCAAAATTGCAAAATTTAAACTATTGGACTAAAATGACAAAATTGTCAAACTACAAGGACTAAAATAACATTTTACTCTTTTCATAATTTTGAATATTGAAAAATTTCAACTATTAGAAACCAACAAGATACTTGTAACAAAATATAGAAAAATAAATGATTTAGATTTCAAATCAAGCTCAAAATAACATCATGCATAATCTCATATCATGAATGAAATCCAAAATTTCATTGTTAATCCAATTTATAATAAGACAAACAAGTAAAAGTTGTATGCGTCAATAAAAATATTACTAGTATACTTACATCTACCAAACTAAGCTAAACCCTAAAGCCCATTGAGCCCTAACATAAGCTAGTATCTGTAACATAATCTTTCAATGATGAAGAGTTTAATAAAATTGGAGGGCATCTTTTTAGTTTAAATTGAGTTAGTACATATTTGTGGGCAATTGAGCTAAAAATAATATTCGATCAACTTAATTTCCCTCTTTTGAGTCACTGTTCGAACTACATTATGTTTTTTTATGCTTTGTTTTTTACTATTTGGCAAAGTTTTTTTAGTTATATAAACAAATTTAAGATTCATGAATTTTATTGTTCTAATTTTCCACGTTAAAAAAGCATAAAATAAAGCTCCTATATCAATTTTGTAATAAATTATTTAATTTTATGAAATAACTAATTATTTAAAACAAAGGTTTCCATGTATATAAGGCCGGATTCTTTCAAACTGCAAATAATTGATTTATCGGGTTTACCAATCATATTACTTATATTTTATTACAATAATACTATTATTTTATATATAACTAGGGTTAATATTCAAATTTCTTAGTTTTTTCAAAATGTAGGTTTTACGTGAAACCTTAATATATAAATGGTTAATATATATGTGTGTGTTGTCATGTAATATTGCATTATTTAAACTAGAATATTTAAATTTCACTATTTTTAATATTTAGTTTTAAAAATTATGGTATTTAAAGTTTAGCAGCATAAATTAAGAAGTAAAATATAAGGTAATAACATAACATTCATACCTCTCTGTGATCTTTACTCACAAATATAGTGCCAATTGACAGATAAAGGCATGTGGAAAGAAGACGTAGCAATATACTTTGACCTTTTTAGCACCTGAAACAAAAAAATCCACAATATTAACAAAACTAATTAAAAGATAAAAAAAACAAGTTGCATAATTGTTTAAGATTGAGTGTTTATCAATTTTGTCAAAGATTTTCTTCAGAATAGCATCAATTGTCAAAGATGAAAATTAGAAACCTCAAAAGTCCAACTTCTCTAGGATTTTCATAATTTTGAACCTTGAAACATTTATAGGATTAAAAACCAACAAGATAGTTGTAACAAAATATAGAATAATAAACGATTTAGATTTCAAATCAAGCTCAAGTAATATCAGGCATAATCCTATATCATGAATGAAATCCAAAATATCATTCTTAACCCAATTTATAATAACATAAACAAGTAGAAGTTGTATGCCTCAATAAAAATATTACTAGTATACTTACATCTACCAAACTAAGCTAAACCCTAAAGCCCATTGAGCCCTAACATTGGCGACCAGAATTGTAAAGAAAGGAGCAATGGTTTGAATAGATGCTTAAAAATGGGGTTTGTAATTGATGAACAGGTTGCAATGTGATTAAATACTAAGACTATTATGCTTAATGAGCAAAATGTATCTAGTTTAATTTTCTTAGGGGCTCTTTTATAATTTATAGAATTAGATATTACACATATTTACTATCGAGACTATGGTTATAATTAAAACTAAAGTACTCAATGCTTGAAATGTTAAGTGCAAAATATATATATACCCTTTTAAAAAAGCATATATGCACACCTGTATGTTTCAATATACACTTTAAAAAATAAACAAATTCCTCCATTTTTGGAAGAACTTTATTACCACTAACCTATATGAAGAGTTTTCTTACTACTAACCTTTATGTTTCAAAATAAACAAACCTCACTTGTTATTTTTGAATATCCTATGCTTTTTGTTATACAAGAAATCTAATGGATCTATCTCTGTGTAGAAACAACCCATTTTTGTTATAGAAGAAATCTCATAAATGTATTCCTAGACAACTAATTTTCATTTGTAAGAAGTAAAATATAAGGATTAACATAACATGCATACCTTTTTATGATCTTTACCCCCAAATATAGTGCCAATAGACAATGCTGGACAAAGGAGGAAAGTAGCAGATAGAAAGAAGCCATAATTGCTCATATATATTTTAATTCCTCAGCCATGATACCTGAACAAAAATAAAAAAAAAAAATCTATAATATTATTAACATAATCAACCAAAAGGTTTTAACAAGTTGCATTTTGTTGTTTGAGATGAAATCGTCTCACTTCAAAGAAGAAGTTTCTTTTTGGGTTTTTGACGGTAACTTTTCTAGGGTTTGTGATACAATTATTATTCAATTTTCTCTCAAAAAATATAAGCATCCATTATCAAAGAATCAATCCCTTAAGCCTCAAAAGTCAAATTTCTCTACGCTTTACAATAAACCAGAATCTTGAAACATTTCTAGGATGACCAACAAGATATTGTAACAAGAATAAATAACGATTATATTTAAAATCAACCTTTAATAACATCAAGATAATCACATTACTCTATGAGATATAGTACTTACAAATCTTGAAGCCATCGTCATTTATTTAAATCAAGATTATCAGTTTATCCAATTTTATGTTCTATTAACATGTTCAATTATTAAACAAAAACTGAATCACTAATCCGCTGACTTAGAGTCAAAATGTAAGTATGAAATCAATTTTATCACAAAAATTTTAGGAATGGCGAAGAATTGTCATAGATTTCATCAATCCATTAACCCCTAAAACTCAAAATTCTCCAGGTTTTCCAAAAACTTGAATCTTGAAACATTTTTCAAGATTAGGAAACCAGCAAGATATTACAAGATAGAGAAAAATAAACAATAGATTTCAAATCGACGTCAAATGACATAAGGCATAAATGCATAATCACATTATCATGAATGAGATCCAAAATTTCACAATATCAGGATCGTTATCGGCCTATGAGAGATGGTACTTACAAAACTTGGAGCCATCTTCATTCATTGGAATCAAGATGATCGGTTTCTCCATTGTTATGCTCGATTCAGAATTGATTAAATGAAAACTCAATCACGAAATCCGGTGACCTTGGATCAAAATGTAAGCATGAGAAGCTCTAAATTATGAAATCGATTGATTTGATCGTCAAAAACAAGAGCCAAATATATGAATCCCGAAAGATAGAAAGGAGGAACAAAAGATCGCCGATTTGAAAATCGAATTACAGGAAATGAATCGATCGAAAGGGTTCAGAATTTGAATGTTCAAAATATATCCGTTGTGTCCACTGCAATATATCCGTCGTGTCCACTGCAAATAGAAACGCAAGCGTCTTCTGTCTATAAAAAGCATTTTTGAATTAAAAACAATATTTTTCTTTTTAAATGCTTTTGACGCACTAACCTTTTTTTTTTTTTTTTTTTTAATTTTATATAATTGGTCATTTTCTGAAATACTTTAGCAAATTGCAATACCTTACTGCAATATCCATGTACAATTATCTCCCATTTTACGGCCGAACCTTTTTTATTTTTTATTTTTTTTTATTTTATAGAATTCAGATAGATTAAGATTTAAAATTTAGGTTATTTTTTTACCAAAACAAAATGTGAAAAACATAACTTGAATCGAATAAAAGAGATCTATCAAGTATCTGTTTCTTAAATAAGTATTTTTAAGTTAAATAAATGTTAATTGTTGACAATAAAATAAAGTTAATTAAAAGATGAAAGGATAAGAAGATTGTAAGAAGTTTTATTCGTTAAATGTTAGAATGGAATATAAATGTTTCAAAGAAATTGAAATTCACAGGATTCGCAATTAATGAATTACTATATTTGTCTATTATGTTTTTGATTAACATAAATTAATCGAGAACCATAATCAAAACATGACATGCTAATGAAGCTTTTGATTATATGTTGTTGTCTGCAATAATATCGCGCATATTCCGGATGTTTAGAATGTTGAATCAAATATCCCTTCCGTAGCGAAAAAGGGGTCTGAGGGTGGTCAGGGGGTTTTTCCAGTAGGGTTTCCTCTTGGGTGGTTGTGGTGGCTCATGAGTGGTCAAGGTAACTAGACCTTGATAACATTGCCTCGAAACAGTGGACTCACAGGATTGAGAACTTCTCCATTCAAAAAAAAACCTAACAATGAACCGAAAGAATCTACAATCAAATCTGTTTATGACCAAAAAGAAAATTGGTATCCCTAGGGGTGTTTATCGGTTCGGTTAACAGTTTGTTCGGTTTAATCAGTTTTTTTTAAAAATTCCCCCCTAACCGTTAACCAAACCAAACTGAATTCGGGAAATGGTTATCCGAACCGAATTCAACCGAATTCAATTCGGTTCGGTTTGGTTTCGGTTATAACTGAACAAACTGAATTCAACCGAACAAACCGATTAAAAACCATATAAACCGGTTAAAAACCGAATAAACCGAACCGAATAAACCGAATTCTAACCTTATATTATTAATAAAAATAATAAATTTAATTATGAATTCGGTTTAATCTGTTAACCGAATAAACCGAACAAACCGAATTAAAAAAAAATCTAAAACCGTTAACCGAACCGAAACCGAATTTGTAGGAACCGATCCAAAAACCGAATTCAGAATTCGGTCGGTTTTTTCGGTTTACGGATACAGTTCGGTTATTGGTTTTAAACGGTTTTCGGTTTTTTTGAACACCCCTAAGTATCCCTATAAAAATATTGAATTCGATCTTGATGAAATATTATAACCGTTTGTTTCTTCCTTGATTATGTAGCAAGTGTTAAAGATTGATTTATAAGGATTTGCTGGCAGGTGTTTATTGAATCTTCATTGTTCATGAAGTGTAGAAATCATTTGATTTTAAGAATGTAATGTTGATGGGATTTTGAGGTTGTTTTGATGTAAATTGAAATAAGAGGCATTTGTGAATTTACTCTAAATTGGTTTCTTATGTGCTTATTAATATAAACAAGTAATTTTAACCTGCTGCGCATTGTGGCAACGTCTTGTGTTTATACTTTATGCTGTTGGATGAAAACATATTATATTTACCTTAACTCGTTTCAAACAAAATTTACGTTAAACATAGGCCAGCTAAAAATGGAAATAAAATAAACACAAAAACGTATATTATATAACGTGAGTCGTTTATTATTTTTTATATAGAAATTGAAGTAGGAATTTTGTTGAATTTAACAAAATTATTATTTACTAAAGGGCTGTTTGGTTGGGTCTGAATGAGTCTAAATTATAATGGTTCAGATTCAGAGCGTTTGTTTCACGAAAAAAACCGCATATGAATGGAACCAAATGTTTGAATAGAGGTTTGAATCATTCAGACTTCTGGGATGAAGTCTGAATGAGAAAGAAGAGAAGAGGTCTGGGAAGAGGCTCCACTGCCATTCCCGACCCCGTAGTTCAGACGAAATCGTCGACCGACGACTCTACAGCACTGCATCGACGATCGACCCATCGACGAACCCCGCTCAACGAACGCCACACCGATGGTTCAGATGCTTCATATGACCGGGGGCTTTAGGGTTTGGGTCTGAATGAGGGCATTGGCGACACGACGATGGCGGCATCGACGGGGAATCAACAGGGGCTTTTGGAGGTGGCGATGGAGGAGGTGGCGATGGAGGCGTTGACGGAGGAGGCAACCGACTGGGGTGGGTGGCGACAGGGGCGACGGGTGGGGGCTGGGGTGGCTATAGGGTTTTGAGCAAATTTTTTTTTTATTTTTATTTTCTATTAGATGTGCAACCAAACAGTTTTAACCGATTTAACACTTAATGGTTCAGGCCTTTTTAAATATTCAGACATAACCAAACGACTCCTAAAAGTTGGGTTTCATTACATATATGAGAAAATAATCTCTAAATGATCTATAAATCTTTCCACCTAAGTTCTATAAGCTCTTATACAGACTATAAAATCGAATCTTTGTAGGCATATATAAGATTTAGGTAGATAATGAGTTGTACACTTCTACGTTAGACATCTCACTCCATCCATCCCCTAATTTTTTTGAACGGCAATTTGGATCACTGACGGATCATAGACCCACCCGATTATATCCACACCTAATAGGAGGAAACCCACCATAGGTGAGAGAAAACCCTCTAGCCCAACATAGAACCCTTATTTTGTCAATGCTAGGACTTGAACCCGTGACCTCCCCAATATTGAAGTTACAGGGTATCTCCCTTCAACCACTTGAGCTAAGGGTCATTGGTATCCATCCCCTAATTAATTAGTAACATATAATTAAGAGTTAATTGCAAAAATGGTCCCTACGGTTTGATCAAATTGCAGATTTAGTCCCCAAACTTTAAAAATTGCAAATTTAGTCCAAACATTTAAAGTTAATTGCATAAATGGTCCCTATGGTTTGATCAGATTGCGGATTTGGTCCCCAAACTTTAAAAATTGTAAATTTAGTCAAAACATCTAAAGTTAATTGCATAAATGGTCCCTGTGGTTTGATTAGATTACATATTTAGTCTCCAAACCTCAAAAATAGCAAATTTAGAATAAAAATAATTCACAAATCTAAATTAAATATCAAAAATATTAAATTAATTTAAATATTCTTAAAATAATTTGTATTTTCTATTGAATTTAATTAAAATAGTTGTATTCATATTCATGTATTAAAAAAATAGCAAAAAATATTGAATAATAAACATTAAATATACAAGATAGTATTGTTTAAATAACTTGCGAATTAAAAATATTGTATATTTAATGTTTATTATTCAATAGTTTTTGCTATTTTTTGAATCAATGAATATGAATACAAATATTTTATATAACTTCCGTAGGTAAACAAACTATTTAAATAATGTTTATATTATTTTAAAAATGTTTAAAGTATTTTAATAAAGTTTAAATATTTGCAATTTATAAAGTTTGGGGACTAAATTTGCAATCTGCTCATACCACAGGGACCATTTCCGCAATTAACTTCAAATATCTGGACTAAATTAGTAATTTTTAAAATTTGGGGACCAAATCTGCAATCTGATCAAACCTTAGGGACCATTTATACAATTAACTTTAAATGTTTGGACTAAATTTGCAATTTTTAAAGTTTAGGGACCAAATATGCAATCTGATCAAACCACAAGGACCATTTATGCAATTAACTCTATAATTAATTATAGTTTGTTCACATGTATCCTCATATAATAGGTGTCTTTTTGATTTTTCTCTTGGTCTTTGTGATTTTCCTAATTTACCTCTTCCCTAAGTTCCATCGGAAGTTGCCTTCACATTTTTTTCTACTCATCGCCATCACTATAGCTAATCAATCGCCATCTTTTCTGTCATCTTCTCCAACTTTAATCTCACCACTGCGCATAACACAGCGATCACCACCGTAACCCGCGCGCCATTGCTCATCATCGCCGGCGCCGCCACCAATAAAAGCGGGACTGCTCATAGGCATCAACGCCCACGGTTCACCAGCATCGGCAATCACAACAGTTCCGGCTCCGATGACAACGATTCAACCTAATCACCCTAGTTCTTCAGCTCCCCTTAATGTCAATAAAGAGAATGTTGCTAGGGCATAAGGAGACGGTGCAGGAGACGACGAAGGCAACGATTGCCGGTGCGTAAGCCCTCCTCGACATAAGGATGTAATTGATTATTATAAATAGATCAAGATCTTGGATGGAGAAAGAGAGCCTGAGGAAAAAAAAAGGAGAAAATAATTGATGCCGTGAACCGAACTCGGGCCCTCATGTTTATGCGCACACGCTCTAACCACCGAACCAGATGAGACTTGTTTCTTTGAGAATGACTACATTTTTATTTAACTAAAAAAAGAAGAAAGGACAAGTTGGTTAGTCACCGACGTTGCTTTTTATTAGTGTAGGTAATTTATTTTTACTATCATAAAAAGATTCATTATAGAAGGCTCTCCGAAGGAGGCTTTAACAAACCAAACATTACATCAATCACACATAGGAAACACATATGAATTGGAAGATTGTTTTAGTCACAATCTGAATTCAATTTTTTTCCTTTTGTTGCAAAGCACCCACCGGAATGCCCTCAACATTGCACACGATCAATAGTAATTCATTATTATAAACTAAATGATAACATTTAAAGTTAATATTAATATTTAAATAATATTAATATAATAGGTAAATAATATTAATAATTCAATAATGCTATTGACTTAATAGTTTAGGACAAATTGACAGTCGTTGCGAGCGATTTTTTGGTATGCATATTGATGTTCTTGATTATATCCATGTTGATGTGAATGAATACACCGACCACGTTTACGACAGGCGACAGCTATACTTTAGGTTTTACACTAGGGTAACAACAGTTATAACATGTTTTCATATCTGCACTTTGATATAAAGGATCATGTCTGTGTTCTGATATTTTGAATTGTCGCGGAATTCCCGTCACAACGCACGGAAAACTTGTTAGTTAATTCCAATGATGATGAGTAAAATGTTTATAAGGGAATTTAATGTTTTAAAGAAGTAAAATTTATAGGAGTTATATAACCCTTCAATTGCAATGTTTTTTTTATTTTTTTTCTTATAAAGGGCATTTTGCCTGGAAAAATATATAACATAAGAACAAACAATACAGATACACACATCAACCCTCTCCCTAGATGTTTTGCTAAAGAAGCGGAGAGACTAAAAAAAAGGAGCGAGCCGGGTAGGGGCATACCCCTCCTTACCCCAACCACTACTGACACTATACAGTAGAGGTGGGCAAAAAAACCCAGTTTTGAGACCGGAACCGGTTGTAACCGAACCGGTGGGTACGGGTGGTTCCGGATTTTCAGAGAAAGCGGAACCAGAACCGAAAAAAGCGGAACCGGTTTCACCTTAACCCGACTAAACCCAAACCGGTCAAAAACCGAACCAGAACCAGTTGTTGACCAGAACCTGTTTTAAAAAAACCCCGGTTTGCCCACCTCTACTATACTGCACCAAAAAAAGAGGCCAAGAAGTCAAGAACTACAAGCCTCACAAGCCCAATATTAGGGCCTATACACAACAAAGAAGAAACATACAAAAAGAGAGACAAAGGCCCAAGGCCCAAAATTACAAACAAGACAATATAGAAATCTTGAGAACACAACAATAGGCTGAACCAGGAGCCTTCAGCAGGCCTCGAACAGCCAAACATTGGCCACCAGCAGACCAAAAGCAGGGCAGCAGCAAGCGGAGCATCTCAGGCCCTTTTAAGCTAGGGACCCACGGCTAAGAATTTGATCATTGAAAAAAGCCTATTCAGCTAGGGACCATTTCTCCGTTATCTATCGCCCGAACAACTTTCGCCAGAGAGTCAAGCCGATCAAGGATAGGTTTTTTCAACTCATCCGTAATATGGGAGGCAATCTTATAAAATAAGGGGTCCCCCATTCATTAAATCATCCATATTGTCCTTCAAAAATGTTTAATCATCAACCACTCAAAGATCCGGATCATAATCAAGATTAAGATCATGACACTTAGATGAGAAAAAAATCCCATTCTTTTAGAGGATCATGCATTTGCAACAGATTCTGGGACAGCCTCTTTAACATTGATGAAATATAGCATATTTGGTATTTGATCGTACCAGAAACATTCCGCATGCTGCCTTCTTTGTTTGAGTCAGACTTAGAGGATGGACTTCAAATAGATTTAGGGAGAATCCTACCCAACATCTAATCCTCCACATCTATATGTATATTTATATCTATCTATACTATATAATAAAAGAGTAACAATTTTGCCAGTTGCCACATTTTATTAAACCACTATTCTCATTTGTCACATTTTTACATTACTATTGACACATATTAATTCCTTATCATTTCACTTAATTGTCTCTCCTATTAAATAACTATATTAACATTAAATAATTATATTCTTTCTCTTATTAAATAAATTCTTTCTTTTATTAAATAATTATAATACTAATAACTAATATATTGTTTATCTTTTTTATTATAAAACACACTTAAATTTTTTTTATAAAATACGAAATTTTTTAAAATTAAAATTTTTTAAAGTAAGGTAAATTTTATTTTCAATAAAACAAAATTTATGTAAAACAACAAGTTATCTTAAAGAAAAGTTTTTAAAAAAATGATAATAAAAGGAGTTCCTAAACAATGAATTTTTAATAAAAAAAAAATGACATTTTTTGATTTATTTATAAGCTGAAGTAGTAAAAATGATAGGGAAAGCTACACGTTTGATCCTTTACGTTTAACGATATTTTTGATATAATACAAACTAAAGTTTTTAACGTCATTTATTTCAAAGATATTAATTGTTACATATTAAAACATCATTTATCATTTGTATATTAATTAAAGTTTTTAATTATTTTTTTATTACTTGAAATATTTAATAATATGTAAATTAATCATTTTGTATCAAAATATCGTTTTATAATTGCTAGATTTTAATTAATAAATATTTTATATTTTATATTAAATTCATGTAATAAATGGATTAATAACCAATCAATATTATCTATTTCCTTATACATTCGACGCCCCTGCTTTTCCACCTGAAGTTGCGGGTCCTTAATTCAATTGTAGTGTTGGTGATAACCACATTTGTCTTTTATTAATTTACCATCTTTGTAGTCCTTAATTTTTTCTTTTATATTTATTTTAGCTTTCATTAATACACTTTATTGTCTTAATTTTTATTGCTTTATTTGATTTTTTATAACTTTTTCTTATTTGTGTTCATGTATCTATATTAACTAAACCTTTCTTTTAATTTTCTCTGTGTCTTACTTTATTCCTTTTTAAACTTTTTTTTATTTACTTCGTCTTTTTTTTTTTTGCATTTTTATTTTACAACCTTGGACTTTCTTTTAATCACCCGATTAAAAGTATTTCTAATCGGCTAACTATTAAACCTTTAACGGATTAATTATCAAACTTGTAACTAAAAGCTTATAGTCTAATTGTTACCTTTTTACTTATAAGAGGTCGTATGTTTAAATATAGGCCAATACATATTTGTTGATGCAAAGTCAAGTGGTTTACCTATTGTGAGATTTCTTATGGAATGGACTTGGACATCCTTTCCAAAGCATAAAATCCGAGGTGGCGGTTTAAGTCGCATCTTGGGTGACATTTATAACGTTTAGAAGTAATAAATTAATAGGAAAGTTTAATTTGAGAAACTGTTTATATTTATAAAATTTAAAAATCATAAATTATTTCTTTTTAGTTTGTGTCAAAATTTCATGTGGTCGTCTAAAAATTTCTTATGATAGGCGTCAAAATTTATTAAAGTTCATTTGATAATAAATCATATATATATATATATATATATATATATATATATATATATATATAGGGTGTGATTCTTTGTTAACTCATGTTTATTGGCCAACATTAAAGTTGATCTAAAGATGTAGATTTTTTCTTCTTTTTTGATTAATGTAAGTGGACCCTACATTAAATAAAAAAGAAGAAAAAACATACACCTTTAAATTTACTTTGATGTGAGCCCCAAAGTAATAAGATGTAATTGTTCAGTTATCGCAATAAGGATGATTAACAATTGATCATTCCCATATATATATAAAATCTCCATACATAATAATAAATAGGCCCTTGGCCCTTGGGCGTGGCCACAGCCACGCCTTTCCTTCCTTCTTTCCTACCTTGACCATTGCCAGCCTTTCCTTCCTTCCTTCCTTCCTTTCCTTCCTCATTGTTGGACCAAGGGGCATTTCCACCACTTTTGGTGGAGTGAGTGGTTGTGGTGGGTGTCTACGTGGCACCTACGTGACGCATATGTGGAGTGGTTGGACCAAGGTGCATACCCCATGGTCTAATAGGCAATACTATGTAAACGTTTTGTGCCTATGTCAACTTGGACAGAGGTGTCAGGCCCCTCTGATAACTACATATGTGGGTGCTGCAGGCTCAGGCGTGAGCCCGATTACGGCTGAACCCAGGCTCCAATGGCGACCTCTCCTACTCCCACGGTCACTTGAAAAAATATCAAATACAGTATATACTCATCAATCTCTTCAAAAAGCTTAGCATTCTCCTCTATAAAAAATCAAATACTATAAACAACCATCCATCCAATCTTTGCAACAAAAAAAATCACCATTTTTCCCTCTAAAATCCTTTTACAATCTACTAAAAATGAGTTAGAAAGAAATAAATAAAGAGATCATTGTTCAATGTTTTTTAATTTCATTATGTTATTTTATTTTAATGTTTTTATTTTTTATTTTAAAGTGTTGTTTATTTTAATGTTTAATATTTGGCTTTAAATTATAAAAATAAAAAAAATCTAATACTAAAATTTAAAATATAATATAAAAGGTAGTTAATTATTAAAAGGATGGGTTAATGAAAATAGTAGTTGAGATGTCTTTGGTTTCAATCCAAACCAAGACATATTTGTTGTAGCAGGCTAAGGGGATTTACTCAATTATATGGTTTATTATGTGGTAACCTCGGTTTCAAAGTGTCAAATCCAAGAAGACGACTGACATCGTATCTTGAAGGGGGTGAAAATGAGAGGGCATGATCTTGAAACATATCTTGTGTTTCAATTTATTAAATATCAAAAAATCAAAAAGATGAAACATATCTTGAAGGGGGTGAAAATGAGAGGGCATGATCTAAAGATTTCTTTCTTTTAACTTTTCGAGCCTCCTTGTATATGAATGAGGAGGTGATTAATTATTTTTATTTTTATTTCTTTTGAGCCTCGTTAAATTGAATCTCGAGTCATGTTTTGAATTGTCATTATTACTTCAACTAGTCTATTACCCGTGTGAACACACGGATTAAATATAAAATATTAAAATATTAATGGTAAAATTTTAAAAATAATAAATGATGATATTTTTTATATAAAATGATTAAATTATGTATTAATAATTACTTTAGATAATAAAACAATAATCAAAATTTTTAATAACAATAGTAATATCTTTAACATTCTTAATTTGTAATAATTGAGATATTTGAGCTAACTAAAGTTAAAAATCTAATTAGTTAGTTTCCTATCAAAAACTAACTATTTTTAAGTAAGATGATAAGGTAATATTTTTGTAATTATTAAAGTTAAAGAACCTAATTTGAAATTACCGTTAAACATATAAGACAAAAAAATGTAACTTTTATCATCATTTACGTATTTTTCTGCTTATATTTATTTTTTTGAAATAAATTGTTTTTTTTTAAATTTTGTAAAACTATTATTTTCTAAAAATAACAAATTGAAATATTTCTTATTTTTTTTAAATTGATATTTATGAAAAAATATATTTTATAAACTTTTTAAAATATATTTTATAATAAAATGATTCGATTTAAATATATAAAAACTATTTTTAAATTTTCAAAATAAAAATAATATCATTAGTTATTATTATTATAATTATTTAATAAGATAGATAATATAATTGATTTAATAGGAGAGATAATATAATATATTTAATAAGAGATAATTAAATGAGTGCATAAAAAATTGACAAGTGGCATTATGGCCTTAGAATGTGACAAGTGGCAACTTAAGATTTTTGTTTATTATAATAGATAGATTAATTATTATTAAATAATTTAATTTAATTTTATATTAATATATCGTCTTATAATTTTTAAAACTTTAATTACTAATTACTTAATATTTGGTCTTTAACATTCATGTAATTGATAATAACCTCGAAAATCAAACAAAAAAAAACTTTTGTTAACATCTATAATTATATAAAATTGACATAATGACAAATGTTATGCCTGATCAATACCAAAAACTAATTTGTTGCTAAAAGATTCATCGCCAAACACTAATAAGTCAAAATCTGTTAAGTGTTTATTGGTTGCTAAAGACATGTTATAAATGAAGTGACTATTTCTATATTTAGTTTTATTACACGTATATCAAAGAATCTTGTATCAGATCAATAATTTGCACAAATATTTATAAATCTTGTGACATGACAGATAATTAAAATCTTGTGTCGGGGGTGCCATCATTAGGATGGATTGACAATTTTCAACAGAGTTGTTGGAGATACTGAAGAGTTTATAGTGGGGATTTCTAAACCGCATACGGGGTAGGAGGTTGTTTCCTTAGGGGGTTTGGCTGTGGATGATAGACTTCTTGATCGTATATTCTCACTCCCTATCACTACCATCAAGAGCATCCCTCCTAGTTGTCGCATGGCTTTTTCTCACGCTTTAACTAGCTGCTCTTGGGAAGGTTGCGGCTACACCAGATTCTGTGGAGGCTTGGGTACGACTTTTGTTGTTACCACGGTGTACATTACGTGTTTTTCGACCTTCTAACCGTCAAGAGCATCGATCTGGTAATCGGAAATCTTTACAATGTTAGAGTATCCGCCACTCGCTAACAGCTTGGGGGGATGAGGATGGGTTTGTTGAGCTAATACTATCGCTTCTGGCCCAACCATCAAATGAGGCCCCGAGTCTTGATAAGCCTTCCCCTAGCTCTGATAACTCTGCAACTCATATTAACGTTAAACAATGTTTGCGTAAAGTAGCGGACGGTCATTTCACTGCTGCGGTGAAAGTTTTATGCTCATTAGGGGTTGCGCCTTTCAGGAATGATACTTTGAAAGCCTTGGTGGCTAAGCATCCCACCCTAACCCCTCCGGTCATGCCTGATTTCTTATTATCTGAGCCTCCTCTTGTTGTGGATGCAGATTGTGTGTTTAAATGCATTGCATCTTTTCCTAAAGGAACTTCATGTGGGCGAGACGTGTTGAGGGCTCAACATATCTTGGATGCGTTTTGTGGAGAGGGGTCTGCTATCACTGGCGGGTTGCTTAAGGCCATTGCGGCAGTGGTCAATTTGTGCTTGGCAGGCAGGTGCCCTAAGATCTTGGCGGAGTATGTTGCGTCCGCTCCTCTCATGCCATTGCTTAAACCGGACAATGAGATTAGACCTATTGCCGTGGGCATGATTTGGAGAAGACTGGTATCTAAGGCGGCTATGAGGGGTGTCGGGAAGGAGATGGCTAAATACCTTGGTGACTTTCAATTTGGGGTGGGAGTTCCTAGTGGGGCGGAGGCCGTACTTCATAGCGCAAACAGATTTTTAAATGAATTTCACTCGGATGGGTCTTAGCTATGCTCACTGTTGATTTCACAAATGCCTTCAATATGGTCTCTAGGACTTCTCTCCTTCATGAGGTTCGGACTCGTTGCCCATCAATTTCTTTATGGGTGGATTTCCTGTATGGTCAGCCGACTAGATTATATGTGGGTAATGACCACATTTGGTCGACCACTGGGGTTCAGCAAGGGACCCTTTGGGACCTCTACTTTTTGCCTTGTTTTTGCATCCACTCATTCCGGATTAAGGTGGGTTATGAGCCTCCCTTCCATACTTGGTGCTTAGATGATGGTACAATCATTGGAGACGCTAAAAAGGTCGCTAAAGCCTTGGGTATTATTAGGGCTGATGGGCTTGGTTTGGGTCTTGAACTTAATAAGAAAACAGAAGATTTTTGGCCATCTTGTAATGGAGTGAAGGCACAGGATGGGTTGTTTCCTCGCGGGATTGGAAGACCGGTTATGGGAGTTAAACTCCTGGGGGGAGCGGTTAGCCGAAATGTGGGATTCATCAGTAGTTTGGCTGTCAAAAGGGCATCTCAGGATGTGGAGCTTATGAGTTGTCTCCCACGTTTGCGAGACCCTCAAAGCGAGCTCCTTTTGCTCCGGTCATGTATGGGGGTAGCCAAGCTTTTATTTGGTCTGCGAACATGCCAACCAATGTACGTAGGGGAAGCTGCTTCGGTTTTTGACAAGGGTCTTCGAGGAGCAATTGAAGATATTGTTGTTAGTGGAGGTCCCTTTTTTGGAGATTTTCAGTAGAGGTTGGCATCACTCCCGACTCGTTTTGGGGGGTTGGGCTTCTGTTCGGCCGAGGATGTATCTACATATGCTTTTGTGGCCTCGAGGGCACAATCGTGGGGTCTGCAGGACCACATCCTTCGAGATTGTTGTATGGATGGGCTTGACTCTGATTACAGGTGTGGGATGGATCGTTTGCGTATGTCCCTTCCTGATTTTGATCTCAGTGGTTTCACTAATAAGGATACCGCCCCTCTTAAAGCTCAACATGTCTTGGCAAGTGCCTTATTTAGTGAAATCTTTCAGAATTTGGGAGTGAATTTCAATTTATCCCCTCGTCAAAAAGCAGTGTTAGAATGTCTACGGGCCCCTCATGCTCAGGATTTCCTGCGAGTCGTTCCTATTCACGAGTTAGGACAACATATGTCAGCTTTGGAATATCGGGCTATTCTGAAGTACCGGCTAATGATTCCTCTATTTCCAGCCGATGAGCCATGCCCAGTTTGTCACAAAGTGTGCTTGGATTCTTTTGGTGATCATGCAGTACATTGTAAAGAGTTACCGGGGTTTAAATACAGACATGATTTGGTTAGAGATGTTTTGTGTGATGTCCTTAAAGGGGAAAACATCTCTGCTAAAAAGGAGGAGCCCGTGAACTTCTTATCAGATCCGCTCGAGGGGAGGTCTACTCTACGGCCTGCGGATATTTTGGTGTTCAGATGGGAAGGGGGGAAACACTCGTGTGTGGACCTTACAGGAGTGTCCCCTCTTGTTGGGCTGAGGTATACGAGATTCATGGCAGGTCAAGCTGCGTTAAAGGCGGAGTCAGGCAAGGTTGCTAAACATGAGAAGGCTTGCTTGGAGAATCAACATGTGTTTACCCCCTTTGCTTTCGATACGTTTGGGTTTTTGGCTCCGGAGGCTGTGAATTTTCTGAACCGGGTTCAGAGGGTTATGCATAGCAACATCACAGTTTGTACGTAGGACCCAAAAAATTGTTTTTAGTAGGAGTTGCGGCGCAACTAGTTGCCCGCTTACATGCCAGTTTATTATAATCTTTCACTTTTGTTAATGAAAAACGGTCACAAACAAATTTTTAACGTGTCAAGTCAAATAATTGTCACCTATATGAATTAATCTTGTTTCATCTCTGATAATTAACCCACATATTGAGAAATCTTGAGTGATGTAATCTAATTTGCACAAACGCCGTTCAAAAAAAATCTAATTTGCACATATATCAAGAAATCTTGGGTTGTGTTAAAAAAAATTATAATTTTTCATACGGTTCATATAATGTTATACAACTTATATAGATATATTATCATCACCCTAACCTTTCATGGTCACAACTATAACTATTAATAGGGTGAAGTATGGATCTGAGACCCCTAAAACTTTTGCATATTGGTTAAATATATAAAATTTATATTATTCAAACAAAAACTATTTTCATGCAACTATTTGGTAATAAAACTTATGAGTGTTTTAAATTGAAAAAGATTAGTGTTTAGTACCCTAAAGGATATACACACATTTGGAAATGCATGTTTTAAAAAAGCGGCATCCAGAATATAATCGAGTATAAAACATATCTTAATTTATTAATAAAAAGTATTTACTCTTTAAAAGAAATAACAAAAAGAAAAAAAAATTAATAAATAAAAAACAAATGTCTTAACGTGTGGGTAATTGCACTAACATAGAAAGTTAGAACGCATTTGGGTTAAGGGCGTTGTTCGAGTTTTTTAATTAGATTACAAATTCTTTGGATTGTGTTGTTTGGGTTCTTACATTTAAAATAAACCCGGTTACCGAACTATTTTAAGTTATTTGTATTCGGAATTTGGGTTTTCGTAATCAGATTCGTCAGCTGGTATTCGGGATGTACTAAATTCACTTAAAGCTTAACCTAAAATTAACACAAAAAAACACTTAAAATGTTATACAGTATATACATACACATAGAATATACATAAGACGAAAGATGAAAACCGAGCTAGTTTACGAATGATGCAAATATATACATATGGTTGAATGCATATACGCATACACAAAGCATATCATATGCATAGTACACATAGCATATTCATAAGCAGGGCCGACCTTGGGAGAGGGCGAGGTGGGCGACCGCCCCAGGCCCGACGTTTTTAGGGGACCGAAATTTTTTTAAAAAAATTATATATTATAATAAAATTATAAAACTTAGGACCCAACAAATTTTGGTAGAATGAAAATAGTTTATTTAGTTTGGATTACCTCTAAAAAAGCCTCATGTGACAATTCGCAATTTCTAGGTTAGAATTATGCGCATTAGTCTCAACTAAGTTTTATTAAGATTAAAATAATTGATACATAATTCACAAAAATATGCAAAAATCGAGAACGTGGGTGAAAACCGTGCGAAAAACCGAGTTCCCGATTTTCCGGAATCGTAAAAACAAGAAAAATCCGAAAATATCTTGTTCCGGATTCCTTCGCGGTACGCCAAGACAATTTTGAGGCTCCTTTCCGGTACACGAAAAGCCTAATATATATGAGTGCTCCGGATTCCTTCGCAGTACGACAAGCCCCAATCGTACTACCTTGGCGGTACGCGACGAAGACGCGGTTATGATATATCATCTAGAATCATCAAATTTTCATGTAAACTTTAATATTTCTTCATTCTCTCGACTTTAACACACACAAATACGATCAGATCGTCCAAACCCTCAGTTTTTCATCATCTGAAGCTGTATGAACATCAAGATCAAGTTAGGAATCAATTCTACGAAGTTGGATCATCGTTTTGCAACCAGAAATCCGTTCGAAAGGGTAATGATTCGATCTATCTTACTAGTTTGATAGTGTATAGATTAGATCTAGATTTTGAATGTGATACAACGGTTATTGTTGTTGATTATTTCCTAGATGATGTCTAGGAATAGTTAGAAACGAAGAACTCGATTCGTTAACGGTGAAGAAATCTTTGTTTTGATATGTTATAATGTCTGATTATCATGAAACCATATCATAGATCATAATGGTTTTAAACATTTGATTATAACAATGGTTGTGATTGTCCTGATCATTCCAAATAATGATCAATGACAAGAATTAACTATTCCTAAACCTGGAATCCATCGAGAAACTGTTTATGTGATATAATCAACAACAATACTAATTTGATTAACCTGGGAATGTCCTTATTAAACCAACAAGTCATAGGTTTCTTAATAATAACCAACAAGAGTCCGGATTCCTTTGCGGTACGACAAGCCCCAATTGTACTACCTTGATGGTACGCGACAAAGAGGCGGTTCTGATATATCATCTAGAATCATCAAATTTTCATGCAAACTTTAATATTTCTTCATTCTCTCGACTTTAACACACACAAATACAATCAGATCGACCAAACCCTCAGTTTTTCTTCATCTAAAGCTATAGGAACATCTAGATCAAGTTAGGAATCAATTCTACGAAGTTGGATCATCATTTTGCAACCAGAAATCCGTTCGAAAGGGTAACGATTCGATCTATCTTACTAGTTTGATATGTTCGGATTAGATCTAGATTTTGAATGTGATACAATGGTTATTGTTGTTCATAATTGCCTTGATGATGGCTATGAATAGTTAGAAATGAAGAACTCAATATGTTAACGGTGAAGAAATCTTTGTTTTGATCTGTTATAATGTCCGATTATCATGAAACCATATCATAGATCATAATGGTTTTAACCATTTGTCTATAACGATGGTTGTGATTGTCCTGATCATTCCAAAGACAAGAATTAACTATTCCTAAACCTGGCATCCATCGAGAAACTGTTTCTGTGATATAATCAACAACAATACTAATTTGATTAACATGGGAATGTCCTTATTAAACCAACAAGTCATAGGTTTCTTAATAATAAGCTAAATCATTATAGGTTCTCAGTTATCACACGTTTTGCGATATTAAACTAAGGAAACTGATTAAGTGTGTAAGGTCAAATTGATTACTAGAGTTGCAATGTTCTTGGTATTGAACATCAAGGAAAGTTATGATAGTCAAATTAAGCATAAATAACTCAAAGAACTCTAATAAATTATAGGTTTAGAGTTCAAGAACTAGTGATACGAATGTTGTGCATTGTTTATTGATTTATATCAACTCAGGAGAGTTCACGAACCCCTTTTCCGTATTTTGGATTTTGAAACTCGGGGAATGAGAAAACATAAAAACTCATTTGAAACATCTTGATTATTGTTAAACTCTGAAACGCTTTCGATACATTTTGTGAAACATGAAACCTGATTTGAGCAGGTGGAACTCTAAAACGCTTTCGATACATTTTGTAAAACATGAAACCTGATTTGCATCATGTGAAACGCTAAAACACTTTTGAAACACTTTTGAAACACTTTTGAAACACTTTTGAAACACTTTTGAAACACTTTGTGAAACATGAAAATGAAAGCGTTGTAAAACATTTGGTTGAAACGCGTGACAGTGGGGAGAAACACATGACCAAACTTGTCATTATTTCACGGGTTACACATTTGTCGCTATGTCCCCTATTCTGTAACCGTTAACCGTGGGGGGCGTGATTATTGAGAATAGATTCTATTTGTGATTGACAATCCACGCCTGTGGTTCGTCGCTAAAACCATGACCAGATGTCAAGCGGGCGCTCAATAAGGCTAAAACACACAATGTCTTGCGACAAGGAAAATGGCAAGAGGCAAACACTAAACTCGTCAGCTCGGTTACGGGAGCCCAGGAGTTATAATTGGACAGTTGGTCGGGAATTACACACGACATTGTTGGAAGGAACAGTGTTCACACTGGATACCAATGTTTTACACCCAGTTTGCAACATGAATATTATTTAACTCTTTTTATGAAAACATTTGACTTGTTTGGTAAATTACATACATTTTGACAGTTAAAACTTGTGAATTCACCATCGATATACTGATTGTTTAAAATCATGTTTTCTCAGATGCATGATGATATAGGGGTTGAGCTGGAAGTTCAATCTTTGGAGACATATAGTAAAGTCTATGAGAGATAGACTCAACAGTGTGATACATAGCATATTATATACGTGTAATAACATTGTATATATGTGTGAAACTCAGTTACAACTGTTATTGCATTAGGCTTGTGTCACACCCCGGCTTTCCCGAGGGCGCAACGAACCGTCAGGATCACAGTCTCCGGTCATACAGTTGCGAGACCTACATGTCTAGTTGCATACGTACATCCAAATACTTGGAAAAATCAGAGTTGCGGAAGTAAATGTTTAAGTTGTCAAAACAACATTGGAAATACAAGTTACGAAAGCATAAGTTTAAAACAGTTTTCAAAAAAATAAAGAGTACTAGTGCGGAAGCGGTTTAAGTAATTATCATTACATAACAAGTCAATTGTTTAAATGTTCTCAAATGACCTAAGACACTAACTAATGCATGGACTCCATTCTAGCATCCTAGTTCTCGTGCGCGTGCCTTAGTTCCATGAGAAAACATGCGAGTAAAAAAAGGGTCAACACAATGGTTGGTGAGAGCACAGGTTTTTCATAAGTATTAAACATCAAAATGTTTAAAGTAAATGTTGATAGATTACATATCATTACAATGCAATATCGATTGATAGCTAGTCAATACATTTATATTATATACGGATTCGTACCGAAGCTGACAGTTGTGCCTCCCGCCATGTCCATCACAAGACAATGGCAAAGTGTATTGGTCAATATTGCACCCATTCCGACCCCCAGTTGGGTTGGCCTCCTAGGTGTGATGGGTAGGGCTTGTTGGGCCCAAATAGTACTATTCAAGATTACCACGCTAGGCGCTCCACGCTACTAACAGTCCGAGGAGTATCGCGAGGACTTTGAGTTGTGATGTGTGCCACGCATATATATGTATATAGTGATAAAGCATGTCCATATGTAAAGTAAAATGAGTTGTTGTTCATAAAAAAATTTATCATGCAATGTTTTCTCCCCCAAAGGTAGAAAAGATAAATAGGGGCCATGAACTCACCTGATTAAGCAGTTCTGGTTTTATGTGTGTTCGCTACTTGTGAGTGCTAGCATTCCTGCTAGTAAGCACCTATAACCATATAGGTGTGAGTATGTGTTTTGTGGTGCGTTGTATCCCATACAACTCCAAGTGTTGGTGTGCTCAACCGAGTGTGTGCGTGTTGACTTGTGTTGACTCAACGAATCGTTGGTGTCACGTTTGTTGTGTTAAGTCCGTTTAATGTGTCATAAATACAAGTAGGACACCTACATGCATCCTATGACTCTAATCGTACAACGTTCACTTAAGTGGCGTGTAAGAATCGTAAAAGTTCCCTTATTTGGAAAGTTTCCATTTTAGGAAAGTGTAGTTATGAACTCCCATTTTATAAAGCTAATACCTTTAATATGTTTATAAAAACACGTTTAAACACTTAAGTATATCGTTTGCGCATAAATCGTCATTTATGCCATTTTGCCCAAATAAAGTTTCCTAAAATAGTAAGTACTCGTTTAAAAGCTCGTTTTCACAAATCAAAGTTTCCAAATATGTTAAAAAGCATTTTTATACATATTTCAATAATAAAAGTTCACCAAAACATCTTAGAACATCAAAAGCACTCTTTTGATTTACAAAAGTTTCCATATATAGGAAGTTTATCGTAAAATCGTATTTTCACAAAATCAAATACCCAAATGTGTTTCTAAACACTCCAATATGCATTTGAAAACATCTAGACATGCCTAACATGTCTAGATCATCACAAATCTACAACATGCAACATAAAAGTTTCCTTTTATGGTAAGTTTTACAAAATAATCAAAATAACTTATCAAAACTCAATCCCATTGTGACAATCCGACTTTTTACACTAACCTTGTTAACGGGAGATGGTGATATCATAGGCCCAACAGAGATAATGTGGGCCCAACAGGACAAATGTAGGCCCTATAAGGCCAGTGTAGGTCCAATAAGACCAATGAAGGCCCAACAAGCCCAACAAGGCTAATGAAGGCCCAGTAAAGCCAAAGAAGACCCAGTGAGGTTAAGGAAGACTCAACAAGACAAATCAGGTCCACTGAAGTCTATGAAGGCCCAACAGAACTAAGGTAGGCCCAATAAGCCAAGGGAGGCTCAGTAAGGCCCAATAGGGGCAAGTGAGGCCCAATATAAACAAAGTAGGCTCAGGGAAGGCCAAGGTAGGCCCAGGAAGGCCCAATGAGGCCCAGTTGTATTTGAGAAGCCCAATTGGGATAATTTAGCCCAACAATATTCTAAGTAACTAAATTAGTAACAATTAGGGAGTTTCGGATTAATTTTGATAAGCGAGATGTTAAGTTATTGAGCTAGAATAATATTCAAGGATTTAGAAATTATTGAAATAAGCCTTAATACATTTTGATTGCTAAGTTTAGGTTTATAATTGATTTAAAGGTTTAACTTTGACTTTAGAAGTCAAAATTCACGTGGAATTATCAATTAAGTTTGAAAATGAGGTCATTACAATGAAATTGATTGAATAAACCTTTCAATCATCACTTATTAATAATTTGTAACAGCAATCATGCGTTACTAGAATGGTAATGGTCGAATTTAAGCCAATTAAGGATCCACAAGTTGTAACCGTGCATGGTAGTATCAAAAACCGCACAATCAGAATTCAATACACACAATTGAACTCGCATACACACTATTCGGCTCCCTTAGTAGCTTGCACACACGAGAATTCAAGATCAGAAGCTTCGAGTGAAGGATTGGATTTCGTAGAAGCCTAACTTAAGACTCAAAGTTGATCTCCATCGATTAACCATCAAATCAAGTAAGAAATCGATCCTACATCTTCTAATATGGCCGACTAAGGGTTATCCTAAATCAATTGCAACTGTTAGCATCGTTTTGATGAAGTTCAAGTAATTAGGGTTCTTGTCAAAGTCGATTTGGGGGTTTTTGTTTAAATGTATTAAAGAATCGAATTGAATGTTATAGGAAGCTTCATAATGTGCCGATTAAGCTTAAACATAAAACAATTTCTGGTTTTAACATCGAATCAATGGGATTTGATATCTAGGGTTCTTTAGGAAAAACGATATGGGGGTTGTAATGGAAATGTGTTGTAAAATCGAATTAATTGTTATGAATGGGTTCATAGAACTAGGATAAAGAAAACCTGTTGATGTTAGGATTTGTGGTGCACGAATTCGATGAAATCCTATAACGAGTTTTGGAAAGTGAGTTCGAATCTGTGTACTCTCAATTTAATGGGTTATACTGTTTGATTTTTGAATTAAAATCCTATATAGACTAAGTTGATTACCTAGAATCGAAGCCCTATGGTTTTAAGGGCTAACGAGTTTGATTTGGGGTTCAATTTAGGTGGAAGGCTTCGGCTATAGAATAACAAAGGGGAACCGGACAATGTAAAGTTAAAACAATTAATTCCGGAATGATTTCGCGATACCCTAGCGGGCTGGACCGGTTAGATGCGTGTGGTATGAATGGGGGGTCGCGGGTTCGATCCCGGGTTCCACCATTTTTTTGACTTTTTAAATCATTTTTGATGTTTTAACCATAACTCCTTCGTTTCAAGTCCGATTCGACTCGTTCGAATTGCGTTGGAACCAGGATTTCATCTCGAACTAATTAGAATGATAAAATCTATATTTTAGATCGAAAACGAAATCGCGTATAATTACGTCTATTTAAATAAAATCAAATGTGATTTTATTTAAACGATTTCAAAGGCACGCGTACTTCCGTATGTATAATTCTCACACTTTAACATACGTGTGTTGACACGTATGTGATTTCAAGCACAAAACGACATTTCGAATAACACTAGGTTATTGTTTAAACACAGATTCTTCGTAGAAGGATTTCTTTCACGAGCTTTTAGTGTGTGATCATTCTGCTATTATCAAAGGTGCGTACACGGCCCCTTTCTTATTTTAAACTGTTTTGGGGGAGAAAACATGTGCAACAAACTATTTTTAGATACATATCACTTGCATGAGTTAGCTGTTTACATTATGTGACAACATATCAACTTGAAAGTCCTTACACACCTCGAACCGTTTAGTTTGCTGTAATGCAAAGCGTGGTAGTTGGAAATAGATCTATTAGGTTTGACAAACCTCACCTGGTAGATGGGATCTACGCAGGTGTTTGACTGACCAAACACAATTATTACTATTGTTGTGATAGACAATAGTGGCAAGGCGAAAACATGCTATAGCATGGCAATCCGTCAGCTTCGGTGTCGAACACGTATGTAAATAGTTTATATGACTAGCTATCATGACTGTGCATGTGTGATTATGTTATCTACAAACTTGTTATTCAAACTGCTGTTTTGAACATTATGATTATTTAAAACCTGTGTTATGCACCAACCTTTGTGTTGACTTGATTTGCATGTTTTCTCAGGACGCTAAGGCGCGCGTTAAAGCTGGCATGGACTAGGAGATAGAGTCTCATGCATTATAAACACTTTGAATATTTGAATTTGAACATTTAAGTATTTTGTTTTGTAATGTTTACTTTTCAACTGTTTATGGTTTTTAAACGCTTCCGTGACTTTTGTAAACTCTGAATGTTATGTTTTAAAGACCAAAGTATGTTTTGAAATTCATATAGAGGTCTTCGCTATGTCTAATGATCTGAGATCCTGGTTTGTCACGTTCCCAAACGGTATGATTCCGTTAGTTGAAATTGGGGGTGTGACAGATTGGTATCAGAGACATTGGTTATAGCGAACTAGGTTTGCATTTGTAGACTTAGACTATGACTGTTAGACATTAGACACACCTGCTTATACATGTTGCTTAGAAATTACATATGACATTATGTAATTGACTTGTTTACATATTCCATGGCACTGCACTTACATATGGTATTATGTAACAGGCATGGCATCATCATCGGTACCTTATATTATTATTGATGATTCCGAGGACGAGGAGCCGATAGTTCCGGCACCACCACCATCACCACCACCACCTATTCCATCACCTCCACCGTATGAGATGGATGACTCCGATCCAGAGGAGGATCCGGAGGAGGACCCGGAGGAGGATCCAGACGAGGATCCAGACGAGGATCCAGAGGAGGATCCATACGAGGACCCGGATGAGGATCCGGAAGAGGAGCCAGAGGAGGGCACTCAGCAGATCCCTGCTGAGGGACCTTCTACACACTCACCACCGGTACTAGATGCTCCTGAGCCTAAGAGGCAAAGGACGGACGTTGAGGAGATCGCCAAACTGCGCAAGGATCTGGAGGTAGCAGAAGATAGGATAGCACAGAGATCTCAGGAGTTATGGGATGCTATTGAGAGGCAGGATGATCTTACCCATCTGGTTCACGATATGCGGGATGAGATGATCAATTTGATTGGTCGTCTAGAAGAGTCAGAGAACCGAGAGGAGATCTTGGCGGGCAGAGTAGAAGCCTTAGAGGATTTAGTGGCCTCTGAGAATGAGGAAGAGGATGAGGAGGAAGAAGGGGAGGAACCAGCACCAGTTGTTGAGTCCGATCCTGAATCCACTGTTGAGGACGATTGATTGTTTTCATTTCTTTCTTGTTTTATTTAAACTTATTAGGAACGGGTTGTGTTCCTACATTAGTAGTTTGAAAACTTGTATTTCATTTCAAAAGTATTGTACTCAAAGAAAGTTTCTATCTATTGAAGACTTATCATTTATTTTCAACAACTGTGTTGACTTATATTACATGTTGTGTTTGTTGTTTTAATTATACATGTCAAATTGGATTTTGACTTCGTGCTAACACTTCTTGTAAATAGGAAACTAATGGCTGAGGGAAACGTACATATGACTGTTGCTGAGCTCAATGAGCTAATTAACAACAGAGTTGCAGAGGCAATCGCACAGTATGCGCAGACTCACAACACGGGGCCACATGGTCCAGCTGGGGGATTGGTTAACCCACAAGTCTGCACGTTCAAGATGTTCTTGGACTGCAAACCTCACAATTTCAAAGGGTCGGAGGGGGCCATTGGACTCCTTCGGTGGATTGAAAAGGCTGAGTCTGTATTCGAAATGTGCAACTGCCCTAACGAAAGCAAGGTGAAATTTGCTACGGGAACATTGGAGGGTCCAGCACTAACTTGGTGGAACTCGAATGTTCAGACTCTGGGATTGGGAGAGGCTAATGCCTTAACATGGGATGACTTCAAAACTTTACTGCGAGAGGAGTACTGTCCTCGCAGTGAAATGCAGAAGTTGGAAGAGGAATATTGGCACCTCAAGATGGAGGGGTCAAACATTGAAGAGTACACAACCAGGTCACACGAGTTGGCCAGACTGCTACCACACATGGCTACTCCAGCCAGTAAGTGGATTGAAAGGTACATTGGAGGACTAGTGCCTCAGATTCAGGGGTTGGTGACTTCAGCAAATCCCACCACCATCCAACAAGCTGTTCGTCTAGCGCATCAGCTTACTGATCAGGCAGTGTTACAGGGGACTCTGCCCAAACGAACATCTGCTACCAAGGTGGGAGACCATAAGAGAAAGTGGGAGAGTAACAACTTCAAGGGTAACAACCAACAATCATATCAGCAAAACCGGAAACAAGACTCAAACAAGTCTTATCATGGTTCAAGCAGTGGTCAGCAATCATCATCGTCGGGAGGTTATATTGGGAAACACCCCAAGTGCAACAAGTGTGGTTACCATCATGCAGGTAATCAATGTGAAAGAGCTAAGTGCCAGAGGTGTGGCAAGATTGGGCATGCGGCTAAGGATTGTCGCGGGGAGTTACAAAACAACAACAACCAGAACAATAACCAGAACAACGCTCAGAAGGGTTGTTTTGAGTGTGGCAAAATGGGGCATTTTAAGAAAGATTGCCCACAACTCAAGAAAGGCGGGGACAATAATGGCAATGGAAATGGAAATGGCAACGGTAATGGCAATGGCACCAACAACAATAATAACAATAACAACAACAACAACGGTGCTAGAGGCAGGGCGTTTGTGATTGGAGGACGTCAAGCGCGGGAAGATCCCAACATTGTCACGGGTACGTTCCTCTTAAATAATCACTATGCCTCTATGTTATTTGACACCGGTGCCGATCGGAGTTTTGTATCTAGTTCACTTGCTAAGTTGCTAAATGTTAGTCCCACTGCCTTAGATAGTCCCTACACTGTGGAATTAGCTGATGGTAAGTTAATTGTAGTAGAAAACATTTATAAGGGATGTATCCTTGATTTGATGGGTCAAACGTTAGAGATTGATTTGATGCCTATTGCCTTAGGCAGTTTTGATGTAGTGATTGGCATGGACTGGTTGTCCAAACACCAGGCTGAAATAGTATGCCATGAAAAGATTGTTCGTATACCTCTTACAAATGGAGAGACACTGTATGTACAAGGTGAAAAAATCAGTACGCCACTGCGTCTCATATCTTGTATGAAAGCACATAAGTGTCTACGTAAGGGTCATACGGCAGTTATAGCACTTATAACTGAAAAACCAGTAGCTGAGAAGAAGCTTGAAGATATACCTGTAGTTTGTGAATTTCCGGAGGTGTTTCCAGAAGACTTGCCGGGATTACCGCCTATCAGACAGGTGGAATTCCGAATCGACCTTACACCAGATGCAGCACCGATAGTTAGGGCGCCTTACCGACTTGCACCGTCAGAGATGCAAGAGTTATCCACACAATTGCAAGAGTTGTTGGATAAGGGTTTCATACGACCTAGTTTTTCACCATGGGGAGCTCCAGTATTGTTTGTAAAGAAGAAGGACGGGACTTTTCGTATGTGTATCGATTATCGGGAATTGAATAAGGTTACTATCAAGAACCGGTATCCATTACCCAGGATTGACGATCTGTTCGATCAGTTGCAAGGTTCGAGTTACTACTCGAAGATTGATCTCAGGTCGGGTTATCATCAACTAAGAGTCCAGGAGGAGGATATTCCGAAGACAGCATTCAGGACACGCTATGGCCATTATGAGTTCTTGGTCATGCCATTTGGGTTGACAAACGCTCCAGCTGTATTCATGGATCTCATGAATCGTGTTTGTAAACCTTATCTTGATAAGTTTGTCATTGTTTTCATCGATGACATTCTCATCTATTCACAGTCTGAGGAGGAACACGCTGAACATCTTCGATTACTGCTAGAGCTATTGAAACAAGAACAATTGTACGCTAAATTCTCGAAATGTGATTTCTGGATGCGAGAAGTACAATTTCTGGGTCATATAGTTAATGAAAAGGGCATACATGTTGATCCAGCGAAGATTGAAGCGATTAAGAATTGGGAAGCGCCAAAGACCCCTACCGAGGTACGACAATTCCTTGGTTTGGCGGGTTATTATCGACGATTCATTGAGGGTTTCTCAAAGATCGCTCAACCACTTACAGCTCTTACGCACAAGGGAACAAAGTATAACTGGACGGAAAAACAGGAAACTGCGTTCCAGTTATTGAAACAGAAGCTTTGCAGCGCACCGATTCTGTCCTTACCGGAAGGGACGGAAGACTTTGCGGTGTATTGTGACGCATCTGGACAGGGTTTTGGATGTGTGTTGATGCAACGTGATAAAGTGATCGCTTATGCTTCCAGACAACTACGAACACATGAAAAGAATTACACTACTCATGACTTGGAGTTAGGAGCAGTGGTTTTTGCTTTAAAAATTTGGAGGCATTACTTGTATGGAACTAAGTGTACTATTTATACTGATCATAAGAGTTTGCAACATATCTTTGATCAGAAGGAGCTTAATATGAGGCAACGACGATGGGTTGAGTTGTTGAACGATTATGAGTGTGCGACTAAGTATCACCCGGGAAAGGCTAATGTGGTAGCCGATGCTTTAAGCAGAAAGGAAACTTCAACAAGACGGGTTCGTGCACTTATGATGACGATACATACCGACTTACCTGACAAGGTACACAGTGCTCAGATTGAGGCTTTGAAAACGGAAAACTTAGTACAGGAATCGTTGCGAGGAATGGAAACACAGTTGGATGTCAAGTCTGACGGAATTCGTTATTTCATTGATCGACTTTGGATACCTTTGTATGGAGGTTTAAGGGAACTCGTGATGGATGAAGCACACAAGTCCAGATATTCAGTCCATCCGGGATCAGACAAGATGTATCATGACTTGAAGGCACTGTATTGGTGGCCTCACATGAAAACTGATATTGCTAAGTACGTTAGCAAATGTTTGACTTGTTCGAAAGTCAAAGTTGAATATCAGAAGCCATCTGGTTTACTGCAACAACCAGAGATACCGATGTGGAAATGGGAACAGATTTCGATGGATTTCATTACTAAGTTACCCCGTATACCGAGTGGTTGTGATACGATATGGGTAATTGTCGATCGATTAACGAAATCTGCACATTTCTTAGCAATCAAGGAAACTGATAAGATGGAGAAACTGACTCGCATTTACATCAAGGAAGTAGTAGCACGACATGGCATGCCAATCTCTATCATATCAGATCGGGATGCCCGGTTTACTTCCAACTTTTGGAAATCTCTTCATAAGTCATTGGGGACTCGCTTGGATATGAGTACCGCCTATCATCCACAGACCGACGGTCAAAGTGAACGAACGATTCAAACGCTCGAGGATATGTTACGAGCTTGTGTAATTGACTTTGGTGATAGCTGGGAGAATCATTTACCGTTGGTGGAATTCTCTTACAATAATAGTTATCATACAAGTATTCAAGCAGCTCCGTTTGAAGCTTTGTATGGTCGCAAATGTCGTTCACCAGTTTGTTGGGCTGAGATTGGAGACAGTCAGATAACAGGTCCTGAATTGGTGCACGAGACGACAGAGAAAATAGTTCAAATCCGGAACCGTATGGCAGCGGCTCGGGATCGACAGAAGAGTTATGCAGACAAACGTCGTAAGCCGTTGGAATTTCAAGTAGGAGACCGAGTTCTTCCAAAGGTATCACCTTGGAAAGGTGTGATACGATTCGGCAAGCGCGGAAAGCTTAGTCCACGTTACGTAGGACCTTTTGAAATTTTGAAAAGGATTGGTCCGGTTGCGTATCAACTCAAGTTACCGGATGAACTCAGTGGAGTTCATGATGTCTTCCATGTTTCAAACTTAAAGAAATGTCTTTCTGATGAGACATTGATTGTACCGTTGGAAGAAATACAAGTGGATGAACAGTTGCGATTCATTGAAGAACCAGCTGAAATCATGGACCGAGAGGTCAAACAACTTAAGCAAAGCAAGATTCCGATAGTCAAAGTTCGATGGAATTCAAGACGAGGTCCTGAATTCACATGGGAACGGGAAGACCAAATGATGAAGAAATATCCTCATCTATTCAAAACAGCTACTGCTAACACTGAAAGCGTACGTTAAATTTCGGGACGAAATTTCCTTCAACAAGGGGATGACGTGATGCTTTCACACATCAACACTGCAAATTTCAAACTGTAAGCACAAACATTTTATTTATTCAATTGATTTTGTTACAAACATTTGTGCTACATTATATACTATATGTTTTATGTGCTACATTTCATATGTTACATGTTATGGTAGTACATACATGATTGGTTACACACATTTTGCTATGTGCGGGGTTACATAGTACAAACAGTTTCAGACACTCACTATGTGTGAGGTTACACAACACAGTATGATCAAACACAAACAGTCACAGTTAGGTGAACTAACTAGTGTACACGCAAACAGTCACATTGAACGATCACAATTGAGTTGTGATGTTGCAAGCATTAGACTTTGTGTGTGAGTACACACAAGCACACAGAATGATCAAATCACACTAACACGTACGATTTAAACTCGTAAGTAGTTTCCTAACTACTCCTAACACTTACTAATTTTCGGGACGAAAATTCCTTCAACAAGGGGATGATGTGACAATCCGACTTTTTACACTAACCTTGTTAACGGGAGATGGTGATATCATAGGCCCAACAGAGATAATGTGGGCCCAACAGGACAAATGTAGGCCCTATAAGGCCAGTGTAGGTCCAATAAGACCAATGAAGGCCCAACAAGCCCAACAAGGCTAATGAAGGCCCAGTAAAGCCAAAGAAGACCCAGTGAGGTTAAGGAAGACTCAACAAGACAAATCAGGTCCACTGAAGTCTATGAAGGCCCAACAAAACTAAGGTAGGCCCAATAAGCCAAGGGAGGCTCAGTAAGGCCCAATAGCGGCAAGTGAGGCCCAATATAAACAAAGTAGGCTCAGGGAAGGCCAAGGTAGGCCCAGGAAGGCCCAATGAGGCCCAGTTGTATTTGAGAAGCCCAATTGGGATAATTTAGCCCAACAATATTCTAAGTAACTAAATTAGTAACAATTAGGGAGTTTCGGATTAATTTTGATAAGCGAGATGTTAAGTTATTGAGCTAGAATAATATTCAAGGATTTAGAAATTATTGAAATAAGCCTTAATACATTTTGATTGCTAAGTTTAGGTTTATAATTGATTTAAAGGTTTAACTTTGACTTTAGAAGTCAAAATTCACGTGGAATTATCAATTAAGTTCGAAAATGAGGTCATTACAATGAAATTGATTGAATAAACCTTTCAATCATCACTTATTAATAATTTGAACAGCAATCATGCGTTACTAGAATGGTAATGGTCGAATTTAAGCCAATTAAGGATCCACAAGTTGTAACCGTGCATGGTAGTATCAAAACCGCACAATCAGAATTCAATACACACAATTGAACTCGCATACACACTATTCGGCTCCCTTAGTAGCTTGCACACACGAGAATTCAAGATCAGAAGCTTCGAGTGAAGGATTGGATTTCGTAGAAGCCTAACTTAAGACTCAAAGTTGATCTCCATCGATTAACCATCAAATCAAGTAAGAAATCGATCCTACATCTTCTAATATGGCCGACTAAGGGTTATCCTAAATCAATTGCAACTGTTAGCATCGTTTTGATGAAGTTCAAGTAATTAGGGTTCTTGTCAAAGTCGATTTGGGGGTTTTTGTTTAAATGTATTAAAGAATCGAATTGAATGTTATAGGAAGCTTCATAATGTGCCGATTAAGCTTAAACATAAAACAATTTCTGGTTTTAACATCGAATCAATGGGATTTGATATCTAGGGTTCTTTAGGAAAAACGATATGGGGGTTGTAATGGAAATGTGTTGTAAAATCGAATTAATTGTTATGAATGGGTTCATAGAACTAGGATAAAGAAAACCTGTTGATGTTAGGATTTGTGGTGCACGAATTCGATGAAATCCTATAACGAGTTTTGGAAAGTGAGTTCGAATCTGTGTACTCTCAATTTAATGGGTTATACTGTTTGATTTTTGAATTAAAATCCTATATAGACTAAGTTGATTACCTAGAATCGAAGCCCTATGGTTTTAAGGGCTAACGAGTTTGATTTGGGGTTCAATTTAGGTGGAAGGCTTCGGCTATAGAATAACAAAGGGGAACCGGACAATGTAAAGTTAAAACAATTAATTCCGGAATGATTTCGCGATACCCTAGCGGGCTGGACCGGTTAGATGCGTGTGGTATGAATGGGGGGTCGCGGGTTCGATTCCGGGTTCCACCATTTTTTTGACTTTTTAAATCATTTTTGATGTTTTAACCATAACTCCTTCGTTTCAAGTCCGATTCGACTCGTTCGAATTGCGTTGGAACCAGGATTTCATCTCGAACTAATTAGAATGATAAAATCTATATTTTAGATCGAAAACGAAATCGCGTATAATTACGTCTATTTAAATAAAATCAAATGTGATTTTATTTAAACGATTTCAAAGGCACGCGTACTTCCGTATGTATAATTCTCACACTTTAACATACGTGTGTTGACACGTATGTGATTTCAAGCACAAAACGACATTTCGAATAACACTAGGTTATTGTTTAAACACAGATTCTTCGTAGAAGGATTTCTTTCACGAGCTTTTAGTGTGTGATCATTCTGCTATTATCAAAGGTGCGTACACGGCCCCTTTCTTATTTTAAACTGTTTTGGGGGAGAAAACATGTGCAACAAACTATTTTTAGATACATATCACTTGCATGAGTTAGCTGTTTACATTATGTGACAACATATCAACTTGAAAGTCCTTACACACCTCGAACCGTTTAGTTTGCTGTAATGCAAAGCGTGGTAGTTGGAAATAGATCTATTAGGTTTGACAAACCTCACCTGGTAGATGGGATCTACGCAGGTGTTTGACTGACCAAACACAATTATTACTATTGTTGTGATAGACAATAGTGGCAAGGCGAAAACATGCTATAGCATGGCAATCTGTCAGCTTCGGTGTCGAACACGTATGTAAATAGTTTATATGACTAGCTATCATGACTGTGCATGTGTGATTATGTTATCTACAAACTTGTTATTCAAACTTCTGTTTTGAACATTATGATTATTTAAAACCTGTGTTATGCACCAACCTTTGTGTTGACTTGATTTGCATGTTTTCTCAGGACGCTAAGGCGCGCGTTAAAGCTGGCATGGACTAGGAGATAGAGTCTCATGCATTATAAACACTTTGAATATTTGAATTTGAACATTTAAGTATTTTGTTTTGTAATGTTTACTTTTCAACTGTTTATGGTTTTTAAACGCTTCCGCGACTTTTGTAAACTCTGAATGTTATGTTTTAAAGACCAAAGTATGTTTTGAAATTCATATAGAGGTCTTCGCTATGTCTAATGATCTGAGATCCTGGTTTGTCACGTTCCCAAACGGTATGATTCCGTTAGTTGAAATTGGGGGTGTGACACCCATCAATCCTACATTCTAAAATCAGTAGATCTATATCAAAATCACACAAAATCACCAACAAATTCGTGCTCAATAGCCACATGGAGTTGCATGTGGGTGGATGTTCATGCATGTGGGTTTTCACCTTTTGCATGTTCGATCTAACACTATATAAGCATATAAAACTACCTTAGAGGCTATAAAACACTGAGATGAAGCTCTTTAATCCTTGAGAACTCTTGGAATAGTGATCTTTAGCAGAAGCAAGTTATGGTGATGAGGAAAACAAGCTTCCCAAGCTTTCTTCTTGCTCCAATGGCTTCCTAGGAGCTTCAAAGCTTCAACAATGGAGTCTTCTGGTGAAATGATGAAGAAATGGGTTGGTTTGCTCGAGATTTAGGTGCTTTAGCCAAAGAAATGGGATAGAAATGATTACAAATGAGATAGGTTGAGTGTTAAGGTTGTTTTGGCATCTGCGGCTTCCAGGCGCATAGCCTTGTGTGCGTGCGCGAGGCCAGGCATAGTGCCTAGAATAAAATAATCAGATTGGCTTCTAGTTCATCCGCGCGCATAGCCCCGAGTGGGAGTAGCATCCCGGGCGTAGTGCCTGGTGCTTGGCGTACCGCCTAGACCCAAACCTTGGTCCTAGGCGTACCGCCTGGCCTGCAGAATGAGCCAAATTGGCCCAATTTAGTCGTTTCGACTCGTTTTTCGATTATTTCACTC
Source organism: Mikania micrantha (assembly GCA_009363875.1). NCBI lineage: Eukaryota > Viridiplantae > Streptophyta > Magnoliopsida > Asterales > Asteraceae > Mikania > Mikania micrantha. The sequence goes on from CM018697.1 coordinate 29,830,253, forward strand.
TTATAATTCATCGTTATCATCATTTGAACTTTTATTATTGTTCAATGGTTTGTTCACCAACGTTCGTAAGACTCGTGTGTGTTTCGATAATTCCTCGAATTATCGGTGATCGTTTGTGTTCGTGTTTTAAGAAATGTTTGCACGCTTGATTAATCCTAATCAACGCGTAATGCACAAATCAATAATTCCACGAATTATTGTTTTGCTTTAGTGTTTGTGTTTACCACACTTGGTTTCCAAAACCAATGTCCAATGTACGATTCGATAGTTCCTCGAACCATCATTTCGCTGTTGTTTGTGTTTGACTCATATTATTAAACATATTTAAGTGAAATGCAACAAGTATGAATGTGAAATGTAAAGGATGTAAGAGTTGCAATTTACCTGAAATTTCCGGGTGTCACAGCTTGTGGCTAATGTAGTTGTAACATTGATTTGTAATATAGAAACATATGTGTCTTTTGTTGTAAACAATGACTGTGAAATATTGAAAGTCACAAGGTATGCTTTCGTAACAATAAGGGTCTGACACCTCACATATTTAAAAATATATATTAGTTTTACTTTCCCCTCTTCCAATTCCCAGACGTGCTCCGGTAGCCGAACCAGCGTCAAACTCCACCCCTCTAGTCCCACCTTCAATATAGCAGAACCCCTGCAGCCTCCACTGCTTCAATTACACAGCCACGAGCCATTAAGTACAACCTCGGTTGTAGTCTCTAAGGAGCCACACATTGAAGTATGAAGAACAATCAGATATTGGTGCACCAAAGTTACTAAAAATAGTAACTTGTTCTAAAATGACCACAAATCATTATCCAATCAAACCTCTTATCATCATATTATCATCCAAATAGCCAATCTATACACATGCATGATCACAATCACATCCATATCACCATTTTGTAACTAAAAAGTTACTATATTTAGCAAGTTCTTCAAATAATCGCATTTTAGTCATCTAACTATAATAGAGCATGAGACATGTCATTCATAACACAAATAATCATTTATGAACATCCAAGATCATCTAACAAATATTAGATCGTGCATGCATGCAAGCATATCATCATCTATGATCGATTTATGCATTTTGACATATATACAACTTCATGGATCATCATAAAACTTCATCAAATCATCTTTTATCATCAATAAACATATAAATCAACAAACCCATATTCACACGTCAAGAAATTTGTGCATGTGCCATCTATGTGTTTGCATGTGTGTTTAAGGACATGCCTATGAGTGTGATAGTGTTTTTAAGCTACTAGAGTTGTGATGATACCTTCTAAAGCTTCAAGAAGGTGATAATGATGACGATCTCAGTCTCCCAAGCTCCTGGAACTTCGGATGATGCAGGTTCAAGAGAACGGTGGTGGTTTCAAGCTCCAAGTATGGCCCTTCAAGCTTCAAGCCTTCAATCCTTCAAATCCTTAGCTTCAAGATGACCTTCAATGGTTGTCAATGGAGTTTTCAGGGTGTTCTGGAGTGGTTATGGCCGAAAGATGGCGTGCAAGGTCGATTAAAATGATTAAGGGTAGAATTGGATGTGATTTTCCTTGGTTATATAAAGATTTTGTCGACTGACGGCGTTGAGTACCGCTGAGAGAGTCCAAGATGCTCTCAGCGTACCGCAAAGAAATTCGGGATTCAAATCCCCCGGTCATCCATCGAGTACCGCCATGGGCCTTCCCAGGGTCCTTAGCGTACCGCGACGGGTCCCAGAAGATCCCAATAGGCCCAATTTCAATGATTTGATCCGTTCTTCACTATTTTCACGCTTACGGACTATCGTTCGACCTCTTTTGAACTTCCAAGTTCAATGTTTGAGCGTTTTGTGAGGTTTCTAGTGTTTTGTTACACGGTGTGCCAAACGTTCACCAACGTTCGTGTTTTCTTAGACACGTGTGTGCGTGTTGCGATAATTCACCGAATTATCGTGTCTGTGCTAGTGTTCGTACTGTCATGCCACATGTCACACTAAATTAAGCAAATTCTAGTGCCACGTGTACAAATATCAATTAAATAAACATTTAATTAAAAGAATGCTGACCTGGATTTTACGGGGTGTCATATCATCCCCTTGTTAGAAAGAATTTCGTCCCAAAATTCAGCTTGCGTTGCCAATGTTTGCCTGTTCTGCGAACATGTGTGGGTATTTCTGTTTCATCTGATCTTCACACTCCCACGTGAATTCTGGTCCGCGTCGCGAATTCCATCGCACTTTCGCTATCAGTATTTTGTTGAGTTTAAGCTTCTTGATTTCCCGGTCCATAATCTCCACCGCTTCCTCAACGAAGTTTAACTGTTCGTTGATCTGTATGTCCTCAAGAAGAATGACAAGTGTTTCATCCGATAGACACTTCTTGAGGTTTGATATGTAAAATACATTGTGCACACTGCTCAGCTTGTTTGGCAAACTGAATGACTCCCTTCCGGGGCGAGACCTTGAGTAACACTCCGTCTCCCACCAGGAATTCCAATGGTTTGTGGCATTTGTCAGCGTAACTTTTCTGTCTATCTCGAGCTGCTGCCATCCATTTGCGTATTTGCACGATCTTCTCAGTTGTTTCGTGCACAAGTTCGGGGCGTGTCAGTTGGCTTTCCCTAACTTCCGCCCAGCAGATGGATGATCGACACTTACGTCCGTAAAGTGCCTCGAACGGTGCAGCTTGTATGCTAGTGTGGTAGCTGTTGTTTTATGAGAACTCAACTAACTGCATATGAGTCTCCCAGCTGTTTCCAAAATCGATAACACATGCGCGAAGCATGTTCTCCAAGGTTTGTATAGTTCGCTCGCTCTGCCCATCAGTCTGCGAGCGGTAAGCGATACTCATGTCCAATCTCGTGTCTAGCGCCTTATGCAAGGACTTCCAGAAATGCGATGTAAATCGGTTGTCACGATCAGAGATGATCTAGATTGGTACTCCATGTCGAGTGACCAATTCCTTTAGATAAATCCTTGTGAGTTTGTCCAATTTGTCAGTCTCCTTGATGGGTAAGAAGTGTGCAGACTTCGTTAGTCGGTCTACGATAACCCAGATGGTATCGCAACCACTTTCCGTCTTAGGCAGTTTGGTGATGAAGTCCATAGAAATTTGCTCCCATTTCCACATTGGGATCTCAGGTTGCTGAAGTAGACCTGATGGCTTCTGGTACTCAACCTTGACTTTTAAGCACGTTAAACACTTTCCTACGTAAGTTGCTATTTCGGCTTTCATGTTTGGCCAGCAATAAGTCGTCTTCAAATCATGGTACATTTTATAAGAGCCCGTATGTACCGAATACCGGCTCTTGTGAGCTTTATCCATCACCACATTTCTCAATCCTTCGTGGTGCGGAATCCAGATCCGGTCCATGAAATAGCATGCCCCATCGGTCTTTACCTCTAGGTGTTTGTCAATTCCTCGCAAGGATTCCTGAGTGAGGTTTTCGACCTTGAGAGCTTCCTGTTGAGCGTTCCGGATTTGTTGTGGCAACTCGGAATGTATTGTAAGTTGTAGGGCATGCACGCGTTTTGTTGTCTCCTTCCGGCTTAACGCGTCGGCCACTACGTTTGCTTTACCAGGGTGGTATTTGATGGCGCAATCATAATCACCGATGAGTTCAACCCATGTTCGTTGTCTCATGTTTAGCTCTTTCTGGTTGAAGATGTGTTGCAGGCTCTTATGATCGGTAAAGATTGTACATTTCGTGCCGTATAAGTAGTGCCGCCATATCTTTAGAGCAAACACTACGGCTCCCAACTCTAGGTCATGAGTTGTGTAGTTCTTCTCATGCATCTTCAGTTGTCGTGAAGCGTATGATATGACCTTCTCGCGTTGCATCAACACGCAACCGAGTCCTTGTTTCGAGGCGTCGCAATACACCACGAAATCATCGCATCCTTCCGGCATAGATAAGATTGGCGCAGTGCATAACTTCTGCTTTAATAAGTTGAAAGCAGCTTCATGCTTCTCTCCCCAATAGAATTTCTTGTCCTTGTGAGTTAAGGTTATCAGTGACTGAGCGATCTTTGAAAATCCCTCGATGAATCGTCTGTAGTACCCTGCCAAACCTAGAAATTGTCGCACTTCAGTTGGGATCTTCGGTGCTTCCCAGTTTTTAATGGCTTCGATCTTGGCTGGGTCTACATGTATTCTCTTCTCATTTACCACATGTCCAAGGAATTGGACTTCACGAATCCAAAAATCACATTTGGAAAATTTTGCGTATAATTGTTCATTCTTTAGCAATTCCAAGACAAGCCTTAGATGTTCAGCATGTTCCGCCTGATTCTTAGAGTAGATCAGGATGTCGTCAATGAATACTATTACAAATTTATTGAGATAGGGCTTGCGCACTCGATTCATAAGATCCATGAATACAGCTGGTGCATTGGTCAATCTGAAGGGCATAACCAAGAATTCGTAATGTCCATATCGGGTTCTAAAGGCAGTCTTAGGAATATCATCTTCCTGTATCCTTAGTTGATGGTAACCCGATCTTAAATCGATCTTCGAATGGTAGCTTGACCCTTGTAATTGGTCAAACAGGTCGTCTATTCGCGGTAACGGGTATCGATTCTTGATCGTCACCTTGTTCAGCTCCCTGTAGTCAATACACATACGGAATGATCCGTCTTTCTTCTTCACGAATAAGACCGGTGCTCCCCAAGGTGAGAAGCTCGGTCTGATAAATCCCTTGTCTAATAGTTCTTGCAACTGGTTAGACAGCTCTTTCATTTCCGTCAGTGCTAGTCTTTATGGTGCTTTGGCAATTGGTGCTGCCCTGGGGTGGAGGTCTATCTGCAACTCGATTTGTCGTTTCGGTGGTAGTCCAGGTAAGTCCTCGGGAAATACTTCAAGGAAATCTCGGACTACAGTGATGTCCTCGATTTTCTTCTCCTGTTTCGGTTATTCGGTGATAAGGGCTAGTATCGCAGAGTATCCTTTCTGCAGGTACTTGCTCGTCTTCATGCAAGATATGATGTTCAGGGTTATTCCTCGTCGTTCCCCCTGAATTGAGATCTGTTCTCCGCTCGGCAACGTCACTCGTACGATCTTCTCGTTGCATACAATTTCAGCTTGGTTTGCAGATAGCCAGTCCATTCCAACGACCACATCGAAGCTCCCGGGAGTCATCGGCATCAAGTCAATTTCAAGTTTTTGATCCGCCGAGACCATGACGCATCCTCGAAAGATATGTTGCGATTCAATCAGTTTGTCGTCAGCTAACTCTATGGTATACTTATAGTCTAGTGGTGTTGGGGTAATACCAAGCAATTTACTAAACGCGCTAGATATAAAGCTTCTATCGGTACCGGTATCAAATAATATACTAGAATAGACATTATTTAATAGGAACGTATCGGTTACGATGTTTGGGTCGTCCTTGGCTTCTCCCGAGCCAATCACAAATGCTCGACCTTTGGCTGCACCTCCTCCAGCCTTTTTCAACTGCGAGCAACACCTCCGCATGTGACATGTCTTTCCACATTCATAACACCCCTTGAGAGTGTTCTGGTTGTGGTTAGGGTTGTTGTTTTTTGGTAGCTTGGTTCTGCAATCCTTGGCGATGTGGCCATGTCGCCCGCACTTCAGGCAACGGTACCTCTCACATTGCCCGAAGTCGTGGTATGAGCATCGGTTACATAGTGGGTATTTTCCTGGGTATACGCCCTTCCCCTTATCATCGGGTTGGGTAGCAGTGAAGGCTCTCGCTGGTGCTGATCTCGGTTGTTGTTGATGTGAAGAATGAGTCTGGTGGTGGTTGGGCTCCCACTTGCGCTTGTGGCTGTCTTGGGGCTTCAGATGTTCACCCGGTTTAGGTAGCTTTCCTTGTGCTACCGTTTGATCAGTAAGTATATGTGCCAACCTGATGGCGGGTTGGATCTGAGTCGGGTCAGAAGCTGTGACCATGCTCTGGGTCTGCTCAGGCAGTCCACTGATAAACTGTTCGATCTTTTTGACCTCTGGGGTTACCATTCCCGGGCACAGCTTGCACAGTTCGTGAAACAGTGTGCAGTATTGTTCGATCTCCAAACCCAACATCTTATGTACCCAGAACTCTTCCTCCAGCTTCTTAATCTCATTTCGAGGACAGTATTCCTCGTGAAGCATCTTGGTAAACTCCTCCCAGCTTATGGAGTATGCAGCTTCAAGTCTTAAGGTTTGGACATGAGAGCTCCCCCAGGTGAGGGCACGTCCCTCCAGTGTTCCAGTGGCATACTTCACCCAGTTCTCCTCAGAACAGTCAGACATGGAGAACACTCATTCCACCTTTCCGATCCATCGGAGCAGTCCCACTGCTCCTTTAGTTCCCTTAAAGTTATGCGGGTGGCAGCTCAGAAATGCCTTAAACGAGCATCCCTTGTTGGTGCTTCCGTGAGATCCTGTTCGTCAGTAACCACTGTCGCGTGTTAGTAATGGTTATAGCTATACTATGTTAGTCGATTAAGAGAGTGTTAGTACCATTATTCGTCCCACTAGTCTCGCAGTGTTGGAGACTTGCCTCATACTCGGAAATCGCCTTGTTGACTCGACGATCAACCATCATTTTGATGGTTGCCGCGCCGATCTGCCTCTTGGGGTCACGTGTGTGTGTTCCTCGTCCGACCATTTTGTTGGTTCTATACGAAGCAAATGTTGTGTTAGTTGTCAATGGTGTTAGATGTTAGAGTCAGAATACAACATGAAAAAGATACACAAGAGTACATCAAAATGCCATTTCATTACTAATAATCTTTTGAGTACATCATGTTTTTCAAACAAAATATTGGCGTACAAGAAAGTAAAGTAAACTGAAATAAATCAAGCTAACTAATCCGAGGCAATGGTGGAGTACGAGTCTACACTGTCCGCTGGACCATCATCCTGGTCCTCCTCTGGATCCTCATAGGGGTCCTCATCAAAGTCGCCGCCCTCCTCGAGGTCCTCGATGTAGAACTGAGGTTCCTGCTCCGGTTCCTGCTCAGGCTCTACGATCAGCTGCTCAGCCCAAGCGTTCTGGAGCACAGCCTGGTTCTCCTCTGTCACGTCCTCCACTACCGTCAGTCGCCCGCCTTGGTTCTGGACCACTGCGGCGACCTCCCCTTGTCGCTTCTCCAGTTGCGCTGTCCGATTCCGGAGCGCTGCAATCTCGTCTTCTACCGGCTCCCGCAGATATTCTAGCTGTCCCCCAGATGTGTTGGTTCTCCTCTCGGAGATCCCTAACCTCCTCATCTCGCTCGTGTGCCCTACGGGCCTCCCGAGCTATCCTGGCAACATAGGCCGCGAAAGCCCACTCAAGTGACACTCCAAGTGCCGGTAAGCGATGCGCTCGCTCATCATCATTCCGCAATCATGGGAGAGGTACCCTCTCCTCTATAATCCAGTCCCATACGGTAGACAGATACCAACTCCATTACCTGGCGCGCTTCGCTATACGTGCCCGCTTGGCTGCCTCAGCATCAACTAGAGATACAATGTCTCATATCCCCTGACGGTCTTCCGTCAGCTCATACCCGTATTCCGTGGGACATTTCCCCGGATTCCTCCCAGTATCCTCATTGTTTTCCATCCTGTAAATCTTAAATCAGCAAGCAACAGTTTACAATAATAACATATTATTGTGCAATTTCTAGTGTTGTGCAATGGCTATAGTCTAAGTTTACTACATGCAAACCTAGTTCTCTATAACCAAGGCTCTGATACCAGTCTGTCACACCCAAACTCCCACATGTGGTGTCAGTTCACATGGGTGTGACGTGGCCAGAATCGCAGCTCTTGGTCATATAGAATGACTCTATATGCGTTTGAAAATACAATTTTTGCCATAAACACAACCAAATGATTTATAAAATAAAGCAGCAGAAATTACAATAGTTATGCAGTGGAAAATAAATTGTCAGAACTACATGGTTTTATTACATAACAAAATAAGAATGTTTGATCAAATGACACGACATTGAAAATATGCAGATCCTAAGCTCGTGTCCTTCGGTGCATTCCCTGAATCAATATGCCTGTCAGTTACCTGAGAATACAAGTTTAAGAAAAAGTGTCAACACAATGGTTGGTGAGTTCACACGTTTTGATATACATATATATAATCAGAAAATGTGTGTCATGTTGTTTATTAAATGTTAGTCCTGAGGCCTAGGCTCCAAGTGTCTGTGCGTCACTACCGAACTAGACTTAGTCCTTGTCTCCGCTATGTCTCGTAATAACATAGCAAGGTAGGTCGAGATTTCACGTGTCCCGACCTCCAGTCAGTATTGTGCCACGTGGGGTTCATCACACCCAAACAGATCCATTCAAACTCACCTCGTTCTTCGTACATTAAAGGAATTGCTATCGGTATTTTGCTGAGTTTAAGCTTCTTGATTTCCCGGTCCATAATCTCCACCGGTTCCTCAACGAAGTTTAATTGTTCGTCGATCTGTATCTCCTCAAGAGGAACGACAAGTGTTTCATCCGATAGACACTTCTTGAGGTTTGATATGTGAAATACATTGTCTACACTGCTCAGCTCGTTTGGCAGGTTTAGCTCATTGGCCACGGGGCCTATCCATTTGGTGATCTCAAAAGGTCTGATGTAGCGAGGATTCAACAATAATCCAAATATTGTCATAACCTTTAGAAGTTCGTGGGAGTTTAGTTATGAAGTCCATAGCAATTCCTTCCCACTTCCAAACAGGTGTTTCAGGTTGTTCGAGTAATCCTGATGGTCTTTGATGTTCAGCTTTCACTTTAGAGCAAGTGAGACACTTTGATAAGAAAAGGATTACATCATTTTTCATGTCTGGCCACCAATACTGAGCTCGAAGGTCATTGTGCATCTTATCGGCACCAGGATGAATAGAGTAACGAGACTTGTGAGCTTCATTGAGAATAAGTTCTCTTAGGTTGTTACGATTGGGAATCCACAAACGGTTTTGAAAGTGTAACAACCCATTTGCCTTGGTTTCAATTTGAATACTATTTGGCAATTCCTCATGCAACTTTTCTTCAAATTCAATCATTTGTTGTGCTTCAAGAATACGATTTTGAATATCTGATGTGATTTGCATGCTTTGTAGGATGATTGACTTCCCATGATCCTTTCGACTAAGCGCATCAGCAACTACGTTTGCTTTACCAAGATGGTAACGTATTTCACAATCGTAGTCATTGAGCAACTCTACCCAATGCCTTTGTCTCATGTTAAGTTCCTTTTGGTTTAGGATATGTTGAAGGCTTTTGTGGTCAGTGAATACCACACATTTTGTACCATACAAATAATGCCTCCGAATCTTTAAAGCAAATACAACAACACCAAGTTCAAGCTCATGAGTCGTGTAGTTCTTCTCATGAATCTTTAATTGTATTGAAGTGCATGCAATCACCTTGCCACGTTGCATAAGAACACATCCAAGACCTTGGTTTGATGCATCACAATAAACCACAAAATCCTCAATTCCATCCGGCAAAGTAAGAATAGGAGCATCGCACAACTTTTGTTTTAGAGTTTGAAACGCATTCTCCTGAGTAGCTTCCCACTTGTAAGGTTTACCTTTGTGTGTCAAGGCAGTAACTGGTAACACAATTTTGGAGAAATTAGAGATAAACTAATGGTAATAACCTGTTAGTTTAAAAGAAAATCGAATTTAGAATATGAAATGAGAAGGAATCCTAAGGAAATTTCTAAAGAATAAGAATTGACCTGCAAGACCAAGGAATGAGCGAATTTCGGTAGGTGTCATTGGAGTTTTCCAATTCTTCATCGTTTCAATCTTTGAAGGATCAACATGAATCCCTTCTTCGTTTACTATATGACCCAAAAATTGAACCTCTTTAAACCAAAATTCACACTTGGAAAATTTAGCATAAAGTTGCTCTTTCTTAAGGAGTTCAAGAATTAAACGAAGATGATTCTCGTGTTCGAATTTTGACTTAGAGTAAATCAAAATATCATCGATGAACATAATCATGAACTTGTCAAGATAAGGCTTGCAAACACGATTCATCAAGTCCATAAAAACAGCAGGTGCGTTAATTAAACCAAAAGGCATAACCATGAACTCATAATGCACATATCTTGTACGAAAAGCATCTTAGGTACATCATCTTCAAACACACGTAGTTGATGATAACCCGATCAAAGTTTTCAATCTTTGAAAAACACTTGGCTCCTTGCAATTGATCAAAGAGATCATCAATTCTAGGAAGAGGATATCGATTTTTGATCGTGAGTTTATTGAGTTCACGATAATCTATACACATTCTTAACGAACCATCTTTCTTTTTCACAAACAACGCAGGCGCACCCCATGGAGATGAACTAGGGGGAATGAACCCTTTGTCAGATAGTTCTTGCAATTGACTTGAGAGTTCTTGTAATTCAAACGGTGCAAGACGATATGGAGCTTTGGCGACAGGAATCGCACCGAGAACAAGATCGATTCTAAACACGACTTGTCGAATTGGAGGTAATCCAGTAATGTCTTCAGGAAAGACTTCTGAAAATTCACGCACAACAGGTATAGCTTCTATCTTCTTCTTTTCAATTTTGGTTTCCACGATATGAGCTAGAAAAGCCACATACTTTTTACGCAAGTACTTTTGAGCTTGAATGCATGTCATGAGTTGAAGACCCTTTGAAGCCTTCTCTCCATAAACTTGAAGTTCTTGACTTTCCTTGAAAGGAATTCGAATGTACTTTTCAAAGCAAACAATTTTAGCATGGTTCTTTGACAACCAGCCCATGCCTACTATGATATCAAAGCTTCCTAATTGCATAGGAATGAGGTCGATAGAGAAGTCATGATTGTTAAGGTTCAAATTACAATTTGGAATATACGAGTCAAGACTAATTGACTTACCATTGGCTACTTCAACACTAAATGGTTTATCTATCTTAACTCTAGGTGTAGCAAGTAATGGTTCAAACTCTAGAGATACAAAACTCTTATCGGCTCCCGTGTCAAATAACATAGAAGCATAGAGTCCATTAATTAAAAACGTACTGTTCACCACGTCGTTGTTGTTTTGAGCCTGATTTGCATTGACATTGAAAACTCAACCCCTTGCACCTTGGTTGAATTGATTGGTTGCAACCAATGCATTATTGTTTTCACGTAGGGGACAAGTGTTGATGAAGTGATTTGGATTCCCACAACGAAAACAAGCTTTGACCACTGGTTGTTTCGATGCAGTAATTAAAGGCACATTTGGATTTGGAGCTTGAACCTTTGGCACATGAAAGTTCATTGCAAAATGACCCATACGATTGCAATTAGTGCACAATCTACATGGGCTTGCTGCAGGATGATGAAAATTGCAGGCTTTGCACAATGGATTGGTGCCAGTGTAAGTCTTTTTGATCGGTTGAGTAATTATGCCAGGGGCAACCTGTTGAAGTGGAACGACATGGGTCACAGCAAAGTTCATATGACCTGCCTTCCTTTTGTTATTTTTCTTGAAATTAGAGGATGACCCAGCTTTGGACTCCTCTTATGGTGGTTCAGTTGCACCCTTAGCTTGATCCTTTGCTTTCTTTGATCCCTTTCTAGTGCGGGTTCCAGCTTTCACATGGTTATCAGTAAGAGTAGCAGCCATTTGGATTGCATTAGCCAAAGTGATAGGTTTACTTCCAAAAACCGAGTCTTGAATTTGCAAAGGAAGTCCACCAATATATTTTTCAATAGCCCTTTCCAAAGAGTCACCATGTGAGGACATAATAAACTCAGTTCATGGAAACAGTTATTATAAGCTAAGTTCTCCCCACTGTTTTGCTTGAGTTCTCAAAACTCATACTCAAGCTTTTTGACTTCATTTCGTGGGCAAAACTCATGTGTCATTCTGTCTTTTAGTTGATCCCAAGTGAGAGTAGCAACAGTTTCTTCCCCCTAAGACCTTTTTTCATTATTCCACCATGTAAGAGCTCTCTTTTGGAGAGTTCCCGCAGCATAACGGACTTTCAAATTGTCCGGGCACTCACTGTTAAGAAAGTTATTTTCCATACCTTCATACCATTGGAGCAACCCAGTCGCCCCATCAAACCCATTATACTTGGGTGGATTGCATGAATTGAAATGTTTAAAAGAGCACCTAGGTCGGTTAGCTCCTTCATTATTCCCATTGTTAGCATTGTTGGGATTAGCATTGAGTTGTTGTTGCAATTGGGCTACCATATTCGGTATTACAACAGTCATTTGTCGAGCAATTTCGGTAGCCATTCTTCATTCAGCTGCGCGACGTCTATTAGCCATTCTAAAAGAAATAGAAATTTGAATTAAAATTTGGATAATAATAGAATGTATTTGAATATGTGACATTTTAGTACCTTAGATATAGTAATAAACTATTATTAATAACCATAGGTCATATGTCATGATTTTATTGAAATATGATAACACGCATTGTAAATCATTTTGATTTGTTTAAATATAAGGAATGGTATTCAAAATTTGAACACCTTTGACATATTAGAATATATAGTTTGTATAGTGTTTGGTATGACATGCTTTGGCCTATAAGTGATAATACTTTCATTAGAAGTCCCCAGGAAAGCTAGACTGGTCCCATAGTACCTCGGGGATTTATGCGAATAGATTTCCTAGACAGGAATTCCAACTACCGGTATTACACCCTTCCAGTTAGTACATGTCCACTTACAAACTAAATTCTAACGAGATTATAAAAATTAAAATTGTAATACATATAACTTATATGTATTGATCAAACTTATAGGATTTAATAAGGCATTCAAACCTAATGAGTTGAATTCCTATCATCTAACGAGTCGTCGCGCGTTCGTGAGAATAAGATGAGAAATGCCTAAAGTAAAGTCTATAATAACTTAAACTAAGGCATCCTTAATATAAAGTTAACTTATGCTAAGGCATGCTTAAACTAAGTTCAAGTGTAAGGTATATTATAAACTAAGGTTTTTCCTCTATGGTAACAATATAACACATAATGTATCACATAATATAAAACATTATTAAACAAGTAGCACATAAGCACATAAGTAATAGATATGAAATATGAGAAATTCTCATATTTGGGGTTAACTTAGTTATAGTCTAGGTCACCATTTCAAATAACCTAAATCCCTATAAACATGGCTCTGATACCAATCTGTCACACCCCAACCTATGGCGGAATACATTGGGGCGTGATTTGTGATTGTTCATAACTCATGGTGCTACTTTGTAAGTTTCAATAGTTAATAACCCAATTTAAATTCAACATAACATCCATTCAAACATTCAACATAATCCAAACAACCAAACATAAATCCAACATTACAATTCCAAACAAACCAAAATAAATAACAAATTCTTTTTATTAACTAGGTCCAAAAGCCTAAATTTGTTTTCATCCAAGCTACTAACCTGTTACACATGTAAAATAAAGTTTTGATCAACTATTTGCATAGTTGGTGAGATTCTCATACAATTTAATATATGTATAATAGAAATAAGATGCAGCAATAGTCTAATAAGAATTGATCTAAATATGTATATGTTCCACAATGTTTGATAATAAGATTTTGGCAATTTCACCTTTGCTAATATAATGACAAAAGTCATTAAAGAAAGGTTACTTGTAATACTCATAGTTTTTGGCAATTTCACCTTTAATATTAAACATGAACATAAGTCATATAAATTAAAGGCTACTAGTATTAATGTATAGTATATGATAATCCAATAAAAATAACACATAGATATACAAACAAATAGCTAACACATAACATTCAAATCTAATTCTAACTTAAACTATAGAATTGCATCATAATATTTGTTTATGACTCTAGAATAACATTTGTTTGATATGACATGTGCAACATCCCAAAGATTACCACATTTAAAAAGGGAGTATAAGAAAACTCACGGGTTGCGTAGTGATAATCAAGTGGTATAACAACAATTGTTGCTAAACACCAAATCGTGGGTTACCCTAAAATGAATAAGTATGAATGAATAAACAATCAAGATTGATACTTTAATTCTAAACTAAGGAATCCTAATCACATTAGTATTCCTAAAGTTTTGAGATTTAGACTAAAGTTTTTGGTTCTAAGAATTTTGTATTAGCTTTATAAAATAAATTATGATTATAAGACTTATGATGATTATAATATAAATGTGAGTTATGATATTTTATTTATAATATAAATAAAATATATTAGGTGTTTTATAAATCAGAATAATATATATATAAATTTTACTAATATACATTTATAAACCTATTTATGTTTATAATGGAGTTTTAAGGAAATAATTTACATTTATAATAAAATAATACACTTTTATTAAATTAAAAATGTGTTTCTGTTTTAGTAATAATTTTCTTAGAATTTTTATGTATTTAAAAGTATGATAAATGATTTAAATCATTATTTAAATCCTTTAATTGTAAAATAATACTAAACAGTTTCTAAAAATCATGAAAAAATTACAGAAGACTAATAACAATGTTTTATAATTTCCTGTAAAATTTCATAATTTTTAGACTTCGTTTGCTATTTTTACATAAAAATTTAGTTAAACACATATTAAGTTTATACACTTTATAAAACTGATTTTATATATAAAGAAAAAATATATATATATATATAATTGTTGCTTCATGTTTTATAAAGTTGTTTTTAAATAGGAACCTATTACGGAGACGTCAGGCTGATTAAACATACACCATCCATACGACTCGTATGGTCCAATACGGGTCGTATGGGTATTTTATTTCTGACAAAAACTGACACATCAAATCAAGTTTCTGACACGCACCCATACAGCCCGTATGGAGTCATACGTCTCGTGTGTATATTCATTTTTGCCCCCCATCACAAAAGATGTACTATTAGTAAATATTGTATTTAATTAGTTTTTTTTTTAATTTAAATTGAATTAACGAGGTAAGTGGAAAAAAGCATCTTTTGTGCCAATAAAGTCAAGACTCGAGAGCAAGGTTCTGACAACTTGCAGACGACTAGCCAGAACACCACTGTAGCAATGTAAAAGGCTGCAATTTCACTGTTGATGTTCTCACGTCTCACATTTTTCTCACGTCAATCAAGTTTCCTTCTTCCTATTTCTTAAAATAAACATTTTATTTTTCATAAGAAAAAATATTATAACTATACGGGTCGTATAGGGTCATACGGCCCGTATGTATTTTCAACCGTCAGATAAAATCTGACACATTCTGACACTCATACGACCCGTATAGCTCTATACGACCCGTATGGAGGTAGGTGGTGTTAAGTGATCCATAGGGGGTGTCCAAATAACGCTCCCCTTTAAAATACTTAAGCTAACTTTTCTGAATTTTTGTTACACTATTTATTTTATATTTATTTATTTAATAGGTTTAAATAAACAAAAGAATTAAAACAAAACCGAAATTGGGCTTGGTTTCGAACACCCGACCAGCCACTTCCATATCATTGAGTTTAACCGTTGAGCAGTCCTTCTAAATTTAATTGAGATGAACTTCATTTTGATTATAAATATTCACAACCCATATACTCATCCGAAACATATGAGCCTTAGAATTCAAATCACTCGAATTGTTGATTCTGGGTTGTTAAAACCATAGGGCTATTGATCCCTAGGTAAAACCGAATGTAATGAAACTATTACCTACCTGATTTGGTGTCGAATTGATTGAGTTTGAGTAAGATTTTGTGCTCAGCAATGCTTGAACGCGATTGGGAGTTTGGGATCAAATCAGAAGATGTTCTTGGAGTCCTTAGCACCAGAAAACGATCGCAAGTGTGTCTTTAATCCCAATTTGATGTTTTGAATTTGTTTTAATCGATTTCGTGGTCGGATTCTTGTACACTCGTTCGGTTATGGAAACATAGCTTTAATTGGTTATGCAAAGAACTCCCAGGGTTTATATACATACATGATTTGGTCAGGGATGTCCTTTGTGATGTGTCAAAACGGGCGGGAATCTCGGCAAAAAATGAGGCTCCCGTGAATTTCTTGTCAGATCCGTGTGAGGGAAGGTCTACTCTTCGACCAGCGGACATTCTTGTGTTTGGATGGGCAGGGGGGAAGCATGCTTGTGTAGACCTTACTGGGGTGTCCCCCCTTGTTGAGCTTAGGGACACCGGGTTTGTCGCTAGGCAGGCCGTGTTAAAGGCAGAATTGGGAAAAATTGCTAAGCACGAGAAGGCGTGTGTCGAGAATCAACATGCCTTCATTCCGTTTGCTTTCGATACTTTTGGGTCTCTTGCCCCCGATGCTGCTACATTTCTGAAAAGAGTTCAGCAGGTCGTGCACAGTAATTCATCGACACCGAAGAACGCTAACTTTGTTTTCAGTAGGATCGGATTTGCCATTCAAAAGGGGGTGGCGGCGCAGCTTGTTGCTCGCTTACCTGCCTTTCTATTGTAATTGGATCCATATTGGTTAGAAATTTAATGAATATAATTTTTATCAAAAAAAAAAAAAAAATTGGTTTAAATTCTACAATTAAATGATTTGTTTCAGTCGTGTAAATGTAAGAAACGTATTCCCGATTAAAGTCGAATTTATTACATGCGTTGTTGATCGATTTGGATTCACGAATTCAACCGTATGGTTCGGTCGTGGGTTGTAGAGAACAAGAAAGAAGAATGGACGATTTACATTCTAGCCCTTGAGTTTTTCCTATTAGATCCCTTTTTAACCTAGTTTAGTTATTTACAAAAATCCCCTTTAACCTATTTGTGATGTTATGTAAAAACAATTTTTATAATAAGTTTATAACATATTTAACAATTTCTAATTAGTTATAAACTTTAACTTCTAAAGTCATAAATAACTTTTAGCGTATTTTAAAACCATTAAAACTTTATAATTTTTAATAACCTTATAAAGTGTTATTATACTATAGATTTTAAATAGTTACTTGTTAAAATTTATTTATCAAATTATATAATAACTTGAAATAATCTAACTAAAATTTTTAAATCTCTTGAGATGATTAAACACATCATTTTAAGTTACATAAGGTTTTTTTTCTTTTTCTTCTGAATAACACACACACACACACACACACACATATATATATATATAGGGCATGGAATTTTTGATAACCCTCATCTTTTGTTACACCCCATTAACCATCATCCAATGGTTACTTGAAAAAGGTAAATGTATAGGATCGTGCCACGTGTCAATGACTTTGTCTTTAGTATGAAGGGCATTTAGGACATTTGTTATTTATATAAAGTTTACCCCTTTTTTTAAACATTCATAACTTTTTTATACTATATTATTTTTTTAAAAAAATTGCACCATTATACTCGTCTCATTTTTCTCTTTAATTTTGTTATAGTCTCGACTAGTTTTTTTTTTTTTTTTGATGTCATGTATTTACATCATTGTAACGAGCTTAACGATAGCAAATTAATTAGAAATTTTTTCTAACAATGGTAAATTACAGTAATGTAACACAAAATGAAGTCATTTACAATGACATAATTAACGGTGACGTAACACATTATTTACAGTGATGTAATTTTCTCTTTAATTCCCGTTATAATGTTGACTAGTTTTTTTTAATTTTTTTTCTCATTGCCCATTATTAACATCGATATAACGAGCATAAATATAACACATTATTTTAAATTTTTTTATAACAATGATAAATTACAGTGATGTAATTAATATAACACATTATTTTACTTTTTCTCTAACAATGATAAATTACAGTGATGTAATATAACACATTATTTTGATTTTTTTACTCTAACAATGATAATTATAGCGATGTAATTTATCATTGTTCGAAAACAATTCAAACTAATTTGTTGTATTTAGGCTCGTTACAAATTATGGATGAGCAAAAAGCAAAAAAAAAACCGAACCAAAACCGAATTAACCGAAAAAACCGAAACCAAATTTTACGTCAATGTAAATTACATCACGATAAATTACGTCAATGTAAATTACATCACTGTAATTTATCATTTTTAAAAAAGTTTCAATTAAATTTGTTATATTTAAGCTCGTTACAATGATGTAAATATAGGGCATCTAAAAAAAGTAAAAAAAATTAGTCGAGACTATAACGGAATTAAAGAGAAAAATGAGACGAATATAATGGTGCAATTTTTTTTAAAAAATAATATATTATAAAAAAGTTATTGATTTTTAAAAAAGATGGGAGGAAAAACTTATAAAGGTAAAATGACTATGATGCCCTTTTTAATATTTTAATGTAATGCTTATGTGTAAGTTTATGATTGGTTTATATGGGTTATGTAGTTGTAGCAAAAAAAGATGGTTATTTTTTATACCCTTCCCTATATATATATATATATATTTATTATAAGATAAATTCATATTCTTGAATTAAATCCCA
This sequence comes from Mikania micrantha, assembly GCA_009363875.1. NCBI lineage: Eukaryota > Viridiplantae > Streptophyta > Magnoliopsida > Asterales > Asteraceae > Mikania > Mikania micrantha. Next base: position 29,848,567 of record CM018697.1, read on the forward strand.
ACATATATATATATATATATATATATATATATATATATATATATATATATCTAGCTATGTATATGTTTTAAATTTTGAATTTTAACAAAATCACATGAACTTTCTTTAATTTTAAATACGACACCATTACATTTAATTAAACCCTAAAGGTCACATAAATAGTACTTTTATACAGTTCATTATCACACGGTTTGCAAGTTTTGCAAAAACAATCATGAGAAAATAGTCTCCAACGTTATAGTTTTGATTAAAGGGATAAGAGTTTACTAATAATAAGTCGACAAATTTTTGTAACTACTTTGATATGGTCTCCAACGTTATGAGAAAGTGATTCATTCTCTCTAGCATAGGCCATTAGTTATATTCATGACCATTTCGTCACTAACACCACCTTTCCAATTGTTGTGGTGTTGGATCAACAATCCGTTAAGCTTTGCGGCTTTCCGTTGTAAGTTACGCCATTGTTCGGGACGTTGGAATTGGCTTGCGGACGATAACAATTCATGAATGGATTAAAAAACAGGTTGTTTGGATCCATAATGTGGAGGAGAATATTTGTAAGGTTTGAAAATTTTTTAGATGGGTAATTGATTATTGTTGAAGTTGGGTGAATTTATGGCGTAAAATGTTTGATTTTAAATGGGTAAGTTGAATTTATTAAAAAAAAATTTCCCAACAGCTCTTTCCCCCGCCCCCAATGACTACACCCCAAATGGTTGGATCCATCACACCCGTGACCTCATCACAGTCACCCCCGTGACACCATCACGGTCACCCCCGCTCACGCTGGTGAGTATTAGAGCAAGGGCGCTTTGGGGCGTGACCAAGGCCTTTCATGCCTTAGTCACCCATCATAACACATAGCCTAAGAGATACTTGATATGGTGATAAAAATATTATTGTTTTTTAAACAGAAAATGTATCATAGTTTAAATTATCCATGAATAATAAACATTAATCCCGGCTAAACTTTCAATATATGGAGTGTGGAAACAAATATATAAGGTGGAAACAAATATATAAGGTGGATTTTGATATAAAAAAATTTTAGATTAACATCTCGCAGTTACTTGTTGAAATGGTTGGAAAAGGGGATCAAATTTGGTTTTTGATGGGACAATTGGGTTGGAGATCCAACATTAGCAAACCGATTTCTAACACTCTTTCAGCTTGAATGCTTGAAACAATGTCTCACATCTGATAGGTACAATATTATTAATGGAAGGGTAATATGATCTTAGAGTTGGAGGAGACAGGTACTTAATTCCGGTGAAGTTACCGAGTTAAGAAATCTAGTTGACTTGTTACGGTCCAATTTTCATATGCCAATGATAGCTAGAAATTGTAAGGGGGTAATTTTGATCATGTCAAAAGCAATGTTGTAGAAATCGCTAGTCGCTAGTCGGTCGGTGGGATAGGGACTAGGGATTAATCGGATTATTCGGGATTAATCGGCCAACTAATCAGCCTAATCGGATAGTCGGGCCTAGTCGGCCTTAGGGGACTAGCGATTAATCGGCCGATTGATCGGCCTAGTCGGGGATTTTTACAACCATGGTGAAAAGCATTAAAGAACTCTGCAATAAAACATGGGTCATCAGGTGGAGTTTAATTTTCCATGGAACAATTGAGTAACCAAAAAAGTAAATCTTTTTGGTTGGAGAGCAGAAATGGGCCAACAACAACAATGTGAAAAAGAAACATTCTTCTTGAAAGCACAATTTGCAAATTATACGGTGGTGAAGAAGAAACAGTTGACCACTTATTTATCTCATGTCCGGTGCCAAATTACATATGAAATCGGGTAAGCAACTGGCGTAAAATAAGCACAATCTTTGCTGGTGGAACTTTATAAAACGATAAGAGCACATAAGAGGAGGAAGCTTGTAGAAGGAATTATATTGGTAACATGTTGGTACATTTGGAAGACAAGAAATAAAGTTCAATTTAACATGTCCAACTAACAAAAGAAAATATTATGGATGACATATAATAGCACTTGGTTTCCTTTGGATAAAAAACCGATCCAATAATCATAATCTTAAACAGGATTTTACGGTGTTTTTTGATGTAGGTTGAATTGTAATTATGATTTTATCTTGCTTGTGTTCTTCTTTTCAGTATTTTAGATTCTTGCTAGCTCTTTTTAATAAAATTGTTGGCTGCATGTTAAAAAAAATAATAACCCATTTGTAATTCTAACCCCAGGACGTTTATTAAGACTCTTTCTTATATATTTTGACAAATCTCAACATATCCCTATGATTAGACTACGTGATTGAAGTTATCGAAGTATGGAGGTGACGTGTACACAAGACTCTAAGAACTTTCTTACATCATCTTAATAAATCTCTCTATAATTACTTAATTAGACTACATGATCGTATTTCGATATTTGGTTTATTTCTATTAATTATTAATAGTTTATTGTAAATAAAATAAAATTTATTTATATGATAAGTCGCTATATTTATAATTTACTGAAATGTGAAGTTAATAAGATTTCTAATTAATAAAAGGACTAGGACTACTCTCATTTACAACCAAACAACTTACATTATTAAACAAATAATTAGTTTCATTCTCTTTTATTTATATAACCTATCAAACTTAATTTTTTTCATTTTCATTCATAATTACCCCTAGCTGGTACAAAAAGATAACACAGATCAATCAAAATTAATCATGTGTCACATAACATCAAAATAATAAGACGATGCGGTATGTCGGGTGGGAGGGGCGTGGGTGGGCGTGAACGTGGGGTGGAACACCGCCCCCTAGGGCGTTGATGGCTTGGTCCTCCGTTTGAGTTTTCAATTCTGGACCAATGGAAGATATTTGTGGGGCGTGGATGGCTTGGTTGGGCATTTCCACCACAAGTGGTTAAGTGGGTGGTTGTGGTGGATGCCTACATCAGTGGCGGAGCTTGACCCCAAGCGTAGGGGGGGCGAAACTTCAGGGGGGCGAACATAGGGTATATTTTTTTTTTCCGGGGGGGGCGAAATAAAAATTTTTAAAAATTTTGCACTACGAATCGGGAAATGTACACCACTGAACGAAAAAATAGGGGGGGCGGTCGTCCCCCCCCCCCAGCCCTCACTATACTTCGCCACTGGCCTACATGACGCCTACGTGGAGTGGTTGGGACCAAGGGGCATACCCCATGGTCTAATAAAAAAAACAACCAAAGATTGGTGTATCAATTTGCCTAATTTTGATCAATTAACTTTTTTTCGTCCAACTATCAAACGAATAATACTAACAAATCTTATATTAAACAATGTTAGAATAATTAAACAAGACTATACTCAAACTTTAGAATTTAATTAAACAATGTTAGAGCAATATAATATATTATATAATAGTATGTTAAAGTACAAGTTCATCTATAAAGAATAGGGTTGTAATCGAGTCGACTCAGCCATGAGCCAACCCTATTTTCTATTTTCCTTTACTTTACATATTTAAATTTAATCATGGTTGTAAAAGATGATAGACACTAGTCGAGTGGTGAGGTACCGCCTAAGGATTAATAGGGATTAATCGAAGATAGGTAGATTGGAATTTTTATATATAATTTTACAAATCTTACTATTCTAATAAATAAAAATCTCCAATCGCCACATGTCACATTCTAAGACCGCCACTTGTCAATTATTTATCCACTCATTTAATTCCCTCTTAGGCTACCCGGTATGCCCCATGAGTGGGCGTGGGAGGGGCGTGGCACACCGCCCCCTAGGGGCGTGAGTCGAGCAACGGTTGTGAGGGCGTGGGTTTTTGTTTTTTCGACCGTTAGACCCATTAAAAAAAATTTTTAATAAAACCTATATATAAAATCATCACACTCTCTCTAATATTCACATCTCACTCTCTAAAATATTCACATCTCACAAAAAAGAATCAAACAAAAAATCAGTATTTTTATAAAAATGGAGTTTCTACAAGAAGATGACGATTATAGCGAATGAGAAGATTTTTTAATCGAAGCCGCACAACTTACTCTCGACATCATCAGACAACAAGTTGAAAGGCCTGTTCTAACTGGAAGAGCACGAATTAATCGAGATCGTCTTGGAGCTCACGCACGTCTTGTTGAAGATTATTTTTCAGAAAATCCGAAATACCACGAGCATTTATTTCGGCGTCGGTTTCGTATGAGTCGGAATCTTTTTTCACGAGTGCGTAATGATTTGGAACAAAACTATGATTTTTTCCAACAACGGTGTGACGGAAGAGGAAAGATCGGGATTTGCGGTCTTCAGAAATGTACTTCTGCAATACGGAAACTAGCCTACGGCACTAGCAGCGATTCGTTTGATGAGTATTTACAGATGTCTGAGCGAATGAGGCGGGAATGCATTTATAAATTTTGTAAATGCGTAATTAGATTGTACGCGAAGAAATACTTGAGGAAACCAAATTCCCATGACATCCAGCAGATTTATACGTTTCATGAAGAGGTTCATGGTTTCCCTGGTATGTTAGGTAGTCTCGACTGCACCCATTGGGAATGAGACAATTGCCCAACAGCATGGCGAGGTCAATTCCAACGAGGCGACCATCCAAGACCAAGTTTTATGCTAGAAGCTGTTGCGTCTCAAGATCTTTGGATATGGCATGCCTTCTTTGGTGCATCGGGATCGAACAATGATATAAATGTTCTAGATCAGTCACCAATTTACAACGATCTTATTGAAGGCAAGGCACCCGGTCAGCAGTTTATTTGCAACAACACAACATACAAAAACGGGTATTATTTGGTCGATGGTATTTATCCACAATGGGCTACTTTCGTGAAATCCGTTACATCACGACAAACTGAAGATGAAAAACGTCTGTATTTCCAAAATCGTCAAGAGGGGGCAAGAAAGGATATTGAACGAGCATTCGGCGTTCTAAAACATAAGTGGCACATGATTCAACACCCTGCTAGAGCTTGGAAGCCAAGTCGGATCCGAAACGCGTTATACGCATATGTGATACTACACAACATGATAATTGAAAATAACGGTCGAGCAATATGCGAATTTTATGAAGCAGACGATCCGAATTTGTTGGAGCATGTGGAGATCAACGACGAAGAAAAACAAGCAAACCGTCGAATGCCTCGCAACGAGGATACACATGCGAACCTCAAAGCCGATTTGATTGAACATTTATGGAAAAATCGTTTTTATTAAATTTTTTTATTAGTTTGTAATTTTTTTTATTAATTTTTTTATTAGTTTGTAATTTTTTTTATTCGTTTGTAATTTTTTTTATTAATTTTTTTTATTAATTATATCTCAATTTAATTTAAAAAGGAATGATGACGTGGAGTGAGTGGGTAATGAGGCATTTCCACAAAAATGGTGTGGTGAGTGGTTGTGGTGAGTGCTTACGTGGCGCCTACGTGGAGTGATTGGGTAACTTGGCATACCTAATAGTCTTATTAAATAAATGATTTTATCTCTCATATTAAATAAATTATATTATCTATCTTATTAAATAATTATAATATTAATAACTAATGATATTGTTCATATTTTAACAAATTTGAAAATAGTTTTTAATATATTCAAAATCAAATCATTTCATTATAAAACATATAAAAATTTATAAAATATAATTTTGCTAAATGTCAATTTTTTTAGAAAATAAGAATTATTTCAATTTGTTGTTTTTAGGAAATAAAAGTTTTATAAAAAAAATGAATTATAAACAAAACATTATAAAAATGATGATAAAAGTTTTTTTTTTGTCTTGTATGTTTAACGATAATTTCAAACTAGGCTCTTTAACTTTAATAATTACAAAAATATCACCTTATCATCTTAATTTGAAATAGTTAGTTTTTAACAGAAAACTAACTAATTAAAATTTTAACTTTAGTTAGGCCAGTGATCTCAATTATTACAAATCAAGAAGGCTAAATGATATTGCTATTGTTACTAAAATTTTTAATTATTGTTATATGATTTAAAGTAATTATTAATACACAAGTTAATCAATTTATATAAAAATATCGTTGATATAATTTTAAATTTTCATTGTTTCTTTAAAAATGATTTTTTTTGTATTAGAAATAAAATAAACTATAACCCAGAGTTTTAAATAATAAGATATTTATAATCCAATGTCATTTTTTAATTTATTTAAAAAAAGTAAAAAAGTGATAGACAAAGTTATGCTTTTTGTCCTTATAACGTTATTTTTTAATTCAATCGTTTAAATTTTAATAATTACATAAATTATATTATACCTTATTTATTTATAAAAGTTAGCCTTTGATAGAACAAATGATGAAGTTTATTATCAGTTAGTTTAAATATAAGTGTTAAAAATCAATAGATTACATATCGTTAGTTATTAAAGTTTTTAATTATTGCTTTATTAGTTAAAGTATTCATTAATATGTAAATTAATCATTTTATCTTAAAATATCATTTTACAATTTTTAAATTTTTATTACTAATTATTTAATATTTTATATCAAATCCGTGTAATACACGAGGTAATAATCTAGTATATATTATATACACAAATCAATGTCATTAATTTCATAAAATACTTCAAATAAGTTAAAAAATAAACTTAAACACACTAAGTCAGGTACTTCAAATTTCAAACTTAAACACTAGAAAACAAAATAAGATCGCAAACTCGAACAACAAAGAAGATTGAAGCTGAGTTCAAAGTTTAGAGATGTATTTCGATGATTCAGAGACATATTAAGAATTTAAGGTTGAGAAATGTATCTAATAATCATGGATTTGGTTCATTTTTATCAGAAAAAAGTTAAAAAAAGTAAAAAAAAAAATAAAAATTGACTAGGCCGCCTAGACACCGCTTATGGCAAAATCGACATAGTGAAAGGGCGACTAGCTCTTAGGCGGCCGCCTATACCAATTTTTACAACATTGTATTTAATATAATATGCATGTATATCTTTATGTGTATTATATATATATATATATATATATCAGGAATTAAATTAAACTAATGTATTTGCAATAACTTAATAGCTGTAATCCAATGGTTAATATAAAAAGTTAAGTGCATAAAATATTAGCACGTGTCATTATTATTTTTTTAACATAAGAATCATTTAAAACATTCTGTACCCTTTCAAAAAAGTAGATTTAATTTGGTGATGCCAAGTGTTATCATCTAATATATTTTAATTAACTTTTTATATAAAGTTTACCACATTTTTTAGACATTCATAATTTTTGTATATTATATTATTTTTTATAAAAATTAAATCATTATACTTGCCTCTTTTTTTATTTAATTTCGTTATACTCTTGACTATTTTTTTTAATTTTCTGATGTCTCATTTTTACATCACTATAACGAACATAAATATAACACATTATTTTAAATTTTTTCTTACAATAATAAATTACATCAGTGTATTTAAATAAATGATATAAGGTCAGCCTAATGTGTTTTTATACCCGTTTCATTTTTCTCTTTAATTTTGTCATTGTCTTTACCACGTTTTTATTTTTTTTTAGATATCTCGTATTTACATCAATATAACGAGTATAAACATGATATATTATTTTGAATTTATTTTTTTCCTTATATCAGTAAATTACATCACTATAAGTAAAGAAAATGATATAAGGTGAGTCTAACACGTTTTATACATCATTGTAATTAAATAAATGATACAAAGTAACCGACGTTTTACTTTATACATCAACGTAAAACCAAAAGTAGTTACAACTCGTGATAAATTTAAGACAAAGACGATTTTTAGTTGATTTTGAACTAAAAATTTGTTTTGAGTCGTTACATTATTGTAAACAGTTTTTTATATGATGTAAATCCAACAATTTTAAGGTTTGTTACAGTGATGTAAATACGGGCATCTGGAAAAAAAATTAAAAACCTAGTCAAGAATATAACGGAATTAAAAAGAAAAATAAAACGAATACAATGGTGCCGTTTTGTAAAAAATAATATAGTATAAAAAGTTATTAATATTTAAAAAAAAGATTAAATTTTATATAATATAATATATGGGGATGAAAATATACATAACCCGCTAAAAACGAACTAACCCATTAATTATCATCTAATGGTTAATTTAAAATAAAATGTAAGTGCATATGATGATACAATGTGTCATTTTCGATTTTTTAAAATGTGAGTACATTTAAGACATTTTGTAACCACTTAAAAATCTAGATTTAATATGTTGGTGACAAATGTCATGATTTAATATATTTTAATAAATTTAATTTTCATATAAAATTTACCCCCAATTTTTTTAAACATGCATAAATTTTTTGTATTATATTTTTTTTTAAAAATCATTACTAAGATATTAATCATTCTAGCTGTTTAATTACAGTTTTGCATAAGGTTTTATGTTTTTTAATACGAATTTATCCTAATGATATAAGGACAAACTTTTTTTTTTTTGAATGGCGAAGCTCTTAATATTGTGAACATACTGATTCCAGTTCATGTCACCAAGGTCTAGTTATCTGGACCTTCTTTGAGTCACCACAACCATCCTAAAAAGAAACCCCACTGGGAAAACCCTGACCCTCTTAGACCACCGGCTCTTTATAAACTCAATCTGAGTCCTCCAAAACACCAGAAGCCTCAGATTACCAGAACTCATCATCAATGGCTTCACCAAAAATGAATCTGAAGCTTCTTGTTGACAAAAAAGGCCCACGAGTGTTATTTGCAGAAGTACCAAAAGAGTTTGTGGATTTCCTATTCCACATCTTCTCTTTGCCTTTGGGCACCGTCATCGAGCTCCTGGGATCGAACCAGATGGTGGGTTCCTTAGGAAAACTCAAAAATAGCATTGATAGCTTCCATGAAACCTACCTTCAACCTGGCATTAAAAAAGATGACATATTTAATCCCAAGACACCTTTCAATGGTAAAGGATTTCTGTTGTCTTTTGATTCTTCTTCTCAAGATCAATCTGATGCGGGTAAAGCCGTTTATAGATGTTCCAATGCAACAACACACTGTCATTACTGTAGTATCCAAACGGTCCAAACTTGCCGGTCAAACGCAACATTGAATGCGAATTCCATATGTCCCAATTGCAATGGTTCCATGAATGTGAAGATGAATGTTGTAATGCCGAAGGAGGTGTTGTCAGCCGAAACAAAGGAAGCAGATGAGAAAAAGAAGGGAGGGTTTGTGAAGGAAGTGGTGACATACATGGTTATGGATGATTTAGAGGTGAAACCAATGTCTACCATTTCTAGCATCACTCTCATCAATAAGTTTGGTGTGAAGGATATGAGTCAACTTGAGGAGAAGACTGTTTCTTTTGGGAAAGACGAGGTGCTCTTGTGATCTCATTTAATTTATTCAACTGAAACTTTTTTTTTATTAATTTATTTTTTATTTTTTGTTTGTTGAAAAATTAATGATAACAGGGTTTGAAGCTTTTGAAGGCATCTTTGAAGACTGATCAAGTGCTGACAACTATCTTTACGCATGCATTAGAAGATGCATGGTTATGATCTTATTATATGGCTTTTAAAATTAATTAAATCTTATGATGATGGTGCTCTAATATAATTAATTAATTAATTAATACCATGGTGGTGTGTATGTAAATCCCCTTGTCAATGGTTATCTTCTTTTAATTTGATGTGTTCTAGGTCATCCATTCCTTCCGTTAGTCCCTTTAAGATGAAACCTTTTTATGTAATATATTTTACTTGGTGTTTTCGTGCATGCGATTGTTTTTTGCGACCATCTTCGGACTTATAAGTTTTTTTTTTCTTTTTAATTATATATTGTATTTCCCTACATATATGATATATGCATGTGATTGTTGTTATATAGTTGAACGTGGAATTAAAGGAACTAGTATGCTAATCAACAACTACAGAAGATTAAATACCAGTTTAACTCTTAATCACATGTAATCCAATTGGGTGAGTCTAATTGCACCAACTCTAGTTACTAACTACACCACCTATCTTTTGAATTACTAACTTTAACTCTATCAACTAATGAAATTCCTTCTATGTCATTGCAATTAATGATATTATTTATTGTCTTTCCTATTTTAATTGTCCGGGCACTCACTGTTAAGAAAGTTATTTTCCATACCTTCATACCATTGGAGCAACCCAGTCGCCCCATCAAACCCATTATACTTGGGTGGATTGCATGAATTGAAATGTTTAAAAGAGCACCTAGGTCGGTTAGCTCCTTCATTATTCCCATTGTTAGCATTGTTGGGATTAGCATTGAGTTGTTGTTGCAATTGGGCTACCATATTCGGTATTACAACATCCATTTGTCGAGCAATTTCGGTAGCCATTCTTCATTCAGCTGCGCGACGTCTATTAGCCATTCTAAAAGAAATAGAAATTTGAATTAAAATTTGGATAATAATAGAATGTATTTGAATATGTGACATTTTAGTACCTTAGATATAGTAATAAACTATTATTACTAACCATAGGTCATATGTCATGATTTTATTGAAATATGATAACACGCATTGTAAATCATTTTGATTTGTTTAAATATAAGGAATGGTATTCAAAATTTGAACACCTTTGACATATTAGAATATATAGTTTGTATAGTGTTTGGTATGACATGCTTTGGCCTATAAGTGATAATACTTTCATTAGAAGTCCCCAGGAAAGCTAGACTGGTCCCATAGTACCTCGGGGATTTATGCGAATAGATTTCCTAGACAGGAATTCCAACTATCGGTATTACACCCTTCCAGTTAGTACATGTCCACTTACAAACTAAATTCTAACGATATTATAAAAATTAAAATTGTAATACATATAACTTATATGTATTGATCAAACTTATAGGATTTAATAAGGCATTCAAACCTAATGAGTTGAATTCCTATCATCTAACGAGTCGTCGCGCGTTCGTGAGAATAAGATGAGAAATGCCTAAAGTAAAGTCTATATTAACTTAAACTAAGGCATCCTTAATATAAAGTTAACTTATGCTAAGGCATGCTTAAACTAAGTTCAAGTGTAAGGTATATTATAAACTAAGGTTTTTCCTCTATGGTAACAATATAACACATAATGTATCACATAATATAAAACATTATTAAACAAGTAGCACATAAGCACATAAGTAATAGATATGAAATATGAGAAATTCTCATATTTGGGGTTAACTTAGTTATAGTCTAGGTCACCATTTCTAATAACCTAAATCCCTATAAACATGGCTCTGATACCAATCTGTCACACCCCAACCTATGGCGGAATACATTGGGGCGTGATTTGTGATTGTTCATAACTCATGGTGCTACTTTGTAAGTTTCAATAGTTAATAACCCAATTTAAATTCAACATAACATCCATTCAAACATTCAACATAATCCAAACAACCAAACATAAATCCAACATTACAATTCCAAACAAACCAAAATAAATAACAATGTCTTTTTATTAACTAGGTCCAAAAGCCTAAATTTGTTTTCATCCAAGCTACTAACCTGTTACACATGTAAAATAAAGTTTTGATCAACTATTTGCATAGTTGGTGAGATTCTCATACAATTTAATATATGTATAATAGAAATAAGATGCAACAATAGTCTAATAAGAATTGATCTAAATATGTATATGTTCCACAATGTTTGATAATAAGATTTTGGCAATTTCACCTTTGCTAATATATATATAGGATTGAGATCAAATAATAACCCACTCTTAGAGCGATAACCCATTAACTTTGCCAAAACGAAGCCGAATCTTGAATTTTTTTTAACATCATTGTAACACAATTAGAACACTATGCTCTTTTATGAGTTTGCGAAAATTCATCACCGTTTGAGAGATATCATCGTTGTAAGTTTTTGACAAAAACAGTTACAGTGCTGTAAATCAAAAACTTAAAACGATGATATCTCTCAAACGGTGATGAATTTTCGCAAACTCATAAAAGAACACAGTGTTCTAATTGTGTTACAATGATGTTAAAAAAAATTCAAGATTCGGCTTCTTTTGACAAAGTTAATGGGTTATCGCTATAAGAGTGGGTTATTATTTGAACACTTCCCTATATATATATATATATATATATATATATATATATATATATATATATGTATATATATATAGGGTAAGGATCCGTTGTTAACCCTCCTTATTGTGTTAACCTGAAATAACCCACCAAGATCAACCCGATTCTTTTATTTTTTTTCCTCTCAAAATCTTTGTTTTACATGTACAAGAGTATGTTCTTTTATGTGTTTATGAAAATTTTTTTTTGTTTGAGATCCTACATCACTGTAAGTTACCTTACAACACTTACAAGAGTATCTTCTTTTATGTGTTTGTGAAAATTCTTTTTCGTTTGAGATCCTACATCACTGTAAGTTGCCTTACAATACTGTAATATTTACAGTGCTGTAAGGCAACTCACAGTTATGTAGGATCTCAAACGAAAAAGAATTTTCACAAACACATAAAAGAACATACTCTTGTACATGTAAAACAAAGATTTTGAGAGAAAAAAACAAAAGATTCGGGTTGATCTTGGTGGGTTATTTCGGGTTAACACAATAAGGGTGAGTTATTATAGGATGCCAATTGTTAGGCGCAAAATATTCTCACTCGGGATATTTCAGGATCCAGGATATTTCGGGATGAAGGATATTTTAAGGATATATATCACGGAGACGTGCAACAATTACTTCAACTTAAACGCGGAATACAAGAGAGATCTATGCGACTGATTTGAATGAGTCTTCCATGATTTGGAAAGTGCTGGAATAATCGGAACTACCATATGAAAGTTGTTAACGTTCTCTTGTATTTTCTTTATATATATACCGAGGCTATTGATCGATATAGGACACTAGTTACTCAAGAAACACACACAAAACTCACTGAAGCTGATTTGGCTGTCTAGAATCGATCAACTTGCGCTCTTTGTTTGTATTTGTTTGTTTGATTATTAATAAAACTAGGCAGAGTGACATTTGTCACCTACCGAGGTTTTTATGCCGGCAATCCTAAGGGATTAAGGACTTTCCTCGTATAAATATCGTGTGTATTGCTATTTTTCTGTTTCATATATTGAAATATCCCCAGGGATTTTCGGAGATATCATGATAACAGATTTGAAATACTTAAGATATTTTCTTGTAAAACACAATACCCCACTTTTCTAATTCGGTTTTGCTAAAAGTTAAGCTTCTTAATTTTTACCCGAAACAATTTGGGGCCCACCGTGGGGCAAACTTGTGTTTTTTATAATTAAAACCTTGTTTAAAGGCGTTTTCATAAGGAATATATCGAAAAATGGCTTCACAACCGAGATCAACTTCTTCTACTATTTCTGTTTCTACTAATGTACCTCCGCAGATTCCTGTTTTCACCAAGAAACCTGACAATTCTGGGAAAAATACCGCATTTGTTGCTGATAGTACTCCATCAACAAAGATGACCACTTCTACTCCCGTACTTATTTCCAATAACGATATTTTGAGTATGTTTCAACATGTTCAGCAAGAAATGATGGATCAACAACAAATGAATCAAAGGCTTCTCAGGGAAATGGAGAATTTGAATGCTGAAAAGAACAAATAGCCGGAAGTCACCACTCCAATAGCTCCAAGGATCCTTGATTTTGGAACATCAGGGATAACCGGAAATCATTCTGGAGACTTTATCCCTATGCAAACAAGTATCGGTACTTCTTCAGGATCCCAAGATCTGGGGATATCCCGGGATAATATCCTTGTTCCTAGAACATCACTCCCTACACCATTTACTGGTAACACTTATAATTATTCTCCATTAGACACTACTAACCTTAATTCATCACAGGAAACAAGAATATCTCCTCAAGTGGCCAAGAAAATCCAGAAACTTCGGGATATGATCTCAAGTGTACCAGGAATAGTCAAGCATATCCCGGAAGTACCTGCAATCACCCACAGGATATCCAGATTCGCTCCACAAATATGTGATGCCGAAATCCCAAAGAGATTCCAAACTCCCACCATGAAGTTATTTGATGGGACCACGGATTCCGAAGAACATGCAGGCCAATATAGGGAAAGAATGGAGACAAATCATATTCCCCCACATCTGAAAGAAGCTTGCTTATGCAAAGGAGTCGGCTCAACTTTGACAGGAGCAGCCTTAAAATGGCTACTCAATGTTCCTCCTAACTCGATTACTTCTTTTGCTCATTTGATTAACATATTTAATAATCAATTTTCATGTAGCAGAACATTTGAAAGATTAACTAGTGATCTCTACAGGATAACACAGAGATCGGATGAGACTCTAAGGAGTTATGTGAACAAGTTTGGCAGAGAATCCTTGGATATCCCTAATCTTGATATCACTACGGCTGTTCAAGCTTTCAAGATGGGATTACAGAAAAACTCACCTTTTTATGATGATTTGGTTATGAATCCATGTAGGAACATGGACGAGGTCCGGAATCGAACATTGAGGTTCATAAGGTTGGAAGATGATAAAGAGATCCAGAAGAGGATTACTACAACTCCTCCCAATGACCAAGGCAAAAGGAAGTTCGATTCACCCACCAACAAGTCATTCAAACCTAAGCCATACTACAAGCCTGACAACCACAAGATCAATTCTGTGGATGATGACGAAGATGATGAAGACTATCCCAGGATATCTAATTACTGTTTTTCTATAGATATCCCTGAACTAATGTGTGCCATGCAGGATTTAGGTGAAAAGGCTAGATGGCCTCCTAAGGATAAGAAGTTTGCTATGAAAGATAAATCCAAATGGTGTGCATTTCATGAAAATTTTGGACATGACTAAAGATTGCATTGCCTTGAGAAAAGAAATAAGCTACTTACTTAGAAAATGCCACCTCAAGGAACTTCCCGGTAAAAAGAAGGAAAGGAGGCAGGATCCTGATGGATTCCCAAAAAGAGCTGCATCCCCGCCAAAGAATGCCAAGGTAATAAACTTTATTTCCGGTGGATCTAACATATGTGGTACTTCCTATTCTGCAGCCAGAAGACATGCTAAAGAAGCCAAAATGGAGAATGGAGAAAGACCCACAAAGACTTCAACAATAACTAAGGATACTGTTATATCCTTCGAAGAATAAGATCGAGAAAATATCATAGATCCTCATCACGATGGGTTAGTAATTACTTTATATGTTGCTAACCATTATGTACGAAGGATACTCATTGATGGAGGAAATTCAGTAAACATCATCCAGTTAGAGTCACTCAAGAGGATGAATATCCCTGAATCCGAGATAACTACGAAATCTTTGGTCTTGATTGGATTCAGTGGAGAAGCCAAAGCTACCATCGGAGAATTAAATTACCAATGTATATGGAGGGGTAAATTCTATGCAACGCTTTTGTATTATAGATTCATTATCTTGCTATAATATCATATTAGGCAGACCATGGATACACAATATGAAGGCAGTACCCTCGACTTATCATCAATGCGTCAAACTACCTACACCATGGGGAGTCGTGAAGATTGACAGCGACCAGTAGGAAGCCAAGGAGTGTTACTCATCTTCAATGAAGGCAACAACGAAACCACCATCGACATAGCAATCAAAGAGCAACCTTGGGGATAATCAAGAATCCCAGGAAAAAGAAGTAAAAGAAATACTACTTAATCCCGAGGATCCCGAAACTAAAGTTCTCATAGGAACTAATTGTCACACCCCGAGCCGGCGGGAACGGATCGTGTTTTCCTGTCGGGCGGAAGGTTCCCGGGCCGTGATATCTTGAGTGATAATAAATTGATCAGATTGTTACATAGCACATGATAATATAAATGAGAAATGCTAACACATCCATGATATAGAATTACAAGATTAAATTACAATGTATCGTTCATAATTTAATCGAGTAAATCTATCAAAAGAATCAATATAACTATATCTTGTATATGTACAAGATATACAAAAGATGATTCATTGTTCTTGTCACCAAAAGCATGCAACACAAAATAAAGCTAGGTCTTCTAAGAGTCCACTAGCTTAATCCTTGCATGTATGTATCTACACCTGTTCATCACCTGAGAAAACATGTATTTAAACAAAGTCAACACTAGGTTGGTGAGTTCATAAGTATGTTAATTGAAGGACCTTGATTCATTCACATGCACAATCACAATGTATATTATGTTACTTGTATGATAGTTGTTTCCCTGTTCACCCAATGGCTTCTCCCTAGTTGTATGTACAAGTGATGTGATACCCGATCAAGCATGCTTATATATAGGGCATACGAAAGGGTCAAGCCCAGACGCCATCCCACCACATGCTCAAACAAGTTTCACACTACTTGCAATACAACTATGGATTTCCATCTCAATTCCCACTTGTCCACCTCATTCTTGATCACCTGCGATAACTTGTATAGAATAATATAATGATGTAATTGTTGTTATCGAACCGAAGTTTAGATGACCATTATATATGTTAAGGATATTAGATTTATCAAATCTGTTCCTTGTATTATTCTATATTTATGGGGTTAACTGTTGTTTCACTTTTAAATATTAAGAGTGTTAGTTAACCACTTGTAATTTGTTCTTGAACTATAGTGCATAGAGCCTAAAAGGAATCCATTGAGATCCTCACATAATCAGATTTCAATGCATCCGATTTACCTCTACCACTTTGTATACCCAGAGACCTCATCGAAACAGTTACTAGTAATATGATATATTACTCTGTCTACTAGACAACAAGAAACGATGGATTAATTACTTATCACTGCAGATTAATATCACCATGTGTCGCTTTCCAGAACCTGACTTGAAGTCGCCCTGTCATCGGTCATACGTTACCGGTCAATGAATCAATACGATCAACATACTAGCCCTACAAGCTAGAGGTTTGTCAAACCTATGGTACCACTATGCTATCGTCGGTTTAGTCACGTCAAACTAACTGGTTAGCGAATTAAAGGGGCTTACATGATCAACTTGTACGATTGGCACATGATTGAAGTGATATAATACAACAGGTCAATAGTAACTAATTGTAATTGTGTTCATCTGTATTATTGTTCTCATTGTCATATGTTCTCCGTGTAATTAACAAAGTTAAATAAGAACTTGTCTTATTACATTATGTTAATTCTTTGAGTGAATGATGTTGTTATCATGATATTACATTATCATGATTATCATTCTTGATTCCATGTGCTCTTGTAATATGTGTTGAGTTGTAAAGCTAAGTGTTAAAAGGACTTGTCCTATTACACTTACTTAACTCTTGTGTCGAATGTTAATACAAAGATATGTAATATCATTATAACATTCATATGTTTTCCTGTGATTGTTCCAATGTCTGTTTATGTAAGAATAATTGAGTGTTATAAGATAAAATCTTATAACTTTATTATTCTAATGTGTTGATGAATTAATAAGATATATTATCTTGTTCATCTGATTATCCCTGTCATGTCATGATCATACAAGCATGCATACAACGATAAGCGATAATAAACAATGAAGTATTATCTAAATCAAAGTATAAATAACATGTTAAGCAGAACTTTTAAATAAATAAAAGTAAACATGTTTCTCAGCCCCGAAGATTGAAAATCAGTTAAGAATAAAGTAAAAGGGGCATATGAACTCACCTTGTTGTTGTAGGGTTGACTTAGCTTAAAAGAAGGATGCACGCGCTCCTTGAATGTAATTGTAATAGTTTTCACGTTCCTGTATTGATTTCACATTGGGTTTGATTCATAAGTATTCATTATTGTAATTTGTGTGCGTGTGTGTGTGTGTTGGCCTTATAAATGGGCTAACACTTGTGGTCTCAGTCCTCATTCGGCCCTTAAGTCGTGTGTTTAGCCTCGGTTCCCTAACACGTGTCTTAAATATCCACTTGTTGTAATTAATTCTATAAAATGGTTGTTAAGAGTTGTGTCAAAATGTTAATGACCTGGTTACCATCTTTGTAGTAACTGTGTAGTTATTAATTCACTCTCATGTTTAGTGTATGGGCCTTTGTATTAAAATTGGGCCGAGACACTAAGACTATGGGCCAAGACATGCCACATGGGCCGAATGCAGTAACATGGGCCGAATAATTGGGCTAAACAGTTGTGTGGGCTTTTGCTTGAACCATTTGGGCCAGAATGAAGGAGTTGGGCCCTTTATTGTGTCAAGAAATCTGTTGGGCCGGTTGGGTTTCTTTGGCCGAAAAATTATACAGAATGTCGGGGTGGGCCGATAGAATCAAATTGGCTGCAACCATTCAAATGGAATGGCGGCTTCCCCATCCAGCGAACCCTTAGAGCTAAGGTTCGTGGGTCCTGCGGATTAAAAGGTTTGGCCATTAAAGTTCCTAGGTTCGGCTCTGTTAGGTGAACGGGGTTCGTTCATAATCAAACAAGGTTCGTTGCATCCAAGCAATGGTGGTTCGGTAATGGTTCGTGAAACCTCAAAGGGTTCGGCTAGCTGTGGCGGCACAAGGGTTCGGCTAGCTTTGGCGGCACAAGGGTTCGCCTGCATGGGATGGTTCGGCTGAGGTTGGGTTCGCATGATGATCAAGGGTTCGTGGGCCAGCATACAACATGCAGGTTCGGGAGACAGCTCCAAGGTTCGTCAACTGTTGATGGTTCGCCAAGACAAGGCTCGTGCACGTGGGTTCGTGACTCAGTGAAGGGTTCGGTTCTGCAATGGATTGAGCTAGAAGGTTCGTGGGTCTATGTATCCATGTATGGTTCGGCACAGAGGTTCGTCCCACCAATGGGGTCGGCTAAGAATGTAGCAGGTTCGGTGTTAGGCTGAAGATGAGGGTTCGGCCAACGTGTCTTCACCCCTTCCCAACGAACTGGACCTGCAACCATCACCATCTCCATCGAATCCCATGTTCCAGAACCATTTACACGCCATGGCAACCCCGAACCAACCATCGACGAGTGTGAGGTTCGAGAGGGGGTGGGGAACCGGTTGTACAGGTGTTTCAACAAAAAGGGTTTAGAAACCCTATTTTCAGTGTTTTTCCTTGATCATACCTCGACTTTGGCTGGTGAAAAGCTTAGATCCGTTGTACTTCCTTGTAGAGGAGATCGAGAGCTACGCGTGGGTTCAAGAATCACCCAAATCCGTTGAGAAACGAGGAAGATAATGAGATTTGAAGCTTGGATGTCTTAGAGAGAGGAAAGGTTCGTGGATGGCATCTAGAGAGGGGGTGGGATGATGGAAAATGAGGAGAAACACCCTCATTTGATGCTTTTATACCCCAGGGTGTTCGGGTTTGTTTCGGTTGCTCGGTTCGTGGTTTCGTCGCGTATCCAGAACTTTACGCGTATTTAATTGTATTAAATAAAAGAAGATTATTTTAATTAATTGATGAGTTTCAAAATTGTAAAAATGTTAAATATTTTATTTTATTTAATTAATTTCGTTCGTGTCGTGTTTTCGTTTTCGTTTCGTCAGATCGCGTCACCATCGTGCGTATTCGTTCGAATCGTCATTCGAACGAACACGACGATGGTTTTGCTTTCCGACTTTTGTTTTCTACTTTCCAGTCATTATTTCAGAACGTTAAACTCACAGATATGTTTGTGTGAATCGTCACTGATGTCGACGGAGCTTAGCTAATAAACTAACTAAAAACCGATTTTAAAACTAGACAAAAAGTAATAAATCTAGACTCTCTAAAACCTAAGCTACCGACAGGCAAGTGTACCTATCGTATGTAGCAAGACAAAAGTAAGTCCGGATATCGAACCCACAGACTTCTATAGACTGCACTAACTAGACTCTATAACTTATCTATACAAAATTTGTACTTAAATAAAATAATATTAAGAAAGGGGGGTTTTCTAACAAAATTAAGAATAACTTAAATAAACTAAAACAGATGAACAATCAAAGACTAAATCAGAGAAGAAAAGAAACACTACCTAGGCTTGAATCATATACATGCTTGACAAGGTTCTCTCGGGATGGAACTAATGTGATACCGGGATCTTATAATACTAAACTCAAAGGAAAATTAGAGCACCCTCGACCCTTCTCAAGGATAGTCAACCAAAGATCCTAAAAGCCGTTAAACCACCGGTTAAATGGATTTCCCTCACAGGTCATCCAACTATTTATGAAATATCCGCTAGATTATCTACCTCACAGTACAATAATCTCAAAACACCTAAGAAATAACTGTTAAACACTCTACCTCACGGCGCGAAAGTCACAGTTCACTTAAATGCTAGGGATAACTTGGATTTTCCTATTGGACTCGATAAACATGATTTGATAGACATACTAGAAAGATCTTCTCACGAAGGCTCTAACTAGAAATCTAACATCCAAGACTTATCAACAACTTCTCACCTCACGGCTATTGAAGCAAGTTGCACATCTTAATCATTTAAATCATAATAAAACATTCCTATGAATCACTCGGCCAAAGCAACTCATCCACTAATCAAAAACACACAGTAATTGATTCTAGCATGCACCTATTATGTGACAGACAATCACCAAGACACATGAGGAAAATAATATCAATCATTCAACAATCCAAAACACACATACACATCCAATATTCCAAACCAAGTTTTTAAATCATAAATCATTCACATCATAATGTTCCAAAACCGAATCAAACCAAAATCAAACATGTATAATCATCTTACCTAGATAGTTCTAAAAGTTTAGCCACTAAACATCATATGAAAACAATCCATAATATGTTTAATGTGTGAAAACATAAGATTCAAAGAGAAACTAAGAGAAATAAAGAAAACCGAGTGAAGAACACCCGAAATCTTCAATCCTAAGCCTTGATTCTTCAATCCAGTGCTTCCCAAACCTTGAGATCGCCTCTAATCGCCCCTAGCTGTCTCTCTGATCGTTCAGAATCCCATCTCCCTCCTTCCAGCCGTTTTCCCCTGTTAAACTCGAAAAACTGCATTCTTAACCCTGTCGCGTAACGCGACACTCACATGGAAACCCCTCGCGCTACGCGATGGGTCTCGCTACCCGACAAATTAGTCGGGTCAACCGCAATCATTTAAAAAGGGCATTTTAGTAATTTCCACTTGTCGCGCTACGCGACAGGGTTTCTTGAGGGCCTCGCGATACGCGAGGGACCTAAAATCCAGCTTTTGTCTTCTTTTGTTCTCGGGTCTGTTCTCGTCCAACCTGGAGCTCGTTTTCTTGATCTTTTGTGCTAAAATGACATGTTTATTACCTGCAAGCATGAAATTACCAAATTGTGAAGAACCAGCATAAATCGACTCTAAAAACTAGTAAACTAAACAGAAACTCAATAGAAACAAATGGAAAAACAGATGTGTTTTGCAACACATCACATCCCCACACTTATCTCTTTTTCGTCCCTGAAAAAGGCTTATGCAAAAATCTGGGATCATAGCTAGGTAAGATAGTTTCTACACAATTAACATAGTCAATTTAAAATTCAACGCTTTGGAAAAGATTGCAAGTATTGTTATCCTATTAAACCCATACTGATTATTCTTGTCCCTCAATCATGGTTCATTAAGTTCATGTTTTACATTTCATTTCATTTGACCCATACTTTGGAAATTTAAAATCAACTCAATCCTGGATTCTAGCTTTCAAGTCATCTTTACATATAAACAAACAAGAAATTTCTCAAATCAGATTTTTAAAATGGAAACAGATGGAAGTGTGAGTGTTTTTCCTTCTTTCAATTTTTTATTGAACTTAGCTTAGTGGTGTTTCAACCAGGCTGCAACCCGGCGTGTGACACATAAGTTTCTCGTTCAACTTCTTTTCTTTCATTTTTTTTTCTTTTTACTCAGCTTATTTGGTGAAATGGAGGCGCCATAAGACTCGGATTTATTCTCATAAAAAGAGTACTTATGTGCCAAGCACAAATCAGATTTTCAACACTCTCATTTGTTATTATGTAAAGACTCCTTTATGACCAGAAAACAGTTTCATCAATTCCAAACCACCCAAGATATTTCCCATGAAAATCATGCATTTAAGTGGTATTATACCAATCCTACGGAACAAACACAACCAGCTGAGCCTACCTACACATCCCATAACCAAAACATAAAACCCAAACCAACAAGTTAACTATGAATGAAACCATCAAACCTAACTTCTCTATCATTTCTCATCATGCTTTTGCAACCAACTTAAACAAAGACAAGAAAGATTTAAGCCAAAGATGTAGAAACAAAATAAAAATAAAAATTTTCAAAAAAATTTTGACTCAAAAACTTAAGTAAACTAAAATTCAAAAACTAACTACTAAAAACAAACAAGACTAAAACAAAGTTTCCCATCCCCACACTTAAACTTTACATTGTCCCCAATGTAGAGAAAAAGGAAACCCAAAAGAAAAACTAAAAACTAAAAGCTAAAAAACTGAAAATGACTTAGCTGGTTAACGAGAAGACTGTCGAGTGCCAATCTTTCCATGTAGCTCCACAATCCACAATTCTGCTCCACTGGCTATAAACAATAACATAAGAACTACACAACACAAAGATCAAACAGGCATCACTACGTCCAAAGAATAATAATGATATCCATGATTAAGCCCAACCACAAACCGACCTTACCAATTAACTAAAATTAATAAAGAAAAACAAATCACACAAAGAAAATTAAAAACTAACTAAAAATTTGAAAAACATCAACTCAATGCAACAAAAATGAATTTAGGAAGTCTCCTATGTAGTGAATACGATGTAGGAGAGCTAAATTGGGGTAAAATTTGAAAACTAGGGTTTTTAAACATTTAAAAACATTCCAGGACCCGTCGCGTACCGCGACAGATTTTTTTATGGTCGTCGCGGTACGCGACAGAAGTTTGACCCGCATGTTTGACCAATTGTCTCGCGTAGCGCGACAGGTAAGCCAGGTTTCGTCGCGTAGCGCGACGGGGTCATTTTTCCAGAAAGTTTCCGGATTTTTCATGCCTTAGCCAACATTTTCACCCCAAATCATTCCCAACCATCCAAAACCCTTCTAAAGCCAAGAAATACATACCTGGTGGCTCCAATTCATTATTATGGCATCAAATTGATTAAAAACCTGCAAAACAAATTAAAACAAACAAAAACGAAAGCAAACAAACGAAAATGAACACACGAAAAACTAAAATCTACAAACTATACACTTGGGAGTTTAACCCAAGAGCTCAAAATCATCAACTCAGATGGGAGGATCCAAAGAGATCTCCTCCCCTACAATCTCATCAAGACCACAATCACCAACATCCCATGGTCCTCCTCCCACAACTTCATGCACACCGACATCATCACTAGCCAAAATCACCCCCTCCATTCGATGGACTAACTCACCACCGGCTCTCATAGAATTTGCTACCTTCAAACAAACGCTCTCATCACCCACTCTAAAAGTGAGTTTTCCCTCATATACATCTATGATAGCCTTAGCGGTGCGCAAGAATGGGCGCCCAAGAATGATGGGAACCACCGTGTCCGCCTCCATATCCATCACCACAAAATCCACGGGAAAAACAAACTTATCCACTTTTACTAAGACATTCTTCAAAATCCCCCGTGGACACTTAACCGACCGATCCGCCAACGACAAAGTCATGCGTGTGGAGGAAAAATCACCAAGGGCTAGCTTCTCGTATAAAGAATGTGGCATCAGATTGATGCTGGCCCCTGAGTCCGCCAGAGCATACCTCCTCACATCGTCTCCAAATAAGCACGGGATAGTGAACATTCCCGGATCTGCAAGCTTTTCGGGAAGCTTGTTTAAGATCACCGCGGAACAACCCGCACTCAATGGTACGTTGGCTACCTCTCCCAAACGGTCCTTAGACTTCAGCAATTCTTTTAGAAACTTAGCATATTTTGGTATATGCTGAAGGGCTTCAATAAACGGGAGATTGATCTTGAGCTGTTTAAACATGTCAAGAAAGTGCCCGTATTCCTTAGCGTGCTTTTGATTAGTTAAGCGCGCGGGGTAGGGAACACGGGTAAGATCAATCTCCGGTGTGGGTTTACACATGACCGGCTTCTTCCCAACTACCGGTTTCTCAACTAAAGACTCATTGGTTGGTGCGGTACTTGCTGGGACTAGCCTCGTTTTCACCCTCCCAGGAGTCTCCATTTCAATTTCTTCATCCACCGGTTCCTCCTCAACTTCATCAACCGGTGGAACCACCCTCTCGCTCTCCTCAACTTCTACTAACACTGGTGGTATGAACACCTCTCCTCTACCTCCTCCAGAACGAGTAGTGACCGCCTTAACATGGGCATTTGGGTTGGTTTGGGGCTGACCCGGGAACTGACCCTGAGGCCGTTCATCCAACCGTTTGGCAATGTCACCAACTGTTCTTTGTAAATCCAAGAACGCAGATTGCTGGTTCTTGAGGAGAACATCGTGTTCGTGTAGGATCTTCTGTGTAGTGGCATCCTTAGCCACTAACTGAGTCAACAATTCCTCTATCCTACCCAAACCACCACCAGCACCTGAAGTGCTACCAGAACTACCACTAAGCTGCCCCTGCCCCTGGTTTTGAGAGTAACTATGATGGAAACCAGGGGGATTTCCTGAAGATCTATAGGTTTGGTTCTGAGAATTTCCCCAACCGGGGTTATAAGATTGCCCAAACCTACCCTGTCCTCCTACATAATTAGCCTGCTCTTGGCTCACCAAACACTCAGAAGTGGCATGACCACCTCTGCAGATCTCACACCTGTCTACTCTCATCTTCAAATCCTTAACATCCCTAGCTAAAGACTCAAGAGCAGCAGCAACACTAGTGTCTGTGTTCACATGGTGAACACCCCTCATTGACGAGGAAGAACTAGTGATAGGAGTTGAATTCCTATTTGCAGACCGCTGCTCATGCTCGGCCTGAGCGAAGCTCTCAAAAAGATCATTGCATTCGGCCACATCCCTCTTACCCATGAGGTGGCCTCCTGCAGAAGTGTCAAATCTGGCACGAGTCTCATATGTGAGCCCATTGTAGAATTTCTCTACAAGGGCCCATTCAGACAAACCATGCTGGGAGCATCGGCTTAGAAGGTTTTGGAACCTCTCCCACGCAAGATAGTAAGGCTTATCAAGGGCCATTCGGAATGAATGGATCTCATCTCTCAGGCGGGCGGCCTTAGCAGGTGGGAAATACTTTTTAAGAAAAGCATCCCTTAGGCTAACCCAAGTGGTGAAAGTGCCTGGCGGATGAGAATCAAGCCAAGTAGCTGCCCGCCCCGCAAGTGAGAATGGAAACAGCTGAAGAAAAATCGCATCATTAGTGGCACCTTGAAGGTTAAATGTACCACATATGCGAGTGAGCCTAGCAAGGTGTGCGGGAGCATCTTCATCATCACGACCATTAAACTGAGAATTGTTAATCGCAGTCATGATATATGAAGGAATCTGCCATGAATTTTCATTCGGGATTGTTGGCAGTAAAATGGGGTTATTCAGCCCTGTGAATCCCGCAGTGGCCTGCTGGTGAACAGTACGACGCGCTGCCATTTGTGGATCAAAAGGCACGCGTGGACTAGAGTGAGTAGAAAACGTAGAAGAAGAAGACGGTGTGTGCTCAGAAAGATCAACAGAAATGGGAGTAGAAATACTTACCTCGCTCGTAGAACCCTCAGAGAAGTCCCGCGAATCGCTCCTTGATGACAATGAAAGCTCAGGTGGCGGTCCGTGTGAGCGTAGGTGTGGCATACACTACCAAACCTACAAGCAAAATAAAAACCAATCAAAAAGAAATAAAATAAAAAGAAATATAAGTAAGACTAAAAACAAATATGCACAAACAAGAAAAATAACTAGTTGGCACAATCGACTAAGAAGTCCCCGGCAACGGCGCCAAAACTTGATGTCGACGGAGCTTAGCTAATAAACTAACTAAAAACCGATTTTAAAACTAGACAAAAAGTAATAAATCTAGACTCTCTAAAACCTAAGCTACCGACAGGCAAGTGTACCTATCGTATGTAGCAAGACAAAAGTAAGTCCGGATATCGAACCCACAGACTTCTATAGACTGCACTAACTAGACTCTATAACTTATCTATACAAAATTTGTACTTAAATAAAATAATATTAAGAAAGGGGGGTTTTCTAACAAAATTAAGAATAACTTAAATAAACTAAAACAGATGAACAATCAAAGACTAAATCAGAGAAGAAAAGAAACACTACCTAGGCTTGAATCATATACATGCTTGACAAGGTTCTCTCGGGATGGAACTAATGTGATACCGGGATCTTATAATACTAAACTCAAAGGAAAATTAGAGCACCCTCGACCCTTCTCAAGGATAGTCAACCAAAGATCCTAAAAGCCGTTAAACCACCGGTTAAATGGATTTCCCTCACAGGTCATCCAACTATTTATGAAATATCCGCTAGATTATCTACCTCACAGTACAATAATCTCAAAACACCTAAGAAATAACTGTTAAACACTCTACCTCACGGCGCGAAAGTCACAGTTCACTTAAATGCTAGGGATAACTTGGATTTTCCTATTGGACTCGATAAACATGATTTGATAGACATACTAGAAAGATCTTCTCACGAAGGCTCTAACTAGAAATCTAACATCCAAGACTTATCAACAACTTCTCACCTCACGGCTATTGAAGCAAGTTGCACATCTTAATCATTTAAATCATAATAAAACATTCCTATGAATCACTCGGCCAAAGCAACTCATCCACTAATCAAAAACACACAGTAATTGATTCTAGCATGCACCTATTATGTGACAGACAATCACCAAGACACATGAGGAAAATAATATCAATCATTCAACAATCCAAAACACACATACACATCCAATATTCCAAACCAAGTTTTTAAATCATAAATCATTCACATCATAATGTTCCAAAACCGAATCAAACCAAAATCAAACATGTATAATCATCTTACCTAGATAGTTCTAAAAGTTTAGCCACTAAACATCATATGAAAACAATCCATAATATGTTTAATGTGTGAAAACATAAGATTCAAAGAGAAACTAAGAGAAATAAAGAAAACCGAGTGAAGAACACCCGAAATCTTCAATCCTAAGCCTTGATTCTTCAATCCAGTGCTTCCCAAACCTTGAGATCGCCTCTAATCGCCCCTAGCTGTCTCTCTGATCGTTCAGAATCCCATCTCCCTCCTTCCAGCCGTTTTCCCCTGTTAAACTCGAAAAACTGCATTCTTAACCCTGTCGCGTAACGCGACACTCACATGGAAACCCCTCGCGCTACGCGATGGGTCTCGCTACCCGACAAATTAGTCGGGTCAACCGCAATCATTTAAAAAGGGCATTTTAGTAATTTCCACTTGTCGCGCTACGCGACAGGGTTTCTTGAGGGCCTCGCGATACGCGAGGGACCTAAAATCCAGCTTTTGTCTTCTTTTGTTCTCGGGTCTGTTCTCGTCCAACCTGGAGCTCGTTTTCTTGATCTTTTGTGCTAAAATGACATGTTTATTACCTGCAAGCATGAAATTACCAAATTGTGAAGAACCAGCATAAATCGACTCTAAAAACTAGTAAACTAAACAGAAACTCAATAGAAACAAATGGAAAAACAGATGTGTTTTGCAACACATCAGTCACCCACGCAAACACACTGTCAGTTCGTTATTCTGAAACAACACTGTAAATTATGTTTGAATTGTGTTTCCTCACTGTCGGACTCAACTAAACACCCTGATATCACATTGTTTTCACATTGAATTGTCGGCCATCTGATTCCTGTCATCTATGGATATCAGATCGCAACCGATTTGTTATTGTTATTCACTTGAACATCGTTGTTTCTCATGTTTAGTTGTGTTAACTGTACTTAGATTTTCACTTAAATACACACAACTAATGTTTCAATGGAGTGTTGTACTTACAGTATTTAAGTTTACACAAAAATACATACAACTGTTTCTTGTAAATCTGAATTCTGTTAATACAAGTACTGTGTATACACATGTAATCACACGTAGTTACTGTTGAAAGTACACGCACCGTACGGACTTGCCGGCCGGTCAGGTACTAGTTGTCACACTAATGTCCCCGAGGATATCGAGGAGAAATTGATTTCTTTCCTGAAATCAAGAAATTCTACCTTCGCTTGGAAACACGAGGATATGAAAGGGATATAACCTATCCACCAAAAAAGAAGGAAATTCGCTCCTGAGAGGAATGCAATCATCCAAGAAGAAGTGGAGAAACTTCTCAAAGCAAAGATGATTAGAGAAGTAAAATTTCCAAGGTGGCTTGCTAATGTAGTTGTGGTTCAAAAGAAGAATGGAAAGTGGAGAGTTTGTGTAGATTACACAGATCTAAACAAAGCTTGTCCTAAAGACCCCTTTCCATTACCACACATAGACTCAATGGTAGATGCTACAGAAGGCCATGAAATGTTAACCTTCATGGATGCATCGGCGAGATTCCAGCAAATCCAAATGGAGCCTTCGGACCAAGAAGGTACTGCTTTCATGACGCCAACAGGGATATATTGCTATACAGCAATGCCGTTTGTCTTGAAGAACGCGGGAGCTACTTATCAAAGGCTTATCAATATGATGTTTAAGGATAAGCTGGGGGACACTATGGAGGTGTACATTGATGATATGGTAGTCAAATCTAAGATTACCAAAAATCATCTTCGGGATCTCGAAGAATCCTTCGATATCCTGGATCAATACAATATGAAACTTAACCCTTCTATGTGTCATTTTGGAGTAAGATCAGGAAAATTCTTGGGATATATGGTCACTAAAAGAGGAATAGAGGCCAGCCCAGAACAGATCCAAGCTATCCTGAACCTTAAATCCCCAACAAATGTGAAAGAAGTACAGAGATTGACAGGAAGGATAGCAGCGCTTAACAGGTTCATCTCAAGATCTTCTGAAAAATTCAAAGGATTCTACGATATCCTTAAAAAGAATAATAAATTTCAATGGGATGAAGAGCACGAGAAGGCACTACAGGATTTGAAAGAATACTTATCCTCAGCGCCATTGCTCATGAAACCAGAAGATGGTGAACCACTATCACTGTACTTGGCAGTATCCCGAACCACTGTAAGTGCGGTGCTAGTTAAAGACTATCAAGGATCACAACATCCAGTATACTATGTAAGTAAGAGCCTATTGGATGCTGAAACTAGGTATTCTCACCTAGAAAAATTAATCATAGCTTTGATTATGGCATCAACAAAACTTAGGCACTATTTTGAGACACATAGGATACACATTAAAACAAATTACCCTATTAAGTCGGCATTAAGAAAACCTGAGTTATCAGGAAGAATGGCCAGGTGGTCAGTAAAACTCAGCACTTACGATTTAATCTATGAACCAAGAACAGCAATTAAGTCTCAAGCACTAGCAGACTTTGTGGCCGACTTTAGTAATGATATCCAACCAGAAGCAGATTCAGAAGTTAAACTTCTGGTTGAGGATACCGGTGAATGGACTTTACACACTGATGGAGCCTCGAATGTTACAGGGACAGGTCTAGGGATAATACTAAAATCGCCACAGGGGGACATAATACCCCAATCGATCAGTTGTGAGTTCCAAGCAACTAATAATGAAGCTGAATACGAAGCTTTAATAGCGGGACTCCAATTAGCTAGGGATATGAACATAAGAAATCTCCATGTATTTGTTGATTCCTTACAAATAACAAACCAATTTAATGGTTCCTATATGGTTAAAGGGGATAAATTAGCAAAATACTTAGAGATAGTTAAAGAAATAGTAGGATATTTCTACACTTTTGATATCACGCATGTTCCTAGAGAAGAGAATGATGAAGCAGACGCATTAGCAAACATCGCAGCATCTCTAAAAATATGTGATGATATCAATATCCCTATCCTACATATCCTGAATCCAGCTATTGATATAGAAAGTTCAAATCAAATCATTAAACCAAAAACTATTGATGCGCATGAGATATCCTGGACTACACCTATTAAAGAATATCTCCGAACAGGAAAAATACCTGATGGAGAAACAAACCATAGAGCTTTTAAGATCATGATATCTAGATATATAATTATTAGGGATATTCTATATAGGAAATCGGTAGCTGGTCCATACTTAAAATGTTTAGAAAAACCACCGGCCGAACCTTTATATCCGATAGTCTCATAATGGCCATTCACGAAATGGGGAATAGATATAGTAGGAAAACTACCAAAAGCACCAGGAGGAAAAATATTCATGTTTGCTATGACTGATTACTTTTCAAAATGGATTGAAGCTGAAGCCTTTGTACATGTTAGAGAAAAGGAAGTAATATCCTTCATAAAAAGCAATATCCTGACCAGATTCAGGATACCTGCTGAGATTACTTGTGACAATGGATCTCAATTCATTGGCAAAAGAACTACCAACTTTTGTGAAGCATGGGGGATAAAAATGATTACTTCCACACCAGTACATCCTCAAGCTAATGGCCAAGCAGAATCAAGTAATAAGATAATCATAAACAATCTCAAAAAGAAGTTGGGATCTAAGAAAGGAAAATGGGCTGAAGAACTTCCATTTGTCCTATGGGCAGATAGAACAACTACAAAAAATGCGACTGGTCAAACACCATTCTCATTAGTATTTGGTTCAGAAGCTGTACTCCCAACTGAGATGATTATCCCTAAGGGAAGAACAAGTTTACAAACTATAGAAGCTAATAACGAAATATTATCTCAGTATATAGATACTAGTGACGAATCTAGGGATATTGCGAAGATTAGAATGGCTGCCTATCAGCAAAAGATAGCTAAATCTTACAATAAGAATATAAGGATCAGAAGTTTCCAAGTAGGAGATTTAGTATTGAGAAAAGCATTCCAAAATACTACTAACCCAACAGATGGTAAGCTTGCCCCAAAATGGGAAGGACCTTATAAAATCGACTCCGAAGCTGGAAAGGGGGCATATAAATTAGTTACTATGAACGGTGAACCTCTCCTAAGGGCATGGAATGCCATCCACCTTAAAACCTACTTCATATGATTTTCATGAATACAAAACATCTTCACTTTAGACATTCTTATATTCATAAATATTCCTACATTTATATTATGATATATTCTCAAAATATCTTAATACTAACTTAAGCATTGGAGAGGCTTAGGGATCCCTAATGCCTACCTTTGCAAAGATGTTTTATGTTTTTGCAGGAATAGCTGGAGAAAATACGAGGCTATGTGTCTCAGCCCAAGTTTTGACCTAAAATCAAAACTTGATGAAGATCATGCACTGACTTTATGTCTAGCTGCAAAGTTTTGACCTAAAATCAAAACTCAAGAGACCTTTGTCTCTCATGAAGACTTAGGGTTCATACCCTCGCCACTAGCACATGTATATCCTGCTATAATCCAAGATAATGGGACCAGTACACACATGAGTGGCTGACAATATCATTATCGAGGGTTATAACTATGGATCCTCCGTAATATCCCGGTATAGTTGCAGATTTTGGGACCAGTACATGCATGAGTGGCTGACAATTTCATTTTCAAAAACTATAACCAGGGATCCACCGAATTCCGGCCTAGTCGCCAGTATCCCGGCCTTAGTCTCCAGCATCCCGGCCTTGTCGCCAGTATAATCGGCCTTAGTCGCCAGTATAATCGGCCTTAGTCGCCAGTATAATCGGCCTTGTCGCCAGTATTCCGGCCATGATCGCCAGTATATTCGGCCTTGTCGCCAGTATTTTCAGCCATAGTCGCCAGAATATTGGGATTATCCCAATCCTTTTTGTTTATGAATATGTGCAGGAACAAACCTTCAATGATATTTGGGATGAAGCACATACTTAGAACGTACCCAGGAATATTGAGGAGCTGAGCTCAACTCTCAAAACTATTTTAGCATATCGCACAAGTATGATCATAATATGCCCAAGGATATTAAGGTACGTAATTTACACTTTATCCTGACAAGGAAAAAAGAAAATGCCTCAAGAATAAGTCTACTCTTTCAAGGAATTAGTATTTATTTCTTAACTCTACAACAATCTTTATTTCTGATTAACTTTGAAAAGTATCCGATCCTGAATTAAAGCCTTGAATAAATATTTTCAAAACTAATTTGACTTTATGAAAATATAATATTCTTACAAATATCCTGAATGTAAAATACTTATGCTTTAAAGAAAGAACAGAAAATAGCACTATACCATCCCGTATAATTAAGACGACTCTCCTAAGATCCCTATAAGGAAAACTTATAAAGTACAGTGGGAATAATTTAATCAAACATATTCTTAATATGTTTCACAAGACACAACTATACATAATATCCTAAAACATTCATTAAGATTACTGAGTCAAAAGATTAACAAAATAAAAACAGTATATCGGGCTTCGCCATGAAAACACATGGTCCCTCCACCCAATATACTGAAAACGTTAAAACAAAAGAAACAAGGACATTTTAGGATTTGCCATGTAAACACATGGTCCCTCCACCTAAAATTCCATAAATTGTCTGCCCATCTAGGGACTTAACATCAGAATATTGTTTAAAAACTATATGTCACCATGAAAGAACCACAAACATAATGGGCTCAGACCTTATCAATTCTATCCTCATCGCCCATCACTGCACCGCCTTCGCCTCCACCAGCTCCAATATCTTCACCTCCTGCCACCTTACTGGTCTCCACCACGCTCGCTGTCTTGGCCGCCGCATCAGAAGTTTTGGTCATATCCGCAGTTAGCTTAGCCAAAACCTTAACCCAGTCGGCAACGTCCTTGTCCCACAAGTCCGAGCCCTCCTGTTTTGACTTTTCAGCCATTTGAATCTTTGCTTTGAGGATGGCAGCGGCAGCAGCAGCGGACTTCTTGGTTCCTTCAATAATCTCTTTCACCTTCAGTTTATGGGCAGCATCATTATCCTTAGCCAGCTTCTTGAACTTCAAGGCCTTCTTTTCGTAGTGACCAGCCTTGGCAAAAGCAATCTTCTTTTAGTCTTCAAGATCTTCAATTTGCTTTTCGTAGGCCTCCTTGTCACCTGAAATTTTCAAGATAGCCTACAAAATAAGGATATTCTGAGGATATGATTATACGAGAATAAATGAACTAAGATAATAAAAGGGTCTACCTTTTGTAGAAGATCGACAGCGGGGAGATCAGGGATATCATCCACATTGACAATATCAGCACCCTTACGGTAACCCCATGAACCAAAATAGGGGAACCAGTTCGCCTTTGAAGCAAAAAACGGGAATACCCATGAGTACGAAGCTGATAAGAAGAAGAAATTTCAGAAACACCGATCTTAAGACCATATTTATGGTTCATCTTGTGAAGAGTAATAAGCAACTGCCAACCCATTGGCATAAGTTGAGGATAACAGAGACGGGTGATTTGAAAAAACTCAGAAATCAGAGTAGGAAAAGGGAAAGATAGACCCAAAGAAAACGGGTACTCAGGAAAACAAACACATTTGGTGGAACTATGATCGGCTTTCAGAGCAGGATCGTATCTGCAAAAAACAGTTTCCTCAGGAAATTCCTGGGAGGGTTGCATGACCTCAATATGGTCATCATCGAAAGTACATGCGTTTCGATCAGTATAGGGAAAAATATTATGATCAAAGAAGTCACTAGCTTCGGAGGGAGAAGAAGAATGCGGCATTTTTACTTAATTAAAATTTAGAAAAACAGAGGATTTGAAAGAGAAAACTTACCGGAAGGGATGATCGAAGAAGATAAGTGATTGAAAAGGAAAGACGCGTGATCATTATATGCGCAGTATTCTTACATTCAAACAGTAACAGTTATCCCCATCTAACCATCCATTTAATCGGGAAACCGTCAATTCAAATTTTGAATTTCGAAAATTTAAACTATAAAATTTTTAATTTTACAGCTGTAAACAACCAACTGTAAAATTGGGGGCAATTGTTAGGCGCAAAATATTCTCACTCGGGATATTTCAGGATCCGGGATATTTCAGCATCGAGGATATTTCGGGATTAGGGATATTTTAAGGATATATATTATCACTAACAAATTATCTATGTTGCTTAACATTATTTGCGAGATTTCAGGGATTGACATGTTGTCCTTCGAGTGGCCCTAATATCACGGAGACGTGCAACAATTACTTCAACTTAAACGCGGAATACAAGAGAGATCTATGCGACTGATTTGAATGAGTCTTCCATGATTTGGAAAGTACTGGAATAATCGGAACTACCATATGAAAGTTGTTAACGTTCTCTTGTATTTTCTTTATATATATACCGAGGCTATTGATCGATATAGGACACTAGTTACTCGAGAAACACACACAAAACTCACTGAAGCTGATTTGGCTGTCTAGAATCGATCAACTTGCGCTCTTTGTTTGTATTTGTTTGTTTGATTATTAATAAAACTAGGCAGAGTGACATTTGTCACCTCCCAAGGTTTTTATGCCGGCAATCCTAAGGGATTAAGGGTTTTTCCTCGTATAAATATCGTGTGTATTGCTATTTTTCTGTTTCATATATTGAAATATCCCCAGGCATATTCGGAGATATCCTGATAACAGATTTGAAATACTTAAGATATTTGCTTGTAAAACACAATACCCTACTTTTCTAATTCGGTTTTGCTAAAAGTTAAGATTGTTAATTTTTGTCCGAAACACCAATCCTATATATATATATAGAAAAGAAACATTTATTGTCTTTCCTATTTTAAGCGTCACACGATTGAAACATTCGCCGTTAAAAAAAAATTTGATCAGCTTCATTTGGAAAATATCGATCTGGCCTTATTTCTAGACAAGTATGGATACTTGTGCGGTAATAAATACATGATGAAAATATTCTTTTTAATAATTAAAAAAAAACTTAAAAAGTCTTTTATTATTATTATTTTTATATTTTTCCTATTTGCCAAGACTTGGTCATTTGACTTACTTTGGTAATTTTTTTTAACAGCCAACAAAAGATTTTTATTAAAAAATAAAATAGAGGAAACCTACTTAGCAAGCTGCTAAGAAGGATTACGATTTACGAGCCATATGGGAAAGTTGGAGACCAA
Organism: Mikania micrantha; assembly: GCA_009363875.1. Taxonomy (NCBI): domain Eukaryota; kingdom Viridiplantae; phylum Streptophyta; class Magnoliopsida; order Asterales; family Asteraceae; genus Mikania; species Mikania micrantha. The sequence goes on from CM018697.1 coordinate 29,883,538, forward strand.
AAGAAAAAGAAAAAGAAAGAAAATTGTGAGGACAATTGAAAAGAAGATACAGCCTTTGGTAAATGACTCACCTTCTACTAAAGAGTAGGTGTGATCAAGCACCTTTTTCTCATTAAAGGAAGATGCTGCGTATGTTCTTTTTCTTTGCAAACACCTTTTCAAATGCCACACACAAATGACAAATGAGGATGTGTTTAACTTTTTAATAAGTCGCAACTTTTTTTTTCTTTTGAATTGATGGAACATTTTACATTTTATAAAAGGCCTTTTATAAAATAAAAAGAACCTAGCAAAAACCATAATTGTTTTTGTGATAAACTCATAATAAATGTTTTTTTATTTAATACACTCATAAATGAATGGTTGGTTTTTAACTATTTAATTAAGGTGAGTCTAAATGCACCAACTCTAGTTAATAACTACATCACCTATCTTATTAATTATTAAATTTGACTCTACCGACTAATTAAATTCCTTCTAAGTCATTGCAATTAGTGATATTATTTACCGTCATTCTTATTTTAGGTGTAAATAATTAATGATATATATATTTAAATAAAAGAAAATAAAATATGACCATGTGTAAGAAAATAAGAGGTTTACTCGAATTATTTAAGACTTAATTTTCTTTGTCACTTTTTTATTTGATTTTATTTTGATGGTGCATGACTTCATTATTTAACCTAAATATCACTTATACAAATTTCGTATTTGGTGAAAGACCACACAAATTTCATGCTAATTAACAAAAAAAATTTTAATAGCAATTTAATTTATTTTAAATATTACATATATATTTTTTAAGGGGTGGGACTCAAATTCTCAAGCAAATTTATTGCATATCTGATACTAGGGGTGTTCATCTGTTTTGTTCAGTTTAAACAACTTTCATTTTTTTTCCCTATCTGAAAACCAACCCGAAACAAATTCATTTAGTGGATATCAAAACCGAACTCATTTTGGTTCAGTTTCTTCGGTTACGAATACTATTCAGTTTTTAATTTTGTGAACACCCTTATCAGATACTATTAAATTACAAGTCTAAGTACTATATATATATATATATATAATTTACGTTATCAACGGTACTTCTAATAAAATTCCATTTTGCTTTATTAACATTGATATTTATATATAATGTGATATATATATATATATAGGGGAGGGTTCACAAGAAAACTGCTCACTTTGAATAAAACTAAGAAAACTCCTACTAACCATTCAATTTTTAAAATTTTTTTCATTATTTTTTATTATTAACTTAGAAATATTATAAACAATTTTTTTTAATAAATATATGTAGATCACAAAGTTGCGTATGTGTAACCAATAAAGTTATGTAACTCATATATGTAGTTTACAAGTTACATATATGTAATCAATGAGTGACATATATGTAATCAATGAGTAACATATATGTAATAACATGAATTACATATATTTTTTTATTTTTTTCTTTTTGTTAACAAATCTAAGCTTATAATAAAACCAAATGTAAAACAAAAAACGAAACACGAAATTGATTAATAACAATTGTGATTAGTTTTCTAAGTTTTCTCAAATATGAAGGTTTTCATTGGAACCCTCCCCTATATTATATATATATAGGATTAGGATAAAGTAAAAAAGGTGAGATTATTGAGAATGGTGAGAAGAAATATTGGCCATTGGATTATAAATGTGATTAATTTTCAAGAGAGGGTATGTGAAGAAATTTTATTAGTTTTATGATACTTGATTATTCAAATGAAATTTAAAGTCAGAACAACATAAATGGAAGAATAATAAATTATTTGATTACAACCATCACACAACATTTTTATTTATAAAACTTTATTTAGTTAATGATTGTTAACATATTCTTTATAGTTAGAAACATACTTAATTACTTTATTTCATTGTGTTTTTATGCATATTAATGTTGGTTGCGTTATATATATGTTATTTGTTTCCAATTTATGTATAATGTGTTAGGTGCAAATATTCTCACTCAGGATATTTCAGGATCCGGGATATTTAGTGATCAGGGATATTTTGAGGATATATATTACTAACAATTATCTTTGTTGTTTAACCATTTATTACGAGATTTCAGGAATCAACAGGTTGTCATATGGCTGGCCCTAGAATCATGGAAACATGCAACAACTACTTCAACTTAAACGAGGAATCCAAGAGAAATCTATGCGGGTGATTTGAAAGAGTCGTCCACGATTGAAAAGTGCCGGAATATTCGGAACTACCTTTTTTAGATTCTTAGTATAAATACTGAGGTAATTGATCGATATAGAACACTAGTGATTCAAGAAATACACACAACACTCACTGAAGCTAACCTAGCATCATAGAATCGATCATATTGCGCTCTCTGTTTGTATTCATTCACTTTTGATTATTAATAAAATTAGGCAGAGTGACATTTGTCACCTCCCGAGGTTTTTATGCTGGCAATCCTAAGGGATTAAGGGATTTTCCTCGTATAAATCTCGTGTGTATTGCTATTTTTCTATTTGATATATTCAAATATCCCCAGGGATATTCGGGGATATCCTGAACATATATTCGGTATATTCAGTATATTTGCTTGTAAAACACAATACCCCACTTTTCTAATTCGGTTTTGCTAAAAGTTAATCTTGTTAATTTTTACCCGAAACATAATGCATGATTTTTTTGTCTATTACTCTATTGATTATAACGACTAATGAAATTATTCACAACAAACGTGATTGTTGTGTATTACGTATTATTATTGTGTTATGTTCAATATTGTGTATTATTGTATATTGTGTTTTTATTAATTTTACTGATAACCATTGTACAATACGTGCATCACATATGACAACAGATATGGCACAATAGACGCTATGTTTAGACACAATGACCCAAAACACAGTGATGTCTATAACCATTGTTTCTAAAAATTTTGACATAACCTAACTATTGTGTTATACGTGCATCACATATGACAACATATATGACACAATGACACTATGTTTAGACACAATGACCCAAAACACAATGATGTATATAACCATTGTTTCTAAAAATTTTGACCTAACCTAACCATTGTGTTATACGTACATCACAGATGACAACATATATGACACAATAACATTATATTTAGACACAATGACCCAAAACACAGTTGTGTTTATAACTACTGTTTCTAAAAATTTTGACATAACCTAACCATTGTGTAATACGTGCATCACAGATGACAACAGATGTGACACAACTGTTATACCTGGACAAATTTGCTTTATAATTCAGAATAATTCGGAATACGGAATAATTCGGGATAATTAGGAATATTTGCGTATATAAATTTATGTGATCTGATGACTTGAATAATAAATAATGATGGTTTATAATTAATTATTATTACTTTGTTATTCAACACGTGCTACTAATGTTTGAAATGAGTTTACAGATTACAAGCAACAAATATGCCTATTTATTCGGAAGAACGTGGATTGCATGGAAAAAATGATAACGTTTACTAATAGTTGCTTGACGCATGATTGGTGACTGGACCGAATAACAAGGAACAACCTTTGACCATCGTTGTATCATTTTTACTATAAATGGAGGCAACATCGATATAGGAAAACACACACAGCTCACTTAGCTTACTTCTGATTATTTCTTGCTCACATTCACGGCATTCAGAGTTATTAAACACATAGTGATCGATCAATTGCGCTCTTGTATTGTAATCTTATATTTTGTATTAATAAGAACAAGGCAGAGTGACGATTGTCACCTCCCGAGGTTTTTATGCCAGCAATCCTAAGGGATTAAGGGCTTTTCCTCGTATAAATCTATGTGTGTGTGGCTATTTTTCTATTTTATATTCTGAAATATCCCTAGGAATCCTCAGGGATATTATTGTTAAACATTACTGATAAACTGTTTTCTTGATTGTTAAGCACAATACCCCACTAAACTAATTCGGTTTTGCTAAAAGTTACACTTGTTAATTTTTACCCGAAACAACAACGACACTATGTTTAGACAACAATCATTGTGTAATATATTTATCATTGTATTTTATCTTCAAAACATTGTGTCTTACGTTCGGGTCATTGTGTAATATACCCATAGTTGTGTTTTACGTTCAGATATGACATAATGATGAACAAAAAAACAATCGCAAACAAAAAGACACAATAACAAAAAGACACAATGATGCATTACAAATATAAAAGGTGGAGGAAAACATATATTTTTTTTTAATTTTTTATATAACAATACTATACTCGTTTTAAATATAAAAAATGCTCGTTTTTTGGTGTACTTTTTATAAGAAAATAATATCGTATATAAAAGTTATCGCCGTTTAAAAAAATGTGGGAATATGATAAAAAGTCAACAAAAGTGTCTATGACTAAAATACCCTTTCACGATCTTTTTAATATAACTTTGATCTCAACCATTAAATTATATATCTAATGGCCCACAATCCTTCTCACACTTTTCACTAATTTAAGCATTTTTACTATAACTTTACCCTATATACATATATATATATAGGATTGTGATCTAATTGTAACCCCGTCTTATAGCAATAACCCATTTGTTAGGCGAAAATATTCCCACTCGGGATATTTCAGGATCCGGGATATTCCGGGATCAGGGATATTTTGAAAATATTTATTATTACTAACAAATATTCCTATTTCTTAACATCTATTTCGAGATTTCAGGAATTGACAGTTTGTCATGTGGCTGGCCCTAATATCATGGAAGCACGCGCCAACTAATTCAACTTAAAAGAGGAATCTAAGAGAGATTTGCGTATTCAACTTGAATCGGTCTCCCACGTTTGGAAAGTGCCGGAATAGTCGAAACTGCCATATGAACGTTATCAAACGTTCCTTTTTTAGATTCTTTGTATATATACTGAGGTGATTGATCGATATAGGACACCGGTGACCTAGAGAACATACAAAACTCACCGAAGCTTATCTAGCATTCTAGAATCGATCATATTGCGCTCTTTGTTTGTATTTACTCACTTTGATTATTAATAAAACTAGGTAGAGTGACGATTGTCACCTCCCGAGGTTTTTATGCCGGCAATCCTAAGGGATTAAGGGCTTTTCCTCGTATAAATCTGGTGTATTGCTATTTTTCTGTTTGACATATTCAAATATCCCCAGGGATATTCGGGGATATTCTGATCATATATTCAGTATACTCGACATATTTGCTTGTAAAACACAATACCCCACTTTTCTAATTCGGTTTTGCTAAGAATTAAGCTTGTTAATTTTTACCCGAAACAATTTGGCGCCCACCGTGGGGCAAACTTGTGTTTTTTTATTATTAAAACCTTGTTTAATGGCGTTTTCAAAAGGAATATATCGAAAAATGGCTTCACAACCGAGATCAACTTCTTCATTACCTAGTATTTCTGCTGCTACTACTGATATGCCTTCACAGATTCCTGTTTTCACCAAGAAGCCTGACAATTCTGGGAAAAAGACTACTTTCGTGGCCGAAAGTGTTCCATCGACGAAGATAACCACTTCTACTCCCGTACTTATTTCTAATAATGACATTTTGAGTATGTTTCAACAGGTTCAGCAACAAATGATGGATCAACAACGAATGAATCAAAGGCTTCTCAGGGAAATGGAAAATTTGAAGGCTGAAAAGAACAAACAGCCCGAAGCCACCACTCCAATAGTTCCAAGGGTCCTTGATTTTCGAACATCAGGGATGACCGGAAAACACCCTGGAGACTTTATCCCTATGCAAACCAGTATCGAAACTTCTTCAGGATCCCAAGATCTGGGGATATCCCGGGATAATATCCTTATCCCTAGAACATCACTCCTTACACCATTTACTGGTAACACTTATAATTATTCTCCATTAGACACTACTAACTTCGGTTCATCACAGGAAACAGGAATATCCCCTCAAGTGGCCAAGGAAATCCAGAAATTTCGGGATATGATCTCAAGTGTACCAAGAATAGTCAAGCCTATCCCGGAAGTACCTGCAATCACCCACAGGATATCCAGATTCGCTCCACCAATCTGTGATGCTGAAATCCCAAAAAGATTTCAAACTCCCACCATGAAGTTATATGATGGAACCACGAATCCCGAAGAGCATGTAGCCCAATATAGGGAAAGAATGGAGACAAATCCCATTCCCCCACATCTGAAGAAAGCTTCCTTTTGCAAAGGATTCGGCTCAACTTTGACATGAGCAGCCTTGAAATGGCTACTTAATGTTCCTCCTTACTCGATTACTTCATTTGCTCATTTGACTAACTTATTTAATAATCAATTCTCATGTAGCAGGACATTTGAAAGGTTAACCAGTGATCTCTACAGGATAACCCAAGGATCAGATGAATCCCTAAGAAGCTATGTCAACAAGTTTGGGAGAGAATCCTTAGATATCCCTAACCTGGATATCACCACTGCCGTTCAAGCTTTTAAAATGGAATTACAGAAAAATTCATCTTTTTATGATGATTTGGTTATGAATCCTTGTAGGAACATGGACGAGATCGGGAATCGTGCATTGAGGTTCATTAGGTTGGAAGATGATAAGGAAATCAAGAAGAAGATTACTACAACTCCTCCCAATGACCAAGGCAAAAGAAAGTTGGATTCACCCACCAACAAATCATTTAAATCCAAGCCATAGTACAAGTCTGACAACCACAAGATCAATTCTGTGGATGACGATGAGGATGATGAAGATTATCCCGGGATATATGATTACTGTTTTTCTGTAGATATCCTGAACTAATGTGTGCTATGCAGGATTTAGGTGAAAAGGTTAGATGGCCTCCTAAGGATAAGAAGTTTGCTACGAAAGATAAATCCAAATGGTGTGCATTTCATGAAGATTTTGGACATATAACCGAAGATTGCATCGCCTTGAGAAAAGAAATAAGCTACTTACTTAGCAAAGGCCATCTCAAGGAACTTTTTGGTAAAAAGAAGGAAATGAGGCAGGATCCTGATGGATTCCCAAAAAGAGCTGCATCCCCGCCAAAAGATACCAAGGTAATAAACTTTATTTCTGGTGGATCTGACATATGTGGTACTTCCTATTCTGCAGCCAGAAGACATGCTAAAGAAGCTAAGATGGAGAATGGAGAAAGACCCACATAAACTTCGACAATAACTAAGGATATTGTGATATCCTTCGAAGAACAAGATCGAGAAAATATCATAGATCCTCATCACGATGGGTTAGTAATTACTTTATATGTTGCTAACCATTATGTGCGCAGAATACACATTGATGGAGGCAGTTCTGTAAACATCATCCAATTGGAGACACTCAAGAGAATGAATATTCCTGAGTCCGAAATAACAACCAAGTCTTTGGTATTAGTTGGATTCAGTGGAGAAGCCAAAGCTACCATCGGTGAAATTAAATTACCAGTATATATCGAGGGGGTAAATTCTATGCAACGCTTTTGTATTATAGATTCTCTATCCTGTTATAATATCATATTAGGCAGACCTTGGATACACGATATGAAGGCAGTCCCCTCGACATATCATCAATGCGTTAAACTACCTACACCATGGGGAGTTGTGAAGATCGATAGCGACCAGCAAGAAGCTAAGGAGTGCTACTCATCATCGATGAAGGCGACGACGAAATCAACCTCAACATAGCAATCAAAGAGCAACCTTGTTGATAATCAGGAATCCCGGGAAAAAGAAGTAAAAGAAATACTACTTAATCCTGAGGATCCCGAAACCAAAGTCCTCAGAGGAACTGATATCCCCAAGGATATTGAGGAGAAACTGATTTCTTTCCTGAAATCAATAATCTCTACCTTTTCTTGGAAGCATGAGGATATGACAGGGATATCCTCAGATGTAATCACACATAAGCTAGGAATAGATAGAAGCTACAAACCCATCCACCAAAAAAGAAGAAAATTTGCTCCCGAAAGGAATGTAATCATCCAAGAAGTGGAAAAACTTCTTAAAACCAAGATGATTAGAGAAGTGAAATTTCCAAGGTGGCTGGCTAATGTAGTTGTGGTTCAAAAGAAGAATGGAAAGTGGAGAGTTTGTGTAGATTACACAGATCTAAACAAAGCTTGTCCCAAAGACCCCTTTCCATTACAACACATAGACTCAATGGTAGATGTTACAGCAGGCCATGAAATGTTAACCTTCATGGATGCATCGGCAGGATTCCAGCAAATCCAAATGGAGCCTTCGGACCAAGAAGATACTGCTTTCATGACGCCAACAGGGATATATTGCTATTCAGCAATGCCATTTGGCTTAAAGAACGCAGGAGCCACTTATCAAAGGCTTGTCAATATGATGTTTAAGGATAGACTAGGGGACACTATGGAAGTATATATTGATGATATGGTAGTCAAATCTAAGATTACCAAAGATCATCTTTGGGATCTCGAAGAATCATTCGATATCCTGGATCGTTACAATATGAAACTTAACCCTTCTAAGTGTCATTTTGGAGTAAGATCAGGAAAATTCTTGGGATATATGGTCACTAAAAGAGGAATAGAGGCCAGCCCAGAACAAATCCAAGCTATCCTGAACCTTAAATCCCCAACAAACATAAAAGAAGTACAAAGGTTAACAGGAAGAATAGCCGCACTTAATAGATTCATCTCGAGATCTTCTGAAAAATTCAAAGGATTCTACGATATCCTTAAAAAGAATAAGAAGTTTCAATGTGATAAACAACATGAGAAGGCACTACAGGATTTGAAAGAATACTTATCCTCAGCGCCATTACTCATGAAACCGGAAGATGGTGAACCACTATCACTGTACTTAGCAGTATCGTGAACTACTGTAAGTGCGGTGCTAGTTAAAGACTATCAAGGATCACAACATCCAGTATACTATGTAAGTAAGAGCCTATTAGATGCTGAAACTAGATATTCTCCCCAAGAAAAATTAATCTTAGCTTTAATTATGGCATCAACAAAACTTAGGCATTATTTTGAGACACATAGAATACACATTAAAACAAATTACCCGATTAAATCGGTGTTAAGAAAACCTGAGTTATCAGGAAGAATGGCCAAGTGGTCAGTAAAACTTAGTTCTTATGATTTAATCTATGAACCAAGAACATCAATTAAGTCTCAAGCACTAGCAGACTTTGTGGCAGATTTTAGTAGTGATATTCAACCAGAAGCAGATTCAGAAGTTAAACTCCTGGATGAGGATACCAGTGAATGGACTCTACACACTGATTGAGCCTCGAATATAAGAGGGACAGGTTTAGGGATAATACTAAAATCGCCTCAGGGGGGGCATAATACCCCAATCGATCAGTTGTGAGTTCCAAGCAACTAATAATGAAGCTGAATATGAAGCCTTAATAGCAGGACTCAAATTAGCTAGGGATATGAACATAAGAAATCTCCATGTATTTGTTGATTCCTTACTAATAGCAAGCCAATTTAATGGTTCCTATATGGTTAAAGGAGATAAATTAGCAAAATACTTAGAGATAGTTAAAGAAATAGTAGGATACTTCTACACTTTTGATATCACGCATGTTCCTAGAGAAGAGAATGATGAAGCAGACGCATTAGCAAACCTCGCATCATCTCTAAAAATTTGTGATAATATCAATATCCATATCCTACATATCCTAAATCCAGCTATAGATACAGAAAGTTCAAATCAAATCATTGAACCAAAAACTATTGATGCGCATGAGATATCCTGGACTACACCTATTAAAAAATATCTCCGAACCGGAAAAATACCCGATGGAGAAACAAACCATAGAGCCTTCAAAATCAGGATATCTAGATATATAATCATTAGGGATATTCTATACAGGAAATCGGTAGCTGTTCCATACTTAAAATGTTTAGAAAAACCAGAGACCTTAGAAGTAATGAAGGATTTCCACGAAGGAGATTGTGGAAATCATACTGGGGGCAGAGCATTGCTTTCGAAAATCCTTAGAACAGGATATATCTGGCCTACTATGAGGAAAGATGCAATGTCCTATTCCCAAAGATGTGATGCTTGTCAAAGACACAACAATATCCTTCACCAATCGGCTGAACCTTTATATCCAATAGTCTCATCATGGCCATTCATGAAATGGGGAATGAATATAGTAGGAAAAGTACCAAAAGCACCAGGAGGAAAAGTATTCATGCTTGCTATGACTGATTATATTTCAAAATGGATTGAAGCTGAAGCCTTTGTACAGGTTAGAGAAAAGGAAGTAATATCCTTCATAAAAAGAAATATCCTGACCAGATTCGAGATACCTGATGAGATTACTTGTGACAATGGATCTCAATTCATTGGCAAAAGAACTACCAACTTTTGTGAAGCATGGGGGACAAAAATGATTACTTTCACACCAGTACACCCTCAAGCTAATGGCCAAGCAGAATCAAGCAATAAGATAATCATAAACAATCTCAAAAAGAAGTTGGGATCTAGAAAAGGAAAATGGGCTGAAGAACTTCCATTTGTCCTATGGGCAGATAGAACAACTACAAAAAATGCGACTGGTCAAACCCCATTCTCATTAGTGTTTGGTTCTGAAGTTGTACTCCCAACTGAGATGATTATCCATACTGCAAGAACAAGTTTACAGACTATAGAAGCTAATAACGAAGTATTATCCCAGGATATAGACACTATTGATGAATCCTGGGATATTGCGAAAATTAGAATGGCTGCTTATCAGCAAAAGATAGCTAAATCCTACAATAAAAATATAAGGATCAGAAGATTCCAAGTAGGAGACTTAGTTTTAAGAAAAGCATTCCAGAATACCACTAATCCAACGGATGGAAAGCTTGCCCCAAAATGGGAAGGACCTTATAAAATTTACTCTGAAGCTGGAAAGGGGGCATATAGATTAGTTACTATGAACGGTGAACCTCTCCCAAGGGCATGGAATGCCAATCATCTTAAAATCTATTTTATTTAACTAAGTTATCTTTATCACCATGATAAATATGCTTATATTCTTTAAATATCCCTACATTACATCCTGATTCTAACTCAAGCATTGGAGAGGCTTAGGGATCCCTAATGCCTACCTTTGCAAAAATATTTTATGTTTTTGAAGGAATAGCTGGAGAAGATACGAGGCTATATGTCTCAGCCCAAGTTTTGACCTGAAATCAAAACTTGATGAAGACCCCGCACTGACTTTATGTCTAGCTGCAAAGTTTTGACCTGAAATCAAAACTCAAGAGACCTTTGTCTTTCATGAAGACTTAGGGTTCATACCCTTGCCACTAGCGCACGTATATCCTGCTATAATCCAAGATGATGGGACCAATACACGCATGAGTGGCTGACAATTTCATTATCGAGGGTTATAACTATGGATCCTCCGTAATATCCCGGTATAGTTGGAGATTTTGGGACCAGTACACACATGAGTGGCTGACAATTTCATTTTCAAAGACTATAACCAGGGATCCACCGAATTCCGGCCTAGTCGCCAGTATCCCGGCCTTAGTCGCCAGTATCTTTCGGCCTTGTCGCCAGTATTTTCGTCCTTAGTCACCAGTATAATCGGCCTTGTCGGCAGTATTCCGGCCATAGTCGCCAGTATTTTTGGCCTTGTCGCCAGTATTTTCGGCCTTATCGCCAATATTTTCAGCCTTGTCGCCAGTCTAACCGGCCTTAGTCGCCAGTATATTGGGATTATCCCAATCCTTTTTATTTATGAACATGTGCAGGAACAAACTCTCAAGGATACTTTGGGATATAACTTCTACTTGGAACATGCCTGAGGATATTGAAGAGACAAACTCAACTCTCAAGACTATTTCAGGATATCATACATGTATATTCCTATTATGCCCGAAGATATAAAGGTATGCAACTTACACGTTATCTTGACAGGAATAAGAAAAGCTTTGAGAATGAGTATACTCTTTCAAGGAGTTGGTATTTATTTCTTAACTCTACAACAATCTTTATTTCTAGTTACACAATTAGCTTTAGGAATATCTGATCCTGAAATTAATCCTTGTATAACTATTTTCAAAAAATCAACCAAATAATGGAAACTATAGTAATATTCTCAATCTTCTTACAATCAGTATCCCGATCAAGATAAGTCAAGATATGCCTCTTAAAAAATATATCCTGAATGTAAAATATTTGTTCCAGAAAATGCTTAGATGACTTCTCTGAACTATTTTTAAACAAATTCTTTATAAGGAAAACTTATAAACTGCAGTGGGAATAATTTAATCAAACATATTCTTAAGACACAATTAAATATAATAGCCTAAAGCTTTCATTCAGATTACTGAGTCAAAAGATTAACAAAATAAAATCAGTATATCGAGCTTCGCCATGAAAACACATGGTCCCTCTACCCAATATACTGAAAATGTCAAAACAAAAGAAACAAGGATATTTTAGGCTTCGCCATGTAAACACATGGTCCCTCCACCTAAAATTCCATAAATTGTCTGCCCATCTAGGGACTTAACATCAGAATATTGTTTAAAAAATACATGTCACCATAAAAGGAACCACAAACACAATGGGCTCAGACCTTATCAATTCTGTCTTCATCGCCCATCACCGCACCACCTTCGCCTCCACCAGCTCCAATATCCTCACCTCCTGCCACCTTACTGGTCTCCACCATGCTCGCTGTCTTCGCTGCTGCGTTAGAAGTTTCTGCCATATCCCTAGTCAGCTTAGCCAAAACTTTAATCGAATCGGCAAGGTCCTTGTCCCACAAGTCCGAGCCCTCCTGTTTTAACTTCTCTGCCATTTGGATCTTCGCCTTAAGGATAGCAGCAGCAGCAGCAGACTTCTTGGTCCCCTCAATGATCTCCTTTATCTACAGCTTATGGGCAGCATCATTATCCTTGGCCAACTTCTTGAACTTCAAGGCTTCCTTCTCGTAATGTCCAGCTTTGGCGACAGCGATCTTCCTTTGATCCTCAATATCCTCGATTTGCTTTTCAAAGGCTTCCTTATCAGCAGAAATTTTCAGGATAGCCTACAAAATAAAGATATTCTGAGAATATTATAAGGCCAGAACAAATGAACTTAAATAACAAGAAGAAGTTACCTTCTGGAGAAGATCGACAGCAGGAAGATCAGGGATATCGTCCACATTAACCATATCAGCACCCTTGCGTTTCTTGGAAGTTTTGGTTGAACGGGTATGCATGATCCTTGCATTTGGGGCAATAGGACTAACTTTCTCCTTCTTGATGGTTAACAAGTCAGTAAGGTCTTCAAGTTCAAAAGCTGATTCTGAAAATCATAAATAAAAACATTAAAACCTAAAATCAATTAAAATTAAATCAACTTCAGGATACCTGATGTCATCTGAGCGTGAGAATGTTGTGATGAAGCACTGTGAGATGAAGAAGAAATATGGATATCTTCTTTGGAGGATGCCACAAATTTCCGCTCTCTTTCCCCGATCGCCAACAGAGATTGTATCCTCTGTTCAGTATCTTGATTTTCAGCGACAAGCAACTTAAACTTCGGTGCTGAAACATAACAATAAACACAAATTACTTAATAAAAACTCAAAACGTAATAAAGGGAAATAAAATATCCTACCTTTTAACAACCAACTAACTGGAAGATAGATTCCCCCAGGGATAGAACTCCTTTTCACAAAGAAAAATTTGTCTCTCCACTCATCCTCGTTCATGGTAACCCCATGGACTAAGATAAGGGCACCAGTTCGCCTTTGGAGCAAAAAACGAGAGTACCCATGAGTACGAAGCTGATATGATGAAGAAACTTCGGCAACACCAATCTTAAGACCATATTTATGGTTCAGTTTATGAAGAGTAACAAGCAACCGCCAACCCATTGGCATAAGTTGAGGATAACAGAGACGTGTGATTCGAAAAAACTCAGAAATCAGAGTGGGGAAAGGGAAAGATAGATCCAAAGAAAACGGGTACTCAGGAAAACAAACCCATTTGGTGGAACTATGATCGGCTTTTAAAGCCGGATCATATCTGCGAAAAACAGCTTCCTCAGGAAATGCTCGAGAGAGTTGCATAACCTCGATATGATCATCATCAAAGGTGTATGCATTTTGATCAGTATAGGGAAGAATGTTCTGATCAAAGAAGTCACTATCTTCGGAGGGAGAAGAAGAATGCGACATGTTTTACTAAATTAAAACTTAGAAAAACAGAGGAATTGAAGAAGAAAACTTACCGGAAGGGATGATCGAACAAGATGAGTGATTGAAAAGGAAAGACGCGTGATCATTATATGCAGTATTCGGACACAGGATCGGTAACCGCTATCCTCATCTAACCGTCCGTTTAAATCGTGAAACCGTCGATTTGAAATTCAAAAATTCAAATTTTAAACTATAATCTTTTAAATTTTACAGCTGTAAACAACCGACTGTAAAATTGGGGGCAATTGTTAGGCGCAAAATATTCCCACTCGGGATATTTCAGGATTCGGGATATTTCGGGATCATGGATATTTTGAAGATATTTATTATTACTAACAAATATTCCTATTTCTTAACATCTATTGCGAGATTTTAGGAATTGACAGGTTGTCATGTGGCTGGCCCTAATATCATGGAAGCACGCGTCAACTAATTCAACTTAAAAGAGGAATCTAAGAGAGATTTGCGTATTCAACTTGAATCGGTCTCCCACGTTTGGAAAGTGCCGGAATAGTCAGAACTGCTTTATGAACGTTATCAAACGTTCCTTTTTTAGATTCTTTGTATATATACTGAGGTGATTGATCGATATAGGACACTAGTGACCGAGAGAACACACAACACTCACCGAAGCTTATCTAGCATTCTAGAATCGATCATATTGCGCTCTTTGTTTGTATTTACTCACTTTGATTATTAATAAAACTAGGTAGAGTGACGATTGTCACCTCCCGAGGTTTTTATGCCGGCAATCCTAAGGGCTTTTCCTCGTATAAATCTCGTGTGTATTGTTATTTTTCTGTTTGATATATTCAAATATCCCCAGGGATATTCAGGAATATTCTGATCATATATTCAGTATACTCAACATATTTGCTTGTAAAACACAATATCCCATTTTTCTAATTCTGTTTTGCTAAGAATTAAGCTTGTTAATTTTTACCCGAAACACCATTAACTCTAATTACCCAATCAAAATTAAACACATGGTTTTATATTATTAAATCTGATGAGGGCATATTAGTAATTTGGTTTATGTACTAACTTACCCCCTCTTTTTTTATACATTCATAACTTTTTTATACTATAATATTTTTTTTATGAAAATTGCACCATTTTACTCGTCTTATTTTTCTCTTTAATTCCGTTATAGTCTTGACTAAGTTTTTTTTTTATTTTTTTTCGAATGTTCGTATTTACACCAATGTAACAAGTATAAAAATAACAAATTATTTGTAACGAGTTGTAACGAATTTGGGTTTACATTGTTGTAAAATAAATAGAAATTATGTTTAAAAGTGTAAACGAGCCAAGCCTATCCCGAGGTCGTTAATTACATTATATTCTTGACTAGGTTTTTTTATTTTTTCCGGATGCTCCAAAATTCGTTATATTTACAAGATTGTAAATACATTTTAATACTTTAAAAAAAATTATATCTACAAGATTTTAAATACATTTTATTACTTTAAAAAAAATTATTATAACATTTTGCTGATAAAAACCAAAATTCGTCCTTGTAAATACATCTTAATACTTTAAAAAAAATATCTACAAGATTGCAAATACATTTTAATACTTTAAAAAAAATACTATAATATTTTGTTGATAAAAACCAAAATTCGTTACATTTACAAGATTGTAAATATATTTTAATACTTTAAAATTATATCTACAAGATTGTAAACACATTTTAATACTTTAAAAACCAAAATTCGTTACAAAATCAAGAATATAACGTAATTAACGAGAATCCGAAAAATAAAAAACCTAGTCAAGAATATAACGTAATTAATGAGCTCGGGATCAGCTTGGCTCGTTTATACTTTTAAACGTAACCCCTGTTTATTGTACAACAATGTAAACCCAAATTCGTTAAAACTAGTTACAAATAATTTGTTATTTTTATACTTGTTACATTGGTGTAAATACGAACATCCGAAAAAAAATAAAAAAACCTAGTAAAAACTATAACGGAATTAAAGAGGAAAACAAGACGAGTAGAATGGTGCAATTTTTATAAAAAATATTATAGTATAAAAAAGTTATGGATGTATAAAAAAAGAGGGGGTAACTTTAATAATATAACAAATTACATTAATATCCTTATTCTCTTTTCTTTTAAATCAAAAATATTATTTTATTATAATTAAATATGAATGATTAGATTGGAATCTTAGAATTTGATCTTCAAATATGGTGTGGTTATTGGGTTATTGCTCTATCCTAGAGTTATGAATTGATCACTTCCATATATATATATATATATATATATATATATATATATATATATATATAGGGGATGGAATTTTTTATAACCCTCATCTTTTGTTACAACCCATTAACCATCATCCAATGGTTACTTGAAAAAGGTAAATGTGTAGATCGTGCCACGTGTCAATTCCTTTGTCTTTAGTATGAAGGGCATTTAGGACATTTGTCATTTATGTAAAGTTTATCCCTTTTTTTTAAACATTCATAACTTTTTTATACTATATTCTTTTTTTTTAAAAATTGCACCATTATACTCGTCTCATTTTTCTCTTTAATTTCGTTATAGTCTCGACTAGTTTTTTTTTTTTTTTTTTTTTGATGTCATGTATTTACATCATTGTAACGAGCTTAATGATGACAAATTAATTAGAAATTTTTTCTAACAATGATAAATTACAATAATGTAACACAAAATAAAGTAATGTAACACAAAATAAAGTAATTTACAATGACATAATTAACGGTGACGTAACTCATTATTTACAGTGATGTAATTTTCTCTTTAATTCTCGTTATACTGTTAACTAGTTTTTTTAATTTTTTTTCTCATTGCTCATTATTAACATCGATATAACGAGCATAAATATAACACATTATTTTGAATTTTTTTCTAACAATGATAAATTACAGTGATGTAATTAATATAACACATTATTTTATTTTTTCTCTAACAATGATAATTACAATGATAAATTACAGTGATGTAATATAACACATTATTTTAATTTTTTTTCTCTAACAATGATAATTGTAGTGATGTAATTTATCATTGTTCGAAAACAATTCAAACTAATTTGTTGTATTTAGGCTCGTTACAAATTAAGGATGAGCAAAAAGCCAAAAAAAAACCGAACCGAAACCGAATTAACCGAAAAAACCGAACCGGAACCAAATTAACCGAAAAAACCGAAACCAAATTTTACGTCAATGTAAATTACATCACGATAAATTACGTCAATGTAAATTACATCACTGTAATTTATCATTTTTAAAAAAGTTTCAAATAAATTTGTTATATTTAAGCTTGTTACAATGATGTAAATATAGGGTATCTAAAAAAAGTAAAAAAAATTAGTCGAGACTATAACGGAATTAAAGAGAAAAATGAGACGAATATAATGGTGCAATTTTTTTAAAAAAATAATATATTATAAAAAAGTTATTAATGTTTAAAAAAGATGGGGGGAAAACTTATAAAGGTAAAATGACTAGGATACCCTTTTTAATATTTTAATGAAAAGCTTATGTGTAAGTTTATGATTGGTTGAAATGAGTTATGTAGTTGTAGCAAAAGATGAGGGTTATTTTTTATACCCTTCCCTATATATATATATATATATATATATATATATATATATAGATAGGTTCAGATACAAAATGAGATTTTTGTAAAAAGTGTAAAAAACAAAGTGCTATTATAAATAACAATGTGCTATTATTAATAAGGAATTGTTGAATATTATAATAACACTGTGTTAACATTATAATAGCACTTTGTTATTTATAATAACACTTTGCTTTTTATACTTTTTACAAAACTATCACTTTGTACAATAACCTTAACTCTATATATATATATATATATATATATATATATATATATATATATATATATATATATATATATATATATATAGGATTGTGCTCAAATACTAACCCACTCTTACGGCGCTAACCCATTAACTTTGGCAAAAAATAGCCGAATCTTGAATTTTTTTTTAAACATCATTGTAACACAATTTGAACACCATGTTCAGTTTTGAGTTTGGGCTAATTCATCACCGTTTAAAAAATATCATCGTTGTAAGGTTTTTGCTACAGTACTGTAAGTTTTAAATATTTAAACACCTACAGTACTGTAAGAGCCCAAACGGTAATGAATTAGCCAAAACTCAAAACTGAACATGGTGTTCAAATTGTGTTACAATGATGTTTAAAAAAAAAATTCAAGATTCGGCTATTTTTTGCCAAAGTTAATGGATTAGCGCCGTAAGAGTGGGTTAGTATTAGAACACTACCCTATATATATATATATATATATATATATATATATATATATATATATATATCATTTCGTTTATGTTATTTGGTTGAATTTTGTTTCCTTGTAAAATTTTCGAATTGATCATTTTGGTTAATAGATAGATTTAAGAAAATTTAAAACTACATAAATAGAATCATTCAATACACCTAATTGATGATCAACCCCATGTTTGAAAAAAGGTGGTGAATTTCATTTACAAATTTGGCTTTCAAAATAGTTGAACGGGCCTCACTAACAAATAATTTCTTTTTTTTTTTTAGCGTTTTGACAAAATTGACTTTAATGTACATGTCAATAAATAAAAATTGAGACTGCAAAAAACACACTAAGCCATCTTTGTTAGCCAACAAATGTTAATTACACCAAAATGAATATTTAGGCTACATGTTTTTTGTAAGAAACCAAAAAAACAAAAAGTAAACAACGAATCATAGGTGGTGGTTTTCACCGACCTTTACAAATAAGGTTCTATACAATGAACTGGAATTATTCCCAATAATAAGTAAAATGTTTATGTGAATTAATGTAAGACTAAATATTTATAATATTACTCTTATGTTTATTTATTTAATTAAAATGTCTAAATGATTAAGAGAGTCTGAACGAGTAAATGTTGAACCCGTTAAAGATTGTTTGGTTTTACGTCTAAATGAAAAATAAAAAGTATCCTTTTATTTAGAAACCCCTAAAAAATAATTTTTTTTTTGAACGGCCCCTAAAAAATAAATCAATCTATGATTTTGCAACATTCCTCTAAAAGTAAAAACAAAAGAAACTTGTCTGATGTTGACTCTTGTCCTTCGTTATCTCCCAACTCCATTCTTCTCACTCTATCAAACCTTAGAAATTGAAGATAATCATGAATCAGAACAATCATCCATGAGAAGATCGACTCCCCCTTAAACATCGACCAACAATGAAATGTTATTACACACAATACACGTTTCAATTTCTTTTCTTCTTGTTCGTTTAGTCTGATAACCCTCACGGAAACCTAATCGGAGCTAACCACACATTTTTCTCTTCTGAATGTGATTCACGATGGAGCCGTCCACCGGTAAACGTGGCTTCCTCAGGAACTTTCTTGTTCGATTTTTGTGTTTTGTCATCGACCTCACCACCGTCACCGTTCACCTCCAACGCCGCCCCAACTTTCGTCGACCTCGCCATGAGTAACGGTGTGCAACCGTCGTCGTGAGCGACAATGTGCAGCCGTTGTCGACCTTGCCCCAGCCCCATTCAGATGTGCTTGTCGCCCCTTCCGCCCCATTCAGACCTTCAATCTCATTTAGATGTGTTTTTCTTTTCACGAAACAAACAGTCTGAATATTAATCATTCAGATTTAGACTCATTCAGACCCAAACAAACATCCCTTAGTTTTATTTTGAATTTTTTGTTATACAACCTTAGTATTTTTTTAAGAGTACTTTTAGTCATCCAATTAAATGATTCTAACCGGCCAGCTATTATAACTTTAGCAGATTAATTATCAAATTTGAATAAAATATCATTTTAATTCCCTTTGATTTTTAGAATTCAAAGTTTCTTCTTGGTTAGTTTTAGAGTTTTAAGTTAATGTCTTCACTCAATATTAAAACATTTATATATTCTTTATGTTCCATCCCTAAAATTTAATTTGTAAAATACTAATATAACTCTCTTAGATTTTATAAGTTTAGAGTTTATCCTTACACTCAATGTCAATAGTTTAAAATTTATGTTATTAATTTTTAGGTTTCATCTGTAAAATGGTGCTTTAATCCTTTCGATTTTTTAGAACCTAAAATTTATTTTTACAATCAATTTGAAATGCCGGTGACGATTTGCAATCAATCACTTCTAACCCATCAATTTTAGAAAACATGTACGTTTTACTCCTACTTTTAATCATATAGCATTCAAAACTTTTAAATTTCACTCGTAAACTTATAGGTTTCATCTTTAAACTTTGTAAAATATTACTTTAACCTTCTCCTATTTTTAGAGTTTATACTATACCATTACACCGAATGTCAAAATTTTCAAATTTCACACAATCTTTTACGTCTTACCCATTGTTTTGAAAGCCGGACCGGACCGGCCGGTTGGACTGGAACCAGGGGTTGGTCGGCCAAAAATTAACACGCGGACCACCCTTAAGCGAACCGGCCCGGTCAGATCGCGAATTGGTTCACTGGTCGTACCGGTTTTCCATTTTTTTAACTAAAATACAAAGAATAAAACATTAAAATCAAACCATGTATTCTTTTTAACATGATTATGTTTGTTTGAACATTAATTATGTTTATTTAAATGTATTCATAATATTATTTTTTTTGGAATTTTTATATATTTATTACGTCATCTGATTCTTGAATACGCCAACCAGTCCGAGTAGCAACCAGTTGAACGTCCGATTCAACGTCCGGTTCGGTTATGAAAACATTGGTCTTATCCCTAAACTTTGTAGGGTGTCGCTTCGACCCCCTAAGGTTTTCAAAGTTTATAATTTATTCTTATACTTAATGCCAAAACTTTTAGGTTTAATTCCTAAAATTTTAAATTTTATTACTAAAATTTTTAAAATGTCACTTTGACCACTTTAGTTTTCATAGTTTAGGCCCAATACCCATTTGAGGTGTCGGTGATAGCCTATCACTAGCCACTTATAATTCTCCAACGTTTAAACTTTATGGTTGACTACTAATTTTTTAAGTTTTATTCTTAAACTTTGCATAATGTTATTTTATTGTATATTTTTATAGGTTTATGTTTCAATGAAATTTTGTTAGGAAATAAGTTGGGTCAATTATAAGATGTTTTCATTTAATGATATAAATTCGAATTCATATATATTTCGACGTAATCTTAATGCATGATGAAAAAATTAATAGATGAAATTAAATCTAAAGAAAAATGATATTACATATATACGTCTCTTCGAACGGAAAGGGATTATGTATATTGACATCGGCCTCTTAAATCATCGTTTAGATCAACAACTGTTAGATCAAGCCGAAAATCAATCCAAATCGTTTTAAAGTAGGTTGGTTAATTTCCTCACGGTTATTTGCGGTTACAATTTCTCTATTTATAAAGAGAAAATGGGTTTAGTTCACTTGGGCTCAGACAAGGCTCTATGGGCCTTGCTAAGTATAATCTTCATTTTAATAAAATAATAACAACTTGTTACCTCCTTATAAACTATGATTGTTCATTGAATCGAATGATTTCAAATTTTGAATTTTTTATGATAATTCGAATTCGATTAGAATTCGAATTGGTTTGATTTGAATTTAACTAAAAAGTTGTTTATACATGTTATCTTTATATATTCAGAATATCAATAACCAAAACCTTAAATGTGTAAATATCAAATAACCAACATCTATGTAGTAATATTAAAGATATCATTTAAACTAATAAGATGATAAAAGTTCAATATATAATGACAATGATAACATAAAAAAAAAAAATAAAGTGACAACTAATGAAAATATTAGAAATTAACATCTAAAATGATCAATTTTTCGAGCTTTACGATAGACGCTTTTGCTGTGGATGTTTAAGTTTAGCGGATTTAAAGGTGTTAAAATTATGGGTATTTTATAATTAAATTGACATTTGTGTAATAAGCTTTCAGTTTTTATAAACTAAATCGCCTAACTAAAAGCCTAATTTTTATATATATAGTACATACTTGTATATATAAAATAAAAATATATAAATAATTTAAATTCAAATTTCGAATCAAATCGAATTAAAAATATGAAATTCGAAATTCGAAATTCAATTCGAAATTAGATATTATACTCCAAATCGAATCGAATTCGATTATGAAAATTCGAATCGAATTTCGAGTTGGTGTTTTTTGAATCGAAATCGAATCGAATTTTGATTTTTTCGAGTCATATTTGAAAACTGAACACCCCTATCATAAACTGTATAATTTTTTCCTTCCTATCTCTTCTATTAAATACTCATTGACTTTTATATTGAATTCAATATTAATGATTTTAAATAATTAAATTATACAAGTAAATATCAAATATATGAATCCTCTTATAAGAAAATTTCAATTATATAATATCTTATAATATAATTTTATAATTCTTAATTTTTTTATTATTTGTAATTTATTAGTTTTAAGTATTTGTCATTTATTATTTATCAACAATTATTGTTGTCAAACATAACTTCATAAAAAAATTGTTTATAACATATTGGATTTGTTCAACCCATGTAATATATGAATTTATAACCGACTACCTGTCTAAATAAGTAAATAAAAAATATACGAGTTAAATACTCAAAATGATAATATTATAAATGTATAAATAAGAATTGTGAGGCCCCGATCCAAGTTACCTCCCAGAGGTTGGTTTTCATCATAACACATAGCTCTTAAACTAAAAACTTTCATAGATAGCAGCGGAATTTAAAACATAGTTTGTCAAACATGAAATAATGTGTGAATTAAAACATAATTGATTGCCAACACCACCGGATGCTCTATCTTAATGCCCGAGCTCCACGTTTCTTCTTACCATAGCTTTAACCTGACATACATGCTAAAATGTCAGCTTACGCTGGTGAGTTTTAGTTTTCATAAAACATCGTAAATATTTTGTTAAGTAAAAACATATTTATCATCATTTCGTTCACATAATCCAAAACCTTATCACACATACATCCTGATCATCATCATCATACAACCACTGCTACCGAGCGTAACAGTGGGCTTATGCCGGCACAAGACTCCATAACCGTTGATCCTACCCGCCGAAGCGTTCTGCAGATCCATACTTACCCATTAACAAGTACTGGAGCAACCATACTTACCCCATACGAATATGAGAGCAACCATACTTACCCCATACGAATATGGGAGCAACATCATACTTACCCCGTAACAAGTACGGGAGCAACCATACTTACCCCATACGAACATGGGAGCAACGTCATACTTACCCCATACGAATATGGGAGCAACATCATTCATCATGGCATCATAAACACATTATGCTAGCATCTAATCATCATAGCATCATACTTTTGTCCTAGCAGCCTAGGATTTCATCATAGCATAACATCTATAATTATCATCATAGCATGTTATCATACAGTTCATCATCATAACTTACTAACACACATTCATCATACTTATCATAATTTTATGCGTAAATCATACAAACACATTAACATGCATTCATCATCATGGCATAGTCACATAATATCATAACATATTAACAGCATGTATGCCAGCCCAAAACATAGTTACACATAACTTGTTAAAGTAGGGCATCTAGAACTCACCTGACAGTAGCTCCTTGTATTCTGGATCGAACTCTTCTAGCCAAGACTTAAGAACCTACATTAGTACATCGTCTCTTTACATTATATTACTCTAAGTTGAGTACACTAAGTTGAGTACACTAAGTTGTGTACTCTAAGTTGAGTACACTAAGTTGAGTACACTAAGTTGTGTACCCTAAGTTGTGTACTCTAAGTTGTGTACACGAAGTTGAGTACACTAAGTTGTGTACACGAAGTTGAGTACACTAAGTTGAGTACACGAAGTTGTGTACTCTAAGTTATGTACACGAAGTTGAGTACACTAAGTTGTGTACACGAAGTTGAGTACACTAAGTTGAGTACACGAAGTTGTGTACTCTAAGTTGTGTACACGAAGTTGAGTACACTAAGTTGTGTACACGAAGTTGAGTACACTAAGTTGTGTACACGAACTTGAGTACTTCGTCTTTTCTTCATAAAATATATTAGAATCTAACCAAGACTTTGGGGAGTTAGTTCTAGGTCCCTTATGGCTTAACTAACGTAATGGAATCAAAAAGGAACAAACTTTCTGCATAAAGGCGTGACCTTTATGCATGTTTTTCCCTTTTGTCTAAAAATCGAAACTTTCATGCATCAAACCCTTACCTGGTGTTAGATGATCCTTTGTGTAGCTTCCCGTGCGATTCGTCCTTCGTTAGGCCGATCAAAAGTCGTTTTCTTGAAATTCCCGAACTTGCCCTCTTCGAGTTGTTGAGAGAAAATGCCTCTAACCAAAGGTTAGAACGTTTCCCAAGGAACTTATATATATAGGCAGTGTTCACGAAATTCGAGTACACGAAGTAAAGTTCTCGAAATCGAGTACTCTAAGTGGAGTTCACGAAATTGAGTATACTAAGTTGTGTACTCTAAGTTGAGTACACTAAGTTGAGTACACTAAGTTGTGTACTCCAAGTTGTGTACTCTAAGTTGTGTACTCTAAGTTGAGTACACTAAGTTGTGTACTCTAAGTTGTGTACTCTAAGTTGAGTACACTAAGTTGTGTACTCTAAGTTGTGTACTCTAAGTTGAGTACACTAAGTTGAGTACTTCGAAAATGGAGTTAGTGTACTTCCAAATTCCGTGATCTTTTATTTGGTTGGTTTTTCATCTATTGCCGGCAAATAAATTATCCGTTACCCATTCGTAAGTTCAAATAATTTGTATAGAAAATTCGGGGTGTTACAAGTCTCCCCCCCTTACAAGAGGTTTCGTCCCGAAACCTGCCTCGTTACATATTGAATAGATGAGGATACAACCTCCTCATTTCTTCTTCTGTTTCCCACGTAGCGTTTGAACCCTTCCGATGATTCCACTGAACCTTAACTTGTCGAACTGTTTTGTTACGTAATTGCTTCTCTTTCGTGTCCACGATCGCGACTGGTTCTTCGATGTAGTTCTGTCGATTATCCACCTCGATGTCATCCAAAGGAACATGTGCTTGTTCGTCTGCCAAGCACTTCCTAAGGTGTGACACGTGAAAAGTAGGGTGGATTCCATTCAGTTCCTCTGGTAGTTCTAGTCGGTACGCGACTTTCCCTACCCGTGCTTCTATTCGGAACGGTCCGATGTACCTCGGACTCAGCTTTCCTCTCTTTCGGAATCGAATGATCCCCTTCCATGGTGATACTTTCAGCAACACTCGATCGCCAATATTAAATTCTATCGGTCTTCTACGTTTGTCTGCGTATGACTTTTGGCGATCTTGTGCGGCTTTCATCCGTGCTTTTATCACTCGTAACTTTTCCGCTATATCAATCACGGCAGCCTTGTTTCCCATCGCTTTCTGTCCAACTTCACCCCAACATACTGGGTCCTACATCTTCTTCCATACAACGCCTCATATGGGGGCATTCCGATACTAGAGTGGTAGCTGTTATTATAAGAAAACTCCACCAATGGCAAGTGGTCATCCCAGCTCCCTCCAAAATCGATAATACATGCCCTAAGCATATCCTCCAACGTTTGAATAGTCCTTTCAGACTGTCCATCCGTTTGGGGGTGGTAGGCGGTACTGATGTTCAGTCTCGTCCCCATAGCATCATGAAACTGCTTCCAGAATCTGGAAGTAAACCTTGTATCCCGATCTGACACGATGGAGACAGGAACTCCATGGCGAGTCACAATCTCTTTTACGAACAAATCAGACAACCTTTCGGACGTATACGTTTCCTTGATAGGAAGGAAGTGTGCACTCTTCGTCAGTCGGTCCACAATCACACATATGGTATCATGTCGTTTAGCTGTTCTCGGTAGCTTGGTGATGAAATCCATGGTGATGTGTTCCCATTTCCATTCTGGTACCTCAAGAGGTTGCACATATCCGTAGGGCTTCTGATGTTCATCCTTCACTTGCGCACAAGTAAGGCACTTGTTCACATATTGCATCACATTAAACTTCATGCCCGGCCACCAATAATCCTTTCGAAGATCTTGATACATCTTCGTAGCACCAGGATGAACCGAATAACGTGACTTGTGGGCTTCATCTAAAATTCTTGACCGAATGTCTCCATTTCTGGGCACCCACATACGACCGAATCGTACTTTCACACCATGATCATTGTCTTCCAAGTTCTTGACTTGCCTGAAGACACGTTCAAAACCCACATTCTCTTCTTTCAGTCCTTCCTGTTGTGCCTGCTTGAGCTCGTTCAGAAAGTCTGGCGTTATCACCAAACTATACGATTTTATTCGTATGGCAGGATGATCAGTCTTGCGACTCAAAGCGTCTGCCACCACATTGGCCTTTCCTGGGTGATATAAAATGTCACAATCATAATCCTTTAACAGCTCAAGCCATCGTCTCTGCCTCATGTTCAAATCCTTTTGCTCGAAGAAATACTTCAAGCTCTTGTGGTCGGTATAGATGGTACTCCTTACTCCATACAAATAGTGCCTCCATATTTTCAATGCAAACACCACTGCAGCGAGTTCAAGGTCGTGGGTTGGGTAGTTAGCCTCATGGATCTTTAGCTGGCGCGAAGCATAAGCTATCACCCTTCCCCGTTGCATCAGTACGCATCCCAACCCTTGTCGAGATGCATCGGCATACACAACAAAATCCTCATTTCCATCTGGCAGTGCTAAGACAGGAGCTTGTGTAAGTTTCTCCTTTAGCACCGAGAACGCTTGTTCTTGGTTCGGGCCCCATTCGTACTTTACATCTTTCTTCGTGAGCTTCGTCAGCGGCGTCGCTATCCTGGAGAAGTCTTGAATAAATCTCCGATAGTAACCGGCCAAACCAAGAAAACTGCGTACTTCCGTAGGTGACTTCGGAGGACTCCATTTCATAACCGTCTCAACTTTAGCTGGATCTACCATAATGCCTTCTGGGTTCACCACGTGACCCAGAAATTGTACCTCACGTAACCAGAAAGCGCATTTGGAGAACTTAGCATAAAGTTTCTCTTTCCTCAGGATCTCCAATACCTCACGTACGTGGCAAGCATGGTCTCCCTCGTTCTTTGAGTAAATCAAAATATCGTCAATAAACACTATAACCGATCGGTCCAACATCGGTCGACATACTCTGTTCATCAAATCCATAAATGTTACAGGAGCATTCGTCAATCCAAACGACATAACGAGAAACTCGTAATGTCCATAACGTGTACAGAAAGCAGTCTTTGGAATATCCTGCTCTCTAACTTTCAACTGATGGTAACCGGATCGGAGATCAATCTTCGAGAACCAGCTTGCACCTTGCAATTGATCGAACAAGTCATCAATTCTAGGTAGGGGATACTTGTTCTTTACGGTCAACTTATTCAGTTCTCTGTAGTCGATACACATACGCATACTTCCATCTTTCTTCTTAATAAACAGCACCGGTGCTCCCCATGGAGAGACACTCGGTCGTATAAAACCTTTATCAAGAAGTTCTTGTAGCTGGGTCATCATTTCCTTCATTTCAGTGGGAGCCAAACGGTAAGGTGTTTTGGCAACGGGTTGTGCCCCCGGCACTAGGTCGATTTGGAACTCAATTTCCCGTTCCGGTGGCAATCCAGGCAATTCCTCAGGGAATACATCGGGGAAGTTACGCACCACGGGTACATCATCAATCGTCCTCATATCCATACGTTCCTCAATCACGTAGGCCAAGTAGGCTACACACCCTCGCCTCATCATAACATCAGCCTTGATCATCGAAATGATCTTCGGCGCATACATCGCTTTATCGCCATAAACCGTTACGGAGCTCCCATCCATCGCACGTAAACATATCATCTTTCGTCGACATATAATGTTAGCCTCGTATTTGGCTAACCAGTCCATACCCAACTACATCGAAACCTCCCAAGGTTATAAGAAATAATCGTACTGGGAACTTATGACCCCCTATCTCAACATAACAATCATCTATAGCCTCAGTCACCCTTGCCATCTTACCAATAGCCATCTCTACATCAAATATCCGATCTATCTTCTTAACGTTTCCAGATAACCTATCACAGAAAGTAGAAGATACAAAACTCATACTGGCACCAGAATCAAACAATACAGAAGCAGGAATATTGTTGATAGAAAAGGTACCTGTGACCACGTCCGGGTCCTCAACAGCATCATCCTTTGTCATCGTGAAGGCTCGTGCTTTAGCCTTCTGCTTCTCCTATCCCTTCTCCTCTTTCTTACCCGAACCCGAAGCATCGGTCCGTGGTTGCTTGCAATCCTTGGACAGATGTCCTAACCCGTTGCAGTTGAAGCATCGAGTAGCATTCGAGCAACTGCTAGAAAAGTGCCCCGTCTTTCCACACCTGAAACATAAATTAGTGCCCACCAAGCACTGTCCCGTGTGGCTTTTCCCACACTTGTTGCATCGGCCCATCTCCTCTCGCTTCACTTTCTTGCTTGAGAACTTTCGTTGGTCTGTTCGACCCCTCTTAGATTCGGAGGACTCTTTCATCTTTTTTTCTTCTTTGACTGGCTCAGCAGACATAACATCATCCCAAACTATACCGCTAAGTTCAACCGTGGAGCCGAAGGTCTTGGGAGCATTTGCTTTTACATGAATCCGCACCTTTGGAGGCAAACCCTCCATATACAGTTTCACCCTGCGTTCCTCAGAACCAATCAAGTGA
This sequence comes from Mikania micrantha, assembly GCA_009363875.1. Taxonomy (NCBI): domain Eukaryota; kingdom Viridiplantae; phylum Streptophyta; class Magnoliopsida; order Asterales; family Asteraceae; genus Mikania; species Mikania micrantha. Next base: position 29,912,408 of record CM018697.1, read on the forward strand.
AGAACTAGTCTTGCCATTTCATTGAATTTTGATGTATAATGTCGATGATTCATACTCCTAGCTTTCAAAACCAGAAACTCCCGTTCTACTTTATCCAGCTCATTCTTGGGACAGAACTGTTTGGTGACCAGCTCCTTCAGATCTTCCCAAGTCATCTTCTCCATATCAGCTGCAGACTTAGTCTGCTTGATGGTGTTCCACAAATGAAGTGCCTCCTCGACAAAGGAGTGAGCTGCAAACTTGACAGCTTGATCAATTCGACACTCACTGATGGAGATAACAGCCTCCATCGCAGAAATCCAGTGGCAGGTGGCCACATCATCTTTCCTTCCATCAAAGGATGGTGGATTGCATCCTTTGAAGGCCTTGTAGTCACAGCCTTTCATCATACTTCGGTTGGAGTCACCGCTCTTTGTCTCGAGGATCACGATTTCCTCGTCATCTTTGGTGCTTTCTTTTGTTCCTTCCGACTTTTCCTTCAGCGCATCCTTTAATGCCTTAGCAATCATTGCCGGCATTTTCTCATCCATGATTCTGCAGACTTCATCAGATATAGCCTTTACCACGATAGGCTCTAGTGTGAACTCTTCTTCGTCTTCCGGTTGCTCACTGTGCTCGTTTTCTTCTTCTTTGACAGGCTTCTCGGTCTCGACATGTGGCTCCTCAGTTTCCTGTGGTTTCTTTCGTGGTCTACCCCTTTGTCCGGCCATCTAAACTTTCTACATAATGCAACAATTGATGAGTCAATACAGGAATCAGTTTAGCACGAAATAAGCTTTGTAAATCGTTAATGACGTTGATCAGGTGTTATTAACCATTTACCCAACTCATAGTGTAACACCCGAAAATTTAGCAGCTTAATGATAAACGTGCGAGATTTCGGTAACTGTTGATGTTCGAAGAATTGCGTTACCAAAGAAATAAGCACATTTGATCGTGCTTGAAATCCACGATGATATGTGTGACAACTCAAAATTCTCAGGTTAGAATCATAACTCGAAAATGAAGAGAATGAGTGTAAGCGAAATCGTGAAACGAGGCTCCGATTTCAAAATACACTGAATCGAATATAGCAATAGATTAGAGGTCAAATAATTTGAACTCTTTAGGTCTTGAGATTATAACCATTGGAAAGAGCTCGAAAAATCGTGAACGTAGGCGAAAACCGTGCACAAAACGGAGTTCGTATGCTCCCGGAATCGCGAAACGAAGATAAGATCAAAATCTGGCCGCCATGGACCCGCGCGTACGCCCCATACCACCGTCTGGGGTGGGGCGATGCGCCTGACGTCATCCAGATGCAAATTGGGCTTAAAAAGTCAGTTTTTCATCCAGAATGTTTATTTCTTGCTTATCTTCGATGATTTCGACCTCACACACACCAAATCAATATCCAAACCATCAAAACATCAATTTTGAAGGCTTCTCAAGGTTTAGATCGAACCAGGGAACGTTTCTGAAAGCCCGGATCGTCTTTTTAACCGCAGAACTCTGTCTGGATAGGTAATGGTTCACTTAAACCTTCTAGATTGATTATGATTGATTAAATCTTGTTTTTGAAAGTGATGATATAGTTAGCGTTGTTGATTATTGCCTAGATGATGGCTAGGATTGATTATAAACGAGAAACTCGAACTGTTAATGGAAAAATCCTTGCTTTGAGCTGTTGTAATGCCCGGTTTGCATGGAATCATAACAATGGTTATAGTGGTTTAAATCATTTGATTATGACAAGGTAGGTGATTAGTTTGATTAATTTTGATATGCAAGGTTAAATCCAAGTGTTTCAAACTAATCACAATCAATAACAAGGATTGATCATTCCTAAGCCATTAAACTGTATAGAGACTGTTGTAGCTTGATAATCAACAACATTAATGATTTGATGGCTATTAAGGCAATGTCTTTGACATTGGACGTTGAGAAAAGATTTAATCAATATGTTAAAACGTATATAACATATTATACGTAAACCAATGCAGGACTATACCATTAGTACCAGTTGTGAGTGATCTCGCGACCGTGAGACATCAGGTGAGTTCTAGATGCCCTATTTTTATGTTTAATGTTTTGGGCTGGCATACATGCTTAACGTTATGTTCATGATGTTATGTGCTTAAGATGATGAGAAATGAATAATGATATGCCATGACTATGTATGCGTGTTAATGTGTTAATATGATTGTACATGATGATATACTAAGTATGATGTGTGCATATTAGTAAGACATGATGATGAGAGGTATGATAACACGCTATGAGGATAATTGCAGATGTTAAGCTATGATGAAATCCTAGGCTGCTAGGATGAAGGTATGATGTGGAATACGAGGAATAGGTTTTATTGTAACATGTAAGTGATGATATGATGATCAAGATGCTAGCATGAGATGTTATGATTAGGGGTGTTCACGAGCCGAACCGAGCCGAGCGAGGCTATGCTCGTGCTCGGCTCGTTTTAAAACCGAGCGGCTCGGCTTGGTTCGGATTTGCGGAATCGAGCCAAATCTTGTGCTTGTTGCTCGGCTCGTTTTAAAACCGAGCGGCTCGGCTTGGTTCGGTTTTGCTCGGTTTAAAAAATAAAATTTTATGCAACTAATAACTACCAAGGAGTCCAAACCTATAAAAACACATCCAAACATAATGCAAGGAGTCTAAAACAATAAAAACACATCCAAAGTTCCAAACATCCATACAAGTTTAAGCAAAAAAAATCAAATGTGCAGATTATTCTAAACACGCCCTAAATAGTTAAAAAAAACATCATCCTTCATTAATTCGATATTTCGATAACACCAACCGCATGTCAGCATCATTGGTCTTCTAAATCGTGTAACCTGTTAGTGTTAAAAAAACCTCGGTTAAAACCTATAACTTTACGTGACTTGGGATTTTGGAAATATGAATTATCCATGGCCTTCTCGCCTTGGCTCCTTCTCTAATCTTTACCTTGATTATTTGTTTTTTCAAAATCAAAATTTGTTTAAATAATAAAAAAAATTATATTACTTATACATTAATAAAATTATATATATATAGGGACTTATTCCATTGAGAACCACTAAATATGAAAGAACTAAAGAAACTAATTTTAAACCATATGTTTTTAGGGGTATAAAAGTAATTTTCCTTTAAAGTAGGGGAATTTACTATTTTACCCTTTTAAATAACCACTCTATATACAAAACTTAAAGCATAATGTATAAGTGTATTATGCAGTTCTTAACATAAAATTGGTTTCTAATGGAATACCTCCCTATATATATATAATTTAGTTATACTTACAAGTTCGAGCCAACCGAGCGAGCCAACCGAGCGACTATACGAGCGAGCCAACCGAGCTACTAACCGAGCGAGCAACGAGCGAGCTTACCTCGGCTCGTGCTCGGCTCGTTTATAAACCGAACCGAGCATGCTCGGCTCGTTTAAAACCGAGCGTAATTCGAACGAGCTTTTTCCGAGCTTTTTCCGAGCGAGCGACGAGCGAGCAACGAGCGACGAGCGGTTTGAACAGCCCTAGTTATGATATGATATGTGCCATTGCTGCTAGGGCAGAATGCTTTGATGATAAGATGCTAGTATGAAAAGTTCATGAATGCCAGAATGTATGATCTCATGATATGATGATAGCATGATGTATATTCATTGCTAGGATGTTATGATAGTATGACGAAATGATACTGGCATGAAATAATATGATGATTCCTAAGATATTAGGACAATGTGATGATGTCATGATGATAAGAGACTAGCATGAAATGTTATAATGTTATGATGAATACGATGAATGATCATATGACGCTAGTGTGTCATGAATGATGAAGGAATGATGTTCCTATATGTAACATTTGTGCATTTAGTCATGTAGTCGTGAACAGTGTTAGAACAGTGTGTGTCCATATTCAGTTTATCAATGTGAATCATGTGTCATTATGTGCTTGTGTGTTAGAATCTTTATCATTTAACAAGTATATATTACTTATTTACAGTCGAGTTCACTAGGCAAGAACAGTATCTTGTTATATCAAAACAGTGGTGGGCAGCGAGAGTGAGCCCTATATATATACTGCGTTCGGTGTAACAGGATAGTGTTAGTGCGTAGTGTTGAGACGAATATTATAACAATTAATTAATTCACAAAAATCGTAATTTGTAAGCGAGACTGAGTATAATTGTGGGTGACGATCCATAATAATATGAATGTTGAACTTATAATTATGATTAAACGACTTTAAATAATTAATACGATCGAAAAACGTACGCGATTGCGGGTATACACGTAATTGTGAATGTTTAACGATCCGACAACACACGAAGAGTAAAAATAATTAATTTAATTATTTTATATTTTTACAATTTTGAAACTCATCATTTTAATGAGTTTAACAACTCTTTTTATTTAAAACCGCGTAAAATACGCTTTACGTGTCGGAAATGCGAACCGAGCGACCGAAACGGACCCGAATATCACTCGGGCTATAAAAGCCTTGAACAAGGCTTTAATGCTCATTAATATCACCAACAACCCTTTCTCTCACTAGATTTTCGTCTCCCACCTCTCTCTAAAAATTCCAAACTTTAAACGTTCGTATCTTCTTCGTTTCTCAACGGATTTTGGTGTTCTTGGTGTCCACGCGAAGCCCCCGACATCCTCTACACGAAAGTACAAGGATTTCGCAACTTCATCCAGCCAATCTCGAGGTAATGGAGCTTGAAAAATCTGGAAAATAGGGTTTTTGTTTGTGAGATGGTCCGAACCTAGCCATCAACGGTTCTTGTCCATTCCAGTAGAAATAACAACCTCGAGTGTTAATCTATGAGTGTTCGAAGCATGGGGATGGTTGGATCAAAGAACAAGATTCGAATGAAAGTGATGAGTGCAGGTTCGTGAAGTGCTCGCTGCACACAGCAGGAAGCCGAACCCAGGAAGGTTTCCTGACCGAACCATTTGGATCATGGCAAACCTGAACGAACCCTGCATGGTTCGTTGGGTTTCTGCCGAACCCTAGGGGTCTTCCCGAACCTGTCTCGAGTCATCATGCCTCCCACGAACCTCCCCATTGCTACGAACCTTCGAGGTCATGAAGCCGAACCTTAGGGTTGTAGCCGAACTTATCCAGACTAGCGAACCCATGCAGACGAACCACCACGAACCCTAGACTCTCTCAGCCGAAACGTGGTGTCACCGAACCCTGGGTGAAGCTGCCGAACCATGTATAGGCTAACGAACCTACATGAGACTTTCGTTCAAGCCACGAACTCTAGATGCCACGAACCCTCTTATGCCGAACCTTGGAAGGCTAACTCTGCATGGTTCGTCGGATTGTTGACCGAACTCTTGAACAGCTCACCATGAGCGAACCTTAACTAATTAATCTTGACCGAACCTTGATGGTGGTCTTGACCGGCGAACCTAGCCTCAAACCTAAAAGGTTCGCTGTTAGATGTGGGCAGCCCATCAACCATTCGGCCCAACCCCACCATACTCGGCCCAATCTTATTAGTACTCGACCCAATAGTTAAGATCAAGCCCAATTGAAATAGCTTGACCCATTAAGACCTTTAGATGGCCCTAGATCACCTTGGAATCTTACATGGCCTACATATACACGGGTTGGCCCAACTCAAATCCTTTAGGCCCAATTAAATTCCATTCGGCCACTAAGATTTTAATCGGGTTGATATCGTCTTTGGCATGTTATAAGGGTTATATACTCGTTGTTAGGCCAACGTCACATTCACTGGGCCCAACACCACATTCAATTGGCCCATTGTATTTAAAATGGCCCATGGCATTTGTTAAGTCTCATGGTTTCATGGGCTTAAGGCCCAATGTGAGGCCCTCGATTATGACAATTGTGAATTGATCATAAATGGGTTAAGTTTGTAACTTAACCATAATCATGAAGATCAATTCACAATCACAGGACTTAAACAATTGAACATCTTTTCACAATACATGCTAATCCATGGTTAATCAATTCAAAAGCAATTATCCTTTTATGTACAAGAGTTGTGCACAAAGGAACATTTCATATTCGTTTCTTGGACCCATGATCAATCATGCAATTCAAATCATAACTTTCAAGTTTGCTTAACAATCATAATCATGAGAACAAGTTATCAAGTGTTAATCATTTTCAAGAGAACACAAGTCAATCAATGAATCAAAGTCTATACAATTATAAATCCTATATCTTATGTATGATTACAATGTTATAGGAAACAATTAGAAGTCCTGTTTGCTACTTGCTATCTGTTTTAGTTCAGAGTCTACTGCAGACAGGTGAGAACTTTAGCCCCTCTTTTACTGTTTTATAACTGTTTTGGGGTGGAACACGTGATCAAACCAGTTGTTTACAATTGTACTTCATTACACAAGATGTACGTATTCTTTTAAACATTGCAGGTTCATTTTACGAATCCAAGGGATTCATCAACTGTTTTAAAAAGATTTATCAACTATTAAACTCTTTTTACTAAAAAGGTTTTATAAAGACCCTTGAACTGTTTCATAATAGGTTTACTCGAATGTTTTATAAAGGATAAACACTTTTAAACAATGGATTTTATAAAAACTCTTTTGTTACAAACCTTGTTGATATACAAGGTCATTACTTCATGGTATTCAAATCAAGAGAATCAGCTCATGGTATTCAAATCAAGAGAATCATTTCATGGTATTCAAATCAAGAGAATCATTTCATGGTATTCAAATCAAGAGATTCATTTCATGGTATTCAAAACAAAGGATTTAATTCATGGGATTAAATCCAGGTTTTCAGTTCATGTTATCAATTAAGGCATTAACACATTCGGTTAAAGTAAGATTCATAAACATGGTGTCTATTGTTGTAAACAAACTTATAAACCCATCAAGTTTCATTGTCGTTAGTACTGGGTGATCACAACAAGGGAAAGCGGACTCATTGTTTCTTATCCAGGATGGAGTTAGCTTTTAAATTTGTTTTAAAAGCTAACTGTAGGTCTGGTGTCATTGTTTTCTTATCCAGGATGGAGTTGGCTTTTAAATTTGCTTTTAAAAGCCAACTGCAGGTCTGGTGTCATATGGTTATCAAAACTGCTGATGTATTATCTAACTCCAAACATGTTTTGGGACTTGATATTATATGTTGGCTTTCGTGCGAATAGTGATTGGACTGTTTACACTCATTTTCTTACTTGATGTTAGTTTGGGTTGCAGCTCATCCGTGTGAATCTTATGATGCTTTAACTTACCTATGCCTTATATCATATACTCATGTTTACAAATGTTTAAACCTATTGTTCTCACCAACTACGTCTGTAGTTGACAGTTACTTTTCACGTGTTTCAGGTAATCAGGTTTAAGACATTCTAAGGGACAACTAAGGAGACCATTCTAAGATAGTACAAGATGAAGAAACATGCTAGGATGGATTAGAAACACACAAAATCCTAATTGTTTAATTGTCTTGTTTGAAGTCTTATTTTGTAAACTATATTTTGGGTCTGTAGTTGTCTTTCTTTTGGTAGATAGATTGTCTGTAACTAAACAATTGTCTAAACATTATGCAACTTAGTAATCCATTGTGGTTGTTCTTATTCAATACTTGTGCATGATTCAACTGATCATACGTCACCGCGCCGTGGATTCCGCACGCGGCGCAGGGGTGTGACAGGTTGGTATCAGAGCCAAGGTTGTAGAGAACTAGGAAAAACCCAATGTTTAACGACCTAGACTATAACCTAAGCTACCCAATAGGACTAAGTGCTATAGGCTTGAGGAACTTAGGATCTAAGTAACTTAAGTGAGCATTAAGTCTACAATAAGCTTGAAAGATCTTAGGGACATTTTACTAAGATTAGATATCGAGTCAAAGAGTTTGAATCGGACTTCTATAATTTTAGAAACCGAATTAAATTCTCACACATATGCATTTAAGGATTTCAGAGGCAAGGATCTGTATTCTTAGTATCCTTGATCTGAAATTCTCACACAGAGATCATTATAGGATTTAGAGGCAAAGATTGATATCTTTGATCTAAAGTCCTTGTCATATTCATTATGGGATTTAGAGGCAAAGATCTATTAATTTAGTATCTTTGATCTAAGATCCTTGTTATATTCATTATGGGATTTAGAGGCAAAGATTGGTATCTTTGATCTAAAGTCCTTGTCATATTCATTATAGGAATTCAAATGTCGAGGTCTATTAATTTAGAGTCTTGATTTGAAATCCTTGTCATATTCATTATAGGAATTCAAATGTCAAGATCTATTAATTTAGAGTCTTGATTTGAGATCCTTGTCATATTCATTATAGGAATTCAAATGTCAAGATCTATTAATTTAGAGTCTTGATTTGAAATCCTTGTCATGCTCATTATAGGAATTCAAAGGTCAAGAACTATTAATTTAGAGTCTTGATTTGAAATCCTTGTCATTGTTATCATTGTTATCATTATCAGGTATTCATTATCATAGGAACTTTATAACTTAGAATCTGTGTGACAGTATTCTTTAGTTGAAGTTCTCACAAGAGATCATTATACTCGATACTGTAAGTATTGAGAACCTAGGTTAATTAACCTAGGACACACATGCTAAAACCTAAGGTTTTAATTTCAAGCAAATTAAGAACCATGGTTTACATAATCATAAACATATCCATAGAACAAGAGGCAATCATGAAACAATCATAATCAATCAACAGTTGGAATCTTAGCCCCAAATATAGACGACGGATTAACGCTGACGTGTTGAGGTAAGTGGTGGGTCGGTGAGAGCTTACCCTATATATAAGCTTATTTCAGTATGTTAGGGGGAATCCGGCGTTTGTATTTGGAGTGAGGATTCGGGATCAACTGGAAACATGGAACATGAGTCAAACACATGGGATACAAACATTTGGGAAACAATCATTGGTGAATCAAATCATAGTGCAATTCAAACTTGGATGAACCAAACGTTATGGTGAATCAATCAAGTTGTGAACATTCTGTAAATGTAAACCTTAAGTGAAATTCTTAAGTGATTACATCATTAGTACTTACTGACATAGGTTAACAGGAAAGTGTAGAACACACGTATGACTTAGTTCTACGTGTTAACAACTGTTAGTAGGTGCACGCATAACATAATCATAGTTCAATCATGGAATCAATCATAGTTCAAGTTGATCAAAGATCATGGGATTCTTAATCAATGGAACACACTTGCAAATCAGTACAAACGTGATGCCAAATGCTAGCAAGGGCATGATCGTGGTATACCGAAACGGTGGTGGGCAGCGAGAGTGAGCCCTATATATAAGCTATTTTCGGTATATCGGGAAAGTGTCAGTGTGTAGGTTTGGTGGAGAGATCATGGAACATCGTACATATTCACATGATAAGTATGCAAATAAGTTGATAACTTATACGTGTACTGGATCATATTACAATTGAATGATAATACTAGTAGTATGGATATATTACTGACCTTATCATGAAAATTCAATTGTATCCTTCCTCATTACTGACCCACTTGTGGCTTCTATTCGTAGAATGCCTCCCCGACGTGATCCTAACGGAGGGGGTTCAACAAGTGGCAACGACGATGAGATCAACAAGATTGCTCGAGCTATCGCGGTTCATATGCGGGATGTGATCCCGGGTATGGTCACTGATATTACCCAGAATCTTCGGGGAAGTACCGGTGATTCTGCACACAACTCAAATGCCACTAACGCTGGAACTGCTAACTTTACTTTCAAGCAGTTCAACGATGCTAAGCCTCCTAAGTACTCTGGTACCGAGGGAGCTACCGGCCTACTGCAATGGCTGGAAAGCATTGAAGACATTCTCAACTTCACTGGATGTCCTGAGAATCTGAAGGTCAAAATGGCCTCAAGCGCTTTTCACAAAGGCGCACTCACCTGGTGGAATTCTGAGAAGAACACCAGAGGACGTGAAGTTGCATTAGCCTTACCGTGGGACGGTTTCAAGAATTTACTCGTGGAAAAGTTTTGTCCACGTCATGAACTGAAGAAACTCGAGGTAGAGATGTGGAATCTGGTGCAAGATAGTGGAGAGAACGCAAAGTATACAACTCGATTCCATGAGTTGAGCATTCTGGTACCCCATTTGGTTACTCCTCTATCCCGCAGGATAGAGAAATACATTGAAGGTCTACCGTTAGTAGTCAGGGGAACTGTCATGGGTAATAACCCTACTACTCTAGAGGCGGCGATTCAACTTGGTGCTACTCTTACTGAAGAGTATGTGAAATCTGGTGTGCTCACCCGAAAGGGATTCAAGAGAGCACAAATTGAAGAAGGCAAGAAGCCTGAACAGCACCATCCCAAGAGGAAAAAGCAAAAGACAATCAAGAACTTTGCAGCGTTGACTGCAGCTGCTACTACTCATGCCACACCTATCACTGCTATGCCACCACCAGCAAATGCCAGAAAGCCTTATACTGGCCAGTTTCCACTTTGCACCAAATGCCAGTATCATCATCTGCCCAACACTCCATGCAAGAAGTGTCTCAAATGTGGGCGTATGGGACACTTTGCAGCTACTTGTAGATCTACTCATCTTGCTGCTGCAACAACTGCTACCACTACCACTGCTGCTACAGGTGGAAGAGCCTGTTATAATTGTGGAGCAGAGGGACACTTCAGAAATCAGTGTCCAAAACTCAACAACAATACCGCTGCTGCTCGTGCTTTTGTCATTGGAACTGCTGAAGCACGTGAAGAGCCGGCAGTCATCACGGGTACATTTCTTATCAATGATCATTATGTTCCTATCATATTTGATACTGGTGCCGATAAAAGTTTTATCTCTACTCATACTGCATCTTTGCTTAATATGCAACTATCCACACTTACTGCTCCTTATACTGTAGAAGTAGCGAATGGTAAGACCATAGTTGTAGATTCCATAATTCATGCTTGTGAGCTAAGATTAAATGACCATCTCTTTTCCATCGATCTCATTCCTATGACTCTCGGAAGCTTCGAAGTTGTAGTAGGAATGGATTGGTTATCCAAAAACAATGCTGAAATCGTATGCTCGGAGAAACTTATTCGAATTCCCTTACCGTCCGGCGAAACGATGATAGTCTACGGCGAGAAGCCATGCCGCGGATTGAATATTGTATCGTGCATCAAGGCGAGGAAGTACTTGAAGAAGAAATATTATGCTTTCCTAGCTCATGTAGTGGAAAAGAAACCTGAAAAGAAAGCAGTTGGAGATGTTCCAGTTATCAGAGATTATCCAGACGTTTTTCCAGAAGACTTGCCCGGACTACCACCAGTCCGACAAGTGGAGTTTAGAATTGATCTCGTCCCTGGAGCAAACCCAGTGGCAAAGTCACCGTATCGATTAGCACCGTCTGAGATGCAAGAACTGTCTAGTCAGCTTCAAGAACTTTTAGACAAAGGTTTCATAAGACCGAGTTTCTCTCCATGGGGAGCTCCAGTTCTCTTTGTCAAAAAGAAAGACGGTTCATTTCGTATGTGCATCGACTATCGTGAGTTGAACAAGTTGACAATCAAGAATAGATATCCTCTGCCCAGGATCGATGATCTGTTTGATCAATTACAGGGAGCAACTTGCTTCTCTAAGATTGACTTACGATCTGGGTATCATCAGTTAAGAGTAAATGATGAGGATATACCAAAGACGGCATTTAGGACTCGATATGGACACTATGAGTTTGTGGTTATGCCATTTGGACTGACCAATGCACCTGCAGTGTTCATGGACTTGATGAATCGAGTCTGTAGGCCTTACTTGGATCAGTTTGTTATCGTCTTTATTGATGATATACTGATTTATTCCAAGTCAGAACAAGAACATGAGGGTCACTTGAAGAAGGTCTTGGAACTACTAAGAGAAGAACAACTTTATGCCAAATTCTCAAAGTGTGAATTTTGGCTGAAGGAGGTTCACTTCTTAGGACATGTCATAAACAAAGATGGGATACATGTAGATCCGGCAAAGATTGAGGCGATTAAGAACTGGACTACCCCATCTACTCCAACAGAGATTCGTTCATTTCTGGGTTTGGCAGGTTATTACAGAAGATTTATTGCAAACTTCTCTAAGATAGCCATGCCACTTACCACACTAACTCAGAAAAGTCAAGTATTTATATGGGGACAGAAACAGGAAGATGCATTTCAACTTCTTAAACAGAAGTTATGCAACTCCCCTATCCTTAGTCTTCCAGCAGTGATAATTTCATTGTATACTGTGATGCTTCAAACCTTGGTCTCGGTTGTGTACTTATGCAACGGGACAAGGTCATTGCTTATGCTTCAAGACAACTTAAAGTTCACGAGAAGAATTACACTACTCATGACCTTGAGTTAGGGGCTGTGGTCTTTGCATTGAAGATTTGGAGACACTACCTGTATGGTACTAAATGTGTTATCTATACAGACCACAAGAGCCTACAACACATTCTAAATCAGAAAGAACTCAACATGAGACAACGGCATTGGGTTGAGCTTCTAACTGATTACGACTGTGAGATTCGTTACCATCCGGGTAAAGCCAATGTGGTGGCGGATGCTCTTAGTCGCAAGGAACCAGTCAAACCAATTCGTGTAAGAGCCATGGAGATCAACACACAGCCAAACTTGAAAGACTTGATTCGTATTGCACAACAACAAGTAGTAACAAACAATCAACTCAAGACAGACTTGGATTGTGGTATTGAGAAGAAACTAGAACCTCGAGCTGATGGGGTGTTATATCTCAACGGCCGCATTTGGATTCCAAAGTCTGAAGACTTGCGCACACTCATCTGTGATGAGGCTCATAAGTCGCGATACTCAGTTCATCCTGGAGCCGACAAGATGTATCAGGACTTGAGGACATCTTACTGGTGGCCGGGAATGAAGAAAGACATAGCACTGTACGTGGGAAAATGTCTTACCTGTTCAAAAGTCAAAGCAGAACATCAAAAGCCTTCGGGACTTCTACAGCAACCTGAAATTCCTCAATGGAAATGGGAACAAATTTCCATGGATTTCATAACAAAGTTGCCGAGAACTCCGCGAGGTTACGATTCGATTTGGGTGATCGTTGATCGACTCACCAAATCTGCTCATTTTCTCCCAATCCGAGAGGATTACAAGATGGAGACATTATCCACATTGTACATCAACGAAATCATTGCACGTCATGGTACACCAACATCAATCATTTCTGATCGTGATAGTCGTTTCACTTCTCGCTTTTGGCAATCATTGCAAAAGGCTTTGGGAACGCATGTTAATCTTAGCACGGCGTATCATCCCCAAACCGATGGCCAAAGCGAAAGGACTATCCAAACACTCGAGGACATGCTTCGTTCTTGTGTCATTGACTTCGGTGGAAGTTGGGACACTCATCTCCCACTCATTGAGTTTTCATATAACAATAGCTATCATACGAGCATTCAATGTGCACCATTCGAAGCTCTATATGGTAGAAAGTGCCGATCACCGGTCTGTTGGACCGAGATTGGTGACTCACAGGTCGTAGGACCAGAACTCATTCAGGAAACATCAGACAAGATCACAATCATTCAGTCACGGCTTAAGGCCGCACGAGATCGGCAGAAGAGTTATGCTGATCGACGTCGGAAACCGCTTGAGTTTCAAGTCGGTGACCGAGTCTTACTCAAGGTTTCTCCCTGGAAAGGCGTTGTCTGATTCGGGAAGAAAGGGAAACTTGCACCAAGGTACGTTGGACCTTTTGAGATCCTGGAACGGATTGGTCCCGTAGCCTACAAACTCAAACTTCCAGTGGAGCTAAGCAATATTCATGATACTTTTCATGTATCAAATCTTAAGAAATGCTTAGCGGATCATGATGTTCAGATTCCACTGGAAGACATACAGATTCAGAACAACATGCAATTCATAGAACGTCCAGTTGAGATCATGGATCATGGGGTCAAGAAACTTAAACGCAGCCGTATCCCGATCGTAAAGGTACGATGGGAGGGCAAACGCGGTGCTGAGTTCACCTGGGAACGTGAAGACCAGATGAAGCTTAAGTACCCTCATCTTTTTACAGTATCTTCGGCTAGTTAATTTCGGGACGAAATTCCCTTAACTAGGGGAGACTGTAACATTTGTGCATTTAGTCATGTAGTCGTGAACAGTGTTAGAACAGTGTGTGTCCATATTCAGTTTATCAATGTGAATCATGTGTCATTATGTGCTTGTGTGTTAGAATCTTTATCATTTAACAAGTATATATTACTTATTTACAGTCGAGTTCACTAGGCAAGAACAGTATCTTGTTATATCGAAACAGTGGTGGGCAGCGAGAGTGAGCCCTATATATATACTGCGTTCGGTGTAACAGGATAGTGTTAGTGCGTAGTGTTGAGACGAATATTATAACAATTAATTAATTCACAAAAATCGTAATTTGTAAGCGAGACTGAGTATAATTGTGGGTGACGATCCATAATAATATGAATGTTGAACTTATAATTATGATTAAACGACTTTAAATAATTAATACGATCGAAAAACGTACGCGATTGCGGGTATACACGTAATTGTGAATGTTTAACGATCCCACAACACACGAAGAGTAAAAATAATTAATTTAATTATTTTATATTTTTACAATTTTGAAACTCATCATTTTAATGAGTTTAACAACTCTTTTTATTTAAAACCGCGTAAAATACGCTTTACGTGTCGGAAATGCGAACCGAGCGACCGAAACGGACCCGAATATCACTCGGGCTATAAAAGCCTTGAACAAGGCTTTAATGCTCATTAATATCACCAACAACCCTTTCTCTCACTAGATTTTCGTCTCCCACCTCTCTCTAAAAATTCCAAACTTTAAACGTTCGTATCTTCTTCGTTTCTCAACGGATTTTGGTGTTCTTGGTGTCCACGCGAAGCCCCCGACATCCTCTACACGAAAGTACAAGGATTTCGCAACTTCATCCAGCCAATCTCGAGGTAATGGAGCTTGAAAAATCTGGAAAATAGGGTTTTTGTTTGTGAGATGGTCCGAACCTAGCCATCAACGGTTCTTGTCCATTCCAGTAGAAATAACAACCCTCGAGTGTTAATCTATGAGTGTTCGAAGCATGGGGATGGTTGGATCAAAGAACAAGATTCGAATGAAAGTGATGAGTGCAGGTTCGTGAAGTGCTCGCTGCACACAGCAGGAAGCCGAACCCAGGAAGGTTTCCTGACCGAACCATTTGGATCATGGCAAACCTGAACGAACCCTGCATGGTTCGTTGGGTTTCTGCCGAACCCTAGGGGTCTTCCCGAACCTGTCTCGAGTCATCATGCCTCCCACGAACCTCCCCATTGCTACGAACCTTCGAGGTCATGAAGCCGAACCTTAGGGTTGTAGCCGAACTTATCCAGACTAGCGAACCCATGCAGACGAACCACCACGAACCCTAGACTCTCTCAGCCGAAACGTGGTGTCACCGAACCCTGGGTGAAGCTGCCGAACCATGTATAGGCTAACGAACCTACATGAGACTTTCGTTCAAGCCACGAACTCTAGATGCCACGAACCCTCTTATGCCGAACCTTGGAAGGCTAACTCTGCATGGTTCGTCGGATTGTTGACCGAACTCTTGAACAGCTCACCATGAGCGAACCTTAACTAATTAATCTTGACCGAACCTTGATGGTGGTCTTGACCGGCGAACCTAGCCTCAAACCTAAAAGGTTCGCTGTTAGATGTGGGCAGCCCATCAACCATTCGGCCCAACCCCACCATACTCGGCCCAATCTTATTAGTACTCGACCCAATAGTTAAGATCAAGCCCAATTGAAATAGCTTGACCCATTAAGACCTTTAGATGGCCCTAGATCACCTTGGAATCTTACATGGCCTACATATACACGGGTTGGCCCAACTCAAATCCTTTAGGCCCAATTAAATTCCATTCGGCCACTAAGATTTTAATCGGGTTGATATCGTCTTTGGCATGTTATAAGGGTTATATACTCGTTGTTAGGCCAACGTCACATTCACTGGGCCCAACACCACATTCAATTGGCCCATTGTATTTAAAATGGCCCATGGCATTTGTTAAGTCTCATGGTTTCATGGGCTTAAGGCCCAATGTGAGGCCCTCGATTATGACAATTGTGAATTGATCATAAATGGGTTAAGTTTGTAACTTAACCATAATCATGAAGATCAATTCACAATCACAGGACTTAAACAAGTGAACATCTTTTCACAATACATGCTAATCCATGGTTAATCAATTCAAAAGCAATTATCCTTTTATGTACAAGAGTTGTGCACAAAGGAACATTTCATATTCGTTTCTTGGACCCATGATCAATCATGCAATTCAAATCATAACTTTCAAGTTTGCTTAACAATCATAATCATGAGAACAAGTTATCAAGTGTTAATCATTTTCAAGAGAACACAAGTCAATCAATGAATCAAAGTCTATACAATTATAAATCCTATATCTTATGTATGATTACAATGTTATAGGAAACAATTAGAAGTCCTGTTTGCTACTTGCTATCTGTTTTAGTTCAGAGTCTACTGCAGACAGGTGAGAACTTTAGCCCCTCTTTTACTGTTTTATAACTGTTTTGGGGTGGAACACGTGATCAAACCAGTTGTTTACAATTGTACTTCATTACACAAGATGTATGTATTCTTTTAAACATTGCAGGTTCATTTTACGAATCCAAGGGATTCATCAACTGTTTAAAAAGATTTATCAACTATTAAACTCTTTTTACTAAAAAGGTTTTATAAAGACCCTTGAACTGTTTCATAATAGGTTTACTCGAATGTTTTATAAAGGATAAACACTTTTAAACAATGGATTTTATAAAAACTCTTTTGTTACAAACCTTGTTGATATACAAGGTCATTACTTCATGGTATTCAAATCAAGAGAATCAGCTCATGGTATTCAAATCAAGAGAATCATTTCATGGTATTCAAATCAAGAGAATCATTTCATGGTATTCAAATCAAGAGATTCATTTCATGGTATTCAAAACAAAGGATTTAATTCATGGGATTAAATCCAGGTTTTCAGTTCATGTTATCAATTAAGGCATTAACACATTCGGTTAAAGTAAGATTCATAAACATGGTGTCTATTGTTGTAAACAAACTTATAAACCCATCAAGTTTCATTGTCGTTAGTACTGGGTGATCACGACAAGGGAAAGCGGACTCATTGTTTCTTATCCAGGATGGAGTTAGCTTTTAAATTTGTTTTAAAAGCTAACTGTAGGTCTGGTGTCATTGTTTTCTTATCCAGGATGGAGTTGGCTTTTAAATTTGCTTTTAAAAGCCAACTGCAGGTCTGGTGTCATATGGTTATCAAAACTGCTGATGTATTATCTAACTCCAAACATGTTTTGGGACTTGATATTATATGTTGGCTTTCGTGCGAATAGTGATTGGACTGTTTACACTCATTTTCTTACTTGATGTTCGTTTGGGTTGCAGCTCATCCGTGTGAATCTTATGATGCTTTAACTTACCTATGCCTTATATCATATACTCATGTTTACAAATGTTTAAACCTATTGTTCTCACCAACTACGTCTGTAGTTGACAGTTACTTTTCACGTGTTTCAGGTAATCAGGTTTAAGACATTCTCAGGGACAACTAAGGAGACCATTCTAAGATAGTACAAGATGAAGAAACATGCTAGGATGGATTAGAAACACACAAAATCCTAATTGTTTAATTGTCTTGTTTGAAGTCTTATTTTGTAAACTATATTTTGGGTCTGTAGTTGTCTTTCTTTTGGTAGATAGATTGTCTGTAACTAAACAATTGTCTAAACATTATGCAACTTAGTAATCCATTGTGGTTGTTCTTATTCAATACTTGTGCATGATTCAACTGATCATACGTCACCGCGCCGTGGATTCCGCACGCGGCGCAGGGGTGTGACACTATACGTGTTATAGGAAGATGAATGAATGAGAGTCAACCAGGACTATAACTGGATATGAGAGTCAACCACGACTATAACTGGGTATGAGAGTCAACCACGACTATAACTGGGTATGATAGTCGTTATGAGTTATCCTATGTTATTAGGATAACGTTACGATGTTATGCTGACTAATGATATAGTGCTAGCATAACATGTCATGATGAATGAGGGTTGTTTCCGTACTTGTTACGGGATGAGTATGACGTAGCTCCAGTACTTGTTACTGGGAAAGTATGGTAGCTCCAGTACTTGTTACTGGGTAAGTATGGTAGCTCCAGTACTTGTTACTGGGTAAGTATGGTAGCTCCAGTACTTGTTACTAGGTAAGTATGGAGTCTTATGCCGGTATAAGCTGTCAATTTCGGTTGATGTGTTAAGAAGTCCTGTGAAAGAACAGGCAGAAGTCCTGTGAAAGAACAGGCCTTTCGACTATGTGTCGCCAGTTCAGTTAAAGAAATCTTAGGCATGCTTGAGTTATCAGCTGCGGGTTGATAGTGTTAAAGAAATCTTATGTATGCATGAGTTATCAGCTGCGTGTTGATAGTGTTAAAGAAATCTTATACATGTATGAGTTATCAGCTGCGTGTTGATAGTTATAGAGTCTTGTGCTGCGCAAGCCTGTTTGACTTTAGGTCAGCAGTTGACGGCGAAATTCCTTCACCGTATGAATGATGTTATGAGGATATATATATGTTATGTAGGTATGCTATGAGGAAAGGCACGTTATGTGTTTAAGCTATGTCATGTGAAGTTATGTATGTTATGAATAAGATATGTATGTATGTGATGATGTTTTATGTTAAGTATATTTTATCTTAACAAAACGTTTATGATGTTTTATAAAAACTAGAACTCACCAACGTAAGCTGACTTGATTTAGCATGTATGTCAGGTTAAGCTATGGTCATAGAAGGCAAGGCGCTCGGGCATCCAGATAGAGAGTTTGATGGTTTTGGCAATTCGATATGTTTTTGATACAGACACTTTATTGTATTCTGTTTATCAAACGATGTTTTAAATTTCCGCTGCATGATTATGAAAGTTTTTAGTTTAAGGGCTATGTGTTATGAAGAGACCAACGTACGTGGGGTCGCTGGGAATCGGGGCCTCACACATAGGCTCTAAACGTTTCCCATCCCATCTCCTCAATGTGCATGACACTAACTACCTTTCTAACCTTAGATCTACATCTTAAATCGTACATAACATTCAGCTCGTGGCATCCGTTCATCCGTGGTTGGCAATCCGCATCATTTAATCCCATTCTCAGTTTAAGTCTTAGCATTTGGGATGCTAAGATCTCTCAAACTATGGCTCTGATACCAACTTGTGAGGCCCCGATCCCGGGTACTTCCCAGAGGTTGGTTTTCATCATAACACATAGCTCTTAAACTAAAAACTTTCATAGATAGCAGCGGAATTTAAAACATAGTTTGTCAAACATGAAATAATGTGTGAATTAAAACATAATTGATTGCCAACACCACCGGATGCTCTATCATAATGCCCAAGCTCCACGTTTCTTCTTACCATAGCTTTAACCTGACATACATGCTAAAATGTCAGCTTATGCTGGTGAGTTCTAGTTTTCATAAAACATCGTAAATATTTTGTTAAGTAAAAACATATTTATCATCATTTCGTTAACATAATCCAAAACCTTATCACACATACATCCTGATCATCATCATCATACAACCACTGCTACCGAGCGTAACAGTGGGCTTATGCCGGCACAAGACTCCATAACCGTTGATCCGACCCGCCAAAGCGTTCTGCAGATCCATACTTACCCATTAACAAGTACTGGAGCAACCATACTTACCCCATACGAATATGGGAGCAACCATACTTACCCCATACGAATATGGGAGCAACATCATACTTACCCCGTAACAAGTACGGGAGCAACCATACTTACCCCCATACGAATATGGGAGCAACGTCATACTTACCCCATACGAATATGGGAGCAACATCATTCATCATGGCATCATAAACACATTATGCTAGCATCTAATCATCATAGCATCATACTTTTGTCCTAGCAGCCTAGGATTTCATCATAGCATAACATCTATAATTATCATCATAGCATGTTATCATATAGTTCATCATCATAACTTACTAACACACATTTATCATACTTATCATACTTTTATGCGTAAATCATACAAACACATTAACATGCATTCATCATCATGGCATAGTCACATAATATCATAACATATTAACAGCATGTATGCCAGCCCAAAACATAGTTACACATAACTTGTTAAAGTAGGGCATCTAGAACTCACCTGACAGTAGCTCCTTGTATTCTGGATCGAACTCTTTTAGACAAGACTTAAGAACCTACATTAGTACATCGTCTCTTTACATTATATTACTCTAAGTTGAGTACACTAAGTTGTGTACTCTAAGTTGAGTACACTAAGTTGAGTACACTAAGTTGTGTACCCTAAGTTGTGTACTCTAAGTTGTGTACACGAAGTTGAGTACACTAAGTTGTGTACACGAAGTTGAGTACACTAAGTTGAGTACACGAAGTTGTGTACTCTAAGTTGTGTACACGAAGTTGAGTACACTAAGTTGTGTACACGAAGTTGAGTACACTAAGTTGTGTACACGAAGTTGAGTACACTAAGTTGTGTACACGAACTTGAGTACTTCGTCTTTTCTTCATAAAATATATTAGAATCTAACCAAGACTTTGGGGAGTTAGTTCTAGGTCCCTTATGGCTTAACTAACGTATTGGAATCAAAAAGGAACAAACTTTCTGCATAAAGGCGTGACCTTTATGCATGTTTTTCCCTTTTGTCTAAAAATCGAAACTTTCATGCATCAAACCCTTACCTGGTGTTAGATGATCCTTTCTGTAGCTTCCCGTGCGATTCGTCCTTCGTTTGGCCGATCAAAAGTCGTTTTCTTGAAATTCCCGAACTTGCCCTCTTCGAGTTCTTGAGAGAAAATGCCTCTAACCAAAGGTTAGCACGTTTCCCAGGGAACATATATATATAGGCAGTGTTCACGAAATTCGAGTACACGAAGTAAAGTTCTCGAAATCGAGTACTCTAAGTGGAGTTCACGAAATTGAGTATACTAAGTTGTGTACTCTAAGTTGAGTACACTAAGTTGAGTACACTAAGTTGTGTACTCCAAGTTGTGTACTCTAAGTTGAGTACACTAAGTTGAGTACACTAAGTTGTGTACTCTAAGTTGTGTACTCTAAGTTGAGTACTCTAAGTTGTGTACTCTAAGTTGTGTACTCTAAGTTGAGTACACTAAGTTGAGTACTTCGAAAATGGAGTTAGTGTACTTCCAAATTCCGTGATCTTTTATTTGGTTGGTTTTTCATCTATTGCCGGCAAATAAATTATCCGTTACCTATTCGTAAGTTCAAATAATTTGTATAGAAAATTCGGTGTGTTACAAGAATTAATGAAATAATTAAATATAAGTTCGAGTGAACAAACGTTAGAACTTATATCATGGTTGTAAAAATCCCCAACTAGGCCGATTAATCGTTAATCTCCTAAGGTCGACTAGGCCCGACTATCCGATTAGGCCGATTAGTTGGCCGATTAATCCCAAATAATCCCGATTAATCCCTAGTCCGCACCCCACCAACCGACTAGCGATTAGCGATTTCTACACCATTGACTTATATTAGTGGACTTCGCACAACCATATGGACATAATTAGAGAGTTAGAAACTCCAAAGCAATTAGTGGACTTCGCACAACCATGATCTCATACAAATCATTTCCAAACGTAGAGAGTTTCAATTTAGAGCCATTGTTATTTAAGATAAGTTTTCAATCACAAGTTTAAACAGTAAAATAGTAACTTCATTTAATTTAAAGAAAACAATACTTTTATACAAATATGGTTATTTTAATTTTTTTACAACTTATTGGTTTTTATTAGAATGAAACTCTACAAACTTACATAACTTCTTGCTCCCACCGTATATCCGTACTTGTTGATACGTCATATTTCTTCCTGTACAAACCATAGACGGCCAGTGGTAGTCATTGCAGTGGTAACTTTCATCACGACTTGTATTTGATTCACAAACAGTCAACAACCAGAGGAAAACCACCACCACAACTGCATCGGTAATGACTTGAAATCGCATAACATGCAGTCGAGAAATTAGGGTTGTCTTGATTCAGGTGACTCACATAGGTATTGCTTCACCCTCGGGTTGATTATATGAGGCTATCCGGCCACATAATTTAAAACTAGAATTTTGGGTATATGAGGCTATACGCCCCATTTGTGGTGCACGCATATAATGTATATATGTGTGGGCCCTTAAGGGGAAAAAGTAAAAGTGCATTAATTTTAACGTCATTTCAATTATTTTGTGAAAATAACGTTAAAATCATTGGGATGATCAATTTCAAACGATAACTTTGAGCCGGGGACTCTTTCGGAGCAGCCTCTCTATCCCAATTGGGATAGGGGTAAGGTTTGTATCTATCCTTCCCCCCCAGACCCTACTGAAAAGTGGGAATATACTGGGTAAGGTTGTTGTTGTTGTTGTTGTTGTTGATAAAGTCTCCAGTGACTGTGAATTACGTTCAAATTTGAAGGAGTCCATGTATGATTAATTGGTTTTAAAGTTGACTATTGGATCTTTTATTCTTTAGGTTTTCTTGTTTCAAACCCAACAAAGGGATTATCTTCCATCTCACAACAAGAGGAGCCTGAAATGACGATAAGTGGTCGCAATAGGGAAAAATAACTTTTTCAGACGTTTTAGGGTATGGTGACAATGTGTTGTCGTTATAGGGGAAAAGAATTCTGGAAATTTTGAATTGTAGGTTATAACGACCACATGTCATCGTTATAGGTGAGACAAATTTTTTAATTTAAATGCTATAGCGACTAATGATCTTCGCTATAGGTGAAATTAATAATTATTTTAATTTTATTTAAACTATTTAAGTGAATACAAATAATTAAAAAAAAAAGAATTAATCATCTATAGCAACGACTAGTCGTCTAGTCGTCGCTATTATCAGTATTATTGTGACTACTAAAATATTGACGATTATGTCGGGTTATAGCGACTAACCTTTAGTGAAAACATGTAGCGGCGAGGTGTTAGTGATTACATATTGTCGCTATAGCTTATTGCGACGATTTTTGTCATCACTAAAGGTGTTTTCCTTGTAGTGTCTGCATATTCACATGCAGTGGCAGACTCAGAAATTTTTTTCATGAAGGGTGAAAATTTTTTATTGTTATTTAAGGATCTAGCTTAATAATTTTTTTTCTCTTTTGTTCAGAACTAGTCAGGTCGAATCAGGTGAGTCATGTTAAAATAAGACAATTAAACTAAATTTCATATGTAAAAGCTTAAAAAAATACAATACATCTAAAGTTGTTCTTATGCCTAGCAAAATAGGTGGGTTAAGTTGAGTTAGGTAACAAGTCAAATCGGGTGCGGGCTAAGATGAGTGCATGTTAGGATGAGTTTTAAGTAAAATCAGTTTGAGTTTAAATAAGTCATTTTAAAAACATTATTTTTTTCAACTTAAAGTGAATTGTAGCTAAACAAATAGTTTAATTGAATAATTTTTAGTTATTTTCTCATCAAATTTATTATTGATAATCTTATCCGTTTGAATCCATCTCAACCCATTATATGATATAGTTTTGCCCATTTCTATCTAAAATACAATATTTGTTTATCCAATCTATGCATTTATCTTGTTTTGAGTTAAGATTATCAAACCTAGTTGATCTCTACTTGGTTTCTAGTTTTTAAAATCGATCACAAACAATATCTATGGAGACTTTTTAGGTAACTCCTTTTCCAAAAAAACAAGTATAACTATTACTTAAATTCTCATCACAAGTCCAATTATGCCAATTTAAGGGGGTGATTACAAAATATTAAAGGGGCATGTCAGAATTTTAACATATAATTACCACATGAAAAAAAATTAGACGGGCAGCTGGCCTCCTTGGCCAAAGGGTGGGTACGCCATCACATGCATAATATATACTGGTTTAAATCTTATTTTCTTTTACCATCTAAATATGCCAACAGAGCCGGCCCCGAGAATAAAAAAAAAATTCCAGGTCCTGGGGCGAGAAAAGTAAAATGGGCCCTTTTTAAAAAAATTAACTTGGTAAATTATAAGTAAAAAGTTAATAATATGAATATATTTGTTGAAGAAAATTAAAAAGTATTGTAACATAATAATATATTTAAATATCTAAACCGTGAGACACTCCAAGCATTTTTTGTAGCAAAAATCTCGGTCATCTCTTTGGTATCTATATTGTCTAAGATGACGTTTTCAATAGAAATTATCGCCAGTTTGCTAAGTTGTTCTTGTGACATTAGGAAAAAACTCAAGTTGGTTCAACTCGTTTATAGCATAAAAAATGGTGATAATTTTACTACGCAAAAATGTCTCAAACAATTTCAACTTCAAATAAAGTTTATCTGCATCAATATCTAATTGTTCTTCATACTTAAATGCATCTCGAAGATGATAACAATACAACTTTAGATCATTTTCATTAAGTTGCTTCAACTTTTTTGGGAAACAAAAAACCAAATAGGTCTAGAAGGTGGGATTGGAGGGCTGGAGTCGTGAAGGTGGATACTGATACGGTTGATGGAGCACGTCTGGGAATTGGTAGAGTGAAAAATAAAACCAATTTGAGGGAAAATCAATAGAAAGCTAGTATATTTTTAAATATGTTGGTTTTTTGGAGGTAATTTATTACCAATTAAACTATTTTTATTCTACCAAAACTTGTTAGACTCTAGCTTTTATAAATTTTTTTTTACAATATACTATTTTTTTTTAAATTTCGGGCCCCTAAAAACGCCAGGCCCTAGACGGTCGCCCACCTCGCCCTCTCCCAAGGCCGGCTCTGTATGCCAATGAGAGTGAAATTTTATATATATCATATTGATCTCGCAAAAAAAATAAAAAATATAGAAATTAAGTTTTTTAAATTAAATAATTGTTGCTGTGGAGTTTTTGAATATAAAAGCACGTGGAATATTTTATGAATAAATATATTATTACGTAATATTTGAAATTATGAACTAATAAACCTTGGAGTTTATTAAATTGACCAAATGTAATGTCTAATTTTACAATCATGAAAATATCAAGACACACGATATTGCTAGAGACGAGCAAAGAAACCGGTTTGAGTTTTAACCAATTCCCAAACGGACCCTAACCTGGACACGAAACCATTTGGCCGAAACTGATCTCAAACCGACCCGAACCGGTGTTTCCTAAACCAGTTTGGGTTTTGACCTTTGTGAACCGAACCGTCCCGAACCAATTCTCCAAACCGGTTTTAATGGTAATATCGAGCTGAACAAAAAATAGCCATTTTTTTGCCCAAAACTAGCGTTTTTTGACCCTTTTTTCCATTTTTTGTCATTTTAATCCCCCACTAGTTAGTATAAATACGTATTGGTTGTTTTTCTTTAATCACACAACTCAGAAACACTCAAAAACGCTCTCCACACTTGCAAAAACGCTATCTATACTTGCAAAAATGCTCTCTACACTTGCAAAAACAAAAAACGCTCTCTAGTCTCCATCGTCTCTAAACGTTCTCTACTCTTAAATGGATTCATCAAGCGGTAAATCCTCGGTTAGTTGTGGTGCCTCTTCCACCCTTTAAGTTTTGAAGTTATCCCTACGAAGAGGATTGGAACCCGGAAATTTGGTGCAACATTGATTTATGTGTTATGTCAAGCGGCCCGAACAAAGCGCGATGCAAGTTTTGTGGTAATTTTTTTTAAACATGATGCCAATAGCACTTTGATGAACCACCTCGAGATGAAATATTGTAAAGCTTTGAAAAAACAAGCATCACGAGGTCAGACTTTAATAACGAATGAAGGAAATGTGTTTGCATATAGCGTTGATGCGGTTCGGGAGCAAATGACACATTTTATGATTCAAGAAAGTTTGTCATTTAACCACTTCGACAACCCGTGTCTAAGTCGGATTATTCAACAAACTCTTCAACCTCGTTATATGCATGCAATGTAACATTTAGGATTTTTCAAAAATGTAGTGTGTTAAAATTCTAAAAACTAAAAGTTCGTTGTGTATTATTTAATTAATTCTACTTATACGTATAAATATATATGTTGTATCAACCATAAGACACAAATAATTAAAGGTTTAATAAAACAAAATAAAAGTGATATGTATGTATGTATGTATGGAGGTAAGTTCAGATAGAAAATGAGATTTTTGTAAAAAGTGTAAAAAGTAAAATGCTATTATAAATAACAATGTGATGTCATTAATAATGAACTGTTAAATATTATAATAGCACTTTGCTTTTAATACTTTTTACAAAATTATCAATTTGTACAATGACCTTACTTTGTATGTATGTATGTATGTTACTTGTTGATATAAAAGTTTGTTATATAATACATATAAAAACTTATGAATGAATAAACATATATATATATATATATATATAGAAGATCAAATGTTAACCCTTCCTTATTGCGTGAACCGAATAAGTACATCTTATTACTTCAGGGCCCACATTAAAGTAAATCTAGATGTGTATTTTTTTTCTTTTTTAATCAATGTAGGGTCCACTTACATTAATAAAAAAAAAGAAGAAAAAACCTTAACTTTTAAATTTACTTTAATGTGAGCCCCAAATTAATAAGATGTAGTTATTCGGTTAACGCAATAAGGAATGGTTAACATTTGAACCATCTATATATATATATAGCAAGGATCCATTAGTAACCTACACTAATTGAGAGAAATTAATAACCTAATTTGATTGGTTGTCTAATATAATGAATTTGAAATGTGTGATTCATATTAATTCTGGGAAAAATAAGTGGATGAAATTTGTTTAAGGGTATTTTGGGCATTTTATGGGTGTACTTAATTTCATTTTAAAAATAAAATTTACCCCTCAATTATTTAAACCTTCAAAACTTTTATATACATTATTTTTTTTATAAAAGTTATACCATTAAATTTGTCACATTTTTATCTTTAATTCAAGTATAATCTTGTCAAATTTTTTCAAAGTTTTCAAAATTACACTGATATAACGAGCTTAATTTTTTCAAAGTGTTCATAAGTACAATGATGTAACGAGTTGAAGTTTTTCAAAGTGTTCGTAATTACACTGATGTGACAAGCTGAATTTTTTCAAAGTGTTCATAATTACACTGATGTAAAGAGCTGTAACATTGATGTAACGAGCTGAATTTTTTCAAAGTGTTCATAATCACACTGATGTAACGAGCTGAAGTTTTATCAAAATGTTCGTAATTACACTGATGTAACGAGCTGAATTTTTTCAAAATGTTCGTAATTACACTAATGTAATGAGCTGAAATTTTTTAAAAATGTTCGTAATTGCACTGATGTAACGATTTGAATTTTTTCAAATTGGTATATTTTATATTTACGTTACAATTATCTAACTTTCTATCTTATATTAATGTAAATTTATTTAATGCACTAACTTTTATTATAAAATTTAAATTTGTAATGTATATTTAATATGAGGAGAAAAATAAAATTAAGATGGAGAATTTTTGAAAACAAAGGGAAAATCATGACAATTTTTGTTCATGAAGTTAGTGTAATTATGAACGCCCGAAAAAATATGGCATAACTATATTAAATTAACGAAAAAAATAGGAAAATGGATGGTTTTTTAAAAGTGTAACATTTGTCACCCTCTTACTAAATCTGCTTTCTGTAATTAAAACAAATGACTTAAATACCATTTTGTATTAAAAGTAATTAGAATTATTGAACAATAGATTAAAATTATTGAGTTTACTCAATTAAGGTGGGTTATGATAAGAGCCCATATATATTTAAGGGATTAATAAAATGAAAATCTTATTTTAGTAAGAAAACCTTGAAAACTCATGTAAAACGAACGTATTTTTTTTTGAAATTTTTTTCACAGTTTTGTAACATTATTGAGCACATTTTTATAAAAAAAAACAAAAAAGCGCCGGACAAATATTTTTAAAAAAAATATTTTATAAAATTTTTTTACGTTGTAAAACATACGTAACACTGCGTCAGATCTGACACAATTTTTTTACGTTTTTATGTTTTTATGTATGTTTTACAAAAAAAAAACTAGTTTTGTTACGTATGTTTTACAAATAAAAGTGGTTTTCAAATTATCCATACCCTATATATATATATATAGGGCATGTATATATTAGAAACACACTTGAGATGTGCAAACTTCAAAAACCCAATAGTTGGTCCACAATTTGCCAGATCATTATTTCCTTTTACTAACATTATTAAATAAAAGGACATTATAGTCTTTTACTCCATTTGTACTATCACCCACTATTTTATTAATTTACCACCTTATCTCTCATCATTAAATAATAAACAAAAGAAATCAAATTTTAAATATTTCTCATTTTACTTTTCCAGCAGAAAATTTTGTTGAATTGAAAATTTTAAAAACTTTTTTGTTGTATATAATTGCTGTCGTGTTACATTAAAGTTACGGTGTTCAATTTCAGCTTAAAAACAAAAGAATTTAATTTTTAAATATTTCAT
This sequence comes from Mikania micrantha, assembly GCA_009363875.1. NCBI lineage: Eukaryota > Viridiplantae > Streptophyta > Magnoliopsida > Asterales > Asteraceae > Mikania > Mikania micrantha. Next base: position 29,940,955 of record CM018697.1, read on the forward strand.
ACCTTTTATTTTTCTCACCATTTGTTGTCCCCAACTTTTTAAATATTTTCACCCTTTGATTTTCTCAACATTTTTGTTTTGATTGAAATTATTTTTTAAATATTCCTCATTTTAGTTTAAATTTTTAATAGTTTCCCTATACATATAATTGTTGTCGTGTTACAATAAAATTATGGTGTTCAATTTCAGCTCAAAAACTAAATAATTAAATTTTTAAATATTTCATATCTTTTATTTTATTAATTATCACATTCTCTCTCATCAAATTTAAATAATAAATAAAAGAAATTAATTTTTAAATTTTCCCCCCTTTCATTTCCCACCAGAATTTTGCCACATGAAACTTTTCGTCTTTTCCTTATAGTATACAGCTGCCAGGGGCGAAGGATTGTTCAGACCGGGGGGGGGGGGGCGACCGCCCCCGCTGTTTTTTCGCGTAGTAGTGTATATTTCCCGATACGTAGTGTAAAATTTTTTAAAAATCTCTAATTCGCCCCCCCTGGAAATTTTTTTTTATTTCACCCCCCCTGAGATCCTCGTCAAGCTTCGCCACTGACAGCCGCTGTCGTGTTACATCAAAATTACGTTTTTTGATTTCAGCTCAAAAACAAAAGATTTTAATTTTTAAATATTTCATACCTTTTATTTTTCCCACCTTTTTTCCCTATTTGTTTCCCCAACTTTTTAAATATTTCCCCCCTTTGATTTACCACCAGAAATTTTGCCACATGAAACTTTTCGTCTTTTCTTTATAGTATACAACTGCTGTCATGTTACATCAAACTTACGTTTTTTGATTTCAGCACAAAAAACAAAAGATTTTAATTTTTAAATATTGCATACCTTTTATTTTTCCCACATTTTTCCCCCATTTGTTTTCCCCAACTTTTTAAATATTTCTCCCCTTTGATTTCCCACCAGAAATTTTGCCACATGAAACTTTTCGTCTTTTCCTTATAGTATACAACTGTTGTCATGTTACATCAAAATTACGTTTTTTGATTTCAGCTCAAAAACAAAAGATTTTAATTTTTAAATATTTCATACACTTTATTATTCCCACTTTTTATTTTTTCCCACCATTTATCGTGTTACATCGTAATTGTTGTCGTGTTACATCAATGTTACGGTGTTTAAAGCTCAATAATAAAAAGTTTAATTGTAAATATTTCCAATATTATTATTTTTTCCACCTTTTATTTTTCCTACCATTTTTTGTATTGAGTTACGGTGTTCAAATTACATTGAAAAACATTTTCAAAAAAAAAATATTTTTTAAATATCCCCTCCCCCCCCCCATTTTATCCTTATTTTATTTTTCCCACCATTTTTCCCTCCTCAAGTAATATTCCTTTTTATAAACGCATAATTTCATAATAAATATCCGAATTTTGCATATTGTTATATTTAAATAAAAAAATTTTATATATTATTTCATAACAATGTTATGTATAATCGAAATTTTTTTGTGGTTAGTAATATTTTATACAATCAGATACTTATAATCCAATATTATAGAAACTAACACTCAAGTTACGTTTATGTTACATTTCGACGGACTTGTTATACTGTTTTAATTTTTTTAATGTTAAATTCTATAACATTTCATTATGTTACGTTATTGTTACATATGTAAAGTTAGTGTAACTAGAGTATTATGTTACAAATTTTATATTTTGGTCAATATTTCATAATTTGTATTCTTTTTTTGCTCAAATATTTTTAAGCTTATGTTTACATGCAAATTACATATGTAAAGTTAGTATAACCAGATTTTTTTTGTTGGAATATATATGTGTTACATAGATGTTAAAATTACATATATGTAATTTTTATGTAACGTCAATGTAACAATTGACAATGTATATAAAATTAATAAAATTAAACCACGTTACATAATTAGACGGAATCCCCCTCTCCACACAACCGGTCTCGATTCATCCCATCACTACATCTCCCGCCGGAGTTCCCACCGTTTCATCATGTAATTTCGATGTAACATAATACAAATAAAAGGTACGTACCTGAAATAATTTTCAATGATGTAACTTTGATGTAACATTATACAAAATATATTAAAAGATAGATATTTCAAAGAGACATTCTAAATTATATGTTTGTTACATATATCTAACACTTTGCTGCATACCTACTTATTGTATTAAATTTCACATGCTTACATGTGTTACATAAATGCTTATAACCATTAAATGTAACATATATGCTTATCACTAATTTAAAATATAAATATAAATTAAAATCTAATGACCTTAGAATTAATTGTTCTTGATAATACACGTTTCAATTTTTTCATACAATACCAACAAAAATCACCATTTGCATAATGAATCATGTAACTTCGATGTAACATAATATAAATAAAAAATACATAACTGAAATAATTATAAATTATGTAACTTTGATGTAACATAATACAAAAATGTATTAAATGATCAATTCGGAAAACGAAAGTGCTAAAAGTATATGTTTCTCCATTGTAGTCGCGAATTACCGACAATATCACTGGTAGTAGTCTCATTGGATGTCACATCCCTAAATGAAAGATCAACGTTTTTGCCAAAAAAACCCCAAATTTAATCAAAAGGTATCGATTAAAAAAATTGTTAATAGAACATAACAACTTACGTGTTGTAAATATCATCGTTTCGTCCTTCATTAGGATATCTATCGCCGACCAAGTTTCCACCGTCGTCCTCCTCTACATCAACGTTTGTGGTTCCACCTTCCTCCTCCTAAAAAAAAATCGCAGACCATTTTAATAGAGTATAACAACCTACCTATTGATAAATTAATCAGGTCGTTGTCGCTTCCTCGATGGTGTTTTTGCCTGAAAATCTGGTGGATTCTCAACAATCCAGATTCAGCTCTCCGGATGCCGAAGTTCCCACCGTTTCACCAACCGCCGGTGGTGAAGGCAGGGTTCCTGGTGCTGGCGTTGGAGGCGGTTCGACACCGTCGGCGTCTGGGATTTCAACCGGAGTAACACAATGTTACATATATGTAACACATTGATGTAACATATACAGCAGTTATATAAAGTCAACATCCATTTGAAAAAAGGGGGAAATATTTAAAAAGTTGGAGAAAACAAATGGTGGGAAAAACATGTGGGAAAATAAAAGGTGGGAAAAATATAAGGTATGAAATATTTAAAAATTAAAATCTTTTGTTTTTGAGCTGAAATCAAAAAACGTAATTTTGATGTAACAAGAAAGCAATTATATTATAAAGAAAAGACGAAAGGTTTCATGTGACAAAATTTATGGTGGGAAATCAAATGGGGGAAATATTTAAAAAGTTGGGGAAAACAAAAGGTGGGAAAATTAAAGGTGGAAAAATAAAAGTTGGAAAATAAAAGGTATGAAATATTTAAAGCTGAGGCTTTAGATGTTCGCCTCGCTTGGGTAGCTTGTCCTGAGTCACAGCTTGGTCAGTCAGTTTGTGTGCCAGTCGGATTAACGGTTGGATGGTGAGGTCAGACGCAGTCACCATGCTCTGAATCTGTTCGGGCAGCCCACTGATGAACTGCTCGATTTTCTTATATTCCGGCGTCACCATAGCCGGGCATAACTTACACAACTTGTGAAATCGAGTACAGTATTGTTCGATTTCAGAGCCCACCATCTTCAGTACCCAGAACTCAGCCTCTAGTTTCCTGATCTCATCCCGAGGGCAATACTCCTCCTGCAATAGTATGGTGAAATCAGCCCAGCTCATTGAGTTGGCACCGGCCAACCCCAAGGTTTGAACATGGCTATTCCACCAGGTGAGGGTTGGTCCCTCCAGTGTACCGGTTGCAAATTTAACCCGGTTTTCCTCATTACATTCGCACATTGCGAATACAGACTCGACTTTCTCCACCCATCGGAGCATTCCGACAGCTCCTTCAGTGCCCTTAAAGGTATGAGGGTGGCAGTTCAGGAAGGATTTGAACGAGCATCCTTTGTTATTGCTGCCGTGTGATCCTGTTTGTCAGAAACCAATGTCGTGTGTTAGTATAGTGTTAGCTATTCTATGTTAGTCATGTTAGGCGAGTGTTAGTACCATTGTTAGTCCCACTGGTTTCACTGTGCTGGCGACTTGCTTCATATTCCGCAAGCGCCTTGCTGACTCGTCGGTTAACCATCATCTTAATGACAACTGCATCCATTGTTCGCTTAGGGTGACGCGCATACGTTCCTCTTCCAGCCATAGATGATTTCTATATGGAAGGGATAGAATGTTAGTCAGTTAGTGTGATAGCCAGATGTCATGTTAGGCGTTATGTTATCAAACAACCATAGTCAGAATATGCGATTATTAAAACAAAACATCATTCTCATTAATATAAGAGTTGAAGCACAATACTTTTCAAAAGATAATAATACTACGAGTTTGTACGAGCACATCCCGCTCGTCTAGGCCATACAAAAGAAATACAAAATAAAATAATCTATCTAATCGGAGTCTATGGTAGCGTGCGAGACGTCACTCTCGGCATCCCCATCGTCTTCGTCCTCCTCGGTATCCTCTTCGGGATCCTCGTCGAAGTCGCCCTCCTCGAGGTCCTCGACCTCGAACTGCGGTCCATCCTCTGGTGGTGGCTCGACGATGAACTGCTCCGCCCATGCGTTAAGCATGGCGTCGCTAGCCTGAATCATCACGTGATTCTCCTCAGTAGCGACCTCATTCGCAACGATGCGTCCATCATGCTCCTGCAAGATCTCAACAATCTGCCCTTGTTGCCCCATCAGCTGTGCCATCTGAAGACGCAGTGTCTCTACCTGCTCTTGCAGGCTATCGTTACGCCTCTCAAGGGGTTCGTTCTTCTCACGAAGAACTCGGACCTCGTCCGACAGGTCATGGTTCCTCCTAGCCTCACGCCTGGTATAGGCCACGTGGGTTGCGAAGGCTCGCTCCAACGGCACTCCAAGTGATGGTAGTCGATGGCCGGTAGATGTGTCACCTGGATATCGGGGTGGAGGTACCCTCTCCCCATCAATCTACTCATGAATAGTATACCGATCATGCATAGCCCGTCGGGCTCGTCGGTCCATCTCCGCATCCACCTGTGCCACGATGTCATCGACTTGTCGACGACTCTCCTCTGTCAGCTCGTCGCTCACCGGGCGCTTTCCCGGGTTTCTCCTAGCATCGTCATTGTTGTCGGCCATCCTGTAAGTCTCAAGTTAGTAAATAACAGTTCAATAGTAATAATATCAACAGTAGTGTGCAAGTTCTAAGTGTGGTGTCTAAAGTTGAGCAATGACTATAGTCTAAGTTTACTACATGCAAACCTAGTTCTCTATAACCAAGGCTCTGATACCATTCTGTCACACCCCCAAATTCCCACTCGTGGTGTCAGTCCACGTGGGTGTGACATGGCCAGAATCACAGCTCAAGGTCATATAGAACACCTCTATATGCGTTTACAAATACAATGTTTGACATACACTTAACAAAATAGTTTGCAGCAGAATAGTATATCATAGCAGCGGAAAATATAATTGTCATAACGTGCAGCGGAAAGTTAAAATGTTAGATATCACATTGTTTAATACATAGCTTGAATAAAATTGTTTTCAAAAGATAAACAAAAACATAAATGCATGAAGGTCCTAATGTTCGTTTCCTTAAGTGTGCATTACTGGATATCCATCATTCTGCCAGTTACCTGAGAATACAAGTTTAAAAAGTGTCAACACAATGGTTGGTGGGTTCACAGGTTTTGATAGATACATATAGTAATAGAAAACATGTGTCATGCTGTTTATCATAATGTTAGTACCAAGCCCTAGGCCCCAAGCGTCGGTGCGTCACTACCGAACTAGACTTGTTTGTCCTTGCCTCCGCTGTCTCGTACACACATCAAGTTAGGTCAGAATTTCACGGGTTATGACACTGTGACACCCAGATTCTCAAAACATAGCTTTTAAAAAGATTGTGGAATTTACAAAAGTGGTCACAGATTTTTTTCAAGTTTAAAACCCTTTGCAAGTCACCTCAAAAAGTTTTAACGCATTAACATGACTACCTCTACGTTAAAAGTGTAGTTTTAAACTTTACAACTCGTTTACTAAACTTTATCAAAGCTTGGTTCGATCCCTTTAACCGTCTGATCACTCCAAAGCGTAGCCGAACCTACTTTTGACCTGAAACAACCACAAAAAATCAAGTGTTAGTCCAAAAGGACTAAGTGAGTTAATCCCAACGATTCCCGGAATCAATTCTATAAACGAAATCGAAATCCGGAAAATTACATTGCCTGGCGTATGGTACTACAGCCCCGGCGTACAGTACGCCAGAGCACCAGCGTACAACAGAATGGTTTGGGCGTACCATACTGTGGCCGGCATACAGTACGCCCCCTGCATCGTACTGTACGCCCCTTAAAGCATACTTCCATTTTTTTCGCGTTTTAAGCACCCAAAACCATTTCTCCACATTCCGGGGTGTTAAAATACATTCTAAACCCCATATATCACATTTATAAACATTTCTAATATCATAATCTCATCATTATCATTATACTTAATCATAATTGTTTTCCAATTATTTTTTAACGGGTCAAAATTACCCATTTAATTTCCACCAAACCATTACCTTCCACACGAATGTAGATCCTTCCCAATACCACTCAATAGTGGTTCTACACTAACTTCCACACGCATGTGGATCATCCCCCGTTTTGCCATATGAGTATGGACTTATATATTCTTCCACACGAATGTGGATCATCCCCATGAATGCCACTAAAGTTGTGGTCTTACATCCAATTCCACACAAGTGTAGATCATCCCCCAAGTTATGTGTCAATTATCCTCTATCATATATTTACACCAACATATATTATGCATACACCACATAACAAACAACAACAACTACAAGACACCACATTATGCAATCCAATAATTCAAACATTAACAAACATGAATAAGTCTTATGGTTGCTTATTCATGGATAGGTTTACTCACCTTGATCCTTAGCTCCACTTTGTTTAACCTCCTCCTAACCGGGTCGTTGGTTTGTATTTCCACTTCCTAGATCATATAATCATACATACACATTCAATCTAGGAATAATACACAAGAAGCAAGCATACAACCCTTTGACCCATTATCACCATAGTTGACTTTATGATAGTCAAACTCTCATAATTCACCAATTCACATTCTAATTGCATTCAACATTTGAAATTAAGTTATTCACCACTATTCACTCATTTAGTTGAGTTTATGAGGCATTTCCCCTAAGTTCACCAAAACCTCAAATCATTTGAGTAATTAAGGTTGTTTGAGGCATTTTCTCAAACACCTTATGTGCAAAGTTTTTATAACACCCATAACATCAACATTCAACAATGTCAACATTCCTATTCAAATCAATTTAACCATGAAACTCTCATTTATGGTTTTTCATCAAAATCACTGCACCTCTACTATCACACAACACCTATTCATAATTATTCATTATTGACTTTGTAAAGTCAAAGAACTCATAAACCCATGAAATCCCCAAAACCCATATCTAGGTTATTACATGAGTTTTCATATAAAATGGTTAGATTAGTTGATTATCACATCAATAAACACAATACATGTGCTAAACTACAATGAAACATCCAAGATTCGAATTTTATCATCATCTAACCACACCCACAAGCAAACCCATGAAAATTCCATCACCACACATGAAATCACATACCTTAAGTTGAGTAATTGCAAGGAGAATCCAAATCCTAGCTTGCATTAACATTTGGAACAAGATTTGATGACGAATTTGGTCAAAAACCCGAAATCCTTTTTTTTTCTCCTTCTTGGTCGTCGACCTCTCCTCCTCCCAAGCCAAAAATCTGATTTTGACTTCTTTGACCAAGATTTCCCCATATAACCCCTTTTTAATTCAACTTTCATCATTTGGCTCATTAGCCCCCCTCAACTTTCTAGTTCACATTTAACTAAGACTTACTTAGTAGTTAGTCATTTAACCTACTAATTAACACATAACAAAAACCAATTAACTTAAAATTATATCAAATAGAAATTATTTTAATAATAAGTTGAATTGGGTCGTTACAGACACTCAGTCAATATTGTGGCCCGTGGGGTTAGTCACACCCAAACGGATCCATTCAAATCTACCACGTTGTTCGTACATTAACGGTAAGACTTTGTGAGGACTTGTTACGAGTTCAACACTTAATGTTTGTCTAATAAACCGGCATACAAAGTAAAAATGTTTGTACAGTAATAGATGTTTGACTCGATGCAACTAGTATTCTCCCCCTATTTTAAAATATTTGAAAAGAGTAAAGAGGGGGTGTAAACTCACCTTAGTGAAATGAACGAAAGTATGCGTAAGCTCCCGTGTCGTCATGTAGTCGGTCACCGGCTACCTATATCGTGTACCATATGTGAGTTCGTGTAAGCGACCGTGTTTGTGTTCGTGTTCGTGTTCGTGTTCGTGTTTGTGCTCGTGTTTGTGCTCAACAACCCTCAGTTGTTCATGTATGTCCGTGTCGGTCCATAATGACCATGTTAGCTCGTGTTGGTCCACATTGACCGTGTTTGACCAAAGTTGACCGTGTTTGACCGTGTTTGATCAAAGTTGATCGTGTTTGACCGTGTTTGATCAAAGTTGATCGTGTCAAGTCAACGACCCGTTGGTGAACCGTGTGTTGGTTGTGAATCTTGTAGCAATCGTGTAAGTGCTCGCCGTGTGCAGAACGCGCAAGTCGCGTCTATGGACAACTTACTATTTATATTAAATTTCCATTTATAGCAAGTTTCACAAAACATAACGATTTTAGAGTTCTAGCATGCTCGTTAGTCCTACGTCATCATGTTAACACATAGCACGTTGTCAAGCGATTCAAATAAGCCACGTAAGTCACGTTTGCATACAAAAGTTTCCTATAATGGAAAGTTTCCATTTCTAGCATATACGATATCAGAAACCGTCTAACTTAGCATTCATTCATCATATTAAGACATAATAAACCACTTAGCTTGCTCAAATCATACAAAACGTTCATAAGACGGTTTTTGTAAACATAAAGTTACTATAAATAGTAACTTTGTAGTTTGCATAAAAATGACCATTTTAACACTTCTAAACCATTTTTATACCACAAACCATCACAATAAGTCATTTAACAATATTTAGATATGCTCATTTAGCCAAAATTACCAACAATCAATATTTTGACTACAAAAGTTACTAAAAATAGTAACTATGCTAAATATGACCATAATCAATATCCAAATCACATTCCAAGCATCATCATCATCCTAGTAACATTTAAATAGCAATCCATAAGCATGAATGACACCAAATAGCATTCATATTATCATTTTATAAGTAAAAAGTTACTATTAATGGCAAGTTTATCAAAAATCACATTTTTAGCCATTTTAGTAACATTCAATCGTGTAGATCATTACCAATAACATCTATAATCATGTAACAACATTCAAGATCATCTAAAATGCCTTAGATCATGCATGCATGTGGGTAAATCACCCATTTGTGACCAAATCATGTATTTTACATATGCACATCATCATGGATTGTCAAGATTCATCATAATATCACTCTAGATCATCAAATATCATGTAAACATCATCAAACCCAGAACTAAAATTCATGTGTGTGCATCAAGGTGCTTGCATGTGTGATAATAAGCATGCATGGGTGTGTAGAAGTGATTTTAGGCTCCAAGGAGTGTGTGACTATCTTCCCAAGCTTCAAGGATCCTGAGATGATGATGATAACAGCCTCTAGATCCTCTGGATTTGCTGGGTTTGACAGAAAACAAGAAGATGATGATGGTTTCAAGCTCTAGCAATCTTCTCCCAATTTCCAAGCCTTCAAATCTACGACCTTAGGATTCAACAACGGAGTTTTTGGTGTTAATGGAGCTAGCAGGTGTTTCTGGACGAGATAAGCCGAGGTGGTGGCGTGCAAGCACGATTATAATGATGAGAATAGGTAGGATATGCATAATGGTCTTGGTTTTATAAAGATTTGGCGTCTGGATGTCGTCGCGTACCGCGGAGAGGGGCCAAAAAGATGCTTTGCGTACCGCGAAGGAATTCGGGATTCAAATTCTCCTGAATCTCGTCGCGTACCGCTATAGGGCCTCTTATACGCGATGGGCCCCTGAAGAGCCCAATAAGCCTAGTTTCATGGGTTTGATCCGTTCGTCGTCGTTTTCACGTTTACGAACTACCGTTTGGCCTCGTTTGAACTTCCTAGTTCAACGCTTGAGTGTTTCGTGAGGTTTCTAGTGTTGTGTTATACGATATTCTAGACGTTCACCAACGTTCGTGTGTTTTGACACGTGTGTGCGGTTTCTTGATAATTCCTCGAATTATCTAGTCGTGTGTCAGTGTTCGTACTGTCGTGCCACGTGTCACACTAAATTAAACTAATTCTAGTGCCACGTGTACAAAATCATTTAAATAAACATTTAAATAAAATACAATCCTAACCTGGATTTTATGGGGTGTCACATATTTCATAATTTAAAATGCAAAATTTCCATCAATTGTATTATTGTACTATTTTGGTGTAACATCAGTGCCGAAAACGTCAGCGGAACAGTGATCTCTACAGTAACTTGAACAGTTATAAGGTACGAACTATATGTATTTCATTTCATGTCACAACCATTTCATATATCATTATCAATTTGTGTTATCAAACAACAAGTTCAGAAACATTTAATAGAAACAAAGTTCAGAACTATCGTTCTTGAGTCGGATAATTATCTGGCAATACAGAACCATCATGTGATTAATTGTTAGGATTTTATTATGTATAAACGTATGTGAGGCTCTACAGAACGAAATAACAACGGATGTCGTTATGTGAATGCTAAACAGACAGATTATTCGTATAGGTGACGATTTGTACGAATAAATCTGGAAGTTTAACGTTCTGAATGATATCCAATAATTAGAAAACAATATTGAAAAGTATAGTTATCGCCGTGTTCGTACGGGTGACGATTCGAATGAATACGCGCGACGACCGTATGATTCGATTTTAGACCGTAAATTAATTATTTCTGAAAATTAAAAATAAATAAAAGATATTTAGTTAATTTATTAAGAATCACAACCTAAAATAATTTTATAAATTCTATTTTAAAAACCGGGTCGTTTCGTTACGAAAACGACGAAAAAACGACGCTTTTACGCGAAACCGAGCAACATTTTCGTTCTCCTCTCCCTCTAGTTTCTCTCTCTAGAAAACCAAGCAAGAACTCTCCCATTTCTTTACCATTTCAAGCCATTTTGGTGTCCAAACAACCCTCCCAGCTGGTAGAACACGAAAGTACAATCGATCTGATCTTTGAGCCGTTTGATTCGAGGTAAAATCGAGCTTTTTGGTTACGATTTTAGGGTTTTCAAACCCTTGCTTCGACCCACATCTAGACCGGCTAACAACCTTAAGAACCTTAGGGAAATCACTCAAAATACACTTAGAATGTTGTAGGAACAACCAACATGACAACCCTTAGTGTTTTAATCTCACAAGCCATGGCTGCTTATGGTGGATCTCGATCGGCCGAATGGCACACACATGTGGCCGAATGGCCTCAGCCGAACCACCAAACTCATTCGCCGAAAGGCTACTGGCTGAAGCAGCTCCGTCGCCAACACTCATTCGATCGGCCTGCGTAGTCCCCATTCGCCTACTCTCTTTTGGCATAGGCCCATTCGCCAAGCATGGGTTCGGCCAGGATCCATTCGATCAGCCAAGTCCAATCCTCCCGGGACCTATTTGATCGGGCATGATTCCTTCGGCCACCTTGCCATTCGATCGGGTAAAGCCACATTCGGCTAAGACTCCTTCGCCCATCACCTCACTGAAACAGCATCATTCGGGCCAAGTCTTCAATCGGCAACAACCATTTCGGCCCAATGCTCACTTGGTTAGCCCAAGTAGTTCGGCCCAACTCCTTCCGCTCGTGCTGCCCGTCCCTTCGGCCCAAACTCCTTAGGACCAATATTGTCTATGTTGGCCCAGGATACTCATCCGGCCCATTTTCTTTCATTAGTTATGATGGGTCGGATACGAGGACTAGAGTTGGGTAGGGTTTGAAACACATGTGTGCATTTCATGGGAAACACATGTATGCATGCAAGCAAAATGGGTGTGAATGCATGGAATTTGATTTTGTGAGTACATGGGAAAGATCTAGTATGGTTTAACTATGGGAGTTGCAATATGGTAACAAGAATAAATCAAGAAATACGGAGGGTGATCTTAGTCTAAAATACAAGGAATTATGTAAGGAAACCCTAGATTAGGGTTCTCACTAACAAGGGTTTTCATAAATCACCACATTATCTAAACATGGGTTGCAATATTGTTGAGTACAAAACATTCGAGAATGCATTGAGAAACAAAGACATTAAGTCTAAGGTTATGGTTTTATTCTCACGATTAACTCCTAACACTTAGACGGGTTATAAGAACACGTGACTAGTCTAAGTAATTCACTTCAATTACCTAGGACGAGTTATTCAAAGATGTTGAGCAAGAATCATTTGGAAGCCAAGAACTAGTAATTGTGCCCGAGGTTAGTCTAATGGGATTAACCCAAGCCCATCACAATAATTATATTCTTCTTTTAAATAAACTATGTATTTTAATAAAAGGAAATTAAATTGTAAGGTTTGTAAACTAATTAAATGAATTTAAATAAGCGTTTAACATAAAAGGAAATAACTTGAAAATGTCTCAATTACATACTTAAATAATGTCGTTGGATAAGGGTTTACTTACGGGGAATACATTTAGGCTAGATAGAAGTAATGCTAGAAAATCATTAGTAAACTAGGACACTTAGTTGCACACCGAGACCAAACCCAGATACGACGATTATAATTACTTCGTATTCGAATTCTCTTAAAACAACTCAGGAACTGAAGAAACATACCCTACAAACAAAGCGCACGCATTTTGTGATACTTCTATTGCACAGCAACACAGGTGAGTTCATTGCCCCCTTTTCTAAACATTTTTGTTTTACAAACGCGGGGCTAAGAAGCATGCGTAAATTATTTTCTTTGGATTATATTTTACTTAAATGCTTTTAAATTCTATATGTTTTGCATGTATGAATGATATCCTAGATCATGTCTAGGTAAATTTTTATGCAGGTTTTACTAAGCTTATCTACTTATGATATAAGTGGATATTTGAGTTAAACTAAACATTTCAACGAATCAAACGAAACTACTTTCACGAAACAAGTGCGTGAGATTCAACGAATCAAACGAAACAATTTTTACGAAACTAATATTCGATGTTCAACGAACCAAGTGTTCTACGATCAACGAATCAATATTACATTTGTTCAACGAATCTAGTATTCAATGATCAACGAATCAAGTACATCTAGCAACGAAACTAGACGAATCAACAAATCATTTTCAGGGAAAGTCTGGGAAATATCAAAGATAACATATGCCAACGAAACTATACCAAACAAGGGATGAAACTAGACGAATCAAGTATGAAACAAAAACCCTACATTTCAAGAAGTCCTAGCTAGACTGTTTGATTTGTAGGTCATATGTTTGATGATCTTTACAGAAACCCCTAACCTCTAAGAACCCTTGATGGATAGACTAGTCTACTCGAGTTGACTAAGGCCCAATCATTAGGTCTTAGATTTTATTAAATGTTTAGTTATTTATTTGATTGAGCATTTATTAAATTGTTTCTACAAATGTTGTGGTTGATCATAATTGTGTGATGAACTTAAGGAATCAATAGGGATTCCAAATTGTCGTATTTATAGGAAGAAAGAACTGGAGAACAGAAGAACTATCGGGTTAATGGTAGGGGTAAGAATGCTTAATTATCATTAACAACAATGTTCTATGTGGGTTAGTATGTGGTGGCCGGGATGGCGTCTGGGCGGGTTGTAGGCTCGACCCTTTCGTATGCCCTATATATAAGCATATCGATCTGGATAAAACATGTGATGTTAATGAGATTAAGGTTGTTACCCGAGGGATTAACAAATGTTTTGTGTGTATGTTAGAACTATGGTAGAATGGAAGTGAAATGAGGGTAAAAATGTTTAATTATCATTAACAACAATGTCATATGTGGTTTAGTATGTGGTAGGATGGCGTCTGGGAGGGTTGGAGGCTCGACCCTTTCGTATGCCCTATATATAAGCATACCGAATCGGATATTACATGTGAAGTTAATGAGGTTAGGGTTTTTACCGAAGAAGGATTACAAAACTACTTTTCAAATACTAAACTATATGAACTCACCAACCATGTGTTGACTTGATCTTTTTGCATGACTTCTCCGGTGACGAACATGTCAATTAAGAAGTTACTGCTTTTGGAATAAGACTTTAGATAGAAGACTTTGTATTTTTGAACCTGCATACTTTTGGAACATCATTATACAATATATTTTGTATATCTTGTGCAGATACAAGATAGAAAATTTATGATGTTGATGGTAGATTTACATTGTTAAATTATAAACGATACTGATGTAATTTAATTTTGTAATTCTATTTTATTTAGCATTTCTCATTTATATCATGTGCAATGTAAACAATCTGATCATCACAATTATCACTCATGATATCGCGCCCCGGGAACCTTCCGCCCGACGGGAAAGCCGATTCGTTCCCGCCGGCCCGAGGTATGACAGATTGGTATCAGAGCCATGGTTATAGAGAAATATAGGTCACTTATTAAAACGGTTTAGCCTAGACTATAACCTAGGGACCCTGCATGTAGAGAAAACAGGACTCAAGACTTTGTTGCATTATGTCTTCTGCATTCGATCATTGCACTAACCAATATTCTTTTGGTTATTATCAGAATGCCGCCACGAAGACAACCTCCCCTGTTGACATCACCATAAGACCTAGCTCCACACTCCTCTACGCCATCACCCACTGACTCACCTCCACCGCCTCCTCCTCCTCCACACTCTCCACCTCCAAACCCGAGCCCGACTGGAGCATTGGATCCTACCACCATTGCTTTAGCAACTCTGCTAAGCAATCAGCTGACTAATCAGCTGAAGGAAGTAATACCGGAGATGCTCAACCGTCTCCGGAACGACGGCACCAATACTGGAAACTTATCTGGGGAAGCCAGTGGGAATACGAGCGATACATCTCATTACTCCTACAAGTCTTTTGTAGGATGTAAACCGCCTAGCTTTAGCGGGAACGAAGGAGCCGTTGGATTAATCAAATGGATTGAAAAGATTGAGACTACTCTGGACCTTTGTAGTTGTCCAAAGCATCACAAGGTTCGCTACTCTGCTGGAACATTCAACAAGCGAGCTTTGACTTGGTGGAACGGCCAAATCAACGCAAGGGGAAGGGAAGAAGCTATTTCAATGACTTGGGAAGATTTCAAGACCCTGCTGAGAACAGAATTCTGCCCAAAGAACGAGCTGGAGAGATTGGAGGTCGAACTGTCTAACCATGTGATGAAAGGGGCAAACCACATGGGATATACCACTCGTTACCACAAGCTGGTTTCTTTGGTGCCGGACACGGTACCGACTCTGGAGAAACGGATTGACACGTATGTATGTGGGTTACCTGCCTACATACAAGGATTAGTGGTTGCTGCAAATCCTGTCAAAGTGGAGTCTGCTGTGAGTTTGTCTGGGAAACTCACGGATCTGATGGTAGCCTCTGGAGTTCTTAAGAAAGAGGCTGACACTGGTAAGCATAAGGAAAAGTCTTCAAAAAACCCCACCATCACCCGAAGAAGAAACAGAAAGTCATCAAGAACTATACGATGGCCACACCTCTCCAACAAGTAGCAGCTGCACCACAAAACCCTAACAGAAGGCCCTACACTGGTACATTCCCTCTGTGTACCAAGTGTCAATATCATCATGCTGCTACCATTCCTTGCAAGCAATGCACGGGATGTGGACGAAAGGGCCATTGGGTCCAACATTGCCGGATGACACCTAACCAAGCAGTCAACAATGCTGCTTTGGCTCTCCCTCCACCAGCTAATCAGAACAACGGTGGATACTATAACTGCAGTGAACAGGGCCACTTTGCAAAGAACTACCCGAAGAAGGCACAACAGACAGTTCAAGCACCCTGTGGAAGAGCCTTCGCTATCGGAGCACCAGCTGCACGCCAAGACCCGAATGTGGTCACTAGTACATTTCTCTTACATGACTTTTATGCATCTGTTCTATTTGACACTGGTGCGGATCAGAGTTGTATCTCTACCGATTTTGCATGCCAATTAGATTTTATAGAGGAACAGTTAGATTCCCCTTTCATCATAGAAGTAGCTAACGGGAAACAGATCACAGTTAGTACAGTATACAGGAACTGCCCGTTGACACTTAATGGTCATACATTCACCATCGATTTGATACCGATGGAGTTGGGTAGTTTCGACATCAATGTTGGAATGAATTGGCTTTCTTCTAACTGAGTGGAAGTCATATGTTCTGAAAAGCCTCTTCGAGTTCCATTGCCAGATGATCGTGTATTAGAAGTTAGAGGGGATCAAGCAAAACGAAGTGTCAAAATCATTTCTTGCATAAAGGCGCGTAAGTGATTATAGAAGCAGTGCGTAGCTTTCCTGGCTCATGTGGTGGAAAAGGAGAAAGACAAGAAAAATATTCAAGACGTGCCAGTAGTGAAAGAGTATCCGGAAGTATTTCCTGAAGACCTACCAGGTTTGCCTCCCACGCGACCGGTTGAGTTTCGTATTGACTTAGTTCCTGGAGCAACTCCTGTTGCTAAATGTCCTTACAGGCTAGCACCTTCAGAGATGCAGGAATTATCAAACCAGTTGCAAGAGTTACTTGACAAGGGGTTCATCAGACCGAGCTACTCACCTTGGGGAGCTCTGGTCCTGTTCGTAAAGAAGAAAGACGGATCGTTTCGAATGTGCATCGACTATCGAGAGCTGAACAAGTTGACTATAAAGAATCGGTATCCATTGCCGAGAATTGATGACTTGTTTGATCAGTTGCAAGGAGCTCAGTATTTCTCGAAGATCGATCTACGGTCCGGATATCATCAACTGAGAGTTCAAGACGAAGACATACCGAAGACGGCGTTCCGAACCAGATATGGGCATTACGAGTTTATGGTGATGCCTTTCGGATTTACGAATGCACCAGCGGTTTTCATGGACCTCATGAACCGAGTGTGCAAGCCGTACTTAGATCAGTTTGTCATTGTCTTTATTGATGACATACTGATTTATTCTAAGAGAAAAGCAGAGCACGAGCAACATCTCAGAAAAATCTTGGAGCTGTTGAAAGAAAAGAAACTTATGCCAAATTCTCTAAGTGCGAATTTTGGTTAAGAGAAGTTCAATTTCTGGGACATGTAGTCAACAGCGAGGGAATACATGTAGACCCTGCCAAGATCGAAGCGATAAAGAACTGGGATACTCCGAAGACACCGACGGAGATACGGTCTTTTCTGGGATTGGCAGGTTATTATAGAAGGTTTATCTCAAACTTTTCTAAGATAGCTTTGCCTCTCACTAAGCTAACTCAGAAAAGTGAACCGTTTGTCTGGGAGCAGAAACAAGAAGGTGCTTTCCAGACATTGAAACAGAAATTATGTAATGCTCCAATTCTATCTCTCCTAGAAGGATGTGATGACTTAGTTGTTTATTGTGATGCCTCCCATCAGGGACTTGGTTGCGTACTGATGCAATGGGAAAAAGTTATCGCTTATGCATCAAGACAGTTGAAGGTTCACGAGAAGAACAACACTACTCATGATCTTGAACTGGGAGCTGTAATCTTCGCACTGAAGATTTGTAGACATTACTTATATGGCACTAAATATACCATATTTACTGATCACAAGAGTCTGCAACACATCTTTGATCAGAAGGAGCGCAATATGCGACAACGTCGTTGGGTTGAACTTCTAAATGATTACGACTGTGTAATCAAGTACCATCCGGGAAAGGCGAACGTTGTAGTTGATGCCTTGAGCCGGAAGGAACGGGTCAAACCCTTGCGCGTCAGAGCAATGGGAATGACTGTGCAGACAAGCTTACGAGACAAGATTATTCAAGCACAACAAGAAACAGTTGATAGAGGAAATCTGAAGAAAGAACTTGACTGTGGCGTGAAGAAACAGTTTGACACTAAGTCTGATGGAATGATCTACTACCGGGAGCGTATATGGATTCCGGCGGGAGGCGAATTGAGGAAACTTATCTTTGATGAAGCACACAAGACTAAATATTCTGTTCATCCAGGCACTGATAAAATGTACCAATACTTGCATGGATTTTATTGGTGGCCGGGAATGAAGAAAGACATAGCCGAGTATGTCGGTCAATGTCTTACGTGTACGAAGGTAAAGGCGGAACACCAGAAGCCGTCTGGTTTACTGGAACAGCCTGAGATTCCGCTCTGGAAGTGGGAACAAATCGCTATGGACTTCATTACCATGCTACCCCGCACTTCCAGTGGTCATGATACGATTTGGGTTATCATCGATCGTTTGACGAAATCTGCTCATTTCTTGCGGATGCGTGAGACTTTCACGATAGATAAACTGGCAAGACTGTACATCAATGAGATAGTGGTACGCCACGGTGTGCCATTGTCTATTATTTCAGACAAAGATAGCAGATTCACATCAAGGTTCTGGCAATCACTGCAAAAATCTCTAAGGACGCAGTTAAATCTGAGTACAGCTTACCATCCACAAACGGACGGTCAAAGAGAACGTACTATTCAGACCCTGGAGGATATGTTAAGAACATGTGTGTTGGATTTCGGTGGGAATTGGGATTCTCATTTGCCACTGATTGAATTCTCCTACAACAACAGTTATCACAGTAGCATCGGATGTGCACCGTTCGAGGCTTTGTATGGTCGGAAATGTTGATCACCTATCTGTTGGACTGAAGTTGGAGATAACCGTATAACTAGGCCAGAGCTTATTCAAGAGACTACAGACAAGATTGCCGAAATTCAGCAAAGATTATAAGCGTCAAGAAGCAAACAGAAAAGCTACGCCGACAAACGGCGCAAACCGTTGGAATTCCAAGTGGGAGACCGTGTCATGTTGAAGGTACCCCCATGGAAAGGTATAGCACCGCGATACGTGGGACCGTTCGAAATCATCTAACGTATTGGTCCTGTGGCGTATAGACTAAGAGTACCAGATGAACTCAGTGGTGTGCATGACGTGTTCCATGTCTCAAACTTAAAGAAATGCCTTGCTGACGAGTCACTCGTCATACCGATCGGAGAAATTCAAGTGGACGAACAATTACATTTTATTGAAGAACCTTTAGAGATTATGGATCGCAAGGTTAAACAACTGAGGCGAAGCCGTATTCCGATTGTAAAGGTTCATTGGAATTCAAAGCGCGGACCTGAGTTTACTTGGAACGTGAAGATCACATGAAGTATAAGTATCCCCAACTGTTACAGAGGAAGACGTACCTGATAACAACTCTTAAATTTCGGGACGAAATTTCTCTAACAAGGGGAGACTGTAACATCAGTGCCGGAAACGTCACCGGAACAGTGATCTCTACAGTAACTTGAACAGTAATAAGGTACGAACTATATGTATTTCATTTCATGTCATAACCATTTCATATATCATTATCAATTTGTGTTATCAAACAGCAAGTTCTGAAACATTTAACAGAAACAAAGTTCAGAACTATCAATTTGTGTATCTGGCAATACAGAACCATCATATGATTAATTGTTAGGTTTTGATTATGTATAAATGTATGTGAGGCTCTACAAAACGAAATAACAACGGATGTCGTTATGTGAATGCTAAACCGGCAGATTATTCGTATAGGTGACGATCTGTACGAATAAATCTAGAAGTTTAACGTTCTGAATGATATCCAATAATTAGAAAACAAAATTGAAAAGTATAGTTATCGCCGTGTTCGTACGGGTGACGATTCGAATGAATACGCGCGACGACCGTATGATTCGATTTTAAACCCTAAATTAATTATTTCTGAAAATTTAAAATAAATAAAGGATATTTAGTTAATTTATTAAGAATCACCACCTAAAATAATTTTATAAATTCTATTTTAAAAACCGGGTCGTTTCGTTACGAAAACGATGAAAAACCGACGCTTCTACGCGAAACCGAGCAAAACCGAAGGAACCCGAACGAACTCGGGTATTTTTGGATCATTTATTGTGGCATTTACAGCCACAACTACCACCACCAACCAAATTCAAACACCATTTTCGTTCTCCTCTCTCTCTCTAGAAAACCAACAAGAACTCTCCCATTTCTTCACCATTTCAAGCCATTTTGGTGTCCAAACGACCCTCCCAGCTGGTAGAACACGAAAGTACAATCCATCTGATCTTTGAGCCGTTTGATTCGAGGTAAAATCGAGCTTTTTGGTTACGATTTTAGGGTTTTCAAACCCTTGCTTCGACCCACATCTAGACCGGCTAACAACCTCAAGAACCTTAGGGAAATCACTCAAAATACACTTAGAATGTTGTAGGAACAACCAACATGACAACCCTTAGTGTTTTAATCTCACAAGCCATGGCTGCTTATGGTGGATCTCGATCGGCCGAATGGCACACACAGGTGGCCGAATGGCCTCAGCCGAACAACCAAACTCATTCGCCGAAAGGCTGCTGGCAGAAGCAGCTCCTTCGCCAACACTCATTCGATCGGCCAGCACAGTCCCCATTCGCCCACTCTCTTTTGGCATAGGCTCATTCGCCAAGCATGGGTTCGGCCAGGATCCATTCGATCCGCCCAGGACCTATTCGATCGGGCATGATTCCTTCGGCCACGTTGCCGTTCGATCTGGTGAAGCCACATTCGGCAAAGACACCTTCGCCCATCACCTTACCGAAACAACATCATTCGGTCCAAGTCTTCAATCGGCAACAACCCTTTCGGCCCAATGCCCACTTGGTTAGCCCAAGTAGTTCGGCCCAACTCCTTCGGCTAGTGCTGCCCATCCCTTCGGCCCAAACTCCTTAGGCCTAATATTGTCTATGTCGGCCCAGGATACTCATCCGGCCCATTTTCTTTCATTAATTATTATAGGTCGGATATGAGGACTAGAGTTGGGTAGGGTTTGAAACACATGTGTGCATTTCATGGGAAACACATGTATGCATGCAAGCAAAATGGGTGTGAATGCATGGAATTTGATTTTGTGAGTACATGGGAAAGATCTAGTAGGGTTTAACTATGGGAGTTGCAATATGGTAACAAGAATAAATCAAGAAATACGGAGGGTGATCTTAGTCTAAAATACAAGGAATTATGTAAGGAAACCCTAGATTAGGGTTCTCACTAACAAGGGTTTTCATAAATCACCACATTATCTAAACATGGGTTGCAATATTGTTGAGTACAAAACATTCGAGAATGCATTGAGAAACAAAGACATTAAGTCTAAGGTTATGGTTTTATTCTCACGATTAACTCCTAACACTTAGACGGGTTATAAGAACACGTGACTAGTCTAAGTAATTCACTTCAATTACCTAGGACGAGTTATTCAAAGATGTTGAGCAAGAATCATTTGGAAGCCAAGAACTAGTAATTGTGCCCGAGGTTAGTCTAATGGAATTTAACCCAAGCCCATCACAATAATTATATTCTTCTTTTAAATAAATTATGTATTTTAATAAAAGGAAATTAAATTGTAAGGTTTGTAAACTAATTAAATGAATTTAAATAAGTGTTTAACATAAAAGGAAATAACTTGAAAATGTCTCAATTACAGACTTAAATAATGTCATGGGATAAGGGTTTACTTACGGGTAATACATTTAGGCTATATAGAAGGAATGCTAGAAACACATTAGTAAACTAGGACACTTAGTTGCACACCGAGACCAAACCCAGATACGACGATTATAATTACTTATCATATTCGAGTTCTCTTAAAACAACTCAGGAACTGAAGAAACATACCCTACAAACAAAGAGCGCGCATTTTGTTATACTTCTATTGCACAGCAACACAGGTGAGTTCATTGCCCCCTTTTCTAAACATTTTTGTTTTACAAACGCGGGGCTGAGAAGAATGCGTAAATTATTTTCTTTGGATTATATTTTACTTAAATGCTTTTAAATTCTATATGTTTTGCATGTATGAATGATATCCTAGATCATGTCTAGGTAAATTTCTGTGCAGGTTTTACTAAGCTTATCTACTTATGATATAAGTGGATATTTGAGTTAAACTAAACATTTCAACGAATCAAACGAAACTAATTTGACGAAACAAGTGCGTGAGATTCAACGAATCAAACGAAACAATTTTTACGAAACTAATATTCGATGTTCAACGAACCAAGTGTTCGACGATCAACGAATCAATAGTACATTTGTTCAACGAATCTAGTATTCAATGATCAACGAATCAAGTACATCTTGCAACGAAACTAGACAAATCAACAAATCATTTTCAGGGAAAGTCTGGGAAATATCAAAGATAACATATGCCAACGAAACAAGGGACGAAACTAGACGAATCAAGTACTAAACAAAAAACCCTACATTTCAAGAAGTCCTAGCTAGACCGTTTGATTTGTAGGTCATACGTTTGATGATATTTACAGAAACCCCTAACCTCTAAGAACCCTTGATGGATAGACTAGTCTACTCGAGTTGACCAAGGCTCAATCATTAGATCTTAGATTTTATTAAATGTTTAATTATTTATTTGATTGAGCATTTATTAAATTGTTTCTACAAATGTTGTGGTTGATCATAATTGTGTGATGAACTTAAGGAATCAATAGGGATTCCAAATTGTCGTATTTACAGGAACAAAGAACTGGAGAACGGAAGAACTATCGGGTTAATGGTAGGGTTAAGAATGCTTAATTATTATTAACAACAGTGTTCTTTGTGGGTTAGTATGTGGTGGGATGGCGTCTGGGCGGGTTGTAGGCTCGACCATTTTGTATGCCGTATATATAAACATATCGATCTGGATAATACATGTGATGTTAATGAGATTAAGGTTGTTACCCGAGGGATTAACAAATGTTTTGTGTTTATGTTAGAACTATGGTAGAATGGAAGTGAAATGAGGGTAAAAATGCTTAATTATTATTAACAACAATGTCATATGTGGTTTAGTATGTGGTGGGATGGCGTCTGGCGGGTTGTAGGCTCGACCCTTTCGTATGCCCTATATATAAGCATACCGAATCGGATATTACAGGTGAAGTTAATGAGGTTAGGGTTTTTACCGAAGAAGGATTACAAAACTACTTTTCAAATACTAAACTATATGAACTCACCAACCATGTGTTGACTTGATCTTTTTGCATGACTTCTTAGGTGATGAACATGTCAATTAAGAAGTTATTCCTTTTGAACTAGGACTTCAGATAGAAGACTTAGTATTTTTAGACCTGCATACTTTTGGAACATCATTATACAATATATTTTGTATATCTTGTGCAGATACAAGATAGAAAATTTATGATGTTGATGGTAGATTTACATTGTTAAATTATAAACGATACTGATGTAATTTAACTTTGTGATTCTATTTTATTTAGCATTTCTCATTTATATCATGTGCAATGTAAACAATCTGATCATCACGATTATCACTCATGATATCGCGCCCCGGAAACCTTCCGCCCGACGGGAAAGCCGATCCGTTCCCGCCGGCTCGGGGTGTGACATTTGGTTTATTAATGCAACATGAAACTTCTTACACTGAATTTTTGCATCTGAAATTTGAAAAATCATGTATTCATGTGTGTTTTCAATTTTTACCTTGTTACAATGATGTAACACAATAAATTTTAGTACCAGATTGTTTACATCTTTCCTTTTTTTTATTTGTTACAGGATATAATTGTTACATTATATATACGCAGTTACATTATCCTTGAAACCGTTTTTAAAATTTTTAACATTTTTTTACTATGTTAGCGTGATGTAACGTAATACAATACAAGTATCATGTCACTTGTAACCTAAAACCGAATTAAAACCAGTTTCTAGCTTAAGATCCGACAGTGATTCAGGTAATTGGTTTTTCATGCATAGTTACACATAGTGTAACGTATTTGTAACACCATGTTATATATTTGTAAAATAAAATATTTCAAAGATATTCAAAGTTATATATATGTAAATTTTATGTAACATCAATGTAACAAATATGTAACAACTTGTTACGTATATAAAATTAATAAAATGGAACTATGTTACGTATACGTTACATACCTTTACAAAAAATGTTACATAAACGTAACAAAATCAAAGTTTCTTCAAATTTAATTAGGATCAAATACATACATAAATTAACATAATGAAAATTTATAAAAGAAATAAAAATAACTTGTGTACTATCACGATTGTCTATTTGATGATGAATGGGTTTTGAATTACCAATTTGATGATTATATTGTTCAAGATACATTGCCATGTAAAGAATATCACCTAAAGAAATAATTGTTTATTTTCAAAAACCAACATATTCTGTCTCCAAACGAGAAGAAGATGCTATGTCTACCTGTTTTGTTGAATCATTAAACACTCTAATTGTAGATATATGTAACATAGTGTAGTAGTTACACTAATTGTAGATATTTGTAACATAGTGTAACATCATGTTAAATATATGTAAAAGAAAATATTTCAAATACATTTAAAATTACATGTATGTAACTTTTATGTAAAATCTATGTATCAGTCGGTTACTTACAAAATTAATAATAAGAAAGTCGGTTACTTGCAAAATAAATAATAAGAAACCATGTTACATGTATGTTACATACATTTACAACAAGTGTTACATAAATGTAACAAAATCAAAGTGACTTCAAACTTATTAAAGAACATATACAAACATAAATTAGCATAATAAATCGTGTGAATTCGATGTAACATAATACAAATAAAAATACGTAACTGAAATAATTTCGAATCATGAAAAGGTGTTGTTAACACATAAGTACGTTAGGTGTAATAAAGTTGCTAAACCTAAAAGTAAAAGGAAATTTGATTCTTTGGTAGAGTCATAAATGTTGTTAAACCTCAAGATCAAAGCAAATATAAAGGTGATGTTACACATACAATACATTTCAATTCTAGATCATTTATGACTTCTATTTTTTGTGTTATTTGTTGCTGGAAGTACGTGTTACCTTGATGTTACATTATATATATGCAGTTAATTTATCCATGAAACCGGTCCTATAAATTTGTATATTTTTTATCTTGTTACAATGATGTTACACAATACAATTTAGGTTTCCGAGCACTTAAAAACAAAAACAACTTTAAAAATTGGTTTCTAACTTGTTAAGAACCGATACTATTTTAGTCTACCGAAATTTTGTGCATCTGTAGTTACACTAATTGTAGATATTTGTAACATAGTGTAACATCATGTTAAATATATATATATATATATATATATATATATATATAAAAGAAAATATTTCAAATTAAGACATTCAAAATTACATATATGTAACTTTTATGTAAAATCTATGTATCAGTCGGTTACTTACAAAATTAATAATAAGAAACCATGTTACATGTATGTTACATACATTTGCAACAAATGTTACATAAATGTGAAAAAATCAAAGTGACTTCAAATTTATTAAAAAACATATACAAACATAAATTAACATAATAAATCGTGCAACTTCGATGTAACATAATACAAATAAAAATACGTAATTGAAATAATTTTGAATCATGTAACTTCGATGTAACATAATACAAAATGTATTAAAAGATCGTACTGGAAAATAAATGTGTTAAAAGTACATGTTTCTCCATTGCAGTGGTGATTTACCAAGAACATCACCAATAATTGGCTCATCAGATATCTTTACATTCATTCTTTTAAAGACAAAAATATGATACCATCATCGTCGATATGTCAGATCTATAGATGTAATTGTTGGATATAATTAATTTGACACCATCAACCTTGTTTTTTTCTTTCTCACCTGACTGAACAATTTAAAAAAAATACAATCAAACATAGAAAAAAGTCTTTTAGCTCAATAAATGTAAAGAACACAACTTTCTTTCAAGAAATCAAACTTTCTTGAAATTTCTTGAAATTTCATACTTTTTTCTTCATTATTCAAATCAGAGACAAAAGAACACAACTAAATATGGTGATGGTGTACAATGGAAAAAGCAAAGACGAAGAGGAAAGACGAAAGGATAGAGAGTTAATGATAAGAATAATGGTGAAACTCATCTCCATCGTCGATTCTGCACCTCTCAAGCCTTCGGTGTTTTTTATTCCTTTTCTTTCTTTGTATATTTTATTTTATAAAATTCAACTTTTTATCAAAAATCCTGTATGAATATGTTCTTTACATTTATTGAGCTAAAAGACTTTTTTCTATGTTTGATTGTATTTTTTTTTAAATTGTTCAGTCAGGTGAGAAAGAAAAAAACAAGGTTGATGGGGTCAAATTAATTATATCCAACAATTACATCTATAGATCTAACATATCGACGATGATGGTGTCATATTTTTGTCTTTAAAAGAATGAATGTAAAGATATCTGATGAGCCAATTATTGGTGATGTTCTTGGTAAATCACCACTGCAATGGAGAAACATGTACTTTTTACACATTTATTTTCTAGAACGATCTTTTAATACATTTTGTATTATGTTACATCGAAGTTACATGATTCAAAATTATTTCAGTTACGTATTTTTATTTGTATTATGTTACATCGAAGTTGCACGATTTATTATGTTAATTTATGTTTGTATATGTTTTTTAATAAATTTGAAGTCACTTTGATTTTTTCACATTTATGTAACATTTGTTGTAAATGTATGTAACATACATGTAACATGGTTTCTTATTATTAATTTTGTAAGTAACCGACTGATACATAGATTTTACATAAAAGTTACATATATGTAATTTTGAATGTCTTAATTTGAAATATTTTCTTTTATATATATTTAACATGATGTTACACTATGTTACAAATATCTACAATTAGTGTAACTACATATGCACAAAATTTCGGTAGACTAAAACAGTATCGGTTCTTAAATAATTAACCACCAAAGAGGCATTGCCTCAATGGTTCCCGAGATTCTTCCAAATGAGAGGTCTTGGGTTCGAATCCCTCTCGCAGCGAAAAAAAAGGGTCTATGGGGGTCAGGGTTTTCCCAATGAGGTTTCCTCTTGGAGTGGTTGTGGTGGCTCATAGGAGGTCCAGGTAACTAACCTTGGTGACATGGCCTGTAAACCACTGGATTCATACGATGGAGACCTTCGTCCTTAAAAAAGTAATAATAATTAACCCATATATTGAGAAATCTTGAGTCATGTCATATAATGTGCACATATATCAAGAAATCTTGGGTTTTGTCAAAAAATCTATAACTTAGAGTAAATTACTGATTATGTCCTTTAAAAATATAGCAATTTGTTGGTTTCGTCCTTTGACTTCGAAAATTACTAGGGGTGTCCTTATTTTGAAAATTTTGCATAGGTTATGTCCTTTGTCATTAACCCCGTTAACCTATTCCGTTAAAACCCCCATGTGCCAGTCACATGAGGGGTAAAATAGTCATTTCATCCCCTTCTTCTTCCATATTCACGTAGGTCACCCTCTCGCCGGAATCCGGTGAACCTCAACCTCCGGCGACACGATTCCAACATGAAACCGACCCAAATCGGTGGTAGAAGAGGGAAGCATGCAGGAGGCGAACGAGAGCATCCCGTCTTCGTTACTGCCATACGAAATCGGGGATCTTTTCTTGTTATGATTATTCTCCTCTGCTCCGACGAACTGAGATTGACCGAAGAACGGAGCACAGGTCTTACTAGAACTCCGTTTGGCATCTCCAAAATTTAAAATTTTGCCGGATTCGGCTTTATTATACGAAGAATTCGCGATCCGGCCACCAACTGCTACATCCGTGGATCTGAATTCGGAGAAATTCAACTATCTGCTCCCCAAAATCCGCTGATTGGGAATATCAGCAGATCTAGGGTTTTCAGGCAACAAATTAGGGTTTTCAAAAGGGGGTTGTTTCTGAACGTGAGAATCGTTGGATGGAATGACGCTTGTGGTATGGGAGGCGATAACTTCACCGGAATTCTTAACTGCCATGACGTCGACAGTCACGGTTGATGAAACCACTGGATCTGTGAGCCAAATCGACGAAGGATCATTCTCGTCTCCGGCTGCCTGATCCGTGTTGATCTGCATCATATCCCCACCGTTGTTGAAATGACTATTTTACCCCTCATGTGACTGGCACATGGGAGTTTTAACGGAATAAGTTAACGGGGTTAATGACAAAGGATGTAACCCGTGCAAAATTTTCAAAATAAGGACACCCCTAGTAATTTTCGAAGTCACAGGACGAAACCAGTAAATTGCTATATTTTTAAAGGACATAATCAGTAATTTACTCTATAACTTATTATATGGGTCATATAATTTTATACAACTTATATAGATATATTATCATCCTAATCTTTCATGGTCGCGACTATAACAATTAACAGGGTGAAGTATGGATCCCAGACCCCTACATTTTTTGCATATTGGTTAAATATGTAAAATTTATATTATTTAAACAAAAACTATTTGGTAATAATCAAAATAAAAACTATTTGGTAATAAAATTTTTGAGTCTTTTAAACTGAAAAAGATTAGTATTTAGTACCCTAAGTATATATAGACATTTGGAAATACATGTTTTAAAAAAGCGGCTTCCAGAATATAACCGAGTATAAAGCATATCTTAATTTATAGATAAAAAATATTTCCTCTTTGAAAGAATAACAAAAGGAAAAAAAATAAATAAATGTCTTAACGTGCGGGTAATTGCATTAACATAGAAAGTTAGAACGTGTAAAGACTAATAAAGGCTGATGCTCACCAAACTTCTTATTTTGTCTAAGTATAGGAGCCTCTTTGAATAAAAACCTTCGGAAGGAAGAAGTGACTCTTCGGAAGCAGCATTGCTTCCGAAGGGTAACTGGTTCCTGCCGAAGGTTATACAAGACAACTGCTTCCGAGGAATCCTCTTATGCACTGAAGACAAAGACTTCCGAGGTTTATCCTCTAACAAAGACTGTAGCAGATTACTCTCATAGTACAAAAGGTACTGACACAAGACATGCTGGTCTGAGTAAAGACAAAGACAACATGTAATGAGTCAGATAAAGCGCCTTACCTCTCCCATGCTACATTAAATGCAAAAGATCATCTGAAGCCTTGAAGATCAACAACATTAAATGTCTTTTGTATTTAATAGTCCTTTGTAAAGTCAATGTCTATTAATGTAATGATTATGACTGAGTGTCTTAGCCTGTTAAGACACTCAACATACTAGAATAAGCTTTACTTTATGTACTTGTCTAGTATACCCAACTTGTATTCCTAAGTGTATACGGTTGTAGCCTCGGCTATATAACCTCCCATTGTATATGATGTAACCACAGCAACTTTGAGAGAAATATATCCTTGAGCTTGAAATTATTCTTGTGTTCCTATAAGTGTTCAAGGATTATTACTTTGTCATTTTGAGTGCTTGTGAGGTTATTCTAACAGAACATTCCGCATCTGTTAGATTGTATAAAGAAATACTTGTGAAGTGTTGTTTAGATTAAGCAACCCGATCCTACAAGTGGTATCAGAGCTTTGGCTCTTGAACTTGACTGACTAATCATCATCAAGTTACCAGTTCTATTTCTTATAAAATCTCATCGTTTTAACACTCATATTTTCTGTGTCTGTCTAAGATGGCTGCTCTAAACAAACATGATACAGAAAATGGCACTCTCAACAAGCCACCAATGTTCACACCTGAAGACTTCGATACCTGGAAAGTCAGAATGGAAGGGTTCATCAGGAACCAAGACTTCAAACTTTGGAAGTCTGTTCTTGAAGGTCCCTACATTCCTACAGTTGCTGCTGCTGGTGCTGGAGTTGCTGCAGTACCAAAAGATCCATCTATGTACTCAGACGAAGATTACAAGAAGATGGAAGTTGATTCTAAAGCTCTTTGGCTCATTCAGATGTCAATACCGAACTCCATTATACATGCATTCAAGAAATGCAAGTCTGCTCAAGAACTGTGGAACTCCTTAAAGCAGATGTATGAAGGTTCAGATGATGTCAAAGAAAACAAGAAAGATATGCTGAAACAAAAGTTTGAGAATTTTTGTCAACAAAACAATGAGAATATGTCATCTCAGTATCTAAGGTATGTCCAACTTGTAGATGAATTGACAACTGCAGGTGTAATTCTGGATAATCAAGATGTACTCAGAAAATTTCTGAGATCCCTTCCAAAGGCATGGAACATATATTCTGTTACTATAAGAAGAATAGAAAACCTGAAGACTCTAACTCTGGGCGAGTTGTTTGGTATTCTCAGTGCCTATCAGATGGAACTAGATGCTCAAGAATCTAAAGTCTCCCATTTACCATCTGGTTTAGCCGCTCTTTATTCTCCCATCAACAATCCTCCATATCAAAGCTTCCAACCCATCTACCATCCTACCTCCATACCCAATGTCACACTTCCTGAAACCTTAACTCCATCAAACTCACACCCAAATCATCTCTCAAACCCAACTTCACTACCAACATCTGGGCAAGGAGCTTTTATGGCTGAAGAAACCAACTACTTCCAACTGTGTCAAGAAGATTTAGATGGTATTCCTGCAGATGACTTAGAAGAAATGGACATAAATTACCAGATGGCCATGATTTCCTATCGAGCAAAGAAGTTCTATCAGAGAACTGGAAGGCAGTTTAAAAAACACAATATGAAAACTGGATTTGGTCTTGACAAGTCCAAGCTTAAATGCTTCAACTGTCAACAATTGGGCCACTTCGCCAGGGAATGCAAGACCACAGGAACTCAGCCAACACTGTCTGGGCAATCACAACAAAGACCATCAAGCTCAACAAACAATGCAAACATTGCAGAACAAGACTTTTCAGATTGGAGCTTTCAAGCTGAGGATTCTTCCATCTCCAACAGTGCTTTGATGGCAAATGACTCATCTTCCTCAAGCAAGGTAACTGATAACATGTGCTCACCTGAATGCTTAGAAACATTAACTATTTATAAAAAAATAAATTCTCAACTCTGTAACGAGCTTGAGTCTCTACAAGTGGTCAAGGCAAATTTCTTTGAGGTTGAAAGAAATTACAAAGAAAAGATTGAAGAAATGGAAAAGACTATTTCAAGTTTAAAACATGAAGATACTAACAAACAGTGTCAAATTAAAAATCTTTTAGAAAGATTAACCACTGCCAAGACTGAACTTGTATTGGCTGAGTCTTACAGAGACAAATTTCTAAGCCAAGGTGAAAAATATGAAAAACTTTTTGGGATGAGCAGCACAACTGAACTAGTGAATAAACATGGGGCTGGTTTGGGATATAACAGAGTAGAACCTCCATCTGCTTATACTTCCATAGCAAATGTTAGGTGTAAACCACTAGTTGACCTTGTGTACAATGAGGAATTGGATATACACAAGGTGGTTCAAACGGATAATCTCTCTAATCCAAGTACCTCAACATGCTCAGATGAGGATGATATTCCTATTAAATCAGTAAAAGAAAAACAAGCTTTGAAAATTAAGAAACAAAATAAGAAAACTAAGAAACATTCAACAGTTTTTATCAAAGCTAAAATCACAGAAAATATCTCCTCAGATGAGTATGTGACTTGCCCATCTGACAAGTCAAAAAGAGGTAGATCAATGGAGAGAAAGATCAATTCTCCAGGGAAACAGGCAAAGTCTAAGACTAACAAGTATGTTGGAACATCCAAATCATCACTCTCTGAGGATCAAAGCTCAGACTTCGTTAAAAGGAATAAGCAGCAACACTCTCCCAACAATCAAACTCTATGTCTGATGTGCGGTGAAAATAATCATTTTGCTGCTGATTGCTTCTATAATCCAAGAAGCAGAATTTCCTCAAGCAAGGGAAGAGGAAGAAAGAATAGTTGGAGTCAGTCATCTACTTCTTCGAAAGAACAGAGAAGAAATTCAGTCAAGAGGGTGTTGGAAGCAAGTACCTCCGATAATAGGAAGAAACAAAATAAAAGGGCTTTTGAAAAGAAAGCATCGGAAGCAAAGAAAAAGGAAGCTTCCGATAGAAAAGGAACCTCGGAAGCTCATCAAAGGAATGCTTTCAACAAACAAAAGAAATCATCTTTCTTCGGAAGAAGATCATCGGAAGGAAAAAGAAAAGTAGCTTCCGATGACTATCAAAAGAAACCAAGTCTTCCGACAACTCAAAAGGCAAAACAAGTATGGAAGAAGAAGGAATCAACTGACAAGCCATCACTCCCATCAGAAGCAAGCACATCATCTGTCCCATCTAGGATGATATCAAAGAAATTTACTTACAATGATGCAAATGGCAAACCCAAGACCACATGGGCTTGGGTTCCCATCAGAAACTAACTCATTTCTGGTCATGTGCAGGGACAGCAGGAATCAAAAGGCAACTTGTGGATAGTTGACAGTGGCTGCTCCAGGCACATGACAGGCAACAAGACCCTCTTGCACAAATATGAACCATTCTTTGGAGGATCTGTTGCTTTTGGAAGTGATCCAGTAGGAGGTTACATAACAGGTAGGGGCACAATCACAAATGGTAAGGTAAGCTTTGAGAATGTGCATTTTGTAAAAGAACTTAACTACAATTTACTAAGTGTATCACAGGTGTGTGATCAAAAGCACAACATGTTGTTTACTGAGCATGAATGCATTGTCCTGAAACCAGGATTTGTGATACCAAATGATCAAATTCTACTCAGAGCTCCTAGAAGAAATAACATGTATATGCTAGATATGAGCACAGCTGCACCTCTTAGTAATATAAGCTGCTTTGTCTCAAAAGCTTCACTTGATGAATCATCTCTTTGGCACAGAAGACTTTGTCATGTAAACCTCAAAAATATGAATAAACTTGTCAGAAATAACTTAGTAACTGGTTTACCAACAAAGGAATTTATTTGTATTGATAAATGTGTTGCATGCTTAAAGGGTAAGCAACATAAGTCATCTCATCATGCCAAAGAGATAAATTCAATTACAACAGTCCTGCATTTACTGCACATGGACTTGTTTGGTCCCACAAGTGTTAAAAGTCTTGGTAGAAAGTCATATTGTTTGGTAATCACTGATGATTTCTCTCGGTATACCTGGGTATTTTTCTTGAATACCAAGGATGAAACTGCTGAGATCCTAAAGTCATTTATACTTAGGGTGGAGAATGAAATTGATCATCATGTAAAAATAATCAGGTCAGATCAGGGAACAGAATTCAAGAATCAGATTTTAAATTCTTTTTGTGAATCTAAGGGTATCACAAGACAATTTAGTGCTCCTAGGACTCCACAACAAAACGGTGTTGCTGAGAGAAGGAATAGGACACTAATTGAGGCTGCAAGGACCATGCTGTCAGATGCCAAACTCCCAATAACTTTTTGGGCAGAAGCAGTCAACACTGCCTGTTATGTCCAAAACAGAATATTGGTAGTTAAGTCACATGGTATGACTCCTTATGAAATTTGGCATAAGAGAAAGCCATTCATTGGATTTCTCAAACCATTTGGATGTCAATGCACCATCTTGAATACTAAAGATTACTTAGCCAAGTTTGCTGAGAAATCAGCAGAGGGTTACTTTGTTGGGTACTCTTCAAATGCTAAGGCTTATAGAGTATACATCAAAGCTTCCAGAGTTATTGAAGAGTCTGCAAATGTTCAGTTCAATGAACATACTCTCAATAAACCTGGAACAGGCCCTGATTGGTTGTTTGATCTTGATAGTTTTACATCTGCATTTAATCTGGTGAAAGAGTATGTTCCAGTTTCACAGTCAGCTACCACAGACACCTCCAAAGGCTCAAGAGAAGATGACTTTCGTGTTGAACTGCCAATAGCTTCAAGACAAAACTTGGCAGAATCCACTTCAGCACAAAATAGTATGTCACAATCTGAAACAGAAATTATATCTCAAGCAGGTCCGTCAATTGAATCTACTTCTGAGTTACAACATCTAGAAGAAGTAGGAAGCCCTTCAGCAGAGGCAAATACTCAGCAGATCATCACTTCCAGAGAAAACCAACCATCCACAGTCCAAATTCCGAATCCAAAAGATCTGCCAGAGATCCAGCTTGAGGTAGTATTGCCTAACCTTGAGTCACTCAACATGGATGAAGCTTCTCAACTGGATGTGATTCCAAGAACTCGAATTCACAACACTCATCCAGTTGAGAACATCATTGGCAATGTAGAAGAAGGTGTAAGAACTAGAAGATCTATGCATGAAGCAAATGTTTGCTTGTTCTCCTGTTTTCTATCCCAAATAGAAC
Source organism: Mikania micrantha (assembly GCA_009363875.1). Taxonomy (NCBI): domain Eukaryota; kingdom Viridiplantae; phylum Streptophyta; class Magnoliopsida; order Asterales; family Asteraceae; genus Mikania; species Mikania micrantha. The sequence goes on from CM018697.1 coordinate 29,975,350, forward strand.
CTAAGAAGGTTGCAGAAGCATTAAAAGATAACAGTTGGGTAGAAGCTATGCAAGAGGAGCTTCTTCAGTTTCAAAGACAAGGAGTTTGGAAGACTTGCCCTTTGCCTAAGGGAAAGTATGCCATTGGAACCAAATGGGTGTTCAGAAACAAGAAGGATGACAAAGGTGTTGTCATCAAGAACAAAGCAAGATTGGTTGTTCAGGGATACACTCAAGAGGAAGGCATTGATTATGATGAAGTCTTTGCACCGGTTGCCAGAATTGAAGCTATCAGAATATTTTTGGCATTTGCAGCTGCAAAAGATTTCAAAGTGTTTCAGATGGATGTTAAAAGTGCCTTCCTTTATGGAAAAATTGATGAAGAAGTATATGTGTGTCAACCTCCAGGATTTGAAGATCCAAAGTTTCCTGATCATGTCTGTAAGCTTGATAAGGCTCTTTATGGGTTGCACCAAGCTCCCAGAAAATGGTATGAAACTTTATCTTCTTTTCTGTTGGCAAACAAATTCAAGAGAGGAACAATTGATAAAACTCTCTTTTTCAAGAAGTCTACTCAACACATCATGCTAGTTCAAATCTATGTTAATGACATTATCTTTGGTTCTACTAATGAATCTCTCTGCAAGGAATTTGAATCTCTAATGAAATCCAAATTTGAGATGAGTTCAATGGGAGAACTCACCTTCTTTCTTGGATTACAAGTGAAACAAACTCCTACAGGGATTTTCATTAGTCAATCGAAATATGTCAAGGACATTCTTGAAAGATTCAAGCTTTCTGATTGCAAAGCTCTGGGAACTCCTATGTCCAAAACAACATCTCTTAGCCCTGATCTTGAGGGGGAGGATGTTGATCAGCACCAGTACAGAGCAATGATAGGCTCTTTGATGTATCTCACAGCAAGCAGGCCAGATATCATGTTTGCAACTTGTGTATGTGCAAGATTTCAGGCCAATCCCAAAGTCTCACACATGCTAGCTGTGAAAAGAATCTTTAGATACCTCAAAGGAGCATCAAGTCTAGGATTATGGTATCCTAGAAATGAAGACTTTCAGTTCATGGCCTACACTGACAGTGATTATGGAGGGTGCAACATCAGCAAGAAATCCACATCAGGAGGATGCCAATTTCTTGGATCCAGAATTGTGTCTTGGCAATGCAAGAAACAGTCATGTGTTTCTACTTCTACTGCAGAGGCTGAATACATAGCTGCTTCTAGCTGCTGTGCACAAGTCATCTGGATTCAGAATCAGATGAAGGATTATGGAGTAGATCTGTTCAATACTCCTATTCAGATAGACAATTCCAGTGCAATCTCCATCACCAATAATCCTGTCAAGCATTCCAAGACCAAGCACATTGACATCAGATACCATTTCATCAGAGATTGTGCAGAAAAGAAGTTGATTCATTTGGTCAAAGTTGATTCAGAACACAATTTGGCAGATCTCTTCACCAAGGCATTTGATGAAGGAAGATTCAGGTACTTAATAACATCCATTGGGATGCTTAACTTTGAATAAATTAACTGAAAAGGGATATATAATTCTTCGGAAGATAAACTTAAATTATCTTCCGATTAGTAACTACTCAACAGAAGATAGGTTAAGTCTTCGGAAGCATTATTTCTTCCTGAGACGGAAGATCTCACACTTCAGAAGCTAAATTACCTTCTGAGGTAATACTCTTCCGATACATTATCCTCGGAAGCATAGGCTTCTCAAGGTACTCTTCAGAAGAAGGTGTCTTCCGAAGAACATTCTACCTGATGAATTATCTAACATTTCAGAAGCACTTGCTTCCGATGTATTAAACTTATACTACTAAATTATTGCTTCTGATCTTTCAGAAGCAGTGCTTCCAATAGTATAAATCTTATTCTTCGGAAGTAAAACTCCTCAGAAAACTTTTTGGTCTAATTCACTCCTTCCGAAAGCCACATCTTCGGAAGCAATTCTGAACTTAATGAAAATTCCTACATTTATTATGAAACCAGCTGTCATCGGAAGACCTTTTTCTGACATCCGGATTTCAAAATTAAATGTGTCTCTATATTTAATGCTGAAATCCGAAGGTATATAAAGGTCTCCCGCTCATTCAAATTCTCACAAACCGTTTCACTTTGAACTCTTCTTTTCTTTGATCTCCCAAATCGTGCCCTAAAATCACAAACTGCCATGGATCTTCTTGCTTTCAAACCTGCTCACAACGTACCTGCGGAGTTATCAGCGGAACATGATGCTGACTTCGCCCCAATAATCTCCTTTCTTCAAAGGAGCAGGTATTTCTTTGCACTAACCGTTCAGCCCTTGGTGTATGAATCTCATCACCAACAGTTTTGGGCATCTTGTTCTGTTTCTTCGTCTCCCAATGGTCGGTCTCTTGTAGCCACCATTGATGCTCATCCTATTGCTATTTCTGTGGAGACCATCTGTCGGCATCTCAAACTAAATGATGCCGGTGGAAAGGTCTCATTCACAAAGGATGAGGTAGCATCGACATTTCAGTCGATGGGGTACGAAGGTCCTCTCTCTTCAACAACCTATTTGAAGGGTAGAGTGTCCTATAATTACAAGTACCTCATACATTTGTTCTTACACTGTCTTTCCAATAAAGCTGGTGGTTGGGATCAAATACCATTTGACTTAGCTTCGGCTATTCATGGTTTGATCTCTAACAAACTGTTTAATTTTTCTGCTTTTATTTTCAATAATTTGGTTGACAATATTTCGTCACCAAAGAAATTTTGTATGTATCCCAGGTTTTTGCAACAGATTTTCAATGAGGAATTGGGCACTTTTCTCTCTCTAACTGGGAATACATATAAAATGCCCTTGGTCTCGTCCAAGGTTTTTGTACAACTTAAGAAGAAGGGTGCCCAGTTCTCTGGGAACTTCACTCCCCTTCTTCCCTCTATGATGTCCAATCCTCCAGAAGGTGACAGCTCTGTTAACCCCACAGATGCTGAACCCACACCTTCCACTTCTGTTCCTCACCCCATAAAAATCACTTACAAACGCAAACGAAACCCTGTGCAACTCTCTATAGTTGTTCAGGCTCCTTCTACTGAACCCAAAAAGAAAAAGGTGAAAAGGACTGCCCAGGGCACAGTCCCACCTAAGGTGACAGCCACACCTCATATTGATCCACAGGTTCTTCCTCTGGAACCTGTGGTTGCCCTTAACCAGCCTGAAAGCCCTCAGCTTATGTCACAAAACATAACTGAGAATATTCAAAGGGATGCACCCATAATCGAGTCTGCTTCTCATGAAGCAACTCCCTTAGATCAGAGACTGTCTCCCAAGTCTCCAGGTTCTTATCACCCAGATATGCCCCCCTCCCATACTATTACCCCGGCTCTTGGAACTTCTGCCGTACCTGTGGAGGAACCACTCTCTCCCACTACCCAAACTTTAATGAGAGTGGTGACACAGTTACAGGCAAGGTTTCCTGACCCAGAGCCTATTATATCAGAGGTTGGCCCCAGTAGTTCTGAAGGGGTCAATGCAGGTGAGGCTACCACTACTGTTGATCTTAATAAAGATCCACAGGACAGTGGTACAGGCAATAGGACCTCACCTGCGGCAACCTATGTTGGGGAGGACTTCTTTGAGGTTCTTCTCAATGCAGGGAATCCAGGGTGCCAAGAAACCACATCTGGTGGTGGAGGTGCAGGAGCTCGGCTCAGTACTCCATCGTCCCATGATTCTACTCCGGTAGAAGAGGGCACATCCACCCAGGAATTGACGGCTACAATAACTTCCCTCCAAGCCAGGGTAGCTCATTTAGAAGCTGAGGTGGCTACCCTGCGGATTGAGATCCAGACCAAAGAAGCAACCATTCTGGATCTCAGGAGGCGTCCACCTGTTCTTCTACATCCTTTTCATCCTGATCCTGCTATTTCCACTTTCACCTCCCCTGATGCTACCAAAAAGGGGGAGAATGTACCAACTGCAGGGTCAGGATCAGAAGCAAGAGAAGAGGAGGGTGCACAGGAAGTTAATCCATCCATAGTCACTTTGACTGCTGAATGGGATGACTTCTTGGGTACTTATTTTCAAGATTCTTCTTCTACTTCCTCTTCTTCTTCTTCTGAGGATACAAGGGAGGTTGCCAAAGAGACTGCACAGCAAACATCAAATGTCTCTTTGGAACCTCAGTCCCCTACTGGGACTAAGTCTCCTTCTGAGACTGCAGCTCAGGTTGCCATGGAAGAAACCACACCCGAAGAACCAATATCCATGGAACCTGTGTCCCCTTCTGGGACAGAAGCTGCTGAAGCTCTCTCTTCCTCTCCTGAGCCCATTGTGGAGACTAATAAGGAATCATCTAAGGGGATTGGTCAACCGGAGGAAACAGTGAATGCTGAGGTTAACTCCGAAGCTGCAGCTGCTTCCAAAGGCCCAGTCATTCTTATTGATTCCTCCACAGAGGAGCTAGATGCCGATGAACCAATTGGTGAGGCTACAGGAGAAATCTCCTCTGGGGTAAATGTAACAGTTGATGACAAAGGAAAAAGAAAGCTTACCCCAGAGGAGGAAGCACAACTGGAGGAGAGAAGACCAAAGAAAATAAAGGGCCGGCCAAATACCTCTCTAGATGAAGAGCGAGCTAGACTCTCCGCTTTGCTCGAAGAGAGAGGCTATGACTTTGATGAAGTCCTTAACTGGTCGGTACCTAGAATGGCTGCCGAGCTGGACAAAATGCAGCAGCAGGAACAGGAAGCTGCTGCATCCAAAGTCCAGATTGCTCTAACAAAGACACAGAAGAACAAGGCTTACAGAGACACGTGCAAAGCCTTTCTTCTGGAGTATGGATTCCATGCTCGGCAGCTAGGCCCAATGAAGAACTCAACCATGGATATGCATATCAGAGATATAAAAGCTAAAGTTGCCAGAGGTGAGTTACCTTCAATTGAACAGATAAGGGCAAGAAAGGAAAGCCTAATGAGAGGCTTAGGTTTAGGGGGAGGAGCAAGAATAGAATTTCCCCTCTCTGGTACAGGAATCAGAGAGGGAGAAGAAGTTATGTGTGGGGAAGCTACCAAAGCCATGTTTCCCAAAATGTTCCCCCTAAACCCTAAGGAAGAACAAATATCTCCTCCATCAAGTCCATCAATGGATAACATGCCAATCTCTTCAGTGATCAAGATCAAAAAGGGTAAGCAAACTAAAAGGAAACAACCAACACCAAACCCTGATCCTGAGAGACATTCACAGGCTGATGAGAGGAGAACAAAACCCTCAAGTGCTGAGGATATTGGGTCACAGCCTACTGCAACAACAGGTGCAGCAGTAGAATCAACTGTGGAAGCCCAACAGACCAGAGTTCTGAGGAGTCAGGCCACTGCTCAAGACAAACCAAGATTCATAAGAAGAAAGAGCATGGCTAGAAGGAAAAAGAAAACAAAAACTGTCTCCTTCGACTCTGAGCCTGATGCATCCCTCTCAGTACCTGAAGTCACACCTGAAGCAGCTCCTGAAACTACACAATCTCGAGAAGATATGAGGGATATCCGTAGACTAATGCATGAGCATTCATACATCCCCTTAGTAAATTGGAGCTTCAATGCACAAGAAAGGATATTCATCCTCACCGACTACAATGGAGAAATAAAACTGGTGGATCTTGTGCATCTGATAATGTTGGCAAAACCCTATATATTTGATCTAGATAAGCTCCCTCTCAATAATCCTGACAATGGAGCAGATGGGAGGTCAGCCATCAGATTGATTAGAAAAAGGGCACAGGTACTGAGGGGTACATGGAAGCCAAGGTTCCTTCCTTAGAAGTTTTGGTAGCATCAGCCTAGGGGGAGACTGTAAAGACTAATAAAGGCTGATGCTCACCAAACTTCTTATTTTGTCTAAGTATAGGAGCCTCTTTGAATAAAAACCTTCGGAAGGAAGAAGTGACTCTTCGGAAGCAGCATTGCTTCCGAAGGGTAACTGGTTCCTGCCGAAGGTTATACAAGACAACTGCTTCCGAGGAATCCTCTTATGCACTGAAGACAAAGACTTTCGAGGTTTATCCTCTAACAAAGACTGTAGCAGATTACTCTCATAGTACATAAGGTACTGACACAAGACATGCTGGTCTGAGTAAAGACAAAGACAACATGTAATGAGTCAGATAAAGCGCCTTACCTCTCCCATGCTACATTAAATGCAAAAGATCATCTGAAGCCTTGAAGATCAACAACATTAAATGTCTTTTGTATTTAATAGTCCTTTGTAAAGTCAATGTCTATTAATGTAATGATTATGACTGAGTGTCTTAGCCTGTTAAGACACTCAACATACTAGAATAAGCTTTACTTTATGTACTTGTCTAGTATACCCAACTTGTATTCCTAAGTGTATACGGTTGTAGCCTCGGCTATATAACCTCCCATTGTATATGATGTAACCACAGCAACTTTGAGAGAAATATACCCTTGAGCTTGAAATTATTCTTGTGTTCCTATTAGTGTTCAAGGATTATTACTTTGTCATTTTGAGTGCTTGTGAGGTTATTCTAACAGAACATTCCGCATCTGTTAGATTGTATAAAGAAATACTTGTGAAGTGTTGTTTAGATTAAGCAACCCGATCCTACAGAACGCATTTGGGTTTTTGGGTGTCGTTCGAGTTTTTTAATCAGGTTACGATTCCTTGGATTGTGTTGTTCGGGTTTTTACATTGAAAATAAACCCGATTACCGAACATTTAAGTTATTTGTATTCGGAATTTGGGTTTTTGTTAATCAAATTCGTCAGCTCGGTATTTGGGCTGTGCTAAATTCACTTGAACATTAACCTAAAATTAACACAAAAAAACACTTGAAATGTTATAAAATATATACATACACATAGCATATACATAAGACGAAAGGTGAAGACCGAGATAGTTTACAAATGATGCAAATATATACATATAGATACATGCATATATGTGACACCTTAGGCAAATCCCACATCGGCCGTGGACAGGAGAGATCCTTGGTTCATATGTAATAACCCGCCTCTTATACCAACAACGCATTTTGGGGCTTAATGGTAGTGGATGAGAGGAGAACTCCACAGTTAAGCGTGCTCAGGTGACAGCAATCCAGGATGGGTGACCCCCTGGGAAGTTTTCACCCGGGCGACCAAAAGCAAAGCCGTGAGCTATAATTTGGCAAAGCGGACAATATTGCTGGTAAAACGAGGCGGAGTGTTACAGAATGGTATCAGAGCCACTCCTGTGCCGTTCGGGATGTGGGGCAAACCTCATCCAGGGCGATGAGTCCCGGGGGGTGTCTGGAGGACACCTTAGGCAAATCCTACACGCCAGAGAGGCTAGCGGGGCAAACCTCATCGAGGACGATGAGTCCCAAGGGGGGGGTGTATGTGACACCTTAGGCAAATCCCACATCGGCCGTGGACAGGAGAGATCCTTGGTTCATATGTAATAACCCGCCTCTTATACCAACAACGCGTTTTGGGGCTTAATGGTAGTGGATGAGAGGAGAACTCCACAGTTAAGCGTGCTCAGGTGACAGCAATCCAGGATGGGTGACCCCCTGGGAAGTTTTCACCCGGGCGACTAAAAGCAAAGCCGTGAGCTATAATTTGGCAAAGCGGATAATATTGCTGGTAAAACGAGGCGGGGTGTTACAATATATATATGTACACAAAGCATATAATATGCATAACACACGTAGCAATTCATAAGTTGATATATATATATAGATTCGGGTTACCAAATCTTAAAGAAAATGAACAATTCGCCTAACCATTTAAGAAACTTAAGGTTCGGGTTTATTACTAGATCGGGCTAACACTTATTATCGGGTTTAGTATTTCGGTTTGGTTTAAAACACCCCTAGTTGGCTGGAAGTTGTACATCTGGATGACGAGCCTTAGTTAACCAAGCATTAATGGAAAATGAATTAAAGTTTTATCAACTTTAAGTTTTTTTTAACGGCAAAAGTCTCAATCGTGTGAGCCCACTGTTTCCTGACCATATCATCAAGCTCTAGTTATCTAACTTTAAGTGAGAAACAATATAAGATATTAGTAATATTAATACCAATAATAAGTTATAGTTTTAATTAAAGTGATATATATAGTTTAGTAGCTATAGTATAAAGGGTTATTGGATTTAAATACTCCCAACTTTGACATATTAGTCGGCAATACTCCCAACTTTGACATATTAATCAAAGTTGAGAGTATTTAAACCCAATAACCCTAGTATAAATAATACTTTTAGATATTTCATTATCACACGGTTTGCAAGTTTTGAAAAACAATTATATATCAAGTTTGGTAAAATATCTTGATTCAAAATTATTTCTCTATTTTGTGGAAATTAACTGTATATAAAAAATTATCTAAGATTAATAATTATTATCGAAGAATTATAATTTGATGGTACTAATTTAATTTCTCTTAAAATAGTTTGAAGTAAGGACTTGAACCTGTGACCTTTCTAATATTGAAGCCATAGCGTACCTAATAAAATCTAAAAAGACATTAAAATAAAATTATATAATAAAATTTAAATAAAACAACAAAACAAAATTAAAAAAATTCTACATGTTATATTTTTTCATAATGTGTTCTTTGGTCATCTCGGTCATTTAACGCGCGTGAACAATTAAGTGATCGGTTGGAATCTACAATAATTCTTGTCATTTTTATATTGTTTTTGCTCATATAAGTTAACAAATTTTTGTGAGGACTCCAATATGGTCTCCAACGTTATAAAAAAAGGGGTCATTCTCTCTAGCATAAGTCATCAATGACTCGTTATTGATCATTTCGTCATTAACAATGCTTTTTCAATTGTTGTGGTAATGGATCCGCAATTTGTTAAACTTCTCGACTTTCTATTGTAAGTTGTACCATTTTTCGGGACTTGGGATCGGCTTGCGGTAGATAAAAATTCATGAATAAATTAAAAAACGGATTGTTTGGATTGTTTCAATCCATAATGTAGAGAAAAATATTTGTAAAGTTTGAAAATTTTTTAGATAAGTAAATGATTTTTGTTGAAGCTGGGTAAATTTATAGTGTGAACTGTGTGATTTCAATGGGAAAGTTGAATTTATATCAGACCATGACCCCATCACAGCCACGCCTGGCCACGCCGATGTGTATTGGAGCAAGGACGTCGCAGGGCGTGATTAAGGCTCTTCTCGCTTCAGTTACCCACCATAACATATAGCCTAAGTCAAAAAGAAACATTCATCTTGAAAGCACAATCGGCAAATTATGCGGTTGTGAAGAAGAAACGGTTGAACAATTGTTTACCTTTTGTCCAGTGGCAAATTACATATGGATCACGTAAGCAGCTGGTGTAAAATAAGTCCAATATTTGCTTTCTATTATCATGACCTGGTGGAACTTAATAAAACAATAAGAGCAAATAAGAGGAGATAGCTTGTGCAAGTAGTTTTATTGATAGCATGCTGGTGCATTTAGAAGGCAAGAAATAAATTAAATTTCAACATGTACAAGTAACAAATGAAAAGATCATGGAGGATATATATAATAGTGTTTGGTTTCCTTTGGATCAAAAACCGATCCAAAAAACATAATCTTAATTGGATTTCATGGTGTTCTTTTGATGTATGCTTGATTGTAATTAGACCATGGGGTATGTCACTTGGTCCAACCATTCCACATATGCGCCACGTAGGCGCCACTTAGACACCCACCACAACCACCCACTCCATCAAAAGTGATGGAAATGCCCCTTAGTCCAACAATGAGGAAGGAAGGGAAGGAAGGAAAGGCTGGCAACGGTCAAAAAGGAAGGAAACACTTGGCTGTGGCCACGCCCAAGCCACCAACGCCCAAGCCACCAACGCCAAGAGGGCCTGTGTTCCACGCTCGTTCACGGCCTTTCACGCCCCCCCCCCCCACCCGACACACCCCACGATCTTATGGTGTTATCTTGTTTTGTTCTCTTTTTTAGGGTTTAGATTCTTACTTAGACTTTCTAATAAATTTGTTTGCTATTCAAAAATAATAATAATAAACCATTTGTGTAATTCTAAACCCAAGTCTTTTTATTTTAGATTATTTCTTACATCATTTTAACAAATCTTTAACATATCTCTATGTACATGATTATTGAGGTGATGTGTACACAAGGTTCAAAGAACTTTCTTACATCATCTTAACAAATCTCTATGATTAGACTACATGATCGAATTTCTATTTTTGGTTTATTGTTATTAATTTCTTTTAAATGGTTAACTGATCAATTGCCGCTTATTATGTTGTGGCCCTCAATTGCTAAATAATAACTGAGCTGGTCAATAGTACATACGAACGAAACCCATTAGCCACCAATTTCCGTTAAAAACCTGACTCAAACAACCACCCAAAGAAACAACAGTTGTTAAAATGACTAATTAATATAACAACTTGCACTACTCTCACTCACAACCAAATAACTTAAATTATTTAATAAAAAATTAGTTTCTCACTGTTTATTTATACAACCTACCAATTTTTTTTTTTAATTTTCATTCACAATTACCCCTAGTCAATTCACAATGATAACACAAACCGATTAAAACTTGTTATGTGTCACATAACATTAAAATAATAATAAAAAAGAAACCAACCAAAGATTAATGTATCAATTTGCCTAATTTTGATTAATTAAAACAAAACGAGTCATGTGATACAATACTCCCTTATACCTTTAATGAGTATGGTGCCCGGATAAGAGTTAAGAGACATGTATAACCTAAGCCTACATTAATTAGAGGTTGGGTTATTCGTAATGCTTGTGTATCAATAATAATACTATTTTCTATAATTTTTTAATATTAAAAAAACATGTGTGAATAAAAGTTATGTATGTATAAAATAGTTGAGTTAACCGAGTATGATGTAGATAATGAAGGTGAATATATTAGCTAGGAACATTAAACAGTTAATTGAAAAAAATCATTACTAAGGTATTAATCATTCTAGCTGTTTAATTACATATTTGCATAAAATTTTATATTTTTTAATACGAAATTATCCTAATGATATCAGGAGAAACCTATACCGGCTCTTTATAAACTCAATCTGAGCCCTTCAAAACACAAGAAGCCACAGATAACCAGAACTCGCCCTCAATGGCTTCACCAAAAATGAGTTTGAAGCTTCTAGTGGACAAAAAAAATCCAAGAGTGTTATTTGCAGAAGTACCAAAAGAGTTTGTGGATTTCCTATTCCACGTCTTCTCTTTGCCTCTGGGCACCCTCATCGAGCTCCTGGGATCAAACCAGATGGTGGGTTCCTTAGGAAAACTCAAAAATAGCATTGAAAGCTTCCATGCAACCTACCTTCAACCTGGCATAAAAAAAGATGACATATTTAATCCCAAAACACCTTTCAATGGTAAAGCATTTCTGTTGTCTTATGATTCTTCTTCTGAAGATCAATCTGGTACGGGTAAAGCCGTTTATAGGTGTTCCAATGCAACAAGAAACTGCTCGTATTGTAGTAACCCAACTTGCCGGTCAAACACAACATTTTATGCGATTTCCATATGTCCCAATTGCAGTGGTATCATGAATGTGAAGATGAATGTTGTAATGCCGAAGGAGGTGTTATCAATCGAAACAAAGGAAGCAGATGAGAAAATGAAAGGAGGGTTTGTGAAGGAAGTGGTGACATATATGGTTATGGATGATTTGGTTGTAAAACCAATGTCTACCATTTCTAGCATCACTCTCATCAATAAGTTTGGCGTGAAGGATCTGAGTCAACTTGAGGAGAAGACTGTTTCTTTTGGAAAAGACGAGGTACTCTTGTCATCCATCTCACTTAATTTATACAACCCAAACTTTTTTTTTATTAGTTATATTTTTAATTTTTGTTGAAAAATTAATGATAAACAGGGCTTGAAGCTTTTGGAGGCATCTTTGAAGACTAACAAAGTGCTTACAACTATCTTTATGCATTAGAAGATGTATGCATGGTTATGATCATATTATATGGTTTTTGAAATTAAATCTTATGATGATGGTGCTCTAATTAATTAAGTAATTTCATGGTGGTGTGTATATAAATCCCGTAGTCAATGGTTATCTCCTTTTGATGTGTACGTTCCGGCAGTCACTTTAAGATGAAACCTTTTTATGTGATATATTTTACTTGGTATTTTCGTGCATGTTATTGTATTTTGAACCTTTTGCTTGGCCTTAGAACCATATTTGGACTAAGGATTTTTTTTTTTTTTTTAATTTCCCTACATATATGCATATGTGATTGTTGTTATTTAGTTGAATGTGGAATTAAAGGAACTAGTATGCTAATCAATAGCAACAGAAGATTAAATACTAGTTTAAATCGTAATCACATGTAACCCAATTTCATCTTCCAAATTGATTGATCAGCTTCATTCGGAAAAATACCGATCCGGCGTTGTTTTCAGAGGACGATACAAATATGTTTACGGTTTAAAGCTATAATACACCACAAGAATTGGCATTCACAATATATTATCATGCATCAACCTTTTGAAAGATAAAAAGATATGCAATGATAATCCCCAAAAGGGCTTTTAGTCTAATGATGCCTCCTTGACTTCTTTAAAAGGTCTTAGGTTCGAATCGGTGCCGAAACATATTAGTTGTGGCAAGATCATGGGGTTTAACCAGTTGTGGGGTTTCTCCTGAGGTGGGTATGAGGGTACGCCCTAGACCGTCAAATCCAAGAGGACGATTGAAATCTCGTCTTTGGTGTCGTCGTGGCAAGCAGTTAAAAAAAATGCAATGATAATCCTATAGCTTGATTTATATGTGTTTAATAAACAATGATCAAAAATTCAAAATATCCTTTTGATAATAAAAAAAACTTCAATTTTTTTTTCCAACTTGCTAACACTTGGTCGACTTATTTTTGTAAATGACTCACCTTCTACTAAAGAGTAGGTGTGATCGAGCTCTCATCGTCGACATCTTTTTTTTTTCGACGACAGTTAAACTGTCTTGTAATGTTACCTTCAGTTATCCTGAAGATTGATAGCGATAGCTAAGATCGATTCCTCGATCTCCGACCATGAGACACGTGCAATGGCGTACCCAATGCTTGGGTATAGGGTTCGACCGACCCCCATGAACTTTTGGTTTTTAATGTTATATATATGATCCAATCCCGATCGACCGACCCCCAAGAAATTTTGTTCCCGACCCCCATGAAAATTTGACGAATTAGATAAAGTCCAATAAAATATTTTAAAGTCAAAAATAATAAAATAATATTCAATTAGCTCAATATGCATTACATTTGATGAACCACAATTGGTAATTAATAATTTAACTAAATACCTAATCAATTATAGCTCACTTAAAAAAGTAATAAGACGTAATTTATATATTGAGTGATTGAATTTGAAGTTCAGAATTTATGTTTGGATCTCTCCTAAAAAATAGAGCAATCACTTACTAATATACATCGTTGCTCTCCATATTACAGCCATAATTTATAGATTGTGTGATTATTGTATAATTTCAAAAGTATAACCATAGTGAGAAACTTAGTTGATTTGTATATAATTAGTATATTTAGGTTATATGAAACAATTTTTCAAAAGAAAATTTACATCTTCACCTTTTTTTAATCTTGAATTTATTTATTAAAATAATATTCTTTTAAATCATGTCGAAAGAAAACCAATTTTATTATATTAACCTAATCAATGAGATGATAATTTGGTGTGGTTTATTGTATGTATATGTGCTTTAATTTAGTTCAATCATTTTTTGGATGATGACCCGACCCCATTCGAATTGGCCAAGAAAATAAAATATTTAAGGACAAATAATTGTCCAAAAAAAATTTCCGACCCCCATAAAAAAAATTTCTAGGTCCGCCACTAGACACGTGTGCCCTAAATGTACGGGGACCAGATGGAATCCGTAAATCCTCACCCCCCCCATTAGGTTCGAATCCGGGATTAAAGCCCTGTTTCGTTTCTTCACATGGATATCCACTAAATTGCACCCAACACAGTTCGAATCCAAGACCTTCATTTTTGGAAGATGAGCCTTTACCAGTTGAAGCAATTCTGCACGTAGGAAAAACTTAAAGGCAACTGCAATATATTTACGGTCAATTATCAAGTGATTAGAAAAACACCATTTTAATAATTAATGGTAAATTTTGATTACGTTTTTATTTATTATTTTAAGAACAATTACATGAGAAAAAAATGTTAATTGTAAGAAAATGTAATTGCTTATTAAATATGTTCATCAGTTTGTTGCTTATTATCATCCGAACCATGCTTATTGTGTCGTCGTCGTGTCTTTCATTTTTTGTATTTAATCGGATCTAACGATGTAAATTATGTTATCGGTTTCGTTAACAGATATAGATTTTTTTATGGTTTTTTGTTAATATTGATAACTATAAATGTTTAATTCAGTATGTTAGGTTTTTCTGATTTATATTTATATTATTTAGTTTATTTTATTTGGTTGAATTTTGTTTACTTGTAAATTTTCCATTAGATCATTTTGGTTAATAGCTAGATTTAATAAAATTTAAAACTAAATAAACTTAATCATTCAACACAACAAATTGACGGTCCACACATGTTTGAAAAAAGGCGTGGTGAATTTCATTTATGACTTGGACTTTCAAAATAGTTGAGTCGAGTCAACAAAGTTTTTTTTTTTTTTTTTTTTTGGTGTTTTTTGCATTTTGCATTTTGACAAAGGTTCATGCCAAAAAATAAAAATTGAACCCGCAAAAAACACACTAAACCATCTTTGTTGGACAACAAATGTTAATTACACCAAAATAAATATATTTAGGCTCCATGGATTTTGCAAGAAACCAAAAAAACAAAAAGAAAACAATGAATCATAGGCGGTGGTTTCCACCGACCTTTACAAATAAGGTTGTATACAATTACAATGACCCAACTCATGCAACAAATATGTATTCAATTTAATATATACGTATCCGATATTAAAGATAATACCCTTCAATCTATTTGTGTCGTTTATTTAGAGTCTTAAAAATAAACAAGTGCTACTTCACATTAAACCACATTAAAATTTATTTGTTTATTCAAACCCTAATTTTTTTACTCAATTTTAATATGAATTACATGTTTATTTTCAAAATTCCGAATTGAGGTTGTAATCAAGCCGAGCGGACCCAAGTCCAAATTTCTTTTAAGCCCAAACTTAGAGCTCAAGTTAGTAAAAAACCTTTAGCCACGAGCCGACTCATTTTTTTTCTTCCTCTACTTTACACAATATATTTTATATAATATATATGCATGTCATCTTTCCCGCATGTCTCTTCTAATTAATACCTTTGTGTCATCTTTTGATTAAATTTTGATTTTTTCTTCCTGTCTCTAATTAAATATTATTGATTTTTTTAAACTTTGTAATAATATTATTATATTATAAATCAATTTGTTGGATCGGGTTGTTAACTTCAAACAACACTTCACAAGTATTTCGTTCTATCAATCTAACAGATGCGGAATATCTGTTAGAAGGATCTCTCAACACTCAAGGTAAGCAAACAATCTTTGAACAAAAGTAAGAACACATGAACAAATTTCAAGCTCAAAGATACATTTCTCTCAAAGTTATACAAGTGTTACAACAAGCAAGCACACATTATATAAGTTACAATGAGAGGTTATATAGCCAAGGCTACAACCATATTCACTTAGGAATACCAGTTGGGTATACTAGAAAAACAAACAAAGTAAAGCTTATTCTAGTATCTAAAGTGTCTTAACAGGGTAAGACATTTAATTACAATCATTACACTTATAGACATTGACTTTACAAAAGGCTAGCTAAATACAAAAGACATTTAATGTTTTGATCTTCAAAGGCTTCAGACAATCTTTTAAATTTAATGCTGCTGAAGAGAAGTAAGGTGTTGTTTCTGACTCTCGGTATGTTATCTTTGTTGTGATCAGACCAGCATGTCTGTTGTCAGCACCTTTTGTACCATAAAAGGTAATCAGCTACAGTCTTTGTCAGAGAATAATCTTCGGAAGTCTTTGTCTAAGGTAGATGCTGAGGATTGTCTTCGGAAGCCTTTGTTCTTCAGAAGCTTCAAGTCTTCGGAAGCTCTGAAGCTTTAAATCTTCTTAAGTATTGGCCTTCCAAAGCAGTTGTCTTGTACAGCCTTCTGTAGGAGTAAGTTACACTTCGGAAGTAATGCTTCTTCCGAAGAGTAACTCCTTCTTTCCGAAAGCAGTTTGTCTTTGTAGAGTCCAGTACTTAGACAAATGAGAAGTTTGGTGAGCATCAGCCTTTATTAGTCTTTACAGTCTCCCCCTAGGCTGATGCTACCAAAACTTCCTATCTTATTATCCTGGTAGTCCTTTCTCCCCTCAGAACCTGAGCTCTAGCCTTTACCCATTTGTAGGCTATTCTCCTATCAGATCCATTATTAGGATTATGGAGTGGGAGTTTCTCAAGGTCAAACACAAAAGGCTCAGCTAGCACCATCAGCTGCATAATATCCAGAACCTTTATTCCACCATTGATTTTAGTGAATGTGAACATCTTTTGTTGTGCATTAAAGCTCCACTTCACTATAGGAATATAAGAATGAGTGTTCATTAAATAATGAATGTCCTTTGGATTGGTCTTTGGCTCTGAAGCATCTGGTGTGCCTTTTGGTTCTAAGGGTTCTGAATCAGGCTCAGAGTCAGAGGAGATTGTAGTTCTCTTTCTTCTTCTAGCCATGGTCTTTTTTCTTGTCATCCTTGGTTTGGTTGTGACCATGGCTTGACTCCTCTGTTCTCTGGTGTAACATCTGTGTTGGAATCGTACCGGAACAGTAGTTTGCATAGTAACTCAGATACCCACTACGTGAAACTAGTATAAGCTATGGACACTTGATGCTTGATATTAAACTATTATACAATTGTTCTGAAATCTGAATTAAACCTTATGGTTTAAACAGTCAGAAACACATCAGACAACACTGAACAGGTACGCACATGCTTGATTTGATACTATCATGTATAAACATATGCGATGATAAACAGAACAAAACCATAACAGTTGTTATTACAGAATGCTAAACCGACGAATTATTTGTATAGGTGACGATCTGTACGAATAGATCTGAAAGTTTAACGATCTGAAACGATGACTGAAGAGTAGAAAACAAAATCAGGAAGTGAAACGTAAGATCGTGTTCGTACAGTTAGCGCTCTGTACGAAAACGCGCGTAAGTGACGTTTTCTGACGAAACGTCAAAAATAAACGATTTCGAACGTTAAAATAATAAAAATAAAATAAAAATAATAATTATTAGTAAATCCTACTTAAAAAGATTTAAGTTAAACTATTTTGTTAAAATACGCAAAATTCACGTTAAATAACGAAATAACGAGGTTTAACAGCCTAAGCCCGAACGACACCGTAAAAATAAGTAAAACATAATATTTATGTTTTACAATTTTGAAACTCATCAAAAAAATAAATTAAAGAAACTTTTTATTTAAAACACGTAAAATTACGCGTTACGATCCGGAAACACAACGGAGACGAAAACCCAGCAACAGAAACGAACCCGAATACCCTCGGGGTATTTAAAGCTTCAAATGAGCCTTTCACCTCATTTTTATTATTTCTCTCTCTCTCTAAAACTCTCTCCCGCTTTCTCTCTCTCTCTCTACAAGATCCAACCTTCAAATCACCATAACTCCTTCAATCGTTGATGAAATCGCGTGTTTTTGGTGTCCACTCGAAGCTCTTGAGGTTCTCTACCAAGAAGTACAACGGATATAGAGTTTTATCCAACCATTTTCGAGGTATGAAGCTTTGAAAATCTGAAAAACTAGGGTTTGTACCCTTTGGTTCGACACACACACACATAACCGGTGTATATCAAACCCTTCGAACAACCACAGCTATGAATACCATAAAACGTGCTATAAGGAGTATGCTGAAGCCATGGGAAAAACAAACTCCAAGCTTGACGAGAGTGATGAAGCTAAACCAAGTTCGTGGGATTTAGGGTGGCCGAACCTGTACAGCATGGCCGAACCTTGGTCCAGAGCCGAACCCTAAGGCATACATGGCCCTGGCGAACCTTAGCCATCAGCCCAACATCATCACCAGCCCATCGTGTTGGTCCATAGTCCACTGGTTTGGGCCATAAGCGTATTGTTAGGTTCATAGAGTATTGGGCTAACCCAATTCACTCTTTCGGCCCAATGGATTACCCGACCTAAGTGATTCAAGAAACTAATGAACACACAAAAGAATACCTAAAAATCAATAACAAATTCATACATGAATTATCAGTTCATATTACTACAAGGGTGGTAATGAATTGACTAGACAACCATGCACAAACTTAAAACTATATTTCTTAAAGTGATTTTTGGAGGATTTTAAGAAAGACAAGACAAATGGAACAATGGTTTGTACAAACTCATTTGCAAGGTATTAAAGGCTTATAACTTTTAAACTAAACCCTAAATTGTGTAAATCCAAGCAATAAAAAGGGTTTCAATAGTTCATTACATATTATAGCGAATCAAGGCTGGATGATGACCGAGACCCTTAGTGATGTCCAAACTCTAGGGCTAACACAAACACACGCACGGACACATACTTAAGAACTTATACTTATGAAGTACAACAACGTGAAATCAATACAGGATCTTGAACACAACAATGAATACTACAACAAGTGCGTGCATTCTAGTTAAGATAGTCTACCACTTCTAACACAAGGTGAGTTCATTTGTTCCTTTTCAAACATATTTGTTTTTACCTCGGGACTAAGAAGCATGTTATACATTTTAAACAATTATTGAAATGTTTATAAAATGTTTTTACACGTAATCATGATGCTTATACTAAAGCTTATGTTTGAAACTCTTATTTGGGAAGCTAAAGACTAAGATTTAAACTATATGCTAGATGCTACTGCTACAAACTCTATGCTCAGACTATATGCTCGATGCTTGTGTTATAAACTTGAAGCTTAAACTATATGTTAGATGCTATTGCTACAAACTCTATGCTCAGACTATATGCTCGATGCTTGTGATATAAACTTGAAGCTTAAACTATATGTTAGATGCTATTGCTACAAAATCTAAAACTATATGCTAGATGCTATTGCTATAAACTCTATGTTCAGACTATATGCTCAAGACTTATGCTATAAACTCTATGCTTAAACTATATACGAAATGCTAATGTGATGGACTATGTGCTCAAACTATATGATAATGCCTGAAACTATACGCTCGAAGCTATGATTGTGTGCGAAATGCTAAGCTTGTATCTATTCATGGGCTACGTAATTGCTAAACACTGCTAGAGCAGAGCTTGTACCCATGCATTGAGATACGTGGAAACTAAACTATGACGATGCTAAGCTGTTATCTATATAAGAGACGTGTAATTGCCAAACATTGCTAGAGCAAGGCTTGTGTCTGCTTATATGAGATATGTAAATGCTGAACTATTTGTGTATGCACGGCTTGTGTCTATATATGAGATATGTAATTGCCAAACATTGCTAGAGCAAGGCTTGTATCTGCATATATGAGACACGTAACTGCTAGACTATTCGGAAGCTAAGCTTAACCCAATTCATGAGATACGTAATGGTTAAACACTACTAGAGCAGAGCTTGTATCTAGCTGTGGGATATGTAATTGCAAAACACTGCTAGAGCATAGCTTGTACCCACGCATGAGATTGGTGAATGCTAAACTATGATGTGTGAAACAATGGTGCTTGTATTACTTACGCTAAAGCTAATTCACATAAATGCTATAAACTTGTAAACTTTGAAACAATAAACTAAAGCTATGATGATGACTGGATTGAATGGTAGGTAAAATGCTTAATTATCCTTAACAACAGTGTCATATGCGGATTCGTATGTGGTGGGATGGCGTTTGGGAAGGTTGTAGGCTCGACCCTTTCGTATGCCCTATATATAAGCATACCGATCTGGATATTACATGTGATGTTAACGAGGTTAAGGTTGTTACCTAGAGGGTTGCAAAGGCTAATTTTAGGATGTTAAACTAGATGAAGGCTAAATCAGAACACTTAGAGCCAAGGTTTGTTTGGATGGTTGGTAAAACGCTTAATTATCAATAGCATCAATGTCCTATGTGACTTAGTATGTGGTGGGATGGCGTCTGGGCGGGTTGTAGGCTTGACCCTTTCGTATGCCCTATATATAAGCATACCGAGTTGGATGATACATGTGATGTTAATGAGGTTAAGGTTGTTACCGAAGGGATTTGGGAATACTATTGGGTGAATGTCTTAAACGTTTAAACAGGACGCGTGGAAACTATGATGAACAGTAGGGATAGGTAAAATGCTTAATTATAATTAGCATCAATGTCCTATGTGACTTAGTATGTGGTGGGATGGCGTCTGGGCGGGTTGTAGGCTCGACCCTTTCGTATGCCCTATATATAAGCATACCGAGTTGGATGATACAAGTGATGTTAATGAGGTTAAGTTTTTACCGAAGAGGTTTGCAAAAGCTATTTTTCAAATACTAAAACTACATGAACTCACCAGCCATTGTGTTGACTTTGTTTTTTCTCACATGCTTTCTCAGGTGATGCACAGGATTAAGCTATGGCTCAGGATTGCATACTAGGATGCCAGATAGGAGACCTAGTAGACTTTTGAGAAGCACTTTGTAACCTAACTTTGTAACCTAACTTGACAATTGTAACCTAACTTTGTAAACTCTAGTGTTATGTTATATTGTGCTTTAGTTATTCTCAATGTTGATGCTTTGTAAACAATCTGATCATCACGATTATCATTTTCGATATCGCGCCCCGAGAACCTTCCGCCCGACAGGCAACACGATCCGGCTCGCCGGCTCGGGGTGTGACATCTGGCCTGTTGGTCTTCCACATTGGAGCCCACTGCTGCATCTGTTCTTGCAGTGGGCTTTGGACCTGCATCCCCAGATCCAGGATGCTCAGTTCCTCTCATCTCATCTGCCTTTGATTGTATCTCAGGATTAGGTTCTTTTGATTCATGTGTCTTTGCAGCCTTTTTACCTTTGTTGATCTTAATCACTAGGAGATTGGCATGTTATCAAATGAGGGACTTGAAGGAGGAGAGACTGGTTCTTCCTTAGGGTTTAGGGGGAACATGGCCTTTGTAGCCGCCCCACACATGATTTCTTCACCCTCTCTGATCCCAGAACCAGAGATGGGTATTTCAATTCTAGATCCTCCCCCTAATCCTAAGCCTAAGTTTAAGCTTGCTCTTTGAGCCTATATTTGCTCCATAAAAGGCAACTCACCTCTGGCAATCTTGGCTTTTATGTCTCTGACGTGCATATCCATGGTTGAGTTCTTCATAGGTCTAGCTGCCGAGCATGGAAGCCATACTGTAGGAGGATGGACTTCATTTTGTCTCTGTAGGCAGTCTCCTTTTGTTTCTTAGTCAGCACAACCATGGCTTTGGTTGCAGCAGCTGCCTGTTCCTGCTGCTGCACCCTGTCCAGCTCGGCAGCCATATGAGGTACCGACCAGAGCAAAACCTCATCAATGTCATATCCCTTCTCCTGGAGAAGAGCAGAGAGTCTTATAAGCTCATTATCCAAGGAAGTGTCTGGTCGGCCCTTCTTTTTCTTGGGCATCCTCTCCTCTGGTTCTGCTTCCTCCTCTAGGGTTAGCTTCCTTTTTCCTTTGTCCATCATTTTTACCCTAGAGGAGATGGATCCTGTAGCCTCACCAGCTGGTTCATAGGCAAACAACTCTTCTGTGGAAGAATCATCAAGTATAATTGGGCCTTCAGAAGCAGCTGTAGCTTTGGAGTTAACCTTAGCATTCACTGCCTCCTCCAGTTGACCAACCAACTTGGGAGATTCCTTAGTGGTATCCATAGAGAGTTTAGGAGTGGAGGAGAGGTCTTCAGCAGCCTTTGTCCCAGAAAGGGACACAGGTTCCATGGAGATGGATGTTGTTCTTGAACAGGTTCTTCCATGGCAACCTGGGCTGTAGTCTTAGAAGGGGACTGTTGAGTCCCAACAGGGGACTAGGCTCCATAGAGAGATCTTTTGTGAGCTCCTGATCAATATCTATGGCAGCCTCTGTATTAGCAGAAGAAGAGGAAGAGGAAGTAATAGAATGATGAAAGTAAGTGCCCACGAATTCATCCCATTCATTAGTCAAAGTGACTATGGATGGGTTGAAGTCTTGTGTAACTTCTTATTCTCTTGCTTCTGATCCTGACCCTAGAGATGGTGCCTTCTCCCCCGTTTTGGTATCATCATGGGAGAGAAAGGTAGTTGTAATAGGATCAAGACAGAATGGAGCACAAACTATTGGTGGTCGTCTCCTGAGGTCCAAGATAGTAGCCTCTTTGGCATGGACCTCCAGCCTCAGAATAGCAACCTCAGCTTCCAGTTGAGCTACCCTGGCTTGGAGAGTAGAGATGGTGGCCGTCAATTCCTTGGTGTTGGTGCGCTCATCCACCGGAGTAGAATCACTGGGCGATGGAGTACTGAGCCTTGCTCCTGCACCTCCACCACCAGATGTGGTTTTTTGGCACTCTGGATTCCCCCCATTGAGAAGGGTTTCAAAGAAGTCCTCCCCAGTGTGGGTTGCCACAGTTGAGGTCCTATTGCCTGTACCACTGTCCTGAAGATCCTGAGAAGGTTCAACAGTAGTGGCAGCATCAACTACATTGACTCCTTCGATACTCCTGGGATCAACCTCTGATATGGGAGGCTCTGGGTCAGGGAACCTTGCTTGTAGCTGTGTCACCACTCTCATGAGTGTTTGGATAGTAGGAGAGTGTGGGTCATCCAAAGCTACAGCAGAAGTCCCTTGAGCCTGGGTAAATGGATGGGTGGGGGGCATTTCTGGGTGATAATCTCCTGGAGACCTGGGAGACAGTCCCTAAACTAGTGTATTTGCTTCATAAGAAGCAGACTCAGTGATTGGGGTGTCCCCTGGGTATTCTCAGGTATGTATGGTGACATACTCTGAGGGCTTTCAGGCTGGTGAAGGCCAGCCACAGGATCCAAAGGAAGAACCTGTAGAGAGACAACAGGTGTGGCTTGCACCTTAGGTGGAACTATGCCCTTTACAGTTCTTTTCACCTTTTTCTTGATGGGTTCATAAGAAGGGGCCTGAACAGTTGTAGAGAGCTGTTCAGGGGTTCGACAATGTTTGTAGGTGATTTTGATGGGATGTTGAACACATGGGGAAGGTGTGTGTTCAGCATCTGTGGGTGCAACAGAGCTATCACCTTATGGAGTAGGTAACTCCATAGAAGAAAAAATAGGAGTGAAGGTTCCACTGAATGCAGCACTCTTTTTCTTTAGCTGAACAAAAACCTTGGCAGTAACTAAGGGAATATTATAGATGTTCCCAGATAGTGAGAGGGATGATCCTAACTCACTGTAGAATATATGCTGTAGAAATCTGGGATACATGCAAAACTTCTTTGGCGACGAAAGATTGTCAGCCTAGTTGTTGAAAATGAAAACAGAGAAATTAAATAGTTAGTTTGAGACCAAGCCATGAATAACCGATGCTAAGTCAGAAGGAACTTTATCCCAACCACCTGTCTTATTGAACAGACAATGTAAAAACAAATGTATGAGGTACTTGTAATTTTAGGACACTCTACCTTTCAAATAAGTTGTTGTAGGGAGAGGACTTTCGTACCCCACTGTTGGTGATGAGACTCATGCACCACAGGTTTGACAGTTAACGCAAAGTAATAAATGCTTCTTTAAAGAAAGGAGATGATAGGAGCAAAATCAGCATCATTTTCCGATGACAGTTCTGCTGCTAGGTTGTGAGCAGGTCTGAAGGCGAGAGATTCCATGGCGATTGAAGAAGGTTAGGTTTAAAATTCGGAGAGAAAGGGAAAATCGATTTGAAATGAAACGGTGAGATACATCAAGGAGCCTATCATGTGTGAAACCTTGGGATTGGCCTAAAACCTTGCACACAAGCAAGTTGTAAACATTATATCAGGCCTGCTTGCTGTGAGATACATCAAGGAGCCTATCATTGCCCTGTATTGATGTTGATCAACATCCTCCCCCTCAAGGTCAGGTCTCAGAGATGTTGCCTTGTACATTGGAGTACCCAGAGCTTTGCAATCAGTTAACTTGAATCTTTCAAGGATGTCCTTGACATATTTTGATTGACTAATAAAAATTCCTGTAGGAGTTTGTTTCACCTGTAGTCCAAGAAAGAAAGTGAGTTCACCCATTGAACTCATTTCAAACTTGGACTTCATCAATGATTCAAAGTCCTTGTAGAGAGATTCATTAGTAGAACCAAAGATAATATCATCAACATAGATGTGAACTAGCATGATATGTTGATTAGACTTCTTGAAGAAGAGAGTTTTGTCTATTGTTCCTCTCTTGAAGTTGCTAGAAAATAAAAAAGAAGACAAAGTTTCATACCATTTTCTGGGAGCTTGATGCAGCCCATATAGAGCTTTATCAAGCTTACAGATATGATCAGTATACTTTGGATCTTCAAATCCAGGAGGCTGACACACATACACTTTCTCATCAATCCTTCC
Source organism: Mikania micrantha (assembly GCA_009363875.1). Classification (NCBI taxonomy): domain Eukaryota; kingdom Viridiplantae; phylum Streptophyta; class Magnoliopsida; order Asterales; family Asteraceae; genus Mikania; species Mikania micrantha. The sequence goes on from CM018697.1 coordinate 29,999,890, forward strand.
ATACAGAAAGACACTTTTCACATCAATTTGAAAAACTTTGAAATTCTTGGCAGCTGCAGAGGCTAAAAATATTCTGATTGCATCAATTCTTGCAACTGGAGCAAAAACTTCATCATAGTCTATGCCTTCCTCCTGGATGTATCCTTGAACAACCAACCTTGCCTTGTTCTTGATGACAACACCTTTGTCATCCGTCTTGTTTCTAAACACCCATTTTGTTCCAATGGCATACTTACCCTTAGGTAAAGGGCAAATCTTCCAAACTCCCTGCCTTTCAAATTGAAGAAGCTCCTCCTGCATGGCTTCTACCCAGCTGCTATCTTTCAGTGCTTCAGCAACTTTCTTTGGTTCTATTTGGGATAGAAAGCAAGAAAACAAACAGATGTTTGCTTCATGCATAGAGCTTCTTGTTCTTACTCCTTTTTCAACATTACCAATAATGTTCTCAACTGGATGAGTGTTATGGATGCGAGTTCTTCGAATCACATCCAGCTGAGCAGCCAAATCCAGATTGTTTGACTCAAGGTTGGGAAGTATTACCTCAAGCTTAATGTCTGGCAAATCTTGAGGTCGTTTATATTGGACTGTGGTGGGAGGATTTTCTCTGGGAGGAAGAGTTTCCAGAGTGTTTGTTTCAGCTGAAGGACTCCCACTTTCTTCTTGACTCATTGGAATTGAAGTAGAGTCACTTAAAGGAACAACATGAGAGGTGTTCACTATTTCAGAGTGTGAGACATCATTATGTGCTGAAGTGGATTCTGCCAAGATTTGTCTTGAAGCTATTGGCAGTTCAACACGAAAGTCTTATCCTCTTGCGGACTTGGAGGAGTCTATGGTAGTTGACTGTGAAGCTGGAACATACTATTTCACAAGATTAAATGCATATATAAAGCTATCAAGATCAAACAGCCAATCAGGGACAATTCCAGGTTTAATGATAGTATGTTAATTGAACTGAACATTTGCAGACTCTTCAATAATTCTGGAAGCTTTGATGTATACTCTATATGCTTTTGCATGTGAAGAGTACCCAACAAAGTAGCCCTCTGCTGATTTCTCAGCAAACTTGGCTAAATGATCATTAGAATTCAAGATGGTGCAGACATCCAAATGGTTTGAGAAATCCAATAAATGGTTTTCTCTTATGCCAAATTTCATAAGGAGTCATACCACGTGTCTTAACTACCAATACTCTATTTTGGACATAACAGGCAGTGTTGACTGCTTCTGCCCAAAAAGTTATTGGAAGTTTGGCATCAGACAACATGGTCCTTGCCACCTCAATTAGTTTCCTATTACTTCTCTCAGTAACATCATTTTGTTGTGGAGTCCTAGGAGCACTAAATTGTCTTGTGATACCTTTAGATTCACAAAAATAATTTAAAACTTGATTCTTGAATTCTGTTCCTTGATCTGATCTAATTATTTTGACATGATGGTCACTTTCATTCTCTACCCTAAGAATGAATGATTTTAGGGTCTCAACAGTTGCATCCTTTGTACTTAAGAAAAATACCCAGGTGTACCGAGAGAAATCATCAGTGACCACCAAGCAATATGAATTTCTACCAAGACTTTTAACACTTGTGGGGCCAAACAAGTTCATGTGAAGTAAATGCGGGACTGTTGTGATTGAATTTATCTATTTGGCATGATGAGATGTTTTGTGCTTCTTACCTTTTAAGCATGCAACACATTTATCAACACAAATGAATTCTTTTGTTGGTAAACCAGTTACTAAGTTATTTTTAACGAGTTTATTCATGTTCTTAAGGTTTACATGACAAAGTCTCCTATGCCAAAAAGATGATTCATCAAGTGAAGCTTTTGAGACAAAGCAACTTATATTACTAAGTGGTGCAGCTGTGCTCATGTCTAGCATGTACATGTTGTTTCTTCTTGGAGCCCTGAGTAGAATTTGATCATTTGGAACTACAAATCCTGGCTTCAAAACAATGCATTCATGCTCAGTAAACAATATGTTGTGCTTTTGATCACACACCTGTGATACACTCAGTAAATTATAATTTAGTTCCTTTACAAAATGTACATTCTCAAAACTTACCTTGCTATTTGTGATTGTGCCCCTACCTGTAATGTAACCTCCTACTGAACAACCACTGTCAACAATCCACAAGTTGCTCTTTGATTCCTGTTGTTCCTGCACATGACCAGAAGTGAATTAGTTCCTGATGGGAACCCAAGCCCATGTGGTCTTGGGTTTTCCATTTGCATCATTGTAAGTAAATTTCTTTGATATCATCCTAGGTGAAACAGATGATGGGTTTGGTGGTGGGATAGATGATTGAACAGATGGTTCAGCTATTTCCTTCTTTTTCCATATCTGCTTGTCCTTTGAAGTTGTCGGAAGAGCATGCTTTTTTTGATAGTCATCGGAAGCACCTTTAGTCTTTCCTTCCGATGACTTGGTTTTTGCTGGTAAGTCGGGTTTTTCTTCTGATGCTCTTCTTTCGAAGGGATAAGATTTCTTGGGTTTTGTAGGAAGCCTTCTTTGCATGTGCTTCCGATGTTCTCTTTCCTTCGGAAGCCTTCTTTACATGTGCTTCCGATGCTTTTTTTCTTGAAGCCTTCTTGTTTTTTTCTTCCTATTATCAGAAGTACTTGCTTTGGACACCTTTTTGACAGAGTTTCTTCTTTGTTCATCCGAAGAAATAGATGACTTGCTCCAATTCTTCTTTCTTTCTCTACCTTGTGTTTCTGAAAACATTCTGCTTCTTAGATTATAGGCAGATGGAGGCTCCACCTTGTTATAACCCAAACCAGCCCCCATTTTCTTTACCAATTTAGCTGTGTCACTCATTTTGAAAAGTTTTTCATACTTTGCACCTTAGCTTAAAAATTTGTCTCTGTAAGACTCAGCCAATACAAGTTCTGTCTTGGCAATGGTTAGTCTTTCTAAAAGATTGTTAATTTGACACTGTTTGTTAGTGTCTTCATGTTTTAAGCTAGAAATGGTCTTTTCCATCTCTTCAATCTTTTCTTTGTAATTTCTTTCAGATTTAAAGAAATTTGCCTTGACAACTTGTAAAGACTCAAGTTTATTACAGAGTTGAGAATTTATCCTTTTATAAACGTTTAACTTCTCTAAACATTCAGGTGTGCACATATCATCAGTTACCTTAAATGAATAATTTGAGTCATTTGCCATCAAAGCACTGTTGGAGATGGAAGCATCCTCAGCTTGGAAGCTCCAATATGCAAAGTCTTGCTCTACAATGTTAGCACTGTTTGATGAGCTTGATGGTCTTTGATGTGGTTGCCCAGATGTTGATGGCTGAGTGCTTGAGGATTTGCATTCTCTGGAAAAATGCCCTAGTTGTTGGCAGTTGAAGCATTTGAGCTTAGACTTGTCAATCCCTAACCCAGTTTTCATGTTGTGCTTTTTGAACTGTCTGCCAGTTCTTTGATAAAACTTCTTTGCTCTATAGGAGATCATGGTCATCTGGTAGTTGATGTCCATCTCCTCAAGGTCATCTGCATGAATGCCATCTAAGTCTTCTTGGAACAAATGAAAGTAGTTGGTTTCCTCAGCCATAAAAGCTCTTTGCCCAAAGGTCAGTAGTGGAGTTGGGTTAGAGAAGGGATTTGAGTGTGTGTTTGATGGAGTTGGGTTTCAGGGAAGGTGACGATGGGTGTGGAGGTAGGATGGTAGATGGGTTGATAACTCTGGTAAGGATGGCTGTTGATAGGTGCATAAAGGGCTGCTGAACCAGAAATTATATGAGAGGGTTTAGGTTCCTGGGCATCTATTTCCATTTGGTAAGTGATGTGTTGTAAAACACATCTGTTTTTCTATTTGTTTTTAATTCGTTTTGTGCAGTTTTAATCAATTTTAGAGTCGATTGATGCTGGTTCTTCACATTTCTAGAATTTAATGTTTGCAGGTTATAAACACATCATTTTGGCATAAAAGATCAAGAAAACGAGTGTCCGGTTGAACGAGAACAGATACAAGAACAAAGAAAGAAGAATTCTAGATTTTCAACCCCTCGCGTTACGCGACGACCACAGGAAACCCTGTCGCGCTACGCGACAGGTGGAAATGACGAAAATACCCCTCACTTATTGATGCCGGTTGACCCGACTATTTTGTCGGGTAGCGGAACCCATCGCGCTACGCGACGGGCTTGGAGACACATGTCGCGTTACGCGACAGGGTTAAAAGTTCAGAATTTTGAGTTTATGTTTTCTGAAACGGCTGGAGGCTAGGGTATTCGTTTTTGGACGATCAGAGAGACAGCTAGGGGCGATTGGAGGCGATCTCAAAGTTTGAGAAGCATTGGATTGAAGAATCGAGGCATTGGATTGAAGATTTCGGGTGTTCTTCACTCGGTTTACTTTGTTTCTCTTTGATTTCCATGTTTTCTTACATTAAACAGATTATGGTTTGTTTTCATATGATGTTTAGTGGCTAAACATTTGGAACTACTTAGGTTAGATGATTATGCATGTTTGATTTTGGTTTATTTCGGTGTTGGAACATTTTAATGTGATGGATTTATGATTTTAAGATTTGGTTTTGAATATTGGATGTGTATGTGTATCTTTTATGGTTGAATGATTGATATTATGTTCCTCATGTGTCTTGGTGATTGTCTGTCACAAAATAGGTGCATGCTAGAATCAATTACTGTGTGTTTTTGATTAGTGGATGAGTTGCTTAGGCCGAGTGATTCATAGGAATGTTTTATCAAGATTTAAACAGTTAAGATGTGTAACTTGCTTCAATAGCCGTGAGGTGAGAAGTTGTCGATAAGTCTTGGATGTTGGATTTCTAGTTAGAGCCTTTGTGAGAAGATCTTTCTAGTATGTCTATCAAATCATGTTTATCGAGTCCAATAGGAAAACCCAAGTTATCCCTAGCATTTAAGTAAACTGTGACTTTCGCGCCGTGAGGTAGAATGTGTGACAGTTATTTCTTAGGTGTTTTGAGATTATTGTACTGTGAGGTAGATAATCTAGCGGATATTTCATAAGTAATTGGATGGCCTGTGAGGGAAATCCATTTAACCGGTGGTTTAACGGCTTTTAGGACCCTTAGTTGACTATCCTTGAGAAGGGTCGAGGGTGCTCTAGGTATCCTTTAAGTTTAGTATCATAAGATCCCGGTATCACATTAGTTCCAATCCCCGATAGAACCTTGTCAAGCATGTATATGATTCAAGCCTAGGTAGTGTTTCTTTTCTTCTCTGATCTAGTCTTTGTTTGCTCGTCTGTTTTAGTCTATTTAAGTTATTATTAGTTTTGGTAGTAAAACCCCCCTTCTTTATTATTATTTTAGTTAAGTACAAATTTTGTATAGATAAGTCTTTGAGTCTAGTTAGTACAGTCTGTAGAAGTCAGTGGGTTCGATATCCGGACTTACTTTTGTCTTGCTGCATACGATAGGTACACTTGCCTGTCGGTAGCTTAGGTTTTAGAGAGTCTAGATTTATTACTTTGTGTCTAGTTTATAGTCGGTTTTTAGTTAGTTTTATAGCTAAGCTCCGTCGACATCAAGTTTTTGGCGCCGTTGCCGGGGACTTCTTAGTCAATTGCGCTTACTAGTTTTTGTTCTTATCTGTGCATAATTGTATTTATTTTGCATTTCAATTTTAGTTTATTTTTATTTTGTTTTGTTTTATTTCTTTTTGATTTGCTTTTATTTTATTGCAGGTTTGGTAGTGTATGCCCCACCTACGCTCACACGGACCGCCACCTGAGCTTTCTTTGCCATCAAGGAGCGATTCGCGGGACTTTTCTGAAGGTTCTACGAGCGAGGTAAGTGTTTCCACTCCCATCACTGCAGATTTTTCTGAGCACACACCATCTTCTTCTTCTGCTTCTTCTATTCACTCTAGCCCACGTTTTCATTTTATTCCACTCATGGCTGAGCGTCGCACGGTTCACCAGCAGGCCACTGCAGGTTTCACGGGACTTAATAATCCCATCACTGTGCCAAATATCACGGATGAAAATTCGTGGCAGATTCCCTCGTATATCATGACAGCCATTAATAACTCTCAGTTTAATGGCCGGGATGATGAGGATGCTCCAGCACACATAGCTCGCCTCACTCGCATTTGTGGTACCTTCAATCTTCAAGGTGCCACTGAAGATGCTATCTTTTTGCAGCTATTTCCCTTTTCACTTGCGGGTAGAGCAGCCACTTGGCTCGATTCGCATGCACCTGGATCCTTCACCACATGGGGCAGTCTTAGGGATGCTTTCCTTAAGAAGTACTTTCCACCTGCCAAGGCAGCTCGCCTTCGCGATGAGATCCACTCTTTTCGTATGGCACCCGATGAGCCGTACTACCTTGCTTGGGAGAGATTCCAGAATCTTCTTAGCAGATGCTCCCAGCACGGTCTCTCTGATTGGGCTCTTGTAGAGAAATTCTACAATGGTCTCACATATGAGACTCGGGCTCGTTTTGACACTTCTGCGGGTGGTCATCTTATGGGAAAAAGGGATGTTGCTGAGTGCACCGATATGTTTGAGAGTTTTGCTCAGGCTGAGTATGAGCAGAGGTCTGCTAATAGGAATTCCAATCCTATTTCTAGTTCCTCCTCTTCCACGAGAGGAGTTCACCACGTTAATGTGGATACTAGTGTGGCAGCTTCTCTCGAGGCCTTGTCGAGGGATGTGAAGGATCTGAAGATGAGAGTGGACAGATGTGAGATCTGTAGAGGTGGCCATGCCACTTATGAGTGCTTAGTGGGCCAGGAACAAGCCAATTTTGTAGGCGGACAGGGTAGGTTTGGTCAGTCTTACAACTCCAATTGGAGAAATCCTCAGAACCAAACATTTCGCTCTTCCGGTAACCCCCCTGGTTTTCATTCAAATTTTCCTCAGAACCAGGGGCAGGGTGGCCAGTCTTCGAGTAATAATTCTGGAGGTACCTCGGAGGGAGGAGGTAGTAGTAACTTAGGTAGGATTGAGGAACTGCTGACACAGTTAGTTGCAAAGGATGCAAACACTCAGAAAATTCTTCATGAGCATGACATTCTTCTTAAGAACCAGCAGTCTGCTTTCCTTGATTTGCAGCGCACGGTTGGTGACATTGCCAAGCGTTTGGATGAAAGGCCAAAAGGCCAATTTCCAGGTGGTACCCAACCTAATCCAAACGCCCACGTGAATGCGGTCACCACTCGTAGTGGAAGAAGTGGAGAGGATGTGAGAGCACCGGTTGTAGTTGAGAAAGAACCGGTTGCTGAAGAAGTGGAGTTGGAGACTCCCGTAGGGGTGCACTCGAGGCTAGCCCCAGCAAGTACCGCACCGAGCGGTGAGTCTCCCGTGAAGAAGCCGGCTACATTAAAGCCCACTCCAGAGATTGATCTATCTCGTGTTCCTTACCCTGCACGCGTTGCTAATCAGAAGCATGCTAAGGAATATGGGCACTTTCTTGATATCTTTAAACAACTAAAGATCAATCTCCCATTTATTGATGCCCTTCAGCGTATGCCTAAATACGCTAAGTTTTTGAAAGATCTGTTGAAGGGTAAGGACCGGTTAGGCAAGTTAACTGAGGTCCCGTTGAGTAGAGACTGTTCTGCGGTGATAACGAACACGCTACCGGAGAAACTGACGGATCCGGGTATCCTCACAATCCCGTGTTTGTTTGGTAGCGATGTTCGTAGACACGCGTTGGCAGATTCAGGTGCTAGCATCAATTTGATGCCCTATTCTCTTTACGAGAAACTAGCACTTGGTGACCTTGTCCCAACGCGCATGACACTCTCCCTAGCGGACCGGTCTGTGAAGTGTCCTAGGGGAATCTTGGAAAACGTGCTTGTGAAGGTTGATAAGTTTGTTTTCCCCGTGGACTTTGTGGTTATGGATATGGAAGCGGATACCAATGTTCCCATCATTTTAGGACGTCCGTTTCTCCGCACTGCCAAGGCCGTCATTGATGTTTTTGACGGGAAGCTCACACTTAGAGTCGGTGACGAGACGGTTACTTTTGTGGTAGCCAAATCCATTAGTAAAGGAGGGATTGGTGAGAGTGTTGATAAACCCAAGTGTGGGGATGTTGAGAAGAAGTCAGAGGTGATGAGGAGTCTTGTTGATGGTGAGATGTGGGAGGCCGTTGAGAGTGGTTCGTTTGTGAGTGAATGGGAGGAGATCTCTTTGGATCCTCCCATTTGAGTTGAGTTTGAGGAAGCTCTTGGGTTAAACTCCCAAGTGTAGAGTTTGTAGGTTATTTTGGGTGTCGTTGGTGTGTTTTTCATTTTTTTTCGTGATTGTTTTTCGTTTTTTCGTTTTCGTTTTTGTGTGGTTTAATTTGTTTTGCAGGTTTTTAATCAATTTGATGCCATAATGATGAATTGGAGCCACCAGGTATGTATTTCTTGCTTTAGAACATTTGTGGATGGTTTAGTGAGTTTTGGGATTGAAAATTTGGCTAAGGCATGGAATCCTGGAAAACTTTCTGTAAAAAGTGCCACGTCGCGCTACGCGACGAAATCTGGCTTACCTGTCGCGCTACGTGACAAATCAGTCAACTTCGCGGGTCAACGTGCCGTCGCGCTACGCGACGGCCAATGAAGACTCTGTCGCGGTACGCGACGCACTCCCAGATTAGTTAAAAGCTTTTCAAGCCTTAGAGATCAGATTTTTAACCCCATTCCTTCTTTTCTACTCCATTAGCCCTTCATTTGATTATGAAGGCCAAGTGTAGGGAGGTTGTGGTTCTTGTGGTTTTTTCATTCAAGGTTATGTTGATTAAACATTTTGCAATTTTGTAAATTTTGATTTGTTAGTCTCGAGGAACCGGGTTGGTATGTGGTTGGACTTAATCATGGATATCATTATTATTCGTTGGACGTGTTAATGCTTGCTTGATCTTTGTTTTGTGTAGATTCTGTTTGCATGTTTACAGCCTGGGAAGCAAAATTGTAGATTGTGGAGCTACGTGGAAAGACTGGCATTCGTCAGTTTTCGTTTCAACCAGCTAAGTCATTTTCAGTTTTTAGTTTTTAGTTTTCTTTTGGTTTTCCTTTTTCTCTACATTGGGGACAATGTAAAGTTTAAGTGTGGGGATGGGAAACTTAGTTTAATTTTGTTTAGTAGTTAGTTTTTGAATTTTAGTTTTTTAGTTTACTTAAGTTCTTGAGTCAAAATTTTTGAAAATTTTTATTTTTATTTTTGTTTCTACATCTTTGGCTTAGATCTTTCTTGTCCTTATTTGAGTTGGTTGCAAAAGCATGATGGGAAATGATAGAAAAGCTAGGTTTACGATCTCTGTCATAGTTAACTAGTTGGTTTGGGTTTATGTTTTGGTCACGGGATGTGTAAGTAGGCTCAACTGATTGTTTTTGTCCTGTAGGATTGGTAAAATCTAACTTAAATACATGATTTTCATGGGAAACATCTTGGGAATTTGGAATTGATGAAACTGTTTTCCGGTCATAAAGGAGTCTTTGCATAATAACAAATGAGAGTTTTTGAAAATCTGATTTTTGTTTGGCACATAAGTACTCTTTTTATGAGAATAAATCTGAGTCTTATGGCGCCTCCATTTCATCAAATAAGCTGAGTAAGAAGAAAAAATAAAAGAAAAGAAGTTGGATTAAAAACTTATGTGTCACACGCCGGGTTGTAGCCTGGTTGAAACACCACTAAGTTAAATTCAATGGATTGAAAAATAAAAGAAAAATGCTCACGCTTTCATCTGATTCCATTATAAAAATCTGATTTGAGAAATTTCTTGTTTGTTTATATGTAAGGATGACTTGAAAGCTAGAATCCAGGATTGAGTTGATTTTAAATTACCTAAGTGTGGGTCAAATGAAATGAAATGTAGAACATGAACTTAATGAACCATGATTGAGGGACAAGAACAATCAGTATGGGTTTAATAGGATAACAATACTTGCAATCTCATCCAAAGCATTGAATTTTGAATTAACTACTTTAATTGTGTAGAAACCATTTTGTCTAGCTATGATCCCAGATTTTTGCATAAGCCTTTTTCAGGGACGAAAAAGAGATAGGTGTGGGGATGTGATGTGTTGTAAAACACATCTGTTTTTCTATTTGTTTTTAATTCGTTTTGTGCAGTTTTAATCAATTTTAGAGTCGATTGATGCTGGTTCTTCACATTTCTAGAATTTAATGTTTGCAGGTTATAAACACATCATTTTGGCATAAAAGATCAAGAAAACGAGTGTCTGGTTGAACGAGAACAGATACAAGAACAAAGAAAGAAGAATTCTGGATTTTCAAACCCTCGCGTTACGCGACGACCACAGGAAACCCTGTCGCGCTACGCGACAGGTGGAAATGACGAAAATACCCCTCACTTATTGATGCCGGTTGACCCGACTATTTTGTCGGGTAGCGGAACCCATCGCGCTACGCGACGGGCTTGGAGACACATGTCGCGTTACGCGACAGGGTTAAAAGTTCAGAATTTCGAGTTTATGTTTTCTGAAACGGCTGGAGGCTAGGGTATTCGTTTTTGGACGATCAGAGAGACAGCTAGGGGCGATTGGAGGCGATCTCAAAGTTTGAGAAGCATTGGATTGAAGAATCGAGGCATTGGATTGAAGATTTCGGGTGTTCTTCACTCGGTTTACTTTGTTTCTCTTTGATTTCCATGGTTTGTTACATTAAACAGATTATGGTTTGTTTTCATATGATGTTTAGTGGCTAAACATTTGGAACTACTTAGGTTAGATGATTATGCATGTTTGATTTTGGTTTATTTCGGTGTTGGAACATTTTAATGTGATGGATTTATGATTTTAAGATTTGGTTTTGAATATTGGATGTGTATGTGTATCTTTTATGGTTGAATGATTGATATTATGTTCCTCATGTGTCTTGGTGATTGTCTGTCACAAAATAGGTGCATGCTAGAATCAATTACTGTGTGTTTTTGATTAGTGGATGAGTTGCTTAGGCCGAGTGATTCATAGGAATGTTTTATCAAGATTTAAACAGTTAAGATGTGCAACTTGCTTCAATAGCCGTGAGGTGAGAAGTTGTCGATAAGTCTTGGATGTTGGATTTCTAGTTAGAGCCTTTGGGAGAAGATCTTTCTAGTATGTCTATCAAATCATGTTTATCGAGTCCAATAGGAAAACCCAAGTTATCCCTAGCATTTAAGTAAACTGTGACTTTCGCGCCGTGAGGTAGAATGTGTGACAGTTATTTCTTAGGTGTTTTGAGATTATTGTACTGTGAGGTAGATAATCTAGCGGATATTTCATAAGTAATTGGATGGCCTGTGAGGGAAATCCATTTAACCGGTGGTTTAACGGCTTTTAGGACCCTTAGTTGACTATCCTTGAGAAGGGTCGAGGGTGCTCTAGGTATCCTTTAAGTTTAGTATCATAAGATCCCGGTATCACATTAGTTCCAATCCCCGATAGAACATTGTCAAGCATGTATATGATTCAAGCCTAGGTAGTGTTTCTTTTCTTCTCTGATCTAGTCTTTGTTTGCTCGTCTGTTTTAGTCTATTTAAGTTATTATTAGTTTTGGTAGTAAAACCCCCCTTCTTTATTATTATTTTAGTTAAGTACAAATTTTGTATAGATAAGTCTTTGAGTCTAGTTAGTACAGTCTGTAGAAGTCTGTGGGTTCGATATCCGGACTTACTTTTGTCTTGCTGCATACGATAGGTACACTTGCATGTCGGTAGCTTAGGTTTTAGAGAGTCTAGATTTATTACTTTGTGTCTAGTTTATACTCGGTTTTTAGTTAGTTTTATAGCTAAGCTCCGTCGACATCAAGTTTTTGGCGCCGTTGCCGGGGACTTCTTAGTCAATTGCGCTTACTAGTTTTTGTTCTTATCTGTGCATAATTGTATTTATTTTGCTTTTCAATTTTAGTTTATTTTTATTTTGTTTTGTTTTATTTCTTTTTGATTTGCTTTTATTTTATTGCAGGTTTGGTAGTGTATGCCCCACCTACGCTCACACGGACCGCCACCTGAGCTTTCTTTGCCATCAAGGAGCGATTCGCGGGACTTTTCTGAAGGTTCTACGAGCGAGGTAAGTGTTTCCACTCCCATCACTGCAGATTTTTCTGAGCACACACCATCTTCTTCTTCTGCTTCTTCTATTCACTCTAGCCCACGTTTTCATTTTATTCCACTCATGGCTGAGCGTCGCACGGTTCACCAGCAGGCCACTGCAGGTTTCACGGGACTTAATAATCCCATCACTGTGCCAAATATCACGAATGAAAATTCGTGGCAGATTCCCTCGTATATCATGACAGCCATTAATAACTCTCAGTTTAATGGCCGGGATGATGAGGATGCTCCGGCACACATAGCTCGCCTCACTCGCATTTGTGGTACCTTCAATCTTCAAGGTGCCACTGAAGATGCTATCTTTTTGCAGCTATTTCCCTTTTCACTTGCGGGTAGAGCAGCCACTTGGCTCGATTCGCATGCACCTGGATCCTTCACCACATGGGGCAGTCTTAGGGATGCTTTCCTTAAGAAGTACTTTCCACCTGCCAAGGCAGCTCGCCTTCGCGATGAGATCCACTCTTTTCGTATGGCACCCGATGAGCCGTACTACCTTGCTTGGGAGAGATTCCAGAATCTTCTTAGCAGATGCTCCCAGCACGGTCTCTCTGATTGGGCTCTTGTAGAGAAATTCTACAATGGTCTCACATATGAGACTCGGGCTCGTTTTGACACTTCTGCGGGTGGTCATCTTATGGGAAAAAGGGATGTTGCTGAGTGCACCGATATGTTTGAGAGTTTTGCTCAGGCTGAGTATGAGCAAAGGTCTGCTAATAGGAATTCTAATCCTATTTCTAGTTCCTCCTCTTCCACGAGAGGAGTTCACCACGTTAATGTGGATACTAGTGTGGCAGCTTCTCTCGAGGCCTTGTCGAGGGATGTGAAGGATCTGAAGATGAGAGTGGACAGATGTGAGATCTGTAGAGGTGGCCATGCCACTTATGAGTGCTTAGTGGGCCAGGAACAAGCCAATTTTGTAGGCGGACAGGGTAGGTTTGGTCAGTCTTACAACTCCAATTGGAGAAATCCTCAGAACCAAACATTTCGCTCTTCCGGTAACCCCCCTGGTTTTCATTCAAATTTTCCTCAGAACCAGGGGCAGGGTGGCCAGTCTTCGAGTAATAATTCTGGAGGTACCTCGGAGGGAGGAGGTAGTAGTAACTTAGGTAGGATTGAGGAACTGCTGACACAGTTAGTTGCAAAGGATGCAAACACTCAGAAAATTCTTCATGAGCATGACATTCTTCTTAAGAACCAGCAGTCTGCTTTCCTTGATTTGCAGCGCACGGTTGGTGACATTGCCAAGCGTTTGGATGAAAGGCCAAAAGGCCAATTTCCAGGTGGTACCCAACCTAATCCAAACGCCCACGTGAATGCGGTCACCACTCGTAGTGGAAGAAGTGGAGAGGATGTGAGAGCACCGGTTGTAGTTGAGAAAGAACCGGTTGCTGAAGAAGTGGAGTTGGAGACTCCCGTAGGGGTGCACTCGAGGCTAGCCCCAGCAAGTACCGCACCGAGCGGTGAGTCTCCCGTGAAGAAGCCGGCTACATTAAAGCCCACTCCAGAGATTGATCTATCTCGTGTTCCTTACCCTGCACGCGTTGCTAATCAGAAGCATGCTAAGGAATATGGGCACTTTCTTGATATCTTTAAACAACTAAAGATCAATCTCCCATTTATTGATGCCCTTCAGCGTATGCCTAAATACGCTAAGTTTTTGAAAGATCTGTTGAAGGGTAAGGACCGGTTAGGCAAGTTAACTGAGGTCCCGTTGAGTAGAGACTGTTCTGCGGTGATAACGAACACGCTACCGGAGAAACTGACGGATACGGGTTTCCTCACAATCCCGTGTTTGTTTGGTAGCGATGTTCGTAGACACGCGTTGGCAGATTCAGGTGCTAGCATCAATTTGATGCCCTATTCTCTTTACGAGAAACTAGCACTTGGTGACCTTGTCCCAACGCGCATGACACTCTCCCTAGCGGACCGGTCTGTGAAGTGTCCTAGGGGAATCTTGGAAAACGTGCTTGTGAAGGTTGATAAGTTTGTTTTCCCCATGGACTTTGTGGTTATGGATATGGAAGCGGATACCAATGTTCCCATCATTTTAGGACGTCCGTTTCTCCGCACTGCCAAGGCCGTCATTGATGTTTTTGACGGGAAGCTCACACTTAGAGTCGGTGACGAGACGGTTACTTTTGTGGTAGCCAAATCCATTAGTAAAGGAGGGATTGGTGAGAGTGTTGATAAACCCAAGTGTGGGGATGTTGAGAAGAAGTCAGAGGTGATGAGGAGTCTTGTTGATGGTGAGATGTGGGAGGCCGTTGAGAGTGGTTCGTTTGTGAGTGAATGGGAGGAGATCTCTTTGGATCCTCCCATTTGAGTTGAGTTTGAGGAAGCTCTTGGGTTAAACTCCCAAGTGTAGAGTTTGTAGGTTATTTTGGGTGTCGTTGGTGTGTTTTTCATTTTTTTTCGTGATTGTTTTTCGTTTTTTCGTTTTCGTTTTTGTGTGGTTTAATTTGTTTTGCAGGTTTTTAATCAATTTGATGCCATAATGATGAATTGGAGCCACCAGGTATGTATTTCTTGCTTTAGAACATTTGTGGATGGTTTAGTGAGTTTTGGGATTGAAAATTTGGCTAAGGCATGGAATCCTGGAAAACTTTCTGTAAAAAGTGCCACGTCGCGCTACGCGACGAAATCTGGCTTACCTGTCGCGCTACGTGACAAATCAGTCAACTTCGCGGGTCAACGTGCCGTCGCGCTACGCGACGGCCAATGAAGACTCTGTCGCGGTACGCGACGCACTCCCAGATTAGCTAAAAGCTTTTCAAGCCTTAGAGATCAGATTTTTAACCCCATTCCTTCTTTTCTACTCCATTAGCCCTTCATTTGATTATGAAGGCCAAGTGTAGGGAGGTTGTGGTTCTTGTGGTTTTTTCATTCAAGGTTATGTTGATTAAACATTTTGCAATTTTGTAAATTTTGATTTGTTAGTCTCGAGGAACCGGGTTGGTATGTGGTTGGACTTAATAATGGATATCATTATTATTCGTTGGACGTGTTAATGCTTGCTTGATCTTTGTTTTGTGTAGATTCTGTTTGCATGTTTACAGCCTGGGAAGCAAAATTGTAGATTGTGGAGCTACGTGGAAAGACTGGCATTCGTCAGTTTTCGTTTCAACCAGCTAAGTCATTTTCAGTTTTTAGTTTTTAGTTTTCTTTTGGTTTTCCTTTTTCTCTACATTGGGGACAATGTAAAGTTTAAGTGTGGGGATGGGAAACTTAGTTTAATTTTGTTTAGTAGTTAGTTCTTGAATTTTAGTTTTTTAGTTTACTTAAGTTCTTGAGTCAAAATTTTTGAAAATTTTTATTTTTATTTTTGTTTCTACATCTTTGGCTTAGATCTTTCTTGTCCTTATTTGAGTTGGTTGCAAAAGCATGATGGGAAATGATAGAAAAGCTAGGTTTACGATCTCTGTCATAGTTAACTAGTTGGTTTGGGTTTATGTTTTGGTCACGGGATGTGTAAGTAGGCTCAACTGATTGTTTTTGTCCTGTAGGATTGGTAAAATCTAACTTAAATACATGATTTTCATGGGAAACATCTTGGGAATTTGGAATTGATGAAACTGTTTTCCGGTCATAAAGGAGTCTTTGCATAATAACAAATGAGAGTTTTTGAAAATCTGATTTTTGTTTGGCACATAAGTACTCTTTTTATGAGAATAAATCCGAGTCTTATGGCGCCTCCATTTCATCAAATAAGCTGAGTAAGAAGAAAAAATAAAAGAAAAGAAGTTGGATTAAAAACTTATGTGTCACACGCCGGGTTGTAGCCTGGTTGAAACACCACTAAGTTAAATTCAATGGATTGAAAAATAAAAGAAAAATGCTCACGCTTTCATCTGATTCCATTATAAAAATCTGATTTGAGAAATTTCTTGTTTGTTTATATGTAAGGATGACTTGAAAGCTAGAATCCAGGGTTGAGTTGATTTTAAATTACCTAAGTGTGGGTCAAATGAAATGAAATGTAGAACATGAACTTAATGAACCATGATTGAGGGACAAGAACAATCAGTATGGGTTTAATAGGATAACAATACTTGCAATCTCATCCAAAGCATTGAATTTTGAATTAACTACTTTAATTGTGTAGAAACCATTTTGTCTAGCTATGATCCCAGATTTTTGCATAAGCCTTTTTCAGGGACGAAAAAGAGATAGGTGTGGGGATGTGATGTGTTGTAAAACACATCTGTTTTTCTATTTGTTTTTAATTCGTTTTGTGCAGTTTTAATCAATTTTAGAGTCGATTGATGCTGGTTCTTCACATTTCTAGAATTTAATGTTTGCAGGTTATAAACACATCATTTTGGCATAAAAGATCAAGAAAACGAGTGTCTGGTTGAACGAGAACAGATACAAGAACAAAGAAAGAAGAATTCTGGATTTTCAACCCCTCGCGTTACGCGACGACCACAGGAAACCCTGTCGCGCTACGCGACAGGTGGAAATGACGAAAATACCCCTCACTTATGGATGCCGGTTGACCCGACTATTTTGTCGGGTAGCGAAACCCATCGCGCTACGCGACGGGCTTGGAGACACATGTCGCGTTACGCGACAGGGTTAAAAGTTCAGAATTTCGAGTTTATGTTTTCTGAAACGCTGGAGGCTAGGGTATTCGTTTTTGGACGATCAGAGAGACAGCTAGGGGCGATTGGAGGCGATCTCAAAGTTTGAGAAGCATTGGATTGAAGAATCGAGGCATTGGATTGAAGATTTCGGGTGTTCTTCACTCGGTTTACTTTGTTTCTCTTTGATTTCCATGGTTTCTTATATTAAACAGATTATGGTTTGTTTTCATATGATGTTTAGTGGCTAAACATTTGGAACTACTTAGGTTAGATGATTATGCATGTTTGATTTTGGTTTATTTCGGTGTTGGAACATTTTAATGTGATGGATTTATGATTTTAAGATTTGGTTTTGAATATTGGATGTGTATGTGTATCTTTTATGGTTGAATGATTGATATTATGTTCCTCATGTGTCTTGGTGATTGTCTGTCACAAAATAGGTGCATGCTAGAATCAATTACTGTGTGTTTTTGATTAGTGGATAAGTTGCTTAGGCCGAGTGATTCATAGGAATGTTTTATCAAGATTTAAACAGTTAAGATGTGCAACTTGCTTCAATAGCCGTGAGGTGAGAAGTTGTCGATAAGTCTTGGATGTTGGATTTCTAGTTAGAGCCTTTGTGAGAAGATCTTTCTAGTATGTCTATCAAATCATGTTTATCGAGTCCAATAGGAAAACCCAAGTTATCCCTAGCATTTAAGTAAACTGTGACTTTCGCGCCGTGAGGTAGAATGTGTGACAGTTATTTCTTAGGTGTTTTGAGATTATTGTACTGTGAGGTAGATAATCTAGCGGATATTTCATAAGTAATTGGATGGCCTGTGAGGGAAATCCATTTAACCGGTGGTTTAACGGCTTTTAGGACCCTTAGTTGACTATCCTTGAGAAGGGTCGAGGGTGCTCTAGGTATCCTTTAAGTTTAGTATCATAAGATCCCGGTATCACATTAGTTCCAATCCCCGATAGAACATTGTCAAGCATGTATATGATTCAAGCCTAGGTAGTGTTTCTTTTCTTCTCTGATCTAGTCTTTGTTTGCTCGTCTGTTTTAGTCTATTTAAGTTATTATTAGTTTTGGTAGTAAAACCCCCCTTCTTTATTATTATTTTAGTTAAGTACAAATTTTGTATAGATAAGTCTTTGAGTCTAGTTAGTACAGTCTGTAGAAGTCTGTGGGTTCGATATCCGGACTTACTTTTGTCTTGCTGCATACGATAGGTACACTTGCATGTCGGTAGCTTAGGTTTTAGAGAGTCTAGATTTATTACTTTGTGTCTAGTTTATACTCGGTTTTTAGTTAGTTTTATAGCTAAGCTCCGTCGACATCAAGTTTTTGGCGCCGTTGCCGGGGACTTCTTAGTCAATTGCGCTTACTAGTTTTTGTTCTTATCTGTGCATAATTGTATTTATTTTGCTTTTCAATTTTAGTTTATTTTTATTTTGTTTTGTTTTATTTCTTTTTGATTTGCTTTTATTTTATTGCAGGTTTGGTAGTGTATGCCCCACCTACGCTCACACGGACCGCCACCTGAGCTTTCTTTGCCATCAAGGAGCGATTCGCGGGACTTTTCTGAAGGTTCTACGAGCGAGGTAAGTGTTTCCACTCCCATCACTGCAGATTTTTCTGAGCACACACCATCTTCTTCTTCTGCTTCTTCTATTCACTCTAGCCCACGTTTTCATTTTATTCCACTCATGGCTGAGCGTCGCACGGTTCACCAGCAGGCCACTGCAGGTTTCACGGGACTTAATAATCCCATCACTGTGCCAAATATCACGAATGAAAATTCGTGGCAGATTCCCTCGTATATCATGACAGCCATTAATAACTCTCAGTTTAATGGCCGGGATGATGAGGATGCTCCGGCACACATAGCTCGCCTCACTCGCATTTGTGGTACCTTCAATCTTCAAGGTGCCACTGAAGATGCTATCTTTTTGCAGCTATTTCCCTTTTCACTTGCGGGTAGAGCAGCCACTTGGCTCGATTCGCATGCACCTGGATCCTTCACCACATGGGGCAGTCTTAGGGATGCTTTCCTTAAGAAGTACTTTCCACCTGCCAAGGCAGCTCGCCTTCGCGATGAGATCCACTCTTTTCGTATGGCACCCGATGAGCCGTACTACCTTGCTTGGGAGAGATTCCAGAATCTTCTTAGCAGATGCTCCCAGCACGGTCTCTCTGATTGGGCTCTTGTAGAGAAATTCTACAATGGTCTCACATATGAGACTCGGGCTCGTTTTGACACTTCTGCGGGTGGTCATCTTATGGGAAAAAGGGATGTTGCTGAGTGCACCGATATGTTTGAGAGTTTTGCTCAGGCTGAGTATGAGCAGAGGTCTGCTAATAGGAATTCCAATCCTATTTCTAGTTCCTCCTCTTCCACGAGAGGAGTTCACCACGTTAATGTGGATACTAGTGTGGCAGCTTCTCTCGAGGCCTTGTCGAGGGATGTGAAGGATCTGAAGATGAGAGTGGACAGATGTGAGATCTGTAGAGGTGGCCATGCCACTTATGAGTGCTTAGTGGGCCAGGAACAAGCCAATTTTGTAGGCGGACAGGGTAGGTTTGGTCAGTCTTACAACTCCAATTGGAGAAATCCTCAGAACCAAACATTTCGCTCTTCCGGTAACCCCCCTGGTTTTCATTCAAATTTTCCTCAGAACCAGGGGCAGGGTGGCCAGTCTTCGAGTAATAATTCTGGAGGTACCTCGGAGGGAGGAGGTAGTAGTAACTTAGGTAGGATTGAGGAACTGCTGACACAGTTAGTTGCAAAGGATGCAAACACTCAGAAAATTCTTCATGAGCATGACATTCTTCTTAAGAACCAGCAGTCTGCTTTCCTTGATTTGCAGCGCACGGTTGGTGACATTGCCAAGCGTTTGGATGAAAGGCCAAAAGGCCAATTTCCAGGTGGTACCCAACCTAATCCAAACGCCCACGTGAATGCGGTCACCACTCGTAGTGGAAGAAGTGGAGAGGATGTGAGAGCACCGGTTGTAGTTGAGAAAGAACCGGTTGCTGAAGAAGTGGAGTTGGAGACTCCCGTAGGGGTGCACTCGAGGCTAGCCCCAGCAAGTACCGCACCGAGCGGTGAGTCTCCCGTGAAGAAGCCGGCTACATTAAAGCCCACTCCAGAGATTGATCTATCTCGTGTTCCTTACCCTGCACGCGTTGCTAATCAGAAGCATGCTAAGGAATATGGGCACTTTCTTGATATCTTTAAACAACTAAAGATCAATCTCCCATTTATTGATGCCCTTCAGCGTATGCCTAAATACGCTAAGTTTTTGAAAGATCTGTTGAAGGGTAAGGACCGGTTAGGCAAGTTAACTGAGGTCCCGTTGAGTAGAGACTGTTCTGCGGTGATAACGAACACGCTACCGGAGAAACTGACGGATCCGGGTATCCTCACAATCCCGTGTTTGTTTGGTAGCGATGTTCGTAGACACGCGTTGGCAGATTCAGGTGCTAGCATCAATTTGATGCCCTATTCTCTTTACGAGAAACTAGCACTTGGTGACCTTGTCCCAACGCGCATGACACTCTCCCTAGCGGACCGGTCTGTGAAGTGTCCTAGGGGAATCTTGGAAAACGTGCTTGTGAAGGTTGATAAGTTTGTTTTCCCCGTGGACTTTGTGGTTATGGATATGGAAGGGGATACCAATGTTCCCATCATTTTAGGACGTCCGTTTCTCCGCACTGCCAAGGCCGTCATTGATGTTTTTGACGGGAAGCTCACACTTAGAGTCGGTGACGAGACGGTTACTTTTGTGGTAGCCAAATCCATTAGTAAAGGAGGGATTGGTGAGAGTGTTGATAAACCCAAGTGTGGGGATGTTGAGAAGAAGTCAGAGGTGATGAGGAGTCTTGTTGATGGTGAGATGTGGGAGGCCGTTGAGAGTGGTTCGTTTGTGAGTGAATGGGAGGAGATCTCTTTGGATCCTCCCATTTGAGTTGAGTTTGAGGAAGCTCTTGGGTTAAACTCCCAAGTGTAGAGTTTGTAGGTTATTTTGGGTGTCGTTGGTGTGTTTTTCATTTTTTTTCGTGATTGTTTTTCGTTTTTTCGTTTTCGTTTTTGTGTGGTTTAATTTGTTTTGCAGGTTTTTAATCAATTTGATGCCATAATGATGAATTGGAGCCACCAGGTATGTATTTCTTGCTTTAGAACATTTGTGGATGGTTTAGTGAGTTTTGGGATTGAAAATTTGGCTAAGGCATGGAATCCTGGAAAACTTTCTGTAAAAAGTGCCACGTCGCGCTACGCGACGAAATCTGGCTTACCTGTCGCGCTACGTGACAAATCAGTCAACTTCGCGGGTCAACGTGCCGTCGCGCTACGCGACGGCCAATGAAGACTCTGTCGCGGTACGCGACGCACTCCCAGATTAGTTAAAAGCTTTTCAAGCCTTAGAGATCAGATTTTTAACCCCATTCCTTCTTTTCTACTCCATTAGCCCTTCATTTGATTATGAAGGCCAAGTGTAGGGAGGTTGTGGTTCTTGTGGTTTTTTCATTCAAGGTTATGTTGATTAAACATTTTGCAATTTTGTAAATTTTGATTTGTTAGTCTCGAGGAACCGGGTTGGTATGTGGTTGGACTTAATCATGGATATCATTATTATTCGTTGGACGTGTTAATGCTTGCTTGATCTTTGTTTTGTGTAGATTATGTTTGCATGTTTACAGCCTGGGAAGCAAAATTGTAGATTGTGGAGCTACGTGGAAAGACTGGCATTCGTCAGTTTTCGTTTCAACCAGCTAAGTCATTTTCAGTTTTTAGTTTTTAGTTTTCTTTTGGTTTTCCTTTTTCTCTACATTGGGGACAATGTAAAGTTTAAGTGTGGGGATGGGAAACTTAGTTTAATTTTGTTTAGTAGTTAGTTTTTGAATTTTAGTTTTTTAGTTTACTTAAGTTCTTGAGTCAAAATTTTTGAAAATTTTTATTTTTATTTTTGTTTCTACATCTTTGGCTTAGATCTTTCTTGTCCTTATTTGAGTTGGTTGCAAAAGCATGATGGGAAATGATAGAAAAGCTAGGTTTACGATCTCTGTCATAGTTAACTAGTTGGTTTGGGTTTATGTTTTGGTCACGGGATGTGTAAGTAGGCTCAACTGATTGTTTTTGTCCTGTAGGATTGGTAAAATCTAACTTAAATACATGATTTTCATGGGAAACATCTTGGGAATTTGGAATTGATGAAACTGTTTTCCGGTCATAAAGGAGTCTTTTCATAATAACAAATGAGAGTTTTTGAAAATCTGATTTTTGTTTGGCACATAAGTACTCTTTTTATGAGAATAAATCCGAGTCTTATGGCGCCTCCATTTCATCAAATAAGCTGAGTAAGAAGAAAAAATAAAAGAAAAGAAGTTGGATTAAAAACTTATGTGTCACACGCCGGGTTGTAGCCTGGTTGAAACACCACTAAGTTAAATTCAATGGATTGAAAAATAAAAGAAAAATGCTCACGCTTTCATTTGATTCCATTATAAAAATCTGATTTGAGAAATTTCTTGTTTGTTTATATGTAAGGATGACTTGAAAGCTAGAATCCAGGATTGAGTTGATTTTAAATTACCTAAGTGTGGGTCAAATGAAATGAAATGTAGAACATGAACTTAATGAACCATGATTGAGGGACAAGAACAATCAGTATGGGTTTAATAGGATAACAATACTTGCAATCTCATCCAAAGCATTGAATTTTGAATTAACTACTTTAATTGTGTAGAAACCATTTTGTCTAGCTATGATCCCAGATTTTTGCATAAGCCTTTTTCAGGGACGAAAAAGAGATAGGTGTGGGGATGTGATGTGTTGTAAAACACATCTGTTTTTCTATTTGTTTTTAATTCGTTTTGTGCAGTTTTAATCAATTTTAGAGTCGATTGATGCTGGTTCTTCACATTTCTAGAATTTAATGTTTGCAGGTTATAAACACATCATTTTGGCATAAAAGATCAAGAAAACGAGTGTCCGGTTGAACGAGAACAGATACAAGAACAAAGAAAGAAGAATTCTGGATTTTCAACCCCTCGCGTTACGCGACGACCACAGGGTTGAGAATTTATCCTTTTATAAACGTTTAACTTCTCTAAACATTCAGGTGTGCACATATCATCAGTTACCTTAAATGAATAATTTGAGTCATTTGCCATCAAAGCACTGTTGGAGATGGAAGCATCCTCAGCTTGGAAGCTCCAATATGCAAAGTCTTGCTCTACAATGTTAGCACTGTTTGATGAGCTTGATGGTCTTTGATGTGGTTGCCCAGATGTTGATGGCTGAGTGCTTGAGGATTTGCATTCTCTGGAAAAATGCCCTAGTTGTTGGCAGTTGAAGCATTTGAGCTTAGACTTGTCAATCCCTAACCCAGTTTTCATGTTGTGCTTTTTGAACTGTCTGCCAGTTCTTTGACAAAACTTCTTTGCTCTATAGGAGATCATGGTCATCTGGTAGTTGATGTCCATCTCCTCAAGGTCATCTGCATGAATGCCATCTAAGTCTTCTTGGAACAAATGAAAGTAGTTGGTTTCCTCAGCCATAAAAGCTCTTTGCCCAGAGGTCAGTAGTGGAGTTGGGTTAGAGAAGGGATTTGAGTGTGTGTTTGATGGAGTTGGGTTTCAGGGAAGGTGACGATGGGTGTGGAGGTAGGATGGTAGATGGGTTGATAACTCTGGTAAGGATGGCTGTTGATGGGTGCATAAAGGGCTGCTGAACCAGAAATTATATGAGAGGGTTTAGGTTCCTGGGCATCTATTTCCATTTGGTAAGTGATGTGTTGTAAAACACATCTGTTTTTCTATTTCTTTTTAATTCGTTTTGTGCAGTTTTAATCAATTTTAGAGTCGATTGATGCTGGTTCTTCACATTTCTAGAATTTAATGTTTGCAGGTTATAAACACATCATTTTGGTATAAAAGATCAAGAAAACGAGTGTCCGGTTGAACGAGAACAGATACAAGAACAAAGAAAGAAGAATTCTGGATTTTCAACCCCTCGCGTTACGCGACGACCACAGGAAACCCTGTCGCGCTACGCGACAGGTGGAAATGACGAAAATACCCCTCACTTATTGATGCCGGTTGATCCGACTATTTTGTCGGGTAGCGGAACCCATCGCGCTACGCGACGGGCTTGGAGACACATGTCGCGTTACGCGACAGGGTTAAAAGTTCAGAATTTCGAGTTTATGTTTTCTGAAACGGCTGGAGGCTAGGGTATTCATTTTTGGACGATCAGAGAGACAGCTAGGGGCGATTGGAGGCGATCTCAAAGTTTGAGAAGCATTGGATTGAAGAATCGAGGCATTGGATTGAAGATTTCGGGTGTTCTTCACTCGGTTTACTTTGTTTCTCTTTGATTTCCATGTTTTCTTACATTAAACAGATTATGGTTTGTTTTCATATGATGTTTAGTGGCTAAACATTTGGAACTACTTAGGTTAGATGATTATGCATGTTTGATTTTGGTTTATTTCGGTGTTGGAACATTTTAATGTGATGGATTTATGATTTTAAGATTTGGTTTTGAATATTGGATGTGTATGGGTATCTTTTATGGTTGAATGATTGATATTATGTTCCTCATGTGTCTTGGTGATTGTCTGTCACAAAATAGGTGCATGCTAGAATCAATTACTGTGTGTTTTTGATTAGTGGATGAGTTGCTTAGGCCGAGTGATTCATAGGAATGTTTTATCAAGATTTAAACAGTTAAGATGTGCAACTTGCTTCAATAGCCGTGAGGTGAGAAGTTGTCGATAAGTCTTGGATGTTGGATTTCTAGTTAGAGCCTTTGTGAGAAGATCTTTCTAGTATGTCTATCAAATCATGTTTATCGAGTCCAATAGGAAAACCCAAGCTATCCCTAGCATTTAAGTAAACTGTGACTTTCGCGCCGTGAGGTAGAATGTGTGACAGTTATTTCTTAGGTGTTTTGAGATTATTGTACTGTGAGGTAGATAATCTAGCGGATATTTCATAAGTAATTGGATGGCCTGTGAGGGAAATCCATTTAACCGGTGGTTTAACGGCTTTTAGGACCCTTAGTTGACTATCCTTGAGAAGGGTCGAGGGTGCTCTAGGTATCCTTTAAGTTTAGTATCATAAGATCCCGGTATCACATTAGTTCCAATCCCCGATAGAACCTTGTCAAGCATGTATATGATTCAAGCCTAGGTAGTGTTTCTTTTCTTCTCTGATCTAGTCTTTGTTTGCTCGTCTGTTTTAGTCTATTTAAGTTATTATTAGTTTTGGTAGTAAAACCCCCCTTCTTTATTATTATTTTAGTTAAGTACAAATTTTGTATAGATAAGTCTTTGAGTCTAGTTAGTACAGTCTGTAGAAGTCTGTGGGTTCGATATCCGGACTTACTTTTGTCTTGCTGCATACGATAGGTACACTTGCCTGTCGGTAGCTTAGGTTTTAGAGAGTCTAGATTTATTACTTTGTGTCTAGTTTATAGTCAGTTTTTAGTTAGTTTTATAGCTAAGCTCCGTCGACATCAGTAAGCACTGAGTATACCAAACAGCTCTCCAAGCTTCAGAGTTCTTAGATTTTCTGTTCTTCTAAGGGCAGCAGAATATATGTTCCACGCTTGTGGAAGTGATTTAAGAAACTTTCTGATCACATCTTGTTCTCCATCTTGACCTTAAATTCATCCTTTTAGTGGATAATTATATGATTATCCAACTTTACATATATATGGTCGAATAAAGGTTCATGATAATGGTGATCAATTTTTGGTTTTATTGGGAATTACGAGCTGCATGTTGTTATTATATGGGATGTCTATGAATGATGGCGGCTTGTAATATTTTAGGGTTAAAGGAAAAACAGTGGTGGCAAAGTGTTTTATGAAAAGTAGGGTTGTCGGAAGGAGGGTACTTTATGATGCACCATCGGAAGACAAGTACTCATCAGAAGCTTCGTTATTTTGATACCATATGGAGCCTCATTCTTTTGGAGCTTCTTCCGAAGAGGTTCCTTCCGATCAATAGTTTATCTTCCGATCAGTGTCTCATTTTCGAAGGTTTTGATGATCAAACTTCCGAAGGACATTCTTTCGAACAAAATATATATATTTCGAGTAGCTTCCGATTACCTGCTCAGAAGGCTATCTTCCCACTTGGTGCTTTTGATCACCACACATCTTCCGAACAAAAGAACGGGCTTTCGAAATGAAAGTAGGTTCCGATGAACCTTTCCTCTTCTTATAAACAATCTTATAATCAATAGTTTTAATTGTGAGTACAAGTCTTTTGAAGAACATTTGGTCCATGTCATACCTTCCGATACAAAGTTCTTCTGATGGCTTTTTTTTATCCTTCTAATTGGAGCACGAAAGTGGTGATCTCCCTGTTTGATAGAGATTTTTCTTGGGGACATTATGGTAATTTCATTTTGAAAAGTAGTGGGAATTAGTTGCAAACTTCTTAAGAAATTTTTTTTTGGGAAAATGAAAGCAGACATCATGTGAGTGCTTGGGGGTGCTATGGTAATTTTAATTCAAAATGCTTGAAGATTAATTAGAAAAGAGGTTATTTTCTTAAGTGTTAGTTTCTGATGTTCAAGTTCTAATGCATCTATAAATTAATACTTCCGAAGTTAACCAAATGTTTCTGAAGTGACATCTTCTCATGATATGTAATGTCTTTTTCCTAAGTGTAATTTGTGTGATGTCCAAGTTCTAATGCATCTTCAAATCAACACTTTAGAAGTTGACAACATATGATTTCATTTCTCAAACACATTTGACTTTGGTTCATTCGTTCAGTCACATTGTCGGAAGTACTATACACTTGGCATGATAGATCTGAAACTCATATATGGTCTGAAAATCAAATTAAGTTAATGATATCTATTATGTAAGTCCAATTGGTGTTCAACATCTGTTGCTTGGAAGACAACGCCGGTTAGCAATGATTGCTTCCGAAGAACACTACTTGTTTTGAAGACTTGATGGGGTTTCACACGTCAGTTATCTATAGCATCAGTTTAGGGGGAGATTGATGGATTGAAACTCATGGCAAGAGTGTTATTAGTGGTTTATTAGTGAAGACTTCGGTTTCATTGATGTGAAGATTTCTTGTTTTTACTTTGAAGACTTTTAAGAATTAGACTGTTGGGACATGCATTACATTTATCTTTGAACCTTTATCTGTCACATGTTCATTACAAGGTTGGGATTCCTATACTTGAACTGACACCTTATATTCTAATATCTTTTGGTGGTAGGAATGAAGATTAAGATTGCTAATCGTAGGGGGGGGCTTGATTATAGGGGGGGAAGATAAATGAAAGACATGGAACTTCAAGAAGATTGTTTTGGGTTTGATAAGTGGAATAAAGATAGTTTCACAAATTGTTGCGGTGAAAGAAATATGAATTGCATCTACACAAGTTCATTCTTATTATTCATATTTGTTTCATCATAATTCTGCATTGGCTTACATTCATCTAACCAAATAGGGGGAGACTGTTGGGTCTAGAAAAGTCAAGACCGACGGTTAATTTGGATAGATGGAATGTAAAAAAGAAGTTTTATGTTTTTGTTGATTAGGAAGCAACGAGTCACCGCATGAGCCATTAAAGACTCAAGATTACAAAGACACTTGATGACCAAAAGACCCGAAGACCACAACAAATGATAGAGCTTAATTTATTATCTATTATTTATTATCATTTTTTTGTATTTGTTGTTTTTAGGGTTTTAGGTCATGTGACACTATAAATAGAGATTATTCTCATTTGTAGAAAAACAACCAGACAAGAGAGTGGTGAGAGCATGCTTCAATGTAGTCTTGAGAGCTCTCCCCCATGAACTCCATGGATTCTTTATCCATGGAGTTTGAGCATGAGAGGGGTAGGTAATGTAATATTGTTGAATGTTGAACTATTATTGTTATATATCACTTCTTGTTCTTCAGTTTACATTGCATCTCATATTCTTGTCTATGTTCTTCACCATCTTCAAAACTTTCTCTGTTTTTCAACTTCCTAATCTTCACAAATCGGGTAGGTCCTATTCCGCAACCGTTTTCACACAATTCTTTAATTTTTTTTTTTTCACAAAACACCTTTTAAAACATATGGTATGCTATTTTTAAAAAAAAAACATTTTAAAATTCAAATATTTATCATGTTTTAACCTAGTATATATATTTTGCATTATAAATATTTTTTGCATATTTAATATTTAATACAATATATGCATTAGGAAAATAGATATATATATATACACACACGTACACATACATTTATGAGTTATATATGTAGTCCCCAGGATTTTAACATTACAAATTTGAACATTTTGATCGAGCTCGATTTATAATAAAACCAAGCCCTTGGTATTCTTTGAAACGTTTGTACTCATAATACATTCATACTCAACAAACCATTTTAAAACATTTATTACATTAATGTAGCAGCAGCAGCAGTAGTAGTAATAAACAATAATAATAACAATATTGTGAAGCTTAGAAAGTTTATAAAACTATTAAGTTATAATTATTTAACATAAAGTTGTATAAACTTTTTAAGAGTTTTATAAACATATAATAAAATTTTGACATAAAATAAATGGAGACAAAAGACAGAGGAACCAATGGTGTAAAAATTAGAATTTATTTCATGTTTATTAAACTTTGAAACTAAAGAGATAAAACTTAGAAAGAGCAAGGACCAAAAGTGTCAATCTCCTAAACTCCTCTCCCCTCCCTTACCAGCTTCCATGTTCAAACCCCTCCAACCGGCCTCCTTCTGTAAATGGCTTAAAAAAAATAAAAACACGTTTATTTTGATCAAATTAGGAATGAGTCCATGATTGCGGCCTAATTACAATCCAAAACAATCAACTTATTCCATATTTAATTGGGGATTACACGTTAGCATTAAACCATAACAGCTCATTAAGATTTAATACTAAATGAGTTAAATCAATACTATGAAACAAAATCAAACACATCCAAATGATTACAAGATCAATCTAAGTCTAATAAACATAATATTCTTATGGGAAACAACCTAAATCGATGAATCAGGAGCAAGGGTAAGCCGAGGCCTGTTCAAACCCAATAAACATCAATCCGAATCTGTTCAAGGTAATTATTCATGATATTCTACACGTTTCTATTCTAGTAACAAAAGCCCTAACCTTTCAAGGGCTCACGAATGCAAAATCTTTTGAATTAAACTGATTTGATTCTAGGGTTCTTAAGTATAGGGGGCGATTTGAGTTCTTGTATAAGAATGAGCGGAACGAGCTCTAATAAGCCGACCGAATAACCGATTTTTGAACATTTTTTCTCTCGTTTTCTTCTTCATTTATTCTCTTTATCAATTTTTTTTATAAAAATCTTAAAGTTTGATGTTTAACAAACTGTTAAACTTTGAATAATTTAACTTATTTATTTTTTTCTTCTTTTCTTGTTTAATAACGGTTTAAAAGAAATAAACAAGAAAACTAAAGTTATGAATGATTAGGAACCAGCATAAATTTTCTGAAAAATCGTTTTTTTTATTGTGTTGAAATTTATTAATTTTTTTCCAGAAATATATGTCTGTATTAATTCTTAAAAATTAAATAATATGCTATTAAATTAAATAAATTAATATCTAGAAATTTATAAAAAATTCCGAAATTTTTGTTTTCGAATGCTCTGAAATATATATATATATATATATATATATATATATATAACTTTAACAGAATCCTTTTAAATACAATTTAATCTTGATTATACATTTTTCTGTTTTTTAAAAAAAATTATGTAAAACTATGATATTATCATAACTTAAAAAGTTTGTTTAATAATTTAAAATACTTAAATAAAAAAATCCAAGATTATTATTATTATAAAAGTCAAAAGCTGCTAAGGATTTTTAACAAAGGCGCAGAATAATTTGATCCTTTTATAGATATCTTAAATAACCATTTACACATTTGCAAAATAATATTCATAGTGTTTTACATCTATTTGTTTAACAAACTAGTAGGAATATGCATTTAAATAAATAGATAAATATACTAAACTCTATCATTTTAACATAGAAGTATTATTAAGTATTCCATAGAATGCCATACAATCTGGACATAAAAAAAAATATGAACTCTAGTAATACCTAGCTTATTAAGTTTATTCATATAACTTTAGGTTGAGGTGTATTACATTCATATCCCTCACACTTTATTGGAAGACTTTGGATTTGCTAAACAAACATGTGAGTTTCTTCACACTCCCTTTTACATTTTTGTTTTTGGGATGTTACACATGTCTTATTCAAACTTTATTCAATCTATTATTCATTCAATCTATGATGCAAGCCTTAGACTAGTTAGCTTTATGTGTTAGAGGCTAGACTTATACAATGTGTTGATTCTATGTGTGATTCTATGTGTGTTGCCAGTCAAGCAATCTAGTACTTAGTAGCCTAAGATGGTTAGATACTGTCTTCGCAAAAGCTTTTGTCTTTGTGTGAAAAAGGTGAAAAGTACACCTAGCAAACTGGTTGAATTATAACTGTTAATTTATAGTATGATCATACTTGAATTAACATGTTGTAAGGATACTTGTATGGACACAAGCAATTGTTATTCATTCATTCAATTTATTCAAACTTGTATTCATGATGTGCTTATGATACATATCTAGTTAGGCTATAGTTTGCATCCTTTTTATACTTATTATTTAAACTTTGTGTGTAAACTCACCAACTATGCAAATAGTTGACAAACTCTATTTTACAGGTGTAACAGGATAAGGAAGCATGATGAAGACATAGGATAAGAATTAGTGACCTAGTTAAATTGAAAACAATGTTCTAGCATTTCAAATGTAAATATTGTGTATTCAATTCATGTAATGACTGTTTGATTCAATGAATGTACTTTTTGTTTTGTAATATTGATGCATTAAATATTCAAACATTACAATAGCACCATGAGCTAATGAACAGTCAAACTCGCGCCCCGACGTATTCCACCGTCGGTCGGGGTGTGACAATATATATATAGTATAGAGTTAGGCTAAAAAGGCTTAAAACCATAAAAAGTGTAGGAAGGGATTTGAGCCATTGATTTTTTAGATGGATGGTTGTAATTATGCCAAATCATTAGAGATAATTAAGGAAAAACTTAAATGGCTAGAGGGGTATAATGGGTATTGTGATTGTTGTTGACTTTTTTAACAACTTCTCCTTTTTTTAGAAAACGTTTATAACTTTTTTATATGTTATTATTATTTAAACAAAATTACACCATAAAATCGAGCATATTTTAATTTTTTCAACGAGTATAATATTGCTATAAAAAAACCCGACCTGAATTTATTGTATATGAATTTTGCGTTTTATGGTGTTTTCGAATGGTTCATATGTTTGAACTCTAAAGACACCATAAATTGTCCAGTTTAAGTTTCATGAATATCCGAACACTATTAACACCATAAAATGTTTACACTATAACTCGGAAAAACACCATAAAACGTATGGATGCATTGCATAAGAAACACCATAAAAGTGTTTATGGTGTTTCTAGTGTTCAAAAACATTACAAAATGCCCTGTTTTAGTTTCATTAGTACCTGAACATAATAAACACCATAAAATAACTCGGAAAACACTATAAAACGTGAACAACATAAAACGTAAATGTCACAAAACGTATAGATGCTAAATATTTATATTGTTTTTAGTGTTCAATATGTTCATTCGTGAACACCATAAACTTATGTTTGAAAAACACCATGCATAAACTTAAATGTCTATAATGTTTTTCGTTTTTAAAAACACCATAAAATGTCTTGTGGTGTTTCATGTTTTGTTAGTATTCATAAACACCATAAAAAAATCATAAAAACGCAAGTTTCATGAACATCTATTATTGGTTTTTTTAATATAGCAATATTATACTCGTTTGAAAGGTTAAACATGCTTGATTTTATGGTGTGATTTTTTCAAAAAAATGTTAATGTATAAGCTAGTTACAAACGTTTAAAAAAACGGTGGAAATTGCATTTGACTTGCATGTGCAGCCTCCTTTTTTAATTTTGACATTTATACCCTTTAATCTAATGTACACATGTCACTTTCTTGTTGTTTCTTACACTTTTTAAGGTTTTTATTCTTTGTAGAATATCCTTCCTATATATATATATATATGATTTTCTGGTAATTTGAAAGGTTGGTGAGATAATTATATAACAGATTTTGAAAAGAATATCATTATAAATGCAAGAAAAATAAAAATAGAAAATGGTATACCAATTCAAACTGAAGAAACAGATATTG
This sequence comes from Mikania micrantha, assembly GCA_009363875.1. Classification (NCBI taxonomy): domain Eukaryota; kingdom Viridiplantae; phylum Streptophyta; class Magnoliopsida; order Asterales; family Asteraceae; genus Mikania; species Mikania micrantha. Next base: position 30,031,816 of record CM018697.1, read on the forward strand.
TAAATACACTTATTTTTGCTATATATATATAGGGAAATGATCAATTGTTAACCCTTAATCCTTATTGTGATAATCGAGTAAATACATCTTAATATTACGGGCCCACATTAAAGTAAATCTAAAAGTGTATGTTTTTTTAATTAATGTAATTAGCGTGGGGCCCCTTTACATTAATTAAAAAAAAAAGAAAAAACATACACCTTTAAATTACTTTAATGTGAGCCTCAAAGTAGTAAGATGTAGTTATTCGGTTATCGTAATAAGGAAATGTTAACAATTGAACATTTCTATATATATATATATATATATATATATATATGTATATATGTATATGTATATAGGGGAAGGTTAAAAATATAACCCACTAAATGCGCGCTAACCCAAATAATTTTGGGAAGATGAACCCAAATCTCGAATTTTTTGTTTTAAACATCATTATAACACATTTTGAACACCATGTTCTTTTATGAGTTTGGGCTAATTCTTTTTCGTTTGAGATCCTATACAGTGTTGTAGCACACACTACAGTGATGTAGGATCTCAAACGAAAAAGAATTAGCTCAAACTCATAAAAGAACATGGTGTTTAAAATGTGTTATAATGATGTTTAAAACAAAAAATCCGAGATTCGGGTTCATCTTCCCCAAGTTATTTGGGTTAGCGCGCATTTAGTGTCACACCCCCAATTTCCCACTCGTGGTGTCAGTCCACGTGGGTGTGACGTGGCCAGAATCACAGCTCAAGGTCATATAGAATACCTCTATATGCGTTTACAAATACAATGTTTGACATACACTTAGTAAAAATAGTTTGCAGTGGAATAAGTAGTCATAGTAGCGGAAATAAATATGTTTGATACATGCAGCGGAAATTAAATTGTCAGATAAAACATTGCTTAATACATAATTCAAACGTAATTGTTTTCAAAAGTTAAACATAAACAGAAATGCATGAATGTCCCTATGCTCGGTTCCTTAAATGTGCATTCCTGGATGTCCATCATCCTGTCAGTTACCTGAGAATACAAGTTTAGAAAGTGTCAACACAATGGTTGGTGAGTTCACAGGTTTTGATATATACATAGTAATAGAAAACATGTGTCATGCTGTTTATCATATGTTAGTACCGAGCCCTAGGCTCCAAGTGTCAGTGTGTCACTACCGAACTAGACTTTTTGTCCTTGCCTCCACTGTGTCTCGTGCACATAGTAAGTTAGGTCAGAATTTCACGGGTTATGACACTCAGTCAATATTGTGCCCCGTGGGGTTAGTCACACCCAAACAGATCCATTCAAATCTACCACGTTGTTCGTACATTAACGGTAAGACTTTGTGAGGGCTTGTTACGAGTTCAACACTTAATGTTTGTCTAATAAACCAGCATACATAGTAAAATGTTTGTAACAGTAATAGATGTTTGACTCCATGCAACTAGTATTCTCCCCCTATTTAAAACATTTGAAAAGAGTAAAGAGGGGCCGTAAACTCACCTTAGTGTAGAAAGTAGTAACCAAGCGTAAGCTCCTGCGTAAACTGTGAGTCGGTCACCGGCAACCTATATCATATACCGTACGTGAGTTTGTGTAAGTGACCGTGCTAGTGTTTGTGCTAGTGCTCATGTTTGTGCTCAACAACTCTCGGTTGTTCATTTCGTCCGTGTCGGTCCACAATGACCTTTTTTACTGTGTTGGTCCATAATGATCGTGTTTGACCGTGTTTGACCAATGTTGACCGTGTCAAGTCAACGACCCGTTGGTGAAACGTGTGACGGTTGTGAATCGTGTAGCAACGTGTAAGTGCTCGTCGTGTGCAAAACGCGTAAGTCGCGTCTATGGACAACTTACTATTTATAGTAAGTTTCCATTTATGGAGAGTTCACAAAGCATAACGGTTTTATAGTTCTAGCATGCTCGTTAGTCCTACGTGATCATGTTAACACAACACTTTATCATACGAAATCAAATAAGTCACTTTCATCATGTTTGCACGTAAAAGTTTCCTAAAATGGAAAGTTTCCATTTATAGCATATGTGTTATCGGAAACCATCTAACTTAGCATTTACTCATCATGTTAAAACATAATAAACCATTTAGCATGCTCAAATCACATACAATGTTCACAAATCGATAGTTGCCAAAATAAAGTTACTATAATTAGTAACTATAGTTATTTTCATACACATGATCATTCTAATCCATCCTAAACCATTTTTATGTCATAAATCACTACCATAAACCATTTAACATCATTTAATCATGTTCATATAACCAAATTCATCATCTATCAATACTTGGTCCATAAAAGTTACTATAAATAGTAACTTTGCTAAAAATGACCATTTTCAACATCCAAATCACATACTAAGTGTTCATATCATCATATTAACATACTAATAGCAAATCCATATACATGAATGCTTACCTTTTCATTCATATCATCATTTTACAAATAAAAAGTTTCTAAAAATAGAAACGTTCATTAAAATCATATTTTAATCATTTTTACCAAGATCTATTCATGCTACATACATCTAATATCATCAATAATCATCTACAAACATCCAATATCATCCCACATGCCATGGATCATACATGCATGTGGGTTTTTCAACATTATATAACCAAATCATGAGATTTTCACAAACACATAACCATAGATCGTCATAAATCACTACTATATCATTATAGATCATCAAGGAACACATTAATATTAACAAACCCAGTTGCAAAGCTCATGCATGTACACTACATGTGCTTGCATGTGTGTTTCATGCATTGCATGTGTGTGTAGAAGTGAGAAATGGACATTTTAGCCATGAGGGATGTAAGAACTACCTTCTAAGCCCCTTGAATCCCTGAGATGATGCTTCTTCAGCCCCTGGAATTCCTGGTTCGTGGGTTTGGTCAAGAACAAGAAGGCGGTGATGAAGGGTGGTGGTCTAGAAGACTTGCTTCAATGTTCTTGAGCTTCAATCTCCTCTCCAATGGCTTCCTATAGGTTTGATGGAGTGTAACAGAGCTGCTGGGACAAGAAATGTCGAGATATGATGGCTAGGCTTCGGAGAGTGTTTGTAGAGGTGGCTTGAAATGATTTTTCTTGGATAAATAAGATTGTTTACGTGTTCCCCTGCCAGGCGTATCGCCTGACGAGTGCCCGTGTGCCCAAGCGTTCCGCGCGGGTGGCCAGGCATCTGAGGCGTCTTCTATGTCTCGCGCGCATCGCCCATGGTCAAGATTTCGGGTCAGGCGTGGCGCCTGGCCCATTTAATAGGCCCAATAAGCCTATTTTGCTATCCTAGGCCCGTTTTCGCCCGTTTCTCGACTGTAAAACATCATTTGAGCGTCGTTCTGACTCTAATTGTCAACTATCAACCATAATTGACTAGTGGAATGTTTCTGTGCCTAAATGTTGTGATGTTCACCAACGTTCGTGATTTTGACACGTGTGTGCGGTTTCTCGATAATTCCTTGAATTATCATGTTGTGTGTCAATGTTTGTACCGTCGTGCCACGTGTCACACTAAATTCAACTAATTCTAGTACCACGTGTGCAAATAGAAATTAAATAAACATTTAATTAAAGTGAGTGCTAACCTGGATTTTACGGGGTGTCACATTTAGTGAGTTATGTAAAATCCCATGCCCTATGTATATATATGTATATAATAAATTTAGTTGAGCCACGAGCCGATCAATTAGTCGAGTTGTGAGCCGATCTCGAGTCGAGCCAACCAACTCGGGTTTGACTCAGTTTAAACGATATTTTATTGAGCTGAATTTTTTTCGAGTCGATCTTTGGGTTTTTATTTCATAATTTTTGTTATACATGCACAAGACTATATTATATTATGTTGTAATCCACAACAATTTCATATCATTGTTGTATTGTTTTTGTTCCTGTAAGTCGACAAATTTTTGTAACGACTTGGAGATGGTCTCCAATGTGTCTTTGTAATCGGTTGAATACGAGGCTTGTGTTCATTTTCTCTTGTGTTGAATGGGTTTATATATTTTTTTGGTCTCAACGGTATTATAGTCGTTTGATTTTTTTTTCCTTCACACGTCCTTTCACCCGTGATGACTCTCACACTATGCCCCTTCATACCCAAGACACACCTCTGTGTAAGGCTATGTGTTATGTAATGACCACCATCACTCCACGTAGGCGTCACGTGGGCGCCACATAATCAACCAACACCATCACCTCCTTATCACTCCACATCATCTTTACATATGTTATCCATCACTCTCCCATCACTTCCATATCACTCCACATCATCACCCTTTTTTCCTCCTTTTTCCCTCTTTTTCTTTTCACCCGGTGATGCCCCTCATGTCTGTCCCCTCACGCCTCTCTTCACGCCCCTGTGTAATGGTGGGAGGGCACCACCGGGATGTGACCGGCCCCTCTTACGCCCCCATCACACAGCATAACACATAGCTTAACGGAGGGGAGGCGCGACCAAGCTCTTTTACGTCTGGAACACGCCCGATTAAACATGGTCTAAGTTAAAAAAAAATCTGACAATTGTTTATGGATGATTTGGACTCTCACAGGGCAAGTTGTGGTCATTAAAGAAAATTAATACCTGTTGAAGTATTGAGGTGACATGTGCACACGGTGACAATTGTTTATGGATGATTTGGACTCTCACAGGGCAAGTTGTGGTCATTAAAGAAGATTAATAGCTGTTGAAGTATTGAGGTGACATGTGCACACGGCTCAAAGAACTTTCTTACATCATGTTAACAAATCTCTATGATTACTATACGATAACACTCGGTCGGGTTTGAGACGTGTTTAAATAATTGCAATCTTATATATGTTTATAAAAGTCTGTTCTATGTTTGTCCTAAACTCATTGGGTATCTATGGGGTATTTACCCATCAGCTATCGGGTATCACAACGGGTTTCGTGTATATCCGTTAGTTAGCTAAATATATACCCGTTGAGAAATAACTAGCTTAAAACACGTCGGGTATCGGGTAACATAATAAATTTATTTTTTTATAACAAAAAACTATATATTAAATATGCCAAGAACAAACTGTTAATATATCAAATAACATGAAATTTCAAAATGTGATATGTTCATTATTATCATTGTTCAAGATAAACCAAAATATATCAATTATCAACAAAACGATTCAAAAAAAAATTATTGCAGTTGCCACAAAAAAAACATAAAAAAAACAATTCCTATGAAAATTTCTGAAGTTCAAAGTAATAAAAAATCAAATTCTATTTACTTCAAATGTATATAAATAGGTATTTATAACAGGGTACACAACAGGAATATATAACTGGGTTATCGAGCCTGGTAAATGGGTACATGCAATGTTTTAAAGACCGGACCCGGCGGCCCAACCGTTAACCAGTACACAAATCGGTTCATATCTGACTAGATAACCGGTGCCTCGCAAACCGGACGGTTTTGAACCAAACCGGGTTCAACCGGATAACCGGAATCATGGATTAACCGGATTTGAGTCTAATGAAGGGGCTGCTGAGTTTATATAGGGGTTTGAGGGTTGGGATTTTACTTGAAGCAACGATGTGGGACGTGAGAATGAAAAGCGAAAACATTCCATGCCTAATTTCATTTGAGTTTGCCACTTTTATTCTTCTGCACTAATTTATTGCCTATTTAATTTAATTACATATTTTGTTTTGCTTCAATTTTTTTAACTAAAATTTAATTAATAAAACATTAAAATCAAACCCTATAATTTTAACATGATTATATTCGTTTAAACATTAAGTATGCTTGTTTAAATGTATTTATAATTTTATATTTTTTTTTGGAATATTTTTTATATATATTATGTTTTCCAGTTCTTGAATCCGATCCGACCAGTTCAACCGGTCCGACCAGTGGCCAGTTAGACGTCCGGTTCGAAGTCCGGTCCGGTTCTGAAAACATTGGGTATATGAACAAATCTCATTGTCATCTCATGTCCTCTCATACCCTCGAAAATTTTAAAAATTAAACTTATAACCGGCCCAATACCTATAAGGTTCGGAAATAACCGTACCATATATAGCGGCTTTTAAGTAAACTCGCAGGACGCAGGTTTTTTTTGCCATCCCAATTAATTAGCCTACCATGATCGAATTAATTTCACACAAGGCAAATTAATTTCACACAAGTTTTGTCGCAAAATAATAGTATGCTCCATTCTAAATTAAGAATTTAATTAAGTAATGTTAGAACTAAACAATAAATTATATAACAGTATTTTTAAAAGCAAATTGCATTATTGATCCATATGATTTGATAAGATTGCAGATTTGGTTTCTAAACTTAATAATTGTAAATTTAGGCCAAACATTTATTGTTAATTGCATAAATGGTTCATGTGGTTTGATTAGATTACAGATTTGCTCCCCATACTTGCAAGTTTAAACCAAACATTTCTAAGAATGTTACATACATGGTCGCTATGGTTTGGTTAGATTGAATGTTTGGTCTTTAACATTAAAAAATTTAAAACATAGCCCAAACATTCGTGAGAAGATTGAATAAATGTTTCCTGTAGTTTGATCACTTACTGATTTACTCCCAAATTTTATATTTTAAATTTTATAACCTAATCATCTAAGATTAATTAATATAAATAATTCACTAATCCAAACTAAACATTTAAATTGAACATGACTCATAACAATTGAACAATTGCTTCTGGATAAACAGAAGACTTTCATGTTATAAGTTTCTTTCTATATAGTTAGTCGGTGAGTAATTGTCTCACCAAGAATGTAAGAAAAAGTTTCAAATTAATATTTTAACATGTCTTTTTTTTATCTCTTTCAATTTAATACTTTCTTCAAGCATGATACCAAACGTGTCTCATAATTACAGTCTCAAATTCTTGAACGCACGTTAGTATCTCTATTGAAAGTTTCATAGTGAGAAAACTATAAGCTTTCATATTCAATTTTACTTTTCACATGGCTTCCTCATTAGTTAGTAAATTGAAATTAATAGGCCTACTTCTCTAATCAGCAACACTCAGACTAACATGAATGATGATCCTTTAACAATTGATTTCCACAGCTTAGTTTACCGTAACATTAGAAATTTTTAAATCCAAACTTGTAATCAATAGCATTTTTAAGCGCTAGTAAAGACTTGGTTCCAAATCCAATTTCTTTGTTACTAGCGTGAGCAAATTAATACATTAGTTCAATAAGGTTAAACATTTTTAAGCACTGGAGGCTTGATTCCAGATCCGATTTCTTATATAGAGATTGAAATGCGACTAGACATTATTATGCTCCTTAAGTTAAGGTCGTATTATAATCTTAAGTAATTTAATAGAAAAAAATATAAAAGGGTAAAAAAACACTAATATGACTTGTATGTTACGTTAATTAGAAGTAATATGCTATAAATTAAAAATATGAATTTGAAGTGGAGTTATTAAAGTAGAAGGTAAAAATATCACCTTTAGTTAGATGTATTGTTTTTGTTAAGATGTAATACATACATCAAAAAGGAAGCTAATGAATATTAATTTTGGCTTTTTGTAATCTTTTTATTAACGTTTGCAATAAACATTATATTTATCATTGCATATTTGTTTTTTATGTTTTCATTATGAGAGAATTAAATGTTGATACATTTGAATATGTTGAGATTGAGTTTTCTTTCTCTTTTCTATTTTGTTATTTTTTTAAGAGTAAATTAACGATATGATTCATGTGGTTTGCTAGTATTTCACTCTTAGTCCCTAGGTTTTATAAATTACTCATATGGTCTCAAACTTTTGACATTTGTAATACATATAGTCCTTATGTCACCAAATCAACCTCACATAATTGACCAAATTAACACTACAAGGAAAGCCACCTGTAGCGACGACAAAAGTCGTCGCAATAGCCCAGAAAAATCGTCGCTATAGGTTATAGCAACGGCATGTGGTCGCTGTCTAGGCGTCGCTATAGGTCAACATCGAAACCGCTGCGCGCATTTATTGCACTGCTGAAAAGTACTTTTGTCTTCTTCTGGGCCTATAGCGACGACACGTCGTCGCAACAGGTAATTTAATTTTTTTAAAAATTTTTTAACCGTTTTAAATCTGATAAAACGAAATAAAAAAATAAAAATTTAATAAATGTCAGCTATAGCGACGACCTTTAGTCGCTATAGAGTTTTCCAGAACCGCCAATATTTCGGTCAAACGCGCCCTTTTCACCATTAGCTATGGCGACGACATGTGGTCGCTATAGCTTAAAAAGTCTGAAAAAGTACTTTTAAGCTATAGCGACGACATGTCGTCGCTATAGCTTAATCTATAGGAACGACATGTCAACGTCGCTATAGCCTTTGTCTCTTTAGATCCATATTCTTGTAGTGTAATCTCACATAATTGACCAAATTACCCTAACATAAAGATTATATGTGTTACAAATGTCAAAAGTTTGGTACCATATAAGTAATTTATGAAATCTAAAGACTAAAAGTGAAATACTAGCAAAACATCTTGACCGTAATTTACTCTTTTTTTAAAAAAAAATATTTTAGGAGTTTTTTAATTAGATATTGATACCAGCACAAACTTAATTAAACCGGCTCTTTATAAATCTAGTCTGATTCTCCCAAAACACAAGAAGCCAAGCAATAGATAACAATAACTCATCAATGGCTTTCCAAAGAATGACCCTAAAGCTTCTTATCGACAAAAAAGGCCAACGAGTGTTATTTGCAGAAGTAACCAAAGAATTTGTTGATTTCCTATTTCAAATCTTCTCTCTGCCTTTAGGTACCCTCATCGAGTTATTAGGATCCGATCAGACGGTTGGTTGCTTAGGAAATCTCAAAGATAGCATAGAAGACTTCCATGAAAACTACTTTCAACCTGGAATCAAAACAGACGATGTCTTCTATCCCAAAACACCTTTCAATGGTGACAAGTTTCTGTTGACCTACGATGCCTCTTCTTCTGAGGATGAGTCTGATGAAGAAAAAACAGTTTACAGGTGTCCCAAAGCAAGAGCATGGTGTAACGCGTGTCATAAAATCAGACCTTGTCGGTCAATGGCGACACTGCATAAGGATTGCATATGTCCCATATGCGGGTCTTGTATGTGTGTTGCCATGGAACTTGTGACGCCGAAGGAGGTACGTAAAAGAAAGAAGGAAGATGATAAGAAAAAGAAGGGAGGGTTTGTGAAGGAAGTTGTGGCTTATATGGTGACTGATGATTTGGTAGTCAAACCAATGTCTGCCCTTTCCAGCATCACACTCATCAATAAGTTTGGTGTGAAGGATATGAGTCAGCTTAAGGAGAAGGTGGTTTATTTTGGAAAAGATGAGGTAAAAAACTATTCCATTTGATACATACATATATATACATACACACATATATATATATACACATACATATAGAGTTTGTGTTTTAAATTTGCAATTTATTGAATGATAATTAGCATGCTGTCACAGGGTTTGAAGCTGCTGAAGGCGTCTTTGAAGGCAGATAAAGTGCTGAGTCTGCTGACAACACTCTTTATGCATTAGAAGAAAGTGGATATATATGCATGGACCGCATGGTTCGATCTGCTGGTTTATTAAAAATCTTTTGATATATTTTTGTGTTGGCATCCTTTTGTTGTTACTGGTTGGATCTCCTCTTTTGGTTAACCATTAAAGACCATACTATCATATTGACGCCGAATTAATCAGCTACATATTTTACGATGAAATCTATATATGACCTATTATATATGTTACATTGGATTAAATAGTTCGTAAACTGTTTGTTGCCACAAAGCTACAACGATTATGACTGAAATCATTCATGTGTTCGGTTGCGAGCTCAAACAACATCAATGTGTATAATCAATCATTGTTAAACAACAATATTTTCAACAAAACCGTAATTGATTCTTCATTCCAAGTTAATGGATTGTTGGATTAATCTTGATTGGGTCAAATGGGTATTTGTTTAGATGGGTAAGGTTATGAGTCTTAGTATTTTAGCATGTGTTTTAATTATATCATGGGTATGTTTAGATTTATGCAAGTAGTGGGTTTAAATTGTAGGAGTAGTGGGTCAAACATGGGTTAGTGCTTTGTTTGTTTTCATTATAAAAGTTAGTATGTCTTTTATTCAAGTAAGAAAGTAAAAATATCATAAAAGCTTCTTGTTTGTGAGTATTTATTTGTGTGTGATTTGAGGCCTAAACCAACATGGATCACAATACAAACATGTATATTATCTTGATGACAATATATAATCAAGAGTTAAATGCCAAAATGGTCCCTGTGTTTATATCAAAAATGTCATTTTAGTCCTTAAATAAAATTTGTTGCCATTTTAATCCTTGTTTTTTAATTTAGTTGCCGATATATTCCTTCGTCTAAATTTTTGTTGCCATTTTAATCCTTGTGTTTGAAATTTAATTGCCGATATAGTCCCTAAAATCGCAACTAGAAGGACTATATTGGCAACTAAATTAAAACACAAGGACTAAAATGGCAAGAAATTTTATTTAGGGACTAAAATGACATTTTCGATATAAACGCAGGGACAATTTTGGCGTTTAACTCTATAATCAATTATGATTAGACGAAAATCTATGGGCTTAAAATCAAAAAAAAAAAATTATTGATTACTTGTGTAATTTGGTTTAGTTTATAACTTTTAAACATTAATAAATTAATAGGCTTGATAGTTTAAGTAGGTAATCTGTTTATATTTATAAAATTTTAAAATCATAAATTAAGTTTTCTAAAAGTTTGTGTCAGAATTTCATAGTAAATTTGTTGTAATATTTTTCTTATCTGGTGTCGCACCATGCCTCGTGTGGACCAGAGTTATAGTTAAATTAGTTGCAACCACATATATGTTTTTAGAGCCTACAGCTGCAAGTTACACAAATGCAATTCTCTGAATTAAAATTTGCATTGTTTTATTCAGATAATGGATTTGCATCAAGTCTAGTCACGTCTCCTTTACACGAGCTAATAATGATCTACACCTCTTGGAGGCTAAAAACAAAACACAAATAATAAAAGTAGGGGCACTCTTAGTAAAAAATATCTTGTTTTCGATACCAATAAAAGCTCTCACAAACTTATCATATTATTCTTTTGACAATGGTATAACAAACATCTAATAAGCTATTTGCAAAGATAAGCAACAAAATTGTATTAAACATAAATAAAAAAGCACAACTAAAAAATATCATGAATTGTTATTATATGAACTAATAAATTAATATTTTAACAAAACATACAGTCACAACAAATTTTAGAAAACTATATACAATAAATGTTCAAAAATTAAAATGAGCCTTTAATAAAAGCAAAGAGTTCAAAAATAAAAAAAATTAACAGCAATTGGTAACAAAATATGAAATTAATAAAAACACAACAATATAAATCAAAAGAGAAAAGTTAATATTTTAGAAGTAGTTGAAAAGTTTAATTTTTTTAAACAAGTGAAAAAAATTGATAAAAGTGATTAAACTTTTCAACTTAAACCTCAAAACTATCGTACCATAAAGTATAGATTTATTATATTGATTAATCTATTTTTTTATTATTTTGGATCAATTCAATAAAAGTTCAATGTATATAGAAAAATTTCCTAGAAATCTGGGCCCTAAATTTTGAAGGCCCTAAGCCGTAGCTTTACGCTTTTACGCATTAAGCATATCGGGTCACCCATGATCTATGCTTATCTTGATATACATGGATTCACATAGACACATAATTATACTTTGCAATTAAGCCCTTGGATTTATACTTGTAATATTTATTATAATACTTTTTTTTAAACGACCAACAAATACATTTTAAGTCGGCCACTCAAGTAAAAACACAATAGTGAAAGGCTAACCACGCTCGTGAAACATAGACAGCGTTGGTGACGTAGCTCGTCCATCATTCCTACGTAGCTCGTCCATCATTCCAAAGAAAACTCACCATCTGAAAACACATTGTGATTAAACCACTGGCATGCCTAAAACATATTGTTTCAAGTGAAACTCAAACTTATGACATTTAGATTTAAAAGTCATAAGATTACCGGTTTACCACTTCCAAACCAATTGTTGTAGGGTCAAATTGGTTATTTTAAGACATCACGAAGGGATTATATTATACTTTAATAAAATATAATAATTTCTAGATTATATACTTTAAATATTTATATTATATCTTTATAATTATATAATGAATAAAAAAATCTACTTGCCACACTTTCATGTTTTTAATTTATTGTCACTTGTCATTTTTTTAATTTTATTTAATTATTTTATCAATTAAATGATTATATTATTTCTCCTATTAAATAATTTATTATCTCTCCTATTAAATAATTATAATATTAATCACTATTAATACTATTTGCCTTTTATGCTAAAAAATAGGTTTTTGATAATTTGAAAATTAAATATTTTTTACCACTTCCAAACCAATTGATGTAGGGTCAATTGGTTATTTTAAGACATCACGAAGGGATTATATTATACTTTAATAAAATATAATAATTTCTAAATTATATACTTTAAATATTTATATTATATCTTTATAATTATATAATGAATAAAAAAATCTACTTGTCACACTTTCATGTTTTTAATTTATTGTCACTTGTCATTTTTTTAATTCTATTTAATTATTTTATCAATTAAATAATTTATTATCTTTCCTATTAAATAATTATAATATTAATGACTATTAATATTATTTGCCTTTTATGCTAAAAAATAGTTTTTTGATAATTTGAAAATTAAATATTTTATTAAAAAAAGACTTTAAAAACAATTTATAAAATATGAAAATTTTCAAAAAACAAATTATTTTAAAATGGTATGTTAGTAAAATAAAAATTTTATAAAAACAAGTTTTCTTAAAAAAAATTAACAAAATTTACTATAAATCAAAGGTTTGAAATGATGAGTTTTTACAACAAATGATGTTTTCTTAAATGATATGTTAAAAAATTATTCTTTTAAAAAACTAAGGACACACGAGAAAATTTTAGAAAGAAACTCTTTTAACAAAAACGCTGCTTTTGAAAATATAAACCAAAAAACTCATTATTTAAGTTTTATAACATATGGAGGAAATGGTAAAAATTATCCATGTATGATTTCGTCTGCTAAGACATATCTTGATTTCTTTCTCCTTATCTCCAGACTCTTTTTTGATACGTGTCTTCATGAGTTATAAAAATGATAGAAAAAATTACATTTTTAGTTCTTTATGATTAGTGATAATTTCAAATTGAGTTATTTAACTTTAAAAATTACATAAATTATACATTATTTTCTTGATTTACTTAACAATTAGATTTTGATACAAAATCAACTGAAGTTTTAACATTGGTTAGTTTAAAGATTTTTATTGCTACAAATCAAAAGTGTTAGGTAATATTTCTTTGCTTACTGAAAACTTAATTATTGTTTTATTACTTAAAAACTTACTAATACCTAATTTAATTAATTAACATTAAAATATTATTTTATAGTTTGTAAATATATATAGTAACAGTAACTCTTTAATATTTTATATTAAATATGTGTATTAGTAGTTGTTTATAATTGAAGATTGTTACAAAATGATATTTCGTATCTCGAAGAACTCGAAAAGCCAAATAAAACAGAAAATAAAATGAATACAAGTAAAAGAGTGATTTGATAGCGGGAGGTAAACCAATGGTTCAAACATATAACTAAGGCCCTGTTATTTGGATAACTCTGCAAAATCAGTTAACATCACCTGACTTTATACGAGTTGTATAACACTTTACATGTCGTATGGGTGTCAGATTTTGCAAGACAATTGTCTGGCGGCAAAGCTCCATACGAGTCGTATGGACCTATACGACCCGTATAGAAATTTGAGATTGAAATTTAACTAATTTAGTGAGGTTGAATGAGATATAATTTTGTTTTTACAACCGGTATACGTACCCGTGTTTTTACTTATAATATTATAATATCGTTTAAGAGTTTTGGTTGAAAATTAGTTTTTAACATAACCATGTTTAATCGTTTAGTTATAAGATAATAACTATTGTAATGTAACTATTTAATATAATCGTAATGTTGTTTTTACAACAGGCATACGTACGTGTTTTACTTATTTAGATTTTTATGAAAAATGTGACATTAACATTTAGATAATTTAGTGAGGTTTAAAGGGATATAATGTTGTTTTTACAACCGGTATACGTACATGTTGGATCAGGTTGTTCACTCTAAACAACACTTCACAAGTATTTCTCTCTTACAATCTAACAGATGCGGAATATCTGTTAGAAGGATCTCTCAAACACTCAACGGTAAACAAATAATCTTCGAATAACAGTAAGAACACAAGAACAAATTTCAAGCTCAAAGATATATTTCTTTCAAAATGTATGTAAGTGTTACAACAAGCATGCACACTCATACAGGTTTACAATGAGAGGTTATATAGCCAAGGCTACAACCGTATACTCGTAGGAATACAAGTTGGGTATACTAGACAATACATAAAGTAAACCTTATTATAGTATCTAAAGTGTCTTAACAGGCTAAGACAATTAATTACAATCATTACAAATATAGACATTGACTTTACAAAAGACTAGCTAAATACAAAAGACATTTAATGTTGTTGATCTTCAAGGCTTCATATGATCTTTTGCATTTAATGCTGATGAAGGGAAGTAAGGTGTTGCGTCTGACTATCGGTATGTTATCTTTGTTTTACTCAGACCAGCATGTCTGTTGTCAGCCCCTTTTGTACCATAAAAGGTAATCAACTACAGTCTTTGTCAGATGATTAGATGATTACCTTCGGAAGTCTTTGTCTTTGACAGTTGATAAGGAGAGTCTTCGGAAGCCTTTGCCTTTCAGAAGCTTCATGTCTTCGGAAGCTCTGAACCTTTGAATTTTCTAAGTGTTGGCCTTCCGAAGCAACTTGTCTTGTACAGCCTTCAGTAGGAGTAAGTTACCCTTCGGAAGCAATGTTTCTTCTGAAGAGTAACTCCTTCCTTCCGAATGTTGTTTTGTCTCTGTAGAGTCTGGTACTTAGACAAAAATATATGTTTAGTGAGCATCAGCCTTTATTAGTCTTTACATTATATATTTTACTTACTTATAATATTGTCTAAGTGTTAGTTTAAAATTAGTTTAACGTAACCATGTTTAATCGTTTAGTTTTAAAACAACTATTTTAACGTAACTATTTAGTATATAATCGTAATGTTGTTTTTACAACCGATATATGTATGTGTTTTTATTTATTTATATTTTTATTATAATATTTTCTTTTAATGGCCAACGAATACAAATTACGTCAGTCACCCAGGTAAACCCAATTTTGAAAGATCATTCATACTCGCAAAAACGTACTGGTGACCTAGCTCGCCACTGTTTCGAAGAAAACTAACTGCCCGAAGATCCAATGTACCGCCAAGAGGGGCAAAGTGGGGCTAGGCGTACCGCGCGGACTCCCGGATTGCAATATTTCGAAATTTTTCTTCGTTTTACGATTCCGGAGAATCGGGAACTCCATTTCTCACACGGTTTTCGCTCACGTTCACGATTTCTCGCATACTTTCAACTTGTAATAGTTATAATTACTAAATTAACGTGGATTTCAAGCATGACGATATGTGCTTTCAGTTAATGATGACGTAATCCTCAAATGTAATTGTCGCATTATATTTAATCCGTGTGTTCACACGAGTAAAAGACTAGTACTTTAATATAATATAATAATTTCTAAATTATATACTTTAAATATTTATATTATATTGTTTATAATAGAAGATTATTACAATATGATATTTTGTATCTAGAAGAATTCGAAAAGAAAAAAAAAACAGAAATAAAAATGAATACAATTAAGTAAAAGAGAGTGATTTGATAATAGCAGGAAGTCTAAACATAAAACCAAAGGTCTAAACTCTAAACAGAAAACGAAAGGTTCAAACAGAAAATAACGTCATTTATATTTTTACATTAATTAATTATTTTAAAGCTCATCACTTTTATCGATCTTAAACCGTTATATTTTCTTGTAGATTAATTATCAACCCAATCTTTTTATAAAATGAAAACTTTCCCCAAAGAAATTAAATTAACCAGAAATAGCCAGGGGTTGTAATCACCATGCATAATTAAGAGGATGAAGAGAAATTCAAAGTCTTCAAAAAACAACCGGTCACATACGGCCATCCAAAAAGCTCGAATCTCGGATTCGGCTCGTAGCTTGTTCGGAAAAAACTCGGTTAAAGCTCGGCTTGAATAAGACTCGTTTGTAACCGAGCCGAACCGAGCCAGCTCGTTTAGTAACAGAGCCGAGTCCGAGCAAGGGCTGGCTCGGCTCGTAGCTCGCTCTTGCTCGGCTCGTTTGTACAACATGTTATACTAAAATATAAAACTAT
Organism: Mikania micrantha; assembly: GCA_009363875.1. Classification (NCBI taxonomy): domain Eukaryota; kingdom Viridiplantae; phylum Streptophyta; class Magnoliopsida; order Asterales; family Asteraceae; genus Mikania; species Mikania micrantha. The sequence continues at coordinate 30,048,208 of CM018697.1, forward strand.
ATGGTTACTCTCACTAATAAATATACTTTGATGTTATTTTTTTAATTATGTTAAAAATAAAAATAAAAAAAAAGAAAAGAAAAGAGGATGGAAATACAAAATGAATCACATTCTCACGTGCTCAATTAATTCCTAATTCCCAAATCATATTATTAATTCCTAGTTCCACATATCACTCCTCTTCTTTTATGTAAAAACCGAGCCAAAAACGAACCGAGCCGAGTTGATGCGAATGAAATTCAAATACTAAATTTCATATGTAAAAACCGAGTCAAAAACGAGCCGAGCCGAGTTAGCTCGGTTAAAAACGAGCCGAGTCCGAGCAAGATTTTAGGCTCGGTTTACAATCCAAGCCGAGCCAGCCTTGGTTTAAATCCGAGCCGAGTCTGAGCTGACCCTGGCTCGGCTCGTTTCGGCTTATGAACACCCCTATAGTCACATGTAACGATAACCCATCATCAAACATGTGTTTGAAGCTTCTTGTCGAGAAGATTTATGCACTGAAAAATGAATGTAACATTGTCAATAAATGTAATCATTCAAAATAAATAGGGTTGACTCTTGGTATCACCCGACTCTTGATATTGATACCAATACAAACTAATTAAACCGGCTCTTTATAAATTTAATGTGATTCTACTAAAACACAAGAAGCCATAGATAAAGAGAACTCATCATATCAATGGCTTCCCCAAAAATGAGTCTAAAGCTTCTTGTCGACAAGAAAGGCTCACGAGTGTTATTTGCAGAAGCACCAAAAGAATTTGTGGATTTTCTTTTCCACATTTTCTCCATGCCTTTGGGTACCCTCGTCGAGTTTCTTGGATCTAAACAGATGGTGGGTTGCTTAGGAAAACTCAAAGATAGCATACAAAACTTCCATGAAAACTACCTTCAACCTGGAATCAAAACAGATGATATCTTCTATCCCAAAACACCTTTCAATGGTGACATCTTTCTGTTGACCCACGATGCTTCTTCTTCTGAGGATCAATCTGATGCAGGTAAAACAGTTTACAGGTGTCCCAATGCAACAGAAGATTGCTATAACCCTGATGAAGAGACAGCTTGCTGGTCAACCGTGACACTGCATGCAAATTCCGAATGTCCCAATTGCAGAGAATATATGAATGTTGCCATGAAACTTGTAACGCCGAAGGTGGTAGCGGAAACAAAGGAAGTTGTTAAGAAAAAGAATGGAGGGTATGTGAAAGAAGTTGTGACTTATATGGTGATGGATGATTTGGTTGTCAAACCAATGTCCACCATTTCTAGCATCACACTCATCAATACGTTTGGTGTGAAGGATATTAGTCAGTTTGAAGAGAAGATTGTTTCTTTTGGAAAAGATGAGGTAATTTATTGTATATTGTATGATAATCATGTATATATCCTTTCGTATTTGTTTGTGTTTTAATTTGTAATTTATTGAATGATATTCATGGTGTAACAGGGTTTGAAGCTGCTGATGGCGTCTTTGAAGACAGATAAAGTGCTGACAACACTTTTTATGCATTAGAACATTGTTATGGATTTGCTGGTTTTATTAAAAATCATTTGATCTACCTTTAGTCTTGGCATCCTTTTGTTGTTACTGGTTCGATCGATTTCCTCTTTTGCTTATTTAACGATTAAAGACCAGACTATCATATTACTTTTATTTATGTTACTTTGGATTTTCCTAGCTATGCATGAGATAATATTTCTTGCTAGTAAATACTATAACGTGATCAGTTGCGTTTATTAGAATATAATTTAACTCGGATATTAATTTCAAACAAATAAAATCATAAATTAGCTAATGCAAAATTCACAATACTAAAAACTCCAAACCAATATTTATATACCATATATGTTGTTTTCACAAACTTGATCCAATTGAAAAGTAAATCCAATTGAAGAGTAAGAATATACTGGGTAACTTTGTTTGTTATATTTTGTTTTCACAAAATTGAGTATAATACACATAATTACATATCTTTAGTCGAGGTTCCTTAATTTCCTTTTGAGCGAAACCAATTATCTTACAAAATGAATTGATTTTTCGTGTGTGTGTATATATTTTCAATTTATGTATGTCTTCTTATACATAGCTCAGACGATAATACCTCCTAAGCTGTTTGTGTCCACAATATATGCTACAAGGGTTATGACTCAATGATTCCCGTGTTTTTTTATTAAAGATTCAGAAATGAAAAGATTTATAGATAAGATTGTTGCAAGCAAATACACGTAGATTACTTTAACGAAGTTTATGTTTATGGTCTTGAATTACAGCATAATTATTTTTGCAGATTGTTTGAGATATGGAAATGTAAAATGTCCTTACTTTAGGTTCTCTACATATGCTAGGTAAACTGTTACCCTCCTATGCAATTCATTAGTTGGCAGAACGGATCGATGTGCAGGCCGGACAAGTATCTTTTGTTAAAGTAGTGTATTTGTTAAATATAATTTTAAAAGGGAAAATCACAAGAATACCCACTTTGACCAAAAATTTAAACAAAATAACCATTTGACTTTTCAATCACCAAAATGTCCATCTCTTTACGGGCGCCGGCGCCCGTATACTTACGGACGGCCGCCTTTGTGAGACCCATTTTAAAACTAGGTCGGTCAACGAGGATATTTGAAATAGGGGTGTTCCACAACTAGTACAAGTGTAATAATTTTTTTGGGGGTGTCCGTTACTCCCACCAGCAGAGTCTCAGATAATTACACATCAATTACCGGAGTTTACTACTATGTCGTTGAACCACTGAATCCTCTCCCTTCCGTCACTGCCACTAGCAGATTCAAGCAAATAAATGGGTAGGATTAGGCAAACAATTATTGCATTTTTGGTTAAAATGTGTAACATTATGAGATTTTATGGGTTGAGATGAGTAATACGTTAACACAAAGCAGGTTAATATAGGTAACTTAAAAACTATGTGAATATAATATATTTAAACGGGTAAAAATGATAAATAATATATTTAATAAAAAATCATTAAAAATTATTCAAATAAACTATTTGTTTAGTAACATCTTATTTTAACTTGAGCAAAATTGTTTTTTTTAAACGACCGGTTAAACCCAAACGGATTTTACTTAAAACCCGTCTTGACCCGTACCTATTCTAAGTTTCTAACTCAGAGCCCGTTACCCAATCCAATCCAACCCGCCTATTTTGTCACGCGTACTCTCACATAACCTAACATTTCTCCTCCATTTATCACTAAAAAAAGTTTTATGAAATGGTTCACGTGAATTTTCAGAGACCTTGATAGGATTATTACGTAGTTTGGTTTGCTTGATTTTTTTGGGGAAAATTATCAGATTAGCCATCTTGACCAGCTTTATTTCCAAAATGTCCATATGTCTACTCTCACTATAGGTGCCGTCGCCCGTAGATAGACAGGCGCCGCCCGTATTTTTGCCCAATCAAGTCGTCTCACGTGTCCGTTATGGGTGCCCACGCCCATAAAAAAATTGACCCGCCCGTAAACTTTAAAACCCGCTCACGGGCCTCCTGCTCGTAACGAATTTTTTATATTTTTTATGGGCGTCACGTATTTGTTGTCCCATACCGAATCCATGGGCGCCCGATCCTAGTCACGAGCGTCCCGCCTATAGTGTAGAGAATTTGGGCAGGAAAATTCTTTACGGGCGCCGACCTGGTATTTACGGGCGTCCTGCATGCAATTTTAAATTTTTTTGGGCGGGAAATTATACATGGGCGCTAACCGGCTTTCTACGGGCGTCCGACTTTTTCTAAAAAATATAAATATGGTTTTATTTTATACTTTATCATTTGAGGAAAAAAAACTACAAGTTTGAAATTTGTAGTTTCAAGCCAAATATTATATGGAGTTTAGAGTGTGGGAACTGAGAACTTAAGGATGATCTATAGTATTCTAATTGATTGTATTCGACGTGCTTTATGTTTACCCTCCAGAATAAATTATGGAGAATTGGTTGATTTGATTTCATATCATTTTGGTGTTCAAAATATAAGAAGGTTATCTTATAAGTTCTTAACATATGTTTATCCTGTTGACATTTACGATGAAAACGATATGTCTGTTTTTTTTTTAAATTGTAGAGAAAAATCACACAGACATATGTTATAATCCATGTTCTCATCATTTATGTTCTACCCATGTACAAGCTTGTACCTTAATTTCCTCTGCTATCCAATCCATAGACCTTCGAACCCTTTTAAAACACCAATTATTCTAATGCAGCCACAAGATCCAAATTGTAGAAGATACAATTACCATTATAATCTTTTTTTTTTCAAACTGGTGTTTGTGCCTTCCATTACCGTGTCTACAATGTTTTGAATAGATCCACAAGCAACAAAATCAATGCATGCCCACCATGATATTCTCCTCCAAGTTTCTTGGGCACTTGTAGAAAAGGTGCTCCACACTTTCATCTTCCAATGAGCAAACCGGGCAACTAACTGACTGCACATGAACCATCCTCCCAAATTCGACAACACATACGATTTAGTGATAGCCGCCACACAAAACACATCACCTTGGAAGGAATCCATTTCAGCCATAGAACGCAATTATCATTGACTATCATATGGTGATCTCTGAGCCAGTCACGACAGCTCTTTGTTGAGAAATTCTTCGGATCTTCACCATAGCAAGCACAGCCGTCTCTTTTTCCTGTGAAATGATAACATTGTACCATTTCCTCAAGATCTTGGCATTCTTGAGACAATGCACTAGTAAGCGTTACCCGATTCCAATCCCAGTTAAACCAAATTTTGCCACTTGCGTCTTTGAATATCCTTTGTGAAACCGTACAGTTTTCCTGTGACTCCACATGGCATAAATCGAAATCGAAATCTGAAACATCTCAAAAATTTGAATAATGTTTGTCGACTAATTGTGACTTCAAACTAGCAAAAATAAATTTAAACACAAATAGCTTGAGATCATTATGTTCGTAAATACTATTTGAGTATAATGAATTAAATGATATTTTAAAAATGGAAGTATAAACCTTGACTTAACTATCTTATATAAAATTAAACCTCTTTAGCCTACTTTTGAAGTTTTTAGTTTATTTATTTATTTATTTTTTGAACAAGGAGATTTTATTTTAAAAACATTGCAAGAAGCTAAACCAAATGTCGTCGACATGTCGTCGGCAAAAGTCCCTTTCAAAAAATTTTTTATCTATTTTTGTATTTCCTAGTTTATAGGAATAAAACCTGCAATTGCTTCCCAAATAACCTACTATATTATATTAATAGATACTAAAACCTAACCAAACCCAAAATACAAATAATTAAACAAAGCACAAACCACCCAACAATGTTTACAAAGTGTCAAATACACTCGAACAATTACATAATTCAACTAAATGTTTTCCAAACCATCATAATATAATACTTAATGTTTCAAAGTGCACTAATCTTAATCCGAGTCGGTTGATGTGTCACATTTCTTTGATTTGAGTGCATCTATCACATCTTTCATTCCTTTCATTTTTTTTATTCATGAGACGAATGTTTTCTTGCATGTCGGACAACTGTGACTGCGAGTTTGACACATACGAAACATCAGGGGCTACATTTATGAGTTTTCTTCCAACAACCATATTCCAGCCACGTCTGTCACCTAAGACACTTGACAAACACTCTTGTTCATCAATTTGTTATGTCCCAGATTCTTGAAGCATCCGAGCAGCTTCTTCCTCAATTTTTTCCTGATAACCATCTTGTTGAATCTATAACAAAATAACATAAACAAATCTCAACATAAGAGCCAAAATGAGCCAAACAAGCATTAATTTACTAAGTTCACCTTAAGTTAGATATTTTTATTGTATTTAAGTGTGTTCAAGTCATTTTGACACAATCTAAACAATAACTTGCATATACTTTATTTGACAAAATAAATGCAAGAGTTTGTTTAAATGGGTCAAAATGATTCAATTGTCACACCCGACCGACGACGGAATACGTTGGGGCACGATTTTGACTGTTCATTAGCTCATGGTGCTATTACAATGTTTCATATTTAATGCATCCAATTAATAAAAATCAATTCACTCAAGGAACATTTAAATAGTCATTACAAGAATTCAAATTAAATAAATTATTACATTGAAATACTATACAATTGTTTTAAAGTTTAAACTAGGTCACTAAGCCTATCTTATGTCTTCATCATGCTTCCTTATCCTGTTACACATGTAAAATAGAGTTTGTCAACTATTTGCATAGTTGGTGAGATCACACACTAAGTTTAAATAATAAGTATAAAAAGGATGCAAACTATAGCCTAACTAGATATGTATCATAAGCACATCATGAATACAAGTTTGAATAAATTGAATGAATGAATAACAATAGTTTGTGTCCTAACAAGTATCCTTACAACATATTAATTCAAGTATGGCCATACTATAAATTAACTGTTAAAATTCAACAAGTTTGCTAGGTGTACTTTTCACCTTATTCACACAAAGGCAAAAGCCTTCGCGAAGATAGTATTTAACCATCTTAGGCTACTAAGTACTAGATTGCTTGACTGCCAACACACATAGAATTACACATAGAATCAACACATTGCATAAGCTTAGCATCTAACACATAAAGCTAACTAGGTCTAAGTGTCACACCCCGGGCCGGCGAGAACGGATCGTGTTTTCCCGTCGGGCGGAAGGTTCCCGGGGCGCGATATCATTGAGTTGATAATCAAATGATCAGATTGTTTACATAGCACATGAGATATAAATGAGAAATGCTAATCATGACATGAATTAGAATTACAAAGTTAAATTACATTGTACATCATAATTTAACTAAGTAAATCTAATCAAAAAGAATCAATGAGTTTATATCTTGATCTGTACAAGATATACAAAAGTGATTCAATGTTCTGTCATATCAAAAGTATGCAATCAAAAGAAAGCTAGGTCTTCTACGAGTCCACTAGCTTATCATTTGCATATAGTATCTACACCTGTTCGTCACCTGAGAAAACATGTAATTTAAACAAAGTCAACACTAGGTTGGTGAGTTCATAAGTAAGTAAATTGAAAACCATTGACTGATCATTCACACATTCACAAAGATATAATTGTTGCTTGTATACTTGTTTCACCTGTTCCACCCAATGGCCTCTCCTTAGTTATATGTACAAGTAGTATATCACCTAACTAAGTATGCTTATATATAGGGAATCACGAAAGGGTCAAGCCCAGACGCTATCCCACCACATACTCAACCAAGTTCCACACCACTTGCGATACAACTAAAGATATCCATTTCCCAACTATCCGAATTGTCCGCTGTGTAATCAATCATATGTAGAATAATAATATAGTAAGAGGGGTTTAGTCATCAAACCGAAGTATTGATAAACCCTCGTTGAATTAAGGAATTTAGATTATTTAAATCTGATCCTTGTATTATTCTATTATTTGTGAGGTTAACTTTTATGTTACACTTTTAATTTAATTAAAAGTATTAGTTAACTGTTCATCATATGTCTCCAAATGTAGCGTATAGAATCCGAATGGAATCCATTTTAATCCTCACGTAATCAGATTAAAATGCATTCCATTCTCTCCTATCCCGCCATGTGATCCCAAAGTTTCTGTGTGGGATTGTCCTCATGTGATTAACAAAGTCGAATAAGAACTTGTCTTATTACATTATGTTAATTATGTGTAAATGATAAGAATCCCATGAAGTTACGTTATCATGATCCTCATTTACTGTAAATGATAAGAATCCCATGAAGTTACGTTATCATGATCATCATTTACTGAATCCATGTGATCCCAAAGTATCCGTGTGGGATTGTTCTCGTGTACTTAACAAAGTCGAATAAGAACTTGTCTTATTACATTATGTTAATTATGTGTAAATGATAAGAATCCCATGAAGTTACGTTATCATGATCATCATTTACTGTAAATGATAAGAATCCCATGAAGTTACGTTATCATGATCATCATTTACTGAATCCATGTGATCCCAAAGCCTCATTATGTAATTAAGTGTAAATTGATTAAGTATCTGATCATGTGGAAATAACTAAGTGTTATAAGTTATAATCTTATAACTAAGTTATTATAATGTGTTGATGATTAAGAATTTATCTTATCATAATCATCTGAGTTTCCCTGTTATCTCATAATCATACAAGCATGCATACAATGATATATGATAATAAGCAATTTAATATTATCAAATCAAAGTATAAATAACATGTTAAGCAAACTTTTAAATAAATAAAAGCAAACATGTTTCTCAGCCCCGAGAGTTAAAATCAGTAAAGATTTAAAGTAAAAAGGGGCATATGAACTCACCTTGTAGTAAATGTGTTTGACTTAGCTTAAACAAGAATGTACGCGCTCTTGATTGTACTTGAGTGTATTTTCACGATCCTGTATTGATTTCACGATGTTTATAACTTATTAGTATGAATTATAGGGATTTTATGAGAATGTATGTGTTAGCCATAAGCTTTGGCCAACACTCAAAGTCTTCGGTCTCTGTTGGCCCATCTTTATTTGTTATTGGTTCTTGTAATCCATAGACTTTCCTTGATTTATCCTTGTCTCATCCAGTTTGTATTAAAGCCCAATTGTAGTTTCATGAAGTCATGTTATAAGTTACAAGACTTTATTGCAAAAATTGCCGTTTTGGTAGTAATCCCTTGGTTATCATACATATTAGTGTTGAGTTAAAGAGTTACAATAGTTCTTTAGTCATGTGGGCCAACAAATTAAGTTGGGCCAATGATATTGGGTGTTGAATTACAAGGGCCCGGCCAAAGGTTACAAGAACTAGAATTTAAGTGGCCTTGTGGGCCTTTACTGGGCCTCTAAGGAATTTGTTGGGCCAAAGGTGGGCCTAGGCAATATTTGTTGGGCCTAGAGTTATATTGGGCTGTAGGAATCGGAAGTGGGCCAGAAACAGGTTGTTGGCCAAATTCATAGCAAAGTGGCTTCAAAAATGAGGACAAGGGCCTCAAAATGGGCCTTAAATCAGTTTTCTGTGGGCCTCGGGTGGATTTTGCTGGGCCCTATGGGTTTTGTCTCGGGCCTTTGCCAAAAGAGTTCATGGGCCAAGCTGGGCCCCGCTTTCATGGGCTGAAACAATTGTGGGCCTAGAATTTGGGTTTGCTGGGCCAGAATCGTGGCCTTGGGCCCAAAAATAGTGAGTTTTGTGTAGTAAACTGTTGGCTGAAAGATTTAGCAGCAATTTAGCTTGGGCCTATAATGGGCCGATTGAATTTTGATGTTGGGCCCAAAGGAAAATAAATGGGCCTCGACTAAAGAGTCTTTGGGCCTGAAACAAAACGGACGGTAGAAGGTGTGTAGGCCACGGCTGGGCTCAGAAATTCAGATGAGCCGATAGTGGCTTGCATTACCAAGTGGTCCAATTCTAGACTAACTTGGGCCTAAGAAGTGAAGTTGGGCCGCAAGGATATTGCTGGGCCTTCACTGAACATGCACCTCCACAAGAACAACAGTGGCCACATGAATGGTCGGAGGGGTTAGCATCAGGTCGTAGGAGGGGGGTTCAAACCAGTGATTAACAAGGCTAGTACTCGACTTCAGGATGATCGTGGGAGGTGTTTGCAGGGTGTAAGGGTTGGAAGGAAACCAGCCAAACTCGGTTAGGGTTAAGGTCAAACAAGAAAGCTTAAAAACCCTAATTTTCGAGACCTTGCAGCTCGTTTTACCTCGTTTTCAGAAGGTTTGAGCTCCGATCTGTTGTACTTTTGTGTAGAGGGTGTTGAGAGCTTTGTGTAGGTTCGAAAATGGAGTGATTTGGCCAAGTATTGAGGGAGATATGGAGGAGAGAAGGTGAGAAATGGAGGGTTATCTTCAAAACCGGGAATAGGGTTTTTAGGTGTAGAAGATGAAGTGGAAATGAGTAAATTTTACTCATTTAAGGGTATTTATACCCCGAGGGTGTTCGGGTTCGTTTTCGTTGCTCGGTTCGTAAATTCGTCGCGTATCCGGAAAATTACGCGTAATTTAAATGGTTTTAAATAAAAAGAGTTTAATTTAATTATTTTGATGAGTTTCAAAATTGTAAAATGTTATTTATTTTATTTTATTAAATTATTTTCGTTCGTGATGTGTTTTCGTTTTCGTTTCGTCAGATCGCGTAACCTTCGCGCGTAATTTGTTCGAATCGTCACCCGAACGAATACGACGATGGTTTTGCTTTCTGACTTTTGTTTTCTACTTTTCAGTCATTATTTCAGAATTCTAAACTCACAGATATGTTTGTGTGAATCGTCACCCACGCAAACACGCTGTCAGTTCGTTATTCTGAAATAACACTGCATTTGTGTTTAAATTGTGTTTCCTCACTGTCGGACTCAACTATACATCATGATTTCACATTGTTTTTGTATCGACTTGTCGGTCATCTTATTCCTGTCATCTGTGGACATCAGATCGCAACCGATATGTTTCTGAATATCGTTTGAATACCGTTGTTTCTCATGATTTGTTGTGTTAACTGTAATGAAGTTTTCACTTAATAAACACAACTAATGTTTCAAATGTACGTTGTACTTAATGTATTTAAGTTTATACGAAAATACGTACAACGGTTTCTTGTATTTAGGATTCTGATAATACAAGTACTGTTTAGACTTACGTATGCACACATAGAATAAGGTGAAAGTACACATATCGTACGGACTTGCCGGACGATCTGGCACTTGCTGTTACAGTCTCCCCTTGTTAAAGAAATTTCGTCCCGAAATTTAAGCATCAAAGTTGAGCTTCAATTCTCGAACAGATGGGGATACTTTGCTTTCATGTTGTCCTCGCGTTCCCAGGTAAACTCTGGTCCACGCTTGGAGTTCCATCGAACCTTTACAATAGGGATACGGCTTCGTTTCAGTCTCTTGACTTCACGTTCCATAATCTCTACAGGTTCTTCAATGAAATGTAATTGCTCGTCAATTTGTATCTCTTCCAACGGTATGATCAATGTTTCGTCTGCTAAACACCTCTTGAGATTTGATACATGAAATACATCGTGTACTCCACTGAGTTCATCAGGGAGTCTGAGTCTGTATGCCACTGGACCTATGCGTTGAGTAATCTCAAACGGTCCGACATACCGAGGTGCTAGTTTGCCTTTAGCCCCAAAACGAACTACGCCTTTCCATGGGGACACTTTCAACATAACTCGGTCACCCACATCGAATTCCAAAGGCTTGCGCCGTTTGTCTGCGTAACTCTTTTGGCGGCTACGTGTTGCTTGTAATCTCTGTTGTATCTGGGCTATCTTATCAGTAGTTTCCTGAATAAGTTCAGGCCCAGTTATTCTGTTGTCTCCCACTTCGGTCCAACAAATTGGAGACCGACATTTTCTACCGTAGAGTGCTTCAAACGGAGCACATCCAATGCTGCTGTGGTAGCTATTATTGTAGGGGAACTCAATAAGTGGTAAATGTGTGTCCCAACTTCCACCGAAGTCTAGGATGCATGTTCTCAACATATCCTCTAGGGTTTGAATAGTGCGCTCGCTTTGTCCATCCGTTTGTGGATGATAAGCAGTGCTCAAGTTAACACTTGTCCCTAAGGATTGTTGCAATGATTGCCAGAACCGCAAAGTAAATCGACTGTCCCGGTCGGAAATAATAGACAATGGCACACCATGCCTTACTACTATCTCATCAATGTATAGTCTTGCAAGTTTCTCTATCTTGTACGTTTCTCTGATCGGCAAGAAATGTGCGGACTTGGTCAATCTATCAATGATGACCCAAATCGAATCATGTCCGCTGGAAGTGCGGGGTAGCTTGGTAATGAAATCCATAGCTATTTGTTCCCACTTCCATTGTGGTATCTCTGGTTGTTCCAGCAAACCCGAAGGTTTCTGGTGTTCAGCTTTGACTTTGACACATGTGAGACATTTGCCGACATAAGTGGCAATGTCTTTCTTCATGCCCGGCCACCAATAAAATGATCTAAGATCTTGGTACATCTTATCAGCACCAGGATGAACTGAATAACGTGTCTTGTGTGCCTCGTCAAGTATGAGTGTTTGAAGTTCATCCACTGGTGGAATCCAAACACGATCCAGATAGTAGATAACTCCATCTTGTTTTGTCTCGAAATGTTTCTCGGCTCCACAGTCGAGCTCGCGTTTCAAATTGTCTCTTGCCACCGCTTCTTGTTGTGCTTGTATAATGTGATCTCTCAAACTTGTTTGCACCGTCATTCCCATAGCGCGAACGCGTAAGGGTTTGACTCTTTCCTTCCGACTCAAAGCATCTGCAACAACATTTGCTTTGCCCGGATGGTATTTGATCACACAATCGTAATCGTTCAGGAGCTCAACCCAACGTCTCTGTCTCATGTTAAGCTCCTTTTGATCAAATATGTGCTGTAAACTCTTGTGATCTGTGAAGATAGTGCATTTGGTACCATAAAGGTAATGTCTCCAAATCTTTAGAGCAAAGACAACAGCTCCCAGTTCAAGATCGTGTGTCGTGTAATTCTTCTCGTGTATCTTCAGCTGTCGTGAGGCATAAGCAATGACTTTATCTCGTTGCATCAAAACACATCCGAGTCCCTGATGGGAAGCATCACAATAAACTACAAAGTCATCATTGCCTTCTGGGAGTGTTAGAATTGGAGCATTGCACAATCTTTGTTTCAGTGTCTGGAATGCCTCTTCTTGTTTATGAGTCCACACAAAAGGTTCAGACTTCTGTGTGAGTTTGGTGAGAGACAAGGCTATCTTAGAGAAGTTCAAAATGAATCTCCGGTAATAACCTGCCAATCCCAAAAATGATCGGATCTCTGTCGGTGTTGTAGGTACATCGCAGTTCTTGATCGCTTCTATCTTGGCAGGATCCACATGAATACCATCACTGTTAATCACGTGACCCAAAAACTGAACTTCCCTTAACCAAAATTCACATTTAGAGAATTTGGCATAGAGTTGTTCTTCTTTTAGAAGCTCCAAAACTGTCCTGAGGTGTTGTTCATGTTCCTTCTCGGTTCTTGAATAAATCAGTATGTCATCAATGAAGACGATCACAAACCGATCTAGATACGGCTTGCACACCCGGTTCATTAAATCCATGAACACAGCCGGTGCGTTCGTTAATCCAAATGGCATCACCATGAATTCGTAGTGTCCATATCGGGTACGAAAGGCCGTCTTGGGTATGTCTTCTTCTTGTATCCGGAGCTGATGATAACCTGATCTCAGGTCTATCTTTGAAAAGTACTGTGCTCCCTGTAATTGATCAAATAAATCATCAATCCTTGGTAACGGGTACCGATTCTTGATGGTGAGTTTGTTGAGTTCTCGATAGTCGATGCACATTCTGAAAGTTCCATCCTTCTTTTTGACAAAAAGAACCGGAGCTCCCCACGGGGAAAAGCTCGGTCGGATGAATCCTTTATCGAGAAGTTCTTGCAACTGGTTTGACAACTCTTGCATCTTCGATGGTGCGAGTCTGTAGGGAGACTTGGCTACAGGAGTTGCTCCTGGAATCAAATCGATTCGGAACTGTACCGATCTCTCGGGTGGCAGTCCCGGTAAGTCATCCGGAAATACTTCTGCAAAATCTCTCACAACTGGCACATCTTGAATCTTGATTGCTTTCTTGTCTTTCTGAATCACATGGGCTAGAAATGCAACACATTGTTTCCGTAAGCACTTGCGAGCTTTCATGCACGAAATTATCTTGACACTGCGTTTCGCTTGGTCTCCACGAATCTCCAAGACTTCATTGTTCTCCATAGGAATGCGTAATAGTTTATCGGAACAGATGAACTCAACTCGGTTAAGAGATAGCCAATCCATTCCGATGATAATGTCGAAACTGCCCAGCTCCATCGGTATCAAGTCGATGGAAAATGTATGATCACCAAGTGTTAGTGGGCAATTCCTAAGTACTGTGTCAACTGTAATCTGTTTGCCATTAGCTATCTCAATACTATAAGGGGAGTCTAATGATTCCTCAGCATGATTAAGATGGCTAGCAAAATCGGATGAGATAAAACTCTGATCCGCACCAGTATCAAATAATATAGAGGCATAAAAATCAGATAGAAGGAATGTACCCGTAATGACATTCGGGTCCTGTCTTGCTGCAGCAGCTCCTATCTGAAAAGCTCGTCCTCTTGGTGCTTGAGCCCTTTGTTGATTTCTCTTGGGACAATCCCGAGAGAAGTGACCAGGTTCGCCACAGTTGTAGCAAGACCTGTGATCGGTAGCAGCAGTAGTGGCTGCATTGTTGTTTCTGTTTTGAGTCCTCGGACTCTTGCAGTAATTTGCTGTATGACCAAATCTCCCACAGTTGGTGCAATGTCTGCACGGGACATTTGGTAGATGATGAAACTGACATGAATTGCACAGAGGTGTAGTGCCAGTGTATGGCTTCCTGATCTCCAACGGGGGTGGCTGATTGCGCATCGGAGCTTGAGCAGTGGCAGCAAAGTTTCTAACCACTTTCTGTTTCTTAGCCGGACGTTTATCCGACTTCTTGGAAGTTCCAGCTTTGGCTGTTTCAGCCTCCTTCTTGAATGCCCCAGAGGCAACCATCATATCTGTCAGGGATGCTGACAGTGTAACAGCTAATTCCATGGTGGTAGGGTGAGCAGAAATCACATGACCTCGGATACTGGGCGGTAATCCACCAACATACCGCTCAATTCTCTTCTCAAGTGTTGGCACCACATCCGGTGCCAGAGTGGCTAACTCATGAAATCGTGTGGTGTAGGCCAGATGCCCAGCACCAATCATCTCCAGATTTAGTAGTTCACTCTCAACCTTTTTCAGTTCATTTCTTGGGCAAAACTCTGCCCTCAACATCGCCTTGAATTCGTTCCACGGCATAGTCTGGGCCTCATCCCGGCCTCTGATTGAAACCTAAGCGTTCCACCAGGTTAACGCTCGCTTGCTAAATGATCCCGCAGCATACTTTACTCTGTTCTGTTCAGGACAGCCACTGATGTCGAGGGTAGCCTCCATCTTCTCAATCCACTGGATCAGTCCGACTGCACCCTCGCTACCACTGAAACTGGGTGGCTTGCAGCCTACAAAGTTCTTGTAGGCATAGTCCTGACTCTGTCTGGTGTTACCGCTGCCTTCTCCAGATGAGTTAGCAACGTTGTTACTGTTGTTGTTGTTGATCCGGTTCATCATCTCTGGAATCACTTCCCTCAGTTGGCTTGTAAGAAGAGTAGCCAGTGCCACAGTAGCAGGGTCCAACTGATACGCTGGTGGTGGCGGAGGAGGAGGTGGAGGTGCTTGTGTAGGAGAGTCTGGCGGTGTCGGTGTCGAAGAGTGCGGAGCTGAACCTTGAGTCAGCGGTAATAGAGGTGGTTGTCTTCGTGGCGGCATTCTGATCATAACCGAAAGAAAATCGGTAAGTGCAGTGATCAGAAGCAGAAGACATATGCAAATAGAATCCTATATCATAAGAACTCTACATGAGGTCCCTAGGTTATAGTCTAGGCCAAACCATTTTAGTAATATGACCTATATTTCTCTATAACCATGGCTCTGATACCAATCTGTCACACCCCGGGCCGGCGGGAACGGATCATGTTTTCCCGTCGGGCGGAAGGTTCCCGGGGCGCGATATCATTGAGTTGATAATCAAATGATCAGATTGTTTACATAGCACATGAGATATAAATGAGAAATGCTAATCATGACATGAATTAGAATTACAAAGTTAAATTACATTGTACATCATAATTTAACTAAGTAAATCTAATCAAAAAGAATCAATGAGTTTATATCTTGATCTGTACAAGATATACAAAAGTGATTCAATGTTCTGTCATATCAAAAGTATGCAATCAAAAGAAAGCTAGGTCTTCTACGAGTCCACTAGCTTATCATTTGCATATAGTATCTACACCTGTTCGTCACCTGAGAAAACATGTAATTTAAACAAAGTCAACACTAGGTTGGTGAGTTCATAAGTAAGTAAATTGAAAACCATTGACTGATCATTCACACATTCACAAAGATATAATTGTTGCTTGTATACTTGTTTCACCTGTTCCACCCAATGGCCTCTCCTTAGTTATATGTACAAGTAGTATATCACCTAACTAAGTATGCTTATATATAGGGAATCACGAAAGGGTCAAGCCCAGACGCTATCCCACCACATACTCAACCAAGTTCCACACCACTTGCGATACAACTAAAGATATCCATTTCCCAACTATCCGAATTGTCCGCTGTGTAATCAATCATATGTAGAATAATAATATAGTAAGAGGGGTTTAGTCATCAAACCGAAGTATTGATAAACCCTCGTTGAATTAAGGAATTTAGATTATTTAAATCTGATCCTTGTATTATTCTATTATTTGTGAGGTTAACTTTTATGTTACACTTTTAATTTAATTAAAAGTATTAGTTAACTGTTCATCATATGTCTCCAAATGTAGCGTATAGAATCCGAATGGAATCCATTTTAATCCTCACGTAATCAGATTAAAATGCATTCCATTCTCTCCTATCCCGCCATGTGATCCCAAAGTTTCTGTGTGGGATTGTCCTCATGTGATTAACAAAGTCGAATAAGAACTTGTCTTATTACATTATGTTAATTATGTGTAAATGATAAGAATCCCATGAAGTTACGTTATCATGATCCTCATTTACTGTAAATGATAAGAATCCCATGAAGTTACGTTATCATGATCATCATTTACTGAATCCATGTGATCCCAAAGTATCCGTGTGGGATTGTTCTCGTGTACTTAACAAAGTCGAATAAGAACTTGTCTTATTACATTATGTTAATTATGTGTAAATGATAAGAATCCCATGAAGTTACGTTATCATGATCATCATTTACTGTAAATGATAAGAATCCCATGAAGTTACGTTATCATGATCATCATTTACTGAATCCATGTGATCCCAAAGCCTCATTATGTAATTAAGTGTAAATTGATTAAGTATCTGATCATGTGGAAATAACTAAGTGTTATAAGTTATAATCTTATAACTAAGTTATTATAATGTGTTGATGATTAAGAATTTATCTTATCATAATCATCTGAGTTTCCCTGTTATCTCATAATCATACAAGCATGCATACAATGATATATGATAATAAGCAATTTAATATTATCAAATCAAAGTATAAATAACATGTTAAGCAAACTTTTAAATAAATAAAAGCAAACATGTTTCTCAGCCCCGAGAGTTAAAATCAGTAAAGATTTAAAGTAAAAAGGGGCATATGAACTCACCTTGTAGTAATTGTGTTTGACTTAGCTTAAACAAGAATGTACGCGCTCTTGATTGTACTTGAGTGTATTTTCACGATCCTGTATTGATTTCACGATGTTTATAACTTATTAGTATGAATTATAGGGATTTTATGAGAATGTATGTGTTAGCCATAAGCTTTGGCCAACACTCAAAGTCTTCGGTCTCTGTTGGCCCATCTTTATTTGTTATTGGTTCTTGTAATCCATAGACTTTCCTTGATTTATCCTTGTCTCATCCAGTTTGTATTAAAGCCCAATTGTAGTTTCATGAAGTCTTGTTATAAGTTACAAGACTTTATTGCAAAAATTGCCGTTTTGGTAGTAATCCCTTGGTTATCATACATATTAGTGTTGAGTTAAAGAGTTACAATAGTTCTTTAGTCATGTGGGCCAACAAATTAAGTTGGGCCAATGATATTGGGTGTTGAATTACAAGGGCCCGGCCAAAGGTTACAAGAACTAGAATTTAAGTGGCCTTGTGGGCCTTTACTGGGCCTCTAAGGAATTTGTTGGGCCAAAGGTGGGCCTAGGCAATATTTGTTGGGCCTAGAGTTATATTGGGCTGTAGGAATCGGAAGTGGGCCAGAAACAGGTTGTTGGCCAAATTCATAGCAAAGTGGCTTCAAAAATGAGGACAAGGGCCTCAAAATGGGCCTTAAATCAGTTTTCTGTGGGCCTCGGGTGGATTTTGCTGGGCCCTATGGGTTTTGTCTCGGGCCTTTGCCAAAAGAGTTCATGGGCCAAGCTGGGCCCCGCTTTCATGGGCTGAAACAATTGTGGGCCTAGAATTTGGGTTTGCTGGGCCAGAATCGTGGCCTTGGGCCCAAAAATAGTGAGTTTTGTGTAGTAAACTGTTGGCTGAAAGATTTAGCAGCAATTTAGCTTGGGCCTATAATGGGCCGATTGAATTTTGATGTTGGGCCCAAAGGAAAATAAATGGGCCTCGACTAAAGAGTCTTTGGGCCTGAAACAAAACGGACGGTAGAAGGTGTGTAGGCCACGGCTGGGCTCAGAAATTCAGATGAGCCGATAGTGGCTTGCATTACCAAGTGGTCCAATTCTAGACTAACTTGGGCCTAAGAAGTGAAGTTGGGCCGCAAGGATATTGCTGGGCCTTCACTGAACATGCACCTCCACAAGAACAACAGTGGCCACATGAATGGTCGGAGGGGTTAGCATCAGGTAGAGGGCTCCTGGTCGACTAAAAGCTTTTATGGCCGAATGAGTTGGAGTCATGTGAGTGGAGGCGAATGAGCTTCATTCTGAGGGTGGTGGTCGAATGATGGAGGGGGTGGCGAATGAAGGTGGGCGAAGGGAAGGAGTCTCGAATGAAGTTCGAATGAGACACTTAGCTGCCGAATGAAGGGGTTCGAATAGTGCCATTCGGCCGACCACCTCTCATTCGGCCAGCAGCAGGTCGTAGGAGGGGGGTTCAAACCTGTGATTAACAAGGCTAGTACTCGACTTCAGGATGATCGTGGGAGGTGTTTGCAGGGTGTAAGGGTTGGAAGGAAACCAGCCAAACTCGGTTAGGGTTAAGGTCAAACAAGAAGGCTTAAAAACCCTAATTTTCGAGACCTTGCAGCTCGTTTTACCTCGTTTTCAGAAGGTTTGAGCTCCGATCTGTTTTACTTTTGTGTAGAGGGTGTTGAGAGCTTCGTGTAGGTTCGAAAATGGAGTGATTTGGCCAAGTATTGAGGGAGATATGGAGGAGAGAAGGTGAGAAATGGAGATAGGGTTTTTAGGTGTAGAAGATGAAGTGGAAATGAGTAAATTTGACTCATTTAAGGGTATTTATACCCCGAGGGTGTTCGGGTTCGTTTTCGTTGCTCGGTTCGTAAATTCGTCGCGTATCCGGAAAATTACGCGTAATTTAAATGGTTTTAAATAAAAAGAGTTTAATTTAATTATTTTGATGAGTTTCAAAATTATAAAATGTTATTTATTTTATTTTATTAAATTATTTTCGTTCGTGATGTGTTTTCGTTTTCGTTTCGTCAGATCGCGTAACCTTCGCGCGTAATTTGTTCGAATCGTCACCCGAACGAATACGACGATGGTTTTGCTTTCTGACTTTTGTTTTCTACTTTTCAGTCATTATTTCAGAATTCTAAACTCACAGATATGTTTGTGTGAATCGTCACCCACGCAAACACGCTGTCAGTTCGTTATTCTGAAATAACACTGCATTTGTGTTTAAATTGTGTTTCCTCACTGTCGGACTCAACTATACATCATGATTTCACATTGTTTTTGTATCGACTTGTCGGTCATCTGATTCCTGTCATCTGTGGACATCAGATCGCAACCGATATGTTTCTGAATATCGTTTGAATACCGTTGTTTCTCATGATTTGTTGTGTTAACTGTAATTAAGTTTTCACTTAATAAACACAACTAATGTTTCAAATGTACGTTGTACTTAATGTATTTAAGTTTATACGAAAATACGTACAACGGTTTCTTGTATTTAGGATTCTGATAATACAAGTACTGTTTAGACTTACGTATGCACACATAGAATAAGGTGAAAGTACACATACCGTACGGACTTGCCGGACGATCTGGCACTTGCTGTTACACTAAGGCTTGCATCATAAATTTGAATGTATAATAGAATGAATAATATTTTGAATATGACATGTGTAACATCCCAAAAACAAAAGTAAAAGGGAGTGTGAAGAAACTCACCTTAATGGTTCTCGAGGATACTAGTATAATGAAGAAGAATCAAGATCAACAGTTTTATCAAACTAGACGCACTGAGGATTGAACGTTCGTGGCTAGACAGCAGCTCAAAGGATCAAGTATACGATCCGAATGCAAACGTGGTTCAACCTAGTCAAACGAATGCAACAAGGATGGGTAAAATTTATGCTAGGCATAGCTAAATGAACGGACATCATAGGCCGGACTCGTTGGCTTAACGAGCCTCTACAAGACTACACCAACTCTAAAGACGACCTAAACAAGGCAACCTATACAAACCTAATGCCGACAACTAATAACCTAAGCTCAACTACTTAGACTAGAAAAAAATAAAATAAATAAATAATGAAAAGAAGAATTGAAAAAGAAAATTACCTCAAAGAAAACTTTACAAACGAGACGATCTCGAAGAGCAGCACCTCCTCGCCAAGATCATAAATAAAAAACTACTACGTTCAACATCCCAATGGATGTTGAACTTGTAGAACCACCAAAATTAGGTTATTCTACTTGTTTATACTCAACTAGGAGTTGCAAAATTATCAGGGACCAAGCAAGAATATTTATAGGTGTTTAAAGAGGAGAAATATTGGTTTCATGGGCGATGTGGGATGGGTTTTTATGCAGAATTCGCGTCTGGCAACTGTCAACAAACATCAAACTTGTTTTTGCGATTCCCGCTTCGTTATAACTCCGTTTTGCTCACGGTTTTCGCCCACGTTCATCGTTTTCAGAGTACTATCATATGGAAGAGATTAATCCAACATTCATGGTGTCGAGAATTAGGTTTAAGCATTGGATCTTGGCGTGAATCAAGGGTTACGTTCTCAAACTTTTGTTTATGATTCTTGCTTCGTTTGGGCTCGGTTTTTTATTCACTGTTTGCATTTAGTTTCTTATTAGTATACTATTATATCTAGAAGATTTGTGTGAGCCAAAATGTTAGTTCAAGTATGAGGAAATGTTGGCTAAATAGTCACCCGAAAGCTATCTTATGTCAAAACTACGAATACAACTATCCAAAGCATGTTATAAACTTTGTTTTATTATATACGAATATAATTATAATTCAAATAGAAAAGTGAAAAACCATGGGGATTACATCAATAAATCTAAAACAATACACATAGTTTCTAAATGCACATTTCGATTTCGTAGAGTATAATCCAACTCTTATCAACTGCCTTGACTGTTTTAGTATACTTAAAAATTGTTATCTTCATTAAGATGATAATAATATATTTACGTAATATATACAAACATACACACATACATATACATAAAAACACATTTTTGATAAATACCAATACATACAAATATATATACATAAATACAACTACACATACATACATACAAAAATACATACATACATACATACATACTTACAAAGATAAATAGATTAGTACTCATGATTGTTACATACATTTTAACTTAAACATATACATGCAAAATATACAAACATACAATATATATATACACACATGCATATATACATACACACACATATACAAATAAATCCTAATAATTGATACTTACATTTGAACTTAAACATATACATACAAAATATACAAGCATACAATATATATACGTATATATACTACTATATAATACATATAGGAATGACACTGTGGTGTTTTACTAAAAACTCTTAAAATTAAGAATTTTACAACTCTTATAACATAAAGTAAAACAAACAAAGTTTTAAAAGCCATAAAATAAATGGTTTTCTTTTACTTTTTAATTTGTCCCATATTGATACATTTAAAAAATAAAGTGTCATATAATACCTATATAAGAAAACCCTCTCAAATCAAATAAATTACTTCTTCACACTTTTGTCATATCATATTTGGCATTTTAAATTATGAATTTTATCATAATAAATTTTTTAGTTAAAAGAGTTGATTTGACAAAAATTAGGTGCTTAAGCTTTTTACGAGCCAAAATCGGTAGCCTGATTGTTTTGTTTTACACCGCATCGCGCGAGCATCTCACTAGTATATAAATATACATGTACATACACATACACACAAACGTATATACATTTATACAAATATATACATAAAAACACATTTTTCTTACATACATATATACAACTACACTTACATAGATGCATACATATAAATATATGTACATAAATACAACTAACATGCATACAAAAATATATACATACATATATACAAATATATATACACACACACACATACTTTCAAAGATAAATACATCAGTACTAATAATTGTTATATACATTCAAGCTTAAACATATACATACAATATATATATATATATACATATATATATATAGATACACACACACAGTGGTGCACAAATTGGTTAACCGGTCCAAACCGGTTTTTAAAATAACCGAACCGGTTAATCGGTGTCGAAGGTTTACAGGTTTTTCCTAAAAACCGGTTCAGTTAATAACCCGTTATTTTAACCTAAAATCTCTAACCTATGGAACCGAACCGGGTATAAACCGGACCGGTTAACCGGCCAAACCGGTTCAAAAACCGGTTTTTTAAACTTTTCTTTTGGTTATCCGTTTGATCCGTTAGACCGCAATCCGTAACCATATTGAACCGTTTTTTTCTATTATACGTTTTCAACCTTAAAGTTAAATTAATAAAACCATAATAAAAAACTTAACAAATCAAACCTAAAACTAATAAATAATAATTACTAAACCCTAATAAACCTTAAACTAATCAAACTAATATTAATCTAATAACTAATAAACCTTAAAACCTTAAACTCATAATTACCAAACCCTAATAAACCTTAAACTAATCAAACTAATATTAATCTAATAACTAATAAACCTTAAAACCTTAAACTCATAATTACTAAACCCTAATAAACCTTAAACTAATCTAATTAATATTAAACTAATTACTAATAAACCTTAAAATAATCAAAACCTTAAACTAATAATTACTAAACTCTAATAAACCTTAAACATACTATTATTTAATAAAACCATAAATTATTAAGATTTTATTAGGTTTTGATTATTTTAAGGTTTATTAATTAGTTATTAGATTAATATTAGTTTGATTTGTTTAAGGTTTTATTAGGGTTTAGTAATTATGAGTTGATTATTTTAAGGTTTATTAGTTATTAAATTAATATTAGTTTGATTAGTTTAAGGTTTTATCGACACCGTTCGACATCTCGCATAAGTCGAAATGTTGAAATAACTCTTTGTTCCTCGTTGTAGTTTTTATTATAACAACGGTTGGTTCGTTTGAAGTGGATGCACCAACACCAACGGAACTATGAGCACTTCGTGAGCTTGCCATCGATGAAATAAAGATTGAATCGAACGTAATAGAAGAATAGATTAAATCGAGAAGAAGTAGTGAAGTAGGTGATCGTTTTTTGAGCGTATTTGATCGTTTTTGAGCGTTTAATAAGAAGAGATGTTGTAAGATGTTGTGTGATTAAACCAAAACAATCCCCATCTATTTATACTAACGTTTAGGGGCAAAATGGTCCAAAAAAATGTTAAAAACGGCTATAAACGGCTAGTTTTTTTTTGTTCGATCGGTTAACCGGTTAATACCCGGTTAACCGGTGTCAACGGCTAGTTTTTTTGTCTCCAACGGCTAGTAACGGCTACTTTTTTGAACACCAAACCGGTTAACCGGTTTCTAACCGGTCAAAAAAACCGGTATTGCTTTAACCGGTTCATACCCGGTTTTGCCTAGAAATGTGGAAACCGGTTTAAAACCGGCGGTTCTTTGAGTTACCCCAAACCGGTAGGAAAAACCGGTCCAGAAACCGGTTTGGAACCGGTCTGGAAACCGGTTCGGTTCGGTTAACCGGTTAAAATGTGCACCACTACACACACATATACAAATCAATCCATAATACATGTAAATTTAAAATATAAGAACATGTATATACATAAATACAAATATATACTTAAGAACATATTTTTCTTACATACATATACACATACATACATACATACAAATATATGTAAATAAATACAACTATCATACATACAAAAATATATACATACACACATACTTACAAAAATAAATACTTTAGTACTTAATAATAGTTATATACATTAAAACTTACACATATACATACAAAATATACATACATACAATATATCTATACACACACACATATACAAATAAATCCATAATACATATAAATTTAAAATATAAGAACATGTATATACAAATATATGTACATAAATACAACTACACATACATACATACAAAAATATATACATACATATATACAAAAATACATACATACTTACAAAGATAAACACATAAATTCAAATAATTGATATAGACATTCAAACTTACACATATACATACAATATATACATACATACATACTTTCATGTAAAAAACACAATTTAAATAAAATTACCTTAAAATTCGGATTCTAGACGAGGTGTCGTTGGGACAAACTTTTTAATTTCACAAAGTCTCCCAAAATCATCTACATACAATGGATTTAAGCCCTAATTAGCAAAAAAATGAAAACCTCCAAATTTTCAAGATTAACTTTACTTACATGGTGAAGAAGATGACTAAGATGTAACAAATCGGTTCATTGTCGCTTCTAGCACACCAAAATCAAGCAAATTGGACGAAATCGTCTTTTGGGGGTCATAGCCGCGAGTTTTGGGGAAGACAATGGGTAAAGAATGGGTTTTTTGAGCTGCAGATGGTTTTCTAGGTCGATATGACCTGTCCCGAAGACATGTCGTCAGCAAAGAGGTCCTCCAAAACGATGTCGTTTGATGAAATGAGCAATTAAAAAAAAAGAATTTTTGTTTGCGCCGCCGACTTGTCGTCGCGACAGACAATATCCAGAAATTTTTGTTCTTTTATTTAATGGCGAAATATCAATTTATTTTATTAATTTATTGTATTTTATCTCTGCCGACGACATGTCGTCGCGACAGGTCTCCTAGAAGCGGGAAAAAATTTGGCAAACTTGCGTTGCTATGTGAAAAAAACCCGGGGTTTATCTGCGCTGACAACAAGTCGTCGGGAAAAGTGAAAACCAGAAAAAAAAATGATTCGGTTTGTGCCAACAAGATGTCGTCGTGGGTTTTTGTCTACGCGGACGACATAATGTCGTAGGGAAAGCTTCCGACGTATTAGATTAACTTTCTTGTAGTGAACCAAGATTAAAATATTAACAAATAACATGAATTATCTAACAATTTACTATGAAAATAATAAAAAAAGACGAATAAAAGAGAGTGAATTGATTGCATGAGGCAAAATTTTCCCAACAAAATTTCTCCGTTGTCTATTTTACTCTGAGATTGGCATGGCTCAAGAAGACCAAGGGTCCCAATTGATATCTCTAAGATTATGTGTTATGGTGTTTAAGTGGGGCGTGAAAGTGGTCAGTCACGTCCTGGTGGTGCCCTCCCTCCACTGCACAGGGGCGTTAAAAGGCGTTAGGGGCAAACTCGTGACAACCTTCACGACGTGAAGAGGATAAAAGGGAAAAAAAGGTGATGTGGGCTTGATGAGTGGGTGATGATAACACATGTGGTGATGACGTGGAGTTATGCGTGATGTTATTGTTGTTTAATTATATGACGCATACGTGACGCTTATGTGGAGTAATAAGATCTTGATGATAACACATATCCTAACTAAAGGGTCCAAATTACAACCCTAGCCAGAAGACATTATGAGCAGATGTTCCCGAGGTTGCTTGTGTTCTTTCTTGTGAGAGCTAAAGCACGTCCTCGTAACTAGCCTAGCGACGCTTTAATTTTCGAGGTTTAATTGGATTTATTTTCTTTGTATTAGTTACACCAAAATTCAAATGAAATAAAAAAAATTTATCACTGTGATAAAACCACGTACATAGAGTTATGAGTTGAATTTTTTTTAAAAATGGGTCTCATTTTAAGAAATTGGTTACAAATAGGGTTGAGATTTTTTTTTTTCGCAAATGGGGTTATCTCTATTGGTAGTGGCGAAATTGAGGAGAGATAAAATGAGATTGTAGGGGTGTAAGAAACCGGTATAATTGTTAGAAATAAAAAAATTAATGGGTATTTTCGCCACTAGAAGTGGCAAAAAAGGACACCGGTACAAGCTTTTATCAATTTCTCCACTAGGATTGGCAAAAATGTGTATTTTCACCACTAAGAGTGACAAAAAAGGACAACTGGTACCACCTATAACCTATTTTTGCCATTAGGAGTGGCAAAAATGAGGTTCATTTGATTTTTTTATTTCTGACAATTGTACCTGCTTCTTACACCCCTACAATCCCATTTTATCTCTTCTCAATTTCGTCACTACCAATGGAGATAACCCCATTTGTGAAAAAAAAAATTTTCAACCCCATTTGTAACCAAATTCTTAAAATGAGACCCATTTTTAAAAAAAATTCTTATGAGTTGAACTTGATATATCAAGAGTTTCAAGCTATATCCCTTATTTTTCATAACATTAAAACTTAAGACCATTGGACGTGTTAAACTCCGCGTAAACGTAATGTAAACAACTAACATCATCATCTCTCATCGCACATCATCACCACATGTGCTATCGTCACTTCTCATCAAACTTCCATCATCCTCTTTTTTTCCCTTTTTCTCTTCCTTCACGCCGAGACCTCCCTCATGCAGTGCCCCCCTCACGCTGTGGTCACGCCCCTGTGTAATGGGGAGGGAGCCAAGGGAACGTGACCGATCCTCTCACGCCCACTTTGATACTTCACTATACATGACCTTACTTTTATAATTGAGTTTTACTTTTCTTTAATAGTTTGTTAATGTTTTGGTTTTATTTTTTTAAAGATAGTATTTTAGCCTTTTTGGTGTTTTTTAATTTGCATTTTGATATTAATACCAGCAAAAACTTAAACCGGCTCATTATAAATTTAGTCTCATTCTCGTAAAACACAAAAAGCCATAGATAAAGAGAACTCATCATATCAATGGCTTCCCCTAAAATGATGAGTCTAAAGCTTCTTGTCGACAAGAAAGGCTCACGAGTGTTATTTGCAGAAGCACCAAAAGAATTTGTTGATTTTCTTTGCCACATCTTCTCAATGCCTTTGGGTACCCTCATCCAGTTTTTGGGATCTAAACAGATGGTGGGTTGCTTAGGAAAACTCAAAGATAGCATTCAAAACTTCCATCCAACCTACCTTCAACCTGGAATCAAAACATATGATATCTTCTGTCCCAAAACACCTTTCAGTGGTGACATCTTTCTGTTGACCCACGATGCCTCTTCTTCTAAGGTTCAATCTGGTGCAGGTAAAAAAGTTTACAGTTGTACCAGTACAACAGAAAGTTGCCTTTGTTGTCTTGATGACAAAGTTTTCCGGTTAACCGCGACACTGCATGCAAATTCCATGTGTCCCAATTGCAGAGATTCTATGAATGTTGCCATGGAACTCGTAACGCCTTATAATGAGGATGTAGCAGAAACAAAGGAAGATGTAAAGAAAAAGAATGGAGGGTATGTTAAAGAAGTTGTGACTTGTATGGTGATGGATGATTTGGTAGTCAAACCAATGTCCACCATTTCTAGCGTCACACTCATCAATACGTTTGGTGTGAAGGATCTAAGTCAGCTTGAAGAGAAGATTGTTTCTTTTGGAAAAGATGAGGTAAATAATAATATTATCATCTCATTTGATATTACTAAACTAGTGTACCTTATGTATATAAGAAGGTTTTAGTTCAACTATCTTCGAGAGCAATTACTCATGAATGAGCAAGAGGTTTTCTAGTAGGCCGGTTTTATCCTAAATTAATGAGATCTAGGTGGTGTAGTTGAAGCATTAGCTTTCCTTCTAGACGTTCAATCCAATCGACTCTTGTCGTTCAAAAAAAATTCTGATACTTTTTTCCAACTTATATATATCTTTACTAATAACATTTATTATATATTTACCTAACATTAAATTTAATTACATATATATTTCCCATTGTAATTGACTTTTTTACATTAATGATGAAATTTGTAATTGATTTTAGTTTGATAAATATGTAATATAAGATATTAGCAATAGGAAGAGTAAAATGTCATTTTAGTCCCTATGGTTTGAAAATTTTGTCATTTTAGTCAAATAGTTTAAATTTTACCATTTTGGTTATTATGGTTTCATTTTATTGTCATTTTGGTCATTATGGTTTCCATTTTATTGTCGTTTTACTCCAATTAAATTTTAACTTTTGGACTCAAATGACAAAATTGATCAAACCACAGGGACGAAAATAACAATAAAAAAACCATAATAACCAATATGGCAAAATTTAAACTATTGGACTAAAATGACAAAATTTGCCAAACCATGGGTACTAAATAGGCATTTTACTCCAATAAGAAATAGGTAAATATAAATATGTATATTTTTTATGGTTTATGTTTTAATTTGTAATTTATTGGATAAAAATCATGATGTAACAGGGTTTGAAGCTGCTTATGGCGTCTTTGAAGACAGATAAAGTGCTGACAACACTGTTTATGCATTAAAGCGTGGTTAATTATATATGCATGGCTCTGCTGGTTTATCCAAAATCTTTTGATCAGTTTTTGTCTTGGCATGTAGAACCCCTTTTGTTGTTTCTGGTTCGATCGATTTCCTCTTTTGCTTGATTAACCATTAAAGACCAGACTATCATATTCACGCCAAATTAGCCATTTACGATGAAATCTACAACTTTTTCATTTATCTTACTTCGGGTCCTAGCTATGCATGAGATGATATTTCTTGCCAGTAAATACAATAACGTGAGTTGTATCTATTAGAATATAACTTCACTCGGATATTAATTTCAAACAAATTAAATCATAAATTAATGCAAATTTCACAATACTAAAAACTCCGTTTCAGCGAAATTAAACCAATATTTATATACCATATATGTTGTTTTCACAAACTTGATTCAATTGAAGAGTGAGACCAATGAGATAATGCCTAAATGGTACCCCAAGATTCTTCCAAATGAGAGGTTTTGGGTTCAAGTCCCTCACGTAACGAAAAATGGGCCTGAGGGAGGTCAGGGGGTTTTTCAAGAGGGGTTTCCTTTTGGGGTGGTTGTGGTAGCTTATGGGAGGTCCAGGTAACTAGACATTTGTGACATGGCCTAGAAACAGTGGGTTCACACGATTGATACCTTCGCCGTTCAAAAAAAATTGAAAAGTGAGAATATACTGGGTAACTTTGTTTGTTATATTTTGTTTTCACAAACTTGAGTATAATACATAATTATATATCTTTAGGAGAGGTCCCTTTCCTTGTGAGCGAAACCAATTATCTTACTAAATAAATTGATTTTTCGTATATATTGTTTTTTCAATTTTAGATAGATTATTGATATTAGTATGCCGGTGTACCAATAACATTAAATTTTGTACTTTTTAATGTTATAAAACATTTAAAAAATATGTATATGTAAAAGTTATCTGTTTAATGTTATAAAATATTTAAAAAATATGTATAAGTAAAAGTAAAAGTTATGTGAGTGTGATATGATTGATTTGACCCAAGTATGAATGTATGATGTATAAATTAATTATGTGTTGGTTTATGAATATTAGGACCCTTGATGCGTGTCTGTTTTTCATGTGTTCTTATCGTTTAAAGTTGCGTTTTTATGTGCATTTCACACGGAACAATGATACTTTGAGATACAATGTTGATTTGCAGGTAAAGACGCGTTAGATGGATGCCCGTGGGTGTTAATGACGTAAAACGAGGCACAAACAGATCAGAAACAGTCGCGGAAAGCTCAGAACTTCGGAAGCGCATATCTTGAGCTAGAAGAAGAGTTACGGAATCCATAATATATGAAAACTGAGTTTCTCGACGAGACGAAGAGGTTGGTGAGATCAGATTGGGCGTAGGCTACGCCCAAGTCAGCGTAGGCTACGCCCGGGCGTAGGCTAAGCCCAAAAATGCAGCGTTGACAGAATTCTACCACCGTTCAGATGTGTCCAGCGTAGGCTACGCCCGGGGTGGGCATAGGCTACGCCCAAAATGCGGAAAACTCCTTTTTATCCCTAATTTGCCTGTTTTCATGGGGGGATCTTCCTAGGACGAATTGGGGACTTTTTGGAGCACTTCTAGGGCGATTTTGGGGTACTTTTGGAGCGTTCTAAGGCCACGAAACATCAATCCAAACATCAAGATCGAGATTCCATCATGCAATTTCATTTGAAGGTTGAAGATTCAAGCATCTCAATTTCCGGCTAAGCTCTCGTGATCGTCTCCGGGTAGAGAATTAGGTTTGATGATTGGTTTTGTTCTTTGATTTGTTAAACGTTGGTATTGAATTCGTTTCTCTTAGATTCGTGAATTCAATATTGTTTGATTGTAAACGATTACGATTTCTAGGTTTACTTTGCAATTCTAAATTCAAGTTTGTTGCTTTCTTTTCATTCATGGTATGATTGAATGGGTAACTAACGGAATTGGGTTTTAAGGTTTTTAGAAATCATTGGTTTTTGTAGAACAAGTAATCAATCAAGTCAACAACATCGGTCTAACTATCGGTTGTCAACAAGATCATTCCTTTTCTCAAAACCATATATGTTTATTAATTAAAGCATGAATCATGTCTATGTGATTCCCAGTTAACAAATTAATGAAAACCTAATTGTTTTCCTAATTCGAATCCCGGAGTGATCACATTTTCCATCTATTGTTTACAACTCTTTTGTTTAATTCGTTTGCTTTCAGTTCAAGTTAATTGTTTTCCAATTTAAACCTAAAATCAACATTTTTAAGTTTACTTTTTCATTGCAAATAGGTAGTTAGTTGTATTGAAAGTGATTTCCACTTGACTCTTCGTGGATCGATACCCGACTTTCCTAACTAATTTGGGTAGTAGGACTTGAGTGAAAACTCTTATTTTTGGTTGGTACTTCGACACCGATCAACCCTTTAGGTATGTCATGTTATACATAGCTCAAACGATAATAACTCCTAATTTAGCTGTTTGTGTCCACAATGCTGCAACGGTTATGACTCTATGATTCCCGTGTTTTTTATTAAAAATTCATAAATGAAAAGATATATAGATAAGATTGTTGCAAGCAAATACACGTCTTATGTAAAAGATTACTTTAACGAAGGTTATGGTTATGTTTATGGTCTTGAGTTACAACATAGTTATTTTTGCAGATTGTTTGAGATATGTAATATCCTTACTTTAGGTTCTCTACAGAGGCTATAGGTAAACTGTTATTCGCCTAGCAATTCATTAGTTGGCCGAACGGATGTGCAGGACAAGTATCTTATGTTAAAGTAGTGTATTTGTTAAATATAATCAGAAAACTCTGTCGGTCACCATTGGACTTATAGCCTAGTGGTACTCGTTGACCACCAGTAATGGGAGGTCTTGTGTTCGAGTCTCGCCTGGAGCATAAAAATGTTCTGAGAGAGCTAGGAGGTTTTCTCAGTGTGAGTTTCCTCCTAGATGGTGTGGCGGTTCCTCGATTCGGCACTAGCCAACGCCCGGCTTTAAATGTTTCTGCGGGTTGGTAGGGGGTCTGTGGTCGCAGCGCGTGGGTTGTTGGGTCCGAGGACTCGTTTAGCTGCCCAAAAAAAGAAAACTCTGTCAGTCAACAAGGATTGGAATATTGGTGTTCCGCAAGTAGTACAAATGTAATAAAATTTTGTGGGAAGTTCCCTAACTGGCGGATTCAACTCAATCATCGACAATTAACAGTACTTAGTCGTTGGAACCAATTCTGCTAGTCTCACTAGAGGATTCATAGCCTCTCCCGTCCGCCACTCCCACTAGCGGATTCAAGGTCTCACATCATATCACCTAACTTTTCACTTTCATTTATCACTAAAAAAAGTTTTATGAAAGATTCATGTGAATTTAAGAGACCTTGATAGGATTATTCATAGTTTGTTTTGTTTGATGGAGTAGACAACAGAATTCGTACATTCACCTTCCTCTAGTACCACTAGCGGATATTAGTTTAACACAACTCCCATTTTCGATTAAGTTTTATGTCTTAACAATTAGAAGCATGTTAAACGAACGAGGTAACATATTCCACCATCGTGCCTTCGTACGGGTACTTAAGTCGGGTTTTCCACGAAAATTGGTGGCTGGTGGGCTAGAGGTTCTGTCCATCTAGACTAGTGCCAGCTTTGGTATCCTTTAGCCATTGTAGGCCGCGTACGGAGTTTATCATGGAAA
Source organism: Mikania micrantha (assembly GCA_009363875.1). Lineage (NCBI taxonomy): Eukaryota > Viridiplantae > Streptophyta > Magnoliopsida > Asterales > Asteraceae > Mikania > Mikania micrantha. The sequence continues at coordinate 30,080,360 of CM018697.1, forward strand.
AATAGATGTATCATAAACACCTAGTGTTGTAGAAGACATTCAACCTTTGTCCCCTATAAAACTGTTGGTTGTTCCTATGCTACCTACAAACTTTCTAGATATTGAGGAATGAGAGAATGATGGTGGCGATGTCGATGAGTGGTAGATTGGTGAAGAGTGAGGTGAATTTGCAATTTTATGACAAAAAGTTATTTTTAAAAAATTAATATTCGAAAATGGAAAGGTTGCAGGAGGTCTAAACATAAAGCCAAAGGTCTACACAGAAAACGAAAGGTTGAAACAGAAAATCACGTCATTTATAATTTACATTAATTTATTATTCTAAAGCTGCTCATCAGTTTTATATTAAACCGTTGTCTTTTCTTACCCACTCTTTATAAAAAGTACACTTTCAACAAATAAATCAAGAAGAACTAGCAAGCTAGGGATTGTAATCACCATGCATAAGAGGAAAAGGAGAAATTCAAAGTCTTCAAAAACACAGCCAATCACATGTAACGATAACTCATCATCAAACATGAGTTTGAAGCTTCTTGTCGACAAAAAAGGCCCACGAGTTTTATTTGCAGAAGCACCAAAAGAATTTGTTGATTTTCTTTTTCACATCTTCTCGTTGCCTTTAGGAACCCTCATCGAGTTTCTGGGATCTAAACAGATGGTGGGTTGCTTAGGAAAACTCAAAGATAGCATACAAAACATTCATGAAAACTACCTTCAACCTGGTATCAAAACAGACGATGTGTTCTATCCCAAAACACCTTTCAATGGTGACATCTTTCTGTTGACCCACGATGCTTCTTCTTCTTCTGAGGATCAATCTGGTGCAGGTAAAACAGCGTACAGGTGTCCCAGTGCAACAGGAGATTGCTATAATTGTCGTAACTACAAAGCATGCCGGTTAACCGCGACACTGCATGCGAATTCCATATGTCCCAATTGCAGGTGTTCTATGAATGTTGCCATGGAACTTGTAACTCCTTATAATGAGGATGTAGCAGAAACAAAGGAAGATGATAAGAAAAAGAATGGAGGGTATGTGAAAGAAGTTGTGACTTATATGGTGATGGATGATTTGGTTGTCAAACCAATGTCCACCATTTCTAGCATCACACTCATCAATAAGTTTGGTGTGAAGGATCTGAGTCAGCTTCAAGAGAAGATGGTTTATTTTGGAAAAGATGAGGTAATTATTAATATTATCATCGATATATGTTTATATCCTTGTTCTATATTTGAATAATTAGCTGTTAATTAATTGAAAATGGCCGGTAACAGGGTTTGAAGCTGTTGGCGTCTTTGAAGACTGATAAAGTTCTGACAACACTGTTTATGCATTAGAACATGGTTATGGATTTGCTGGTTTATGAATATCTTTTGATCTGATTTTGTATGTCGCATGTAAAAGCCCTTATGTTGCTTTGAGTTTTCATATGATCGAAGACGATTCAGTTTAACCGTTTTAAGTATTGAAACTTGACATGAATTTTCGAGGTCAAATCATGTATAGAGTGTTGATGGTTCGGTTTCAAACCATCATACGGTTACTACGTAAAGATGTATTAAAAACAGTCAAGATCAACCTTCCAATTAACATATCTCTATGCCATCATCCTTTGTTGACCTTAGAAATATCAATGTACTTTCTCTGATGAAGGAAGATGACTCAGGAGATTTTTGGTGTGTGTGTAATGGTATTGCTTCGGAATAAGGAGAATGTCTCTTTCCTCTGTCCTTATATATATATATAGGGCATGTAATTTTTCATAACCCACTAAATGCGCTAACCCAAATAACTTTGGCAAGATGAAGCCGAATTTTGGATTTTTTTTTATCATCATTGTAACATTTTGAACACCATGTTCTTTTATGAGTTTGTGGAAATTCATCACCGTTTAAAAAATATCATCGTTGTAAGTTTTGTGCTACAGTACTGTAAGTTTTAAATATTTAACAACTTACAGTACTGTAAGTTTTTGAACGGTGATGAATTAGCCCAAATTCATAAAAGAACATGGTGTTCAAAATGTGTTACAATAATGTTCAAAAAAAAAATCCAAGATTCGGCTTCATCTTGCCAAAGTTATTTGGGTTAGAGCGCATTTAGTGGGTTATATTTTTAACCTTTCCATATATATATATGTATATATGTGTGTATATATATGTATATATATGTGTGTATATATATATATATATGGGGAAAGATCAAATAAAAAGTCTTTTTTGCCTAAGAAGGCTAAAAAGGATATTTAAAACCTCCAAAACCGACCCAAACGAGCTCCGGTTGATTTCATTTCGATGGCATTGGAATCGTCTTATTGAACCCCACAATATTAGCTTTTAGGTTTTAGCTTTAACAACTAGTTTTAAAATTTAGATTTTAGGGCTTGATTTTTAGCTTTTAGGTTTTATCTTTATGTTTAAGGTTTGTTTTTAAAGTGTTGGTTTTAGTATTTGGGTTTATTGTTTATGATTTTAGGTTTGGGTTTTAGGGTTTGACAAGCCGGTTCCAATGATGCAACAATGAATTCAATCGGAGTTTATTTGGTTCGGTTTTCGAGTTTTAAAAATCCTTCTTAGCCTTCTTAGGCAAAATAGACTTTTTAGGGGAACCTTCCTCTATATATATATATATATTAATTATAGTGGGCCCCTTATATCTGTTTGTTAGAATCATGAAGACAATTCCCTTATTGTGGAGCCCACCTTAAACCGTTTTTATCATTCTTTTTGTCTTTTTCGCGCGCTGCACGTTTATAGGAATACCTTTATTAAACATTCCCAGACCCATACTTGCACGTTTGGGTGTATTTATTTATTTAAATATTGATTTCTCATCATATTATATACAAAGGAAAAAAGGGGGCGATCCCATGTCACGTCTTCACTACACGACTACATCATACGGTTAGAGTGTTGATGGTTCGGTTTCAAACCATGAAACCTCTTAACCGGTCATTGGTTTGGTTTCATGGATGTTTTTTAATTTCCTAAATATTTGGTTGGTTGGTTTCAAAACATTAAAAACTATAGTAAATGGTTTATGATTTTTATCAAAAAATTGATTTGGAGATTAAGAAAAGCAATTCGGTGTGCAATGCAGTTATCTTGTTTCAAACCATAAAATGAGTCGGTTCGTTTCTTTTTATTTTTATTTTTAAATGGTGAACGCCATCATTAAGCGTCTCTCATCGATCAGCCCCATGACTAACATAATGGAGGTAAATCGCATGACGCAGAGAAAATTGGGTGGTGTTATACTTTTTATTTTTTAATAAACTTAAAACGCCCAAACGCAAAAGACCATTTAGAACAACAACTATTTTACATCAAACAAAAAGACCACTTAAAATCACATTCCAGAAGTAGAACTCCACAACCTTTCTAGCAACTTGAAGTTTCATACATCTATTAAAGGATAACATTGAGATTTATTTCAAAATAAACATGAGAATAGATGAAACTAAAACCACGAGATTCTTCAACTTTTGCATATCGATACTCAAAACTTCAAAATTTGAAATTTTTTGATTCAAGTTATTTGAAAATCAATTCGTTAAACAACCATAGTTTTCATAATTAGACCATACATTGAATAAGACGTTTTACAGATTAATTGGTTGGAGTGGATTCAAGAATTGGATAACATTATAAATAGTTACAAAATACAAAAAATTATAAAATTATAAACACATTTAAACAAACATAATTAATGTTCAAACAAATATAACAATGCTTAAAAATATCGGGTTTGCTTTTAATATTTTATTCTTTGGATTTTACAAGTAAAAATAAAAAACAAAATAATAAGATAAGATCACCGACCGGTTCGCCGGTTCGACCTGTTCGGAAATTTAACTGAGAGCGGTTTAGAGGCACATAACTGACCGGGTTTTGGTGGTGGTTTTTGGGCCGACCACAAAAGCACTTATTTGAGATGAAGAGGGGAATACCAATAAACCCACAATTATTTTTTTTCAAAGTTGAAAATTTTCAAGGATCAGTTGATTGCTATTACATAAAATTTTGTTTCGTCATATTCGACTCATGTCGGTCACACCAACAAATTCAAACTCAATTCAAGTAATCAACAACAAGCTATTATAACATTAGCAAGTGTTCAACAACAATCTAGCATTATAGTAAATATTCAATAATCTAATATGGTGGGGTAACCTCTCATTCATTAGCTTAGGCTTCCTATACCACTTATAATATTGATCAAGCCCTTATTCGTCCAAAACTCTAAGGGATATTGTGAATATAGACCCTTAGAGGAATTATATCTGGTTCAACACATTTCAAGCATATGTGAGGCTCACATTTATTAACGAAGATGTGTATGTTATTGACCAACCAATGCTTGTTTTTCAGGACTCTCAAAAGCCCTTGTTCACTATTAAACTTTTTGAAGTAATATAATCCATTTGTACCTTCTGTGACCTCAACCAGATCATAGCTCCTCCAAAGTCTTCTTGTTTTTTTTGAACGGCGACGATCCTATATACTACGTATGTTGTTTTAATAGGATCCACCGGGCAGAGGTAAGATACGGCCACACTGGATGCGCGGGAACTCCCTGGAATGGGTAAACCCTCGCCCCCTATTGGTCCAGAACCCGAGATTAAGCTCAATATTTCTTCCTTCACCTGGATGCCCTTTAAATCGCCATTGACAGGGCTTGAACCCATGAACTATCGGAAGGTGTAAACCCAACGAGTAGGCTGCATTTGCAGGACTCCTCCGAAGTCTTCTAAGTCTTGATTTCACCAGCTAGTTATAGTCCATTGAGGTTCCAAGAATATGTATATAAGTGCAGAGCATAAACATTGACAGAGATTTTCAAATCTTCAACAGAGATCATGACTCACTGTTGACCATCCAAGGATATGATAGGGAGCACATATTCAAGGCAACATTTATCAACTTCTTTATTTGCCTTACATTTATCAGAATAATAAACTGTGTTTGGACCATTATACGAAGTAGCATTACCATTATGGAATACATGACATTTGTCCCCAATACCTGCAATATGATGTATTGATGTCGTGAAATTGGACTAGAAACCACAATACCACATCACTAGGTTGAGCAGGCATTTTATCGATCTTCATCTCTTCAGCTATGTAATTCTTGGTTATTCGATCATCATTAGCAAGGTCTGGACTCAGACCCACCTCTATCTGATTTTCATTCTGACTATCTTCATCCATATCTTGTCAGACTTGCTAGGACTGCGGCCTTTGATGTTTATTGATAGCCGTAGCCCTCTTTCTAAACTCTGAGCAATAAGAGTTTGTGTTTTTTTCTACGTAATATTTCTGTATATACAAAAACAAACTTTGTCACATCACTATGGATAATGACTTACCTTATTGGTCAACATTCCATCTGATTTATTTTTGTTTTTGATTTTTGTTTATGACCCATAATATGTATGTTTGTAACCAACTGACCTGTCTTTCATCCATTTAAGGTTTTTTTAAAACTGGTTTGCCACCAACAAGAAGCGATGGTGTCTTCTAGGTTTTTTAAAATTCGAATGTGCGTCGAATGATGAAAGTTTTTTCAAAAATTAGTTAACCTAGTGTAAAACAAGTGTGTTAAGTTTAGGCAAAGAAGTCACATCCCCTGATCCCCCACATATCCTGATCCCCCTCCGCTGTAGAGGTGGCCAATAGAAGCAGAACCGGTGGATACAGACAGTTTCAGGTTTCCAAAGAAATTGGAACCGGAACTGGAAAAGGTTTGACCCTTAAACCGGCCAAACCCGAACCGGAACCAGCAAAAACACCGGTTATAACCGGTCAAAAACTGGAAGCGAAACAGTTTGAAACCAGAACCGGTTCCGGTTATAAAAAAAAAACGGTTTGTTTGCCTCTACTCTTTAATAATCAAACTATCAAAGTGAAGTTGAGACTTGAGAAATGAGAGTCCACTTTGAGTGTGTTGAGAGTTGAGACCAATTTATGGCTCGGCATATTCTGGCCAGGCCCATCTACTATCAATGCAGATCCACCTCAAATAAATACCCATTTTTCATATCTCGAAACCCTAGCTCTTTGACTCCATTTGAAGGGTGCGTTTTATGTCCGTCTTTTTAATGTAAATCTTTAAATTAGGGTTTCAATTTACGTAACTAATCTGTACGATGTGTATGCTCTTAACTTCATATTTAACTTCAATTTGTCTGTTCATCATCATTTTGGTATTTCATGTTGTTTTGATTTGACCAATTTCATGATTTTCAGTGGATCGATTGGAGTAGATTCGGCTAAAAATGGCGCCCGCTAAAGGTTTGCATCTTCTTTCTTATTTTAACAACAATTTGGTCTCATACATTGCTAAATTTTATTAATCTCTGTTTTTCATTTAGCAAAAACTAAGTTGAAGTGTAGTTAATATTAGGTGTCCTAAAAATATGAATCCGATCGAATATTAATCGCGAAGCATGTCAAATCGGTTTAGTCTGTATGAAGTGTACTTGCATTAGTTTACTGTTGATTTTACGGTTTGGGGTTTTGAATTTTTAACTGATCGTGTTATAAATACACATTTGGGATAGGGGGTTAAAATAACGTTAAAATCATTGGGATGATCAACTTCAAAAGATAACTTGGAGCCGGGACTCTTTCGGAGCAACCTTTCTATCTCAATTGGGATAGGGGTAAGGTTTGTATCTATACACCCTACTAAAAATTGTGAATATATTAATAAGGTGGTTGTTGTTGCGAGTTATATACACACACAAAGGAAGGATATTCAATTAAGAACTAATATTAGTTAAATAGCTAAAATATATATATTTTTTGAGCGCACCCACACACTTATATATATATATATATATATATATATAGGGGAACGTTTCGTTGTTAACCCACTGTAATTGTGGTAACCCAGTGAACTTTGACAAAAAATGCCCGAGTCTTTGGTTTTTTTTCATGGTCTTTATTATACATATTTAGGGGTTCTTTTTTGTGTTTTGGTTAATTCGTAATGCAAATCGAATTTGCCTCGGTGTAAATTCGAGTTGCATTTCGCAACATTTAGAAAAGTGCACAAATTTTACACCGATGCAAATTCAATTTGCATTGCGAATTAGCCAAAACACAAAAAAGAAACCCCCTCTAAATATGTATAATAAAGACCATGAAAAAAACCAAAGATTCGAGCATTTTTTGTCAAAGTTCACTGGGTTACCGTAATTAGGCAGGGTTCTTATTTGAACCAAATCCTATATATATATATATATATATATATATATATTTAACTCTTGATCAGAGTTTCTTATTTTCAAAATTTAATGCAAAACCAATATATAGGACCCACGCGTTGCGGCGGTGTCTGATATACGGACGTAAAAACAACCAACAGAACATGATGTTAAAATCGTGTATAATAAAATGCATGAAGAAGGAAACCTCTAAATCACAGTTGCTTTGGCAAAATTAACCCTCTATTAATTGTATGAAATTTCAAAACATTTATAACGTAAGCTTTGAAACTAAGGGTTGAAGATTAATAACTCATTTAATAGTAAAGAATGTGATTACAGAAGACTTAAAAAAAAGGCCCTGCGTAAATTTAATAAACTATTGTTTTCAAAAGAAACTTAAATTCAAAACTTTAATAAAAAAAGAAGTTAAAAGAATATTGTTTTGCTAAAAACCGTATTATTTTACTTTTATAATTATGTTTTGTATATGTGAACTGAAAAGTTTGCGTGTGTCAGTTTTTTTCTCTTCATATTTAATGATAACGAAGATAGAGAGAGGCGATGAGAATGTGAGATGGGGTGATGCCATGCAGGTGGAGATAGAGAGCAGATATATGCATGAGAAAGTTGTATCATACGCATAAAAACATATACATAAATGAATAGTAACTTTTACACACAAATGAAGTTTTGGTTTTTAATATATATATTAATTATGCTTCAAAAATAAATGATACGTTCTAAACTGGCGAAACCAAGTCATTAAACTGCTGAAACAGGTTGGTCTGTCTAAGTAAGGCTGGTCTTTGTTTTGAAATCCTCAATTTGTGGGTTTTCTTTAGATTTTTTTGGAGAAACTGGCCTTATCTATTGTGAACATTTCGAGTTAATATATATCGTTTATGCATGTTATTGTAGTTTTACATGAGATAGGGATTTTTTGAATAAATGGTTAATCTTGGTTATGGAAGAACCAAAAGTTGGACTAAAGTTGAAAGTTAAGGTTTTTATTAGTTAGTATTTTAGACTTTTTAGTGTTGTTTTGAATGTTTAGAGTTAGCTGTTAGATAAATATAGTTTAATGTTTATTGAGCTGTATAAATTCCTAGAAGATAGTTTATTATTTGGTATGGCTTGTTTTAGTTTAAATAGGTTTTAATGTACATGGGTTCTAAGTGTGCAAAGTTTATTCAATACAAGAAAGAGGTGTGATCTTGTTTTAATTAAAAAAATCATTTGTTGTTTTGCTATTGCATCTCAGCCAACATTGAAACACATCGAATGTTGAATTGTTGATGATGGCATAAATTGTGTTTTTGGGAGGATTTTAACAACATTTTCTATTCACGCTTTTGATTCTTGTGACAGCTGATGTTACAAAGAAAGCTGATGCAAAGGCTCAGGCACTAAAGACAGCAAAGGCTGTGAAGACTGGTTCAACCTTCAAAAAGAAGGCTAAGAAGATCCGAACCAAGGTCACTTTTCATCGCCCAAAAACTTTAAAGACCGACAGAAAACCTAAGTACCCTCGCATCAGTGCCCCACCAAGAAACAAGCTTGACCACTATCAGATTCTTAAATACCCTTTGACTACTGAATCTGCAATGAAGAAGATTGAAGATAACAACACTCTAGTGTTCATTGTTGATATTCGTGCTGACAAGAAGAAGATTAAAGCTGCAGTGAAAAAGATGTACGACATCCAGACGAAAAAAGTCAATACTTTGATCAGGTATATACTGCTATTTGAAGTTCTTTGCTTCAAAAACAACATTTTGGACAAAATTTTTGACCCACCCGTCTTGATGACCCAGACAACTTAATTCTGAGCATTTTGTTTATTTTTTTTTGTGCTATATTGTTTTTGTGTTGCAGACCTGATGGAACCAAGAAAGCGTACGTTAGGTTAACTCCAGACTATGATGCTTTGGATGTTGCAAACAAGATTGGAATAATCTAAGGTAAAATGTAGTTTCGGTTCTAAAAGGGAAATGTATGCTCACTGGCATTTTTGTTGGTTTCATTGTCATGAATACACGTTGAATATGGTTATTTTCAACTTAGCTTATGCTGCTTGAGTTAGTTTATTATACTTTTTGTCATTGTGATTTGCCAGAACTTTGAGCCGGACTAGGTAGTGTAAGGTTTGCCTTTATCTTTCCCTGAGATCTAACTCAAAGTGAGATTTTATCTAGGTATGGTTGTTATCGTCCTTGTTATTTGATTTTTTTAGACAATAAATTTTGGCGAGACTTTCGATTGTTTGTATATGCTTTATGTTTTGATTTTATTCTTGAATTTTTGTGTAATTTGTAATATTGACTTGTTTCCTTTGTGTTTTTGTACGTCTTTTTTGTTAAACGGCATTTTCTTACTCTTACTATCAGGGCTTTCAAATAGAGGTGCCTAAAATGTTTTCTAGAACCAGAACCTGTTTTAGTTTTGGTCAACAATGTCAAAAACTTGTTCCGATTAGGTTCCGGTTTGATCGGTTTTTGTCTTGTTTTGGTTTTGGTGGTTAAGGGTGGAACTGGTTTTGGTTTTGGTTATTGATTGTCTGCATTTGTTGGTTCTGTTTAGACCGGTTCTGGTTCATGTAGTTCTGATTTAGGAACCGAGTTTTTGCCCAGCTCTACTATAAATGAAATGAACGTAAATGAACATGTCGTGTATATTTGTTTAATAGTTTAACTTGTTTACAAACGGTTCACAAACACTAATCAAATGAAAAATTGTGTTTGTTTATTAAGAAATTATATTTAACAAACGTGAATGATCATATTACTAATTTAAAAAATAAAAAATAAACATTTTTAATCTTAGTTATAATAATCCTGCGTAAATATAAAGTTAAATGCATAATTTAACAAAATAGTATTTTTTAACAATTTTTTACTAGTAACAAAATTCACTTTACACAACACATTTAACACTATTTGTATGAACTGGTTCTATAATCGATTTATAATTTAGGTAAAATAATTGAATTTTTTAAAAATAAAATACAACTACAAATTTAAATTTAAACTATTTATAACAATATCTTTAGTGAAACTGATTGATAACCTGAAATGATATCGATTAATTTTATGTTTTTTTATCACTTATCTATGTATTATAATAAAACAATGTTTTGTTAGGCCATGTGGCAGTCATTGAGCAAGCTTTTTCAGTCCATTTCCCGCCTACGGATTCCACCAAAAAAAAACACACGCGGATCTAAATACCCATGGACATATCCGATGACCCATGAATAAAACACAAATTTACCCAAATCTGTTTTCATCGCATACTCCAAAAAATCCTAAAATACTTCATCAATTCGTGTAGATCTACAGATTCAAACATACCAGAGATGGCAACTGATTGTGTTTAACAACTGTATCACTATCCTATCTTCAAAGGCAATCATCTTTTCACCATCTTACACGATTTAGATCAAGATTGAAGCTCATCTTTTTAAATATACAGGAACGGCTCTGACCCCTACATTATCGGTTACCAGGTATTAGATTGTTAAAAAAAATGGATATAATCGAACTTATTTCATGCTATATTTCAGCAATATTCATCGTATTTTTTTTTTTAAAAAAAACACAATTGCGGGTTACCCTGTAAATGTGCGTTGAATGTGATGATTCAGACCATATTTGTTTAATTTTCGTTTTAGTGGTTTCTTTGGAACAGATTTGTGGTTTAATTGGTTTGTTTAAGGTACCGAAATAGAGAACATCTATAGGATTGTACAATGTTAGTTGCTTTTTAATCTGACTCTTTTTCTTTGTCATTACAATTACGTATAAATGTTTTAAGGTTCATTTGCTATAAATATGTGTGATAAATGACATTATGTATAGTGAAATTTTTGCCATACAATATTCTCAGGTGAAGTTCAACTCAAGGTAAATTTAGTATCTTGGTTTAAAATACTCAGTTTACATTGAATAAAGATCATGATTTATTGCAAATCTATGGATATTGGTTGTAATTTGAGAACTGTTATCTAATCAAAAAACTTTTGATTGAACATTGATGGTAATTTCAATTCTATGAATGTATTCTGTATCAGAACACTCTTCTAATTGTTCTTAAAATACTTCATCTGATTTGCTTGAACCTGTTATCAACAGGAGTTTTGGAAATTTTTTATGTATATTTGTTTTGGGATTCAATATGAAATTTGCCTGCATTTTTCATTGATATTCTTTTTTTGGTTGAAACCATTGTTTTTTCTTATATTGAGTATATATTTACTAATGATTGGTGTACACTTTGTGGCATAGAGCTCTTTTTCTTTCCATTTGCACATTATGAGATTGCTTTGTGTCATACTTTTTAGGTGTCATCTGTCGTTAAAGTAGGTCAGATGACAAACGATTTTCCATTTTTACTGGGAAAAAAAAGGTGCATATGTACATGGATGATTGGTTTGCTTGGATGGAAGCTTAGGGCATGTTTGCTCGAATGTCTAACAGAGTAACAATGAATTAATTGCTACTCTAGGTGACATTGTTGTATCAACCGAAAATTTTAGTTGACAATTATTGGAATAAGGTGTAAGTGAAGCAACAATTCAGGGCAGTGAAAATTTGATGACGAGTGAATGTGCAGCAATGCAAGTCCAATTTATGCTTCTTTGATTCTCATGGACACATTGCAACTGATAGAGGTAGGTTTGATATGTTGTATTCATTAATTAATCATTCTTCTCAAATTTGGGTTTAAATCGAGTTTTTTCCTATTTATGTTTTACACCCTTCGTCTTCACTAATTACATGCATAACTGATTTTAGCACATGCGAAGGTTATAATTTTTGCTTTATTTAGCTTTGTATTGATTAATGCATGCGTGTTGAAATATATTGGTGTAATTTTGATTTGTTAGTTTAGGATGGTAAATTGGCAATTCTTGACAATCGACTCACTGCCTAAGCACTCATGAAATTGATTATCACAAAACTAATTTGGGTCAAAAATGTATAACACAAAAAAAAAATTAGTTGGGTTTGAGTCAATCTGCTAATGTTAGTCCAAACTTGATCAATTGAATTCAGTTTAGTCCAAACTTGATCAATGTTAGATTTTTAGTCCAATATTATTGTTCCACTATTTTAAATTTCTTTTTGTTTTTAACTTTTCTAAATGACCTTATTCATCTTTGGACCTTCATGCAACTTTTAATGTCTAGAATCTTTATGTTCTTGCATTTACATTATATATCCAATAAGGAAGTCATATTTGATTTGATAATATCTATTATTTAAGTTGACTCTTGCATGTTGTGTATGTTTTGTCTGCTATATCTTTTGCATCTACTTAATGAATAGCGTTAGGGTAGAGATGGAGAAGCTAATGTGTGTATGTGTATGTTGTGTATATTTTGTCTGCTAATGTGTGTATGTGTATGTTTTGTCTGCTATATCTTTTGCATCTACTTTACATTATATATCCAATTTATGCTTATTTTGCATCTACTTAATGACTCTTGCATGTTGTGTATGTTTTGTTGAATAGCGTTAGGTCAAAGAATAAGACTTAAATGTTGGATAAATTGGTTCTTTTTTGGCTAATCAGTTGAGCTTTATAAATGGGATTTAAGCTAGCAACCAAGCCCATGAGTTTGCTCAACTCCTTGAGCTTCACTGAGCTTGACTTCTATACCAACTTGGTTTAGATCTATAATTACAATAGACCAAAGTTTATATTAATAACAAAAGTTTCAAGTACTGTTACATGTACAATTCATGGCATCCCTCTGAAGAAGCATTCCTAAATGTGTTGGTTTATCACTCACATTTAGTCATTTTCAAATATCATGACTGGGTAGAAATTTGAGCAACAATAGTACATGATTAGCACCCCTATTTTGGGTGTGTGTATATATATATATTAAGTAAATGTCTAATATTTTTTTATTCAACGAAGTATTTCTTTCACATTCTTTATCATTATTATATAATTAGCAATTTCATTTAGATGCTCGAAAGATCCAAATAGAAAGATAAATAAAGAAGACATTCTTGCTTTTATTTTGTTCGAAGTGATCTTTTGGCCTGGCCCGGTCAATACCCAGCCGGGCCTTTTTTAACCCGTGTAATACACGGGTTTTTAACCTAGCTATATAATAAATAAAGGTTATAATATGTCACTTGTCAACATTTTAGGCCACTTGAAAAAAAATTTCCCTCCTTTCTCTCATAATAAATATTTCAGTGTCATGTTTTTATTAAATTTTGATTTTGATTATCTTCTCTCTTCTATTAAATATTAATGATTTTATTTAACTTGGTAAATAATATGATTAAATTATGAATTAGTTTTTTGATTTTTTATACAACGTCTTTGAAAAATATGTATTATGTTATTTTAAACAAATAATTTTAAAATTCAAATATTTAACATGTGTAAATGTTTAATACGTCTATGTAAAAAAAAGTATAACTAATATTATTAGTATTAATATAATCATGTAAATTTAAAAAGATGTAATAAAATTATTTTAATTATGTAAATTCATGAAGACATAATTATAAAATCAAATTATTTTTTATTCGCAAACCCGTGTATTACACGGGTGTATAACCTAGTAATTAATAAATCATAGTTATGAAGTTTATACAATTTTAAAAATTCATAAAATAAAAATATTAAAAATAATACAAGTAAAATAATTAACTATTTACTAATTTTAAGAATTTATAAAATAAAAATATTGAAAGGAATGCGAACAAACAAACATACCCAGTGAAATCCCACTTATAAGTAGGGTCTGGGTTGCAAGGAATACGAGTAAAATAAAAAAATGCAAGGAAAAATTTAAAATAACAAGAATTTAAAAACAAATGTATATCACAAAAAAAAATGTTTTTAACTTAATATATAGTTATAAATTTCATCTGTTAATAAATAATAATGTTAAAAAAAGTAACAAATAAGTTAACTTTGGTTAACTAAGAAAAACCTAATTATATACTATATAATTAAAAACCAACACAAAAGGAATAGTAAATTATTGATATTTTATTATATATAATTAAAGACTTTTGATATTTTATTATATATATATAATTAAATAAAAATAAATATTAATATATATATAAGAGATGGTTTCATTGTTAACCACCTTAATTACGATAACCCAATAACCTCGACAAAAAATGCCCGAATCTTTGGGTTTTTTTCATGGTATTTATTATACGTATTTACAGGGTTTCTTTTTTGTGTTTTTGCTAATTCACAAGGCAAATCGAATTTGTACTAGTGTAAAAGTTTTGCAATTTTATAAATGTTACGAAAATTGCAAAACTTTTACACCAGTGGAAATTCGATTTGCATTGTGAATTAGCAAAAACACAAAAAAGAAACTCCCCTAACTATGTATAATAAAGACCATGCAAAAAAAACCCCAAAGATTCGGACATTTTTTGTCGAAATTATTGGGCATTTTTTGTCGAAGTTATTGGGTTACCGCAATTAAGGTGTGTTCTTTTTTGAACCAAATCCTATATATATATATATATATTAAATAGTAAAAATAAATAATAAATATATATTACTATAGTGAAAAAAAACATGGTTGTAAAATTGAACAATAAATCTCTTGAATCACCATAAGTTTTTTTTAGCTTTAAAAATTAGTAAATAGAAATAAGGGCATAAATTTGAGAAATTTTCTTAAAAATTTGTTTTTTATTAAATTTGATAAATTTGCTTGGACATTTCTATTTTTGTTTTAATTTAACCGATTGGTTGCTGATAAAAAAAGATTTTATGAGTAATTTTTATATTATTTTTTTAACATATTTGTGTGGATTTTATATGATTTTATGTTTTTATGAAAAAATTGTATAGACTTCGTGATTAAAAATTTAATTTTTCTATGTAATTTATGTTTCTGCAAATGATATATAATACATGTTATCATGAGTGTACTGTGATAACCCGCCGCAACGCGCGAGATTGGAAAAACCTAGTTATTATAAAACATGAAAATAAAAGATATTTGTTATAATTATTAAAGTTTTAGGATAAATCTAAAAGTTCAAAAAAATTTAAAGGATCTTTAATGTAATTTATTCTTAAATAAATATAATAGAGTTGAAATGGTCGATCCACAAAAATGCGAAGCTAGCTAAACGTGTTTTCAGGTTTAGACCACACTAACCTAAACAACTTATACTAAACCCAAACCTAAGAATTTGATATTAATTTTGTCTTGTTTTTTATATGGTGCCCAGAAATCAACATATCTAATTCACCCCTATATATGAAATCCTAGACCAGTTAGAAACCTCGACAAAAAAATAAATAAATCAATTTAATATGATTTTTTGAATAATTTGTTCTTAAAAAAATTAATAAACACAATATTAATCACATTCAAGTCAAGAAAAATATAAAAAATTAATTATTAAACTTGCTACTAATTTACCTGTTATCCAATATTTTAAACCACCCCATACTAACTTTAAATCTCATTTACCCATTGAAGAGTACAGCTTCTAACTCTCATAGAGCTTTATAAACTAAATTGATTACTAGCTAGGCCAATGCTCCAAAAGGCATATGAACCAAAATCAAATATCAATTGTGCAATTGTTCATCCTTAAGTGCCAAGTATTTTCAAAAACTTAAAATTTACTTTTGTCTGATTGTTGATAAAGTACTGCAATATTTGTAAACAAACCTAACAATCTTGACTCAAAATAAAAAAAATAAGTTGGTTTGGGTAAACAATTATTGTATTGAGTGGAAATGGGTAATAACATAACAAAAACGAGTTGAGATTGGTAACACCTTTAAGACTTAACACAATATTTGTCAACATTTGTAATCTAAAAACTATATCATCATCATCATCGTACTCAGTATATTACAACATTAGCAAAACTAAGGTAGGGTTTGAGGAGGGTAAGATGTAGACAGTCTTACATTTACCTTGTAGGAATAGAGAGAATGCTTTCAATGATACAATCGGCTCATGATTCCTGATTAACAACCAACCCAATGGTTTTAACGTTATTTTCACAAAAAATAAATTAAAATAATGTTAAAATTAGTGCAACTTTACTTTTGTCACTTAAGGGCCGACACATATATACATTATATGCGCGCGCCGAAAACGGAGCCCAACCTAAAAACTATATGAATATAAAAAATAAAAAGATGTAAAAGTAGTCAATAACATATTTGATTATAAAATCATTAAAGATTATTTAAATAAAATATTTGTTTAGTTACAATCTCATTTAAGATTAACTAAATTGATGTTTTTTTAAAACGACTTATTAGTTTAGCCCTAAAAATGATTTGCTTAAACTTGTCAAAATTCGCACTCATCCTGACATGAATCTATTCTAACCCGTTCAGCATCATAAAACTTCCGACTAAACGAATCCTCAATTAACTTGTTGAATGGTTAATTCCTTTTGTGGAGTGTAACCAAACTTATTCTTCTTCTTGTTCCTTTTCCAAATTCGCACTCATCTTGACATGAATCTATTTTAACCCGTTCAGCATCATAAAACTTCCGACTAAATGAATCCTCAATTAACTTGTTGAATGGTTAATTCCTTTCGTGGAGTGTAACCAAATTTATTCTTCTTCTTGTTCCTTTTAAAAACGCATCAAGTTCCGTATGTTTTGCAATTTGCATGGTATTCAAGTTAATTGTGGATCGATCAGAGAATTGAAGGAATTTTATATATGGATAGTACAATTGGTATGTCACTTTTGTTTCATTTTGCGTGTGATTTTAAATCAAAATATATTATCCTTTAACTATATTACCATAGTCATTAATGGATAGACTTACGTATGGACTTATGTATCTTTTTCGTTCTTTTTAATCTCTCACTCTCTACACACACACACACAAAAATTACATTACTTTCTAACTCATTCATGTGGCTTTTCAATCTAAGTTCCCAACATCAGCAGATGTTACAATAATACGTAGATGACTTTTGGTTGGTACAACCACTCGATTGTCCACTTCTAATAAACGTAATTGACTCAATTCTAGATCATCTTCTGGAATTGTATAACTGTCAAAAGTGAGTGACTGTTCATCGATATCAGAATTGTTATAGTCCGAATACTCATAAGGTTGGGTCGATGCCCGTCTCCCCCCAAACTGTACTTGCAAGTTTCCCCGCAAAAAGCTCTCCACGCCTACTCTTAGAAAGAAGACTCTTTTTCTTTAGTTAGTACCGACCGTAAGACCCTTTATGAGTAAGGGGAATCGAAGGCCGGGGAAATTTATTGGCAACAAGGAACCCTTTCTCACCCAGTCCTACCTACCCTATGTATTCGAGGGGGGGGCTGGAAACACACAGACCCACCCACCCACACACACACACACTATAGGTTTAGGTTCGGATAAAAATGATTAGATTTGTGAGAAATTTTAGAATGATTGTGGTGTTGAGAAGGATTAGACTTGTGAGAAGTGTAAGAAGAATTGTAGGTTATTATATTTATATTTTAATGTTTGAGATCAAAATTGTAGGGAAAAAGTTAGTGAAATGTTATTTTAGTAACTTTTCTTTACTTTTTATCATTTTCTCACTTGTTTAAACGATCATAACTTTTATATACAATATTATTTTTTTAAAAAAAATACACAAAAAAGAGCATTTTTTATCTTAAAAACGAGCATACTATTGTCGTACAAAAAGTTTATGTTTTCATGTGTCATTGTGTCTTTTTGCTCGTCATTTGTCTTTCAACTTGTAATAGTGTCTTACTGTTTTTCTAAAATTATGGGTTTTAAAAAATATAATAGTGAAAAAACACAATCATGTACCTTTTATATGTAAGTAATAATGATAAAATAACAACAAATTTATCAAATACACAAAAAACAATGACAAAATAATATCAAATGACTAAAAATACAAAGCATAATGATAAATACATGTAACACAAACTTAATATATGTGTTATCTATAATAATTTGTTTTGAAAAAAAAAATGATGAAATAATACAATTGTATATTTTTAATACGAAAACATAATAATTAATATCAACAAAATTTTTAATATACAAAAAAAAATAATAAAAAAAACACACGAAATAAACTAAAATATAAAGACAATAAATACATATTACACAATAACCTGAATATAAAACACAATATTATATATATATATATATATATATATATATATATATATATATATATATATATATGATTGTGATCAAATAATAACCCACTCTTATAACAATAATCCAGATAACTTAGCCAAGATAAAGCCAAATCTTGGATTTTTTTTTGAACATCATTGTAACACATTTAAAACACTATGTTTTTTTATGAGTTTGCGAAAATTTATCACCATTTGAGAGTTTACATCGTTGTAAGTTTTGGGCCTAAAACAGTTACAGTGTTGTAAATCAAAAACTTACAACGATGATATCTTTTAAATAGTGATGAATTTTCACAAACTCATAAAAAAACATAGTGTTCTAAATGTGTTACAATGATGTTAAAAAATCCAAGATTTGGCTTCATCTTGTCAAAGTTATCTGGATTATTGCTTTAAGAGTGAGTTATTATTTGAACACTTCCCTATATATATATATATATATATATATATATATATATATATATATATATATATATATATATATATAGGGAAGGGTATAAAAATTAACCCTTTTTTTTGCTACAACTATATAACCCATTTCAACCAATAATAAACTTACACATAAGCTTTTTATTAAAATATTAAAAAGGGCATCATAGTCATTTTACTTTTATAAGTTTCCCCCCTCTTTTTTAAACATTAATAACTTTTTTATAATATATTATTTTTTAAAAAAATTTGCACCATTATATTCGTCTCATTTTTCTCTTTAATTCCGTTATAGTCTCGACTAATTTTTTTTACTTTTTTTAGATGCCCTATATTTACATAATTGTAACGAGCTTAATGTCACACCCCGAGCCGGCGGGTTGGATCGACTTCCCCGTCGGGCGGAAGGTTCCCGGGGCGCAATATCGTGAATGATAATCGGAATGATCAGATTGTTTACATTGCAAAGTTAAATTACATCAGTCTAGTCTATAATTTAACAATGTTAATCTACTATCAGCATCATAATCTTCAATCTTGTATTTGCACAAGATATACAAAATAAATCCGTAAATGATCAAAAATATGCAGGTCCAAAAAGCTAGGTCCTCTAACTGGTATCCTAGTCCAAAAGAAATAACTCCTTAGTTGACATGTTCGTCACCTGAGAAGTTATGCAAAAATAAAGTCAACACATGGTTGGTGAGTTCATTAAGTTTTATAAAAATGAATTTGAATAACCTAAATGACAACCTTAAACTCACCATTAACCACCTATACAATCCAGTTCAGTATGCTTATATATAGGGCATATGTAGGGTCGAACTTACCGCCCGCCCAGCCACCGTCCCACCACATACTAAACCACATGATATATTGTCCTGGTGATAATTAAGCGTTTCATCCCACATCTTTGATTCCATAACATTTGATTCATAGAATTTGATTACCCTGAAAATGTTTACCTTGATCCCCCGAAATGACAACCTTAACCTCATCAACAACCACCTATGATATCCAATCAAGTATGCTTATATATAGGACATATGTAGGGTCAAACTTACCGCCCGCCCAGCCACCGTCCCACCACATACCGGACTGCTTAGCATATTGTTGTTAATGATAATTAAGCGTATCACTCCATTCACCTTCAATTTAGATTTTGATTTCCACAAATAGATTTACCTTTGCTCTCTTGAGTTCACCATGTATTCATGATTACCCTAAAGCATTTGTAGAAATATAATATTAAATGTGTAATTAAATTAATAACTAAACATTTAAATACAACTAAGACATTATGATTGAGCCTTATTTGACTCAATCAATTAGACTTAGTTGTTGGTGGTTGTCCAAGTTGTGCCCTCTCACACGTGGCTCATATCAGGCATGACTCACAAAAGTCTACCTGTGTGTGCCGGGACTTTAATGATGCCCGTATCAGCTTGACCCACTGGTCTACTGTACATGCCGGGACTTTACGGATATCCTTTGATTGTTGATCGTCTGTGATTCTCTTGATTTTGTTTGATAGTTCACGTTATTGCCCATATACCTTGACTACAAGAGTCTACTATTTATGCCGGGACTTTATGTGTGTTACACGTGGTCTTGATTTCTATACAACTGACATCCACCTTAACTCAAGCGTTAATGATTTCATTAGATTTTAATGATTTCATTATTTCAATGATTTACACACAGTTATGTTTCCCTTGATTTCCTTGAGTTTCTTGATTCTTGATCTTTAGAATTCCATGATTTCACAATAATTATAGATTTATGAGTAGGATCCTTAATTTACTGATCACACACTGGATTTGATTTCTATTGCTTTTGATCTTTAGCTTTTGTTCTTTTAATTTCACTTTGAATTCGATGAACTAAGGGTTTGTTTAGAGTTTAGAATTAAGGTATTACTCATAAGAGTAATTATTTAATTTGTTAGTTAATTCTGAATAACAATTTCCTAGACAGGAGTCTAGGAGTATAAACAAGCATATATATAAACAATAATAAATAAAAGCATGTACGTAAAACAATTTAAATAAACAGTTTACGCATGCTTCTTAGCACCGCGTTTGAAAACAAAAATGTTTAGAAAAGGGGCAATGAACTCACCTGTGTTGCTGTGCAAATGATTTATCACAAAATGCGTGCTCGTTGTTTGTAGACTATGTATCTTCAATTCCTGAGTTGTTTTAAAAGAAGTCGAATGCGATAAGTATACGTATTTGTCGTTGTATCTAAGATTTGGTCTCGGTGTGCAACTAAGTGTCGTACTAACACGAAGATAAATATACTCTTCAATATTGTTTTCTAGTTATCGGGTGTCATTCGGAACGTTAAACTTTCAGATATATTCGTACAGATCGTCACCTATACGAATAATCCGTCGATTTAGCATTCACGTAACGACATCCGTGTTGTTTTGTTCTGTAAAGCCTCACATACGTTTATACATAATAATTCCAAACACATAATCACATGATGGTTCTGTGTTGCCAGATAATTATCTGACTGATGAACCATGTTTTCATGAATTATGTTTCCCTGAATTGATTGTGAATCTGATGTTTGATAACATGAAATGATAATGATTTATGATATGAACATAACATAAAATGAAATACGTATAGTTCGTACCTGATTACTGTTCATGGCACTGTTGAGATCACTGTTCCGGTACGATTCCGGCACTGATGTTACACTTAAATATAACAAATTTATTTGAAATTTTTTCTAACAATGATAAATTACAGTGATGTAATTTACATTGACGTAATTTACCGTGATGTAATTTACATTGACGTAAAATTCGGTTCCGGTTCGGTTTTTTCGGTTAATTTGGTTCCGGTTCGGTTTTTTCGGTTAATTCGGTTTCGGTTCGATTTTTTTTGGCTTTTTGCTCATCCCTAATTTGTAACGATCCTAAATACAACAAATTAGTTTGAATTTTTTTCGAACAATGATAAGTTACATCATTATAATTATCATTGTTAGAGAAAACAAAATCAAAAGAATGTGTTATATTACATCACTGTAATTTATCATTGTTAGGGAGAAAAATAAAATAATGTGTTATATTACATCACTGTAATTTATCATTATTAGAAAAAAAATTCAAAAATAATGTGCTATAATTATGCTCGTTACATCGATGTAAATAATAGACAATGAGAAAAAAATAAAAAAAAATTAGTCAACATTAGAACGGGAATTAAAGAGAAAATTACATCACTGTAAATAATGTGTTACGTCACCGTTAATTATGTCATTGTAAATTTCTTCGTTTTGTGTTACATTATTGTAATTTACCTTTGCTAGAAAAAATTTCTAATTAATTTGCTATCTTTAAGCTCGTTACAATGATGTAAATACATGATATCAAAAAAAACAAAAAAAACTAGTCGAGACTATAACGAAATTAAAGAGAAAAATAAGACGAGTATAATGGTGCAATTTTAAAAAAAAATAATATAATATAAAAAAGTTATGAATGTTTAAGAAAAAAGGGGTAAACTTTACATAAATGACAAATGTCCTAAATGCCATTCTTATTAAAAAAAAGGAAATTGACACGTGTCATGATTCTATACACTTACCTTTTTAAAGTAACCATTGGATGATAGTTAATAAGTTGTAAAAAAAGATAAGTATTATGAAAAATTACATCCCTTATATATATATATAAGAAACCCATGACATAAGATTATCTTATCAAACTTTCTTAACTTAGCAAATTTGCTAGACATATCACGAACGGATTCACCACTAGTCATTATCAATCAACTAAAACTTAAACTGAAACTTCAACAATCTTTGTTAGAAATTCGTAACCCAAATTTAAAACAATAACCAAATTATATTATGCTACAAAATAAAATAATCAGTAATCCCAATCGTGAAAATTGTGTTAAACCCAATCCTTCAAAGGATACTAAATTTTAAGAAATGTTAACTAAATCAATACAAGTAGTATTCTCAATTTCTTAGAATTCGTGATATCTTAAAATTTGAAAAGTTGAATACACAATTTAGTAATATTAAAATATATGAAATTGTACAATTCGTGATATTTTAAAATTTGAAAAGTTGAATACACAATTTAGTAATATATATATATATATATATATATATATATATATATATATATTACACAATGACAAAAAATGTAATCTACAAAAAATTAAGATAATATGAGTTTTCCAAAATTATAAGTTATGAAAACATTATAATAAAATAACATAAGTGTATGCTTTTAATATGTAATACATAAAAATTAAATAACAACAATTTTTTTAATACATAAAAAACAATAAAAGAAACAAAATGAGTTAAAGCATAAAACACAGTGACGAACGTATATTACACAATAATATGAAGTATATTACACAAGGATCTGAAGCATATTACATAATAACCAAAAAATCCTTATTAAAAAATTAAAGAAATAACAAACGTTAATCCTACAATCTCTCTCATACTTCTCAATCTAATATTTTTATTAAAACCTAATCCCATGTATATATATGAAAAGAATAATTCGAAACCTTTTGTTGTGAAAACCATAGTAAAAACCATGTAAAAAAGTTGTGTTGAATTTTTTTAAAAGTTTGTAACATTATTTGGCTCATTTTTATGAAAGTAATTTTAAAAAAACGCAGAATGTTTTTTTTTTTAAAAAAATATTTTGTTAAATCTTTCAAAACATATGTAATGCCGTATAAAAATATTTATTAACATTTGGGCGCATCGTACCATATGTTTTACATGTTTTACAAATTTTTTTTAATAGAAGACTCTTGATGTTTCTAAAAAATAATTTATAAAAATGAGGCAAAGAATGTTACATGCTTGTAAAAACATTTGAAAAAAAATATTTACATGGTTTTTATTATGATTTCATAGTTTTCACAGCAAAAGAGATTTTTCATTTTATTAATTCCATATATATGCACGCGCATGCGCGTGCGCGCACACACATATATATTTCACTATTTTTATCTTTTATTTATGTTTGTATTTTTGTCATGGTTTACAAAACCGGACCAGCCTGGCCGCCCAGACCGGGAATAGGAGGGTTGGCCGGCCCAAAATAAGCATGTGAACCGTCTTCAAACAAACCGGCCGGTTGAGCCGGTTCAAAGGTCGGACCGGGAACCGGTTTACAGGTCGGATCAGGTTTCAGTTTCTTTTTTTTTTTTTTAACTAAAATCCTAAGAATAAAACATTAAAACCAAATCATATATTTTTTTAAAATGATTACGTTTGTTTAAGTATTTTTATAATTCTATAATTTTTTTGGATTATTTTATATATTAATTATGTTATCCGGTTTTTAAATACGGTCCAAACGGTTCGACTTTTACCCAGTAAGACGTCTGGCTTGACGTCCGTTCCAATTTTGAAATCATTGATTTTTGTACTTGAGTCATGTGTTTCTCTGAAAAACATGCCTATAATGCTATTTTTATTATTATCGTTATCATTATCGCTATTGTTTATTGTTGTTATTTAAAATTGGCATCCAAAAATTCTAAAGACACTGCATCTCTGGCCAACTTTTATATATAAAGTGCCGGCTTGCTCACCCAATTGCTTTTTAATATTATAGAAACATGCTTTCAGGAAATTGGATCTTTATATCGTCACTTGCCATTTTAACAGTTTAATCACCAATCCACCATTATCAGATCATGATCTTTATTATAATAAAAAAATAGTAGGTGGGACATATGTGATCTTTTTGATGAACTCGATTTAGAAATTTTTTTCTCTCTTCTCTTTTATATTATATAATAATTATCTTTTATACTAAATATTAATGATTTTAAATAATTAAGTTATACAATGAAATATTAAATATGTGGTTCTTCTTATTATTAAAATCATTAAAAGTTAACAAATCTTAAGAAAATTTCAATTATATAATATCTTAAAATATATTTTTATAATTCTTAAATTTTCATTATTTGTAATTTATTATTTTTAAATATTCATTATTTATATTAACATTTAATGATATCAAACATACAAATCTTTATGAAAAATGTTTTTTTATAACATATTATATTTATTCAACTCATTTAATACTTGTGTTTCTAAGCTAGTATTATATTAAACAAACATCTTTTTTTGACACATGTCAATTTCTTATGTTATCATTGTCACATGTCTACATATTATCGAATTGCACATCATAAAATGACAATTAGAATGATGATAACTAAAAACCAAATTCAAATGGTTTTGATCACTTATTTTTGGTTGAAACATGAAAAAAATGAAAATCAATTTTTTTTTAAATCACACACATTTGTTTTCAGTTTGACCAAATAACACATATATATTCATTTACGTACCCAGATAGTTTTATCATTCTGTCAAAAAAGTTTTGTGCATGGTTGTCTATCATTAAATATATTATTTTTTTGGATCAATTAGAATATGGTTGGGTTAGATCACCCACAAAATTAATAAAACTAAAATAATCACAAATACCTAATAAAAGTACGTTAATGGTCATTTTTTGATTAGCATGATATGATACAATTGGTTTCTTTTGACATAATTCAAAAGAATATTACTTAAATCAAAAACTTCAAAAGTCATATTACCTAAATATGCATATTGGGTTATCTAGTATTAGTTTTATTAGTTTTGGGTTTCAAATGGTTATAAATTGTGTCATTTTGTTGGTTAAGATGATATGATAAAATTAATTTTCATAAGAGTCGGTGACAATTTTTTTAGAGTTGATCAAGATTAGATCATATATAGCCTGTATAGTGGGTTCGCCCATGAAGGTATGCTTGTGTGGGAAGCATGCTTGTGTGGACCTTACTGGGGTGTCCCCCCTTGTTGGGCTTAGGGACACCGGGTTTGTCGCTAGGCAGGCCGTGTTAAAGGCAGAATTGGGAAAAATTGCTAAGCACGAGAAGGCGTGTGCCGAGAATCAACATGCCTTCATTCCGTTTGCTTTCGATACTTTTGGGTCTCTTGCCCCCGATGCTGCTACATTTCTGAAGAGAGTTCAGCAGGTCGTGCACAGTAATTCATCGACACCGAAGAACGCTAACTTTGTTTTCAGTAGGATCGGATTTGCCATTCAAAAGGGGGTGGCGGCGCAGCTTGTTGCTCGCTTACCTGCCTTTCTATTGTAATTGGATCCATATTGATTTATTAAGCATATAATCCATGAAGGTATTACAATAACTAAAATTTCAAGGTTCACTTATCTTAGTAGGAGTAGCTGGTGTTTCACGTTTGTTGATATGGAGTTCTAGCATGTAGTTAACGATCTGAACAATTTTTGATACTTTAGATGTCGAGATCATGATCTCGGTTACATTATATCATAAAATTGGAACTATGATTTGATACAATATAAATATTTCATGGTTGTAGTTGTAAAGGATCAACTTCTTCACTTTAGTCACCATCATCCACTCAACCTTCTGCATCTACAATCGCCAAAACAAAGAGAAGAAGAAGAAGATGATGATGATAATGATAATGATGAAGATGATTTTGTGGAGGAAGACCATCATGGTGGCCAATGCAACCTATGCAATGAACAAATCTGGTCATTTCATTCTTGTTACTACCACTGCAAGTCTTGTGATTACTCATTGCACAAATTTTGTGCAGAACTACCCGAATTTATGCAAGACCATCCATTACATGTTGGCCACACTCTTACCTTGTCCATGTCATATCCATATCAAATGATTCACTATCGAAATACTGATTCTAAATGGAAGTGTTATGTCTGCAATCTTGAGTGGAAGGATACCTATAATTATCACTGTTCTTTGTGCAACTTAAGTATGGACATAATCTGTGCTACTATGCAACACCAAAAAATAAACCACCCTAGTCATCCCCACCAACTGGAGCGCATGTTTGGGCCCATAGTTTCTATATGTGTAGCTTGTGGTAATAAACATGAAGGGGTCTTCTTTCGGTGTGCCACTTGTCGTAGTTTGCGGTTCAATCTGGACTGCCTTTTGTTGCCTACCAAACTACTAATACAAAATCATACTAGTGGGAGTTTCACTCATTCACATCCTCTTACCCTTGCATATTCCTTTCCATATTCCGAATTTGAAAATAAATCATATCCCTGTTGTAGAGTATGCGATTATGACTTCTACACTCATTTGTGGATTTACAAATGTGATAAATGTTTATATTACGTACATGTTGATTGTGCAACTTCAAAGAAAGAGCCATTTATGTCCATCTTCTTGCTCGAAAGTCAGCAATCTTTTCTTTTTATTCTTATAGTTTATGTGAAGATTGTTATAATCTCAATTTAAGTATGCATGTCATTTTACAGGTCGTGGCAAAACTTCTAAAAATTTTAAAGAAGATGAACATCCGAATCTGCTCCACTGTCCATTTCAAAATGAAGGTGTCAACCTTTTGAAGCATTATATGTTTGATCAAAAGAAGTTCATTAGTAGCCAACATGATGGTGAAATGCTCAACCATTTAAGTCACCAACATCCACTCATCCTTATTGACAAGAAAACATCAGTTGGTGAAAAATTAGTTTCTCTCCATGACCCTATGAAAAGGGTTCAACTATTATGTGATGGATGTGTGAGACCAATCATGACAGTACCATTTTACATATGTTTTCATTGTGCTGATAAACAATGTTGTTTTGTTCTTCATGAGTGGTGTGCTAAGCTACCCATGAAAATAGAAGAATATGATGGTCATCCTCAGCATACTCTTTTTCTCCTGCCAGAAATCCCCGGAGAGTTTTTTGGTGTATTCGATTGTGCCATTTGCTTCTTTCCATCTAACGGTTTCGCGTATGGATGTACAACGTGCAAATATTATGTTGATATCAATTGTGCGTTTATACCTAAAGAAATCACACATGACTCCCATATTGATCATATCCGCTCAAAAGTAAATCCTTCAGCCGAGCCTAGAAGAAGGTATTGCAAGGCATGCAAATACTCAATGAAAAGGAAGTTCGGATTTCATTGTCGATCTTGTGATTTCTACATTCATGTACAATGTGCTTTGTTTTTGCCTAAAATTATCACGCACAAGTGTGATAAACATCCATTAAGCTTAAGATACGAACCAGTAGAGAACCAACTTGGCGAATACTTTTGTGAAGTATGTGAGAATAAATTTGACCCTTTTCAGTGGTTCTATCATTGCACTACATGTTTACAGTCTATGCATGCCGCTTGTGCGCCCTTAATACTTCAAAATGAGCTAGCTACATATGATAGTTATGACAGATGCATATATAAGTTTCTTAATATCAAATTTGGAGGATCACTGAAGATTAATAATCACTCACACCGCTTGGTTTTTGCTCAAGGGCTTCAGAGTGACGATGACTGCAATATATGTCTTTCAAGTTTGCAATATAAAATGGCGTTTAAGTGCTTAGAGTGTCATGATTTCGCATGTCATTATGAGTGTGTTTCAAGTGTTGTGGATTTGTAAATTTGTTACGTCGCCGGCCTGTCAATTCTTATATTGACTAGTTTGGTTTTGATATTTTATCAAGTGCTATCAACTATTTAATGTAAAACTAAAGCATCTTGTAACTGTTGGTTCAAGCCTCTCAAATTTACGTATATGAACAACTATATAATGAAAAAAATATTAGAAGAAATTTGAAAAGAAACTGAAAAGTAATTTGCTCCCGTTAACTTTCTGCACACCTTTTATTTCATGTGAGAAGATGCCTTAAATAGACTAGCATCCAAATAACAAACCAAAAAAGTCTTACCTGCTACCACCTATTCAATAAGAACCACCTAAAGACCCATTGACTAAAACAAATTAATACCTAGTCCATGCAACATAATTTTATTTGACCCAAGATAAATTAAAAACTATATTCTAAATAAAACTTCTAACGTTCACATTCTAATATATGTCAAGATTAACCCAACATTCACCCCCTTAATCTTGACATCTACACGAGCATTCATCAAAGTAGTGTCGGCTCATCATCATCCCGAGTCAAATTAGCCACTTCTTCATTTGGTTCTTGCTTGGGACACTCAAACGCTTGGCAATTGTAGCATTTGATATGTCGTTTGTCTCGATAGGTACCTTGTTCTCTCCGGTCTTCATTAGAGTGGAATCGGCCACCACGACCTCTGCCATAACCACGACCCCTTCCTTGACCACGACCTCTTCCTTGACCAAAATGGTTTTGATCAAATTCACCACGTTTGGTTCTCTCTTTCCAATCCTCTTTTGTAAGTATCAATTTGCTTTGATCATTTTCCTCCTCATCAAGAACATAAATTCTATCTTCGTAAGCCTTCAATCTCCCAACGGCCTCCTCAAGTGACATATGTTCTATCTCCGAGTATTGCTCAATTGAAGCAACAATTTACAAAAATTTCTTTGGAACTGAATTTAATAGCTTTCTTACCACAACTTCATCTTCCAAGTTAGACCCAAGACTCTTGATCTTTGTAGCAATCCCACTAAGTTTGTCTGAAAACTCATCAATTGTTTCACTCTTTCATCTTCAACATCTCTAACTCGGATACAAGAGTTTGAATTCTTGCCTTTTGAACACGATCGGCTCCCAAATACCGCACACGAAGCGCCTCCCATACATCTTTTGCATGTTTGTGCTTTGCAACTTGAAGCAACACATCTTCGGGTAGAGTTTGAAACACAAATGCTCTTGCTTGTAAACTTTTCTTAGCGTCAACCGCACCCCCTGTTACCTGATCAATTGCTTCCCACAAACCGTATGCTTGTAGGATCGACTCCACCATAATTGACCAACTCGTGTAGTTCGTACTCGTTAATTTTGGATATTGCAAAGGAATGTTTCCCTGATTACTTGCCTGCACAATTGCACCACCGCCTTGGTTTGTATCTCCCATCTTAAATGCTTCCTATTGAAAATTTTTTTTAAATAGAAGCACTCCAATCTTTGACTTTTGAACAACAATGCAAATCACCTTTTCAATATCACCGTCTCCAACCTTAAACGCCTCAAACGTTCTGATCCATAAGAAAAACAAACTTCACGAATCTTAATTGCGTCTTCACCACACAGGTATCTTCTTCATAGCCCCACTTTTTCGTCTTAGATAATTTTTTTTTTCAACCAGGTTAGTATAATCAGAACATAATCACAGATTTTTTACTTCCCAATTCACACAGAATCGTATTCAGCTTTACCTTCGATTGGCTTCCACACAGTTGCTCGATCGATTCACACAGAATTTCTTACCGAATCACACAGATCGCCTTCTTTCTCATCTCTACCAACTCACGTAGAACCCTTTCTTCTTGCTCACACAGAACCGAACTTCTTTTGGTGGGCTGTGACACCTCCTCCTAATCACACATATCAGGTCTTGCTTGGTTTCACAAAGAAACCCTACTGGTTCATCTTCTCTCGAATCACTTGGAACTCTCGGTTTACACATAAACTATTGCAACCCTCCTCTCTCAAAACCCGACTCTCAAAACCCACGATACGAGCCCTAGGCTCTGATACCAAATGTTGGTTCAAGCCTCTCAAATTTACGTATATGAACAACTATATAATGAAAAAAATATTAGAAGAAATTTGAAAAGAAACTGAAAAGTAATTTGCTCCCGTTAACTTTCTGCACACCTTTTATTTCATGTGAGAAGATGCCTTAAATAGACTAGCATCCAAATAACAAACCAAGAAAGTCTTACCTGCTACTACCTATTCATTAGGAACCACCTAAAGACCTGTTGACTAAATACAAATTAATACCTAGTCCATGCAACATAATTTTATTTGACCAAACATAAATTAAAAACTATATTCTAAATAAAACTTCTAACGTTCACATTCTAATATTTGTCAAGATTAACCCAACAGTAACAACTCTCAAGTATTGTTAAATTTATGATGTGAAAAGAAGTACGTAAGAAAGGTATTATGCTTCAAAATGTGGTGTTGTAATTGTTTGGAATTTATTTAATAATATGGCCTTGTGACTATTTGATAAGTTAGCTTAATATTAAGTTTTGATAATTAACCAATAAGCCCTTATGCATAAGTTGTTGCAATTATCAATTTAGTGATAATTGCATTATAGTCCTTTATAGCAGCATTTTGATGGATAATATTGCTCTTACATAAAATTATAAATATGGAGGCATACTAAAATAATTCTTCTTAATGTCCAAATATCTATTTTACTTACATCATATTTTCTCTAATCTTAATCTATGAGAAGTAAGGAAGAACACCATACATATTAATTATTCATCATAACTTGGACGTGAAAGAAGATTGGAGAATCATTACAATAATATTATCATCAAGAACATGATTAAATCTTCAAACAAGTAAGTATATTTCGTTATTGATTGATGTTTGTTTATATTTATTTAATTGAATTGATTAACAATCCGCTCATGATGTTGAAATAATCGAAAGTAACATGTTGGTATTCTTTAAAAATGAAAGTAAGCATGTAGAAAGCAATGTAATCAATTGTGATTTATGTAGAAAGCATGTAGAAAGCAAGGGCCTAGGGCCCCCAACCGTGCGGGTTATGTTCGCGTTATCGTATACGTTATTTATTTTGTCGTTTTGAATCTGAAAAATTAGAGAGTCCACTTGTATTCTTAAAAGAGAGAGTTTGTTTAAAGTTTATTGTTTACAGATAATTACATATATACCCAACTAAAAAATTTTAATTACATACATGCCCTTCTTTTGTGGTCTAATTACATATATACCTAACTAAAAAATTTAAATACATATATACCCAACTTTACTCTCTTTACACATTGTAACCCTTTGAATGTAAACATAAGTAAACACTACATTTGTTACGACTCCAACTCCATCAATTAAAAATGAAAAAAAAGACACGAAAAAAGAAGGAAAAACACTAGAAAAGGGAAACAAACTTAAAATGGGGTATATTTGAAGCATTGGTAAAATATGCATAATACATTTTTTTAAAGTATGGGTAAAAAATAATTCCTTAATTCATTTAAATTAAAATGGGTATATTTGAGCTTTTTAGAATTAGAGGAGGGGATATATATAATTAAAATTTTGGATTGAGTATATATGTAATAGATGAAATTTATAAGGGGGGTATATGTAATCAAAATTTTGGATTGGTATATATGTAATAAAAGAAATTTATAGGGGATATATGTAATTGCCCTATATTTTATAGCATTCATTGTTTATATCATTTATGATTATCATTGGTTAATTCTAAATATGAGTGAATTTATGTATATAGAGACAAACTAACATGTTTTTCATGTTTTAAAACTTACAAACCATAATCGTAAGAAATTTTTTTTTGGAGGGGCCTCACTTTTTTTATTTTCCTTGGGCCCTCGAAAGCTTGAGCCGACCCTGTGTACAAAACATGAAAATGAAAATGAATACAAGAGGCAGATTATCTCTGTGATACGCCAATACCATACGCCAGGGCTGACATATCATACGTCGGGGGTGGAGTATGATACGCTGGTGAAGGTCAAACCTTGGGTTTTTGACTTATTGACTTGGGATTGATTCGAGGGTCAATGGGGTGAACTTCTTTGATCAAAATAGATTGTTTTGGTCATGTTTGCTTGGGGGAGTGAACAAGGGGACTTACTTAGTTCTTATGAAATAATGGTGAATATATATGTGGTGTTTTCAGGTGAACGGAAAGGGTGATGGCACACGTGATCGGGTATTTCATAGAGGATCAGATCGAACATGTTATGATTGAAACCCAATAACTTTTGTAAATTGTGGTTTATGTTATAATTGGGTTTTTGAATGTAGAATTAACTTAACTACATGTAACTACATGTGTTTTGGTAAAAGGTTGGTTTATTTTGGGTGATTAAATTGGATGTTTTTCACATGCTCACCTCTTGTCACCTGTTGATAATGTCACTCGTCAACCTGAAAAAGTTGCGGAAGCATAGTGGTGATGTCTCAGAGATGGGATGCGACTTACTTGATCCAGTATCTTAACACACAAATTAACTTAAAGATAATATATTACAAAGGCTTCGTCATCACAACCAACATTACTGTTTACAAACTAAGCTTGTTACATCTACCAAATTATTTAATTAAAGTTTTTAACGTGCAATCTTTCGTCGATGCTCATTGTCTGCCTGCAAAAGATTTGAGTTTGAAAAGGTCTGCACAAAGCTGGTGAGTTCGTAATGTTTACGTTAAACAATATGATATGATATACAAGTTTTTGATATACAGAGTTCTAGATAACCATGGGACTCATATCTAGTTCCTTTCGGACATTCTACGTTTTAAGAAGATACTACCCGTCGGCACATATCTTTGTGCCTCATTCTTAATGTCTATCACAAACATTAAGCTGATACTAGAAACAGGTAACAAACATTTGCCCCAAGGTGAGTTGCAAGATCCCGGCAAATGGGTTGTCGGCCAATAGTACTATCAATGCTTTTTGTTCGGCCCCACGTGGGTTCACCAGATACAGTTCGAGATATGAGGACTTTTTGATACTGTGATAGAGAGTTACAGGCAAAATCCCATGAAATCTTACAGAAATCACATGAAATCACACATATTACAGTGATACATATCATATGTTCAGAAATAGTTTCAAAGAGATACCTCGGTGTTTGTAAAACATTAAAGATAAAAGGGGTTATACGAAACTCACCTGAAGTCTCAAAGGTAGTAAAATCACTCGCAGACTGGTGATAATAGCTAAATTATGCACTAGTTTATGTTTAATAAGTTATTTATATGTT
This sequence comes from Mikania micrantha, assembly GCA_009363875.1. Taxonomy (NCBI): domain Eukaryota; kingdom Viridiplantae; phylum Streptophyta; class Magnoliopsida; order Asterales; family Asteraceae; genus Mikania; species Mikania micrantha. The sequence continues at coordinate 30,113,925 of CM018697.1, forward strand.
AACTTACTGATAAGATCTTTCTGAACGTTCAAGGAATTCCATGACTCAACTCCATACCAGGAATTCAAGCAGCTTTAATTCGTTCTTGAATAAGTGCGATCTTATCTGTAGTTTCTTGAATGAATTCTGGGCCTATGATTTTAGTTTCACCAACCTCTGACCAGCAGATAGGAGATCTACATTTGCGTCCTTATAGTGCTTCGAATGGAGCGCATTGAATACTGGTATGGTAGCTGTTATTGTATGAAAATTCAACTAGTGAAAGGTGAATATCCCAGCTACCTCCAAAATCAATCGCACAGATTCTGAGCATGTCTTCTAGTGTATGATTTGTTCGTTCAGTTTGCCCATCCGTTTGTGGATGATAAGCTGTGCTCATATTGATTTGTGTGCCCAGAGCATTCTGAAGAGTTTGTCAAAATCGTGACATAAATCGACCATCTCTATCCGAAATGGTAGAGATTGGTACTCAATGTCTAGACACAATTTCATTAACATAGAGTTTAGCTAGTCGATCCATGAAGTAATCTTCTCGGATTGGTAAGAAATGTGCAGATTTAGTAAGGCGATCAACGATAACCCATATAGAGTCATGATTACGTGATGTTTTGGGTAGTTCAGTAATGAAATCCATAGAGATCTGATCCCATTTCCACATGGGAATCTCAGGTTGTTGTAGTAACCCAGATGGTCGTTAATGCTCTGCCTTAACCATAAGACATGTTAAACATCTATCCACGTATTCAGCTATATGTTTCTTCATTCCAGGCCATCAGTAGAAATCTCTAAGATCTTTATACATTTTATTGGCACCTGGATGAATAGAATACCTGGATTTGTGCGCCTAATCCAAGATGATTGCTCTAGAGTTACCAAATAGAGGAATCCAAATTCGGCTTTTGAAATACAACACTCCAATAATTTTGGTTTCAAGTTGTTTGTCTAATCCTCTTAGTTCCTCAGCTGAGTAGTTGGTTGTTTGCAAAGCTTGTTGCTGAGTTTTGTTTAATCTGAGGAATTAGACTAGTTTGAATAGTCATTCCTAACGCTTTCACACGTAAAGGTTTGACTCGTTCTTTGCGACTCAAGGCATCGGCTACGAAATTCGCTTTACCTGGGTGATAATGAATTTCACAATCATAGTCATCCAGAAGTTCTACCTATCTTCTTTGTCGCATGTTTAACATTTTTTGATCTAGAATGTGTTGAAGACTTTTGTGATCCGTGTATACAATACACTTAGTTCCGTAAAGATAATGTCTCCAAATTTTGAGTGCAAACACCACTACACCAATATCTAGATCATGGGTGATATAGTTCTTCTCGTGTATTTTTAATTGTCGAGAAACATAAGCAATTACCTTGTCGTTCTGCATTAACATACACCCGAGACCTTGACGAGAAGCATCACAATATATCGTGAAGTTATCGGTACCTTACATTAATGTAAGTATAGGTGCGTTGCAGTGTTTGTGTTTCAACAGTTGGAATGCCTCCTCCTGTTGGGAACCCTATATAAACGGTTGATTTTTCTACGTCAACTAGGGGTGTCCATAAACCGACCGAACCGCCTAAACCGGATTGGACCGAAGACAATTGGTCGGTTTGGTCGGTTTTAGAACTTCATGGTGTGGTTTATGGTTTTAGTATTCCAAGAACTGAGTGGTTTGGTGTGGTTTACGGTTTGCATTTTTTCTAAACCGTATAAACCGCACCAACCATATATATACATATGCACACATATACGTATACATATACATATACATATATATCTTAAAATTATTGAAAAACCTATGTTAGCATCTTTTCATTTACCTCTTTTTCATTTATCTTGCTCTTTCAATCTCTATTCCATTAATTCATAGCCCATAAGTTCTTTTAAAATGAAAAAGGATGATGATAATAATATAATATTATTGATTTAAAAGATAATCTTTAATCAAAATTAATTCATCACCTTTTAGACTACTTTTGTTATTTTGATATTGGTTGGCTTTTATATTATGGTTTTTTTATGATTGAAATTTGAATTCAAAATGGATTATGGTCTTTTGCATCGTTATATTAAACGTTATCTATTGTTTTTTTATAAAACCGGGAAACCGGAAAAACCGAACTGTAAAACCGTGAAATCGACAATGCCGGTCGGTTTGGTTTACACAACTTACACGGTCGGTTTGGTTTGTCATGTTTGAAACCGCAGTTAGTGATTTGGTTTAAAAATTTTTACAAAACCGACCGAACCGCACCGCGGACATCCTTAGCATCAACGTTGTGAGTGGCAAGGCTATTTTTGAAAAATTCTTAATGAACCGACGATAATAACCTGCCAGTCCTAAGAATTGACTTATTTCAGTTGGGGTTCGTGGTGTATCCCATTATTTCACAGCCTTAATCTTACTAGGATCCACTTGTATACCATTCTCATTTACAATGTGTCCAACAAATTGAACTTCCCTTAACCATAATTCACACATTGGAGAATTTAGGATATAGCTTTTCACGTGCTAAAAGTCTAAGATTAGTTTCAAGTGTTGAGCATGGTGCTGCTGGTTTTGGGAGTAAATGAGAATATCATCAATAAATACAATCACAACCTTATCCAGATAAGGTCTACACACTCGATTCATCATATCCATGAAAACTACAGGTGAATTTGTTAATCCAAACGGCATCACCAAAAATTCGTAATGTCAGTAACGGGTTCTGAAAGCAGTTTTAGGAACATCATCATCATGAATTCGTAACTGATGATATTTGGACCTTAAATCGATTTTTGAAAAATAAGTAGCACCTTGTAATTGATCGAATAGATCATCTATATGTGGTAATGGATAACGGTTTTTGATTGTTAATTTATTGAGCTCCTTGTAGTCAATACACATCCTGAACGAACCATCTTTCTTTTTCACAAAAAGAATTGATGCTTCCCAGGGTGAGAAACTAGGTTTGATAAAACCTTTGTCTAATAATTCCTGCAGTTGACTTGAAAGCTCTTGCATTTTCGAGGGTGCTAAACGATAAGGAGCTTTAGCTACAGGTGTCACACCCCCACCTCTCATCACCTGTTGATGATGTCACTGAGAAGGTTGCGAAAGCATATTGGTGATGTCTCAGAGATGAGGTGTGACTTACTTGATCTGGTATCACAACACACAGATTAACTTAAAATAATTACATTACATTGATCATCGTTACAACCAACATTACAGTTTATAACTAAGTTTATTTCACAAACTAAATTATTTAATTACAAGTGTTTGAAGTGCAGCCTCACCGTGGTCACTGTCTCTCTGCAAAAATGTTTGAGTTTGAAAGATCAGCACAAAGCTGGTGAGTTCGTAAAGTTCAAGTTAAAACATATGATATGACATGGTATACAAGTTCTCACGATATTCTGTTCCAGATAACCATGGGACCCGTATCTAGTTCCTTTCGGACAGTTCTGCGTTTTACGAAGATACTACCCGTCGGTAAATATCTGAATGCCTCATTATATTAATGTCTATCACTAACATTAAGAAGATATTTTGGAAACAGATAACAAACCTTTACACCAATGGGAGTTGCAATCTCCTGACAAATGGGTTGTCAGCCGATTGTACTATCATTGTTTTCTGTTCGGCCCCACATGGGTTCATCAGATACAGTTTCGAGGAATGAGGACTTTTGATACTGTGATAAAGATATTAATGGCAAAATCCCATGAAATCACACAAGAGTCACATGAAATCACAAAGATAAGAGTGATACATATGATATGTTTAAGAAAAGTTCCACAATGATACCCCGATGTTTATAAAACATTTAAAAGAAAAGGGGTTGTACAAAACTTACCTGAAGTCAAGAGAGTGATGAAATCACGCGCAAATGATAATGGTAGCTAATTTCTGCATTTGTTTATGTTAAATGAATTATTTATGTTTTAACTTACTGATTATATCTTTCTGAACGTTCAATGTCAAGGACATTGCCTTGAAAGTCATCAAACCGATATTAGGTTTTTAATTAGTTAATTTAATGTCATATCATACAATGTATGATAATGTAGGAACCTATGCTGATTCAGGTTCCTAATACACAGTTGATGACACGTTGGATTAATCAGAATAACCTCAGATTAAACAAATAGTTAATGTCGTTGATTATGGTGCTAAAACAGTTTCTAGATGAATTTTTGGCTTAGGAATGATCAACCCTTGTTATTGATTACCCAAATATCATGAAATATCATAATGTGACATTGAAATAAGTTTAATAACCATGTTTAACATACTAATCTGACTGTTATCATAAACATCAGATAATCGTTCCAATGAGTATGTTAATGAATGTGATTAGTTTGAAACACTTGGATTTAACCTTGCATTTCAAAGATTAATTGTGACACCCTGTAAAATCCATGTCAGCTTACTATTTATTTAAATGATTTTTGTACACGTGGCACTAGAATTAGTTTAATTTAGTGCGACACGTGGCATGACGTTACAAACACTGACACACAACAAGATAATTCGAGGAATTATCGAGAAACCGCGCACACGTGTCAAAACACACGAACGTTGGTGAACGTTTAGCACATCGTGTAACAAAACACTCGAAACCTCACGAAACGCTCAAACATTGAACTTGGAAGTTCAAAAAAGGCCAAACGATAGTTTGTAATCGTGAAAACGACGACGAACAGGTCAAACCATTGAAATTGGGCCTATTGGGCTCTTCTGGGACCCATCGTGGTACACGATGGCCTGCAAGGAATTCCATGGCGGTACGCGAAGGATCTCGGGGGAATTTGAATCCCGAAATCCATTGCGGTACGCTGAGAGAATCTGGAGCCCTCTCAGCGGTATGCGATGACGACCACACGCAAAATCTTTATAAAACCAAGATGTAATCATTCCAAGCCACCCTACAATTTCATTTCTCAAGTTCCTGGCTCCTACACTTCGTCATCCCCATCAGAAAACCCCTTTTTTCTCTGTTGGAAGCCATTGACAAGCTTGTGGAAGCTTGGTTTGAAGGTGTGAAGCTTAGAACTCAAGGAGAACTTGAAGAAGGAGAGAGTTGGAGCTTGGAGGCTATCACCATTCACTTATTCCTGCACAAACCCACTGATCAGGAGCTTCTAAGGCTGCTCCCACTTCATCTTGGTGTTCAAGAAGCTCTAGAAGGTAGCTTTACACTCCTTATGACTTAAAACCACCATTGTTCACACATGCAAGCACTCATCCACCACATGCACGGATTTTCTATAATTTTAATCCGGGTTTGTTGATTTAATGTGTTTCTTGATGATCTACGATGTTTAGATGATGATCTAGGATGATCTATAATGTGGTGTATATGTGTAAGGCATGATTTGGTCATGACCAAGTGTAAAACTCACATGCATGTATAATCCATGGCATGAGGGATGATTTTGAATATTTAGATGTGTTTATAATTGATGTTGGAAGATGATAGCATGATTAGATCTTGGTTAAATGGATAAAATATGGTTATATTGATTTCTTACTATTATTAGAAACTTTTTGATACAAGATGATGTTATGGATGATATAATGAGCATGCATGTATGTAGATTTGTTATTAGCATGATAGTATTGTGAGTTTATATGCAAGAAATTTATCTAGACTTGATTTGGCACATATATGGCATAGTTACTATATTTAGTAACTTTTATGATTGAAACGTTGCTAGATGATGAATTGGTTTAGATCAATATGTTTTAATGTGATGATTGTATGCTAAGTTAGATGGTTTCCGATGATAATCATGCTATATATGGAAACTTTCCATTTTAGGAAACTTTTGTATGAAAACGTGACTTATATGATTTCGCAAGACAACGTGCTATGTGTTAACATGATCACGTAGGACTTAACGAGCATGCTAGAACTTTAAAATCGATATGTTTTGTGAAACTTGCCATGAATGGAAACTTACTATAATTAGTAAGTTGTCCATAGACGCGACTTGCGCGTTTTGCACACGACGAGCACTAACACAAATGTTACACGATTCACAACCGACTCACGGTTCACCAACGGGTCTTTGACTTGACACGGTCAAACACGGTCAAACTTGGTCAAAGACGGTCAATGTGGACCAACATGAGCAAACATGGTCATTGTGGACCGACACGGTCAAACATGAACAACCGAGGGTTGTTGAGCACAAACACGAGCACAAACACGAACACGAACACTGTCACTTACACGAACTCACGTATGGTATACGATATAGGTAGCCGGTGACCGACTACGTAACGACGCAGGAGCTTACGCTTACATTCTCTTGATCACACTAAGGTGAGTTTACGGCCCCTCTTTACTCTTTTCAAACTTTTCAAATAGGGGGAGAATAGTAGTTGAATCGAGTCAAACAAATATGCTATTACAAACATTTTATGTGTATGCTGGTTTATTAGACAAACATTAAGTGTTGAACTCGTAACAAGCCCTCACAAAGTCTTACCGTTAATGTACGAACAACGTGGTAGGTTTGAATGGATCCGTTTGGGTGTGACTAACCCCACGGGGCACAATTTTGACTAGAGGTCATAACCCGTGAAGCTCTGACCTAACTTGCTATGTAATTACGAGACATAGCGGAGGCAAGGACAAACAAGTCTAGTTCGGTAGTGACGCACTGACACTTGGAGCCTAGGGCTCGGTACTAACATATGATAAACAGCATGACACATGTTTTCTATTCCTATGTATATATCAAAACCTGTGAACTCACCAACCATTGTGTTGACACTTTTTCTTAAACTTGTATTCTCAGGTAACTAGTTGCGTAGGGAACAGGATGCATACCTAAGGGCATGAGCTTAGGATTTGCATTTATTTATGTCATGTCACTTTGATCAAACAATTTCAACTTATGTTTTGTACTTTTACAATGTAGTGTCTGACAATTATCTTTTCCGCTGCATATGTAAACTTATTAATATTTTCCGCTGCAATACTATATAATTTCCGCTGCAAACTATCTTGTTACTTTTATGTCAAACATTGTATTTGAAACGCATATAGAATTGTTCTATATGACCTTGAGCTGTGATTCTGGCCACGTCACACCCACGTGGACTGACACCACGAGTGGGAAATTGGGGGTGTGACATTAATCAAACTAATCACCTACATTGTCACAATCAAATGGTGTAAACCATTATAACCATTGTTATGATTTCATGTAAACCGGGCATTAAAACGGATCAAAACAAGGATTTACCCGTTAACATATCGAGTTCTTCGTTTATAATCAATCCTATCCATCATCTAGGCAATAATCAACAATCCTAACTATACCATTACGTTCAAAAACAAGATCTAATCAACCATTATCAAGCTAGAAGGTTAAAATGAACTGTTACCTAATCAGACGGATTTTCAGCTGCAGAAAAACGATCAGGACTCGTAGATGTCACACCCCAACCAATGGCGGAATACGTTGGGGCACGAGTTTGATTGTTCAAAAGCTCAAGGTGCTACTTGTAAGTTTCAATATTTAATAATCCAATTTAATTTACAACATGCATTTTCATTTAACATACATAAGATGCCTAAATGAATCTTCATGTTCTTCAAAACAATCATGATAAACCATCCAAACATTTCATAACCTAAATTCAATTCATATAAAATGTTTAATTATTTTAATCTAGATCCAAGATGCCTAAATGAATCTTCATGTTCTTCATTCAACCTGTCACATATGTAAAATAAAATTTCATCAACTATTTGCATAGTTGGTGAGCACTCATACAAGTTTTAATATGTATGTATATAAATAAAGAGATGCAATGCAAAGTCTAAATGGTAATAAGCCTAAGTCTATGTTCTTACAAGTATTCTAGAAGCATGCTAAATATAAGAATTCATAACAAGTCATCACAAGTATTTGTCATTCAGTCATGTACGAGTAATCAAGTCCTTTCTAATGTTCTTTGTCCTTTACAATTGTCATCAAACATGTAATATAACATAAATTATAAATCAAGGTTTGCAAGACCTTAATCAAGTTAGTTAATTTACAAGTTTGCAAATGTACACATTTCACCTTTTTAACACAAAGACCAAAGTCTAATCGAAGAAGGTATCTAACCATTCTTAGGCTACTATTGTGTATAATGAATATGCATACAAGAATTATAAGTCATCACATGTTCTATCATCCAAGTAATTCACATAACACTTAAAGCCAATATACCAAACTAAGTATTTGCATCATGTTTTGACTCCAAGAATACATTGAGTTAAAATAAGACATATGTGACATTCCCAAAACTTACAAAAGTAAAAAGGGAAGTATGAGAATAACTCACTTGTCAAGCTTTAATCAAATGATGTTCTTGAGTAAGGATGAAAGTTTGTGAAGTCACAATTCACCCTATATTGTAATATAATTTTGTATAAGTTCTAGAGTTCATATGGACCTAAAAATTCTATGTCTTTTCTGATGGATCTTCCTAAAAGGCAACCCAACTAGAATTCCTAAACCCTCATTTTATAATATATTTAATAATTATAAAGAAAGGATTTTACACACATGATTTGTATACTCAAATGTTATATAAATAGCATTTTATTTGTATATAACAAATAAATATTTCTATTAGCTTTTTATAATTCAATTCTTTGAAATTTTTATAAGTTTAAAACAATATTTAAATAGAGTTTTATTTTAAATAAATAATTTAATAAATAAAACTGATTATGTTATCATAAAATGATTTTAGGATATTAAAAATAATTTTCTGAATTTACACATTATTTTTATAAAGAATCTTTTATCTTTTAAAGTTTATTTTATCAATTTAAATATAACATTTAAAAAAAATAAAACCAAAAATTCTTTAAAATTTTCCAGAATGTTTATAAACATCAATTATAATTTCTTTATATTTTTCAGAATTTTTAAAAAATGTTTTAACATTTTTAATATGTTTAAAACCTCGTAAATATAATTTAAATAGAAAAATTAAAATAATATAATCTGAAAAGTCCTAAAATTTTTACAGAATGTTATTAAACATAAAATATATTTTCTGTAAATTTTTCAGAATTTTTAAAGATGTTTGAGTATATTTTTTATGTATTTAAACACTTTTAAATACAATTTAAAAAACAAAATAATAGAATTATATCCTGAAAAATTATAAAATTTTTACAGAACATCTAAATGATCATTTTTGATTTTTATGATTTTTTCTAGATTTTTTCGAGTTAGTTTGGATGGTAAAATAAAAGAAATAAAAAAATAGGGCTTAATGTGAAAACCTGGTTTAACCCGTTTCTAATAAATAATAATCACATTCTTAAAAATCCCCAAATTTACTATGAACCCTAGATAGAATCCGTATCAAATTCGATTAACATGATGTTTGTGAGTGTCTAAAACCATTTGGTTTTTAATCTACAACCTAAACCGAATACATAGCATCAAAAATTACCTGGTTTGGTTGAGGATTGATCGTGTTTGAAGGTTGACCGATCGCGGTCGTTCTTTAGCAATTTACGAAAGCTAGAGTTGTTTAGAGATAAAATTGTGAATGAGGATTCATTCGGAATGCTTCAATGTGTAAAAACCCTATGGTGTTGATGATTAATTTATACGAAACGTTCGACTTTGATTTTGAGTTAAAAGCATACGTTTCAAGGAATCCAAAACCGCATTAAACGAAGTTATTATCAATTGTTAATAGTCTAGATGCGTTAAGAATTGATTTTGGGTCATTAAGCATTAAAATCCGGTCGTTTTCGGAGCTATATAGGACTGTTTCGTGGTTAAATGTGGTGGCCGGAGCTTGGCCGGATTCCGGCGATGGTGGCTATCGGATTCACGAGCTGGGAACAAAGAAGGAAAATCAACTTTCAAATTTTCATTCTAGCCCTCCATGTTTTATATTAACATTTTTTAATTCATTTTATAAGATTTGTAATTTAACTAAACAAGCTTTCGACTTTTAACTTAAACTCTTTATTTTTGTAAAAAATATTATTATTACTTATTATTATTAAAACTATATAATTTTACTCAACAAACTATATAAGCTTATTTTTATTATATATATACACACATTTAAACAAATTTTGTTAGTACATGTATATATATGTATATATATATATATATATATATATATATATATATATATATATATATTGTATCCATTTGTTTTGTTTTATAAATTGTCAAATTGTTTTATGTTAATATATATATACACACACACATAATTACATTTATGTATAATTATATAAATCAAATAATACCCAGCGAACTTTTCGTTTATTCAATTTTTAACACAAATACATTTTGTGAAAACCCTAAATGTTACAGTCTCCCATACTTTATTAAATTGCGTTCCGAAATTTAATTGGAGAAACTGTTATTAACATAGTTATTGATTTTATCTTTCATTCGAATTATGTTATTTTTTAAGCATACTTGAACTATTAATTTGACTTTATTTGAGACCAAAGAGACTCCTAGCTTAAATTGCCTCAAAACCTAGACAACTATACTTTCACCTATCTTTGAAAGCATTTGTGTTGGTGATATATTTGAGTTATCATGCCCATATAGGTTGACTATTGCTATCCTGATCCAAAGTAAAACTACAAATACTTTCAGAATAAATATGTATTGGTTAATTTGCTATTTCTATATGTTTAATTTCAAATGGTTAGTACGTTATCAGTTTTCTTATTGTTTAATTTATTTTCAAGAATTTGAACCAAGAGTGAAGTTTATACATTCTGAGATAAAAAAACAATCAAATCAAAGTTGAATACGGCCTGTTCAATTTTCTAGAAACATATGTTTTTGTCATCGCTTTGCTTTAAAGACTGAGGTAAAATGCTCACAAGGTAGGTTTTCAAAACGATATATCTTATTGATTTACAACAAAAGCATGTTTAGAGAAACTCAGGTCCAATGAATCTGAGAGGCCACAACCACAAAAAAAACCCCTATTTCATCAACAAACCACAATAAGAACCCTAATTTTATCATCTTTGCCTCTCTCAATGCAACAACCAAAACGAAAACAAATTATAAAGCCAACAACAACCATACCTGTTCTCAGCCTCTAATCTTGAACTCGAAAGGCCCAATCTCAAATCTTGAACGCAAAAGGAAAACCTAGAAATAAAGTGTAGATGAAAGGAAGAAAGAAAAAGGCAAAACACAACGACAACCATACCTAATCTCGACCTCCAATGTTGAACACGAAAACAAATTATAAAGCCAACAACAACCATACCTGTTCTCAGCCTCTAATCTTGAACTCGAAAGGCCCAATCTCAAATCTTTAACGCAAAAGGAAAACCTAGAAATAAAGTGTAGATGAAAGGAAGAAAGAAAAAGGCAAAACACAACGACAACCATACCTAATCTCGACCTCCAATGTTGAACACTAAAGGCTCAGCCTCCAATCTTGAACACGAAATAAAAACCTAGAAATGAAGCTGTGACACCCCGTAAATTCTAGGTCAGCTAATTATTTATTTAAATGTTTATTTAAATGATTTATGTACACGTGGCACTAGAATTAGATTAATTTAGTGTGACACGTGGCATGACAGTACGAACACCGACACACGACCAGATAATTCAAGGAATTATCGACAAACCACACACACGTGTCAAAACACACGAACGTTGGTGAACGTCAAGCACATTTTGTAGCACAACACTCGAAACTTCACGAAACACTCACACATTGAACTTGGAATTTCAAACGAGGCCAAACGATAGTTCGGAAGCATGAAAACGACGACGAACGGATCAAATCCATTCAAATAGGCGTATTGGGCTCTTCAAGGGCCCATCGTGGTACGCGATGGCCTAACAAGATTCAGGGTCGCGGTGCGTGACATACATCGCGGGGGTTTGACTCCCGAAATCCGCCGCGGTACGCGGAGAAGATTTGAAAGCCCCATTGCGGTACGTTTCGCCGCCCAGGCGACAAAATCTTATAAAACCAAGACTAATGATGCCTAGACTACCTATACCACTCATTTCTTCCGGTTTTACACGCCAAAGAGCAACTGAGTTCGTCTTCTACACCCTGAAACCACCATTAGCAGCCATTAGAGCTCCTTTGAAGCTCCAAACTTAAGGGGTTGAAGGATTGGAAGCTTGAAGAAAGGTTGTGGAGCTTGAAGACCATCACCACCACTTCGATCCTGTTCAAACCAGTTGTCCAGAAGCTGTTAACATCACCATTCATCAGTTCTTGACCCCTTTGAGGTAGTTCTCATGGTTAAAACTCGTTTTTCATACTATTACACTCACATGCATGCTTATAAACCCACATGTAAGCACCTATAGTGCACATGCATGAGGTTAGGAACTGGGTTTGATGATTTAGATGTATTTCTTGATGATCTATGATGATATCTTAGTGATTTATGATGATCTATAATATTGGGTGTTGATAAAAATCATGATTTGTATATAAAGTGTTGAATGATTGCCATGCATGTATGATCCATGAGTGTTGGGACGATTTTGGATGTTTATAGATGTTTATTGATGATATTAGGAGATGATTTTTATGGTTAGATTGGATTGAAATGGTTAAAAGGATGATTTTTGACAAACTTTCTAATAATAGAAACTTTTTTTTAAAAAATGGTGTAATGGCTAAGATGATGAACATGCATGTATCTTGATATGTTGTAGGGATGATATTATGATGATTAGAATACTTGAAATATGATTTTGATAATGTTTATGGTCATTTTTGGCATAGTTACTATATTTAGTAACTTTTTGAGCCAAAGTATTGGTAGATAATGATTTGAGCTATGTTGACATGATTAAATGATGTTAGATTGGTTATTATGATGATTTGTGATATAAGAATGGTTTAGGAATGCTTAGATGGTCATTTTTATGCAAAAACAACAAAGTTACTATTTATGGTAACTTTATTTTTACAAAAACCGATTTGTAAACATGTTGGGTGATTCGAGCATACTAAATGGCTTATTATGTTGTAATATGATGAGTAGATACTAAGTTAGATGGTTTCCGATGTCACGTATGCTATAAATGGAAACTTTCCATTTTAGGAAACTTTCGTGTGCTAACATGTCATAAACGGCTTATATGAACTTGTATGATAACGTGCTAAGTGTTAACATGATCACGTAGGACTAATGAGCATGCTAGAATGATAAAACCGATATGCTTTGAGAACTTTCCATAAATGGAAACTTACTATAAATAGTAAGTTGTCCATAGACACGACTTGCGCGTTCTGCACACGACAAGCACTTACACAATTGCTACACGATACACAACCGTCACACGGTTCACCAACGGGTCGTTGACTTGACACGGTCAACTTTGGTCAACTCTAGTCAAACACGGTCGTTGTGGACCAACACAGTCAAACACGGTCAATGTGGACCAACACGAGCAAACACGGTCATTGTGGACCGACACGAACAAACATGAACAACCGAAGGTTGTTGGACACAAACACAAACACTAGCACGGTCACTTACACAAACTCACGAACGGTATACAATATAGGTTGCCGGTGACCGACGCGCCACTTACTCGAGGAGCTTACGCATACTTACGTTCACTTCACTAAGGTGAGTTTACGGCCCCTCTTTACTCTTTTTCAAACGCTTTTAAATAGGGGGAGAATACTAGTTGCATCGAGTCAAACATCTATTACTGTACAAACATTTTTGTGTATGCTGGTTTATTGGACAAACATTAAGTGTTGAACTCGTAACAAGCCCTCACAAAGTCTTACCGTTAATGTACGAACAACGTGGTAGGTTTGAATGGATCCATTAGGGAATGACTAACCCCACGGGGCACCGTGTTGACTGGATGTCATAACCCGTGCAAACTTTGACCTAACTTGCTATGTATACGAGACATAGCGGAGGCAAGGACAAACAAGTCTAGTTCGGTAGTGACGCACTGACACTTGGAGCCTTGGGCTCGGTACTAACATATGATAAACAACATGACACACTTTCTTACTATATATGTATATCAAAACCTGTGAACTCACCAACCATTGTGTTGACACTTTTTCTAACTTGTATTCTCAGGTAACTAGCAGGCTATGGAAGCCAGGAATGCACGTAGGGGATCGAGCATAGGACCCACATGCATTTATCTTTGTTTTCATTCAAACATTGTTTATTTTGAATATGTATTTTTATCAAACATCGTAGTGACTGACAGTTTCTGATTCCGCAGCAACTGTTTAACTTTTATTTCCGCTGCATTATGAAACTACTTACATTTCCGCTGCAAACTATTGTGTTGAACTTTTATGATAAACTATGTGTTTTGAAAACTCATATAGAGGTGTTCTATATGACCTTGAGCTGTGATTCTGGCCACGTCACACCCACGTGGACTGACACCACGAGTGGGAATTTGGGGGTGTGACAGAAGCGTAGAAGAAGAAAGAAAGCAAGAGAATGGCGGTTGATTATCGATTATGGTAGGAAAGACTATAGGAATTGGTCAGTTGTACATAAGGCATATACATTTGCACAAAATGAACAATATATTTGTGAGAGGCACCCACGTTGCCTTTTAACATACATACATACATACATACATACATATATAATTAATAAAAAGTATAATATATTTAAATATCAATTCAGTTTAAACGGTTTAACCGAACAAACCAAATTAAAAAAACGTGAAATCGTAAACCGGATCGAAAATTGTATTCACAATCCAATTTGGTTTTTTCGGTTATCGATATGGTTCGTGTCACACCCCCACCCCTCGTCACCTCGTGTACAGTCTGACGTCAATGAATCGGTTGCGGAAGCATAGTGGTGATGTCTCTGAGGTGAGGGGTGACTTACTTGAACCAATATCATAAGCACACAGATTAACTTAAAGTAAATACATTACCAGGGTGTCGCAATCACAACTACATTATAACTATATTTATTTAATTACAATACTAATTATTAAAGTGCAAATAACTCAAAAGTGCTTCCTCACCGGCTATTCCTGCTTACCTGCAAAAAGGTTTGAATTTGAAACGTCAGCACAAAGCTGGTGAGATCGACAGTTCAATTTAAAACAATATGATATGATAAGTACGTTCTCAAAAGTTCAGTTCCGGATAACCATGGGACCTGTATCTAGTTCCTTTCGGACGTCTAGTCTGTCTCAAGATATCACCCGTCGGTACATATCTTAGTGCCTCATTATCTTAATGTCTATCACACCATTAAGAAGTTCAGGAAACAGATAACAAACATTCACACAAGGGGAGATGCAATCCTCCCAGCGAATGGGGTGTCAACCAATAGTACTATCAATGTTTTATGCTCAGCCACACATGGGTTCACTAGATACAGTTCAAAAATGAGGACTTTCAGTGTCATGATAGAGTTCAGTCTACAGGCCAAAATCCCAGGAAATCCCACAAAAGTCACAACAATCACATGAAATCACACAGATATCAGTGATACATATCATATGTTCATTAAAAGTTCAACAATGTTCCCCGATGTTTATAAAAGATTAAAATAAAAGGGGTTGTACGAAACTCACCTGATGATAATAGGGTAGCAGTGTATCACCAAACTGATAGTACAGAGATGATTCTGCATTTAGTTATCTTTAATAAGTTATTTATGTTTTAGTTTACTGATTAGATTCCTTCTGAACGTTCAATGTCAAAGACATTGCTTAGTAAATCATCAACTCGATATTAATTATATAATTAATTAATTTAAGGTTATATCATACAATGTATGATAATGTAGGAACCTACATTGCATTAGATTCCTAACACAAAGTTGATGACATTCTAGATTAATCAGAATAATCTCAGATTAACCAAATAGTTAATGTTGTTGATTATAATGCTAAAACAGTTTCTAGATGATTTAATGCCTTAGGAGTGATTAATCCTTATTATTGATTACCCAAATATCATGAAATATCACAATGTAGCATCATAATAGGTGAAATAACTAGATTTAACATACTAATCTGACTGTTATCACAAACATCAGATAATCATTCCAATGAGTATGTTAATGATTATGATTAGTTTGAAACACTTGGATTTAACCTTTGCATTTCAAAGATTAATCAAACTAATCACCTACATTGTCATAATCAAATGGTTTAAACCATTATAATCATGGGTATGATTTCATGAAAATCGGGCATCACAACGGATCAAAACAAGGATTTAACCGTTAGAACTTCGTGTTCTTCGTTTATAATCAATCCTAGCCATCATCTAGGCAATAATCAACAATCCTAACTATCTCATTACGTTCAAAATCAAGATCTAATCAATCAAAATCAAACTAGAAGGTTAAAACGAACCGTTACCTGTTCTGACGAATTTCTGCGATTAAACAGCGATCAGGACTTGTATATACGATCCCTGGTGCGATCCATACAATCAAGAGGCTTCAAAATGGTGTTTAAAGGATGAAAATATGAACTTAGGTCGTTCAAAGGGCGAGCAGAGCGTTTAGAAGAAGAATTGTGATGATCCCCATGCGTTCTGATCACTTAACCCATTCTTTTGCCGACATACCCGCCAGGCGTATCGCCTGGATTGGAGGGCCGGGGTGGGCGTACCGCCCCACGTCATCATCAGTCACCATTTTGGTTTTTAACTTCGTTTCACGATTCCGGGAGCATACGAACTCCGTTTTGTGCACGGTTTTCGCCCACGTTCATCATTTTTCACATACTATCAATCCCCAATAACAAAAGTTACTAAATCCTCGTGGATTTCAAGCACGACCAAATGTGCTCACGTCATTAATGCCGAATTCTTCGTACGCAACTGTCACAGTTCGGTTAATGGTTTTAAACTGTTTTCGGTTTTTCTGAACACCCTGACTACCAATACCTGCTGCACCTCTTTACGAAGATTGAAGATTAGGGTTTGAGAAAAAAATTAAGAAACGAAACTCTGGATTTGCTTATACATTAAAATGGGTCAACCTAGAATTCGTGAAAATAAATGGGTATTAAACATTAGCGCATGCCAAGTGGCATAAATGAGATTAGAAAACTGGCATGTGACATGAATTTAAGTCTTTTATTATATATAAAAGATAAAATATTTGTTTATTTTTATATGTATTTCATTAATATATGGATATTTTATTTCAGAAAATGGTAAAATTTTAAAAGGGAAATAATTTTAATTCGTAAAATCTTTTTTAGTGAATTTTAAGGGGAAATGAATTATAAGAGGGAATGATAATTGTGAAAAATGTTAAATAGATTTAGTGCTATAAGTTAAATGTCATAAAATTGCATGTTAATTATGTGTGACATATATAAAGTGCCACTGAAAATACAATTTAAAGGCATAAATAATAAGTGTCACTAAAAGTATGTGTCACACCTCGACACGGGGGCGCGAGGATAAACAGATTGCATACCAAACTTAATACTTAAATACGCATATCATTACTTAAATGACAAGGCCCAACACCTTGCATCATTAAAATTAAGTTGTCTTGGCATACAACCATAATAGGTCACAGTGTCTATATTGTCTACACTGTTCCTTTACATTACATTACATAGTCTTTAAGATAACATAAAAATCAAATAACATGCGGAAGCTAATAATGTGACCCCTCGGCTATGCTCAATTCTTAAGTGCTTTCTTCCATTCATTACTTTCCTGAAATACATGCTTAAAAATATTTTATCAGCAAAAGCTGGTGAGAACTCGCGAGTTTTTAAAACATTTAACAATGATTTATAAACATTTTGAATAATCCGTGTAATATAATACTAGTTGCACATCCAATCCTTGATCTAGTCACATTGCCATAACACGTACAATGTTCTAGTCATTTACCTAAGCATCCCAATGTCCATGTCCCCATGGTTGGACATATAGTAATTAGTGAACATGCGCGGTGGTGTTTCCACTACACGAGGGGGCTTCCCAAAATAGTACTATCCATGTTACTAATGGCTCTACGCAGGAGAGTTAATGGAGTGCTATACAGGGATAACTTAGAATGGGGAAATCTTGATTATTCATACACTGTTTTTATATAATAGCATGCATTCACCCCAAGATAGTAAAACAAAAAGGGAAAGTTAAAAGCACGAGAACTCACTGAGTATAAGATCTTTGGTCACTTGAAATTATGTCACAGTTAGGTTGAGGCTTCTACACGCCTACGTATTATTATTATTATTATTATTATTATTCTTCTCTAACATTAGTATATTGACTTATGCTCTATAGCCCATTTCTTATATTTGTGAAAAGGTTATTTAATTTAGATGATTATTGTTTTATAAAGTATCCATATTTAGTAAGTTTCCATTGTTGAAACTTTATTTGGTGAAGTTTATTAACTTTCAACATTTTATGTGTTGATTATGAAAATTTAATGATTTTTACATTTTCATTAGTTTTAAAATTTATACTCAATATGTCACACCCCCATCTCTCACTTTACCTGATATAGTCACTGAATGACACATGAAATCGGTAACTATTGTATCGTGTTGCGGAAGCTTGATGGTGAGGTTGCAGAGATGGGTGTGACTGATTGTTACTTTGGTATCATACATCCATGGCAAACCATACACACTATATATTACATCATAACTATAATATTATACATTAAGTTTCAACATTCTTAAACAACATTAACCAGTTATAAGTTACTAAACGTTTCTTGTAATCGTGCATCCTCACTCTCGCACTTGTTACCTTCTTCCTGAAAAAGGTTTTGTAATATAAAAGATCAGCAAGAATGCTGGTGAGTTCATAGATATGATAACGTGATATGATATGCTATGACATGTTGAATATGTAGGCACACACAACTTTATGAATATGATTCACCATGAAAACCCATAACCAAAGCCTATGTGACTGTAATGTAATTGGCGGCAATACCCGAAGGTAAAACCTTAGCCCCACTCTTAATGCCTATCGTTGCATTAAGCTGTTATCTTGTAATGTAATAAATGGTAACATGCATTCACACAAGGGTAGACGCTATCTACCTGTGAATGGGGTTGTCAGTCCAATAGTACTATCATTGTTATCATCCGGCTCATCCATGAGTTTATTGGTTACAGTTGTTATGTGAGGACTTTACGATAGCATGGCACAATTTTCATGTAATCATCAACAAGAGTTGAAATGCACAAGCAACATATAATCATGTCATTGTAATTGAATCATGTAACCATAATGTAATTGTAATGCAAATCCCGAGTTTTAGAAATCCGAAGATTTGAAAAGGGGTAATCATGAAGTCATATAAGTATACCACTGTAATTGAAATACGTAATCATATTGTTATTGTAATTAAATCCCCTATTTTTAGAGAACAAAACATTTAAAAAGGGGTCTATGAAACTCACCGGTGTTGTTGCAATGTAACACACAGCTTCAATTGAATTCTGCATATAATTAAGGTTTTATAAGTTCTTTATATCCAATTAGGATTACCAGAACATTCCTTGATATTTAATATCAAAGATAATGTAATTCGAGTCATCAAACTGATTCTGAATCACTTATTTATTTAGAATCAATGTAATAAGGTTATCAGTTAACTTGTAATGTCAAAATCACTAATTCTGTTTAGTAATTGAGTTCTTATACTCATTTGTTTGTAAATTAATGATAATTGCATCCCGTCGTTAAAACCGGAATCTTAATCGACTTTTAGATCGAAAATCAGGTTTCCGGATTATGAAATTGATTGCAAAATCGAGTTCGGAATGCAAAATCGATCGAGAATATGTTTTCGTATTGAATTTCAATGATTAAATTAAGTCCGGTATTGAAACCGGAGTGTTAATAAGAAATCAGACAAAAATCAGGTCATCGGATTGCCAAACGATTTGCGAAATCGAGTCCGGAATGCGAAATCGAGTCCGGAATGCGAAATCGATTGAGAATATGTTTTCGTATTGCAAACCAATACTTAAATTGAGTTCTGTATTGAAACCGGAGTGTTAATAAGAAATCAGATAAAAATCAGGTTGCCGGATTGCAAAACGGTTCGCGAAATCGAGTCCGGAACGCGAAATCGATTCAAAATATGTCCTTTTTTAGCTAAAACGGATCATCGGATTGCGAAACGGAGCGCGAAACGCAGTTCAGAACGCAAACCGGACAAAACTAGGGTTTCTGCCGGAATATTCGCCTGAATATTCTTTTTGGCCGGAATATTCCACAGGCGGTTAACTTCGCCGGAATTTTGGGCCGGAATTTGGTCGGAATAAGGCGGTGGCCGGCGGCTCGGCGGCGACCGGTGGTGGGCGGCGGTGGCTCGGTGGCCTGTGGTGGTGGCCTTGGCCGGCACCTTGTTGGTTGCGACTTGGATTTCCTCGGCAATGGCCGAGAATGGCCGGTGAAGAAAAATCTCAATTTGGAGAACTTTGAAAAATCCGGGTTTTGAACAAAATCACCCTTTTAATGGGTTTTTGAATTCTGATGATTTTCAAACTTCACCAATCATTCAAACATGTTTATTTAAGTCATATGATGCTATTAGACTCAAGGATTGAGTTAGAAACTTACTTGGCCGAGAATTGGCTTGAAAATCACCGAAAATCACACTTTTGAAGCTTGATTCTTGATTTCAGTTGTTCTTAGGTTTGGATACCACTTGGATCTGATTAGGGATGATGTTTGAGATGTGTTTAAGGTTCCAGAAGTTGTATATGAGTTCCTGGTCGAGTTTGAGAGGATGAGGAAGGAAAGAATGGTGTAGAAACCTTGACCAAAGTCAAGATCTTTGTTTTTATATGGCACCTCTAGCGTTCCAAGTTTAGACACATCATCTTAGCCATAGTTAGCTGATTTTAATAAGATAGAATGGGATAAACATGGAACAATAGGATAGGGTTAGAACAAATCAAGGGTTTGTTTGATTTTTGGCCATTTTCGTGATCGTTTGTTCGGCTTTTCGCGTATAATTTCAGGAATTGTTAATAATGATAAATTATCATTGTCATGCTTCCAATTACGTCCCATTATGATTATAATGTAATTAGGAAGTTCAAGTTGTCATGAATTCGACAATTACGCATGCCGAATTGCATTTTCGCAGATTTTTGCAATTTTACATATCGAACTTAGGTACTCTTTGATTTCGTTATGTTATCACTTATTTCACTTCAATTCATCATGTAATTGGTATTAATTTAGTTTTAGACCCTTAAATTTGGTTTTTGGTCATTATTATAGAAATTTCGCGTAATTCGGCAATTCTGCGTAATGTCATTTGTGATTTGTTTCATCTTGTAATTTCCTTACATATATACACAGATTCACATGTATATATATATATATATTCAATCATAATATAATTAATTAAAATGTTAATTCATGAATATAGGAAATTACCTTGTAGTAAAGAATGAAATGTCACACAATACTTATTTTTATTTTATTTTTACATGATTTTGGGTTATGATATAAGTAATATATCATTAATATTGTAGTAAATATCAAATTAAATATAAAATAATAAGTATACAAAATTAGTTTGAGAAATTCTAGACTCGAGTTCGCGTCGGTTCCGACGGCTTAAGTCGATATCCGTTTTCAATACTTTAATAATATAAGATAAATAGATAATTTTATTTTTAACTCATTATCATAACTTTTATACATAAGAAATAATTTTATAATTTTAAGGTGTTTGTTCAACACAAAAATGTTTTATTTTAAATTCCAAGTATTTACAATGGCTTATAAATTAAAGTCTTAAAGGAAATGATAAAATAAATATTTAAAATATTTTATCATAATATTATGTTATAATAACACTTATATAATCTTTGATAATATATTGACATAAAAATGATTAAATATAGACTTTTATATAATGTAATGGTTTCAATCGGTCGGGTTTTTGTATACAACATCTACCAACCTCATTAACAAGCTTAGTGCTTTTATAATATTATTATATATTCATAAAATCATTAGAATTTGTAGAATCAAAACTTTAACTTGTTTTGGTGCTTCAAACGATTTTTACGTCGGTCAATGACTTTAATACGTATTTTTCTATAAAATAGTAAATAAATTTATAAAATATTATTTTAGTTATTTTTCATAACTTAATATTATAAATAACTATTCTGGATCATTTTATATATTTTGATAATAAAATTATTTAGTTTTATTTTATAGAAATTAGTGACCGTTTTTTCCGTCCGGGTCTTTGGATACTAGCATATATAACGCATCCAGCATTTTTGCTACTTGTTTTATGTTATTATATATTCATATAATATGTCAAAAGTTCATAACTAATTATATTATTTTATTTAGTTGTGATTCGGTTTTTAATAAACGATTGCTTTACAAAACGATTTTACCAGTTTTAATGCTTTCTAACGGTTTAATGTTTTCTTAGGCAAATGGTAATCATGAACCAACTTTATATGTATTATGCTACATATATTTAGTGTTGATAATGTGTTGGAGACAATAGATATCATACATATCTATAAATGTATAAAAATCATAAAATTAACATTTTTATTTGTTTTTTGGTTTATCTTTTGCATGCCTTTGGTTGCGTTGATTTTAAATTTTGTAAGGTACATTCAAATATTATATAGAGATTTGAAAATATATATGTGATGGGTTGTCTTCATTTTTAGAAAATACTTTTATATAAATAGAAAACTTTAGATATAAGAATGTATAAAAAAATATCAACGGTTTAGGCTTACCACGAGTTGGTGTTCACGGTATGGATACAAAGATGAATGAGAGCTGCATGTGATATAAAAATGATGAGTATGATCTTATGAAGAGTTTAGAAGTGTTATATGAGCATAAAGGCTCTTGGTTTGTCAAAAACAAAAGATGCAAAGTTTACCTATAATGCATCTAGAATTTCGTGGTTCTTGTAGGCTGTTTTGAGGTCGTATTTTTTGATCAAATGCTTCTGGGTTTTAGACCATTATTAAGATTATTGAAGTCCAAGGAAGTAGGAAAAAGAATCAATGAATTTGGAGTTCGTTTGATACCTGAACAAGGGTGATAAAGATGAGATGTCACTGCAGGTCGTCCTCTCGCACAGTCTTCGTTTGAGGGCTGTTTGGATGTCGAATACTTGGTGGATTGAAGCCAAATTGGTGGGAGTCTCCTTGGAGGAGTAGAGGATGGTTTCTGCAGAAGATAGGATTATTTGGAAGAGTTTTGGAGGGGTTTTATTCTCAAGGAAAGAGAGTGACGAGATTTAAAGTGACTTTGGCAGATTTGAGATATAAAGAAAAGATGGTGGAGTGAGGATCTTGCTAAGATATTGTCTTGGAATTAGTATGATATGGTGCAGAGATTTTAGAAGGATTTGGGTAGATTTTATGTAGATTTAAATTCGTTAGAGATATTATTATTAGTTCCCTTGTATATATATGTGTGTGTATATTTGCAAATACTCACATATGCATGTGTATATGAACATACCCAATCATGTATGCATGCTTCTTGCTATATATATATAGACACACACACACACACATATATATATTTATTTATTTATTTATTTATTTATGTGGCTATAAGTATGCATGTGTGTATCTAATATACTTTAACGGATTATACATTCTTTTAAATCAGGATAGATAGTTCAATACTAGATAATATTTACAAACTTATTGTTGTCATATTTATTTTATTATTTTTTTATACATCTATAGTTTTAATTATTATACATGTCAAATGTATAATACCCAATAATATTCATTTTGTTGTGTAATATTATAACGCTTGTGATCGCGATCTTATATCTACTAATATATACACAACTTATTATGAAATGATAAATGCATGGATCATATTAATATGTATCCATATTATTTAATAATTTATGAACCTCGTATTCTCGAGTTTCTCATGTTAAATATACCGGGTTAAGTTTATATGCATTCCTTCGCAATACATATTGGTTTTTGAATTAGTTTATGTTTGATTGTTCCACTAAATTATTTTTGGGCTTAGCAAAATTATCTGACCCTTAAATCTTAATAGTGTAATATATATTCCATCAAGTTCATATTCTATGAGACCACTATATATGGTTCACATTCTATTTGCTAAAACTAGAAAGTATAATTTTTAAATAATAAAAAAAATTCAAAACGGACATGAATTTTTGGTGGTTGTTACAGTCTCCTCTTGTTGAAAGAATTTCCTCCTCGAAATCAGTTTGCATTATCTTCGGTTGTATGAGAGAATAAGTGTGGATATTTTCTCTTCATTTCATCTTCATGTTCCCAGGTGAATTCTGGTCCACGTTTAGAATTCCACCTTACTTTGATAATGGGGATTCTACTCCTCTTCAACCGTTTTTCTTGACGATCCATTACTTCCACCGGTTCTTCAGTGAAATTCAGTTTGTCATCAATTGCTATCTCATCATGAGGTATTGCCAATTCCTCATTAGTTAAGCATTTTCTTAAGTTTGACACGTGGAATGTGTCATGGATGTTACTTAGTTCTTCAATTAATTTAAGGCGATAAGCCACCGGTCCAACCCTGGGGATCACCTCAAATGGTCCAACATATTGAGGGCTTAATTTCCCTCTTTTCCCAAATCTCACCATGCCTTTCCATGGCGATACCTTTAATAACACTTTGTCACCAACTTCAAACTCCAATGGTTTTCGTCTTTTAGGAATCTAACGCAATGTAGGTTCCTACATTATCATACATTGTATGATATAATACTAAATTAAGCAATTAAATACTTAATATCGGTTTGATGATTTACAAAGCAATGTCTTTGACATTGAACGTTCAGAAAGATCTAATCAGTAAACTAGAACATAAATAATTCATAAAATATAACTAAATGCAGAATCATCATATTATTACCAGCTTGTGTGATATTCTGCTACCACTGAATCATCAGGTGAGTCTCGTACAACCCCTTTTCTTTTTACTGTCTTACAAACATCGGGGTAACTCTGCAAACTGTTTTCTCAACATATGATATGCATCACTGATATCTGTGTGATTTCATGTGACTTTTGTGTGATTTCATGGGATTTTGCCGTTAGTAACTCTATCACAGTATCAAAAGTCCTCATCTCTTGAACTGTATCTAGTGAACCCATGTGGGGCCGAACAGGAATCATTGATAGTACTATTGGCTGACAACCCATTCGCTGGGAGGATTGCATCTCCCTTTGTGTGAATGTTTGGTACCTGTTTCCATAACAACTTTCTTAATGTTAGTGATAGACATTAAGATCATGAGGCACTAAGATATTTACTGACGGGTAGTATCTTCATGAATGTACAACTGTCCGAAAGGAACTAGATACGGGTCCCATGGTTATCCGGAACTGAACTTTTTGAGAATTTACATTTCATATCATATTGTTTAAATAAACTGTCGAACTCACCAGCTTTGTGCTGACGGTTTAAACTCAACATTTTTGCAGGGCAACAGTGACGACACGGTGAGGATGCACATCACACTTTTGTAATTAAGGGATATTAGATTGTGTACTAAACTAAACTGTAATGTTGATGTATTTACGAAACCCTTGTAATATATTTATTTTAAGTGAATCTGTGAGCTGTGATATCGGTTCAAGTAAGTCACACCTCATCTCTGAGACATCACTACTATGCTTCCGCAATCATATCAGAGTACATAGTGACATCATCACAGGTGACGAGAGGTGGGGGTGTGACAGGGTGGTATCAGAGCCACATGTTATAGAATTTAGGTTGACTTAGAGACCTAGACTATAACCATAGGCTCGTATAGTTACACAGAGAGCACCGAACATGTCTAACGAACAAAACTTGTTTTGAATTAAGCTAGGATAATCAGGTGGTACGAATCTCAGTTATGAGTGGCCAGCATAACTGAAACTCGCAACACGCGTGCATTCTAGTTTGTTTAATTCAAGAGGAACATGAATAACTAAAGGAACAAATAGTTGCGTAAGGATAGAGAAACGTCGGATATCATGTGTATGTTGAATGTTATTATTCAATATTTTTTTCATGATACTGATTCGAGTATTCTGTTTATACAGCGATGGCAGACCAAGGGGAGAGATACATCTATTAGCGGTTTCCTTACGTGATACTAGACGATACACCGAGCTCGAGTTCGGGGTCTGACTCCGATCCATCGGAGGCATCTGCAGCTGCTTCTCAGGCTGATATACCATTGCCACAGACACCACCAGCACCAGTACCGGCACCAGTACCAGTACCCGTACCAGCACCTATGCCATCTCCACCGAGATCCCCAGCGTGGGATGGACTCAGACGGATGCGAGGTCAAGCTCGCAAGACGACAGGTCTTCCTCCTAGACGTCAGATGGCGCCTAGAGATGAGCCCGACACCATACACGAGGTAGGAGAGTCTTCACAACAGGCGGAGTTTAGGGCGCAGCTTCGCCAGGTGACTCTAGATCTTCAGGGGAATCAACTAGAGTTACAGGAGTCTCGTGGTACTGTGGAGGACACACGTACTACCGTGTTGGGGATACTCACCTCCCATTTGATGTTAATGGAGCAGGTGAACGCACTGGATGCTGGCACGCAAGCTTGGCGGGCTATGATCGAGGAAAGGATGAGGAGAACAGTGATTCATGTGATGGTAGCTGCATTTTGGCAGCGAGTGATGGTGATGAGAGGAGTGGTGATGGGAGCATTCGAGATGATGAGCCTAGAGGCTAGGCTACTATGTGTGGCTATAGTGTTGGTCATTATAGCTATGGTTTTGGATGGTTTGTGGTATTTCATGCGGTGAGGGGTGATTGAGGACTGAGCAGTTGTGATCTGATTATACATATCATGTGACATAGGTTGATTAGTAGTTGTGAGTATGGGATATTTTGGGTGTATACAGATCCCGAGTTGTGAAATGTAGGGTATGTTTGTGGTTGGTTTGGGGTATCATGACTGTTGGTTGTATCAAAACTTTTATGTATAAAACTATGGTAATGCTAATAAACTGGTTGTGTTGTGTATTTATCTGTGTAATGAGTGATGGGTGTGTTGTGTATGACTTGTGTGTTAATATCAAACTTAAATGACCCATTTACTAGATAACAAAAAAAAAAGAGCTGTGAGAACATTCATGTGTGACAAACATATCAAAGTCCCTTGTGGTAACATATCAAAGTCCCTTGTGGCAACATATCAAAGTCCCTTGTGGCAACATATCAAAGTCCCTTGTGGCAACATATCAAAGTCTCTTATGGCAACATATCAAAGTCTCTTGTGGCAACATATCAAAGTCCCTTGTGGCAACATATCAAAGTCTCTTATGGCAACATATCAAAGTCCCTTGTGGCAACATATCAAAGTCTCTTGTGGCAACATATCAAAGTCTCTTGTGGCAACATATCAAAGTCTCTTATGACAACATATCAAAGTCCATTGTGGCAACATATCAAAGTCCCTTGTGGCAACATATCAAAGTCCCTTGTGGCAACATATCAAAGTCCCTTGTGGCAACATATCAAAGTCCTGTGTGGCAACCTTTCAATTGTCTGTGTGACGACGTTTCAATTGTCTGTGTGACAACGTTTCAATTGTTTGTGTGACAACATTTCAAAGTCCTGTGTGGCAACGTTTCAAGGTCCTGAGTGATCATATATCAAAAACATGGTTAATAACATATCTAAGTCGCAGTACTGTGAGCTGTAAAATATTTTAACATGTTTTTGAATTAACAGGACTGAGTATAACTACAAATATCTGTATCATATGTGTGTATCGAGAACATGTCTGGACTAAATTCATGTAGTTATACTGTATTCTTTATAATCACATTTCAATAAAAATTTTCAGTGTGACTGAATATGATTGAAATTATGTGATGGAACGGGTTATATTTTTAATGTTCTTAAACTGACCAGAGTTTGTCTGCTTGTTAGCAGAATAATGGCTCCCAAACGAGGTCGACCGGCTAAGAAATCTATCAAGAACGTTACTAACTCGGAGCCGAATCAAGTTCCACCAGTAGATACTGAATCAAATCCAAATCCACAGGTGAATTTGGAAACAAATACTGTTCCACCCGTGAACCCGGGAGTAAACTCTGTTCCACCTGCTGGTGCAGGTGGATCCAAATCAAACGAAGCAATGATAGCACGGATTGTGCGAGAACAACTATCTGCTTGTGGTGTTTTGATACCACATCAACCTCATATTACTTCGGGTTCAGGTGGGGACCACAATCACGCCGAAAGCAATGCTACTGATGGCAACGCGGAAACTCATAGAACCACTGGCACAACTACAACTGCTCCTGATCCACCACGACAGGGATGTACTTATAAGTTTTTTGCTTCCTGTAATCCTCCTACTTTCGCTGGTACTGAAGGAGCGGCTGGATTGCTAAGGTGGATCGAGGAAATGGAAACGAAACTTAAAATCAGCCAGTGTTTAGAGGAGCATCAGGTGTCTTATGCTGCCTGTTCTTTTAAAGAATCATCTTTGACCTGGTGGAATACCCAGGCAAAAACATTGGGCTCAGCTACAATCGACTCAATGGGCTGGAACGAATTTAAAACTCTGATTAGATCAGAGTACTGCCCACTCACTGAGATTCAAAAACTCCAGGAGGAATTTTGGAATCATTCAATGATCGGGGCTGATTGCTTAGCGTACACTCATCGTTTCCACGAACTTACTTGCTTACTTCCCGATATGTTTCCTACAGAGGTAGCATTGATCGAGAAGTACATTAAGGGTTTGATTCCCCAGATTCGGGGAATGGTGACTGCAGCTGAACCCACAACCCTCAAACGTGCAATTCTGTTGACCACTAAGCTTACCGATGAGGCGGTAAGGAGTGGTATGCTGGTAACAAAAACTCAGACGGCCGGGGGCCGTAGTGATGTCGGTACCTCTAATGTTTCCAAAGGTACCAAACGAAAGTGGTTTGGCAAAACAAAGGCGAGAGCTCCGGCTGAAATCAACTAGAGCAAGGCAACTGTGAAAAATTTTGGTGCTGTTATTTCTGAGAAGAAATGTTACACTGGACAGGCACCTAAATGTACTCGGTGTTCATTTCATCATACTGGACCGTGTCCTACTCGTGCCAACTGTAATAGAGTTGGGCATTACACCAAGTATTGCAACTTGCCTGCTCGCCAACCGAATCAAGCACCCCGACAAACCACTCAAACCAACCGGTCATGCTACAAATGTGGAAGCCCTGACCATATCATGCGAAACTGTCCAAACAATAACACCAATCCGGGAAATGAAGCTAGGGGGAGAGCTTTTCAGATTGGTGCCACCGAAGCAAGACATGATGCGAACATTGTCACTGGTACGTTTCTTCTTAATAATCTATACGCATCAGTTCTGTTTGACACGGGAGCAGATAAGAGCTTTATTTCTCCTGAATTTGCATCATTAATTTCATTGCCTACGATAGACCTAGAAACTCCTTATGTTATTGAACTTGCTAATGGCAAGTTAATAAAAACTAACAGTATTATTCAAGGATGTTCCTTGAATCTGAATGATCATCTTTTCAATATCAATTTACTTCCTATTGAGCTTGGGAGCTTTGATGTCGTTGTCGGTATGGACTGGCTTTCTGATAACCAAGCGGAAGTTGTGTGTCAAAACAAGATGATCCGTATTCCATTACCTAACGGTAATACACTGATAGTACAAGGAGAACGAGCTGGTAGAAAACTTGGTATTATATCTTGTATGCGAGCTCAGAAATTCTTAAGGAAAGGCTGTTATGCTTTTCTGGCACACGTGACTGAGCATAATTCTTCACCCAAACAAATCACAGACATCCCAGTAGTCAAAGATTTTCCTGAAGTATTTCCTGAGGATATCTCAGGATTACCCCCAGTAAGACAAGTTGAATTTCGAATTGATCTGATTCCAGGTGTAGCCCCTGTAGCTGAAGCTCTTTATCGTTTAGCACCCTTAGAAATGCAAGAACTGTCAGGTCAATTGCAAGAACTGTTAGACAAGGGTTTTATTAGACCTAGTTTCTCACCCTAGGGAGCACCAATTCTTTTTGTGAATAAGAAAGATGGTTCATTCAGGATGTGTATTGACTACCGGGAGCTCAATAAACTAACAATCAAAAACCGTTATCCATTGCCACGTATAGATGATCTGTTCGATCAACTTCAAGGCGCTACTTACTTTTCAAAAATTGATTTAAGATCCGGATATCATCAATTACGAGTGCACGAAGATGATGTTCCTAAAACTGCATTCCGAACTCGGTATGGGCATTATGAATTTCTAGTAATGCCGTTTGGATTAACAAATGCACCTGCAGTTTTCATGGATCTGATGAATCGGGTATGTAGACCTTATCTGGATAAATTTGTGATTGTGTTTATTGATGATATTCTCATTTATTCTCGAAGCCAACAAGAACATGCTCAACACTTGAAATTAATCCTAGAACTTTTGGCACGTGAAAAATTATATGCCAAGTTCTCCAAGTGTGAGTTCTGGTTACGAGAAGTTCAATTTCTTGGTCATGTAGTGAATCAAAACGATATTCAAGTGGATCCCAGTAAGATTCAAGCGGTGAAACAGTGGGAGACTCCACGAACCCCGACTGAAATACGTCAATTTTTGGGTTTGGCAGGTTATTATCGCCGGTTTATCAAGAACTTTTCAAAGATAGCCTTGGCACTAACCACATTGACACAGAAAAATCAGCCGTTTATATGGGATTTTCAACAGGAGGAGGCGTTCCAACTGTTGAAACACAAACTCTGTAACGCACGTATCTTGACATTACCAGAAGGTACTGATAATTTCACAGTATACTGTGATGCTTCTCGTGAAGGTCTTGGGTGTGTGTTAATGCAAAACGATAAAGTGATTGCTTACGCTTGTCGACAATTGAAGGTACACGAAAAGAACTATACCACACATGATCTAGAACTTGGTGTAGTGGTGTTTGCACTCAAGATCTGGAGACATTATCTATACGGAACTAAGTGTATGATATACACTGATCACAAAAGTCTCCAACATATTGTAGATCAGAAAATGCTGAATATGCGACAAAGGCGTTGGGTTGAACTGTTGAACGATTACGACTGTGAGATTCGTTATCACCCAGGCAAAGCAAATGTCGTAGCTGATGCTTTAAGTCGCAAGGAACGAGTCAAGCCTTTACGTGTGAAAGCGTTAGGTATGACTATTCAAACCAGTCTGATTCCTCAGATCCAAGAAGCTCAGCAACATGCTTTACAAGCAACAAACTATTCTGCTGAGGGACTGAGAGGATTAGACAAGAAACTCGAAAGAAAGCTGATGGAGTTTTGTATTTCAAAAACCGAATGTGGATTCCTTTCTGCGGTAACTCGAGAACAATTATCTTGGATGAGGCGCACAAATCCAGGTATTCTATTCATCCAGGTGCTGATAAAATGTATAAAGATCTTAAGGATTTTTACTGGTGGCCTGGAATGAAGAAACAAATAGCTGAATACGTGGATCGATTTTTAACATGTCTCAAAGTTAAGGCTGAACATCAACGACCTTCTGGGTTATTACAACAACCTGAGATTCCCATGTGGAAATGGGATTAGATCTCTATGGATTTCATCACTAAATTACCCAGAACCTCACGTAATCATGACTCTATATGGGTTATCGTTGATCGCCTTACGAAATCTGCGCATTTCTTACCCATCCGAGAGGATTATTCTATGGATCGACTCACTAAACTCTATGTTAATGAGATTGTATCTCGACATGGAGTACCAATCTCTATCATTTCTGACAGAGATAGTCGATTTATGTCACGATTTTGGCAAACTCTTCAGAATGCTCTGGGCACGCAAATCAAAATGAGCACAGCTTATCATCCATAAACCGACAGACAGACTGAACGAACAAATCAAACTCTTGAAGACATGCTCAGAAGCTGTGTGATTGATTTTGGAGGTAGCTGGGATATTCATCTTCCACTTGTTGAATTCTCATACAATAACATCTACCATACCAGTATTCAATGCGCTCCATTTGAAGCACTTTATGGATGCAAGTGTAGATCACCTATCTGTTGGTCACAGGTCGGTGAAAGTCAAATCATAGGCCCAAAATTCATTCAGGAAACAACTGATAAGATCACACTCATTCAGGAACGAATTAAAGCTGCTCGCGATCGTCAAAAGAGTTATGCTGATAATCGTCGTAGACCGTTAGAATTCCAAATCGGTGATCGAGTAATGTTGAAAGTGTCACCTTGGAAAGACATTTTCAGATTCGGGAAGAGATGTAAACTTTCACCAAGATTTGTAGGGCCATTCAAAAGTCTTGAACGAATTGGATCAGTAGCCTACAAACTTGAATTACCTCATGAACTTAGTAACATTCATGATGTTTTTCATGTATCCAATCTGAAGAAGTGCCTTACTGATGAAGCATTGATCGTACCTCTGGAAGAAATTCATATTGATGAAAAACTTCAGTTCAGTGAAGAACCAGTAGAGGTAATGGATCGAGAAATGAAAGTGCTGAAACGTAGTCGCATACCAATCGTTAAAGTGCGATGGAACTCGCAACGTGGGCCCGAATATACTTGGGAACGTGAAGATCAAATGAAATCAAAGTACCCACATCTATTCTCATAAATGATTGTCCTAATGTAAGTCTTCACTAAATTTCGGGACGAAATTTCTCTAACAGGAGGAGACTGTGACAGTTGCATACGAGAATTTACGTCATCAATGACGTGAGCACATTTGATCGTTCTAGAAATCCACGTTGATTTAATAATCTCAATTGTTACAGATTGATAGTAAACGAGAAATGATGAAAGTAGGCGAAAACCGTGCACAAAACGGAGTCCTGGATTGCCCGGAATCGAAAAACGAAGAAAAATTTCTAAGTATTGGTCGAAAGGGCTCATCGCGGTACGCGGAGGGGGGCTTGAGAGTCCTCCGCGGTACGCGATGAATGTAAATATCTGAAAAAAAAATCCCGAAAAGCTTCGCGGTACGCGAAGCCCAAATTGGCTCCCCGCCGCGGTACGCGACGGGTGTGGCGGT
Source organism: Mikania micrantha (assembly GCA_009363875.1). Taxonomy (NCBI): domain Eukaryota; kingdom Viridiplantae; phylum Streptophyta; class Magnoliopsida; order Asterales; family Asteraceae; genus Mikania; species Mikania micrantha. The sequence goes on from CM018697.1 coordinate 30,146,974, forward strand.
GCAGTGATCTGATCTATTTCATCAGATTTCATGCAAATTATAAAATTTTATCACTTCTCGAACTTCTTCGACCATCAGACGAAAATTCTGGCCAAATCACCCTCAAATCTTCATTTTCAAGCCTCCTGAAGCCAGGGATCGTACCAGGGATTATCGTTACAAGTTCTGATCGTTGTTTGAAGTCAGAAATCCGTCAGATTAGGTAATGATCCGTTTAAACCTTCTAGTTTGATTTTGATTGATTAGATCTTGATTTTGAACGTAATGACATAGTTAGGATTGTTGATTATTGCCTAGATGATGGGTAGGATTGATTACAAACAAAGTTCACGAAGTTTTAACGGTTAAATCCTTGTTTTGATCCGTTGTAATGCCCGGTTTGCATGAAACCATACCCATGATTATAATGGTTTAATCCGTTTGATTATAACAATATAGGTGATTAGTTGGGTTAATCCTTGAAATGCAAGGTTAAATCCAAGTGTTTTAAACTAATCACAACCATTAACATACTCATTGGAACGATTATCTGATGTTTATGATAACAGTCATATTAGTATGTTAAACATGGTTATTACACCTATTCTGATGCTACATTGTGATATTTCATGATAATTGGGTAATCAATAACAAGGATTGATCATTCCTAAGCCATTAAATTATCTAGAAACTGTTACAGTATCATAATCAACAACATTAACTATTTGGTTAATCTGGGATTATTCTGATTAATCAAGAATGTCATCAACCTTGTATTAGGAATCTAACACAATGTAGGTTCCTACATTATCATACATTGTATGATATAATACTAAATTAAGCAATTAAATACTTAATATCGGTTTGATGATTTACAAAGCAATGTCTTTGACATTGAACGTTCAGAAAGATCTAATCAGTAAACTAGAACATAAATAATTCATAAAATATAACTAAATGCAGAATCATCATATTATTACCAGCTTGTGTGATATTCTGCTACCACTGAATCATCAGGTGAGTCTCGTACAACCCCTTTTCTTTTTACTGTCTTACAAACATCGGGGTAACTCTGCAAACTGTTTTCTCAACATATGATATGCATCACTGATATCTGTGTGATTTCATGTGACTTTTGTGTGATTTCATGGGATTTTGCCGTTAGTAACTCTATCACAGTATCAAAAGTCCTCATCTCTTGAACTGTATCTAGTGAACCCATGTGGGGCCGAACAGGAATCATTGATAGTACTATTGGCTGACAACCCATTCGCTGGGAGGATTGCATCTCCCTTTGTGTGAATGTTTGGTACCTGTTTCCATAACAACTTTCTTAATGTTAGTGATAGACATTAAGATCATGAGGCACTAAGATATTTACCGACGGGTAGTATCTTCATGAATGTACAACTGTCCGAAAGGAACTAGATACGGGTCCCATGGTTATCCGGAACTGAACTTTTTGAGAATTTACATTTCATATCATATTGTTTAAATAAACTGTCGAACTCACCAGCTTTGTGCTGACGGTTTAAACTCAACATTTTTGCAGGGCAACAGTGACGACACGGTGAGGATGCACATCACACTTTTGTAATTAAGGGATATTAGATTGTGTACTAAACTAAACTGTAATGTTGATGTATTTACGAAACCCTTGTAATATATTTATTTTAAGTGAATCTGTGTGCTGTGATATCGGTTCAAGTAAGTCACATCTCATCTCTGAGACATCACCACTATGCTTCCGCAATCATATCAGAATATATAGTGTCATCATCACAGGTGACGAGAGGTGGGGGTGTGACAATTCATGGCAATTTGGTAACGAAGTCCATGGTAATTTGTTCCCATTTCCATTATGGGATTGCTGGTTGTTGAAGATATCCTGATGGTTTCTGATGCTCAGTTTTCACTCTTGAGCACGTTAAACATCTTTCCACATACTGAGCGATATGCTTTTTCATTCCTCGCCACCGGTACTCATTCTTTAGGTCTTGGTACATTTTGTCATTCCTTGGATGGACTGAGTACCTAGACTTATGTGCTTCATCCATTATTGTTTCCTGTAAACCATCACAAGCTGGAATCCATAGCCTATTGTTGTATTTCCAAATTCCATTGTCATCAAGAGTCAAAATTTTCTCTATGCCTTTGAGTTCCTCATCCTTTAGATCGGTTTCTTTAAGTACGTTTTCTTGTGCTTTCTTAACTTGCTCTAACAAGTTTGGTTTTACCAAAATTTGTAAAAACTTCATGCGCAAAGGTTTTATTCTGTCCTTTCGGCTTAGCGCGTCGGCAATCACATTTGCCTTTCTAGGATGATATCTAATTTCACAATCATAGTCATTTTACAGCTCAACCCATCTTCTTTGCCTCATGTTAAGCATTTTCTAATCAAAAATATGTTGTAGACTTTTATGATCAGTGTATACTACACACTTTGTTCCGTATAAGTAATGCCTCCAGATCTTGAGGGCAAATACTACGGCTCCAAGCTCTAAATCATGAGTAGTATAGTTTTTCTCATGTATATTTAGTTGTCGTGATGCGTATGCAATCACTTTGTTCCCTTGCATTAGCATGTATCCCATACCCTGGTGCGATGCATCACAATAGACAACAAAATTCTCAGTTCCTTCAGGTAGTGATAGTATCGGTGCACTACACAATTTATGTTTCAGCAACTCAAATGCTTCTCTTTGCTTTTCTCCCCACTCAAAATTCTTGTCTTTGTGGGTTAACAAAGTTAATGGTACAGCTACCTTTGAAAAATCTTGGATAAAACGACGGTAGTACCCTGCTAGTCCTAAGAATTGTCGTACCTCAGTTGGCGTCTTAGGTGCCTCCTAATTCTTAATCGCCTCAATTTTTGGAGGATTTACCTGGATTCCTTTTTCACTAACAATATGCCCCAAAAATGGTACTTCACGCATCCGAAACTCACACTTTGAAAATTTTGCATAGAGTTGTTTTTTCCTAAGGAGTTCTAATATGAGTTTTAGATGTTTTTCATATTCCTCCTTTGTCTTAGAATAGATCAATATATCATCTATGAAGACTGTGACAAACTTATCTAAATATGGCTTGCATACACGATTCATCAAGTCCATGAATATAGCAGGGGCGTTAGTTAAATCAAATGGCATCACTAAGAATTCGTAATGACCATATCTGGTTCGAAACGCGGTTTTCGGCACGTCATCTTCTTTAATTCTCAACTGATGGTATCCAGATCTCAAATCAATTTTTGAGAAGTAACTTGACCCTTTCAATTGGTCAAAAAGGTCATCAATCCTAGGTAGATGATACCTATTTTTTATTGTTACTTTATTGAGATCATGATAGTCTATGCACATCCTTAGTGTTCCATCTTTCTTCTTTACAAGTAGCACCGGGGCTCCCCAGGGTGAGAAGCTCGGGCGTATGAAACCTTTATCCAAAAGTTCTTGAAACTGTTTCATTAGCTCTTGCATTTCAGATAGTGCTAGTCAATAGGGTGACTTAGCAACAGGTGCTGCTCCTGGTATCAAGTCAATTCTGAATTCTACTTCTCTTGGTGGAGGTATTCCTGGTAATTCATCTGGGAATACATCTTGATATCGAGAAACAACTGGAATGTCTTCAATCATCTTTTCAATGTTTGCTTCTAGCACGTGAGCTAAGAATGCTTGACATCCTTTCCTCATACATTTGTTGGCCTTCAGACATGAGATAATGTCTAATGAAGTTTTTGGTTTATCTCCATGTATCACCAAAGTTTTTCCTTCTTTAAGTGGTATCTTTACCATCTTCTGCCCACATATAATTTCTGCTTGGTTTTTGGTCAACCAATCCATTCCAATGACTACGTCAAAAGAACCAAGTTCTATTAGCAACAAATCAATGGTAAACTTATGATCATCTAGTTCTAAGGCACACTTTATAATTATCTCACCAGATTTTAAAATCTCTCCATTAGCTAATTCTACAGTGTAAGCATTTGGCAAGTCAGATGTTTTTCGTTCAATCTTATGTCTAAAAGAAATTGATACAAACCTACATGTAGCCCAGAATAAAACTCTTGCATAAATATTGTCAAGTAAGAACATATAGGTCATGACTTCAGGTTCATCGCGAGCATTACCCCACATACATCACAAATGCCCTTGCTTTATCTCCACTTTTACTTGGGTTTTCCTTCTTCTTTTCTCCAGCTATTTTTGGACATTCAGGCCTTATGTGTCCCTCTTTTCCACAACCATAGCTCTTAACAATTCTTTTGGTTCTACAGTTTTCAGCTAAGTGGTCGAGCCTATGGCATTTGAGACATTTGGGTGTCCAACACTGACCAAAGTGTTGCTTCTTGCATCTCTTACAGGTGGGTTTACTTGTATAGTCCTTCCTTTTATCATCATTAGGCTTTCCCTTCTTAGTGAATGGTGCTTCAAACCTTCTTTCTCCTGATTTTCCTTCAAATTGACCACCATCAAATTTCCTTTTGCTGCCAACACGCTACTTTTGTTGCTCAGCTCTGAGAATGTCATCATTCACAGTACTAGCTAGATCCACAGCTGACTGCATGGTGACTGGCTTGTTGGCTTTGACATGCGTACGAATTTGACGTGGCAATCCCCAAATAAACCTTTGGATCCTTTTACTTTCAGGAGTAACTAAGTGTGGTACCAGGCGTGATAACTGGTCAAATCTTGAAACATATGTTATTATATCAGGGGAAATCATTTCAAGGTTTAAGAACTCTTCTTCTATTCGCTCAATTTCGTTGATTGGACAATATTTCTCCTTGACGATTTCTTTGAATTCCTCCCAATTCATGTTAACTACATCTCTTCCCCAGACCTGTAGGACTGTTTTCCACCAGAACAATGCCTCACCTTTAAATTGTTGGGCAGTAAATTTAACTTTATCTTCATCCTTGTAGCAACTTATCTCGAGGACTGACTCGGTTTCTTCTAACCATTGAATTACTCCAGTAGCTCCTTCCTTTCCATCAAATGTGGTAGGATCACACGACTTAAACATCTTGTAAGTGCATTCCCTCTGTTTGGCAGTTTCCTCTTCATTTGGTGCTTTCTTTTTGTTTGATGGGCCGACATTCAATCGCTCCAATGCAGCAGTAACTCTTGCTTCTACTAGTCTCTCAATCCTTGCCTCTTCATTTTCATGATTATGACCATGAGTTCCGGAGGTCTCGTCACGAACAGTGTGAACTGATCCTTCTTTCCTTGGATCAACGACTGCCTTGTTCTTGTTGTTAATCCCACCAGTGGTCCTTGCTTTCTTTGGTGCCATATTGCTCTATAAATATAACAGAATGAATTTACTAATATATTAAATTCTTATGAACTAAATCTATAACTAAAGATTAGCTAACGATCTAAGTCTTCTAAAAGTGTCTAAAGTGTCATGTAGTTTGGTTATCAATAATCTAGCTATGTCTAAGTCATATCCCTTTGAACCTTTGGTTAGATCCTAGGCGAACCTAACTCGCTAAAACCGTTGGGCTCTGATACCAATCTGTCACACCCCGACACGGGGGTGCGAGGATAAACATATTGCATACCAAACTTAATACTTAAATACGCATATCATTACTTCAATGATAAGGCCCAACACCTTGCATCATTAAACTTAAGTTGGGTTGGCATACAACCATAATAGGTCACAGTGTCTATATTATCTACACTGTGCCTTTACATTACATTACATTACATAGTCTTTAAGATAACATAAAAATCAAATAACATGCGGAAGCTAATAATGTGACCCCTCCGCTATGCTCCATTCTTAAGTGCTTTCTTCCATTATTTACTTTCCTGAAATACATGCTTAAAAATATTTTATCAGCAAAAGCTGGTGAGAACTCGCGAGTTTTAAAAACATTAAACAATGATTTATAAACATTTTGAATAACCAGTGTCATATATTACAAGTCGCACATCCAATCCTTGATCTAGTCACATTGCCATAACACGTACAATGTTCTAGTCATTTACCTAAGCATCCCAATGTCCATGTCCCCATGGTTGGACATATAGTAATTAGTGAACATGCGCGGTGGTGTTTCCACTACACGAGGGGGCTTCCCAAAATAGTGCTATCCACGTTACTAATGGCTCTACGTAGGAGAGTTAATGGAGTGCTATACATGGAGAACTTAGAATGGGGAAATCTTGATTATTTATACACTGTTTTTATATAATAGCATGCATTCACCCCAAGATAGTAAAACAAAAGGGGGAAGTTTTTATATAATAGCATGCATTCTCTAACATTAGTATATTGACTTATGCTCTATAGCCCATTTCTTATATTTGTGTAAAGGTTATTTAATTTAGATGATTATTGTTTTATAAAGTATCCACATTTAGTAATCTTCCATTGTTGAAACTTTATTTGGTGAAGTTTATTAACTTTCAACATTTTATGTGTTGATTATGAAAATTTAATGATTTTTACATTTTCATTAGTTTTAAAATTTATACTCAATACGTATTTTTATTTTATTTTTACATGATTTTGGGTTATGATATAAGTAATATATCATTAATATAGTACTAAACATTAAATTAAATATATAATAATAAGTATACAAAATTAGTTTGAGAAATTCTAGACTCGAGTTCGCGTCGGTTCCGACGGCTTAAGTCGATATCCATTTTCAATACTTTAATAATATAAGATAAATAGATAATTTTATTTTTAACTCATTATCATAACTTTTATACATAAGAAATCATTTTATAATTTTAAGGTGTTTGTTCAACACAAAAATGTATTATTTTAAACTACAAGTATTTACAACGGCTTATAAATTAAAGTCTTAAAGGAAATGATGAAATAAATATTTAAAATATTTTATCATACTATTATGTTATAATAACACTTATATAATATTTGATAATATATTGACATAAAAATGATTAAATATAGACTTTTATATAATGTAATGGTTTCAATCGGTCGGGTTTTTGTATACAACATCTACCAACCTCATTAACAAGTTTACTGCTTTTTTAATATTATTAGATGTTCATAAAATCATTAGAATTTATAGAATATAAAGTTTAACTTGTTTTGGTGCTTCAAAAGATTTTTACGTCGGTTAATGACTTTAATACGTATTTTTCTATAAAATAGTAAATAAATTTATAAAATATTATTTTAGTTATTTTTCATAACTTAATATTATAAATAACTATTCTGGATCATTTTATATATTTTGATAATAAAATTATTTAGTTTTATTTTATAGAAATTAGTGACCGTTTTTTCCGTCCGGGTCTTTGGATACTAGCATATATAACGCATCAAGCATTTTTGCTACTTGTTTTATGTTATTATATATTCATATAATATTTCAAAATTTCATAACTAATTATATTATTTTATTTAGTTGTGATTCGGTTTTTAATAAACGATTGCTTTACAAAACGATTTTACCGGTTTTAATGTTTTCTAACGGTTTAATGTTTTCTTAGGAAAATGGTAATCATGAACCAACTTTATATGTATTATGCTACATATATTCAGTGTTGATAATGTGTTGGAGACAATAGATATCATACATATCTATAAATGTATAAAAATCATAAAATTAACATTTTTATATGTTTTTCGGTTTATCTTTTGCATGCCTTTGGTTGCGTTGATTTTAAATTTTGGAAGGTACATTCAAATATTATATAGAGCTTTGAAAATATATATGTGATGGTGTGTTTTCATTTTTAGAAAATACTTTTATATAAATAAAATACTTTAGATATGAGAATGTATAAAAAAATATCAACGGTTTAGGCTTACCACGAGTTTGGTGTTCACGGTTTGGATTCAAAGACGAATGAGAGCTGCATGTGATATAAAAATGATGAATATGATCTTATGAAAAGTTTAGAAGTGTTATATGAGCATAAAGGCTCTTGGTTTGTCAAAAACAAAAGATGCAAAGTTTACCTATAATGCCTCTAGAATTTCGTGGTTCTTGTAGGCTGTTTTGAGGTCGTATTTTGTTATCAAATTCTGCTGGGTTTTAGACAATTATTAAGATTATTGAAGTCCAAGGAAGTAGGAGAAATAATTAATGAATTTGGAGCTCGTTTGATACCTGAACAAGGGTGATAAATATGAGATGTCACTGCAGGTCGTCCTCTCGCGCAGTCTTCGTTTGAGGGCTGTTTGGAGGTCGAATACTTGGTGGATTGAAGCCAAATTGGTGGGGGTCTCCTTGGAGGAGATAGAGTATGGTTTCTGCAGAAGATAGGATTATTTGAAAGAGTTTTGTAGGGGTTTTATGTTCAAGGAAAGAGAGTGACGAGATTTGAAGTGACTTTGGCATATTTGAGATATAAAGAAAAGATGGTGGAGTGATGATCTTGCTATGATATTGTCTTGGAATTAGTAAGATATGGTGCAGAGATTTTAGAAGGATTTGGGTAGATTTTATGTAGATTTAAATCATTAGAGATATTATTATTAGTTCCCTTGTATATATATGTGTGTGTGTATTTGCAAATACTCACATATGCATGTGTATATGAACATACCCATTCATGTATGCATGTTTCTTGCTATATATATATATATATAGACACACACACATGTATATTTATTTATTTATGTGGCTATAAGTATGCATGTGTGTATCCAATATACCTTAACAGATTATACATTCTTTTAAATCAGGATAGAAAGTTCAATACTAGATAATCTTTACAAACTTATTGTCGTCATATTTATTTTATTATTTTTTATGCATCTATAGTTCTAATTATTATACATGTCAAATGTATAATACCGAATAATATTCATTTTGTTGTGTAATATTATCACGCTTGTGATCGCGATCGTATATCTACTAATATATACACAACTTATTATGAAATGATAAATGCATGGATCATATTAATATGTATCCATATTATTTAATAATTTATGAACCTCGTATTCTCGAGTTTCTCATGTTAAACATACCGGGTTAAGTTTATATGCATTCCTTCGCAATACATATTGGTTTTTGAATTAGTTTATGTTTGATTGTTGCGCTAAATTATTTTTGGGCTTAGCAAAATTATCTGAGCCTTAAATCTTAATAGTGGAATATATATTCCACCAAGTTCATATTCTATGAGACCAATATATATGGTTCACGTTCTATTTGCTAAAACTAGCAAGTATAATTTTTAAATAATAAAAAAATTCAAAACGGACCTGAATTTTTGGTGGTTGTTGCAGTATGGGTCAGAAAAATGTGGCACACTCAAAGTGCCACCAAATCCTATAGTAGTGACACAAAAGTTAAATGCCGCTAAAAAATGTGTGCCACTAAATGGCATTTTATTTGTTTCCGTAAGCATTTCTGAGTTTGCATATAAGATATGATACCAAGTTTTCTACCAGCTCGTTCTTCTTGAACTACAAGTGTATTACTGTCAGGTAATGGAATACGCATCACCTTGTGTTGACACACAACTTCTGCTTGGTTCTTAGAAAGCCAATCCATACCGATTACGATATCATAACTTCCAAGTTCAATGGGAAGTAGATTGATATTGAAAAGGTGATCGTTTAGATTCAAGGAACATCCTTGAATAACACTGTTAGTTTTGATTAACTTGTCATTAGCAAGTTCAATGACATAAGAAGTTTCTAGATCTATCGTAGGCAATGAAAGTAATGATGCAAATTCAGGAGAGATAAAACTCTTATCTGCCCCTGTATCAAACAGAGTGCGTATAGGTTATTGAGAAGAAACATACCAGTGACAATGTTTGCATCATGTCTTGCCTCTATTGCACCAATATGGAAAGCTCTCCCAAGCTTCATTCCCTTGATTGGTGTTGTTGTTGTACGGAAAGTTTCTCATGAAATGGACGGGACTTCCACAGTAGAAGCACGACCGATTTGTTTGAGTGGTTTGTCATGGTGCTTGATTGGGTTGATGAGCAGGCAAATTACAGTATCTAGTGTAGTGTCCAACTCGATTACAATTTGCACAAACATGACACGATCCTATATGATGAAATGGACACTTGTTGCATTTGGGTGCCTGCCCAGTATAAGCTTTCCTCTCAGGAACAGCCGCACCATAGTTTTTCACAGTTGGTTTGCTCTGACTGGCCTCAGCCAGAGCTTTGGTTTTGGTTTTGCCAAACCACTTTTGTTTGGTACCTCTCACAGCACTAGAGGTACTGACATCACCACAACCCACAACCGTCTGAGTCTTTCTGGGAAAAGTATCACTTCCTACCGCCTCATTGGTAAGCTTAGTGATCAACAAAATTGTATGTTTAAGAGTGGTTGGTTCAGCTGTAGTCACCATTCCCCGAATCTGGGGAACCAAACCTTTGATGTACTTCTCAATCAAAGCTTCTTTCATAGGAAACATATTGGGAAGTAAAAAAGTGAGTTCATGAAAACGATCGGTATAAGCTAAGCAATCAGCACCGATCATTGAGTGATTCCAGAATTCCTCCTGGAGTTTTTGAATTTCAATGATTGGGTAGTACTTTGACATAATCAAATTTTTAAATTCGTTCCAGCCCATCGAGTTGACTGTAGCTGAGCCCAAAGTTTTCGCCTGAGTATTCCACTAGGTTAAAGCTGAGTCTTTCAGAGAAGAAGCAGCATAAGACACCTTATGCTCCTCCAAACATTGGCTGATTTTGAGTTTAGTTTCTATTTCCTCAATCCACCACAAGAGCCCAGCCGCTCCTTCTTTACCTGTGAAAGTAGGAGGGTTGCAGGAAGCAAAGTACTTATAAGTACATCCCTGTTGTGGTGGATCAGGAACAATTGTTTTTGTTGTTGTTGTTGTACCGGTTGTATGATGAGTTTCAGCGTGGCCACCGGTAGCATTGTGTTGAGTATGATCATGGTTCCCACCAGAACCTGAAATGACATGTGGTTGATATTGGAACCCCAAGCAGATAGATGTTCCTTGACAATTCGTGCTTTCATTGCTTCATTTAGTTCAGGTCCACTTGCATCCGCAGGTGGGACTGTATTCACTTCCGGGTTTACGGGTGGAACTCACATGCAGACAAACTCAGGTCAGTTCAAGAACATTAAAGATATAACCGTTTCAATCTAATAAATTCAACCATATTTAGTCATTCTGAAAAATCATATTGATATAGTCCAGATATGTTCTCAGCACATCAATCATACAGATGTTCGTAGTTATACTCAGTCCTGGTGTCTCAAAATCATGTTATAGTATCACACATCACATTGCATTGTGAAACCTATATAGATTTGTTATTACATAAGTTTTTGAGATATATCGTTATACAGGACTTTGATACATGTCACACAGACAATTGATGAATTACCACACAGGATTGTGATATGTTGCCTCACAGGACTTTGATATGTTGTCACACAAACAATTAATAGGATACCACACAGGATTTTGATATGTTGTCACACAGGATTTTGATATGTTGTCACACAGACAATTGATATGATACCACACAAGATTTTGATATGTTGCCACACAGGACTTTGATATGTTATCACACAAACAATTAATAGGATACCACACAGGATTTTGATATGTTGTCACACAGGACTTTGATATGTTGTCACACAGACAATTGATAAGTTACCACACAGGATTTTGATATGTTGCCACACAGGACTTTGATACACTGTCACACAGACAGTTGATAAGTAACCACACAGGATTTTGATATGTTACCCAGTTATTGTTTATGAAATAAAAGTTTGAATTTTGATACACACATTTACACACAACGCATAACAGATATACGAAAAGAAAACATTCCATTACAACCATACTGGTTTTGTACAATTAGAACGGTTTGATACAACGAGAGTAATAACACAACTACATCAACCTCACTACTCGAGATCTATATTACAACAAAACATCCCCACATAAACTACTAACCTAACAGAGTGCAACTGATGATATATACAGTGAGATCCCAAAATATCAATCCCAGATCGCACTTACCACATAAAATACAGTAAGCAAGCTATGACAATGGCTATAATCGCCAAGACTATAGCCAAGATCAGCAGTCTAATATCCAGACTCATCGTCCCGAATATCCCCATCATGAACTCTCTCATTCACACCAACCTCTCTCTCCACATTGCTACTTGCTGCCAAAAGGCAGCGATCACTACCAGCATCTATGTCCTCCTCAACCTAACCTCGACAACAACTCTCCACGCTCGTTTATCCGTATCTAGAGCATTCATATGCTCCATGAGAGTCAGGTGAGAAGGAAGTATCTCTAATATGGTAGTACGGGTGTCCTCTAAAGTGGTACGGGACTGTTGCAGCTCCTGGCGCGTTCCCTGTAGCTCCTGGGTAACCTGCAGAAGCTGTGCCTGTAGCTTTGTCTGGTGGGAGGATTCTCCCACCTAATGATTGATACTAGGCACATCCGTCGGTGCCCGCTGACGTTGCGGGGGAAGTCCTGTAGTCTTGCGTGCTTGACCCCGCATGTGTCGAAGTTCGTCCCACACGGGAACCCTCTGAGGCGATGAACTTTGTCTCCTACCTGCAGAAGCATCCTCACCCAGTGCCTGAGGATGTCTGGGTGAAGCAGATGGTACTGGTGGTGGTGGCGTAGCTGGTACATGTGGTACAGCCTGTGAAGCAGTTGATGATGCTTCCGACGGATTGGAATCTGAACTCGAGCTGGGCGTGTCATCGAGTATCACGTAAGGAAATCACTGATAAATGTTGCGCTCAGGCGGGTTTGCCATCGCTGTACAAACAAAGTTTACAAATCAGTATCATGAAATGAATATTGAATAATAGTATTCAACACAACCATGACATGATATCTCTTCCTATCATAAAGCAACAACCCGTCCTTATAATTATTATTATTTGGCTTGTATTGAAATTTACTAGAATGCACACGTGTTGCGAATTTCAGTTATGCTGGCCACTTCAGTTATGCTGGCCACTCATAATTGGAATTCGTACCACCTGATTATTCTGGCTCAAATCAAAACAAGTTTTGTTCTTTAGTTATGTTCGGTGCTCTCAGTGTTGCTATACGAGCCTATGGTTATAGTCTAGGTTTCTAAGTCCACTTAAATTTCTATAACCTGTGGCTCTGATACCACCCTGTCACACCCCACCTCTCGTCACCTATTGATAATGTCATTTGTCAACCTGAGAAAGTTGTGGAATGTCACACCCCATGTCTCCTATCACCAAATGCAATCACTGTATGATATATGAAGTCGGTAACTGACATAACGTGTCGCGGAAGCTTGGTGGTAAAGTTTCCGAGATGGGTGTGACTTTCAATGTGGTTGTATCAAAACACATACATGGCATTCAAAACATAAGTTATGTTACATGATATGTTAAAACTTCAACATTTGTGTAACGTTCATCCATAGGCAAAGGTTTCCTAACGTGTGATCTTGTTGTCCATCCTCAACTTCGTTTCTTTTGTTATTCACTGTTCACCTGAAAATGGTTTTGTAATGTAAAAGATCAGCAAGGATGCTGGTGAGTTCATAGATGTAATAAAATTGATATGATATGATTTGATATAACATAATGTGATATGATAAGTATGCAGGCATACACAACTTTATGAATATGATTCACCATGAAAACCCATAACCAAAGCCTATGTGACTGTAATGTAATTGGCGGCAATACTCGAAGATAAAACCTTAGCCTCACTCTTAATGCCTATCGTTGCATTAAGTTGTTATCTTGTAATGTAATAAACGGTAACAGGCATTCATACAAGGGTAGATGCTATCTACCCATGAATGGGGTTGTCGGCCCGATAGTGCTATCATTGTTATGATTCGGCTCCTCCATGAGTTTATTGGTTATAGTTGTTATGTGAGGACTTTTGCGATAGCATGGTACAATTTTATGTAATCATCAGACAAGAGTTAAAATGCACATGCAACATGCAAGCATATCATTGTAATTGAAATATGTAACCATCATGTAATTGTAATGCAAACCCCGAGTTTTAGAAATCATAAGATTTGAAAAGGGGTAATGAAATCATGTAAGTGTACCATTGTAATTGAAATACATAACCATATTGTTATTTTAATGCAAACCCCAAGTTTTAGAAATCCGAAGATTTGAAAAGGGGTAATGAGATCATGTAGGTATACCATTGTAATTGAAATATGTTACCATATTGTCATTGTAATGTAATCACATTGTAATTGTATTGACATCCCCAAGTTTTGGAAAACAAAACATTAAAAGGGGAGCTATGAAACTCACCTATGTTATTAGAGCACTTGTATCCTTTGAATGAAATATCACACAAGACCTGAAGTGAATTCTGCAATTTATTAATGTTCTATGAGTTCTTTGTATTTGAATTTAATTATCAGATCTTTCCTTGATATTTGATGTCAAGGATAATGTAAATCGAATCATCGAGCTGATTCTGGATTACGAGCTCATTCAGAATCCAGGTGATATGCAAATCCAGGTTATATGCTTATTAGTTAACTTGTAATGTCAAAATTGCTGATTTTGATTAATGATTGAATTCTGAATGAATTCTTATATTCATTTGATTGTAAAACGATGTTAATTGCATTCCGTTGTTAAAACCAGAATCTTAATCAATTTTCAGATCAAAAATCAGGTTTCCAGATTATGAAATTGATTGCAAAAACGAGTCCGGGACGTAAAATCGATTAAGAATATGCTGCCGTATTGAAAACCAATGCTTAAATTAAGTCTTGTATTGAAACCGGAGTGTTAATCAGAAATCAGATAAAAATCTGGTCACCGGATTTCAAAATGGTTCGCGAAATCGAGTCCGGAACGCTAAATCGATTCAAAATATGTCCTTTTTTTATCAAAAACAAATCATCGGATTGCGAACCGGAGCGCGAAACGCAGTTCAGAACGCAAAATGGACAAATTTAGGGCAACGGCCAGTGGCGGCGGATGGTGGTAGGCGGCGGTGGCCCTGCGGTGGTGGCTTAGTAGCCTTAGCCGGTGACCTAACAGCTTTGGGCTTGGCCTAGGCTGAGGGTGGCTCGATGATGGCCGAGGGTGGCCAGCCAATTCGTGGTCGCGACTCGCATTTGCCCGGCCATGGCCGAGGATGGCCGATGGTGGCCTGGTCGCGATTTTACGATTGTTTTATTTGATGTTTAAGTGTGAAAGGGATTGCCATAGCTACATGGTTTTGCGATTTTACGATCGTTTGTTCGGATTTTACGCGCATAATTTCGGGAATTGCTATATTTGATCAAGCATCATTGTTATACTCTGAATTATATCCCATTATCAATATAATGTGATTAGGAAGTTTGAGTTGTCATGAATTTTCCAATTACGCATACCGAATTGCCTTTTCGCAGATTTTCGCAATTTGACTTATCGAACTTAGGGATTCTTTGATCTCGTTATGTTATCACTTATTTCACTTCAATTCATCATATAATTGACATTAATTTAGTTTTGGACCCATGAATTTGGTTTTTGGTTATTATTATAGAAATTTGGCGTAATTCGACAATTATGCATAATGACATTTGTGATTTGTTTCATCTTGCAATTTCCTTACATATATACACAGATTCACATGTATATACATATTCAACAATGATTTCATTAATTAAAATGTTAATTCATGAATTTAGGAAATTACCTCGCAGTAAAGAATGAAATGTCACATTTCCCCCCGTTAGAGAAATTTCGTCCTGAAATTTTTGTAGAACTCATTTGGAATCAACTTTGTGTGAAAATAGGTGGGGATATTTTTCCATCATATGATCCCCACGTTCCCAGGTAAACTCAGGCCCGCTTAGAGTTCTATCTGCCCTTCCGAATTGGTATACACCTTCGTTCAGGATTCTTGACTACGCAATCTATAATCCCTATAGATTCTTTTGTGAACTAAGGTTTATCATTGATTCAAAATTTTTCAGGAGATTTGGCCAATGATTTGTCGAGAAAATATTTCTTGAAATTTGATGCATGAAATATATCATGAATATTGCTAAGTTCGGGAGGCAATTCAAGCATATATGCCACTGACCCTCATCCTTTCTATGATCTTAAAGGATCCTACATATCGTGGTGCAAGTTTACCTCATTTACCGAATCTAGCCATACCCTTTCAAAGAGAGACCTTCAACATTGCTTTGCCACTCACTTGAAATCTTAGGAGTTTTCTGTGATTATTCGCATAACCCTTTTGTGTATCTTGTACCATTTTATTTGATTTCGAACACGTATAATCTTGTCTTATATTGCCAAAATAAGGTACTCATACTCGGTTTGTGAAGTAAAGTAGGTTATTGTTGTGCCTGTAAAATTTTACTTCATAATTAAGAATAATTCGGGATATGGAATATTTCGGGATAATTAGGAATATTTGCGCATATAAATTTCTGTGATCTGATGACTTAAATAATAAATAATGATTTTATTATTTATTGTTGTTATTTTTATTCGACATGTGCTGCTAATATTCAAATTGAGTCAACAGGTCGATAGAAACCAATATTCCTATTTTGCCGGATAAAGGAGAAAAACGTGGACAAACTGGAGAAGTTATCAACGGTAACGTGGACTGACTTGGCGCATGACCATGACTGTAACGGAAATAGTGGAACCGCATAATCTATTGTTGTGTAATTTTTGTAATATAAATGGAGGCTTATGATCGATTTAGGGACATACTGTATACACTTAGCTTACTTTTGCTTACTTCTTGTTCACATTCGTGATATTCAGAGTCTTACGACACTTAGAGATCGATCATTTGTGCTCTTTGTTTGTAATTTTGTTTGATTATATTAATAAGAACAAGGCAGAGTGACAATTGTCACCTCTCGAGGTTTTTATGCCGGCAATCCTAAGGGATTAAGGGCTTTTCCTCGTATAAATCTCGTGTGTTTGGTTATTTTTCTATTTTATATTCTCAAATATCCCTAGCGATCCTCAGGGATATTCACAGTGAATTTCAATTATAAACTGTTTTCTTGACTATAAAACACAATTCCCCACAAAACTAATTCGGTTTTGCTAAAAAATACTTTTGTTAATTTTTACCCGAAACAATTTGGCGTCCACCGTGGGGCAAACTTGTGTTTTTTATAGCAAAAACCATGTTTAAAGGCGTTTTCTGAAAAAATACAGTGAAAAATGGCTTCACAACCGATATCAACTTTTTCATTACCTACTGTTTCTACCACCACCACCACCACCACCACCACCACCACCACCACCACCACCACCACTAACTACTACGACTACGACTACTACTACGACTACGACTACTACTACGACTACGACTACGACTACGACTACGACTACGACTACGACTACGACTACGACTACGACGACGACTACGACGACGACTACGACGACGACTACGACTACGACTACGACTACCACTAATGTATCCTCGCAGATTCCTGTTTTCTCCAAGAAGTCCGATAATTCAATGAAAAAGACCACATTTGTAACTGAAAGTGCTCCATCAACGAGGATGACCACTTCTGTTCTCGTACTTGTTTCTAACAATGATATTTTGAGTATGTTTCAGCAGGTTCAGTTACAAATGTTGGATCATCAAAGAATGAACCAAAGGATTCTTAGGGAAATGGAGACTTTGAAGGCCGAAAAGAATAAACAGATCGAAACTTCTACTCTGCTGGCTCCAAGGATCCTGGATTTCGGGACATCAGGGATGTCTGGAAATCATTCCGGAGACTTCATTCCCATGTAGACTAGTCTCAAGGATCCTTCGGGATCCCAAGGGTTAAGGATATCTCGGGATAATGCCAATATCCCAGGGACTTCTTGTCTAACTCCTATGACTAGCAATACTTTCAACTATTCTCCCATTGATACTACTAACTTTGGTTCTATGCAGGAATCAGGGCTGACTCCCCAAGTGGCTAAGGAAATACAGAAACTCAGGGATATGATCTCAAGTGTTCCTGGAGTGGTGAAGCCTATTCCTGATGTTCCTGTGACAACTCATAGGATCTCCAGATTTGCTCCACCAATATGTGATGCTGAGATCCCAAAGAGATTCCAAACTCCAACCATGAAGTTGTATGATGGAACCACAGATCCCGAAGAACATGTTGCACAATATAGGGAAAGGATGAAGACTAACCCTATACCGCCACATTTGAAGGAAGCATGCTTATGCAAGGGATTCAGTTCAACATTGACAGGGGCAGCCCTGAAGTGGCTGCTTAATGTTCCTCCTTATTAAATTACATCCTTTGCTCATCTGATTAATCTATTTAACAACCAGTTTTCTTGTAGCAAGATCTTTGAGAGGCTGACTAGTGGGGAAAAAGAAAGAGAGAAGACATGATCCCAACGGATTCGCAAAAAGAACAGCGTCCCCACTTAAGGATGCAAAGGTAATAAATTTTATTTCTGGTGGTTCTCACATTTGTGGTACCTCTTATTCTGCAGCTAGGAAACATGCTAAAGAAGCAAAGATGGAGAATGGAGAGAGATCCACAAAGACATCAACACTTACCACTGAGACAATGGTATCCTTTGAAGAACAAGAACGCGAGAATATCCTAGATCCTCACCATGATGGGTTAGTCATTACATTATATGTTGCCAAACACTATGTACGCAGGATACTTATAGATGGAGGAAGATTAGTCAACATTATCCAATTGGAAACACTCAAGAGGATGAATATCCCAGAATCAGAGATAACTACCAAATCTCTGATCCTGGTTGGACTTAGTGGTGAAGCTAAAGCCACTGTGGGAGAAATCAAATTACCGGTATACATCGAGGGGGTAAACTCTATGAAACGTTTTTGTATTATAGATTCCCTATCTTGTTATAATATTATACTAGGTAGACCTTGGATACATGATATGAAAGCTGTCCTCTTGTCGACCTATCATCAGTGTGTCAAGCTGCCAACACCATGGGGAGTAGTGAAGATCAACAGTGATCAACAAGAAGCCAAGGAGTGTTCTTCATCTTCAATGAAGGCAACAACCAGGCCTACTTCAGCATAGCAATCAAAGTGTGACCTTGGGGATACTCAGGAATATAGGGAGAAGGAATAAAGGAAGTACTCCTAAACCCCGATGATCCTGAGATCAAAGTTCTTATAGGAACTGATATCCCTAAGGATATTGAAGGGAAACTGATTTCTTTTCTGAGATCAAGAGTTTCCACATTCGCATGGAAACATTAGGATTGTTTCGGGTAAAAATTAACAAGTATAATTTTTAGCAAAACCGAATTAGTTTAGGGGGGGTTTGTGTTTTACAACCAATAATACAGTTTGTGAGTAAAATTCAATTAAAATATCCCTGAGGATCCCTAGCGATATTTGAGAATATGAAACAGAAAAATAGCCAAACACACGAGATTTGTACGAGGGAAAACCCTTAATCCCTTAGAATTGCCGGCATAAAACCTCTGGAGGTGACAATCGTCACTCTGCCTAGTTCTTATTAATATAATCAAATGAAATTACAAAACAAGAGCACAATTGATCGATCACTAAGTGTTGTAAGATTCTGAATATCATGAATGTAAGCAAGAAGTAAGCAGAAGTAAGTTAGGTGTAATCAGTGTGTGTTCCTAGATCGACCATTGCCTCAATTTATAACATAAAAATAATACAACAGTAGTTCATTTCTGTTCCACATTATCTGCTCCATTTTCAGATCATGCGCCAGTCACTCCATATAACCGTTGATGAGTTCCTCATGTAGTCCAAGTTTTTCTCCTTATTTTGGAAAAATAGGGATAGTAGTTTCTACTAACCTGTTGACTAAATTCAAACTTTAGCAGCACATGTAGAATAAATAAATAATAATTAACATAAAATAATTATTTATTTATTATGTCATTAGTTAATAGAAATTTATATACGCAAATATTTCCACTTATCCCGAAATATTCTGTATCCTGAATTATTCTTAATTATGAGACTAAATTTTACAGGCACAACAATTGCCCCTAAATTCTTATTACAGTTTGAATTTGTAGTAAGAATTTAAATAACTGTTCATTTTGGATCCTTATTCAGAATTTGAATTTTAAATTATGATTTGAATGTTGATGTGACAGTTACTGATTGTGGCGGTTTCCCACATATTCCCAGCCGTTTATGCAGAATATAATGATCATCTCGCTCTCTTTAGATGCCATCATCTTCAACTGGTTCTTGCGGTAAGTTCTTCTTCTTTCTTCTATCACTTTTTAATTTTTCTTCACAAAAAATGTCTGAATCATCTTCTTCCTCCGAACTCAATTCTGATGACTTCACCGATCAGAATATTTTGACCTTCAATCGTCAAAATAGAAGCGTATTCAACAATGATCGAATTGAGTTGTTACGCCTTTCAAAAACCATCCCTGATGAAACCATCTCTCACAGTTTTTCTGAAAAATTAAAAGCCGATCATGTGTTTCCTTCTTGGGTATGTTTTTCAAAGTACCCCTTCACCTTGGGTCTGAAGTTTCCTTTTCCCGATCTCATTTCTGATTTTTTCTCAATCATTAAGCTCTGTTTTCCACAATTGATGCCTATGGGATGGCGTCTTTTGTATACTGTCGATCAATTAAACCAGCATTTTGGTTTAGAGATAGGCGTTCCTGAAATTGACGAACAATTCAGAAAGTTTGGTGCCAACCTTGAAGCTGCTACTCCAATGACTTCAGGTATATCCTATGATATTTCAAAATATCCTGAATTATTTTCATTTATTCCTAAATATTTATAATCTTGTTTCTTTTTCGCAGAATCAACCTTTGATCTTGAGGACCTTAACGCTTTCTTTGTTGTGAAGAAACAGAAAACAAGCCCTGTTGCCCCCAAATCTCGTGCTATGACCACTCGTTCTTGCAAAACTGCCAAGAAATGAAAAGGTGTGGACACCTGTTGACCTGGAAGAGCCCTCGTTCTGAACAAGGTAAACTATATATCTTTTTTTATACAATATATCCTTGCATATCCTGAATGATCTCTATTTTGTAGGCCTCAGTCAAATATGCTTTTGAAAAGGAGCAATTTGACAAACAGATCGAAGATCTAGAGGATCAAAGGAAGATCGCCTCTGCTAAAGCTGGCCACTATGAAAAGGAAGTCGTTAAGGTCAAGAAGCAGATGAAAGAGATGGAGGTCTCCTACAAGCTTCAATTTAAGGAACATATCGAGGGGGCCAAGAAATCTGCTGCCATAGCCGTGCTGAGGGCCAAGATCCAAATGGCAAACCAAGCTAAGGCCAAAGGCACTGAATCATAGGCCAAGGATCTCTGAGAATGGGGCAAAATATTGGCTGGTCTGGCTGGGGGATAAGGCAGAGGCTTCCACGGAGGTGACCAAGGCTGGTGAAGTAGGGCAGACGAGCAAGGCTGGTGAGGGCGAGGTGACAGGTGCTGGGGTTGGAGTTGGTGAGCAGGAGGTTACAATGGGCTCAGACCTTGGTACCATTTTTTAGGATATATATTACTTATTCTAAGGTTTTAAATCCATAATTAATGTTATTAGTTTTATGAAATTTTCAAATATTCGTAAACATTTTCAATGATATTCCCGATATTTTATAAACTCTTTCATAACTATTATAAAGATTAGGTTTTGGTTATGTATAATTTCTCATAATTATATTTTTCAAAATTCTCATTATTTCTATTGAGGAGTTTCAGAATACACTTTCTTATGTTTAACCTATATCAGATATAATTGGGAATCATTAGGGATAATCCAAGCTAGATCTATCCTTATTTAATTAAGGTTTTAATTACTCGAATGATTATAGATAACTCAAACACATGTTTTTATAGTTATCTCAACACATGAAGTAACTTGTTATTTAACATATCCTAAATAAAATGCGCATAAGACATAGTCCTAAGCATAATGCACATTATCAAGTATAAGAATATCATAGGAACAATTAAAAAGAGTCGAGAAACAAATACCAATTTCTAGAGATAGTAGATTTAGTTTGAAATCTTCTTCGTTCCTGTCAAAACACCAAAAGAATTTCATACCTGAATATCCCCAAGTATGTTGCATTATTCCTAAGTATCCTTGAAAGTCAGTCTTGTACAAATAGAAAAAACAAGAAAACTTGGGACAAGCCCAAGATACTGGCGACAAGGCCAATTAAGCTGGCTACTAAGGCCGAATTACTTGCGACTATGGCCGGAATACTGGCGACTAAGGCTGGAATACTGGCGACAAGGCCGAAATACTGGCGACAAGGCCGAAAGATACTGGCGACTAAGGTCGGAATGCGTGGCGACTAAGTCCCGGTTGTATAGCATATGAATGCTATAATTCGGAGGATCCCTGGTAATAGTCTTTGCAAATGAAATTTTCAGCCACTCATGTGTGTATTGGTCCCAAAATCTCCAACTATACCGGGATATCTCGGAGGATCCTTAGTTATAGCCCTCGATAATGAAATTGTCAGCCACTCATGCGTGTACAGGTCCTATTATCTCAGACTATAAAAGGATAAACGTGTACAACTGGCGAGGGTATGAACCCTAAGTCTTCATGAGAGACAAAAGTCTCTTGTGTTTTGATTTCAGGACAAAACTTTGCAGCTAGACATAAAGTCTGTGCAGGGGTCGTCTATAGTTTTGATTTTAGGTCAAAACTTTGCAGCTAGACATAAAGTTTGTGCAGGGTCTTGATCAAGTTCTAATTTTAGGTCAGAACTTGGGTTAAGACATAAAGTCTCATCTCTTCTCCTGCTATACCTACAAAACAATAAGTTTTTCGCATAGCTGGAAATCAGGATCCCTGATGCGCCTCAGATGCTTAAGTTAGTAGCATGATGATTAGGAATATACAGGAATACATAGGAATATATAGAAATATTTGGAAATATGAGTATAAATCATAATTTAATAATCCTTAGCAGTTTGATACGAAGTATAAATTAAGATGAATGGCATTCAAAGATCTTGAAAGAAGTTCTCCTTCCATGTTGGTCAATTTATATGCCCCTTTTCTAGCTTCGGATTCGATCTTATAAGGTCCTTCCCATTTTGGAGTAAGTTTTCCATCAGCTGGATTGGTAGTATTTTGAAATGCCTTTCTTAAAACCAGATCTCCAACTTGGAACCTACGTATTCTAATATTCTTATTATAGGATTTGACTATCTTTTGCTGATATGTAGCCATCCTTATCCTTGCAATATCCCTAAGTTCATCAATAGAATCTAGATGCTCAGAAAGTATCTCCTTGTTGGATTCTAGATTTTGTAAACTTGATCTTGCAGTAGGAATAACCATTTCAATTAGGAGAACAACTTTAGAACCATACACTAAAGAGAATGGTGTTTGACCAGTTACATTCTTTGTGGTTGTTCTATCAGCCCATAGGACAAATGGAAGTTCTTCAGCCCACTTTCCTTTCTTGGATCCTAATTTTTTCTTAAGGTTCTTGATGATGATCTTGTTACTTGATTCTGCCTGGCCATTAGCTTGAGGATGGATAGGTGTAGAGGTTATCATCTTTGTGCCCCAGCTTTCACAAAAGTTTGTAGTCCTTTTGCCTATGAACTGAGATCCATTGTCACAAGTGATTTCTGCGGGTATCCCTAATATAGTTAGGATATTTCTTTTTATGAATGAGATTACTTCTTTTTCTCTAACGTGCACAAAGACTTCCGCCTCAATCCATTTTTAGAAGTAATCTGTCAGAGCAAGCATAAACACCTTTCCTCTGGGTGCTATGGGTAACATGCCTACTATATCCATTCCCCATTTCATTAACGGCCATGATGAGACTATTGGATATAAAGGTTCAGCTGGTTGATGAAGAATATTACTATGTCTTTGACAAGCATCACATTTCTGGGAGTAAGACATTGCATCTCTTCTCATGGTTGGCCAAAAGTATCCTGTTCTCAGGATCTTTGAGAATAATGCTCTACCCCCAGTGTGATTTCCACAATCTCCTTCACGGATATCTTTCATTACTTCCAAACTTTCGGGTTTCTCCAAACACCTTAAGTATGGGCATGCTACTGATTTTCTATATAAGATATCCCGTATGATTGTGTATCCAGATGCTTTTGCTTTAAAAGCTCTAGGATTTGCTTCTTCATCAGGTATTTTTCCTGTTTGAAGGTAGTTCTTAATAGGGATAGTCTAGGATATTTCATGTGCTTCTGAATGATGAACCTCAGTATTCTCAGGTTCAATATTCTGATCTATGTCCTGTATATCTATCACTGGCCTTAAAATATGTAGGATAGGAATATTGATATCCTCAGGGATCCTTAGAGATGATTCCTGGTTCGCTAGCGCATCCGCTTCAGCATTCTCTTCCCTTGGTACTTGAGTGATATCAAAGTTGTAAAAATATACTGCTATATCCTTAACTATCTCTAAGTATTTTGCCAGTTTATCTCCCTTAGTTGTGTATGAGCCATTAAATTGATTGGTTATTAGTACAGAATCGACAAATACATGGAGATTTCTGATGTTCATACCCCTAGCCAATTGAAATCCTGCTATTTGGGCTTCGTATTTAGCTTCATTATTAGTTGCTTGAAATTTACAACTAATCGATTGGGGTATTATGTCCCCTTGTGGCGATTTTAGTATGATGCCTAGTCCTGTTCCTCTCACATTTGAAGATCCATCTGTGAACAAAGGCCCCTCACCAGTATCCTCATCCAAGATTTTGATTTTCAAATCCACTTTTGGTTGTAGATCACTACTAAAATCAGCCACAAAGTCTGCTAATGCTTGTGACTTAATTGATGTCCTTGGTTCATAGATTAAATCATAATACTGAGTTTTACTGACCATTTTGCCATCCTTCTTGATAGCTCAGGTTTTCTCAATACGGATTTAATAGGATAATTTGTGTTAATGTGTATTCTATGTGTCTCAAAGTAATGCCTAAGCTTGGTTGATACCATGACCAAAGCCAGAATTAGCTTTTCTAAGTGAGAATATCTAGTCTCAGCATCTACTAGGGTTTTACTCACATTGTACACAGGATGTTGTGATCCCTGATGATACTTAACTAAAACAGCACTTACAGTAGTTCGGGATACTGCTAAGTACAATGATAGTGGTTCACCATCTTCTGGTCTCATTAGCAATGGTGGTGAGGATAAATTTTCTTTCAAATCCTGAAGCGCCTTCTCATGCTCTTCATCCCACTGGAACTTCTTATTATTTTTAAGGATATCGTAGAATCCTTTTAAATTTTTCAGAAGATCTTGAGATGAACCTGTTGAGTGCAGCTATCCTTCCTGTCAATCTCTGCACTTCTTTTATCTTCTTTGGGGATTTGAGGTTTAAGATAGCTTGAATTTGTTCTAGGCTAGCCTCTATTCCTCTTTTGGTAACCATATATCCCAAGAACTTTCCTGATCTTACCCCAAAATGACACTTAGAGGGATTAAGCTTCATATTGTAATGATCCAGGATATCGAAGGAATCCTGAAGATCCTTAAGGTGATTCTCGGTTATCTTCGATTTGACTACCATGTCATCAATATACACTTCCATAGTGTCCCCTAGTTTCTCTTTGAACATCATATTTACAAGTCTCTAGTATGTGGCTCCAGCATTCTTCAAGCCAAATGGCATTGCTGTATAGCAATATATCCCTATTGGCGTCATGAAGGCAATATCCTCTTGGTCCGAAGGTTCCATTTGAAGTTGTTGAAAGCCTGCCGACGCATCCATGAAAGTTAGTATTTCATGTCCTGCTGTTGCATCTACCATGGAGTCTATATGTGGTAATGGAAAGGGGTTTTTAGGACAAGCCTTGTTGAGGTCTATGTAATCCACATAAACTCTCCACTTTCCATTCTTCTTTTGAACCACGACTACACTGGCTAGCCACCTTGGAAATTTTACCTCTCTAATAATTTTTGTTGTGAGGAGTTTCTCTACTTCCTCTTGAATGATTAGATTCCTTTCGGGTGCAAACTTCATTCTTTTTTGGTGGACAGGCTTTATATTCCTATCTATCCCTAAGTTATGTGTAATCACATCTGATGATATTCCTGTCGTATCCTCATGTTTCCATGCGAATGTGGAAACTCTTGATTTTAGAAAAGAAATCAGTTTCCCTTTAATATCCTCAAAGATATTAGTCCCTATAAGGACCTTGATTTCAGGATCATCAGGGTTTAGAAGTACTTCCTTTACTTCCTTCTCCATATATTCCTTAGTATCCCCAAGGTCGCACTTTGATTGCTATGCTGATGAAGGTCTAGTTGTTGCCTTCATCAAAGATGAATAGCACTCCTTAGCTTCTTGCTGATCACTGTTGATCTTCACTACTCCCCATGGTGTTGGCAGCTTGACATACTGATGATAGGTCGAGGAGACAACTTTCATATCATGTATCCAGGGTTTACCTAGTATAATATTATAACAAGATAGAGAATCTATAATACAAAAACGTTGCATAGAACTTACCCCCTCGATGTACACCGGTAGTTTGATCTCTCCAACAGTGGCTTTAGCTTCACCACTAAATCCAACCAGGATCAGAGATTTGGTATTAATCTCTGATTCAGGGATATTCATCCTCTTGAGTGTTTCCAATTGGATGATGGTGATTGAGCTTCCTCCATCTATAAGTGTCACACCCCGAGCCGGCGGACTGGATCGTGTGTCTTGTCGGGCGGAAAGGCCCCAGGGCGCGATATCAGGAATGATAATCATGATGATCAGATTATTTACAATGCACATGATATATTATGAGAAACTGCTAAATGAAAATAGAATTACAAAGTTAAATTACATCAGGTTTGTTCATAATTTAACAATGTAAATCTACTATTAACATCATAAATTTTCTGTCTTGTAGCCGCACAAGATATACAAAATAATTTGTAAAATGATGTTCAAAATATGCAGGTCCAAAATACTAGGTCCTCTATCTGGCATCCTAGTCTCAAAATCAATAACTTCTTAATTGACCTGTTCGTCACCTGAGAAGTCATGCAAAAGATCAAGTCAACACATGGTTGGTGAGTTCATAAAGTTTTATGTAAAAATGAATTTGAATGTCTGCCGAATGACAACCTTAACCTCACTAATAACCACCTATATTATCCAGTCAAATATGCTTATATATAGGGCATATGTAGGGGAACAAGCCCCAACCACCGTCCCACCACATATCGAACCACATATTATATTGTTTTTAATGATAATTAAGCATTTTATTCCATAAACTGAATCACACACTTGAACCCTTTGAAAATGATAACACTTGAATCGTCTATAAATGATAATCTTTGAACACCCAAAATGACAACCTTAACCTCACCAGCAACCACATATACTATCCAGTCAACTATGTTTATATATAAGGCATATGTAGGGGAACAAGCCCCAGCCACCGTCCCACCACATATCGAACCACATAGTATATTGTTGTCAATGATAATTAAGCGTTTCATTCCACACCATAGACACACTAGTTCTTGAATTCCACACAATAGAATTTCTATTGATTCCTTAAGTTCATCACACAATCATGATCAACCATACATTTGTAGAAACATTTCAATAAATGCTTAAATAAGTAAAGGAGATCTGTAAACCTCATCAAACATGCGACCTATAATCAATCAGTCTAGCTAGGACATCTTTTGAAATACAAGCTTTTATAGTTCTTTTGATCGTCCGTGGTTCGTATAGTTCTTTAGTTCTATGGCACATGTTATCTTTGAGTAATTCCCAGATGTTCCTCAAAACTGGTTTAGGGAATACTGTAAATATCATCAAACATGCGTCTCATATTCGATCAGTCTAGCTTGGACGTCTTTCAAACCTGAGATTCGCACATGCTATCTTTGGTATTTCCCAAACAGTCCCTTGAAAATAGTTCTTTGTTCATAATTCTTTGTAATAGATCGTTAGTTATTTGACAACACACCACCGACAATAGTCCTTTGATTTGACCATTAATTCTTCGAGATTAGATCTTTCAAAATAGCTCTTTGTTTTAGATCTTTAGTTCTTTGAAAGTAGTTCTTTGTCTTTAAAATTGTTAGCTATTCATGATGAATAGATAACAGATTCTGAAATCCTGAAATTAGTTTAACTAGATAAGATCTAAGATAACCATTTTACATACAAAACATATATTGGGTAAAAGCATTTAGGTAAATATAATCCAAAGAAAATAATTTACGCATGCTTCTCAGCTTCGCGTTTGTAAAACAAAAATGTTTAGAGAAGGGGCAATGAACTCACCTGTGTTGCTATGTAATGATTCATAACAAAATGCGTGCTCGTTACTTGTAATTTATGTATCTTCAACACCTGAGTTGTTTTAAGAAGATTCGAATACTATAAGTATTTATAATAGAAGAAATCTAGGGTTTTGGTCTCGGTGTGCAACTAAGTGTCCTATGTTACTAATGTGGTTCTATGATTCTCTCTAACTAGTCTAAACGTATTACCCATTTATAAACCCTTATCACGTGGATAGTTACTAGTAAACCTTAATTATGTAAGGTTTATCTTAACTTATGTTCAAGGTCTTTTAATTAAAACATTTTAAACAATTCATTTTAAGTTAAATCATTAAGCTAGAATTCATTCTATTTAATTTAAAGACTTTTCTGAATCAATTTCTTTTTATTAAAAACATACATTATTTTTAAAAATATAAGTTACATATTAGGCTTAGGTTAATACCGTTCGATTAACTTTAAGAAGACCGTTAGATCTTCGTTTTCCATGGTTCCTTGACCGTTCTTGTGTACAACTTAGCCTAGGAAGTTCAATTGAACTATCTAGCTTAGTTGTATGTTCGTATAGAATCTACTAAGGATTAGATGTTCACAAAGTGTTTAACACCTAACCCTAGCTCGTTTCCTTGATCCTTGATTAATTTCCCACTTGTTTTTGATAAAACCCTTGTTTATGTGTTGAAAAGGTTTAGGAAGAGTCTTAGTATTAAAACCTTGTTCATGGTTTGTTGTAGTAGAACCTGAAAGTTTCAAACCGAAGGTGGTTACATACTAAGGGCAAGGCTTGGCCGAATAGAGGGGTTGTGCGAATGAAATGGTGAACTGAACCAGGATGATCGGCCAAATGGGTAGGTCATGCAAATCAGATGGCTCCTTTTGGCCATGCCCATTCGGTCCAGGTGCTGCTTCGGCCATAGGCCAGTCTGTCGGGAGCTGCTTCGGCCATAGGCCAGTCGGCTCGCCTTTGTGCCTTCTTCCGGCCGTTCGAACCCACTTGGGTGCAACCACCATCTCTCGAGCTTAGTGACTAACCCATGATGTATCTCATGTTCCTATCTCATCCTAAGATGGTTTAGTGGTGTATCCCTAAAGTTTTGAAGGCTTAAAACCAGTTTCCATAGGGTTCGAACGAATGGGTTTGAAAACCCTAAATCCAAAGACAAAACTCGTTTTTACCTCAAATCAAGTGGTTCCAAGCTCAGATCGTTTGTACTTTCGTGTTCTACAGATGGTAGTGGTCGTTTTAACACCAAGAAGGCTCGATTTCGTTGAGAATAGAAGAAGATATGGTTATGGCTTCGAGAGAGAGAAACTAGAGAGAGAGAAACGAGTTAATGGTGGTGGATCTGGTTGGTGGGGAGAAGATGAGGCCATAAATGCCTTATTAAATGGCTTCAAAATACCCGAGTATGTTAGGTCTCGTTCGGTTTCGCGTAGAACGTCGGTTTTCTTTCGTTTTCGTAACGAACGTCTTGGTTTTTAAAAGTAATGTTTGTAAATTTATTTTAGGTGGTAATTCCTAGTAAATTAACTAAATATCTTCCGTTTATTTTAAATTTCAGAAAATATTTTATTTGCTATTTAAATCGAATCGTACAGTTGTCGCGCGTATTCGTTCGAATCGTCACCCGTACGAATACAACGATAACTACACTTTCAATATGGTTTTCTAATTATTGGACATCATTCAGAACGTTAAACTTTCAGATATATTCGTACATATCGTCATCTCTACGAATAATCCGTCAATTTAGCATTCACGTAACGACATCCGTTATTGTTTTGTTCTTTAAATCTTCACATACGTTTATACTTAATAGAATCCTAACAAGCATTCATATAACCGTTTTGTGTTGTCAGTTAGATTTCTGACTGTTAAACCATGGATTTTGAACTATGTTTCTGTAATGAATGTGAAATAGTTCTTTATTGACATCAAATGAATACAACATGAAAATAATACACATAGATCGTACCTGAATTACTGTTCATGTTACTGTGTAGATCACTGTTTCGGTCACGTTTCCGGCACTGATGTTACAATAAGTATCCTGCGGACATAGTGGTTATCAACATATAATATAATGACAAACCCATCATGATGAGGATCCAAGATATTCTCGCGATCTTGCTCTTCAAAGGATACCACTGCCATGCACACACTGAGTTCATCTGATAATCTCAGTCTATACGCTACAGGACCAATACATTCAATGACCTCGAACGGTCCCGCATATCATGGTTCTAATTTGCCCTTCTTTCCAAAACGTACTACGCCTTTCCATGGGGATATCTTTAACATGACACGGTATCCCATTTGAAATTCCAATGGTTTGCGTCTTTTGTCGGCGTAGCTCTTTTGTTTGCTTCGTGTTGCTTGTAACCTTCGTTGAATCTGAGCAATCTTATCGGTAGTTTCCTGAATAAGCTCTGGCCCCGTTATACGGTTATCTCCAACTTCAGTCCAACAGATCGGTGACCGACATTTCCGACCATATAGAGCCTCGAATGGCGCTCATCTGATACTGCTATGGTAACTGTTGTTGTAGGAGAATTCAATCAGTGGTAAATGAGAGTCCGAATTTCCACCGAAATCCAAAACACATGTTCTCAACATGTCCTCTAGAGTCTGTATTGTACATTCGCTTTGACCATCCGTTTGTGGATGGGTAAGCTGTACTCAGATTTAAGTGCGTCCCTAGAGATTTCTGCAGTGATTGCAAGAACCTTGATGTGAATATGTTTTCTCGATCCGAAATGATAGACAATGGTACACCGTGACGTACCACTATCTCGTTGATGTACAATCTCGCCAGTTTATCCATCGTGAATGTCTGGCGCATTGGCAAGAAGTGATCAGATTTGGTTAATCGATCGACGATAACCCATATTGTATCATGACTACTGGAAGTGCTGGGTAGCTTGGTAATAAAATCCATAGCTATTTGTTCCCACTTCCAGAGCGAAATCTCAGGCTGTTCCAGTAAACCTGACGGTTTCTGGTGTTCTGCCTTTACCTTCGCACACGTAAGGCATCGGCCGACGTATTCGGCTATGCACGTCTTCATACCCTGCCACCAATAAAATCCCCGTAAGTCTTGGTACATTTTATCAGCACCTGGATGTACGGAGTACTTGGTCTTGTGTGCTTCATCAAAGATAAGTCTTCTCAATTCATCCACTGCAGGAATCCATACACGATCCTGGTAGTAGATGACTCCATCAGGCTTTGTTTCAAATTCTCTTTCTTCTCCACAGTCAACTTCTTTCTTCAGATTTCCTCGGTCAACTGATTCCTGTTGTGCCTGAATAATCTTGTCACATAAACTCTTCTGCACAATCATTCCCATCGCTCTAAGGCACAAAGGTTTGACCCGTTCCTTCCGGCTCAAGGCATCAGCTACAACGTTTGCCTTACCCGGATGATACTTGATTACACAGTCGTAATCATTTAGAAGTTCAACCCAACGTCTCTGTTGCATGTTGAGTTCCTTTTGATCAAAGATATGCTGCAGACTCTTGTGATCAGTAAATATGGTACACTTAATGCCATATAAGTAGTGTCTCCAGATCTTCAATGCGAATACGACTGCTCCTAGTTCTAGATCATGAGTAGTGTAGTTCTTCTCAAGAATCTTTAACTGTCTTGATGCATAAGCGATAACTTTGTCTCGCTGCATTAGGACACAACCAAGTCCCTGATGGGAGGCATCACAGTATACTACAAAGTTATAACAACCTTCTGTGAGAGATAAGATTGGAGCATCATATAACTTCTGCTTCAATGTCTAGAAAGCGTCTTCTTGTTTCTGCTCCCAAACAAACGGTTCGCATTTCTGAGTTAACTTGGTGAAAGGCAAGGCTATCTTAGAAAAGGTTGAGACAAACCTCCTATAATAACCTGCCAATCCCAGAAAAGACCGTATCTCCATCGGTGTCTTCGGGGTATCCCAGTGCTTAATAGCTTCAATCTTGGCCGGGTCTACATGTATTCCTTCACTGTTAACTACATGACCCAAAAACTGAACTTCTCTTAGCCAGAATTCACACTTAGAGAATTTAGCATAGATTTTCTCTTCTTTCAACAGCTCCAAGATTTTCCTGAGATGTTGTTCATGCTCTGCTTTGCTCTTGGAATAAATCAGTATGTCATCTATGAAGACAATTGTAAACTGATCCAGATACGGCTTGCACACTCAGTTCATGAGGTCCATGAAAACCGCTGGTGCATTCGTCAATATGAAAGGCATCACCATAAACTCGAAATGCCCATATCTGGTTCAGAACGCCGTCTTTGGTATATCTTCGTCTTTAACCCTGAGTTGATGATATCCAGACCGCAAATCAATCTTTGAAAAGTACGGTGCTCCTTTTAGTTGGTCAAAGAAATCATCAATCCTCGGAAATGGATACCGATTCTTGATGGTCAGCTTATTCAGCTCTCTGTAGTCTATGCACATGCGAAAGGATCCATCCTTCTTTTTCTCGAACAAACCCGGAGCTCCCCAAGGTGAGTATCTCGGTCGGATGAAACCTTTATCAAGTAACTCCTGTAGTTGATTCGATAATTCCTGCAAACCTGAAGGTGTTAACTTGTAAGGAGATTTAGCAACAGGAGTTGCTTCAGGAACTAAGTCAATACAGAAATCTACTGGCTGCGCAGGTGGCAAACCTGGTAGGTCTTCAAGGAATACTTCTGGATATTCTTTCACTATCGGCACATCTTGAATCTTTTTCTTGCCTTTCTCTTTCTCCACCACATGAGCCAGGAAAGCTACACACTGCTTCTGTAGAAACTTACATGCCTTTATGCAAGATATGATTTTGACACTTCGTTTTGCTTGATCCCCTGGGACTTCCAATACATAATCGTTCGTCAAAGGAATTCGAAGCAGCTTTTCAGAACAGATGAATTCCACTCTATTGAGAGATAGCCAATCCATCCCAATGATGATGTCGAAACTACCGAACCCCATCGGTATCAAATCGATGGTGAATGTATGACCATGAAGTGTTAATGGGAAATTTTTGTATACTGTACTAACTGTGATTTGTTTCACATTAGCTACTTCTATGATGTAAGGGGAATCTAAGAGTTCCTCAATAGAATCTAGTTGGCATGCTAAATTGGTAGAGATAAAACTTTGATCCGCACCAGTGTCAAACAAAATAGATGCATAAAAGTTGAGCAAGAGAAATGTACTAGTGACCACATTCGGGTCTTGGCATGCAGCTGGAGCTCCTATTGCAAAAGCTCTTACCCGTGGTGCTTGAACTGCTAGCTATGCTCTCTTTGGACATTTCTTGAAAAAGTGGCCGATTTCACCACAGTTATGGCATCCACCGTTGTTCTGGTTGTTGCGTGGAGGGAGAGCTAAAGCAGCAATGTTGACTGCTTGATTAGGTGTCATCCGGCAGTGTTGGACCCAATGGCCCTTTCGTCCATATCCCGTACATTTTTTGCAGGGAGTGTTAGCAACACGATGGTATTGACACTTGGCACACAAAGGATATGTACTAGTGTAGGGTCTCTTGTTAAGGTTCTGTGGTGCAGCTGCAACTTGGTTGAGAGGTGTGGCCATCGTGTAGTTCTTGATGACCTTCTGTTTCTTCTAGGGATGATGATGGGGTTTCTTAGATGACTCCTCTTTGTGCTTGCCGGAGTCGGCCTCTTTCTTCAAAGTTCCAGAGGCTACCATCAGGTTTGTGAGTTTCCCTGATTGACTAACAGCTGACTCCAGGGTAACAGGATTTGCTGCAATGACCAAACTTTGTAGGCAGCTGGGTAGTCCACATACATACCTGTCAATCCGTTTCTCCAAGGTTGGTAGCATGTCTGGCACCAATGCAACCAACTCGTGATAACGAGTAGTATAACCCATGTGGTCTGCCCCTTTCATCAAATGGTTTGACAGTTCGGTCTCCAGTCTCTGTTGCTCATTCTTGGGGCAAAATTCAGTTCTCAGCAATGTCTTGAATTCTTCCCATGGCATCGCCATAGCTTCTTCCCTTCCCCTGGCTTGAATCTGTGAGTTCCACCAGGTCAAAGTTCTCTTGTTGAAAGATCCAGCAGAATAGCGAACTTTGTGATGTTCTGGACAGCTACTGATATCCAGAGTAGTCTCCATCTTTTCTATCCATTGGATTACTCCAACGGATCCTTCAGTCCCACTAAAACTAGGCGGCTTACAACCTACAAATGACTTGTAGGAGTAATGGGATGCACCGCCAGTATTTCCACTGGCTTCTCCTGATGAGTTACCAGAGTTGTTGCTGTCGTTCCGAATACGGTTGAGCATATCCGGGATCACTTCCTTCAGCTGATTAGTCAACTGGCTGCTCATTAAAGTTGCTAGGGCAATAGTAGCAGGATCAAGGTTCACATTCACGTTCGGGTTTGGAGGTGGAGTGTGTGGAGGAGGAGGAGGTCGCGGTGGTGGTGTAGGTTGTCTTTAGGGCGGCATTCTAACAACAACCGAAAAGGAATTGGTTAGTGAAATGATCGAATGCTGAAGACATAATGCAAGTATATAAATCCTATGTTCTCTATATGAAGGGTCCCTAGGTTATAGTCTAGGCCAAACCGTTTAAATAAATGAGCTATGTTTCTCTATAACCATGGCTCAGATACCAATCTGTCACACCCCGAGCCGGCGGGCCGGATCGTGTGTCCCGTCGGGCGGAAAGGCCCGGGGCGCGATATCGGGAATGATAATCATGATGATCACATTGTTTACAATGCACATGATATATAATGAGAAACTGCTAAATGAAAATAGAATTACAAAGTTAAATTACATCAGTTTTGTTCATAATTTAACAATGTAAATCTACTATCAACATCGTAAATCGTCTTTCTTGTAGCTGCACAAGATATATAAAATAATTTGTAAAATGATGTTCAAAATATGCAGGTCCAAAATACTAGGTCCTCTATCTGGCATCCTAGTCTCAAAAGCAATAACTTCTTAATTGACATGTTCGTCACCTGAGAAGTCATGCAAAAGATCAAGTCAACACATGGTTGGTGAGTTCATATAGTTTTATGTAAAAATGAATTTGAATACTTGCCAAATGACAACCTTAACCTCACTAACAACCACCTATTTTATCCAGTCAAATATGCTTATATATAGGGCATATGTAGGGGAACAAGCCCCAGCCACCGTCCCACCACATATCGAACCACATATTATATTGTTGTTAATGATAATTAAGCATTTCATTCCATACACTGAATCACACACTTGAACCGTTTGAAAATGATAACACTTGAATCGTCTGTAAATGATAATCTTTGAACACCCAAAATGACAACCTTAACCTCACCGGCAACCACCTATACTATCCGGTCAAATATGCTTATATGTAGGGCATATGTAGGGGAACAAGCCCCAGCCACCGTCCCACCACATATCGAACCACATAGTATATTGTTGTCAATGATAATTAAGCGTTTCATTCCACACCATAGACACACTAGTTCTTGAGTTCCACACAATAGAATTTCTATTGATTCCTTAAGTTCATCACACAATCATGATCAACCATACATTTGTAGAAACATTTCAATAAATGCTTAAATATGTAAATAAATAAACATTTACTTAAATCTAAGACCTAATGATTGGGCCTTGGTCAACTCGAGTAGACTAGTCTAGCAATCATGGTTCTTAGTAGTAAAGGAGATCTGTAAACCTCATCAAACATGCGACCTATAATCAATGAGTCTAGCTACGACATCTTTTTATATACTGGCTTTTATAGTTCTTTAGATCATCCATGGTTCATATAGTTCTTTAGTTCTTTGGCACATGTTATCTTTGAGTATTTCCGAGACGTTCCTCAAAACTGGTTTAGGGAATACTGAAAATATGAACAAACATGCGTCTCATATTCGATTAGTCTAGCTAGGACATCTTTGAAACCAAAGATTGGCACATGCTGTCTTTGATATTTCCCAGACATACCCTTCAAAATAGTTCTTTGTTCATAGTTCTTTGAAATAGATCGTTAGTTATTTGGCAACACACCATCGACAATAGTCCTTTGATTTGACCGTTAATTCTTTGAGATTAGATCTTTGTAAATAGCTCTTTGTTTTATATCTTTAGTTCTTTGAAAATAGTTCTTTCACTTTAAAATTGTTAGCTAGTCATGATGAATAGATAACACATTCTGAAATCCTGAAATTAGTTTAACTAGATAAGATCTAGGATAACCATTATACATACAAAACATATATTGGGTAAAAGCATTTAGGTAAATATAATCCAAAGAAAATAATTTACGCATGCTTTTCAGCCCCATGTTTGTAAAACAAAAATGTTTAGAGAAGGGGCAATGAACTCACCTGTGTTGCTATGTAATGATTCATAACAAAATG
The DNA here is from genome assembly GCA_009363875.1 of Mikania micrantha. Taxonomy (NCBI): domain Eukaryota; kingdom Viridiplantae; phylum Streptophyta; class Magnoliopsida; order Asterales; family Asteraceae; genus Mikania; species Mikania micrantha. The sequence continues at coordinate 30,183,552 of CM018697.1, forward strand.
CGTGCTCGTTACTTGTAATTTATGTATCTTCAACACCTGAGTTTTTTTAAGAAGATTCGAATACTATAAGTATTTATAATAGACGAAATCTAGGGTTTTGGTCTCGGTGTGCAACTAAGTGTCCTATGTTACTAATGTGGTTCTATGATTCTCTCTAACTAGTCTAAACGTATTACCCATTTATAAACCCTTATCCCGTGGATAGTCACTATTAAACCTTAATTATGTAAGGTTTATGTTAATTTATGTTCAAGGTCTTTTAATTAAAACATTTTAAATAATTCATTTTAAGTTAAATCATTAAGCTAGAATTCATTCTATTTAATTTAAAGAATTTTCTGAATCAATTTTTTTTTATTAAAAACATACATTATTTTTAAAAATATAAGTTACATATTAGACTTAGGTTAATCCCGTTCGATTAACTTTAAGTACGCTGTTGGATCTTCGTTTTCCATGGTTCCTTGACCATTCTTGTGTACAACGTAGCTTAGGAAGTTCAATTGAACTATCTGTCTTAGTTATATGTTCGTATAGAATCTACTAAGTATTAGATGTTCACAAAGTGTTTAACACCTAACCCTATCTCGTTTCCTTGATCCTTGATTAATTTCCCACTTGTTTTTGATAAAACCCTTGTTTATGTGTTGAAAAGGTTTAGGAAGAGTCTTAGTATTAAAACCTTGTTCTTGGTTTGTTGTAGTAGAACCTGAAAGTTTTAAACCCAATTGATGATTTACTCCACATTTATATGTTAACTTGATATAGAAAAGTCTTGTTATCAAGGTGCTTATAATAATTGGTTTCGACACCTCTTACAACTCATGAAACCCTAACGGGTTTTCCTATGCATGCCATCCCCGTACCAACTCCATGCATGGCCAATTCCTTAATGTTCCTACGTTGCATCTCATTCATACAGCTTGATTAGGTGCCCTTGGCCGAATGTGGGATACTATACGAAGGAGAATGGCGAAGGTGGTTACATACGAATGGCAAGGCTTGGTCAAATAGAGGGGTTGTGCGAATGAAATGGTGAACCGAACTATGTTTCTGTAATGAATGTGAAATAGTTCTTTATTGACATCAAATGAATACAGCATGCAAATAATACACATAGATCGTACCTGAATTACTATTCATGTTATTATGTAGATCACTGTTCCGGTCACATTTTTGGTACTTATGTTACAATAAGTATCCTGCGGACATAGTGGTTAGTAATATAATGAAAAACCCATCATGGTGAGGATCCATGATATTCTCGCGATCTTGCTCTTCAAAGGATACCACTGTCTCAGTGGTAAGTGTTGATGTCTTTGTGGGTCTCTCTCCATTCTCCATCTTGGCTTCCTCAGCATGTTTCCTAGCTGCAGAATAAGAGGTATCACATGTTTCAGAACCACAAGAAATAAAATTTATTACCTTTGCATCCTGTGGTGGGGATGCAGCTCTTTTTGGGAATCTGTTGGGATCCTGTCTTCTTTCTTTCTTTATCCCCAGTAGTTCCTTGAGATGGCCTTTGCTTAGTAGGTAGCTTATTTCCTTCCTTAGTGCAATGCAACAATCTGTTATGTGGCCGAAGTCCTCGTGAAAGGCACACCATTTGGATTTATCACTTGTTGCAAACTTCTTTTCCTTTGGTATGTGGCCGAAGTCCTCGTGAAAGGCACACCATTTGGATTTATCACTTGTTGCAACAATCATTTGGATTTTTCACCTAAGTCCTGCATAGCACACATTAATTCAGGAATATCAACATAAAAACAATAGTCTGATATCCTAGGATATTCTTCATCATCCTCATCTTCATCCACAGAGTTGATCTTGTGGTTTTCAGCCTTGTAGTATGGTTTGGATTTGAATGACTTGTTGGTAGGTGAATACAATTTTCTTTTGCCTTGATCATTGGGAGGTGTTGTAGTTATCCTTTTCTGGATTTCTTTATCATCCTCCAACCTAATGAACCTCAATGCACGGTTTCAAACTTCGTCCATGTTCCTGCAAGGATTCATAACCAAGTCATCATAAAAGGGTGAGTTTCTTTGTAACCCCATCTTAAAAGGTTGAACAGCTGTAGTGATATCCATGTTAGGGATATCCAGGGCTTCTCTGCCAAACTTGTTGACATAGCTCCTGAGGGATTCGTCGGATCCCTGGGTTATCCTGTAAAGATCACTAATCAGCCTCTCAAATATCGTGTTGCAAGAAAACTGGTTGTTAAATAGATTAATCAAATGAGCAAATGAAGTAATCAAATAAGGAGGAACATTAAGCAGCCATTTCAAGGCTGCCCCTGTCAATGTTGAACCGAATCCTTTGCACAAGCATGCTTCCTTCAAATGTGGGGGTATAGGGCTGGTCTCCATCTTTTCCCTATACTGCGCCACTAGTTCTTTGGGATCAGTGGTTCCATCATACAAATTCATGGTCGGAGTTTGGAATCTCTTTGTAATCTCATCATCACATATTGGTGGAGCAAATCTAGAGATCCTGTGGGTTGTCACAGGAACCTACGGAATAGGTTTCACCACTCCTGGAACACTTGAGATCATATCCCTGAGTTTCTGTACTTCCTTAGCCACTTGGGGAGTTAGCCTTGATTCCTGCATAGAACCAAACTTAGTAGTATCAATGGGAGAATAGTTGAAAGTGTTGCTAGTAATGGGAGTTAGACAAGTAGTTCCTGGGATATTGGTATTATCCCGAGATATCCTTAACCCTGGGATCCCGAAGGATCCCCAAGACTAGTCTGCAGAGGAATGAAGTCTCCAGAATGATTTCCAGACATCCCTGATGTCCCGAAATCCAGGATCCTTGGAGCCAGCGGTGTAGAAGTTTCAATCTGCTTATTCTTTTCAGCCCTCAAAGTTTCCATTTCCCTAAGAAGCCTTTGATTCATTCTTTGTTGATCCAACATTTGTTGCTGAACCTGCTGAAACATACTAAGAATATCATTGTTAGAAACAAGTACATGAGCAAAAGTGGTCATCCTTGTTGATGGAACACTCTCAGCTACAAATGTGGTATTCTTCCGATGATTACTAGGATTATCGAATTTCTTGGAAAAAACAGGAATCTGCAAGGACACATTAGTAGTAGTAGCAAAAACAATAGGTAATGAAGAAGTTGATCTCGGTTGTGAAACCATCTTTCAATATGTTTCCTCTGAAAACGCCTTTAAACAAGGTTTTTCTTATAAAAACACAATTTTGCCCCACGGTGGGCGCCAAATTGTATCGGGTAAAAATTAACAAGTATAATTTTTAGCAAAATTGAATTAGTTTAGTGGGGTTTTGTGTTTTACAACCAAGAATACATTTTGTGAATAAAATTCAATAAAAATATCCTTGAGGATCCCTAGGGATATTTGAGAATATGAAACAGAAAAATCGCCAAACACAAGAGATTTGTACGAGGAAAAGCCCTTAATCCCGTAAGATTGCCGGCATAAAACCTCATGAGGTGACAATCGTCACTCTGCCTAGTTCTTATTAATATAATCAAATGAAATTACAAAGCAAGAGCACAATTGATCAATCACTAAGTGTTGTAAGATTCTGAATATCACGAATGTAAGCAGAAGTAAGCTAGGTGTGATCAGTCTGTGTTCCTAGATCGACCATTGCCTAAATTTATAACATAAAAATAATACAACGGTACTTCTCCACATTATGCGCTCCATTTCTAGATCATGCGCCAGTCACTCCATATAATCTTTGAAGAGTTCCTCATGTAGTCCACGTTTTTCTCCTTATTCCGGAAAAATACGGATAGTCGTTTTTACTAACCTGTTGACTAAATTCAAACTTTATTAGCACATGTCGAATAAATAAGTAATAATTAAAATAAAATCATTATTTATTTATTTTGTCATCAGTTAATAGAAATTTATATACGTAAATATTCCTACTTATCTCGAAATATTTTGTATCCGGAATTATTCTTAATTATGAGACTAAATTTTATAGGCACAACAAGGATATGACAGGAATATCCTCAGATGTGATTACACATAAGTTAGGAATAGATAGGAATATAAAGCCTATCCACCAAAAAAGAAGGAAGTTTGCACCCGAAAGGAATCTAATCATCCAAGAGGAAGTAGAGAAGCTCTTGAAAGAAAAAATGATTAGAGAAGTGAAATTTCCAAGGTGGCTAGCCAATGTAGTCGTGGTTCAAAAGAAAAATGGAAAGTGGAGAGTTTGTGTGGACTACACAGATCACAACAAGGCTTGTCCTAAAGACCTCTTTCCATTACCACATATAGACTCCATGGTAGATATAACAGCAGGACATTAAATACTAACTTTCATGGATGCATCGACAGGCTTTCAACAAATTCAAATGGAACCTTCGGACCAAGAGGATACAACCTTCATGACGCCAACATGGATATACTGCTATACAGCAATGCCATTTGGCCTGAAGAACGCTGGAGCTACTTACCAAATACTTGTCAATATGATGTTTAAAGAGAAACTGGGGGACACTATGGAAATGTATATTGATGATATGGTGGTCAAATCGAAGATAACTGAGAATCACCTTAAGGATCTTCAGGAATCCTTCAATATGCTGGACCATTACAATATGAAGCTTAATCCCTCTAAGTGTCATTTTGGGGTAAGATCAGGAAAGTTCTTGGGATATATGGTCACTAAAATAGGAATAGAGGCCAGCCCTGAACAAATTCAAGCTATCTTAAACCTCAAATCCCCAAAGAAAATAAAGGAAGTGCAGAGATTAATGTAACATCACTGTATTTCAGGTATGTCCGTACATATGTAATTGTACTGATAAAACTTGATATGATAATTTTATAATTTTTGACTTATTTTATGATATAATCACTGGTGTACATTGATGAGAACATATGTTAATTATGCTTAAACCATGGGGAAATTTGGTTTGGAATATAACTAAACAGAACCACAGAGTTTAATGCAGATGAATTAATTATGATTTGGCTGGTGTGAGTAGTGGTATAGGATTCTATCACCAAAGATAGGCAATGGTGTAATCATGGTCTATCGAAGAGGTTGTGGGCTGGCGGCTAAAGAAGTTGCGACTGACTTCTACGTATGCCCTATACATACGCTTATCTTCGGTTTATCATGATTATGTCAGTGTTGAGGTTTTGGTGAGGAGAATATGAGGTGTGAGTTTGTGTTGTTAAAGGTTATTGGTTTGGTTACTAAATATAGTCAAGGACACATAGACATTATTTATCAAAATGGTGGTGGGACGGCGTTTGGATAGGTTGCAACCTACTCCTATGTATGCCCTATACATAAACTTATTTTGGTCTATAATGGATGTGTCAGTGATATGATTTAGTAGGGATATGGTTTGGTAAATTGATAATTGATAAACATAATTCATAAAATAATGAAAGAGTTATTTAAAATAATTACGCGATGGTGAGGTTACGAATACAATTTAAACAAGAATGTTATTTCAGAAAATATTAACCTGATAATGTATTCGCGTGGGTAACGATTTACACGAATATAATTATTAAGAATAATATACTGAAACAATATTCCATAAATCGTACATCGAATCGAAATACGATACGAGCGATGGATTCGAAAAGGTGACGATATTTACGAATTCGTACGTAAGTAATGCATTTCAATGAGATAACCTAAATAATATCAAACGATATTAAATTAAGAAAAAGAATTCAAAAACGTTTATTAGGAATTACAACCTTAAACGAATTTGAACAAAATCGCTTTATTAAACAAATAATTAAACGAAAATAAATAAAACTATTTTATAAAACGAAATCATTTTTATAAACATTTCGTGTTTTTAAAATGTATTTTACGTGAAAACCAAACGATTTGTAATGTGTTAACGCGAAGTAAACGAGACCGAACACCCGAGATTGACCCGGAGTATAAAAAGGGTGGAACACACCTCCTTCTTCATTCTTACAATTCTCTCTCTCTCTAAAAAGCCATTTTCGGCCACCCACTCTCTCTCTAACTTCTCTCTACGATTTCTCCCTCGTTTCTCAACCGATTTGAGTGATTCTTTCTCAAAACGAGCGTATGATCGAGTAGAAGAAAAACCCACAAGAAAATCCAGCTTTTGATCGGGATTTGGAGGTATACGAAGCACTTTACTTTTCGGTTTTAATTTCTAAAACAACCGGTTATAACCCTGCTTTGTAAACCGATTTTTAACACTTTAAATCCTTTAAACGAGCTGGTATGAACATGTGGAAGCCATAAACGAACCTGCAACATGAAGAAATTCGATGGTGAAGATGAGGAAGCAGCTTTCACGAACCTAAGGGGCTGTCAACCTAAAGGTTCGCTGAACCTAATGAGGTGCCGAACCTAAGGTTCGCCGAGCCTAGGTGCTGCCGAACCTAGAGCCCACTGAACCTAGAGGTTCGACAAACCTAGAGGCCACCGAACCTAAGGGTTCACCGAGCCTAGGGGCTGCCGAACCTAGGGGTTGCCGAACCTAGGGGTTGCCGAACCTAGGTACTGCTGAAATTGTTTCTTCGTTACGGACATGATTCGACAAAACCTTCATCATCAAACTTTAGGAATCCAGCTCGGAACCTATCGATACTATGCATGACCTTCAATATCCAAAGACCATCGAGACTGACAATCTCGATGGTGAGTTGTCGAGATTATTCAAGCATGCAAATATGTATTTCAAATTACCACCTTTTTCATAATACGCATACACTCATATAAAAATTTACATGACTTAGACTTTTATGCTAAGGACCTCAATGTTACTTCTTTAACCTTAATTAAGTTTTTGGCCACTTAAAGTTATGGTGGTAAATTTAAATACACAAGCATGCACGTATACTTACATTTAAGTGTACATGTTATCATGTATTGTTTTAAATTAAGAATCATCAATTAGTTGCTTAAAACTAACAAGTTTTAAAACATTATATTTTAATGATGATAACTTATATAATCTTGAGTGTTTCACTATAATTTAGATAAAATAAACTAAGTTAGTGACATTTATTGATTAAAGGTAAACACGTGTGAACAATTAATAGTAATGAAATACATGTACTTATGAACACGAATACGTGATAAATACAGGTTGTTGAGTCATCGTTGTAACATCAGTGCCGGACTCGTACCTGAACAGTGATCGCAATAGTGTCATGAACATTAATCAATTACAAATTCTATGTATTTCAGTGTAATTCATAATCATAGCATGTATCATTATCATTTCATGAATCAAACAGTGAATTCAGAATCATTTCAGAGAAACTAAACTCAGAAAACATGGTTCATGAGTCAGATAATTATCTGGAATTACAGAACCATCATGTGATTATTTGTTAGGATTTTATTATGTATAAACGTATGTGAGGCTTTATAGAACAAAACGACACGGATGTCGTTGCGTGAATGATAAACCGACGAATTATTCGTATAGGTGACGATCTGTACGAATATATCTGAAATTTTAACGTTCTGAATGATATCCGATAATTATAAAACAATATTGAAAAGTACAGTTATCGTTGTGTTCGTACGTGTGACGATTCGAACGAATATGCGCGACGACCGTACGACTCGATTTTAAACAGTAAATTTAATATTTTTGTAAAATTTAAAATAAACGAAAGATATTAGTTAATTTACTAGGAATAACCACTTAAAGTAATTTTATAAATTCTAGTTTATAAACCGTGTCTTTCGTGACGAAAACCACGAGAAACGACATTTTACACGAAACCGAACGAGACCGAACCATCGGGTGTGTTTGAGACATTAATGAGGCATTTACTTTCCCCATCCACCACCATCAACCTCATATTTCACCTCTATTTTCGTTTTTCTTTCCCCTCTCTCTTGAAAAGTTTGCTCCACCTTCTCTCTAAGTGTTCTTGTTCAAATCTTCATCATATCAAGCTTACTTGGTGTCAAAACGATCCTCTTATCACGTAGATTACAGAAGTACAAGAATTTTGAGCTTCCCACCATAGAACTCGAGGTAAATCTTGGCTTTATTTTTGGTTTTAGGGTGTTTCAAGAGCCTTTGTAGTTATTGCTATAATAACTGGTTTTAAGTACTTAATAACTTTGAGATGAGTCATGGTTAGCAATTAAGAGGCCCTAGAAACTAAATTCTAGCAGGTTCTGATAGTTAGGGGTAACGAAGGTGGTACAGGTTCGTAGCTAGCCTGACGGCCGAATCTTTTTGGAGCCAAAAGAGAGGGTGGCGAACCCTAGGACTCACAAATCTCCTAGGGGGCCGAACCCTTTGAGGCGAACCTCATGTTCACCGAACCATTATACAAGGCCGAACCCTGATGTGCAGTGCCGAACCTCCTCTAGGACCACAAACCTGCCGCCACCCACGAACCCTTGCATGGCGAACCCCACCTCGGCAACCCTAGGTCACGAACCTAGGATACTCACGAACCCTCATGAGACGAACCCATGCATGCCAACAACTCTACCCTACCAAACCTTTGAGCGAACCTTGTTACTCTTCCCAGCCGAACCTTAAAGGTTCGTTGAGCTGCGGTCGCTGGCGAACCCTTGGCACTTGAACCTGTCTTTGCAGAACTATAAGTGCCGAACATGCATGCATGGAATGGCCGAACCAATCCCAAGCCACGAACCTTACCCCTTCTAGCTTAACCTCTGTCTAATTCCATTAGGTTCGCTGCTTTCATGGTTTTAAAACCCAAAGATTTTAGAAACCTTATATTCTTCCACGTGCAGGGGTTGGTCATGTGTGAACCATGCATGGGAATTTAACTTATGTGCATGGGAGTGACTAGGACCAAACTCAAATGAAAAAGTGAAATTTTGGTCATTGGGGTTAAGTTGTAATACCATGAGCCTTCTTTAAATCCACTAACAACACAACATGAGGGTTGACGCTTATTTAGTGAGCCTAACACTTTCGGTATTGTAGTTGGTAAATCGTGGGGATCAAGTAATGAACTAAGGACATAAGGATTGATTTACTTTTAACAACTAGACCTTGGAAACATTTTCAAGCAGTGTAATTAACATTGATAATGTAAGATGATTATCTATGTAGACTTACTTAAGGGCCTTGTGATTCAAGGGTTTTGAGTTATGATCAATTGGAAAACAAAGACCCTCAATGGGTTTAAGTGGACCCAGTGGGCCTAATTAGGCCCATTACGCGTTAAAGGTTAATTTAAATAAAGTTAATGATGTTTTTATAACTCAGGAACTGAAGAAACCTAAGCAACAACAAAGACCACGCATTTTGTGATAGATCAATTGCACATCAACACAGGTGAGTTCATAGCCCCTTTTCTAAACATTTTTGTTTTCAAACGTGGGGCTGAGAAGCATGCGTAAACTGTTTTATTTAAATTGTTTACTTAAATGCTTTTACTTATTATATGCTTTATATATATGCTTGTTGATACTCCTAGACTCCTGTCTAGGAAATGACTATTCTGAATTAACTAACAAGTTAATTAATTACCCTTATGAGTAATAACTTAATTCTAAACTCCAAACAAACCCTTAGTTCATCAAGCTCAAATTCAAGAATCTAAATTCGAAGTGGAATCATAAGAACAAAAGCTAAAGATCAAAAGCAATGGAAACTGATCCAGTGTGGAGATCAGTAAATCAAAGGATCCTACTCATAAGTCTATAATCATTGTGAAATCATGGAATTCTAAAGATCAAAATCAACAGACTTAAGGAAATCAGAAATCATAAATGTGTGTGAATCATTGAAATAATGAAATCATTACAATCTAATGAAATCATTAATGCTTGAGTCAAGGTGGATGTCAGTTGTATAGAAATCAAGACCACGTGTAACACACATAAAGTCCCGGCATAAATAGTAGACTCTTGTAGTCAAGCTATATGGGCAATAACGTGAACTATCAAATGAAATCAATATCAAAATCCAGAGAATCAAAGAGGATCAAGAATCAAAGGATATCCGTAAAGTCCCGGCATGTACAGTAGACCAGTGGGTCAAGCTGATATGGGCATCATTAAAATCCCGGCACGCTCTGGTAGACTCCTTGTGAGTCATGCCTGATATGGGTCACGTGTGAGAGGGTACAACTTGGACAACCACCAACAACTAAGTCTAATTGATTGAGTCAAATAAGGCCCAATTATCATGTCTTAGTTTTATTTAAATGCTTATTTATTTAATTAATTAAACATTTAATATCATATTTCTACAAATGTTTTAGGGAAATCATGATTACATGGTGTACTCAAGAGATCAAAAGTAACCTATTTGTGGAAATCAGAATCTAAATTGAAGGTGAATGGAGTGAAACGCTTAATTATCATTAACAACAATATGCTAAGCAGTCCGGCATGTGGTGGGACGGTGGCTGGGCGGGCGGTAAGCTTGACCCTATATATGCCCTATATATAAGCATACTTGATTGGATAGCATAAGTGATGTTGATGAGGTTAAGGTTGTCAATTCGGGGGATCAAGGTAAACATTTTCAGGGTAATCAAATGCTATGAATCATATGTTATGAGATCAAAGTATTGGAATGAAATGCTTAATTATTACCAGGAACAATATATCATGTGGTTTAGTACGTGATGGGACGGTGGATGGGCGGGCGGTAAGTTCGACCCTACATATGCCCTATATATAAGCATACTGAACTGGATGGTATATGTGGTAAATGGTGAGGTTAAGGTTGCCATTCACGTTATTCAAATTTATTTTTATAAACATACATGAACTCACCAACCATGTGTTGACTTTATTTTTGCATGACTTCTCAGGTGACGAACAGGTCAACTGAAGAGTTATTTCTGTTGGACTAGGTTACAGATAGAGGACCTAGCTTTTTGGACCTGCATACTTTTGGACATCATTACACATTTATTTTGTATATCTTGTGCAGATACAAGATTGAAGATTTATGATATGATAGTAGATTTACATTGTTAAATTATAAACTTAACTGATGTAATTTAACTTTGTAATTCTATTTTATTTTAGCAGTTTCTTATTTATATATCATGTGCAATGTAAACAATCTGATCATTCCGATTATCACTCACGATATCGCGCCCCGAGAACCTTCCGCCCGACAGGGAATCCGATCCAACCCCGCCGGCTCGGGGTGTGAAAATCGTTGATTTCATTTTCATGAGCGCGCATTCTACAAAATACTAAATTTAAGACATTCAGGTGAGTTCTCATAACCCCTTTTTAATCATTTTGCTTTTAAACTCGGGGGTGGAACATGTATACCAAAATGAATATGATTTTGGTAACACATGGGTGATACCTGGATTATCAATAGGATATTCATATTATTGAATTATTATTGATTGTGGATTGACATGGATTATCACAACTCCGTGAGTCATTGTTTGTTGAGTTGACTTCGGTCCTCCTTGGTGATTCCACTGTTGTTTGAGTCGACTGTGGTCCTCTGCAGTGCACTGTATTGACACTTATACATATTAGGAATATCGTTGGTCGAGTTGACTACGGTCCTCCGCGATAATTCCACCTACCGTTGGTTGAGTTGACTAAGGTCCTCCGCGGCACATTTTTTTGAGGTAATTATGATAAATGATGATTGTTGATGGTGAATGTTGATTATCTATTTGATTATCTAATTGATGTATTTGATTGAGATTGATTGGATATACTTGAATGATTACTTGTTATTATTTGAATTGATTATTTGGTGTGTTGGCTGTGTGTTGACAGAGCTGGATTATCTCACAGGTTCACGTGTGTATTTTCTCAGAAACTATAAACTTTTATAACCACTTATAAACATTTTTGGAAAATGAAAACTTATGATTACTCACCAACTACTTCGTAGTTGACACTTGATTTTCTACATGTTTCAGGTAACGAAGAGAAGCAGGTAGAGCAGGGTAGCTCTACATCTTTTGGACATCATCACTTAGGATCTTGGACTTAGCTAAATTAGCTGGATTTCTGAAGACTAGAGTTTAGTCAATTTAGCTAAATCTTTTGTGTAACTTGTTGTAATTAAATCTTGACGAACATGATTTTTGTGTAAATAATTTAATTGTATTAATTGATATGTCATGATACTTTAGATGCCCATGAGCTTGTGAACAATCTACACATCCCTCGTATCATCCCGACGTTTCTGCCATCGGTCGAGGTGTTGCAATTAACAGGAGGATAACTGCACTCAACAGATTCATCTCAAGGTCTTCTGAAAAATTTAAAGGATTCTACGATATCCTTAAAAAGAATAAGAAGTTCCAGTGGGATGACGAGCATGATAAGGCGCTTCAGGATCTGAAAGAATATTTATCCTCACCGCCATTACTCATGAGACCAGAAGACAGTGAACCACTATCATTGTACTTAGCGGTATCCCGAACTACTGTAAGTGCTATGTTAGTTAAGGATCATCAGGGATCACAACATCCCGTGTACTATGTGAGTAAAAGCCTAGTAGATGCTGAGACTAGATATTCTCACTCAGAAAAGCTAATTCTAGCCTTAATTATGGCCTCAACAAAACTTAGGCGTTACTTTGAGACACATAGAATACACATTAAAAAAAATTATCCTATTAAATCCGTGCTGAGAATACCGGAGCTATCAGGAAGGATGGTAAAATGGTCAGTGAAACTCAGCACTTATGATTTAATCTATGAACCAAGGACAACAATTAAGTCACAAACCTTAGCAGACTTTGTGGCTGATTTTAGTAATGATCTACAATCAGAAGTGGATTTGGAAATCAAGCTCTTGGATGGCAAAATGGTCAGTGAAACTCAGCACTTATGATTTATTCTATTAACCAAGGACAACAATTAAGTCACAAGCCTTAGCAGACTTTGTGGCTGATTTTAGTAATGATCTACAATCAGAAGTGGATATGGAAATCTAGCTCTTGGATGAAGATACTGGTGAGTGGACTTTGTTCACAGATGGATCTTCAAATGTGAGAGGAACATGACTAGGCATCATACTAAAATCGCCACAGGGGGACATAATACCCCAATCAGTTAGTTGTGAATTTCAAACGACTAATAACGAAGCAGAATATGAAGCCCTAATAGCAGGACTTCAATTAGCTAAGGATATGAACATCAGAAATCTCCATGTATTTATTGATTCCCTACTAATAGCCAATCAATAAATGGATCACACACATCTAAGGGAGATAAATTCAAAAAATACTTAGAGTTAGTTAAGGATATAGCAGGATATTTTTACAATTTTAATATCACTCAAGTGCCAAGGGAAGAAAATGCAGAAGCAGATGCACTAGCAAAGTTAGCATCATCCCTAAGGATCCCTGAGGATATCAATATCCCTATCCTACATAGTTTAAGACCAGTGATAGATATGCAGGACATATATCAAAATATTGAACCTGAAAATACTGAGGTTCATCATTCGGAAGCACATGAAATATCCTGGACTATCCCTATTAAGAACTACCTTTAAACAGGAAAAATACCTGATGAAGAAACAAATCCTACAGCGTTTAAGGAAAAAGTATCTAAATACACAATCATACGGGATATCCTATATAGAAAATCAGTAGCAGGCCCATACATAAGGTGTTTGGAGAAACCGGAAAGTTTGGAAGTAATGAAGGATATCCATGAAGGACATTGTGGAAATCACACTGGGAGTAGAGCATTATTCTGAATGATCCTGAGAACAGGATACTTTTGGCCAACAATGAGAAGGGACGCTATGTCTTATTCCCAGAAATGTGATGCTTGTTAAAGACATAGTAATATTTTTCACCAACCAGCTGAACCTTTATATCCAATAGTCTCATCATGGCCATTCATTAAGTGGGGATTGGATATAGTAGGTAAATTACCCAAAGCACCCGGAGGAAAGATGTTTATGCTTGCTATGACAAATTACTTCTCAAAATGGATTGAGGCTGAAGCCTTTGTACAAGTTAGAGAGAAAGAAGTAATCTCACTCAAAAAGAGAAATATCCTGACTAGATCTGGGATACCCGCAGAAATCACTTGCGATAATCGATCTCAGTTTATAGGCAAAAGGACTACAAACTTTTGTGAAAGCTGGGGCATAAAGATGATAACCTCTACGCCTGTCCACCCTCAAGCCAATGGTCAGGCAGAATCGAGCAACAAGATTATCATCAACAACCTTAAGAAAAAGTTGGGATCCAAGAAAGGAAAGTGGGCTGAAGAACTTCCATTTGTCCTATGGGCGGATAGAACAACTACAAAGAATGCAACTGGTCAAACACCATTCTCTTTAGTGTATTGTTCTGAAGCCGTCCTCCCAACTGAAATGGTTATTCCTACTGCAAGATCAAGTTTGCAAAATATAGAATCCAACAAGGAAATACTATCTGAGGATTTAGATACTATTGATGAACTTAGGGATATTGCAAGAATAAGGATGGCAACATATCAGCAAAAGATAGCCAAATCCTATAATAAGAATATTAGAATACGTAGAGTCCAAATTGGAGATCTGGTTTTAAGAAAGGTATTTCAAAATACTACCAATCCAGCTGATGGGAAACTTGCACCAAAATGGGAAGGACCGTATAAGATCAAGTCTGAAGCAGGAAAAGGGCATATAATTTAACCAACATGGAAGGAGATCCTCCTCCAAGGTCTTGGAATACCATTCATCTTAAGGAATACTTTATATAAAGTTTGTTATATCAAGCTGCAAAGATTGTTAAGTTATAATCTATACAGATATTTCCAAATATTTCTAACTATTCTTATATATTCCGATATATTCTTGTATATTCTTAATTATCTTGCTACTAACTTAAGCATCTGAGGGGCATCAGGATTCCTGATTCCCAGCTATGCAAAAATCTTATTGTTTTGTAGGTATAGCAGGAGAAGAGATGAGACTTTATGTCTTAACCCAAATTCTGACCAGAAATCAGAACTTGATCAAGACCCCGCAGAGACTATATGCTTGGTTGCGAAAGTTTTCACCTGAAATCAAAACTATGTAGAAGACCCATGCATAGACTTTATGTTTGGTTGCAAAGTTTTGACCTGAAATCAAAACTCAAGAGACTTTTGTCTCTCATGAAGACTTAGGGTTCATACCTTTTCCAGTTGCACACGTTTATCCTATTTATAGTCTGAGATAATGGGACCAGTACACGTATAAGTGGCTGACAATTTCATTATCGAGGGCTATAACTAAGGATCCTCCGAAATATTCCGGTATAGTTGGAGATGTTAGGACCATTACACACATGAGTGACTGAAATTTCATTTTTAAAGACTATTACCATGGATCCTCCGAATTATAGCATTCATATGCTATACAACCGGGCCTTAATCGCCAGTATTCCGGCCTTAGTCGCTAGCATCCTGGCCTTAGCCAGCATTCCGGCCATGTCGCCAGTATTTCGGCCTTGTCGCCAGTATTCAGGCCTTAGTCGCCAGTATTCCGGCCATGGTCGCCAATATTTTCTGCCTTAGTCGCCATTTTAATCGGCCTTGTCGCCAGTATCTTAGGTTTGTCCCAAGTTTTCTTGTTTTTCTATTTATGTAGGATTGACTTTCAAGGATATCTAGGAATATCGCAAAATACTTGGGAATATTCAGGTATGAAATTCTTTTGATGTTTTGACAGGAACAAAGAAAGATTTAAAACTAAACCTACTATCTCAGAAGACTGGTATTTGTTTCTCAACTCTTTTTATATCACTGCTTTCCTTATTTATTTCTAGTCGGAATTATATTCTTGACAATATGCATTATACTTACCTTTACTTAGAAATATGTTATGTGCTAATTTCTATATAGGGATATGTTAAATTATAGTAACGAGTTACTTTCCATACTAAGGAAACTTTAACACAATATTAATACATTTAAACATATATCTAAGTTATTTGCAATAGTCAGATTAGGCTCAATATAGCTTAAACTATCCTTAGTTATACCTAAGTATATCTGATATAGGTTAAACTTAAAAAAAATATTACAAAATTCTTCAATAGAAGTAATGAGGATATTTGAACATTTTAAAGTATATATGATTAATTCTTTATAAAAATTACGTGATAGTTTAATCTCTTACATACAAACATCATTGAGAATATTTAAGAATACTCGAAAATATCTTAAGTTTCATATTGATGATTATGAATAAGAAATTTCAGAACAAAAGATATCTCTAAAACTAAATACAGTATAAATTTACTTAAGGTTATACTCAAATTGTTTATAGCCATTAATCCAATAAGCCAAGAATAGGTTAGATTATTCTTAATTGTTCTTAGGTATGCCTAAGAAAACTTATATACAAATATTCTAAGCAAAAATCATTTGAAAAAGTTAAGTATTTAACATAATATCAACTACAATTAAAATATAACAAGTCAAAATATCAAAGCATTGGTACTTATTAAATTTACATAAATACGAGATATTTGAAATAATTAAGAATATCAAGGGGTATTCAAGAATATTTTCCAGAAATAAACAATTATGTAGAACACCCAAGCATTAACCAAAATATATAACTGTTATATTCAAAGGTAGTTAAAGGTTTAACACATCAGGCTTCGCCATGAAACCATGGTCCCTCCTCATGATATGTTAACATTGTAAAACACAAAGAAAAAATCAAGGCTTCGACATGAAACCATGGTCCCTTCACCTTGAAATTTTAATATTGTCTGCCCCTATACCTGGGGACTTTCCTAAAAAAAAAAACTATTGTTCAGAAAATTACATCATCTTAAAAGAACCACAAGCATTAAAAAACGGGCTCAGACCTTGGCACCATTGTCATCATCGCCCATCATAACCTCCTGCTCACCAGCACCTGCCCCTGCACCTGTCGCCTCGCCCTCACCAGCCTTGCTCATCTCCCTTGCATCACCAGCCTTGGTCACCTCCGTGGAAGCCTCTTCCTTATCCCCAGAAAGACCAGCCAATATTATGCCCCATTCTTGGAGATCCTTGGCCCACGATTCAGTTCCTTCGGTCTTAGCTTGATTGGCCATTTGGATCTTGGCCCACAGCACGGCTATAGCTAGTAGATTTTTTGGCCCCTCGATGTGTTCTTTGAATTTAAGCTTGTAGGAGGCCTCCATCTATTTCATCTGCTTCTTGACCTTGGTAACCTCTTTTTCGTAGTGGCCAGCTTTAGCAGAGGCGATCTTCCTTTGATCGTCAAGGTCTTCGATCTGTTTATCAAACTGCTCCTTTTCAGAAGCATGTTTGACCGAAGCCTGCAAGATAGAAATCATTAGGAATTGTAGGGATATGTTATCTGGAAAAATTTAAAATTTTTTACCTTGTGCAAAAGATCGCCAACAGATAGGTTAGAAGGCTCTTCCAGGTCAACAATGTCCACACCCTTTCGTTTCTTGGCGGTTTTGGAAGAACGGGTGGTCTTAGCGCGAGATTTGGGGGCAACAGGGCTTGTTTTTTCTTTCTTCATAGCAAAGAAAGCATTAAGGTCTTCAAGGTCAAAGGTTGATTCTGCAAAAAGGAAACAAGATCAGAAATATTCGGGAACAAATGCAAATAATTCAGGAAATGTTGAGATATTATAGGATATACCTGAAGTCATTGGAGTAACAGCTTTGAAGTTGGCACCAAACTTTCTAAACTGTTCGTCGATCAGCAACAAAGAACAAATCTTGTTCTTACTATCTTCTTCTTCTACCACGATTGATTCAAACTTTGGAGCTATACATGACAAAGACAAAATAATTAAAACAAGAGAACAATAAATGAAATTTAACTTAAAAAGTCCTAAGAATCCTACCCTTTTCCACCCATTTGAAAGGAAGAAGTTCCCCATCAGGGATAGATCTCCTTTTTACAAAGAAGAACTTGTTTCTACATTCATCCTCGTTCAAGGTAATACCAGGAACAAGAATAGGAGCCCCACTCCTCCTTTGAAGAACAAAACGAGATGAACCATGGGTTCTGAGTTGGTACATTAAAGCAATTTCTGGAACACCTATTTTTGAACCAAAATGCTGGTTTAATTGATCAAGAATATACAAAAGATGCCATCCCATAGGCATCAATTGTGGAAAACAAAGCTTGGTGATTGAGAAGAAATCAGAAATGAGATCAGGAAAAGGGAATTTCAGACCTAAAGTGAAGGGGCATTCTAAAAAAACACCCAAGAAGGTGATACATGATCGGCTTTCAATTTCTCAGAAAAACTGTGAAAAATGGTCTCATCAGAAAAGGTTTTTGAAAAACGTAACAACTCAAGGCGATCATCGTTGAATACGCTTCTATTTTGACGATTGAAGGTCATAATATTCTAGTCTGTGAAATCATCGGTAGAAGAATTGAGGTCGGAGGAAGAAGATGACCCAGACATTTTTTGTGAAGAAAAATAAAAAATTGAAAGAAGAGAGGAGAAGAACTTACCGCAAGAACCAGTTGAGGATGTTTGCATCTAAAGAGAGCGGGATGATCACTATATACCGCATAAACGGCTGTGAATATGTGGGAAACCGCCACAATCAATAACTATCACATCAACGTTCAAATCACCATTTAAAATTCAAATTTTGAATAAAGAGCCAAAATAAACGGTTATTTTTAAATTCTTACCACAAATTCAAATTGTAATAAGAATTTACTGGCAATTGTTGTGCTTGTAAAATTTTACTTCATAATTAAAAATAATTCGGAATATGGAATATTTCGGGATAATTAGGAATATTTGCGCATATAAATTTCTATGATCTGATGACTTAAATAATAAATAATGATTTTATTATTTGTTGTTGTTATTTTTATTCGACATATGTTGCTAATATTCAAATTGAGTCAACAGGTCGATAGAAACCAATATTCCTATTTTGCGGGATAAAGGAGAAAAACGTGGACAAAGTGGAGAAGTTATCAACGGTAACATGGACTGACTTGGCGCATGACCAAGACTGTAATGGAAATAGTGGAACAACATAATCTATTGTTGTGTAATTTTTGTAATATAAATGGAGGCTTATGATCGATTTAGGGACACACCGTATACACTTAGCTTACTTTTGCTTACTTCTTGTTCACATTCGTGATATTCAGAGTCTTACAACACTTAGAGATCGACCATTTGTGCTATTTGTTTGTATTTTTGTTTGATTATATTAATAAGAACATGGAAGAGTGACAATTGTCACCTCCCGAGGTTTTTATGCCGGCAATCCTATGGGATTAAGGGCTTTTCCTCGTATAAATATCTTGTGTTTGGTTATTTTTCTATTTTATATTCTCAAATATCCCTAGGGATCCTCAGGGATATTCATAGTGAATTTCAATTATAAACTGTTTTCTTGACTATAAAACACAATTCCGCACTAAACTAATTCGGTTTTGCTAAAAATTACTTTTGTTAATTTTTACCCGAAACAGTTATCAGCTTGAATCTTGCTAGGATTCACTTGTATACCATTCTCATTTAGCACATGTCTAAGAAATTGGACTTCCCTCAACTAGAACTCTCATTTGAAGATTTTTGCATATAGTTTTTCCCTATGCCAAGAGTTCTAAGATTTGTTTCAATTGTTGTGCATATTCCTATTGGTTTCGGGAGTAGTTGAGAATATTATTAACGAATACAATTATAGACTTAGACAAGGTCTGCATACTCAATTCGTTAGATCCACAAAGACAGATGGTACATTTTTATTCCAAATGACATTACTAGAAACTCGTAGTGCCTATACTGTTTTCCAGAAGTTGTCTTTGGGATGTCATCATCATGAGTTCATAACTGATGATATCTGGACCTTAAATTGATCTTGGAGAATATGTAGCACCTTGTAATTGATCGAACAGATTGTCGATACGAGGTAGTGGATAATGATTCTTGATTGTTAACTTGTTGAGTTCCCTATAGTCGATGCACATTTTGAATATACCATCCTTTTCTTTCACAAAGAGAATCGGTGCTCCGCAGGGTGAGAAACTAGTACTAATAAAATCCTTGTCTAGAAATTCTTGCAGTTCGCCTGAAAGTTCTCACATTTTCGACCACGCAAGATGATAAGAGGATTTAGATACAGGTGTTGCACCTGGAACAAGGTTGATGCGAAATATAACTTATTTCTCCAGGGATAATCCAGACATGTCATCAGGAGAGACTTCGGGTAATCTCTGACTACATGGATATTCTCGATACGATTTTGTTTGAGATTCCTTTTTGCCACTTATGCCAGGAAGGTTTAATAAACTTTCCTAAAACATTTCCAAGCTTGCATATGCTATATGATTCCAAGTTTCTTGCCAGTTTGTTCACCTTGCACTACAAGTATGTCACCGTTAGATAAGGATACACGGATCATCTTATTTTGGGCATCTTACTTCCACCTGATCTTTAGAAAGTCAATTCATGCTGAACATGACGTCAAAACCCCCAAGTTCCATAGGAAGAAGATCAATATTGAAAAGATGATCATTCGGGTTCAAGGAACATCCTAGACTAACGGTGTTGGCCTTAATCAACTTGCCACTAGCAAGTCCAATGGTATATGAGTTATATAAGTTCATGGCAGATAATGTAAGTACTGATGCTAATTCGGATGAAATAAAGCTTTTATATTAAAAGCTCGTCCCCAAGCTTCATAGCCTTGATTAGGGTTATTAGTGTTGGGGCAGTTTCTCATAAAGTGATCAACGCTTTCGCATTTGTAGCATGCCTGGTTATTCAAAAGCGATTGTTGTTTAGAACTTGATTCAGTCGTCGAATCGACATGTTGCAGTATATAGAATAGTGCCCTATCTGCCTACATTTTGCACAAATGGGACATAACCCATTATGATGAAAATGACAATTGTTATATCGTGGTTTCGTTCCTGGAAGAGTTTTCTTCTCCAGTACAATTGCTCTGTAACTTTCAATAGTTAGGACATTGCGACTGGTTTCTCCTGAAGTTCTGGGTTTGTCTTTTTCAGACCGTTTTCGCTTAATGCCCATTGTACAGCCAGGGCATTCATATTGGTATGACTGACACTTTGTTCATCCTACTTTGATATGGTGCCACTTCTTACAATCTCATCAATAAGTTTAGTGGTCAAGATAATGGTTCATTTCAAACTTATTGGTTCAGCAGAGGTGATCATTCCTCTGATTTGTGGAACCAATCCTTTAATGTATTTCCCTACTAAGGATCACCTAGTAGGAAACATGTTAGGGAGTAAGCATGTTAATTCATGAAATGGGTCGGTATTGTTTCGGGTAAAAATTAACAAGATTAACTTTTAGCAAAACCGAATTAGAAAAATGGGGATTCTGTTTTACGAGAAAATATATTGAGTATACTGCAAATATGTTCAGGATATCCCCTAATATCCCTGAGGATATTTGAATATATCGAACAGAAAAATAGCAATACACGCGAGATTTATACGAAGAAAAGCCCTTAATCCCTTAGGATTGCCGGCATAAAAACCTCGGGAGGTGACAAACGTCACTCTACCTAGTTTTATCAATAATTAAATGAATAAATACAAGAAACGAGCGCAATATGATCGATTCTAAACTGCCAAACAAGCTTCAATGGGTTTTGTGTGTGTTCTTCGAGTAACCCGTATCCTATATCGATCAATCACCTCAGTATTTATACAAAGTATCTACAAACAAGTGGTCAATAACTTTCATATGGTAGTTCCGATTATTCCGGCACTTTCCAAACGTGGGAAACTGATTCAAGCTGATTGCATGAATCTCTCTTAGATTCCACATTCAAATTGAATTAGTTGACGCGTGCTTCCGTAATATTAGGGCCAACCGTATGACAACTTGTCATTTCCTGAAATCTTGCAATAGATGTTAAGCAACAGAGATAATCGTTAGTGATAATACATATCCTTAAAATATCCCGGATCCTGAAATATCCCGGATCCTGAAATATCCCGAGTGAGAATATTTTGCGCCTAACAATTGCCCCCAATTTTACAGTTAGTGTTTACAGCTGTAAAATTAAAAAATTTAAAGTTTTAAATTCGAAATTTGCATTTTGAATCGACGGTTTCATGATTAAATGGACGGTTAGATGGGGATAGCGGTTACTGATCTTGTGTCTGAATACTGTGAATATAATGATCACGCGTCTTCCCTTTTTAATCACTTATCTTCTTCGATCATCCCTTCCGGTAAGTTTTCTTCTTCGAATCCTCTGTTTTTCTAAATTTTTATTAAGTAAAAATGTCGCATTCTACTTCTTCATCCGAGGTAGTGATTTCTTTGATCAGAACATCCTTCCTTATACCCATCAGAATGCTTGTACCTTCGATGATGATCATATAGAGGTCATGCAACTCTCCCAAGCATTCCCTGATGAAACCGTTTTTCATTGGTATGATCTTGCTTTGAAAGCTGATCATAATTCCACCAAATGGGTTTGTTTTCTTGAATACCCATTTTCATTAGGTTTATATTTTCCTTTCCCCACTCTTATTTCTGAATTCTTCCGGATTACACGTCTCTGTTATCCTCAACTTATGCCAATGGGTTGGCGGTTGCTTGTTACTCTCCATAAAATGAACCATAAGTATGGTCTCAAGATTGGTTTTCCTGAAATTTCCTCAGCTTATGAGCTTCGTACCCATGGGTACTCTTGTTTTTTGCTTCAAAGGCGAACTGGTGCCCCTGTTTTGGTTCATGGGGTTACCATGAATGAGGATGAGTGGAGAGACAACTTTTTCTTTTTAAAAGGAGTTCTATCCCTAGGGGAATTTCTCTTCTAGTTAGTTGGTTGTTGAAGGGTAGGATATTTTATTTTTCATTATTATTATTTGAGTTTTTACTAACCAATTTCTGTTTATTGTTATGTTTCAGCATCGAAGTTTGAATCACTTGTTGCTGAAAATCAGGATACCGAACAGAGGATACGATCTCTGTTGGTGATTGGGGAAAGAGAACGAAAGTTTGTAGCATCCTCCAAAGAAGATATCCCTATTTCTTCCTCATCTCACAACGCTTCTTCGCAACAATCCCATGCTCAAATGACATCAGGTATTCTGAAGTTAATTTAATTTTAATTGATTTTAGGTTTTAATGTTTTTGTTTGTGATTTTCAGAATCAGCTTTTGATCTTGAAGACCTTACTGATTTCTTGACCATCAAGAAGGAAAAGGTTAGTCCTGTTGCCCCCAAGGCAAGAATCATGCATACCCGCTCAACCAAAACTTCAAAGAAACGTAAGAGTTCTGATATTGTCAATGTGGTTGAAGTTCCTGATCTCCATGCTGTTGATCTTCTACAAAAGGTAAACTTTTTATTATCTTAGTTCATTTATTCTGGCGTAACCATATCCTTAAAAAATCCTTATTTTGTAGGCTATCCTGAAAATTTCTAGTGACAAGGAGGCTTATGAAAAGCAAATTGAAGATCTTGAAGATCAAAAGAAGATCGCTTTCGCCAAGGCTGGTCACTACGAAAAGGAGGCCTTGAAGTTTAAGAAGCTGGCTAAGGATAATGATGTCGCCCATAAACTGAAGGTGAAGGAGATCATTGAAGGAACCAAGAAATCTGCTGCCGCTGCCATCCTCAAAGCAAAAATCCAAATGGCAGAAAAGTCAAAACAGGAGGGCTCGGATTTGTGGGACAAGGATCTTGCCGACTGGGTTAAGGTTTTGGCTAAGCTGACTGGGGATATGGCGGAGACTTCTGATGCAGCGGCAAAGACGGCGAGCGTAGTGGAGACTAGTAAGGTGGCAGGAGGCGAGGATATTGGAGCCGGTGGAGGCGAAGGTGGTGCGGTGATGGGCGATGAAGATAGAATTGATAAGGTCTGAGCCCATTATGTTTGTGGTTCTTTTCATGATATCTTGTAGTTTTAAACAATATTACAATGTTAAGTCCCCAGATGGGTAGACAATTTATGGAATTTTAGGTGGAGGGACCATGTGTTTACATGGCGATGCCTAAAATATCGTTGTTTATTTTGTTTTGACATTTTCAGTATATTGGGTGGAGGGACCATGTGTTTTCATGGCGAAGCCCGATATACTGATTTTATTATGTTAATCTTATGACTGAGTAATATTAATGAAAGCTTTAGGATATTATGTTTAGTTATATCTTGTAGAACATATATTAAAACTCTGTTTGATTAAATCATTCCCACTGTAGTTTATAAGTTTTCCTTATAAGAAACTCGTTTATATTCAGGATACTTGAAAAGCATATCTTGATCAGGATGCTAATTGTAAGAATATTAAAAATATTACTATAGTTTTCATAAAGTCGAATTTTAGTTTCGAAAATATTTATTCAAGGCTTTATTTCAGGATCAGATATTTCCAAAAAGTAATCATATGATTAAAAATAAAGATGTTTAATAAGTCAAGAAATAAATACCAACTCCTTGAATGAGCAGATTTATTTTCGAAGCTCTTCTTACCCTGTCAGGATAATGTGTAAATTACATACCTTAGTATCCTTAGACATATTGTGAATATACTTGCGTGATATCCTGAGATAGTCTTGAGACTTGAGTCCATCTCTTCAATATTCTTAGGCGTGTTCCGAGTATGTGCTTCATTTCAAATATCCTTGAAAGTTTGTTCCTACACATGTCCAAAAACTAAAAAAAAAAAGATTGGGATAATCCCAATATACTGGCGACTGAGGCCGGTTAGACTGGCGACAAGGCCGATTATACTGGCGACAAGGCCGATTATACTGGCGACAAGGCCGAAAATACTGGCGACTATGGCCGGAATACTGGCGACAAGGCCGATTATACTGGCGACTAAGGCCAAAAATATTGGTGACAAGGCCGAAAGATACTGGCGACTAAGGCCGGAATGCTGGCGTCTAAGGCCGGGATACTGGCGACTAGGCCAGAATTCGGTGGATCCCTAGTTATAGTCTTTGAAAATGAAATTGTCAGCCACTCATGCGTGTACTGGTCCCAAAATCTCCAACTATACCGGGATATTACGGAGGATCCATAGTTATAACCCTTGATAATGAAATTGTCAGCCACTCATGCATGTACTGGTCCCATTATCTTGGATTATAGCAGGATAAATGTGCGCTAGTGGTGAGGGTATGAACCCTAAGTCTTCACGAGAGACAAAGGTCTCTTGAGTTTTGATTTCAGGTCAAAACTTTGCAGCTAGAAAAAAGTCAGTGCGGGGTCTTCATCAAGTTTTGATTTCAGGTCAAAACTTGGGCTGAGACATATAGTCTCGTATCTTCTCCTGCTATTCCTACATAAACATAAAATATTTTGGCAAAGGTAGGCATTAGGGATCCCTAAGCCTCTCCAATGCTTGAGTTAGTATCAGGATATAAATGTAGGGATAATTAAAGAATATGAGTATATAAGATAATCATACGGGTAAAGATAATATGTCAAATAAAATAAATCTTAAGATGAGTGGCATTCCATGCTCTTGGGAGAGGTTCACCGTTCATAGTAACTAATCTATATGCCCCCTTTCCAGCTTCGGAGTCGATTTTAGAAGGTCCTTCCCATTTTGGGTCAAGCTTACCATCTGTTGGGTTAGTAGTATTCTGGAATGCTTTTCTTAAAACTAAATCTCCTACTTGGAATCTTCTGATCCTTATATTCTTATTGTAAGATTTAACTATTTTTTGTTGATAGGTAGCCATACTAATCTTCGCAATATCCCTGGATTCATCAATAGTGTCTATATCCTGAAATAATACTTCGTTATTAGCTCCTAGAATCTGCAAACTTGTTCTTGCAGTAGGGATAATCATCTCAGTTGGGAGCACAGCTTCTGAACCAAACACTAATGAGAATGGGGTTTGACCAGTCGCATTTTTTGTAGTTGTTCTATCTGCCCATAGGACAAATGAAAGTTCTTCAATCCATTTTCCTTTCTTAGATCCCAACTTCTTTTTGAGATTATTTATGATTATCTTATTGCTTGATACTGCTTGGCCATTGGCTTGAGGATGTACTGGTGTGGAAGTAATCATTTTTATCCCCCATGCTTCACAAAAGTTGGTAGTTCTCTTGCCAATGAATTGAGATCCATTATCGCATGTAATCTCAGCAGGTATCCCAAATCTGGTCAGGATATTTCTTTTTATGAAGGATATTACTTCCTTTTCTCTGACCTGTACAAAGGCTTCAGCTTCAATCCATTTTGAAAAGTAATCAGTCATGGCAAGCATGAATACTTTTCCTCCTGTTGCTTTTGGTAGTTTTCCTACTATATTTATTCCCCATTTCATGAATGGCCATGATGAGACTATTGGATATAAAGGTTCAGCCGGTTGGTGAAGGATATTGCTGTGTCTTTGACAAGCATCACATGTTTGGGAATAGGACATTGCATCTTTCCTCATAGTAGGCCAGAAATATCCTGTTCTAAGTTTTTCGAAAGCAATGCTCTGCCCCCAGAGTCATTTCCACAATCTCCTTCATGGATATCCTTCATCACTTCTAAAGTTTCTGATTTTTCTAAACATTTTAAGTATGGACCAGCTACCGATCTTCTGTATAGGATATCCCTAATGATTATATATCTAGATATCCTGATTTTAAAGGCTATATGGTTTGTTTCTCCATCAGGTATTTTTCCTGTTCGGAGATATTCTTTAATAGGTGTAGTCCAGGATATCTCATGTGCATCAATATTTTTTGGTTTACGGATTTGATTTGAACTTTCTATATCTATAGCTGGATTCAGGATATGTAGGATAGGGATATTGATATCATCACAAATTTTCAGAGATGACGTGAGGTTTGCTAATGCATCTGCTTCATCATTCTCTTCTCTAGGAACCTGTGTGATATCAGAAGTATTGAAATATCCTACTATTTCTTTAACTATCTCTAAGTATTTTGCTAATTTATCACCTTTAACCATATAGGAACCATTAAATTGGTTTGCTATTAGTAAGGAATCAACAAATACATGGAGATTTGTTGTGTTCATATCCCTAGCTAATTAGAGTCCCGCTATCAAAGCTTCATATTCAACTTCATTATTAGTTGCTTGGAACTCACAACTGATTGATTGGGGTATTATGTCCCCCCTGTGGCGATTTTAGTATTATCCCTAAACATGTTCCTCTTACATTTAAGGGCCAATCAGTGTGTAGGGTCCATTCACCGGTATCCTCATCCAGAAGTTTAACTTCTGAATCTGCTTCTGGTTGAATGTCACTACTAAAATCTGCCACAAAGTCTGCTAGTGCTTGAGACTTAATTGTTGTTCTTGGTTCGTAGACTAAATCGTAAGTGCTAAGTTTTACTGACCACTTGGCCATTCTTCCTGATAACTTAGGTTTTCTCAAAACCGACTTAATTGGATAATCTGTTTTAATGTGCATCCTATGTGTTTCAAAATAGTGCCTGAGTTTTGTTGATGCCATGATTAAAGCTAAGATTAGTTTTTCTAGGTGAGAATACCTAGTTTCAGCATCTAATAGGCTCTTACTTACATAGTATACTGGATGTTGTGATCCTTGATAGTCTTTAACTAACACAACACTTACAGTAGTTCTGGATACTGCTAAGTATAGTGATAGTAGTTCACCATCTTCTAGTTTCATGAGCAATAGTGCTGAGGATAAGTATTCTTTCAACTCCTGTAATGCTTTCTCGTGCTCCTCATCCCATTGAAACTTCTTATTCTTTTTAAGGATATCATAGAATCCTTAAAATTTTTCAGAAGATCTTGAAATGAACCTTTTAAGCGCTGCTATCCTTCCTGTTAGTCTTTGTACTTCCTTCACATTTGTTGGAGATTTGAGGTTTAGGATAGCTTGGATTTGTTCTAGGCTAGCCTCTGTTCCTCTTTTAGTGACCATATATCCCAAGAATTTTCCTGATCTTACTCCAAAATGACAATTAGAAGGGTTAAGTTTCATGTTGTATCAATCTAGGATATCGAACGATTCTTCGAGATCCCGAAGATGATTTTTGGTAATCTTAGATTTGACTACCATATCATCGATGTACACCTCCATCGTGTCCCCCAACTTATCCTTAAACATCATATTGACAAGCCTTTGATAAGTAGCTCTTGCATTCTTTAAGCAAAATGGCTTTGCTGTATAGCAATATATCCCTGTTGGCATCATGAAAGCAGTATCTTCTTCGTCCGAAGGCTCCATCTGGATTTGCTGGAATCCCGCCGATGCATCCATGAAGGTTAACATTTCATGGCTTGCTGTAGCATCTACCATTGAATCTATGTGTGGTAATGGAAAGGGGTCTTTGGGACAAGCTTTTTTTAGATCTGTGTAATCTACACTAACTCTCCACTTTCCATTCTTGTTTTGGACCACAACTACATTAGCCAGCCACCTTGGAAATTTTACTTCTCTAATCATCTTGGCTTTAAGAAGTTTTTCCACTTCTTCTTGGATGATCACGTTCCTTTCGGGAGCAAATTTTCTTCTTTTTTGGTGGATGGGCTTGTAGCTTCTATCTATTCCTAGCTTATGTGTGATTACATCTGAGTACATCCCTGTCATATCCTCATGCTTCCAAGCAAAGGTAGAAATTCTTGATTTCAGGAAAGAAATCAATTTCTCCTCAATATCCATGGGGATATCAGTTCCGATGAGAACTTTGGTTTCGAGATCCTCGGGATTAAGTTGTATTTCTTTTACTTCTTTTTCCCGGGATTCCTGGCTATCCCCAAGGTTGTTCTTTGGTTGCTATGTTGAAGGTGATTTCGTCGTCGCCTTAATCAAGGACGAATAACACTCTTTGGCTTCAAGTTGGTCGCTATCAATCTTCATACTCCCCATGGTGTAGGTAGTTTAACGCATTGATGATATGTCGAGGGTATTGACTTCATATCGTGTATCCAAGGTATACCTAATATGATATTATAACAAGATAGAGAATCTATAATACAAAAGCGTTGCATAGAATTTACTCCCTCGATATACACTGGTAGTTTGATTTCTCCAACGTTAGCTTTGGCTTCTCCACTGAATCCAACCAAGACCAAAGATTTGGTAGTTATCTCGGATTCAGGGATATTCATCCTTTTGAGTGTCTCTAACTGGATGATGTTTATTGAACTTCCTCCATCAATGAGTATCCTGCGCACATAGCGGTTAGCAACATATAAAGTAATTACTAACCCATCGTGATGAGGATCTATGATTTTTTCCCGATCCTGTCCTTCGAAGGATATAACGGTATCCTTGGTTATTGTTTGAAGTTTTTGTGGGTCTTTCTCCATTCTCCGTCTTAGCCTCTTTAGCATGTCTTCTGGCTGCAGAATAGGAAGTACCGCATATGTCAGATCCACCAGAGATAAAGTTTATTACCTTGTCATCCTTTGGTGGGGATGCAACTCTCTTTGGGAATCCGTCGAGATCCTGTCTTCTTTCTTTCTTTTTACCAAATAGTTCTTTGAGATGGCCTTTGCTAAGTAGGTAGCTTATTTCTTTCCTCATGGCAATGCAATCTTCAGTTACATGTCCAAAGTCTTCATGAAATGCACACCATTTGGATTTGTCTTTTGCAGCGAACTTCTTATCCTTGGGAGGCCATCTAGCCTTTTCACCTAAGTCCTGCATGGCACACATTAGTTCAGGGATATCTACAGAAAAACAGTAATCAGATATCCTAGGATAATCTTCATCATCCTCATCGTCATCCACATAATTGATCTTATGGTTGTCAGACTTGTAGTATGGCTTGGGTTTGAATGATTTGTTGGTGGGTGAATCGAACTTCCGTTTGCCTTGGTCATTGGGAGGAGTTGTAGTAATCCTCTTCTGGATCTCTTTATCATCTTCTAACTTTATGAACCTTAACGCTCGATTCCGGACCTCGTCCATGTTCCTGCAAGGATTATTAACCAAATCATCATAAAAAGGTGAGTTTTTCTGTAATCCCATTTTGAATGCTTGAACAGCCGTAGTGATATCAAGGTTAGGGATATCTAAGGATTCTCTGCCAAACTTGTTGACATAACTCCTTAGAGTCCCATCCAATCCCTGTGTTATCCTGTATAGAACACTAGTTAATCTTTCAAATGTCCTGCTACATGAAAATTGATTATTAAATAAGTTAATCAAATGAGCAAAAGAGGTAATCGAGTAAGGAGGAACATTGAGTAGCCATTTTAATGCTGCTCCTGTCAAAGTTGAGCCGAATCCTTTGCATAAGCAAGCTTCTTTCAGATGTGGGGGAATAGGATTTGTTTCCATCCTTTCCCTATATTGGGCTACATGCTCTTCTGGATCAGTAGTTCCATCATATAGTTTCATGGTAGGAGTTTAGAATCTTTTCGGGATCTCGGCATCACATTTAGGAAGAGCAAATCTGGATATCCTGTGGGTGATTGCTGGTACTTCCGGGATAGGCTTGACTACTCCTGGTACACTTGAGATCATATCCCGAAATTTCTAGATTTCCTTGGCAAATTGAGGAGATATTCCTGTTTCCTGAGATGAACCAAAGTTAGTAGTATCTAATGGAGAATAATTATAAGTGTTACCAGTAAATGGCGTAGGGAGTGATGTTCTAGGGATAAGGTTATTATCTCGAGATATTCCCAGATCTTGGGATACTGAAGAAGTTCCGATACTGGTTTGCATAGGGATAAAGTCTCCAGAATGGTTTCCAGTCATCCCTGATGTTCCAAAATCAAGGATCCTTGGAACTATTGGGGTGGTAGCTTCCGGCTGTTTGTTCTTTTCAGCCTTCAAGTTCTCCATTTCCCTAAGAAGTGTTTGATTCATTCGCTGTTGATCCATCATTTGTTGTTGTACCTGTTGAAACATACTTAAAATATCGTTGTTAGAAATAAGTACAGGAGTGGAGGTGGTTATCTTTGTTGATGGAGTACTATCAGCAACAAATGTGGTCTTTTTCCTAGAATTGTCAGGTTTCTTGGTAAAAACAGGAATCTGCGGAGGTACATTAGTAGTAGCAGAAATAGTAGAAGAAGTGGATCTCGGTTGTGAAGCCATTTTTTGATATATTCCTTATGAAAACGCCTTTAAATAAGATTTTGATTATAGAAAACACAAGTTTGCCCCACGGTGGACGCCAAATTGTTTCGGGTAAAAATTAACAAGATTAATTTTTAGCAAAACCGAATTAGAAAAATGGAGGATTGTGTTTTACAAGCAAATATATTGAGTATACTGAAAATATGTTTAGGATATCCCCGAATATCCCTAAGGATATTTGAATATATCGAACAGAAAAATAGCAATACACGCGAGATTTATATGAGGAAAAGCCCTTAATCCCTTAGGATTGCCGGCATAAAAACCTCGGGAGGTGACAATCGTCACTCTACCTAGTTTTATTAATAATTAAATGAATAAATACAAGCAAAGAGCGCAATATGATCGATTCTAAACTGCCAAACAAGCTTCAATGCGTTTTGTGTGTGTTCTTCGAGTAACCCGTGTCCTATATCGATCAATCACCTCAGTATTTATACAAAGTATCTACAAACAAGTGGTCAATAACGTTCATATGGTAATTCCGATTATTCTGGCACTTTCCAAACATTGGAGACTGATTCAAGCTGATTGCATAAATCTCTCTTGGATTCATCATTCAAATTGAATTAGTTGACGTGTGCTTCTGTAATATTAGGGCCAACCGTATGACAACTTGTCATTTCCTGAAATCTTGCAATAGATGTTAAGCAGCAGAGATAATCGTTAGTGATAATACATATCCTTAAAATATCCCTGATCCCGAAATATCCCGGATCCTGAAATATCCCGAGTGAGAATATTTTGCGCCTAACAGGTATATTTCAAACAATCCGCACCGATCATAGATTGATGCCAGATGTCTTTTTGTAGTTTTTAGATTTTCGTGATTGGTCAATATTATGTAATAATCAAAGTTTTGAATTCATTCCAGCCAATCACACTAACAGTGGTTGTACCCAATGTTTTCACTTGAGTATTTCACCGTGTTAAAGCCGTGTCCTTGAGAGAATAGGCAGCATATGACGCTATATGCTCCTCTAAGCATTGACTGATCTTCGGTTTAGTTTCCATACACCCACTAGTTGCATTGTGCTTAGTATACCCTCCACCTGAGCAAGAAGCTATGTTTTGTTGATATGAGGCTAACATACCCAGAATAATTGCAACTGATCGTTCATGTACAATCCGAGCTACATCAGTTGTACTCAGATTTGATCCATTCGTAGGTGGATCTGTATTTGTTTCTCGATTTGTAGTGTTCTTAACAGGTCGACCACATTTAGGAGGCATATTTTGATTACATACCGATTGATTCAACTCAGAATTGCTTGGATAAGAACACTTAGATATGAGCACATTCAATCACACGGATTCAGTTGTGCACAGTTGTACTGAAGTGTTGCATTTGATATACAAATACACATGGTTACACAAAGACACTGTATAACTACATAAATACAGATTCGAGTATGCATAGGCACACAAGTACAATGTGTACTATCGTGTTGGTACTCATAGTTAGACATGTATGCTTTGTTATCTAACAGACGTGTTGTAGTATCACTTAGTAACATGGCATTGTGACACTGGTATTGTTACTTCTATTATTCTGATATGTTATGTTATGATACAGATATGTTCAGTTATACTGTTACACCTGTTTAGTTTCATTAAGTCTTGATATGTCTGCATTAACATTATTGCCACTACAGAACCCAAAGGCATGTGGCTGAAGCTAAATTATCAAGGTAGGAATTATAGCCGCCAGTTGTTCATCAAAAACTCTGGTTAGGTCAGCTTCTGTAGAGTTAGTACCATCAGTAGTTGCATTAATGTTTGTTTATGTTGGTGGTGTATTGTTATTAACCCCTGCTAAAGGGGTATCATGACACACTTGTTTGCGCTTGGGAGACACGATCAAATTTAATTGAAATATGCACTGAAATACGTAATTGTTACTTGTCGTCCCATGATCACACAAGGATTTGGAATTTGGGAACTCTTAGAATTTAATTATTATGTGGACAGCAACGGATGGATTATTTTGAGGTTTACTAGGATTCACACGTGCTGCAGTTTTCAATTACGCTGGACACTCGTAATTGTAAACGATACCACAAGATCACCCTAATCTTGGTTAATGTTTTATTCGGTATAAATAGATATATTGGAAATTTAACTTCGGTAGCACAATATGTTTTTGAATCGATACATGCACAAGAAGTGAATGGAATCGTTGAAGTGGAAGCACTTAGTACTAACTGGATTCACTTATCACACGATAACTCTGCACTAACACATATACACGACTTTTCTGAATTTTGAAATGTCTTAGGAATACCCTCATAGGATATCACAGTATCAAGGGTTTTGAAATTTCTTTCTAACCATGCACACTGACACCGACTTGAAATCTAGAATCATTACCGGAATACCCTCACAGGATACAACAGTATCAAGGGTTTTGAAATTTCCTAGTAACCATGATTTAAATTTGATCCGTGACGCGGTTCATGAATTGAATACTGCACTTCCCACCTAATCAGCACTCACTCTTCCTTGTTATGTTGACATCAGCTTGTATACAGGGCTCACGTTGCCGCTGCCCACCACCTATTCAACACACAAGATCGAGCCCTTGCTAACATCAACACTTTCATTTCGACCACTCTGACTGAGACATACCATTTTGGATTGGATTTGAACACTAAGCCCACTAACACTGATCACGTACCTTTTGACAAAAGGTAGATAAGAGTTGGGTGAGTCACAAGGCCTATTCCATCCCTTGACAAGTTAAGTAATTCACAAGGCCTATTTCATCCCTTGACAAGTCAAGTTAGTCACGGGGCGTATTTCATCCCTTGAAAAGTCAAGTTAGTCACGGGGCCTATTTCATCTCTTGACAAGTTAAGTGTTAGTACATTTTGTAATAGTTTGCTTTTCAAAATGTTTAAGTTAAATAGGTTTTGCTAAGGTTCGTCTGGCCAACGAACCTAAGAAGGTTTTGTACAGGTTCGGCGAATCAAGGTTTTGTTTTGTACAGGTTCGTCCAGCGAACCTCAAGGTTCGTCTGGCGAACCTAAGGGTTCGGCTAGGTTCGTTTGACTATTATGTATATATAGCAGGTTTGTCTAGCAGATTAGTTAGTTCTGGTGTGTGACAGATCTGAGAGTGAGAGAACATCTGTATGAGAGTGTATGAACTGTGTGTTCAAGTTTCATTTCATTGTAATCAGTTTGTGTTGATTAATGAAATGATATGTTTATAAATGATTGTGTATCTTTGACTCATATAGATCTTATCTAGATTCCACATAGATTTGATTGTTAATAGGATTCTGTTGATCGATCAAGAGCTAATCTACAGTGGTACAGAGCCATGGGGGAGTTCTATACAAGTTAATTGAAGATTATCTACTGCTTTGGTATATCCAAATTTAGAAATTTGTGGCTGAAATCTGTTGATTTTGAGGGTTTCTTCTTGAAATTTTGAAAGTTTTGCCTCCAAAATTTCAAATTTCGCAGACAGGTTCGTGAGCCGAACCTTGGTATATCTCAGGTGTTGTTTGAAGCAGAGGTTCGCTTTAAAAAGTGATTTTTGTTGAGGTTCATGTAGAGAGTTTGAAGAGGTTCGTCTTAAGGTTTGCCTATTGC
This sequence comes from Mikania micrantha, assembly GCA_009363875.1. Classification (NCBI taxonomy): domain Eukaryota; kingdom Viridiplantae; phylum Streptophyta; class Magnoliopsida; order Asterales; family Asteraceae; genus Mikania; species Mikania micrantha. The sequence continues at coordinate 30,218,086 of CM018697.1, forward strand.
TGAGGTTCGTTTGACTGAGGTTCGTTTGTCCAAGATTTATTGAAGAGGTTCGTTGGTCAAAGTTTGTATCAGGTTCGTTGGAAAAGGTTCGTGAGATCTTGGTTTGTCTCAGGTTCGTGAGATAAGGTTCGTGAAGATTAAAGTTTGTTAAAATTTCAAGAAAGGTTCGCTGATAAACATTCAGAATCATGGCTGATATGTTTGCTACTATTGCTAACTAAAATTCTAAGATACAAGGTATTTTGATTAGTGAAACTGAGTCAGGAAGCACAAATAAAGTACCCAAACTACTCGATTTGACTGATTATGAAAACTGGAAAGGTCGGTTTGAGACACATCTCAATGGTACTAACACACATCTTTGGGAAAGAATCTTGTCACCATATGAAAGACCAAAGGTGGTGGGAATAGATCTGGATCAAACTCTTGATAGATTGGATGTTGAACAAAGAAAGAATTATGATTCTGAAAAGAAAGCATATTGGATGTTGAGTCAAGCAATTCCTTATCTAATTCTTCATCAATTTGATGAACATAAAACTTCATATGGCTTATGGAATGCTTTAAAGGCAAGAATTGAGGGAAACACCAAACTTAAGAAGATGAAAGCCACTGATTTACGTAAAGAGTTTGAGAATTTCAATTATATTGGAAATGAAAGTCTTGAAGCTTTAATAACCATATATAGACATTTGTTGACTAAAGTTTGTAAATGTGGAATTGAGTATACTGAAGAGGAGAAAATATATTGTTTTGCGGATGCTTTGCCAGAAAGATTGAATTCATTGGTGTTAAATTTGAGAGAAAATCTACCTGGAATGACATTGGTTGAGTTTATCCAAAAGCTAGAAGAACAGGAAATGAAAGATAAAAGAAAAGCAAGAAGATTTAATGTAACATAGGATCCTTCACTATATGGTGCATCTGTGGTTGTACCTCCTGTTTCTTCTGCAAAGATTGAAACAACTTTTGTTTCAAGTACTGCTGATTGTACTTCTGTACCATCTGCATCTACTAGCTCAAGCTCATATCATTCTGTGAATAAGAAAAAGTCTAACTCTTCATCAACTCCAATTCAATTGAATACAACCAATTTGGGAAAAGTAACTGTGGAGGGTGTCAGAGATCATATGTCGATTTTGTCATGTGTTGTCAGTGCCTATTATGAACAGATAGCTAGAAAGATTGGAAATTCAAATCTTACTTTTGAAGATTATGAGCAGATTGATGATGATGAGATGGAACTGATTGATACTTAGTGGGCTTTGGCTAGTGCAATCAGAAGAATTAACAGATATGATAAGAAAACTGGAAAGAAGTTCACTTTTGATCGAAACACAAAGTTTGGATTTAATCCAAAGGCCACACAATGTTACAATTGTGGTGAGTTGGGTCATTTTGCTCGAGAGTGTAAGAATCCAAATAAGAAAGGAAACTTGAATCCTTTCAATCCAAAAGAAGCTTATCAAAAGAAAAAGGAAAAGTCTGAAGAATCAACTAAAGCTTTAGTCAGTCAAGCAGATGATGGGTATGACTGGGGAAACAATATGATGATTTAATGGGCGCATTTATGGATTCTCTGGATGAAGAAACAAAGAATAGCAAAGAAAAAGTTGAAGAGATAAATAATGATTTTTTAGAGGTCATTGAAAAGTTGAAAGAAATGAATGTTCAATTGACTGCTGACCTGATCGAGTGCACTGAAGCTAACAAAAAGTTGGTTTCAAGAGAGAAAGCTTTTGATAAAAAGATCATTGATTTGAGTAAAGAAAATGAAGAATTAAAAATTAAACTTTTGCAAAACAATCATGCAGTTTCTGTGCATCTCGATTCAGTACAAAAGTTGAAAGTTTAATTGTCAGCAGCAAGAGCAGAAGCAGAGGTTAATAAGAGCGAGCTAGAGAATTATCAGAATTCTCAGTATGTTATCGATTATTTTGCTGCCATGCAAAGATCATCGAATGATACTGCTGGCTTGGGTTTTCATGCTGTACTACTTCCTTCAAGCTATGTTCCTAGACCACAAATTGATCTGAATTTGGGAGTTCATCCAGTTTCTTTGAATGAACATGAGTCTGAACAAGTTGTTGAAAATGCTGGAGGTTCATCTTCTGATGAAAAGGTGTCACTTGACAGTGATGCTCCAATCATTGAAGATATTACTGAGTCAGAATATTCATCTGATATTTTGAGACAAAATGGTTACCAAGTTAAAAACGTTGACAAAAAGATTTTGAAATCTTAGAAGTCAAAAGCTGAGATTAAACAAGTTGAGAAGGTGGTGATTAAAACCACTCAAGTTTCTAAACCAGTGATAAAAGCCAAATCAATCACTACTCTTAAACCGATTGTGTATGTTAAGCCATCCAATACACATCAAGGAGAGTCTAGTGGAAATTTTCAAAAGAAAAATGTGGTTTCTAAAAAGGATGAAAATGTGGATTTTTTCTTTGACAGGTTTGGGGTTGGACATAAATCAAATGAATAATTCAAAGACAAAATCAACTCGTTTGAGAAACAAAGTCTCATCTGCAAAGGTTGTTTCAAAACCTTTCAGTTCATCAAAGTATTATGATGAACCCACACCAAAGAATCATTTGAGAGATAGAAAGTGTTACCGATGTGGTAATATGGGTCATTTAATTGCTACTTGTGATTTGGATTTTAGTTCAACTGATTGTAGTAGTTTTAAGTCGTTTTCACCAAGAGAAACACGAAAGTGTTTTACTTGTTGTGGTAAAGGACATATTCCTGCTAATTGTCCAAATAACAAAATCAAAAAGAGTTCTAATGATGAGAGTTGGGTGAATGGTTCAGGTGGAAGTCCTAGGAGAATTAGACCTAGTGAAGATGAGATGAGAGTTCTTCGAAAATTTAATCCTGAATGTTTTTGGGTTAAAGAAGAAAATAATAAAAAGAAAAGGGTTTTTGAGAATAAGAGAAATGTAAAAAGGATTGTGAAAATTGTCACATCATCTGATGATGATTCTTTTGAAAATGTGTCTTCAAAATCATTTTCAAATCAACATTTTAAATCAAAATCATTTTGGAAACTTAGAAACAGGTTAGGTGATGAAGTCTCTGGGAAAGAGGATGATAAAAGTGATGGTGGGTATTCGATCAAATCATCACAAAAGAATGGAAGGGGTCCATTCCGGGAGACTCGACGCCGAAATGGCGGGGGTCATCCCTTTTGAATACTGACAGGTTGTTTTAATTTATTGTGCAGGCTGCATCCATGGGCCATATCAATAATCGTTGGATTATTGATAGTGGATGTTCCCGGCATATAACTGGAGAGTTGAATTTGTTGAGAGATTTCAAATCGATGAAAGGAAGTTATGTGAACTTTGCTGGAGACAAAGGAGGTCAAATTACAGGGGTTTGGTAGTTCGACAAATGGAAATGTTTCATTTGATAATGTTAATTTTTGCAAAGAATTAACTAACAATTTGTTGAGTGTTTCACAGATTTGTGATAAGGGTTACAAAGTGATGTTTGACAAAGACAAGTGCTATGTACTCTAGCAAGGATTTCAGATTTCTGAGGAGTGGATTCTAATGACAGCTGATCGAAGCAAGGATCTTTATGTGCTTGACATGGCAAAGGCGGAGACAGTGAATAAAGTAGAAACATGTCTGGTGTCTAAGGCTACTGAGCAAGATACACATTCATGGCGTAGGCGAATGGGACATATTCATATTCGGAAGATGAATCGTCTTGTGCATAATCATTTAGTTGAGGGTGTACCGGTTAAACATTATAAACTTCCAGATGTGTGTGTGTCATGTAAAATGGGTAAACAAAAAATGAAGTCTCACAAAACAAAGAAAATATTTTCGATTGATATGTCACTTGAACTTCTTCACATGGATTTGTTTGGACCAATCAATGTGAAAATATAGGCGGTGAATCTTATTGTTTTGTTGTGACTGATGACTTTTCAAGATTTTCATGGGTCATGTTTTTAAAGCATAAATCAGATACTTATAAAAATTTTGTGTTGTTGATAAATAGGTTGTAGATGTTGTATAAGTTGAGAGTGAGACGTGTACGATCGGATAATGGGATTGAGTTTAAGAATCACCAAATGGAGGAATTTTGTAATTCCAAAGGCATTCAGCAGCAATTCAGTGCACCGTATGAGCCTCAGATGAATGGTGTAGCTGAAAGAAAGAACATGACTTTGATTGAGTCTGCAAGAACACTACTAGCTGATTCTAAACTTCCCATTACCTTTTGGAGTGAAGCTGTTGCTACAGCTTGTTTTACTCTTAACAGAGTTTTGATTGTTAAAAGACATAATAAAACTTGTTATGAATTGCTTCAGAATCGAAAGCCTAATTTGGAACACTTGGAACCTTTTGGGGCTCCTTGTATAATGCTAAAGAAAGATTCAAAATTCAATTTTAAACTTGAAGAGGGTTTCTTTCTTGGCTATAGTCTTCCTAACAAATGTGTGTTTAATAAACGTACGGGTGTTGTGGAATTATGGTATCATGTGGATGTTCAACGACATACACCTATACCAGAAGGAAAGGGACCAGATTGACTTTTTTATTACAATAAACAGTTTGAGTCTTTTAATATGTCTCCAATTGTTTCTGATGATGAAATAACCTTACAAATGTTGTATGATTTGTAGAATTCAGAAGAACAAGGTATTTCTCATCAATCTGAAGATGGTATTACTACACCACATGAGGAGGGCACTTCAGAAGTAATTAATGATGATTCGTCATCTAATGATGATAATGATGGTTTTGAAGATGCTATTTCTAACGATAAAGACACTGATTAGAATATTACAAATTTGGATCATAATGTTGGTGTACCGCAAGTGCCTGTCACACGTGTTCAAGTTAATCATCCGATTGCTCAGATCATAGGAGATCCAACTGTAGGAGTACAGACACGAAATCAAGTCACAAATGAGGAAAGTTTGTATGCCGAATTAGCAAAAACCCATGGCAGTCAAGAGCTCTAGATGCATTCAGCATTTATTTCACAAATAGAGCCAAAGACTGTGACTGAAGCTTTACGTGAGCCTGCCTGGGTGGAGGCGATGCAAGAAGAATTGAATCAGTTTCAAAAGTTGGCAGTTTGGCATTTGGTAGATTTGCCAAAAGGAGAGAAAAAGATTGGTACTAGATGGGTGCTGAGATGTAAACGAGGTGACAAAGGCGTAATTGTCAGAAACAAAGCTCGTTTAGTGGTTCAAGGTTTTAGACAAGTTGAAGGAATTGACTACGATGAAGTTTTTGCACCTGTGGCGCGGTTGGAAGCAATTAGACTTTTTATTGATTTTGCTGCTCACAAGAAGTTTAAAGTTTTTCAGTTGGATGTAAAATCTGCATTTCTATATGGTTCGTTGAAGGAAACAATGTATGTTTGTCAGCCACTGGGCTTTGAGGATCCTATCCATCAGGATCAGGTTTACCTCTTGGACAAAGCACTGTATGGTCTTCATCAGGCTCTGCGTGCCTGGTACGAGACGTTATCGACTCACCTTATTGAACACGGGTTCAATTGGGGTCAGATTGACAAAACTTTGTTCTTTTGGGAGAAGGGCAAGGACATTCTTCTTGTTCACATTTATGTAGATGATATCATTTTTGGATATACCGATGAACAAACGTGTTTGGAGTTCAAAGAGGTGATGATTGATAAATTTGAGATAAGTGCAATGTCAGATATCAAATTTTTTCTGGGATTACAGATCGATCAGACTGATAATGGAATTGTCATTCATCAGACAAAGTATATTCAAGATGTGCTAAAACGGTTTAGCATGCTTGATTCAAAACCAATTTCCACACCCATTCAGCATAATCACGGAATTGAGCCTGATATTAAGGGGGAGATAATTGATCCTATCCTTTATCGTGGAATTATTGGATGTTTGATGTATCTGACTACCTCAAGACCATATATTGTTTTTGCTACAAGTATTTGTGCAAGATATCAATCAAAACCTAAAGTGTCACATCTGATTGCAGTCAAGAGAATACTTTGTTATCTGAAGGGTACACAAGACACCAGTCTGTGGTATCCTAAGGATGATAACTTTGTTTTCATTGCCTACAGTGACTCCGATTATGGAGGATGTACGACAGATAGAAAATCCACAACTGGTGGTGCACAATTCTTGGGGGGGAACGTTTAGTTTCTTGGCAGTGTAAAAAGCAAACATCTGTGGCTACTTCAACTTGTGAGGCTGAGTATGTAGCTGCTGCCAGTTGTTCACAAGTATTGTGGATACAACAACAGATGAGAGACTCTGGTTTGAATTATCTTAAGACCCCAATTCATGTGGATAATGAGGCTGCTATTGCTATAACAAAGAATCCAGTGTATTATTCACGTTCTAAACACATTGATATTATGTTTCATTTTATACGTGATTGCTATGAAAAGAAATTTATTGATGGGGTGAAGATACATATAAATGAGCAAGGAGCAGACCTTCTCACCAAGGCTTTTGATAAAAATCGTTTTGAGTATTTACTCAAATTAAATGGTATTCGGGTCATGGGTGAGGTTATTTCAAATCAACTTCCTTCATAATCGATTTTATTGAGAAATTGATTCGACCTAATGAGAAATGATAGTACATTGTAGCAATTGGAAGCACATCTGTATCATACTAGAATTTAAACATAAAGAGTATTTACAATTACTTAGTATGATGTGTTGGTAGATTTATAACTTAGTTGATATAATAGTTGACAAAATTTTGATTATATTTTGTGGGAACCAGTTTCTTAGAACATAGTGCTTAGCTTTGTGCTGAATAAGTGGTGGTTAATCTTACAATATGTTTCTAAAAAAAATACTAATTTACTAGTTTTGATCATGTGTTTAGTTTTTAAAAGAAATTCTAAATTTTTGTTTTTCTTTTGTTTTAGTTTAAAGCTGAAACATTCCCTGCGTATACTTACGTATCGACCTGAGTTTTATGGTTTTAAACAATTCAAATTTGTTTTCTTGGTTTGATTAAGTTTTGGACAGTCTATGTGTATATGAGAATATCGATCTGATTGTTAAAAGCTTAATCTTAAATTATAGTTTCGTTCATTTTCTGGATCATCTGACCATATGAAAATATCAACCTTGATTCCAAGATTTTGAACAATTTCAATTTTTTTAACATTATGTTGTTTTTTAGAAGAAATTCTAGTTTGTTTTTTCATGATCAAGCTAGTTAAATTTGGATTAAATTGTTTCAAGGATATTATTGTTTGGTTAATTATTCACAAAACGGGGATGTGTTCAAGTAAATGGAAAACATAGAGTATTTGATGGTTTGTTTAAATTGATATCTTAACTAATTAATTAAATTTAAAGAGGATTTATATACTGACAATCATCTTTGAATTGTAATTTGCTGATAAATATATTCATTAATTCAATCAGGTATGTTGATGATTGTAATACAATATGATCTCATGTCTGGATATGTCTCAACAAAAATATGTGATTTTTTGGTTATTTTTATATTTCATAATTAGGTTCATTACATTAGTAGTGTGTTTGATTTACATTTTGGAAAATACAAAAAGATTTTTGGTTTTTATCTGATGTTAAATCAATAAATTTTGATTATTGGTTCTAACTCTGAAACATTAAAACATTGATTTTTTTGAAATATAAAATAAAATTTATTTTTGAAAAGGTTTGCTTGGAGGTTCGCTTGATAGGTTTGTGAGCAGGTTCGTTCAACAGGTTTGGTTGAAGGTTTGTCAAAAAGGTTTGTTGACAGGTTCGTTCAATAGGTTTGGTCAAAGGTTCGTTCAACAGGTTTGTTGACAGGTTCATTCAACAGGTTTGGTTAAAGGTTCATTCAAAAGGTTTGCTCACAGGTTCGTTTAAACACAAAGGTTCGTGAATAAGCTTCGTCATTTTCATCAGATCCACTTCCACAAACCTTCAAACTTGATTTTTGATTTTTTCGATTCTGAATCATTCAGTATCTTTGCCATATATCATTAGTTTCGGAATGGTATTGTGATTCTAAATAGGTAAACATATTGGAGTTTGACCGACTAGATTGAAAGATATTTTGATTTTTAGATCTAGTTAGTCGAACCTGTTTTTTTGGATTAAAAAACTGTTTAAATCTAATTTTGAGAGAAATTTTTTTCATTAATGTTGCTCATCTGTGAATGGCGAACCTTTGGGTATAATTTGTTTGATCTAATTCATAGATTTGAAATTTTGATTTTAACTGGAACAGGTTTATGTAAATGAACACAGGTTCGCTGATTTGAAAAGGTTCGTTTGACCTTAATAGGTTCGGGCCGAACCTCTTCACATTATTGAACCGAACCTTGTATGGTCAAGGGTTTGTTTGACCATAAGGTTCGTAGTATATTTGGGGTTCGTTCATTTATAGGTTCGTGAGTTTTAAACAAATTTGTCTTGTAGTGAGTTTCGTCTAATATAGGTTCGGCACAGGGAGGGTTCGCTGGTTTCTATACTTAGAATTTTTTTTAAATTTTTTAACTTTTAATTTTTTTAATTGTTGTTTCTTTTGATTGTAGAAATGGCAACTCTCACCTTTGGAGATAAACACAATCTGTGTGCTTATTTAGATCCGACAACAAAGAATGGCAAGGAGTTTTGACCGATGATTGAGTTTTTGAGGCGATCGAGGATTTGTTATGTTATTTCCAACTCATGTCACATATACAGATCACATATTCAGAGTTTCTAGGAGTCAGCTAGGTTGATTACAGTTGATGATGCTTATGTGATTGAGGCTAATGTGCTAAGCCATTAGAATTATTGAAGCTTATATCAGGAGGGTCTTACAGTTTAGAGGTGAACCTGCAGGAATGACTCTGATTCCTGAGAGGTGTATCAAGGGAAGTTTTATGAGGATCAGATATTTTGGTGTCTACAGTGAGTACTCAATCAAGAAGGGCAAATTACCGTTGTAGTATAAGTTCTTGGCTCATGTACTTCTTCATTGTCTGAGCATGAGGAAGGGTACTTTTGATGAATTAAGTGATTTGATGAGATCTGCTATGATAGCATTGATTCTGAACAAGCCGTTCAACTTCTATATGTATCCAAGATTCATTCAGATGTTGATTGATGAAAGATTTCCTAAACAGAACTTGCCTAGGGTTGCTTCTGACATTCTAAGGTTAAAGCACATGACTAATTCTAGTATTGGACAAGTAAAGATTTATCAGAAGAGCACTGATGACATTCTGACAAAAGATATGGTGGGTCATTGTGCTAGAGCTAACTACATTGCTCCTTTAAATAATACTTGGAGACATGAAGATTCAAACTCAGAGAATGAATAGTTGGATGATGATGATGATCAACAACCACCACCTCCTCCTTAGGATCCACAAGTGAGACAATCCCAAGCTCGATCCTCTCAGTCACATCAACAAACACAAGAACCAGTTCAAGAGACTCCAAATATAACTCCTACTACATTGGTTCCTCTTCAAGTGATATATCCATGTCATCAAGATACTCAAAGACAAGAAGATGCTACTGCTTCTTCTCCACATGTTAATGCTGAAGATGTTGGAGCTAAAGCTGATGAAGAATCTACTGAGTCTGAAATGGAAACAGTTCAAATTGGAAACAGAATGGTGAGAACATTAAACAAAAGGCCAACACAACAACAGAATGAAAATGAAAGGAAATAGATGAATGATCCTAACTTTACAGTTGAGGAGCCTGAGTCATCAAGGCCTAAGAAGAAGAAGATGATGGCCAAGGTTCCAAAGAAGAAGAAGTCAAGGACTCCTAGGATTATTGTATCTTCGACAGTGACTACTTCTTCTACACCTGCTTCCATTCCTGTATCTGTGCCTATTTCTGTTACTGCAACTGTGCAAGAGACTTCTATGTCTACATCTCCAGTTCATATGCATTCAGATACATTCATGCCTAATCCTGATTTCGTAAATGTTGCATCATTCATGCCTTCTTTTGTGAATGCTACAACAGTTCCAACATCTTTTCAAGAAGCTTCTACTTCTAGGGGTGATTCTTTGTTTGAGGGTTTAGATGATTTGAACTTAAACTTTTCATTGGATTATGATGACTCTGAGTTGAGACGGAGAATTTCTATTCTATCCCAAGAGTTTGACAAGCATAGGAAACAGAAGGAGAAAGCTGGAACTGAACAACCATCTTCTTCAAGTCAAACAGATATGGATGTGATGAAAAGTCATATTGCTAAACTTCAGAAGTGGAGAGAAGAGGATTTGCTTGAAAAGAAGTTGATGAATGATAGAATTGTATCATTGGAGATATTAACTGAGAAGCAGAGTGCTGAAATTGCTGAGTTAAAGAGAATCAAGTGTTGAAGCAAAAGGTTAATGATATACAAGTAAAAGATGCCTCTAATGGAACTCAAGCTGAAGCTACTGGTGCTAGTGTTGATCCAATATATGTCAATATTGATGATGAAGAAGAGGAAGAGGAAGAGGAAGAGAAAGTCGATTATGAAGATTATGATATTGATGAACATCCTGGTTTTAATGTTTTCAATGATGATGATGATGGTGATTTGACTAGAGTTGCAAGTTCAAGTGGTTTGAATTCCATAACTGGAGCGATAGTGATTTAAAAGCCTTCTGGGATTTCTTTTGATGTTAATCCTGTTTCATCTGATCAGGCTAAGGATATTGAAGATGTTGAAATTGAAGATCTGACAGAGTTGGAGTTTCCTAAGCAAGCTGTTGATACTTCTTTACCTACTTTTGTGGAGTTATTCAAACATAATGCTGATATGCAGTTACAAAGAATGTTTGGTGAATTGAATGAAGATAGAGATTTGGAGTAAGGAGAGATTGAAGGTGGTTATTCTAAGAAAGATCTAGCTGAGTTGTTTGGAGTAAGAGTTAGTGATTTATAGAATGCAAATGATTCTGGAAAAATGGTGATTGGAGAATCAGATCAGTCATTTGAAGTTGAACAAGATGACAATGTAGATGATAATTTGTATAATCTGCAAACTTTGAAGAAAATCTTTGATATTGAAGTTCAGAGAAGGGCTCCAAGGACAATAGTTGATCCAATGAAGACAAAGACTCATATGGATATATGGAGAGAAGGTTAAGAAGAACACAAGTACATCATTGATCATTTAATGATTTTTAAGCAAATGGTTGAAGTGTTTGAAGAAAAATTTCAAGAAGATCAATCAAAACAATTCTCTAGATTCAAGATTGGATCTAAATCTAAGATGAGAGGAAGAATTGTGAGTTATGGTTATTTTCAAAATATTCCTGGAAGTTTGAAGAATAGAAGATGCTATGTTGTTAAGAGAACGGATGGATGCCAATACTTTGGAAAGGCATTTGAAATTATGTCATTACCTTCTTTTGAGTGTATGCAGTTATCAAGACTGAGGATGATAAAGCTTATTCAGACAGAGCACAATGAAAGATTTGAGAAGCTGCTAAAGAAAGAAGCTAAGACTGGCTGGAATTGGTTGGTTCCACAATTTTCTGTGTTGAAGCATAATTCATATGTGTATCCAAAGCCAAAAGTTTATTCAAGACCAAGATTGAGAAGGATAGAACAGAATTGGAATTCTTATTTCAAGTTTTGGTTCTATGATTAAAGAACGTCTAAAGCTGTCATTCTATTGAAAGAAAATGAGAAGTGGAGGGCGATTAGACTCACTACAAATAAAATGTCATTTAATGGCATACAAAAAGTGTCTCAAAAGACCAAAAAAGTGCCACTATAAACGGCTAAAAGATTGTGTGGCACACAAAAAAAGTGCCACTAGAAGTGGTGACGCTAAATCCTTTTAGTGGCACTTTTTCAATGTGCTGCACAAAGTTATTAGACTTTTAGTGGCACTTTTTTTTCTGCCACAAAATAAGAAATAGACTTTGGTAGCACAAGTTTTGTGCCGCTAAAAATTAATCTTAGTTAATTACCCATGTTGGTTTAGTGGCACTTTTATTTTGCCACAATATAAAAGCATCTTTAGAGGCTCAAAATTTGTGTCAGTAAAGACTACCTATAGTTCGTTGTATAGCACATTACTACAAAGACACATTATTAATAATATAATAATAAACAAAAGGTTGAATAAGAACGTAAATAATAACATTAAAAAATTTGATCCGAAACATAATACAAAAATATCAAAAGCAATGTAATATACAACATCTTTCTGTTTCCAAATGTTTACATATCACACGTAATCTAATAATTGATGAATTTTTCCTGCCATACGACTTAGCTCGAAACTTCTTATTATATCAACCTTTAGCTCGAAAACTTCTCATGATATCAACCCTGCTATCATCAACGATATAAAGAAGCATTATTAATTTACGTATATAAAAAGCTCTCGCTGTATGTGTGCGCATATATATATACACACTAGCAGGAAACCCGCGTGATACGGCGGCAACGACAACAATTAAAAAAGTGATACTTGTTTTTTGTATAGCATGCTTGTTACCAGAAATAATTCGATTAATTCAATTGAAACGAACCTCATTTGAAAAGGAAGAATAGTATATTTTGTGTTACCTTCTTATCATGATGTTGACGTTTGAGTGTTGTAACAAATATATTCATTTCTGCTCCTATACATGTCACATGTACGAAAATGCACCTCCAAAATAATTGATTAAATCAATTAAAAAGGATTTAATTTGCATTAAAATCGACAAAACTATTGAGGTAGAAGTGATATTTTTTTATAAAAGAACAAGGAAAGCAAGAAAGTGCAGTCATACCTGTATGAACCGGTTGCCACCCAATGTCCATCCCTACTCGGACAACATTCAAATTTGTCAAAGATTGCATCATTTTCATATAGATCGCACAGATGAATAAATTATGAACAATGAGAGATTCATTTATAAATTTGATTAATTTGTGCGAAAAAATAGAAAGTGGTATAAAAGAAGGCACCATTATAACCTTGGTCTCAAATGGCCATGCACCTAAAAAGTTACAATTGGATGGGAATCCATGTTTGTGTCCCACAACTGAAAGATATGTATGAAAAAAACTTTGAGGTCTAAATATAATTAGTATCGCCTACAAATAACATTTTATATGAGTGTCACATAAAGCTGATTGTCGCAAATCAATAACCCTATTTGATCCTTTTGAGCCACCATATACCAACATATAACAGTGTTGCTAAAGTTATCACCTCAGCACCAGGTCATTTTAACTACCTTGCTAGAGGTACTTACAATTAAATAATATAACATACATGCACACAAAATGTATATATCGGCATTACCTTCTCCAAAATGGTGAGGTGTGTTGCATTTGATAGCTCTAAAAGGTGAAACAAACCAACCGCAAAGAACCGACTATAGCTGAAACTTCCATTCCCACCCTGCTCTCTCTGCAATATCTTTCAAAATCTCCTAGCATTCTCTACAATAACAAGATTTCAAAAATCCCATCATAAATGACTCGCTTATTAAAAAACCTAATATATCACAGTGTTCAATTCAGTTCAACTCAAAACAAGAGATATATTTGTTTATCTAACATTTGAATTACATCAAACAATAAATCTATGATGCAAATTAACCAACATATCCAACTGAATTAAATATGGTCCAAGGTAAATGAGTAGTGTCATTCCTTAAAAAGAGGGATCATACAAGAGTTTAAAAAGGAAAAAAAACAACAATTTTAAGTTCTGGCAAACAAAATTGGGGATTTTTAAAACAAATCAATAAGATCTTCTAATGGCAAAAAGATAAGTTTAATATTCATTTTTTTTCCCTCCAATCTTCAGTAAAGGAGAGATTATACCTTCTATTTCTTGCAAAGATTATTGAATTCTTATCTCTTCCACGATCGACCTCGCTACAGGAACACCGAAGGTAGGTCTATGGAGACGAAGATCGCACGGTTACTTCAGGATGCCACGATGCTGGTTACTTCAAAAATTACAAGACAATTTTTGTAAATAATCAGTTATATAATGTACCTACTCTTTTTTATGCATTAAAGATAAAATCCATCAACATTATAGATGAGCAACTTAATCAAGCCATTACACATATTTGTTGTATAACTAAATTTCTGTAGTTGGCAATTAAGCTTTTACTGCTCTCAAATAATTAACTTCTAAAAACAGTTTTAATCATATCGATCATTGACACAAACAAGACAGTTAACAACAAAATAGAACCCAAGAGTATATATTCACAATCAGTATTTAAAAACAAGTGGAACCACTCAATGTGGATAGACCAAGCCACAAATAATGCTAGCTAGTACAAATAATGCAGGAGACTTGGTTGCATCCCACGAATCACCGATAGCTCATAGCCCTACTTAAAGTATAACGGTTTGTCATCGGATGGAACAAACAAAAACTATCAATAAAAAGATGAGATAGTTTTGAAAAAAAATATATACAAGAACTACCAAAACATGATGTTCAAGCTATCAATAAACAAATATATAATGGATCTAATCCCAAATAGCCAATTTTACCACCTTTGACATTTGATCCCCAAGTGAACCCTAATTCTTAACTTGCTGATAAACCAGTTAGAGTTCAACCTATAAAAGAAAAACAACATAAAAAGGAACCATCTTAGAGCATTATATATATATATATATATATATATATATATATATATATATATAATCTTGAATCCTTGCTTCTGCAACTTCTTCAATTTAGTAGGGAGAATTAAGCGTAATTGAGCACCAACTGATCAGATCTTCAACCATTTTCTCAAGTTCAGTATTAACAGCTTCGCTATCAAATTATATTGATCAAATCTATGAATAGAGCATTATAAATAAAATAACGTGACTAAAAAATAGATTCCAGAATAAATACAACCTGAACCATAAGCAAGGCCTCTGCAATATATAATTCACGGGGTTCAACCCAAGAACATAACCATGTGTCTTCCTTCCCCAACCTAAATCAGCATTAGGCCACTAAATAATCAATGTTATCAATTAGGATCAAAGAATATACGTAAAAAAATAAAACCAATCTATGATGAAATATTTCTATGTATCATTAACTATGACACAACTTAACATATTCACATAATAATCAGATACACTTGCATACTAAATAAGAATATACAACTTTAGTGAAATCATCTCCTATTCAAAATGCAATCAGATGCAAACCAATTTCGAAATTAAGGTAAATGATCACAACAAAGAAACCAATTTCAGCCTATGATTTCCAATAACTCAATCACTTCACTTCATCAAAGCAATACACCAAACCATTCGTAATATCAAATTGAACGATAGGGCATGAATTTAATTACCTAGGGCTTTAAATCACGAAGACAACTAGCAATCAATCGATCTGCTGATCGAGTAGAAATCGTGAGAACTCCATAAGTAGAAATCATGGATAAATCGATTGTGGAAGGGCTCTTGTAGTGTATAGTGAAGGTCAAAAAAGTTGGGAACGAGGTGTGGAGGAGCATGTTCTTCTGTGTTTTTAGGAGTGATTGAGATAGAGAGGATTAAGATGGAAATTTTAGGGTTAAATTTTAGGATCAAGAGGGAATAAATTTTAGGAGGGAATTTTAACAAAATAATAAAATTGTAGTAGGAATTTTTTTTTAAAATATTTTAGAAAAATACTAAATTGATTTAGTGGCATAAATAAAATGCCATAAATAATACATTGATTAACTGTGACACAATTCAAATGCCACTAAAATTTTAATTTAAAGACATATATGATAAGTGCTACTATAAGTATGAGTCAAGTAAATGTGGCACACATAAAGTGCCACTAAACCCTATATTAGTGGCATTAAAGTTAAATGTCACTAAAAACGTGTGCCACTAAATGGCATTTTATTTGTAGTGACTGTTGGATCCTGTTTGGTTGGTGAACTGTTCAAAGAAAGATATTGATTTACTTAATGAAGTTGAAATATATGCAAGTGAAGGATTTCATGATGTTGGTGTTAGCTACAAAGACATGGTTGTACAATTTCAAACTATAGCAAGAATGTGTTATACATTGGGAATTCACTCTGGATGCAAATGGGATGATGTTAATTACTTGTATGTTGAGTTGATGAAATTGTAGAAAGAGATAGATGATAAAGATGCAAAGTTGGAAGCTGAAAGATTATCAAAGATTCCAAAGTCAGATGTCATTCACGCTGCAGATAATGTTTGTGAAGAATCAAGTGGAAATCAGATTGCAGATTGAAGACAAAGACTTTGAAGATTTTGAAGCAACTATTAAGGGGGAGTTTGTTAGTACATTTTGTAATAGTTTGCTTTTCAAAATGTTTAAGTTAAATAGGTTTTGCTAAGATTCGTCTGGCCCACGAAGCTAAGTAGGTTTTGTACAGGTTCGGCGAACCTAGGTTTTGTTTTGTACAAGTTCGTCCAGCGAACCTCAAGGTTCGTCTGGCGAACCTAAGGGTTCGGCTAGGTTCGTTTGACTGTTATGTATATATAGCAGGTTTGTCTAGTAGATTAGTTAGTTCTGGTGTGTGACAGATCTGAGAGTGAGAGAACATCTGTACGAGAGTGTATGAACTGTGTGTTCAAGTTTCATTTCATTGTAATCATATTGTGTTTATTAATGAAATGATATGTTTATAAATGATTGTGTATCTTTGATTCATATGGATCTTATCTAGATTACGCATAGATTTGATTTTTAATAGAATTTCGTTGATCGATCAAGAGCTAATCGACATTAAGTTTCTCTTGTATTCTCATTAGTTAAACGTACACTGCTCATCCTAGGCGTAGTGTACATCCGAGAAATTATACTAATTACCAATGCAAAATATAAACAACATAATGCAATGTTGAAATATTACATAGATAATTACCAAGGGCACACGAGTTACTGTTTTCTTCATAACAAAATTACTCAACGTTCATCACTGGAAGATTCCAGCAGCCTTCCCTAGTCTTTGGTTCTTTCCTCAACCCATTACTTCATTTGGGGACAATCCTTAACTAGATGACCAATTCGTTTACATCCATAACATGGTTTCGCCCTAGGTTGCGGTTGTGGGGTTTGAACCACCATTGCTTCGTGTCTATTGCAATACCTTGTATAATACCCTCCTTCTTTGAAAAAACTCGAGTATGGGGCAGTTGCTGGCTCGATGGTTTGAACACCAATTGCGCTTGCGTGCCCTTCCCGAATAAGGTTTCTTGTGTTGAGAGGCGGATTCCTTATCTCTTTGGTTCAGATCCTCATCATCTCGCTTCCTTTTTCCTCGTCGATCCACCCCTACAACTTGACTTACGTTCCAAGGGTTATAGAACACAATAGCTTTGGAAGTGTCATCTGAGGCAGGTACGAAATTGTTGTCGTTGCTGAACCGGATCTCATCATCTAGCACTCCATAATTCTGAACTTGCGCAGTAATATTGATGAGCATAATCGCAACCTGTTCTTGCACCATCTTGGTTATGACCGCTTCAGTGAAAGGGGGTTTGACTGAGTTGGGGGAGGAGTTGCTTCTTAGGGTAGACAAAATTTCCTTCACTGTTTGTTTTCCTTGTTCGTGTAATCTCTTGATTTGACCAACCACCTCGTCGGTTTGTCTGGGTTGGATATTCGATGGGTTATGAGTGAAGGCTGAGGCTCTTGGTATCAATCCCTCTTGTTGGGAGGATTCACCAATAGAGCGCGACTGATCTTTTGAGCCTTGGTTAGTTCCTCCCCAAGTGTTGGCACCCTCCTCGTCATGAATCCTAGTAGGAACCGGGCTACGGGTCTGGTTGATAGTGCTACCAGACTTAGGAAAGCAAGGTTTTGTCGTTGGTTCTGGGAAAACGAAGTCAGTAATTACAGTAGGTAGTGATGGTGATAGTTGATCCATAGGACATTTCCTTTTTCCAAGAGACAACTCCATCAGAGACATAAGTTGGGCCATACACTGAATGATTTAATTGCCATTATAGCACCAAGTTTGAGTTACGTATGAGATATGAGTATTAGTATATAAGAATACTAATCGATTGAACTTAGCAATAAGACACTCAATGTGCACTCTGTGTTACTATTTGAGCCTAGAGGTTATAGTCTAAGTCACTAATTCAACTTAATTCTCTATAATTATTGGCTCTGATACCAACCTGTCATGCCCCTGTCTCTCCTATCACCTGATGAAATCACTGTATGTATATGAAGTCGGTAACTGACATAACGTGTTGCGGAAGCTTGGTGGTAAAATTTCCGAGATGGTGTGACTTTCGATGTGGTTGTATCAAAACACATACACGGCATTCTAAACATAAGTTATGTTACATGATATGTTAAAACTTCAACATTTGTGTTACGTTCATCCATAGAGAAAGGTTTCCTAACGTGTGATCTTGTTGTGCATCCTCAACTTTGTTTCTTTTGTTATTCACTATTCACCTGAAATTGGTTTTTGTTATGTAAAGGATCAGCAAGGATGCTGGTGAGTTCATAGATGTAATAAAATTGATATGATATGATTTGATATAAGATAATGTGATATGATAAGTATGCAGGCATACACAACTTTATGTATATGTATCACCATGAAAACCCATAACCAAAGACTATGTGACTGTAATGTAATTGACGGAAATACCCGAAGGTAAAACCTTAGCCTCACTATTAATGCCTATCGTTGCATTAAGTTGTTATCTTGTAATCTAATAAATGGTAACATGCATTCACACAAGGGTAGACGCTATCTACCCATGAATGGGCTCGACCTTCTTCTCCCTTTGTGACTATCGAAGAACCGAAGATCAATGATACGGTGGATTTGATTTCCGAAGGGATTCGTGAAAACTTTTCCAAGCTCCAAGAACCCATGAAAGAATATGTACGTGAAGAAAGGCTTCGGGGTGTGCGAGTACGTCTAGATTACAAAGACGAGGTTGGCACTCCCCAGAATATCTCTCCACAAGGTAACTCCACTAACTTCGTAACTTTGGCGATTCCCCCAAGCACGACCGAAGCACAAGATTTGCTAGCAAGCATAACACCGTTTTCCTCTGTACCTCCACAAAGTTCAATCTTAGCACCCATGGGGGCCACTACATACCCGTTCGCGACAAGTTTTCCCTTTATCATGGACAACACATTCCCCTCAATGCCTAATCGCCTACCAACTTTCCCACCATTTTCGGTGAGCATGCCTCAACCTCCTTTTTACATAAGTGGACCTAGGGCCTCCACTAGCATCCTCACACATGTGGACCCATTCTATGATTTGACACAGTCACATGTCCCGAAGATGTCCTCAAAATTCACTCTCCGAATATCCAGTTTTAAGTTTCCCGGTAGAACGAAGATGCCCTCTAATGTAACCTTGTACGATGGCCTTGGGGAACCTAATGACCATTTAGAACTTTTGACCGGGGCGGCTCTAGTGGAAAGATGGTTAATGCCTGTATGGTGTCACATGTTCGCTTAAACATTCACGGGACCTGCTCTCCTATGGTTTAATAGTTTGCCCAATGAAAGCGTGGATAGCATTGAAGAGTTAAGCCAAGGTTTCCTCGCTAACTTTATGCAGCAGAAAAAGTATACTAAAAATCAAATGGCTGTACACAACATAAAACAAAGGGAATATGAGGACCTATGAGCGTTCATGGAAAGATACAAAGTGGAAGGGCTCAGCATTCAAGGAGCTACCGAACAGATGCGCATTTCCGGCTTTATGCACGGAATAAGGCCCAAACAGTTGGTGGAAGAACTCAATAAGAGAGTGCCAAGAACAATGGAGGAGACGTTAGAAAGGGAAGAGGCCTTCATTCGGGGAAAGGAAGCGACACAAAGCCTCGAAAAACATCAAAAGAACAGAGGTGGTAACTGGAAGGCGGAAGAGCAAAAGCAAAATCCATGGTTTTCATCCATTTGTCGAAAGAAGATCATTAAGCCATTCCTCTGAATCTAGGAGGCCCTATGAGAGGCCACGTCCTCCTCACAGTACATCCCAGGAAGACAAAGACAGGCACGTGCAATTTACAGCATTAACCAAAACCCCACAGGAAATCTTAGCCACTGAAGATGCAAAGTTCAGTTTCCGGCTTCCACGACCAATGGGCCGTCATGATGACAAGAATCCACACAAGTACTTTGAATTTCATGATGATATGGGGCATTACACTAATGACTGTTTTCAGTTAAAAAAGCGGATTGAAGCGGCCGTGCAAAGCGGGGAGCTGGCACACCTGATGAACGATATTCACCAGAAAAATGAGAAAGGAAAGAAAGACAAGGGAAAGGAAAAGAAGCAAAAGGAGGTCCTGATGGTGTACCCCCACAAAAGAATTCGGAGAAATGAGGACGAACCCTCAGGAGATGTTGCTCAGTTTCCCATTCTTTTCCCCCCGTTGCTTGCAAACATGGTGACGGATAAACCAATGATTGTGAAGGCGTTAGTAGAAGGTGAACAAATGCACAGGATATACGTAGACGGGGGAAGCGCTGTTGAAATATTTTATGAGCATTGTTTAATTCAAATGAAGACGTCCATTCGGCAACGTCTGATCCCTTCCAGAATCCCCTTGATGGGCTTCTCAGGGGAAAGGGTGCAGCCAGTGGGAGAGATCGACTTGGAGGTCACTTTTGGGGAAGGCGGAAGATCAAAAACTCGAATGCTAACGTTTATGGTTGTCCGCTCACCCTCCAGGTACAACTTAATCATCCGAAGGCTCGGGTTGAAAGCTTTTGAAGCAGTAGTCTCCACTGCCCATAGTATGATGAAATTTGCTACTGAAACTGGAATTGTCACCATTCAATCAAGCATTATCAATAGGATAATTTGCATGGCCGAAGAGGGTAAAAAAATGGGGAAATGTTGGTGCACAAATGTCCGTAGTTTAGTTTTTGTAGTTCATATGTATATGATCTTTTGATGTATAAAGTTTATCGTGAATGAATTCAGTATTTCTATCTTGTTTTTAATGTTTATCTTTAGTTTATAAGTGTTTGATTATGTTTAAAGTTGATTTAATATATTCTATAGATCCATTCGGGCGAATGGCTCTAAGAATGAATCCATTCGGCCAAATGAACGCCTACAGAATGACTAGGGCGATCGAATGAGTCAGCTGTGTGACTCATTCGCTGGTTCAGCTCATTCGGCTGAGTCATTCGCCGAATGAGTTGCTTTGGCCACTCATTCGGCCGAATGACAATAGTCTATAAACACAAACCCAAACTAATTTAAACCTAACTTTCCCGTGCCCTCCTTCTTCCCAGAGCACTCCAGTGTCAAACCCTAGAAGATTTGACCGGTTATTGCTATCCAAGTTCGATTCTCAACCCGTGGTGTTCGATCTAGCTTCAAACGTTCATCCTTTACCTTTGGATCGCCACGGTTTTTTTTGGTTTCTATTGGAAAACCCTGGAATAGGATTCCGCACTATTCTAGAGGCTATCGAGCAGATCTCTATTGGAATCGGGTTGTTTCCGGGCTTCTAGTTGGTCCTACAAAGTGGTATCAGAGCTTTGGCTCTTGATTCTGCTCGATTTCCATTCAAAATCACTAAATCTAAGATCGGGTGTTCGAAATCTGCAAAAGCCCTAGGTTTCTTGCCCCCAAAGTTACTGTTCAATTCAAAATTAGTGGGTTTTTGTGGTGTTTTTGTCAAAACAGTCATTTCAATTGGTCGGTAATCATGTCTTGATGTTTTGTACCAAATTTGGTGCTTAGATTTGGCCTAGATCGAAAGTTATTGCGATTTTTGAAGCTAAAAACCCCATATAGCCCGAATGAGTCTCCCGACCGAATAGCCTGCCCGAATCAGTCACATTCTCCGAATGACTCCCTTCGCTTGCTCATTCGCCGAATGACTCCCTTCGCTTGTTCATTCGCCGAATAGCTTTCTTTGCCTACTCATTCGCCGAATAGATCCATTCGCCCATTTTTCCTTTATTCGGTCCCCGATATTCGGCCAAGTTAGTGTCATTCGGTAATCAGATTCCAGAATTTTCTAAGTGTTGGACATACTTGTTCTTGATCTTATGGAGGACTTAGCGTTGATGGCGAACCAGAACCATCGTATTCAGACATTGCTGCTGACTGAAACTGAGACCGAGAACTCCAATAAAGCTCCAAAGTTGTTGTCCTTAGATGATTACCCACACTGGAAATACAGATTTGAGATTCACATCAATGAAGTGGACAGTAACTTGTGGATGATGATTGAAGGCGGTTATCTGAGACATCTGAATGAATTTGGGACTCCAATGTTAGTCACACGGATGACTGAACCACAGAGGAAGCTTTATGATTATGAGAAGAAAGCCTATGCTATCCTGTCCCAGTCCATTGCAGCTGATATCTTCCATCAGTTCAGACAGTTTACATCCTCTAAGTATTTGTGGGATGCTCTGCGGCAGAGATATGAGGGAAATGATGCATTGAAGAACATCAAGTCAAAAGCTTTAAGAAAGGAATTCAACAGCTTCATGTATGTGGGAAACGAATCACTGGATGATCTGATTGCAAGATTCTACCATCTTCTGAGTGAGTTGTTCAATCATGAAGTCAAGACTACAACTTAGGAGAAGATCCAGTGCTTGGTAGATGCTCAACCTCCAAAGTGAGAGTCATTTTTGATGGTTCTTAAACAGAATGAGATGATGTCACACATGGACATCAATGATTTCATCCAGAAGTTGAAAGAGCAGGAAATTGAGAACAAGTGGAAAGCTAAAAGAGTTGATCAAGTCTAGGATCCTTCATTGTATTACTCTACACCTACTGTAGAGAGAGCTTCTTCCCATGCTCCACTAAAGACTGCTTTCGTTTCTCAGACTACTGAAGCTCCATCTTCCAATCATATTCTTTTCAGTCAGTCATCTTCATCATCCAGCACTCAAAAAGAAAGTCAAAAACCTCTTACCAGCTTGAAGACAGAAAATTTTGATAAAGTGACTGTAGAGATTGCCAAGGAGCACAAGGGTCTTCTGTCTACACTTGTTAGCTCATATGATGGATTAGTAGCATGACAGATTGGCAATCCTTATCTGACTAATGATGATTATTCTCTGATAGATCCAGATGACATGGGGAGGATTGATATCATGTGGGCCTTGGCTAGTGTTGTGAGGAGAGCAAAAGAGTTTGTGAAAAGGACTGGCAAAGACATCAACCTGAACAAGGAGTCTAAGTTTGGTTTTGACATGGCATCTGTAACCTGCTACAATTTTGGAGAGAAAGGTCACTTTGCAAGACAGTGCAAACAACCAAGGAAAGCAGGAAACAAGAATCATTTTCAACACCAGAAATCTTCTACAGCTAATCCAGAAAGAAGACTAGTTCCTATTGATTCTCCTCCTCAGGCTGGATCTTCAAATTCAAGTAAAGCATTGATGGTGCAACAGGATGAAGGCGGGAATTGGGACTTCATATTCAATCCTGATCAAGGTGGACATGATAAGGCTTGTGTTGCTGAGATTCAGAAGATGGATGATTCAAGTGAAAAAAGCATTTATGGAGAACCATAGAGCAGTCTAGAAGAAACATCTGGTTCAGACTCAGAAAGCATGTCAGACTCAGACACTCAAGTAGATGATGATGCTGATCTGGAAGAATTTGTTACTCAGTTTGCTTTGATGGTAAACTCATCTGCTACTGCTGCTACATCTTCACAGTCAGATCAGGTATCTGATGAATGTTCTTCTTCTCATTCTAGATGTTTTAACTGTGTTGACCTTGACAGCAAAGTCCTTGCTTATCAGAAGCGAAATGTTGATCTGATCAGTGATCTCAACTAGTGTATTGAGGCAAACAAAGTTTTAAAATCTAGTGAAAAAGATTTTCAAGCAAGATGCTGTTTTGAACAAGCAAGATAACTTCAAGCTAAAATTGAACTTTTAAACAGACAACTTCATGAGGCTGAGATTGCTGTTTTGAACAAGCAAGATGCTATCACTTCTTATCTCAATACCATCAATGAGATAAAGAAGAAGTTAGCCACAGTTGAGTGTGACTATGAGACCTTAGATCAAAAGCTCAAGAGCTATGAAAGCTTCTCATATATCATTTAGCACATGATCAGTAAGGGTACTGATCAGAAGGATAAGGGAAAGGTAAACTATCAACAATGTCCTCCACCAATCTTGAACAGCTTTGTCAACTCACCAGATGACAAAGATGTTAAAGATTTTCAAGTTAAAACTCCATTAGTAATTGATCCAATTGGGTTGATTACTGATGAGGGTTCCTCTTTGTCAGAGGAATCTTTTGTGGAAGGAATTGTTGAAGATTGGGTCTCAGATTCTGAGGATGAATCTGACAATTCATCTGATGGTACTATTACTCAGAATCAGCCACCTGTAGTCATGAAAGGTAACCCAATCTCATGCTCAAAGATTTATCAAGAATTAGTGTTTGTGAAGGCTTCAAAAGAAAATGAAGCATGTGTGTTTGCAAGATTGACAATCTTGTTCCTAATGGAAAAAGGGGTTTGGATTTTAATCAGAACAAGAGCAAAACAAATGTTTTTAAACCACAAAGTCAATCTTTTTCTAAACTAAAACAGTTTCATCAAAAAGATAACATGGTTTGCTTTGAGTGTGGTGCACCTGGACACATTGTCAGATTTTGTCCTAAATTGATCACACATAAGGTAGTATCACCAAGACAACACAATCAACGTGTTGTCAAACAAATCAAGTCTGAAAAACCCAAACAACCCAATCAGGTTAAACCTTTGGTCAAGGGTAAAGGGAAAGTGGTGAACTTGGATGTTCCCAAAGTGATTAATGTCAATCAATCAAAGTCATCATCCATTTACCTGAAAAACTCTTTCAGTAAAAACACAATCTGGAAAGTCAAGTCTTCTGAGACTTCAGTTTTACAAACTCCAGACAAGGCTACCCCTAATGGTAAATGGATCGATGTTTGGATCCAAGACTCATTGGGTCAACCCAAGACTGTAAAGGCTTGCGTTCCCAAAATGAACTAATTGTTTGTGTTTGTGCAGGTAGCCCCAACAGCTGCTCTTAACAGCTCATGGATCGTTGATAGTGGGGCTTCTAGGCACATGACTGGTGATATTTCGCTACTCACCAATGTCAATTCTGTAAGATCAGATGTTCTCATTTGATCAATAGCAGCGGAATTCAACGATGAATTAGCTCAAAATTTGCAAGAACAAAGTCAATTTAATAGAACAGTAAAGCACAAGTGGTTATAGAGAGAGAATTCTGTAAAAGGAATAATTCATTCAATTCGTACTAACTTCGTTTAAGATACAATGTGTCAACTGCCCTAATATAGAAGCAGTGACGTCTGATGATGTCACAAGATGTTGACATCTAACAGACAAAAGATAACTACTGAAAATAACTAAACTACTGAGAATGTCTTCAACATCTGAAGACATCCTCTTACAACTACTGAAAAGATAAAACTACTGAAATAGAACTACAACATCTGATGAGTAAAACACTCATCAGACTTTTACAAATACTGAAAGAAAACTACTTAAGACTAAACTAATACCACAACATCTGAAGACTTACACTTCAGCTGTTGTGGATAACTTCAGATCTTGTAACATCTGCAAAATGCATATCAGCTGTTGTGTTCTTCTTCAGTTGTTGTGAGTGTTGTGTGACTTAGAGATTTTTCTGATCAGGCTCATTGGTTCTTTTAGTCCAACAAACTCCCCCTGAACCAATGCAGCCAAAAACCTCTAATTATTGAATGTCTCACTTATTTGGTATCCCAGGCTGAAAGACTTGTCTTTTTCTTTGGGATCAGCTTCAAAATGACCAATTTATGAGCCGGCCTGGTAATCAACAGCTTCTGAAAATCTAACAGAAAAAATATGAGAGGGAACTCCATTGGGGAAATGGACTATGAGCATTAACCCCTCTCATTGAAGCTATTGATCATATATGAGCCTGAATGACTCCCTGACATAGGCTTCCAGCAGGATTACTTTCTCTTCAGGAGTCAGCCTTTCAGGTTCACCTTCAAAAAATGACTCAGGTCCATAGTACTCAGATAAGTACCTGGCCGTTGTCCCATCATGTAGCTCCACCCTAGTTATCTCTCTGTACACAAATTCATCTGGATGCTTCCCTTCCAGAAATAAGGGAAGCTCATTCTGTTTAACCCCTTCAAGCTTTCTGTACACTAACCCTTTCTTAATCATCTTGTTTTCTAGAAACTTTGGAGCTTTCAAACCAGAATTGTACTTTTTTTAAAATCTCCAATAATCTCCCAAGGATCAAGTACAGATCCTAACATAATATCAGCACTTATTACCTTTCTGATCCTTCTAGCATAAGCAGCTGGAGCCTCTCTCCTGTGAATCCTATCAATGACTCTGGGATCAGGCCACATCCTGATTTGCTCTTTCCTGTACTGATATGTGAACCTCAGAGCATACAACCTTTGTGCTTCTTTCTTCATTGCTATAATGGTTGATGTCTGAGGGTATTCCTTGTCAACCAGTCTCAGGATGTTCTCATCATGTTTCTTCTGGTTCTCTTCCTCTTCAAGTTTAACTTTTACTGCTAACCTTTGAGATTCTGGTGTAATCTTTGGATCCTGTCCAAACACCAATGGCTTTTCTGGCACATAATTGGCAGGTAATTTTACTACCTTCTTCTGAACCATTAACCCTGATCCAGTTTTTGAAGACTCAGGCTTTTGAACTTTTGTTTTTATCACAGTAGAAATGGGAAGCCTGTCTTCTTCATCAGTTTCATCTTCTTCTTGAATCCTCAGAACTCTCCTCTTCTTTGGAGGTGCATCAACATCAACCATTTGAGCAAATGATTTGGTGGAGGGAATTACTTTCTGCTTTTGAACATTAGTTACATAAGTTTCAATTTCCTTTGCAACTCCACCCATCTGAGTTTGATCTTCTTGAGCTTCAGATTGTGTTTCTGATTCAGAGGCTGTAACCTCTTCTGCAATTACTTTCTCAACACTTTCCTCAACTTCTTTCTCAACATTTACTTCAACCTCCTTTTCCACATCCTCTACATCCTTCTCAGCAATGATAGCAGCATCAGCAAGTTTTGCCTTCTTTTGTCTCTTGTATGTGACTTGAATAACTGGAGACTTTTCAGAAGCAATTTCTTCATCTTCATTTCTTGGCCTTTTAGAAGCTGTGACTGAATCTTTTCCTAACTCCCCCTTTTTGGCTGCAGGGGAAGAAGGAGTGTAAAAAGTAGAAAGCTTGGCAGTCACTGCATCATCTATCATTTGCTGGATTTGAGTTTGTGAGGGAAGCCTCTCATCAAGGGCTTGGGTTATGATATTTTTTAGTAATGGAGTGATGAGAGGTAGAATTGTGAGAAGGGCAGCAGCTAATGCCTCTGGGGGGCTTGAACCCAAAGGATTAGTGCCTGAAGCAGAGGCTGGTGGTTTATCAAATTGTGGAGTAGAGGTGGAAGTGTTTGTGTGACCTTCAAGATTGGAAGGTGCCATCTGTGGGTTAAGAGGGGAAGATGGACTTTTGTCCTTGGACATGTTGGTGAGCAGCTCATTGAGTCTGCATACCTCAGCCTCAAGGAATTTGTTCCTTGATAGAACATTTGATAACAATGTTTGGTCATCATCAGCCTTGGCTGAATCATCTGACCTCCTGATAGTATCAGGATTTACCTGAGTTGAGTGTGGCTCAACATTTTCAGGTGCCCCTTTGTCTTGGTACTGGGGACTTCCAACCTCAGGGTTAAACCCTTCATCAGTTGTTGCCTCTGGCAGGGTCTTATCGATGTTACTACTATCAATCACTCCAAGTGATGGAGGTGATGAAGTAGCAGCCCTTTCAGATGTCAAAATCTCTCTTTCCACACTAGGAGATCTGATATGGTAGTCAGAATCCTGTGTGTTATCAGAAACACTTTGATCCTCCCCCTCAATGTTGGAGCTAATCCCAGTTGTAATAGGTGTCTGGGTGGGGATAGGAGTGTTTAACTGATCCAGGATTTGATCAATTACAAAAGTTGGGCTTTGTGGGGTGGTTTCAATAGGAATAGTCTGGAAATCAGATTGCACCCGGGGAGAATGGTGCTGTTCAATAGAAACCTTTTCAAATGAAAGAGGTTCTAGAAGTGTGTCTACCCCTTCCTTGGTTGCACCAAGTTCCTGTTGAGAGGAATCCTGGGCGGTTTCAGCTGGTGGAGTCTGATGGACCACTGGCTGACTACTTCCAGTGGCCATATCATGCCTTGGTGAGGCATGGGCAGACTCAGGGGACTCATTTCCCTGAGCAGCCTTTTTGGGCTTTTGGGATTTTGGTTTGGTGGGGACTTTGGATTTGGATTTTGAAGTGGAGACTGTGGGTTCCCAAAGCTTGGGTTTGAGCTTTCGGGCAGCCTCTTTGAGAGTGGGGTTAGTGTTGTGTCGGGAATATACCTCCAGTAGAACTGCTGGAGCAGAGATCCCCTGACCAACAAGGCCATTTTGAGTTAACTGTTTTTCTATGATGGCCATGATAAAACGTGGATAAAGTAGCCATCTAGAAGAAACAGGTTTAGCAGCATGTTCAGTTAATTCTGAAAATAAGATTTGTGAAAAATTTAGGTTTTGAGATTCGAGAATTGAGAATAATACCTGCTGCCACCTTGAAGACATCTGGTCCCATGATGATGATTTTGGAGCTAGACAGATGTTGATCATGTGGAAGATAAGACGCTCCGGATCATTGAAATTTTTCTTGTACAGAGTTGAATCGCTTAAGTCACCTTGGTATTCATGACTTGTGAAACAGAGGTCAAGTAGGTTCTTTGGGAATTGGGTGACTAAGTTTGCATCATCAAGTTGAAGAACCTCCCTTAGTTCGGCGGGACTGATGTGGACAGTGTGTCCATTAACTGTAGATCGAAGAGAAAGAACACCAGTGCCGATGTTGATGAGCTCGACATTCATCCAGAATTGATGAATGGATTCAACATGAAGTGTGGGATTGATAAGAAATGCAGTTTTGAATGGCGATGCATTCATGAGATCAACGGCTTCATCAAATTTGGACCAGAATGAGGATTTGGTGAGGTAGGCAACAGAGTTATGACGAGGTCTAAGGTTCATGGTCGCCATGGAAGCAGATACTTGAGAGGGAAGATAGATTTTTGAAAAAGATAGAAAGTTCTGATGAAGTGGTAATGAAACAACTGAAGAAGGTTTGATATAAATAGAGAATTGGAATATGTTCTTCAGATGTTGTAAAAAGAAAACAGCAGAGGTTGAAACAGCTGAAGAGTAAAGTTACTCATCAGGTGTTGGTGACAGTTTTTGTTCATCAGCTGTTTTCATCATGTACTCATCAGACTTTGTGAAACATCAGATTTTCTCATCAGATTTTGGAAAAATTTGTCATCAGACCTTGTGAACAAAAGTTGTTCATCAGGCGTTGTGAAATATTTTTGACCTTCAGTACTTTGTCAACCAAAACCCATCAGTACTTTTAACTGAGAATATTGGTAAAGGTCATATATTTCCTTGAATCAGTACTTGTGATATTTATCAGTATTTACTGAAAATATCAAAAGTTGCAAGGTTATACAAAAATTTGAGTTGTGGACAAAGGAATATTTTTTGTATTTTTGAAAATTTTATATGGTGGATGGAATTTTATTAGTGTGAAAACCAGTTTATTCAAGTTGCAGCATACCAAGCCTTAGAACTAAATTTTGAAAAGTTGAAGTGTCTAAAGGCTTAGTAAAGATATCTGCAAGCTCATCAGCACTAGGAACAAACTTTGGATCAATCAGACCCTTTTCAAAACAATCCCTTATAAAATGATGTCTGATTTCAATATGTTTGGTCCTAGAGTGCTGAACTGGATTCTTGACAATACAAAGAGCTGAGGCACTATCCATTAACAATGGTGTCTTAGACTCTTTGATGCCATAATCCAAAAGTTGAGTCTGAAGCCAGAGAATTTGTGAAGTACAGCTTGCAGCAGCAATGTACTCGGCTTCAGCTGTTGAAGTGGCCACAGATGTTTGTTTCTTACTTTGCCAAGAAACCAAACAATTTCCTAGAAACTGACAACCACCAGAAGTGGATTTTCTGGTGAGTTTGCATCCTGCATAGTCACTATCAGAAAAAGCAACCAGCTTGCAGGAATGCCCAGCGGAATACCAAATTCCCAGAGATTGAGTGCCCTGCAAGTATCTGAAAATTCTTTTAACAGCAATCAAATGGGATTCTTTAGGTGCAGCCTGAAATCTAGCACAAACACATGTAGCAAACATAATGTCTGGCCTAGATTCTGTGAGATACATCAAGGACCCAATCATACATCTATAAAGAGTTTCATCAACTGATTTACCTTTCACATCTGCATCAAGTTGTGTGGTGCTGCTCATGGGGTTAGAACATTGTTTACAATTTTGCAAATCAAATTTCTTTAACAGCTCTTTTGTGTACTTGGATTGATGAATGAAAATGCCATCAGGACTTTGTTTGATTTGAAGACCCAAGAAAAATTGTAATTCCCCCATGGCACTCATTTCAAAATTCTTTGTCATTAACTCAGTAAAATCAGCACACAACTTTGAATCAGATGAAGCAAAAATTATGTCATCAACATAAATTTGAACAAGAAGCTTATGCTGTCCTACTTTCTGTATGAACAAAGTTTTATCAATGGAGCCTCTAGCGAAATTATTTTTAAGAAGAAAAGTGGATAGAGTGTCATACAAGGCTCTAGGTGCTTGTTTTAGCCCATAAAGAGCTTTATCAAGCTTGTACACCCAATCAGGATGTTTATTGTCCTCAAAACCTGGTGGTTGACACACATACACTTCCTCTTTTATTTTACCATATAAGAAAGCACTTTTGACATCCATTTGAAAAACTTTTAGTTTGTATAAGGCAGCATATGCTAAAAATAATCTAATTGCTTCCAGTCTGGCTACAGGGGCAAAAGTTTCATCATAATCAATACCTTCTTCCTGAGAGAACCCCTGTACAACCAGTCTGGCCTTGTTTTTAACTATTTGACCATTTTCATCAGTTTTATTCCTAAACACCCATTTAGTGCCTATTGCACACTTACCTTGGGGTAAAGGAACCAGCTCCCAGACTTGTTGTTTCTTGAACTGCAACAACTCCAACTGCATTGCCTCCACCCAGCCATTGTCTTTGAGTGCTGTGTGATAGTTCTTTGGCTCTTGCTGACTCACAAATAAAGCATGATGACAGAAATTTGACAATTGACTTCTTGTGGAAACACCAGCAGAAATGTCACCAAGAACTTGAGATAATGGATGATCCTTCAGTTCTTGATATGGAATAAGATCAGTGCAAGTGTTTGCTGGGGGTTCATCTGCTGCAGATGTTGATGAAGAACCAGGGAACAGTTCAGCAGGAATTTCAAATGATGTAGAAGAATCCAGAATTTCATCAGCATTTGTAGTTGGAGGAACAACTGGAGCAGGAGGAGCATCAGATTTAGCAGACAATGGCAGATTGTCTCTAAATCTGAACAAATGAGTACTTTCATCTTCATCATCATGGCATCCTTGTGTGGTTGCTGTAGAAGCTGTTGGTGGAAATGCTTTAGGTGCATCATCTTCCACACCAATAGACTTATCTTGGGATGGATAGGATTCATGTTGCAAGATGTCTAGATTAAACAGCTCAACAGGATTTTGTGGTATAGAGTCTTTTGGACATTCATTGAATTTGACATGAAGAGTTTCTTCAACCATCTTTGTTCTGCAGTTGAACACTCTGTAAGCCTTGCAAGTTGAAGAATAGCCAACAAAATATCCTGCATCAACTTTGGAGTCAAACTTTTTAAGTTGATCTTTGGTATTGAGGATATAGCAAAGACACCCAAAAGCTCTGAAGAAGGAAATCAAAGGGGTTAAATTATGAATCAATTCATAAGGAGTTTTCAACCATCTTTGATTTACTAAAACCCTGTTGTGCACATAACAAGCAGTATTGATAGCTTCTGCCCAGAAGGTCAACGGCAAGCCAGAATCAGCCAGCATTGTTCTGGCAGCTTCAATCAAGGTTCTATTTTTCCTTTCAACTACTCCATTTTATTCAGGAGTTCTAGGGATGCTGTACTGCCTCTTGATTCCCTTTGACAGATAAAACTCATCCAGAATATGATTTCTGAACTCTGTTCCATTGTCACTCCTTACACACTTGACAGGAAGAGAATATTGCTTCTTAACATACAACACAAAGTTTATAATGGACTTGGCAACCTCATCTTTTGAGTGCAAGAAGAAGGTCCAGACAAACCTTGAGTAATCATCAACAATTACTAAACAATACTTCTTCTTTGCCATACTCATGACCTTCACTGGTCCAAATAAATCCATGTGCAACATTTGCAAAAAACCAGTGGATTTGGGATCACCAATTGGATGAAAAGAAACTTTGTGTTGCTTCCCTTTCAAGCAAGCAGTGCAATTCTCATCACAACTAAAATCCTTCATTGGAAGACCTCTAACCAACCCATGTTTCACCAGTTGATTCATGTTTTTGAGATTCACATGACCTAATCTTCTATGCCACAGATTTGATTCCTTGAAAGAAGCCTTAGAGATTAAACAAGGATGACCTTTAACAGAGATTTTCTTTGACAAATCAAAGGCATAGACCTTTCCCACTCTGTTAGCCTTAAGGAGAGTATACTCATCTAAGACTTTGCCAATCAGAGGCAACACTTCAGAAGACAGTATTCTGCAGTCTTGCTTGGTGAAAAGAGAAATTTGTCCCTTATCACACATCTGACTAACACTCAGAAGATTATACTTAAGATTCTCTACATGATTCACATCATCAAACCTTATTTCACCATTTTTCACATAACCTTTCCCTATAATATAACCCTTAGCATCATTTCCAAAAGACACAAATCCCTTCCTTCCTATAAAATAGTCATTAAGAAGAGATCTGCTCCCAGTCATATGCATGGATCCTCCACTGTCAACATACCAGATGCTATTTTGGCATGCTGAAGGACCCTGCATACATCAACACACTCAGTTAGACTTTGGGACCCAAACCAGTTTGGTTTTGGGTCTGTTAACACATGAAGAAACAAAATTAACATTTTCATTTGAACCAACACTTGAATCATTCTTGTCAAAAGATTTAACCTTGGTTTTTGACCTTGGTTTCTTCTTATGAAATGAAGCAACAGATGCCTCTGCTAGATTGACTCTTCCTAGCAATTGTTGCATCATTAACATCAGCTGATTATGGTTTTGTGTCAATATTTTGATTTCATTAGACACATTAGGACCTGACTTTTGATTTTTGTGTTTGATCACCTTAGTGTCTTTAATTGATGAAGAATCTTTCAAGTGTTGTTTCTTTGAATCTGGAACAACCCCTTTACCTTTCTTGGAGTTACTTGATTCATTTACTTGTGAGGTTTTTCCAGATTTTGAAACTACTGATGATTCTGGTACAAACTTGGAACTAAATTCATTTTTCATTTTGAGTATGTTCTTGTTTTTGTTCTTAATTTTATTGAATTTAGAACCTTTCCTGTACCAGCATTCATCAGAGGAATGATTAAACAACCTACAAATTTCACAAGGCACCCTCTTGTGTTTCTCCTTGTGAGTATCGACAAGTACTGAAGACTGAGATACAGAATTTTTCTTCTTCAGTACTTGTTTAACATCAGGCTTTGTAGACTTTTTCACAACATCTGAAGTATTGACAACCTCTGAAGAGTTATTCTTCAGTACTTGTCTATCAACACAAGTGTCATCAGCAGTTGTAACATTTCCAGCTTTTTCTATAACTGCTGATGAGACACTTTGGCTTATCAAAAGCCGTGCATCTTGCTCTCCAGTGCCATGCCCATCTGACTCAATCAGTTTTAAATTTAATTCATTGGAAACTTTTTCATCAGGATTAATTTCAATTAAAACACTATCTTGACATGTGTCATTCTGAATGACATTTGTACATCCAATAGAATAAGAATATGTCTCAATATCCACAGTGTCAGACTCAGATTTTCATGCACTTAACTCACTTTCAAATGATTCTTCAGCATCAGACTTTTCTGAAGATTTGGTGGATTGGTATACACTGTCCCCTTCAGACTCACAATCAAGATTTTTTGGTGTATAATCAGCTGGGGGGCAGTGTGATTGTATCCAATACCAAACTTCACATTTGATGCTGTTTGTTTGTTTAATAACATCTCAAACCCCTTGCAAGACTCAACCCATCTTTCACACTCTACTTGGGTTGCTGCAAGTGTTTGTTTCAGATCATTGTGTTTTACAAGCATGACTTCCACCCTAGCCATTTCATCAGTCAATTGACACTTGAGTTTATAAATTTCAGACTCTTTTTCATTCAAAACTTTCTCAAATTCAGTTTTATTCTTAGTCACAGCCTTTTCTAAAGCCAACTTCTCATTGATTAATTCAACATTTATTTCTCTAATGGAAGCAAATGCTGAAATACATGATTCTGAACACAACTTAGCTTTTGATTCAGATGATGCCTGAGATGTTGAAGAAGTTGAACTTGAGGTGTCAGTTGAATCAATAGCCATCAAGGCAAGATTCCCAAATGGGTTATCTCCACCATGTGGACCAGCTTCAGAGTACAGCTGCATATTGAAGTCAGATAAGTCATCAGGTAAACTACTCCAATCAGCTACGCCAGGGGTGAAGAAGCTCTGATGTTGTTGTTGTTGAGGCTGTTGATTTGTTTGAGATTTACTGGGATCAGGAAGAGCAGGTGATTGTGAAGGAATTAATGCTGGAGTGTGAGTAGTTTGAGGCATGTAAAAGCAGGGATATGGATACGGCATAGGACTTTGTGAAACAAAATGGGCTGGATAAAATTGTTGTTGACTGGTTCCAGAAGATTGTTGTCCTTTGTTTGGTGTGTTGTTGTTTGGAAAGGTCACAAACGGTGCAGAGGAACTAGGTCCAGTAGATTTGCACTCTCTAGCAAAATGACCAAGCCTATGACACTTGTGGCACCTCAACTTCCCTTTGTCAAAACCAACTTTGGTTTTGCCAGATAATCCGGGAAATTTTCTTCCAGTTCTTTTGTAGAATTTTTGAGACCTTATGTTAATTAATGCCATTTGACTTAAGATATCCATTTCCCCCAGATCATCATCAGGAATTCCTTTCAAATCATCCATCACAAAACACAGATTATCACCATAATTTCCTGCATTACCATCAACTCCCACAAAAGCGTGTTCAGCATTGTTAGTAGAAAAGTCAATATGTTCATCATAAGAACATTCAGACCCATTAAACTCGGACTCTTGACCAATCAAAGCAGTATTGCCGGGAATAAAGTCATCAGTGAGCTTGCCAGATGAAGACAGCTTTCTTTTCTGTTCTACCTCTCTCTCAAATGTTAAGAGTTTCCCATGGAGTTGGGTGAGAGATAGATGTTCTAGATTTGCACTGGAGCGTAGGACAATAGTATAAGTATCCCATCTCTCAGGCAATGATCTAAGAAATCTGTTGTTCATCTGACTATTGGTATATTCCTGTTTAACCATTTTCAACTCAGAAATCAGACAGGAGAACCGCTCAAACTGTTGAGTCAATGACTCACCCTTCCGATGAGAGAATGTCTCATACTATTGGGCGAGGATTTCTCTTGTGTTTGCTAAAACCTCATCAGTTCCACCGAATTGTTCTTTCAGTGCAACCCAGAGATCATGAGCAGTATCATGATGCATCAAGCCTGAATAAATCTCATTCGGCAAAGCCATGGCTAGAATACCATGAGCTTTCGCATCAATTTCAAACAATTTGATATCCTCATCTTAATACATATCCGATGGTTTCGGAATCATGATTTTAGTTTCAGGATTAGTGATCATGGGTTTATACGGACCATGCACTACAGATTTCCAACATCCTGCACTGTTAATTGACAAGTGGTGTAGCATTCTACGTTGCCAAATGTTGTACTCACTCCGAACCAGCATCGGAGGCTTGGTTGCGGAGCCAGTGTTGTGCGGATCATTGTTTGGAGTTGTCATGATTTCAGATTCAATCAATATCAACAAAATTCAAATGAATTAACACAAACTTCAACCAATTGATTCAAAACAAATTGATATTGAAAAACAAATCAACAGAAGTTATCAGAAATCTTCAATCTATAACAAATTCTTACTAATCGGCTAATTCGATCAACCAGAGAACTGAATTGAGCAGTTTCAGAGATCAATTGTTTAATCGATCAATGATTAACCAGCTCTGATACCAATTGTAAGATCAGATGTTCTCATTTGATCAATAGCAGCGGAATTCAACGATGAATTAGCTCAAAATTTGCAAGAACAAAGTCAATTTAATAGAACAGTAAAGCACAAGTGGTTATAGAGAGAGAATTCTGTAAAAGGAATAATTCATTCAATTCGTACTAACTTCGTTTAAGATACAATGTGTCAACTGCCCTAATATAGAAGCAGTGACGTCTGATGATGACACAAGATGTTGACATCTAACAGACAAAAGATAACTACTGAAAATAACTAAACTACTGAGAATGTCTTCAACATCTGAAGACATCCTCTTATAACTACTGAAAAGATAAAACTACTGAAATAGAACTACAACATCTGATGAGTAAAACACTCATCAGACTTTTACAAATACTGAAAGAAAACTACTGAAGACTAAACTAACACCACAACATCTGAAGACTTACACTTCAGCTGTTGTGGATAACTTCAGATCTTGTAACATCTGCAAAATGCATATCAGCTGTTGTGTTCTTCTTCAGTTGTTGTGAGTGTTGTGAGACTTAGAGATTTTTCTGATCAGGCTCATTGGTTCTTTTAGTCCAACAAATTTTGTTCGAGGTGGTTATGTAGCTTTTGCTGTGATAAAGGCGGGTTGATAATAGGAAAGGGTATTCTATCAAATGGCCAAGTTTCTTTCGACAAAGTCAGATATGTCAAGCAGTTGGAGAATAATCTTCTTTTAGTGTCACAGATCTGTGACAAGCAGTACAAAGTTCTTTTTGATGACTCCAAATGCTACATACTCAAGCAAGGTGTGACTATTCCTAAAGATTGGATTTTGATGTCAGCTCCCCGGAAGCAAAACTTGTATGTACTCAACATGGCCACAGCTTCAACAACATCCTCCACAGCTTCATGTTTTATGTCAAAGGCAACTAAGAAAGATTCTATTCTTTGGCATAAGAGGATGGGCCATTTGAGTCTTCGCCAGATGAATCATTTGGTACACAATGACTTGGTTGAGGGGGTAAGTCTAAAGAATTTTAAGCTGTCTGATATCTGTGTTTCATGCAAGAAAGGGAAGCAGACCAAGCAGTCTCACAAGCTGAAAAATTTTAATTCAATCACTGTTCCTCTTGAGCTTCTCCACATGGATTTATTTGGTCCAGTAAACCGCAAGAGTATAGCTGGAGATCAATATTGTCTAGTTATCACGGACGAGTATTCCAGATATTCTTTGGTTTTCTTTCTGAAGGAGAAATATGAAACGTTTGAGTGTATTCAAGTGTTGGTGACCAAACTTGAATCTCTATATAAGCTCAAGATTCGTATGCTCAGAACAGACAATGGGACAAAGTTCAAGAACCACAACATGGAGAACTTCTGTAATGTGTGGGGCATTGTTCAACAATTTAGTACTCCATATGTCCCGCAAATGAATGGTGTTGCTGAGCGAAAGAACAGGAATTTGATTGAGGCTGCTAGGACGATGCTCGCTGATTCATCCCTTCCAGTTCAGTTCTGGAACGAAGCTATAGCAAATGCCTGCTACACACTGAACCGGGTGTTGATAGTGAAGAGACTTGGAAAACTTGCTTTGAACTGCTCCACAACAGAAAGCCAAATCTTAAGTATCTTGAACCTTTTGGTGCGCCATGCACAATGTTTAAGAAAGACGAGCAGGGAATGTTCAATGAGAAGGTGGAAGAATGGTATTTTCTTGGGTACAACACTCCTAATAAAAGGGTCTACAACAGATCAACTTAGAATGTGGAGGAGTGGTACCATGTTGATGTTCAAAGACACACTATGCCCCCACCTGGGAAAGGTCCAGATTGGATGTTTGACTATTCAGATCTGTTAGACTCGTTCAATATGCCTCCCATGTACTCAGATGAAGATGTTGCTGTTCAAATGATGTATGATGCACAAAAAGCACCTGACGAACCAGTGCAACCTTCATCAACTTCAATTCCCACATTACAGATAAATGATGACAGCTCAGACACAGATGAAAACCCAGTTCAGCCAGTAGCCCCTGAACCAAATGTTGACAATCTTGTACCGGAACTTGAGGATTTAAATCTGAACAATCTGGATCCACAGATTGAAGTTCCAGCTCATCCTGTTGGAAGAATTAATCGTATTCATCCTCAAGAGAACATTATTGGGAGTCCTCTTGATGTTTTAAAACAAGAAATCAGCTATCTTCAGGAGGCCTTGCTGATATTCTTGACTTTGCTGATGTGAACTACTATGCCCATTCTTGCTTCATCTCTCAATTTGAACCTCGCACCGTCACAGAAGCATTGAGAGAGGAATCATGGGATGATGCCATGCAAGAAGAACACCTGCAATTCAAGAAATTAGATGTTTGGCAACTTGTTGACAAACCAAAAGGTGCAAAGGTTATAGGCACAAGATGGGTTCTTCGTTGCAAAAAGGATGATCACGGGATCATCGTGAGAAATAAAGCACGTCTGGTGGTTCAAGGATTCAGGCAGATTGAAGGACTAGACTATAATGACGTGTTTGCACCGGTTGCTCGTCTAGAACCAATCTGTATTTTCTTGGCATATGCATCCTTCAAGAAGTTTAAAGTCTATCAAATGGATGTCAAGAGTGCATTCCTTCACGGTGTGATTAGTGAAACAGTGTATGTCAGTCAACCTCCCGGGTTTGAGGATCCATTGCATCGTGACCAATATATGGATTGCATCATGCACCGAGAGCATGGTACGAGACACTATCTACTCACCTTCTGAACAACGGGTTCAGAAGAGGTGTCATGACTGCACACTGTTTATTCTAGAGAAGGATGGTGATTTACTTTTGGTACAAGTTTATGTGGACGATATCATTTTCGGTTCTACCAATGATAGTCTGTGCAAGAATTCGAGAAGGTCATGAAAGACAAGTTTGAAATGAGCTCAATGGGAGAGGTGAATTTTTTTCTCATGTTGCAGGTGGATCAGTCTGAGGCAGGGATTTTCATTCATCAGACCAGATTTGTTGGTGACATTCTGAGCCGGTTTAGTATGTCGGATGCAAAACCTGCAGGTACCCACTTGCTGTAAATCACGGGATTACACTAGACGAAAAGGGGGAGTTAATCGATGCCACTCTGTACTGAGAAATGATTGGATCTCTCATATATCTCACCGCTTCTCGGCCAGACATCATGCTCGCCACATGCTTGTGTACTCGTTATCAATCAAAACCAAGAGTATCACATCTTATTGCTGTGAAGAGGATTATGCGTTATCTGAAGGGTACACCGGATCTTGGCTTATGGTACCCTATTGATGATAACTTTGAGCTTACTGCATATAGTGATTCAGATTATGGCGGATGCAAAAGAGATTTCAAGTCAAAGTTTGCGGGATGTCAGTTCTTTGGAACCCGTTTAGTTACCTGGCAGTGCAAGAAGCAGATGCCGGTGTCTACTTCAACCTGTGAAGCTGAATACATTACTGCTGCTAGTTGCTGTTATCAAATCATTTGGATAAAACAGCAACTCAGGGACTATGGGTTACATTTTTCTAACACTCCCATTTATGTTGATAACAATGCCGCTATAGCTGTCACTAAGAATGCAGTCCAGCACTCGAAAACCAAACACATCGATATCAAATATCACTTCATACATGATTGTTTTGAAAAGAAACTTATCGATGTTGTTAAAATACACACCAATCACCAGAAAGCCGATCTTTTTACAAAAGCTTTTGATAAACCCAAATTTTTATATCTGCTATCGGCTAATTGAGTTTTTCAAAAGGATGAAGTCATACTTTCATCTGAAACTAACAAATGATCATCGCATTTCTTAGTTAGTCATATTTTGTTTTATTTTTTCATTGTTAAGTATTTCTGTTATTTCATTTATTTACTCAAAAACTCAAAAAGATTTTTTGTTTTAGGTTTTTAGGGGGAGAAAAAGTAGGTTAATCGAAAAACCAAAAACATCTAAAAAATTTGAAAAATACAAAAACATTTGAAAAATCATAAAAATGAGAAAGTCTTGTTTGAGAAAGTAATGTGTTAACCAATTATGTCTTAAAACCCAAGGTGAATGCATAATCTGAAAACATATGAGAATTGTGATGTGATGTACTGATAGGCCGACTTTACAAAATTAATAGACAATTTGTGATAACTTAGAAAGTCTGATGTGTGGGATCTGTTTTAGAAAACCAGCTAAGTAAGAAATAGTTTTTGACTCAAATCAGGCATACACCTGTTATCATAGGATCTAATAAGGTTTCCAATGATTCATGAATTCAAGTCTATACACGTGCCATACTGCTTTGTACATACCTAGCTGAAGCCGTCCATTCAGATGAGAATGATTGAATCATAATAAAATAAAATCAAGCTGATATTAAGCTTGTAAAAATACAAAAATAAAGTAAGTTTGATTCCATACACGTGCCATATTGCTTTGTAAAGACCTAGCTGAAGCCGTCCATTTGGATAGAACAAGTCAATCATGTCAACACAGGTCTGTATACGTGTCATATTGCTTTGTAAAGACCTAGTTGAAGCCGTCCATGAGAATGTGTTGAACATGAGAGACAAATCAAAAAGAAAAATACAAAAAGAAAATAAATTGAAACCTTATAGAGTTTATGATGTTAGGTACTAAGTTGTGCAGAGATGAGTTACAAACTGATTTTGATCTTTGCTGGTTAAATAAAATCGGTAACTCAGTAAGAAAACACGAGTGATCATCAAATCAGTTTAGAAATTTTGTATTGTAAGGCTTAAAATGGACAAATATATCAGTTTTCATATCATAAGACAAGTGTGTCTGAATTGAAACATTCGCTGAGGATGATTTGATATGACTAGGTGTTTGTATTAGTTTCTCAAATAGTATTCTCACAAAATATGTGCTTCTCTGCTTATTAATTGTAAATTATACAGTCATATTCTGTTTCAGAAAAATATAAAAATATTATTTTTCAGATTTGTTTTAGATGATCATTTGTGAGTTTGGATGTTCAATCATCTCTGAATCCATAATCAACTACACTATTCTTCATAAATGGCATCTGTTTAACTGATCAAAATGTTAAAATTTTGAAATTAATGAGTGTTCTGCGAGTTTAAAGTCTCATTCGTTCGAATGAACATGGAGAATGACTCATTCGACCGAATAACATCATTCCAAGGAATGAGTCTTTCGGCCGAATCAATCTGGGCCGAAGGAAGTCAGTCTTCTACTTCATTCGCCGAATGAAAATTCATTTTGGGTTCATTCGGCCGAATGAATTTAGGGCGAAACAGTCATTCGCTAGAGTCATTCACCGAATGACTGTTACTATTTAAACATTTGTTTCGGCCGAACTACCCCATTCTCCCCATACTCATTCTCTCGCCTTGTGTGTGTGTTATTCTCTCGAATCACACTTTCACACTAGTTTCCAGACTACTCTTCGATTCACTCAACCACTCAATGATATTTCATTTACTTATAATCTCAGGTACTTATAGACACAAGAAGAATGATTTTTGACCGAGGAATCTCTGGAGAATCGGAACGGTTCTCGGGTTTTAGGGTTCCGTACATGTCGCCTCAAAATAAATGGACAAAATGAACTTGAAAACTCACTAGACCAGTTTTAAAAGTGTTATTCGGTCGATTCTGAGAGTGGGAATATGATTTTTGTGAACTGATTTGAAAATTTCTCAACTTGGAATTTGAATCTCTACAGCCGACCGAATGACGCCATTCGGCGAATGACTCATTCGGCGAATGACTCATTCGGCGAATGACTCATTCGGCGAATGACTCATTCGGCGAATGACTCATTCGGCGAATGACTCATTCGGCGAATGACTCATTCGGTAGAATGACTCATTCTGTCAATTCACTCATTCGTTTGAGGTTTATTCGGCTAAATCAATTTCATTCGGCCATACGTTTTACCTGTAAATTTTTCTGTTTGATTCAGATGTTTAACTGAATTGTACTGACACGTTTATTTTCTTTGTTTTTTCAGTATGGCTGGATACAAATCAGTGACCAAGAACAACATTTGTGCTCACTTGGATCTCACCACGGTGAATGCCCGATACTTCACTGAGATCATTACCTTTCTGAGGTGTTCCAGAATCTTTGCTGCTATCTCTACTGTTCATGTGCCCTATCAGTCTCATCAGTAGGACTTCTGGAGATCTGCTGACATTGACTGCGAGGTTGAGCCACCAGTCATTAGGGGCAAAGTGCAAGGTCATGACGTGATTGTTTTTGCTGAGTATATTAGGAGGATATGTGGTTTTCAGGATACACCAGATCAGCCTATTCTACTTGATCGCTACCTAGTTCGTGTTTGCTTTATGTGGTGCAAGTATGAAGGTGATCTTGGAGCTGGGATCCTCAACAAAGCATTCATGTCTCCATAGTTCAAGTATCTATCTCATGTGCTTATTCACTATCTGGGCTATAGGAGAGGTGGATTTGATAATATGCGGGAGACTATTCAGTGTGCATTCGTTGCTTTGGTGCTGAACCTTCCCTTCAGTTTTTCAGAGATGATCTTTACTCACATGAAGGAGAATGTGGTGCTCAAGGGAGATAAGAAGTTTCTTATGTACCCTCGGTTCCTACAGCAGATTATTGAAGCTCAGTTACCTGACTTGCCGAAGATCAACACTAATATTCTACTACTGGAGCATATGAATGATATCACTCTCAATAGGGTGATGTCATACAGAGGGAAGGAGAGGAAGCCTCTAGTTCGTACCTTGTTTGGTCATCTTCTGAGACCCAATTATGTGGCTCCAGGTGGTAGGAGATTGAGGCAAGAGGATTCAAATTCTGACATGGAGGATATTGTTGCACCTGATGATGATGGTGATAATGATGGAGATGGTGGTGCCGGCGATATAGGACGTGGTGCTAGTGGTGTTACTATTGGTGTGAGTAC
The DNA here is from genome assembly GCA_009363875.1 of Mikania micrantha. Taxonomy (NCBI): domain Eukaryota; kingdom Viridiplantae; phylum Streptophyta; class Magnoliopsida; order Asterales; family Asteraceae; genus Mikania; species Mikania micrantha. Next base: position 30,261,162 of record CM018697.1, read on the forward strand.
TGTTGATGTTAGTGCTGCTGCTGATGTCATTGTTACTGTTGCTAGTGTTACTGTGATTGAGGCTAGTATGGCTGGTGTTAGTGCAGTTGGTGTAAGCACTGTTGCTGGAGTTAGTACATCTGTTGCAGATGATGATGTTGATGATGATGATGATGTTGACACTGATTCTTTACTAGATCTAGATGTTATGGCCACTACTACAGCCACAGTCTCTACTCCACTAGAGATGGCTGGTACTACCTCTGCAGAAGACAAGGATGATTCAGATGAATTAGAGGATGATGGTGGTGAAGCTGGAGGAGAGGAAGGTGCTGAAAGCTCAGATTCAAAAGGTACTCCCGATGAGTTTGAGGATGTCTGGGTAGGGGGAAGATTGATAAAGAAGAGGAAGAGACAGAGTGAAGCCGAGCTTGAAGAGATCACTGATCCTTCTTTTATTCCAGAGTTTGACTTGTCTCCCCCTCCACGCACTTCTTCTGTTACAGCCACTGCAGCCATGTCTGTTGCAGCTACAGTTCAGTCTACATCATCTCCATCAGGCAGGATGAAAAGGACTAGGTTTGTCCTTCAGAGGAGGTCAGAACTGTCGAATGTTGTTGCATCTGCTGTTACGTCAGCAGCAACAGTTACAGTTTCTTCACTGGCCACGTCAAGGGCTGTTCCGACACGTTCCACTGTTGCCCCTCTAACTACCTCTGGTGTTCATGCTCCTATTTACACTACTGCCTCTACTGGTTCTTCCACCACCAGAGCTGATTTGATCATACCTACTGTCTCAGTTTTTGAGCAGCTGAGTACACTGAACAGTATGGTCCTCAGGTTAATGGAGAGGAACCTGGAGCAGGAGCAGGAGTTAGTGATTGCACAGCACACCCAGCGGGTAAATGTGCAGTATGCCTTGTTACTCCAGGATACTAATCAACGACCTGATCTGAGAGTTCGATCTGATCAACAAGAGAAGCAAGTGCTCAAATATATAGACGAGCATAATCAGTTGGCTTTTGACTGCCACTAATTTCAGTGATCGGATCCTGACTTTAGAAGCAGAGAATGCTAGACTTGCTGAACAGATTGGTAGTCTCAAAGACAGCACTCTCAGGATTCAAGACACTGTTTCTCACTCCGATGATTCAGACAAAGAAGAAGAAGTTGAAGATGAAGAGTCTGATGAGGAGAAAGTAGACTATGAAGATTCAAATCATGATGATGACTGATGATGATGGTGAAGATGGTTCAGGGAGCGGGTCTGCTAGCTCTTCTAGTTCGGATGATGCAGATGAGCAAGCCCCTCCTCCTGAGGTTCGAACAAAGACCAAGTGCAATAAGAGTGCTAAGGCTCCTTCTCCTCCTCCTACTCAGACAGTTGAACCTGCAGCTACTTAGGAAGTTGAAGCTGTGCCCTTGAGACGTCGATTGGATGAGACACTGACGATGATTTTAGACGCTCAGGGTATTATACAGCACTCAGTTAGTTATGACAAGGAGGAGGGAGAGATAATACACTGCTTAACAAAGGAGCAGATAGCAGAGCTGTTCAGGGTGAACCCGGATGAAGTTGTGATTGATGATACTTCAACTTCTGCTTATGATGAGCCTTCTCCAGAGATTTTTTATGATGTTGATGAGGTTATCTTGGAGGATATCACAGAGGAGGAAACTGCAAAGTATACATCGGCTGAGGGCGAACTACCAACTTTCACTGACCTTTTTGGACAAGCCACTGAAGAGGTACTGAACAGAGACGTAGTAGAAAAGGTCAGTGGTGGTGAGTCTTCAGCTGATGACATTCAACAAAGGAAGGAAGAGTGAAAAGTATATTGGGAGACACTGAAGAAGGAGATCACTGTTAAGATGCCAGCTATCAACATCAAACTCTTTAGGACCAAAGGCTAAAAGGCTGGAGGTTAAATCATTAGCTGGGCATACTTCCATGACTTACAGTGCTATGCAGTCAAAAGAGAGCAGGGAATCCAGTACTTCAAACATCCACATCATTTCAAGACGTTGCTTGGCTTCGAAGTCAATCATCTTGCGCGCTTGAAGATGTTGTACAGTGAAGACTCAGGGATGTCTGCCTGGTTCTCAAGACAAATACAATATGAATACAGGAAAAGGTGGGTGAACTTCAGGCCTCAGCAACCTGAAAGATATTACTTGCCCGAGATTGATGGAGATACCCGCCAGCATAAAGTCATCCTGAAGTGGCTACCTCCTAAAGTCATGAAGAATATTCCGTTGAGGAAGATGCGTCAAGACTTTTTGGAAGGCTTCCGATGGTGGTATTATGACGGGCGTACTGGAGAAGCTGTAGTTGTGCTTTGCAAAGACAAGAAATGGGAGACAGAACGTATATTTGACCCGATGTGGTTGACAAATTTGTCACACAGCGATGTCCAAATTCTCTACTTTCACCAGATCTTCTTTGATGTTAAAGATATGGAGCAGGCATTACAGTTCATGAGGGTGATCAGGATTTGTATGGTTTTCAGGATTCATGCAGGATCAGACTGGAAAGCCATCTCAGACAAATACTTCAAAAAGGATGCTGCAAAGTAAAGAACTAGGTCCAAGGGGGAGTATGTTGGTGCACAAATGTCCCTAGTTTAGTTTTTGTAGTCCATCTGTATATGATCTTTTGATGTATAAAGTTTATCATTAATGAATTCAGTATTTCTATCTTGTTCTTAATTTTTATCTTCAGTTTACAAGTGTTTGATTATGTTTAAAGTTGATTTAATATATTTTATAGACCCATTTGGGCGAATCGCTCTAAGAATGAAGCCATTCGGCCAAATGAACACCTACAGAATGACTAGGGCGATCAAATGAGTCAGCCGTATGACTCATTCGCTGGTTCAGCTCTTTCGGCTGAGTCATTCGCCGAATGAGTTGCTTCGGCCACTCATTCGGCAGAATGACAAGAGTCTATAAATACAAACGCAAACTGATTTAAACCTAACTTTCCCGAGCCCTCCTTCTTCCCAGAGCACTCCATTGTCAAAACCTAGAAGATTTGAGTTGTTCTTGCTATCCAAGTTTGATTCTCAACCCGTGGTGTTCGATCTAGCTTCAAACGTTCATCCTTTACCTTCGAATCACCATGATTTATGTTGGATTCGATTGGAAAACCCTGGAATAGGATTCCGCACTATTCCAGAGGCTGTCGAGCAGATCTCTATTGGAACCGGGTTGTTTCCGTGCTCCTAGTTGGTCCTACAGGAAACAATGCCCGTTGTAATAAATGACTCTTTCCCTGAACAACCGGTTCAGATTGGTACCAACTTAACGTTGGAAGGGCAAAGGTCATTGGTAAAAATGCTAAGAAAAAACAGGGAAGTATTTGCTTGATCCCCAAGTGATATGACAGGAGTTCCAAGATACATCGCGGAGCATGCCCTAAACATCCTCCCACATGTAAAGCCGGTTGTCCAAAAGAAAGAACAATGCGGTGAAAGTGGACGTTTCCAAACTAGTAAAGGCGGGGACACTCAGGGAGGTCCAATACCCTTCCTGGATAGCAAATCCGGTTATGGTGAAAAAAGGTGATCAATCATGGAGAATGTGTATAGATTTTAAAGATCTCAATAAAGCGTGCCCTAAGGACTGTTATCCTTTACCAGAAGTTGATGCAAAAGTAGACTCATTGGTCAGATATAGATTCAAATGTTTTTTGGACGCTTACAAAGGCTAACTCCAAATCCAAATGTCAAGAAAGGATGAAGAAAAAACGGCCTTCCATACAAGCCAGGGGTTGTTTTGCTACTAGAAAATGCCATTCAGACTCAAAAATGCTGAGGCAACTTATCAATGACTAATGGATAGGGCGTTCAAAAATCAAGTGGGGCGCAACATTGAGGTATATGTGAATGACTTGGTCGTCAAAAGCAATGATGAGAAGACCATGCTGGAAGACATTGAAGAAACTTTTTTAACTTTGAAACAAATCAATATGAAGCTAAATCCAGCCAAATGCTCATTTGGATTGGAAGAAGGAAAATTTTTGGGACACTTGGTATGCACGAAGGATATCAGGGCAAACCCGGAAAAGGTACGGGCTATTATGGAAATGATATCTCCAAAAACCGTGAAGGAGGTCCAAAGGCTGAATGGAAAAATAGCCTCTTTACATAGATTTTTGTCAAAATCAGCAGAAAAGTCCTTACCTTTTTTGAAGGTCCTCAAGGCATGCAATGCTAAAACTTGTTTCCGGTGGACTGAGGAAGCCGAGAAAGCCTTCAATGAAATGAAGGAGTATATTGCTAACTTGCCAACATTGGTCATCCCCAAAGCAGGGGAAGAACTTACTATGTATATTTCAGCAGGAGATGAAGTGGTCAGTGCGGTATTGCTGGCCGACCAAGGGGGAGTGCAGTATCCGGTGTATTCTATTAGCCGGGTGTTGCGGGAAGCCGGTGTATTCTATTGCACTGGCGGTCATTCATACAACAAGGCGATTGCGGAGGTATTTTCAAGCTCACACTATCAAAATCCATACCCATGCTCCATTAAAAGAAGCATTACAAAAGCCAGAAAGTTCTGGACGATTGGCAAAGTGGGCAGTCGAGCTGGGAGAACATACAATCACATATGCCCCCAGGGTCTCCATAAAGAGACAAGTGTTAGCTGATTTTCTGGTAGAAACACCAGCCAAGGTGGACCTTCTTGATAAGGAAGTCCAAAATGTGACATCAGAGGATCAACAACCAGATGAGTGGTTATTATATACGGACGGAGCCTCAAGCGCATAAGGGGCAGGAGCCGGATTAATTCTGATAGATCCTTCAGGAGTGGAAGTTACTTATGCCTTGAGGCTAAACTTTCCAAGTACCAATAATGAAGTAGAATATGAGGCCTTCCTTGCGAGATTAAGGCTCGCTCGAAGAATGGGGGTTAAAACATTAAATGCACATGCCGATTCTCTTCTAGTGGCCAATCAGATTAATGGGGACTACACAGCCAAGGAGCCGTCCATGAAGTAGTACAAAGACCTGGCAGTAAATTTGTTGCAGCAGTTTGAAAAGTACAAGGTAGTCCAAGTGGCCAGGAACCAAAATAAGCATGCCGACGATTTGAGTAAGTTAGCGTCATTAACATTCGCTCATCTAAAAAAGAAGGTACTCGTGGAAGTTCTAGACAAACCATCCACAACCTCATCAGAAGTCCATGATGTTATACAGGAAGGGGGAGAGACATGGATGACTCCGATTTATGAGTATCTTGCAAAGGGGATCTTGCCCCCGCATAGAGAGGAAGCGGAGCGAATGCAATTGAAGGCCAGACAATACACAATTCATTAAGGGGTGCTATACAAAAAAGGGTTCTTATCTCCACTGCTTTGATGTGTTGGTCCGGAGCAGAGCAATTATCTCATACGAGAGATCCACATGAAAATTTGTGGTACGCATGCCGGACCACGAGTGGTAGTATCAAGAATAATGAATTTGGGGTATTACTGGCCCTCCATGCATGGTGATACAGTAGAAGAACTTCGCAAATGTGAATCATGCCTGTCCATGCACCAATAAAAAGGCTTCCCAAGTACAATCTCATACCTATCAATACAGCATGGCCCTTTTACAAGTGGGGGATGGATATTGTAGGACCATTCCCCATGGGAAGCAATAAGGCAAGGTTCTTGTTGGTGGTGGTCGATTACTATACAAAATGGCCGGAAGTGAAGCCACTATCAACAATCACAGGGAAACAAGTTATACGTTTCTTTTGGGAATCAATAATCTGCCGGTTTGGCCTTCCTGGAGTGGTGATCATAGATAACGGGTGTCAATTTGCTGTAGAACCATTTCAGAGTTGGTGTAACGAACTATGCATAAAGCAAATCTTTACGTCTATAGCGCATCCTCAGGCAAATGGTCAGGTGGAAAGGATGAATAGAAGCATAGTGGATGGCCTGAAAACCCGATTGGGAAAATATGGAGGTGCATGGGTAGAAGAATTGCCCGGTGTACTATGGGCAATACGAACAAAAGAAAAAACAAGCAACGACGGTTCCCCATATAGCCTAACATACCGGTCAGAGGCCATCATACCCGCCGTAATAGGTGTTCAAACAACTAGAAGCAGCTCAAATAAGAAAAATGATAATGGTGAACAACTCTTGATCAACCTGAAATTGCTAGCAGAATCCCGTGAACAAGTAAATGCGAGGGAAAGGGAATTCAAAAGACAATTGGAAAAGTACTACAATGTAAGGGTCAAGCCAGCCAGCTTCGAGCCAGGAGACCTGGTTTTAAGAAAAAACGAAGCAAGTCATCAACAACCTGAGGGAAAATTGGAGGTCACATGGGAAGGGCCTTATCTAGTCAAGGAGGCCCACAAAAAAGGATCCTACAAGTTGGAAACAATGGAGGGAAAAGCCACACCGCGGCATTGGAATGCTGTTAATCTTAGACGTTTTTATGTTTAAAAAGCATTGTAATTTATTCAAGTTGGTAATGTATCCGGTAAGCTAGAAACTCACCTTTTTTGTACAACAATTGTTATGAATGGATGAACAGCAATCCCAGATTTCTAATTAGAGAATTTCCCTCATCTTATAAATACTGTATTATCCAAACATAACATTCCTGGGTCATCGGTCTCATCCTGCCCAGGAATAACCTACAAAGGGTTCCGGCCTTGTCCTGCCCAAACACAACATTCCTGGGCCATCGGTCTCATCTTGCCCAGGAACAACCTACAAAGGGTTCCGGTGTCACACCCTGAGCCAGCGGAGTTGGATCGGATTACCCGTCGGGCGAAAGGTTCCTGGGGCGCGATATCGGGAGTGATAATCGGAATGATCAGATTGTTTACATTGCACATGATATATAAATATAAATGAGAAACTACTAAATAAAAGTAGAATTTCAAAGTTAAATTACATCAGTTTAGTACATAATTTAACAATGTAAATCTACTGTTAACATCATAAATCTTCTGTCTTGTATCTGCACAAGATATACAAAATAATATGTATAATGATGTTTCAAAAGTATGCAGGTCCAAAAATGCTAGGTCCTCTAACTGAAATCCTAGCTCAAAAGCAATAACTTCTTAGTTGACCTGTTCGTCACCTGAGAAGTCATGCAAAAATAAATTCAACACATGATTGGTGAGTTCATTAAGTTTTATGAAAATGAGTTTGAATAACCTGAATGAGAACCTTAACCTCACCATTAACCACCTATACCATCCAGTTCAGTATGCTTATATATAGGGCATATGTAGGGTCGAACTTACCGCCCGCCCAGCCACCGTCCCACCACATACTAAACCGCATGATATATTGTTCCTGGTGATAATTAAGCATTTCATTCCAGTACTTTGATCCCATAACATATGATTCATAGCATTTGATTACCCTGAAAATGTTTACCTTGATCCCCCGAAGTGACAACCCTAACCTCATCAACAACACCTATGTTATCCAATCAAGTATGCTTATATATAGGGCATATGTAGGGGAACAAGCCCCATCCAACATCCCACCACATACCAGACTGCTTAACATATTGTTGTTAATGATAATTAAGGGTTTCACTCCATTTACCTTCAATTTAGATTCTGATTTCCACAAATAGATTTACCTGAAATCTCTAAAGTTCACCATGTATTCATGATTTCACAAAAGCACTTGTAGAAATATAACATTAAATGTTTAATTAAACTAATAACTAAGCATTTAAATACAACTAAGACATGATGATTGGGCCTTATTTGACTCAATCAGTTAGACATAGTTGTTGGTGGTTGTCCAAGTTGTACCCTCTCACACGTGGCCAATATCAGGCATGACTCACAAGGAGTCTACCTGTGTGTGCTGGGACTTTAATGATGCCCGTATCAGCTTGACCCACTGGTCTACTGTACATGCCGGGACTTTACGGATATCCTTGGATTCTTGATCGTCTATAATTCTCTTGATTCTGTTTGTTAGTTCACGTTATTGCCCATATAGCTTGACTACAAGAGTCTACTATTTATGCCAGGACTTTATGTGTCTTACACGTGGTCTTGATTTCTATACAACTGACATCCACCTTGACTCAAGCATTAATGACTTCATTAGATTTTAATGATTTCATTATTTCAATGATTCACACACAGTTCTGATTTCCTTGATTTTCCTTGAGTCTCTTGATTTTGATCTTTAGAATTCCATGATTTCACAATGACTATAGATTTATGAGTAGGATCCTTTGATTTACTGATCGCCTCACTGGATTAGTTTCCATTGCATTTGATCTTTAACTTTAGTTCTTTTGATTCCACTTTGAGTTTAGATTCTTGAATTTGAGCTTGATGGACTAAGGGTTGTTTAGAGTTTTTAGAATTAAAGTATTACTCGTAGGAGTAATTTAATTAATATGTTAGTTAATTCTGCATAGCAATTACCTAGACAGCAGTCTAGGAGTATAAACAAGCATATATATGTAAAACATATAATAAATAAAAGCATTTAAGTAAACAATTTAAGTAAAACAGTTTACGCATGCTTCTCAACCCCGCGTTTTAAAGCAAAAATGTTTAGAAAAGGGGCAATGAACTCACCTGTATTGCTGCAAGGATCTATCACAAAATGCGCACTCTTTGTTGTAGCTTAAGTGGCTTCAGTTCCTGAGTTGTTTTAAAAGAATTCGAATACGATAAGTATACGTATTAGTCGTCGTATCTAGGGTTTGGTATCGGTGTGCAACTAAGTGTCATATATTACTAATGTGCGTCTAAGGTTTCATTTAAGTAGTCTAACTTAGATACCCATTTATAACCCATATCCCAAACTTAATCACAACAAATCTTGATTAATATGTTTTAATTAATTTTAGGTTAAAACATTAATTTAGAAAATCATTTCATTTAATTTAACAAAGTTTATAAACCATTTTCTTTTATCAACGTATCATTAACTTAGCTTAAGTTATTAGTTAACATGTGATGGGCTTGACTAAGCCCATTGGGCCCACTTAGGCCCAATTGATGATCTTTGATTTCCAATTGATTACAAGACTTTTGTTTTGATTCTCATGAACTCCCTACCATTTTCTTAGGTGTTAAACGAATTTAGAACCCTTATTATAAGAAGATAACTAAGCCAAGATCACCTTCATTACCCTAAAGCATTATGATTTGTAACATGATCTTAGATACCCACTTTTCTTTACAACCTTAATCCTTTATTACTTACTTGGCCCCATGCACACACATACATGATGACTCCCCATGCACATGGTTCACCTATTCTTCCCATGCATACACGCTTACCCAATATCATTTATCATACCTAAATTCATGTGTTTCAATTTCCCATTCAACCTAAGTTCGAAACCCTCAAACCCATAGGTTCGCTGAATATGGATCAAGTTGGCTCATGGTTCGCACAGGTTATAGGTTCGCTGCATCTGGGCATCTAAAGGGTTCGGCCAAAGAGGTTAGGTTCGGCAAAGAGTTCCTAGCCCAAGGTTCGTGGCCTCACTGGTTCGTCCGAATGGGGTTCGGCCCAATTGGTTCGGTTGTAATCTCAGGGGTTCGGCTCTGGGTTCTTGGCAAGCAAGGTTTGTTGATTATGCATGAGGGTTTGTTGGTTCCACGATTTCATCTCGACAGGTTCGGCTGACCAATATGGGTTCGTAAGCGATAGAGTTCGGCTGAATGTTGATTGCCTAGGGTTCGGCCATTCATGCAGCTACAAATAGGTTCGTGATATCTTAGAGAAGGTTTGCCTAGCTGATTGACATAGGTTCGTGATATCGACGGTTCGGCTCTCATCATGCTAGGTTCGTGGAGAAGAGCTTCGTCCAAGGTTCCAGGTTCGCAAGGTCTTACAGGTTCGGCTAGTGTAGAAAGGTTTGTGGGAATTACAGGGTTCGGCTAAGGAGGATGCTAGGTTCGGCTAATTCTTCCTATAGCTCCATAAGGTTCGGCCAGTTCCTGTTCATCATCTTCCTCGTTTCCTTTGAATCCTAACCTGTTACAGATCAATCCTAAAGCTCCCTAGTGGTATGCAGGTGTGGATCTTATGTTTTCTGGATGCTTGTGTCGATTACAACCACCATATGTTACAAAAACAATCGGTTTACACACTATAAACCGAAATAAACTAGAGATTACCTCAAAATCAGTGGATGAAAGCTTGAACTCCTTGTACTTCCGTAATCTACGCGACTAGGTGATCGTTTTGACACCAAGAATACTTGAATCCGATGAGAGACGAGCGAGAACTCCTAGAGAGAAGTTAGAGAGGGAGTATGTAGAGAGAAACTAAATTTGGGAGTAAATGCGGTGGATGGTGGTGGTTGTGGGGTATTCAATGCCACATTTAATGTTTCAAACACCCGGTGGTTCGGTCTTGCTCGGTTTAGCGTAAAACATTAGTTTCTCATGACTTTCGTAACGAAACGACGTGTTTTATAAAACAAGATTTACTAACTTCATTTTAAGTGGTTATTCCTACTAAATTATCTAATATCTTTTGTTTATTTTAAATTTACAAAAATCTTAAATTTACAGTTTAAAATCGGATCGTGCAGTCGTCACGCGTATTCGTTCGAATCGTCATTCGTACGAACACGACGATAACTATACTTTCCTATATTGTTTTCTAATTATCGAATATCATTCAGAACGTTAAAATTCCTGATTTATTCGTACAGATCGTCACCTCTACGAATAATCCGTCGATTTAGCATTCACGTAACGACATCCGTGTTGTTTTGTTCTATAAAGCCTCACATACGTTTATACATAATAAAATCCTAACACATAATCATATGATGGTTCTGTATTTCCAGATAATTATCTGACTGATAAACCATGTTTTCTGACTTTAGTTTCTTTGAAATGATTATGAATTCACTGTTTGTTACATGAAATGGTAATGATATATGCTATGAATATGAAATACACTGAAATGCCATAGAGTTTGTACCAGATTACTGTTCATAGCACTGTTGAGATCACTGTTCCGGTACGGTTCCGGCACTGATGTTACAGTCTCCCCTTGTTAGAGAAATTTCGTCCCGAAATTTAAGAGTTGTTATCAGGTACATCTTCCTCTGTAAACAGTTGGGGATACTTTGACTTCATGTGATCTTCACGTTCCCAAGTAAACTCGGGTCCGCGCTTTGAGTTCCATCGAACCTTTACAATCGGGATACGGCTTCGCCTCAGCTGTTTAACTTTGCGATCCATAATCTCCAAAGGTTCTTCAATAAAATGTAACTGTTCATCGATTTGAATTTTATTCGATTGGAATGACAAGTGACTCGTCAGCAAGGCACTTCTTTAAGTTTGAGAGGTGAAACACGTCATGCACACCACTGAGTTCATCTGGTAATCTCAGTCTATACGCCACAGGACCAATACGTTCGATGATCTCGAACGGTCCCACGTATCGTGGTGCTAACTTGCCTTTCTTTCCAAAGCGTACAACACCTTTCCATGGGGATACCTTTAACATGACACGGTCTCCCACTTGGAATTCCAATGGCTTGCGCCGTTTGTCGGCGTAGCTCTTTTGTCTGCTCCTTGTGGCTTGTAGTCTTCCTTGAATCTGGGCAATCTTGTCACTGGTTTCCTGAATAAGCTCTGGCCCAGTTATTCGGTTATCTCCCACTTCAGTCCAACAGATCGGTGATTGGCATTTCCAACCATACAAAGCCTCAAACGGTGCACATCCGACGCTACTGTGATAACTGTTGTTGTAGGAGAATTCAATCAGTGGCAAATGAGAATCCCAATTCCCACCGAAATCCAACACACAAGTTCTCAACATGTCCTCCAGGGTCTGAATTGTACGTTCGCTATGACCGTCCGTTTGTGGATGGTAAGCCGTACTCAGATTTAACCGTGTCCCTAGAGATTTCTGTAGCAATTTCCAGAACCTGGATGTGAATCTGCTATCTCGATCAGAAATAATAGACAATGGCACACCATGGCGTACCACTATCTCATCGATGTATAGTCTTGCCAGTTTATCCATCGTGAAGGTCTCACGCATTGGCAAGAAATGAGCAGATTTTGTCAAACGATTAATGATAACCCAAATCGTATCATGACCACTAGAAGTGCGGGACAGCTTGGTAATGAAATCCATAGCTATTTGTTCCCACTTTCAGAGCGGAATCTCAGGCTGTTCTAGTAAACCAGACGGTTTCTGGTGTTCCGCCTTTACCTTCGCACACGTAAGACATTGACCAACGTAATCAGCTATGTCTTTCTTCATTCCAAGCCACCAATAAAATCTATGCAAGTCTTGGTACATTTTATCAGCGCCTGGATGAACAGAATATTTAGTCTTGTGTGCCTCATCGAAGATAAGTTTTCTCAATTCGTCCACTGCCGGAATCCATATACGATTCTGGTAGTAGATCATTCCATCAGGCTTAGTCTCAAATTGTTTCTCTGCTCCGCAGTCTAATTCCTTTTTCAAGTTTCCTCGATCAACTGATTCTTGTTGTGCCTGAATGATCTTGTCAGGTAAGCTGGTCTACACCGTCATTCCCATTGCTTTAACACCCAAAGGTTTGACTCGTTCCTTCCGGCTCAAGGCATCAGCTACGACATTCGCCTTTCCCGGATGGTACTTGATCACACAATTGTAATCATTTAGAAGTTCAACCCAACGACGCTGTCGCATGTTGAGTTCATTCTGATCAAAGATATGCTGCAGACTCTTGTGATCAGTAAATATGGTACACTTAGTGCCACATAAGTAATGTCTCCATATCTTCAATGCGAAGATTACAATTCCCAGTTCAAGATCATGAGTAGTGTAGTTCTTCTCATGAATCTTTAATTGTCTTGATGCATAAGCGATAACTTTGTCCCGTTGCATCAGTACGCAACCAAGTCCCTGATGGGAGGCATCACAATAAACAACAAAGTCATCACAGCCTTCTGGGAGAGATAGAATTGGAGCATCGCATAATTTTTGTTTCATTTTCTGAAAAGCATCTTCTTGTTTCTGCTCCCAGACAAACGGTTCACTTTTCTGAGTTAACTTAATAAGAGGCAGAGCTATCTTAGAAAAGTTTGAAATAAACCTTCTATAATAGCCTGCCAATCCCAGAAAAGACCGTATCTCCGTCGGTGTCTTCGGAGTATCCCAGTTCTTTATCGCCTCGATCTTGGCAGGATCTACGTGTATTCCCTCGCTGTTGACCACATGACCCAGAAATTGAACTTCTCTTAGCCAAAATTCACACTTAGAGAATTTGGCATAAAGTTTCTCTTCTTTCAACAGCTCCAAGATCTTTCTGAGATGTTGCTCGTGGTCAGCTTTGTTCTTAGAATAAACCAGTATGTCATCGATAAAGACAATGACAAACTGGTCCAGATACGGCTTACACACTCGGTTCATGAGGTCCATGAAAACCGCTGGTGCATTTGTCAACCTGAAAGGCATCACCATGAATTCGTAATGCCCGTATCTGGTTTGAAACTCCGTCTTCGGTATATCTTCGTCCTGAACTCTGAGCTGATGATATCCCGACCGCAAGTCAATCTTCGATAAGTATTGGGCTCCTTGCAGTTGGTCAAACAAATCATCAATCCTCGGCAATGGATACCGATTCTTGATGGTTAGTTTGTTCAGCTCTCGATAATCTATGTACATCCGAAACGATCCGTCTTTCTTCTTTACGAACAAAACAGGAGCTCCCCAAGGTGAGTAGCTCGGTCTGATGAAACCTTTATCAAGTAGCTCCTGTAACTGGTTTGACAATTCCTGCATCTCCGAAGGTGCTAACCTGTAAGGAGATTTAGCAACAGGAGTTGCTCCAGGAACTAAGTCAATTCGAAACTCTACTAGTCGCACAGGAGGCAAACCAGGTAGGTCTTCAGGAAATACTTCTGAATACTCTTTCACCACAGGTACATCGTGAATCTTTCTCTTGTCCTTCTCCTTTTTCACCACATGAGCCAGAAACGCCACGCACTGCTTCTGTAGACACTTACGCGCTTTTATGCAAGAGATGATTTTGATACTTCTTTTTGCTTGATCCCCTCTAACTTCCAATACGCGATCATTCGGCAATGGAACTCGAAGCAGCTTTTCAGAACAAATGACTTTCACTCGATTAGAAGAAAGCCAATCCATTCCAACAATGATGTCGAAACTACCCAACTCCATCGGTATCAAATCGATGGTGAATGTATGGTCATTCAGTGTCAACGGGCAATTCCTATATATTGTACTAACTGTGATCTATTTCCCATTAGCTACTTCTATGATGTAAGGGGAATATAACTGTTCCTTTATAGAATCTAGTTGGCATGCAAAATTGGTAGAGATAAAACTCTGATCCGGACCAGTATCAAATAGAACAGATGCATAAAAGTCATGTAAGAGAAATTTACCAGTGACCACATTCGGGTCTTGGTGTGCAGCTGGTGCTCTGATAGCAAAGGCTCTTCCACGGGGTGCTTGAACTGCCTGTTGAGCCTTCTTCAGGCAGTTCTTTGCAAAGTGGCCCTGTTCGCCACAGTTATAGCATCCATCGTTGTTCTGATTGGCTGGTGGAGGGAGAGCTAAAGCAACATTGTTGACTGCTGGATTTGGTGTCAGTCTGCATTGTTGGACCCAATGTCCTTTCCTTCCACAACCCGTGCATTGACGGCACTGGTTGCTTGCAGCATGGTGGTACTGGCACTTAGTACACAAAGGATGTGGGATAGTGTATTGTTTCTTGGGCACATTCTGCGCTGCCATGGCTACCTGATTGAGGGGAGTAGCCACTGTATAGTTCTTGATGAGTTTCTGCTTCTTTTTCGAGTGTTGAGGGTGATGAGGTTTCTTGGAAGACTCTTCCTTGCATTTGCCAGTGTCAGCCTCCTTTTTCAGAACTCCTGAGGCTACCATAAGATCCATGAGTTTCCCATACAAACTCACCGCAGACTCCACAGTAACAGGGTTGGCTGCAACAACTAAACCCTGTATGCAGGCAGGGAGTCCACCCACATATCTATCAATCCTCTTATCTAAAGTTGGTACCATGTCTGGAACCAAAGCAACTAACTCGTGATAACGAGTAGTATACCCCATGTGATCTGCCCCCTTCATCACATGGTTTGATAATTCAACCTCCTACTTTTGCAGTTCGTTCTTGTGGAAGAATTCGGTTCTCAGTAGGGTCTTGAATTCTTCCCAAGTCATTGACATAGCTTCCTCTCTTCCCCTTGCATTGATTTGGCCATTCCACCAAGTCAAGGATCGTTTGTTGAATGTTCCAGCGGAGTAACGAACCTTGTGGTGCTCTGGACAGCTGTAGAGGTCCAGACTAGTTTCAATCTTTTCAATCCATTGGATCAGGCCAACGGCTCCTTCATTACCACTAAAGCTAGGCGGCTTACATCCTACAAATGACTTGTAGGAGTAATGAGATGTACCGCCAGTATTCCCACTGGCTTCCCCAGATGAATTTCCAATGTTGCTGTCATTCCGGATACGATTGAGCATCTCCGGTATTACTTCCTTCAGCTGGTTAGTCAGCTGGCTGCTCAGTAACGTTGCTAGACCAATAGAAGCAGGATCCAGTAGTTGAGTCGTGCTCGGACCTGGAAGTGGATTAAGTGGAGGAGGAGGAGGCGGTGGGGGAGGTGGAGGTGGTGAATCAGCCGGTGATGGTGTTGAGGAGTGTGGAGCTAAATCATGCGGTGGTGGAGGTAACAAGGAAGGTTGTCTTCGTGGCGGTATTCTGAGCATTACCAAAAGAATATTGGTTAGTGCAGTGATCGAATGCAGAAGACAACATGCAATTAAAATCTTAAGTCCTATGTTCTCTACATGCAGGGTCCCTAGGCTATAGTCTAGGCCAAACCGTTTAAATAAATGACCTATGTTTCTCTATAACCATGGCTCTGATACCAATCTGTCACACCCTGAGCTGGCGTGGTTGGATCCGATTCCCCGTCGGGTGGAAGGTTCCCGAGGCGCGATATCGGGAGTGATAAAAGGAATGATCAGATTGTTTACATTGCACATGATATATAAATATAAATGAGAAACTGCTAAATAAAAGTAGAATTTCAATGTTAAATTACATCAGTTTAGTTCATATTTTAACAATGTAAATCTACTGTTAACATCATAAATATTCTATCTTGTATCTGCACAAGATATACAAAATAATATGTATAATGATGTTTCAAAAGTATGCAGGTCCAAAAATGCTAGGTCCTCTAACTGAAATCCTAGCTCAAAAGCAATAACTTCTTACTTGACATGTTCGTCTCCTGAGAAGTCATGCAAAAATAAATTCAACACATGATTGGTGAGTTCATTAAGTTTTATAAAAATGAGTTTGAATAACCTGAATGACAACCTTAACCTCACCATTAACCACCTATACCATCCAGTTCAGTATGCTTATATATAGGGCATATGTAGGGTCGAACTTACCGCCCGCCCAGCCACCGTCCCACCACATACTAAACGACATGATATATTGTTCCTGGTGATAATTAAGCATTTCATTCCACTACTTTGATCCCATAACATATGAATCATAGCATTTGATTACCCCGAAAATGTTTACCTTGATCCCCCGAAGTGACAACCTTAATCTCATCAACAACACCTATGTTATCCAATCAAGTATGCTTATATATAGGGCATATGTAGGGAAACAAGCCCCAGCCAACATCCCACCACATATCGGACTACTTAGCATATTGTTGTTAATGATAATTAAGCGTTTCACTCCATTTACCTTCAATTTAGATTTTGATTTCCACAAATAGATTTACCTGAAATCTCTAGAGTTCACCATGTATTCATGATTTCCCAAAAGCACTTGTAGAAATATAACATTGAATGTTTAATTAAACTAATAACTAATCATTTAAATTGTGACAACTAGTACCTGACCGGCCGGCAAGTCCGTACGGTATGTGTACTTTCAACAGTAACTATGCGTAAATACATGTTTGTGGACAGTACTTGTAAATACAAGAAACAGTTGTACGTATTTATTGTGTAAACTTAAATACCGTAAGTACAACACTCGTTTGAAACAATAGTTGTTAGTATTTAGGTGAAAACCTAAGTACAGTTAACACAACAAATCATGAGAAACAACAGTGTTCAAACAAATAACAAGAACAAATCGGTTGCGATCTGATATCCATAGATGACAGGAATCAGATGGCCGACGAATCAGTCTGAAAAACAATGTGATAACAGGATGTTTAGTTGAGTCCGACAGTGAGGAAATACAATTTAAAACAATGTGCAGTGTTGTTTTAGAATAGCGAACTGACAGTGTGTTTGCGTGGGTGACGATTCACACAAACATATATGTAAGTTTAACCTTCTGAAATAATGACAGTAAAATAGAAAACAAAAGTCAGAAAGCAAAACCATTGTCGTGTTCGCTCGGATGACGATTCGAACAAATACGCGTGATGGTGACGCGTTCAGACGAAACGAAACGAAATATGACCCGAACGATATTAATTTAAGAAAAATAAAATATTTAATATTTTACAATTTTGAAACTCATCAAAAATAATTAAAATCATTCTTTTATTTTAAACACATAAATTGCGCGTTACGTTCGGGAACGCAACGAAAAACGCGAACCGAGCAACCGAAACGAACCCGAATACCCCGAGGGTATATAAACACCAAATGAGGGTGTTTTTCCTCATTTCTTGGCAGCCAACCTCTCTCTAAAACCCTTTCACGAACCTTTCACTCTCACACTAGAAAATCAATTTCAAATCGCCATAACTCCTTCATTTCTACACGAAATTCGGTGATTCTTGAACCCACGCGAAGCTCTCAACGTCCTCTACCTAAAAGTACAAAGGATCTGGAGTTTTCACCGGCCAAAACCCAGGTATTAGCAAAAGAAAACTCACGAAGTTAGGGTTTTCTAACACCTTATGCGACCCCCACACCCTCCACCGGTTTAGAATCTATATACGCACACACTGTACATGTCAGGGGGCTGTGATTCGCACCATCATACCATGGAAACAGCTAGATCAAGAATTCGAGTTTGATAACAAGAAAGAAACAGGCAGGGTTTGTGTGATGCACCTCAGCCGAACCTCAAAACCTTATGAGACCCGAACCGTGTGCTACACCCCTATTGCCGAACCTCTCCTTGATCATGAGCGAACCCTTGAAGGTCTCACGAACCTTGCTAGCCGAACCCATCACCAACAGCCGAACCTTTGCCCTTGAACGAACCTTCATGCTCATGACCGAACCCTACATGCTGAAAAAAATCAAACGAACCTATGTGCAGTGGCCAAGCTAAAGTTCGAGACCCAGCCGAACCTTTTAGCCCACGAACATTTGATTACTCACGAACCATGCACCATGTAGCCGAACCTAGTCACCACCTGATTCCAAAGGTTCGCTGGGTGGGAACTTTTATCATCCACGAACCCAGCCATTTGCCTAAACTAGCCATCGACTAGGCTCAAGATCGGTTGCACCCATGGCATTAGTCAGGCCCAGATAACCGGCCTAGGAAATGGATTCGGTCAGCCCAACAGTCGGCCCAAGAAACAACCAATTGGTCTATTCCATTTCGTTGGCCCAACAATTGAGAATTTAATTATTTAGGCTCATGTTATTGGCGGCCTACACATTCGGCGGAACTCTTTGTTTGGGCCCAATACTTTGACCAGCCCAAATCTACACATACGGCCCATCCCTTTACCACTCGGCCCTATAGATGCGGCCCAAGACTGGCGTCACAAATGGCCCATGTTTAACCCAAGCGGTCCACCCACACTCCCGGCCCAAGATCATTCGGTCCACAATCTTAAACAAATCAAGTAAAAAACCGGCTCATTATTTTAACCCATATGGATAACACTTGGTTCAACAAGAGGCCCACAAGGTTTAATTGTAACGAATACAAAGAATCAAACAATTAAAGAGATGTTATAAGATGCCACGGATTTATAACAGTAATGTAAAATCTAAGTTATATACTTAGAATCCTTTTCGTCACAATAATGATCTAAATGAAGTTTAAAATCAATAATAAAGTGAACTAACTTAAACCTAGTGGGAAAAGGGTTGTTAAGTCGATGACAACAAAGACGGGCCGAATGAAGAACAATGACCGAGACAAGTGAGTGTTAGCCAACTTTAGGGCTAACACCAACACACATACAACCACCCACTCAAAGACTCATACTTACGGGTTAAAAACAACATGAAATCAATACAGGATCGTGAAAACAACCTCAAGAACAACAAAGAGCGCGTGCATTCCTGTTTTAAGCTAAGTCAACCACAACTAACACAAGGTGAGTTCATATGCCCCTTTTCTTTAATCTTTACTGATTTTAAACTCACGGGGCTGAGAAACATGCTTACTTTTATTTATTTAAAAGTCTGCTTAACATATTGCTATTACTTTGATTTAGATAATATTAAACTGCTTATTATCGCTTATCATTGTAGGCATGCTTGTATGATCATGAGATGACAGAAACAATTAAGATGAAGATGCTAATATAATTTCATAACTCATCAACACAATCGAATAACATAGTTGTTAAATTATATCTTACAACACTTAGTTATTCTTACATGAACAAACATTGGAATAATCATAGGCAAACATACGAATGTCATAAAGATAATATATATCTTTGTAATAACATTCAACACAAGAGTTAAGTAAGTGTTATAGGACAAGTCCTTTTAACACTTAGCTTTACAACTCAACACATATTACAGCAGAACATGGAACAAGGAATGATAATCATGATAATATAACTTCATGATAACAACATCATTCACACAATAATTAACATAATGTAATAAGACAAGTTCTTATTCAACTTTGTTAATAAAAATGAGAACATATCACATTGAGAATCATAACATTGAGTAACACACTTACAATTGATTACTATTGAACTGTTGTATTATATCATTTCATCATGTGCCATTTGTTGATCATGTAAGCCCCTCTAAAATTCGCTGACCAGTTAGTTTGACGTGACTAAACCGACGATAGCACAGTGGTACCATAGGTTTGACAAACCTCCGGCGGGTAGGTCGGTATGTTATTCGTAATTTCATTGGCCGGTAACGTAAGACTGGTAACAGGGAGACTGCAAGTCAGGTTCTGGGAAAGCGTCACATGGTGATATTAATCTGCAGGAATATTGTAATTGATCCAGCGAGATCCTATTGACTAGTAGGTTGAGAAATTGATCTTCTCTCATGTTCCACTACTGGTAATAGCTCTTGTTGAGGTCTATGGGAATACAAGGTGGTAGAAGTAAATTGGAGTGCATTGTAATCTGATTATGTGAGGATCACAATGGAATCCCATTTAGGCTCTACGCACCTCAAGCTGAGAACAAATGACAGTTGGTTAACTAACACTCTTAATATCTAAAAGTGATCAACAGTTAACCTCACAAGCAATAGACTAATATAAGGAACATATTTAATTAATCTAAACTCCTTAACACATAAAGGGTTTATCAATACTTCGGGTTGATAATTAAACCCTCATATTATATTATTCTACACATGATACTACAGGTGAACCACAACTGGGGATAAACAGGTATACTAAGAATGGATATCTATAGTTATATTGCAAGTAGTGTGGAATTCTATTAGTTATGTGGTGGGATGTTGGCTAGGGCTTGTTCCCTTACATATGCCCTATATATAAGCATAACTAATAGGATGAGACATTATTAGCAAATATAACTATGGAGATGCCATTGGGTGATTGGGTGAATCAATCAACATACAAGTACAAGAATAACATTGTGATTGTGCATGTGAATGAATCAAGATTTTCAATTATCAAACTTATGAACTCACCAACCTAGTGTTGACTTTTCTTAAATGCATGTTTTCTCAGGTGAGGAACAGGTTTAGTCTCTCAAATTCAAGAACATAGCTAGTGGACTTTAGAGGACCTAGCTACATTTTGGGTGATCATACTTTTGGATGGCAAAACAATGAATCATTTTTTGTATATCTTGTACAGATAAAAGATATAAAATTATTGATTTTTTTGGATAGATTTACTTGGTTAAATTATGAACGATACATTGTAATTTAATCTTTAATTCTATATCATTGTCGTGTTAGCATTTCTCATTTATTTATCATGTGCTATGTAAACAATCTGATCATTTCGATAATCACACGATATCGCGCCCCGAGAACTTTCCGCCCGACGGGAAAGTCGATCCAGCCCGCCGGCTCGGGGTGCGACAGATTGGTATCAGAGCAATGGTTATAGAGAAAAATAGGTCATATTACTTAAACGGTTTGGCCTAGACTATAACCTAGGGACCCTCATGTAGAGATCATATGACGTAGGATTCTATTTGCATGTGTCTTCTGCATCTGATCACTGCATTAACCGATTTCGTTTCGGTTACAATTAGAATGCCGCCAAGAAGACCACCACCCGCAATACTGCCACCACCACCACAAGACTTGGCACCGCACTCATCTACACCTTCACCTGCTGACTCTCCTACACAACCACCTCCACCTCCGCCACCACCTGCACATCAGCTGGATCCTGCTACCATTGCACCGGCCACACTGTTGACCAGTCAGCTAAGGGATGTCACTCCAGAAATGATGAACAGGATCAACAGCAACAACAGTAACAACAATGCCAACTCATCTGGAGAAGGCAGCGGTAACACCAGACACCATCAGGACTATTCCTACAAGAACTTTGTAGGATGCAAGCCACCCAGTTTCAGTGGCAGTGAGGGTGCTGTCGGATTGATCCAACGGATCGAGAAGATGGAGACTACCCTTGATATTAGTGGCTATCCTGAGCAGCACAAAGTCAGATATGATGCGGGATCATTCAACAAGAGAGCATTAACATGGTGGAATGCTCAAGTGCAGACAAGGGGCAGAGACGAGGCTCTGTCCATGCCTTGGGATGAGTTCAACGCGATATTGAGGGCATAGTTCTGCCCGAGAAACAAACTGAAGAAGGTTGAGACGGAGTTGCTCAACCTAGTCATGATTGGTGTTGGGCATCTGGCTAACATCATAAGGTTTCATGAGTTGGCTACTTTGGCACCAGATGTGGTGCCAACACTGGAGAATAGAATCGAACGATATGTCGGTGGACTGCCGTCCTGCATTCAAGGGCACGTGATTTCTGCCCATCCTACTACCATGGAGTTAGCTGTTACTCTGTTAGCATCTTTGACAGATATTATGGTTGCTTCTAGGGTATTCAAGAAATAGGCTGACTCAGCCAAAGCTGGAACTTCAAGGAAGCCGAACAAAAGGCCGGCTAAGAAACAAAACGTGGTCAAGAATTTTGCTGCGACCACTCAGACACCAACGCTCAACCAACCACCACCACTGCAGATCAGAAATCCATACACTGGCACTGCAACTTTGCGCAACACTTGTCAGTATCATCATTTACCAAGCATCCAGTGCAGACACTGCACTAACAGTGGGAAGTTTGGTCATTTGGCAACTCAGTGCAAGAGCCCGAGGGCTCAGAACCAAAACAACAACGCAGCCACTACTGCTGCTGCTGATAACAGGTAATGCTACACTTGTGGCGAACCTAGACACTTCTAGAAGGATTGTTCCAAAAGAGTGCAACCAAGGGCTCAGGCCCCAAGAGGACGAGCCTTTCAGATTGGAGCAGCTGCTGCTCGACAGGACCCGAACGTGATCACGGGTACATTTCTCTTATCTGACTACTATGCATCCATGTATTTGACACTGGTGCGGATCGGAGTTTTATCTCATCCGATTTTGCATGCCATCTTAATTATGTTGAGGAATTGTTAGACTCCCCTTACACTATTGAGATAGCAAACGGCAAACAGATCACAGTAGACACAGTACTTAGGAATTGCCCACTAACACTTGGCGATCATACGTTTTCCATCGATTTGATACCGATGAAGCTGGGCAGTTTCGACATCATCATCGGAATGGATTGGTTATCTCTTAACCGAGTTGAGTTCATCTGTTCCTATAAACTACTACGCATTCCAGTGGAGAACAATGAGATTTTGGAGATTCGTGGAGGCCAAGCGAAATGCAGTGTTAAGATAATATCGTGCATGAAGGCTCGCAAGTACCTACGAAAACAATGCATTGCATTCCTAGCTCACGTGATCGACAAAGACAAGAAAGCAATCAAGATTCAAGATGTACCAGTGGTGAAAGACTATGCAGATGTGTTTCCAGATGATTTACCGGGACTGCCACACGAGAGATCGGTGTAGTTTCGAATTGACTTGATTCCGGGAGCGACTCTTGTAGCTAAGTCTCCTTATAGACTTGCACCATCAGAAATGCAGGAGTTGTCCAATCAATTACAAGAGCTACTCGACAAAGGATTCATCCGACCGAGCTTTTTCCCATGGGGAGCTCCGGTTCTTTTTGTTAAGAAGAAGGATGAAACTTTCAGGATGTGCATTGATTATAGAGAGCTCAACAAGCTCACCATCAAGAATCGGTACCCGTTACCGAGGATTGATGATTTGCTTGATCAATTACAGGGAGCACAATACTTTTCAAAGATAGAACTGAGATCAGGTTATCATCAGATCCGGATTCAAGAGGAAGACATACCAAAGACGGCATTTCGTACCCGATACGGTCACTAAGAGTTCATGGTGATGCCATTCGGACTGACGAACGCACCGGCAGTGTTCATGGATTTGATGAACCGGTGTGCAAGCCGTACTTAGATCAGTTTGTTATCGTCTTTATTGATGATATACTGATTTATTCAAAGAACGAGAAGGAACACGAACAACACCTCAAAACAGTCTTGGACCTCCTGAAGGAGGAACGACTGTATGCCAAATTCTCCAAGTGTGAATTCTGGTTAAGAGAAGTTCAGTTCTTGGGTCACGTGATTAACAGTGATGGTATTCATGTGGATCCTGCCAATATTGAAGCAATCAAGAACTGGGATGTGCCTACAACACCGACGGAGATCAGATCATTCTTGGGATTGGCAGGTTATTACAGGAGATACATTTTGATTTTCTCTAAGATAGCCTTGCCTCTCACCAAACTCACACAGAAGAGTGAACCTTTTGTGTGGACTCAGAAACAGGAAGAGGCATTCCAGACACTGAAACAAAGATTGTGCAATGCTCCTATCTTAACACTCCCAGAAGGCAATGATGACTTTGTAGTATACTGTGATGCTTCCCACCAGGGACTCGGATGTGTTTTGATGCAACGAGACAAAGTCATTGCTTATGCCTCAAGACAGTTGAAGATACATGAGAAAAACTACACAACACACGATCTAGAACTGGGAGCTGTTGTCTTTGCTTTAAAGATTTGGAGACATTACCTGTATGGGACCAAATGTACTATCTTCAAAGATCACAAGAGTTTACAACACATATTTGATCAGAAGGAGCTTAACATGAGACAAAGACGTTGGGTTGAGCTCCTGCACGATTACGATTGTGTGATCAAATACCATCCGGGCAAAGCAAATGTTGTTGCAGATGCTTTGAGTCGGAAGGAAAGAGTCAAACCCTTGAGCGTACGAGCAATGGGAATGACTGTGCAAACAAGTCTGAAAGATCAAATTCTACAAGCACAACAAGAAGCAGTGGCAAGAGAAAATTTGAAACGCGAGCTCGATTGTGGAGCCGAAAAGCATTTCAAGACAAAACAAGATGGAGTTATCTATTATCTGGATCTTGTTTGGATTCCAGCAGTAGATGATCTCCGAACACTCATTCTTGACGAGGCACACAACACACGTTATTCAGTTCTTCCTGGTGCCGATAAGATGTACCAAGATCTTATGTCATTTTATTGGTGGCCGGGAATGAAGAAAGATGTTGCCACTTATGTTGGCAAATGCATCACATGTGCCAAGGTCAAGGCTGAACACCAGAAACCTTCGGGTTTGCTGGAACAACCGGAGAAACCACAATGGAAGTGGGAACAAATAGCTATGGACTTCATTACCAAGCTACCCCGCACTTCTAGCGGACATGATTCGATTTGCGTCATCATCGATAGATGGACCAAGTCCGCACATTTCTTGCCGATCAGAGAAACTTACAAGATAGAGAAACTAGCAAGACTCTACGTTAATGAAATAGTAGTATGACATGGTGTGCCCTTATCTATTATTTCTGACCGGGACAGTCGATTTACATCGCGGTTCTGGCAATCATTGCAAAAATCTCTAGGGACAAGTGTTAACTTGAGCACCGCTTATCATCCACAAACGGATGGACAAAGCGAGCGAACTATTCAAACCCTAGAGGATATGTTGAGGACATGCATCCTAGACTTCGGTGGAAGTTGGGACACACACTTACCACTCATTGAGTTCTCCTACAACAATAGCTACCATAGCAGCATTGGATGTGCTCCGTTTGAAGCACTATATGGTAGAAAATGTCGGTCTCCAATTTGTTGGACCGAAGTGGGAGATAACAGAATTACTGGGCCTGAACTTATTTAGGAAACTACTGATAAGAAAGCTCAGATACAACAGCGATTACAAGAAACACGTAGCTACCAAAAGAGTTACGCAGACAAACGGCGCAAGCCTTTGGAATTCGATGTGGGTGACCGAGTCATGTTGAAAGTGTCCCCATGGAAAGAGTAGTTCGTTTTGGGGCTAAGGGCAAGCTAGCACCAAGGTATGTCGGACCGTTTGAGATTACTCAACGCATAGGTCTTGTGGCATAGAGACTCAACTTCCTGATGAGCTCAGCGGAGTACACGATGTGTTTCATGTATCAAATCTCAAGAGGTGCTTAGCAGACGAAACATTGATCATACCGTTGGGAGAGATTCAAGTTGATGAGCAACTACATTTCATTGAAGAACCGGTAGAGATTACGGAACGTGAAGTCAAGCGACTGAAACGAAGCCGTATCCCTATTGTAAAGGTTCGATGGAACTCCAAGCGTAGACCAGAATTTACCTGGGAGCGCGAGGACAACATGAGAACAAAGTATCCCCATCTGTTCGAGAAGTAAAGCCCGACCTTTATGCTTAAATTTCGGGACGAAATTTCTTTAACAAGGGAAGACTGTGACAACTAGTACCTGACCGGCCGGCAAGTCCGTACGGTATGTGTACTTTCAACAGTAACTATGTGTAAATACATGTTTGTGAACAGTACTTGTATTAACAGAATTCAAAATACAAGAAACAGTTGTAGGTATTTATTGTGTAAACTTAAATACCGTAAGTACAACACTCATTTGAAACAATAGTTGTTAGTATTTAGGTGAAAACCTAAGAACAGTTAACACAACAAATCATGAGAAACAACAGTGTTCAAACAAATAACAATAATAAATCGGTTGCGATCTGATATCCATAGATGACTGGAATTAGATGGCCGACGAATCAGTGTGAAAACAATGTGATAACAAGATGTTTAGTTGTTCCGACAGTGAGGAAATACAATTTAAAACAATGTGCAGTGTTGTTTCAGAATAGCGAACTGACAGTGTGTATGCGTGGGTGACGATTCACACAAACATATCTGTAAGTTTAACTTTCTGAAATAATGACTGTAAAGTAGAAAACAAAAATCAGAAAGCAAAACCATTGTCGTGTTCGTTCGGATGACGATTCGAACAAATACGCGCGATGGTGACGCGTTCTGACGAAACGAAACGAAATACGACCCGAACGATATTAATTTAAGAAAAATAAAATATTTAATATTTTACAATTTTGAAACTCACCAAAAATAATTAAAATCATTCTTTTATTTTAAACACGTAAATTGCACGTTACATTCCGGAAACGCAACGAAAAACGCGAACCGAGCAACCGAAACGAACCCGAATACCCCGAGGGTATATAAACACCAAATGAGGGTGTTTTTCCTCATTTCTTGGCAGCCAACCTCACTCTAAAACCCTTTCACGAACCTTTCACTCTCACACTAGAAAATCAACTTCAAATCGCCATAACTCCTTCGTTTCTTCACGAAATTCGGTGATTCTTGAACCCACGCGAAGCTCTCAACGTCCTCTACCTAAAAGTAAAAAGAATCTGGATTTTTCACCGGCCAAAACCGAGGTATGAGCAAAAGAAAACTCATGAAGTTAGGGTTTTCTAACACCTTATGCGACCCCCACACCCTCCACCGGTTTAGAATCCATATACGCACACAATGTACATGTCAGGGGGCTGTGATTCGCACCATCATACCATGGAAACAACTAGATCAAGAATTCGAGTTTGATAACAAGAGAGAAACACGCAGGGTTCGTGTGATGCACCTCGGCCGAACCTCAAAACCTTATGAGAGCCGAACCCTGTGCTACACCCTATTGCCGAACCTCTCCTTGATCACGAGCGAACCCTTGAAGGTCTCACGAACCTTGCTGGCCGAACCCAGCACCAACAGCCGAACCTTTGCCCTTGAACGAACCTTCATGCTCATGACCAAACCTTACATGCTGAAAATCATCAAACGAACCTATGCGCAGCGGCCAAGCTAAACTTCGAGACCCAGCCGAACCTTTTAGCCCACGAACCTTTGATTACTCACGAACCATGCACCATGTAGCCGAACCTAGTCACCACCTGATTCCTAAGGTTCTCTGGGTAGGAACTTTTATCATCCACGAACCCAGCCATTTGCCTAAACAAGCCATCGACTTGGCTCAAGATCGGTTGGACCCATGGCATTAGTCAGGCCCAGATAACCGGCCTAGGAAATGGATTCGGTCGGCCCAAGAAACAACCAATTGGTCTATCCCATTTCGTTGGCCCAACAATTGAGAATTTAATTATTTAGGCTCATGTTATTGGCGGCCTACACATTCGGCGGAACTCTTTGTTTGGGCCCAATACTTTGAGCAGCCCAAATCTACACATACGGCCCATCCCTTTACCACTCGGCCCTATAGATGCGGCCCAAGACTAGCCTCACAAATGGCCCATGTTTAACCCAAGCGGTCCACTCACACTCCCGGCCCAAGATCATTCGGCCCACAATCTTAAACAAATCAAGTAAACAACCGGCTCATTCTTTTAACCCATATGGATAACACTTGGTCCAACAAGAGGCCCACAATGTTTAATTGTAACGAATACAAAGAATCAAACAATTAAAGAGATGTTATAAGATGCCACTGATTTATAACAGTAATGTAAAATCTAAGTTATACACTTAGAATCCTTTTCGTCACAATAATGATCTAAATGAAGTTTAAAATCAATAATAAAGTGAACTAACTTAAACCTAGTGGGATAAGGGTTATCAAGTCGATGACACCAAGACGGGACGAATGAAGAACAATGACCGAGACAAGTGAGTTTTAGCCAACTTTAGGGCTAACACCAACACACATACAACCACCCACTCAAAGACTCATACTTACGGGTTAAAAACAACATGAAATCAATATAGGATCGTGAAAACAACCTCAAGAACAACAAAGAGCGCGTACATTCTTGTTTTAAGCTAAGTCAACCACAACTAACACAAGGTGAGTTCATATGCCCCTTTTCTTTAATCTTTACTGATTTTAAACTCATTCTGCTTAACATATTACTATTACTTTGATTTAGATAATATTAAACTGCTTATTATCGCTTATCATTGTATGCATGCTTGTATGATCATGAGATGACAGAAACAATTAAGATGAAGATGCTAATATAATTTCATAACTCATCAACACAATCGAATAACATAGTTGTAAAATTATATCTTACAACACTTAGTTATTCTTACATGAACAAACATTGGAATAATCACAGGAAAACATACGAATGTCATAAAGATAATATATATCTTTGTAATAACATTCAACACAAGAGTTAAGTAAGTGTAATAGGACAAGTCCTTTTAACACATAGCTTTACAACTCAACACATATTACAGGAGAACATGGAACAAGGAATGATAATCATGATAATATAACTTCATGATAACAACATCATTCACACAATAATTAACATAATGTAATAAGACAAGTTCTTATTCAACTTTGTTAATAACAATGAGAACATATCACATTGAGAATCATAACATTGAGTAACACACTTACAATTGATTACTATTGAACTGTTGTATTGTATCATTTCAATCATGTGCCATTTGTTGATCATGTAAGCCCCTCTAAAATTCGCTGACCAGTTAGTTTGACGTGACTAAACTGACGATAGCATAGTGGTCCATAGGTTTGACAAACCTCCGGTGGGTAGGTCGGTATGTTATTCGTAATTTCATTGGCCGGTAACGTATGACCGGTAACAGGGCGACTGCAAGTCAGGTTCTGGGAAAGCGTCACATGGTGATATTAATCTGCAGGAATATTGTAATTAATCCAGCGAGATCCTATTGACTAGTAGGTTGAGAAATTGATCTTCTCTCATGTTCCACTACTGGTAATAGCTCTTGTTGAGGTCTATGGGAATACAAGGTGGTAGAAGTAAATTGGAGTGCATTGTAATCTGATTATGTGAGGATCACAATGGACTCCCATTTAGGCTCTACGCACCTCAAGCTGAGAACAAATGACAGTTGGTTAACTAACACTCTTAATGTCTAAAAGTGATCAACAGTTAACCTCACAAGCAATAGAATAATATAAGGAACATATTTAATTAATCTAAACTCCTTAACGCATAAAGGGTTTATCAATACTTCGGGTTGATAATTAAACCCTCATATTATATTATTCTACATATGAAACTACAGGAGAACCACAACTGGGGATAAACAGGTAAACTGAGAATGGATATCTATAGTTATATTGCATGTAGTGTGGAAATCTATTAGTTATGTGGTGGGATGTTCGCTAGGGCTTGTTCCCTTACATATGCCCTATATATAAGCATAACTAATAGGATGAGACATTATTAGCAAATATAACTATGGAGATGCCATTGGGTGATTGGGTGAATCAATCAACATACAAGTACAAGAATAACATTGTGATTGTGCATGTGAATGAATCAAGGTTTTCAATTATCAAACTTATGAACTCACCAACCTAGTGTTGACTTTTCATAAATACATGTTTTCTCAGGTGACGAACAGGTTTAGTCTCTCACATTCAAGAACATAACTAGTGGACTTTATAGGACCTAGCTACATTTTGGGTGATCATACTTTTGGATGGCAAAACAATGAATCATCTTTTGTATATCTTGTATAGATACAAGATATAAAATTATTGATTTTTTTGGATAGATTTACTTGGTTAAATTATGAACGATACATTGTAATTTAATCTTGTAATTCTATATCATTGTTGTGTTAGCATTTCTCATTTATTTATCATGTGCTATGTAAACAATCTGATCATTTCGATAATCACACGATATCGCGCCCCGAGAACTTTCCGCCCAACGGGAAAGTCGTCCCAGCCCGTCGGCTCGGGGTGCGACAGATTGGTATCAGAGCTATGGTTATAGAGAAATACGGGTCATATTACTTAAACGGTTTGGCCTAGACTATAACCTAGGGACCCTCATGTAGAGATCATATGACGTAGGATTCTATTTGCATGTGTCTTCTGCATCTGATCACTGCGTTAACCGATATCCTTTCGGTTATGATCAGAATGCCGCCGAGAAGACCACCACCCGCTATACTGCCACCACCACCACAAGACTTGGCACCGCACTCATCTACACCTTCACCTGCTGACTCTCCTACACAACCACCTCCAACTCCGCCACCACCTACACATTAGCTAGATCCTGCTACCATTGCACTGGCCACACTGTTGACCAGTCAGCTGAGGGATGTGATTCCTAAAATGATGAACAGGATCAACAGCAACAACAGTAACAACAATGCCAACTCATCTGGAGAAGGCAGCGGTAACACCAGACACCATCAGGACTATTCCTACAAGAACTTTGTAGGATGCAAGCCACCCAGTTTCAGTGGTTGTCCTGAGCAGCACAAAGTCTGATATGCTGTGGGATCATTCAACAAGAGAGCATTAACATGGTTGAATGCTCAAGTGCAGACAAGGGGCAGAGATGAGGCTCTGTCCATGCCTTGGGATGAGTTCAAGGTGATGCTGAGGGCAAAGTTCTGCCCAAGAAACGAACTGAAGAAGGTTGAGACGGAGTTGCTCAACCTAGTCATGATTGGTGTTGGGCATCTGGCTTACATCACAAGGTTTCATGAGTTGGCTACTTTGGCACCAGATATGGTGCCAACACTGGAGAAGAGAATCGAACGGTGTGTCGGTGGACTGCCGTCCTGCATTCAAGGGCACGTGATTTCTGCCCATCCTACTACCATGGAGTTAGCTGTTACTCTGTTAGCATCTTTGACAGATATTATGGTTGCTTCTAGGGTATTCAAGAAATAGGCTGACTCAGCCAAAGCTGGAACTTCAAGGAAGCCGAACAAAAGGCTGGCTAAGAAACAAAACGTGGTCAAGAATTTTGCTGCGACCACTCAGACACCAATGCTCAACCAACCACCACCACTGCAGATCAGAAAGCCATACACTGGCACTACACCTTTGTGCAACACTTGTCAGTATCATCATTTACCAAGCATCTAGTGCAGACACTGCACTAACTGTGGGAAGTTTGGTCATTTAGCAACTCAGTGCAGGAGCCCGAGGGCTCAGAACCGAAACAACAACGCAGCCACTACTGCTGCTGCTGATAACAGGTAATGCTAGTCTTGTGGCGAACCTGGACATTTCTCGAAGGATTGTCCCAAGAGAGTGCAACCAAGGGCTCAGGCACCAAGAGGACGAGCCTTTCAGATTGGAGCAGCTGCTGCTTGACAGGACCCGAACGTGATCACGGGTACATTTCTCTTATCTGACTACTATGCATCCATGTTATTTGACACTGGTGCGGATCAGAGTTTTATCTCATCCGATTTTGCATGCCGTCTTAATTATGTTGAGGAATTGTTAGACTCCCCTTACACTATTGAGATAGCAAACGGCAAACAGATCACAGTATACACAGTACATAGGAATTGCCCACTAACACTTGGCGATCATACATTTTCCATCGATTTGATACCGATGGAGCTAGGCAGTTTCGACATCATCATCGGAATGGATTGGTTATCTCTTAACCGAGTTGAGTTCATCTGTTCCTATAAACTACTACGCATTCCAGTGGAGAACAATGAGATTTTGGAGATTCGTGGAGACCAAGCGAAACGCAGTGTCAAGATAATATCGTGCATGAAGGCTCGCAAGTACCTACGAAAACAATGCATTGCATTCCTAGCTCACGTGATCAACAAAGACAAGAAAGCAATCAAGATTCAAGATGTACCAGTGGTGAAAGACTATGCAGATGTGTTTCCGGATGATTTACCGGGACTGCCACCCGAGAGATCGGTGCAGTTTCAAATCGACTTGATTCCGGGAGCGACTCCTGTAGCTAAGTCTCCTTATAGACTTGCACCATGAGAAATGCAGGAGTTGTCCAATCAATTACAAGAGCTACTCGACAAAGGATTCATCCGACCGAGATTTTCCCCGTGGGGAGCTCCGGTTCTTTTTGTTAAGAAGAAGGATGGAACTTTCAGGATGTGCATTGATTATAGAGAGCTCAACAAACTCACCATCAAGAATCGGTACCCGTTACCGAGGATTGATGATTTTTTTGCTCAATTACAGGGAGCACAGTACTTTTCAAAGATAGACCTGAGATCAGGTTATCATGAGATCCAGATTCAAGAGGAAGACATACCAAAGACGACACTTCGTACCCGATACGGTCACTACGAGTTCATGGTGATGCCATTCGGACTGACGAACGCACCGACAGTGTTCGTGGATTTGATGAACCGGGTGTGCAAGCCGTACTTAGATCAGTTTGTTATCGTCTTTATTGATGATATACTGATTTATTCTAAGAACGAGAAGGAACACGAACAACACCTCAAAACTGTCTTGGAACTCCTGAAGGAGGAACGACTCTATGCCAAATTCTCCAAGTGTGAATTCTGGTTAAGAGAAGTTCAGTTCTTGGGTCACGTGATTAACAGTGATGGGTATTCATGTGGATCCTGCCAAGATTGAAGCAATCAAGAACTGGGATGTGCCTACAACACCGAGGGAGATCAGATCATTCTTGGGATTGGTAGGTTATTACAGAAGATTCATTTCGATTTTCTCTAAGATAGCCTTGCCTCTCCCTAAACTCACACAGAAGAGTGAACCTTTTGTGTGGACTCAGAAATAGGAAGAGGCATTCCAGACACCGAAACAAAGATTGTGCAATGCTCCTATCTTAACACTCCTAGAAGGCAATGATGACTTTGTAGTATACTGTGATGCTTCCCACTAAGGACTCGGATGAGTTTTGATGCAACGAGACAAAGTCATTGCTTATGCCTCAAGACAGTTGAAGATACACGAGAAAAACTATACAACACACAATCTAGAACTGGGAGCTGTTGTCTTTGCTTTAAAGATTTGGAGACATTACCTGTATGGTACCAAATGTACTATCTTCACAGATCACAAGAGTTTACAGCACATATTTGATCAGAAGGAGCTTAACATGAGACAGAGACGTTGGGTTGAGCTCCTGAACGATTACGATTGTGTGATCAAATACCATCCGGGCAAAGCAAATGTTGTTGCAGATGCTTTGAGTCGGAAGGAAAGAGTCAAACCCTTGAGCGTAATAGCAATGGGAATGACTGTGCAAACAAGTCTGAAAGATCAAATTTTACAAGGACAACAAGAAGCAGTGGCAAGAGATAATTAGAAATGCGAGCTCGATTGTGGAGCCGAAAAACATTTCAAGACAAAACAAGATGGAGTTATCTATTATCTGGATCGTGTTTGGATTCCAGCAGTAGATGAACTCCGAACACTCATTCTTGACGTGGCACACAAGACACGTTATTCAGTTCATCCTGGTGCCGATAGGATGTACCAAGATCTTAGGTCATTTTATTGGTGGCCGGGAATGAAGAAAGATGTTGCCACTTATGTTGGCGAATGCATCACATGTGCCAAGGTCAAGGCTGAACACCAGAAACCTTCGGGTTTGCTGGAACAATTGGAGATACCACAATGGAAGTGGGAACAAATAGCTATGGACTTCATTATCAAGCTACACCGCACTTCCAGCGGACATGATTCGATTTGGGTCATCATTGATAGATTGACCAAGTCCGCACATTTCTTGCCGATCAGAGAAACTTACAAGATAGAGAAACTAGCAAGACTCTACGTTGATGAAATAGTAGTACGGCACGGTGTGCCCTTATCTATTCTTTCTGACCGGGACAGTCGATTTACACCGCGGTTCTGGCAATCATTGCAACAATCTCTAGGGACAAGTGTTAACTTGAGCACCGCTTATCATCCACAAACGGATGGACAAAGTGAGCGAACTATTCAAACCATAGAGGATATGTTGAGGACATGCATCCTATACTTCGATGGAAGTTGGGACACACACTAACCACTCATTGAGTTCTCCTACAACAATAGCTACCACAGCAGCATTGGATGTGCTCCGTTTGAAGCACTATATGGTAGAAAATGTCGGTCTCCAATTTGTTGGACCGAAGTGGGAGATAAAATAATCACTAGGCCTGAACTTATTTAGGAAACTACTGATAAGATAACCCAGATACAACAGCGATTACAAGCAACACGTAGCCGCCAAAAGAGTTACGCAGACAAATGGCCCAAGCCTTTGGAATTCGATGTGGGTGACCAAGTCATGTTGAAAGTGTCCCCATGGAAAGACGTAGTTCGTTTTGGGACTAAGGGCAAGCTAGCACCAAGGTATGTCGGACCGTTTGAGATTACTCAACGCATAGGTCCTGTGGCATACAGACTCAAACTTCCTGATGAGCTCAGCGGAGTACACGATGTGTTTCATGTATCAAATCTCAAGAGATGCTTAGCAGACGAAACATTGATCATACCGTTGGGAGAGATACAAGTTGATGAGCAACTACATTTCATTGAAGAACCGGTAGAGATTACGGAACGTGAAGTCAAGAGACTGAAACGAAGCTGTATCCCTATTGTAAAGGTTCGATGGAACTCCAAGCGTGGACCAGAATTTACCTGGGAGCGCTAGGACGACATAAGAACAAAGTATCCCCATCTGTTCGAGAAGTAAAGCCCTACCTATATGCTTAAATTTCGGGACGAAATTTCTTTAACAAGGGGAGACTGTGACAACTAGTACCTGACCGGCCGGCAAGTCCGTACGGTATGTGTACTTTCAACAGTAACTATGTGTAAATACATGTTTGTGAATAGTACTTGCATCAACAGAATTCAAAATAAAAGAAACAGTTGTACGTATTAATTGTGTAAACTTAAATACTGTAAGTACAACACTCATTTGAAACAATAGTTGTTAGTATTTAGGTGAAAACATAAGTACAGTTAACACAACAAATCATGAGAAACAACAGTGTTCAAACAAATAACAAGAACAAATCGGTTGCGATCTGATATCCATAGATGACAGGAATCAGATGGCCGACAAAGCAGTGTGAAAAAAATGTGATAACAGGATGTTTAGTTGACTCCGACAGTGAGGAAATACAATTTAAAACAATGTGCAGTGTTGTTTCAGAATAGCGAACTGACAGTGTGTTTGCGTGGGTGACGATTCACACAAACATATCTGTAAGTTTAACCTTCTGAAATAATGACTGTAAAGTAGAAAACAAAAGTCAGAAAGCAAAACCATTGTCGTGTTCGTTCGGATGACGATTCGAACAAATACGCGCGATGGTGACGCGTTCTGACGAAACGAAACGAAATACGACCCGAACAATATTAATTTAAGAAAAATAAAATATTTAATATTTTACAATTTTGAAACTCGTCAAAAATAATTAAAATCATTTTTTTATTTTAAAAACCTAAATTGCGTGTTACGTTTCTAAAACGCAATGAAAAACGCGAACCGAGCAACCGAAACGAACCCGAATACCTGAGGGTATATAAACACCAAATGAGGGTGTTTTTCCTCATTTCTTGGCAGCCAACCTCTCTCTAAAACCCTTTCACGAACCTTTCACTCTCACACCAGAAAATCAACTTCAAATCGCCATAACTCCTTCGTTTCTCCACGAAATTCGGTGATTCTTGAACCCAGGCGAAGCTCTCAACGTCCTTACCTAAAAGTACAAAGGATCTGGATTTTTCACCAGCCAAAACCGAGGTATGAGCAAAAGAAAACTCACGAAGTTAGGGTTTTCTAACACCTTATGCGACCCACACACCCTCCACCGGTTTAGAATCCATATACGCACACACTGTACATGTCAGGGGGCTGTGATTCGCACCATCATACCATGGAAAAAACTAGATCAAGAATTCGATTTTGATAACAAGAGAGAAACACGCAGGGTTCGTGTGATGCACCTCGGCCGAACCTCAAAACCTTATGAGAGCCGAACCCTGTGCTACACCCCTGTTGCCGAACCTCTCCTTGATCACGAGCGAACCCTTGAAGGTCTTACGAACCTTGCTGGCCGAACCCAGCACCAACAGCCGAACCTTTGCCCTTGAACGAACCTTCATGCTCATGACCGAACCCTACATGCTGAAAAACATCAAACGAACCTATGCGCAGCGGCCAAGCTAAACTTCGAGACCCAGCCGAACCTTTTAGCCCACGAACCTTTGATTACTCACGAACCATGCACCATGTAGCCGAACCTAGTCACCACCTGATTCCAAAGGTTCTCTGGGTAGGAAGTTTTATCATCCACGAACCCAGCCATTTGCCTAAACAAGCCATCGACTTGGCTCAAGACAGGTTGGACCCTTGGCATTAGTCAGGCCCAGATAACCGGCCTAGGAAATGGATTCGGTCAGCCCAACAGTCGGCCCAAGAAACAACCAATTGGTCTATCCTGTTTCGTTGGCCCAACAATTAAGAATTTAATTATTTAGGCTCATGTTATTGGCGGCCTACACATTCGGCGGAACTCTTTGTTTGGGCCCAATACTTTGAGCAGCCCAAATCTACACATACGACCCATCCTTTTACCACTCGGCCCTATAGATGCGCCCAAGACTAGCGTCACAAATGGCCCATGTTTAACCCAAGCGGTCCACTCACACTCCTGGCCCAAGATCATTCGGCCCACAATCTTAAACAAATCAAGTAAACAACTGGCTCATTATTTTAACCCATATGGATAACACTTGGTCCAACGGGAGGCCCACAAGGTTTAATTGTAATGAATACAAAGAATCAAACAATTAAAGAGATGTTATAAGATGCCACGGATTTATAACAGTAATGTAAAATCTAAGTTATACACTTAGAATCCTTTTCGTCACAATAATGATCTAAATGAAGTTTAAAATCAATAATAAAGTGAACTAACTTAAACCTAGTTGGATAAGGGTTGTCAAGTCGATGACAACCAAGACGGGCCGAATGAAGAACAATGACCGAGACAAGTGAGTGTTAGCCAACTTTAGGGCTAACACCAAGACACATACAACCACCCACTCAAAGACTCATACTTACGGGTTAAAAACAACATGAAATCAATACAGGATCATGAAAACAACCTCAAGAACAACAAAGAGCGCGTGCATTCTTGTTTTAAGCTAAGTCAACCACAACTAACACAAGGTGAGTTCATATGCCCTTTTTCTTTAATCTTTACTGATTTTAAACTCACGCGGCTGAGAAACATGCTTACTTTTATTTCTTTAAAAGTCTGCTTAACATATTGCTATTATTTTGATTTAGATAATATTAAACTGCTTATTATCGCTTATCATTGTATGCATGCTTGTATGATCAGGAGAAGACAGAAACAATTAAGATGAAGATGATAATATAATTTCATAACTCATCAACACAATCGAATAACATAGTTGTAAAATTATATCTTACAACACTTAGTTATTCTTACATGAACAAACATTGGAATAATCACAGGCAAACATACGAATGTCATAAAGATAATATATATCTTTGTAATAACATTCAACACAAGAGTTAAGTAAGTGTAATAGGACAAGTCCTTTTAACACTTAGCTTTACAACTCAACACATATTACAGGAGAACATGGAACAAGGAATGATAATCATGATAATATAACTTCATGATAACAACATCATTCACACAATAGTTAACATAATGTAATAAGACAAGTTCTTATTCAACTTTGTTAATAACAATGAGAACATATCACATTGAGAATCATAACATTGAGTAACACACTTACAATTGATTACTATTGAACTGTTGTATTATATCATTTCAATCATGTGCCATTTGTTGATCATGTAAGCCCCTCTAAAATTCGCTGATCAGTTAGTTTGACGTGACTAAACCGATGATAGCATAGTGGTACCATAGGTTTGACAAACCTCCGACGGGTAGGTCGGTATGTTATTCGTAATTTCATTGGCCGGTAACGTATGACCGGTAACAGAGCGACTGCAAGTCAGGTTCTGGGAAAGCGTCACATGGTGATATTAATCTGCAGGAATATTGTAATTAATCCAGCGAGATCCTATTGACTAGTAGGTTGAGAAATTGATCTTCTCTCATGTTCCACTACTGGTAATAGCTCTTGTTGAGGTCTATGGGAATACAAGGTGGTAGAAGTAAATTGGAGTGCATTGTAATCTGATTATGTGAGGATCACAATGGACTCCCATTTAGGCTCTACGCACTTCAAGCTGAGAACAAATGACAGTTGGTTAACTAACACTCTTAATTTCTAAAAGTGATCAACAGTTAACCTCACAAGCAATAGAATAATATAAGGAACAGATTTAATTAATCTAAACTCCTTAACACATAAAGGGTTTATCAATACTTCGGGTTGATAATTAAACCCTCATATTATATTATTCTACATATGAAACTACAGGAGAACCACAACTGGGGATAAACAGGTAAACTGAGAATGGATATCTATAGTTATATTGCAAGTAGTGTGGAATTCTATTAGTTATGTGGTGGGATGTTCGCTAGGGCTTGTTCCCTTACATATGCCCTATATATAAGCATAACTAATAGGATGAGACATTATTAGCTAATATAACTATCGAGATGCCATTGGGTGATTGGGTGAATCAATCAACATACAAGTACAAGAATAACATTGTGATTGTGCATGTGAATGAATCAAAGTTTTCAATTATCAAACTTATGAACTCACCAACCTAGTGTTGACTTTTTTAAATGCATGTTTTCTCAGGTGTCGAACAGGTTTAGTCGCTCACATTAAAGAACATAGCTAGTGGACTTTAGAGGACCTAGCTACATTTTGGGTGATCATACTTGTGGATGGCAAAAAAATGAATCATCTTTTGTATATCTTGTACAGATACAAGATATAAAATCATTGATTATTTTGGATAGATTTACTTGGTTAATTTATGAACGATACATTGTAATTTAACCTTGTAATTCTATATCATTGTTGTGTTAGCATATCTCCTTTATTTATCATGTGCTATGTAAACAATCTGATCATTTCGATTATCACACGATATCGCGCCCCGAGAACTTTCCGCCCGACGGGAAAGTCGATCCAGCCCGCCGGCTCGGGGTGTGACATAAATACAACTAAGACATGATGACTGGGCCTTATTTGACTCAATCAGTTAGACTTAGTTGTTGGTGGTTGTCCAAGTTGTACCCTCTCACACGTGGCCCATATCAGGCATGACTCACAAGGAGTCTACCTGTGTGTGCCGGGACTTTAATGATGCCCATATCAGCTTGACCCACTGGTCTACTGTACATGCCGGGACATTACGGATATCCTTGGATTCTTGATCGTCTATGATTCTCTTGATTCTGTTTGTTAGTTCACGTTATTGCCCATATAGCTTGACTACAAGAGTCTACTATTTATGCCAGGACTTTATGTGTGTTACACGTGGTCTTGATTTCTATACAACTGACATCCACCTTGACTCAAGCATTAATCACTTCATTAGATTTTAATGATTTCATTATTTCAATGATTCACACACAGTTCTGATTTCCTTGATTTTCCTTGAGTCTCTTGATTTTGATCTTTAGATTTCCATGATTTCACAATGATTATAGATTTATGAGTAGGATCCTTTGATTTACTGATCGCCTCACTGGATTAGTTTCCATTGCATTTGATCTTTAACTTTAGTTCTTTTGATTCCACTTTGCGTTTAGATTCTTGAATTTGAGCTTGATGGACTAAGGGTTGTTTAGAGTTTTTAGAATTAAAGTATTACTCGTAGGAATAATTTAATTAACTTGCTAGTTAATTCTGCATAGCAATTACCTAGACAGGAGTTTAGGAGTATAAACAAGCATATATATGTAAAACATATAATAAATAAAAGCATTTAAGTAAACAATTTAAGTAAAACAGTTTACGCATACTTCTCAGCCCCGCGTTTTAAAACAAAAATGTTTAAAAAAGGGGCGATGAACTCACATGTGTTGCTGTGCCAATGATCTATCACAAAATGCGCACTCTTTGTTGTAGCTTAAGTTGCTTAAGTTCCTGAGTTGTTTTAAAAGAATTCGAATACGATAAGTATACGTATTAGTCGTCGTATCTAGGGTTTGGTATTGGTGTGCAACTAAGTGTCCTATATTACTAATGTGCTTCTAAGGTTTCATTTAACTAGTTTAACTTAGATACCCATTTATAACCCATATCCCATACTTAATCATAACAAATCTTGATTAATATGTTTTAATTAATTTTAGGTTAAAACATTAATTTAGAAAATCATTTCATTTAATTTAACAAAGTTTATAAACCATTTTCTTTTATCAAAGTATCATTAACTTAGCTTAAGTTAACAGTTAACGTGTGATGAGCTTGACTAAGCCCATTGGACCCACTTAGGCCCAATTGATGATCTTTGATTTCCAATTGATTAGAAGACTTTTGTTTTGATTCTCATGAACTCCCTACCATTTTCTTAGGTGTTAAACGAATTTAGAACCCTTATTATAAGAAGATAACTAACCCAAGATCACCTTCAATACCCTTAAGCATTATGATTTGTAACATGATCTTAGATACCCACTTTTCTTTACAACCTTAATCCTTTATTACTTACTTGGCCCCATGCACACACATACATGATGACTCCCCATGCACATGGTTCACCTATTCTTCCCATGCATACACACTTACCCAATATCATTTATCATACCTAAATTCATGTGTTTCAATTTTCCATTCAACCTAAGTTCGAAACCTTCAAACCCATAGGTTCGCTGAATATGGCTCAAGTTGGCTCATGGTTCGCATAGGTTATATGTTCGCTGCATCTAAGCATCTAAAGGGTTCGGCCAAAGAGGTTAGGTTCGGCTTAGAGTTCCCAGCCCAAGGTTCGTCTCCTCACTGGTTCGTCCGAATGGGGTTCGGCCCAATTGGTTCGGTTGTAATCTCAGGGGTTCGGCTCTGAGTTCTTGGCAAGCAAGGTTCGTTGATTATGCATGAGGGTTCGTT
Organism: Mikania micrantha; assembly: GCA_009363875.1. Classification (NCBI taxonomy): domain Eukaryota; kingdom Viridiplantae; phylum Streptophyta; class Magnoliopsida; order Asterales; family Asteraceae; genus Mikania; species Mikania micrantha. Next base: position 30,302,565 of record CM018697.1, read on the forward strand.
GGTTCCACGATTTCATCTCGATAGGTTCGTCTGACCAATATGGGTTCGTGAGCCATAGAGTTCGGCTGAATGTTGATTGCCTAGGGTTCGGCCATGCATGCAGCTAAAAATAGCTTCGTGATATCTTAGAGAAGGTTTGCCTTGCTGATTGACACAAGTTCATGATATCGAGGGTTCGGCTCTCATCATGCTAAGTTTGTGGAGAGGAGCTCTCATCATGCAGAGAGAGAAACGAAATTTGGGAGTAAATCAGGTGGATGGTGGTGGTTGTGGGGTATTCAATGCCACATTTAATGTTTCAAGCACCCGGTGTTTCGGTCTCCCTCGGTTTCGCGTAAAACATTAGTTTCTCGTGACTTTCGTAACGAAACGATGTGTTTTATAAAACAAGATTTATTAACTTCATTTTAAGTGGTTATTCCTAGTAAATTATCTAATATCTTTTGTTTATTTTAAATTTACAAAAATCTTAAATTTATAGATTAAAATCGGATCGTGCAGTCGTCGCGCGTATTGGTTCGAATCGTCTTTCGTACGAACACGACGATAACTATACTTTCCAATATTGTTTTCTAATTATCGGATATCATTCAGAACGTTAAACTTCCAGATTTATTCATACAGATCGTCACCTCTACGAATAATCCGTCGATTTAGCATTCACGTAACGACATCCGTGTTGTTTTGTTCTATAAAGCCTCACATACGTTTATACATAATAAAATCCTAACACATAATCATATGATGGTTCTGTATTGCCAGATAATTATCCGACTGATGAACCACGTTTTCTGAGTGTAGTTTCTCTGAAATGATTTTGAATTCACTGTTTGTTACATGAAATGATAATGATATATGCTATGAATATGAAATACACTGAAATGCTAAAGAGTTTGTACCTGATTACTGTTCATAGCACTGTTGAGATCATTGTTCCAGTACGGTTCTGGCACTGATGTTACATCCGGCGTTGTCTTGCCCAAACACAACATTCCTGGGCCATCGGTCTCATCCTGCCCTGGAATAACCTACAAAGGGTTCCAGCCTTGTCCTGCCCAAACACAACATTCCTGGGCCATCGGTCTCATCCTGCCCAGGAATAACCTACAAAGGGTTCCCGCCTTGTCCTGCCTAAACACAACATTCCTGGGCCATCGGTCTCATCTTGCCCAGGAATAATCTAAAAATGGTTCCGGCCTTGTCTTGCCCAAAAATAATATCCCTGGGTCAACGGTTTCATTCTGCCCATGAATAATCAATGCAGGGTTCCGGCTTTACATGGCCTAACAATCATTTTCTTAGATCATCAACATCTCCCTGCCCAGGAAAAGTAACTAAGAGGTTATAACTTCGAAAACATTCCATATGGAAAAAAAGTTTACACAAGTTCGGCATAGGGCCACAATTCTCTACAACTCTTATCTGAGGATAAAGATGTTTGATCTGGATAACAAAAGATTTGAAGTACTCAAAAGCAAAAACAATTTGCATCAGGACTTCAAAAGCTCTGAGCTTTTATAATATTTCAAGCCTAACACAATCAAAAATGCAAAGCAAGGTCGCAAATAGGCAAGAGCAACCTTATAAGCACAACAAAGAAGCTTACCACAAACAAGGTAATAACATACGATAAGTACGGATAGTTATACAAGCAAGTGTTTCAAAAGTAAAAGCATTAAATTCAACAGTTCAACATCATAACATCAATACACAACATCACCTCAAACATCTGAGGGCTTCTTGTCAAGACTTCCAACATCGCCACTAGTCGTTGCATCCTTAGCAACCTTACTCACACCATCACTTGTGCCCACTTCACTGGTCTTAGGAGCAACATCCACACCATCTGGTCCGGTACGATCATCTTTTCCAGCAGAGGAATCAACAATACCACCTTCCAATAAAGGAAGTTCAAAGTTCAGATCCTCTAGCCCCTGGGTTTCCAAAAGAATGTCTTCAGGACAAAGACCTTTAGTTTTCGACCCAACTTTACCCTTGGGAGGAAGCATGGGTTTAGAATGAGAACTGGAACTAGGACGAACACTTTTGGACACACTTCCAAAATCGGCAACACCAACAGGTTTGCCAGCATAGCTAATGGTGGTTTGACCACTCAACTCCTTATCACCACCAATAATCAGCCCAGAATTAGAAGCCTCCGGATCCACAGCTTTCATCACATCCAGACTCTCAAATGAAATGGCAGCTAACTCCTGCAAATAAGGAAAAGTCAAGGAGTCGAAGTTTATTGCGGCCTCCTGCATAAGTTTCTCCGCATCAGGCCTACAGTAGGTAGTCTCAGAGATGGCTTTGTTCTTCATTGAATTACGATAGCCTAATTGAACGCCAACATGTAACCCGTGCTTAAACACCGCCTTCTACAAAGCCCCAAGGGTTGTTCGAAACTCACCACTCCCAACAACACGTTTCACAACATGAGTAAATCCCTCCTCAATCAACCATTTTCGATCTGCTTTCAATGCACCCACGTTCTTCTTTAGTGCTTGATATTTTTTGCGCTCATTCTGCATGGCTTCTTCGCACATTTTTAATGACTGGGTCAGTTTAGCAACCTCACCATATGTTGCTCCTCCAAACTACTCAAAGCTTCCGCCTTTTCCTTCTCAAACTCCTCAACACGTTGTTTCAATTCAGTCACAACCTTCTAACTATCTCCCAAACGCCTCTGCATCACGTTCACCTGACCATCTGACCGAGCCACACTTGATGCACAAGCCTCGTAGCGACTAAAGGCACGGGCAGAACACCACCAAGTTGGCCAAATAGACTATAAGTCTTCTTAATGACATCCTCCGTGTTAAGCACATACAAACCAACCTCTCCCCAGGAGGGGCAAAATTATCAACCAGCTTGCGGCACACAAGGCTGGATCCTAGCACATCCTCATTCCTAACATCCCAGCAGGGGACAAACTTCTCATTTGCTACAAAAGGGTCCATCTCAGGACTCTCATCAACTTTCTCTTTAGCAGGGGGTTCCTTACAAACAAGGCTCTTACCTTTGGAGGACGAATCAGTGGAAGATGATCCTTCATCCCTCAAAGACACAGTGGTAGTAGAAGACTTGCGGGTCTGCTTAGAAATCCTAGTAGGCAATACTTTCTTGCCTTTCCTTTTCCCACTAACAGTTGCCTTCTCTGGCTTAGGGACAGGCTCAGGTCTCTCTTCCTTTACATTCTTCCCAGAGCCTTCTCCAACGACACTATCATATTTACCCCCAAGTTCATGTAAATCAGCTTCTAACGGAACTGTATCCCCTCTTTCGTGGGCAGGATGTGAACTCCCCATCAGAAAGGGAATCCAGGCTTAAAATAGAGATCACATCCATCTCTGCCAAGAAGAAAACAAATGTCTCAAACTCACAATTAAATCTTGTTAGTGCATAGAATGTCCCTAGTTCTGTATTTTGTATGACTTGATGTATAAAGTTTATATTATTAATGAAATCAATTATTCTATAGTGTTCTTTAATGTTTATTCTAGTTTATATATGTTTGACTATGGTTGAATTTGACTATACTTATCATACAGACCCATTCGTGCGAATGATACGTAAGAATGAGTTCATTCGGGCGAATGAACGCCTAACGAATGACTGAGGCGAACGAATGAGTCATCTGCATGACTCATTCGGTTGACCAGCTCGTTCGGCTGAGCCATTCGCCGAATGAGTGTTTCGCACTACTCATTCGGCCGAATGAGTACAACTTAAATATAGACCTGCAAACAGAATTTTCAAAAACTTTTCTGAGACTCCTCCAACTCTTGAGCACTCCTCTGTCATATCTCTAGGGTTTTGACCCGTTCTTCCCTCTCCAACTCCGTTTCTCATCCCCGTGGTGTGAATCTTGATCAAAACGTTGACTCTTCATCATCGGATTGTCACGGGGGCTGTTGATTTCGATTAGAAACCCCTTGAATAGGATTCCTCACTATTCAAGTGGATGTAGAGCAGAATACTTAGTGAACCGGGTTGTTTCCTAGGTCACAGTTGGTCCTACAAAATGGTATCAGAGCTTTGGCTCTTGATTCTGCTCGATTTTCGATCTTAATCAACATATCTCAGATTGTTGGTTCGAGATTTTTGAAAACCCTAAGTTTCTTGGGTCTCAAGTTACTGTTTCATTAGAAATCAGTGGGTTTTTCTGGTTGTTTTGGTAAATCGATCATTCCTATAGCTTAGTAATGCTGTCCTGAGGTTCTGTACCAATTTTGGTGGTCTTATTCAATCAAAATCAAAAGTTATCGACATTTTTGTTGCTGAAAACCCCCCAGATTGTGCGAATGAGTCGATCAGGAGAATAGCTGTGCAAATAGGTTTTTTCGGCCGAATAGCAACTCTTTCGGTCAACTGGTCAATCGGTCCTGCACTCATTCGGTTAATTACTATTTCGGTCGTCTGCTCATTCACATCAGACAAGTCATTCGGTCAACTGAGTTCATTCGGTCTATTTACACACATTCGGTCCCCGACATTCGGCCTGATCAGCTTCATTCTGCCATCAGTTCTGAAATTTTTCTAAGTGTTGGATAAGTTTATTCTTGAAAAAATGGAGGAACTAGCTTTGATGGCTAAACAGAACCATAGGATTCAAAACTTACTACTCACAGAGACAGAGACATGGAACTATAATAAAGTTCCTAAGTTGCTTTCATTAGATGATTATCCACACTGGAAGTACAGATTTGAGATTCATATCAATGGAGTTGACACTAAATTATGGATGATGATTGAGAGTGGGTATTTGAGACCACTAAATGAGGATGGAACACCCATGCTGGTTACAAGGATGACTGAGCCCCAAAGGAAGTTATATGATTTTGAGAAGAAAGGCTATGCAATTTTGTCTCAATCCATTGCTACTGATATCTTTCATCAGTTCAGACAGTTTACTTCTTCCAAATCATTATGGGATGCCATCAGCAAAGATATGAGGGAAATGATGCTTTGAAGAGCATAAAGTCCAAAGCTTTAAGAAAAGAGTTTAACAGCTTCATCTATGTGGGAAATGAGTCCCTAGATGATCTTATTGCTAGATTTTATCATCTTCTGAGTGAGTTGTTCAACCATCAGGTCAAGACTACAACACAAGAGAAGATTCAGTGTTTGACAGATGCTTTACCTCCCAAATGGGAATCATTTCTGATGGTCTAGAAGCAAAGTGAGATGATTGCTAACACGGACATAAATGAATTTATTCAAAAGCTGAAGGAACAATGGATCGAGAACAAATGGAAAGCAAAGAGAGTTGCACAAGTCCAGGATCCTTCATTATAGTACTCTACTCCTACTGTGGAAAGAGTTCCTTCACATGCTCCTTTGAAAACAACATTTATCTCACAGACCAAAGAAGCTCCTGTTTCAAGTCAAGCTCATTTCAGCCAGTCTGCTACAACTTCTACCTCTCATTTAGAAGATAGTCATCATGTCCTCAATCTGAAGACAGAAAATTTTGAGAAAGTGACAGTAGAGGTTGCTAAGGAGCATATGGGTCTTTTGTCTACCCTTGTAACTTCTTATGATGGGTTACTAGCTGGGCAGATTGGCAATCCACACCTGACAAATGAGGACTACTCACAGATTGACCCAGATGATATGGAGAGGATTGGCATTTTGCAAGTGCAAGTGCAGTCAGAAGAGCAAAAGACTTTGTGAGAAGAATAGGGAAGGATATAAATCTGAACAAGGATTCAAAGTTTGGCTTTGATATGTCATCAGTCACTTGTTACAACGGTGGTGAAAAAGGACATTTTGCAAGACAATGCAACAAACCAAAGAATATGGGAAATAAGAATCCTTTTCATAATCAAATATCATCTGCAGCTAACCCAGAAAGAAGACTTGTGCCTAATCAGACTCCTACTCATGCTAGTTCTTTAAATGCTAGTAATTGCTGGTTTAGAATGATGAAGGCGAAAACTGGGATTTCAGATTCAATCCTGATTAGGGAGGAGAAGATAAAGCTTGTGTTGCAGAAATCAAGAAAGTTGCTGAATCCATTGATGAAGGTAATTCAGAAGAGACAAAAACCATTTTGGATACATCATCAGGATCAGAATCAGGAAGCACATTAGACTCAGAAACTCAAGGAGATTCAGATGCTGAGTTTGAAAAACAACTTGCTACACAATTTGCTAAGATGGTGAATATTTCTGCCTCATCTCAGTCTGATAAGGTATATGATGACTGTTCTTCTATTCATTCCAGATGCTTTAACTGTGTTGACCTTGAAAGTAAGGTCCTGGCTTATCAGAAGCATAATGCTGACTTGATCAGTGATCTCAATCAAATAATTGAAGCAAATCGGATTTTAAAATCAAATGAAAATGATTTTCAAGCTAAAATTGATTTGTTAAACAGACAATTGTATGAGGCTGAGATCACTGTGCTCAATAAACAAGATGTTGTTACTTCTTATCTCAACACCATCAATGAGACTACGAAGAAGCTAGCCATAGCCGAAAACAAAATCAAAGGTTGCACCACCCAGAAAACAAAATCAACATTTTATGAAAGAAGTCAAATATGCTTGTCAATCACCTCAAGTGAAGCCCAAACAACCCATTCCCATCAAGTCTTTGTTTAAGGATAAAGGGAAAGTTGTCAATGTGGATGTCCCCAAGGATGTTAATGTCAAACAATCCAAACCATCATCCATATATTTGAAAAACTCTTTCAGTAAAACACAATCTAGAAAGTTAAGTCTTCCAAGACTTAAGTTTCAAATCCTCCCCAGATGGAAAACGGATTGATGTCTTAATCCGAGACTCATTGGGTAAACCCAAGACTGTAAAGACTTGGGTTCCCAAATTGAACTAATAGTTTGTGTTTGTGCAGGTTGCCCCAACTGCTGCTCTTAACAACACTTGGATCGTTGATAGTGGGGCTTCAAGGCACGTGACTGGAGATATATCGCTGCTCACCAATGTAACTCCAATTCGAGGTGGATATGTAGCGTTTGCTGGTGACAAAGGAGGATTCATAACTGGAGAGGGAATTCTTTAAAATGGCCAAGTTTCATTTGACAAAGTCAAATATGTGAAGCAGCTGGAGAACAATCTACTTTCTGTGTCACAAATTTGTGACAAGCAGTACAAAGTTCTTTTTGATGACTCTAGTTGCTACATTCTCCAGCAAGGCATTACCATTCCTGAAGACTGGATTTTAATGCCTGCACCCCGAAAGCAAGATTTGTATGTTCTCAACATGGCCACAGCTTCAACTACATCTTCTTCAGCTTCATGTTTTATGTCAAAAGCTACAGAGAAAGATTCAAATCTTTGGCATAAGAAGATGGGTCATTTGATTCTGAGAAAGATGAATCATTTTGTTCACAACAATTTGGTTGAGGGTGTAAGTTTAAAGAACTTCAAGATGTCTGATGTATGTGTTTCATGCAAGAAGGGAAAACAAACCAAGCAGTCTCACAAGCTCAAAAGGTATCATTCAATCACTGTTCCTCTTGAGTTTCTCCATATGGATTTATTTGTTCCAGTCAACCGCAAGAGTATAGCTGGAGATCAATACTTCTTAGTCATAACTGATGAGTATTCTAGATATTCTTGGGTTTTCTTTATGAAGGAAAAATCAGAAACGTTCGAGTGTATTCAAGTTTTGGTAACGAAACTTGAATCACTTTACAAGCTCAAGATCCGTATGCTCAGAACAGATAATGGGACAGAATTCAAGAATCATCATATGGAGACTTTCTGCAATGAACGTGGCATTGTCCAACAATTTAGTGCTCCATATGTCCCACATGTTAGTGCATAGAAATGTCCCTAGTTCTGTCTTTTGTATGATCTTAATGTATAAACTTTATCTCATTAATGAAATCAGTTATTCTATAATGTTCTTTCATGTTTATTCAGGTTTATATATGTTTGACCATGGTTGACTTTGATTATATATATCATACAGACCCATTCGGGCGAATAAACGCCTAGCGAACGACTGGGGTGAACGAATGAGTCATCTGCATGACTCATTCGGTTGACCAAGCTCATTCGGCTGAGCCATTCGCCGAATGAGTACAGCTTATATACACTTCTGCAAACAGATCCAAAGATAACTTTTCCAAGCCTCCTCTCTACCCTGTGCACTCCTCTGTCATACCCTTAGGGTTTTGAGCCGCTCCTTGCTGTCCAAATTCGATTCTCATCCCGTGGTGTTCGATTTCGATCAAAACGTTCACTTCTCATCGTCGGATTGCCATGGGGACTGGTGTTTTCGATTGGAAAACCCTAGAATAGGATTCCGCACTATTCCAGCTGCTGTCGAGCATATCTCTCAAGGAACCGAGTTGTTTCCAAGTGTTCCTCAGGTCCTACAAAGTGGTATCAGAGCTTTGGCTCTTGATTCTGCTCTATTTTCGATCCAATTCACCAGATCTAAGATTATCAATTTGAGATTTTTGAAAAGCCTAACTTTCTTGTCCTTCAAGTTACTGTTACATTATAGATCCATACGTTCTTCTGGATGTTTTGACAAATCGATCATTCCAATTGCTTAGGAATGATGTCTTGATGTTCTGTACCAATTTTGGTGGTCAGATTCACTCTATATCAAAAGTTATCACGATTTTTGTTGCTGAAAACCCTAGGTTGTACGAATGAGTCGATCATCTGAATCACCGTGCGAATAGGTCTCTTTCGGCCGAATAACATCATTCGACAGAATATATCTCTTTCGGTCTTCCACTTTTTCGGCCAACTGCTCCTTCGGTCATCTGCTCATTCGGCTGCTCATTCTTTCGGTTTACCTGTTACTCGGTTTTCTACTCATTCGAACTTCAGGTCATTCGGTCCTTTACTCATTCACATCAGACTGTTCATTTGGCCAACTTAGTTTATTCGGCCAATACACATTCATTCGTATCCCGACATTCGGCCTTGTCAGTGTCATTCGGCCATCAATTTTAAAATTTTTCTAAGTGTTGGATATTTTGTTCTTGACATAATGAAGGAAATAGCTTTGATGGCTAACCAGAATTATAGGATTCATAACTTGCTACTCACAGAGACTGAGACAGGGAATTCTAATAAAGCTCCTAAGTTGCTTTCATTAGATGATTACCCTTATTGGAAGTATAGATTTCAGATCCACATCAATGGAGTTGATACAAACTTGTGGATGATGATAGAAAGTGGTTACTTGAGACCTCTAAATGAAGATGGAACTCCCATGTTAGTCACCCGGATGACTGAACCCCAGAGGAAGTTATATGACTTTGAGAAGAAATCCTATGCTATTCTGTCTCAATCCATTGCTACAGATATCTTTCATCAGTTCAGACAGTTCACTTATTCTAAGTTACTTTGGGATGCGTTGCAACAAAGATATGAGGGAAATGATGCTTTGAAGAACATGAAGTCCAAAGCTTTGAGGAAAGCGTTTAACAGTTTCATGTATGTGGGAAATGAATCTCTGGATGATCTGATTGCTAGATTTTATCATCTTCTGATTGAGTTGTTCAACCATCAGGTCAAGGCTACAACACAGGAGAAGATTCAGTGTTTGGCAGACGCTTTACCTCCCAAATGGGAGTCATTCCTCATGGTCTTGAAGCAGAATAAGATGATCTCTAATATGGACATAAATGAGTTTATCCAGAAGCTGAAAGAACAAGAGATTGAGAATAAATGGAAGGCAAAGAGAGTTGCACAAGTTCAAGATCCTTCATTGTATTATTCTAATCCTACTGTGGAAAGAGCTTCTTCTCATGCTCCTCTGAAGACAGCATTCATCTCACAGACCAAAGAGGGTCCTACTTCAAGTCAGATACATTTTAGCCAGTCTGCTACAACTTCTACATATCAGAAAGAAGATGGTCATCCTGTCATCAATCTGAAGGCAGAAAATTTTGACAAAGTAACTATAGAGGTTGCCAAGGAGCATATGGGTCTTCTGTCTACTCTTGTGAGATCTTATGATGGATTACTAGCCAGGCAAATTGGTAATCCTCACTTGACAAATGAAGATTATTCTTAGATTGACGCGGATGATATGGAGAGGATAGACATCATGTGGGCTCTTGCCAGTGCAATAAGAAGAGCTAAGGATTTTGTAAGAAGAACTGGAAAAGAAGTCAATCTGAACAAGGATTCAAAATTTGGTTTTGATATGTCATCTGTCACTTGCTATAACTGTGGAGAAAAAGGACACTTTCCAAGACAGTGTAACAAACCAAAGAAGATGGGAAACAAGAATCCTTTTCAGAATCAAAGGTCATCTGCAGCAAATCTAGAACGAAGACTTGTGCCCAGTGACCACAGATGAATGGTGTTGCTGAGAGAAAGAACAGAACATTGATTGAGGCTGCTCGGACTATGCTTGCTGATTCATCCCTTCCGGTTCAATTCTGGAATGAAGCTGTTGCTAATGCTTGCTACACCTTGAACCGAGTTTTGATAGTCAAGAGACATGGGAAGACTTGCTTTGAGTTGCTCCATAACAGAAAGCCTAATCTTAAGAATCTTACACGATGCTTAAGAAACATCAGCAAGGCAAGTTCAATGAGAAGGTGGAAGAAGGGTATTTTCTTGGGTACAACACTCCTAATAAAAGAGTCTACAATGGATTAACTCAAAATGTGGAGGAGTGGTACCACGTGGATGTTCAAAGATATTCTATGCCCCCACTTGGAAAAGGTCCAGACTGGATGTTCAATTATTCTGATCTTTTCGACTCATTCAATATGCCTCCCATGTACTCAGATGAAGATGTTGTTCAAATGACGTATGATGCACAAAATGCACCTGATGAACCTGTGCAACCTTCATCAGCTTCAATTCCTATTCAGACACATAATGACAGCTCAGACACTAATGATAATCCTGTTCAGCCAGTCACCCAAGAACCAAATGTTGACAACATTGTACCTACTCTCGAGTATCTTAATCTGAATAATCCTGATCCTAAAGTTGTTGTTCCTGCTCACCCAGTAGGAAGAATTAACAACATTCATCCTCAGAGAAATATTATTGGAGATTTGAATGATGGGGTACGGTAAAGACTAGAAATCATTTGTCTTCAGGTGGTCTTGCTGATATTCTTGACTTTGCAGATGTGAACTACTATGCTCATTCTTGTTTTATCTCTCAAGTTGAACTGAGAACTGTCACTTAAGCATTGAGAGAAGAATCATGGGTCGATGCCATGCAAGAAGGACTCCTGCAATTCAAGAAACTCGGTGTCTAGAAACTTGTTGACAAACCAAAAGATGCAAAAGTTATAGGCACAAGATGGGTTCTTCGTTGCAAAAGGGACGATCACGGGATTGTTTTTCGAAACAAAGCATGTCTGGTGGTGCAGGGATTCAGACGGATTGAAGGACTTGACTACAATGAAGTGTTTGCATCGGTTGCTCGTCTTGAAGCAATTCGTATATTCTTGGCATATGCATCCTTCATGAAATTCAAAGTCTATCAAATGGATGTCTAGAGTGCATTCCTTCACAGTGTAATCAATGAAACTGTGTATGTCAATCAACCTCCCGGGTTTGAGGATCCATTGTATCGTGACCAAGTCTACAAGTTGGACAAGGCCTTATATGGATTGCATCAAGCTCCGCGAGCATGGTACGAGACCCTTTCTACTCACCTTCTGAACAACAGGTTCAAAAGAGGTGTCATTGACTGCATTTTGTTCATTCGAGAAAAGGATGGTGATTTACTCTTGGTACAAGTCTATGTGGACGACATCACCTTCGGTTCTACAAATGATGATCTGCGCAAGGAATTTGAGAATGTTATGAAAAAAATTCAAAATGAGTTCCATGGGAGAAATGAAATTTTTTCTGGGATTACAGGTGGATCAGTCTGAGGCAGGGATTTTTATTCATCAGACCTAATACGTTGGTGACATTCTGAGCCGGTTCAGTATGTTGGATGCAAAACATGCTGGTACCCCACTGGCTGTCAATCACGGGATTACACTAGACGAAAAGCTGGATTTAATCGATGCCACTCTGTACCGAGGAATGATTGGATCTCTCATGTATCTCACTGTTTCTCATCTAGACATCATGTTTGCCACATGCTTGTCTGCTCGGTATCAGTCCAAGCCAAGAGTTTCCCATCTGATTGCTGTGAAGAGGATTCCGTGTTATCTGAAGGGTACTCCAGATCTGGGCTTATGGTACCCTAGTGATAATAACTTTGAGCTTACTACATATAGTGATTCAGACTATGGTGGATGCAAAAGAGACTTTAAATCAACATCTACAGGATGTCAGTTCTTTGGAAACCGCTTAGTTACCTAGCAATGCAAGAAGCAGACGTCGGTGTCTACTTCAATATGTGAAGCCGAATACATTGCAGCTGCTAGTTGTTGCTCTCAAATCATCTGGATTCAGCAACAACTCAGGGACTACGGGTTACATTTTTCTAACACTCCTATATATGTTGATAATACTGCTGTCATAACTATCACTAAAAATCCAGTCCAGCACTCTAAAACCAAACACATCGACATAAAATATCACTTCATATGTGATTGTTTTGAAAAGAAATTAATCGATATTGTTAAAATTCACACTGATCACCAGAAAGCCGATCTTTACACTAAAGCGTTTGATAAACCCAGATTTTTATATCTGTTATCGGCTAATGGTGTTTTTCAAAAATCTGAAGCCATCTCCTCATCTGACTCGAACAAATGATCATTTTTATTTTCTTATTTTGTTTTGCGTATACAGCTTTTTCTGTTACATTTCAAAATCTAGAAAGATTTTCAGTTTTAGGTTTTTAGGGGGAAAAAGGTAGTTTAATTTGAAAAACCAAAAACATTTGAAAAATTGTAAAAATGAGAAAGTCTTGTTTAAGAAAGTGATGTGTTAACCTATCATGTCTTAAAAGCAAAAAGTGAATGTAAAAACTGAAAGCACATGAGTTTTGTGATTTGATGTACTGATAGAGCGACTTTACAAAGTTTATAGACTATTGATGATTGCTTAGAATGTCTAATTTGTGGGATCCAGTTTAGAAAACTAGTTAAGGGATAAACAGTTTTTAATTCAAATCAGGCGTACACCTGTTATCATAGGATCTTATGAGGTTTCCAATGATTCATGAATTCAAGTCTGTACACGTTCCATATTTCTGGGTAGAAGCCTAACTGAAGCCGTCCATTTAGATAAGAATGAATGAATCACATCAAAATAAAAGTGAATCCGATTCTGTACACGTGCCACATTGCTGGGTTGCAGCCTAGCTGAAGCCATCCATTCATATAGGATAAGCTAGAAAAATGCAAAAATAAAATAAGTTCAATTCCATACATGTGCCATATTACTGGGTTGCAGCCTAGTTGAAGCCATCCATTTGGATAGAACAAGTTGATCTTGTCAACACAGTTCTGTATACGTGCCATATTGCTTTGTAAAGACCTAGCTGAAGCCATCCATGAGAACGTGTTGAACTTGAGAAACAAATTAAAAGAAAAATACAAAAAGAAAATAAATTGGAACTTTATAGAACTTATGATATTAGGTACTAAGTTAGGCAGAGATGAGTTACAAACTAGTTTTGAACTAGATTGGTTGACTATAATGGGTAACTCAGTCAGAAGACATTGGTGATCATTGATTAGTCTAGAAACAAAGTATTGTCTGGTTTAAAGTGGACAAGTATATCAGTAACTAAATGATAAGTAAAATATGTCATAAGTATAACATTCATGAATGCTGATTTAATGTGATCTGGTGTATGTCATTTTCTTGAAACACTGCTCACAAAAATATGTGTTTTAATTGTCTTAGTTTTAGTTGTACAGTTGTCCTTCTTTTCAGAAAAATACAAAAAAAAATTCAATTTAAATTTGTTTTAGATGATCATTTTGTTTGTTCAGATACTCAATCATGTTTGAATCAATCACCAAACTGGATTAAACTTCATAATGATCAAAATGTCAAATCTAAATTGAGTTGTGTTTTGGGTGCTGAATCTCACTCATCCGAATAAGTCATGCGAAAAAATCATGTGACCGAATGAATTCATTCATGCGAATAGCTCATTCGGTAGATCACCTGATGTGAAGAGATTCATTCGGTTGATCTCTCGGTCAAATGAGTCTCCCTATTTATTGAGTTCTTTCGGTTGGTAGTTCTTTCGCTTGGCCAACTGTGTGTGCACTCTTTCGCCCGATACACCCTTTCGCTTCTGTTCCTCACTTTTCACCGACTAATCAACCCATACTGATTGTATTCCTGCTTGTGGTTGTTACAGGTACTATTGGGACCAAGATTTTCCAATTTTGACCGTAGATTAACTCAAGAGAGTTCGAAATTTTAGGGTTTTAGGGCTTGTAACTGCACTCGAATAACTGATCAAATTGAACACTAAACACTTAAAATCAGTTGTTTAACATTAATCGGACCCCTCTGAACTAAATGTTATCATTTTTTGTGGTTTGATTTGGGATTTTGAGAATTTGGATTTTTGAAGTTCTTCGGTCGACCGAATGAAAGTCATTCGCACAAAAGGGTCGACCGAATGAGATGCATCAACCGAATGAAGACATTCGACCGAATGAGACTCCTTCGGTCAAAGGTTGAACCGAATGAAATCATTCGACCATCTGCTCATCCATATGAACTAAATCCACCGAATCACCTCATTCGTGTGTCATTCGGATGACACAACTCATTCGGCCAATATCTCACTCGTTGAGTCTCATTCGGTTGGTGTTAGTTCATTCGCACCAATTGGACACTTGTGTTAAATTTTTGGTTTTGCTCAACTGTTTAAATGAACTGAACTGACACATTATTTCTTTCTTGTTTTTCAGAATGGCGAACTACAAAGCTGTTTCGAAGAATATCTGTGCTCACCTAGATGTTACCACGAAGAACGCCAAGCATTTTATAGAGATTATTGCTTTTCTGAGGCGTTCTTGGATATTCAATACCATATCTACCATTTATGATCCCTATTTGTCACACCAGAGAGATTTCTGGAGATCAGCTGATATAGATTGTGAGACAAGGCGTCTAGTGATCAGAGGGAAGGTGAAAGGACACGATGTTGTAGTCTCTGCTGAGCACATCAGGAGGGTGTGTGGATTTCAAGACTCACCTAATCACCCTTTCCTTCTTGATCGATATCTTGTTCGAGGATGCTTTATGCGGTGCAAGTATGTCAGAGACTTGGAAGCCGGAGTGCTGAACAAGGCTTTCCTATGCCCGCAGTTCAAGTATCTGAGTCACGTACTCATTCATTGCATGGGATCTAGGCGCGGGGGATTTGATGACCTCCGAGAGACTTTACAGGGTGCCTTTATGGCCTTGGTGCTGAACATCCCGTTCAACTTCTCGGAGATGGTCTTTACACATATGAAGGAGAACGTATGCCTCAAGGGAGACAAGAAGTTCTTGATGTACCCTAGGTTTCTGCAGATGATCTTCGATCCAAAAGTGCCTAATCTACCTAAGGCCAGTTCAGACATCATCAAATTGAAGCACATGAACGACATCACTCTTAACAGAGTTTTATCATACCGAGGAAAGGAGAGGAAGCCTCCCACTCGTAGTCTATTTGGCCATCTCCTCAATCCTGATTGCGTTGCACCTGCTGGGAGGAGATGGAGACACGAGGATTCTGATTCAGACTTGGAGGATATCATTGTACCTGGTGGTGATGATGGTGATGGAGGTGATGTTGGTGCTAGTGGTGCTGGTGATGTAGGTGGTGCTGATGTCAGTGGTGCTGGAGATGTTGGTGCTGTTGATGTTGGTGGTGATGGTTCTGGTGGTGCTGATGATGATGTTGATGTTGATGGTGATGCTGATGCTCTTCTTGATCTGGATTTTATGACTACTACTGCAGCCACCGTCTCTACTCAGTTAAAGATTGGTGGTACTACCTCAGCTGAAGAGAGAGATGATTCTGAGGAATCAGATCAGGATGGTGGCGAGGATGATGATGAAGAGGGTTCTGATAGTTCAGACTCTGAGAAGACCAATGATGAGTTTGAGACTATTTTGGTCAGATCGCAGCCGGTGAAGAGGAGGAAGAGGACAAGGGAGCCTATCCCAAGCAGGGAGGAGATTGAGGACCACCTGTTTATACCATATTTTGATATCTCTCATCCTCCACGTACTTCCACTGTCACATCTACTACTGTTACCATTGCTGCTGCTTTTCAGTCTACCTCATCCCCTCCGGCCAAAAGAAGAAGGACACGATTTGTCTTACAGAGACGGTCGGAGTCGGTGTCTGTGGCAATAACCATTGCTATATCAGCTGCAACAGTCACGACTTCTTCACTGACCAGGTCGAGGGCTATTCCTACACGTGCTACCACTATCCCTCTGACGTCCTATGTTGCTGCTACAGCTATCTTCACTACAGCTTCCTCTGGTCCCTCCACTACACAAGCTGATCCATATATACTGACTGTTTTAGTTGCTAAACAGCTCAACACACTGAATAGTCTGGTCCTTAGACTGATGGAGAGGAACCACGAGCAGGACCTGGCTATTTCCCAGCTCACTCAAAGGGTTGGTGAGCAGCATACTCTTCTGTTACAAGCTGTTGATCAATGGCCGGATTTGAGGGTCCGATCTGCTGAGCTGGAGGAATAGTTGCTCAAGTCTGTTGATGAGCATAACTAGTTAGCTTTGACCGACTCGGGCTTCAACGACAGGATTCTAGCTCTTGAGGCTGAAAAGTTGTGTCTTTCTGAGCAAGTTGAAAGCCTTAAGGATGCTGCCCCCAGGATCGAGGCTGCTAAACCTGTCTCCAATGATTCAGACAAAGACGAAGAAGAAGAAGAAGAAGATGAGTCTGATGAGGAGAAGGTCGACTATGGGAGTTCTGATGATGATGATGATGATGATGATGATGATGATGCTGACTCAGGGGATAAGGATGGAGCTGGTAGTGATTTCGAAAGTTCATATAGTTCATCAGATTCATCCTCTCCTTCTGAAATCAAAACCAAGACAAAACACGACAAGGCTCCCCAACAGCCTCCAAGTCAAGCTGATGAGCCGAAGGCGACTGAAGTGGTTGAAGCAATGTCGGTGAGACGTTTACTGGATGAAAAGTTGACGATGATACTAGACGCTTAGGTCATTATTCAACATTCTATCAGTTATGACAAAGAAGAAGGCGAGATCGTCCATTTCCTCACAAAGGAGAAAATCGCAGAGCTATTCAGGTTAAATCCTGATGAGGTGATATTGGATGATGCTCCCACTCTTGCTTCCGATATTACTTCTCCAGAAGCATTCGATGAAATTGATGAGGTGATTCTGGAGGATATCACAGAGGAAGAGAGCGTCAAGTATACTTCAGCTAAAAATGAGCTGCCTACTTTTACTGACTTGTTCGTTCTACATACTGAGGAGGAGCTGAAAAGAAAGATAGATGAAAAGGTCAGTGGTAGTGAGTCTTCAGTAGAAGACATTCAGAAAAGGAAAGACGAATGGGAAGCTTATTGGAAGGTGTTGAAGAAGGAGAGTGTTCCTCATATGCCAACTTCGCACACAAAAGTATACAGGACCAAAGGATATAAATCCGAACATCAAATTCTGAGTTGGGCATATTTTCACGACATGTAATGCTATGCAGTCAAAAGGGAACGAGGGATCCAGTACTTCAGATACCCCACGACTTCAAGACGTTGCCCGAATTCGAAGTAAATCAACTTGCACGTCTAAAGATGTTGTATTGTGAATATTCAGGGATGTCGTCCTGGTTTGCAAGGCAAATCCAGTTCAAGTACAGGAGAAGATGGATCAACTTCAAGCCACAGCAACCGGAAAGATACTATCTTCTGGATATTGATGCAGATACCTGCAGACATAAAGTGATCCTGAAGTGGCTGCCTCCTAAAGTCATGAAAAAGATTCCGTTACGGAAGATGCCTCAAGACTTTTTGGACAGTTTCAGATGGTGGTACTATGACGGGAGAACTGCTGAGGCGGTGATAGTTCTATGCAAGGAAAACAAATGGGATACCGTACGTATTTTTGATCCCATGTGGCTAACCAATATGCCACATAAAGATGTGAAGGCCCTGTACAGATGTCAGATTTTCTTTGAAGTTGAAGATATGGAGCAGGCTCTATAGTTCATGAGAGTTATCCGGATATGCATAGCATTTGGAATTCATGCTGGCTCTGACTAGAAGGCTATTCAAATAAATATTTCAAGAAAGGTGCTGATAAGTGAAGAACTAGGTCCAAGGGGGAGTATGTTAGTGCATAGAATGTCCCCAGTTCTGTATTTTGTATGAATTGATGTATAAAGTCTATATTATTAATGAAATCAGTTATTCTATAGTGTTCTTTAATGTTTATTCTAGTTTATATATGTTTGAATATGGGTTGACTTTGACTATACTTATCATATAGACCCATTCGTTCGAATTACACCTAAGAATGAGTTCATTCGGGCGAATGACTGAGGCGAACGAATGAGTCATCCGCATGACTCATTCGGTTGACCAGCTCATTCGGCTGAGCCATTCGCCGAATGAGCGTTTCGCATTCCTCATTCGGCCGAATGAGTACAACTTATATATAGACCTGCAAACAGAATTTTTAAAATTTTTCCGAGCCTCCTCTCAACCCTAAGCACTCCTTTGTCATATCTCTAGGGTTTTGAACCGTTCTTCCCTCTCTAACTTCGTTTCTCATCATCGTGGTGTCCAATCTTTGTCAAAACATTGACTCTTCATCATCAGATTGTCAAGGGGCTGTTGATTTCGATTGGAAAACCCTTGAATAGAATTTCGCACTATTCAAGTGGCTGTAGAGCAGAATACTTAGTGAACCGGTTGTTTCCTAGGTCACGGTTGGTCCTACAAATCCAAATTTAATTTAAAATAAAAGTCAAAGTCAAAGGGTCATACCCACACCCTGCCGAAGAAACACTGGAATGAAGGTCGAAGAATCCCAATTTTTACTCAAACCAAAAAGGATCAAAAGAGGCTCGAGATAGGATCGGATGTATGTGCACCTTTCACACAGCGCTGAAAACAATTTCCGATCGTACATAGGATCTTTAAGGCTTTTCACCAAAAGAGGCTTGTTAGGATCCTTCCAATGCATGACAAAGGGGAAATACGCAGACGATATTCATAAAAAAACGACTTCTTCCAATATTTTGGAGATTGAGATATGCCATGAATACATTGGGGATACATATCCCGAAACTGTTCAACAGTGAACCAATCTCCATTTTTTACAATACGGAAGAATTCTTGAAACAAAGAAACCGTTGGGTAAACCACCCAGTGAACGACAGCACATATCAAAATTAACAATAACACCCAATCCATATGTGGCTATCTGGGAAATGTGTAAAGCATAATGCTCTAACACATTGAGCACAAAAGTGGGAACATGCAGTTGAACATTCGAGAAATCGAAGAACCGAGTGTATACTCCAACAAAACCAGGGGAGGATCACGGATGTTACTAGACGATTCTGGCCGAGTGGGACGAAACTCAGGCCCAATGTGATAAACAAACACAACATCGGAGAATTCCTTCTCCGACAGTTCTCAACTGAGGGACGCCATATCGCGTTTCGTTTCCATCTAAATCACACAAAAGAAAATTTATAGGGAAGAACAGTGACTAACCTGCGATTGACGATGCTACGAATGAAGAAACTATGATGAAGAAGAGATTCGCCGGAAAATTCGGGAGAAATTCAAAGAAAAATGGAAAAGAAATGATGAAAAGGAATGATGCACTGCCTGAGAAATAATGAAGGGACGGTTACTGTCTTGTCAATCTATAGTTGTCACACCCCGAGCCGGCGAGCCGGATCGTGTGTACCCTCGGGCGGAAGGTTCCCGGGGCGCGATATCGTGGATGATAATCATGATGATCAGATTGTTTATATAGCACATGATATAATAGGAGAGAAATCTCTAACATGACATTCAAGAACATAGAATTACAAAGTTAAATTATACATGACATGTTCATAATTTGACTCGGTAAATCTACTCAAAAGAATCATGTAGTTCTATCTTTTATCTGTACAAGATTTACAAAGATGATTCTCCAAATGTCATCAAAAATATATGCATCAAAAATAGCTAGGTCCTCTAATAAGTCTGCTAGCTAACGCATCCTGTCTCAAATAACTACGCATGTTTGTCACCAGAGAAAGGATGCAAAAAGATCAAGTCAACACATGGTTGGTTAGTTCATATAGTTTTGTTTTATAAAGAGTTTGTACAAACCTGACCCGATGACAACCCTAACCTCACCAATAACCACCTATATCATCTAGTTCGGTATGCTTATATATAGGGCATATGTAGGGTCAAGCTTACCGCCAGCCCAACCACCAGCCCACCACATACCAAACCACATCATATACTTCTCTTGGTGATAACTAAGCATTTCATCTCATACATTCGATTCACAATCTTTGAACATTCTAAAATATGTTAACACGGAGTGCCTGCAATGACAACCTTAACCTCATCAACAACCATCTATGATATCCAATCAAGTATGCTTATATATAGGGCATATGTAGGGTCAAGCTTACCGCCAGCCCAGTCACCAGCCCACCACATACCGAACCGCATAACATATTGTTGTTCATGACAATTAAGTGTTTCATTCTTCATCATCAACACCATAGTTCTTTTAATTCTAAGTTCATGTAGTTTCACAAAATATGGAAATTCTCTTATTTTCTTACGTTCATCACACAATCATGATCAACCATAGCATTTGTAGAAACCTTACATTAAATGCTTAAATAAACCAATAGATAAACATTTAATAAAATCTAAGACCTAATGATTGGGCCTGGGTCGTACTCGAGTCGACTAGTATATCAATCAAAGATTCTTAGTTAGTGGTGGTGTCCAGTCTATATCATCTCACACGTGGCCCATATCAATATTGATCCAAAAGGGTCTACTTGTATGTGTCGGGACTTTACGATGTGCCCTTACTAGTATGACCCACAGCATCTACTGTATGTGTTGGGACTTTAGGATATCCTTTGATTACTGTTTCCCTCTGTTTTCTTGAACTTCGTTTGATCGTTTACTTGTTTGATTGTTTGTTTTTTGTTGCCCATATCAGCATGACCTTTAAGGTCTACTGTATGTGTCGGGACTTTCAGTTGTTTTACACGTGGTCTTGATCTACATATGACTGACAACCACCTAGAATTGTTCTTTGTTTAGATCGTCAGTTTTCTGAAACACACCACTGAAATTCGTTCTTTGTTTTAGATTGTTAATTCTTTGAAAACACGCCTCTGAAAATAGTTCTTTGTAAATACATCACTAAAGACTAGTTCGTTGAGATAGTTCGTTAGTTCTTTTGAGGTAAACAGATATCAATTCTTGATGAGTAAACAATTCGTTTTGAAAACCTGTAAATAGTTTACCTAGACAAAATCTAGGATAACAAGTATACATATAAAGCATATATGAAGTAAAAGCATTTAAGTAAAATATATTCCGTGGAAAATAATTTACGCATGCTTCTCAGCCCCGCGTTTAGAAAACAAAAAGTTTAGAAAAGGGGCAATGAACTCAACTGTGTTGCTAGGTAATGAATCACAAAGATACACACGCTCGTTGTTTGAGGATTAAGTATCTTCAGTACCTGTGTTGATTTGTTAGGATTTGAATACTATAAGTGTCGAGAGACAACGTATATAGGATTTAAGTATCTTTTAAGTAAAACATCATTTATAAAATCCCTTTTAAGTTTAAACCTTTAAGTTAAAAATTATATAATTTATTTTTAAAACACTTTGTATAAATATTTTTATAAATCATTCCCTTTTTATTAAAACATAGGTTATTTTAAAAGAATATGAGTTAACATGTTAGACTTAAGTTAATCACACTTGATTAACTCTAAGTCCTTCTTTAGTCCTTTGTTTCTTCTAGGTTAATCATTTTCTTAAGTTATTTAGTTTGAACAACTTAAGTTGATAACACATATTAGGAAAATGCTAAGTGTTGAGAGTTGATAATCAATATCAACTCCACACTTAGTCATTTCTCGAGCTTTCTTGTTATTCTCGTAGTCCTTTGTATCCTTTAAATCACTTAACAACCCTAGGTTATGGTGATCCATATAAATCGCACTTAGAGTTTTAGTTTACTCTTTGAAACCCACCCTTAAACACAATCCCTTAGTAACTTTTTTTTCTCCAGTACTTCTTGATGGATCCAAGTGATTAAACCCAATTAACAACTTAAACATTTGGTTGAGTGCTAAATTAGTTTAGAAGATAACAATTTGAGTTAATACCCTTAGTAACCTTGTTAGTTTTAAATTGTTTATATCATCACGCAACCCTAATGACTTCCCATTTCACAATCCACGTACCACCCCCATGCATGGCTAACCCCTAATGTTCTTTCGACGCATCTCAGTCGTACTGCCCATTCATGTGAAGGGGAAGGTGTCATGAGACTGAATACTCCGAATGGATATGGGATTCGAATGAAGATGTATGCGAATGAAGGAGATGATCCGAATGAATTTTACATTCGGGTAGCCTTTAGCTTCGGCTTTCCCAGTTCATCCGAATGTGCATACTATGCGAATGAACATGGGGGTCCGAATGTGGGTGGCATGCAAAAGAGAGGTCATTCGGATGTAAGGTTTCCTTCGCCCATGGACATTCGGTCGAATGGAAGCAACAGGTGCTCATTCGCCTGCGCTGCGAATGAGTCTTCTCTCGACTTCCTTCTCGGATTTGTGGCCAAATCAAGACATCTCACGTGTTCCTACACCACCCTAAACCATTTACATGTAATTCCTAAGGGTTTGGGATTGTTTAAAACCGGTTGCATGTGGGGGTTCGAACCAAGGAGTAAAAACCCTAACAATCGCGGTTATGAGCTCCATTTTACCTGGATTTTGATGGTTCACAGCTCAAATCGCTTGTACTTTCGTGCTCTACATCTTGTGTTGGTCGTTTTGACACCAAAATCACTTGATTTGGTGAGGTATTGAGGATTCTAGGGTTTTGATTTTAGAGAGAGAGTTTTAGAGAGAGAGTGGAACGAAAATGTGGAAGAAGCTGGTAGGTGGGGAGGGGGAAATGGCATTGAATGCCATGTTAAATGCTACCCCCACACTCGGGTATGTTCGGGTCCGTTTGGTCTTGCTTGGTTTCACGTAGAAGCGTCGGTTTCCGGCCGTTTTCGCAATGAAACGTTACGATTTTAAAAGTAAAATTTATTAATTTAAATTAGGTGGTAATTCCTAGTAAATTAACTAATATCTTTTATTTATTTTTAGATTTCTGAAACGTTTAATTTAACTCTTTAAATCGAATAGTACAGTGTTCGCGCGTATTCGTTCGAATTGTCACCCGTACGAACACGACGATAACTACACTTTTCGATGTGATTTTCTAATTATTGAACATCATTCAAAACGTTAAACCCACATATATATTCGTACGAATTGTCACCCACACGAATATTCCATCAATTTAATGTTCACGTAACAACGTCCGTTATTATTTTGTTTTATGAATCTCACATACGTCTTTACATAATAAAATCCTAACTAACCTTTAAATAACAGTTATGTGTTGTTAGATGAATTTCTGACTGTTAGACCATGGATTTGCATATGTTTCGTAGTAAATGTGTAATAGTTCTATGTCAACAACAAATGATAATAGTTTATATGTAACACACATAGTTCGTACCTGATTATGTAATAGTTCCGGTTATGTTTCCGGCACTGATGTTATAACAGTTGAGGGCAAAAATGTAAATTCCTAATTAAGTCAGAGTCTTTAACGCACAAGAGAACGTCAATAACTCTGACTGGGGGACTGATGACGGGGGTAGGACCAATAAGGACAGGACAACATATCCCATCCACAAAAATGACTTATGGTAAGTACGACAGGTCTTGATCATGAAATATAAGGAAGCCCTTTATGGACAGGATAACTTATCCTTCCCATGTAAGGTTCTCCAGCTTCTTCTCCAGGGCAAAGCGTTGAAGACTGAGCCTAGATGTGATAGTAAAATGATAAGATCTGCATGCCAGATCATAAACAGGTGATAGAAGTCATTCCTAACGAACAGTAACAACAGTCAACTCCAAAGAACTAGAAATAGAATAAAAGACGAACCAAGGGAGAACCAGAAGATCGCCTTCCATGAAAGGAATTACACGATGGACAAAGCCAGACACTCTAGACCACTCCAAGGTTATAATAACAACTCCCTTTCAGGTAGTTGGACAAAACTAACTCTCTCAAATACATTTATTACTCTCTCTCGTGAACGAATACTTATGCTCACGCCGGAGGCTGATCGCAGGGATCCTTCCCTGCGGTGAGATTAACGGTATTTGGTTGCAGGTACTCTCAAGATGTGGATGGGATAAACTAGGAGGGCCAAGAAGAATCGTTGTTTCAACATAGATCGTAATCTAGGCTTTAGAGTCATGGTTCGCAATCTACTAAGTCAACAAACAAGCAGTAAAACCCTCCACATGTCAGTTTTCAAAATTGTGGTTGCACGAACTGTGAGGGTTTGGCTCGCAGTTCACAAGCCTTGAATTTTTAATTTGGACCCTATACTTTTATATAATTGCATTTCCATAATCTGTCCTTTTCTATTTGAAATAATTGACCCTCAATTTTGTGAGGTGTTACACCTACTGTATTTGTTATTGTTTTTTGAGATTTATGTAAAAGGCTATGTTGAGAGAGTAGAACGTATGTGATAATCTCCATCTTAGCGAGCAACTAAATTGCAACCATGTTGATCTTTGTTTTGTTCTTGTGAATCTGAGCGTAATATTTTGGTGTAATATGTGTTTGACATGACGACTTATCACTTATCATATTATATAAAAAAGTGCATGAAAACTTATGTTTAACAATAAAATAAATTATTTTAAATTTTATGTTCTGGCTTATAAAATAATTTTGTGAAGATAACTGTAGTTAGGACTAAACAAGTTAAATATATTAATTTTCTTTGTTTGGTAGTATAAAGTAATCGGCAAATAATTCTGTAATTGGAATATATTGATTTCACTAGTACAGCAAACCCTTAATAGGGTGGTTAAATTGGTACATATGATACCACTATAGATTGCTCTGGATCAATCAACAGAATTCTATTAACAATTCAATCTATGCGGAATCTAGATTAAATCTATATGAATCAAAGATACACAATCATCAAGATAAACATCATGTTCATTCAAGGAAACTGGATGAACTTCCAAATTTGGATCAATTTGCGGTCTAGGAACATAGCTTGAAGGAGGTGGTACAGCATGAAATCCCAAGCCAGTAGTATCATTTGATTATCGTTGCATAGCAGCAAAATAATCGATAACATACTGAGAATTCTAATAATTATCTAGCTTGCTTTTATTCATTTCTGCTTCTGCTGTTGTTGCTGACAGTTCAACTTTCAACTTTTGTACAAACTCGAGATGCACAGAAACAACATGATTGTTTTGCAAAACTTTAATTTTTAATTCTTCATTTTTCTTTTCCCAAATCAATGATCTTTTTATCAAAAGCTTTCTCTCTTGAAATCAACTTTTTGTTAGTTTCAGTGCACTCGATCAATTCAGCAGTCAATTGAGCAGTCATTTCTTTCAACTTTTCAATGACCTCTAAAAGATCATTATTTACCTCTTTGGTCTTTTCTTTGCCCTTGCTTGCTTCTTCATCCATAGAAGCCATAAACGCACCCATTAAATCATCATATTGTTTTCCCCAGTCATATCCTTCGTCTGCTTGACTGACTAACACTTTTGTTGATTCTTCAGGCTTTTCTTTTTCTTTTGATAAGCTTCTTTTGGCTTGAAATGATTCAAGTTTCCTTGCTTCTTTGGATTTTTACACTCTCGAGCAAAATGTCCCAACTCATTACAATTATAACATTGTGTGGTCTTTGGATTAAATCCAAACGTTGTGTTCCTATCAAAAGTGAACTTCTTTCCTGTTTTCTTCGCATATCTGTTAATTCCTCTTATTGCAATAGCCAAAGCCCATTGAGTATCAATCAATTCCATCTCATCATCATCTATCTGCTCATAATCTTCAAAAGTAAGATTAGAATTTCCTATTCTTCTAGCTATCTGTTCATCAAAGGAACTGACAACACATGACAATATCGACATATGATCTCTAACAGCCTCTACAGTTACTTTTCCCAAATTAGTTGTATTCAATTGGATTGGGGTTGATGAAGAATCAGAGTTCTTCTCATTGACATAATAAGATGAATTTGAACTAGTAAATGCAGATGATACAGAAGTACTATCAGCAGTACTTGAAACAAAAGTTGTCTTTCATTTCCTGTTCTTCTAACTTTTGAATAAACTCAACCAGTTTCATTCCAGGAAGATTTTCTCTCAAAATCAACACCAATGAATTCCATCTTTCTGGCAAAGCATATGCAAAACAGTCTATTTTCTCTTCTTCAGTATACTCAATTCCACACTTACGAACTTCTGTCAACAAATGTCTATATCTGGTTGTCAAAGCTTCAAGACTTTCATTTCCAATATAATTGAAATTCTCAAACTCTTTCTTAAATCAGTGGCTTTCATTTTCATGAGTTTGGTGTTTCCCTCAATTCTTGCCTTTAAAGCATTCCATAAACCTTATGAAGTTTTATGTTCATCAAATTGATGAAGGATTTGATTAGGAAGAGCTTGACTCAACATCCAGTATGCTTTCTTTTCAGAATCATATTTCTTTCTTTGTTCAACATCCAGTCTATCAAGAGTTTGATCCATATCTGTTCCAACCACTTTTGGCCGTTCATATGGTGATAAGATTCTTTCCCAACGATTTCTATCAGTACCATTGAGATGTGTCTCAAACCGACCTTTTCAATTTTCATAATCAATCAAATCAAGTAGTTTTGGTACTTTATTTGTGCTTCCCGACTCAGTTTCACTAATCAAAATACTTTGTGTCTTAGAATTTTGATTAGCAACAGCAGCAAACATATCCGCCATTATTCTAAGTTTTATATCAGAGAACCTCACTTAGATTATAAGCTCACAAACCTAAATGACAGACGAACCTTCTCCAAACGTTGATCTCACGAACCTTTTCCAACGAACCTGAGACAAACCTTGATCTCACGAACCTTATCCAACGGACCTAGGACAAACCTTGATCTCATGATCCAACGAACCTAAGACAAACCTTGACCAACGAACCTCTTCAATAGATCTTGGACCAACGAACCTCAGTCAACCAAACCTTTGAGACGAACCTCTCCAAAATTTTCTACACGAAACTCAACAATTATCTCCTTTTTACAGTGAACCTTTGCTTCAAAATACAACTGAGATACAACAAGGTTCGGCTCACGAACCTATCTGTGAAATTTGAAAATTTTGGAGGAAAAACCTTCAAAATTTTGAAGAAAAACCTCCAAAATCTACAGATTTCAGCCACAAATTTCCTAATTTTAATCAACCAAATAACAGTAGATGATGATGATGATGACAATATCAACAATCAATCAGATATGGTAAATCAACATTTCATCTATCTCTTGATCTACAAAATGATTGATAATCTTCAATTAACTTGTATAGAACTCCTCCAATGCTCTGATACCACTATAGATTGCTCTGTATCGATCAACGGAATTCTATTAACAATTCAATCTATGCGAAATCTAGATTAAATCTATATGAATCAAAGATACACAATCATCAAGATAAACGTCAAGTTCATTGATCAACAAAATCAGATTACAATGACATGAATCAAGAACACACAGTTCATATACATGTTCTCTCCCTCTCTGATCTGTCACACACACACAAAATACAGACAAACCTGCTATATATACAAGATCAGACGAACCCCGACGAACATTTAGGTTCGCCAAACGAACCTCTACATAACACAACCATAGGTTCGCCGAATCTTTACACAACATGGCTAGGTTCGTGCGCCAGACGAACCTAGCAAAAACCTAGTTTAACTTAAAAACTTTTGAAAGCAATCTATTACAAAATGTCCTAACAGCGGTTTCTTAACCGCCTTATATGATATCGCTCTAAAAGGGGTCAGTATTTTTAGGGCGGTGGGTGAACCGCCCTAAATGTAAAAGTAACCGCCCCAAATAGCTGCTTTAAAGGCTTTTGTATTTGTTTTTTAGGGTGGTTTTAATTGAATTGGGCGGTTTAATTTTTTCTTTTTGGGGCGGTTTTTTCTTTTATGGGGCGATTAATTTTTTTTGTTTTGGGGTGGTTTTTAAATTTATGGGGCGGTTTCATTTTTTGTTTTTTGGGGCGGTTCCAGATATATATGGCGGTTCTTCTATTGAATATTTTAAGGTGTTTGTTTTTTGGGCGGTACGAGCTGGTAAAATAGATGCTGAAACAAATTTCCAACCAATAATAAAATCTGCACTAATCTGCATTACTATATATACAGATTTCTTGGATCAAATTATTCAACATATATACATCCAAATATCCAATGCCATATATCCTTCATAACTTTAACAAAACTTAAAGCTAGAATCATTACTTACTTCAACAAAATTTAAAGCTAGAATGCATGTTTAAATTTAGACTTTTTAAAGATACAAACTGAAATCCGGAAACATCATGTTTTGTTGAGAAACACAAAGTTAAAAAGTTGCAGCGACAAGTTTATGACCATTTCATCAATCTCGTTAAATGTAATGTACTTCTTTTCATTCCAAATCTAAAAATATATAAACAAAAGAATGAGATACAATAAATAAATATATATATATATATAAACAAAATATATCTAAATTTAAATTAAACACACTTACGCTTTCAGAAAAATTTTGTTGAAATAAACGAAGAAACTCATACATGTTTTTGATGACGCAATAGCCACATTCCCAATAGTTTTTTTGTTGTATGGCGCACTACATTACATTAACAACAATTATTTTAAATACAATCAAATAAATTAAAAAGATTAAATTAAACAAACTTTAACCATTTCCCATTTTAAGTGCAAGCCCAAAGCATCTTCAATTAGACATGTTAAGGCATAATTTTGCTTGCTTTAGCTCTTCATAATTGAATCTATAATATATCCTTTTTGTTTCAAAGGATAAATTATAAATAGCACCCAATGACCACTACAATAAATAAATCATAAAACAACTAAATTAGGTATGTTGGTTATTATGTATATATATATTTTGCATATAAATTAAAAAAAATACATATTACCTTGCTACATATGGTGCAAGAAAAAATGGTCTTTCACTATGAAATGAATACACCTCTAAGATGTGTTGTTTTGTACGATCCAGATATTAGGTACATATATCACCCGAAATTTCACGTGGATTGAAGAATGCACATTTTGAATTTGGCAATAATGCAAAAAAGTAGCTAAAATTACAATAATGTTAAGTATATATGAATTGGATTGTCTCTAAAGATGTTATTAAAATATAAAAAAAAACGCCTTACATTGCAAACAAGTTAATGATGGCAGCATCAAGCCAATCATTGCAAAATAACTGCAACAACTCCATGTATGAAAGACCTTCAACATACTTTTCGGAATATATCCCGTCAGACGTAGAACATGTAATTGCATGTTCATCGCCAATGAAAGCTGCTAACATTTGAGAAATCCTTTGTATTGAATGAGGTCTCTTTTTTCTTTTCTCCAAAGCAATCTCAATTTCCGCATCAATAAATTTAGGATTCGGATCTTGAATATTTTGAGCGATCGGATCTGTTGGGATGTGAAATAAGTTTTGATGTTTTTCATGGTTCATATGGTAGTTCTCGAGTTGATAACTTGGTTCTCGAAGTGGGTTATGGTTCTCGAATAGGTCATTGTGTGCTACGATTGGTAATGGGCCGAGAGGCCTAGATTAATATGTGGGTATTATATAAACCCGGTATGTAAGTCATATTAGGGTTGGCGCATTATTTTTGCTCTTAATTTTTCTCTATTCTTGGAGTCCTCTCATTGTACCAGTCGGTTCTTGAAACCGAGTGCAATCAATACGAGTATTCACTGCATTATTCATCTTATTCTTCATTGTTATTGTTCTTGCACACACGTGATACCAATCCGCACTCTCACGTGTGTTTTTTTAATCGATATCAGTTTTAGATCCTGTATGGGGACTAAAAATTAATATCAGAGCCTCAGAACCAGTTTTGTGGCTCATAGTGGTATCGATTTTGCAAGAGAAAATCCTTTTGAAAAGTTTGCAGGTTGTGTTCGTCATGTTCTTGGTTTATTTTATTAAAAAGGAGTATTTTAATCCGTGGTGCAGTCTTTCTTGAGTTTTAGAAGTGTTCAGGAAGATCATTATAAATTTTTAACAAATTCACACGATCTGTATTTAAATTTTAAATCTTCACTATTTTCGGATCCGATTGACTTTATCCTTTCTCGAATTGAGCTAAGTTTCGAGAACACATTAATTCAAATTCGAATTGTGTGTCTTTGCTATAATTTTCTTGAATTTGATCTGGGTGCTTTCTCGATTGGTGGTTTTCTCAAATTTGGTCATCTACTGTACTTTCGAGAAAAGCTCTTTCTCGATTTGTTTGTTCTCGACTCTACTCCTAGGTTCTCGAATTCCATCAAATTCTCGAACTCATTTCTAGGTTCTCGAATCTACTTTGATTCTCGAATATAACTGGTGTTCTCGAATTATCTTTGATTCTCGATAAAGTCTTACTGTTTGTGTGCAAAATTTTTGCTTTGTTTACAGGTGGATTCCTCAAGTATACTTGCTGCTGCTTTATCTAGTAAACAAAACGAGCTTGATGCAATCATGGGTACTACTACCAGAATTCCTAGACTTTCATCTGCTACAGGGTTCCCTGAATGGAAATTTCGATTTGAGAAACATATCAGGACTAAAGAACCAAGACTTTGGAGGGTTATCTTAAGAGGAAAGCGAAAGATAACTTATAAAGACATTGAAGGAAATGAGTTGATTAAAGACCCAGAACATTACACTAAAGAGGATTTTCAGATATCGAGGAAGATGAACAGGAACTTGGCTACATCGCTCAAGGTCTCACTCCTGAGATCTCACAGTGTTTTAGAGAGATAACTGATGCAAGGGAGCTTTGGAGAGCTCTTATTGATATGTATGAGGGAAACACTAAGATGAGGGAGTCCCACAAAAAATGTTGAACAATAAGTTCAACACCTTCAATTACATAGTCGGTGAAAGTCTGGATAATCAAATTCAGAGATTTGTTACCTTAATCACTGAGATGCGTACCGCCAAAATTGACAATCAAGTGGGTGTGATCAATAAAAGGTTAATGAATGCTCTTCCTAGGAATTGGGATATGAACGTTGGCATCATCAAATCAACCAAGAATCTGGATAATATGTCATTGATTGAGATGGTGTCTGCTATCAAATCCTAGGAAATGAATGATCAGCAGAAAGTTATGAACCACACAAACAGTTACAATGATGTGGGCATCAGCAGTGTCAATAGTGCTTTCATCTCTCAACCTTCATATGCTTATCCTGTTCACAAAGTTGCTTTGCCCTCTGTCTCATCTGGCAAATCTTTTTTGTCATCTACTGTCGGCTCATCCACTCCTTCTCTTCTAGCTTCTGGAGCTGTTCCAGGAAGTTCCTCTGGTTCAATTGCTATACAACCCGCCACAGTCACTAAGGAAGTTCTTGAGAACATTGCTTTAGTTGCATGATTTCTTAAATGTTCAACTGCTTTGGGATCTGGTGATCTGTTGCCACCATTCGCTGTTGTGGGTTCCGAACTTGAGCGGATCCATCCAGATGATAGGGAAGAGATGGATATTACTTGGCACATTGCAAATGTTGTTTTCAGAGCTAAGAACTTCACAAAAGTCACAGGAAGAAATCCCTGGGGCAGTCTGATATCAACAAGGTGAAGTTCACAAAAGACAAGCTTAGATGCTTCAACTGCCATGAGCGTGGTCATTATGCTCAAGAATTTCCTAAGCCAAAGAAGAATACTGAAAATCTTGAGAGCAATCTGATTCCAGTAAATAGAGCTACATGTGCTGAAAACAAAGGTGCTGACACCAAGGCTTTAGTGGTGATGGAATACGGTGCTTTTGGATGGGATGATCAGATCAAAGCTCTAAATATTTCTTAGGATTCTACAGTTGCGTTGATGGCTGACATCGCACACAAACATAAGGAGCATGCGTTCATGGCATATCTTCATGCTGATGCTGATGTAAGTACTTTTCTATGCAGTCAAGCATGTGTTGATAAAGTGACTACGTACAGGGTTCACAATACCAATCTCTTACTTGATATCTCACGACTTGAGCAAGAAACTTAAACTTAAAAAGGGAAAATAAGCATTTAATTGAAAAGTTTGAAGCTCAAAAAATTGATATCACTGTTTTAACAAGAGATTTGAGCAATGCTAAATGTGCCATTAAATCTTCTAAAACCTTAATTGATAAAGCTAAATCTGAAGCAGAACGACACAAAAACAAATTTGAAAACTCTGAATTAAATTTAAAAAAATTTGATGTATCATCTGTGGTGGTAGAAGATATGATTCAGAAACAAATGAAATGGGAAGAAACTAAGGAAGTGGGATATGTGAATCGTGTACATGAGGGTTTGGTTAAACCAACGTTTTAGGTAAGTGCAAAGGGTGAGGAATTTGGATTAACTTCTAAAGAGGAAACTCCCATGACTATGGTTGGTGCAAAGGGCAACATTTTTGTAAGTAATTCTCCATCATTGAGTAACAGTTTTGTTTACACACCCACGACAGAAGAGGAATTAGCAAAGTCTGCCACTTTGAAATACGGTAGACAAGAGGGTATAGCTATCTCGACTTCATGTTCTGTGAAATCAACTGAACCTGAAGTCCATGTAACATCTTCTAACATTTCTTATTCTTGCGCAGATCAAGTGATAGTGGAAGATTGGGTTGAAGAGGATGATGAACCTGTTGCAGCTATAAATTTTAATAATCCATCTTCTAAAATGATTTCAGATGATAACTTTGTTTCAAAACCTTTAGATTTTTCTGTTTTCAAAAACTCAGTACCTTTTGTTCCTTCTCCTTTAAAGACTGAAAATGCTTGTTTGGATGATGTTTATGTTAATTGTTCTTGTCCAAATATGTCTGATTGGGATTTCATTAATACTTTGAATGCATCTGGTTTGAGTTCTAGCAGTGGAACTATTTCAAATGTTGTTTCAAATCTTAGTGATGATTTGCAAAGTAACCCTGAATTGCATAAAACTGACATATCTGTTGAAAAACCTAAGATTGATAGATATGTGCCACCCAAACCTAAACATACATAGAAGCTCCATCTTCGAGCTTTTCATCTAATCACTACAAAAAGGGTGCCAAGCAAGATTCTGTCATGAAGCAACAGGATCATCATAGTGCACAAAAAGTAGTGAAACGTCAAACATGCTTTCATTGTGGAGTTCCTGGACACATTGCAAGAAATTGCAAACATGATTCTTATGCTTCTTTTGCAAGAAACAATCAGAAGGCTAATTTACGAAATGCGAAACAGTCTAAGTCATTGAAGATGTATACATCTAAGACTATGACGACATCATATTTCAAACCAAAGCCCTATGATGGAAATTGGCGAAAAGTGAATAATCAAAATAAGCATAAAGTCTTGTGGGAAAGATCTCATCTTTCAAAACCCCACAAAATTCATAAGTTCACATCTTCACCCCAATTATTTGTCAAACATGCTAAATTCAGATCACTCTTGATGAATGCTACTACATCCACATATCATTTTGGACGACCCGGAAGCAAGATGATCTGGGTTCCAAAAACTAACTAATCCTGTTATTTGTGCAGGAACAACTATGGAGGAATATCCTCAAACTTTGGTATGTGGATAGTAGTTGTTCCAGGCACATGACAGGAGACATCTCCCAGCTTACAAATCTAGAGCACTATGATGGGGGAGATGTGATATATGCTGGAGGAAGTAGAGGAAAGATCATTCAACGAGGAACGGTCTAAAATGGAGTTTTAAATCTTGAAAATGTCAACTATGTTCCTGAACTCAAGCACAGTCTGCTCAGTGCATCACAAATGTGTGTCAAAGGTTACTCCAGTCATTTTACAAGCAAAGAATGTCTCATTCTCAAATGAGGAATCATCATCATGAAAGACTGGATTCTAGTAAAAGCTCAACGAAGACAAGATGCATATTTCTTGGATATGAATCAACAACCATTTGATGAAGTAGTGTGTCTCTTTTCCAAGTTATCTGAACAAAATTCTATGCTTTGGCATCACCGTCTGGGACATGCAAATCTCAAGAACTTGAATCGAATTGCAAAGGGGAACATTGTTCAGAATCTTCCAATCAAAGACTTCATGATGATCGAGAAGTGTGTTGCGTGCGCTAAAAGGAAGCATCATCAAATTGCAAAGGGGAACATTGTTCAAAATCTTCCAATCAAAGACTTCACGCTAATTGAGAAGTGTGTTGCGTGCGCTAAAGGGAAGCATCATCGAAAACCTCACAAGCCAAAGATCTTCAATTCCATTGACACTCTTCTACAGCTTCTTCATATGGACTTATTCGGTCCAGTAAATGTGTTAAGCATCAATCGTGCATCATACTCTTTGGTTATTACAGATGACTATTCACGTTTCACTTGGGTGTTCTTTCTGTCAAGTTAAAGTGAGACTGTAGACCTGCTGAAGAAATTTATCATCTTCATTGAGAATCAGACCAACAAAAGAGTCAAGGGAATTCGATGCGACAATGGAACAGAGTTTAAGAATGCTGAACTTAATGTCTTCTGCGCAGGAAAAGGAATTGCTAGGCAATACAGTGCAGTCAGAACATCCCAACAAAATGGTGTTGCCGAACGGAGAAACAGAACATTGATCGACGCTGCCCGTACAATGCTGATTGATTCGAATTTGCCTACATTTTTCTAGGCAGAAGCCATTAATATTGCATTTCATGTTCAAAATCGAGTCTTGCTGAACAAACGACACATGATGACTCCATATGAAATTCTTTACAAACATAAACCATCTGTTGAGCATTTTAAAATCTTTGGATGTCCTTGTACATTACTGCACCTGGATGCAATCCCAAAGTTCAATGCTCGAGCAGATGACTGCTATTTTGTAGGATACACCGGTAAAACATCATTTCGTGTTTACAACAAAATCACTAAGCAAATTGTGGAGTTCTATGATGTTCGTTGGCTTGAGGAGAATGCAACTAATGCCCGAGTTAGACCGGATTGGCTTTTTGATTATTTGACCTTGTTCAGATCCTTTAATATTCCGTCTCATGTCCCCTCTAATGAACCAAATATTTCAGGTATTAAATTTCACATAAACGAGTCAGATTTTGTTCGAAACACCTCATGGACAGTTGACCCCCTGTTCAAAGATCAGCACCTTAGTAGACCGAAAAAGGCAAAGAAATTCAGTCTCACTCTTTCATTGACTCCGATCCTGATCAACATCAGACAGCTCTTGAGCACTCTCACGCCTTTTCTGAACCAATTGGAGCTGAATATACTCTAGTTCTTCACGTGCTGCATCAAATGCTGAACCAGATATTCTAGATGTCCCATTTGCAAATGTGTCAGATCTACCAAATGTTATCCATGCTTCTCGAAACGGTATTCCCACCCGTATTCAACGTGATCATCCTACTGAAAATGTAATCGGATCACTTGACATGGGAGTTCAGACACGGATTCAGTCTGTTGTTATCAATAACTGCTTATATTCTTGTTTTATCTTTCAGCGACAGTGACTATGGAGGATGTGATATTGAATGTAAGTCAACTTCTGCTGGTTGTCAATTTCTGGGTGACAGGCTCATTTCTTGGAATGCAAAAAGCAACAAACTATGTCTATCTTGTGACACCTCGTGAAATCCAGGTCAGATTTTATTTTAATTAAATGTTTATTTAATTAGCAATTGCATACGTGGCACTAGAGCTCTGACAGCTGAAAAAGCTTCTTGAGCAACCCAAATTCATAATTACTCTACTATCATCATTATGGTCGAACTCAGAAGCCATTAGCACGAGATAAGACACTCCAAACCCTCTGCTAACCACCCTACAACCCCATAATCATCCTTTTGAAACCCTTGGAAGCCATTGTTGAGAGCTTTGGAAGCTTGGAAGAAGATTTGAAGGTTGAGCACCATCATCACCTTCTTGTTACTGAAGAACCTTGTTGTCAAGAATCCTTAGAAGCTGGTAGAGTCATTGTAACGACCCATTTTTGGGAAATATTATAAAACGAACATAATTGGTGTATAATTATGTTTATTTTAATTATTGGGTGTTTTATAAGATTTAATTATTTTAAATATTATTTGATGGGTGTTTAATTATATTTCATCCTTTTGAAATTATGGTGGGTGCGAACTAACTTAACTTAGTTAGTAGTAACTAGTTAGATTTAACTAGTAGTTGGTTGGAGGGCTAAAATTGTAATTAGCTAAAAGTTTAATCAAAAGGGGGTTTTATAGGAAAAGGGTGGTCAAAATTGGTCATAAGACCCTTTCCTTGTGGGTGTCGACGAGTAGGGAGAAAGGAGCAAAAGAGAAAGCTCAAAATTTCAGAAATTGATGCTTGATTTGTGCCTTGATCTTGAATGCAAGTATAAACTTGAGTTCTCCTTGTTTCAAACTACATCTAGGTATGTAATTTTTGGGTTTTTGTTAAGATTTACGTGGGTCTTCCATGGGGTGTGGGTTTGATGGGTCAAATCCGAAATTGGAGGTTTAGATGGTGTTATTTGTTGTAAATCATCATGTTGATCATCTAAGAACAACCTTTTGGTCATTTTATGGAGTTTGGCCAAGTTGGATGAAATTGGTGTTTTTATGGTTCATGAAGAAGATGAACTTGGGGGGTTTAAAATGGGTGTTTGATAGTGGCTTAGATGATAGCATGATGATTTCTAAAATTTGAAGTTGTATAACATTGGTGAATTGTGGTGATTATTGAACTTGGTTGACTATAAACATAAAAGGGTGATTGTTGGGGTTTTTAAAGTAGTTAAAATGTGTAGGTGAAATTCCTGCACACAAGTTGTTTTATGAAAGGTCAAAAACTTGAATTTTTACCTAAGAATGGATTTAAATGGATGGGGGAGGTTAATTGGTTGCGATGATCACAAAAGATGAGAATTTTTTGATTAGGGGTCATTTGACTATAACCTAGGTGTAATTGGTGATAATGGTCAAATGGGTGTAATTTGACTAGTTGTAGTCAACTATATCGTTAAACCTAGGTTGTGATAATAGGAAGCAATAGTGGAATCAAATGACCATGAAAGGAGATTGTTGTGGATTACTTGTCAGGGCAAGGTAAGTCACCCACCTATTATACTTGAAGTTGTTAAATGGTGTTATGCACATATATGTATATGTATGTAGACGTATGTGGAATATACATGGAATGCTGAATTGGGTGAATTGGTGTTCGTACATTTGTTGTTTGACAATAACATGCAATCGGTGTTATATTTGTTTAGCTATTGTAATGTAGAATGTTTACATTTGATGGACGTAATAAGAATGATTCAAAAGAGGTGTGAACTTCTTATTGAAGTTTGACCGGAATTGGTCAAACAAGTCACAAGAGGTGTGAATATGTAAATTGGGTGAATTGGTGTTTGTTTGATTGGTGCTTGGCAATAATATGCAATATGTGCTACATTTGTAAAATTTGTATGTTTACAAGTGGTGTGTAGAAGTATGAATGATTCACCAAAGGTGTGAATTTCATATTTGAAATTTGACTGAAATTTGGTCAAATGATACATAAGGGGTGTGAAGGTGAAATTAATTGGTGTTAAGTTACTTGGTGTTGACAATAACATGCAATAGGTGTTAAAATTTCTCAGTTATTGTGATTTCTTATGTTTATAAGGGGTGTGGTGAAATAAGAATGATTCACAAGGTGTGTGAACTTATTTTTTGAAGTTTGACTGAAAAGTAGTCAAACAATTCACATGAGATGTAAATGTCAAATGGGTTGAATCACAAATGGTGTGATCTTCCGTTGGTGAATTTATGGAGCTTATGTAAATCACAAGTGATGTGATTACCTACCTTGAGAATCCTTGGTGAAAAAAGAAGTCTCAAGAGAATGGTGATTAATTTGACATTATTTGGAGATTTATATGTTCTAACACTTTAAATTTTGTTTTGAGGTGCTATGAACATGATTTTCGTATGTTGAATATGTTGATAATGTAGTACAAATGAGAATACTTTGGTGTAAAGGAAGTCCCATGTGGTTTGGGTGAGAAATGGTGGTGTTAATGGGCTTAGGTGAAAACGACCTGTTTAACAAATCACTCGGTATTAAACATAATGATGTCATTAAATTATGTATGGATATTGGTTTTTATGTCCCTAAGGTGTTATGGGATGTATTTGGAGGTAATGGAAGGGTTAAAACGATCCAGGGCGGTCACGGGGGTGTAAAACGCGAAAAACTGAAAATCTGGAGCTGTAGGGGGCGTAGCCTACGCCCTGGGCCTAGCCTACGGCTGAAGAGTTCTGTTAAGGAGGCCGTAGCCTACGGCTGGGGTGTCCAAAATTGTCCGTTTTGGTCGTTTTAACGCGTTTTGGGATCCAATAACCTTCCGTTATGGACCAAAAAGTATACATAGGTGTTCTTACATAGTTCTAACGAACGAATGGTGATTTAAATGTGGTGTTTTGTAGGTGAGCGTAAAGGGTGATGGCGGACGTGATGGGATTGTTTTCAAGGACTCGGATCGAAAGGTGTCTTGTGGTTGTATTTTGTTAGTTAAAATCAAAGGTTTTGCGAATAGTATTCATGTAAATGGAGTTTTCGAATGTTTAACTAACATAAAACCTTTTGGAACATCGATGTAAACCGGTTAACCAAGTGTTACTATGCACTTATTTATTTTGAAAAATCTGGGACCTAACTCTGAAGGTGTTTTAAAACGCATGTCATACGGGTGGGGATTTTGGGGCTTACAGTCATCATCTCAGCTTCTTGAAGCATTTGAAGGTAGCTTCCATGGCTAAGATGCACACTACACACCTTAAAACCCACATGCAAGGTCATACACACACATGCAACCCACTTGATGATGCATGCACGAAATTTTGATGTTTGGATCTGGGTTTGATGATTTTGCTATGAATAATGATGATCTAGAATGATTAGATGGTGAAATGTGATGATCCATGATGATGTGGGTGTGTGTAATGCATGATTTGTTCATAGATGATCGAAATATCGACATGCACGCCTGATCTAGTGAATATTAGAAGATTTTGGATATTGATACATGATTATTTGTGATATTAGTGATGTATTACATGATTGTTATCCTTGAAATGGTCAAAAATTAGTTATTTGTGATTCTTGCTAAATATAGTAACTTTTATGTTACAAAATGGTGATAGAGGTGAAGAGATGAACATGCATGTTTATAGGAATACCATTTGTGTGATATTTATGATGATATGAAGCATAAGAAATTGATTTGAAATTGGTTTGTGGTCAATTTAGACCACGTTACTATTTATAGTAACTTTTGTAATTCGAATCTTACTAGATGATGATTTATGTTAAATGGGCATGTTTAAATGATGATTGGAGATATATTATGATGATATTTGATATAAAAATGGATTAAGAATGGTTAGAATGAACATTTGATGAGTATTGGACAAGGTTACTATTTATAGTAACTTGGTTGAGTGAAATCTTGACATAGAGACGTAAGGCATGATTTGAACATGCTAAATGGCTTAACATGATGTAATATGATTATTGTGTGCTAAGTTAGATGATTCTTGATGTTAAACATGCTAGATATGGAAACATGCCTTTTTAGGAAACTTTAATGAATAAAAACGACTTATATGCTTATTTGAACGGTTGTAACAATGTGCTATGTGTCAACATGATCACGTAGGACTAACAAGCATGCTAAAATCATTAAAAAGATATGTGTTATGGAACTTGCTAAAAATAGAAACTTACTATAAATAGATAGTCGTTCATGAACGCGATTTGCGCGTTTTGCACACCATGAGCACAATCACGAATCATACACGAATTACAACCGACACACGGTTCACCAACAGGTCGTTGACTTGACACGGTCAGACACGGTCAAACACGGTCAAACAACGGTTAAGCACAATCAATGTGGACCAACACGTACAAACATAACAAGCAAGGGTTGTTGAGCACAAACACGAGCACGAACCCGAACACGGTCACTTACACGAACTCACGTAAGCTATACGATATAGGTAGCCGGTGACCGACACGTTCACGAAGCAGGAGCTTACGCTATCTTTATCCGATCATTTCTAAGGTGAGTTTACGGCCCCTATTTAACTCTTTTAGAAACTTTTCAAATAGGGGGAGAATACTTGTTGAATCGAGTCAAACATTTATGCTATTACAAACATATTTTTGTATGCTGGTTTATTAGACAAACATAAGTGTTGTAATCGTAACAAGCCCTCACAAAGTCTTACCGTTAATGTACAAACAACGAGGTGAGTTTGAATGGATTCATTTGGGTGTGACGAACCCCAAGTGGCACAATACTGACTGAAGGTTGGGACACATGAAATCTCGACCTATCTTGCCATTGTTATTACGAGACATGGCGAAGGCAAGGACAAACAAGTCTAGTTCGGTAGTGATGCACTCACACTTGGAGCCTAGGGCTCGGGACAAACATTTTAATAAACAGCATGACACATGATTTCTGATTATTATCTATGTATATCAAAACCTGTGAACTCACCAACCTATACGTTGACACTTTTCCTAAACATGTATTCTCATGTAAGTAGTTGCACACGGAACAGGAATGCACATCAGGAATGAGCATAGGATTACCTGCATTCATTACTGTGTCTTTTGAAACAAACAATTAACTTTATTATATGTATTAAACAATGTAGCGTTTGACAATTGATTTCCGCTGCATACTAAAATCGTTATTTTTCCACTGCACAAACAGTTTATTTCTGCTGCACAAACAGTTTATTTCCGTTGCAAACTATTATGATTAACTTTTATGACAAATAGTGTACTTTGAAACGCATATAGAGTCGTTATATATGACATTCTGGCCACGTCACACCCATGGGGACTGACACCACACTAGAGAATTTGGGGGTGTGACAGATTGGTATCAGAGTCTTGGTTATAGGGAACTAGGTTTGCATATAGTAAACTTAGACTATAGCCATTGCTTAACATTAGACACTACAGCTAGACATTGCACAATAATATGTGATCATTGTTATTTGTTACTTACTGAACTAAGATTACAGGATGGAAAACAACGATACGGGAAGGAACCCGGGGAAACGCCCCACAGGGTACGAGTTGACCGAAGATGAACGTCAGAGGATCCGGGATATTGTATCCCGAGTGGACGCTGAGGAGACCGAACAAGCACAATTGACGAGACATGCCAGATCATGGCGATGGTACCCTATGACCGTCTGGGACTGGATAGAGGAGGAGCGAGTACATCTACCTCAATTGTCGGGTGACGAACCTAATGCTCAACGACTTCCGGCACTTGGAGTGCCACTCGAGCGGGATTTTACGGTCCATGTTGCTCGATCAGCCCGCGAGGTCCGAAGCACGCACGAGCTGGCAGAGGAGGTTAGAAGTCTCCGTGAGGAGAACCGACGCCTCCACAAACGGGTGGACCATCTACAAGGGAAGATGGAAACCGAAGCCACAGACTCCCATGCCAGGACAGGACAGTTAGAAGAACAGCAAGGAGCTATAACTGCAGCAATGCATGAGCATGGTGGAAGATTGGCAGCAGTAGAGGTCACATCAGAGGAAAACCATGCGATGATACAGGCCAGCGACGCATGATGAACGCTTGGGTAGAGCAGTTCATCGTGGAGCCGCAACCCAAGGAGGAGTCACAGTTCGAGGTGGAGGACCTCGAGGAGGGGGATTTCGACGAGTATCCAGATGAGGATCCTGAGGAGGATGAGGATGACGGTCCCACAGACAGTGGAGATTCACACTCCACAATCGTTTCAGATTAGTTAGGTTGTCTTGTTTCAGTTATTTTATTTTCTTGTATGCCTAGATGAGCTGGATGTGCTCATATGAATCATGCTAGTCGTATTTTGTTTTGAAAATCATTGTACTCCAATCTAATATTAATGGAATGATTTTTATTTTTTTTATTAATTGTGTATCTTGATCATGATTTTTTACTAACATGACCCCTAACATAACTCTTGACTGGCACCCTACCCAATGATGACTAACACTCTACCCAATGATGACTAACACTCTACCCCTTCCGTATAGAAACTAACTATGGCGGGAAGAGGAACGCATACTCGACCACACAAACGACCAATTGGATCGGCAACCATTAAGATGATGGTTGACCGAAGGGTTAGCAAAGCTATCGCTGACTGTGAAGCAAGCAGGCTACACAGCGAAACGAGTGGAACCAACAACGGTACTAACATTTGCTTAACCCGACTAACATAGCATAGCTAACACTATCTCTAACACACGACATTGATTACTGGCAAACAGGATCTCACGGAAGTACCAACAAGGGATGTTCATTTAAGGCATTCCTAAGTTTTCACCCTCATAACTTTAAGGGAGCCAAAGGAGCAGTGGGACTGCTCCGGTGGATAGAAAAGGTTGATTCGGTATTCTGTATGTCCGACTGTTCAGAGGAGAACCGGCTAAAGTATGCCACCGGGATGCTGGAGGGACCCGCCCTCACCTGGTGGAACTCGCATGTCCATACATTGGGACTAGAGGCTGCAAACTCCATAAGCTGGGAGGAGTTTACCAAAATGCTCCACGAGGAGTACTGTCCTCGGAACGAGATCAAGAAGCTCGAAGAAGAATTCTGGGCGCATAAGATGGTGGGATCGGAGATCGAACAGTACTACACACGGTTCCATGAACTGTGTAAGATGTGCCCGGGAATGGTGACCCCATAATACAAGAAGATAGAA
The DNA here is from genome assembly GCA_009363875.1 of Mikania micrantha. Classification (NCBI taxonomy): domain Eukaryota; kingdom Viridiplantae; phylum Streptophyta; class Magnoliopsida; order Asterales; family Asteraceae; genus Mikania; species Mikania micrantha. Next base: position 30,345,574 of record CM018697.1, read on the forward strand.
CAGTTCATCAGTGGATTGCCTGAACAAATCCAGAGTATGGTCACATCTTCTGACCCAACTCTGATCCAACCCACCATCTGGCTGGCACATAAACTTACCAATCAAGTGGTAGCACTAGGAAAGCTACCCAAGAGGGGTGAACATCTGAAACCCAAGAAAGCCACAAACGTAAGTGGGAACCCGGCCACCACCAGTCTCACTCATCACACCAGCAACAATCAAGACCAGTACCTGCTAGAGCTTTCACTGCTACACAACCCGACAGCAAGGGGAAGGGTGTATACGAGGGGAAATACCCCTTGTGCAACCGGTGATCATATTACCACTATGGGCAATGTGAAAGGTATCTTGCCTGAAGTGCGGACGACATGGTCACATGGCCCGGGATTGTAAGACCAAGCTACCCAACAACAACAGCAACCCCAACCACAACCAGAACACTCTCAAGGGGTGTTATGAATATGGGAAACCGGGTACACATGTGGAGGGATTGCCCGCAACTAAAGAAGGCTGGAGAAGGTGCAGCCAAGGGTCGCGCATTCGTAATTGGCTCGGGAGAAGCCAAGGATGACCCGAATATCGTGACCGGTACGTTTCTTTTAAATAATGTCTATGCAAGTATATTATTTGATACCGGTGCCGATAGGAGTTTTATATCTAGTGAATTTAGCAAATTACTTGATATTACCCCAACACCACTAGACTATAAGTATACTGTAGAGTTAGCCGACGGTAAACTGATTGAGACGCGACACATCCTTCGAGGATGCGTCATGGTTTTGGCAAATCAAGAGCTCGAAATCAACCTGATGCCGGTAACTCTCAGAAGCTTCGATGTGGTCGTTGGAATGTATTGGCTATCTGCGAATCAAGCCGAGATCGTATGTAACGAGAAGATCGTACGAGTTACGTTGCCAAATGGAAAACAGATCTCAATTCAGGGAGAACGACGGGGGATACCCCTAAACATTATGTCTTGCATGAAGGCGAACAAGTACTTACAGAAAGGGTATACTGCTATACTAGCCCTTATTACTGAATAACTAAAGGAGGAAAGGAAGATCGAGGACATCGCTGTAGTCCGCGATTTCCCTGAATTATTTCCCGTGTATTTAGCTGGACTACCACCGAAACGAAAGATCGAGTTCCAAATAGACCTCACACCAGGAGCTACACCGATTGCTAAAGCTCCATACCGACTAGCACCAACAGAGATGCAAGAACTATCTAACCAGTTGCAAGAGCTGTTAGACAAGGGATTCATCAAACCGAGCTTCTCATCTTGGGGAGCACCAGTCTAATTCGTGAAAAAGAAAGACGGATCGTTCCGTATGTGTATCGACTATAGAGAGCTGAACAAGGTGATGATCAAGAATCGATACCCGTTACCATGAATAGAGGACCTATTTGATCAGTTTCAAGGGTCAAGCTACTATTCGAAGATCGATTTGAGATCGGGTTACTATCAACTGAGGATACAGGAAGATGATATTCCTAAGACTGCCTTTAGAACCCGATACGGACACTACGAATTTTTGGTTATGCCCTTCGGACTGACAATGCACCAGCTGTATTCATGGATCTCATAAATCGAGTGTGCAAGCCCTATCTCGATAAATTCGTAATAGTGTTCATTGATGATATCCTGATCTACTCTAAGAATCAGGAGGAACATGCTGACCATCTAAGGCATGTCTTGGAATTATTGAAGAATGAGCAACTTTAAGCGAAGTTTTCCAAATGCGATTTTTGGATTCGCGAAGTCCAGTTTCTTGGACATGTGGTTAATGAGAAGGGAATACGCGTAGACCAAACCAAAATCGAAGCCATCAAAAACTGGGAAGCACCAAAGACTCCAACCGAGGTGCGACAATTCCTAGGATTGGCAGGATACTACCGACGATTCATCGAGGGATTTTCGAAAATCGCTCAGTCACTGGCTTCCCTAACACACAAAGACAAAAAGTTCGATTGGGGAGAGAAACAAGAGTCTGCTTTCAACTTGTTGAAGTAGAAATTATGCACTGCACCAATCCTATCCTTGCCGGAAGGATGTGATGACTTCGTGGTGTACTGCGACGCCTCGAAACAAGGACTCGGGTGCGTGCTGATGCAACGCGAGAAAGTTATAGCCTACGCATCATGACAGCTGAAGGTGCATGAGAATAACTACATAACTCACGACCTAGAATTGGGAGCCGTGGTGTTTGCCTTGAAGATATGGCGACACTACTTATACGACACGAAGTGTACCATCTTCATCGATCATAAGAGCCTGCAGCACATCTTTGATCAGAAAGAGTTAAACATGAGACAGCGAAGATGGGTTGAACTCATCGGCAATTATGATTGCACCATCAAGTACCACCCTGGTAAGGCAAATGTAGTGGCCGACGTGTTAAGCCGGAACGAGACAACAAAACGCGTGCGTGCGCTACAACTCACGATCCATTCTGAGTTGCCAGAATAGATCAAGAACTCTCAACAGGAAGCTCTGAAAGTCTAAAACCTCACACAAGAATCCCTGCGAGACATGGACAAACAATTAGAGGTTAAGACTGACGGAGCATACTACTTCATGGATCGGATCTGGATTCCACACTACGGGCTCTGAAAAAATGTACCATGATCTGAAGACGACCTACTGGTGGCCAAACATGAAGGCAGAGATAGCAACTTACGTAGGTAAGTGTTTAACGTGCTCAAAAGCCAAGGTTGAGTACCAGAAGCCATCAGGTCTACTTCAGCAACCCTAGATACCAATGTGGATATAGGAACTAATTTCCATGGACTTCATCACTAAACTACCTAAGACGGCAAGTGGTTGTGATACCATCTTGGTTATCGTAGACTGACTAACGAAGTCGGCACACTTCCTACCCATCAAAGAGACCGACAAACTAGATAAATTGACTCGGATTTATCTGAAGGAAGTGGTCACTCGACATGGAGTGCCAATCTCGATCATCTCTGACCGCGACAGCCGATTCACGTCTCATTTCTGGAAGTCCTTGCACAAGGCATTGGGCACGAGATTGGATATGGGTACTGTTTACCACCTGCAGACTGACGAGCAGAGCGAGCGAACCATACAAAATTTGGAAGACATGCTCCGCGCATGTGTAATTGACTTTGGCAATAGCTGGGAGACTCACCTGCCGTTAGTTGAGTTCTTGTATAACAACAGCTATCACACGAGCATACAAGCTGCACCATTCGAAACACTCTTTAGTGTGAAACGTGGCACGACAGTACAAAATCAGTCACACAACAGGATAATTCAAGGAATTATCAAAAAACCGCACACACTTGTTCAAAACTCACGAATGTTCGTGAACGTCACAACAGTTAGGCGCAAGAACACTTCACGGGTCAATTATGACTAGTAATTTACGATTAGAATTCAAACGATGTTAAAACGACGTGTTACAATCGAGGAAAGAGCAAGAACGAGCCCAAAGCATGAAACTAGGCCAATTGGGCTCATCCGGTGGGTCAGGCGGTACGCCTAGGCCCAGTGCTTCACTTCAGGCAGTAGGTGCGAGAAGGGGGAGGGCGCCCCTTAGCCGGTTGACCCGCCCGCTACGCCCGGTGCCCAACTCGCCGGTCAGGCGGTACGCCTGAGTGCTCTGACAGCTGAAAAAGCTTCTTGAGCAACCCAAATTCATAATTACTCTTCTATCATCATTATGCTCGAACTCAAACGCCATTAGCACGAGATAAGACACTCCTAACCGTTTGCTAACCACCTTAAAACCCCATAATCATCCTCTTGAAACCTTTGGAAGCCATTGTTGAGAGCTTTGGAATCTTGGAAGAATATTAGAAGGTTGAGCACCGCCATCACCTTCTTGTTACTAAAGAACCTTGCTGTCCAGAAGCCTTAGAAGTTGGTGGAGTCATCATCTCAGCCTCTTGAAGCATTTGAAGGTAGTTTCCATGGCTAACATGCACACTACACACCTTAAAACCCACATGCAAGGTCATACACACACATGCAACCCACTTGATGATGCATGCACAAAGTTTTGATGTTTGAATCTGGGTTTGGTGATTTTCCTATGAATAATGATGATCTAGAATGATTACATGGTTAAATGTGATGATCCATGATGATGATCTAGAATGATTATCCTTGAAATGGTCAAAAATTAGTTATTTGTGATTCTTGCTAATTATAGAAACTTTTATGTTACAAAATGGTGATAGAGGTGAAGAGATGAACATGCATGTGTATAGAAATACCATTTGTGTGATATTATGATGATATGAAGCATAAGAAATTGATTTGAAATTGGTTTGTGGTCAATTTAGACCAAGTTACCTTTTATAGTAACTTTTGTAACTCGAATCTTGCAAGATGATGATTTATGTTAAATGGGCATGTTTAAATGATGATTGGAGATATATTAAGATGATATTTGATATGAAAATGGATTAAGAATCGTTAGAATGATCATTTGATGTGTCACACCCCGAGCCGGCGGGCCGGATCGTGTGTCCCGTTAGGCAGAATGGTCCCGGGGCGCGATATCGGTAATGATAATCATGATGATCAGATTGTTTACACTGCACATGATATATAATCAGAAAATGCTAAATAAAATAGAATTACAAAGTTAAATTACATCAGTTTTGTTCATAATTTATCTATCTTGTATCTGCACAAGATAAACAAAATAGTCTGTATAATGATGTTCAAAAATATGCAAGTCCAAAATACTAGGTCCTCTATCTGGCATCCTAGTCCAAAAGCATAAACTTCTAAATCATACATGTTCGTCACCTGAGAAGTCATGCAAAAAAATCTAGTCAACACATGGTTGGTGAGTTCATATAGTTTTGATTTACAATTGAATTTGTACAAACCTGACCGAATGACAACCTTAACCTCATTAACAACCACCTAAACTATCCAGTCAAGTATGCTTATATAGGGCATACGTAGGGGGACAAGCCCCCAGCCGACATCCCACTATATACCGAACCACATATGATATTGTTGTTAATGATAATAAAGCGTTTCATCCCACCCACTGAACTAACAACCTTGAACAACCTGATGATGTTAACCCTTGAACCATCTGAAATGTTATCCACTGTACAATCTGAAAATGCCCACTTTTGAACACCTGAAATGACAACCTTAACCTCATTAACAACCACCTAAACTATCCAGTCAAGTATGCTTATATATAGGGCATACGTAGGGGGACAAGCCCTCAGCCGACATCCCACCACATACCGAACCACATAGGATATTGTTGTTAATGATAATTAAGTGTTTCATTCCACAACACCGACATGATAGTTCTTTAGTTATTGGTTCTAGTAGTTCCACAAAAATAGAAATTCTATTGATTCCTTAAGTTCATCACGCATTCATGATCAACCGTAGTATTTGTAGAAAACATTACATTAAATGCTTAAATAAATAAATAGATAAACATCTAATAAAATCTAAGACCTAACGATTGGGCCTTGGTCAACTCGAGTAGACTAGTGTATCAATCATGGTTCTTAGTAGTAAAGGAGATTTCTAAACCTCATCAAATATGCGACCAATAATCAATCAGCCTAGCTAGGACATCTTTTGATTTATAAGAATTTATAGTTCGTATAGATCGTCCGTAGTTCGTATAGTTCTTTAGTTCTTTGGCACATGTTATCTTTGAGTATTTCCCAGATATTCCTCAAAACGGGTTAGGGAATGCTGTAAATATCATCAAACATGCGTCTCATATTCGATTAGTCTAGCTAGGACATCTTTCAAACCTGAGATTGGCACATGCTATCTTTGGTATTTCCCAAAGAGACCCTTGAAAATAGTTCTTTGTACATAGTTCGTTGAAATAGATCGTTAGTTCTTTGACAACACACCACTGAAAATAGTTCTTTGATTAGACCGTTAGTTCTTTGAAATTATATCTTTGAAAATAGTTCTTTGTTTTAGATCTTTAGTTCTTTCAAAATAGATCGTTGAAAATAGTTCTTCGGTTTAGAATAATCATCTATTCATAATGATTAGATACCCATTTTAAAACCCTGTAAATGGTGTACCTAGACAAAAGCTTGGATAAAACTATACAAGTAAAACATATATAAAGTAAAAGCAGTTAGGTAAATGGTGTACCTAGACAAAAGCTTGGATCGTTGTAAATGCTTCTCAGCCCCGCGTTTATAACCCAAAAAAGTTTAGAAAAGGGGCAATGAGCTCACCTGTGTTGCTATGTAATGATTCACAACAAAATGAGCGCTCGTTGCTTGTAGGTTAAGTATCTTCAGTACCTGATTTATTTTAAGAACATTCGAATACTATAAGTATTTATAGTGGACGTAACTTGGGTTTTGGTCTTGGTGTGCAACTATGTGTCCTAGATTTTACTAATGTGTTGCTATGAATTTTCTCTAACTATTCTAAGTGATTTCCCGTTCATAAACCCTTATCCCGTAAACAATCACTATTAAACTTTGGTTATGTAAGGTTTATGTTAATTACATTCATAACTCTTTTTAAGGAAAACATCATTAATAAAACTCATTTTAAAGTAAATCTTTAATTTATAAATCATTTCATTTATTTTAAAACATTTTAAATAATTGTTATTAAAACATAATTCATTTTAAGAAAATATAATTTACATGGTAGACTTAGGTTAATCTCTTTCGATTAACTCTAAGTCCGTTGCTAGATCTTTGTTTCCCATGGTTCTGGCATCGCTCTTGTGTACAACTTAGCTTAGAAAGTTCAATTGAACTATCTAACTTAGTTGTATGTTTGTATAGAATTTACTAAGTATTAGGTGTTTACAATATAATCAACACCTATAAACTTAGTCTGTTTTCTTGATCTCTTCGTTAGCCATGCTTGTGTTAATACCACACAAGTTGTTTGGATTCCATTTTACCTTGAAGACTTAAGGCTATGTGTTAGAGTAATTAGAATCCTTGATGTTGAAGTCTTAGGACTTGATGATCATGAAATTCCATTTGATTATTTAGAATCCAAGTTAAACTGTAGAATTATTAGGGTTTGGGTTGACTCTTAGCTAGCCACCCCTAGTTAAGGTTTATTTCCAACGCCCTTATTTATTGTTTCATTTGATAAAATCCAAGTGTTCTAAACTCCATTGATAACTACAATCCATGTTCACACATCATTGTAATTTAGAAAACCTTTGTGTTAGACCTTAGTATAGATGGTTTACAAAACCGTTTAACACCCTAGTTAACCCTAATAGATTCTCCGTCCCCCTCCCCCCAGCACCTATGCATGCAATCCACGTACCCAACTCGTGCATACATGCATGGTATTACGAATAGAAATTCATGAGTGAAACTCCCAATTCATTTCATTCGTTTAACACCACATGCGAATGATATCCCAAAGAATGATCTACACCCGAATGTGGCTAGTCATGCGACTTATTCATGTGGGCCGAATAGGTAGTCGTGCGACTGAGAATGGTCGAAGGTGAGGGTTCATACGAATGAGGTTTTGGCCGAAAGAGATTGTCATGAGAATGAAGGTCTTGACCGAATGGAATGGCCGTGCGAATGTATTCCCCCGACAGAATAGTGGTGCAATGCTAAAGAAGCCATTCGGCCTAGCTGAGTGGTTTCCATTATGCCGTTCGAAGACAACCAGTTGCAGCCTCCATTCTTTGACTTTGCGACCACACCAAGAAATCCCACAAGTTCCTACATCATCCTAAAGTGATTTGGTGCTATTTCCCTAAGGTTTTATGATGTTTAGAACCGGTTATGGTGTGGGTTCGAACAAAGGGTTTGAAAACCCTAAAACTGCCACTTACAACTCGATTTTACCTCGATTTTGCTGGTTCTAGGTTCGGATTGCTAGTACTTTCGTGATATACAGGTTGTTGTGGTCGTTTTGACACCAAGATAGCTCGATTTGGTGAAGAGACAAAGATTCTAGGGTTTATTTTCTAGAGAGAGAAAGTTTACAGAGAGAGTGGAACAAGATTGGTGATGGTGGCTGGTAGGTGGGGGAAATAATGGGTATTTAATGCCATATTATTTCTTTCAAATACCCGGGTATATTCAAACTCGTTCGGTTTCACTTGGTTTGGCGTAGAAACGTCGGTTTGCGTTCGTTTCGTAACGAACCGTTACGATTTTTAAAGTAGAATTTGTAAATTTAATTTTGGTGGTAATTCCTAGTAAATTAACTAAATATCTTCCGTTTATTTTAAATTTCTGAAAATATTAAGTTTACCTGTTAAAATCGAATCGTACAGTCGTCGCGCGTATTCGTTCGGATCGTCACCCGTATGAATACGACGATAACTACACTCTTCAATATGGTTTTCTAATTATTAGACATCATTCAGAACGTTAAAATTTCAGATATATTCGTACAGATCGTCACCTATACGAATAATCCGTCGATTTAACATTCACATAACGGCATCCATTGTTATCTTGTTCTCTTAAACCTCACATACGTTTATACATAATAATGCCCTAACGAACAATCACATGGTTCTGTGTCGTTAGATAAATTCCTGACTGTTGAACCATTGTTTTGAATCGTGTTTCTGAAATGAATGTGAAATTATTCTATGATAAACATAAACTGATAGTAATATTCATGTAATGCACATATTTTGTACCTGAGTTACTGTTCAACTGATGTTACAGTCTTGAGTTGTTAGAGAAATTTTGTCCCGAAATTTAAGAATCATTATCAGGTAAGGCTTCCTCTGTAAACAGATGGGGATACTTGGACTTCATGTGATCCTCGTGTTCCCAAGTAAACTCAGATCCACGCTTTGAATTCCATCGAACCTTGACTATTGGGATACCGCTTCGCTTTAGTTGTTTAACTTCGCGATCCATAATCTCTAAAGGTTCTTCGATAAAATGCAATTGTTCGTCCACTTGAATTTCCTCAATTGGTATGACAAGTGATTCATCAGCAAGGCATTTCTTTGAATTCGAGACGTGAAACACGTCGTGCACACCACTGAGTTCATCTGGTAACCTCAGTCTATACGCCACTGGACCAATACGTTCAATGATCTCGAACGGTCCGACGTATCGTGGTGCTAATTTTCCTTTCTTTATGAAGCGTACTACACCCTTCCATGGGGAAACCTTCAACATGACGCAGTCTCCCACTTGAAATTACAACGGCTTGCGCTCTTGTCAGCATAAGTGCTGGCCCAGTTATACGGTTATCTCCTACTTCAGTCCAACAGATTGGTGACCGACATTTTCTACCATTAAGAGCCTCGAACGGTGCGCATCCGATGCTACTATGGTAACTGTTGTTATAGGAGAATTCGATCAGTGGTAAGTGAGAGTCCCAATTTCCACCGAAATCCAATACATGTGTTCTCAACATGTCCTCTAGGGTCTGTGTCGTACGTTCGCTTTGACCGTCCGTTTGTGGATGGTATGTTGTACTCAGATTTAAGTGCGTCCCTAGAGATTTCGGCAATGATTGCCAGAACCTTGATGTGAATCAGCTTTCTCGATCCGAAATGATAGACAATGGTACACCGTGACGTACCACTATCTCGTTGATGTACAGTCTCGTCAGTTTATCCATAGTGAAGGTCTCACGCATTGGCAAGAAGTGAGCAGATTTGGTTAATAGATCGACGATAACCCAAATTGTATCATAACCACTAGAAGTGCAGGGTAGCTTGGTAATGAAATCCATAGCAATTTGTTCCCACTTCCAGAGCGGAATCTCAGGCTGTTCCAGTAACCCTGACGGCTTCTGGTGTTCCGCCTTTACTTTCGCACACGTAAGGCATCGACCGACGTACTCGGCTATGTCTTTCTTCATTCCTGGCCACCAATAAAATCCCCGTAAGTCTTGGTATATTTTATCGGTGCCTGGGTACACTGAGTACTTGGTCTTGTGTGCTTCTTCAAAGATGAGTTTTCTCAGTTCGTCTACCGCAGGAATCCATACACGATCCTGGTGGTAGATAATTCCATCTGGTTTCGTCTCGAACTGTCGTTCTGCTACAAAATCAAGTTCTTTCTTCAGGTTTCCTCGTTCCCCTGAAGCCAATTGAGCTTGAACAATCTTGTCATGTAAACTTGTCTGCACTGTCATTTCCATTGCTCTTACGCGCAAGGGTTTGACCCGTTCCTTCCGGCTCAAGGAATCAGATACAACATTTGCCTTACCCGGATGGTACTTGATCACACAGTCATAATCGTTCAAAAGTTCAACCCAACGTCGCTGTCGCATGTTGAGTTACTTTTGATCAAAAATATGTTGTTGACTCTTGTGATCCGTGAAGATGGTACACTTAGTGCCATATAAGTAATGTCTCCAAATCTTCAATTTGAATACCACTGCTCCCCGTTCTAGGTCATGAGTAGTGTAGTTCTTCTCATGAATCTTTAACTATTCTTGATGCGTATGTAATAACTTTGCCACGTTGCATTAACACACAACCGAGTCCCTGATGGGAGGCATCACAATACACTACAAAGTCATCGTAGCCTTCTGGAAGAGATAAGATTGGAGCATCGCATAACTTCTGTTTCAATGTCTGGAAAGCATCTTCTTGTTTCTGCTCCCAAACAAACGGCTCGCTTTTCTAAGTTAACATGGTGAGCGACAAGGCTATCTTAGAAAAGTTTGAAATCAACCTTCTATAATAACCCGCTAGTCACAGAAAAGACCGTATCTCCGTCGGTGTCTTCAGAGTATCCCAGTTCTTGATCACTTCGATCTTGGCAGTGTCTACATGTATTCCTTCACTATTGACTACATGACCCAGAAACTGAACTTCCCTTAGCCCAAAATTCACACTTAGAGAATTTGGCATAGAGTTGTTCCTTCTTTAACAGCTCTAAGATCATCCTAAGATGTTGCTCATGCCCTGCTTTGCTCTTGGAATAAATCAGTTTGTCATCAACAAAGACAATGATAAACTGATCTAAATACGGCTTGCACACTCGATTCATAAGGTCTATGAAAACCGCAAGTGCTTTCGTCAATCCGAAAGGCATCACCATAAACTCGTAGTGCCCGTACCTGGTTCGGAACTCCGTCTTCAGTATGTCTTCATCTTGAACTCTGAGTTGATGATAGATATCCGGACCGTAAATCAATCTTCGAGAAGTACTGTGCTCCTTGCAATTGATTAAACAAATCATCAATCCTCGGTAATGGATACCGATTCTTGATGGTTAACCTGTTCAACTCTTTGTAGTCTATACACATTCGAAAGGATCCGTCTTTCTTCTTCACGAACAGAACCGGAGCTCCCCATCGTGAGTAGCTCGGTCGGATGAAACCTTTAACAATTAGCTCCTGTAGTTGATTCGACAATTCCTGCATCTCTAAAGGTGCTAACCTATATGGAGATTTAGCGACAGGAGTTGCTCCAGGAACTAAGTCAATACGAAACTCTACCGGTCAGGCAGGTGGCAAACCCGGTAGATCTTCAGGAAATACTTATGGATACTCCTTCACTACTGGCACGTCTTGAATCTTGATCTTATCTTTCTCTTTCTCCACCAAACGAGCCAGAAAAGCTACACATTGCTTCTGTAAACACTTACACGCCTTTATGCAAGATATGATTTTGACACTTCATTTTGCTTGATCCCCTCGAACTTCCAACACATGATCGTTCGTCAATGGAATTCGAAGCAGCATTTTGGTATAGATGACTTCTACTCTATTGAGAGATAGCCAGTCCATTCCAATAATGATGTCGAAACTACCCAACTCCATCGGTATCAAATCGATGGTGAATGTATGACCATTAAGTGTTAATGGGCAGTTTCTATATACTGTAGTAACTGTGATTTTTTTCTCGTCCGCTACTTCTATAATGTAAGGGGAATCTAAAAGTTTCTCAAACTGATTAAGTTGGCATGAAAAGTCGGTCGAGATAAAACTCTGGTCCGCACCAGTGTCAAACAGAATAGATGTATAAAAGTCATGTAAGAGAAATGTACCAGTGACCACGTTCGGGTCTTGGCGTACAGCTGGAGCTCCTATAGCAAAAGCTCTTCCACGAGGTGCTTGAACTGCCGGTTATGCTTTCTTCGGGCAGTTCTTTGAAAAGTGGCCAATTTCACCACAGTTATAGCATCCACCATTGTTTTGGTTCTTATTGTTGGGTGGAGGGAGAGCTAGAGCAGCATTGTTGACTGCTTGATTAGGTGTCATCCTGCAGTGTTGGACCCAATGGCCCTTTCATCCACATCTCGTACATTGCTTGCAGGGAGTATTAGCAGCATGATGGTATTGACACTTGGCTCAAAGAGGATATGTACCAGTGTAGGGTCTTCTGTTAAGGTTCTGTGGTGCAGCTGCTACTTGGTTGAGAGGAGGGGCCATCGTGTAGTTCTTGATGACCTTCTGTTTTTTCTTGGGGTGATGATGGTTTTTCTTAGATGACTCCTCTTTGTATTTGCCAGAGTCGGCCTCTTTCTTCAGAGCTCTAGAGGCTACCATTAGGCCAGTGAGTTTCCCTGACAGGCTAACAGTCGACTCCAAGGTGACAGCTTTTGCTACAACGACCAGACTTTGCATGCAGGAGGGTACTCCACATACATACATGTCAATCCATTTTTCCAAAGGTTGAACCATGTCTAGCACTAATGCAACCAACTCGTGATAATGAGTAGTAAACCCATGTGGTTTGCCCCTTTCATCATATGGTTTGACAACTCGATCTCCAGTCTCTGCAGCTCATTCTTGGGGCAAAATTCATTTCTCAACATTGTCTTGAATTCTTCCCATAGCATCGCCATAGCTTCTTCCCTTCCTCTAGCCTGAATCTACGAGTTCCACCAGGTCAAAGCTCGCTTGTTAAAAGATCCCGCAGAGTAGCGAACCTTGTGATGCTCTGGACACCAGGGTAGTCTCCATCTTTTCAATCTATTGGATTAGACCAAAGACTCCTTCAGTCTCGCTGAAACTAGGCGGCTTACATCCTACAAATGACTTGTAAGAGTAATGAGATGCACTGCCAGTATTTCCACTAGCCTCTCCTGATGAGTTACCCGAGTTGTTGCTGTCATTCCGACTACGGTTGATCACGGGATCACCTCTTTCAGCTGGTTAGTCAGCTGACTACTCAGTAGTGTTGCCAAGGCAACAGTAGCAAGATCCAGATTTTGAGTTGCGTTCGGGTCAGGAGGTGGAGTGTGTGGGGGAGGAGGAGGAGGTGGAGGTGATGTAGCTTGTGAAGGGGATGATGAATGTGGAGGTGAGTTTGGTGGAGGTAACAAGGGCGGAGTTCTTCTTGGCGGCGTTCTGATCACAATCGAAGAAAACATCGATTAGTGCAATGAAAGAATTCAGAAGACACAATGCAAATAATTTCCAAGTCCTGTTTTCTCTACATGAAGGGTCCCTAGGTTATAGTCTAGGCCAAACCGTTTAAATAAATGACCTATATTTCTCTATAACCATTGCTCTGATACCAATCTGTCACACCCCGAGCTGGCGGGCCGGATCGTGTGTCCCGTCGGGCAGAATTGTCCCGGGGCGCGATATCGGGAATGATAATCATGATGATCAGATTGTTTACATTGCACATGATATATAATGAGAAAATGCTAAATAAAATAGAATTACAAAGTTAAATTGCATCAGTTTTGTTCATAATTTAACAATTTAATCTACCATCAACATCATAACTCATCTATCTTGTATCTGCACAAGATATACAAAATAATTTGTATAATGATGTTCAAAAATATGCAAGTCCAAAATACTCGGTCCTCTATTTGGCATCCTAGTCCAAAAGCAGAGACTTCTAAATCAGACATGTTCGTCACCTTAGAAGTAATGCAAAAAGATCAAGTCAACACATAGTTGGTGAGTTCATATAGTTTTGATTTACAATTGAATTTGTACAAACCTGACCGAATGATAACCTTAACCTCATTAACAACCACCTAAACTATCCAGTCAACTATGCTTATATATAGGGCATACGTAGGGGGACAAGCCCCCAGCCGACATCCCACCACATACTGAACCACATAAGATATTGTTGTTAATGATAATTAAGCGTTTCATCCCACCCACTGAACTAACAACCTTGAACAACCTGAAGATGTTAACCTTTGAACCATCTGAAAATGTTATACATTGTACAATCTGAAAATGACCACTTTTGAACACCCGAAATGACAACCTTAACCTCATTAACAACCACCTAAACTATCCACTCAAGTATGCTTATATATAGGGCATACGTAGGGGGACAAGGCCCCAGCCGACATCCCACCACATACCAAACCACATAGGATATTTTTGTTAATGATAATTAAGCGTTTCATTCCACAACATCGACACGATAGTTCTTTAGTTCTTGGTTCTTGTAGTTCCACAGAAATAGAAATTCTATTGATTCCTTAAGTTCATCACACATTCATGATCAACCATAGTATTTGTAGAAAACACTACATTAAATGATTAAATAAATAAATAGATAAACATCTAATAAAATCTAAGACCTAACGATAGGGCCTTGGTCAAATCGAGTAGACTAGTGTATCAATCATGGTTCTTAGTAGTAAAGGAGATCTGTAAACCTCATCAAACATGCGACCTATATTCAATCACTCTAGCTAGGACATCTTTTGATATAGAGGAATTTATAGTTCGTATAGATCGTCTGTGGTTCGTATAGTTCTTTAGTTCTTTGGCAAATGTTATCTTTGAGTATTTCCCAGATGTTCCTCAAAACGGGTTAGGGAATGCTGTAAATATCATCAAATATGCGTCTCATATTCGATCAGTCTAGCTAGGACATCTTTCAAACCTGATATTGGCACATGCTATCTTTGGTATTTCCCAAAAAGACCCTTGAAATAGTTCTTTGTACATAGTTCGTTGAAATAGATCGTTAGTTCTTTGACAACACACCACCGAAAATAGTTCTTTGATTAGACCGTTAGTTCTTTGAAATTAGATCTTCGAAAATAGTTCTTTGTTTTAGATCTTTAGTTCATCAAAAATGGATCGTTGAAAATAGTTCTTTGGTTTAGATTAATCATCTATTCATAATGAATAGATACCCATTTCAAAACCCTGTAAATGGTTTACCTAGAAAAAAGCTAGGATAAAAGTATACAAGTAAAACATATATAAAGTAAAAGCATTTAGGTAAATATATTCCAAGGAAAATAATTTACGCATGCTTCTCAGCCCCGCGTTTATAACACAAAAATGTTTAGAAAATGGGCAATGAACTCACCTGTGTTCAAAATGCGCACTCTTTACTTCTAGGTTAAGTATCTTCAGTACCTGATTTATTTTAAGACGTTTCGAATACTATAAGTATTTATAGTGGACGTAACTAGGGTTTTGGTCTCGGTGTGCCACTATGTGTCCTAGATTTTACTAATGTGTTGCTATGAATTTTCTCTAACTATTCTAAGTGTATTTCCCATTCATAAACCTTTATCCCGTAAACAATCACTATTAAACCTAAGTTATGTAAGGTTTATGTTAATTACATTCATAACTCTTTTTAAGGAAAACATCATTAATATAACTCATTTTAAAGTAAATCTTTAATTTAGAAATCATTTCATTTGTTTTAAAACATTTTAAATAATTGTTATTAAAACATAAGTCATTTTAAGAAAATATAATTTACATGGTAGTCTGAGGATAATCTCTTTCGATTAACTCTAACTCCGTTACTAGATCTTTGTTTCCCATGGTTCTGTGATCGCTCTTATGTACAACTTAGCTTAGAAAGTTCAATTGAACTATCTAACTTATTTGTATGTTTGTATAGAATTTACTAAGTATTAGGCGTTTACAATATAATCAACACCTATATTTAGAATCCAAGTTAAACTATAGAATTATTAGGGTGTGGGTTGACTTTTAGCTAGCCACCCCTAGTTAAGGTTTATTTCCAACACCCTTATTTTTGGTTTCATTTGATAAAATCCGAGTGTTCTAAACTCCATTGATAGCTACAATCCATGTTCACACATCATTGTAATTTAGAAAACCTTTTTGTTAAACCTTAGTATAGATGGTTTACAAAACCATTTAACACCCTAGTGAACCCTAATAGATTCACCCCCCCCCCCTATGCATGCAATCCACGTACCCAACCCGTGCATACATGCATGGTATTACGAGTGGAAAATCATAAGTGAAACTCCCAATTTGCTTCATTCGTGTAACACCACATGCGAATGATATTCCAGAGAATGATCTACACCCGAATGTGGCTAGTAATGCGACTGATTCATGTGGGCCGAATAGGTAGTCATGCGACTGAGAATGGCCGAAGGTGATGGTTCATGCAAATGAGGTTTTGGCCGAAATAGATTGTCGTACGAATGAAGGTCTTGACCGAATGGAATGGCCGCGCGAATGTATTCCCCCGACAGAATAGTGGTGCCATGCGAAAGAAGCCATTCGGCCTTGGCCATTGGACCTAGCTGGGTGGTTTCCATTCGGCCGTTCGAAGACAACCAGTTGCAGCCACCATTCTTGGACTTTGCGACCACACCAAGAAATCCCACAAGTTCCAACATCATCCTAAAGTGATTTCGTGCTATTTCCCATAGGTTTTATGATGTTTAGAACCGGTTATGGTGTGGTTTGAAAACCCTAAAACCGCCACTTTCAACTCGAATTTAGCTCGATTTGGCTGGTTCTAGGCACGGATTGCTTGTACTTTCCTGATCTACAGGTTGTCGTGGTCGTTTAGACACCAAGATAGCTCGATTTGGTGAAGAGACAAAGATTCTAGGGTTTATTTTCTAGAGAGAGAAAGTTTAGAGAGAGAGTGGAACGAGATTGGTGATGGTGGCTGGTAGGTGGGGGAAATAACGGGCATTTAATGCCTTATTATTTCTTTCAAATACGCGGTTATGTTCGAACTCGTTCGGTTTCGCTCGGTTTCGCATAGAAACGTCGATTTGCGTTCGTTTCGTAACGAATCGTTACGATTTTAAAAGTAGAATTTGTAAATTTAATTTAGGTGGTAATTCCTAGTAATGAACTAAATATCTTCCGTTTATTTTAAATTTCTGAAAATATTAAGTTTACCTGTTAAAATCGAATCGTACAGTCGTCGCGCGTATTCGTTCGAATCGTCACCCGTACAAATACGACGATAACTACCCTCTTCAATATGGTTTTCTAATTATTAGACATCATTCAGAATGTTAAACTTTCAAATATATTCGTACAGATCGTCACTGTGACATCCAGTACCAGATCGTCCAGCAAGTCCGTACGGTATGCGTACTTTCATATTTACTGTGTTTAAATACATTATATGAACAGTGTTTGTGATAACAGAATTCAAAATACAAGAAACAGTTGTACGTATTTATGTGAAAACTTAAATACAATTAATACAACGAATAAAGAATGACAATAGTGTTCAAGTAAATAACAAGAACATGTCGGTTGCGATCTGATATCCATAGATGACAGGAATCAGATGGCCGGAAAATCAGTATGAAAACAAGATGAAAACAGGATGTGTAGCTGAGTTCGTCAGTGAGGAGATAAAATTTAAACACAATTGCAGTGTGATTTCAGAATAGTGAACTGACAGTGTGTTTGCGTGGGTGACGATTCACACAAACATATATGTGAGTTTAATTTTCTGAAATAATGACTAGAAAGTAGAAAACAAAAGTCAGAAAGCAAAACCATCGCCGTGTTCGTTCGGGTGACGATTCGAACGAATACGCGCGATGGTGACGCGTTCTGACGAAACGAAAACAATACGATCGAAAATAAAATAAAGAAAATATAATATTTTACGTTTTACAATTTTGAAACTCATCAAAAATAAATCAAGGAAACTCCTCTTAATTTCAGTACGTAAAATTACGCGTAACAATCCGGAAACGCAACGGAGACGAGAATCGAGCAACCGAAACGAACCCGAATACCCTCGGGGTATATATAGACTAAATGAGGGGATTTTCCTCATTTCCATCATCTTTCTCTCTCTCTAAAAAGCAACCCACGAACCTACCTCTCTCTCACTAGAATTCCACCTTCAAAGTTCCATATATTGCTCAATTCCTAACAAAATCAACTGTTCTTGGTGTCCAAACGAAGCTCTCAACGTCCTCTACAAGGAAGTACAACTGATCTGGAGTTATACCCAGTCAAATCGAGGTAATGATCAAAAGAATATCTGGAAAATTAGGGTTTCTTGGCCTTTGTTCGACCCACACACAACCAACCGGTTCAAAAACCCTAATACACGCACTCTACACTCTCGAAAACCTTTTTGGTACACCACCAACATGGGAGCAGCCCTACAACCATCCTGAGTTCGATGGGAATGATGATAATGTTGCAGGTTCGCGAGATTGATTTAGCCGAACCTGTAAAGGTTTTAGCTGAGGTCTTGGCCGAACCCACGATTCCACGAACCTAAGGGTTGCGAACTAACCATGCTCACGAACCTATGGACCACGAGTCTAATGAGACGAACCCACGAATGCCTTGGCCGAACCCTGCTGCTGGACAACGAACCTTGGCATGAGAACCGAACCTTCATACAAACCATACTACGGCCGAACCTATCTAAACCTAGCCGAACCAGCAGCATCACCGAATCTCAGACTAACGAACCTTCCATGCCGAACCCATGAAGGAGTTGAACGAACCTATCTAGCAGCGAACCTCCTTAGATAGCCCACCCTCAGCCGAACCTGTATGATAGCCGAACCCCCATGAACGAACCTTGAGGTTCGCTGATCAATGGCGGGGCTGAACCTTTGACTGACTAAGGTTGGTTTCGAACCACACACATTCGGCCTAGGGGGTATCCGGCCCAATTGATTGGCCCACACCTTCGGCCCAAGCAGAAACTATAATCGGCCCATTTCCTTTGCCTTCGACCCATGTGGCATGTTTCAGCCCAAGGATTTTAGTTTGGCCCAAAGGACCAAGTGTTTTAGTCTATTATCGCTAAATTGGCCCAAATCAATTAGCCACATGCATAACCAATCGGCCCAACTCCATTTTAGTTTGGCCTAATGTCACATAGGTTGGTTCATGAGATCCATTCGACCCACATTCAATTGTTTAGACCACATCACAAAAGATATAAAAAAAAAACATTGTTAAACCAAAGTTTATGGGCAATCATGCATGGGTATTAACTTAACTTACTACAAAGGTGGTTATGATTTTGATCTAATGAACTTGACAATCTCAAAACATCTAGTTTACACAAGGGTTATTACCTAAGTTTATTCTTGGGTTTAATTACTAAACTCTATATCAAAACCATTAATTAACATAGAATGACAAATGTTTGAGATTCAAGAGTGGGTTAAAGCTAAACAAATAACTTAAAGACATATGGTAACAAAGAACAATAATAATAGGGTCGGGGCCGAATGAAGACCAAGACCGTGACTCCCAAGCGTTAGCCAACTTTAGGGCTAAAACATACACGCACACAAAGCAATTACAATTAATACTCATAAGCTACATACAACGTGAAATTAATACAGGATCGTGAAATCAACAACAAGTACAATCAAGAGCGCGTGCATTTCTTGTTTAAGCTAAGTCAACCGCTTCAAATACAAGGTGAGTTCATATGCCCCTTTTCTAATCTTAACTGATTTTAAACTCTCGGGGCTGAGAAACATGCTTAACTTGTATTTACTTAAAAGTTTTAGTTTAACATATTGCTTATACTTTGATTAGATAATATTGCTTGACGTATTATCATTTATCATTGTATGCATGCTTGTATGATCATGATATGACAGGGATAACTAAGATGAATATGATAGTATAACTTCATAACTCATCAATACAATAGAATAACATAGTTGTAAGATTTTATTTTACAACACTTAGTTATTCTTACAAGAACAAACATGGAGAAAATCACAGGTGAACATGATGACAACAACAACGAAACACATGAGTGTTATGAAGATAATATATCTTTAAAATATCATTCAACAACAGAGTTAACTAAGTGAAATAAGACAAGTTCTTATAACACTTAGCTTACAACTCAGCACATATTACAAGATAACATGGAACAAGTATCATCCACCACTTGAGCCGATTAAGTGTAGTAAGACTAGTTCTTACCACATCTTAGTGACAACAGGGTGACTATATGGAACAACAAGGAATGATAATCATGATAATGTAACTTCATGATAACAACATCATTCACACAACAATTAACATAACGTAATAAGACAAGTTCTTATTTAACTTTGTTAACAACAACGAGAACATACAACATTGAGAACAAATGACACTGATAAACACACAATACAATTGATTACTATTGAACTTTCTGTATTATATCATTTCAATCATGTGTCGTGTACTCAAGTTGATTACTGTAAGTCCCTTTTTTCGAATCGTTGACCAGTTAGTTTGACATGACTAAACCGACGATAGCATAGTGGTACCATAGGTTTGACAAACCTCCATCTTGTAGGGCTGGTATGTTGATCATATTGATTTATTGGCCGGTAACGTATGACCGGTGACAGGGCGACTCCAAGTCAGGGTCTGGGAAGCGACACATGGTGATATTAATCTGCAGTGATATTGTAATTAATCCATCGTTACCCGTTGACTATTAGACTGAAGAATTTATTTTCTCTCATGTCATATTACTAGTAACCGTTTCGATGAGGCCTACGGTAATATAAAGTGGTATAGGTAAATCGGATGCATTGTAATCTGATTATGTGAGGATTTCAATGGATTTCTTTTAGGCTCTATGCACTTGAAGTTGAGAACAAATATCAATTGGTTAACTAACACTCTTATATTATTAAAAGTATTAACAGTTAACCACACAAGTAATAGAATAATACAAGGATCAGATTAAATTAATCTTATATCCTTAATACACAAAGGGTTTATCAATACTTCGGTTTGATAACTAATTCCCTATTATTATATTATTCTACATATGATACAACAGGTGATTAACAAACGGGATGAGCAGGTGAAATGGAAATGGATATCTATAGTTGTATTGCAAGTAATGTGGAGTTCTTTTAGTTATGTGGTGGGATGTTGGCTGGGGCTTGTTCCCCTACATTTGCCCTATATATAAGCATAACTACTAGGATGAAATACTACTTGTAAATATAACTATGGAGAGGCCATTGTGTGATAGGTGAAACAAACAAACTACAAGTAACATGTGTGTTAATGTGATTGTGTATGCGAATAATCCAAGGTTTTCAATTATCAAACTTATGAACTCACCAACCTAGTGTTGACTTTGTTTAAATGCATGTTTTTCTCAGGTGATGAACTGGCTTAGTCACCAGGATTACAGGGACATAGCTAGTGGCATACTTTTGGATAACAAAACAAAGAATCATCTTTTGTATATCTTGTACAGTTACAAGATAAACTCATTGATTCTTTTGATTAGATTTACTTAGTTAAATTATGAGAAAACAATGTAATTTAACTTAGTAATTCTATTTCATTGTCATGTTAGCATTTCTCATTTATTTATCATGTGCTATGTAAACAATATGATCATTTCGATTATCAAACTATATCACGCCCCGAGAACCTTCCGCCCAACGGGAAAGTCGATCCAGCCCGCCGGCTCGGGGTGTGACAGTCACCTATACGAATAATCCGTCTATTTAGCATTCACATAACGACATCTGTTGTTATCTTGTTCTGTTAAACCTCACATGCGTTTATACATAATAATGTCCTAACTAACAATCACATGATGGTTCTGTGTCGTCAGATAAATTTCTGACTGTTGAACCATTGTTTTGAATCGTGTTTCTGAAATGGATGTGAAATTGTTCTATGATAAACATCAACTGACAGTAATATTCATGTAATGCACATAGTTTGTACCTGAGTTACTGTTCATGTTACTGTTCCGGTTATGATTCCTGCACTGATGTTACATGATGAGTATTGGACAAGGTTACTATTTATAGTAACTTTGTTGTGTGAAATCTTGATATAAAGACGAAAGGCATGATTGGAACATGCTAAATGACTTAACATGATGTAATATGATTATTGTGTGCTAAGTTAGGTGATTCTTGATGTTAAACATGCTAGATATGGAAACTTGCCTTTTTAGGAAACTTTAATGAATAAAAACGACTTATATGCTTATTTGAACGGTTGTAAAAATGTGCTATGGGTCAACATGATCACGTAGGACTAACAAGCATGCTAGAATCATTAAAACGATATGTGTTATGGAACTTGCTAAAAATAGAAACTTACTATAAATAGAAAGTCGTTCATGAACGCGATTTGCGCGTTTTGCACACCATGAGCACAATCACGAATCATACACGAATCACAACCGACACACGGTTCACCAACAGGTCGTTGACTTGACACGGTCAAACACGGTCAAACATGGTCAAGCACGGTCAAACACGGTCAAGCACGGTCAATGTGGACTAGCACGGGCAAATATAACAACCAACGGTTGTCACACCCCGAGCCGGCGGGGTTGGATCGGAGTCCCCGTCGGGCGGAAGGTTCCCGGGGCGTGATATCGTGGATGATAATCATGATGATCAGATTGTTTACATCGCATCAACGTTTAAGAATATCTAAAGCACAATCAAATGATATATAGGATTACAAAGTTAAATTACAATAGTAATGTTCTGCAATTTAACTAAGTAAACCTAACCAAAAGAATAATGTATATATCTTGTATATGTACAAGATATCAAAAGTAATATGTATCATCAACAAAAGATGTGCTTCTCCAAAAGTCTACTAGGTCCTCTATCTGGGCAGCCTAGTATGTAAATCCAAGAGCTTATGTTTAAACATGTCCTTCACCTGAGAAAGCATGTAAAAAGATCAAGTCAACACAACGGTTGGTGAGTTCATATAGTTTATAAGTTTAAAATAGTTTCACAAACCTCCTTCGGTAAAACCTTAACCTCATTAACTCCACCTGTAATATCCAAGTCGGTATGCTTATATATAGGGCATATGTAAGGGAACAAGCCCTAGCCAACATCCCACCACATACTAACCCGGATATGACATTGTTGTTAATAATAATTAAGCATTTTACCTACCAAACAACTCAATCCTCAACAAAGCTTTTGTTATCTGTTTCAAGTTTTCATGTCTATTGTATTCGTACGTGTTAGTTCTCATCATGTTTATCAAGCATCATATATTCACACCCACATAGTTTAGCAATTACATATCTCCTATAAGCAGACAAAAGCTCTGGAATACCAGACGTTTAGCGATTACATGTCTCTTATATAGATAACAACTTAGCATTCAACAAGTTCATGTTTAGCCTTTACATACCTCTTATAAGCCGACAAAAGCTCTGGAATACCATACGTTCAGCAATTACATGTCCCTTATAACCAGGTAATAGCTCCGTAACGTTACGTTTATGTTTAGCCTTTACATACCTCATATAAACCGACACAAGCTCTCGAATACCAGACGTTCAGCAATTACGTGTCCCTTATAACCAGGTAATAGCTTAGAATTGATACTTTCATGTTTAGCCTTTACATACCTCATATAAGCCGACAAAAGCTCTGGAATACCAGAAGTTTAGCAATTACATGTCCCTTATAACCAGGTAATAGCTGAGTATCATTACGTTTATGTTATTACATGTATATCACCCCATAGGTACAAGCTCTGGAATACCAGACGTTCAGCAATTACGTAGTCTATGGTTAGATACATGTATGATGGCCTAGTAGCATGTAATAGTTTCCAAACATCATATCTCATGTAATAGTATCAAGTCTCATGTAATAGTATCAAGTCTCATGTAATAGCATCATGTATCATGTATTTGTATCATGTCTCATGTAATTGAATCACATCTCATGTAATTGAATCTAACTCCATGTAATTGTATCAAGTATCATGTATTTGTATCATGTCTCATGTAATTGAATCACATCTCATGTAATTGAATCTAGCTCCATGTAATTGTATCAAGTATCATGTATTTGTATCATGTCTCATGTAATTGAATCACATCTCATGTAATTGAATCTAGCTCCATGTAATTGTATCAAGTATCATGTATTTGTATCAAGTAATCAACAATTGATTTTTAAGCATCTAGTTTAAAGAAAAGGTTTCAATCATAAGTATTCCTGTTTATGTTTTAAAGCATTAAGTAACATTTCAATAAAAATGTTTAACATGCTTCTCAGTCCCGAAGTAAAACAAATAAGTTTGAAAGGGGACAATGAACTCACCTGGTAATAGTAGTGGTTGACTAAGTAATCAAAGAATGCACGCACTCGTTTTTGTTCTTGAAGTTATATTCACGATCCTGTGTTCAATTCAAAGTTGTTTGTAACTTATAAGTACGAGTCATCAATTCGTAGGTTAACCCTAAAGTTGGTTAATCTTTTACAAGTCTTTGTATCTCATATTTTCCTTGAACTCGTTTAATAGTATAGCATACTAATACTCAACCGTATTTAGATTAAAATTAGTACGAAATACTTTCTTTGTTTATATGATAATCCCTGTTATTGACTTTAACCTATTGTAAAAATATGAAACACATAATTTTTTTTTTCTATGTATGAAACTTAGGTTTATTAGTTACAATCTTGAACATTGCCCTTATGTTAACTTAAAATGATTGTCATCATTTAATTTTGTTAACACAATTAACATGTCATAACGACTTACACATTTTATGCATTACTAGAGAGTCTAGATGATTTTAATGTTTACTTAAAAATACTTCATCCACTTTGTAGTAAAGTTGACTAATTTCCCTTTATATAAATAACCATATGGTTACTTTGATCAAAATGACACTTAGTCATAAACCTTTGACATTTTTTTTTTTACCCAATGTTTATGATTAAAACTTATTTTAAGGGTTACCCAAATGTCCCCAGAAAATGTTTAAGTAATACTCATGGAGGTATCCTACCCAATTGCACCCAAACCTAATTAGGTTCATGCCATTTCAAACCAAAATAATTGCACTTCTTAGTTTAATTATGTGAAATTTATTTGGCTGAAAATAATAGATTATGGTGGTATGTGGTCCACCAAGACACCACTGGTTTCTCAATTACTAAAAAAAAAAAAGAGTTCTCAACTAGAGATAAGGAAAGGAATTCTAAATTTGTATAGGAATTCTCGAATTGTTGTTCACACCACAAGAAGTTCTCTGCTATTAATAATTTCCCCATGGTACACTTTAAACTCTTCCTTATGATTTATATACCGAGTTTAAAAGATTTATTATGTAAAACTATGATCCCAGAATTATAAGATCGAGGTTTATGGTCCCCTTATCTTCACCGACCTTAAGAACTCTCTCGGTGCCGACCTAATGTCCTCATCGTTGTTGTGGACCAATATTGTTGATTTATGTTTTGAATTAAATGGATTATACTCAGGGATCAATATTTATGGAGTTTAGGGTCTAGGTGAAGAATGGGACTTAACAGTTTCGATGGGGAGTTGGCTTGCTTTTGGTCGACTTTAACAATGTCAACCGTAAAACAAAATTGACAATTCTCCCTTGATTCAAGATAGTATCGATAACTGCTGGTGCCCAAGTCTTTGGAAAGCTCTAAACCTACTAAGATCAACAGAGGTCCATCGGGGTTACCCCCAACGAACTTGCCAGATCTGTGAAAGAAGACCTGCACCCTGCTGTCATCGTTACTACCCATTTTGTTCATTTCTCCCTTCGATATCACCAGCCTCCACCCATAGAAATTTATCTTAATGTTATCCTAACTAGGTGAGGTAAGTTTCATGTAAATTCATTATGGTTTGATGGGCCAAAATCGAACTCCAAGTCAGGAGCTGAGTTTTTACAAAAACCCTGAAAAACTAGATATTCAAGCTTACCTCGTGCTCGATTCAGTGGATTTCACTTCCGATCCCTTGTACTTTCGTATAGAGGATGCCGAGAGCTTCGCGTGGATACCAAATTTGAGCGATTCGGCCAAGGAACGAGTGAGATACGAAGATTTTTGTGTGGTTTTCTTGGGTGGAAATCCAAAACCGGGATTTTTGGTGTTTGAGAGAGAGAGTGACCCAATGCTATGAAAAAATGAAGAAGATGAAAAGAATAAATGGGTTTTTATACCCCGAGTGGTTCCCCGCTTGTTCGGTCTCGCTCGGTGTCGTTTTCGCGTATTTTTACACGCGTTTTATTACGGTTGCGTAATTAAACTTTTTGGATTGAAAGTTAAATTTCTTTGATTATTTTTGATGAGTTTCAAAATTGTAAAACGTAAAATATTATATTTTACTTATTTTTATTGTTTCGTTCGGATCAGACTGTTAAATCTCGTTATTTCATTATTTAAAGTTTATTGCGCGTAGTTTTATAAAATAGTTTAACTTAAATCTTTTTTAAGTGGAATTTACTAATAAATATTATTTTTTATTATTTTAACGTTCGTAATCGTTTTCGTTTTCGTTTCGTCAGAACGCGTCGCCATCGCGCGTATTCGTTCGAATCGTCATTCGAACGAACACGACGATGGTTTGGCTTTCCAGCTTTTGTTTTCTACTTTTCAGTCATTATTTCAGAACGTTAAACTCTCAGAATCATCCGTACAGATCGTCACCTATACGAATAACTCGTCGGTTTATCATTCCGTAACAATAACCGTTATAGCTTCGTTTTGTTTAACCTCACATACGTTTACAAAAAAAAAATAATAGCACATCAAGTATTTGTGTTTCCACACTGTGTTGTCTGACATGTTTTCAGACTGTTAAACCCTAAGGTTTCAGTCAGATTCAGACAATCGTTTAATAATTTCATGTTAAATCAAAATGTATCAATAGCATAATATAGTTTTCAAGTAAAGTGTACCTGAGTTACTGTTGAAGTTTACTGTTGCGATCACTGTTCCGGCACGCGTCCGGCACTGGTGTTACAGTCTCCCCTTGTTAGAGAAATTTCGTCCCGAAATTTAAGACTCGTTATTCGGTACGACTTCCTCTGTAAAGAGTTGGGGATACTTGTTCTTTATGTGATCTTCACGTTCCCAAGTAAACTCAGGTCCGCGCCTTGAGTTCCAACGAACTTTAACGATAGGAATACGGCTTCGCCTCAGTTTCTTGACTTTGCGATCCATAATCTCTAACGGTTCTTCAACAAAACGTAAGTGTTCATTCACTTGAATTTCTTCAACTGGTATGATAAGAGTTTCATCAGCAAGGCATTTCTTCAAGTTGGAGACGTGAAACACGTCATGTACACCACAAAGTTCATCCGGTAAGCTCAATCTGTACGCCACAGGACCAATGCGTTCAATGATCTCGAACGGTCCGACGTATCGTGGTGTTAGTTTGCCTTTCTTTGCAAAACGAACTACACCTTTCCATGGAGAAACCTTCAACATGACACGGTCTCCCACTTGGAATTCCAACGGCTTGCGCCGCTTATCGGCATAGCTCTTTTGTCTGCTTCGTGTTGCTTGTAGTCTTTGTTGTATTTGAGCAATCTTGTCTGTAGTTTCTTGAATAAGTTCTGGCCCCGTGATACGATTGTCTCCTACTTCTGACCAACAGATCGGTGACCGACATTTTCGACCATAAAGGGCCTCGAATGGGGCACAACCGATGCTGCTGTGATAACTGTTGTTGTAGGAGAATTCGATTAGTGGCAAATGAGAATCCCAATTGCCACCGAAGTCTAGAACACAAGTTCTTAGCATGTCCTCCAGGGTCTGAATAGTGCGTTCACTTTGACCATCCGTTTGTGGATGATAAGCTGTACTTAAGTTTAATTGCGTCCCCAGAGATTTCTGCAATGTCTGCCAGAACCTTGATGTAAATCTGCTATCACGATCCGAAATGATAGACAATGGCACACCATGACGTACCACTATCTCATTGATGTAAAGCTTCGCTAGTTTATCCATTGAATAAGTTTCTCGCATCGGCAAGAAATGAGCAGACTTGGTTAATCGATCAATGATCACCCAAATAGTGTCGTGTCCACTTGAAGTGCGAGGTAGCTTGGTAACAAAGTCCATAGCTATTTGTTCCCACTTCCAAAGTGGAATTTCAGGCTGTTCCAGTAAACCTGACGGTCTCTGGTGTTCTGCCTTCACTTTAGCACACGTAAGGCATCGACCAACATACTCAGCTATGTCTTTCTTCATACCCGGCCACCAATAAAATGCACGTAAGTCTTGATACATTTTATCAGCACCGGATGCACAGAGTACTTGGACTTGTGTGCTTCATCAAAAATAAGTTTCCTTAACTCATCTACTGCAGGAATCCAGATACGATCCTTGAAGTAAACAAGTCCATCAGGTTTTGTTTCCAAATGTTTCTCCACACCGCAATCAAGTTCTTTCTTCAAGTTTTCTCGTTCAATCACTTCTTGTTGTGCTTGCATGATGTTGTCGTGTAAGCTTGTCTGCACAGTCATTCCCATTGCTCTGACGCGCAAGGGTTTGACTCGTTCCTTCCGGCTCAAGGCATCAGCAACAACGTTTGCCTTGCCCGGATGATATTTGATTACACAGTCGTAATCATTCAGAAGCTCAACCCAACGCCGCTGTCGCATGTTGAGTTCCTTCTGATCGAATATGTGTTGCAGACTTTTATGATCGGTAAATATGGTACACTTGGTGCCATACAAATAATGCCTCCAGATCTTCAGTGCAAACACCACTGCTCCCAGTTCCAGATCATGAGTTGAGTAGTTCTTCTCATGAATCTTTAATTGCCTCGAAGCATAAGCAATGACTTTGTCCCGCTGCATAAGTACACAGCCAAGTCCCTGATGGGATGCATCACAGTACACAACAAAGTCATCACAACCGTCGGGGAGTGATAAGATCGGAGCATCACATAGCTTTTGCTTCAACGTCTGAAAGGCTTCTTCTTGCTTTTGTTCCCAAACAAACGGCTCGCTCTTCTGTGTCAACTTTGTGAGTGGCAGGGCTATCCTAGAAAAGTTCGAGATGAACCTTCTGTAATAGCCTGCTAAGCCTAGAAAAGAACGTATCTCCGTCGGTGTCTTCGGAGTGTCCCAATCTTTAATTGCTTCAATCTTGGCAGGATCAACATGTATTCCCTCACTGTTAACAACATGGCCTAGGAATTGAACCTCTTTAACCAAAACTCACACTTAGAGAATTTGGCATAGAGCTTCTCTTCTTTTAACAGTTCCAAGATCGTTCTAAGATGTTGCTCGTGTTCTGCTTTGCTTTTAGAATAGATCAATATGTCATCAATAAAACAATAACAAATTGATCCAAGTACGGCTTACACACACGGTTCATGAGGTCCATGAAAACCGCGGGTGCATTCGTCAAACCAAAAGGCATCACCATGAATTCGTAATGCCCGTATCTGGTACGAAACGCCGTCTTCGGTATGTCTTCGTCTTGTACTCTGAGCTGATGGTATCCGGAACGTAGATCGATCTTCGAAAAGTATTGAGCTCCTTGCAATTGATCAAACAAATCATCAATCCTTGGTAATGGATACCGATTCTTGATGGTTAGTTTGTTTAACTCCCTGTAATCTATGCACATACGAAAAGATCCATCCTTCTTTTTCACAAACAATACCGGAGCTCCCCAAGGTGAGTAGCTCGGTCGGATGAACCTTTATCAAGTAGTTCCTGTAGTTGGTTAGATAATTCCTGCATCTCCGAAGGTGCTAACCTGTAAGGAGATTTAGCAACAGGTGTTGCTCCAGGAATCAGGTCGATACGGAACTCTACCGGTCGCACAGGTGGCAAACCAGGTAGATCTTCAGGAAACACCTCAGGATATTCCCTCACTATCGGTACGTCTTGTATTGTTTCTTGTCTTTCTCTTTCTCCACCACATGAGCCAAGAATGCTATGCACTTCTTTTGCAGGCACTTACGCGCTTTTTGCATGAAATGATCTTTACGTTTCTCTTTGCTTGATCTCCACGAACTTCCAGTACACGATCATCCGTTACTGGAATCCGAAGTAGCTTCTCGGAACAGATGACTTCAACTCGATTGAGTGAGAGCCAATCCACGATGATATCGAACTGCCCAACGCGCTTTTATGCATGAAATGATCTTACGTTTCTCTTTGCTTGATCTCCACGAACTTCCAGTACACGATCATCCGTTACTGGAATCCGAAGTAGCTTCTCGGAACAGATGACTTCACTCGATTGAGTGAGAGCCAATCCATCCCCACGATGATATCGAAACTGCCCAACTCCATCGGCAACAAGTCGATGGAAAATGTATGATCTATAAGTGTAAGTGGGCAGTTCCTAAGTATAGTGCTAACTGTAACTTGTTTCCCATTAGCTACTTCAATAATGTAAGG
The DNA here is from genome assembly GCA_009363875.1 of Mikania micrantha. Taxonomy (NCBI): domain Eukaryota; kingdom Viridiplantae; phylum Streptophyta; class Magnoliopsida; order Asterales; family Asteraceae; genus Mikania; species Mikania micrantha. The sequence continues at coordinate 30,375,876 of CM018697.1, forward strand.
GGAGTCTAAAGTATCCTCAGTAAGACTAAGTTGTCGTGCAAAATCAGATGAAATAAAACTCTGGTCTGCACCAGTATCAAATAGTATGGATGCATAAGAGTCATGTAAAAGAAATGTACCAGTGACCACATTAGGGTCCTGACGTGCAGCATTAGCTCCAATAACAAAAGCTCGTCCGCGAGGTGCTTGTGCTCCAGGTTGCACTTTCTTTGGACAGTTGCGGGAGAAATGACCCATTTCCCCACAGTTGTAGCATCCTCTGTTGTTGACTGGGTTCTGTGGTGGTGGTGGAGGTAGTGCTCTCGTTGCAGTGTTGGTAGCCTGATTCAACGCAAAGCGGCATTTGTTCACCCAGTGGCCAAACCGGCCACAATTCGTGCACTTCCTGCATTGAGCACCAGCAGGATGATGATACTTGCAGTTTGTGCACTGGGGATATTCCCCTCCATAACCCCTAGTAGTAGGATTGACAGGTGCTGCAGGTGCCTGTCGCAGAGGGGTAACGGCTGCATAATTCTTGACAACCTTTTGTTTCTTTTTCTGATGGTACTCGGGTTTCTTTGATGTTGTTTCCTTGGCTTTTCCAGCATCATCTTTTAAGACTCCAGACTTTACCATTACCTTGGTAAGCTTAGCAGAGAGGGAAATGGCTGACTCCAAAGTAGCAGGGTATGAAGCCAGTACAACGCTTTGTATACATGAAGGTAATCCTGCTACATAGCGATCAATTAGCTTTTCCAAGTTGGCACCATCTCTGGCACCAGGGCTACCATTCATGATAACGGTTGGTAAAAGTCATGTGTCAGCTCCCTTCATCTCATGATTCGAGAGCTCAATCTCCAGTTGTTGTAGTTCATGTTTCGGGCAAAACTCATTCCTCAGAAGAAGCTTAAATTCTGCCCAAGGCATCGCCATTGCCTCATCTCTTCCCTTTGCTCGGATCTGTGCGTTCCACCATGTTAGAGCTCTCTTGCTGAATGAACCAGCTGCATAACGAACTTTATGGTGTTCTGGACAGCTGCTAATGTCCAGAGTGTTCTCCATCTTTCTAGCCATTGAATTAATCCAACAGCGCCTTCAACTCCAGTGAAGCTAGGAGGTTTGCATCCTACAAAGGATTTGTAGGAGCAATCAGACGTATGGCTAGTGTTTCCACTAGCTTCTCCTGTAGTATGACCAGAAGTGTTGCCATGCCCCTGAATCCGATTTATCATCTCTGGGATGACCTCTTTCAGTTGGCTTGTCAGTTGGGTACTCAGCAGTGTCGCCAAGGCGATGGTAGCAGGATCTAATGTCTGAGCAGTGCTTGAACCTGGTGGTGGAGAGTGTGGAGGAGGAGGAGGTGGAGGTGGTGAATCTGGTGGTGTAGGAGTCGAAGAGTGAGGTGCAGAGACTTGTGGAGTAGGTTGTTTTCTCGGCGGCATTCTGTTCATAACACAAAGAATTTGGTTAGTGCAGTGATCGAACGTAGAAAACATAATACAAGCTTAAGTCTTAAGTTCTCTACATGAGGTCCCTAAGTTATAGTCTAGGCCAAACCGTTTATGTAATGACCTATTATTCTCTATAACCTTGAGCTCTGATACCAATCTGTCACACCCCGAGCCGGCGGGGTTGGATCGGAGTCCCCGTCGGGCGGAAGGTTCCCGGGGCGTGATATCGCGGATGATAATCATGATGATCAGATTGTTTACATAGCATCAACGTTTAAGAATATCTAAAGCACAATCAAATGATATATAGGATTACAAAGTTAAATTACAATAGTAATGTTCTGCAATTTAACTAAGTAAACCTAACCAAAAGAATAATGTTATATATCTTGTATATGTACAAGATATCAAAAGTAATATGTATCATCAACAAAAGATGTGCTTCTCCAAAAGTCTACTAGGTCCTCTATCTGGGCAGCCTAGTATGTAAATCCAAGAGCTTATGTTTAAACCTGTCCTTCACCTGAGAAAGCATGTAAAAAGATCAAGTCAACACAACGGTTGGTGAGTTCATATAGTTTATAAGTTTAAAATAGTTTCACAAACCTCCTTCGGTAAAACCTTAACCTCATTAACTCCACCTGTAATATCCAAGTCGGTATGCTTATATATAGGGCATATGTAAGGGAACAAGCCCTAGCCAACATCCCACCACATACTAACCCGGATATGACATTGTTGTTAATAATAATTAAGCATTTTACCTACCAAACAACTCAATCCTCAACAAAGCTTTTGTTATCTGTTTCAAGTTTTCATGTCTATTGTATTCGTACGTGTTAGTTCTCATCATGTTTATCAAGCATCATATATTCACACCCACATAGTTTAGCAATTACATATCTCCTATAAGCAGACAAAAGCTCTGGAATACCAGACGTTTAGCGATTACATGTCTCTTATATAGATAACAACTTAGCATTCAACAAGTTCATGTTTAGCCTTTACATACCTCTTATAAGCCGACAAAAGCTCTGGAATACCAGACGTTCAGCAATTACATGTCCCTTATAACCAGGTAATAGCTCCGTAACGTTACGTTTATGTTTAGCCTTTACATACCTCATATAAACCGACACAAGCTCTCGAATACCAGACGTTCAGCAATTACGTGTCCCTTATAACCAGGTAATAGCTTAGAATTGATACTTTCATGTTTAGCCTTTACATACCTCATATAAGCCGACAAAAGCTCTGGAATACCAGAAGTTTAGCAATTACATGTCCCTTATAACCAGGTAATAGCTGAGTATCATTACGTTTATGTTATTACATGTATCTCACCCCATAGGTACAAGCTCTGGAATACCAGACGTTCAGCAATTACGTAGTCTATGGTTAGATACATGTATGATGGCCTAGTAGCATGTAATAGTTTCCAAACATCATATCTCATGTAATAGTATCAAGTCTCATGTAATAGTATCAAGTCTCATGTAATAGCATCATGTATCATGTATTTGTATCATGTCTCATGTAATTGAATCACATCTCATGTAATTGAATCTAACTCCATGTAATTGTATCAAGTATCATGTATTTGTATCATGTCTCATGTAATTGAATCACATCTCATGTAATTGAATCTAGCTCCATGTAATTGTATCAAGTATCATGTATTTGTATCATGTCTCATGTAATTGAATCACATCTCATGTAATTGAATCTAGCTCCATGTAATTGTATCAAGTATCATGTATTTGTATCAAGTAATCAACAATTGATTTTTAAGCATCTAGTTTAAAGAAAAGGTTTCAATCATAAGTATTCCTGTTTATGTTTTAAAGCATTAAGTAACATTTCAATAAAAATGTTTAACATGCTTCTCAGTCCCGAAGTAAAACAAATAAGTTTGAAAGGGGACAATGAACTCACCTGGTAATAGTAGTGGTTGACTAAGTAATCAAAGAATGCACGCACTCGTTTTTGTTCTTGAAGTTATATTCACGATCCTGTGTTCAATTCAAAGTTGTTTGTAACTTATAAGTACGAGTCATCAATTCGTAGGTTAACCCTAAAGTTGGTTAATCTTTTACAAGTCTTTGTATCTCATATTTTCCTTGAACTCGTTTAATAGTATAGCATACTAATACTCAACCGTATTTAGATTAAAATTAGTACGAAATACTTTCTTTGTTTATATGATAATCCCTGTTATTGACTTTAACCTATTGTAAAAATATGAAACACATAATTTTTTTTTTTCTATGTATGAAACTTAGGTTTATTAGTTACAATCTTGAACATTGCCCTTATGTTAACTTAAAATGATTGTCATCATTTAATTTTGTTAACACAATTAACATGTCATAACGACTTACACATTTTATGCATTACTAGAGAGTCTAGATGATTTTAATGTTTACTTAAAAATACTTCATCCACTTTGTAGTAAAGTTGACTAATTTCCCTTTATATAAATAACCATATGGTTACTTTGATCAAAATGACACTTAGTCATAAACCTTTGACATTTTTTTTTTACCCAATGTTTATGATTAAAACTTATTTTAAGGGTTACCCAAATGTCCCCAGAAAATGTTTAAGTAATACTCATGGAGGTATCCTACCCAATTGCACCCAAACCTAATTAGGTTCATGCCATTTCAAACCAAAATAATTGCACTTCTTAGTTTAATTATGTGAAATTTATTTGGCTGAAAATAATAGATTATGGTGGTATGTGGTCCACCAAGACACCACTGGTTTCTCAATTACTAAAAAAAAAAGAGTTCTCAACTAGAGATAAGGAAAGGAATTCTAAATTTGTATAGGAATTCTCGAATTGTTGTTCACACCACAAGAAGTTCTCTGCTATTAATAATTTCCCCATGGTACACTTTAAACTCTTCCTTATGATTTATATACCGAGTTTAAAAGATTTATTATGTAAAACTATGATCCCAGAATTATAAGATCGAGGTTTATGGTCCCCTTATCTTCACCGACCTTAAGAACTCTCTCGGTGCCGACCTAATGTCCTCATCGTTATTGTGGACCAATATTGTTGATTTATGTTTTGAATTAAATGGATTATACTCAGGGATCAATATTTATGGAGTTTAGGGTCTAGGTGAAGAATGGGACTTAACAGTTTCGATGGGGAGTTGGCTTGCTTTTGGTCGACTTTAACAATGTCAACCGTAAAACAAAATTGACAATTCTCCCTTGATTCAAGATAGTATCGATAACTGCTGGTGCCCAAGTCTTTGGAAAGCTCTAAACCTACTAAGATCAACAGAGGTCCATCGGGGTTACCCCCAACGAACTTGCCAGATCTGTGAAAGAAGACCTGCACCCTGCTGTCATCGTTACTACCCATTTTGTTCATTTCTCCCTTCGATATCACCAGCCTCCACCCATAGAAATTTATCTTAATGTTATCCTAACTAGGTGAGGTAAGTTTCATGTAAATTCATTATGGTTTGATGGGCCAAAATCGAACTCCAAGTCAGGAGCTGAGTTTTTACGAAAACCCTGAAAAACTAGATATTCAAGCTTACCTCGTGCTCGATTCAGTGGATTTCACTTCCGATCCCTTGTACTTTCGTATAGAGGATGCCGAGAGCTTCGCGTGGATACCAAATTTGAGCGATTCGGCTAAGGAACGAGTGAGATACGAAGATTTTTGTGTGGTTTTCTTGGGTGGAAATCCAAAACCGGGATTTTTGGTGTTTGAGAGAGAGAGTGACCCAATGCTATGAAAAAATGAAGAAGATGAAAAGAATAAATGGGTTTTTATACCCCGAGTGGTTCCCCGCTTGTTCGGTCTCGCTCGGTGTCGTTTTCGCGTATTTTTACACGCGTTTTATTACGGTTGCGTAATTAAACTTTTTGGATTGAAAGTTAAATTTCTTTGATTATTTTTGATGAGTTTCAAAATTGTAAAACGTAAAATATTATATTTTACTTATTTTTATTGTTTCGTTCGGATCAGACTGTTAAATCTCGTTATTTCATTATTTAAAGTTTATTGCGCGTAGTTTTATAAAATAGTTTAACTTAAATCTTTTTTAAGTGGAATTTACTAATAAATATTATTTTTTATTATTTTAACGTTCGTAATCGTTTTCGTTTTCGTTTCGTCAGAACGCGTCGCCATCGCGCGTATTCGTTCGAATCGTCATTCGAACGAACACGACGATGGTTTGGCTTTCCAGCTTTTGTTTTCTACTTTTCAGTCATTATTTCAGAACGTTAAACTCTCAGAATCATCCGTACAGATCGTCACCTATACGAATAACTCGTCGGTTTATCATTCCGTAACAATAACCGTTATAGCTTCGTTTTGTTTAACCTCACATACGTTTACAAAAAAAAAATAATAGCACATCAAGTATTTGTGTTTCCACACTGTGTTGTCTGACATGTTTTCAGACTGTTAAACCCTAAGGTTTCAGTCAGATTCAGACAATCGTTTAATAATTTCATGTTAAATCAAAATGTATCAATAGCATAATATAGTTTTCAAGTAAAGTGTACCTGAGTTACTGTTGAAGTTTACTGTTGCGATCACTGTTCCGGCACGCGTCCGGCACTGGTGTTACAACGGTTGTTGAGCACAAACACGAGCACGAACCCGAACACGGTTACTTACACAAACTCACGTAAGCTATACGATATAAGTAACCGGTGGCCGACACGTTCACGAAGCTGGAGCTTACGCTATCTTTATCCGGTCATTTCTAAAGTGAGTTTACGGCCCCTCTTTAACTCTTTTACAAAATTCTCAAATAGGGGGAGAATACTTGTTGAATCGAGTCAAACATTTATGCTATTACAAACATATTTGTGTATGCTGGTTTATTAGACAAACATAAGTGTTGTAATCGTAACAAGCCCTCACAAAGTCTTACCGTTAATATACAAACAACGAGGTGAGTTTGAATGGATTCATTTGGGTGTGACGAACCCCACGTGGCACAATACTGACTGGAGGTCGGAACATGTGAAATCTCGACCGATCTTGCCATTGTTATTACGAGACATGGCGGAGGCAAGGACAAACAAGTCTAGTTCGGTAGTGACGCACTGACACTTGGAGCCTAGGGCTCGGGACAAACATTTTAATAAACAGCATGACACATGATTTTTGATTATTATCTATGTATATCAAACCTGTGAACTCACCAACCTATGTGTTAACACTTTTTCCTAAACATGTATTATCAAGTAAGTAGCTGCACACGGAACAGGAATGCACATCAGGAATGAGCATAGGATTACATGCATTCATTACCGTGTCTTTTGAAACAAACAATTTATTTTATGATATGTATTAAACAACGTAGTGTTTGACAACTTATTTCCACTGCATACTAAACTCGTTATTTTTCCGCTGCACAAATAGTTTATTTCCGCTGCAATCTATTATGATTAACTTTTATGACAAACAGTGTACTTTGAAACGCATATAGAGTCGTTCTATACGACCATGAGCTGTAATTCTGGCCAAGTCACACCCATGTAGACTGACACCACATGTGAGAATTTGGGGGTGTCACATATCTCCAATGCAGAGGCTGAGTATGTTGCAGCTTCTTCTTGCTGTTCTCAGGTGATATGGATGCAACATCAACTGCTGGATTACGGTTTGAATTTCGAAAATACTCCCATTTTCTGTGATAACGATGCAGCAATCCAAATTTGCAAAAACCCGGTTCAACACTCTAAAACCAAGCACATTGACATGAAAATCCATTTAATCAGAGATTGTTATGACCACAAACTCATTAATATGGAACAAATTGACACAAAATTAAATGTGGCTGACATGTTCACGAAGCCGGTTAGCATTTCAACCTTCAATGTGCTTGTGAATTTGCTGAAGATGATTGCTTTTGAGGATTGAGTACTTGATGTGATTGATGTGAGTTCTTTTGGAGGTCTATTCTTATTTTTCATACAAATTTCTTTTAAATAAATTTCTTCATACCGTGAATAAATTTAGGGGGGAAATATGCAAAAGAAATTAAGTCTAGACATGTTTTGGGAAATGATATAAATCTTCGTGATAAAGGGTCAGTTTAAGATTCTTAAAAAGTGCAATATCTGAATGAACTAGGATTGAAATGATATGCTGGTAGGCTCACTTGACTGAATTTGTTGATCTATTTTGTTCTTAACTAAAGAAATGGTGTGTTGTGTTGTCGAAATATCGAGTGTTTTCTCTGAAAGTGCTTTACGTCTGTACATAAAACTCTGCAGTTCTCATGGATGTCTTCTCTCTGTTCTGCTTCCGCAGAGACCTGAGATGTTACTTGCATACATGAGCATATGCTACGAAATTTAGATCTGCTCACACCAATAAAAGATGCCTCAGTGCACAATCATGCAAAATGCATGTTAAAAGAGACCCTCTAGAGTCCAATACCCAAACTCCATTGTATATTAAGCCTTGTACATTAAAACCTATGATCCATTCTTGCTTTCTCTCTCTAAACTCTCAGACATATAATCAGGATCGGATGCATGTTGAATTTGAAGTAGAAATTATTTGGCTTGATAGGATGCACCATAGGTATCTAGGATTTAGTGTGATTCACTCATAACACACTTAAAGTACCAAAACATGATAAACATGCATGAATAGAAAAGCGAAAAAGGTTTTAAGTTTGAGCTTAAACGGATTACAACCGGCAATCATGATGTCTAATTCATAAGGTTTAGTATTAAAAGAAAATTTTCAACTGAACTGAAAACGATTTGATCCCAAAAATAAATGAGTTTGTTGGTTCTGATCATTCATTGGCTCAAAAGAAATGTTTCAATGTTATGGGCCGGTTGATGGATAATTTTGTAGTACACGGGCTTGGGCGGTAAAAGGAAAGAGGGGGAAATTTAAATAGGTTTAAGTAAATCTTTAGGTTTTAAAATTTACTCTCCCAGTCATTTTCGAGTATTCGTACAGTCGTTTTCAAGGTTCTCGAACCAAGATTTTTGTGATTTCGACACCAGAAAGAGTGTTCTCGAATCGTTGTGTTAGGTAATTATAGTTCATCATCTTATTCACATTTCATCGAGGTTTTAATTTAAATAGGTTTAAGTAAATCTTTAGGTTTTAAAATTTACTCTCCCAGTCATTTTCGATCACACAGTCGTTTTCAAGGTTCTCGAACAAAGATTTTTGTGATTTCGACACCAGAAAGAGTGTTCTCGAATCGTTGTATTAGATAATTACTGTTTATCATCTTGACTATTGATAGTTTGGTTGAATTTAAGCACTTTTGAGTTTGATGGAACGGAATATTAAAGTTGAATCAACATAGGCTCTCGATTAACCCAGTTCGTTGAATTAATTTTATTGAATTGATTAAAGATACGCAGGAATGATGTCTGATTGAAAGGGATGAAGGGTTCTCGAGTTTGAACTCGAGAATGCTTATTTGAACTCAAGAATGTTTATTTAAACTCGAGAATGCTTATTTGAACTCAAAAATGTTTGAACTCGAGAATGTTGCTGAGTACTCGAGAATAGCAAATGAATTATTCAAACTCGAGATCCTTTATGCCACATTCTCGAAGTTGAAACTCAATTTCGAAATAACTTTGAAATTTAAAGATTTGTTTGCTATGTTTCAAAAGAATTGTTTCTAACTTTAATCGTTGATGTGTTTTGAAAATTTTCAGATTAACATGGCACAACAAATGCACATTCTCTGGAAGGACAATCACAATCTAGCGTTGTTTTTATCTCCTCCTCTCGAAAGTCAGAGACTATTCGCGTCTGCAATCCACGAATTCAACACTTGCAAAATTTATCATGCCCTGAGAATGAACCCAGCCATTCATGAAAATCTTATTGAAGAGTTCTGGATGTCTGCTAAGCTACAGAAAGAAGGAGATGGTGGAAAAGGAATTGTTACTGCACGAGTTCAAGATATAAAGATCATGATCTCAGAGACAGTGATTAGAGAAGTTATGGCCTTTACTAAAAAACCTACTGATCCTGTGTCTCTAAGAAAGGGGTGATTGAGGGTGTTTTATCAAAGATGGGTTATGAAGGAGTATATCCAATGTTGTAGAATAAAATATTGATTCCTTATTGGAGATATATAGCTCCTGTCTTCATGGTGTGTATGAGTGGAAATAAGGGAACTTTCGGTATGCTGAATAAAGAGCAATCATCAGCTTTTGTCGCACTAGCAATGAACTGGAGATTTAACTTCTCAAAGTTCATTCTAAATGAGATGAAAGGCAATTTGAAGGGGAGTAAATCAGAAAGGTTCATGATGTATCCCAGATTCTTGCAGATGATTTTTGATGAAAGATTTCCTGGTCTACAAAGAGGTATGGTGACTAGAGATCTGAAACTCTTGAGTCAGTCAACCTTTCCACTTATAATGCAGAATAGAGGTGGAAAATACAAGTTTGAGGGATTGCACCCTTTGAAGAAATTTGGTCAATTTGCTGAAATCGAAAATGCTGAAGCGGTTGAAGAAGTAAATGCTCCAAATGCGGTGGTTGAGGAAGAACATGATGTTGATATTGTTGTTTCAGGATCAGTAGATGATGATGTGTATTTTGTAAAGCTGCCAGAGTATGAAGATGTTGTGACTAGAGATGAACCTGATATGGATTTTGATTTTGAGGTGGAGACAATACCAGTTGAGATTGATCTTCCTGAGCAAGTGAACCTCCTCACTACTGAAAATCTTGAGGCACTTCTTGAGTATGTCAAAAGGAGTGTAGGAAATCCTCCTACACCTTCTTTTGCTGATCAAGAGCTACCTCTAGATGCTGCTGCTGATCTAGTCCCAAGGAAGAAAAGAAGAAGAGACCCAAGGCCAGGGGTTGTTGTTAGTGAACCAGAAACTGAACCCGTTTTAGTAACTCAGATACAGACCATCATCGTTGAACCAACTAAACCATTACCAAAAATTAAAGAGTCTACCGTTGGATCTTCTTCACACACTGAAGATATTGATAATGACTATTTTTAGGCTGGAGAAACAGGGATTCGAGTTGATAAAGGAAAGAATGTTTTGCCTGAATAGGAGCCAATTGATATTGTGAAGCTGCAAAGCAGAGTGTTTGAGTTAGAACAAGACTCTCTATCTCATACACTTCTGATTCAAGAGCTGAAGACAAACAATGAACTCAAGGACAAAAAGATCAAAGACCTTGAAACTAATATGGGTCACTTATCAGCTATTGTTCTAGATTTAAAGCAAAATTTACAAGACAAGTTCAAAGGGGAGTTTATTGATGAATCCAGTCCATCAAATGCTGTTGAACATGCGCCAGAGTTGAGTAAAGCTGATTTTGATGAGCTCACCAGAAGCCGTGAGGAAGGACTAACAAAATACTTTACTGGTGATACCGGATTCAAGGTCAGCATAGCAAAATCTAGAGAGCTCATGATGGTCACCGACAGAACCACTCAAGAGGAAAAATATGCAGCAAAGTTCAAACCTAAAAGATTTATTGTTGATGTGGGAGATAGTCGGTACAACTATGAAGGGGATAGATCTGGAATTGTATGCTTGGGTTATGATGAGGTTAAGGAGTTGTGGTGGATACGCAGAAAGTTAACCAAGCGAATTGAGTATTATGATCATCCTTCTTCATTCAAGTCATTGACAGTGGTAGATATGGTGGAGTTAGCAAGACAAAGGTTTTTCAATCCAACCAAGAATAAACGAAGAGAAAGCTTCTATACTTCATTGCAACAACATGTAAGGAAGGGATTCTCTGACATGACTCTTGGTCAATCTATCAAAATAAAGAAGAAGACGAACTCTCTTGGAAATCCAATTGACATAGATATCTTTGAAGTAAGGTGGCCAGCTACTGACTGGATGAAGAAAGTGCCTATTCTTCCTGATTTGCCTGAAGGAATTTTAGATGATTTCAAGTTCTGGGCTTTTGATGAACAGACATATGGGGTAATCATTAACTGTGGGGATGTTGAATATACCTTTTATGACCCTATTGATCTGACGTGTTTTATCGAGAAAGATATCAAGTTTTTAAACAATCAAGAGATGAAAGTGGATCAGGATCACCTGGAAGATGCACTAGAGTTTGCTGTGTATGTCAAAGTTATCGTGAAGAATGAAGCTTGTCAGGAGGCAAAGGAGACTCTTCTACGTTGATGATAAAGTGTGGTGAATCTGATCAACCTGCAAAAGAAAGAAGCGCTGAGGAAACACAAAACTAGGAGGAGATTGTTGGGATGTGAAATAAGTTTTGATGTTTTTCATGGTTCATATGGTAGTTATCAAGTTGATAACTTGGTTATCGAAGTGGGTTATGGTTCTCGAATAGGTCATTGTGTTTTATGATTGGTAATGGGCCGATAGGCCTAGATTAATATGTGGGTATTATATAAACCCGGTATATAATTCATATTAGGGTTGGCTCATTATTTTTGCTCTTAATTTTTCTCTGTTCTTGGAACCATCTCATTGTACCAGTCGGTTCTTGAAACCGAGTGCAATCAATACGAGTATTCACTGCATTATTCATCTTATTCTTATTGTTATTGTTCTTGCACACACGTGATACCATTCTGCACTCTCACGTGTGTTTTGTTAATCGATATCAGTTTTAGATCCTATATTGGGACTAACAGGATCTTCAATATTTGGAGCCATGGTAGTGGCCATTAGGGTTTGTTCACCATGTTCAATTTGCTTTAACTAACAAAAAAATAATGATAATAACATTAATTGGTAATTATCTATATTTGTGGGTGTGTGATCTATTACAAATAAGTTGATAACTAATTACCATATTCACAAAACCTGTTGGTCCAACTTCATATTGTTGTTCTAAGAATGAAGAAATCTCATCCAATTCTTCAACCTAAATAATAAAAAAGTTATAAAATTATACAAAATAAAACTTATTTATAGTAAACTACCTGTTGTAGTACATAAGCTACTTCTGTTATGACCTTCTTTGACTTGAAATAGGATTCAATGCCTCATTCATAAGCTTCAATTTGTCAAAAGATATTAAAATAAAAATTATAATATAGCAAGATAAAATATATATGTACAAATATACCTTTAATGCTTCTCTTGGCCACTGAATAAATTTTGAAGTATATCAAGAACAGGTGTTTTTCACAACCTTCAATGACTGTATCCACTTGGACCTTGACACACTTCTCGTTTAATAAACGTCCATGTAGAATACGGTCCACAGAAGGTCATACTTGTCCTTTAGCTTCCACAAGTTTCAAACTGGGTTGGAACGAAAATAACAACTCACACTGGGTTAATTTTTGTAAAATCATATGATTTTTTTAATAATATAGCATATGTGTATACATTATAAATAACCATTTTATCTGTAAACATATTAATATTACCTCTATAGGTGGATAGTTGATATTTTGTCCACCTGATGTATCGCTAGAGCCATGAGGAATTGAGCTCTCATCAACCATTTGGACTAGAACACTACCTCGACTTCCATCTCTACCCGCATCAAATTTTTGCGATGTTTACCAACATTAAAAGGTCCACCATGAACTTTTGTTGAACCTGTAAACTCAGAAAAGAAAAAAAGATTTGATGAACATTTGCGGTATTTTCGTTATTATAATAAATACTTTACAATTTTATATGTTTATTAATTTAATTACCGATGACATTTGAAACTGTACGTGAGCGTTCTCCATGCTCCGGTCCCAAAACTCTATTTCGAGGATCACCATTTCCTTTAAAATATGACCCATATTTAATCATACTTTCTTCAACAAAAATCTACAAATTATAATTGATAAGTCATTCAAATATATGATAATATATAAGTTAAGAATTTATCTATTTACCAACTCATTGATTTTTTCTTTAGTATCATATGTAAGTTCATAAACTTTGGTTTCTTTATTTTTCTTGGCCTTGCTCAATATCCAAAACTTGGTACGATCATTTTGTATTTTCTTGACATGGTCATAATCCGCTTCAATTTGAGGCCAGATCGTCTCAAATTTTTCCTTCAGCCCAATGAATCATGTTCTTTCAACATGTGAAAAATTTTTATTCATCATTGCACTGGCTCTAGCTTTAGTGCTTTTTGCCTTGTCATAAATTAACAAACAAAAAGTAAAAACTTGTCACAAACAAATATATGAATAATAATAATAATAATATAATAAAAATAATCAATAATACATACCACAAATTCTTCACTAGATTTTTCCTTACAAAAACCATTCCAGTGCATACGATCAAGAAATTCATACTTCTCAAAAGGAAGCTTGTCTTGTTTTACACACTCGTTAACAAGCATGCTTTTAAAATTAGTCAATATTTTTTTGGCTTTCTTTAACATATAAATTTTTGGATCATCGGTTTTCATACTAAAGAGCTCCTAAAAATTTACATAGCAAACAATTAGAACTGGTAATTAACCTATAGTTTAATATATTTAACAAAGTAAAATATATACTACCTTTATTTGTAACCAAGGTTCTTCAAAAACCTCTTGTGGTATGTCTTTTATGTCCATAAAATACGGTAATAATAGCTTGCACTTTAAAACATAATTGGACATAAACCACTCTAAATTATCACCAATTGGCTGATTATTTTTGTTGGTGCATGTAATGTCCCTAGTTCTGTCTATTGTATGATTTTGATGTATAAAGTTTATATCAGTAATGAAATCAACTATTCCATATTGTTCGTATATGTTTATTCAAGTTTATATATGTTCAATTATGTTTGACTTTGGCTTTAATTATCATACAGAGCCATTCGTGCGAATGGTTCCTACGAATGAGTTCATTCGGATGAATGAACGACTAGCGAATGTCTAGCTCATTCGGCTGAGCCATTCGCCTGAATGAGTGTTTCGCACAACTCATTCGGCCGAATGAGTACAGCTTATATATATCCCTGCAAACAGAATGTTTTAGAACTTTGTTTCTCACCCCGTGGTGTTCGATTTCTATCAAAACGTTGACTCAGCATCATCGGATTGCCACGGGGATTGGTGGTTTCGATTGGAAAACCCTCGAATAGGATTCCGCACTATTCGAGGGCCTGCCGAGCAGAATCCGCAAGGAACCAAATTGTTTCCAAGGTTCTAGTAGGTCCTACAAAGTGGTATCAGAGCTTTGGCTCTTGATTCTGCTCGATTTTCTATCCAAATCATTAGATTACAGATTGTTGATTCGAGATTTTTGAAAACCCTGATTTTCTTTGGCTCCAAGTTACTGTTTCATTATAAATCAGCAGGTTCTTCTGATTGTTTTGGTCAATAGAGCGTTCCCAAAGTTTAGAGATATTGTCCTGAGGTTGTGTACCAAATTTGGTGGTCAGATTCGATCTAGATCCAAAGTTATCGAAATTTTCATTGCTGAAAACCCAAGTTTATACGAATGGCTCGAATAGGCGAATAGCTCTCCTTCACACCGTGCGAATAGGTTCATTCAGTCGAATAGCTCGTATTCGGCCAAAGGGTTGATCCGAATACCCAGTCATACGGCTGATAGAAGTTCATTCGGCTGCTCCACCATTCGGTTAGAATCTCATTCGTATCAGACAGTTCATTCGGTTGTCAAGTCATTCGTTTAGCTTCTCATTCACATCAGATAAGACATTTGGTTTAATTTTAGACATTCAGACCCCGACATTCGGCTGGTTCTTCATTCGGCCATCAGTTTGGAAATTTTTTCTAAGTGTTGGATCATTTTATTGTTGACAAAATGGAGGATCTTGAATTGATGGCTAATCAAAACCACAGAATTCAGAATCTGTTGCTTATTGAAACAGAGACGGGGAACTCAAACAAAGATCCAAAGTTACTTTCCTTGGATGATTGGATACATTGGAAGTATAGATTTGAGATTCACATTAATGGAGTGGATACTAGTCTCTGGATGATGATTGAAAGTGGATATCTGAGACCACTAAATGAGGATGGAACACCTATGCTTGTTACTAGAATGACTGAGCCTCAAAGAAAGTTGTATGACTTTGAGAAGAAAGCCTATGTTATTCTGTCACAGTCCATTGCTACTGACATATTTCATCAGTTCAGACAGTTTACTTCTTCCAAATTACTATAGGATGCCTTACAACAAAGATGTGAGGGGAATGATGCACTGAAAAGCATTAAGTCTAAGGCTTTAAGGAAAGAGTTCAATAGTTTCATATATGTGGGAAACGAGTCTTTGGATGATCTCATTGCCAGATTCTATCATCTTCTTAGTGAGCTCTTCAATCACCAAGTTAGGACTACAACACAAGAGAAAATTCAATGTCTGGCAGATGCATTACCTCCTAAGTGGGAATCTTTTCTGATGGTCCTGAAACAAAGCGAGATGAATGCTAACATGGACATTAATGAATTTATTCAGAAGCTGAAGGAACAGGTTATAGAGAACAAATGGAAAGCAAAGAGAGTTGCACAAGTTCAAGATCCTTCACTATATTACTCTACTCCTCTGTGGAAAGAGCTCCTTCACATGCTCCTCTGAAAACAACATTTGTCTCAGAGACTAAACAAGCTCCTGCTTCAAGTCAAATACATTTCAGCCAGTCTGCTACAACTTCTACATCTCCAAAAGAAGATAATCATTCTGTCACGAATTTGAAAACAGACAATTTTGACAAAGTAACAGTGGAAGTTGGTAAAGAGCATATGGGTCTTTTGTCTGCACTTGTGAGTTCTTATGATGGGTTACTAGCTGGGCAGATTGGTAATCTACACTTGACAAATGAAGACTACTCTCAGATTGATCCAGATGATTTGGAAAGGATTGACATCATGTGCGCTCTTGCAAGTGCTGTCAGAGGAGCAAAAGACTTTGTCATAAGAACTGGGAAGGACATCAATTAGAACAAGGATTCAAAATTTGGTTTTGACATGTATTCTGTTACATGTTATAATTGTGGTGACAAGGGACATTTTTCAAGGCATTGCAATAAACAAAAGAAGATGGGAAACAAAAATTCTTTTCATAATCAAAGATTATCTGCAGTTAATCCAGAAAGAAGACTTGTGCCATTTGAGACTCCTACTCATGCTAGTTCTTCAAATGCTAGCAAATCCCTGATGGTTCAAAATGATGAAGGAGAAAACTAGGATTTCAGATTCAATTCTGATCAGCGAGGAGAAGATAAAGCTTGTGTTGCAGAAATCAAGAAAGTTGTTGAATCCATTGATTAAAGTAATTCAGAAGAGACAAAGACCAGTCTCGATGAATCATCATGATCAGAATCAGAAAGCACATCAGACTCAAAAACTCAAGGAGATTCAGATGTTGAGTCTAGAACAAACTGCCTCACAATTTGCTATGATGGTGAATACTTCTGTCTCATCTCAGTCTGATCAGGTATATGATGATTGTTCTTCATCTCATTCTAGATGCTTTAACTATGTTGACCTTGAAAGTAAGGTCCTGGCTTATCAGAAGCATAATGCTGACTTGATTAGTGATCTCAATCAAATTATTGAAGCAAATCATATTTTAAAATCAAATGAAAAATATTTTCAATCTAAAATTGATTTGTTAAATAGACAATTGCATGAGGCTGAAATCGTTGTAATCAATAAGCAAGATGATGTTACTTCTTATCTCAATACCATCAATGAGATAAATAAGAAACTAGCCATAGTCGAATGTGACTATGAGACTCTAAGTCAAAAGCTCAAGAGCTATGAGAGTTCTTCTTATATAATTGAGCACAAGATCAATGAAGGGACTGATCAGAGAGGGAAGGGACTGATTAGACAGGTAAGGGAAAAGAAACAAAGTACAACCAGTGTCCTACACCAGTCTTAAATTGTTTTGTCAATTCACTTAATGACAAAGAAATTAAAGATTTTCAAGTGAAAACACCTTTAGTAATTGATCCTATTGGAGTCATTTCAGATGAGGGTTCCTCATTGTCTAAGGAATCCTTTGTGGAGGGAGTGTTTGAGGATTGAGTCTCTGATTTTGAGGATGAGCTTGATGTGTCCATTGTTAAGAAACAGACATCTGGTGTCAAAAAGGTTGACCCAATCTCATCAAAGACAAACATGTCTTCAAAATTCTCCAAAGCTATACGCTTTGTGAAGTCTTCACAGGATGGAGAAACAAGTGAGTCCAACAAGACTGACAATCTTGTTTTTAATGGGACAAAGGGTTTGGCTTTTAAGCAAGACAAGACAAAGAAAAATGCTTTTCATAAAAATCATGATTCAAAACTTCAAACCAAACAGTCTCATTCTAAAATCAAACATTTTTATCACACAGATAAACGGGCTTGTTTTGAGAGTGGTGCACTTGGAGATTTTGCTAGATTATGTCCTCATTTAATTAGACCAAAAGTTGCACCACATCAAAAACAAAATCAGTATTTTGTTAAAGAGGTCAAATCTGCTTGTCACTCACCTCAGGTTAAACCCAAACATTCTTCACCCATCAAACTACGAGATAAGGGTAAAAGGGTAATGATTGATCAAAATACACCCTAAATTGTTTTTGACAAACAATCCAAGCCATCTTCAGTGTATTAAAAGAAATCTTTGAGCAAAAACACTATCTGGAAGGTTAAGTACTCTGAGACTTCAGTTTTACATCCTTCAGACAAAGTGACCTTAGATGGACAATGGATTGAAATCTTAATCAGAGACTCATTGGGTCAACCCAAGACTGTAAAGGCTTGGGTTCCCAAATTGAACTAATGATTTGTGTATGTGTAGGTTGCCTCAACTGCTGCTCTTAACAACACTTGGATTGTTGATAGTGGGGCATCAAGGCACATGACTGGAGACATATCGCTTCTCACAAATGTCAATTCACTTAGAGGTGGATATATTGCGTTTGCTGGTGACAAAGGAGTATTCATCACTGGAGAGAGAATTCTTTCAAATGGCCAAGTTTCATTTGACAAAGTCAGATATGTGAAGCAGTTGGAAAACAATCTACTTTCTGTGTCACAAATTTGTGACAAACAATACAAAGTTCTTTTTGATAACTCTAGCTGCTACATTCTCAAGCAAGGTATCACCATTCCTGAAGATTGGATTCTCATGTCTGCTCCAAGAAAGCAAGATCTTATGTTCTCAATATAGCCATCGCTTCAACTACATCTTCTACAGCTTCATGTTTTATGTCAAAGGCAACAAAGAAAGATTTTATCCTTTGGCATAAGAAGATGGGTCATTTTAGTTTGATGAAAGATGAATCATTTGGTTCACAACAATTTGGTTGAGGGAGTGACTTTGAAGAACTTCAAGTTGTCTGATGTCTGTGTTTCATGCAAAAAGGGAAAGCAATCCAAGCAGTCTCACAAACTCAAAAAGTATCATTCAATTACTGTTCCTTTTGAGCTTCTCCATATGGATTTATTTGGTCCAGTCAACCGCAAGAGTATAGCTGGAGATCAATATTGCTTAGTCATCACTGATGAATATTCCAGATATTCTTGGGTGTTCTTTATGAATGAGAATCAGAAACGTTTGAGTGTATTCAAGTTTTAGTAACCAAACTTGAATCGCTTTATAAGCTCAAGATCCGTCTTCTCAGAACAGATAAGGGGACAGAATTCAAGAATCATAATATGGAGACTTTCTGTAATGAACGTGGTATTGTCCAACAATTTAGTGTTCCATATGTCCCACAAATGAACGGTGTTGCTGAGCGAAAGAACAGAACATTGATTGAGGCTGCTAGGACTATGCTTGTTGATTCCTCCCTACCGGTTCAATTTTGGAATGAAGCTGTTGCTAATGCTTGCTATACTTTGAACCGGGTTTTGATAGTCAAGAGACATAGGAAGACTTGCTTTGAGTTGCTCCATAACAGAAAGCCTAATCTTAAGTATCTTGCACCTTTTGGTGCTCCATGCACGATGCTTAAGAAACATGAGCAAGGCAAGTTCAATACAAAGGTGGAAGAAGGCTACTTTCTAGGGTATATCACTCCTAATAAAAGAGTCTACAACAGATTAACTCAAAATGTGGAGGAGTGGTACCATGTGGACGTTCAGAGATATTCTATGCCTCCACCTGGAAAAGGTCCAGACTGGATGTTCAATTATTCTGACCTTTTTGACTCATTTAATATGCCTCCCATGTACTCAGATGAAGATGTTGTTGTTCAAATGATGTATGATGCACAAAATGCACCTGATGAACCTGTGCAACCTTCATTAGCTTCAATTCCTATACAGACACATGATGATAGCTTAGACACAGATGATAATCCAATTCAGCCACATGCTCCTGAACCAAATGTTAACAACATTGTACCTGCTCTTGAAGATCTTAATTTGAATAATCTTGATCCACAGGATGAGGTTCCTGCTCATCCTGTTGGCAGAATTAACAGAATTCATCCTCACAAAAGTATTATTGGAAATCCGTCTGATGGAGTGAAGACAAGAAATCAGTTATCTTCAGGTGGTCTTGCTGACATACTTGACTTTGCTGATGTGAACTTTTGTGCTCATTCTTTCTTTATCTCTCAAGTTGAACCGAGAACTGTCACTGAAGCATTGAAAGAAGAGTCATGGGTCGGTGCTATGCAAGAAGAATTCTAAGAAACTCGGTGTTTGGCAACTTGTCGATAAACCGAAAGGTGCTAAAGTTATAGGCACAATATGGGTTCTTCGCTGCAAATGGGACGATCACGGGATCGTTGTTCGAAACAAAGCACGTCTGGTGGTGCAAGGATTAAGATAGATTGAAGGACTTGACTACAATGAAGTGTTTGCACCAGTTGCTCGCCATGAAGCAATCCGAATCTTCTTAGCATATGCATCCTTCAAGAAATTCAAAGTTTATCAAATGGATGTCAAGAGTGCATTCCTTCACGGTGTGATAAATGAAACTGTGTATGTCAATCAACCTCCCGGGTTTGAAGATCCGTTGCATCGTGATCAGGTCTATAAGTTGGACAAAGCTTTGTATGGAGTGCATCAAGTGCCGCAAGCGTGGTACAAAACACTTTCTACTCACCTTCTGAAAAACGGGTTCAGAAGAGGTGTCATTGAGTGCACATTGTACATTCGAGAAAAAGATGTTGATTTACTCTTGGTGCAAGTATATGTGGACCATATCATCTTCGGTTCCACAAATGATTATTTTTGCAAGGAGTTTGAGAATGTTATGAAAGAAAAGTTTGAAATGAGCTCTATGGGGGAAATGAAGTCTTTCCTTAGGTTGCAGGTGGATCAGTCTGAGGCAGGGATTTTTATTCATCAGACCAAATATGTTGGTGACATTCTGAGCCGGTTCAGTATGTTAGATGCAAAACCTGCTGGTAGGCCACTGGTTGTTAATCACGGGATTACGCCAGATGAAAAGGGGGAGTTAATAGGTGCCACTCTGTATCGAGGGATGATCGGATCCCTCATGTATCTCACAGCTTCTCGCCCAGACATCATGTTTGTCACATGCTTGTGTGCTCGTTATCAGTCCAAACCAAGAGTATCCCATCTGATTGTTGTAAAAAGGATTCTTCGTTATCTGAAGGGTACTCTGGATCTAGGCTTATGGTACCCTAGTGATGATAACTTTGAACATATGGCATATAGTGATTCAGACTATGGTGGATGAAAAAGAGATTTCAAGTCAACATCTGTGGGGTGCTAATTCTTTGGAAACTGCTTAGTTACCTGGCAGTGCAAGAAGCAGACGTCGGTGTCTACTTCAACATCCGAAGCCGAATACATTGCAGCTGCAAGTTGTTGCTCTCAAATCATCTGGATTTAGCAACAACTCAGGGACTATGGGTTACATTTTTCGAACACTCCTATATTTGTTGATAACACTGCTACCATTGCTGTCACTAAAAATCATGTCCAGCATTCCAAAACAAAACACTTCGATATTAAGTATCACTTCATACGTGATTGTTTTGAAAAGAAATTAATCGATGTTGTTAAGATTCACACCGATAACCAGAAAGCTGATCTTTACACAAAAGTGTTTGACAAACCCAGATTTCTATATCTGTTATCAGCTAATGGTGTTTCAAAAGGATGACGTCATTCCTTCATCTGAATCGAACAAATGATCGTTATCTTGTTAGTTAATTTATTTTGTTTCATTTTTACTTTTTAGTACTCCTGTTGTTTTTCCATTAATTTTTCAAAAACTCAAAAAGATTTTCAGTTTTAGGTTTTTAGGGGAAGAAAAAGTAGTCTGATTGAAAAACCAAAAACATTTGAAGATGTTGATATTGGTGCTGGTTTGGTCGGTGATGCTGGTGTTGGTGGTTCTGGTGTTGCTGTTGATGATGTTGATGTTATTGACCTTCTTGATTCTGATGTTGCCACTACTTCTATGGCCACTATCTCTACTACATTGGAGATGGGTGGTACTACCTCTCAGAAGACCAGTGATGAGTTTGAGACCATTATGGATAGATCTCAGCCAGTGAGGAGAAGGAAGAGGCCAAGGGAGACCAATCCTAGTAGGGAGGAAATTAAGGATCCCCTATTTATTCCAGAGTTCGATTTTCCTCCTCCTCCTCGTACTTCTACTGTTACTACTACGTCTGTTGTTGCTCAGTCTACCTCCTCCCCTCCTGCCAAGAAAAGAAGAGCAAGATTTGTTTTACGAGGGAGGTCAGAGTCGGTTTCTGTTGCATCAACCACTGATACATCTGCTGCGATAGTCACGACTTCTTCACTGACCAGGTCGAGGGCTACTCCTGCATGCGTTTCTACTTTCCCTCTGACCTCATTTATTACTACTACAGCTGTATTCACAGCTGCTTCTTCTGGTCCTTCTACCACACGTTCTGATCCATACACTATGACTGCTTCAGTTGTTGATCAGCTTAGCACGCTGAGCAGCCTGGTTCTTCGTTTGATCGAGAAGAACCATGACCAGGATAAGACTATTTCACAGCTTACTCAGAGGGTCAGTGAGCAGGATGCTTTGTTGATACAGGCTACTGATCAAAGGGCAGATTTGAGAGCCCGATCTGCTTATTTGGAGGAACGTCTGCTCAAGTCTATCGATGAGCACAATCAGCTAGCCTTGACCGCCTATGGCTTCAATGACAGGATTTTAGCTCTTGAGGCTAAAAACTTGCGTCTTGCTGAGCAAGTTGGAAGCCTTAAGGATTCCACTCCGAGGATTGAGGCCTTTGAGCCTGTCTCCGATGATTCAGACAAGAAAGATGAAGAAGAAGAAGAAGAAAAGAAGAAGAAGAAGAAGATGATGATGATGATGATGATGATGATGATGATGATGATGATGATGATGATGATGATGATGATGATGATGATGATGAGGATGAGTCTGATGAGGAGAAGGTGGATTATAATGGTACAAATGATGATGATTCTGGTGATGATGATGGTGCTGGGAGTGGCTCTGCAAGCTCCTCTAGTTCAGGAGAGCAGTCCTCACCCACCGAGATCAGAACCAAGACCAGGCATGATAGAGCTACCAAGCCGCCTCAGAATCAAGCTGAATAACAAAAGGCTACTGAAGAGGTTGATGTTATGCCTGTGAGACGCCTTCTAGACGAAAAGTTGACAATGATACTAGACGCTTAAGGCATCATTCAGCACTCTATCAGCTATGACAAAGAAGAAGGCGAGATCATTCACTCCCTCACAAAGGAGCAAATTGTAGAGTTATTCAGGTTAAATCCTGATGAGGTGGTCTTGGATGATGATATCGTTCCTGCTTCTAATCTTCTTACTCCATAAGCATTTGATGATATTGACGAAGTTATTCTGGAGGATAATACTGAGGAAGAGAGCGTAAAGTACACTTCAGGAGAATATGAGTTGCCTACATTTACTGACCTTTTTGGTCTACATACTGAGAGGAACTGAAAAGAAAGATAGATGAGAAGGTTAGCGGTAGTGAGACTTTGGCAGAAGACATTCAGAAGAGGAAGGAAGAATGGGCAGCCTATTGGGAGGTGCTGAAGAAAGAAAGTGTTCCACCTATGCCAACTCCACAAACAAAAGTATACAGGACCAAAGGATACACATCTGGCGTTCAAATTCTGAGTTGGGCATACTTTCATGACTTGCACTGCTATGCAGTGAAGAGAGAACGAGGGATCCAATACTTCAGATTTCCTCATGACTTCAAGACACTGCCTAAATTTGAGGTCAATCAGCTTGCACGTCTGAAGATGTTGTACTGTGAGGATTCGGGGATGTCGTCTTGGTTCGCAAGGCAGATCCAGTTCTAGTACAGGAAAAGATGGATAAATTTCAAGGCACGGCAACTGGAAAGGTACTATCTACCGGAGATTGATGCAAACACCCGAAGACATAAAGTTATCCTGAAGTGGCTGCCTCCTAACGTCATGAAGAAGATTCCATTACGGAAGATGCCACAAGACTTTTCGAACAGCTTTAGATGGTGGTATTATGACGGGCGAACTACTGAGGCTGTGATTGTGCTATGCAAGGAAAACACATGGGATACGGTACGTATTTTTGATCCCATGTGGCTGACTAATCTGTCATCAGACGATGTGAAGACTTTATACATATGTCATATTCTCTTTGACATTGGAGATATGGAGCAGACTCTACAATTTATGAGAGTCATCCAGATATGCATGGTGTTTGGTATTCATGTCGGCTCTGACTAGAAAGCTCTGTCAGAAAAATATTTGAAGAAAGGTGCTGATAAATAGAGAACTAGGTCCAAGGGGGAGTTTGTTAGTGCATGTAATGTCCTTAGTTCTGTCTATTGTATGATTTTGATATATAAACTTATATCAGAAATGAAATCAACTATTCTATATTGTTCGTTTATGTTTATTCAAGTTTATATATGTTTGATTATGTTTGACTTTAACTTTAATTATCATACAGACCCATTCGTGTGAATGATTCCTACGAATGAGTTCATTCGGATGAATGAACGACTAGCGAACGTCTGAGGCGAACGAATGAGTCATCCGCATGACTCATTTGGTTGGCTAGCTCATTCGGCTGAGCCATTCGCCTGAATGAGTGTTTTGCACAACTCATTCGGCTGAATGAGTACAGCTTATATATATCCCTACAAACATAATGTTTTAGAACTTTTCCATCACTTCTCTGACCCCTTAGCATTCCTCTGATACATCCCTAGGGTTTTGAGCCGTCACCCCTTCTTCAACTTCGTTTCTCACCCCGTGGTGTTCGATTTCGATCAAAACGTTGACTCCGCATCATCGGATTGCCACGGGGATTGGTGACTTCGATTGAAAACCCTCGAATAGGATTCCGCACTATTCGAGGGCCTGCCGAGCAGAATCCGCAACGAACCGAGTTGTTTCCAAGGTTCTAGTAGGTCCTACAATTTTCATCAAATTCAGTTATATAATACTTTTCCCCATGCTTCTTTGAACGAGAAGCAACATCACGCTTACCTCATTTAGACATACCTATTGAAATTAAACAACATGATGAAAATTAACTTTCATGTGCATTTAAAACCCAACATTAGGATGTCAAAGCCACATCCTTTGAAGCAAAATATATGGTATCTCGTTGATGAAAACACATGAACAAATATTCAAATCTCTCCTCTAGAAAATGTAATTCACACCAAACAAGCATAAACTCCAAGTGATGAACAAAACAAACAAGATTATAGTTTATTAGTTACAAAATCTTAAAAATAATACATTTAAGAAAACAAAACAATCCACCTTAATTAGTTACTAACATCTTAAAAATAATACATTTAAGAAAGAAAACAAACCACCTTAATTAGTTACTAACATCTTAAAAATAATACATTTAAGAAACAAAACAAACCACTTTAATTAGTTACTAACTTTAATTAGTTACTAACTTCTTAAAAAAAAGTCTCTAGCTAGAAACGATCGGCTCCAAACAAAAAATATCAAACATATCTCAAAACAACATTTACACGTGAACATAACAAGTCAAACTGACATACGGGACCACCTAAATTTATAATGTCTATCAACCGCCTCAAATAACCAGCACAAACATATATAAGATCAAGATTTAAAGACAGTGAATTGAAAACTTTCTTATGCTTTGAAAAACAAGCCTTCAACTAAGTTATGAAATTGTCCGACCAAGAACAACGTCTACCGCCTCTCGTCCGCCCTCATGCCGCCGCATTACACCATGCCGCCACAACACCCCTTCCACCGCTACACACACTCGTCGTCGCTCCTTTACCCGCCGTAACACCGCAACACAGCTCTGCCGAGCTCAAAACAATCGGGAAAATTAGAAGCTGGCCAGAAAGCTTTCGTGGGAATGCATAGGAACACGATCGGGAAATGAGAGGGAAATGAAAAGTTTTCGTGGGAAAAAGAGGAGATGATTTTAGGGCGGTTTTTTCATTTATGGGGCGGTCGGCAATGGGGCGGTTTCTATTATTTAGGGCGGCTCACATTATATAGGGCGTTTCCATTTACATTTTTTCGGGCGGTTCCAGAGTTTTTTGGAGTGTTCCTTTTGAAACGGTCATTTGTTTGTCCAACTGTTGTAAATTTTTCTTATATAAATGTTTGACGTAGCTATATTGGTTTATCAAAAAACGAAAAATGAGTTCCAGTAATGGTGTAAATCAAGTTCCATGGACCATTCAAGAAGAAGAAATATTAGCTGAATCTTGGATTATCACTACCAAAAAATATAAAGGCAAGTTTTCTGGACCTCAATTCTGGGACATGGTAAGCTATTGCTTCATTTGCCGTCAAAATGTGGTGAAGAACATAGTAGTGATGATCTTTGCGACAAGTGGCTCCATTTATAAAGAAAGACGTTGACATTTAGCGTTATTTACGATAACGTATATAATAACCGTGAAATGGTGTGGAATGATATCGACATAATGACGAAGGCACAAAAAGAATATCATTCGAAAATGGGTTCCACTTTTAATCATGTTTCATTTTGGTAAATAATTAAAGATTACATGTAAAACTAATCATATGTAATTTTTTACTTTCATTAATAAGTTGTATTGTAATCTTTACTTTTATTAATAATTTGTATTGTTTACTTTCATTAATATATGTATTCATTAAATATGATTACTAATAAATTAAAAGTTATATAAGAATAAAATATTTGTAATAGATAATAAAGCAAAATAAAATAACAAAATAAATTTAAAACGTGTTACAAAAACTGCTCCGCCTAACACACGTCTCATCATTTTCAATTTTACCTGCATAAAAGAAAATTGTATAAATAAATAATTATAACTAATAAAAGGTATATATGTATATATATTGTCTAACACTTACCATATATCATGGTTTATCAATATATATCTCTTCATTGTGGTCAGATCGTATATATGTGTTGCCTTCAATTATGTTACTTGTTTGTTGAATCCCGATTGAAAATGGTGGTAGGTCGTCAAATTGGTCATATTCTTCCTCGTTAGTGACATTATCCACACCAAGGATACGCCGTTTGCCTTGTAATACGATGTGGAGTCTTGGTTTGCTCGGTTCGTTGTCATAGAACACTTGTGTGACTTGTTTAGTGAGGACGAATGGCTCAGATGAATAGCCATCACTTGTGAGGTCAACAAGGGTAAAACCGTGGTTATCAACTTTAATACATGTACGGTTATTCACCCACTTACACTTAAACACAGGTAATAATGAAAGAATGATAGTCCAATTCCCAAATTTCTTGTATGACACTATAATAAGAGTCTTTGGCTATTCTTAACATTTTTTAATGATCTACTCTGTCAAATTCAGTTGTAGAAGCTATTAATGTAATTCCATTATTATGTATTGTACTTTTTTTGTCTTGATCTTTAGTATAAAACGTATATCCATTAATATCATAGCTTTGGTAAGACTTTACCCAGAAATCTGCGCCTTGTCCCAACCGTTTCATCAACCTTAGTTGTCAGTACCTTGTTTTTTATCCAGTTAGAAAACTCCTTATTGTGTTTCATGACACACCACATTTCATCATTACCTTGGTTTATTGACCGCAACATGTTCAAATGTTCATAAACATAAGGACCAAGACATGTCATGTGTTTTAAGACCAACAAGTAAGTTGTAAATTATCACGACTTGGAATTAATGTTTTCATCCCAACACCTCCAACCCCTTCAAGTTTACCCGAGTGACTAGATTGAGTAACACCAATACTCTTGACACCTTCCAAATAACTTGTACAAAATTTAATCACCTCCTCTGAAGCATATCCTTCAACAATACTACCTTCAGGCCGATTAAGGTTGCTTACATAACCTATTACGAAACTCATATATCTTTCAAAAGGATGCATGTAACGTAGAAATACAGTCTCACAAGCCTTGATTTCACCAATGATATGAGATACCAAATGAACCATTACATCAAAAAAGATTGAGGAAAGTACATCTCCAATTCACATAACGTGGTGATAACTTCTTTTTTCCAAGTATCCAAGGACTCGGGATCAATAAATTTTGAGTGATCATGTTAAAAAAACAAAAACAATTTTGTTATGGTATGTCGGATTTTCTCTGGCAAAATTCCACGAATAGCAATAGGAATCATATTGAGAGGCCCCGAATCCCGGGAGTTCCCTCGGTTGGTAAACATTAAACTCATAGTCATTAAACCAAATTTACATTACTATGGCAGCGGAATTTCAGGTGATTACATAAAACATGGCACACATATTATACAAACGCTAAACATAGCCCACACTCTATGGTTTTATACATAGCCAGTTTATGCCAGATTATGCCAGGGTAGTCTTCAGGGTATGCCTCAAGCCTTCCTGCTATTCTTTCTCAATACCATTCAACCTGATATGCATGCTAAAACAAGTCAGCTTTCGCTGGTGAGTTCTAAGTTAATCTTTCTATAAACATAAAATCTTTACTATACATAAAAATGTTAGCATTCACTGGTGACCGAAGTCAACAGTCTCAAAACTTTATAGAACATAACATAATTCACATATATAACATACATGTCATCATAACATAAATACATTTCATACTGTACATAAAACCTTAGCCTTTGCCACCGCCCGTAGTCAGCAGGCTCGTGTAGCACAAGACTCTTTAACTATCAACCCGCAGCTGATAACTCATACATGTATAAGATTTCTTTAACACTATCAACGCACAGCTGATAACTCAAGCATGCCTAAGATTTCTTTAACTGAATTGGCGACACATAGTCCACAGGCCTATTCTTTCACAGGAATTCTTAAACCATCAACCGAAATTGACGGCTCATACCATCATACGCATAAGCGGCTCCTTTCACCGCAGTGCACATGTTTTGCTCAACCGCAGCCGGGACTTTCATAACACATTTCCTGCTCGACCTCGGTCGATGTCTTTAAAAAATCATTTTCTTCTCAACCACAGTTGAGACTTCAAACACTCTTTACGTCTCATGAGAGACTCTTAAAATCAGTTAATTCTCAACCGCAGTTGAGTCTTAAAACATTCTTTACATAAAAACATTATTTATTTAAAAACATACTTTACCTGAAAACATACTTTACCTGATCATAATCAGGTTTCAATCACTTTCATACAATAATTTTATAACATGAAATATTCTTTACTTTATCATACTCTTTTATCTGACCGTAGTCAAGTAAAGCAATCATTTACATAAAATAACTTTATAAAATGCATATCAGCCCAAAATGATAAAACATTTAAAATAGGGCTATAAGAACTCACAATCATTTCAAAGATATTTATCGTGCATACACATCAGCCCTAAAACGTTAAAACAGTAAAAAAGGGCTCATAGAACTCACTTGATGTCTTACTGTAGCAAGATCCCTCGTAACTGGTACTAACAGTGTAACTCTGCATTGGTTTACGTTTAATTAGCTATCTATACTTTAACTTGCAGATTAAATCTTTCTAAACGTTCAATGTCAAATACATTGCCTTGATAGTCATCAAACCGATATTAGGTTGATAACACACTTGATTAGTCAGAATAAATCTTGGATTAATCAAATAGTTAATGTTGTTGATTGAACTGCTAAAACAGGTTCCTAGATAGATTAATGCTTAGAAATGACCAATCCTTGTTATTGATTACCCAGATATCATGAAATATCCCCACATAGAATTAGAATAGGTTTAACAACCATATTTAACATACTAATCTGCCTGTTATCATAAACATCAGATAACCATTCCAATGAGTATGTTAATGGTTGTGATTAGTTTGAAACACCTGAATTTCACGTTGCATGTCAAGGATTAATCAAACTAATCACCTACAGTGTCATAATCACATGGTTTAAACCATTATAACCATTGTTATGATTCCATGCAAACCGGCATTACAACGGCTCAAAACAAGGATTTATCCATTAATAGTTAAGTTTGTCAGTTATAATCAATCCTAGCCATCATCTAGGCAATAATCAACAACCCTAACTATATCACGTTCAGAAATAAGATTTAATCAATCGTAATCAATCTAGAAGGTTTAAGTGAACCATTACCTATCCAGACGGAGTTTTGCTTATAAAATGATGATCAGAACTTGTTTTAACGCTTCTGTACGCAATCCCCGTGATCAGAAACCTTCAAAATAGAGATTTGATGGTTGAAATGGTGAAATTTTCGTGAAAGGTGCTGGTGTCGTCGACAAGAAGATAGAGGTTTCAGATATGGATGAAAATCTTGACTTTTTAACAAGTTTCCCGATTTTTTTGTCTTAGGCGCATCGCCCCAGCCCCGACGCCGAGATGGGGCGTACCGTGCGGGTAAGGTTCCAGATATTTTCTTCCACTTTTCGATTTTATCTTCTTTTCGCGATTCCGGACAATCCGTAACTCCGTTTCGCGCACGGTTTTCGCCCACGTTCACCATTTCTCGCGTACTATCATCCTGAAATAATTTCATTTATCAAATCATCGCAGATTTCAAGCACGTTCAAATGTGCTAAATTTTCGACTGTTACACATATGTGTCATCAAAACATGACAATCATGAGATTTCATACAACGCAATTTACAATCCTGTACAGACACCAATCTTTTAATGTTTGCATAATCGTTAGATGGAACTTTAATACCGTGTAAACATTTACAAAACTTCATTTTTTCTTCTTTTGACAGTGTATAACACGCCGATAGTAGATAAATACGATTGGTTGTCTCAACAGGCCCAAGCTCTTTACTTATTCCCATGTCTACCATGTCTTTACGAACATTAATTCCATCTTTAGTTTTGCCAGGAATGTTTAACAATAAGCCCAACAAGCTATCACATACATTTTTTTCAATATGCATAATGTCTAAACAATGTCTAACATCTAAATGCTTCCAATATGGTAAATCCCAAAATATTGATTTTTTTCCAAATAGCATCTTTTTAAGCAGGAGTTCTTTTTCCTAGCACAATATTTAGGTTTTCAACTCTTGAGAATGCATCAAATCATTTCCTCAACGTTCGATGCTTGGTATTTCCATCAAACTCCTCTTTTTTCTTCCGATAAACATGACTAGTAGGAAGGAATCTTTGATGTCCCATGTATACGGTTTTTTTGCAATTTTTTAACCAAATTGAATTTGTCTCGTCTTCACAAATAGGACAAGTTTTTTTACCTTTTGTACTATATCCTGATAAATTGCCATATGCCGGAAAGTCACTTATGGTGCAAAAAATCATGGCTCGTAATATAAAATTTTCCTTCATGTAAGCATCATAAACAACGATACATGTACCCCATAGAGTCTTCATATCATCGATCAATGGAGCCAAATACACATCAATGTCATTATCAGGTTGTTTCGGACCTTGAATCAACAATGTCATCATAATGTATTTTCGTTTCATGCATAACCAAGGAGGAAGATTGTAAATGCATAAAAAGACCGGCCAAGTACTATGACGGCTACTCATGTTACCAAAATGATTGATTCCATATGAACTAAGTCCAAACCGTATATTTCTAATCTCTTCACCAAAATATGGATACTTATGATCAATATTTCTCCACTGAGTGAATCCACCACATGTCTTAATTTTCCATCATTTACATGACCATCCTTATGCCAACGTAATAATTTGGCTTCATTTTCGTTTGAAAATAATCGTTTAAGTCTTGGTATAATAGGAAAATACCACAATATTTAATTGGTGGTCCATTTTTCGTGACATCATCATCCATGTCATCTGTTTCTTTTTTTACGCTTGTATCTAGAAGCACCGCAGATAACACATTTATGTTCTTTTTCAAACTCATTTCTATACAACATACAATCATTTGAACAAGCATGTATTCTTTCAACTTCCAATCCCATTGGACATATTAACTTTTTTGCTTGGTACATTGAAATTGGTAACTCATTACCGTCTGGAAGCATGTCATGTAAAATCACTAAGAGGTCGGTGAAATTTTTATCACTCTATCCATAATTCGACTTTAAGTTAAACAACTTCAAAACAACATTATGTTTTGAAAATTTTTCACAACCAGGATATAATGGTTTTTCTGCATCATCAAATAAGACATGTAATTTAATTTGATCATCATCACCAATATTTGTCTCTAGATCATGTAACATTTCACTTAAATTGTCATTTAGATCAATTGAATGGTCATCATCATCAACAATATTTGAATCATTAATCTGAATATCATCATTTCGTGAATTTATTGAAGACATGCTATGATTACTTAGTGATTCTCCATGCATTGACCAACAAGTATATCTAGGCATAAAACCATGTTTCATCAAATGAAACTCTATCTCTTTAATATCATCAAATCTTTTGAAGTTTTTACAAATTATACATGGGCAACAAATCGTTCCATTTCCTTTATTCACCCGATTAACTTCAGCAACTTTAAGAAAATTTTGAATGCCCTCTATATATGCTGAGGAAGTACGTGCAGTATGGTACATCCAGTTAATTCGGTCCATTTGAAAATTAAGTAAAACAAAACAAAATACATAAATGCAATTATATGATGTAACTCATTATAATGGTTTGGTGGATCCGAACCCACTTTTTGAATATTTGATCTCATATGTATGTATGTTAATGAGTTGACATTTAAGAAAAAATTTGGCAGCATTTCTCCTTAACTCCCCAAGTATGTAGATAATCTACAAACTCATAGGAGTAAGGAGAAACGTAAACCAAATTTTTCTTAAATGTTAACTCATTAACATACATATTCTAAATGAGATAAAATATTCAAAAAGCAGTCCCAATGGGGACTATTTGAATTTTATCTCTATTAGATAAAATTCAGACGGGTATGTATATTCTAAGGATTATCGTTAAATAGCATAAACATAAAATTAAACTAAGAAATATTTCTAATATATATATATATAATTTAGAAACTAATATATTTTGCAAATTTTGTTAATGACAAGCAAATAAATAAGATATAGATGATGTATACCATTTATCAATGATTCAACATGGTGTTCTTTCAAATCAAAGATGAAATAAAAACTTCAATGTCTCCAAAACCTACAAATAAACAATAAAGCGAATCTTAAATAATAAAAGAGAATGATAAAACATATATTAACGTTAAATAGAAATGTTAATACCTGAATGTACAAGAATAATCAACCGAAAATAAAAAAGGATGATGAAGATGATAAAATGTCTATTCCAGCTCAACGGAAGAAATTCAAGGAGAGAAAAATACACCGTAAATCTGTAATCGATCGCGCGTCTATGTTGAAGATGATAAAACGGTCTATTCCATCTTTTAAAAAATTCAAATTTCAAAAATTCGCCCTAAAAAATAAGCTTCTCGACCGCCCCAAAAAACCACAAACCGCCCCAAATATACTTGTCGCCCCTAAAAATAAAAACAAAAACCGCCCTATATGAAAAAAAAAACGCCCCAAGTTAAACCGCCCTGTAATTTAATAAACCGCCCCAAAATACAAAACTGCCACATATAATATCCAGCTTGATTCATTTTAAACCACCTCAATTATTATGCAAACCGCCCCAAAAGTTAACATTGAGTTTCATTTACATTAATTAGGGCGGTTATTTTATAAACCGCCTTAAAAATAAAAAATCAACCGCCCCAAATATATATATCTGTACTACTATTTGCTTTAATTTGATAGATAATCAGCAGTTTTTTGCAATGGTAAAAATCCATCATTACGCATTATTGATTTTTACTAAACAAAAGCAAACGGTGACATGCTCTTTAGCTTTGGTTTACTAAACAAAAACAAATTTTAACACGACAGGTTTTGACATTAATATGCTAGCACGACACGAAGTTAAGAAGCTTCGTATTTGAGCTTGACATGATTCATGTTGTAAATATGTCTACACATTTATGACATAGTCTGAGAGTACCACATAACATCTCCTTGACATGTTTTTCTATCATAGCCTTTTGGATATGGGGTTTCTACGGGGCCTTTACGCTCACTTGCTTACTATCAGATTTCAAGGGAATGTAGTGGCTGTTGTCACACCCCGAGCCGGCAGGCTGGATCGACTTTCCCGTCGGGCGGAAAGTTCTCGGGGCGCGATATCGTTTGATAATCGAAATGATCAGATTGTTGCATAGCACATGATATATAACTGAGAAATGCTAACATGACAATGAAATACAATTACAAAGTTAAATTACATTGATTCCTCATAATTTAACTAAGTAAATCTAGTCAAAAGAATCATTGTGGTTTCTATCTTGTGACTGTACAAGATATAAAAAAGATGATTCACTGTTTTGCCATTCAAAATATGTCAACACAAAATGTAGCTAGGTCTTCTAAAAGTCCACTAGCTATGTTCCTGAAGCTTGTTGACTAAACCTGTTCATCACCTGATAAAACATGCATTTAAACAAAGTCAACACTAGGTT
Source organism: Mikania micrantha (assembly GCA_009363875.1). Taxonomy (NCBI): domain Eukaryota; kingdom Viridiplantae; phylum Streptophyta; class Magnoliopsida; order Asterales; family Asteraceae; genus Mikania; species Mikania micrantha. Next base: position 30,410,100 of record CM018697.1, read on the forward strand.
GGAGAGTTCATAAGTTTGATAATTGAAAACCTTGAGTTTGTTCACATACACAATCACAATGTCATACATGTTAGTTGTAAGTATTTGATTCACCTGTTGACCCAATGGCCTCTCCATAGTTGTATTTACAAGTAGTATCTCCTCCTATTAGCTATGCTTATATATAGGGCATATGTAGGGGAACAAGCCCCTGCCAACATCCCATCACATATCTTATAGAACTTAATACCACTTGTAATACAACTATAGATCCCCATTTTCATTTCACCCGTCCGTTTGTGTTCATCACCCATTATATCATATGTAGAATAATATAATAAGAGGGGTTTAGTTATCAAACCGATTGATAAACCCTCGATGTGTTAAGGAAATTAGATTAATTTAATCTGATCCTTGTTATTATTCTATTACTTGTGGGGTTAACTGTTAATCACTGTTAAATAATAAGAGTGTTAGTTAACCAATTGATATTTGTTCTCAACTTGAAGTGCATAGAGCCTAAAAGGAATCCATTGCAATCCTCACGTAATCAGATTACAATGCATCCGATTTACCTCTACCACTTTGTATTACCGTAGGCCTCATCGAAACTGTTACTAGTAATATGACATGAGAGAAAATAAATTCCTCAGTCTACTAGTCAGCATGTAACGATGGATTAATTACAATTTCATTGCAGATTAATATCACCATGTGTCGCTTACCAGACCCTGACTGTTCGTCGCCCTGTCACCGGTCATACATTACCGGCCAATGATGAATACGATCAACATACTAGCCCTACAAGCTACAGGTTTGTCAAACCTATGGTACCACTATGCTATCATCGGTTTAGTCACGTCAAACTAATTGGTCAGCGATTTGTGAAGGGACTTACAATAATCAACTTGAGTACATGGCACATGATTGAAATGATATAATGCAGACAGTTCAATAGTAATCAATTGTATTGTGTTCACCAATGTTGTTTGTTCTCAATGTTGTATGTTTCTCGTAGTTGTTAACAAAGTTCTATAAGATCTTGTCTTATTATACGATGTTAATTATTGTGTGAATGATGTTGTTATCATGAAGTTACATTATCATGATTATCATTCCTTGTTGTTTCATATAGTCACATTGTTGTCACTAAGATGTGGTAAGAACTAGTCCTACTACACTTAGTCGACTCAGGTGGTGGATGATACTTGTTTCATGTTATCTTGTAGTATGTAACGAGTTATAAGCTGAGTGTTATAAGAACTTTTCTTATTACACTTAACTAACTCCGGTGTCGAATGATGTTATGAAGATATATTATCTTCATATCATTCATGTTTGTGTTGTTGTTGTCATCATGTTCACCTGTGATAATCTCTGTGTTTGTTCTTGTAAGAATAATTAAGTGTTGTAAGATATAATCTTACAACGATATTATTCTATTGTGTTGATGAGTTATGAAATTATATTATCATATTCATCTTAGTTGTCACTGTCATATCATGATCATACAAGCATGCATACAATGATAAGCGATAATTGGTAAAACAATATTATCTAAATCGGAGTATAAGCAATATATTAAACATAAAACTTTTAAGTAATTAAAAGTTAAGCATGTTTCTCAACCCCGAGAGTTTAAAATCAGTTAAGATTAGAAAAAGGGGCGTATGAACTCACCTTGCTGTTGAAGTGGTTGACTATGTATAAACAAGAAATGCACGCGCTCTTGATTGTATTTGTGGTTGTATTCACGATCCTGTATTGATTCAATGTTGTTGTAACTTATAAGTATGAGTTGTAGACATTCGTGTGAGTGTATGTGTTAGCCCTAAATTTGGCTAACACTCGCGAGTCACGGTCTCCATTCGGCCCTTGTCCAATTGTCATAGATTTCCTAACACTTAACTAATTTAGTTATAGCTTTGCATGTCATCTTATATTGCACTTGTCTGAATCATAATTAGTCTTGTAGGTTTAGAATAGTTCTTAGAAAACACTTAGATCTTTCATCAATCTTGCTTATCACCCTTGACATCATTTGTTAACATGCTTAATGAAACAAGCTTTATGATATATAAGATTTATAAATCAAAGTAACCTCACCACCTTTGTAATAAAATCCCATGCATAATTATCCATGACTTTTTTTTTTGTTAAATTATTAGTTAAGTGCATCAATCCTCTTCATGGGCCAAGAATCTATTGGGCCGAATGGAGTTAACCCAATTAATATGTTGGCCGAGGTAAGGGTTTGGGCCAACTAATTGGGCCGAAAAGGTTGCTTGGTCAAAACGGTTGTGTTGAGCCGGAATGATCAAGCTGGGCCGACCCAAGTCCTAGGTTCGTGAAGGGTGCAGCTCGCCGATGGTTCGGTGAATGGTTTCTAAGGTTCGGCTAACACCAGGAAGCCCAAGGTTCGCGGCTCATAACATGGTTCGTCCAACTCCTTGGTTCGCAGCAATAGGTTCGTGGGTGTTGGGTTCGTCATTGGGGTTCGCGGTTTACATCAGGTTCGTGGCTCCCCTTTCTGGGTTCGGCAAAAGGATAGGTTCGCCATGCATGCAAGGTTCGTGAAGGGTCTGCCATGAGGGTTCGTGACAACACACACAGGTTTGGTGTAGCAAAGGTTTAGGGCTAGGAGATTTGGCCAGATGGTTCGCGAGTCAAGGTTCGGTTGAAGCTTTGGCCCAGCTATAGGTTCAGCTGATGATGAGAGGTTCGGTTGATAACAGGCTGATCCAGCATGGGTTCGTCCCACTCCACATGGGTTCGGTGGTGTAGAGGTTCGGCCAAGGCGGTCCAGGAATCCCAGGTTCGCGAACATGGAGGTTCGGCTCCCTTTTTGCTCAACAATCCAAGGCTCGGCTGCTAAAGGCCTCGGCCAGCCCCCAGTCTCACGAACCTATTCATCATCTTCCTCCTTTGAGCTGTTGCAGGGCGGTTCTCAAGGTGGGGTTATGAGAAGATGGTGTCTCACAGGTGCGGGGCTCAAAGGGTTGGACCTAGGACCGGTTTCAAGGTGGTGGGTCGAACTAGGGTTGAGAAAACCCTATTTTTCGTGGGTTTCATGGCTCCATACCTCGAATTTCAGTGGCTAACTTCTCCGATCTGCTGTACTTTCTTGTAGAGGACCTCAAGAGCTTCGTTTAGACACCAAGAACGCCCATTTTTGTCAAGAAATCGAGCTAAATATGATGATTTGAAGATGATTTTCTAAAGAGAGAGAGGAGGTTCGGGAAAGAGAGGTTTAGAGAGAGAGAATGAGTGTAATAAATGAGGTAGAAAGCCTCATTTAGGCTTTTTATACTTCGGTGTGTTCGGGTTCGTTTCGGTTGCTCGTTTTTCGTCTCCGTTGCGTTTCCGGATTGTTACGCGAAATTTTACGTATTTTAAATAAAAAGGGTTTATTTTAATTATTTTAAAGGTGGTTATTCCTAGTAAATCTTTTAAATTTATTTTTAATTATGTTATTATCGTTCGAATCGCTTTTCGTTTTTGTTTCGTCAGAACGCGTCACCTTCGCGCATATTCGTTCGAATCGTCACCCGAACGAACACGACGGCGGTTTTGCTTTCTAACTTTTGTTTTCTACTTTCCAGTCATCATTTCAGAACGTTAAACTCACAGATATGTTTCTGTGAATCGTCACCCACGCAAACACACTGTCAGTTCGTTATTCTAAAATAACACTGCATTTGTGTCTTGAATTATATTTCCTCACTGACGAACTCAACTAAACTTCTTGTTTTCACATTGTTTTCGTACTAATTTATCAGCCATCTGATTCCTTCCATCTATGGATATCAGATCGCAACCGACATGTTGTCACACCCCGAGTTGGCGGGGTTGGATCGGATTCTCCGTCGGGCGGAAGGTTCCTGGGGCACGATATCGGGAATGATAATCGTGAAGATCAGATTGTTTAAATCGCATCAATGTTAAGAATACTAAAGCACAATAACAATAAACTAAAATTTACAGAGTTAAATTACAATATAAGTGTTTGATAATTTAACCAAGTGAGCATATCAAAATGAATCATAAGTTCACTATCTTGTATTCGAACAAGATATCAAAAATGATTCATTATGATCAACAAAAGATGTGCTTTCCAAAACTACTACGTCCTCTAACTGAGCATCCTAGCATGCATTCCAAAGTCTTAGCTTAATCATGTACATCACCTGAGAAAAACATGCAAAAACAAAGTCAACACAATGGTTGGTGAGTTCATATGGTTGTAGTATTTGTAAAATAGCTTTGCAAACCTTTTAGGTAAAACCTTAACCTCATTAACATCACCTGAGTCAAGCCTACAACCCGCCCAGACGCCGTCCCACCACATACTAAGCCGCATAGGACATTGATATTAATGATAATTAGCATTTTACCTACCATTCAATTCGATTCCATCCCAACTTTAAGACATCATGTTTAAGAGTTTAAAATACGCACATGACAGCATTGACAAACCTCCTTGGTAACAACCTTAATCTCATTAACATCACCTGTATCATCCAACTCGGTATGCTTATATATAGGGCATACCCCTGAGTCGAGCCTACAACCCGCCCAGACGTCGTCCCACCACATACTAAGCCGCATAGGACATTGATGCTAATGATAATTAAGCGTTTTACCCAACATCTGCTTCCTTATTAAAATTTGATTTCCACAATTTGAAATACCTCTGATTTCCTCGGTTCACCATGTTCTCATGATTTTCCAAAACGCTTGTAGAAATATAATATTAAATGGTTAATTAAATTAATAACTAATCATTTAAATACAACTAAGACATGATGATTGGGCCTTGTTTGACTCAATCAATTAGACTTAGTTGTTGGTGGTTGTCCAAGTTGTACCCTCTCACACGTGGCCTATATCAGGCATGACCCACAAGGAGTCTACCTGTATGCGTCGGGACTTTCGTGATTTGCCCATATCAGCTTGACCCTTTGGCCTACTGTATGCGTCGGGACTTTAAGGATATCCTTTGATTCTGATCTTTGATTCTCATGATTTCATTTGATAGTTTAAGTTATGCCCATGTAGCTTGACTACAAGAGTCTACTAATGTGAAGGGACTTTCCGTGTGTTACACGTGGTCTCGATTTACATACAACTGACAACTCACCTTACTTTAGGTATTAATGATTTCGTTAGATCATAATGATTTCATTATTTCAATGATTCACACACAGTTATGATTCCCTTGATTCCTTTTATTTTGATCTTTAGAATTCCATGATTTCACAATGATTATAGATTCATGAGTAGGATCCTTAGTTTACTGATCACACACTGGATTAGATTCCATTGTATTTGATCTTTAGCTTTGGTTCTTTCGATTTCACTTTGAATTTAGATTTTTAAATTTGAACTTGATGGACTAAGGGTTTGTTTAGAGTTTTAGAATTAAGGTATTACTCATAAGAGTGATTTAATTAACTTGCTTAATTAACTTGATAGTTAATTTAGCCTGGCATTTACCTAGACAGGAGTCCACAAGCATATATAAAGTATATAATAGTAAATGCATTTACATAAAATAGTTTAAGTAAAAAGTTTACACATGCTTCTCAGCCCCGCGTTCGAAAACAAAAGGGTTTAGAAAAGGGGCAATGAACTCACCTGTGTTGCTGTGCAATGAACCACAAAAGATATGCGCGCTCTTTGATTGTTGCCTATATATCTTTAGCACCTGTGTTATTTTAAGAAGATTCGTATACGATAAGTACTCATAATAGTCGCATCTAGGGTTTGGTCTCGGTGTGCAACTAAGTGTCCTACGTTACTAATGTGTTTCTAGAATTTCATCTAACTAATCTAAACTCATTACCCAATACTAACCCTTATCCTGCAATTAATCATTACAAGTCTTTAATTAAAACGTTGTTAAATTAATTTACTTTATGTTAAACATTAAGTTAAAATCATTTATTTTAATTTAAAAGGGTTTACAAGTTAATTTCTTTTATTAAAACATGTTTAATTTAAATGAAAGAATGATTAACACATGATGAGCTTAGAAAAAGCCCATTAGGCCAACCTCGGCCCATTATTAGACCTCGTGTGTTAAATGGTACTTGATCAACATATTGATTAACTAGGCCTAGATAATTCATGTAAATCATCTAGGTTAGTTACAAAATTTCATGTATTTTCTTAAGGTCTAAGTGTTAACAATTTAATCAACACTTCAACCTTAACTTGTAGTTTGATCCTTATGATTTTATGTAAGGCCTTTATTATTGAAAACCCTTATTCCTTCGTGTCTCAAATAAATCTATTTCTTAAGATTTATTAGTTTTGTCCTTTGTTCAATCATGGTTAGTTGCATGAAATGAAACCATGATGATCTTCCATGCACACACATTAACACAAAACCATGCATACTTTCACGTGATACCCATGCATACGCACCCCAAGAACACAATGATGGACCAAATCATTCCAATCGACTAGGTGAATGTCTGACCAACCGAACCCACATTGGGCCGAACCAACAATCCATGCGGCCGAAAGGGTGTCCGAACGGGAGGCCCAGACCGAATGAGTATGGCCGAAGGAGGGCACCCGACCGAGAGACTCTTGGGCCGTAAGAGCTTGGCCGCATGAAACTGTGGGCGAATGGGTTGGGTTCGAATGAGTCTTGACCGACACAATCTTCACCGATCGAATGAGAGTGGCCCGAATGGAAACAGGTCGAATGGCTTAGACCGAAGGAGATTGGTTCGGGCGAATGGACTTAGTTGGCTGCCCCTAGCCATTCGGCCGAAGAAGGTTTGAGCCGACCGAATAGGTGGCCGACAGAATGAAACTAGGCTGTCCGAATGAGAGTGGGCCGAATCAGTCCCATCGAATGAGAGCTCCGGCCGAAGAAGCTTGCTTCGGGCAATAGAGTCCCAGTTAGCTGGCCATAGTCATTCGGCCGAGTGTGTGGTCCTTCGGCCTTAGCTCTTTCGGCGAGCTGGCAGCTTGGCCATTCGGCCTGTCGCACCAACAAAAAGGCAGCCATGGTTCCCCAACCTAAATGGCTATATTCCGAAATGGAACTTGTTCCTGCAACCTCTTATGTGATTGTGAAGTGATTTCCTAAGGTTTTCAAGGTGGTTGGCCGGTTTTCAAAGGGCTCGAGTCTAGGGTTTTCAAAACCCTAAAACCGAAGGTTGTGGTTGATCTTACCTCGAATCGGATGGTTGGAAGCCTAGATCTGTTGTACTTTCGAGTTCTACGTGATGTAGTGGTCGTTTTGACACCAAAATCACACGATTTAGTGAAGATTTGAAGAAGTTATGGTTTGAAACTCTAGAGAGAGAAAGTAGAGAGAGAATGGCGGAAATGAGGAGAGAGGATGGGTAGTTGGGGAAGAAGATGGGGAATTAAAGCCCCATTAAAGGCTTTCCCTTACCCGGATGTTCGGGTCCGTTCGGTTCCGCTCGGTTTTGCGTAAAGACATCGTTTTCGTTTCGTTTTCGAAACGAAATGTTACGGTTTTAAAATAAGGTTAAATAAATTATTTTAGGTTGTGATTCATAATAAATTAACTAAATATCTTTCATTAATTCTAAATTTTCAGAAACATTTAATTAACTGTTTAAAATCGAATCGTACGGTCGTCGCGCGTATTCGTTCGGATCATCACCCGTACGAACACAAGGATAACTGTACTTTTCAATATGGTTTTCTAATTATCAGATATCGTTCAGAACATTAAACTTTCACGTATATTCGTACAGATCGTCACCTATACGAATAATCCGTCGATTTAGCATTCACGTAACGATATTCGTTGTTGTTTTGTTCTTTAACGCCTCACATACGTCTATACATAATAAAATCCTAACAAATAATTACATGTTGGTTCTGTATCGCCAGATAGTTATCTGACTGATGAACCATAGTTCTGAGTTTCGTTTCTGAAATGTTTCTGAAATTGTGCTATGATAACATAGAATGATAGTGATATATGAACAACAACTGGTACGTGTACCTGTTTTACTGTTTATTTTACTATATAGATCACTGTTCCGGTGACGTTTCCGGCACTGATGTTACACATGTTCTTGTTGTTTACTTGTACACTGTTGTTTCTCTTGATTCGTTGTATTAACTGTACTTAGGTTTTCACCTAAATACAAACAACTATTGTTTATCGTGAGCTGTTGTACTTATGGTATTTAAGTTTTCACATAAATACGTACAACTGTTTCTTGTATTCTGAATTCTGTTATCACAAACATTGTTCATGCATTGTATTTACACCCAGTAAATAGTGAAAGTACACGTACCGTACGGACTTGCCGGACGATCAGGTACTGGATGTCACAGCTGTGATTCCTCTTAGGAGGAAAAGGTCAAGATAGTCGATAATGACTTCAATTTTAGTCTAAGAAAAGGCAATCTAGAAAGCATATGATATGAGACCCTCACCTAAAACTAAGGTGGAAAGAGGGTGATATCATGTTACATTCAATGCAATTGGGGAGAAGGCCGACATGAAAGCATTAATTGAATAAAAAGTGGTGAGAATTCGCTTTCAAGGAGACCCACACGAGTCATCGTAACGACACATGCCTTTTCAGGCTTGCTTCGATAGAAAACAAAAGTCTTCAGCCTAGCTTGATTGGAAGGAGCGGAAACGAATGCATTTTTTCGATCTTGATTATTGGTTGTAGTAACTACCTTCCTTGAATAATTTTTGAGTAATGAGAAATGGCCTTCTAGCACCTCTCAATTTAGTCGAGTGGCTTTCTACATTTTATATATTTTAGGATATAAAATCTATATGTGACAAATATTATATCATATTCTTCTGACTATAGTTAGATTCACAATACATAAAAGAAATAAACTTTATTAAACCTTAGGAGTCGATTCATCCCTTCAACATTTATTTATGTTTATATGTTAAAAGCCACAAAATATCTTAGCCTAGAGAGTCTATATATTGTTTTAGAATGCACCTATGCCTACTTAAATTTATTTTTCACATGAAAATATTTAAGTATAACAATTTGCATGCAAATTTTTAAAAACAACAAAACATTTAGATAAGTTTAATACTAATAAATGTATTCACATTGAGATAATCAGGCGATAACCTAGATTTCTTATATACTGATTAACACCTCATAGCAACCTAATAACAAAGCTTCTAATTTCCTTCTCAAATAGCTTCCTCGCGTGATTTATATGTATATATTTCTTTTTATTTGATTTATAATTGTGGTAAATTTGTAGGCGAATTGAAAAGTTATGCAAAAGAAAATGTAGATATATGTTCTCTTTAGGTTTTGTTATTCGTTCGGATGAACCACCATAAAGTTTTTGTTTGTTGTAGGAAGTTGCATGTAGATCTTTGCAATGAAAAGATTTCATTAATTCATTATTATGAATTTGTCCAACTTCTTGTTTTTAACTTGCAAATATGTCATTAGAAATTACTCATTATTCTATACATTTCTACCTAAGTTTCATTAAAAAAGAAGCATGTAATAGCACTAATCGACTAAGTACGCCCTAATCATAATAATCATTTTCCTCGTTACTTGCTTATATTTCAAATGCAAGTGTCATACATATGTACATAGAAACTATGTATTTAAAATTACAATATCGAGCAATGTATATTTAAAAATATTTCAGGTATTACATCATCTAAACGTGGCTACTCTCCTTAAGCCGTCTAAGTCAACTAGAGAATTTTGAAGCAAGCTAGTTAAGAAAGGAAACCAAGGAATGATAAAAATACATACATTTAGAAGTATTGTCAACTAGAGCAGTTAGTCATGTTGATTGTCAGACCGACCTAATGGGCCAAGCATGGGCTTAGGGCCCTAGAAATATACGGCCTCTAATATTTTAAAAACTTTTCACTTGTATTTGATTTTTCTTGGTCTATGGTTTTCTATTTTAGTTTGTGGGCTTTGTAGTGAATACAAAACAATGGCCCAAATAAAAACCATTCTTTTCTTATATTCATGGAGGGTTTAAGCCTTTAAGGTAAGGGAATGCAATTATAAATCCATGAAAAACTTCTAAAACTTGATTTAGTTAGAAACTTGGAACTTTGTAGTTTATAAATCCATGAAAAAACATTTAATTTATTATTATCAGTCTCAAGCCTAGATAAATGAGGAGGGTCTTTAACATAACCATTAGTGAAGAGGCCCTAATTTTTATTCCACTTAAGACCCCCTGATGGTTAAGCTAGTTCTACAGGTGGGAATGCCTTAATAGATAGTTGAACATGGGTACGGTCGTCTTTTCCTATACATGTCAAGAGAGAAGGCTTAATTAGGGTAACGGGTTTCAAGACAAATTAGGACACAAACTTTCAGTCGTGGAACATGACAAGTCTAAGGGCTTGAAAGAGGATATCACCACGATGGTCCATATAGGGCTTCTGTAGAATCTATATCTTTGAAACATTTTAGTGGCTGAGCATGGCTCTAGTTTTCGCTAACGGGTTTCCTATTCCTATTTGACATAACGAATCAATCAAGTAAAAAATACTCTAAGTAAAACTAAAACAGATTAACAATATATTAAAACAATTAAGTATATGAAAATGAATCACTGAAAGCCTATATGAAATTATGAATCACTAAAACAGATTAACAAATAACAATAATACAATATACTAAAATAATTAAGGAAAAACCTATATGAATCAAGCAATTAGCAAAACACTTTAACACAGATTTGGCAATCAACTAAACTAAATGAATGATTGAATGAATGATAAATCAAGCAAAACACTTAACTTGAACACTGTAAATAAATTAGGAACAATACGATTATACGAACAAGATGTAGTCAAACATAGAATTCAGAAATCAGAACCTCATGTCCAGAAAACTGGTTCGTTTCAGCATCAGAAAACTGGTTCGTTTCAGCAGAAATCAGAACCTCATCTCGATTGATCGTCAATCGTGAACTCGTGAAGATTGGGTCTCGATTGAATCAGTGCCGGATGGTTCGTGAATCGTGAAGATTGGGTCTAGATTGATCGTGAAGAATGAGAGAGGCCGATTGCTTCGATGGGGATTAATGGCTTCCTAGCCTTCCTGCTTGTCTACTTCCATGATACTTCGATTCCAACAAGTACAACGATGAAATCGAAGGGACGCGAGTCACGCGACGGTTCGTTACCCATGGCGATTGCACAAGAGGCGCCGATCGGTAGACCATATTCTGATAGTCGATGCCCTAGTCTCACTCTCTCAATCAGGAGAATGCGCCGATTGGTATACCATAGATCCCGTCCCTTTTCTTGTTCAACATTTGAAGCCCAACGCATGGTCCAAAAGCCCAGTAGAAGCTTCAAACAAACCAACCCAACGTATATATATAAGCCCAATTGGTATTTTTTTGGGGGCCCTATATATTTTGGGGGCCCTAGGCGAAGGCCTAGGCTTCTAAGCCCATTGGGCCGGCCCTGGTATTATTGTTATTTGTTAATCTGTTTTAGTGATTCATAATTTCATATAGGCTTTCAGTGATTCATTTTCATATACTTAATTGTTTTAATATATTGTTAATCTGTTTTAGTTTTACTTGAGTATTTTTTACTTGATTGATTCGTTATGTCAAATAGGAATAGGAAACATGAATATGGACCCTCAAAAAGGAAGAAGAAATTAAAACTAGATAAAAAATGTTTAACAAATATATAAATAAAAAAAAAATTAACTCCGCCATCTATAGATTTTTAGTTTATTGTTGCCGGTCCCAAGCCCGGGTAAAGGAGGAGGGTTTTAAACATAACTATTAGGTATGATAGAAGGGCCCCGGATTGAAATTTCGCCTAGGGCCCCGGAAAACCTTGAGACGGCCCTGGTCGGAGGTGTCGGAGCCGCCGGAGTCTCCGTCGCCATACATGGATGCAAGCGCCGATGCTGTAGCTCCGGATGTTGATGATGAAGTGGAGGAGATGGAGGAGATCGAGCCGCCGCCGGAAGCGGTGCCGTTTTCGAGGCTGTTTGCGTGTGCTGATAGGCTTGATTGGGTGCTTATGGTTGTGGGTTTGGTGGCTGCGGCGGCTCATGTGACGGCGCTTGTGATATACTTGCATTATTTTGCCAAGATCATTCAGCTGCTGAGTCATGGTGATGACAGTCTGGATTTGCTGTTTCACAGATTCAAAGAGGTAGATTGAATTTAATTTTGTAAATGGTGTTGGAACTTTATGTTTTTGATAGTGAGTCAAAAGTAGTTTTAGCTGCTGTTGATAGATGGAAATAGAAATGACCAGAATTAATGATTTTTTTAGCTTTCATGTGTGAAAATTATCAAGTTACTATGCATTTAATCTGGTAATTAGGTTTTTTCTTATCATCGAAATGATTCTGGTCAATTCTAAAGCAAGAAGGTTATTCGTTAGAAACTTAATTCATGAAGATTTATTTCCCAATTAATGAGTAACAAAATTTTCTCTTAGGTTAATTTTATGTATGTTTGAACTTGGAAACATGGTGAGCTGTTAGAACTTGGAAACATGGTGAGCTGTTATAACTGGGAATATACTTGCTTTTATCTAGTTAAGTAGATCGTTTACCTCCCTTCTAAGGCAAACTTCAAATTTTTCTATATGAGTGGATGTAAGCCTGTAAGGAGCTGTGTGTGTACATATCTTATACATATACATATTAAAGTGTTTCTTTATAAAAGTGTCTATATTAATAGTTTTAGTTTGTATTAGCTATTAAGGCATTATAATGTGTTTATGCTAAGTTTGAAAGGTCAACTCCATTTTAGAGATCATTTTAAGGAATAGAAAGTGAGCAATTCAAGTGCAAAGGTTAGCAATGTTTTTGTTTTATTTTTTCTATATGGCGCTCATCTGCATTTACTCAATAGATGGTTTATTTATTTCTTTCTATAGCATGCCTTAATTTCCTTCTATTCCCAATTGTAAGAGAGAATTAACTTTTACCTTTTGGCATGGTGATTTTTTTGTATTATTTTGCAATTACTTGTAAGCTTGAATTTATACGTTCTTAGAATAGCTAACAAGGCTTCGTGATTTTAGGTTAATAGGTTTCACCTTCGTAGTATACACACCAGAAATTTCTTACTTCCATGAAACTTTACATGTCGGATATTAGTGATCATAAGAGTAATTGTGCGAAGAAAGACAAGATTTTGATTGGTATTATGATATGTAATGTGTTATAAGGAGTCAACATAAGATGTGCTAATATGGGTTATTGGGTTTCTTGTATTATATTAGCTTGAAGTAACATATTATCAATCATGTTGAAGTATCTAGTCTAAGATGAATTGGCTTTAAAGCTATAATTTGCTTCTATCGAAGTTGATTCTATGTTAATCAGGCTGACAAATTAAGAGTATTTGGTATTGGTAGGGGTGTGGTTAAGCAACTAATGTGGCTATATTGTTCTTTTATGATCTTTGATGTGAAAATGTACCATGGTGCATGCAATAAGCTCTTTTATTCTATAATATAATCTGTCAGTTAGTTGAATCATGGTACTCATAAGTACTTATGCTTGTTGAGAAGGGTGACAAGAACCATCCACTCATTGTGTGGGGTGTCTCAAATAATGTTGCCTTATATAAGATATGCACTCATACATTTATTTGTGATACATATGTATGTTAATGCATAATTACCTTCTCTTACACACACGTACACCCATATCTATCATAGCGAATAACGGCAAGTAGATATTTATATCATTGTTGTCAAAGACGCAAGGCGCACTCAAGTTGCAAATAGTGAGCCTTGAGCCTAGGCGCAAGACGCTTAAAAAGAGCATGCCTGAGATTTAGGCTTGTTTAGGGCTATTTTAGGATAGTATTAGCTACTTTCATATCATTTTCTAAAGTTTCAAGCAAGTTTGATTGAAATTTGCAAAGTTTGTCGGAATCAACAAGAGTTGGTCTGCATAATTGACTAAAATCTTTGCCGAATCCTTATCGGAATCTCGCCTGAGGGCTTTTGACAACATAGATTTATTTCCTTTCGCATTTATAATTTTAATTAGTTGAGGCTTTATGGATTGGGGGTCATAGTGTTGCAATGGTGTCATTTATGAATGTGTGGCATGAGTATTTAATATTTGTATGGCTACAATGGAAATTGAGAATAAATATAGTCTTCACTAGCAACAAATGGTTATCTATAATTTGTTAAATCAATCAAAAAAGTTACATAGAGGGATGCGGTTATCTATAATTTGTTAAATCAATCAAGAAAGTTACATAGAGGGATGCAAACCTTTACCTAGAGAAGCAATAAGTATCAAGTTATTTAAGATGATGAGAAAATTTAGCTTTTTCTTGCTTGTCATGACAATTATTACTCAAGCATCTTGTATTATACAACAACAACAACCACCTTACCCAGTATATTCCCACTTTTCAGTAGGGTCTGGGGAGGAAGGATAGATACAAACCTTACCCCTATCCCAATTGGGATAGAGAGGCTGCTCCGAAAGAGTCCCCGGCTCAAAGTTGTCGTTTGAAGTTGATCATCCCAATGATTTTAACGTCATTTTCACAAAATAATTAAAATAACGTTAAAATTAGTGCACTTTTACTTTTGCCCCTTAAGGGCCCACACATATATACATTATATGCGTGCACCACAAGTAGGGCGTACAAGCATCTTGTATTATGTTTGCATTAATTGTGCCTTGGCTTATCCTTTTAGTCTTTTATTGCAACTAGAAGTAGCAATATTGACCCATTCATAAATTCAGTTTCTTGTTGATATTTTTTGTTTTTGTTTCGATAGGAATTATCTCAACGGGTGGGTCCAAATGGATGCACACTAAAACTTAACTTCGAGCGGATCATATGCATACCTTTAGTAGTCACCTCACTTGTCTAAGATCAGTTGCTGGCAAACCTGATTTCTACCTTCGCTAATTCACCACCCACCTTCCACTGTCACATACCCACAACCCCCTATCAGCCACCATGACTGTAACCACATAACCATCATCCACAATCACCTTCTCCTAACCAAAATCTAGAACTAAAAAAGACCGATTTTAACTCATAACCCATATTTTAAATTATAGAAGTTCTAACCTGCAACTTGCAAAGATCTGATAGATGATGGCAATTCGGAGGTGGTTCACTTAGAAGAGGGGAAAGGGAGAGAGAGGGGAGTGTGAAACGGTTGCAAGAAAGTAAGGTTGGGTGAGGCAGCCTTGTAGTATTTTTTTTTTTCATTTTTTGAAAAGACCCAACCATGCATGGGTGAAGCTTAATAGGGGCAAGGGGGCGACCGCGCCCCCTCTTTTTCTGTCTGTAGTGTTAGTTTTTCGGCCGAAATGTTATTTTTAGTTAAAAATAGTGGTTTCGCCCCCCCTTGCTACAAAAAATTAACATATATTTTGTGTTTCAAAAAATTCCGCCTCCCTCTCACTTTGCCCATGCTCCGCCACTGCAACCATGTCCCGTTTGACCTGTTTACTTTTAAAATGGATGGGTATGATCATATCACCTGATTCGCATAATGTCCATCTGTTGTTAGTTATTACATATTACAAGTTTACAGCTTTAACAAATACCAACAAAAAATATCCTCATGTTCATGTAGCCTTGGTTTTAATTTGCGAAATGCTCTCTGATGCGCTTGGTCCAAAAATCCGATGCATGATGCATGATGCAAGCACATTATGTACACGATGCGTTTGTTTATAAAAATTGTTAAAGATTATACATACATAAAAAAACATTAAGTTTTACAAGAATTTAAGAAACGCTAGAAAAAAAATACATTGGCAATATGATACTAGAATAAAAAAATAACTAAAAAAGTATCCTGGATGCTTAAAAAGCTCAAAGAGAGTCTCCTTTATACTTAAAGTTGCAATATAGACTAAAATGCTTAAAAAAAAAAAAAAAAAAAAAAAAAAAAAAAAAAAAAAAAAAACTAAGACGGTTTAATAAAAAAGTCCAACTTGGTTAAAAAATTTATTTTTCACGCATCATGTGCATTTTGTGATGCTAGCACATCTTGCAAAGTGTAGTGTAGTACAACATTGGCGCATCATTTAATTGCATCGCAACACCCACTGCTTTACGCTCTAGACATAGCATTACCGCATTATGTGTGCAAGATGCTTGCAATTAAAAACCTAACATGTAGCTACCATTAAATTTCTAATCAATAAATTATATCCTAAGCAGCCTCAAGAAACAACATAAATTAGGGAAGAGATCATAGGTATATATTTGATTTTGATACGTGTCATCTAGATGAGGCAGTATGATGATCCGTTGGGATACACTAATCAAATTCACAATCATTTGCATCATTAGTATGATTGTTCCTAAGATTAGTCATCAACAATAACGACTGCGTATTGAAAATCCCACTCATAGCAAGACTATTTGTAAAGTTAGTGGAGAGTGGCTGACCTTATTTCTTTCCCCGGGGAAAGAGAGGTTGCTTCCAGATAGACCTGGGGGAAGAGAGGTTCCTTCTAAAGAGACATTTGACTCAAGTATAAACGAACATAAATAAGCAAAATATAGCTCTATGGAGATAGTAGCCTACTAATTTAAGCGAAATGGTGGTACAACAAGTGGTAACATATGTAGAAACATAATATTATAAACATAAGACATAATACATAATATCGTAGAGTTCATACTTGTACATGAAATAAAGTAGAGGCAGAAACATGAAAAGTTCTCTCAAAAGTGGTTGGAATCTACTCTACATCTACATTATGTCCTAATATTAGTTAAATAGCCAAAAAATATATATTTTTTCAAAACACACACATATATACAGAGGACAGTTATAATACGAAGGATTTTAACGTGAGAAACGTGAGAAGCGTGAAAAAGCATAGGAATTTGACATGTGTCATCAAGGTAAGGGGTATTATCGTCCATATAAAATTACAGACCGTGATTCATAAAATTACGGACTGTAATTTAACACAAATAATCAATGACCAACTGCATATATCGTTTATGCATGTTATTGTAGTTTTACATGAAATAGGGATTTTATGAATAAATGGTTCATCTTGGTTATGGAAGAACCAAAAGTTGAAGCACTAAAGTTGAAAGTTAAGGTTTTTATTAGTTAGCATTTTAGTGTTGTTTTGAACGTTTAGAGTTAACTGTTAGATAAATATAGTTTAATGTTTATTGAGCTGTATAAATTCCTAGAAGATAGTTTATTATTTGGTATGGCTTGTTTTAGTTTAAATAGGTTTTAATGTACATGGGTTCTAAGTGTGCAAAGTTTATTCAATACAAGAAAGAGGTGTGATCTTTGTTTCAATTAAAAAAAATCATTTGTTGTTTTGCTATTGCATCTGAGCCAACATTGAAACACAACGAATGTTGATGATTGGCATAAATTGTATTTTTGGGAATATTTTAACAACATTTTCTATTCACGCTTTTGATTCTTGTGACAGCTGATGTTACAAAGAAAGCTGATGCAAAGGCTCCGGCACTAAAGACAGCAAAGGCACTCTGGTGTTCATTGTTGATATTCGTGCTGACAAGAAGAAGATTAAAGCTGCAGTGAAAAAGATGTACGACATCCAGACGAAAAAAGTCAATACTTTGATCAGGTATATTCTGCTATTTGAAGTTCTTTGCTTCAAAAACAACATTTTGGACAAAATATTTGACCCACCCGTCTTGATGACACAGACGACTTATTTCTGAGCATTTTGTTTTTTTTTTTGTGCTATATTGTTTTTGTGTTGCAGACCTGATGAAACCAAGAAAGCGTATGTTAGGTTAACTCCAGACTATGATGCTTTGGATGTTGCAAACAAGATTGGAATAATCTAAGGTAAAATGTAGTTTCGGTTCTTAAAAGGGAAATGTTTGCTATCTGGCATTTTTGTTGGTTTCATTGTCATGAATACACGTTGAATATGGTAATTTTTTCAACTTAGCTTATGCTGCTTGAGTTAGTTTATTATACTTTTTGTCATTGTGATTTGCCAGAACTTTGAGCCGGAGACTCGTATGAAGCATCCTCTCTATCTTTTCTAGGTTGTGTAAGGTGTGCACTCTCCCAGATCTAGCTCAAAGTGGGATTTTATCTAGGTATGGTTGTTATCGTCCTTGTTATTTGATTTTTTTTAGACAAGAAATTTTGGCAAGACTTTCGATTGTTGGTATATGCTTAATTTCAACTTTGCATATGTTTTAATTTTATTCTTGAATTTTTGTGTAATTTGTAATATTGACTTATTTCCTTTGTGTTTTTGTACATCTTTTTTGTTAAACGGCATTTTCTTACTCTTACTATCAGTCTTTCAAATAGAGGTGCCTAAAATGTTTTTTTAGAGCCGGAACCTGTTTTAGTTTTGGTCAACAATGTTAAAAACTCGTTCCGATTAGGTTTGGGTTTGATCGGTTTGTCTTGTTTTGGTTTTGCTGTTAAAGATGGAACTGGTTCAAGGTTTGGTTATGGATTGTCTGCACTTGTTGGTTCGATTTAGACCGGTTTTGGTTCATGTAGTTTTGGTTTAGGAACCGAGTTTTTTGCCCAGTTCTACTATAAATGAAATGAACGTAAATGAACATGTGTATATTTGTTTAATAGTTTAACTTGTTTACATTACAAACCCTACTCAAACGAAAAAATTGTGTTTGTCTATTAAGAAATTATACTTGTTAACCAACGTGAATGATCATATTATTTAAAATATAAAAAATAAACACTTTTAATCTTAGTTATAATAATCCTGCGTAAATATAAAGTTAAATGCATAATTTAACAAAATAGTATTTTTTAACAATTTTTTACTGGTAACAAAATTCAATTTACACAACACATTTAACACTATTTGTATGAACTGGTTTTATAAACGGTTTATAATTTAGGTAAAATAATTGAATTTTTTTAAAATAAAATACAACTACAAATTTAAATTTAAGCTATTTATAACAATATCTATAGTGAAACTGATTGATAACCTGAAATGATATCGATTAATTTTATGTTTTTTATCACTTATCTTACTACTATAATAAATAAGTATATTTTTGTCACACGTCAATTTATTTAACAATTATTGTCGCATGTCATTTTTTAATCTTTTTAATAATTTTTTCTCATATTAAATGATAATTATAATTATATTTTGTAATTTATGAAAGAATTTTAAAGCTAATGACTTTATATACCTTTTTCGTATTAAAAAATAGTTTGAATAAATACAAAAAATTGAATTTTTTTTATCAAAAAACACACTTAAACAAAGTTTACAAAATATGAAAATTTTCTAAAAATGAATTTTTTTAAAAAAATAAGAATTATTTTAAATTTGTAGTTTTAGTAAAAATAAAAGTTCTGTTAAAATAAATTTTCTTAAAAAACAATTTTTTAAAACAAGTTTTCTTAAAAGTACGTAATATTTCAGTTTTAACTCGTGTAATATACGGGATTTTACCTTGTATCTTACTATTATAATAAACAAACATCTTTTATGTCATTTGTAGCAATTTTATACCTTTAATGGTTTTAATGTTACTTGTCACAATTTTAGACATATAATAGTACTTGTCAATTTCTTATACAACCTAATTATCTCTCATATTAAATAATGAAATTTAATGACTAATAATGTTATTTATATTTTTATATTAAATATAGTTATTTAATAAATTAAGAATCAACTCTTTTTATTATAAAAAAAACACACACTTTAAAATATATAATAATTTCTAAAAATTAAAACTTTTAAAAGTAGAAAATAAATTGGTTTTTTGAAAATAAAAGTTCTATAAAAACCAAGTTTTCTTAAAAAGAAAACTTTTAATAAAATAAACTATCAATTGGAGTTTTTAAGCAACATATATTTTATAAAAAAATGACATTTAAAAAAATATTAAAAAGATTTTAGAAGCAAAAACTTATTAAAATTATAAGGAAAATTACATTTTTTTTCCTTTATATTTAATGATATTTAATTTGAATTTTGTAACTATAAAAATAGATAAATGATACTTATTCTCTTGATATATCACTAGTTAGTTTTAGTGTAATACTCATTGAAGTTTTTAACGTCAATTAATTTAAATATCTCAATTGTTACAAATCTAAAAGGCTATGTGCTAATTCTATAGTTTTTAAATCAAAATAAAGTTTTATCATTTTTAAATTTTCATTACAAACTATTTAATAATTTACATGTAATCCGTGTAATACACGGGCTAATAACCTAGTAATTAACAAATCATAGTTACGAAGTTTATAAAATTTTAAAAATTCATAAAATAAAAATATTAAAAAGAATACAAGTAAAATAATTAACTATTTACTAATTTTAAGAATTTATAAAATAAAATATTGAAGGAATACGAGTAAAATAAAAAAAAAGTGCAAGGAAAAATTTAAAATAACAAGAATTTAAAAACAAATGTATATCACAAAAAAAAAAAATAAACGTTTTTAACTTGATATATCGTTATAAATTTCATCTCTTAATAGTGTGGGTAAAAAATAATAATGTTAAAAAAAGTAACAAATAAATTAACTTTGGTTAACTAAGAAAAACCGAGTTATTATAAAACATGAAATAAAAGATATTTGTTATTATTATTAAAGTTTTAGGATAAATCTAAAAGTTAAAAAATATTTAAAGGATCTTTAACGTAATTTATTCTTAAATAAATATGAAAGAGTTGAAATGGTCGATCCACAAAAATACGAAGCTAGCTAAACGTGTTTTCAGGTTTAGACCAGACTAACCTAAACAACTTATACTAAACCCAAACCTAAGAATTTCATATTAATTTTGTCTTGTTTTTTATATGGTGCCCAGAAATCAACATATCTAATTCACCCCTATGAAATCCTAAACCAGTTAAGACACCTCGACAAAAAAAAAATCAATTTAATATGATTTTTTGAATAATTTGTTCTTGATAAAAATTAATAAACACAATATTAATCACATTCAAGTCAAGAAAAATATAAAAAAATAATTATTAAACCTGCTACTAATTTACCTGTTATCCAATATTTTAAACCATCTATACTAACTTTAAATCTCATTTACCCATTGAAGAGTACAACTTCTAACTCTCATAGAGCTTTATAAACTAAACTAATTACTAGCTAGGCCAATGCTCCAAAAGGCATATGAACCAAAATCAAATATCAATTGTGCAATTGTTCATCCTTAAGTGCCCACTATTTTTAAAAACTTAAAATTTACTTTTGTCTGTTTGTTGATAAAGTACTGCAATATTTATAAACAAACCTAACAATCTTGACCCAAAATAAAATAAATAAGTTAGTTTGGGTGAACAATTATTGTATTGAGTGAAAATGGGTAATAACATAACAAAAACGAGTTGAGGTTGGTAACACCTTAAAACTTAACACAATATTTGTCAACATTTGTAATCTAAAAACTATATCATCATCATCGTACTCAGTATATCATATCATTAGTAAAGCTAAGGTAAGGTCTGAGGAGGGTAAGATGTAGACATTCTTACATTTACCTTGTATGAATAGAGAGGCTGCTTTCAATGATACCATCGGCTCATGATTCCTGATTAACCAACCAACCCAATGGTTTTAACGTTATTTTCACAAAAATAAAGTAAAATAATGTTAAAATTAGTGCAACTTTACTTTTATCACTTAAGGGCCGACACATATATATATATATATATATATATATACATTACATGCGCGCGTCGAAAACGGAGCCCAACCTAAAACTATATGAATATAAAAAATAAAAAGGTGTAAAAATAGTCAATAACATATTTGATTATAAAACCATTAAAGGTTATTTAAATAAATATTTGTTTAGTTACAATCTCATTTAAGATCAACTAAATTGATGTTTTTTTTTTGAAACGACTTATTAATTTAGTCCTAAAAATGATTTTGCTTAAACTTGTCCAAATTCGCACTTATCTTGACATGAATCTCTTCTAACCCGTTCAGCATCAACTTCTGACTAAAAGAATCCTCAATTAACTTGTTGAATGGTTAATTCCTTTCGTGGAGTGTAATCAAACTTATTCTTTTCTTGTTCCTTTTTCCAAATTCGCACTCATCCTGACATGAATCTATTCTAACCCGTTCAGCATCATAAAACTTCCGACTAAACGAATCCTCAACTAACTTGTTGAATGGTTAATTCCTTTCGTGGAGTGTAACCAAACTTATTCTTCTTCTTGTTCCTTTTTCCAAATTCGCACTCATCCCGACATGAATATATTCTAACCCGTTTAGCATCATAAAACTTTCGACTAAACGAATCCTCAACTAACTTGTTGAATGGTTAATTTCTTTCGTGGAGTGTAACCAAACTTATTCTTCTTCTTGTTCCTTTTAAAAACGCATCAAGTTCCGTATGTTTTGCAATTTGCATGGTATTCAAGTTAATTGTGGATCGATTAGAGAATTGAAGGAATTTTTATATATGGATAGTACAATTGGTATGTCACTTTTGTTTCATTTTACATATGATTTTAAATCAAAATATATTATCCTTTAACTATATTACCATAGTCATTAATGGATAGACTTACGTATGGACTTATGCATCTTTTTCATTCTTCTTAGGGGCCGTTTGGTTGGGTCTGAATCATTAAGTGCTGAATGGTTAAAATGTCTGAATGGTTAAGAGGGTCTGAATCATTAAGTGTTGAACCAGTTTAGACTGTTTGGTTTGCACATCTGAATGAAAATAAAAAATAAAAAAATATTTTTTTTCTTTAAAACCCTAGAACCAAAGCACGTTTTTGTCCTGCTTCATATTTTCTTTAAAATCACGATCGACCACAGCTCGGCGGGCCTCACCACCGTCACCGAGCATCATCACGATCTCCGCCATGAAGCCGCCACTCCTTCGCAGCCTCATCGCCACCGCGAGCATCGCAGCGAAGCCAGTCGCCACCGCGAGCACCACCTTGAAGCCAGCCGCGTAATCGAGCAACTATGCAGTCTCGTCGCTGTGAAGCCGCCACCCCTTCGCAGCCCCGTCGCCGAGCATCTGTGCAGTCCCTAAGCCCCGTAATCGAGCAACCGTGTAGTACCCCAAGCCCCCTTCGCAGCCTCGTCGCCGCCCCTTTCGGTGGTGCCGGTCGTCGCCGCTCCTTGTCTCAGCCATGAGCAATCGACCTTCGATGGTTGTGTGCGGTGGTGGTTGTGTGTGCGGTGGCAGTTGTGTGTGGTGGTGGTTCCAAGTCCGGTGAAGCCAAGCCCTAGCCCCACCCAACCCCATCGACAGCCCCTCTTCCTTCATATGTCTGAATGATTCAGACTCATGCCTAAGTCTGAATGGTTCAGACCTTCATTCAGACATTTGGTTCCATTCAGATGTATGTTTTTTTCGCGAAACAAACGGTCTGAATCTGAACCATTCAGATTCAGAGTCATTCAGACCCAAACAAACAGCCCCTTAATCTCTCACTCTCTATACATACACACAAAATTACATTACTTTCTAACTCATTTATGTGGCTTTTCAATCTAACTCCCCCCCCCCCCACACACACAGACACACACAATATAGGTTTAGGTTTGTATAAAAATGATTAGATTTGTGAGAAATCTTAGAATGATTGTGGGGTTGAGAAGGATTAGACTTGTGAAAAGTGTGAGAAGAATTGTAGGTCATTATATCTATATTTTAACGGTTGAGATCAAGATTGTAGGAAAAAAGTTAGTGAAATGTTATTTAAGTAACTTTTGTTGATTTTTTATTATTTTCTCATTTTTTTTAAACGATCATAACTTTTATATAAGATATTAATTTTTTAAAAAAATACACAAAAAAGAGTATTTTTTATCTTAAAAATGAGTATACTATTGTCATATAAAAAGTTTAAAAAGTTAATGTTTTCATGTGCCATTGTGTCTTTTTGTTCATCATTTGTCTTTCAACTAGTAATAGTGTCTTATGGTTTTTCTAAAATTATGGGTTTTGAAAAATATAATAGTGACAAAACACAATCATGTACTTTTTACATGTAAATAATAATGATAAAATAACAACAAATTATCAAACACACAAAAACAATGACAAAATAATATCAAATGACTAAAAACACAAAACATAATGATAAATACATATAACACAAACTTAATATATGTGTTTTCTATAATAATTTTTTTTGAAAAACAAAATGATGAAATAATACAATTGTATATTTTTAACACGAAAACATGATAATTAATATCAACAAATTTTTTAATATACAAAAAACAATAAAAAACACACACGAAATAAACTAAAATATAAAGACAATAAATACATATTACACAATAACCTGAATATAAAACACAATATTATATATATATCTATTACACAATGACATAAATGTAAAACACAATGACAAAAAATGTAATCTACAAAAAATTAAAATAATATGAGTTTTCCAAAATTATATGTTATGAAAACATTATAATAAAATAACATAATTGTATACTTTTAATATACAATACATAAAAATTAAATAACAACACTTTTTTAATACATAAAAAACAATGAGAAAAACACAAAATGAGTTAAAGCATAAAACACAGTGACGAACGTATATTACACAATGATATGAAGTATATTACATAAGGATCTGAAGCATATTACATAATAACAAAAATATCTTTATTAAAAATTAAAGAAATAACACACGTTAATCCTACAATCTTTCTCATACTTCTCAATCTAATATTTTTATTAAAACATAATCCTATGTATATGTATGAAAAGAATAATTTGAAACCTTTTGTTGTAAAAACCATAGTAAAAACCATGCAAAAAAAAAATTATTGAATTTTTTTAAAAAGTTTGTAACATTTTTTGGCTCATTTCTATGAAAATAATTTTAAAAAAGCGCAAATTTTGTAAAATCATGCAAAACATAAGCAATGCCATATAAAAATATTTAGTAACATTTGAGCGCATCGTACCATATGTTTTACATGTTTTACAATATTGTTTTCAATAGAAGACTCCTAATGTTTTTAAAAAACAATTTATAAAAATGAGGCAACGAATGTTACATGCTTGTAAAAACATTTGAAAAAAAATATTTACACGGTTTTTATCATGATTTTCATAGTTTTCACAACGAAAAAGGGTTTTCATTTTATTAATTCTATATATGCGCATGCACGCGATTACACACAAACACACATATATATATATATATATATATATATATTACTATTTTTATATTTTATTATGTTTGTATTTTTGTCATGGTTTACGAAACCCGACCAGACTGGCCGCCCAGACCGGGAATAGGAGGGTCGGCCGGCCAAAATAATCATGCGAACTGGCTTCGAACAAAATCATAAGAGGGTTGGATTGGGAACCGGTTTACTGGTCGGATGAGTTTCAGTTTCTTTTTTTTTTAACTAAAATCCTAAGAATGAAACATTAAACAAAATCATATATTTTTTTTAAAATGATTATGTTTGTTTAAACATTAATCATGTTCGTTTTAGTATTTTTATAATTCTATAATTTTTTTGGATTATTTTATATATTAATTATGTTATCCGGTTTTTAAATCCGGTCCAACCGGTTCGACTTGTAACCAGAAAGACGTCTGGTTCGAAAAACTCGCGTATATATGATTATATAATTTGGTTAAAACTCGCGTGTTAGACGTAGAATAAACAAAATATAAAATGCTCATTCTAAAGCCTACATTTTCTTTGAAAAATTCATTACCTTAATTCAAACAAATCACAATTAAAAACTAATAAATGAAAAAGAAAAAGAATTTTGGCTCATAAGTGATGCAACAAGTTAGTTATTTATATATTTAAGCATAGTCTAGGAATATAAATTAATACAATTTCTTTTTACATTATCAGGTATGCGCATGTCTCATCTTATATGATATTATACATCACTAAAAATGCGCATGTCTACATATTATCGAATTGCACATCATAAAATGACAATTAGAATGATGATAACTAAAAACCAAATTCAAATGGTTTTGATCACTTATTTTTGGTTGAAACATGAAAAAATGAAAATCATTTTTTTTTTAAATCACACACATTTGTTTTCGGTTTGACCAAATAACACATATATATTCATTTACGTACACAGATAATTTTATCATTGGGTCAAAAAAGTTGTGTATGGTTTAAATATTTTATTTTTTGGATCGATTCGAATGTGCTTGGGTCGGATCACCCAAAAACCAATAAAACTAAACTAAATCACAAATACATAATAAAAGCACGTCAATAGTTATTTTTTGATTAGAATGATATAATAAAACTGGTTTTATTTTGACATAATTCAAAATAATATTATTTAAATCAAAAAATTCAAAAGTCAAACCATGTGAACATTCAAATTTCTTTTGAAGAATAGTTTCATATTACCTAAATATGCATATTGGATTATTTGGGTATTAGTTTTATTAGTTTTGGTTTTCAAATGGTTATAAATTATGTCATTTTGTTGATTAAGATAATATGATAAAACTGATTTTCATAAGACTTGGTGACAATTTTTTTGAGAATTGCTCAATAATAGATCATATATATCACATTAAAGAAAGTTCGTGAGGGTCTGTTCATATCTGTATAGTGGGTTCGCCCATGAAGGTATTACAACAACTGAAAATCTCAAAGTTCACTTATCATAGTAGGAGTAGCTGGTGTTTCACGTGTGTTGACCCCATACTTGCATATAGTTAATGATCTGAACAGTATTTAATATTTAGATGTCGAAATCATGAACTCGGTTACTTTGTATCATAAAATTGGAACAATGATTTAATACAACATAAATATTTCATGGTTGTAGTTGTAAAGGATCAACTTCTTCACTTCAGTCACCATCATCCACTTAACCTTCTGCATCTACAACCGTCGAAACACAAAGAAGAAAATGATGATGATGACGACGATGACGATAATGATGATGAAGATGATTTTGTGGAGGAAGACAATCATGGCGGCCAATGCAATTTATGCAATGAACAAATCTGGTCGTTTCATTCTTATTACTACCACTGCAAGTCTTGTGACTACTCATTGCACAAATTTTGTGCAGAACTACCCGAATTTACGCAAGACCATCCATTACATATTGGCCACACTCTTACCTTGTCCATGTCATGTGCAGATAAAGCAATTAACTCTCAAACTATTGGTCCTAAATGGATGTGTTATGTCTGCAATCGTATGTGGGAGTCTACCTTTAATTATTATTGTTCTATTTGCAACTTAGGTATGGACATAATCTGTGCTACTCTACAACATCAGACTATAAACCACCCTAGTCATCCCCACCAACTTGAGCGCATGTCTGGGCACATAATTTCTACATGTTTAGCTTGTAATAATGAACATAAAGGGGTCTTCTTTCAGTGTGCCACTTGTCGTAGTTTGCGGTTCAATCTGGATTGCCTTTTGTTGCCTGCCAAACTACTAATACAAAATCATACTAATGGGAGTTTCACTCATTCACATACTCTTACCCTTGCATATTCCTTTCCATATTCCGAATATAAAGATAAACTCTACCCACCTTGTAGAGTATGTGATTATGACTTCTGGGCTCATTTGTGGATTTACAAATGTGATAAATGTTTATACTACGTACATGTTGATTGTGCAACTTCAAAGGGAGAACCATTTATGTCCATCTTACTAGAAAGTCAGCAATCTTTTCTTTTTATTCTTATAGTTTATGTGAAGATTGTCATAATCTCAATTTAAGTATGTCATTTTACAGATCGTGGCAAAACTTCTATAAATTTTAAAGAAGATGAACATCCGAATCTGCTCCACTGTCCATTTCACAATGAAGGTGACAACCTTTTGAAGCATTATATGTTTCATCAAAAGAAGTTCATTAGTAGCCAACATGATGGTGAAATGCTTAACCATTTTAGTCACCTAACACCCACTCATACTTTTTGACAAGCAAACATTAGTTGGTGAAAAATTAGTTTCTCTCCACGACCCTATGAAAAGGGTTCAACTATTATGTGATGGATGTGTGAAACCAATCATGGAAATACCGTTTTACATATGTTATCAACGCACTGATGAACAATGTTTCTTTGTTCTTCATGAGTGGTGTGCTAAGCTACCCACGAAAATAGAAGGCTATGATGGTCATCCTCAGCATACTCTTGTTCTCCTGCCGAAAATCCCCGATGAGTTTTTTGGTGTATTCAAATGCGCCATTTGCTTCTTTGCTTCTAACGGTTTCGCGTATGGATGTACAATGTGCAAATATTATGTTGATATCAACTGTTCGTTTATACCTAAAGAAATCACACATGACTCACATACTGATCATATCCTCTCAAAAGTAAATCCTTCAGCCAAGCTTATAAATAGGTTTTGCAATGCGTGCAATACCGGGATGGACAATGAGTTCGGATTTCATTGTCCATCTTGTGATTTCTACATTCATGTAGAATGTGCTTTGTTTTTGCCTAAAATTATCAAGCACAAGTGTGATCAACATCCATTAAGCTTAAGATACGAACCAGTACAGAACCAACTTGGCGAATACTTTTGTGAAGTATGTGAGAATAAATTTGACCCTCGTAAGTGGTTCTATCATTGCACTACATGTTTACAGTCTATGCATGCCGCTTGCGCGCCCTTAATACTTCAATATGAGCAAGCTACATATAATAGTTATAATAGATGCATCTATAAGTTTCTTAATATCAAATTTGGAGGTTTACTGAAGATTAATAATCACTCACACTGCTTGGTTTTTGCTCAAGGGCTTGAGAGCGACGGTGCCTGCAATAGATGTCTTTCAAGTTTGCAATATAAATTGGCGTTTAAGTGCTTAGAGTGTCATGATTTCGCATATCATTATGAGTGTGCTGCAAGTGTGGATTTGTAAATTTGCTATGTCGTCGACCGGTCAACTCTTTTGACTAGTCTGGTTTTGATATTTCATCAATTGCTATCAACTATTTAATGTAAAACTAAAGTATCTTGTAAAAACTCTCAAGTATTGTTAAATTTATAATGTGAAAAGAAGTACGTAACCAAAGGTGTTATGCTTCAAGATGTGGTGTTGTATCATGTTGGTATATGCTTCAAGATGTGTTATATCATGTTGGTATTCTTTAAAAATGAAAGTAAGCATGTAGAAAGCAATGGAATCAATTGTGATTTTTGTTTGATATATTTCGTATATATATTTAGTTTTGTAAAACATGAAAATGAATACAAGAGGCTAGCTTCGATCAACTATACAAGATAAATATAGAGTTAGAGTCTCTCTAGAAGCAATTCTTTCTCTAGGTTTATTCGATGAAAGTTTTGTTCCATGTTCTGAAAGTTCCAATCATTGCTAGTCGATCATTCATTGGTTATAGGTAGCACAAGTAGTGTTGCAACCATCTTGTGTTATGATGTGCTTTCGTGGGTTCTATACTTGTAGAAGTTACTGTAAGATCTGATTGATGTGTGTTGGCTGGACGAGATGAGGCGGCAAAATGGACAGGTTGGGTAACTGGTCAGAACATGTTTATATTAGGATGAGTGCGGGTCAGAACGGGTTTTAAGCAAAATTGGTTTGGGTAATGGATTGTTCTTAAAACATTAATTTTGTTTAAGTTAAAATGTGTTATAAGTAAACAAATAGTCAATTAGGATAATTTTTAGTTATTTTTTCATAAAATATATTATTTAAACGTTTGAATCCATTGCATTCACATAGTTTTAGTTTATTCATCTTGGCCCGTATTATGTTAAAGTGTTATCAATCTCAACCCATTACATATTATGATGTTACTCATTTCAACCCATTATAAAACAATTATTTTACCAAACCAACCAATTTCTTTTGATTTGGGTGAAAATTGCCACCTCTAAATTAGTCTTGGCGTCTGTTTACCGATTGGAATTGGATTTCCCGTCAGGGTAGGTTTGTGATTGCTTTGTCCCTTGATGAGACGAGGTCATCTATGTTAAAATCTAGCCTCTCTCTGTCAATAGTAGTTCGATTTTACTATCTTTTACAAAATCATTAGAAGGGATGGTCTCAAATAACTTGGCACGTCAGTTGCCTCGTTTTGGAAGCTGTGTTGGGACCCGAGATCTTCTCCAATGTTGACATTATGAAGAGGGCATGTGCTGCTCTCTACTAATCATAGCCAACTATTTGTCAAATTTTCGACCATCGGTTGTTTAGGCTTTTGTCGGCTCCCCCGCTATCACACACCAGTTTATAGGTATCCCGAATGTGCAACTTGATTGGTTTCCTAGACAGTCACTGTAATGATTTTATATTTGAAAGCATTTGTTTCATAAAGAAATTTTATAGTTTACACAACAAAATATCATTTCATAGATTTCATACTTTATGTAGTGGAAAAAACACCATTTCATAGTTTAGAAATAACTTTTCAAGAATAAAGAGAACTTTCATATTCATAGCTATAAAATACTAGTACATTATTATATATATTAATTTGCAAAGATTCGTTTCCTCACATAAACACTATTCACTCATATATACATACATTACATGTATCTATCCAAACTATCCAAGAAAACGCTTCAAAAATATCGAAAACACTTCAAAAAATCGTTTAAAACGCTTCAAAAAATCCATAAACGCTTCAAAAAATCGTTTTTAAAACGCTTCAAAAAATCGTTTAAAATGCTTCAAAAAATCGTTTAAAACGCTTCAAAACATCGTTTAAAAAGCTTCATTAAAAATTGAAACGCTTCAAAAAACCGTTTAAAACGCTTCAAAAAATCGTTTAAAACGCTTCAAAAAATCCATAAACGCTTCAAAAAATCCTTAAACGCTTCAAAAAATCGTTGGAAACGCTTCAAAAAATCGTTTAAAATGCTTCAAAAAATCATTTAAAACGCTTCAAAACATCGTTTAAAAAGCTTCATTAAAAATTGAAACGCTTCAAAAAACCGTTTAAAACGCTTCAAAAAATCGTTTAAAAATGGCTTCAAAAAATCGTTTAAAAATGGAAACGCTTCAAAAAATCGTTTAAAAATGGAAACGCTTCAAATCACATGATTTTAATTATATTAATTTGATCGCAATTAATTATATTAATTTGATCGCAATGGCCTCATTAACGTTTATATAAATTTCTAACCCAAACGGTCACAGAAATTTTGCGCGTTGTTTACATGCCTATAACGTATCCGTACATTATCGAATATTTGTATCGCTTACATCATTTTGATCGTAATTATTTCACAAACGATTTAGATTTAATAATTTTATAAACCATGAGTATTATATATACTACAAATATATACGATTTACATATAATAATTTTATAATATTTGTATCATTTATAAATTCTACATTTACGCAGGACCTTTTTTTTAAGTCTTCTGTAATCACATTCTTTACTATTAAATAAGTTCTTAATATTCAACCCTTAGTTTCAAAGCTTACGTTATAGATGTTGTATAGGGTATTTTCGTGCATTTTATTGTACACGATTTTAATCTCATGTTCTGTTGGTTTTTTTTAAGTCAGTATATCAGACCCCGCCGCAACGCGCGGGTCTTATATACAAGTTATATATTATTACATTACATATATATTAAAGAAGACTGCCTAATGAATATGAGTCTTTGCTTTTCTAAATTTTGGCCACTGCCTCATATTTATCTCTGACCACAGCATGGAGCCATACCTCGACCTATTCCTTCATCCAAAAGTAAGAAACAACATTTACTCTAGGAAACCGATCTGCTCCACCACCTGGTGGTGGAGGTTACGGTGGAACTCGCGGTGGATACGGAGGCAACGTTGGCAGTGGAGGTGGATACGGAGGTAGCGGTGGTGGCCGTTACGGAGGATGTGGTGGCGGCGGAGGTGGATACGGGACCAGCTATTCAGGTATTAAAGGGTGGGACCTCAACCCCAAAACGATGTCTGCTTAAGGTCACGAAGGTGATGGAAATCGCTGCACCGCCCAGTGGTGGAGCTTACGGTCATGGTTCTGTCTCTGTTTTTTCTGGTTTCATCAAGCTGCTACCTTTTGGTAAATTGTGATGATGGTGAGTGTGTTATTTTACAATTATTACTGCATGTTGTACAACATAACAAGCCATTTTTTGATTTGGGAAAAAAGGGTTTTGTTTCTAACCATGTTTCTTGATTTCAGACATTTTTTAACTAAGGTTTGCAAGCATTTAGAACCTTATTATAATCTTATTCTCTTTGCCTTGTATTATGTAAGGGTTACTTAAGTTGTGATTCTAAAACTTTAAGTTCACTCGAGGCATGCGCTTTGAATTTATATATTGATTAATTTAATCTTGAATATTTTAATTGTGAAGGAGAGATATTGTTGGAGATTAAAAAGTCATTTAAAGATGTGAATAATGTGCTCTACGACTGGACTAATCCACCTGCTTCATACTATTGTATGTGGAGAGGGGTTTCCTGTGATAATTTCGTCTTCAAGATCGTTGCACTATGAGTGTTATGCTACCCAAACTTAATTAAGTTGAACTTTCATGAACAAGATTATGACTTATCTGGGTCAAAATATTGGCTTTTTTGGTTTCAGTAATCTTTCAGATTTGAACCTTGATGGGGAGTTGTCACCAAGTATTAGAGATCTTAAAGGTTTACTCTCCATGTACAGATTCTACCCCTTGATACCCTTGAGCTAAA
The DNA here is from genome assembly GCA_009363875.1 of Mikania micrantha. Lineage (NCBI taxonomy): Eukaryota > Viridiplantae > Streptophyta > Magnoliopsida > Asterales > Asteraceae > Mikania > Mikania micrantha. The sequence goes on from CM018697.1 coordinate 30,442,703, forward strand.
TATTGAATCAATTGATTTTTTCCCTGATTCTTGAATTAAAAATTATATATAATCTGGATTTGGATCATACTTAAACAAAGATCTGCATGGAAATAGTTGGTGATTGTAGTGCCCTTAAGAACTTGTAAGCATCATTAAAATAATTCAAAATTTTTTTTGTATTTTCTTTTGTTTTTTTTGTTAATTTTAGGATCTGTTTTTATATTTTTTTACATATTTTATGATTATTATTTTGATTAAATCATTTTTTTAGGGATTTATCATTCAGTATGTTAAGCGGCGACATCCCATTTTCGGTATCGAAGCTGAACAGCTTGAGCTACTGTAAGTCACTTCTATTTTGTACTCTTGATTCTCGGCTTTCACCTTTCAATTAAACATACATTGGATGATATTGTATTTACTCAATTATATTTTGGTTTATTAACATAAATTACATACTTTTTAGCTTTTTTAATATCTTTTCTTTTTATCAACAGCTCAAGTTGTTCAGAGAGCCAACGTGATGCTACTTTATTGCTTGGACAATTTGCTATTGTCGTTACAGATTGCAAGGTTGGTAGAAATGTTAAATCATGTAATATTTTTATTATCTACCTGATCATTAGATGTCTATTACCAACCCTCATGATTATTTTTGCAGGTTCACATAGTTCAAAGAAGTGTTGTTGGTCCACTCATTGAGTTGTTGTGGTCACCATATGCTCAATTAAGGGAGATATCAGCTTTTGCCTTAGTTGTATACTATTAGTTAAAGGATAAAATGTAAATTACATGCTTAACTTATAACTCAATAGCTTTTTACCTATTAATGCGAATCAAATTTAGTTTTTGGTTGATTTAATAAATCTTTCACAAGGTCATTTTTGTGCAGGTGAACCTGCCACAGGTGAGGAATCACCTCCAATCACAATGGTTGTTCATTTGACTTGGGTAGGTTAGGAACTAAGTTTAATGTCACGGACCTAACTTATAGATGTGGAGGTTAGCAGTGGCGGACCTAGGAATTTTTTTTATGGGGTCGGAAATTTTTAGTAATCAGTTGTTTAGCTTTAAATATTAATTTTTTTAACCGTTATAAATCGGATCAGGTGAAGTCACTAAAAAAATAAAATTAATCTCAAATACATAATAAAAGTACGCTTAACATCGTTAGAAATACATTATAGAAATACAATATGTCTATAATTGTTCTCTACGAGTTTTCAATTTTTGAAACCTACTCATTACATCATCTAGAGAAACATTCCAAAGCAAGTCTTTTTCAATATAACAAATACAACTATAACTTAAATTTTCATCACCAATTCGATTACGCAGATCAGACTTCACATACTTCATTCCAGAAAAACATCTTTCAACAGTTGATGTTGCAACAGGTAAAACAAGAGCTAATTTCAATAAACGGTACACCAATGTAAATGAAAGATGTTTCTTCGTTTCAACCATCAATTGTACAAGACTTGATAGACCATTCAAGTTTGCAAACCTTGTATCCCCTTTCAAATTATCAATGTTGATCATGAGTTAAGTCTTGAGTCTTTTTTTATCACTTTCATCAAAATCAAATGGATACATCTCAGCTAATCGTAGTATCATTGGTATATTAAACCCAACAAAATTATCACAGGGGCTCAAACTATTCATACAAATAAGTAAGTCGGATGTTATCTCATTAAAACGGTTCCCGAACTCTTGGATTTGCATATCTAGCACCGTGTTGAAACATTCTTACTCATAATATTGGCGATATGTAATATTTGTCTTTTGTCTTGGCTTTTTTGGGTTAATGTAGTAATCCTCCATGTTCACTATTTCAAGTTCATGCTTTTCACAAAAAGAGTTGACTTCTTTAAAAAATGAATTAAAGCCCTCCAATCTAAACTTTTGAAGTTATTGTGTGGTCGTTGTAACCAATGAGATTGCATTCAACAAATCTTGCTCTTTTCTTTGAAGGCTTTGGGACAATATGTTTGTGGTTTCTAAAATATGTTTCATCAAATGTAAGTAAAACACAAACTCATATTTTTTCATATCCGCCTGAAGTCCATCCGCCTGTTTAACGCTAGCAATACTCACACCCGTTTGTTCTACATATTCAAGTACTTCCATAACGGATTGATATAAAGCAATCAAGCGATTAAGCGTTTTATAATGAGAATTCCAACGTGTATCTCCAACTCTTGTAAGAGAAATTTCTTGATTCAAACCACTTCCGGTACCAATGTCATCTTCTAAATTTTTTTCTGTGATTCACGAAGCTTGTCTTGTCGTTTGCAAGATGCGCAAATGACATTCGTCAAACACCCTATTGTTTCAAAAAGCCTATAAACACTTGTATGTTTATTTGCAACTGCCACGACAACTAGTTGAAGTTGATGAGCAAAACAATGTACATAAAATGTTGAAACATTTTCTTTCAATATTAAAGCTCTCAATCCATTGAACTCACCAGCCATATTACTCGCACCATCATAACCTTGACCTCTAACCTTAGCCAAACTCAATCCATGCCGAGCAAATAAATCATTAATAGCACATTTGAGAGATAATGCAGATGTTTCCATTACATGTACAAGACCAATAAACCGTTCTTTAACAACCCCACATTTATTAACATATCGAATAACCGCAGCCATTTGTTCTTTCTTAGATATATCACTTGATTCATCAACTAATAGAGAAAACACATCATTACCTAGATCTTCAAAAATTTGTTTTAGTACCCCTTGTGCAAAACAATGTTTAATGTCTTGTTGAATTTTTGGAGATGTCATTTGACTATTCCCAGGTGCATTTCCTAAAATAACCTTACCAAGGGCTTCATTTTGTCTTCCTAATAATTGTAAAAATTCCAAAAATTTTCCTTTATTTAAAGAACTTTTTGACTCATCATGACCACGAAAAGGTAATCCTTGCGCATGAAACATTGTACATGTATCTAACCATAGGCTATGTATGTCACACCCCCAAATTCCCACTCGTGGCGTATGTCCACGTGGATGTGACGTGTCCAGAATCACAGCTCAAGGTCATATAGAACATCTCTATATGCGTTTACAAATCCAAGTTTGACACATACACTCAATAAAATAGTTTGCAGCGGAATAAAAGTTATCATATCATAATGCAGCGGAAAATCAAGTGTTTGACAAATTGCAGCGGAAATATAAATTGTCAGATCAAAACATTGTATCATTCCAAAACATAAATGAAATTGTTTTCAAATAATATGACAGAAATGCATGTGGTTCCTAATGCTCGTCTCTTAGCGTGTGCATTCCTGCTATCCATAGCTTGCTAGTTACCTGAGAATACAAGTTTAGAAAAGTGTCAACACAATGGTTGGTGAGTTCACAGGTTTTGATATACATATAATAAGAAAGTGTGTCATGCTGTTTATCAAATGTTAGTACCGAGCCCTAGGCCCAAAGTGTCAGTGCGTCACTACCGAACTAGACTTGTTTGTCCTTGCCTCCGCTATGCCTCGTATGCATAGCAAGTTAGGTCAGAATTTGCACGGGTTATGACATCCAGTCAACATAGTGCCCCGTGGGGTTAGTCATTCCCTAATGGATCCATCCAAATCTACCACGTTGTTTGTACATTAACGGTAAGACTTTGTGAGGGCTTGTTACGAGTTCAACACTTAATGTTTGTCCAATAAACCAGCATACACAAAAATGTTTGTACAGTAATAATGTTTGACTCGATGCAACTAGTATTCTCCCCCTATTTAAAAGCGTTTGAAAAGAGTAAAGAGGGGCCGTAAACTCACCTCAGTGATATGAACGAGAGTATGCGTAAGCTCCTGATGTGATAAGCACGTCGGTCACCGGCAACCTATATCGTATATCGTTCGTGAGTTCGTGTATGTGACCGTGCTAGTGTTAGTGCTCGTGTTTGTGTCCAACAACCCTCGGTTGTTCATGTTTGTCCGTGTCGGTCCACAATGACCGTGTTTGCCCGTGTTGGTCCATATTGACCGTGTTTGACCATGTTTGACCATGTTTGACCGTGTTTGACCAAAGTTGACCGTGTCAAGTCAACGACCCGTTGGTGAACCGTGTGACGGTTGTGAATCATGTAGCAAGTGTGTAAGTGCTCGTCGTGTGCAAGACGCGCATGTCGCGTCTATGGACAACTTACTATTTATAGTAAGTTTCCATTTTTGGAAAGTTCACAAGGCATATTGGTTTTAGAGTTTTAGCATGCTCATTAGTCCTACGTGATCATGTTAACACATAGCACATCATCATACGGGTTCACATAAGTCGTTTATATCATGTTGGCACATAAAAGTTTCCTAAAATGGAAAGTTTCCATTCTTGGCATACGTGACATCGGAAACCATCTAACTTAGCATCTAAACATCATGTTATAACATATGAGATCATTTAGCATGCTCGAATCATTCAACATATTCCTAAGTCGGTTTTTGTAACAATAAAGTTACTAAAAATAGTAACTTTGTGGTTTTTGCATAAAATGACCATTCTATCATTCCTAAACCATTTTTATATCACCCATCATCATAATATGTCATCTAACAACATTTAGTCATGTCAACATAACCGATTTCATCATCTATCAATATTTCCACTAGAAAAGTTACTAAAAATAGTAATAATGACAAGTATGGCTACAAACATCATCAAAACCTCTTTCTAACAAATCAAATCATCATATTATTATCCTAACAACAATTCTATATACATGCATGTTCATCACATATACCAAATCATCAATTTGTAACTAAAAAGTTACTATAAATAGAAAGATTCATAAAAATCATAGTTTTAACCATTTCAACCAAATCTAACCATGAGTAATCATTCTAATATCATCAATAAGCATAACAACATACTCAAGATCATTCTAACCATCACGGATCGTACATGCATGTCATTATTTCATCAATCCAAGACCAAATAACACATTTTAATGACTCACATCATCATGGATCGTCACGAAATGCGTTCTAATCATGTTAGATCATCAATATCAGTAGAATAACCATCAAACCCAGATTGAAACAAAGGAAAATTCGTGCATGTGAGTCTTGGGTGCTTGCATGTGTGATTTAACTCATGCATGTGTGTGTAATGGTGATTCTAAGCTACAAGAAGTGTTGTACTACCTTCTATGGCTTCAAGCTTGCAGAGATGATGACAAGAACAACCTCTAGTCGCCTCTGGACAGCAGGTTCGCATAGTGAGAACAAGGTGATGGTGGTCTCCAAGCTTTAATGCTCTTCTCCTTCAAGTTCTTTGTATGATCCTAGCTTCTCCTCTTCAAACTTGAGCTTCAAGATGCTCAAAAATGGCTTCCACAGGATGTAATGATGAAGAGGAAGTGTGTTGTGCCGGAATATAGCTGCTAGTTTCGAGAGAAATGAGTAGAAATGTTGTATCAAGCCCCTGGTTGGTCCTTTTAAGATTTATGCGATTCTGACGCCCCAGGCGTATCGCCTGGCGTGGGCGTTTATCGCCAGGCGTTGCGCGCGGATGGTTTGGATGAGGCGCCTGATTCCTCACCCGCGCGTATCACCTGATGTGAGGGCCTCGGGTCAGGCGTACCACCTGGCCCAAATGTCAAGCCCAATAAGCTTGTTTCGTTGTTCTGGACCCATTCTTGCCCATTTCTCGTTCGTAGAACATCGTTCGAGCGTCGTTTGGACTCTATTGGTCAATTATTAGCCATAATTGACTTGTGAAGTGTTTCGTGAAGTTTCGAGTGTTGTGCTACACTATGTGTTAGACGTTCACCAACGTTCGTGTGTTTTGACACGTGGGTGCTGTTTGTCGATAATTTCTCGAATTATCTAGTCATGTGTCGGTGTTCGTACTGTCGTGCCACGTGTCACACTAAATTAATCTAATTCTAGTGCCACGTGTACATAATGTATTTAAATAAACATTTAAATAAATAATAAGCTGACCTGGAAATTACGGGGTGTCACAATGTAATTGCTAAATGACTGGTAGCCCAGAGCTTGTACCTATGGGGTGAGATACATGTAAAACATAAACGTAACAAGGCTAAGCTATTACCTAATAAGAGACATGTAATTGCTAAACTTCTGGTATTCCAGAGGTTTTGTCTGCTTATATGAGGTATGTAATCGCTAAACATAAACATTACGATGCTAAGCTATTATCTATATAAGAGACATGTAATTGCTAAACTTCTGGTAGTCCAGAGCTTTTGTCTACTTATATGAGATATGTAATTGCTGGATTACTTGTGTATGCATGGCTTGTGTCTATGTATGAGATACGTAATTGCTAAATGACTGCTAGTGCAGAGCTTGTATCTTGTATAGGAGACACGTAATTGCTAGACTAAGCTTAACTAATCTGTGAGCTACGTAATTGCTAAACGACTGCTACTGCAGAGCTTGTACTCACGTGTGAGATTAGGGACAACTAAACTATGTGCGTGTGAAACTTGATGCTTGATAACCATACTTTGAAACTAACACTTGTGAACACTATAGACTTGTAAACGTTGAAACAGAAAACAAAAGCTTTGATGAGGAATGGGTTGATTGGTAGGTAAAATGCTTAATGATTATTAACAACAGTGTCATATCCGGATTAGTATGTGGTGGGATGGCGTCTGGGCTGGTCGTAGGCTCGACTCAGGGGTATGCCCTATATATAAGCATACCGATTTGGATATTACATGTGGAGTTAATGAGGTTAAGGTTTTACCGAATGAGGTTTGTTAAAGCTATTTTAAACTTATAAACTTTATGAACTCACCAACCATTGTGTTGACTTTGTTTTCTTACATGCATTCTCAGGTGATGAACAGGTTTAAGCTAAGGCTTTTGGATTTGCATGCTAGGCGGCCTAGATAGAGGACCTAGTAGACTTTTTGGAAGCACATCTTTTGTTGATGATACACACTACTTTTGATATCTTGTACATATACAAGATATAAACATGTTATTCTTTTGATCGGTTTACTTAGTTAAATTGCTAAACATTGATGTTGTAATTTAACTTTGTAATCCTAGTTATCATATGATTGTGCTTTAGTTATTCTTAAACATTGATGCTATGTAAACAATCTGATCATCTTGATTATCACCCACGATATCACGCCCCGGGAACCTTCCGCCAGACGGGGACTCCGATCCAACCCCGCCGGCTCGGGGTGTGACAGATTGGTATCAGAGCTCAAGGTTATAGAGAATAATAGGTCATTTACTTAAACGGTTTGGCCTAGACTATAACTTAGGGACCCTCATATAGAGAACATAAGACTTAAGTTTGCATTGTGTCTTCTGCATTCGATCACTGCACTAACCAAATTCTTTTGGTTATGATCAGAATGCCGCCTAGAAGACAGCCTACGCCTGTACCTACTACTCAGACTTCTACTCCTCACTCATCGACACCGTCACCTCCAGATTCACCACCGCCACCTCCTCCTCCGTTGATCCCTCCTCCGAACCCGAATGCGGGTCCAGTCATTGATCCTGCTACTATCGCTTTGGTGACGCTGCTGAGCACTCAACTCACGAGTCAACTGAAAGATGTCATCCCTGAGATGATAAACAGGATTCAAAGCCATGGCAAGACTTCTGGCCACACTACAGGAGAGGCTAGTGGAAACACTAGCCATACTTCAGACTGCTCCTACAAGTCCTTTGTAGGATGCAAACCCCTAAGCTTTACTGGCGTAGAAGGAGCTGTTGGATTAATCCAATGGCTAGAAAAGATGGAAAACACTCTGGACATTAGCAGCTGTCCAGAACACCATAAAGTTCGCTATGCAGCTGGTTCCTTCAGCAAGCGAGCACTGACATGGTGGAATGCTCAGATTCGAGCAAAGGGAAGAGATGAAGCGATGGCAATGCCCTGGGCAGAATTTAAGCTTCTTTTGAGGAATGAGTTCTGTCCGAAACATGAACTACAACAACTGGAGATTGAGCTCTCGAACCACGTAATGAAGGGAGATGATCATATGACCTTCACCACTCGCTACCATGAATTGGTGGCTTTAGTACCAGAGATGGCACCCACGTTGGAAAAGATGATTGACCGTTATGTAGCGGGATTACCTTCTTGTATTCACAGTATCGTATTGGCTGCATATCCTGCTACCTTGGAGTCTGCCATCTCCCTCTCAGCTAAACTCACCAATGTGATGGTGAGGTCTGGAGTCTTAAAAGATGAAGCTGGAAAAGCCAAGGAAACAACAACCAAGAAACCAGAGTACCACCAGAAAAAGAAACAAAAGGTCGTCAAAAACTATGCAGCCGTTACCCCTTTGAGACAGGCACCTGCAGCACCTGTCAATCCTACTACTAGGGGATATGGAGGAGAACATGCTCAGTGAACACACTGCAAGTATCATCATCCTCCTGGTGCTCAATGCAAGAAGTGCACAAATTGTGGCCGGTTTGGCCACTGGGTTAGCAAATGCCGTGATGCGGTGAATCAGGCTACCAACACTACAGCAAGAGCACTACCACCACCACCACCACAGAATCCAGTCAACAACAACAGGGGATGCTATACATGCGGGGAAACAGGTCATTTCTCCCGCGACTGTCCAAAGAGAGTGCAACCTGGAGCCCAAGCACCTCGCGGACGAGCTTTTGTCATTGGAGCCAATGTTGCACGCCAAGACCCTAATGTGGTCACTGGTACATTTCTTTTACATGACTCTTATGCATCTATACTATTTGATACTGGTGCAGACCAGAGTTTTATTTCATCTGATTTTGCACGACAACTTAGTCGTACTGAGGAAACTTTAGATTCCCCATACATTATAGAAGTAGCAAACGGAAAGCAGGTTACAGTTAGCACCATACTTAGGAACTGCCCACTTACACTCGTAGATCACACATTCACCATCGACTTGTTGCCGATGGAGTTGGGCAGTTTCGACATCATCGTGGGGATGGATTGGCTATCACTCAACAGAGTTGAAGTCATCTGTTCTGAAAAGCTACTTCGGATTCCAGTAACGGATGATCGTGTGTTGGAAGTTCGTGGGGATCAAGCAAAGCGAAACGTAAAGATCATATCATGCATAAAAGCGCGTAAGTGTCTGCAAAAAAAGTGCATAGCTTTCTTGGCTCATGTGGTGGAGAAAGAGAAAGACAAGAAAACGATACAAGACGTGCCGATAGTAAAGGAATACCCGGAAGTGTTTCCTGAAGATCTACCTGGTTTGCCTCCTGTGCGACCGGTAGAGTTCCGTATTGACCTGATTCCTGGAGCAACACCTGTTGCTAAATCTCCTTACAGGTTAGCACCGTCGGAGATGCAGGAATTATCTAACCAACTACAGGAGCTGCTTGATAAAGGTTTCATCTGACCGAGCTACTCACCTTGGGGAGCTCCGGTTTTTTTCGTGAAAAAGAAGGATGGATCTTTTCGTATGTGCATAGACTACAGGGAGTTAAACAAACTAACCATCAAGAATCAGTATCCATTACCGAGGATTGATGATTTGTTTGATCAATTGCAAGGAGCTCAATACTTTTCGAAGATCGATTTGCGTTCCGGATATCATCATCTCAGAGTACAAGATGAAGACATACCGAAGACGGCGTTTCGTACCAGATACGGGCATTACGAGTTCATGGTGATGCCTTTTGGTTTGACGAATGCACCCGCGGTTTTCATGGATCTCATGAACCGTGTGTGTAAGCCGTATTTAGATCAATTTGTTATTGTTTTCATTGATGACATATTTTATCTATTCTAAAAGCAAAGCAGAACACGAGCAACATCTTAGAACGATCTTGGAACTGTTAAAGGAAGAGAAGCTCTATGCCAAATTCTCTAAGTGTGAGTTTTGGTTAAAAGAGGTTCAATTCCTAGGCCACGTTGTTAACAGTGAAGGAATACACGTTGATCCTGCCAAGATCAAGGCAATAAAAGATTGGGACACTCCGAAGACACCTACGGAGATACGTTCTTTTCTAGGCTTAGCAGGCTATTACAGAAGGTTTATCTCGAACTTTTCTAAGATAGCCCTACCACTCACCAAGTTAACACAGAAGAGGGAACCGTTTGTTTGGGATCAAAAGCAAGAAGAAGCCTTTCAGACATTGAAGCAAAAGCTATATGATGCTCCGATCTTATCTCTCCCAGATGGTTGTGATGACTTTGTTGTGTATTGTGATGCATCCCATCAGGGACTTGGCTGTGTACTTATGCAACGAGATAAAGTTATTGCTTATGCTTCAAGACAACTAAAGATTCATGAGAAGAACTACACTACTCATGATCTGGAGCTGGGAGCTATGATATTTGCCTTAAAGATCTGGAGACATTATTTATATGGCACCAAGTGTACCATATTTACTGATCACAAAAGTCTGCAACATATATTTGATCAGAAGGAACTCAACATGCGACAGCGACGTTGGGTTGAACTTTTGAATGACTATGACTGTGTAATCAGGTACCATCCGGGCAAGGCAAACGTTGTTGCTGATGCCTTGAGCCGGAAGGAACGGGTCAAACCCTTGCGTGTTAGAGCAATGGGGATGACTGTGCAGACAAGCTTACACGACAACATCATACAAGCACAACAGGAGGTCATTGAACGTGAAAACTTGAAGAAAGAACTTGATTGCGGTATGGAGAAACATTTGGAAACAAAACCCGATGGACTTGTTTACTTCAAGGATCGTATCTGGATTCCAGCAGTAGATGAGTTGAGAAAACTTATTTTTGATGAAGCACACAAGACCAAGTACTCTGTGCATCCCGGTGCTGATAAAATGTACCAAGACTTACGTGCATACTATTGGTGGCCAGGTATGAAGAAAGACATAGCTGAGTATGTTGGTCGATGCCTTACGTGTGCTAAGGTGAAGGCAGAACACCAGAAACAGTCAGGTTTACTGGAACAGCCCGAGATTCCACTTTGGAAGTGGGAACAGATAGCTATGGACTTCGTTACTAAGCTACCTCGTACTTCCAGTGGACATGACACTATTTGGGTTATCGTTGATCGATTAACCAAGTCTGCTCACTTCTTGCCGATGCGAGAAACTTACTCGATGGATAAACTAGCGAAGCTTTACATCAACGAGATAGTGGTACGCCATGGTGTGCCATTGTCTATCATTTCGGATCGTGATAGCAGATTTACATCAAGGTTCTGGCAGTCATCGCAGAAATCTCTGGGGACGCAAATAAACTTGAGGACATCTTATCATCCACAAACGGATGGTCAAAGCGAACGTACTATTCAAACCCTGGAGGACATGTTAAGAACTTGTGTTCTAGACTTTGGTGGTAATTGGGATTCTCATTTGCCACTAATCGAGTTCTCCTACAACAACAGTTATCACAGCAGCATCGGTTGTGCCCCATTCGAGGCTCTTTATGGTCGGAAATGCCGGTCACCGATCTGTTGGTCAGAAGTGGGAGATAATCGAATAACAGGGCCAGAACTTATTCAAGAAACTACAGACAAGATTGCTCAGATACGACAAAGACTACAAGCAACACGAAGCAGACAAAAGAGCTATGCTGATGAACGGCGCAAGCCGTTGGAATTTCAAGTGGGAGATCGTGTCATGCTAAAGGTTTCCCCTTGGAAAGGCGTAGTCCGTTTTGCAAAGAAAGGCAAACTGACACCACGATACGTGGGACCGTTCGAGATCATCGAACGTATTGGTCCTGTGGCGTACAGATTGAGCTTACCGGATGAACTTAGTGGTGTACATGACGTGTTTCACGTCTCAAACTTGAAGAAATGCTTAGCTGATGAAACTCTTATCATACCAGTTGAAGAAATTCAATTGGATGAAAACTTACGTTTTGTTGAAGAACCTTTAGAGATTATGGATCGCAAAGTTAAGAAACTGAGGCGAAGGCGTATTCCTATCGTTAAAGTTCGTTGGAACTCAAGGCGCGGACCCGAGTTTACTTGGGAACGTGAAGATCACATGAAGAACAAGTATCCCCAACTCTTTACAGAGGAAGCCGTACCGAATAACGAGTCTTAAATTTCGGGACGAAATTTCTCTAACAAGGGGAGACTGTAACATCAGTGCCGGACGTGTGCCGGAACAGTGATCGCGACAGTAAACTTGTACAGTAACTCAGGTACACATTGCATGAAACTATGTTTATTCTATTGATACATTGTACTTAACATGAAACTATTATACGATTGTCTGAATCTGACTGAAACCTTAGGGTTTAACAGTCAGAAACATGTCAGACAACACAATGTTGAAACATAAATACTTGATGTGATATTATTTGGTGTAAACGTATGTGAGGTTAAACAAAACAAAACTTTAACGGTTATTGTTACGGAATGCTAAACAGACGAATTATTCGTATAGGTGACGATCTGTACGAATGATTCTGATAGTTTAATGTTCTGAAATAATGACTTAACAGTAGAAAACAAGAATCAGAAAGCCAAACCATCGTCGTGTTCGTTCGAATGACGATTCGAACGAATACGCGCGATGGCGACGCGATCTGATGAAACGAAAACGAAAACGAATAACGATACGAACGATCATAATTTTTAAGGAAATAAAATATTTCCTATTTTACAATTTCGAAACTCATCACAAATAAAAATTAAACGAAACTATTTTATTTAAATCGTGAATGAATTAATAAAACGCGTAAAATAGGATAATGCTATAAATAAATTAACTAAACGAAATTTAAAATAATTTTTAGAAATAAATAACATTTAACTTGTTAAAATAAACTCTTTTGTTTAAATTTACGAAAAATACGCGTAACGTGCCGGGTACGCGACGAAACTACGAACCGAGCAACCGAAACGAACCCGAACACCCACGGGGTATTTAAACCCTAAATGAAGCAATTAATTCATTTATTCATCATCTCTCTCCCTCAAATTCTCTCAAACCCGTCACTTTCAATTTCACTCAAAATTCCAACTTCTAACCTCAAGATCTCCCACAATTCTTAACGAAATCACGTGATTCTTGCGCCTAAACGACCATCTTTAAGCCCTCTACACGAAAGTACAATCGATCTGGAGTTTTATCCAGTCTAATTCGAGGTATGATGCTTTAAACGTTGCTGTAAAAGAGGGTTTCCATGTCAAATTCGATCTAGTTCTATTAACCGACCTTAACATAAACCCAAGGCCCTTGTTCGATTTTCACACAGTGTAGTACGAATTAGGATAGCAAAAGGAAGTCCATGGAGCTGGGTTTAGCAGCCAAGATGCAATGATGATAACAGGTTCGTGGGTTATGGTACTCGACCGAAACAGTTAGGGAGCCGAACCTATGGGTCCTGGCCGAACCACCACGAACCCTACTTTGCACCACCTTCCACCGAACCTTCCTTGCTTTTGGCCGAACCCTTCAATCAACCGAACCTTATCGGAGCCGAGCCCATGCACATGCACAGCGAACCTACCTTCCAGTTGGCGAACCATCTTGATAGCGAACCCTTTATGCAAGACACGAACCGTGGCCATGCATGGACCGAACCTTCATGCAACGAACCTAGGTTAGGTTACTCTCCGGCGAACCCTTCTCTGAGGCTGCTCACGAACCCTTAGCCGAGCTATAGCCGAACCTTGTGAGGAAGTCCATGTTAGACGAACCCTTGTGCAGCCCCAGCACCGAACCCTAACTCCAATGGGTTCGTTGGTCACTGGCCGAACCTTGGCTAACCCAACATAAGAAGGTTCGTTGGTTTGGTAACCCAATAGCAATCGTAGGCCAATTCGATCCATGCGGCTCACATGATTTGGCATGGCCCAAACTTGTTCGGCCCCAATTCTTTCGCAGCCCACAGATTAATTCGGCCCACACAAAGCCCAATCCTTTGGCCCAACTTTAGCACCTTCGGCCCATGGTGGATGCATAGGTCCAAATCCCACAAGGCCCAAACCAAGATCCAATTTATTTGTTTCAGCCCAACCCAATTATTGGATCCATCTTATCCTATGTGGTCTAACACATAATCGGCCTATGGGAAGTCTTTCGGCCCAAAGCCATACAACCGGCCCAACAGCCTATAATATTGGCCCATTACACGGCTTAAACATTTAATTGGGTTTTACACAAATAATCGATTGAAGAATCGTTCATATTCGGCCCAAAGTGGTTTCGGCCTACAAGAATTGAACTAGAGCAGGTAATTGGACTAATAAATCTTGGTGTAATTGGATTGGGATTAACAACTTAAACTATTAGTAACATGATATTGTTTTGAAACTAAGGAATTTTCTAAATTCTAAGATATGGTTACTTAAAATACTTGCAATTGCGGACAAGGATCAAATCAAATGAACAAGAAGTATAGCATTAAATTAAACGGAGTTAAGTGACCTTAACCTCTATAACAAAAGACTTAGGGCCGAATGAGGACCGAGACACAAGTGTTAGCCAAATTTATGGCTAACACTAACACATATATGCACATGAATCATTACAACAAGTACTTATAAACTACAACCCTATAAATTCAACACATGAACGTGAACATCAAAACAAGTGCAAACAAAGAGCGCGTGCATTCTTATTTTACATAGACAACTACTACGGACACAAGGTGAGTTTATTTGTCTCTTTTCAAACTTATTTGTTTTACTTCGGGACTGAGAAGCATGTTAAACATTTTCATAAAACTATTGAAATGTTATTTAATGCTTTAGACATAAACATGATACTTATATTGAAACAATATGTTGGATACTTATGAGACTTGATGCCTATACTTGTGAGACTTTATACTTTAAACATGAGACTTGATGCTTATACTTGTGAAACTTTATACTTTAAACATGAGACTTGATGCTTATACTTGTGAGACATTATACTTTAAACATGAGACTTGATGCTTATACTTGTGAAACTTTATACTTTAAACATGAGACTTGATGCTTATACTTGTGAACCTTTATACTTTAAACATGAGACTTGATGCAAACCTATGGAATTCATGATGAAACTATGTGTGGACACTTGAAACTATATGCTTGAAACTACTACTTGCGCATGAAACATTGTACATGTATCTAACCATAGGCTATGTAATTGCTAAACGACTGGTAGCCCAGAGCTTGTACCTATGGGGTGAGATACATGTAAAACATAAACGTAACGAGGCTAAGCTATTACCTATATAAGAGACATGTAATTGCTAAACTTCTCATATTCCAGAGCTTTTGTCTGCTTATATTAGGTATGTAATCGCTAATCATAAACATTACGATGCTAAGCTATTATCTATATAAGAGACATGTAATTGCTAAACTTCTGGTAGTCCAGAGCTTTTGTCTGCTTATATGAGATATGTAATTGCTGGATTACTTGTGTATGCATGGCTTGTGTCTATGTCTGAGATACGTAATTGCTAAACGACTGCTAGTGCAGAGCTTGTATCTTGTAAAGGAGACACGTAATTGCTAGACTAAGCTTAACTAATCTGTGAGCTACGTAATTGCTAACGACTGCTAGTGCAGAGCTTGTACTCACGTATGAGATTAGGGACAGCTAAACTATGTGCGTGTGAAACTTGATGCTTGATAACCATACTTTGAAACTAACACTTGTGAACACTATAGACTTGTAAACGTTGAAACAGAAAACAAAAGCTTTGATGAGGAATGGGTTGATTGGTAGGTAAAATGCTTAATGATTATTAACAACAGTGTCATATCCGGATTAGTAGGTGGTGGGATGGCGTCTGGGCGGGTTGTAGGCTCGACTCAGGGGTATGCCCTATATATAAGCATACCGATTTGGATATTACATGTGGAGTTAATGAGGTTAAGGTTTTACCGAATGAGGTTTGTTAAAACTATTTTAAACTTATAAACTTTATGAACTCACCAACCATTGTGTTGACTTTGTTTTCTTACATGCATTCTCAGGTGATGAACAGGTTTAAGCTAAGGCTTTTGGATTTGCATGCTAGGCGGCCTAGATAGAGGACCTAGTAGACTTTTTGGAAGCACATCTTTTGTTGATGATACACACTACTTTTGATATCTTGTACATATACAAGATATAAACATGTTATTCTTTTGATAGGTTTACTAAGTTAAATTGCTAAACATTGATGTTGTAATTTAACTTTGTAATCCTAGTTATCATATGATTGTGCTTTAGTTATTCTTAAACATTGATGCTATGTAAACAATCTGATCATCTTGATTATCACCCACGATATCACGCCCCGGGAACCTTCCGCCCGACGGGGACTCCGATCCAACCCCGCCGGCTCGGGGTGTGACAATTGATATAACAATTAGCATTCAACAATCTAAACATTTAACAATTAACAAATAAGAATTATACTAAAAAAATACTAAATTTAAAGTGTTGAACAACAAAACAAATCTAAATAATAATACCTGATCCAGTGGTCCTTATCGTCTTTGAATTTGTCCGTTTGTGGTAGGTTGTGGGCAGCAAGATTGTGAACGTGGAGTTCAAGTGTGGAACGGTGGAGCCTGAGTCAGCCGCGTGGGGATGCTGTATGTCGGCAATGTTTATTTTAATATTAGGTTAAAGGGTTAAATGGTTAAAGTGTTAATTAACTAATTGTTATTAGGCTTCATCATTAGTAAAATTTTAGTTTTTAAAAGTTGAAACTAATTTTTTTAAAGGTCAGGGTCGTTGCCAAAATTTCATGGGGGCCGTTAACAAAATTTTATGGGGGTCGTTAACAAAATTTTATGGGGGTCAGTCGAGATTAAATTATATATATAACAAATAAATTTTTTTTCATGGGTGTCGGCCGACCCCCATGAAACCTATGTATGTCTGCCACCGGAGGTTAGCCCTGTAAAGGTTTGATAAATCATTTGCTTTTTTGTCTAGTATGGAGAAGCTGTTATTGATATAGATTTAAATTAAATTTGCTTCAATCAATTCTTTGTTTAAATATTTGTTTATATTTGTAGAAATTGGTAAATGGAGTTAAAGCAACATGTTTTGATTTGCTTCCCAAATTTGATCGGCTGTCGTCAACTAATGACCCGACTGATCATCACAATTATTTCATCACTTCCTACGCAAAAGGTAATACATTATACCAACTGGCTGTTCAGTTAATATAACAACTTCTCTAGAATTTACTCTACGTACTTTATTCCTTTTGATCGTGTGGCTTCTCAACTACCAATTTCAGGCGATGTTTTCCGTATGGGTTTCATATTTCTTGATTTCAGCTAACCTTAAGTGTGGGTTTCATACTATAATTATTTACAAACTACAGTTTTGGTATAGGTTTCATATTTATTTATGCTCTTTACTCCAATCTCACGATTGAACCAGCGTAACCCAATTTCCCTATTTTTTTATTGATTTTACACTAAATTGGATGTGGGAGTTATGCTTCTTGATTAGCCCTTGGCAAAGGTATACATATATTTTTTACACTAAATTGCATGTAGGAGTTGTGCTTCTTGACGTGCCCTTACCAAGTTATGCATATATTTTTATAAGTATTCTTTTATCAGATCTGATAATGGAGGCAAAGGGCAATAGCGATGGCGCCTGGCAAGCAGCATTTTCATATAAGGGGTACGTCAGTAAGTCTCATAGTTGCGTCAACATATTCTAAGTGTTTATATACTCTGCATAATTCCTTTGTCTTAACCAAAAACCTATTACATACAGTTTACCCAATCAGACAAACAAAAAAGAGGCAATATCAAGATTACACAGATCAATCGAAGATATCAGGTAAGCTTTTGCAATACGATTGCAACACCACTTGAAAATTATACTATTCTTAGCCAACACTTATGTTCATCTAAATAACTCAAAATACAAATGTTTTGAATTGAATATCATACCCACCCATATATGCCTCTAGAAAAAGTTGTCGTTAAACAAGTTCCCGCCGCAACGCGCGACTTGGATAATACTAGTATATATTAAAAAGATAGTGGCTAATGAATAGTAGCCTATTGGTTTTATGAACTTTGATCACCTAATTTTTCTTAACTAATATCTTTTGTGACCACACATTATATATAAATAGACGACGGTGGAATAAAGAAGATCAAATCTTGACCCTTCAAAATAGGCAGTTTCCTCACTTAAGTGGCGGTTTACGGCAGTTTACTTCGGTTTCCGGCGGTTTTCCGGTGACCTCACGGATCACTGACACCTGTCATAGATAGTTCTTCCTCATCACCTTAAATCTCCTCGTCTGGCCTATCTGTGTCCATCGCCAAGACGTCGACACCACCACACCTGCTGTCTTCCGATGTATGCTTGCCCACCGCCACCAGAGTGCACCATCACCAAGACGCCCGCACCACCACACCCTCTGTCTTCCGGTGTATCCCTTCCCACCGCCATCGGACCACACATCACCGCACCACCACCAACACTCTCACACCGGCCTCCAACAGGGACGATAATCAGCGCTGGCCAAAGATGCTTTCACGACGGTTGGGAGAAGTAACAGGAATATTTAGCCGGCTTCGGAATGCCGACGGTGGTCCGTTGGTGGTAAGCCCAGTCAAAAGAGAAAGAGAGAGGGCATGTGTGTTTTTCATATATGTTCATCGGTTAGGTGGTGGCTTCAACAAAAGTCGCCATAGATTACTTAGTCAACACATGTGTTTCCTTCAATCCTCAAACGACAGGGTGCTCTTCATCATCTCCGATGGCTTCACCGGAAACCGTCTCGGAATCTAAGCCGACAATGGCAATGAGGCTGTAAAATCGGTGCTACAGTTGTAAAATACAGGTGGGTGGGTGTAAGCCCCAAAATCCCCACACGTATGACATGTGTTTTAAAACACCCTAAGAGTTAGGTCCCAGATTTTTGAAAATAAACAAATGCATGATAACACTTTGATAACCGGTTTACATCCAAGTTTCAAAAGGTTTTGTGTTAGTTAAATATTCGAAAACTCCATTTACATTAATACAATTCACAAAACCTTTGATTTTAACTAACAAAATACAACCACAAGACACCTTTCGATCCGAGTCCCTGGAAACAATCCGAGCACGTCCGCCATCACCCTTTACGTTCACCTACAAAACACCATATTTAAATCACCATTAGTTCGTTAGAACTAAGTAAGAACACCTATGTATACTTTTTGGTTCAAAACGGAAGGTTATTGGATCCCAAAACGCGTTAAAACGACCAAAACGGACAATTTATGACACCCCTAGCCGTAGGCTACACCCTGGGTCGTAGGCTACGACCTCCTTAACATAACCCCCCAGCCGTAGGCTACACCCAGGCCGTAGCCTACACCCTCTACAGATTCAGCAAATGCATTTTTTTTGCGTTTTGCACCCTTGTGACTACCCTGGATCATTATAACACTTCCGACCCTTCCGTTACCCCCAAATACATCCAATAACACCCTTGAAACATAACTACCAAGTTCCAAACATAATTTGGTGATATCATAAAGTTTAACACCAAATGATTAGTTAAACGGGTAGTTTACACCTAACCCTTTAACAACATCATATTTCACCCAAAGCAAATGGAACTTCCTTTCCACCCAAGGATTTCCATTTGTTCCAATAAAACAACCATTTCAACACATGAAATTCATATCTATTAGCACCTTAAAACAAGATTAAAGTGTTAGAACATAAAAATCACCAAGTAAAAGTCAAATTTATTCACCACTTCCTTGAGATTTCCTTTTTCACCAAGGATTCTCAAAGTAGGTAATCACATCACCTATGATTTACCTAAACTCCATATATACACCATGGGAAGATCACACCACTTGTGATTCAACCCGTTTTGCATTCATTCACACACCTTGTGAATTGTTTGACTATTTTTCAGTCAAACTTCAAATAAGAAGTTCACACCACATGTGAACTATTCTTATTTCTCCATACCTCTTATAAACATAACAAATCACAATAACTAAGCAATTTAAACACCTATTATATGTTATTGTCAACACCAAGTAACTTAACACCAATTAATTCCACCTTTACACCTCTTATGTATCATTTCACCAATTTCAGTCAAATTTTAAATATGAAGTTCACACCTCTTGTGAATCATTCTTACTCCTACACACCACTTGTAAACATAAAAATTTTACAATAACTAAGCAATTGTAACACATATTGCATATTATTGACAAACACCAATCATACAAACATCAATTCACCCAATTCAACATTCCATGTATATTCCACATACATCTACATACATATATTCATATATGTGCATAACATCATTTAACAACATCAAGTATAATAGGTGGGTGACTTATCTTGCCCCAACAAGCTATCCACCATCACAATCTCCTTTTTCGGGTCGTTTGCTTACACTAACACCTCCTTTAACGCTTCCTATTATCATAACTAATAGGTTTAATACAAAGGTTACTATAACTAGTCAAATTATATCCAATTGAACCATTATCACCAATTACACCTAGATCATAGTCAAATGACATCCTAATCACAAAATTTTCATCTTTTATGATCATAGAAACCAATTGACCTCACCCATCCATTTAAACCCATTCTTAGGTGAAAATTCAAGTTGTTGACATTTCATCAAACAACTTGTGTGCAGGAATTTCACCTACACATTTCAATTGCTTCTAAACTCCAACAATCTCCTATTTTTGTTTATAATCAACCAAATTCAATAATCACACAATTCACCAATGTTATACAACTTCAAATGTTAGAAATCATCATGTTATCATCTAAGCCACTATCCAACACCCATTTTAAACCTCATAGTTCATCTTCTTCATGAACCATAAAAACACCAATTTCATTCAACTTTGCCAAACTCCATAAAATGACCAAAAGGTTGTTCTTAGATGATCTACATGACGATTTACAACATATAACACCATCTAAACCTCCAATTTCGGATTTGACCCATCAAACCCAGACCTCATGGAAGACCCACGTAAATCTCAACAAAATCAAACAAAAATTCTTACCTTTGTGTAGTATCATGCTAGGAGAACACAAAACTACTCTTGCATGAAAGAAGGGATCATGATTTAAGCTCCAATTTGATCAATCCTTCAAAATTTTATGGCTTCCTCCTTGCTCTTCCTCCTCCTCACGTTTACAGACCTACATACACATATAGAAAGTGTAATTTTGACCAAGTCAAAACTTTTAACTCTCCATTTTACATCTTTCAGCTAATTACACCTTTGGTCCCCCTATTACTAGTTAACTCTAACTTGTTATAACTAACTAAGTTATATTAGTTAACACCCACCATGAAATAATTAAAACACCTACCACATAATATTTAAGATAATTAAATCTTATAAAACACCCATCAATTAAAATAAAAATAATTATACACCAATTATGTTCATTTTATAATATTTCCCAAAAATGGGTCGTTACAATGTGATGGGATTCAAGTGCAATTGTGGGGAGACTTTTTGAAGAAGCCATTTGTAGACGATGAAAAGATAAAATAGGGTTTACCAGTTTTATATTTCATCATTATATAGGACAAAGGTATTTGTAGTGTGTAATAATAGGAAGTCAGTAATAGATGACATTTTTTAACAGATTAATTTGTAAATCCAAAAAATTATAATTCAAAAGTGTTAAAAAGTATAGGGGTCTAACTTGTAATTAAGGTCATAGGTAGGTTATTATGATGAAAAGACAAAAGCCTGTTATTTACGGCTATACTTGTGTACATATCTTGTAGTAAATGGAAATTGCATGCAATGCATTTTTTGAAATTAACGCCACCAAGGGAATGAAAGAAGTATCAAAATGATTTGGATGCTTATGTGAAAGCATGTCAAATGAAATTGAACAAAAGCTAAAATTTAAAAAATAAATTAATTAGTTAATAAAAATGATTAAAACAAAATACCAGTTTGTTTTTTAAATCAAATCTTCATAATTCTATAGATTATCGTGAATATTATATAAATTTAATTAACATTATTTTAATAAACTTTCTACTAATTCTTTTTGAAGTAAATATAAAAGGATTATTTCAAATGTTTTATAAATTAACTTTAAATTAAATTAAAGTAAATTTTAAAAGTGTTTAGCTAAACTCCCATTTATTTATATTCTTGACCTGTCAATAAATTTATTTTAAACATAAGTAACAATCTTAAATAATAAGCTTTTACATTTACGTCATTTTCTCTCCAACAAAAACCCTTACGATATGGAAAACATTTTTTACCAAAAAAAAAACTATAATTGAATTATACCTTTTGCTATATATCTTATGTACTAACTTCATTTATGTTATTATCTTTTTTAATATTTTCTAAACATTAGTTTTTTCATATTCTTTTTTAAACATTCTTGTATAAAATTGTTGTTTTATATTATATTTATAGTTTCATTTGCATTCTTATATGTTTTTTTAGTTATAACCGTAAAATACCCGTCTACTAGACAGGTATAAAACTAGAAGATATCTCGTCCGTCTAAAATCGACGGTTGTGAAGTTTTTGGAGAGGTTAACATAATAGAGCAAATACTCAACAACAATCTATGGTAAATTCTTTTGTCTTATCATTTCTTTAAGTTGTTATCAAAAATTTCTTATATGTGGTTGCAATTTAGTTGATGCTTTTGCGTCTAAATTACATGTGTTTTTGGTTTTCATTTAATATTTTTTAACTGAATTAGTTATTTGTCTGTTATGTACTTATGTTATGTTACTTAAGAGTTACTGATTTTATTTACTTTATGGTTTTACTTGAATAAAGTTGAATTTATTCACTACCTTCGAACAAATTATAATAAATTGATGATATTATAACGAAACACCTTTACAGAGAGCGAGAGAAAGCAGGAGATGGAGAACCACCATCGGCCGACGGCCATGGCCTTCCATATGCACTTCGTCCACCAGCTTTGGCGGATGCACTCTCCAACAAGCACCAGTGAAGAGGCCATTCTCCAACGACCACCTGTGAAGAGGACAGAGGCGTCTTGCGTTCCACAACGTTGCCTCTCGTCGCTGTCAGGTCCTCACCGTTGCCTCCCGCAGCCTGTCACTGTGAGGTCCTCGGTGATGTGGTGAGTGTTCGTTCTTATTCGCGACCCTACCTCCGGTCGACGGGGTTTTCTGGTTGGCTTACACAAAGGCCTAGGTTAGGGTTTTCAAATCTTTTTCCTCCGATTTTGTGTCAAGCTAACCTTGATTCTTGGCTAGGCAACTCAAAACTAGTTGCAGCCATGGTTGATTAGGGTTTGGTTTGGCCGATTCAAATGTTTCACAGATGATGATTAAAGAGCATGAGCCGAAGTGTAGACCTAATTTTGATTTTCTGGTTATTCAAGACCATCTGAATTGAGTTTTGAGATATATTTAGAATCACAAATTTAAAAGAGATTTTCTACATCTAACTATACTCAACACAACAAAAAACCTAAAAGGATATAGTGTTACTTTCATAATTAATTTTTTAATGATGTTTCTTTTTGTTTGATTGATGAAGGGAGGAATTTAGAAAGAAATTCAAAGAAGAGAACCCTGAAAACAAATTAGAGGATGAAACCGTTCAGTGTTTTGCTTCATTGATTTGGGTTTGATTTTTGTTGTATTTTTTATAACAAATTGGTAAGGCAGGTGGCGCAAAATGAAAGTCTGCCTGTTGCTGTAAGTATGATTTCTTGTATGCCTGGCAAAATAGGCGGGTTGGGTAACGGGTCAGAACGGGTTCGGGTCAGAACGGGTGCGGGTCAGAACGGGTTTTAAGCAAAATCAGTTCGGGTCTAAATGGATTGTTCTTAAAAAACATCAATTTAATTTAACTTAACTTAAGATGTGTTAATAAGTAAACAAATAGTCCATTTGGATAATTTTTAGTGATTTTCTCATCAAATATGTTATTAATCATTTTTAAAATGTTTGAATCCATTGCATTTACATAGTTTTTTGGTTACCCATCTTGACCCGCATTGTGTTTAAGTGCTACCCATCTCAACCCATTCAATATTATGATGTTACTCATTTCAACCCATTATACTACAATTGTTTACCCAAACCTACCCATTTCCTTTGATATGAGTAAAAATTGCCACCTCTAATTTCTTGAACATAAAAGATTTTGTAGCTGTCAAATTGATAATTTTGGAAAGAAAATATCAATTGCTAATTTTGTAATATGTTTAGGCAACATGGCTGATTATGTGTTTGTTGTATTGAAATAGGCTGCAGGTGTTAAGATTTTGTTTCAGTGATTATGTGTTTGTTGCATTGAAAGACGCTGCAGGTGGTAATAATGAGGATGATTGTGACAAATCTAAGTCCGATGTCAATAAAGAGAAAGAGGACAATGAAGAGGTATGTTGTTTAAACTTTATAACCGCATGTCCCCATTTGATTAGTAAAATATATTTAAGCAATCTGTTTTAACCTTCAAATCTACCATATTTGTTCATGTGGTTGTGAATGAATTTAATTTATGAATCAATAAGTTGTAGACAAAACTTTAGAGATATGGCACAAACTACGTTATGAAACATTGGGGAATTTTATGCGATCCATACACTCACAGACATGGAATACTTTATAATTACGTTTTATTAATTAAATCAGGGTAGTCATTTGATTTGAAATTTGAATCCTTTACCTTTGGATCACATTGATGATTCTTTGATTATGAAATGGCTTCGTGGATGGAATACATCTACTTTTAAGTGTTTGTATTTGTAAAATGTGTTAATTTTCTGCCTTGATAGTTGGTGTTTCCTTTTTTGCAAGCTATACCTAAAAAATAATAGATTTTGGATCTGAATTAGTTTTTCTTTCTCATCTTTCAATTACACTTCTCAGCAAGCTCTTGCTTTCTCTGCTTCAGGATGCTTTTCTCATGTTCTTTTCAGTGAAAATTGCTAGTGTGATTCTTATGCTCTTGGCTTAATGTTTGTGGAATGTTTTGCTATTGTTGTCGTGTATTCAATGGTATTTTTTTTGGTTCCCTTTGCAAAGTAATTAAACTTTCACAAGCACATCAGAAATAGATTATTAGTCAATATAAATTTATGAAACCCATCCTACGTATGTATGCTTGGTTGCAGGAAATATGGTGGTAATTCCGAAGAGAGGGTCAGTAACATATTAATAGACAAATCAATTTGGAACAAAGCCTTTTGGGTTGGAAGCTGGAAACAAGTCACTTTATGGACCTGTTCATGATGGCTTCAAAACTGGCTTATGAGATGCTACTGTTATCAACGATGTTGTGAATTTACACCGGAAGGCATGCATGCTTTCTGTCTCTGTCATCTTGATTTATTTATTTTTTGTTGATCGGTATGCTAACTATTTGCTTAACAAGTTTTCAGATTCATTATTTTTAAAACATTTATTTAGAAAATAGACCAAAAAGTGTTTCGGGTCAAAGCTATCAGCCTGTTTGAAACCACACCAAACAATCATCAGTTTGACTCCAACCTGTTTGACCCAGTACCTATCCTCATTCGTTTTGCTACTACTAATTGTTAATGAAAAAGTAAAGAAATATTGTGGCCAATTGCTTCTTTTGATTTATGTAATTTGCTTTACTTTGTAGTGCTATGATAAATACCTAAGAAAGTGTCTTCAGAAAGCTGCAGAAACCGTAGGACACTCATTTTGGGGGAGGCCACCTGATAAAACGGCCTCTTATAATTCCCAACCTCAGGATACAAAATTCTTTTGTGATGGTGGTGATTACGATAGCACGTATGGCAATTTTTTTCTAAATTGGCACTCTCAGTTTCTCATTGATCATGGCGACAGGGTACTAACGATCACCCATTTGGCCTTTGAAAGTACTCCCATTCCTATAAAGGTAAGTCAATTAGTCAACACTTGTCAAAACATAGCCAACTGAGATAATTCATGTTAAAGTTTTATGGATGATCAATTATCAGGTATTCATTGGTGGTGCAAAACTGCTAGCCATGCAGCTGAACTGATAGCTGGAGTTTACAATCGGGCCAACCGTGATGCCATGCTCCAATTGCTCGCAGGTTAATTTAGTGTTGCTTGATTAAAAATCTCAAAATATGTATTTGAAGAGAACTTTTTGGCAAATTTAAATTATATTATGAATTAGTGCTCAAGAATAAACTAAACTTAGCATAATGACTTTTGCTACAAATGACTATCTAAACATGATTAATAAATCGTACATTATAATGATTATTATGACATCTCCTCCACATTTTCACAAGAATTACAAACAAACATGTAACTGTTCATGAACCCCCTAATTTTCCCCCGCAACGCGTGGCTGGAATAACACTAGTTATAATAAAACCGGATTTGAATTGAATATTTATACAAAATTCTCATAGCTTCCGGTCTATATGGGCCATGAATGTATAACTCCATATATCTCCTCGATCACAATGTACGATCATATTTAAGGAATCATAACCCTAAAATATCTAATCTTCTTTCCTTGAACATCTTGCATGATTAACTGAAAGGTTTTTGTAAAATAGAATGTCAACATATGTTGGTGAATACATTTAACTGACTCAATATTTTTTTATGACAACGGACTCAATATTTAAGCATATAACATTAGAGATCTTTAATAATGAGTACAATAACAATAATACACATTTAGCAGCTTATTTTACTAATCAATAAAAACATTTCATACGCTGATTTATCATGTCACTAGGAATAACAATAGTATGCTCATCTTAGAAACTCTCAAGCCCACATTACTAACCCCAACATGAGATTTTCACCCATGAAGCATGTAATATTTGTAAATCATACATACGCCTATGTCCTAAATGTTGGTCACATAGTAACCCTTATGCAATAAAGTATAACAAGTAATACTTATAAAATTATTTATATTTGAAAACAAGTTAAACATATTCACAATTGATTTGTGTAGGCTTGTAAAAGATTGGACAAATCCTTGCTTAACTTTCCTCATCTCCTATGATCATGTTATTGCTATAATCTCCTCATCGAGTAAACAAGAATATGGTTTGCGAGATAAAGGTACGAGTATTTGAAAGATTCTAAAGAAACATACGAAAAATTCTCTTTGAAAACTTTGAAATCTATTTATAGGCGAGCATCTGGACCCTTAGTGGACCTCTTAAGGATTTGGTCATGGTCCGCTACAATCTTGTAGACTTTGAGTTATCACACGCAACAATCTCTAGTGTTACGTAGCATGCTTAACCCTTTGTAGACCATAAGACTTTAGAGTCGTGGTTTGCAACTCTGCTAAGTCATCAAACAAGCAGTAAAACCCTCCACTTGTCAGTTTTCAAAATTGTGGCTGCATGAACCGTGAGGGTTTGGCTCGTAGTTCGCAAGCCTTGAATTTTTAATTTGGATCCTATACTTTTTTATAATTGCATTTCCATCCTCTCTCCTTTTCAATTTGAAATAATTGACCCTCAATTTTGTGAGGTGTTACACCTACTGTATTTGTTATTGTATTTTCAGATTTATGTGAAAGGCTATGTTGAGAGAGTAGAACGTATGTGATAATCTACATCTTGGCAAGCAACTAAATTACAACCATGGTGAGTTTGTTTCTCTTCATTTTGTTTTTGTGAATCAGCTGAGCGTAATATTTTGATGTAATCTGTGTTTGACATGACGACTTATCACTTATCATATTATATTATAACAAAGTGCATGAAAACTTATGTTTAACAATAAAATAAATTATTTTAAATTTTATGTTCTGGCTTATAAAATAATTTTGAGAAGATAATTGTAGTCAGGACCAATGTTGTAGAAATCACTAGGCGCTAGTCGGGCGGTGGGGTGGGGACTAGGGATTAATCGGGATTAATCGGCCAACTAATCGGCCTAGTCGGATAGTCGGGCCTAGTCGGCCTTAGGGGACTAGCGATTAATCGGCCTAGTCGGGGATTTTTACAACCATGGTCAGGACTAAACAAATGAAATATATTAATTTGCTTTGTTTTGGGCAAGTAATTCTGTAATTGGAATATATTGATTTGCTTTAATCTACCTATACTAATAATTAAAGGTTTTTAATGACACGTGACATGTTTCTAGAGTATCTCAACCTTTATTTCCCTCTTCTCTTTCCTATTAAATACATATAATATTAAATAATGATATTAAATATTAAATATAATTTTTATACATTTTATTTTTTAATACATTAAAATATATTAATATTTAAAACACTTTTTTTTTTTAAAAACAATTATTTGAAGCACAATGTTTAATGAAAAACAAACTTTAAAAAAATGAGTGTTTAAAGAAATAATATTATTATTATAATACTTAAAATATAAAATCATACGAAATTGCAATCGTATTTTATATTAAAATTATCTTATATTTTCTAAATTTTCAATGATAATTATTCGTTATATTTTTTATTTAACCCGTGTAATACACGAGATATTAACATAGTTTGATGGATAATCAACAGTTTTTTTGCAATGGTAAAAATCCATTATTGCGCATTATTGATTTTTACTAAACAAAAGCAAACAGTGACATGCTCTTTCGCTTTAGTTTACTAAACAAAAACAAATTTTCTTGGCTTGAAAAGAAAATAAAAAATATAAAAAAATTACATAGATTCTTACTAAGCACATTTTATATTGCTCTATATGATTCATAACAATTTTTGACATTAATCTATTAGCACGACACTAAGTTAAGAAGTTTCGTATTTATGAGCTTGACATGATTTATAATGTAAATATGTCTACACATTTATGACATAGTCTGAGAGTACCACATAACATTTTCTTGACATGTTTTTCTATCTTAGCCTTTTGGATATGGGGTTTCTATAGGGCCTTTACTCTCACATGCTTACTATCAAATTTCAAGGGAATGTGATGGTTGTGATTCCTCTTAGGAGGAAAAGGTCAAGCTAGTCGACAAAGACTTCAACTTTAGTCAAAGAAAGAGGCAATCTAGAGAGCATATGATCTAAGACCCTTACCTAAAACTAGGGTGGAAAGAGGGTGGTATCATGTTACATTCAATGTAATGGGGGAGAAGGCCGACATGAAAGCTTTCATTGAATGAAAAGTGGCGAGAATTCGTTTTGAAGGATACCCACACGAGTCAGTGAGTGCTTGTATAACAACACATGCCTTTTCAGGCTTGCTTCAATAGAAAACTAAAGTCTTCAGCCTAGCTTGTTTGGAAGGAGCGGAAACGACTAAAATAATGCATTTTTTCAATCTTGATTATTGGTTGGAGTAACTATCCTCTTTCACAATTTTTTGAGTAACAAGAAATGGCCTTCTAGCACCTTTTCTTTTAGTCGAGTGGCTTCAATGGTAGTAAATGAGAGATGGTTATTACTAAGAGTAAATAATCTGTTCCACCTATATATGAGGATCCCTTGGGTGATGGTGTGTTGGTATTTGTATAAATTATTTATATAATTATAAAACATTTTAGTAGAATTTTATTGGTTCCAATTATGTAAAAAAATTACTAATAAGCTGTATACATTTTTCTATATTTTCTATATTTTAAGATATAAAATCTATATGTTTTATTGCAAAATATTATATCAGATTCTTTTGACTATAGTTAGATTCACAATACATAAAAGAAATAAACTTTATCAGACCTTAGGAGTCGATTCATCCTTTCAACATTTATTCATGTTTATACTAGGATATTACCCCGTGTATTACACGGGTTGATCATCAATAAAAATAATTATACTATTTTTCAAGCACTATTTTTTTCAATATATGTTTCCTTAAACATTTTGTTTTAAAATATTGTTTTTAAAAATTGTATATTTTATAATAAATTGCTTTTTTAACATGTATTTTTTTTAATATTAATATATTTTTAGGGTATTAAAAATATTTTTCTTATTTTAAAAAATGTATAAAAAGCATATTTAATATTTAATAATATTATTTAATATTAGGTGTATTTAATAGGAGAGAGAGGCGGGAAATCAAAGTTGAGATGTTCTAATAATGTGCCATGTGTCTAAAGAAACCTTGATTTATTATAATAGATAGATTTTCTATATTTTAAACTAATAACTAATAAACCTTAAAACCTTAAACTAATCAAACTAATATTAAACTAATAACTAATAAACCTTAAAACCTTAAACTAATAATTACTAAACCCTAATAAAACCTTAAACTAATCAAACTAATATTAAACTAATAAGTAATAACTAATAAACCTTAAAACCTTAATATTAGTTTGATTAGGTTAAGGTTTTATTAGGGTTTAGTAATTATTAGTGGATTATTTTAAGGTTTATTAGTTATTAGATTAATATTAGTTTGATTAGTTTAAGGTTTTATTAGGGTTTAGTAATTATTAGTTGATTATTTTAAGGTTTATTAGTTATTAGATTAATATTAGTTTGATTAGTTTAAGGTTTTATTAGGGTTTAGTAATTATTAGTTGATTAGTTTAAGGTTTTATTAGGGTTTAGTAAATAATATTAAATGAACTTTATTAGCAACTTAGTAAGAATTTCAAATAGCATATTTCATTAAAATAAATTAATTACACAAGATTTAAAGTTACAAAAGATTTAAAGTTACAAAATTAAATACAAAATTGAAAATACAAATTAGTCTTCGCTTGGTGCTTCGGATTGTAGTTCCGGACTATTGTTCCGCATCCATTCATCCATTGCCTGTTCTTCGTCGGAAAGTGGGAACGTCATTCCTTCCTCAACTTCAACATCGTGTATTGCCACTTCTACCTCAAGCTCGCCTTCAAGTAGTGCGTGGTCTTGTACACGTTCCATTGCGTCCAAATGGTCTTTCAAGCAAATGCACATCTCCAATGATGCAGGAGTAAGCCTCGTCCTTCGTATCGATAAAACCCTGCCACTAAGAGAAAAAGCAGACTCCGAAGCTACCGTAGAAGCTTGGACGCTTAGTAAATCATGGGCCATGGCAGATAGAATCGGAAAGTAGATTTCCTTTTGTTTCCACCAGGCCAAAATATTAAAGTTTTCAAATTCTTCCGGCGTAAGACCGGAAGTCCTATCTATCCCTAGGTACCTTCCTAGTTCGCTACTTGCGCTAGTACCTCGGGCTCGTTTAGTTACATTTTGTCTTAATGTGTTAAATAAATCAAAGTTAACATCTTGGCTTCTACTCGAACTAGAAGCCGCATATATTGTTTGTTGTATGTTAGATGTTTCACCATATTTTTGTAAATAATGATCAAACATATTTTGAAAATATATGTTAAAGTCATTTTTAGCGTTTGTTGCAAAGTTTGGGTCTTCCAAATCCAAACCCAAAGCACCAACTATTTCATCAATTAATGTTTCAACGCCGGCACCATTGAAACATGGGTTTAATGCCGTCGCACAAGTAAATACGGGCGGCAATTCTTGAAAGTATTTCAATAATTTTAATTTCATTGGAATTAACATTCCCGACCGTATCTCATTATCTTCACCCGTCGATGGAAAATCGTTAATTTTTCTTGTCATTATAAATAATTGTTGAAGAACCAAACAAGAAGTGGGATAATAAACTCCCGATAAAATTGTTGTTGCATTTTTAAAAACTCCAAATAAACTAGTAAATTCTCCTATGGCGTCCCAACATAGGCGATTAAATCTTTTAGCCTTACGTTCTTCCACTAAATTGTTATGAAATACTTCCAAGGTTTCCCTTTGGCGTAAGACGCTGTTAAACATACGCCAAGTCGAATTCCATCTTATTGGTACGTCCCAAGACGGACCTAAAAAGAGGGAGTTCGTATCCTCACATAATTTTTGATATTTCAAATATCTTCTACGGCTTTTCATAAAAACATCCTTTAACATTTGTTTAAATTTTTCTTTTAACATATTCATTCCGTCAACCGCAAGAGCATCACTCACAACCAAGTTAATAATGTGAGCAACGCATCTTGTATGAAAAAATGCACCGTTACATATCGGTTTATATTTAAGTTTTAATTTTTGAACAGCATTCGTATTATTTGAAGCGTTATCAAAACTTATAGAAAGTATTTTATTTTGTAAATGGAATGTTTGTATTATTCCATCTAACATGTAAAACAAATTATCCCCCGTGTGAGGATACGGAAACATTTCGAACGCAATCGTACGTTTCATCATTTGCCATGAATCGGGATCAATCCAATGTGCGGTAACGCAAAGGTACGATTCGGGCAAACTGTGAGGCGCCGACCAAACGTCCGTTGTTAGGTTAACACCGGTATTTAAGTTTTGAAAACCTAAAATTAATTCTTGTTTGGCTTGACGCCAACGTTTCAAACAATCACGTCTAATAGTAGTTCGACTTACTTGATGATAACATGGTTGTAGCGCCTTTTGAATCATCTTCGTCAAGCGTGGGTTGCCAAAATGATTGAATGGCAAACTTTCTTGAATCACCAAGTTTCCCATCATTTCACGAACCATGTCGGGATCGAAATTCCAAACCCCGCACTCTTGAGACATTTGTGCTTGATCGCTTGCGGGATTATTTTTGACAGCAACACAATGCTTCTGTCGCACCCCGAGAAATCTCGTCCCTTCCGGGGCGCGAGCGTCAACAGATCGTCAGGATCGCAGTCTCCGGTCACACAACATGCGAGACCTATATGTCCGGTTTCGTACGTACGTCCAACAAATTGGATAAAACAGTTTGGTAAAATCAGAGTTGCGGAAATAAGGTAAATGTTAACAAAACAGTTTAACATTCATAGTTTGCGGAAGCGATTAAAGATGTTCAATATTACATAGCATAACAAAATGATAGTGAATGTTTATTAGTCTAAGACACATATGTAGATGCATGGACTCCATCCTAGCATCCTAGATTCCTCGTGCGCGTGCCTTAGTTCCCTGAGAAAACATGCGAGTAAAAGGTCAACACAAAGGTTGGTGAGAGCACAGGTTTGTAATCAGTAGTAAACATCAAAATGTTTAAAGTAAGTGTTGCAGGTTTATTTCTCAATACAATGCAATATCCATTGATAGCTAGTCAATATGAGTTATACCATATGCGGGTTCGCAACCGAAGCTAACATGCTGCCTCCCGCCATATCCATCCAAGATATGGCAAATGTTGTTTGATCAATTTTGCACTGTTCCGACCTCTAGTCGGGGTGGCCATACGGCTCGCAACAGTAGGGCTTGTCAGGCCCAAATAGTACTATTCAGAATTACCACGCTGAGCGCAACGCGCTATTAACGGTTCGAGGTGTGTTTAATGAGGACTTATCAGTTTTGTGGATGAATGCCACACATATGCATATACGATATTAGCATGTACAAAAATAACCAAAAGTGTGTAAGTTGTTCAAAAACAGTTGTATGCAATGTTTTCTCCCCCAAAGGTAGAAAATGTAAAAAGGGGCCGTGAACTCACCTTAGCGAGGTGAACAAACGTAAGCGTAAGCTCCTGTGTCGTCGGGTGGTCAGTCACCGGCTACCTATATCGTATATTACACGTGAGTTCGTGTAAGTGATCGTGTTACATGATCAATAACTCTCGATTGATCATGTCTGTCTGTGTCGGTCTACCTTGACCGTGTTTGACCGTGTGTGTCAACGTCCCGTTGGTGAACCATGTGTTGGTTGTGTATTGTGTAACATTCGTGTTAGTGCTCGTTGTGTGCAAAACGCGCAAGTCGCGTCTATGGACAACTTACCATATTTATAGCAAGTTTACAAACATATTGATTTTAGAGTTCTAGCATGCTCATTAGTCCTACGTGATCATGTTAACACATAGCACATCATCATACAAAGTCACACACGTCCTTTATATCATGTTAACACACAAAAGTTTCCTAAAATGGAAAATTTCCATTTATAGCATATATGCCATCGGAAACCATCTAACTTAGCATCTAATCATCATGCTATAACATATTAAGTTATTTAGTATGTTCAAATCATACAAAATATTCATGAATCGGTTTTTGTAAAATTAAAGTTACCATAAATAGTAACTTTGTAGTTTTTGCATCAAAGTGACCATCTAAACATTTATAAACCATCCTTATGCCACAAATCATCATAATAATCAATCTAACAACATTTGAACATGTCCACATGACCAAATTTATCATCTACCAATATTTTAACAATAAAAGTTACTAAATATAGTAACTATGTCAAAGTGACCATAAACATTATCAAAATCACATTCTAAGTATTCAAATCATCATCTTAACATCCTAATAGCAATTCTACACACATGCATGTTCACCATTTCATCCATAACATCATTTTGACAAAATAAAGTTTCTAATAATAGAAAGTTCATCAAAAATCATGTTTCTAATCATTAAGATCATCATCTAATCTTGCAAGAACACTTATACATTATCAAGAATCATCCCAACATCAACAAAATCATCTAGAATGCCTTAGATCATACATGCATGGCACTATTTCATCATATCATGACCAAATCACATATTTTAATGACTCACATCATCATGGATCGTCATAATTCTTTACAATAACATCATGGATCATCAAGAAACACATTTATATCAACAAACCCAGATTCAAACATCACAAAATTCGTGCATGTGATGGGTGGGTGCTTGCATGTGAGTGGATCTTCATGCATGTGGGTTTTTACCCATTGCATGTTCGATCTAACTATTAAGAAGCAAGTAAAACTACCTTAGATGCTCTAGATCGTTGGAATGAAGTTGAATCAAGGATTTGGCAGCTCCAAGAGTGGCTGGGAATGATTTCTTAGGAGGTCCAAGTGATGATGATGAAGACAACAAGCTTTCCAAGCTTCCTTCTTGCTCCAATGGCTTCCTAGGAGCTTCAAAGCTTCATCAATGGAGTTTTTCTGGTGAAATGATGAAGAAATGGAGTTGTGTGCTCGAGGTTGGGGTGCTATGGCCGAGAGAATAGGATTAGAATGATTAAAAGTGAGATATGTTGAGTGTAAAAGTGTTTTTGCTATCTGGGTCTGTCAGGCGTATCGCCTGGCGGTGGATGTTGATGCCAGGCGTACCGCGCGGATGGATTTTCTCCGGTTGCGCCTCTTTCTTCTCGCGCGCATCGCCTAGTTCAGCCTGTTGGGCTCAGGCGTATCGCCTGGGCCTCCAGGCAAGCCCAATAAGCCTATTCTCATCGTTTCGATCCGTTTTTTGATTATTTCACGCTTATCACTCGTCGTTTAACATCGTTTGAACTTCCAAGTTCAATGTGTGAGTGTTTCGTGGAGTTTCGAGTGTTGTGCTACACAATGTGTTTGACGTTCACCAACGTTCGTGTGACTCGTGTGTGTTTTGGTAATTCCTCGAATTATCGGTGCTCGTTTGTGTTCGTGTCTAACGAAGTGTTTGCACGCTTGATTAATCCTAATCAACGTGTGATGCACAATTCAATAATTCTCCGAATTATTGTTTTGCGTTAGTGTTGTGTTTGCCACACTTGGTTTCCAAAACCAATGTGCAATGTACGATTCGATAGCTCCACGAACTATCGTTTCGCAGTAGTTTGTGTTCAACTCATATAATCAATCATAATTAAATGAAATGCAACAAGTATGAATGTGAAATGTAAATAATGTAAGAGTCACAATTTACCTGAAATTGCCGGGTGTCACAGCTTCGTCAAATGGCTTCTTAAAGTGGAATTAGATTCCGGTTTAAGAAAAGTACCGCAACCTTTGCACCGTGCCTTATCGACACCGTTCGACATTTCGCATAAGTCGAAATGTTGAAATAGCTCTTTGTTCCTCGTTGTAGTTTTTATTCTAACAACGGTTGGTTCGTTCGAAGTGGATGCACCAACACCAACGGAACTCTGAGCACTTCGTGAGCTTGCCATGGATGAAATAAAGATTGAATTAAGAACGTAATAGAAGAAGAGATTGAATCGAGAAGAAGTAGGAGATCGTTTTTTGAGCGTTTTTGATCGTTTTCGAGCGTTTAAGAACAATAGATGTTGTAAGATGTTGTGTGATCAAACCAAAATAATCCCCATCTATTTATACTAACGTTTAGGGGCAAAATGGTCCAAAAAATTGTAAAAAAACGGCTATAAACGGCTAGTTTTTTTTTGTTCGATCGGTTAACCGGGTATTAACCGGTTAACCGGGTGTCAACGGCTAGTTTTTGTCTACAACGGCTATAAACGGCTATTTTTTTTTGAATAAAAACCGGTTAACCGGTTTCTAACCGGTCAAAATAACCGGTTTTGCTTTAACCGGTTTTCCCTACAAAAACTCCAACCGGTTCATAACCGCCGGTTATTGCATTTGGTTCAAACCGGTACGAAAAACCGGTTCAAAAACCGGTTCCTAACCGGTCAAAAAACCGGTCCGGTTCGGTTAACCGGTTTTTTTGTGCACCACTAGATATACCCATTTAGATCCAACCCGTCACTATACCATCTACCCTCTTTTCCAAAACCCTAAAATTACTTCCTCTACTTCCTCTGTAAATCTCTTCATCTTGGCTCCATCTTCGTTGGATCAATATCGGATCCATATCCGTCGACTTCATCCAACACTGAATCCTCTATTACTAACAGGTTCATAGAACATATGTTTGCAATGGTTTGATTTTATCATCTTGTATTTTTGTGATCTAAAAACCCTAAAATTTCTTTACGGTTCAATGATTTAACTCACTTTGTTTTTCCCCTGCAGTTCATCGTCATCTGTTATCGGTATCATTGTATCAGGTTTGATTAACATGTGTTATTTCATACTTTATTGTTCATCGATTTTAACAATCTCACGTTTTCGTCCCTGTTTGATTGCTATTTCGTGTATTTCAAATAATTTCTCAAACCCTTTGTTAATTAATAATTAAAACTCTGTATAATTTCACAATCTATATGTATGAAACCATATTACGTTAAGCTCTGTTATCCGCATAGATCCTTAACAAGTTGGCATTTTTTGTTTGAATATAATTTCGAGTTTGATTTGTTTGCTGCTGGTTAATCAAAATAAGAAAACAAAATTAAACATTGGAATATGGAAAACTCTTCTTGAAATAGCTATATGAGAATATGAATTTATAGACATTAGGTTTTGTTCAATTTACATTGGAATATAGAGAACTACTCTTAAAAATTTTCCAGGTGATATATTTGAAATTCAAAAAAGTTGCCTTCAATTCATCATCATTACCTATTTGTTTTGATCACCTGCACACAATGTAACCATAGAAACCCACATCAATTAGAGAATCAAACACTAAACATGTTGTTAAAATATGAGAAATTAAATTTTAGATAGATAACAATTTTATTGTTGTAATATATGAGTAAGAATTAGTGAAATTGTAACTGCTATTTTGAAGGATTTTTGACTAATTGTTTTAGTTATTTTCAAATCTCTTATCATAGTTGATGGGATTTTTCCCTAATTTTGAGTTTCAGTGAGAAACTAAAGGTATGGATTTCCTGATGGGTGCTATTTGAGTGACTATTGGTGCACTTTTCAGTTGTGTACGAAACATCTCATGTGGCACCGATTCATAGAAATAACCTCAAATCTGGTCATATATAACATTTTAACTACTCTGTTCTTGCAACTGTTTTCAAAGGATATGTAATCGTTAGTTTGTTCTACCGTTTGTTCTTTTCATAATTTGAAAAGCAAAGTAGCAAACACAATATTGAAAATATTTATAGATTCAATTATGTTCTTGTGAGTTTTGTACTTTTTGTGTTTGTTCCATCGTGAGTGCTTCTTGCATTTAAAATCATAACCTAGAATGCAATGCTACTTAGAATAGTATTTTTATTTTTAAAGAATCTCAAAATTCTTGATATTTCAAGCTATGCTGTCTATTAATCTCGAACAAAATGGAAGGAAAAATTATTCTTTAACTAGAGGAAACATATTTTGTTTTAGTATGAAACTGTTAAAGACTATATATATATATATATACTAGCATTAAAAACCCATGTATTACATGGGTTGAATATATAAAATGTTACAATAATAATTTTTATAAAAATTTATATATTAGATTTATCAGCTATTAGTGAAATAAGAAGTATTAATATCTAGAAATTATAAACAAATAATAATAATATTCAGCAATTAAAAAAATTATATTTTAAAATAATATATAATTTAAATCTTATTATAGCTTATCAAGTTTACTAAATTAATAAATAATTAAATAAGAAGAGTAATACATTTTAGTATTTAATTATTAAAAATTGCTAGAATTTTTTAGGAGAGAAAGGCGGGAAAACAAATTCCATATTTCATCAGAGTGTGACACGTGTCTCCTAATTATACTCCTTTATTAGAGTAGGTAGATATATTACTTGGGAAATTCATGAGTTTAAGATTCAAGATAAAAAAAATCCAATAAACTTGATGTTATTTACTTGTGTGTGTATGCATATTTTTGTTTCTATGTATGCCGAAATGTGTATGTATATAAAACTTCATTCTCAACTCCATATGGTGATTTCAATAACTTGTATAATACAAAATAGTGTTTGATACGTATAGGGACTATCCGGTAAGTAGTGAAATCTATTTTTTAATTTTTATGTTTGCATTCTTATATACCTCATATGCTTATATTACATATATCTATATATTTCCTGCAAGTAGGGAGATACGAACAGTTGCAACAAATGGAATGCATGGCTCAAGAGCCAAGTTTTTTAGGACAATAATATCATATGATTGACATGATTGAGCCAAAGGTATGCTTGATTTTAGTCCTATAATTCTATTTGTTTTTAAGCTATCAATATTTCATTTGTGTATCTTGCAATTTGTCTTTATATATATATATATATTATAAATTGTTATCGCTGGTTGATTCTTATACATTTACTTATTCTTTTTAGCACCATTGTTTTATGATTCAAGTATTTCACTTGCTTAAGTTGCTAACTGCACTATTGATTTGGTGCAATTTATGTACAAAACACAAGTTTTCTAGGTTTAAGAGTTGTATGGAAATGGATTCATGACAAAAAAATAAATTCAATTCAAACTGTAAAGAGCAGCTGCATCTCATGTAATGCATGGCTCAAGAGCCATTTCTTTTTTAGGACATAACTATATCATATGCAGGCCAAAATGTATGCTTGATGGTAGTCCATTAATGTTATTTGGTTTAACACTTCAATATATCATTTGCGTGCCTTACAATTTCTCTTAACAATCTGCCAACCAACAGCTTCGGATTTTTTTTAGGCTGACAACATGTATCTTAGTGATTAATGTTGTCATTATTTCTCTCATTATTTTAAACTAGGTTTAATCCCACCCGCGCGTTGCGACGGGTTATCACAGTACACTTTTGATAACAGGTATTATATACATTTGCAAAATCACAAGTTACATATCAAAATCAAATCTTTTATCACAAACTCTATAAAATTATATATATATATATATATATATATATATATATATATATAGGGAAAGGTTCAAATGGTAACCCACTCCAAGTGTGTAAACCTATTAACTCATTTTAATTGGTTGTTAAAAAAAAGCTTTTTGAAATGTGTGGTCCATATTCAATCTGAAAAAGTCAAAAAAATATGTGGATGAGATTTGTTTAAGGGCATTTTAGACATTTGGTGAGGTTGTACTTGATTCCTTTTTAAAAAAAGTTTACCCCCCAATTTTTTAAACACTCATAACTTTTATATACATTATTATTATTTTATAAAAATTTCACCATTAAATTTGTCACTTTTTTATCTTTAATTCAGGTATAATTTTTTCAAATTTTTTTAAAATTTTCGTAATTTTCACTGATGTAGCGACATTTTACACTGATGCAACGATGTTTTACACTGATGTAACGAAATGCATTTTTTTACACTGATTTGATGGGTGTACTTGATTTCTTTTTTAAAAAAAGTTTACCCCACAATTTTTTAAACACTCATAACTTTTATATGCATTAATATTTTTTTATAAAAATTTCACCATTAAATTTGTCACTTTTTTATCTTTAATTCAAGTATAATTTTTTCAATTTTTTTTAAAATTTTCGTAATTTGCACTGATGTAGCGACATTTTACACTGATGCAACAATGTTTTACACTGATGTAACGAAATGCATTTTTTTACACTGATTTGATGGGTGTACTTGATTTCTTTTTTAAAAAAAGTTTACCCCACAATTTTTTAAACACTCGTAACTTTTATATGCATTATTATTTTTGTATAAAAATTTCACCATTAAATTTGTCACTTTTTTATCTTTAATTCAAGTATAATTTTTTAAAATTTTTTTAAAATTTTCGTAATTTGCACTGATGCAGCGACATTTTACACTGATGCAACGATGTTTTACACTGATGTAACGAAATGCATTTTTTACACTGATTTTGAAACATTTTAAAACGAAAAAATGAGATAAAATTAAGAACGCTCGAAAAAACATGTTAAACGAAAAAATGAGAGAAAATTACGAACGCTCGAAAACATTTTAAAGATGTTAAACATGTTAAACGAGATTTTGAAACATTTTAAACAAAAAAATGAGATAAAATTACGAACGCTCGAAAAAACATGTTAAACGAAAAAATAAGAGAAAATTACGAACGCTCGAAAACATTTTAAAGATGAAAAGATTTTGAAAAAACGAGAGAAAATTATTATATTTATTGTTCGTTATGTTGGTGTAATTACAAACGCTCGAAAAAAATTCAAAAAAAATTGGCATGACTATTATGGAATTAACGAGAAAAATATAACGAGTTTAATGATGTAATTTTTATAAAAAAATAACATAGTATAAAAAAGTTATAAGTGTATAAAAATCAAGGGGAAAACTTTGATTTAAAAAAAGGAAAATAGATATTATATTTATGATGTGGGTGAAATCTGATTGGCTTAAATGTGTTAATAAAATGTCCATAATGCCCTCATAAAATCAAAAAGGAATCTATGATGTGTATGAATCTGATTGGCTCAAATGGGTTAATAGGTTACCACAAAAATGGTGGGTTCTTATTTGAACCAAATCCTATATATATATATATATATATATAACCCTTAAATAATGTTACAACCCATTAACCATCATCCAATGGTTACTTGAAAAAGAAAAGTGTGTAGGATCGTGACACGTGTCAGATTCTTTTTTTTTCTTTTTTTAATATAAAGGGTATTTAAGACATTTGTTATTTAAGTAAGTTTACCCCCCTTTTTTTTAAACATTCATAACTTTTTAATACTATATTATTTAAAAATTGCACCATTATACTCGTCTCATTTTTCTCTTTAATTTCGTTATAGTCTCGACTAGTTTTTTTTTTTATTTTTTTTATGTCATGTATTTACATCATTGTAAAGAGCTTAAATATAGCAAATTAATTAAAAAAATTATAGCAATGGTATATTACAGTAATGTAACAAAAAATGAAGTAATGTAACACAAAATGAAGTAATTTACAATGACATAATTAACGGTGACGTAACACATTATTTTATTTTTCTCTAACAATGATGATTACAATGATAAATTACAGTGATGTAATTAAACACATTATTTCGATTTTTTTCTCTCACAATGATAATTATAGTGATGTAATTTTTCATTGTTCGAAAAAAATTTAAACTAATTTGTTGTCAATGTAAATTACATCACCGTAATTTAAACCAAATTCACCGAAAAAAACCGAAACCGAATTTTACCTCAATGTAAATTAGATCACGATAAATTACAACAATGTAACTTACAACACTGTAATTTATCATTTTTAAAAAAAATTCAAATAAATTTGTTATATTTAAGCTCGTTACAATGATGTAAATATAGGGCATTTAAAAAAAGAAGAAAAAATTAGTCGAGACTATAACGGAATTAAAGAGAAAAATGAGACGAATATAATGGTGTAATTTTTTTTTAAAAATAATATATCAAAAAAAAGTTATTAATGTTTAAAAAAGGGAGGGGGGAAAACTTATAAGGGGTAAAATGACTATGATGCCCTTTTTAATATTTTAATGAAATGTATATGTGTAAGCTTATGATTGGCTAAAATGGGTTATGTAGTTGTAACAAAAAAAGAGGGTTATTTTTTATACCCTTATATATATATATATATATATATATAAACATAAAATTATACAAAATCAAAAAAACAAAATTTAAAAGTTTTAGTGGCAAAAATTAAATAAACAAAACTTTATATTATATAAAATTTTAGTGACCAAAATCGAAAAAACAAAACTTTACTATTAAGTTTTAGTGGCTATAATCAAAAAACAAAACTTTATATTATATAAAAGTTTTAGTGGCTAAAATAAAAAAAAACTTTAAAAAGTTTTAGTGGCCAAAATCCAAAAAACATAACTTTAAATTATATAAAAGTTTTAGTGGCAAAAATCGAAAAAACAAAACTTTACTGTTAATTTTTAGTTGCAAAAATTGAAAATACAAAACTTTATATTATATAAAAGTTTAGTGGCCAAAATCGAAAAAACAAAACTTTAAATAGTTTTAGTGGCAAAAATCGAAAAATAAATTATATTATATTATATTAAAGTTTTAGTGACAAAAATCGAAAAAACAAAACTTTAAAAGTTTTTGTGGCCAAAATTGAAAAAACAAAACTTTATATTATATAAAGGTTTTAGTGACCAAAATCGGAAAAACAAAACTTTACTTTTAGTGGCCAAAATAAAAAAAAAAACTTTATATTATATAAAAGTTTTAGTTGCCAAAATAGAAAAAACAAAACTTTAAAAAGTTTTAGTGGCAAAAATAGAAAAAAACAAAACCTTATAATATATAAATGTTTTACTGACAAAAATAAAAAAAACAAAACTTTAAAAGTTTTAGTGGTTAAAATCAAAAAAACAAAACTTTATATTATATAAAGTGTTGGTGACCAAAATCGAGAAAACAAACTTTACTATTCATTTCAGTTGGTTTTAATATATATATATATATATATATATATATATATATATATATAATATGGTTCACATGCTTAACTTTAAAGGTTATCCCTTAAGTGTTTTTTAAATACTAATTAAGTGTTTTTTTAGTATTACACTGATATGTTGATCCATTTAGTCAATTACTCACTTTCCTAAATAGATATACAACTATTTCTTTAGTAAGATGTCAATTTCATTTAATTCAATATCCATTCTATAATTAGTAAATAACATTATTTTCGAATACATTGTTTGTTTATTTTCTTAGGAAACCAAATACATCAACATGTCACTCTACCTATTGTAGAAATAATATATTGAAGTAACATCGGAAGTCAAGCTTTTATTAAAAGAATTCAATTTACACCTTATGACAAAAAGATACCAACTAATTCCAAAGAAGGCAATTTCCGATCATTGTATGCTTCGCAATGAAAATAAATAAAAGTCAAGAACAATCTATATCAAAAAATGGTTTGTGAAAGATCCAGTTTTTATTCATGGTTAGTTATACATTAAATTCTCTAGGGTTAAAAGCAAAGATGAACTGAAATTATTGATTTTTGATAAAGACGGACAACTTACAAACAAAACGTCAAATGTTGTCTACAAGGAAGTGTTTACAAATTTGTAAATTTTAATTGTTTTTTTTTTCATAATTCTTAAATAATATCTTCATTTGTATATTTTAATTTTCTAATGTTTGAATTGGAATTTTTTTTATACAATCCCGTGTATACACGGGTCAATAGGCTAGTTAAAGATAAACATTAATCAAATCTATATCT
Organism: Mikania micrantha; assembly: GCA_009363875.1. NCBI lineage: Eukaryota > Viridiplantae > Streptophyta > Magnoliopsida > Asterales > Asteraceae > Mikania > Mikania micrantha. Next base: position 30,486,285 of record CM018697.1, read on the forward strand.
ATACTTACTACCTAATAAAGCAATAACACTCCGCCACATGTCATTCTCTGGTTCAACTAAATGACAAATGGTAACAAATGATTGGATTAAAAACTCATAATGCCACATGGCAGCTTCATGTGATTTCTCAAAAAAAAAACACACACACACGAACCCGGTAATTCCTTCACGCGGATCCTTCTACCCGGATAGAGACACACGCGGATCCTCAACCATCTTTGCCACTATCCCTTTCATTTCCAACCCTAATAATCCTTCTTTTAGCCGTTTCTCACTTCAATCCATGTTCCTTCAATCTATTAGACGCAGTTGTATAATCCTTTAATATTTTTCTTCAATGGTATTGTTTTCAAGGATAGTCACAGAATTTCGTCGAAAATCGAATGGTTAGTTTCAAGTTTCAAATGGATATTTATTTTTTCTCATCCGTCAATTTACAGTTTTTCTTGGTTGTTGACTTTGCAAACCTGATTTAATAATACAATGTTTGATTGATGTTATTTACAACTACAGAATGTTCTTCATTTTACATATAAGTGTTTTATTTTTTGTAATTCATAGTTAAAGTTTGGATTATGTAATTCATTTTGTCTATGAATTTGATCGAAGCAAGTTTTTACCTACAGATTTAAGTTTTGCCCTAATTTTGTGATTCATAGTTCCAGAATTTGTTTTGCCATTCAATTTGACTTTTTTCAATCTTTGCCCTAATTTTCATTTTCAAATTCTACTGGGTCATGCTTATGTCTTACTTCATACTAAAAAATCTATAGACATGGTTGCAAGTATACTTATTCAACCGTCATGGTAAGCTTCAAATGTTCGTGCTCACTTTTTATTACTATATAATCATGTTGTTTTCAACTTTTATTTACTCATGTTGGCTAATTTCATTATTTACAGTCATCAATGTTAATATTTGTATGGCAAAAAGATTTTAGATGATAGCATCATCAACTGCATTGAACAAGTTACATTATTTCCTTCTTAAATCTGTATTTTACTTTCATTTACTTGATATGTTCTGTCATTCTTCAAAACACTCACTTAGAACCATTCATAGCACAAGATCAAAGTCCATTGATGGAATGACAACGCGATAAATAACTTGTATATTCAATTTATATGTAGGTGATGGCTGTGTATATACAACCCTCTTGTGTCCCATATGATTTTTATAAGTATATTTACAATAAATGTGTTTATTAGTATTGATACAACCTTCAAATGATGTCAAATTAAGAAATATATATGGTTGCTTTCATTTTACATTATTATGTTTAGTCCGTTAATCACTGATTGTGTACAAAAAGCTTTAATCATATTGATCGGTTTTTAACTATTCTGTTATGATTTTGGTTAATTTTATTATCTACAATCTACCCTGTCACCAATTTGATCGAAAAGAAATCAACAGATTATATCATATTAACTATTATAAATTACTTTCTGTTAGTTTCCAAGATTCAAATATAGTATTAGTATAAATATGTTTATTAATATTAATATAAGATTCAAATAATTCAAATTAATTTGCTATAAAAATTTAATCCTGTTGAAAGATTGATTTGTTTTTAACTATTCTATCATGCCACCAATTTGGATGGCAACAAATCAATATATTAGAGGATCATCAACTACATTCAAATCGTGAATCATTTCTCTTTTAAATCAAGATTTTAATTTCATTTATTATTTGTGTTTTTTGTTTGACTTTTATTTTTTAAAACTGATTTCAAAATTAAAATATTTATTTCTCCATATATATAAAATGTCTTAACATATTATAACTTTTTTAACTGTTATCTATTACTCTCTGTACTTTTTAAGATTCAAATAATAGTAATATAAATGTGTTTATTAGTATTATATATAAAATTCAAATGATTTCAAATAAATTTGCTATAATCTCTTAATTTGAATCATATTAAAATACTGATTTATTTAAACTATTCTACCATGTCTTCAATTTGGATGTCATAAAATTAACATTATAGCATCATCAACTGCTTTTAACTCGTGAATCATTTCCTTTTTAAATAAAGATTTTAATTTCATTGATAATTTTGTTTTTTTGCTTGACTTTATTTTTCAAAACTAATTTCAAAATTAAAATTTTTATTTTTCCATGTATAAACAGCCTTATATTTTTTAAAACTGATATCTAATCAGTAACTCATTTCCTAACTTATTTATAGATTTATATGTATTTTCCTTATTGTTTTCAAATCTAACAAATGATAATATATGAAATTAACACCTTCCACTTAAATTCCAATGTTTCCAAAAAAAAGTAATTTTTTTATGGAATCTATACTATACCTTACATTCTTTTATCTAATTTACACAATCAAAGTATTGTTATAACTTACCTTCTACCTGTGGTTTTTCCAAAACATCTTCATTCCTGTTTTACATGTTTCGTTTTTAACATCCTTCTTATCCTTCAACTGAGACATTTCATTTTTTAAGATATTTTCAAATTTAAACAATTGTGTTTATGATTTTTCATTATGATAGACATTTTAGTATCTTCCTTTAATTTGAATATCTGTTTGGTTAACTTGACATTCTTATAAAGTCAATTATGTTAATTTGCTTTTTTTTTTATCCAATTACATACTGTTAATGGTTGTGATTTTAGCATATTGTGTACATTTTCTAATTTCCAAATTATATGATCGTATGCCTTTACTTTCCATCGAATGTATGTGTATATATTTTTTATTGTTTACAAAGAATCCAATGTTGATTATTCCATGTTGTTCAAGGAAGGTCGTTCATTCGTAGTGATTCTCATCTATGTTGAGGATGTAATCATTACTGGAGATCGACCGCCTTAGACAAAATTCAACAAAGGGGCACGTCAACAAAAACTTTAGCATAAAGGATCTTGTGAAACGCGATTATGTACAAGTCATTTCGCTCGGAGATCATGCTAAAATATTGATTAAAACAATGGTTTATGGTTTATGCAATGAAACATTACTACAAGTCATTTCACTCGGAGATCGTATTATAGAAGCACATATACTAACTGGAATTAACATCGGAACTCAAGCTTTTCTTTCAAAAATTCACTTAACACCTTCTCACAAAAAGAAACCGATTAAATTCCAAAGAAAACAGTTTTTGATTGTTATATGCTTTGTCTTAACAATAAAATAAACTTCAAGCTCATAGACAGTTATAAGTTGCATTGTCCAGGTTAGAAGTATACATGGACTTAAACTATTAATTCTTGATAAAGACGAACATGTTACAAACAAAACGACAAATGTTATATATAAAAAAGTGTATACAAATTTGTAAATTGTAATTTTCTTTTGCTTTTTTAGAAATTGTTATAAATTTTCTTCATTTCCATTTGTTTACTTTTTAAATGATTGCATTGTAGTGTTTAATTTTTTTTATAGAATTTCATGTAATACACGGGTCAAAAGTAGAGATGGACAGAAATTATTAATTCTTGATAAAGATGAACAAGTTACAAACAAAAAATTAGATATTATACACAAGTAAGTGTTTAAAATTTTATTAATTCTAATTCTCTTTTTCTTTTTATAAATTGTTAAATGTTTTCTTCATTTCCATACATTATTTTCTAATGTTTGAATTGTAATTTTTTTTGTACAATCCCGTGTAATACACGGGTTAATAGGCTAGTGTATTATATCTTCCTATATAATAATTGATTACAAGAAAATGCCACATGGCATTTTCCTATTATTTCAAAAATAAATTTTCTTATAAAATATAAACCCATCATTAATGTTATTAATAGTATATATTGTTTACATAAATAATTAAATTAATACTAATAATTAATAATATAATAATGAATAACATCAATGTCTAATCTATACTACCTAATAAAGTAGTAACAATCCGCCACATGTCCTTCGCTGGTTAAACCAGATGACAAGTGGCAAAATATGATTGGATGAAAGCCTTAAAATGCCACATGGCATGTTTACGTGATTTCTCAAAAACTAAAACACGCGGACCTTAAAACTTGTACCCGGTAAGCCGGTATACCTGTTTCCATCTAATTTCCCCAAACGCACATAACTCAATTCTGAAAACCCTAATCTTTCTTCCTCTCAAAAAGATCCTCGACGCCACCATCATCATCTGCTCAATCTCGATCCACTTCCGTCGAGATCATCAGAGCCCCATCCTCGTCGGAAGTTTTGGATCCATCTCAAACGACTACATCTTATCTGCTAAATCGCGATCCAGATCCGTGAAAATCACGTAAAGACCCATCCTCTTCGGCAGTATATCGATTCATATCCTTCTGCTACATCCTACACCGAATCATTTCTTGGTTACAGGTTAGTATAACATCTTTTTTGAAATTGTTTGTTTGTATCATCCTCTATTTTCGTCGTATAAGAAAACCCTAAAATTTGTATCATTGTCTTCGGCAATATATCGATTCTCTTTTGGCTACATCCTACACTGAATCATTTCTTGCTTACAGGTTAGTATAACATCTTTATTGAAATTGTTTCTTTGTATCATCCTCTATTTTCATGGTATAAGAAAACCCTAAAATTTATTTAGGGGTCTTCAGTTTAAGTTACTCATGTTTCTTTTTGATAATAATGTTTGTTATCAAGTTTGGGTTTTGATCATAATTTGTTTATCAGATTCAGTAATTTTAAAAAATCAATATACCATTTTGTTGAAAAATTATTTAGGTTTAAATTGTTATTAACCTTTATAGTTAATTTCGTACAATCAAGATGTGTTGCTAATCAAGACAACTCCTTGATTTGGTGAAATAAGATAAAATATTTCAATTTCTTCAATCATGTTGGTTGATAATATCAGCTCAATTGATCATTTTGTGTTTATAGGGCTTTCCAGCATTCATAAATTTTATGGTGGTTCTGACACTTCTTGAGGTCATATTTGTCACACCCCGACCGACGGCGGAATACGTCGGGACGCGAGCTTGACTGTTCATTTGCTCATGGTGCTATTATGCGTTTCAATATTTAATGCATCATCATTAAAACAATACAACATGTCATTCATTAAATTCAAATTACATTACATGAATTGAATACAAAATAGTTACAATTGAATTCTAAAACATTGTTTAAAATTTAACTAGGTCTACTAAGTCTTATCCTATGTCTTCATCATGCTTCCTTATCCTGTTACACATGTAAAATAGAGTTTGTCAACTATTTGCATAGTTGGTGAGTTCACACACAAAGTTTAAATAATAGGTATAAAAAGGATGCAAACTATAGCCTAACTAGATATGTATCATAAGCACAACATGAATACAAGTTTGAATAAATTGAATGAATGAATAACAATTGTTTGTGTCCAAACTAGTATTCTTACAACATGTTAATTCAAGTATGACCATACTATAAATTAACATTATAATTCAACAAGTTTGCTAAGTGTATTTTTCGCCCTTTTCACACAAAGGCAAAAGCCTTTGCGAAGATAGTATCTAACCATCTTAGGCTACTAAGTACTAGATTGCTTGACTGGCAACACACATAGAATTAACACATTGTATAAGCCTAGCCTCTAACACATAAAGCTAACTAGGTCTAAGGCTTGCATCATAGATTGAATGAATAATAGAATGAATAAAGTTTTGAATAAGATATGTGTAACATCCCAAAAACAAAATGTAAAAGGGAGTGTGAAGAAAACTCACCTGAACCTTCTAGCTTGTACCGGTATGGCTAGACTATAAGTTCTTAGGCAAAAGGGATCCCATGTAATCCTAAGTTTAAGTAAATGAATAAACTTAGTTCTTGTAATTCAAGTATAATATCTTATGATTTATGGCTTATATGAAACAACTAAGGATGCATCTCATTTTGAATAATAACTTTGGAATATCTATTTGTTTGTTTAAACAGTATTTATATAAGTTTTGTTAAATTAATATTGGCAGAATATCAATATAGAATATTCTATATTATTTTAGTGATCCTTCATTGTTTTCAAAGTCTACAAATACCAGTAATAGTATTGACAATAATAATGATCATATTTTTGTGCAAATTAATCATGTTTAATAGTTCAAAAATAAAATATATATATATATATATAGAATAATTATATAATTATTTTGCAACAGTTATATATGATTTGTTCATATTTTATTGGTTATTTAAATGTTTTGAAATTTAATCAAATTTAAATATTTTATATTAGTATTTCAGAATATTATTATTATTATTTAATAAATAATTTTCTAAAAGTATTATATTTTTATTATTTCAGAATATATCATATACCTTAATTAATAAACTAAATAAAATTATTCGCTGAAAATAATCCAAAACTTATCAGCATGTCAGAAACTAAATTCGAGTATTTTTTAGAATTTTTATAACAAAGTTTAAAATGGCCAAAATGAATAAAATAAAATAAAAATGAAACAAAACCGTCGACCGTCCGGCTTGAAATCCTCTCACCCCCCATGATGACGGTTGGTCTAGTCTCCATTTTGTTAGTATTTCAGTCTGTTTAATATTAACTAGGATTTAGGACCCGCGCGTTGCGCCGGGTCCATTAAACTGACATGAAGCATATTGTTCCGTTTATACTGATGCAGGGTGAACACCATGGTATTTTCAAGTCACTTAAAGATCAAGATTTTAGTAATAGATAAATACATGGTTCTATTCGATTAAAATTTGTACAGCTGGATTTTAATAACTATTGCATGCATGCATCATTTGCTTTATGGTTCTATTCAATTTATGTGTTATTCAAGAGCAATTACAGGTTATTAAGCCTACAACGATATAGAAACAAATCTAAGAATCAATAATCAAACAAAAAAGTTACTCGAGCATTGTCCATAGCTTAAATGTTGAATGCATGCAGTCAACAGAGTTTCAAAAGAAGGAAATCTAGAACTTAGACCATGCCATAAAATGCACCTTAATTGCTAAAGATACAATCATTGAGACTTGAACTTAAAGGGAGCAAGTGAGGGATACAATCTTTCTTAATACAATAAGTGATAACTTCTAATGATGCTAGTTGGTTAAAACAATATTTTGTTTCTATAATTAAACCAAAAAGTTAGCTTCATCATACAAACCACACAACATCTATCCTTTAATGTTTAAATGACCATTAGTCTGAGCGTGAGGACCAACCTTTCATATTGCAGACTTTGGGTAACAATTCCATTGAGAAGTAGGTCTGAACTTTAAATTGTTGCTCCTGCATTAAATTAGGACATTGAAGTTGGCGGGTGGTTAATAACTTCATCATACAAACCACACAACATCTATCCTTTAATGTTTAAATGACCATTAGTCTGAGCGTGAGGACCAACCTTTCATATTGCAGACTTTGGGTAACAATTCCATTGAGAAGTAGGTCTGAACTTTAAATTGTTGCTCCTGCATTAAATTAGGACATTGAAGTTGGCGGGTGGTTAATAACTCTACAATTTATATTTTGTTTAGAACAGTTACTCTACAATTTATATACCAAAAGAAAGTAATTTATAATACTATAAAAACTTTTTTCAAGAAAAGGCAAATAGAATGCATAATCTTCTTCACATGATTGAATCAATAATCCCTCAAGATCTTTATCAATTTTCCACAAACTTGAAATCAAATTAAACAAAATTCATACTAAAAGATGTTAAGAAAGAAAGAGAAATAAATTAAACAAAATTCCACTTTTAAAAGTAATCAAACTAATTTTTTATATTCATTTCAAACAATATTATTATGCTAATATGCCTTTTTAATATATAAATTAAACTTTTCATGTAGGGACACAGAGTCTAGATTAAACCAAATACAAAACCCATCTGACATCGAAGATGATTCTGAAACCCCTAACAGATCACCCTAAGCCTGTGTGGTTTAAATCAAACAAAACAAAGCAATTAACATGGTCATATACATGGTCTACTAACATAAAATCCAGATAACGTGAAACAGTTTTTAGAGCTAACAAAATCTTAATATATCAAACATGAAAACATATCAAACATGAAAACTAAATCTCAAAACATTTGTCATCCCTTTGTATAGCCATTGAATCTTGTCCCCTACTATCTTGCTATGTAAGTAGCAAGATTACTGTATTTTTTTTTCTTGAAATCCTCATCAAGTATCATGGAGATTAGATGATTACCAAAAACAAAACATGATAAAAATGAAGAAAATCGAGAAATGGATGTTGCTTTTTACCTGTTTGAGAGAATATTAGCCATCCAATTTGTGGGTTTACATGATTTATCAAGAAGCCCTACTAAAGAAGCAAAAACCCAAAAAAATGTAAGTAGTCAACTTGATTCAAGTAACTAATAATAATAATCAATCATCAACCTCTTTACGTAGACCTTGTAAGCGTAAAACAAAAGAAAACGATTGAAACCCTAAACCACATAAATAAAAACAACCTTTTAAAACAACTGATTTAACACAACAAATTGAGACGGACATAAAGAGATAATCGAGCTGAATCTAAATGCGATATGTGAGTTAACAACATCATTGCCTGTCCATAAGCCAATACCAATGTGTTGTAACCTGCCATGGCACTCTTAACCATAGGACCACCAACTGATTGAAATGCATCTTCCTATTATAACATCAATCATATTTAAAGTTAATAAATACTTCAGTTAGTACTAATCTTCAAATTATGAGCAAATTTAGTCAAACAGTTCTTTGGACGAAAATTCTTGATATGTTTGATCTAAAACTTTAATTGTTCTATAAAACCCCAAACCCAAGATTTTTGCTATGAGATTAGGTGATAGTTACCCAAACTTGTTTACCATAAGATATTTACCTATTTTCTTCCAATAATGTATCTCCCAAATCCATGAACTTAATGGGTATTAACAGTAAGCGATGGGTATAAGACATGGTTCTATAAATTTATGATACCATGATTACCATGATTACCAAAACCCTTCCCATTGGCTGATAGAATAAGGAAAAAAAACACATCAAAATAATAGACACTTCTTCAATTTAGCACAGTGAGTAATTACAAAGCTCAAAATAAAAAACACCAACAATAGATACAATTAGACAAACCTGGCTAGATTTGGAATCGAGGACAGCATCCAGACTAAATCTCCGATCGCCTACCGCCACCAAATCATCAGAAACTTTTTTAACCGTATAATTTCCTTTTTCATGAGAATTAGGAGGTCTAATCCTCGCAATAACCTAAAAAAATCCCCCATCATCAAACCCTATTTCAAATACAGTTTTCAAAACCAGATAACACAAATCAATCACTTAACGCATACCTTAACATGTGGATCTACAGAAACCTGTACTTCATTTTGCTGAGTTCCAAATCCAGCAAATTCGTTGCACGAAAGTGAAACGTTTGTCACGTTTCCAGTCGATTCCTTCTACTGTCTTGCGCTACCCAGGAGACTGTGTTGGGCCGAGAATCATGACATTAAAATACCGCACATTATCTTCCGATGGTGATGCGCTTATTCCAGGAGCTACATCACAAAATCACACGTATTTATATAAAACATAACCAGCAAATATGACAATCCTACAACATAAGTACAAATTTTATTGATCTTAACATTCACGCAAACAGTATATTATAGTTAATTTGACCTGGTTCGCTGAGTAAACGCTGTGTTTCCTGGATCAAACAAACAAATCAAAACCCAAAATTAGGGTTTTCAGATACATAATTATGATCATCGATAATACGATCTTAAATAACACATATCAACGATGATACCTTGATAATTCTTCGAGGTAGGTTGCTGTTCGCCATGGAAGCTTAGGATTCGCGCCAAGCGGATCTTGCCTTTTTAGAGAGAGAAGAAAGTTTTTTTAGAGAGGGAGAGAGTTTGGGGGAAACGATGAATTCGATTAATCATTATCTTCCAACTTATCTTCGAGATTATCATCGAGGAGATGCTGATCTTGATTGTTGTACGTTACGCACTATCAGTTGCATCGAAAGGAACAGTAATATTGTGAGTAGAAGGAAATTTGGTTTTTAATATATATATTAATATTAATAACAGTTTTGGGTTTTCCCTCAAATTGAACTCAGTTCCCTGATGAACCCTAGATCGAATTTGATTCCAATTCGTCTCATACTCTTATCGTGAGTGTAATTAACCAAAGGGTTATTGTTCTTCATCGATTTTCGAGTGAAAGAAGTATAAAACTTACTTGTTTTGGGTGTTAATTGAATGCGTGCTTGTTCCAAGGCCTGACGTCTCCAATTAGTCTTTGTTTCTTCAATTCAGGGGACCTTAGTGAGAATTTGTGAGCTTTTCTGAATCAGAGGGAGGTCGTCTAAGTTCTGGTGATCATAATTTTGATTAAGGTTTTTGATTTTGGTTAATTTAGAATGTTCCTATTCACGAACGTAAACCAACTGTGTTATACGCGTATGATGCGATTATTTTAGGAATTAATTATGTTGATTGACTCAGAATCGGGCAAGGATCGCGTCTGAGTTTGAATTTCGAAATGAAAGCGCGTCTTGTGTGATTTGGTTTGAGAACCGGTTGAAATGGTCCTTGAACGTGAGTGTGGTTAAAGAAAGGAAATAGACTTTCCATTGTTTTTCATTCTTTGCCCTTGTTCTTTCTAGTTCTTTACCTACTGTTTCATAAGTTCCCTTACTCACAAACAAGATTTTAAACTTTACGGTTTGGCACCTCCTGTTTGTTTGTTTTTTTTTTCTTTTTTTTTTTTCCTTTTATGTTGTAAGGATTTTGTCACATTTTATAAAAGTGTTTGTTAACATTTAAAAGTATTACTTCTAAAATCTTATAGATTTTACAGCAATTGCTTAATCCCATTCATAATTTATCAAATAATTATAATTGGATATTATTATGTTTAAGTATAAACAAACTTTTCAAATTAAAATGTACTCTTATCTTTAATATTATTATGAATAGATTTATGAATTTCTTTAAAATAAGAATTTAACTGTATAATGTTTTATTTTGTTAAAACTTGATTTATTCCTAATAGCTCTTATTAGTTCATTAATTCTTATTAATACATATTGTTAAATTATATATGTATATATATATATATATATATATATAATATTTGATAAATTTTTTTATTTTTTTATCTATTATTAACTTTATATTTTTATAAAGTGTATATATACAGGTGTGTGATTTTTTTTAAAAGATATATGCTTATGAATTAAAATGAACTCGAAACGAAAGACCTTGGGGATTACAATATTATTCTTCTTGCTACTTAATTCTTACAAAACAGACATAATTTGATTTACGGCACTATTTTATATTATTTAATCATGTTGTTTATTAAAAATTATGAATTTGATTTATGAGGGTGTGTAACAGCCGAAAATTTAGCAATCTAAAAATAAACTTGCGAGATTTCAGTAACTGTTGATGTTCGAAGAATTACGTCATCAAAGAAATAAGCACATTTGATCGTGCTTGAAATCCACGTTGAGTTGACAAACGAAATTATTCCAGGGTGATAGCATGTGAGAAATGGTGAACGTGGGCGAAAACCGTGCGCGAAACGGAGTTACGGATTGTCCGGAATCGCGAAACGAAGAATCTGGATTTCTACCACCCGCGCGGTACGCCCCATCTCACCGTCTGGCGTGGGGCGATGCGCCTGACGTCAGCAAGTCGGATAAATGGCTTAAAAAGTCAGTTTTGTCTAGAAGATGCAATCCTTATCCTTCCATTCGACGATTCAACACCTCACACACGAAAAATCACCTTCTAAGCCATCCAATCTCTATTTTGAAGCATTTTTGTCACACCCCCAATTCTCAACTAACGGAATTATACCGTTTGGGAACGTGACAAACCAGGATCTCAGATCATTAGACATAACGAAAACCTCTATATGAATTTCAAAACATATGTTGGTCTAAAACTGTAACATCAAAGTTTCAATGTTTGCGGAAGCGTTTTAAAACCAATAACAAAACGTAACGGTTTGAAAATGTAAATTACAAATCCAATAACATTCAATGTCTATGTTGGTCTAAAACTGTAACATCAAAGTTTCAATGTTTGCGGAAGCGTTTTAAAACCAATAACAAAACGTAACGGTTTGAAAATGTAAATTACAAATCCAATAACATTCAATGTCTTAATTGATCAAAACTAAAACACTTGAACTGAAATGCATGCATGAGACTCAACATCCTACTCCCTGCTTGTCCTTGCTTGTATCTTAGTGTCCTGAGAAAACATGTAAATCAAGTCAACACAAAGGTTGGTGCATACACAGGTTTAAGCATTCAAAAATGTTGAAACCACAGTTTGAATATAAAGTTTACAGATAACATAATCACACGTGCATAGTCATGATAGCTAGTCATTTGTACTATTTACATAAGTGGTCGACACCGAAGCTGACGTTGCCATGCTATAGCATGTTTTTGCCTTAACACTATTGTCTAGCACGAACAATAGTAATGTGTGAGTTTGGTCAGTCAAACACCTGCGTAGATCCCATCTACCAAGTGAGGTTTGTCAAACCCAATAGATCTATCTTCAACTACCACGCTTTGCACTCCGGCAAATTAAACGGTTCGAAAGAGAAGGCTTTGTAATGCTATGTTTGCACTTAATGTAAACAGCTAACTCATGCAAGTGATATGTATCTAAAAGCGTTTGTTGCACATGTTTTCTCCCCCAAAACAGTTAAAATAAGAAAGGGGCCGTGTACGCACCTTTGATTGTTGTAGAATGATCAAACACTCGTGAACTCGCGTAGAAAATCCTCTACGAAGAATCTGTGTTTTAAACAATAACGTTGTGTTATTCGAGATGTCGTTTTGTGTGTGTAATCACATACGTGTCAACACACGTATGTTAGACTTGTTAGAAACGTACATAAGTAAGTACGCGTGCCTTTAAAATTGTTTAAATAAATCATATAACCGTATATGATTTTATTTAAATAAGTGTAATTATACGCGACTTGACTTTTTGTCTAAAAATATATATTTTATTATCTCATCCTGTTCGGAATTCAAATCCGGTTCCAACGCAACTGGAATGGATCGAATCGGAGTTAGAACGAAGAAGTTATGGGCAAAATACTAAAAAATGTCAAAAACCTCAAAACTGTTGGAGGCCGGGTTCGAACCCGTGACCTCCAACTCTAAACACGCACCTTCTACCACTCCAGCCCGCTAGGGTATCACGATATGTATTCCAAATTAATTCTTTTGAACATCAATTAACCGGTTTCCCCCTTGTTTGACTCCCGAACCAATTTGGTTCCAATCGACCCACGACTCCAACCCTATCGAACCCATAACCATAGGGCTTTGGCTCGGGGAACCCAACCGAGTTCAACCATGCATCCAATTTTTATAAATCATCGTTCTAAAGTTCCGATTTCATAACATTCCATGTTTTCGAACTTTAAACCTTATGCATTGATGCAAATTTGTTCAATTTGTTTATGTTAAACTTCTAAACCATAGGGTTTTCATTATTACAGAGATTCCTAAGTGTTCTGTGTCAGCTATTTCGAGAAACAAGTTCAATCATTCTAAAAACACCAAACGGTTTATCAACTAGAACCCTAAAAATCTAAATCGTTTAATTCATAGTTATAATCTGAAATCAATATATGTTTTCCTTTCATTTAGACCCCACGAAAGTGTCTGTGATGATTAATTCGATCAAGAAACTCAATTGGTACAAAACCCCCAAATCCGTTTAACTCAAGAGCCCTAACAATTGAACTCTTAGAATTCAACGTTATTTCATGAAATTCACATATGGGTTTTATTGATCGGGATACTCTGAAGATAAAGATAGCGATTAATTTGATTCTTGCATCAATTTAAATCGAAACCCCCAAATTCGTTTAGGATATGAACCCTAGAATTTTAGTTCATAAAATTCGATGTTAACAGTCTAAATTGATATGAGTTTATTCCAAATCGGCAGGTTTAGGTTGTATGGAAATAGATTCTTACCTTGTTTGATGTTGATTCGACTTAGTTTACTTAGAAGCTCTAGTTTCGGTCCTCCAAGATTGAATCCTTCTCTTCACAGCTTCTTAGACTAATTGATTGTATAGAAAACCTTCTAAAAGTGCCGATGGAAGTTTAGGAACCTCCAATTTGATATATTGTTGTCGAATTATACCTATTTGATATGGAATAGCCACGGTCTCGTCATTATGGACGACTTAGTGATTAATTTCGACAATTATTGCTAATTAACATCTGATAACCGACTATTATCATTTATGAGAGTTAAGTGAAGAGTTAATTTGATTAATTACATCCAATTAACTCAAATTTCAGTTTCAAATGATTCCTTTTGGCCGAATTTTGACTTCTAAAGTCAAAATTGAACTTTTAAATCAATTACAAACCTAAACTTTGAAATTTAGATGTATTGGGACTAATTTCTATAATTTCCAATCCCTTGGACTTGATTTTTAACAATAACATAACATTTCGGTTTACCAATTTGAACCCATAATCCCGAATTGTCACTAATCGGAATAATTGAACTAGTTTTTGGCTTAATTAATCCAATTGGGCCTCCCAAATACCATTGGGCCTACTTTGGGCTCATTGGGCCTACCTTGGCCTTACTGGGCCTTCCTTGGCCTTACTGGGCCTTCCTTGGCCTTACTGGGCCTTACATGTCTTGTTGGGCCTGTGATCTAACCACATTCAGTTAGCGAAGTTAACTCAAAAAGTCGGATTGTCACAATTTTGATCAACTGGATCGCACTAGGGAACGTTTCTGCAAGTCTGGATCATCTTTTTACGCGCAGAACTCCGTCTGGCTAGGTAACGGTTCATTTTAACCTTCTAGATTGATAATGATTGATTAAATCTTGTTTCTGAACGTAATGATATAGTTAGGGTTGTTGATATTGACTAGATGATGGCTAGGATTGATTATAAATGAAGAACTCGAATTGTTAACGGGTAAATCCTTGTTTTGAGCCGTTTAATGCCCGGTTTGCATGGAATCATAACAATGGTTATAGTGGTTTAAACCATTTGATTATGACAAGGTAGATGATTAGTTTGATTAATCCTTGACATGTAAAGTTAAATCCAAGTGTTTCAAACTAATCACAATCATTAACATACTCACTGGAACGAGTATCTGATGTTTATGATAACATGCAGATCAGTATGTTAAACATGGTTATTAAACCTATTCTAATACTACCTTGTGATATTTCATGATATCTGGGTAATCAATAACAAGGATTGATTATTTCTAAGCCATTGATATATCTAGGAACCTGTTTTAGCGTGATAATCAACAACATTAACTATTGGATAAATATCAAGGCGATGTCTTTGATATTGAACGTTCAGAAAGATTCAATCAGTAAGTTTAGCAATGCCTAAGACGAAGTAATCAAATAAGAGAATACGCTTATTTAAGCCGAGCAAATAAGCAATCTTTAAGCATAATAAGATTAAAGAGATAGGAACGGTCAAAATGAGTGTAATCGAAATTTTGAGATAAAGCTCCGAATGAAAGTTACAACGGGCTGAAGTTTCGAATGGTCATCGTAAATTTGAGCACCTTCATGATAAGGTTATAATCATGATAATATATTCATATTAATAGGATATGATTCTGAAGTGATAAAAGTAAGGACAGGAAGAGAAGAGCTAGCAAAGTGGGCTTTAGTTAGTTCAGGTGAGTTCTTATAGCCCTGTTTTAATGTTTTATCATTTTGGGCTGATATGCATGTTATAAAGTTGTTTTATGAAAATGATCGTTTTATCTGACTACGGTCGGATAAAAGTATATGTTATAGTAAAGAATGTTTCAGGAAAATAATGTTTCAAGTCTCAACTGCGGTTGAGAAAGAAATGATGGTATGTATGCTATAAAGTTATTGTATGAAAGTGATTTTAACCTGATTATGGTCAGGTAAAGCATGTTTTCAGAAAAAGTATGTTTTCAGATAAAGAATGTTTTCAAGTAATGAATGTTGTAAAATAAGTGATGTTTTAAGTCTCAACTGCGGTTGAGAAGTAAATGATTTTAAGAGGCTCAGCTGAGATGTAACGAATGTTTTAAGTCTCAACGGTGGTTGAGAAAGAAATAATTTTTTTGTATGACACTCGACAGAGGTCGAGGAGGAAAGGTGGTTTTGCCAGCTGCGGCTGGACAGAACTTGAACACTACGGTGCGACAAAGTGTTTATGCTTATGATGGTTTAAATGATTTAAACCATGGTATGTATGAATGATGTATGTAAAGAAGTCTTGTACCGGTATGAGCCGTCAACTTCGGTTGATGGTTAAAGAGTCCTGTGGAAACACAGGCCTGCCGACTGTGTGTCGCCAGTTGAGGAAATCTTATGCATGTGTAAGTTATCGACTTCGGGTTGATAGTTTAAGAGTCTTGTGCTGCACAAGCCTGTTGACTTCGGTTAGCAGCGACATGCTAATTTTCTATGTACAGTATGTTTGATGTTATGATGATATGAATGTTATGTAAAGATCTGAAAGACTAAAGATTTTTATAAAAAGTTAACTTAGAACTCACCAGCGAAAACTGACTTGTTTTAGCATGTATGCAGGTTATGATAAGGATATGATGGCTCGTGGCAAGACATGAGGACTACCTACTCAAGAACTGGCATTCCTGTTAGGATTAAATGTTATGTAAAGATTTCCGCTGCCATAGTATACGATTATTCTACGGTTTAAGAGCTATGTTCTTGATGCTTAACCAACCGAGGGACTCCCGGGGAACGGGGCCTCTCAGGGTGATGATGTACATGACTACAAATGCACTTGACTTGGCACTTCATTAAGGTACAATTTTGTTTCTGAATTTTTATTGTGGTTGATAATTTCCTTTAAACTTACTCATCTTTCTGTTTGATAATAATGTTTATTTTCAATTTGGGTTTTGATCATAATTGGTTAATCTTGGTTTTATCAAATTCAGTAATTTTATACAATCAATATACCATTTTATCAAATTCAGTAATCTTAGTTTTAAGTGGATATGACAAGTGGTATTTTTTTACATTTGTTGTTTTCTTTCGATTTGTATGGTTCCTTTCTACTGTTACGATATGAATAAAAATAATGCCAATTTAGGATGTTGTATGGAGTGTTCTACAATTCTAAGAGTAAAAACTCTACACATTAGCTCTCCAATTTTAGCAGCAAAAGGTCCATTTTTCTACAAGGTAAACCTTAATATCCAAACAGGCAATTTTTTTGTTTTCATTTCTATTTGATAACCTGCATCACCATTAATCTTCAATACAACTCTTCTCAAATGGTATGCGGGAGTCAGAGCAACGACATGTTACTTTGCGGATCAATGCCTCTGGTAACATATTTTATATTTTCTTTTGAACTTGTCATACTTCATTATGAATTTTGATTAGTACTTAAATTTTCACTTTTTGTTTATGAAACAGAGGAAGCTGCACTTATGGAACTTCTTAACTTTATGTACAGCAAAGTATTAACAGTTACATCTGCACTTTCCCTACTGGACGTGTTGATGGCTGCTGATAAGTTTGAGGTGGCTTCATGCATGAGATATTGCAGTCGTGCATTAAGAAATTTGTCTATGACACCTGAAAGTTTTAATGGCTGAAGCAGTTCAACCATTGACTGATGCAGCAAAGCAATTCCTTGTTGCTCATTACAAAGATATAACCAAGTAAGCTCATTTTATTATTTGTACTTCTTTTTATTATTATTATTTTTTTAAAAAGACAATTGAACTCACAGTCTCACACACCATGTCACTAAAAAGACTTGAACCTAGAACTTACAAGGTTGAATTTCTTTTTATGTGGTTTCAAATAGTATCAGGATTTTTGTTGCTTACCTAAAACCTTGACAAAATAATACCCTTGCAACCAGAAAATGTTATTTATATTGATAAATGAATAATGGTTTCCTTTTTTGAATAAATAGATGTTATATTAGCGAGATTTTTAATATGATACGTGCACAAAGGGAAATTGGAAATATTATTTAAATGTATGTAAGCTCAAAAGTTTATTAAGTTTTAATTGTAAGCATATGCAAATATAATCAAATTAGAATAATAAATTCTTTAAATATAATTTATTTTGTCAAAATAGAATAATTAATTCTTTAAATATAATTTATTTTTTCAAATTTTCAGAATTCATTCTTTAAATATAATTATTTTTCAAATATACAGAATTCATTCTTTAAATATAATTTCAATTGTTTTTGTGTAACTTAAGTTTGGTATGTAAATTAAAGTAATTTATTGTCTTCAATGCCTTTAACTATCATTTAAAAAAATAAACCTTCCATATAAATCATACAGCATGGTTATATTACCTTCTGATTTAAATTTTAAAATATAACAATTAAATTTTAAAAATTTTTTATTTTGACCTAATTACAATATAATTTAATGATAAATTATACGACTTCTATTAGACTTGTATGATATTTTTTATTAATTTCAAATATTATTTTATGACATACGAAAATTTTCTTGTTTTATTTTTATTATGTTTCAATTGTAAAATTTTTTATATTTTTTCTCACAAAGACAGGTTGTTTCAATTTTTACCCTATGACAGCAAGCTGCGAGATCTGGCTGTGGGAGCACCACTTACCAATATTTTTCAAATTAGAATAATTAATTCTTTAAATATAATTTATTTTGTCAAAATAGAATAATTAATTCTTTAAATATAATTTATTTTTTTAAATTTTCAGAATTCATTCTTTAAATATAATTATTTTTCAAATCTACAGAATTCATTCTTTAAATATAATTTCAATTGTTTTTGTGTAACTTAAGTTTGGTATGTAAATTAAAGTAATTTATTTTCTTCAATGCCTTTAACTATCATTTAAAAAAATAAACCTTCCATATAAATCATACAACATCATTTCCATAACTGATACTAATATTATGGATGTCACCAAATTTCCAAAACAGAATTCATTCATTTTTACATATAAATTCATCAACTACCATTCATTTTCACTACATTTTTTTAAGGGTGAGAAAAATTCAAAGACATAAATACGGTTCATAAATCTTCTTTTCTTCTTTGTTCAAACTTCTGTTCAATCTTTGTTCAATTTTTTTTACGTACACGTTTGACTAATCATTCATACCTGTGTATATACAGGTAAATGGCTTTATCAGGTATAACTTTGCTTGACAATCTTGATGTCAAAAATCTTGACCATAGCATTAAGGTTCGCATTCTCAAAATGTGAACTCAACCTGATAAGTATAACCCGGGAGAAACATTGAAGATTGAAATGATATTAATGGACGAACATGTAACTTTTTAAATATTTTACATTTTATTTTGTAACGAAATTATGTAACATATCTTGCATTTGGCATTTCATATTTTGAAACATATATATAAACATTTTTTAGAATCATCCATACAAAGTGCACTTGAATTGGGGTTCAACTGTTGTCAAATGCATGGATTTTAGAAGAACACAATATGGTTTCTCATTATCTCCTTTTGAACAACTTATACAGAATTATGTGGCTGATAATACCATTCTTGGTAAGTTTATTGCATTTGACTAATATTTATTTTATTTTTTATAACATTAATTATTCTTATTAATATTAATTAACATATCCAAACTAATAAATTATGCAAAAAATATTTTTTTCACAGATGTTATTGGGTATGTATACACCTATTTTCCTATCCAAGAGTCCATATCCACAAAGACTGGAAAACTGTGTCGAAGGATCAAAATTCAGCTACAGGATTATGAGTTTGACTTTTATGTTTAAATGTTAATTTATTTTACATTTTTATAATTTGTTAATTTATCTAACAATATTTAAAAATTTAATGTATAGGGGTCGCATCATTTATATCACTTTATGGGATTCTTATGCTGATAAGTTTTCTGAGTACATGGCTGATAAGGAGCCATGTTATTTGGTGGTTTTGATAGTTCAATTTGGAAGATTTAAGTTTTTTGAAGGTAATTTTAAGTCAAAAATTAAATCATATTTTCTTTATTGATCATATTTATTATTATTTGTTTTATATGCAGGTCGCCCTTATGTTTCCACAACATACTTTGCAACCAACCTTTTCATCAATTCTGACATTGATGACATCAATCAATTTAAGTCAAAGGAATCTTATATTAATGTTTCTCTATTATCATACACATATTTTTAATATATTTAAGTATAGTAATTTTATTTATTTAATTAAATGAAAGAATTGTCTTTAGGTTGCATTGTAATGATGAACAAACAACTTCATCATCCTATCGTGCCATTGGATCGTCTTTGGTTACATCGGTTCAGGATGACTTTTTGTCAAAAACTGCTTTAAATACTATAATTGAAGTTAATGACATTGCTGAGGTAGTCTGTTATAAATTTTCTAAGCAATAGTCTGTTATAAATTTCTAACACAAAATAGAAACACAAATTTGTCATATAATAAAAATATGTTTTCCTTATATAGGTTAAAAAGGTTGTCATTGTTGGTACAATCAAGTGTGTTATTTCAGATGTTGAATGGTACTATCTAGCTTGTAAGGTATGCAGTAGGAAGGCTTCACGAGAATGGATTATAGGTGAACCAGATGATGAAGGTAATTATGAAGAAAACCAGGTTTTTGAATGCAATAATGATCAGTGCAGTCAGAAGGTTATTGATCCTCTTCCTAGGTATTTAATAAACTTATTTTAATAATTTTTTTAATACACTTTTATTCATTATTCCCTTTTAATTTCTAATCTATTAATTATTATGTTCTGTTTCAATTGGTAGGTTCAAAATTCCATTGCGTGTGCAGGATTCTACTGGAGTATTGTCTCTTACGTTGTTTGATCGTGATGCAAAAAAGCTCCTTAACATTAGTGCAAAAGATTTGCTTCAAAAGATGACTGAGTCTAAGGTTATACAAACTATTTTGCTTATTACATATCATAATATTTATCATGCTCTTTAACTGATATACAATATATTTATATGTTTAAAAATATTATTTTACTGTGAGTATAACAACTTGCTTCCGGATGAATTCAATTTGTTACTGGACAGAAAGTTTGCATTCAAGATTGATATAAGTCGTTTTAATCTTCGAAATAATGTTGATTCCAACATCAAGTTTTTTGGAGTTTCTAAAATCACTGATGATGCAAGTATACTGTCCACACTTGAAAACAAAAAATTGAATGAAGAGGTAATTACTTACATATATACCTTGCTGCATATATAATTAGACATAAATTACTTGTAAAATTTTAAATGTTTTTTTTTTCCTAATATTATAGGGTTCAAACTCTAAGGTAATGCATGCTACTTATGTTGAATTTTCATCCCAACAAATTGCTCACTCAAAGGTATTAAATACATTTTTTATTTTTAATAATCTTTTTTAGGTAATTTAATTTCCTGTTAAATTTTCTTTTTTACTTAAGGATTCTGCATCTTTCACCGGAGACAACTCTACTCCTTTATCGGAAAATGATGCTACAACTGCAAGGAATGCGCATCGTAATGCAAACTACCAACATTCATTCACTGCTGGCCTAAAACACAATCTTGAAGATGTTTAAGATGTTGAAGATAGCCCGTGTCAATCAGTCTCAAAATCAAGAAAGAAACTAATAGAAGATAATGAGTCGGAAGCAGTTTTTAGTCAAAAGCTTTTGACTCCAAAGATTGAAAAGTGATTATCTATTTCAAAATATTCAATCTATACGTGCTGCTGATGTTGCTTATGAACATGCTTTCTATTTTAAATTAATTTGTTTTAGAACTTTTTATGCTGGTTTATCTTATTCATCTTTACACTTTATTTGATTTGTTTGTGCATTTTTTTCATGGTTGATTTATTTTACTCGTCTTTATGTATGATCAATCGGTTGATGCATATTTTGGGTTTCAAACAATCATAAAATGTGACTCAACCTTTCGTAATTCGTTATACATATAAATCAATTTACCATTTTCTTTGAGACATGGTTTACGCTGAAATGGTAATAACCTATAAAGTTGTTTTTTTATGCGGACCAAGTGTTGGTAATGAAAACAATTGTGAGATTTGATAAAATAGGATAAAATATTTCAATCTCTTCAATCAAGATAGTCCATAATAGCGGTTACTTTGATCATTTTTTTTTGTTGAAAGTGTTTTTTATAAATTTGAATACCAACAAAAATACAAATTAAATTTTCTTTAATCAATGTTTTTATTCAATCATTTTAATAGTTCAAATGGCCTCTCTATATATTTCTATTGCATTCTTTCATTTTGATTATCATATTAATAAAAAAAATACACAAAATCTGCAACTTCTTATTAACATGGCTATAAAATTAATACATAAATTGCAATATCACCAAAATTAAGTAATGTTTGTCTGGATGTTTTCTGCTTTACGTAATTAGTTTTTATCATATTTTCGAGTATGGGTCACTTGTATTCACCGTTGTTATCAACATTTCAAAATATAGAGTCATTTATTAAAATTTAAAATTATAACCATATAAGTTAATTTTTAAACTCACATGATACATTTTATATGTAATAATAAAAATATTCGGTTGTGGGTGTTATGAATATTCGAGAACAATCAAATGTTAAACATATCTTTAATTGGACAAAATGTTATATTACCTTGTCCTATTACGTATATAATTCTAATTTTTAAATATAACAATTTAATTTTTTATTTCATACTAATTACAATATAGCTTTAATGCTAAATTATGCTAACGTTTGATTCACTGATCATTTTTAATTAATTTAATTTTATTATTTCTAACATACCTAATCTCATTTTTCTTATTTTAATTTTAGTAACATTCCAAATTATACATAAAATATCACATATATCTATGTTTAGTGCCACCGTTTTTACAAAAAAAAAAAAAAAAACGTTTATCAATGTTTAAAAATACGTTAATTAATGTTTCAGAATAATACTTTCAAAATAATATGTTTAAATCACCATTTTTAATTCCATCAGTTTCATAATTAATTGGATCATTTACCATCTATTTTTTCACTTTCATATGAATATCTATGTTTTCTAAATTATAGGTATGTATAAATTGAATTTAAAAATTTTTGATTGCACTAACCATTTCTTATTTATTCACCATTTCTAAATCAATTTACATTTTTCAATCATGCTTCACTCATAACACATAATATACTTCTTCAGCCATCTTCCGTATATAATTCTAATTTTTAAATATAACAATTTAATTTTTTTTTATTTCATACTAATTACAATAGCTTTAATGATAAATTATGCTAACGTTTTTTTCACTGATCATTTTTAGTAATTTAATTTTATTATTTCTAACATACCTAATCTCATTTTTCTTATTTTAATTTTAGTAACATTCCAAATTATACATAAAATATCACATATATTTATGTTTAGTGCCACCGTTTAAAAAAAATAAATTACGTTTATCAATGTTTCAAAATACGTTAATTAATGTTTCAAAATAATACTTTCAAAATAATATGTTTAAATCACCATTTTTAATTCCATCAGTTTCATAATTAATTGGATAATTTACCATCTATTTTTTCTTTTTCATATGAATATCTATGTTTCCTAAATTATAGGTATGTACAAATTTCAATTAAAAATTCTTGATTGCACTTACTATTTCTTATTTATTCACCATTTCTAAATCAATTTACATTTTTCAATCATTCTTCACTCATAACACATAATTTACTTCTTCAGCCATCATACATTTGCACATTCAATCATTTGTCATTAGGTATGATAATTCTAAACTTGTATTTCTTATTTCTTTAAATACATTGTTTACATGTTTATATGTTGTTGTTACATGTTTATATGTAGTTGTCTGTTGCATATCATTTCAACAATGATTTTAATTCTTTGTAACCAATAATCTGTAAATAATTAATTGAATTTGCACAGTTGGATAATCATACATGCATAAGCTCTTATATTACCTTACAAGTTATCCAAAACAAATTATAAAATTCATTCTAATAATGTTTATTGAATACTTTTCTACCTTCAAACTTAATACATAACCTTAAAACGAAATGGATGCCAGAAATTCAAAAACATCTTAAGCTGTTACAAAATACTAATAATGTCACACCCTTGTCGTTGCGGAAGCGTACCGTGTGACTTTCAAGGTTTCACAGTCATCGTTTATAACAAAATACACATATGTTTCTATATTACAAACCCATGTTACAACTACATTAGCCACAAGCCTAATGTAATAATAGTTTTAACTGAGTTTCACACGCATATATATATATATATATAATGCTATTACACATATATACTATGTTATGTATCACACTGTTGAGTCTATCTCTCATAGACTCTACAATAGGTCTCCAAAGATTGAGCTCCCAGCTCCACCCCTGTATCATTATGCATCTGAGAAAAACATGATTTTAAAACAATCAGCATATTGCTGGTGAGTTCACAAGTTTATTTATTAAAAATGCATGTAATGTATCTCAAACGATTCACATGTTTGCATAAAAAGAGTTAAATAATATTTATGCCCCAAACTGGGTGTAAAACATTGGTATCCAGTGCGAACATTGTTCCTTCCAACAATGTCGTGTATTAGTTCCCGACCAACTGTCCAATTATAACTCCTGGGCTCCCGTAACCGAGCTGACGAGTTCAGTGTTTGCCCCTTCCCAATGTCCTTGTCGCAAGACATTGTGTGTTCTAGCCTTATTGAGCGCCCGCTCGACATCCAGTCGTGGTTTTAGCTACGAACCACGGGCGAGGATTGTCAATCACAAATAGAATCTATTCTCAATAATCACACCCCCCCACGGTTAACGGTTACAGAATAGGGGACTTAGCGACAAATGTGTAACCCGTGAAATAATGACAAGTTCGGTCATGTGTTCTCCCCACTGTCACGTGTTTCAACCAAATGTTTTACCACGCTTTCGTTTTCATGTTTCACAAAATGTTTCAAAAGTGTTTCAGCATTTCAAATGATGCAAATCAGGTTTCATGTTTCACAAAATGCATCAAAAGCGTTTCAGAGTTCCACCTGATCAAATCAGGTTTCATGTTTCACAAAATGCATCGAAAGCATTTCAGAGTTCCACCTGATCAAATCAGGTTTCATGTTCCACAAATGTATCAAAAGCATTTCAAAGCTTTACAATAATCAAGATGTTTAAAACGAGTTTTATGTTTTCTCATTCCCCGAGTTCAAAAGCCAAAATACAGAAAAGGGGTTCGTGAACTCACCTGAGTTGATTCAAATCAATAACAATGCACAACGTTTGTATCACTAGTTCTTGAACTCTAAACCTGTATGTCATTAGAGTTCTATGAGTTATTTATACTTAATTTGGTGAGAAATTAACTTTTGTATCAAAGCCGGATTCTCAATCGACTTCTGGGTTGAAATCTGATTATCTGATTACAAAACAGATCATAAAACTGTGTTCGGAACGCGAAATCAACATAGAATAGGTTTTTATATTGAAAACCAATGATAAAACTGAATTCTGATCTCAATCGGAATTCCAATCTGCTTCTATATTGATTATCGGATTTCCGAATTGCGAAACAGATCGTAAAACTGAGTCCGGAACGCGAAATCGATTAAAAATATGTCCTTTTTATCAAAATCGGATCACCGGATTGCGAATCGGATCGCGAAACAGAGTTCAGAACGCAAAACGGATGAAATTAAGGTTTGGCCGGAAAAGTCACCAGAATATTCCTTTTCGCCGGAATATTCCGCCGGAATATTCCTTGTCCCAGATTAATCAAATTAATATGGTTGTTGATAATCGGACATTATAACGGGTTATAAAACTAAGGTTTCGTATACTTGTTTTGGACAGAGTCTGTGTTTATAAAAGTGAGGTTTTCAGGTTTTAAGTCGGGCAGAACTTCGACTTATATTCCTCAAGTTTTCCAGAAAACAATTGGGCAGAATCTCTGCTTATAATTGTTTGTTTTCCAAAAATTAGTCGGGCAGAACCTCGACGTAATTTCGATTAAAACCAAACAATTAATCATAATCTTATTATATAATAATAATAAGATCTAAAGCAAGCATCATAACAGATTGAAATTATACGGGATTTTTACCTCTCAGAAGTTCGCCAGTATCTCGCGTTGAAAACTAGATGATTGGAGGGGTTAAATATGGGTATTTGGAGGTGTAGGGTCGAGATTTGAGAGCTGGAATGTAAAATTTCGCGACAGAAAACGAAATCTGGTGAACTGCTCTTTATAGGCGAAATCCAGATCCGGGGCGCATAGCCTAGTGCCAAGGCTTGACACGGGGCGGTACGCCCGGATGTAAGATTTTGCATGGCTGCCACGTGTTGACACGTGGTGGCACGTGGCGCGTTCGGGTGCGATCTGACTCGTTTCTTGTTTTCGCGATAACTTGAGCATACGAACTCCGTTTTACGCGCCGTTTTCGCCCACGTTCACGATTTTTTGAGTTCTTTAAACCATTAAATTTCAATACCTGAAGAATTAAAAATATATTATCTCTTATTTAACGCTATATTCGAATTTGTGTATCTTGAAATCGGAGTCTCGTTTCACAATTTCGCTTACACTTATTTTCTTTATTTTCAAGTTATGATTCTAACCTGGAAATTGCAAATTGTCACAGTCTCCCCCCGTTAATGGAATTTCGTCCCGAAATTCAGTTTGTCATCTCAATACTGACGTGTCATCAAACAAATGGGGGTATTTAGGTTTTATCTGATCTTCGCGTTCCCAGGTAAATTCAGGTCCTCGCCTTGAGTTCCAACGGACCTTTACTATTGGAATACGACTTTGTTTCAACTTTTTCACTTCCCGATCCATGATTTCCACTGGTTCCTCTATGAAGTGTAATTGATCATCGATTTGAATTTCTTCCAACGGTATCACAAGTGTTTCGTCTGACAGACATTTCTTGAGATTTGATACATGAACTGTGTCATGCACCCCGCTGAGTTCCGGTGGTAGTTTGAGTTTGTATGCAACAGGTCCAACCTTTGCAATGATTTCAAACGGCCCTATGTATCGAGGGTTCAATTTTCCACGTTTTCCGAATCTTACAACTCCTTTCCAAGGTGAGACCTTTAACATAACGTGGTCTCCAACTTGGAAAGACAATGGTTTGCGTCTCATATCAGCGTAGCTTTTCTGACGATCTTGTGCGGCTCGCAGTCTGTCTCGAATTTTGAAGATTTTATCTGTTGTTTCCTGAATGATTTATGGCCCCGTGAGTTGACTTTCACCAACCTCGGTCCAGCATATAGGGGATCGACATTTACGGCCGTACAAAGCTTCAAATGGTGCTGCCTTGATGCTCGTATGATAACTGTTGTTGTATGAGAATTCAATCAAAGGCAGGTGTGTATCCCAACTGCTTCCAAAATCAATCACACATGCTCGAAGCATGTCTTCAAGAGTTTGGATAGTCCTTTCGCTTTGACCATCCGTTTGAGGATGATATGATGTACTCATATCCAAACGAGTACCCAATGCATCATGTAGGGTCTGCCATACCCGTGAGGTGAATTTGCTGTCTCGATCTGAAATGATGGAGGTTGGAATTCCATGTCGGGAAACTACTTCCTTGATGTAAAGCCTCGTGAGTTTGTCCATTTTATCAGTTTCTTTCATAGGCAAGAAATGTGCAGACTTTGTGAGACGATCGACTATTACCCAGATAGTGTCATTGCCGCTAGAAGTCCTGGGTAGTTTCGTGACAAAGTCCATTGTAATCCGATCCCACTTCCATTGTGGAATCTCTGGTTGCTGCAACAACCCTGATGGTTTTTGATACTCAGCTTTAACCTTAGAGCAGGTTAGACATTTGCTAACATACAGAGCGATGTCAGCCTTCATGTTAGGCCACCAATACAGTTCTTTGAGGTCATGATACATTTTATCAGAGCCAGGGTGTACAGAGTATCGAGACTTGTGAGCTTCATCCATTACTAAGCTCCTTAGGTTCCCAAAGTTTGGTACCCAGACTCTATTTGCAAAGTAGCGAGTTCTGTCAATCTTGACCTCTAATTTCTTATCCAAGCCTCGCAAGGATTCATTCTTCAAATTTTCTTTCTTAAGAGCGTCAAGTTGGGCATTTCGAATTTGGGCAGTAAGGTTTGTTTGAATAGTCATCCCCAAAGCTCGCACTCGTAATGTCTTGGTTAGCTCTTTCCTGCTCAAAGCATCTGCAACAACATTTGCCTTGCCAGGATGATAGCGAATATTGCAATCATAATCATTGAGTAATTCAACCTAGCGACGTTGTCTCATATTCAAGTCTTTTTGATCGAAGATATGCTGGAGACTTTTATGATCAGTGTAAATAGTACACTTTGTACCATAAAGGTAGTGTCTCCAGATTTTGAGTGCGAACACTACAGCTCCTAGTTCCAAATCATGCGTAGTGTAGTTCTTCTCATGTGTTTTGAGCTGCCGGGATGTGTATGCAATGGATTTGTCTTTCTGCATTAGCACACAACCCAAGCCTTGATGTGATGCATCGCAGTATACTACGAAATCTTCTGTTCCTTCAGGTAGTGATAAAATAGGTGCACTGCATAGTTTTTGCTTTAACAATTGAAATGATGTCTCTTGCTTGTTGCTCCATTCAAATTTCTTATCCTTTTGCGTCAATGTAGTCAATGGTAAAGCTATCTTGGAGAAACCTTCGATGAATCTTCTATAGTATCCTGCTAAGCCAAGAAATTGACGTACTTCTGTCGGGGTTTTGGGTGCATTCCAATTCTTGATAGCCTCAATCTTGGCAGGATCAACATGTATTCCTTTTTGATTTATTACATGCCCAAGAAATTGTACTTGTCTCATCCAAAATTCACATTTGGAAATTTTGGCATATAGTTTTTCATTTCTTAGCAACTCCAGAATAAGCCTGAGGTGTTGTTCATCATCTTCTTTTGTCTTGGAATAAATAAGTATATCATCGATGAACACAATGACAAATTTATCCAAGTATGGTTTACAGACCCTATTCATAAGGTCCATAAAAACTGCCGGGGCATTCGTCAATCCAAACGGCATAACCAAAAACTCATAATGGCCATACCGGGTTCTAAAAGCAGTGATTGGAACGTCCTCGTCCTTGACCCTTAGCTGGTGGTATCCTGAACGCAGATCGATCTTTGAATAGAAACTGGAACCTTGCAACTGATCGAATAAATCATCTATCCTTGGTAGCGGATACCGATTCTTGACTGTCAGCTTGTTCAATTCTCGGTAGTCGATGCACATTCTAAAGGTTCCATCTTTCTTCTTCACGAACAAGACAGGTGCTCCCCACGGTGAGAAGCTTGGTCTTATGAAACCTTTGTCCAGTAACTCTTGTAGTTGGTTAGATAGCTCCTGCATCTCTGATGGGGCTAATCTGTATGGCGATCGAGCTATTGGTGCTGCGCCAGGCACCAAGTCAATTCGAAATTCGACTTGCCTGTTAGGTGGTAGTCCAGGCAAATCCTCAGGGAATACTTCTGGATACTCTCGTACAATCGGTATATCTTCTAGTCGCTTCTCTTTTGACTTCCTTTCCAGGACGTGAGCTAATATTGCTTGACATCCCTTGCGTAGGTACTTGCGGGCTTTCATACAGGAGATGATTTGTAACGCCTTTCCGCTCTCTTCACCATGAATTGAGAGAGTCTCCCCACTTGGGAGTGGAATGCGAACTACCTTCTGACAACATACAATTTCTGCGTGGTTTTCGGACAACCAGTCCATTCCGACAACCACGTCAAAACTTCCTAGATTCACCGATAAAAGATCTATAGCAAAAACATAATCTCCTAATTGTAATTTACACCCTTGAATTATCTCACTAGTTTCTATCATTTTTCCGTTGGCTAGTTCAATTGTGTATCTATCGTGTAGAGCAGTTGGATTAGATCCAATTAACATACTAAATTCGGTTGACATAAAGCTCTTATCTGCTCCCGTATCAAATAGGACAGAAGCATAATGATTATTAACAAAGAACGTACCCGACGAGGTTTGGATCTCGTTTGGCGTCTCCGGCTGCAATAACAAAGGCCCTACCTCGAGCATTGTTGCCACCTTGATTTGCTAGCTTTGGGCAGTTCTTCCTGAGATGACCTACGACTCCACATTCAAAACAACTCCTATTATCCCTGTTGCTATCTGTCACCGATGTAGGTACAGGAGCTCGACAATTCCTCGCTAAATGTCCACGTCTTCCACATCTGTTACATATGAAGGGCCTACATTCACCCTCATGATGGAATCCACATCTTTCACACTTTGGAAATTTTCCCACATAAGATTTATTATCAGTTGTCACAGCGGTGTTGACTCTAACCTGAGTCGGTTTCTTTTGTGGTTGATTTGGGGAATTGCTATTCCATTTCCGTTTGTTCCCAATGTTTTGCTTTTCCTCAGGTACCTTTGTTCCCAAAGTTCCACGAAGAACTGCCTGATCGATCAGGCGATGAGCCAACCGAATTGCACTTTGAATGGTATCTGGCTTAGAAGAAGTCACCATATCTTCAATACTTGGAGGAAACCCTTTCAGATACTGCTCTATTCGTTTGTACTCAGGAGTGACCATCGTTGGGCAAAGTTGTGCTAGCTCATGAAATCTAGTAGTATAACCAACAATGTCACTCCCTTGCAGCTTCAGGTTATAGAATTCTTCTTCCATTTTCTGGATCTCACTTCGTGGACAATATTCATCCATCATCATTTGCTTCAGTGTTAACCAAGGAATCTGATAGGCTTCATCAATGCCTAAACCTTGAACATGGTTGTTCCACCATGTAAGAGCTGCTCCATTCAGAGTACAAGTAGCATACTTGACTCGGCATTCTTCAGGGCAATTACTGACACGGAATACTGTTTCCATCTTTTCGCACCATCGGATCAGTGCGATTGCCCCATCGGTTCCATTAAAGCTAAGAGGCTGGCAATTCAAGAAATCCTTGTAAGAACATACTTTTGGTGCAGAACCAGTGGTTTCGACAGTCGCGCTGCCTCCTACTACACCATTGCCACCTACAGCTCCACTGCCTCCTCCTGTATTGTTGCCAATAGCACCGGATCCTCCCTCTCCTGTGTGTTGTTGATTTTTGTAAGTGGCCATAGCATCAGCCACTCGTCTATTTATGAGTTGGTCCATTTCTATCGAGATAGCAGGTTGCTCAGCTTCAGGATTGCCATGCGGGTTTTCTTGCGGATTTTCTTGTGGATTTTCCTGCGGATTTCGCCTCGGTCGTCCTCTCGGCATGTTTCTGAACATGCAACATTAATGTTTCGTATTAGAGTTATATGGTTATAGATTAGGTCTTAGTCATGC
This sequence comes from Mikania micrantha, assembly GCA_009363875.1. NCBI lineage: Eukaryota > Viridiplantae > Streptophyta > Magnoliopsida > Asterales > Asteraceae > Mikania > Mikania micrantha. The sequence continues at coordinate 30,517,628 of CM018697.1, forward strand.
AACCTAATTCGCTATAAACCAATGGCTCTGATACCAATCTGTCACACCCTTGTCGTTGCGGAAGCGTACCGTGTGACTTTCAAGGTTTCACAGTCATCGTTTATAACAAAATACACATATGTTTCTATATTACAAACCCATGTTACAACTACATTAGCCACAAGCCTAATGTAATAATAGTTTTAACTGAGTTTCACACGCATATATATATATATATATATATAATGCTATAACACATATATACTATGTTATGTATCACACTGTTGAGTCTATCTCTCATAGACTCTACAATAGGTCTCCAAAGATTGAGCTCCCAGCTCCACCCCTGTATCATTATGCATCTGAGAAAAACATGATTTTAAAACAATCAGCATATTGCTGGTGAGTTCACAAGTTTATTTATTAAAAATGCATGTAATGTATCTCAAACGATTCACATGTTTGCATAAAAAGAGTTAAATAATATTTATGCCCCAAACTGGGTGTAAAACATTGGTATCCAGTGCGAACATTGTTCCTTCCAACAATGTCGTGTATTAGTTCCCGACCAACTGTCCAATTATAACTCCTGGGCTCCCGTAACCGAGCTGACGAGTTCAGTGTTTGCCCCTTCCCAATGTCCTTGTCGCAAGACATTGTGTGTTCTAGCCTTATTGAGCGCCCGCTCGACATCCAGTCGTGGTTTTAGCTACGAACCACGGGCGAGGATTGTCAATCACAAATAGAATCTATTCTCAATAATTACGCCCCCCACGGTTAACGGTTACAGAATAGGGGACTTAGCGACAAATGTGTAACCCGTGAAATAATGACAAGTTCGGTCATGTGTTCTCCCCACTGTCACGTGTTTCAACCAAATGTTTTACCACGCTTTCGTTTTCATGTTTCACAAAATGTTTCAAAAGTGTTTCAGCATTTCAAATGATGCAAATCAGGTTTCATGTTTCACAAAATGCATCAAAAGCGTTTCAGAGTTCCACCTGATCAAATCAGGTTTCATGTTTCACAAAATGCATCGAAAGCGTTTCAGAGTTCCACCTGATCAAATCAGGTTTCATGTTCCACAAATGTATCAAAAGCATTTCAAAGCTTTACAATAATCAAGATGTTTAAAACGAGTTTTATGTTTTCTCATTCCCCGAGTTCAAAAGCCAAAATACAGAAAAGGGGTTCGTGAACTCACCTGAGTTGATTCAAATCAATAACAATGCACAACGTTTGTATCACTAGTTCTTGAACTCTAAACCTGTATGTCATTAGAGTTCTATGAGTTATTTATACTTAATTTGGTGAGAAATTAACTTTTGTATCAAAGCCGGATTCTCAATCGACTTCTGGGTTGAAATCTGATTATCTGATTACAAAACAGATCATAAAACTGTGTTCGGAACGCGAAATCAACATAGAATAGGTTTTTATATTGAAAACCAATGATAAAACTGAATTCTGATCTCAATCGGAATTCCAATCTGCTTCTATATTGATTATCGGATTTCCGAATTGCGAAACAGATCGTAAAACTGAGTCCGGAACGCGAAATCGATTAAAAATATGTCCTTTTTATCAAAATCGGATCACCGGATTGCGAATCGGATCGCGAAACAGAGTTCAGAACGCAAAACGGATGAAATTAAGGTTTGGCCGGAAAAGTCACCAGAATATTCCTTTTCGCCGGAATATTCCGCCGGAATATTCCTTGTCCCAGATTAATCAAATTAATATGGTTGTTGATAATCGGACATTATAACGGGTTATAAAACTAAGGTTTCGTATACTTGTTTTGGACAGAGTCTGTGTTTATAAAAGTGAGGTTTTCAGGTTTTAAGTCGGGCAGAACTTCGACTTATATTCCTCAAGTTTTCCAGAAAACAATTGGGCAGAATCTCTGCTTATAATTGTTTGTTTTCCAAAAATTAGTCGGGCAGAACCTCGACGTAATTTCGATTAAAACCAAACAATTAATCATAATCTTATTATATAATAATAATAAGATCTAAAGCAAGCATCATAACAGATTGAAATTATACGGGATTTTTACCTCTCAGAAGTTCGCCAGTATCTCGCGTTGAAAACTAGATGATTGGAGGGGTTAAATATGGGTATTTGGAGGTGTAGGGTCGAGATTTGAGAGCTGGAATGTAAAATTTCGCGACAGAAAACGAAATCTGGTGAACTGCTCTTTATAGGCGAAATCCAGATCCGGGGCGCATAGCCTAGTGCCAAGGCTTGACACGGGGCGGTACGCCCGGATGTAAGATTTTGCATGGCTGCCACGTGTTGACACGTGGTGGCACGTGGCGCGTTCGGGTGCGATCTGACTCGTTTCTTGTTTTCGCGATAACTTGAGCATACGAACTCCGTTTTACGCGCCGTTTTCGCCCACGTTCACGATTTTTTGAGTTCTTTAAACCATTAAATTTCAATACCTGAAGAATTAAAAATATATTATCTCTTATTTAACGCTATATTCGAATTTGTGTATCTTGAAATCGGAGTCTCGTTTCACAATTTCGCTTACACTTATTTTCTTTATTTTCAAGTTATGATTCTAACCTGGAAATTGCAAATTGTCACAGTCTCCCCCCGTTAATGGAATTTCGTCCCGAAATTCAGTTTGTCATCTCAATACTGACGTGTCATCAAACAAATGGGGGTATTTAGGTTTTATCTGATCTTCGCGTTCCCAGGTAAATTCAGGTCCTCGCCTTGAGTTCCAACGGACCTTTACTATTGGAATACGACTTTGTTTCAACTTTTTCACTTCCCGATCCATGATTTCCACTGGTTCCTCTATGAAGTGTAATTGATCATCGATTTGAATTTCTTCCAACGGTATCACAAGTGTTTCGTCTGACAGACATTTCTTGAGATTTGATACATGAACTGTGTCATGCACCCCGCTGAGTTCCGGTGGTAGTTTGAGTTTGTATGCAACAGGTCCAACCTTTGCAATGATTTCAAACGGCCCTATGTATCGAGGGTTCAATTTTCCACGTTTTCCGAATCTTACAACTCCTTTCCAAGGTGAGACCTTTAACATAACGTGGTCTCCAACTTGGAAAGACAATGGTTTGCGTCTCATATCAGCGTAGCTTTTCTGACGATCTTGTGCGGCTCGCAGTCTGTCTCGAATTTTGAAGATTTTATCTGTTGTTTCCTGAATGATTTATGGCCCCGTGAGTTGACTTTCACCAACCTCGGTCCAGCATATAGGGGATCGACATTTACGGCCGTACAAAGCTTCAAATGGTGCTGCCTTGATGCTCGTATGATAACTGTTGTTGTATGAGAATTCAATCAAAGGCAGGTGTGTATCCCAACTGCTTCCAAAATCAATCACACATGCTCGAAGCATGTCTTCAAGAGTTTGGATAGTCCTTTCGCTTTGACCATCCGTTTGAGGATGATATGATGTACTCATATCCAAACGAGTACCCAATGCATCATGTAGGGTCTGCCATACCCGTGAGGTGAATTTGCTGTCTCGATCTGAAATGATGGAGGTTGGAATTCCATGTCGGGAAACTACTTCCTTGATGTAAAGCCTCGTGAGTTTGTCCATTTTATCAGTTTCTTTCATAGGCAAGAAATGTGCAGACTTTGTGAGACGATCGACTATTACCCAGATAGTGTCATTGCCGCTAGAAGTCCTGGGTAGTTTCGTGACAAAGTCCATTGTAATCCGATCCCACTTCCATTGTGGAATCTCTGGTTGCTGCAACAACCCTGATGGTTTTTGATACTCAGCTTTAACCTTAGAGCAGGTTAGACATTTGCTAACATACAGAGCGATGTCAGCCTTCATGTTAGGCCACCAATACAGTTCTTTGAGGTCATGATACATTTTATCAGAGCCAGGGTGTACAGAGTATCGAGACTTGTGAGCTTCATCCATTACTAAGCTCCTTAGGTTCCCAAAGTTTGGTACCCAGACTCTATTTGCAAAGTAGCGAGTTCTGTCAATCTTGACCTCTAATTTCTTATCCAAGCCTCGCAAGGATTCATTCTTCAAATTTTCTTTCTTAAGAGCGTCAAGTTGGGCATTTCGAATTTGGGCAGTAAGGTTTGTTTGAATAGTCATCCCCAAAGCTCGCACTCGTAATGTCTTGGTTAGCTCTTTCCTGCTCAAAGCATCTGCAACAACATTTGCCTTGCCAGGATGATAGCGAATATTGCAATCATAATCATTGAGTAATTCAACCTAGCGACGTTGTCTCATATTCAAGTCTTTTTGATCGAAGATATGCTGGAGACTTTTATGATCAGTGTAAATAGTACACTTTGTACCATAAAGGTAGTGTCTCCAGATTTTGAGTGCGAACACTACAGCTCCTAGTTCCAAATCATGCGTAGTGTAGTTCTTCTCATGTGTTTTGAGCTGCCGGGATGCGTATGCAATGGCTTTGTCTTTCTGCATTAGCACACAACCCAAGCCTTGATGTGATGCATCGCAGTATACTACGAAATCTTCTGTTCCTTCAGGTAGTGATAAAATAGGTGCACTGCATAGTTTTTGCTTTAACAATTGAAATGATGTCTCTTGCTTGTTGCTCCATTCAAATTTCTTATCCTTTTGCGTCAATGTAGTCAATGGTAAAGCTATCTTGGAGAAACCTTCGATGAATCTTCTATAGTATCCTGCTAAGCCAAGAAATTGACGTACTTCTGTCGGGGTTTTGGGTGCATTCCAATTCTTGATAGCCTCAATCTTGGCAGGATCAACATGTATTCCTTTTTGATTTATTACATGCCCAAGAAATTGTACTTGTCTCATCCAAAATTCACATTTGGAAATTTTGGCATATAGTTTTTCATTTCTTAGCAACTCCAGAATAAGCCTGAGGTGTTGTTCATCATCTTCTTTTGTCTTGGAATAAATAAGTATATCATCGATGAACACAATGACAAATTTATCCAAGTATGGTTTACAGACCCTATTCATAAGGTCCATAAAAACTGCCGGGGCATTCGTCAATCCAAACGGCATAACCAAAAACTCATAATGGCCATACCGGGTTCTAAAAGCAGTGATTGGAACGTCCTCGTCCTTGACCCTTAGCTGGTGGTATCCTGAACGCAGATCGATCTTTGAATAGAAACTGGAACCTTGCAACTGATCGAATAAATCATCTATCCTTGGTAGCGGATACCGATTCTTGACTGTCAGCTTGTTCAATTCTCGGTAGTCGATGCACATTCTAAAGGTTCCATCTTTCTTCTTCACGAACAAGACAGGTGCTCCCCACGGTGAGAAGCTTGGTCTTATGAAACCTTTGTCCAGTAACTCTTGTAGTTGGTTAGATAGCTCCTGCATCTCTGATGGGGCTAATCTGTATGGCGATCGAGCTATTGGTGCTGCGCCAGGCACCAAGTCAATTCGAAATTCGACTTGCCTGTTAGGTGGTAGTCCAGGCAAATCCTCAGGGAATACTTCTGGATACTCTCGTACAATCGGTATATCTTCTAGTCGCTTCTCTTTTGACTTCCTTTCCAGGACGTGAGCTAATATTGCTTGACATCCCTTGCGTAGGTACTTGCGGGCTTTCATACAGGAGATGATTTGTAACGCCTTTCCGCTCTCTTCACCATGAATTGAGAGAGTCTCCCCACTTGGGAGTGGAATGCGAACTACCTTCTGACAACATACAATTTCTGCGTGGTTTTCGGACAACCAGTCCATTCCGACAACCACGTCAAAACTTCCTAGATTCACCGATAAAAGATCTATAGCAAAAACATAATCTCCTAATTGTAATTTACACCCTTGAATTATCTCACTAGTTTCTATCATTTTTCCGTTGGCTAGTTCAATTGTGTATCTATCGTGTAGAGCAGTTGGATTAGATCCAATTAACATACTAAATTCGGTTGACATAAAGCTCTTATCTGCTCCCGTATCAAATAGGACAGAAGCATAATGATTATTAACAAAGAACGTACCCGACGAGGTTTGGATCTCGTTTGGCGTCTCCGGCTGCAATAACAAAGGCCCTACCTCGAGCATTGTTGCCACCTTGATTTGCTAGCTTTGGGCAGTTCTTCCTGAGATGACCTACGACTCCACATTCAAAACAACTCCTATTATCCCTGTTGCTATCTGTCACCGATGTAGGTACAGGAGCTCGACAATTCCTCGCTAAATGTCCACGTCTTCCACATCTGTTACATATGAAGGGCCTACATTCACCCTCATGATGGAATCCACATCTTTCACACTTTGGAAATTTTCCCACATAAGATTTATTATCAGTTGTCACAGCGGTGTTGACTCTAACCTGAGTCGGTTTCTTTTGTGGTTGATTTGGGGAATTGCTATTCCATTTCCGTTTGTTCCCAATGTTTTGCTTTTCCTCAGGTACCTTTGTTCCCAAAGTTCCACGAAGAACTGCCTGATCGATCAGGCGATGAGCCAACCGAATTGCACTTTGAATGGTATCTGGCTTAGAAGAAGTCACCATATCTTCAATACTTGGAGGAAGCCCTTTCAGATACTGCTCTATTCGTTTGTACTCAGGAGTGACCATCGTTGGGCAAAGTTGTGCCAGCTCATGAAATCTAGTAGTATAACCAACAATGTCACTCCCTTGCAGCTTCAGGTTATAGAATTCTTCTTCCATTTTCTGGATCTCACTTCGTGGACAATATTCATCCATCATCATTTGCTTCAGTGTTAACCAAGGAATCTGATAGGCTTCATCAATGCCTAAACCTTGAACATGGTTGTTCCACCATGTAAGAGCTGCTCCATTCAGAGTACAAGTAGCATACTTGACTCGGCATTCTTCAGGGCAATTACTGACACGGAATACTGTTTCCATCTTTTCGCACCATCGGATCAGTGCGATTGCCCCATCGGTTCCATTAAAGCTAAGAGGCTGGCAATTCAAGAAATCCTTGTAAGAACATACTTTTGGTGCAGAACCAGTGGTTTCGACAGTCGCGCTGCCTCCTACTACACCATTGCCACCTACAGCTCCACTGCATCCTCCTGTATTGTTGCCAATAGCACCGGATCCTCCCTCTCCTGTGTGTTGTTGATTTTTGTAAGTAGCCATAGCATCAGCCACTCGTCTATTTATGAGTTGGTCCATTTCTATCGAGATAGCAGGTTGCTCAGCTTCAGGATTGCCATGCGGGTTTTCTTGCGGATTTTCTTGTGGATTTTCCTGCGGATTTCGCCTCGGTCGTCCTCTCGGCATGTTTCTGAACATGCAACATTAATGTTTCGTGTTAGAGTTATATGGTTATAGATTAGGTCTTAGTCATGCAACCTAATTCGCTATAAACCAATGGCTCTGATACCAATCTGTCACACCCTTGTCGTTGCGGAAGCGTACCGTGTGACTTTCAAGGTTTCACAGTCATCGTTTATAACAAAATACACATATGTTTCTATATTACAAACCCATGTTACAACTACATTAGCCACAAGCCTAATGTAATAATAGTTTTAACTGAGTTTCACACGCATATATATATATATATATAATGCTATAACACATATATACTATGTTATGTATCACACTGTTGAGTCTATCTCTCATAGACTCTACAATAGGTCTCCAAAGATTGAGCTCCCAGCTCCACCCCTGTATCATTATGCATCTGAGAAAAACATGATTTTAAAACAATCAGCATATTGCTGGTGAGTTCACAAGTTTATTTATTAAAAATGCATGTAATGTATCTCAAACGATTCACATGTTTGCATAAAAAGAGTTAAATAATATTTATGCCCCAAACTGGGTGTAAAACATTGGTATCCAGTGCGAACATTGTTCCTTCCAACAATGTCGTGTATTAGTTCCCGACCAACTGTCCAATTATAACTCCTGGGCTCCCGTAACCGAGCTGACGAGTTCAGTGTTTGCCCCTTCCCAATGTCCTTGTCGCAAGACATTGTGTGTTCTAGCCTTATTGAGCGCCCGCTCGACATCCAGTCGTGGTTTTAGCTACGAACCACGGGCGAGGATTGTCAATCACAAATAGAATCTATTCTCAATAATTACGCCCCCCACGGTTAACGGTTACAGAATAGGGGACTTAGCGACAAATGTGTAACCCGTGAAATAATGACAAGTTCGGTCATGTGTTCTCCCCACTGTCACGTGTTTCAACCAAATGTTTTACCACGCTTTCGTTTTCATGTTTCACAAAATGTTTCAAAAGTGTTTCAGCATTTCAAATGATGCAAATCAGGTTTCATGTTTCACAAAATGCATCAAAAGCGTTTCAGAGTTCCACCTGATCAAATCAGGTTTCATGTTTCACAAAATGCATCGAAAGCGTTTCAGAGTTCCACCTGATCAAATCAGGTTTCATGTTCCACAAATGTATCAAAAGCATTTCAAAGCTTTACAATAATCAAGATGTTTAAAACGAGTTTTATGTTTTCTCATTCCCCTAGTTCAAAAGCCAAAATACAGAAAAGGGGTTCGTGAACTCACCTGAGTTGATTCAAATCAATAACAATGCACAACGTTTGTATCACTAGTTCTTGAACTCTAAACCTGTATGTCATTAGAGTTCTGAGTTATTTATACTTAATTTGGTGAGAAATTAACTTTTGTATCAAAGCCGGATTCTCAATCGACTTCTGGGTTGAAATCTGATTATCTGATTACAAAACAGATCATAAAACTGTGTTCGGAACGCGAAATCAACATAGAATAGGTTTTTATATTGAAAACCAATGATAAAACTGAATTCTGATCTCAATCGGAATTCCAATCTGCTTCTATATTGATTATCGGATTTCCGAATTGCGAAACAGATCGTAAAACTGAGTCCGGAACGCGAAATCGATTAAAAATATGTCCTTTTTATCAAAATCGGATCACCGGATTGCGAATCGGATCGCGAAACAGAGTTCAGAACGCAAAACGGATGAAATTAAGGTTTGGCCGGAAAAGTCACCAGAATATTCCTTTTCGCCGGAATATTCCGCCGGAATATTCCTTGTCCCAGATTAATCAAATTAATATGGTTGTTGATAATCGGACATTATAACGGGTTATAAAACTAAGGTTTCGTATACTTGTTTTGGACAGAGTCTGTGTTTATAAAAGTGAGGTTTTCAGGTTTTAAGTCGGGCAGAACTTCGACTTATATTTCTCAAGTTTTCCAGAAAACAATTGGGCAGAATCTCTGCTTATAATTGTTTGTTTTCCAAAAATTAGTCGGGCAGAACCTCGACGTAATTTCGATTAAAACCAAACAATTAATCATAATCTTATTATATAATAATAATAATAAGATCTAAAGCAAGCATCATAACAGATTGAAATTATACGGGATTTTTACCTCTCAGAAGTTCGCCAGTATCTCGCGTTGAAAACTAGATGATTGGAGGGGTTAAATATGGGTATTTGGAGGTGTAGGGTCGAGATTTGAGAGCTGGAATGTAAAATTTCGCGACAGAAAACGAAATCTGGTGAACTGCTCTTTATAGGCGAAATCCAGATCCGGGGCGCATAGCCTAGTGCCAAGGCTTGACACGGGGCGGTACGCCCGGATGTAAGATTTTGCATGGCTGCCACGTGTTGACACGTGGTGGCACGTGGCGCGTTCGGGTGCGATCTGACTCGTTTCTTGTTTTCGCGATAACTTGAGCATACGAACTCCGTTTTACGCGCCGTTTTCGCCCACGTTCACGATTTTTTGAGTTCTTTAAACCATTAAATTTCAATACCTGAAGAATTAAAAATATATTATCTCTTATTTAACGCTATATTCGAATTTGTGTATCTTGAAATCGGAGTCTCGTTTCACAATTTCGCTTACACTTATTTTCTTTATTTTCAAGTTATGATTCTAACCTGGAAATTGCAAATTGTCACAGTCTCCCCCCGTTAATGGAATTTCGTCCCGAAATTCAGTTTGTCATCTCAATACTGACGTGTCATCAAACAAATGGGGGTATTTAGGTTTTATCTGATCTTCGCGTTCCCAGGTAAATTCAGGTCCTCGCCTTGAGTTCCAACGGACCTTTACTATTGGAATACGACTTTGTTTCAACTTTTTCACTTCCCGATCCATGATTTCCACTGGTTCCTCTATGAAGTGTAATTGATCATCGATTTGAATTTCTTCCAACGGTATCACAAGTGTTTCGTCTGACAGACATTTCTTGAGATTTGATACATGAACTGTGTCATGCACCCCGCTGAGTTCCGGTGGTAGTTTGAGTTTGTATGCAACAGGTCCAACCTTTGCAACGATTTCAAACGGCCCTATGTATCGAGGGTTCAATTTGCCACGTTTTCCGAATCTTACAACTCCTTTCCAAGGTGAGACCTTTAACATAACGTGGTCTCCAACTTGGAAAGACAATGGTTTGCGTCTCATATCAGCGTAGCTTTTCTGACGATCTTGTGCGGCTCGCAGTCTGTCTCGAATTTTGAAGATTTTATCTGTTGTTTCCTGAATGATTTATGGCCCCGTGAGTTGACTTTCACCAACCTCGGTCCAGCATATAGGGGATCGACATTTACGGCCGTACAAAGCTTCAAATGGTGCTGCCTTGATGCTCGTATGATAACTGTTGTTGTATGAGAATTCAATCAAAGGCAGGTGTGTATCCCAACTGCTTCCAAAATCAATCACACATGCTCGAAGCATGTCTTCAAGAGTTTGGATAGTCCTTTCGCTTTGACCATCCGTTTGAGGATGATATGCTGTACTCATATCCAAACGAGTACCCAATGCATCATGTAGGGTCTGCCATACCCGTGAGGTGAATTTGCTGTCTCGATCTGAAATGATGGAGGTTGGAATTCCATGTCGGGAAACTACTTCCTTGATGTAAAGCCTCGTGAGTTTGTCCATTTTATCAGTTTCTTTCATAGGCAAGAAATGTGCAGACTTTGTGAGACGATCGACTATTACCCAGATAGTGTCATTGCCGCTAGAAGTCCTGGGTAGTTTCGTGACAAAGTCCATTGTAATCCGATCCCACTTCCATTGTGGAATCTCTGGTTGCTGCAACAACCCTGATGGTTTTTGATACTCAGCTTTAACCTTAGAGCAGGTTAGACATTTGCTAACATACAGAGCGATGTCAGCCTTCATGTTAGGCCACCAATACAGTTCTTTGAGGTCATGATACATTTTATTAGAGCCAGGGTGTACAGAGTATCGAGACTTGTGAGCTTCATCCATTACTAAGCTCCTTAGGTTCCCAAAGTTTGGTACCCAGACTCTATTTGCAAAGTAGCGAGTTCTGTCAATCTTGACCTCTAATTTCTTATCCAAGCCTCGCAAGGATTCATTCTTCAAATTTTCTTTCTTAAGAGCGTCAAGTTGGGCATTTCGAATTTGGGCAGTAAGGTTTGTTTGAATAGTCATCCCCAAAGCTCGCACTCGTAATGTCTTGGTTACCTCTTTCCTGCTCAAAGCATCTGCAACAACATTTGCCTTGCCAGGATGATAGCGAATATTGCAATCATAATCATTGAGTAATTCAACCCAGCGACGTTGTCTCATATTCAAGTCTTTTTGATCGAAGATATGCTGGAGACTTTTATGATCAGTGTAAATAGTACACTTTGTACCATAAAGGTAGTGTCTCCAGATTTTGAGTGCGAACACTACAGCTCCTAGTTCCAAATCATGCGTAGTGTAGTTCTTCTCATGTGTTTTGAGCTGCCGGGATGCGTATGCAATGGCTTTGTCTTTCTGCATTAGCACACAACCCAAGCCTTGATGTGATGCATCGCAGTATACTACGAAATCTTCTGTTCCTTCAGGTAGTGATAAAATAGGTGCACTGCATAGTTTTTGCTTTAACAATTGAAATGATGTCTCTTGCTTGTTGCTCCATTCAAATTTCTTATCCTTTTGCGTCAATGTAGTCAATGGTAAAGCTATCTTGGAGAAACCTTCGATGAATCTTCTATAGTATCCTGCTAAGCCAAGAAATTGACGTACTTCTGTCGGGGTTTTGGGTGCATTCCAATTCTTGATAGCCTCAATCTTGGCAGGATCAACATGTATTCCTTTTTGATTTATTACATGCCCAAGAAATTGTACTTGTCTCATCCAAAATTCACATTTGGAAATTTTGGCATATAGTTTTTCATTTCTTAGCAACTCCAGAATAAGCCTGAGGTGTTGTTCATCATCTTCTTTTGTCTTGGAATAAATAAGTATATCATCGATGAACACAATGACAAATTTATCCAAGTATGGTTTACAGACCCTATTCATAAGGTCCATAAAAACTGCCGGGGCATTCGTCAATCCAAACGGCATAACCAAAAACTCATAATGGCCATACCGGGTTCTAAAAGCAGTGATTGGAACGTCCTCGTCCTTGACCCTTAGCTGGTGGTATCCTGAACGCAGATCGATCTTTGAATAGAAACTGGAACCTTGCAACTGATCGAATAAATCATCTATCCTTGGTAGCGGATACCGATTCTTGACTGTCAGCTTATTCAATTCTCGGTAGTCGATGCACATTCTAAAGGTTCCATCTTTCTTCTTCACGAACAAGACAGGTGCTCCCCACGGTGAGAAGCTTGGTCTTATGAAACCTTTGTCCAGTAACTCTTGTAGTTGGTTAGATAGCTCCTGCATCTCTGATGGGGCTAATCTGTATGGCGATCGAGCTATTGGTGCTGCGCCAGGCACCAAGTCAATTCGAAATTCGACTTGCCTGTTAGGTGGTAGTCCAGGCAAATCCTCAGGGAATACTTCTGGATACTCTCGTACAATCGGTATATCTTCTAGTCGCTTCTCTTTTGACTTCCTTTCCAGGACGTGAGCTAATATTGCTTGACATCCCTTGCGTAGGTACTTGCGGGCTTTCATACAGGAGATGATTTGTAACGCCTTTCCGCTCTCTTCACCATGAATTGAGAGAGTCTCCCCACTTGGGAGTGGAATGCGAACTACCTTCTGACAACATACAATTTCTGCGTGGTTTTCGGACAACCAGTCCATTCCGACAACCACGTCAAAACTTCCTAGATTCACCGATAAAAGATCTATAGCAAAAACATAATCTCCTAATTGTAATTTACACCCTTGAATTATCTCACTAGTTTCTATCATTTTTCCGTTGGCTAGTTCAATTGTGTATCTATCGTGTAGAGCAGTTGGATTAGATCCAATTAACATACTAAATTCGGTTGACATAAAGCTCTTATCTGCTCCCGTATCAAATAGGACAGAAGCATAATGATTATTAACAAAGAACGTACCCGACGAGGTTTGGATCTCGTTTGGCGTCTCCGGCTGCAATAACAAAGGCCCTACCTCGAGCATTGTTGCCACCTTGATTTGCTAGCTTTGGGCAGTTCTTCCTGAGATGACCTACGACTCCACATTCAAAACAACTCCTATTATCCCTGTTGCTATCTGTCACCGATGTAGGTACAGGAGCTCGACAATTCCTCGCTAAATGTCCACGTCTTCCACATCTGTTACATATGAAGGGCCTACATTCACCCTCATGATGGAATCCACATCTTTCACACTTTGGAAATTTTCCCACATAAGATTTATTATCAGTTGTCACAGCGGTGTTGACTCTAACCTGAGTCGGTTTCTTTTGTGGTTGATTTGGGGAATTGCTATTCCATTTCCGTTTGTTCCCAATGTTTTGCTTTTCCTCAGGTACCTTTGTTCCCAAAGTTCCACGAAGAACTGCCTGATCGATCAGGCGATGAGCCAACCGAATTGCACTTTGAATGGTATCTGGCTTAGAAGAAGTCACCATATCTTCAATACTTGGAGGAAACCCTTTCAGATACTGCTCTATTCGTTTGTACTCAGGAGTGACCATCGTTGGGCAAAGTTGTACCAGCTCATGAAATCTAGTAGTATAACCAACAATGTCACTCCCTTGCAGCTTCAGGTTATAGAATTCTTCTTCCATTTTCTGGATCTCACTTCGTGGACAATATTCATCCATCATCATTTGCTTCAGTGTTAACCAAGGAATCTGATAGGCTTCATCAATGCCTAAACCTTGAACATGGTTGTTCCACCATGTAAGAGCTGCTCCATTCAGAGTACAAGTAGCATACTTGACTCGGCATTCTTCAGGGCAATTACTGACACGGAATACTGTTTCCATCTTTTCGCACCATCGGATCAGTGCGATAGCCCCATCGGTTCCATTAAAGCTAAGAGGTTGGCAATTCAAGAAATCCTTGTAAGAACATACTTTTGGTGCAGAACCAGTGGTTTCGACAGTCGCGCTGCCTCCTACTACACCATTGCCACCTACAGCTCTACTGCCTCCTCCTGTATTGTTGCCAATAGCACCGGATCCTCCCTCTCCTGTGTGTTGTTGATTTTTGTAAGTGGCCATAGCATCAGCCACTCGTCTATTTATGAGTTGGTCCATTTCTATCGAGATAGCAGGTTGCTCAGCTTCAGGATTGCCATGCGGGTTTTCTTGCGGATTTACTTGTGGATTTTCCTGTGGATTTCGCCTCGGTCGTCCTCTCGGCATGTTTCTGAACATGCAACATTAATGTTTCGTGTTAGAGTTATATGGTTATAGATTATGTCTTAGTCATGCAACCTAATTCGCTATAAACCAATGGCTCTGATACCAATCTGTCACACCCTTGTCGTTGCGGAAGCGTACCGTGTGACTTTCAAGGTTTCACAGTCATCGTTTATAACAAAATACACATATGTTTCTATATTACAAACCCATGTTACAACTACATTAGCCAAAAGCCTAATGTAATAATAGTTTTAACTGAGTTTCACACGCATAAATATATATATATATATATATATATATATATATATAATGCTATAACACATATATACTATGTTATGTATCACACTGTTGAGTCTATCTCTCATAGACTCTACAATAGGTCTCCAAAGATTGAGCTCCCAGCTCCACCCCTGTATCCTTATGCATCTGAGAAAAACATGATTTTAAAACAATCAGCATATTGCTGGTGAGTTCACAAGTTTATTTATTAAAAATGCATGTAATGTATCTCAAACGATTCACATGTTTGCATAAAAAGAGTTAAATAATATTTATGCCCCAAACTGGGTGTAAAACTTTGGTATCCAGTGCGAACATTGTTCCTTCCAACAATGTCGTGTATTAGTTCCCGACCAACTGTCCAATTATAACTCCTGGGCTCCCGTAACCGAGCTGACGAGTTCAGTGTTTGCCCCTTCCCAATGTCCTTGTCGCAAGACATTGTGTGTTCTAGCCTTATTGAGCGCCCGCTCGACATCCAGTCGTGGTTTTAGCTACGAACCACGGGCGAGGATTGTCAATCACAAATAGAATCTATTCTCAATAATCACGCCCCCCCACGGTTAACGGTTACAGAATAGGGGACTTAGCGACAAATGTGTAACCCGTGAAATAATGACAAGTTCGGTCATGTGTTCTCCCCACTGTCACGTGTTTTAACCAAATGGTTTACCACGCTTTCGTTTTCATGTTTCACAAAATGTTTCAAAAGTGTTTCAGCATTTCAAATGATGCAAATCAGGTTTCATGTTTCACAAAATGCATCAAAAGCGTTTCAGAGTTCCACCTGATCAAATCAGGTTTCATGTTTCACAAAATGCATCGAAAGCGTTTCAGAGTTCCACCTGATCAAATCAGGTTTCATGTTCCACAAATGTATCAAAAGCATTTCAAAGCTTTACAATAATCAAGATGTTTAAAACGAGTTTTATGTTTTCTCATTCCCGAGTTCAAAAGCCAAAATACAGAAAAGGGGTTCGTGAACTCACCTGAGTTGATTCAAATCAATAACAATGCACAACGTTTGTATCACTAGTTCTTGAACTCTAAACCTGTATGTCATTAGAGTTCTATGAGTTATTTATACTTAATTTGGTGAGAAATTAACTTTTGTATCAAAGCCGGATTCTCAATCGACTTCTGGGTTGAAATCTGATTATCTGATTACAAAACAGATCATAAAACTGTGTTCGGAACGCGAAATCAACATAGAATAGGTTTTTATATTGAAAACCAATGATAAAACTGAATTCTGATCTCAATCGGAATTCCAATCTGCTTCTATATTGATTATCGGATTTCCGAATTGCGAAACAGATCGTAAAACTGAGTCCGGAACGCGAAATCGATTAAAAATATGTCCTTTTTATCAAAATCGGATCACCGGATTGCGAATCGGATCGCGAAACAGAGTTCAGAACGCAAAACGGATGAAATTAAGGTTTGGCCGGAAAAGTCACCAGAATATTCCTTTTCGCCGGAATATTCCGCCGGAATATTCCTTGTCCCAGATTAATCAAATTAATATGGTTGTTGATAATCGGACATTATAACGGGTTATAAAACTAAGGTTTCGTATACTTGTTTTGGACAGAGTCTGTGTTTATAAAAGTGAGGTTTTCAGGTTTTAAGTCGGGCAGAACTTCGACTTATATTTCTCAAGTTTTCCAGAAAACAATTGGGCAGAATCTCTGCTTATAATTGTTTGTTTCCAAAAATTAGTCGGGCAGAACCTCGACGTAATTTCGATTAAAACCAAACAATTAATCATAATCTTATTATAATAATAATAATAAGATCTAAAGCAAGCATCATAACAGATTGAAATTATACGGGATTTTTACCTCTCAGAAGTTCGCCAGTATCTCGCGTTGAAAACTAGATGATTGGAGGGGTTAAATATGGGTATTTGGAGGTGTAGGGTCGAGATTTGAGAGCTGGAATGTAAAATTTCGCGACAGAAAACGAAATCTGGTGAACTGCTCTTTATAGGCGAAATCCAGATCCGGGGCGCATAGCCTAGTGCCAAGGCTTGACACGGGGCGGTACGCCCGGATGTAAGATTTTGCATGGCTGCCACGTGTTGACACGTGGTGCCACGTGGCGCGTTCGGGTGCGATCTGACTCGTTTCTTGTTTTCGCGATAACTTGAGCATACGAACTCCGTTTTACGCGCCGTTTTCGCCCACGTTCACGATTTTTCGAGTTCTTTTAAACCATTAAAATTTCAAGACCTGAAGAATTAAAAATATATTATCTCTTATTTAACGCTATATTCGAATTTGTGTATCTTGAAATCGGAGTCTCGTTTCACAATTTCGCTTACACTTATTTTCTTTATTTTCAAGTTATGATTCTAACCTGGAAATTGCAAATTGTCACAAATAATAATTATAATATTAATAATAATAATAATCATTATTGTTATTATTATTATTAAGTGCATGTTTTCTTTGTAACACGAATGAGCGAAAACAATCTTTTCGTCTTCAAATACTTGAACAAACATTCATCTCTCAAAGCCAAATTATTTTGTTTCTAAAAAACTGACCACCTTCCAATATAATACCTTTCACGACCTTTCGAATATTGAATTGTAACCTTCGTATCCCATTCAACACCATCAACATTTCTGAATTTTACATCTGACACCTCATTTAATTTCACAAATTGAGCCCAATGCTTCGAAAGTTCCTATATGTTGAAAATATATTGTAAAGTAAACATAAAATAATAAATAAATTGAAAGTAATCCAATCAAATAATGTAAACATAACACTTACAAATTTGTTAGTCACACGCTTAATTAGCACAACGCCTTCTTCTTCTCTTCGTAATTTGCATCATCAACATCCTTTTCAACACAATCATCATCGTCAATAATAACAACCTCACGTGGTAAGCGACGGGACATTTTCGCTGGAATCAAAAACAAAAAGCAGAAATACACAATTAAACAATATTAAGATATAGTGATTTAAATTGTTAATTTTTTACCTTTTGATTAATGTTTGTGAATGAAGATTCAAGTATCAACCAAAAAAATTATGAAATATTAGTCACACAACTATTTTTTACGTATACAGGAAGCAGGCTTTATATTGTTTCATTATCTCAAAAAAGTGTTATTTAATTTATATTAAAAAATTTGGCAATCACACACATAATAAACCATACATAATAAACATAATTTACCATATAATTCTTCTATATTTTTGTATTCTGATTTTTTGTCATTAGTTCATTATTGCATTACATAAATAGTTTGTACCAATTTTTCTAAATTAATTACGCATTTAAGTTAAAAAGAGACATTTTATATTTACAAATTATTTGCTTTAACAATTATATATTTAAACATATAATTATCTTAAAAGAGAGTTACATATAACATTTCTATATCGAAAAATAACATATATTGTCAAACAACAACTTTTTAATCCATAATATACAATACTCCTAAAAAATATGTTTTTAAATATACGTAATTTCGATTGCATCCTATCATTTCGATTATCATATTAATAAAAAAATATAACTAATGTGTATCTGGATGTTTTATTCATTTTTAAATATCACCAAAATTAGCTAATGTGTATCTGCATGTTTTATAAATTACGCAATCAATTTCTATCATATTTTCAAGTATGAGCCACTTGTATTGACTGTTGTTATCCACATTTTCAAAATAAAAAATCGTTTATTAAAAATTTAGATTATAACCATTTAAGTTAATTTTAAACTCATATGGTACATTTCATATGTAATTTTTTTTCAATTGTGGGTGTTATGAAAAGTTACGTGAAATTCAAAAACAACGAAATGTTAAACATATCTTCAATTGCACAAAAGATACGTAATTTTGTAAGTTCTAGAAAATATACGAAATTCTTCCTTATTTTAATTCTTTTACTGTTAATTTTTTTCCAGACATAGAAGATATCATGGATTCTATTGAGCATACAAAAAGGCGAAAAGTGAGAAAAAATAATTGCACCGGAAAATCAAATGTAAACTCTTCCTCATCAAATGCCAAAGAAAAATTTTGTACAATCAATCCAACGCACAACAGAATTTAAGATGTAAGTAACATTTTTTGTCAACACATGCATACTTTGTAAAATAATATGTGCACATAATTTATAATTTGATTAATTTTTTTTATTTTTAAATAAAAGTATTTAATTTGCTTATTCTTGCGTTTACCTTTGCCATTTGTTAGATGTTGGTCACAATTGCATGACTAACTTTACATCTTCATATGATCTTGGGAATGTTGGATTTTGTTCACAAAATATCATTACAAATACATCTTTCCCGTATCAAAGTGCAACTTTTGCATGCACTCCTTCCAACACAAACAATAGAAATCCATTATCTGACATTACTTTCGGTAAGTTATTTCGAAAACGTCTTCATTTTTCAATAAGCCTATACCATAACCAATATTTTATACTATAATTCTTATTTTAGTTTTTTTACTGTTTATGTTTTCTAGGTTCAGATAATAACATGGGTTTTAGTCAAGCTAAAGAAAGAAGAAGATTAAGAAAATTATATATGGATAGCAGAAGATCAACGGCAAAATCTTCCTCGTCAAATGTTGAACAAACACCTTCAACACCCAATCTAAGTATGATACATTGTTACAAATGTAAGTCATTATTTTAAAATGATGCGTACAAAATATTTAATCTAAATGTAAGGTTTTTTTTAACAATTTAGCGTTATAATATGATAAGTGTCTTTTTTTAATTGATAATTATTCTAATTTTACAGCATGTGCTCCCATTTGCGTACACTACAACAAAAGCCAACTAAGGGGACAAAGGGTACTTCGACAATTTTACAGCATGTGCTCCCATTTGCGTACACTACAACAAAAGCCAACTAAGGGGACAAAGGGTACTTCGACGACCAAATGTCGTTCCTATAGGTTCAGCTATAGCGACGACATGTCGTCGCTACAGCTTAAAAGTACTTTTTCAGTCCTTTTAATCTGTAGCGACGACATGTCGTCGCTATAGCTGAAGACGAAAAGGGCGGGCATTGACCAAAAAATTGGCGGTTTTGCGAAAACCCTATAGCGACTACAAGTCGTCGCTATAGGTGGTATTTATTTATTTTTTGTTTTTTTTAATTCTTTTATTCTAGATATTACTGGTAAAAAAAATAAAAAAAATTAAATAACCTATGGGGATGACAAGTCGTCGCTATAGGATAACTAAAAGACAACCGAGTGCGTTCAGGGCAATTAATGCGCGACGTCAGTTTCGAGGGTAGCCTATAGCGACGACATGTCGTCGCTATAGGGTTCATATACACAAAAAACGCGAACAGACCTCATTTTCGCAGATTTCTCCCCTCTTCTCCAATTTTCCGGTTCTAAACGGCGATTTTCGATTTTTGTGGTCGGATATTGAGTATCTCATGGTGAAAAGATGATTTGAAGCATCTCATTTGTATAGGTATGTGTATTTTTCTTAAATCTTTCATTTTTTTTTTGTTTTTTCTTATATTTGCAAGGTTTTAAGCATTTTAATGGTGATGGGAACGATTTGATGGGTTGTTGTGTTCGTATATTGGCGATTTCATGGTGAGAAGATGATTTGAACCATCTCATTTGTATAGGTATGTGTATTTTTGTTAAATCTTTCATTTTTTTATATATTTGCAAGGTTTTAACAATTTTTTATGGTGATAGGTTTAATTTGGTGCTTGTAAATTGTTGGATACCTCTCATATTTCGTAGGTATGTTTTTTGTGTAATTTTTTATTTTTTTCATATGAATTGGATACTTCGCATATTTCATAGGTTTACTAATGAGATGTTAAATTTTTTTTTGCAATGTATGTAATTATACAAGGTTGATTTCGTGTTGAAGATTTTTGGAACCTTAATTCGACATAGTTATGTTAATTTTGTAACTTTAATGTGTTTTTTAGTGTTGTGTATGTAAAAAATGGTTTATGATATTGTATTAATCATTGATGAAACATATTTATTTGGTATTATTTATTGATGAAACACATTTCTTAGTATTGTATGTGTATAATTTTAGGTTCTTGTTGGGTTATTAGTATGTTGGGATATTATGTTAACTTAAAATTAGAATTTATGTATGTATTTTTATGTTGGGATATAGAATTACAATGAGACAACTATGTTAATTTAAGGATATTAGTATATGTTTATCTTAATTATGTGTATAATTGTTTGTTCTTTTTGGGTTATTAGTATGTTGGGATATTATGTTAACTTATGATTAGAATTTAGGTATGTATTTTTATGTTAAGATATAGAATTACAATATGTAACTTATATTACTTTAAGGATATTAGTATATGTTAATCTTAATTATGTGTTATATGTTAGAAACATTAAGTTAAATGATTTGAGCTAAATGAAGTTGTAAATTGATGTATGTGTGTATGTTAGAATTTGTATATGTATTTTTATGTTTGGATCTTTGAATATGTTTAGCCATGTGTATGTGTATTTTTCAAATTGAGATATAATTAGAATTACAATATGTATTTTGAATATGTTTATAAGTATTTTTGAATATGTTTAGCCATGTTTGTGTATTGTGTATGTTAATAAAGCTTCATTATTGTTTATGTTTATATAAAAGTTTAATGTTTTGATAAGTATGTTTATTTTTATGTGTTTATAAATTTTATCTAGATATGCAAGTTTAGGTTTATGCGATGAATGAATTTCATTTGTATGCATATGTTTAGGTATGTTGTATGTCTTGTTTATGTTTCATTTGTAACATTGACTTTTTATAAGTATGTTTATGTTTATGTGTTTATAAATTTCATCTAGATATGCATGTTTAGGTTCATGTGTTGATAACTAACATGGAAGTTGATAAAAGTTGGATAAAATTACGAAACCGGAGATGTCCGGATTTTTTAAACGGTCTTAGGAAGTTTATGGAGATTGCAAAGAACCATGTCAATGGTGAAGGTAAAGGGTATTGCCCGTGTAAAAGTTGTACAAATTCTCAACGATCACTCCAGAATTTGGCTACAATTTATGCCCACACACATGACCGTGGTTTTCTACAGTCATATACAACATGGGTATATCATGGTGAGAAATATTCCAATGCTTCAGAGATTGAAAGAATGTGGGCTTCGAACGCAGATAATCCTCCACTAACAAATAATGAGATGTTTGATGCACTTGATGATGTCATTGGTGAGCAGAATACATATGAAGAAAATGTAAATGAGTTTGGAGATGGCTTAGACACGGAGTTTGACACATTATTTAAGGAGCTTAATACCGAGCTATACCCTAGTTGTAATTGAATGTCTTCCCTAAACTTTTTGGCAAAATTAATGCATATTAAAGTTATTAATAAATGGACTGATAGTTCCTTTGACCAACTTTTAGAGTTTTTAAGAGTTGCATTCCCGAAAGAAAATAAGATTCCAGCCTCCCATTATGAAGCTAAGAAGAAACTGAGAAAAATTGGTTTAGGATATCAGTCTATACATGCTTGCATTAATGATTGCGCTCTATTCTGGAAAGAGAATTCTCTTATGCAAAATTGTCCAGTTTGTAATGATAGCAGATGGGTTGACAAAAAACACAAAGGGAAAGAAAGTAGCACAAAAAGTATTGCGTTACTTTCCTTTAACTTCACGTCTTCGACGAAGGTTTAGTTCTAGATTCACCATGAAAGATATGATATGGCATAATACCGGACGCTCAACATATGGTATGATGCGTCATCCGGTTGATGGGAAGTGTGACAATTTCGTTCAAAGAATTACGTCATCAAAGGAATGAGCACAGTTGATCGTGCTTGAAATCCACGTTGGGTTGACAATCGAAATTATTACAGGATGATAGTACGCGAGAAATAGTGAACGTGGGCGAAAACCGTGCGCGAAACAGAGTTACGGATTGTCCGGAATCGCGAAACGAAGATTTGATCGAAAAATGGACGAAATTACCCTGGGGCGGTACGCCCCGGGCCACGCACGCACCTGGGGCGATGCGCCCGGAACCCTAAAAAATATCTGGTGACCTCCCTTTCTCGCGCGGTACGCCCCAGACCATCGTCTGGGTTGGGGCGGTGCGCCTGGGCCAGAAAATCGGAAAAACGGCTTAAAAAGTCAAGATTTCATCCAAACACTCATTTATTTCCTTCCTCACGACGTTTTCTCACTTCCAGACACATCAAACCTTCATTTTCAGCTCTCAAACTCCGTTTTGAAGCTTTCTAATCGCGTGGATCGCACCAGGGAACGTTTTTGCAAGTCCGGATCATCATTTTACACGCAGAACTCCGTTTGACTAGGTAACGGTTCGTTTAACCTTCTAGTTTCTTAATGATTGATTAAATCCTATTTTTGAACGTAATGATATAGTTAGGGTTGTTGATTATTGCCTAGATGATGGCTAGGATTGATTATAAACGAAAAACACGATGTTTTAACGGGTAAATCCTTGTTTTGATCCGTTGTAATGCCCGGTTCGCATGGAATCATAACAATGGTTATAATGGTTTAAACCATTTGATTGTGACAATGTAGGTGATTAGTTTGATTAACCTTTGACATGTAACGTGAAATCCAGGTGTTTCAAACTAATCACAATCATTAACATACTCATTGGAACGATTATCTGATGTTGATAAATGATTTATATATTTTAATACTAGTACTAGATGAATCGATGAGTTCCCCGAGGTTCTAACCAAGGAGCACGCAAATCCCAAAAACGCATAGTTTCATCTACACCGAGAATTCAAGTATTGTATACGTCATTAGTGTGATCCTTTGTAGGAACTACCCGTAATAACGAACTTGCAAAACGGATAACAGCCAGATTAGTATGTTAAACATGGTTATTAAACCTATTCCAATACTACATTGTGACATTTCATGATATTTGGGTAATCAATAACAAGGATTAATCATTCCTAAGCCATTAATCTATCTAGGAACTGTTTTAGCATTATAATCAACAACATTAACTATTTGGTTAATTCGAGATATTTGTGATAAATTAAACATGTCATCAACTTCATATTAGGAATCTGAATCAGTATAGGTTCCTACATTATCATACATTGTATGATATGACATTAAAATAAATAATTAATTATTAAACATCAGTTTGATGACTGTTAAGACAATGTCTTTGACATTGGACGCTCAGAAAGATATAATCAGTAAGTTAAACTATAAATAACTAATTTAAAATAAATAAATGCAGAATCATCATATTATTACCAATTTGTGTGATATTCTGCTATCAGTGAGACATCAGGTGAGTTACGTACAACCCCTTTTCTTTTTAATGTTTTATAAACATCGGGGTAACTCTGTAAACCTTTTTTTTGAACATATGATATGCATCACTGTTATCTTTGTGATTTCATGTGACTTTTGTGTGATTTCATGGGATTTTGCCGTTAGTATCTCTATCATAGTATCAAAAGTCCTCATCTCGTGAACTGTATCTAGTGAACCCATGTGGGGCCGAACAGGAATCATTGATAGTACTATTGCTGATAACCCATTCACTGGGAGGGTTGCTCCTCCCCTTGTGTGAATGTTTGGTACCTGTTTCTGTAATATCTTCTTAATGTTAGTGATAGACATTAAGATAATGAGGCTGTCACACCCCCAATTTCCCACTCGTGGCGTATGTCCACGTGGGTGTGACGTGTTCAGAATCACAGCTCATGGTCATATAGAACAACTCTATATGCGTATATAAATCCGAGTTTGACACATACACACTATGAAATAGTTTGCAGCGGAATGAAGTTATCATATCATAATGCAGCGGAAAATCAAGTGTTTGACAAATTGCAGCGGAAATGTAAATAGTTCAACACAACATTGTTTAACCAAAATAAAAGTAAATTGTTTTTGAAATAACAAGACAGTATGCATGTAGTTCCTATTGCTCGTTCCTTAGATTGTGCATTCCTGTCCTCCTGCTAGTCATACTAGTTACCTGAGAATACAAGTTTGAAAAGTGTCAACACAATGGTTGGTGAGTTCACAGGTTTTGATATACATATAGTAAGAAAGAGTGTCATGCTGTTTATCAATGTTAGTACCGAGCCCTAGGCCCAAAGTGTCAGTGCGTCACTACCGAACTAGACTTGTTTGTCCTTGCCTCCGCTATGTCTCGTATACATAGCAAGTTAGGTCAGAATTTGCACGGGTTATGACATCCAGTCAACATTGTGCCCCGTGGGGTTAGTCATTCCCTAATGGATCCATCCAAATCTACCACGTTGTTTGTACATTAACGGTAAGACTTTGTGAGGGCTTAATACGAGTTCAACACTTAATGTTTGTCCAATAAACCAGCATACACAATAAAATGTTTGTCATAGCATAAATGTTTGACTCGATGTAACTAGTATTCTCCCCCTATTTAAAAGCGTTTGAAAAGGGTAAAGAGGGGCCGTAAACTCACCTTAGTGATGTGAATGTATGTAAGCGTAAGCTCCTGAATCGTCAAGCAGCACGTCGGTCACCGGCAACCTATATCGTATACCGTACGTGAGTTCGTGTATGTGACCGTGCTAGTGTTTGTGTTAGTGCTCGTGTTTGTGTCCAACAACCCTTGGTTGTTCATGTTTGTCCTTGTCGGTTCTCAATGACCGTGTTTGCTCGTGTTGGTCCACATTGACCGTGTTTGACTGTGTTGGTCCACAGTGACCGTGTTTGACCGTGTTTGACCAGAGTTGACCGTGTCACGTCAACGACCCTTTGGTGAACCGTGTGACGGTTGTGACTCGTGTAGCAATCGTGTAAGTGTTTGTCGTGTGCAAAACGCGCATGTCGCGTCTATGGACAACTTACTATTTATAGTAAGTTTCCATTTATGGAAAGTTCACAAAGCATATCGGTGTTAGAGTTCTAGCATGCTCAATGGTCCTACGGGGTCATGATAACACATAGCACATTATCATACAAGGTCATATACGTCGTTTATATCATGTTAGCACACAAAAGTTTCCTTAAATGGAAAGTTTCCATTTTTAGCATACGTAACATCGGAAACCATCCAACTTAGCATCTAATCATCCTGTTATAGCATTATAAGTCATTTAGCATGCTCAAATCATTCAACACGTTGACAAATCGGTTTTTGTAAAAATAAAGTTACTAAATATAGTAACTATCTAGTTTTTCATGAAAATGACCATTTTAACATTTCTAATCCTATTTTCATGTCACCAATCATCACAATAATCAATCCAATACCACCTAGGCATACCAACATAACCAAAATCATCACTTAACATTATTTCAACTAATATAGTTACTAAATATAGTAACTCATCACATATGACCATAATCATCATTAAAATCATAATCTAAACATTCAAATCGTCATATTATCAATCTAACAACAATTCTTCATACATGCATGTTCACCATTCCATTCACAACATCATTTTACAACGAAAAGTTTCTATAAATAGAAAGATTGTCAAAAATCATCATCTTAATCATTTCATCATCATCTAACCAT
This sequence comes from Mikania micrantha, assembly GCA_009363875.1. Lineage (NCBI taxonomy): Eukaryota > Viridiplantae > Streptophyta > Magnoliopsida > Asterales > Asteraceae > Mikania > Mikania micrantha. The sequence goes on from CM018697.1 coordinate 30,543,898, forward strand.
GTATCATTCATTCAATATCATCAAGATGCATATCTAAATACCGAAAATCATCTCTATCATCATGGATCATACATGCATGGCAATATAATATCATAAAACATCATTTTAAGCATCATGGCTCATGCTCATCATCTTAGATCATCATAGATCATCATCTAATCATCTTAGATCATCAAGGAACATAGTGAAATCATCAAACCCAGAAAATAAATTCGTGCATGAGCATTATATGTGCTTGCATGTGAGAGTTAGCACATGCATGTGGGTGTGTGAGTGTCTAGAGAGTGTTTGGACTAAGAGACTACCTTCCAACACTTCCTTGATGGCTAAGATGGTGTTTGAGCAGCTTCCAAGACTCCTGGATTGCTGGGTTCGTCAAGTTCAAGCAAGACAAGATGAAGCTCAAGCTTGGAAGGTCTTCTCCCTTGAGTTCTCTAAGCTTCCCAAGCTCCAAATGAGGTCTTCAATGGCTTCCAGAGGTGTTGCAGGTGTTTAGAGGAAGAAGATGGTCGAGGTGTTGAGTGTGAAGCCGGAGAAATGATGAAATGGGATAGCATAGGCATGATTGTCTTGGTTTTATAAAGATTTTGTCGACTGGGCGGCTTCGCGTACCGCGATGGGGCTTTCAAATAATCTCCGCGTACCGCGGAGGATTCCGGAAGTCAACACTCCGCGATGTTGGTCGCGTATCGCGACACTGATTCTTGTTGGGCCATCGCGTACCGCGATGGGCCCCTGAAGAGCCTAATAAGCCCTTTTTAATGGGTTTGATCCGTTCGTCATTGTTTTCACGCTTCCGAACTATCGTTTGGCCTCGTTTGAACTTCCAAGTTCGATGTGTGAGTGTTTCGTGAAGTCTCGAGTGTTGTGCTACACAATGTGCTTGACGTTCACCAACGTTCGTGTGTTTTGACACGTGTGTGTTGTTTGCCGATAATTCCACGAATTATCTTGTTGTGTGTCAGTGTTTGTACTGTCGTGCCACGTGTCACACTAAATTAATCTAATTCTAGTGCCACGTGTACATAAAGTATTTAAATAAACATTTAAATAAATAAAATGCAGACCTGGAAATTACGGGGTGTCACATCCTCCCCTTGTTAGTAAGAATTTCGTCCCGAAATTCAACTTGCGTTGCCAGTGTTTGTCTGTTCCGCGAACAGGTATGGGTACTTTTGTTTCATCTGGTCTTCACGTTCCCATGTGAATTCTGGTCCTCGTCGCGAATTCCATCGCACCTTTACAATCGGAATCTTGCTGAGTTTAAGCTTTTTGGTTTCTCGGTCCATAATTTCTACCGGTTCCTCAACGAAGTTCAGTTGTTCATCGATCTGTATCTCCTCAAGAGGAATAACAAGTGTCTCATCGGATAGGCACTTTTTGAGATTCGAGATGTGGAACACGTTGTGTACACTGCTCAGTTCAGCTGGCAGGTTCAGTTCGTAGGCTACAGGGCCTATCCGTTTTGTAATCTCGAACGGTCCAATGTAACGAGGGTTCAACTTTCCTCGTTTGCCAAAACGAATGACTCCCTTCCAGGGCGAGACCTTGAGTAACACTCTGTCTCCCACCTGGAACTCTAACGGTTTGCGTCGTTTGTCAGCATAGCTTTTCTGTCTGTCTCGAGCTGCTGCCATTCGTTTGCGTATTTGCACGATCTTTTCAGTCGTTTCGTGCACCAGTTCTGGACCGGTCAGTTGGCTGTCTCCAACTTCCGCCCAGCAAATAGGTGATCGACACTTACGTCCGTAAAGTGCCTCGAATGGTGCAGCTTGGATGCTGGTGTGGTAGCTATTGTTGTATGAGAACTCAACTAATGGTAGGTGAGTCTCCCAGCTGTTACCAAAGTCAATAACACATGCCCGAAGCATGTCTTCTAGTGTCTGTATGGTGCGTTCACTCTGCCCATCAGTCTGCGGGTGGTATGCGGTACTCATGTCCAATCTTGTGCTCAAAGCCTTATGTAGAGACTTCCAGAAATGCGACGTAAAGCGACTGTCGCGATCGGAGATTATCGAGATTGGTACTCCATGTCGTGTGACCACTTCCTTTATATAGATACGAGTGAGTTTGTCCAACTTGTCAGTCTCTTTAATGGGTAGAAAATGTGCGGACTTAGTCAGTCGGTCTACGATAACCCAGATGGTATCGCAACCACTTGCCGTCTTAGGCAGTTTAGTTATGAAGTCCATGGAGATCTGCTCCCATTTCCACATTGGTAATTCCGGTTGCTGAAGTAACCCTGATGGCTTCTGGTACTCCACTTTAACCTTTGAGCACGTTAGACACTTACTCACGTAGGTTGCTATTTCGGCTTTCATGTTCGGCCACCAGTAAGTTGTCTTCAGATCATGATACATTTTGTCAGAGCCCGGATGTATGGAATACCGGCTCTTGTGAGCTTCATCCATCACTACTTCTCTCAATCCCCCGTAGCGTGGAATCCAAATTCGATCCGTCAGATAGTAAGCTCCGTCGTCTTTTACTTTCATTTGCTTATCCATGCCACGCATGGCTTCAAGAGAGAGGTTTTCTGTCTTCAAAGCTTCTTGCTGTGCGAGTCGGATTTGATTTGGTAGTTCAGAGTGAATCGTGAGTTGTAGCGCACTCACGCGTTTTGTTGTTTCTTTCCGGCTCAACGCGTCGGCCACTACATTGGCTTTGCCTGGATGATACTTGATGGCGCAATCATAATCTCCTATGAGTTCAACCCACCTTCGTTGTCTCATGTTCAACTCTTTCTGGTCGAAGATGTGTTGTAGGCTCTTATGATCGGTAAAGATAGTGCACTTTGTGCCATACAAGTAGTGTCGCCAGATCTTCAAAGCAAACACTACCGCTCCCAACTCAAGGTCATGAGTCGTGTAGTTTTTCTCATGCACCTTAAGTTGTCGTGAAGCGTATGCTATCACTTTCTCACGTTGCATCAACACGCAACCAAGTCCTTGTTTAGAGGCGTCGCAATACACCACAAAATCGTCGCATCCTTCCGGTAAGGATAGAATAGGTGCAGTACACAGTTTCTGCTTCAACAAATTGAAAGCGGTTTCTTGCTTGTCTCCCCAGTCAAACTTCTTGTCTTTATGTGTCAGGGATGTCAGTGATTGAGCAAACTTCGAAAATCCTTCAATGAATCGTCGGTAGTACCCGGCCAGACCTAGGAATTGTCGCACCTCTGTCGGGGTCTTGGGTGCTTCCCAGCTCTTAATTGCTTCGATTTTGGTTGGGTCTACGTGTATCCCCTGCTCATTCACCACGTGTCCAAGAAATTGGACTTCGCGAATCCAAAAGTCGCATTTTGAAAACTTCGCGTATAGTTGCTCTTTCTTTAATAATTCCAAAACTAGCCTCAGATGTTCAGCATGTTCTTCCTAGTTCTTAGAGTAGATCAGGATGTCGTCGATGAACACTATTACGAATTTGTCAAGATAGGGTTTGCACACTCTGTTCATGAGATCCATGAATACAGCTGGTGCGTTGGTTAGTCCAAAGGGCATAACCAAGAATTCGTAGTGTCCGTATCGGGTTCTGAAGGCCGTCTTAGGAATATCGTTTTCCTGTATCCTCAATTGATGGTAACCCGATCTTAAATCGATCTTTGAATAGTAGCTTGATCCTTGCAACTGATCAAACAAATCGTCTATTCGTGGTAACGGGTATCGATTCTTGATTGTCACCTTGTTCAGCTCTCTATAGTCGATACACATACGGAATGTTCCGTCTTTCTTCTTCACAAACAAGACCGGTGCTCCCCAAGGTGAGAAGCTCGGTCTGATAAATCCCTTGTCTAACAGTTCCTGCAACTGGTTAGACAGTTCATGCATCTCAGTCGGTGCTAGTCGGTATGGAGCTTTCGCAATCGGTGCTGCTCCTGGTGTGAGGTCTATCTGAAACTCGACTTGTCGTTTCGGAGGTAGTCCAGGTAGATCCTCGGGAAACACTTCGGGAAAATCGCGGACTACAGCGATGTCCTCAATCTTCCTTTCTTTCCTGGGTTGCTCGATGATAAGGGCTAGTATTGCAGTGTATCCCTTCTGAATGTACTTGTTTGCCTTCATGCATGACATAATGTTCAGAGGCACTCCTCATCGTTCCCCCTGAATCGAGATCTGTTCTCCGTTCTTCAACGTCACCCGTACAATCTTCTCGTTGCATACGATCTCAGCCTGGTTAGCGGATAACCAATCCATTCCAACGACTACGTCGAAGCTTCCGAGAGTTACCGGCATCAAATCGATTTCGAGTTCGTGATCCGCCAACACCATGACGCATCCTCGAAAGATGTGTTGTGTTTCAATTAGCTTGCCGTCGGCTAACTCTACGGTGTACTTGTAGTCTAGTGGCGTTGGGGTAATATCTAGTAATTTACTAAACTCACTAGATATAAAGCTCCTATCGGCACCGGTGTCAAATAATATGCTAGCATAGACATTATTTAAAAGAAACGTACCGGTCACGATGTTCGGGTCATCCTTGGCTTCCCCTGAGCCAATCACAAATGCTCGACCCTTGGCCGCTCCTCCTCTGGCCTTCTTTAGTTGAGGACAATCCCTCCTTTTGACCCGGTTTTCCGCATTCATAACACCCCTTGAGAGTGTTTTGATTGTTGTTGTTGTTCTGGTTGCGGTTGGGGTTGTTGTTGCTAGGGAATTTAGACCTGCAATCTCTGGCCATGTGGCCATGTCTTCCGCACTTCAGGCAACGGTATCGCTCGCATTGCCCGAAGTGATGGTATGAGCATCGGTTGCACAGTGGGTACTTCCCTTGATACACACCCTTTCCTTTGTCATCAGGTTGGGTGGCAGTGAAAGCTTTGGCTGGTGCAGATCTTTGTTGTTGCTGCGGTTGGTGAGACTGGTGCTGACTAGGTTCCCACTTCCTTTTCTGGCTTTCTTGAGGCTTCAGGTGTTCGCCTCGTTTGGGTAGCTTGCCCTGAGCTACAGCTTGATCGGTCAGTTTATGGGCCAGTCGGATCAGTGGTTGGATGGTGGTGAGATCAGAAGCAGTCACCATGCTTTGGATTTGTTCGGGCAGCCCGCTGATGAACTGCTCGATCTTCTTGTATTCCGGCGTCACCATCGCCGGGCATAACTTACACAGCTCATGAAATCGAGTGCAATATTGCTCGATCTCAGACCCCACCATTTTGTGTACCCAGAATTCGGCTTCCAGTTTCCGAATCTCATCATGAGGGCAATACTCCTCCTCCAGTAGTCTGGTGAAATCAGCCCAGCTCATCGAGTTGGCACCATCCAACCCCAAGGTTTGAACATGGGTATTCCACCATGTGAGAGCCGGTCCCTCCAATGTACCGGTTGCATATTTAACCCTGCTCTCCTCGGCACAGTCGCACATGGTGAACACAGATTCCACCTTTTCCATCCAGCGGAGCATCCCAACAGCTCCTTCAGTTCCCTTGAACTTGTGTGGGTGGCAGTTCAGGAAAGATTTAAAGGAACATCCTTTCCCGTTGCTGCTGTTTGACCCTGTTTGTCAGAAACCAGTGTCGTGTGTTAGTATTGTGTTAGCTACACTATATTAGTCGCGTCAGGCAAGTGTTAATACCGTTGTTGTTTCCGCTAGTTTCGCTATGCTGGCGGCTGGCTTCGTAGTCAGCGATCGCTTTGTTGACCCGACGGTCAACCATCATTTTTATCACAGCGGCATCTAGTGTCTGTTTAGCAGGACGCGCGTACGGTCCTCTTCCCGCCATGTATGGTTCTATACATAAGGGATAGAGTTTTAGTTAGCACATGTTAGAATGTTAGCCAAATGTCATGTCAGAGGTCGGATCAGATGTCATGTTAGCTGTCAAGTCAGAGGTTATGTTATCAAGCAATCATGGTCAACATGTAATAAGTAAGACAAAACATAATTCTCATTAATAATAAGCTTGAAGTACAATAATTTCAAAAGGAAATACATAATAAGTCCTTCGAGCACATCCCGCTCGTCTAGGCCAAAATAGGAAAGTACAAAATACAACAGTCCTCTAATCCGAATCCATAGAGACGTGTGAAATATCGCTAGCAGCGTCTCCGTCATCATCATCCTCCTCCGGATCCTCATTAGGATCCTCATCAAAGTCCCCTTCTTCGAGGTCCTCGGCCTCGAATTCAGGACCATCCTCCTGTGGTGGTTCCTCAATAAACTGTGCAGCCCATGCGTTAAGCATGGCATCACTGGCTTGCACCATCGCCTGAGTCTCGGTTATGTCTGTCCGATTCTCAGTGATGCGTACATCATGCTCCTGCATGATGTCAACGATCTGTCCGTCCTGGGTCATCAGTTGAGACACTTGGAGACGTAGAGTCTCCACATGTGCCTCCAGTCTGTCGTTGCGTTCCTCCAGCCTATCGTTCTGCCTCTCCAGTCGGTCATTCTTCTCGCGAAGAACTCGAACCTCGTCTGACAGCTCTCCAGTCCTCCAAATCTCTCGTCGGGTGCAAGCAACGTGGGCCACGAAGGCCTGCTCCAGTGGTACACCAAGTGATGGTAGTCGGTGTCCTGGAGTGGTATCGCCGGGATACCGATATGGAGGTACCCTCTCCCCGATGATCCATCCCTGGATTATGGTGGGAAGCCACCCCCAGTTTCGGGCCCGTGCTGCGTCTCTGGCTCGCCGGTCCATCTCGGCGTCTACCTGCTCCACAATGTCGTGGACGCGTCGGCGGCTCTCTGCCGTCAGGTCGTCTGTCGTCGGTCGCCTATCCGAATTCCTGCTGGTACTTCCGTTGTCGGCCATCCTGTAAGTTTCAAGTTAGTAAGCAACAGTTCGATATAAGCAATAATATCATCATCAATGTGCAAGTTCTATGTGTAGTGTCTAAAGTTGAGCAATGGCTATAGTCTAAGTTCACTATATGCAAACCTAGTTCCCTATAACCAAGGCTCTGATACCAGTCTGTCACACCCCCAATTTCCCACTCGTGGCGTATGTCCACGTGGGTGTGACGTGTCCAGAATCACAGCTCATGGTCATATAGAACAACTCTATATGCGTATATAAATCCGAGTTTGACACATACACACTATGAAATAGTTTGCAGCGGAATGAAGTTATCATATCATAATGCAGCGGAAAATCAAGTGTTTGACAAATTGCAGCGGAAATGTAAATAGTTCAACACAACATTGTTTAACCAAAATAAAAGTAAAGTGTTTTTGAAATAACAAGACAGTATGCATGTAGTTCCTATTGCTCGTTCCTTAGATTGTGAATTCCTGTCCTCCTGCTAGTCATACTAGTTACCTGAGAATACAAGTTTGAAAAGTGTCAACACAATGGTTGGTGAGTTCACAGGTTTTGATATACATATAGTAAGAAAGAGTGTCATGCTGTTTATCAATGTTAGTACCGAGCCCTAGGCCCAAAGTGTCAGTGCGTCACTACCGAACTAGACTTGTTTGTCCTTGCCTCCGCTATGTCTCGTATACATAGCAAGTTAGGTCAGAATTTGCACGGGTTATGACATCCAGTCAACATTGTGCCCCGTGGGGTTAGTCATTCCCTAATGGATCCATCCAAATCTACCACGTTGTTTGTACATTAACGGTAAGACTTTGTGAGGGCTTAATACGAGTTCAACACTTAATGTTTGTCCAATAAACCAGCATACACAATAAAATGTTTGTCATAGCATAAATGTTTGACTCGATGTAACTAGTATTCTCCCCCTATTTAAAAGCGTTTGAAAAGGGTAAAGAGGGGCCGTAAACTCACCTTAGTGATGTGAATGTATGTAAGCGTAAGCTCCTGAATCGTCAAGCAGCACGTCGGTCACCGGCAACCTATATCGTATACCGTACGTGAGTTCGTGTATGTGACCGTGCTAGTGTTTGTGTTAGTGCTCGTGTTTGTATCCAACAACCCTTGGTTGTTCATGTTTGTCCTTGTCGGTTCTCAATGACCGTGTTTGCTCGTGTTGGTCCACATTGACCGTGTTTGACTGTGTTGGTCCACAGTGACCGTGTTTGACCGTGTTTGACCAGAGTTGACCGTGTCACGTCAACGACCCTTTGGTGAACCGTGTGACGGTTGTGACTCGTGTAGCAATCGTGTAAGTGTTTGTCGTGTGCAAAACGCGCATGTCGCGTCTATGGACAACTTACTATTTATAGTAAGTTTCCATTTATGGAAAGTTCACAAAGCATATCGGTGTTAGAGTTCTAGCATGCTCAATGGTCCTACGGGGTCATGATAACACATAGCACATTATCATACAAGGTCATATACGTCGTTTATATCATGTTAGCACACAAAAGTTTCCTTAAATGGAAAGTTTCCATTTTTAGCATACGTAACATCGGAAACCATCCAACTTAGCATCTAATCATCCTGTTATAGCATTATAAGTCATTTAGCATGCTCAAATCATTCAACACGTTGACAAATCGGTTTTTGTAAAAATAAAGTTACTAAATATAGTAACTATCTAGTTTTTCATGAAAATGACCATTTTAACATTTCTAATCCTATTTTCATGTCACCAATCATCACACTAATCAATCCAATACCACCTAGGCATACCAACATAACCAAAATCATCACTTAACATTATTTCAACTAATAAAGTTACTAAATATAGTAACTCATCACATATGACCATAATCATCATTAAAATCATAATCTAAACATTCAAATCGTCATATTATCAATCTAACAACAATTCTTCATACATGCATGTTCACCATTCCATTCACAACATCATTTTACAACGAAAAGTTTCTATAAATAGAAAGATTGTCAAAAATCATCATCTTAATCATTTCATCATCATCTAACCATGTATCATTCATTCAATATCATCAAGATGCATATCTAAATACCGAAAATCATCTCTATCATCATGGATCATACATGCATGGCAATATAATATCATAAAACATCATTTTAAGCATCATGGCTCATGCTCATCATCTTAGATCATCATAGATCATCATCTAATCATCTTAGATCATCAAGGAACATAGTGAAATCATCAAACCCAGAAAATAAATTCGTGCATGAGCATTATATGTTCTTGCATGTGAGAGTTAGCACATGCATGTGGGTGTGTGAGTGTCTAGAGAGTGTTTGGACTAAGAGACTACCTTCCAACACTTCCTTGATGGCTAAGATGGTGTTTGAGCAGCTTCCAAGACTCCTGGATTGCTGGGTTCGTCAAGTTCAAGCAAGACAAGATGAAGCTCAAGCTTGGAAGGTCTTCTCCCTTGAGTTCTCTAAGCTTCCCAAGCTCCAAATGAGGTCTTCAATGGCTTCCAGAGGTGTTGCAGGTGTTTAGAGGAAGAAGATGGTCGAGGTGTTGAGTGTGAAGCCGGAGAAATGATGAAATGGGATAGCATAGGCATGATTGTCTTGGTTTTATAAAGATTTTGTCGACTGGGCGGCTTCGCGTACCGCGATGGGGCTTTCAAATAATCTCCGCGTACCGCGGAGGATTCCGGAAGTCAACACTCCGCGATGTTGGTCGCGTATCGCGACACTGATTCTTGTTGGGCCATCGCGTACCGCGATGGGCCCCTGAAGAGCCTAATAAGCCCTTTTTAATGGGTTTGATCCGTTCGTCATTGTTTTCACGCTTCCGAACTATCGTTTGGCCTCGTTTGAACTTCAAAGTTCGATGTGTGAGTGTTTCGTGAAGTCTCGAGTGTTGTGCTACACAATGTGCTTGACGTTCACCAACGTTCGTGTGTTTTGACACGTGTGTGTTGTTTGCCGATAATTCCACGAATTATCTTGTTGTGTGTCAGTGTTTGTACTGTCGTGCCATGTGTCACACTAAATTAATCTAATTCTAGTGCCACGTGTACATAAAGTATTTAAATAAACATTTAAATAAATAAAATGCTGACCTGGAAATTACGGGGTGTCACAGAGGCATCAAGATGTTTACCGACGGGTAGTGTCTTTATCAAAACACAGATTGTCCGAAAGGAACTAGATATGGCTCCCATAGTTATCCGGAACTGAACTTTTTGAGAAATTACATATCATATCATATTGTTTTAACTGAACTGTCGAACTCACCAGCTTTGTGCTGACGTTTTAAACTTAAGATTTTTGTAGGACAACAGTGACGACAAGGTGAGGAGGCACTTTACACATTTGTAATTAAATAAACCAGATTGTGTAATAAATTTAGCTGTACTGCAGATGTAACTACGAAACCCTTGTGATGTATTTATTCTAAGTTAATCTCTGTGCTGTGATATCGGTTCAAGTAAGTCACCTCTTATCTCCGAGACATCACCACTATGCTTCCGCAACCTCTTCAGTGTGACGTGTGACCTCATCTCAGGTGACGAGAGGTGGGGGTGTGACAGGGTGGTATCAGAGCCGCAGGTTATAGAATTTAGGTGGACTTAGAGACCTAGACTATAACCATAGGCTCGAATAGTGACGCAAAGAGCACTGAACATGTTTAACGAACAAAACTTGTTTTGAATTAAGCCAGGATAATCAGGTGGTACGACTTCCAGTTATGAGTGGCCAGCATAACTGAAATTCGCAACACGTGTGCGTTCTAGTTTAATTCAATTCAAGCAGAACATTAATAATTAAAGGAACGAGTAGTTGTGTTAGGATAGGAAGACGTATCATATCATGTGTATGTTGAATATTATTATTCAATATTTATTTCGTGATACTGATCTGGGAACTTTGTTTGTACAGCGATGGATGATCCACCTGAGCGCTACATTTACCAGAGGTTTCCTTATGTGATACTTGACGATACATTGAGTTCGAGTTCGGGTTCGGATTCCGATCCTTCGAAAGCGTCTGCGGCTGCATCACAGGCTGTTCCAGTAGAACCACAGACACCACCATTACCTGTACCAGCGCAGTCAGGATCGTATGGACATACTCAGCCTCATGCTGAGAATGCACCAGCTGTTGGACGACGGAACCGAGAGCCCCGGCGTGGGATGGATTGAGGAGGATGGGAGGACAGGATCGCAAGACGACAGGTCTTCCTCCTAGACGCCAGATGGCGCCTAGAGATGAGCCCGACATCATACATGAGGTAGGAGAGTCTTCGCAGCAGGCGGAGATTAGGGAGCAGCTTTGCCAGGTGACTCTAGATCTTCAGGGGACTCGCCTAGAGTTACAGGAGTCTCGTGCTACTGTGGAGGATACACGTACCACTGTGTTGGAGATACTCACCTCTCACCTGTTGTTGATGGAGCAGGTGAACGCACTGGATGCAGGCACGCAAGTTTGGTGGGTTATGATTGAGGAAAGGATAAGGAGAACAGTGATTCATGTGATGATAGCGGCATTCTGGCAGCGAGTGACAGTGATGAGAGGAGTAGTGATGGGAGTACTTGAGGGGATGATCCTAGAGGTTAGGCTGCTATGTGTGTCTATAACACTGGTCATTATGGCTATTGTGCTGGATTGCTTACCGTACTTCCTGCGGTAAGGGTGATCGAGGGACTGAGTGGTTGTGATCTTATTGTACATATCTTGTGACATAACTAGATCTGGTGGTTGTGAGTGCGGGATATTTTGACGTACACAGATCCCGAGTTTGTGAAATGTAGGGTAAGATGTTGGTCTAACGTATTATGACTTTTGGTTGTATCAAAACTTTCTATGTATAAAACAATGGTAGTGCTAATAAAACGGTTGTTTTGTGTATTTATCTGTGTAATGAGTTATGTGTGTGGTGTGTTACTTGTGTGTTAATATCAAACTCATATGATTAACAACTGGATAATAAAAAGGAACCGTGTGAGAACAATTCTGTGTGAGAACATATCTATTGCCTATGTGGCAATATTTCAAAGTCCTGTGTGGCAACATTTCAAAGTCCAGTGTGGCATCATATCAAAGTCCTGTGTGGCAACATTTCAAAGTCCTGTGTGGCAACATTTCAAAGTCTTGTGTGGCATCGTATCAAACTCCTGTGTGGCAACACTTCAAAGTCTTGTGTGGCATCATATCAAAGTCCTGTGTGGCAACATTTCAAAGTCCTGTGTGGCAACGTTTCAAAGTCCTACATGATCAGATATCCAAAAACATGTAAATAATAATATATCAGTATTAATGTCACAATGCTGTGAGCTGAGTGATAATATGACATGTTTTTGGAATAGTAGGACTAAGTAAACTACAAACAATGGTATGATCACTGTGTATTGGGAACATATCAGAACTATATCAATGTAGTTATACTTTGCTCTTATAATCACACTTCAATATAAATTTCAGTGTAACTGAATATGATTGAATTTATGTGATCAAATGGGTTATATCTTTAATGTTCTTGAACTGACCTGAGTTGTCTGCATGTGAGCAGAACCATGGCTCTAAAAAGAGGTCGACCAGCTAGGAAGGCTAACAAGAACGTTACTAACTCAGGGCCGAATCAAGTTCCACCAGTAAATTTTGAATCAAATCCAGATCCGCAGGTTAATCTGGAAACAAATACTGTTCCACTTGGGAACCCTGGAGTGAAAGATGTTCCACCTGCAGGTGCAAGTGGATCTGAAACGAACGAAGCAATGATAGCACGAATTGTGAGAGAACAGCTATCTGCTTGTGGTGTTTTGATACAACATCAACCACATATCACTTCGGGTTCTGGTGGTGACCACGATCATACTGAACATAATGCTACTGGTGGTCACGTAGAAACTCATACTACCATTGGTGCAACAACAACAAAACAACTGCTCCTGATCCACCTCAGCAGGGATGTACTTACAAGTACTTTTCTTCTTGTAACCCTCCTACTTTCACAGGCAAGGAAGGAGCGGCGGGATTATTAAGGTGGATTGATGAAATGGAAACCAAGCTCAAGATCAGCCAGTGTTTGGCGGAGCATAAGGTGTCTTATGCTGCTTGTTCTCTGAAAGAGTCAGCGCTAACCTGGTGGAATAACCAGGCTAAAACATTAGGCTTAGCTACCGTTTATTCCATGGGCTGGAATGATTTTAAGACTCTGATTTTGTCAGAGTATTGCCCCATCACTGAAATTCAGAAGCTATAGGAGGAATTATGGAATCACTCGATGATTGGAGCTGATTGTTTAGCGTATACCGATCGTTTTCGTGAACTCACTTGTCTACTTCCCAATATGTTTCCCATAGAAGCATCTCTGATTGAGAAGTACATCAAAGGATTGGTTCCCCAGATTCGGGGAATGGTAACTGCAGCTAAGCCAACGACTCTTAAACGTGCGATCCTTTTGACCACCAAGCTTACCGATGAGGCGGTTAGGAGTGGTACTTTGTCTACAAAAACTCAGACGGCGGTGGGCCGTAGTGATGTTGGTACCTCAAATGTTTCTAAAGGTACCAAACGAAAGTGGTTTGGCAAAACCAAGGCCAAGGTCCCGGTTGAAACTAGTAACCCAGTTGTGAAAAATTATGGTGCGGTGGTTCCTGAGAGAAAAGGTTACACTGGACAAGCGCCTAAATGTACTCGTGTTCATTTCATCATACTGGACCATGTCCTGTTTGTGCCAACTGTAGTAGAGTTGGACACTACACCAGGTATTGTAACTTGCCTACTCGCCAACCGAACCAAGCACCCCGACAAACCACTCAAACAAACCGGTCATGCTACAAATGCGGGAGTCCTGATCACTTGATTAGAAACTGTCCAAACAATAATAACACCAATCCGGGAAATGAAGCTAGGGGAGAGCTTTTCAGATTGGTGCAACCGCGGCGAGGAATGATGCAAACATTGTCACTAGTACGTTTTTACTCAATAATCTTTACGCATCAGTTCTTTTTGATACGGGAGCAGATAAGAGCTTTATCTCTCCTGAATTTGCATCATTACTTTCATTGCCTGTGGTAGATCTAGAAACTCCCTATGTCATTGAACTTGCTAATGGCAAGTTAATCAAAATTAACAGTGTTATTCAAGGATCTTCCTTGAATCGAATGATCATCTTTTCAATATTGATTTACTTCCTATTGAGCTTGGGAGCTTTGATGTTCTTGTCGGCGTGGACTGGCTTTCTGATAACCAAGCGGAAGTAGTATGTCAAACTAAGGTGATCCGTATTCCATTACCCGAGGGTAATACACTGATAGTTCAGGGAGAGCGAGCCGGTAGAAAACTTGGGATCATATCGTGTATGCAAACTCAGAAATGTTTACGGAAAGGATGTCAGGCCTTTCTAGCAAATGTGATCAAGAACTGCTCTTCACAAAAACGTATCGAAGATATTCCAGTAGTCAAAGACTTTCCTGAAGTTTTTCCTGAGGATATATCAGGATTACCCCCGGTGAGACAAGTTGAGTTTCGAATTGACTTGATTCCAGGTGCAGCACCTGTAGGTAAAGCTCCTTATTGATTAGCACCCTCAGAGATGCAAGAGCTGTCAGGTCAAGTGCAGGAACTGTTAGACAAGGGTTTTATTAGAACTAGTTTCTCACCCTGGGGAGCACCGGTTCTTTTTGTGAAAAAGAAGGATGGTTCATTCAGGATGTGTATTGACTACAGGGAGCTCAATAAATTGACAATCGAAAACCGTTAACCATTACCACGTATAGATGATATGTTTGATCAACTTCAAGGCGCTACCTATTTTTCAAAAATCGATTTAAGATCCGGATATCATCAGTTACGAGTTCATGATGATGATGTTCCTAAAACTGCATTCAGAACTCGATACGTGCATTATGAATTTCTCGTAATGCCGTTTGGATTAACAAATGCACCTGCAATTTTCATGGATCTGATGAATCGGGTATGTATGCCTTATTTGGATAAATTTGTGATTGTATTTATTGACGACATTTCATTTATTCTCGAAGCCAACAAGAACATGCTCAACACTTGAAACATATCTTAGAACTATTGGCACATGAGAAATTATATGCCAAATTCTCCAAATGTCAGTTTTGGTTACGGGAAGTTCAATTTCTCGGGCATGTAGTGAATGAAAACGGTATTCAAGTAGATCCCAGTAAGATCAAGGCTGTAGAACAGTGGGAAGCACCACGAACCCCAACTGAAATACGTTAATTCTTAGGGCTGCCAGGTTATTATCGCATATTTATTAAGAACTTTTCAAAGATAGCCTTGCCACTAACAACATTGACGCAGAAAAATCAACTGTTTATATAGGGTTCTCAACAGGAGGAGGCATTCCAACTGTTGAAACACAAACTCTGCAACACACCTATCTTGGCATTACCGGAAGGTACTTATAATTTCACAGTGTATTGTGATGCTTCTCGTCAAGGTCTTGGGTGTGTTTTAATGCAGAATGATAAGGTGATTGCGTATGCTTCTCGACAATTGAAAGTACACGAGAAGAACTATACCACTCATGATCTAGAACTTGGTGCACTGGTGTTTGCACTTAAGATTTGGAGACATTATTTATACGGAACAAAGTGTATCATATACACTGATCACAAAAGTCTTCAACACATTTTAGATCAGAAAATGTTGAACATGCGACAAAGGCGGTGGGTTGAACTGTTGAACGACTATGATTGTGAAATTCGTTATCACCCAGGCAAAGCGAATGTCGTAGCCGATGCCTTGAGTCGCAAGGAACGAGTCAAACCTTTACGTGTGAAAGCGTTAGGGATGACCATTCAACCCAGTCTAATTCCTCAGATTAAAGAAGCTCAGCAACAAGCTTTACAAACAACGAACTATCCTGCTGAGGAACTGAGGGGATTAGACAAGAAACTTGAAATTAAGATTGATGGAGTGTTATATTTCAAAAGCCGAATTTGGGTTCCTTTATTCGGTAACTCAAGAACAATCATCTTGGATGAGGCGCACAAATCCAGGTATTCTATTCATCTGGGTGCTGATAAGATGTATAAAGATCTTAAAGATTTTTACTGGTGGCCTGGAATAAAGAAACATATAGCAGAATACGTGGGTCGATGCTTAACATGTCTCAAAGTTAAGGCTGAACATCAACGACCTTCTGGGTTATTACAACAACCAGAGATTCCCATGTGGAAATGGGATCAGATCTCTATGGATTTTATCACTAAGTTATTCAAAACATCACGAAACCATGACTCTATATGAGTTATCGTTGATCGCCTTACTAAATCTGCGCATTTCATACCCATTCGGGAAGATTACTCTATGGATCGACTTGCTAAACTCTATGTTAATGAGATTGTATCTCGACATGGAGTACCGATCTCTATTATATCTGACAGAGATAGTCGATTTACATCACGATTTTGGCAAACTCTTCAGACGGGCAAACGGAACGAACCAATCAAACTTTAGAAGACATGCTCAGAAGCTGTGTGATTGATTTCGGAGGTAGCTAGGATATTCATCTTCCACTTGTTGAATTCTCATACAACAACAGCTACCATACCAGTATTAAATGTGCTCCATTTGAAGCACTTTATGGACGCAAATGTAAATCACCTGTCTGTTGGTCGGAGGTAGGTGAAAATCGAATCATAGGCCCAGAACTCATTCAAGAAACAACTGATAAGATCTCACTCATTCAGGAACGTATTAAAGCTGCTCGCGATCGACAGAAGAGTTATGCTGATAATCGTCGTAGACCTTTAGAGTTCCAAATAGGTGATCGAGTAATGTTGAAAGTGTCACCTTGGAAGGGCATTTTCAGATTTGGAAAGAGAGGTAAGCTTTCACCATGGTTTGTAGGACCATTCAAAATCCTTGAACGAATCGGATCAGTAGCCTACAGACTTGAATTACCTCCTGAACTCAGTAACATTCATGATGTCTTTCACGTATCAAATCTGAAAAAGTGCCTAGCTGATGAATCATTGATCGTACCTCTTGAAGAAATTCAAATTGATGAGAAACTTCAGTTCAGTGAAGAACCAGTAGAGGTAATGGATCGAGAAGTAAAGGTCTTAAAACGCAATCGCATACCAATTGTTAAGGTGCGATGGAACTCACAACGTGGACCTGAGTATACGTGGGAACGTGAAGATCAGATGAAAGCAAAATACCCACACCTATTCTCATGATCAATGGTTAACAAGTGAGTATTCACTAAATTTCGGGACGAAAATTTTCTAACAGGAGGAGACTATGACAATTTCGTTCAAAGAATTACGTCATCAAAGGAATGAGCACAGTTGATCATGCTTGAAATCCACGTTGGGGCGATGCGCCTGGGGCCAGAAAATCGGAAAAACGACTTAAAAAGTCAAGATTTCATCCAAACACTCATTTCTTTCCTTCCTCACGACGTTTTCTCACTTCCAGACACATCAAACCTTCATTTTCAGCTCTCAAACTCCATTTTGAAGCTTTCTAATCGCGTGGATCGCACCAGGGAACGTTTTTGCAAGTCCGGATCATCATTTTACACGCAGAACTCCGTTTGACTAGGTAACGGTTCGTTTAACCTTCTAGTTTCTTAATGATTGATTAAATCCTATTTTTGAACGTAATGATATAGTTAGGGTTGTTGATTATTACCTAGATGATGGCTAGGATTGATTATAAACGAAAAACACGATGTTTTAACGGGTAAATCCTTGTTTTGATCCGTTGTAATGCCCGGTTTGCATGGAATCATAACAATGGTTATAATGGTTTAAACCATTTGATTGTGACAATGTAGGTGATTAGTTTGATTAATCTTTGACATGTAACGTGAAATCCAGGTGTTTCAAACTAATCACAATCATTAACATACTCATTGGAACGATTATCTGATGTTATGATAACAGCCTGATTAGTATGTTAAACATGGTTATTAAACCTATTCCAATACTACATTGTGACATTTCATGATATTTGGGTAGTCAATAACAAGGATTAATCATTCCTAAGCCTTAATCTATCTAGGAACTGTTTTAGCATTATAATCAACAACATTAACTATTTGGTTAATCCGAGATATTTCTGATTAATCAAACATGTCATCAACTTCACATTAGGAATCTGAATCAGTATAGGTTCCTTCATTATCATCCATT
Organism: Mikania micrantha; assembly: GCA_009363875.1. Classification (NCBI taxonomy): domain Eukaryota; kingdom Viridiplantae; phylum Streptophyta; class Magnoliopsida; order Asterales; family Asteraceae; genus Mikania; species Mikania micrantha. Next base: position 30,561,817 of record CM018697.1, read on the forward strand.
GTATGATATGACATTAAAATAAATAATTAATTATTAAACATCAGTTTGATGACTGTTAAGACAATGTCTTTGACATTTGACGCTCAAAAAATATAATCAGTAAGTTAAACTATAAATAACTAATTTAAAATAAATAAATGCAGAATCATCATATTATTACCAGTTTGTGTGATATTCTGCTATCAGTGAGACATCAGGTGAGTTTATTACAACCCCTTTTCTTTTTAATGTTTTATAAACATCGAGGTAACTCTTTAAACCTTTTTCTGAACATATGATATGCATCACTGTTATGTGTGTGATTTCATGTGACTTTTTTGTGATTTCATGGGATTTTGCCGTTAGTATCTCTATCACAGTATCAAAAGTCCTCATCTCGTGAAATGTATCTAGTGAACCAATGTGGGGCCGAACAGGAATCATTGATAGTACTATTGGCTGACAACCCATTCGCTGGGAGGGTTGCTCCTCCCCTTGTGTGAATGTTTGGTACCTGTTTCCGTAATATCTTCTTAATGTTAGTGATAGACATTAAGATAATGAGGCATCAAGATATTTACCGACGGGTAGTGTCTTTATCAAAACACAGATTGTCCGAAAGGAACTAGATATGGGTCCATGGTTATCCGGAACTGAACTTTTTGAGAAATTACATATCATATCATATTGTTTTAACTGAACTGTCGAACTCACCAGCTTTGTGCTGACGTTTTAAACTTAACATTTTTGCAGGACAACAGTGACGACAGGGTGAGGAGGCACTTTACACATTTGTAATTAAATAAACCAGATTGTGTAATAAATTTAGCTGTACTGTTGATGTAACTACGAAACCCTTGTGATTTATTTATTCTAAGTTAATCTGTGTGCTGTGATATCGGTTCAAGTAAGTCACCCCTTATCTCTGAGACATCACCACTATGCTTCCGTAACCTCTTCAGTGTGACGTGTGACCTCATCTCAGGTGACGAGAGGTGGGGGTGTGACTGGAAGGCATGGCAAGAATTTGATAACAGATATCCTAATTTTGCTAAGGAACCCAGGAACGTTCGTTTGGGTTTGGCTGCAGATGGCTTTAATCCATTTGGTAACATGAGTCAGACTTACAGTATGTGGCCGGTGGTGTTGACAACATACAATACACCGCCTTGGTTATGTATGAAAGAGTCTTCTTTCATGTTAACTTTGCTAATTTCTGGTCCTAAATCTTCTGGAAAGGATATTGATGTTTTCTTAAGGCCTTTGGTGGATGAATTGAAAACGTTGTGGACTGATGGAGTACAAATGAGAGATGCACACAACGAAACCATATTCACGATGCGTGCGGCTCTTTTGTGGACTATCAATGATTATCCTGCTCGTAGTAGCTTGTCTGGATGGAGTGGTCAAGGTTATAAAACATGTTCTACTTGTAACGAAGACACACCCTCGTGCTCTATAACTAATAAGATAGCTTTTGTTGGTCATAGACGATTTTTGACTAAAAATCATAAATGAAGGGAAATTTTGTTGTTTAATGGCCAAAAGGAGACCAGAGATCCTCCTAAACAGTTAAGTAATGCAAAAATATTAAAACAATTACAAGGCCTTCCCATTCGTGTTCCGGGTAAACATCCAAGTCATGGAGGTGTGAAAAGAAAGCGAGCTGCATCAGAGTTGAATTGGAGCAAAAAAAAAGTATCTTCTTTGAGTTAGATTATTGATCTTCCCTTCTTTTAAAACACAATCTTGATGTTATGCACGTGGAGAAAAATGTGTGTGAAAGTTTGTTGGGTACTTCACTAATGAATGAAAAATCAAAAGACACGCCTAAAGCAAGACAAGACTTAGAGAAAATGGGTATTCAAAAAAATCTTTGGCTAACTAAGAATAGTGGTGTTGTTACAATAGGAGAAGATGGTACTCACTTTTATGGTCAACTAGAGGAGATTATAGAGTTGAACTATGTAAATAGTTACTCAGTTGTAGTATTTCGTTGTAAATGGTTCAACACATCGGGTAAACGCCTTGTTAAGAAGAATAATATTATTGCAATTGATATTAGCCGTGAGTGGTTTGTTAACGAACAATACATTTTAGCTACACAAGCTAAACAAGTGTTTTATCTCCAAGATCCTTCTCGAACAACCGGTAATTGGAGGGTTGTAGAAAATGTTCATCATCGTAAACTTTAGGATCATCCTAGTATGATTGGGGCTAATGAAGTAGATATATTACACGACAACCAATCATCTGATTATAACTTAGTTGTTAATGATGAGTTGAATGTCTCGCAAGAAACTCAAGATTTTTGTGACTTAGTAGTCGACTTAGGCCCGTTGCCTATGAGGGCGCCTTTAGATGAAGGTGTGGATGATCATATTTTCATTGATGATGATGAAGTAGAATACGATGATGAAGAGGAAGAAGAAGATGAAGAAGAAGATGAAGATGAGGAAGATGATGATGATGAAATAGAAAAACATTATTGTAGTGACGATTCTGAATAAATGTATGATAGTTATTTACTTTTGTTATAATTGTTTACATTTTTTGCTATTTCAATGTTGTATTTCTTGTAAATTGTTGATATTGTTAATATTGTATTGCTGCATTTGTTAAAATTGTTAACATTTATTTGCTTTTGTCCAAGGAATGGCGGATGTTGCTGGATACCATGGCGATGACGGAGGTGATGAACCTCCACATAGGCATCCTTATAGGGTGCCAACCAGCTGTGAATCTTGTAAGTTTCTAGTATAATATATTTTTAATCTCCTTAAACATATTATTCAATTTGGTAACTTTTAATTTCATGTGTTAATGTAGCTAAACCAACCAAACGAAGATCTTCTGGAAAAAACTTAAACTTGTATGACAAATTCCAAAAGAATGGAAGCAGACCACTTCCAATTGAGTTTGATTACTCCTCCAACTTATACAGAGCTGTTGGAGAAAATTATCAGCTATTTATTCGGTTGATATCCAATGAAGTTGACAGACATGCCCCATTTCATTATCGGAGCTGGCAGGAAGTTCCGGGAGATGTCAAGATGTCTATTCTGACCACTCTCCATGTTAGTATACTTACTAATACTTTTTGTATACTGGTTTCATATTTTTGGTTATTTTCTAATCATATCAACTTTTATAGAATTACTTTGATCTGGCCCAATATCACAATACTGAATACTGGGATGGAATCAAGCTTGGGATTCAAGCTGACTGTGCGAACCGGTACAAAGACCGGAAAACAAAGCTAAAGAAGCACTTTGACAAAGAAGGAGGCTATGAAAGCACAGAAAGAGCCAAGCTGAATCCTCCTAAGGGCATGGGCCCAGAAGAGTGGGTGCAAATTATTGATGGGCTGTTTACAACTTCTACATATAAAAACAGATCTTTGAAGAATACAGCTAACAGATCAAAACAGCTATATGGAAGTTATCATGAGACCCAATCATACGCTCAGAGACGTTATGATGAGGTTATAATTTAGTGTTATCAAAATATGTATTAATTTTTATTTGATATCTTAATGATAATATTTGTTATTGTTTAAAGGTTAAGGAGGGTGGTGCGCCTCAACATGTGGAAGGTTGGAGGGATATGCATTTTAAGGGAAGCTCGGGATGGTATAATCAATTAGCCGAGCAACATTGGGTAAGTAATATATGTTCAATAATATTATGTTTTACTCATTTAAACTTTATTTGAAAGTTGCCTTTTAATATATAAGATGGGTGAACATGAATTGTTAGATATTTGTTGATTGAATTGGGAATTTTTGTTTTTGAATTAGGATTTGTTGCCATTTAGTATACATTTTGGGTAGTCATTTTACAGCAGTTATGCTGACGGATTTTTGTCAAATATTTAACATATGTTTGTCTTGTGTTTTTAATGTAGGAGAATATTAGTGATGAATTAAACAAAGCAAAATCCACATCCGATGGTGATGACACACCGGTAGATGAAGTGGAAGTGCTGCAGCGCTCATTGGGTGAGCGGCGTGGGCACGTAAGGGGCGTTGGAAGAAAAGTTAAAAGTATAACCCCAGACCTGCCTCCACACATGTACCATCCTGCAGCAAATGAGCTGCAACAACAACTTGCTGATGCAAATGCTCGCTGGGCGGAGCAACAACGCATCAATGAAATGATGCAACAACAAATTAACAAGTTGATGTCAATGCAAGGAGGCCAAGGCTCTAGCTCCTTCTACTATCCCGAATTCGAAACAAATCAAGAAAAAGATCAAGAGGAAGAAGAAGAAGAAGAAGAAGAAGAAGAAGAAGATGAAGATGACGATGAAGATGAATAGATGAAGTTGTGGATTTTAAAACACTTATAACTTTGTTATGCTTGGTTGGTTGATAAACAAACTTAAACTTGTTATGCTTTGTTGTTTGGTTAACTTTGAGATTTGGATGTAAACATATGAATGTGAATGTATTTTTATGTTTGATAAAGTCTTATTTGCAGCAGGTTAAAACTGCTATTGTTGATTAAACAGGTTTAAAACTGAAAATTCCAGAAAACAAATAAAAAATTGAAAATTTTTTGTAGGGCTATAGCGACGACATGTCGTCGCTATATCCCTATGTTTGACGTTTTGACCACCTTCTATAGCGACTATAGGTCGTCGCTATAGGTAATTTCGAAAAAAAAAAAATTTTTTAAAATAATTAACATAATAAAAATAAATCAAAAAAGAAAATGTGTCAGACACCTATAGCGACGACATGTCGTCGCTATAGCCTAATCTATAGGGACGACATGTATAGCGACGACTTTCCTGAGCTATTGCGACTAACCTATAGCGACGACTAATTAGCGACCACATGTCGTCGCTATAGCCTATAGCGACGATTTTTCTGGGCTATTGCGACGAATTTTGCCGTCGCTACAGGTGACTTTCCTTGTAGTGGTAACTAATTTCACATCATCGAATAACCCACGATCTGCTGCTGTTAGTGAATATGCAAAATATGCGTCCACTGACAGGAACACAAACATTAGATATCCTTTATCTAACATCACAAATAGTAATGTTTTTGGCTTACACATTTTACTGTTTCATCTTAAATAAATTTCATAAATTACATTTCCAAAATATTATAATATTGTTATGATTTGATTTTTTATTTTATTCTTTTTTCAGCCCAAAACAATGACGTTGAATGCAGTTACTCTCGGGACAGACGAAAAGTTAGAAAACATTATTTGGATAGTAGAAAATTAAAAACTTCTACATCTGAATTGTCCAATTTGTCATCATCAAATTTTAACTTAAGAGGAAGAATTGGAGATATACACCCTATTCCTATGACAAACTTGACATCAGAAGAAGAAACTAATGTTGGACCAACCATTATAAACATAGATTTAGGCATCTCTAAAGGTAAAATAATATTTCAAACAAAATAATTTTTTTTAATATATTACCTTACCATCTTTCGTCATAGATTTATAATAATTTATTATGTTTTGCTACAGATTACTTGGATAATGGTGACCAAATTTTGTATGTGAAAAATGTGATGCAAAGGTATGGAAAGATAAAGGCATAAGAGGAAACAGAAGTCAAGTAAAAAACACTTATTCAATTTGTTGCGGTTATGGCAAGGTTCAACTTCCCGATCTAAAGGACCCGGAACCAAATTTTAAAAATCTATATCTTTCTCTGGATTCTAGAAGCAAGTATTTCTTGAAGAACATCCGACGGTATAATTCAATGTTTTCGTTTACGTCAATGGGTGGAAAGATTGATTCATCCATTAATAAAGGTAAAGCTCCATTCATTTTCAGACTAAGTGGTCAAAATTATCATAGTATTGGAAGTCTTCTACCTGAAAATGGAGCAAAGCCAAAGTTCTCACAATTATACATATATGATACCGAGAATGAGATATCAAATAGGCAGAATGTATTTCGGTAAGTATTTACATATTTAATTGATTTTTTAATATATGTATATAAATATAAAGTATTTACTAACTGGTTGATACTTGTAAATATTTACAGTGAACCAAAGGATGGATCTACATCAAATGAGGATTTGATAGATGTTCAAATTATTCAGTTATTGAAGGATATGCTTAATTCAAATAATGAATTGGTTAAATGCTACAGAATGGTAAGAGATTCTTTCAAGGAAAATGAGCATTTAGACCTAAAGCTATGCCTTATTGCAAAAAGACAAAAGGATGGAAGGACATACAACCTACCAACTGCTTCTGAAGTTGTTGCTTTAATTGTAGGAGATAGTGGAGATTGTATTGAAAGTAGAGATATTGTTGTTCAAACTCGATCCGGAACCCTAAAACATATAAGTGAATTACATCCTTCTTATCTTGCACTCCAGTATCCATTGTTGTTTCCATATGGTGAAGATGGCTATCGGATTGACATTCCTCATAGAGATGTTATTTCTACACAAAAAAGCAAGAGACCAAAGTGTACAATGCGGGAGTTTTTTGCTTTCAGAGTCCAAGATAGAGTGCAAAAGTTTTCATTAATTTTAAACTAGCGAAGGCTTTTCCAACAATTTTTGGTTGATGCGTACACAATGATCGAAAGTGAAAGGTTGTATTTCATACTCAATCAACAAAAAATTCTCAGATGTGAGTCTTACGATAACTTACGTAAGGTTCAGAATCAAGCATATGTTGACATATCTTCAATTGGACAAAAGGTTATATTACCTTCTTCTTTTACCGGTGGTACACGGTACATGACTCAAAATTACTTAGATGCCATGTCTCTTTGCAAATGGTATGGATATCCAGATTTTTTTCTTACCATTACATGCAACCCAAAATGGCCTGAAGTAAAAAGATTTCTAAAAGATACAATGTTGAATCCGGAAGATAGACCAGACATCTTATGCAGATTGTTCAAAATAAAGTTTGATTCATTTATCAAGGACATAAAGGATAATCATTTACTTGGCAAAGTTCAAGCAGGTATATTACAAGAAATTTTTTAAATTCAATTATTTTTTAGTAGTAATAACTATATCATAAATTTTATTTAATATGTCATATAAAAAATTTATTTTTATTTTTTTTAAAACTAAAATATAAAGGCATAAACCTTCACACTTGCATTGACAATAAACTTACATGTTCCTATTTCTTAACTTTAACATAATTTTTCAATGACCAACCTCTAAGTTTACATTGTTATGACATTAAGTAACTTTTCATATGTACACAAATAACCTAAAATTAAAGCTTGAAAACAATCATTTATCAAAATATTATATTTCATTTTTATATTGACTAATACGTTATTTTCCAATGTCTTTTTAGTTGTTTACACTGTGGAATTTCAGAAACGTGGATTGCCTCATGCACATGTATGTGTTTTTATGCAAGCTGATCATAAGTTGTCTTCTGTTGAACATGTTGATCCGATTATTTCAGCAGAAATTCCTGATAAGGATGAAGATCCAGAGTTATATTCTCTTGTCAAAGAATTCATGATGCATGGTCCATGTGGTGCTCATAATATGAATTGCCCATGCATGATTGATAAGAAGTGTTCAAAAAAATTCACAAAGAAATTTTCTGAGAGGTCATCAACTGATTCCAACGGTTATCCAGTTTACAGAAGAAGAGATTCTGGATTTTTTGTTGAAAAGTCTGGAGTTAAGTTAGATAACAGAAGCGTTGTTCCGTACAACAAAACTCTTTTGAAAAGATACCAGGCCCATATTAACATTGAGTGGTGTAACCAAGCTTCTTCTATCAAGTATTTGTTTAAATACATCAACAAAGGACCTAATAGAGCTACCATTTATGTTAGCAAAAATCAAAATGAAGAAATTCATGATGAATCAACTGACGAAATCAAGGAATATTATGATTGTAGATATCTATCTGCATGTGAAGCTTCATGGCGTATATTCGGATACGATATTCATTACAGGACTCCTTCTGTTGTTCGACTTCCTTTTCATCTTCCTGGACAACAACAAGTCGTTTATGGTGCAGACGATGATATTGAAAATGTTTTGAACAAACCTTCTATTTCTTCATCAATGTTTTTATCTTGGATGAAGTGTAACCAAGTTGACGAAAATGCACGAAAGTTGACTTATGTCGAATTCCCAACTCAGTACGTATGGAAAACTGACAAACGATCTTGGGAACCAAGACAAAGGGGCTTCTCGATTGGTAGAATCCACTCTGTATCTCCTTCTTTGGGTGAAGCCTATTATTTAAGAATTCTTTTAAACCAGGTTAAAGGTCCAAGATCATTCGATGAAATTTGACCAATTGATGGGCATGAGCACTACACTTTTAGAGATGCATGTTATGCTCTTGGGCATATAGAAGCTATTAAAGAAGCAAGTATTGTGGGATCAGCCCATTATATTCGGACGTTATTTGCAATGCTTTTAACGTCTACTTGTATGTCTAGACCTGATTTTGTATGGCAACAAACATGGGAATACTTGTCCGACGGCATTCTTTTCAAACAACAAGTTATTTTGAATGCTCTAGGTATACTATTGTTATTAATATTATTATTTGATTATATGTGCTATATTTAATAGTAATATTTATATGTTAATAATATCGATTAAATATTCTAAAATATATAACATTTACATTATTACGATATCAACTTTTATAAATAATTTGTTTTGACACTTACTAGAGACTTATATTATAAATCTTTATTATGTATGATTATTTCACCATTTTACAGGTTTATTACTTACTGACGATCAAGTTAAAAATCTTACGTTGTTGGAAATTGAAAAAGTTTTACAACGTAACAGTTCCACACTGCACAACTTCCCAACAATGCCTTACCCAGACATTGATTCAATATCTTCTTCAAATAATCGTTTGATCAATGAGGAGCTTGCTTATGATAAGACTTCCCTAAAGACTGAGTTTTATAGTCTTTTTCTTTCGTTAACTGATGAACAACGATCTGTTTAACAATATCATGACTGCAGTTACAGAAAACAAAGGGGGAGTCTTTTTTGTCTACGGTTATGGTGGAACAGGTAAGACTTTTATATGGAAGACCTTATCATCGGCTTTAAGATCAAAAGGTCAAATTGTTCTGAATGTTGCTTCAAGTGGGATTGCATCATTGTTACTAACCGGTGGTAGAACGGCGCATTCCAGATTTCATATTCCATTAAATCTGAATGAGGATTCGATTTGTAGTATGAAGCCAAACACTGATGATGCGGATTTATTAAAGCAAACCGCTTTAATTATTTGGGATGAGGCACCAATGGTTCATAAACATGGATTTGAAGCTTTGGATAGAACCTTAAAAGACATATTAAATGCTTATGGTGATAGCAATTCAAAACTCCCATTTGGAGGCAAAGTTATTGTTTTTGGTGGGGATTTTAGGCAAATTCTTCCGGTGGTTCAAAATGGAAGTAGACAAGATATTGTAAATGCATCGTTAAGTTCTTCCTACTTATGGAGTCAATGTAAAGTTCTTACGCTAACGAAAAACATGAGGCTAACTATGGGAAATGGATCATCTGACGTTGAAAGAACAAAGTTATTTGCTAAATGGTTGTTGGATGTTGGAGAAGGAAATGTTGGTGGCTGTAATGATGGTGATGTACTTATTGACATACCAGATGATCTTGTAATTTCTAACTCATCGGATCCTCTTTCTGATCTTATTGACTTTGTATATCCTTAAATTGCTCAAATACACACATCCAACATTTTTTCAAGAATGAGCAATTCTTGCACCAACGAATGAAGTTGTACAACAAATAAATGATCAGCTGTTATCAATGTTTCCTGGTGCTGAAAAAGAATATTTAAGTTCAGACACTATTTGTGAGTCAGAGCATCTACATGCAAATTTTGATCATAATTTGTACTCACCGGATGTCTTGAATGGACTTAAATTATCTGGTTTGCCGAATCATAAATTGCAACCTAAAGTTGGTGTTCCAGTTATGTTGTTAAGGAATATTGATCAAAGAAATGGTTTATGCAATGGAACAAGACTGCAAATCATTTCACTTGGAGATCGTGTTATAGAAGCAGAAATAATATCTGGCAGTAACATCGGAACTCGAGCTTTTATTACAAGAATTCCATTGACACCTTCTGACAAAAAGATACCATTTAAATTTCAAAGAAAACAGTTTCCGATTGTTGTATGCTTCGCAATGACAATAAATAAAAGTCAAGGTCAATCGCTATCAAAAGTTGGTTTGTTCTTGAAAGATCCAGTTTTCATGCATGGTCAGTTATACGTTGCGTTGTCCAGGGTTAAAAGTAGAGATGGGCTAAAGTTATTGATTCTAGATAAAGACGGACAACTTACAAACAAAACGTCGAATGTTGTGTACAAGGAAGTGTTTTCAAATTTGTAAATTTTAATTGTCTTTTTTTTATTATTCTTAAATATTATCTTCAGTTGCATATTTAAATTTTCTAATCTTTTAATTGAAAAACTTTTTTTTTATGCAACCCCGTGTAGTACACGGGTCAATAGGCTAGTGTTATATATATGTGTGTGTGTGTATGCATGTATATATATATGAAGAACATTCTTTTATAAATTTTTATTTTTAAAGTTTTTTAATATAAAAATGTATAACAAGTATTATTAGTTTTAGTAATTATGTAAATATACGAAGACATGGTTATAAAATTACATAATTTTTATTTATAAATCCGTGTAATACACGGGTCTATAAACTAGTAAACAATAATTTAAAAGCAACTATGAAAACACTTTATATTAAACATCTAAGCAAGTAAGCAACAAATTTAAATTAAACAATAATAACCGAATATGAGAATATAATAATAATAATTACCTTTTTTTTTTGAACGGCTTGGTACAACGACACCCAAGACGGGATTTCAACCGTCCCCTCGAATTTGACGCTCTGGGGCGTATGCCCGAGCCCACCCCAGGAGGAACCCCACAACTGGGTAAACCCCCTGACCTTGCTTCAGCAAATATGCCTCAGCCCGGATTCGAACCCAAGACCTCCCATAGGGAAGTCAAGGGGGTAACCATTAGGCTAGAAGCCCTTGTAGTTACCTAGGCAACCGTTGTGGATTTGTGTAGTTACCTAGGCAACCGTTGTGGATTTGTGTAGTTATTTACCTGTAGTCACTTTTGCAGGTAGGCCCTTGCAAAAATTCAATATAATTAGTTTCTTTCAAATCTCTTCAAAGTGTTAGGTTGATAAGTTTATAAAGTGGTCATAAGATGTAAAGATCTATTATGAAATATGGTTGCTCTCTTTGTTGTTATAAGTTGTACAATACAACTTAAGAGTTTAGAAATTAGAAGATGAGTGGTATTTTATTATTTCTTTATCCACAAAGTCACATGAATAAGAAATATCCAACTTGCAAAATCATATTCTCGCATCAATATGGCTATAAAACTTGACTTTTGGAAAATGTAAAGGCTATTAGAAGAGATAAGGTCACAAGGCAATACAAGTATATAAGATTGAAGTACCTAAATAGTGAACACGAGTCAAAGTGATGATGAGATGATTCAAACTTCAATCGGGTAGGGACAATGACTTCGGCCAGACAATTCACATTTCAAACCAATTGTGATTCGTGGAGTTTTTTGCTTAATTTTTTTTTATCCTAATCAAGTATTGTAAGCTGCCACTGACAAGGATTATGAGAAGATCAGAAGACTTCAGCCATTTGTGGAATGTAGAAGTTTGCTTTTCGAATTTAAAGTAGAGTGACACTCACTTTTACGATAAAGAATGTTTTAAGTTTTACGACAGAGTGTTAAATGTTGCAACATGTTTTATCGTCTGCTTTTTGCTATTCCTAATTGTATCACACGACACTACATGGCAATAACACACGATGGGTAAAAACTAGTTTAATTTAATTTAGTTCAACTATATAGAAAATGTATGTTACGAATAGTAATACACAATAAGAAATGTACGAATTACAACACTTTAACACTTAAATGTATGTTGGTGAAGTTTATTACTTGCATGCTTCTTTTTTTTTTTTTCTTTCTCATTTTCTTTTCTTTTCCCCCTAAGGCACTAGGCAAGGCCATTTATTCTTTATTCATCATCGTGATAAAATTGACTTAAATTTATCATTACCTTAAGTATTTAATTCTATCTAGTTAAGTAGATAGTGTACCCTCCCTTCTAAGGTGAACTTAAAATTTTTATATACTTACGGAATGCATCATTAATTATTTCCTGATCTCTTAAGGGTACCTCTGGTCTTTTACTTCTCAGTAGAAAACTCATCTCTTAGGCTATAGCTAGTCAAGAAAGAAATTGCTCTCACAAAGACTCAGACAAAATTTCTCATAAGAGAAGTTATTGGATACCATCAGACTAGAAGCCATTTGTTTGCTACTAATTTTATAAATGATGCAATAAATATAAACACAGATCGTTTAAACTTTTAGCGTAAATATTCACAAAACCAAAACACAAGGGGCCTTTTTGCAGTCATTCTTCCGATATACGGCAACAAGCTACCCTGCCTACAATCACGATCCTTATAACGACGTCGTATAGCGTTGCGCAGACAAACTCCAACAAAAACACGATGGAATCAACGAAGCTTCAGTTTCCGAGTCAACTTTCTCTCCTTTCCTTCACACACATACACACACTAAAAAGTGAGTAAAATCTCAACAATAATCTCTTCATACATCACCGGATCGATGGATAGTGAATTCAACCTGTAAATTTTACAGGTTTTAGGGTTTTGAGATCGTTGATTTTGTACGAAGAGCTTCTTGTTGCATTAGGTTTTGGATTGTGAGATTTTAATTTGTAATTTGTAATTGTAAATATGATGGTATCAAGAGGAGGTTTATTCGGCTGGTCACCGCCGCGGCAACAGCCGTTAACGCCGGTGTCGGAGGTGTCGGAGCCGCCGGAGTCTCCGTCGCCATACATGGATGCAAGCGCCGATGCTGTAGCTCCGGATGTTGATGATGAAGTGGAGGAGATGGAGGAGATCGAGCCGCCGCCGGAAGCGGTGCCGTTTTCGAGGCTGTTTGCGTGTGCTGATAGGCTTGATTGGGTGCTTATGGTTGTGGGTTCGGTGGCTGCGGCGGCTCATGGGACGGCGCTTGTCATATACTTGCATTATTTTGCCAAGATCATTCAGTTGCTGAGTCATGGTGATGACAGTCTGGATTTGCTGTTTCACAGATTTAAAGAGGTAGATTGAATTTAATTTTTGTAAATGGTGTTGGAACTTTATATTTTTGATAGTGAGTCACAAGTAGTGTTAGCTGCTGTTGATAGATGGAAAGAGCAATGACCAGAATTTATGATCTTTTTAGCTTTCATGTGTGAAAGTCGTCAAGTTACTATGCATTTAATCTGGTAATTAGGTTTTTCTTATCATCGAAATAATTCTGGTCAATTCTAAAGCTAGAAGGTTATTCTTTAGAACCTTAATTCATGAAGATTTATTTCCCAATTTATGAGTAACAAAATTGTCTCTTAGGTTAATTTTATGTATGTTTGAACTTGGAAACATGGTGAGCTGTTATAACTGGGAATATATTTGCTTTTATCTAGTTAAGTAGATCGTTTACCTCCCTTCTAAGGCAAACTTAAAATTTTTCTATATGAGTGGATGTAAGCCTGTAAGGAGCTGTTTGTGTGTATCTTATACATATACATATTAAAGTATTTCTTTATAAAAGTGTCTAAATTAGTAGTTTTAGTTTGTATTAGCTATTAAGGCATTATGATGTGTTTATGCTGAGTTTGAAAGGTCAACTCCATTTTAGAGATCATTTTCAGGAATAGAAAGTGAGCAATTCAAGTGCAAAGGTTAGCAATGTTTTTGTTTTATTTTTTCTATATGGCGTTCATCTGCATTTACTTAATAGATGATCTATTTATTTCTTTCTCTAGCATGCCTTAATTTCGTTCTATTCCCAATTGTAAGAGAGAATTAAATTTTACCTTTTGGCATGGTGATTTTGTTGTATTATTTTGGAATCACTTGTAAGCTTGAGTTTAGTATAGCTAACAAGGCTTCGTGAATTGTGATTTTAGGTTAATAGGTTTCACCTTCATAGTATACACCAGAAATTCTTACATCCATGAAACTTTACGTGTCAGATATTAGTGAACATATGAGTAGTTGACTTGTTGTCCCAAGAAAGACAAGATTTTGATTGGTATTATGATATGTAATGTGTTATAAGGAGTCAACATAAGACATGCTAATATGGGTTATTGGGTTTCTTGTATTATATTAGCTTGAAGTAATGAACACATATTATCAATCATGTTGAAGTACCTAGTCTAAGGTGCATTGGCTTTAAAGCTTTGACTCTATGTTAATTAGGCTGACAAATTAAGAGCATTTGGTATTGGTAGGGGTGTGGTTAAGCAACTAATGTAGCTATATTATTCTTTTATGCTCTTTAATGTGAAAAATGTACCATGGTGCATGCAATAAGCTCTTTTATTCTACAATCTGTTTGTTAGTTGAATCATGGTACTCATAAGCACTTATGCATGTTGAGAAGGGTGACAAGAACCATCTTCTCATTGTGTGGTGTGTCTGAAATAATGTTGCCTTATATAAGATACACTCATACATTTGTTTGTGATACATATGTATGTTAATGCATAGTTACATTCTCTTACGCACACGTGTACCCATATATTTATCAAAAGCGAATAGTGGTAAATAGCGATCTCTATTTCTTGTTTAGCGATAAGGGTTTAGGAAGTTTCCAACGTCCAAAAAAGCTCCTCTGTCATCGATTAGGGTTTAGAAATGACTATCTATCCAAAACATTGTGCCTCAGTCTAATTTGTAATCCTTATTTACTTATCTAGCATAAAAAAGTTAAAAACTAAATCACGATTCCCGCTATCTTCGCTAAACGTATATAGCGGCAGCTACGATTCGTTACGTAGCAAGCTATAGCGCTTGCTACTATCACTATTGATAACTATGCGTATACCTACATTGAAAATTGAAATAGATATGTACGCTTTTGATTACCAACAACTTGGGTTTATGGGTTATACCCACATGTATATGTATGTATGCTATCTTTTTGTATAGATAAAATGTCACTATTAGGATGCTCTTTGGTGTTATGAGGGATGGAGAATTCTGCAAATGTTATTTCCTTTGTGTTTACTAGAAAGCTATTTTAGCACTTTTAGTGTTTTTTAGGTCAATATCTAACTAAGTATCATATCTTTGCATTGTAGTAACCAATGAAACTGCAAGGTTTGTAGCGAACTCTTTTGGTAGGATTTGAGTCCAACAAATTATAAAATATAAATTGTATATTTTTTAGTCATTTGTTTATTTTAGCTGGTCAGAAGTTAATGATATTTGAGATAGGTCATAGGTATGCTACTCTTGGTAATAGTTTTAGTACATCATGTACAATTTAGGAGGTCTCATCTAAAGTAGATATTTTATATCATAGTTGTCAAAGCGCGCAAGGAGCACTCAAGTTGCAAAGAGTGAGCCTTGGGCCTAGGTGCAAGGCGCTTAAAAAGATCATGCCTGAGATTTAGGCTTGTTTGGGCTATTTTAGGATAGTATTGACTCTAATATCATTTTTTAAAGTTTCAAGCAAGTTTGATTGAAATTTGCAAAGTTTATCGGAATTAACAAGAGCTGGTCTTTATAATCGACGAAAATCTTTGCCGAATCCTTGTCGAAATCTCGCTTGAGGGCTTTTGACAACATAGGTTTATATACCTTCGCATTTATAATTTTAATTAGTGGAGGCTTTATGGATTGGGGGTCATAGTGATGCAATGGTGTCATTTATGAATGTGTGGCATGAGTGTTTAATATTTGTATGGCTACAATGGAAATTGAGAATAAATATAAATATATAATCCTCACTAGCAGCAAATGATTATCAATAATTTGTTAAATCAATCAAAAAAGTTACATAGAGGTATGCGGCTATCTATAATTTGTTAAATCAATCAAGAAAGTTACATAGAGGGATGCAAAGCTTTACCTGGAGAAGCAATAAGTATCAAATTATTTAAGATGATGAGAAAATCTAGCTTATTCTTGCATGTCATGACAATTATAACTCAAGCATCTTGTATTATGCTTGTGTTAATTGTGAATGCCTTGGGTTATCCTTTTAGTCTTTTATTGCAACTAGAAGTAGCAATATTGACCCATTCATTAATTCAGTTTCTTGTTGATATTTTTTGTTTTTGTTTCGATAGGAATTATATCTCAACGGGTGGGTCCAAAATAATGCACACTAAAACTTAACTTCCAGCGGGTCATATGCATACCTCTAGTAGTCACTTGTCTAAGATCAGTTGCTGGCAAACCTGATCGCTACCTTCACTAATTAACCATCATTCATTGTAAATTCATAATCATCATCAACAATTCACCTTCCACCTTCCAGCGTCACATACCCAGTTACCCGCAACCTTCTACCAGCCACCACGACTGTCACCACATAACCATCATCCACATTCGCCTTCTCCAAACCAAAATCTAGAACTAAAAAGGACCGATTTTAACTCATAAATCGTATTTTAAATCATAGTAGTTTTAACCTGCAACTTGCAAAGATCTGATAGATGATGGCAATTCAGAGGCGGTTCGTTTAGAAGAGGGGCAAGGGAGAGAGAAGAATGTGAAACGGTTGCAAGAAACTAGAAAGTAAGGTTGGGTGAGGCAGCCTTATAGTATTTTTTTCATTTGTTGAAAAGACCCAACCATGTCCAATCTGAACTGTCTTACTTTTAAAATGGATGGGTATGATCATATCACCTGATCCGCAGAACGTCCACCTGTTGTTAGTTATTACATATTACAAGTTTACAACTATTACAAATATCAACAAAAAATATCCTCGTGTTCATGTAGCCTTGGTTTTAAATTGCGAAATCGCTCCGATGCGTTTGGTCCATCATTTAATTGCATCGCATTACCGCATTATGCGTGCAAGATGCTTACAATAAAAAACCAAACATGTAGCTGCCATTAAGTTTCTGATCAATAAATTATATCCTAAGCAGCCTCAAGAAACAACATAAATTAGGTAAGAGATCATAGGCAGATACTTGAATTTTGATACATGTCATCTAGAGGAGGCAGTATGATCTGTTGGGATACGCTAATCAGATTCACAATCATTTGCATCATTAGTTTTATACTTCATAAGATTAGTCATCAACAATAACTTCATGCCTAGAAAATCCCACTCATAGCATGACTATTTGTAAAGTTTGAGGAGAGTGGATGTAGGCTGACCTTATTTCTTTCCCTGGGGAAAGAGAGGTTGTTTCTAGAGAGACATTTGACTCAAATATAAACGAACATAAATCATAGTTGTTAAAAGCGGGCGCTCGCCTAGGCCCCAAAAAAAGCCAGGCGCATGAAAGGCGCCTGGTGGGATCCTAGGCGCACTCCGGTGGCTTTCCGGCTAGATTCTGGCAAAATTTTGGAATATCCGGCAAAGTTTAAAAAAATCCAACTATAAACCAGTTTAAAACAACCATAAAAAGGTTTTATATTTTAAAAACTCTATATAACTAGATTATTAATTGTTTTATAGTTAGACTTTATATATATTTTTAAAAATTTTTAAGCTTAAAGCGTGTCAAACTTCTAAAAATGGTAACTTAATACTATACGCCTAATTTAAAAAGCCCTCGCTTTTTTTTGCGCCTTACGCCTAGGCTCTGGGCGTGGCTTATGCGCCTTGAGTGCGCTTTGTGCCTTTGACAACTATGACATAAATAAGCAAAATAAAGCTCTATGGAGATAATAGCCTACTAATTTAAGCAAAATGGTGGTACAATTAGTAGTAACATATGTAGAAACATAATATCATTAACATAAGACATAATACATAATATCGCAGAGTTCACACTTGTACATGAAATAAAGTAGAGGCAGAAACATGAAAAGTTCTCTTAAAAGTGGTTGGAATCTACTCTACATCTACATTATGTCCTAAAAATTTTATCATAAATCTACTTCTTCAGGGACTTTTATGTTGGACCATGTCCTTAGAGAAGTGTAATTCTTGAAAATCCGGTCTAATCCGTTCATCCCAGGTCAAGATAGTTTGGAATCATTGGTCATATGCTTTTGGAAACTATTAAATAGCTTTTGTATTAGAAAAGAAAAAGATATTCCTTTTTGTTTTAATATGCAAAATATCAAATATAAGGCGAACTAGGTTGACAACTTTTTTTTAAGTAGGGATTTTTTGCATTGTATCATTGTTTGTATGTTTGAAATGTGTTTGGCTTTTGGTTGTTCCGTAAATGCCATTTATGGAAGTGGAGTGTCCCTTTAAAGCCATTTACAAAAATGCTTACATGATATGATCTGGTTAGCTTCTTTATTTTGCCACATAAGCACTTCCGCAAATGACTTTTATGGTCACCCAAAAAACAAATACTTTTCAAGACATACTCACAAAACATGATGCAATGCGAAATATCTATTTTTCAATTAAAAAAAATCACTTAGAGGATGTAGAAAAAGTTTAAAAAATAGGCACTAGGCAGAGACAATTTAGTGAAGAATTAATGTTATCTATGTTAAGTATTTATTGCCTAAAATTACATGATCTTCTCACTCTTATGGTGTATCTTACTAAAATTAAAATTTATTTTGTTATAGAAATATCTATTAAGATTCCACCCTGATAAAATCTTGTATAAAGAATGCCGCATGTGAGACCTGTTCACGCTTTAAGTAATACTTTTGGTTAATTATGATTACGGAGACACATTTATTAAAGAGAAGAACTGTAGAATATTAACTGGTTTACTACTGTAATTGGGTTATCGAATCTTTATCTGCTAGTCAAACCGTCAAAGTGTGAAAGTAATAGCCTAAGCTACACTACTGTACACCTACTTCCAATTCTTTTGAACTATTATTATTGTTTTTTTTTCATCTACAGTACAATCTGAATTTAAATAAATAGAGTTTTAGCTGTGTCTAGAAAAAGAAAATCCATGTTAGATCGTGTGTTCAGATATGATTAAGCATGACGTAGATCATAGATGTCTAAATTATTTTTTGTTTTGTAGATTCATGTTAAGCAACTTTGACGCCTTGTTTTGAAAATTGGTAATATATTACTGATTTATGGCTTTATGCAGCTTGCTCTGACCCTTGTGTATATTGCTGGTGGTGTTTTTGCTGCTGGTTGGATAGGTAAATATTCTTAATTGTTTTTCATTGTGAAATGTTTGTTTTTGATTATTATATCTACTCGTTCTTGCTTTCAGAGGTTTCATGTTGGATTCTTACTGGAGAAAGGCAAACTGCTGTTATTAGGTCTAGATATGTCCAAGTACTTCTAAATCAAGATATGAGTTTCTTTGATACCTATGGGAACAATGGAGACATTGTGAGTCAAGTATTGAGTGATGTACTGCTAATCCAATCCGCTCTTAGTGAAAAAGTAAGGATTCTATTAATATAGGTGACAATTTCAACCTATTTACTTATAATTGAGTCAATCTTGGTTGTGTTCTGATCAAAAGATTCAAAGCAGGCTGAAACAAGTAATTTAGCTTAAAGGGGAATGGGTCAAGTGGGTTGAACCTATTAAATATTTTAAAAGTTGTCAAAGATTTAAAATCTTAAAACATACAGCCTTTTATATCTCTTTATTCAAAGAATACAATTGTTATTGTAGTCATAATTTACGCGCTAATCACTTCTGGAAAAGTGAAAAAACAAACTGACAAAAAAGTGTTTGCATGTTGAAGTTATCCCTTTTAACCCAATTTACTCCTTTTAAAATTATCTCTTTTAGCCCAAACCTGCTTTGGCCTGTTTCCCAACAACCCACGCATCTAGCCACCAATATCGAAGAGTTTCGTCTAACCTTTTTTTGCTTATTGAAATTATTTCGTAAAGTTGTGATATATCTATCAGCATTATTAATGCAGGTTGGTAACTATATTCATAACATGGCTACATTCTTCAGTGGGCTTGCAATTGGATTTATTAATTGTTGGCAGATTGCTCTGATAACTTTAGCCACTGGGCCGTTTATAGTTGCTGCAGGAGGAATATCAAATATATTTCTCCACAGGCTTGCTGAAAATATTCAAGATGCCTATGCTGAAGCAGCTAGTATTGCTGAACAAGTCATTACATTTTTCTATGCTTCTTATTTTTAATATCTTTATTGCTTAGTTAAATTAAAATATATATATATTCTCTTATATTTACAGGCTATTTCATACATTAGGACCTTATATGCATTCACAAATGAAACATTAGCAAAGTATTCATATGCAGCCTCACTGCAAGCTACATTGAGATATGGCATACTAATAAGTCTTGTGCAAGGACTGGGGCTCGGGTTCACATATGGGCTGGCAATTTGCTCGTGTGCCTTGCAACTTTATGTTGGAAGAGTTTTAGTTGAACATGGAAAGGCTCATGGTGGAGAGATTGTAACAGCTCTTTTTGCTATTATTTTAAGTGGCCTGTAAGCATATTATATTAAGTCATCCTTTTTCAATGTATATATTTACAATTGGGTGGTCATATGTTCTCTATTGGGTCAATTTGGTATTTTTTTAAGACAAAATTATCGAAAACCAAAATAGGTCAGCTGAATTGAAAGGGTTAAAAGTAATCCAAAGTGTACTTTTGATGCACAAAGTGATAAAACCTCCTGAATCATTTTATTCAGAAATATATAAATAAATATCAAATGATATAATTTTTGCAATTATATTTGGCTCTGAAGATGTTTTCAGCAGTTACCCGACCATTTTTGCCAGCCGTACATGATGCTTCTATGCTGATATATTCATCGAATGTTATTTGTTTTTGATAGTGGGTTGAATCAAGCAGCCACCAACTTCTACTCATTTGAGCAAGGAAGGATTGCTGCATATAGACTTTTTGAGATGATAAGCCGTTCATCCTCTACCGTTAATCATGATGGTAACATTCTTGATTCTGTACAAGGAAACATCGAGTTCAGAAATGTGTATTTCAGTTATTTGTCTCGTCCCGAAATCCCAATTTTAAGTGGCTTTTACCTCACTGTTCCTGCAAAGAAAACTGTTGCACTTGTTGGAAGAAATGGTTCTGGCAAAAGTAGCATTATACCACTTATGGAACGGTTTTATGATCCTACATTAGGTATTCGACCACTTTCTATCTTCATATAATTTTGAATATATAACCAGCTTGTAATTTCTAATATACTATTTTTACAGGGGAAGTTCTTTTGGATGGAGAGAATATCAAAAGCCTGAAATTGGAATGGCTAAGGAGCCAAATAGGTTTAGTGACTCAAGAACCTGCTTTGCTAAGCTTGAGTATCAGAGACAATATTGCCTATGGAAGAGATGCTACTCTACTTCAAATTGAAGATGCTGCTAAAATTGCTCATGCACATTCATTTATCAGCTCACTTGAGAAAGGATACGATACACAGGTACAAATCAAAGGAATATGGTCTTCCTACATATGGCAATTTCGACTTATTTACTAATCAATGGGCTGATTCGCCTTATGCTCCATATTTAAGGGGTCAAAGAAAGGTTATCAGATGAGTTGAACAGGTTGAAAGTTTTATGTGTAATGTTTTATGCTTAAGCCTTCTTCACATCAATTTATTCAAAAAAATTGGATCACTATAATTTTTTGAAGAAAAAGGGTATCAGGTTGACCAACTGATCCTGCTGGTACAAAGTTTGTCCATTTTGATCGTTACCCAACCCTACTTATTTTTGCTGCCTTTAATCCTTGCCACATTTCCCCTTAGCCTAAATAATTATGAAAAGTGTGTAATTTCAGGTAGGGAGGGCTGGTTTATCTCTAACAGAAGAACAGAAAATAAGACTTTCTGTTGCTAGGGCAGTGCTATCCAACCCATCTATTCTTCTTCTTGATGAGGTCACTGGTGGACTGGATTTTGAAGCTGAAAAATCAGTTCAGGAGGCTTTAGATCTGCTGATGTTAGGTCGTTCAACCATCATAATTGCTAGACGGCTTTCTCTAATTAGAAATGCTGATTTCATAGCTGTGATGGAGGAAGGCCAATTAATGGAGATTGGGACACATGATGAATTAATAGCTTCTGATGGATTGTATGCAGAGCTTCTTAGATGTGAAGAAGCAGCTAAACTCCCAAGAAGGTAAAGTGAGATACCAAAAAATAATGTACAATTGATGACTCCCTGGTGTCATCTTAATTTTTCATCCAAGTGTGCATCTTTTGGTTTGATGTAGAAGGCAAGATGGCGGGTTGGGTCATGGGTCAAAATGGATCAAGATTGGAATTTGTCATTTTTGGTAAGAGTCGACACAGGGTATGGGTTGACAGTTGACCTGCAGACATCTTTTTTTCGTTTTTTAAACTTAGGAATAGCTGGATAACTGATATTACAAAAATAACATGTTTGTAGTACCAATCTGAATCTTAATAAAATGATTTTGGAGGCCATATGCATAAAAAGTAGACTTTGAAAATTTTCAACCTGTTTCCCTTTCCCTTTTAGCTAAATGTTCTAATTTAACTCGTGTGAGGTAAATGGGTTGAAATTGCACATGTAATTTGATGTTTGTTTCATATCATTATAGGATGCCTGTGAGAACTTACGAAACCACAACTTTCCAAATTGAAAAAGATTCTTCTGCAAGTCACAGCTATCAAGAATCATCATCCCCAAAATTTGCCAAATCACCATCACTTCAAAGAGCTTCCAACTTATTACATGCATCAGCGCGGTCTCCTGATTCTGCTTATCACTCACATGAATCTCCAAGAAACCCAAGCCCACCGGAAAGAACAATTGAGAACGGGTCCCATTTAGATGGATCTAACAATCAACCATCCATAAAAAGGCAAGATAGTTTCGAGATGAGGCTTCCTGAGCTACCAAAAATTGATGTCGTTTCTATTCAAAGACAAACATCTCATGATTCAGATCCCGAATCGCCCATTTCACCACTTTTAACATCTGACCCGAATAACGAGCGTTCACATTCACAAACTTTTAGCCGACCTGATTCTCATTTTGGTGATGACCCGGTGAAAGTCAAAGTGGTGAAAGAGAAGCGGAAAGAGCCACCGATGTGGAGGCTTGTCGAGCTTAGCTTTGCTGAATGGCTATATGCTGTTCTGGGAAGTACGGGTGCAGCAATCTTTGGTTCTTTTAATCCACTTCTTGCTTATGTGATTGCATTAATTGTGACAGAATATTATAAAAAGGAGAGTAATAAACATATGATAAATGAAGTAGATAAATGGTGCTTAATTATTGCTTGCATGGGTATTGTTACTGTTATTGCAAACTTCTTGCAGCACTTTTACTTTGGAATTATGGGAGAGAAAATGACCGAGCGAGTTAGGAGAATGATGTTTTCTGGTTAGTAATTTCTTCTCTAGCAACTATTCTCTCTCTCTCTCTCTCTCTCTCTCTCTCTCTCTCT
The DNA here is from genome assembly GCA_009363875.1 of Mikania micrantha. Taxonomy (NCBI): domain Eukaryota; kingdom Viridiplantae; phylum Streptophyta; class Magnoliopsida; order Asterales; family Asteraceae; genus Mikania; species Mikania micrantha. Next base: position 30,585,239 of record CM018697.1, read on the forward strand.
CTCTCTCTCCTGTGACTGGTTCACACAAGTCTGTTAATCTTTTTTTCCCCCTCATTGTAGCACCTTGTTTATAAATAGTTAGTGTCAAATATGATTAGAAAATTATATAATTTTACTAATACTTCACTCTCTGAATACAGTGGTAAAGGAGATTTTATTCATTAAATTTACCAATGACTTTTGTCCAGTTTGACCATTTGACCTGTTTTTCTTTAGCCGACTTTAGTTGGGTCTATTTACCTGTCAAGAAACTGAACATGAACCAAGATGGGTCCATTGACAAGTAAATGAGTTGAAATTACCACCTGTAATCAGTATTTTTGATTTGTCTTCTATCACAGCAATGCTTCGTAATGAAGTTGGATGGTTTGATGAAGAAGAAAACAGTGCTGATACATTGTCCATGCGATTAGCAAATGATGCAACATTTGTGAGAGCTGCCTTCAGCAACCGACTTTCTATATTTATACAAGACAGTACAGCTGTACTTGTGGCACTTCTGATAGGGTTGCTTCTACAGTGGCGGTTAGCAGTCATGGCTTTGGCCACTCTTCCTGTTCTTACCGTTTCTGCCATTGCACAGGTATACATCTATTCAATTGCCCAATATACCATCGTGTTTAAAATTAGTTCTTTGATCCGTGTATATGACTATTAAGTAAACTGGAGGATTTTTTTATAATACCCTGAAGGCTAAAGCTCAAATCTTTTAATGAATGTAGTAGTTATTATGATAATAACTAAACTGTCAGATCTTTTCCGTGCAAAATTAATGCAGCTGATTCCCAAGTTTATAGCCAAATAGATTATATTTTGAACAGCAAACACACACATCCACTACGCTACTAAACTGCATCTTTTCTTGAATTACACCTTGCCTAGGTTTGAACGTAGGTCTACTCTAAAGAGTCTTTGCCTCACCATTGGGCTACAATCCAAGTGGCTATGCAAAATTTTAAACTTATAATTAGCTCTGGTGATCTATTTACAACCCTAAATAGCAATGTATATTAGAGCATTCACACTAGGTCTCCATCTCTATTTCTATCACCAAATATTATAGGGCAGGCACAACGAAATTCCATATTTGGGCTTAGCTACACTAGTCATTAGACCCCATAATTTTTGCTTAACCCTATTCTATTGGGATATAGAGACTACGTCTAAAGAGACCCCGACTCAAAATTGCTGCAAACTTTTTTTTTTCCTTTCGCATAGGTTGAGGCATAAGCAAAGCAAGCTATATCTATGTAAACAAACAATCTAGCCTGCAATCAGGGTCACACACGTAACAAATAAAAAGCATCTAGAGCAGATATCAAATAAGGAATACATTTAAACTAAGGGATTTAATACTAAGCTAATATTTACATCTAATAATGTTGACCTATATCCATCAACAGTCTATAGTCACAGAGTCTAAAAGTCCATAACTTTTTTCCTACTTCTCCAATAACTTCTATTGCTGATCATGTCCTCAAAGAGGTTCAAATCTAAAAAATATGCCGAATCTGCTCCTCCATGTCAACCTTAGTCTTCCTCTGCTCCTCTTCCCCTCTACCATTAGAGTCTCTACTCTCCATACTGATGTTGTAATTTCTCTTCTCCGTACATTACCAAACCATCTCAATCTTCTCTCCCTTACTTTATGGATAAAGAAGTAATATATAAATGAAATGGGGATAGTTATGGGGAGGATTTTAGAAAATGGTGGATAATTTACAGAATAATGAGTTTTAGTTAAACTATAAGGATGGGGATAGGAAACTGACCGGAATGCTCTTACGTTCTCCGGTTTGCTCTCAATAGGCACAACCACTTGCTCTCATCTTTATCTTTTACACGTGTCCCTCCCATTAAGTTTTGTTTTAGTGTGGACTTCATATCTTTACCCCTGGATTGTTTATCTACCAGTTGATCTATAAATTTCTCTCGATTAAAGTGAATAAGCAAGGAATGTCATAGTCAATATGTGATATCCCAAGATAAAAACTAGAGGTGGGTTATATTTGATTATTTTTCCATCTATTTTGTCTGTGTGCAAATATCTTGGCCGTCGAACTTTTGATCTCAAATTTAACCAATATAATACTGCAGAAACTGTGGCTAGCTGGATTTTCAAAGGGAATACAAGAAATGCACAGGAAAGCATCATTAGTCCTTGAAGATGCAGTTAGAAATATTTACACCGTTGTATCATTCTGTGCTGGTAACAAAGTAATGGAGCTTTACAGATTACAATTACACAAGATTTTCACAAAAAGCTTCTTGCACGGGATGTCAATTGGGTTTGCCTTCGGGTTTTCACAGTTTCTTTTATTTGCCTGCAATGCTCTTCTTCTCTGGTACACTGCACTCTTGATTAAACACAAACATGTGGAGCTACACACCGCCATTAAAGAATATATGGTTTTCTCTTTCGCCACTTTTGCACTCGTGGAGCCTTTTGGTTTAGCTCCATATATTCTCAAAAGACGGAAATCTCTAATTTCAGTATTTGAAATAATCGACCGTGTCCCGAAAATTGATCCAGATGACATCACTGCTTTAAAGCCGCCAAATGTTTATGGAAGTATTGAGTTGAAACAGGTTGACTTTTCTTACCCGACTCGTCCAGAGATTCTTGTGCTAAGCAATTTCAGCCTTAAAGTCAACGGTGGTCAAACCGTTGCAGTTGTTGGCGTTTCGGGATCCGGGAAAAGCACGATAATTTCGTTGATCGAGCGGTTTTACGATCCGGTTGCTGGGCAAGTGAATTTAGATGGTCGGGATTTAAAACTATTCAATGTGAGATGGTTAAGGAATCACCTTGGTGTTGTTCAACAAGAACCGATAATCTTTTCGACAACCATACGAGAAAATATAATCTATGCAAGACATAATGCAAGTGAAGCTGAAATCAAAGAGGCTGCCAGAATAGCTAATGCTCACCATTTTATCAGTAATTTGCCTCATGGATATGAAACCCATGTGGGAATGAGAGGTGTGGATTTAACCCCGGGTCAGAAGCAACGGATTGCTATAGCTAGGGTCGTGTTAAAGAACGCACCGATCTTGTTATTGGACGAGGCGAGTTCATCTATTGAGTCGGAATCGAGTCGGGTGGTTCAGGAGGCTCTTGATACACTAATAATGGGGAATAAAACGACCATCCTTATAGCTCATCGGGCTGCCATGATGAGACATGTTGATAATATTGTCGTTCTTAACGGAGGTCGGATAGTTGAGGAAGGGTCACATGATTCATTAATGTTGAAAAATGGTTTGTATGTTCGGTTAATGCAACCTCATTTCGGGAAGGGTATACGTCAACATAGGCTTCTTTAGTCCTTAACGGCGGCGACGGCATGGTGAGATGAGAAGTAGGTTTGTAGATTGCGTATTCTTTTGGAGGCAATGGATTGAATCTGAGCCTTCATGATATATTGTTTTGTTGGTTTTTAGAATGATAGTTGGAAATGTGCCTTTTTTTTTTGGTTTCTGTTTGCTTGTTTTTTACTTACTATCTTGACCATTTTGTAGATTTGTACATGCTTTTAATTTTGTAATTACAAGTTGTTATAAATTGAAATATTTCTTTGTTATTTATGAAAATTCTAATCAACTTGTATAAATAAAACAATTCAAAGTCTGAGTCTAGGCAGTAACATTTCAACTAAAACCCACCATACACGTGTCTTCACCTGAGGCCCCCATTGAGCTGCTTCTTAACCGGACATACTAATTTACCGTTTCCCCGGCCGTTAATTCTGGTATTTATAACCATCACTCTTTTAACTAAAAATACACCTCAAAAGTCAATCTGTCAAAACTAAAAAACATGCCTATTTACAGAATTAGCATCGGAACTCCAGGGGAGGCCAGCCATCCTGATACGCTCAAGGCTGGCCTCTCAGAGTTCATTTCGACCCTCATTTTCGTATTCGCAGGTGAAGGATCCGGCATGGCTTACAGTATGTTCTACTCACTCGTTTATGATACTCGTTCTGTAACAAAAAGTGTATAATTTTTCCAATTTTTATCTTTTTATCGTTTTTTTGGGTGATCAGGCAAGCTGACGTATGATGCGCCAAACACTCCGTCAGGACTAGTGGCGGCAGCGCTAGCACACGCATTCGCCTTGATTGTGGCAGTGTCAATCAGTGCTAATATTTCTGGTGGCCATGTAAACCCGGCGGTCACATTTGCCACTTTTGTTGGTGGCAATATCTCCTTCCTAACTGCAATCGTGTATTGGGTCGGACAATTAGTCGGCTCTGTTGTTGCATGTTTGCTCCTACAATACGCCACCGGTGGCATGGTAACTAAGATCTTAGCTGTATCAAAATTAGGCATTGAAGCATAAGAATCAGGTTTTGGGTTGTCATATCTATTCGTTGTCTTTAACATGTCGACTCGTAAACCTTTTTCCGACTCATTTAACTTATATAAAACAAACTAACAACCCAATTAACATGTTATACCTGTCAACTCGTATGGCATATTTAGATATATGGCTAAACGAATCGAGTTCAGGTTACATGATTTTAAGGTTAGAGTTAAGTTTTCAACACAAATATATCGATGAGTCGTGTTTGGGTTAAATATTTTAAAATCTTTAAAACTTAATATTATTAAATTGTAGGAAACTGCAGCATTTGTGCTATCAACAGATGTTACCATCGGAAATGCACTTGTCATGGAGATGGTGATGACGTTTGGTCTGGTCTACACAGTGTACGCGACCGCAGTGGATCCAAAGAAGGGTAATATCGGGATCATTGCACCTTTGGCTATTGGTTTGATCGTGGGTGCCAACATTTTAGTTGGTGGTGCGTTTGATGGTGCATCAATGAACCCAGCGGTCTGCTTTGGTCCAGCTGTGGTGAGTGGGACATGGACACACCATTGGGTGTATTGGGTTGGTCCGTTTTTTGGTGCTGCCATTGCAGCCCTTATATACGACAATATATTCATCGGTGAACATGATCAGCTTCCGGTGACGGATTATTAATCGATCATATCGTTTCGTTTTTGATTATGAACAAGAAGATGATTAATTTCTGGAAATTAGGCTGAGGCTTTTCAATTGATTGTAGAGGATTAAATAAGATGTGTTGTTTGATTTGCTAATTTTTAGTATCATCTTGATGTTTTAGAGATACCCTTTCTTCAGAAGACATCATCATATATAATTCATTAAGACTTATCACAAAATAATAATAATAATAATAAAATAAACCGTGATTAGAACGTCAAACAGGCAAATTCGTATAATCTTACTCTTAAATTACATCACAACCTGTTGTCGTTAGCCCTCCACCTTGGGTGACAGTTACTAACAAGAGCCAAATACTAAAAAAATAATAATAAGGTTTTGAGTTGACAAGTAAAAACCATTTACAAAAATGAGGTCGTGTTCGGTTGATCTGTTTAGAAATTAATAGGTTTGTTTTGAGTTAACCTACTAAAAACGGATGGATTTGTTAACCTGTTTTAGGCTTCAACGTCATTATTTTATAGTTTTTCATTTATAAAACTAAATATTCAATTGCTTTTCTTTTAAGTATTTACCATAAATAAATTAATAATTGCCAAAACTTTTATTTTTTTTATCATAATGATGAGTTCAATTATTTTCCGATTTGCTGTAAAACTGAATTTATGATTTTGATTTTACTAATGATATGATTAGTTACAGTAATATCATTTCTAATTAAAATACCATATTAATATCGTTGCACTTATGACTGTTAAACACGTTATCCTAGATGTGCTTGCAATCAAATAGCTACTAATTACAACCCGTAAATTCATTTGATTAATAATTATATAAACATGTTAAATAAGTTATGTTTGGATCGACTTTAATTTATATATATCTAATTTAGTTTGAGTTTCAGAATTCGATTAATTTATATCTATCTAATTGATTGGTATATTTAATTATTAGTTGACTTTCCTATTGTTACCTTTTAATTTTCTTACGTAAGGTTTTGGGTTTGAATTCGGCTGAAACATATTTGCTGAGTTAAGTTTTTGGGGTTTTTACTCAGTTGTTTGGTTTGATTTGCGATGGATACATGCATAAGACTCAAAGCGTCAATACAGGAAAATGGATGAAATCTTGTCTTCGGTGACGTCGTACTCTAACGGTTAAAAAAATTATTAGTTTAATGAATATATAATTGCCCGGTTTATGAAGCCGAAATGAGTAGCTTGTGTAAGACAAAATGGTACCAATCATGACAACACGAGACTTTACCGCACCTAACGGGCCGGCCCCGGCAGCATAAGTCAGTGTTTGAGTCGGTAAAAAGTAAAACCCTGAGCCATCGTCAAGTTTGTATGCACCCGTGACTCAACTTGACGATTCCAACACTGTAGCTACGACCCCACTTATTATATTTGCATACTAAGAAACACCATGCAAAATAACATTTTTTTTTCATCAAATCTGCACGTATACTAAATTAAATAATTATTATTAAAAAATTATCAAATATGAGCTTGAACTTTAAAGTAATCTAATAAAAAATAATCTCCTTTATTCGACAATTTTCAATTAAAATGTCAGAGTAACACAAACAGTCACTGAATTTTATTTTATTTTATTAAAATTTATTTTACATCTTCGATCTTTTCATCTGAAGATTCCGGTTAAATGATTGAGACAAAAGCCTTCGATTCGTACTTTTAATCTACTGGTGGTATGATGAAGATGAGCAATCACTTGTTCAATCAAATGGCCTTTCAATTAAGGATTCCATGATCTTTGCAACCAATGGTTTGGCCTGACCACTAAGGTTCGACTTTAGTTTTTTAATTTAGGGAATATTTGTAAGTGAACAAGCATTCCATGATACATGCCTTTCAAGGATTCCATCAAGTATTGCTTTTGTGTGTGTATATATATAGATTCAAGTTCCTCAACAAAGGAGTAAATCTATAAAAACTATAGTAAGAAATCGAAGTCATTGATCTTGGATTTGAAGGACTGTAAATGTGTCATGTCAAATGAGGCTTTTAAAATGAAATTAAAATGTATAGAAGGATATAATATATATTGCAGCCATCGTTTACTTTTTGTAACTTCTCCTTTTTTTTTTTTTTTTCCAAAGCTCATAACTTTTTCATACATAATTTATCTATTATAATAAAAAAATGTTTTTACTTATGTGTCAATAACACAGTCAATCTTTCTTTGGTTATGACATGTGTCAACCCTACATTCAATTTCAAATAATAATGATACATGTCAATCTATTATTATAATCAATTAACAAATTAATCCTATTTTTATGGTAACATATTTAATTCATATTATTCTTTTAGCATTTATTTTATTATTATTAAAGTTACATATATATATATTTGAATCAAAGAAATATTGTATATATTTAACTATGTTAGGTTTTTAAAAATGTAATTTTTATTTATTTCTTCATAATATACTACATGCATCAAAATGTTTACAAATTTAAAATTTTGATTGATACTATGTTTTTACATTAATAATACTTATTATTTATGATGTATATATTTTTAACTTGTTTGATTTTTTTCTTGCAATTATAAACACAATCATTATCAACATATAATTCTCTGTGTATATAAAAAAGTTGTTACATACTTTAAATTTGTATTTGTAGTCATATGCTTCTAAACATGTACTTATTTAACATAATGTATTTTACTTAGATTATATTAAGTATCTAACTCCGTGAAATACACGGGGTTATAACCTAGTTATTTTATAAAAAAAATTACACCATAAGACCATCGGTAATGGTCGTCCCAAGGGATAAGTGGGGTCTGGCGAGGTAGCGGCCTCCGTCGGGAATTGTGACAATTGCATTTGAAAATTACGTCATCAATGACCGAGAGCACATTTAGTCGTGCTTGAAATCCACATTGATTTGATGATTGTGGTTATTACAGGTTGAAAGTATGCGGGAAATGGTGAACGTAGAAGAAAACCGTGCGCGAAACGGAGTTCCGGATTCTCCGGAATCGCAAAACGAAGAAACTTACAAAAATATCAAAATCAGTGATGCTAGGTGGTACGTCTAGCCCCAGCCACCCACGCTAAGCGGTACACGCGGGCTCAAAATATCTGAGACTTCCAAGATTCCGCGCGGTACGCCTGAAGCCAAGGTTCCACGCTAGGCTGTACGCCTGGAGTATGGCGGTTTGAAAAGTCAGCACTTGGATTCGATTTCATGCAAAATATCAAACAAATTAATCATTCTCGAACTTGTGCTCTCAAAACCTCTACCAGACGAACTTATTGAGCTGTAAATCATCAAATCTTCATTCTAAAGCCCATTAAACATCTGGATCTTGCTAGGGAACACGTTTACACGTCATGATCGTTGTTCTACAGCTAAAAATCTGTCTGATTAGAATTTAGCTACCAGTATTATTATGCGTGGGATTTCACTACTCTTGTAACTTCAGGTGAGTTTCGTACAACCCCTATTCTTTTTAATGTTTTATAAACACCGAGGTACTACTGTGGAACTTTTCTTGATCATATGGTATGTATCACTGTTATCTGCTTGATTACATGTGATTTGTTGAGAACTTGTGGATTTCATGGGATTTTGCCCGTAGAACAGAACTCTATCACAGAACTTAAAAGTTCTCATTCCTTGAACTGTATCTAGTGAACCCATGTGGGCCGAACGGGGAACATTGATAGTACTATCGGCTGACAACCCATTCGCTGGGTGGTTTGCTTCTCCCCTTGTGTGCATGTTTGTTACCTGTTTTTAGAACTTCTTAATGTTGTGATAAACATTAAGACAATAAGGCATTAAGATGTTACCGACCGGTAGTATCTTATAGAACGAGAACGGAGTAGTCAGAAAGGAACTAGATACGGGTCCTGATGAGTTGCGAAACACATCTGTTTATCCATTTGTTTTTGTCAAGTTTCTGTACAGTTTTGGTCCGTTTTGGAGTCGATTTAAGTTGGTGCTTCAAAATTCTGTAATTCGATGCTTGCAGGTCATAAACATGTGTATTTGGCACAAAATCACAAAGAAACGAGCTCTCGGTTGGGCGAGGACGGACCCGGAAACAAAGAAAAGCAAAAACTGGATTATGGCACAACTCGTGTAGTGCGACAGACGCAGGAAAACCTGTCGCGTAGCTCGACAGAGGAAAATGACCAAAATGCCCCTCATTAATCATTGCGGTTTGACCCGACTGTTTTGTCATTATTTGGACCCCTAGCGTAGTGCGAAGGGTTAGGAGGAGAGTGTCACGTTACGCTACAGAGAGAAAAGTTCAGAAAACATGTTTGATTGATTAAAACGGCCGTGGGTGTGAGAATTAGGGTTACTGACGGTTCTTAAATGATTTTGGAGGCAACCAAGAGGCTGGAACAAGCGATTAAGGTCAAGACTCATCATCGAGAAGCCCTAGGATTGCGATTCGAAGGGTGTAATCACGATCGGTTCTTATTATTTTAGTGTTTTTCCATTCGAATGATGTTTTGTTGTGGTTTATACATTAGTTTCTACTGTTTGTTCAGTATGGTGATTGGCTAGACCATTAGAACTACCTAGGGATTTTACAATTATGCATGTTTAATGTTTGAAAGGATTGATTGTGGAACAAGTTTGCGATTTTGAAATGACATAATGATTAGGTTTTGATTCTTGGATGTGTATTAATGTTTGAATTGCTTATTGGTTTGATTTATCGATTCCTCATGTGCTTTGATGAATGTCTTTCATATAATAGGTGCATGTTAGATCAATTACTTTGTCTTTTTGATTTGTAAATGAATTACTAGACGTAGTGGTTCATAGGAATGTTAATTAGGTCATAAGCAATCTAAATGTTTAACCAAATTCAAAAGCCATGAGGTGAGAGTTTGTTAGTTTGTCTTGGATGTTTAGTTGCTAGTTAAAGTCTTTGTGAAAAGATTAAGACTAGTTTAATTGGAAATTTCCTTGCCTATTAATTAGTCCAAGTTGAGATTTTTAATTATCCCGTGCATGTGTTTATGCATTGAGACTCTCGTTTCCGTGAGGTAGATGGTCTTTTGGATATGTCATTCAAGGGTTGGGTAACTTGTGAAAGTAACTCATTCAAACCGGTAATTTAGCAACTTGTAAGACATCTTAGTTGATATCTTTGAAAAGGGTTGAAGATACTTTTGGGTGTTTTCTAGTTAATAATTCACGATCCCGGTTACACAATGGTTCCATAATCAACTAAAAAGCATTAAACATGTATAAACTAAACCCTAGGTAGTCATTTCATTATTTTTCACTTCTTGCTTCGTTTCCGTTACTTAGTCTTAATCTGGTTTTTAAGTCATCAATTTATTTCAATTAATTAGTAAAACCCCCTTTAAAACAGTTATTTTAATCAAGTAAATTTGTATAGATAAGTCTTTGAGTCTAGTTAGCATTTTCTATAGAAATATGTGAGTTCGATATCAGGACTTACTTTTATTTACTATTTTTGATAGGTTCACTTGCCTGTTAGTAGTTTAGTTTAGAGAGTCTAGAGTATAACTTAGTGCTTAGGTTAGTTGTGAATTTTTGTTAATTTTAATTAAACTACTTTTCACACATCAAGTTTTTGGCGCCGTTGCCAGGGACTTCTTAGTCGATTGTGCTTATTAGTTCTTGTGCTCATCTGTGCATATTTGTGTTCTAGTTTATTTTTTATTTTTATTTTATTTTATTTATTTCTTTTTGATTAATTTTTATTTGTTTTCAGGTTTGGTAGTGTATGCCACACTTACGCTCACACGGATCGCCACCAGAGCTTTCATTGCCTTTAAGGAGCGATCCGCGGGACTTTTCTGAAGGTTCTATGAGCGAGTTAAGTGCTTCTACTCCCATTTCGGCAGATTTCTCTGAGTGCACACCATCTTCTTCTTCTAGTTCTTCCACTCATTCTAGTCCACGTTTGCCTTTTGTTCCACCAATGGCAAACCGTCGTACCGTTCATCAGCAGTCCACCGAGGGTTTCACGGGACTTAACAATCCCATTTGTCACACCCCCAAATTCCCACTCGTGGTGTCAGTCTACGTGGGTGTGACGTGGCCAGAATCACAGCTCAAGGTCATATAGAATTCCTCTATATGCGTTTACAAATACAAGGTTCGACACACCCTCAGTAAAATAGTTTGCAGCGGAATAATAAATCATATTGCAGCGGAAATAATAATATCATATCATGCATCGGAAAAGTAATAAGTTTAATACAACAGGTTCTGATAGATACATATAGTAATAAAACATGTGTCATGCTGCTTATCATATGTTAGTACCGAGCCCTAGGCTCCAAGTGTCAGTGCGTCACTACCGAACTAGACTTGTTTGTCCTTGCCTCCGCTGTGTCTCGTATACACAGCAAGTTAGGTCAGAGTTTCAAAGGTTATGACCTCCAGTCAATATTGTGCCCTGTGGGGTTAGTCACACCCAAACGGATCCATTCAAACCTACCACGTTGTTCGTACATTAACGGTAAGACTTTGTGAGGACTTGTTAGGAGTTCAACACTTAATGTTTGTCTAATAAACCAGCATACATAGTAAAATGTTTGTCATAGTATAAATGTTTGACTCGATGCAACTAGTATTCTCCCCCTATTTAAAAGTGTTTGAAAAGAGTAAAGAGGGGCCGTAAACTCACCTTAGTGAAGAAAGTAGTAAGTAAGCGTAAGCTCCAGAAGTAGTAACCGCGTCGGTCACCGGAAACATATATCGTATACCGTACGTGAGTTTGTGTAAGTGACCGTGCTAGTGTTTTTGTTAGTGCTCGGGTTTGTGCTCAACAACCCTTGGTTGTTCATGTTTGTCCGTGTTGGTCCACAATGACCGTGTTTGCTCGTGTTGGTCCACAATGACCGTGTTCGACTGTGTTGGTCTATAATGACCGTGTTTGACCAATGTTGACCGTGTCAAGTCAACGACCCGTTGGTGAACCGTGTGACGGTTGTGAATCGTGTAGCCATCGTGTAAGTGCTCGTTGTGTGCAAAACGCGCAAGTCGCGTCTATGGACAACTTACTATTTATAGTAAGTTTCCATTTATGGAAAGTTCACAAAGCATAACGATTTTTATAATTCTAGCATGCTCGTTAGTGCTACGTGATCATGTTAACACATAACACAACATCATACAAGGTCACATAAGTCATTTTCATCAAGTTTGCACATAAAAGTTTCCTAAAATGGAAAGTTTCCATTTATAGCATACGTGATATCGGAAACCATCTAACTTAGCATACTATCATCATATTACAATATATTAAACCATTTATCATGCTCAAATCACACAAAATGTTCCTAAGTCGGTTTTTGTAAAAATAGAGTTACTATAAATAGTAACTTTGCCCATTTGCATACAAATGATTATTCTAAACCATTCTAACCCATTTTTATGTCTCAAAACATTATAATAAACCATTTAACAGGATTTAAACATGCCAACATAGCCATATTTATCACCTAGCATCATTTCATCAACAAAAGTTACTAAAATTAGTAACTTGTCATATATGACTACAATCAAATTCCAAATCCCATTCCTAAGCTTCAAATCATCATTTTATCATTTGAATAGCAAGTTCATACACTTGCATGACCATCTTTCAACATTCATCAACAAGATGTAACTAAAAAGTTACTATATTTAGCAAGTTCATCAAAATAGCATTTTTAACCATTTCAACATCATCTAATCATGAACTCATCTTCCAATATCATCAAGAAGCATATCTAAATGTTAAAGATCATCCCACATGCCATGGATCATACATGCATGTGGGTTTTTCACCATATCAAGGCCAAATCATGCATTCTATACATACACAACATCATGGATCATCATAAGATGCATTCAAATCATCATAGATCATCATAAAACACATTTAAATCATCAAACCCAGAAACAAATTTCATGCATGCGCATTATAGGTGCTTGCATGTGGGTTTTAAGCCATGCATGTGTGCTTGTGAGTGATTTTAGGCTACAGGTAAGGACATACTACCTTTCAAAGCTTCAAGAAGTACTGAGATGATGATTAACAACCTCCTTGACCTCCTGGTTCGTGGGTTTGATCGAGTACAAGAAGAATGTGTTGGTGCTCAAGCTTTCTTATGAGGACTTCAAGCTTCAACCTTCAATCTCCAAGCTTTTCTTGGTGCTCCAATGGCTTCTTCAGGCTCAAATGAAGGTTTTCAGAGGTGGAAGACGAGTGTTGAGTGTCTGGGAATCGAGAATTGTAGATAGGTGGCTAGAAAAATTATTACAATCTTGGTTTTATAAAGATTTGCCGTCTGACATCCATCGCGTACCACGACGAGAAGCCAAAAAGATGCTTCGCGATACGCAAAGGAATTCGGGATTCAAATCCCCCGCCCACCTGTCGTGTATCGCGATAGAGCCTCTTGTTGGGCCATCACGTACCGCGATGGGTCCCTGAAGAGCCCAATAGGCCTAGTTTAGTGGGTTTGATCCGTTCGTCTTCGTTTTCACGTTTACGAACTATCGTTTGGCTCCGGTTGAACCTCCAAGTTCAATGTTTGAGTGTTCCGTGAGGTTTCGAGTGTTGTGTTACACGATGTGCTAAACGTTCACCAATGTTCGTATGTTTTGACACGTGTGTGCTGTTTGCCGATAATTCATCGAATTATCCTGTTGTGCGTTAGTGTTTGTGCTGTCATGCCACGTGTCACACTAAATTAAACTAATTCTAGTGCCACGTGTACAAATAGTATTTAAATAAACATTTAAATAAAATAAAAGCTGACCTGGAAATTACGGGGTGTCACATTCTCCCCTTGTTAGAAAGAATTTCGTCCCGAAATTCAACTTGTGTTGCCAATGTTTGCCTGTTCCGCGAACAGGTGTGGGTATTTTTGTTTTATCTGGTCTTCACGTTCCCATGTGAATTCCGGTCCACGGCGCGAATTCCATCGCACCTTTACAATCGGTATCTTGCTGAGCTTGAGCTTCTTGGTTTCCCGGTCCATAATCTTAACCGGTTCCTCAACGAAGTTTAATTGCTCGTCGATCTGGATTTCCTCGAGAGGAATAACAAGTGTCTCATCAGACAGGCACTTCTTGAGGTTTGAGATATAAAATACATTATGTACACTGCTCAATTCGTCTGGCAGGTTGAGCTCGTAGGCCACAGGGCCTATGCGTTTTGTGATCTCAAAAGGTCCAATGTAACGAGGGTTCAACTTTCCTCGTTTGCCGAACCGAATGACTCCCTTCCAGGGCGAGAACTTGAGTAACACTCTGTCTCCCACCTGGAACTCTAACGGTTTGCGCCGCTTGTCAGCATAGCTTTTCTGTCTGTCCCGGGCTGCTGCCATTCGTTTGCGTATCTGCACGATCTTCTTAGTCGTTTTGTGCACAAGCTCTGGGCCAGTCAGTTGGTTGTCTCCAACTTTCGCCCAGCAGATGGGTGATCGACACTTACGTCCGTAAAGTGTCTCGAATGGTGCAACTTGTATACTAGTGTGGTAGCTGTTGTTGTATGAAAACTTAACTAGCGGTAGGTGAGTCTCCCAGCTACTGCCAAAATCGATGACACATGCCGAAGCATGTCTTCCTGTGTTTGTATGGTTCGTTCACTCTGTCCATCGGTCTGCGGATGGTAAGCGGTACTCATATCCAATCTCGTTCCCAAGGCCTTATGCAAGGACTTCCAGAAATGCGACGTGAATCGACTGACGCGGCCAGAGATGATCGAGATTGGTACACCATGTCAAGTGACCACTTCCTTCAGATAAATCCGAGTGAGTTTGTCTAGTTTGTCCGTCTCCTTAATAGGTAGAAAGTGTGCAGACTTTGTTAGTCGGTCTACGATAGCCCAGATGGTATCGCAGCCACTTGCCGTCTTAGGCAGTTTAGTGATGAAATCCATGGAAATCTGCTCCCATTTCCACATAGGTATTTCAGGTTGTTGAAGTAGACCTGCTGGCTTCTGGTACTCAACCTTAACTTTTGAGCAAGTCAAGCACTTACCCACGTAAGTAGCTATTTCGGCTTTCATGTTTGGCCACCAGTAAGTTATCTTCGGGTCATGATACATTTTGTCTGAACCTGGATGCACAGAATACCGGCTCTTGTGTGCGTCATCCATCACCACATTCCTTAGTCCTTCGTGGTGTGGAATCCAGATTCAATTCTTAACATAGTATGCTTCATCGGCCTTCACCTCCATGTGCTTGTCCATGCCACACAAGGACTCATGAGTGAGGTTCTCGACCTTCAGAGCTTCCTGTTGTGCGTTCCGGATTTGTTGCGGCAATTCAGAGTGACTTGTAAGTTGTAGAGCACCACGCGCTTTGTTGTTTCTTTCCGGCTCAGCGCGTCGGCACTACGTTTGCTTTACCGGGATGGTATTTGATAGCGCAATCATAGTCGCCAATCAGTTCAACCCATCTTCGTTGTCTCATGTTCAACTCCTTCTGATCGAAGATGTGTTGTAAGCTCTTATGATCAGTAAAGATGGTGCATTTTGTGCCGTATAAGTAGTGTCGCCAGATTTTCAAAGCGAACACTATGGCTCCTAACTCAAGGTAATGAGTCGTGTAGTTCTTCTCATGTACCTTCAGTTTTCGTGAAGCGTATGCGATAACCTTCTCGCGTTGCATCAACACGCAACCGAGTCCCTGTTTCGAGGCGTCGCAATACACCACGAAATCATCGCATCCTTCCGGCAAGGATAGTATTGGTGCAGTACATAGCTTTTGCTTCAACAAGTTGAAAGCAGTTTCTTGTTTCTCTCCCCAATCGAACTTCTTGTCTTTGTGGGTTAGGGAGGTCAGTGATTGGGCAATCTTTGAGAATCCTTCAATGAATCTTCTGTAGTACCCGACCAGTCCTAGGAATTGTCGCACCTCGGTTGGAGTCTTGGGTGCTTCCCAGTTCTTAATGGCTTCGATTTTGGCTGGGTCTACGTGTATTCCTTTCTCATTAACCACGTGTCCAAGGAATTGGACTTCGCGAATCCAAAAGTCACACTTTGAAAACTTTGCGTACAACTGCTCGTTCTTCAGTAATTCCAAGACTAACCCTAGGTGTTCAGCATGTTTCTCCTGATTCTTAGAGTAGATCAGGATGTCATCAATGAACACTATTACGAACTTATCAAGATAAGGCTTGCACACTCTATTCATGAGGTCCATGAATACGGCTGGTGCATTGGTCAGTCCGAATGGCATAACCAAAAATTCGTAGTGTCCGTATCGAGTCCTAAAGGCAGTCTTAGGAGTATCGTTCTCCTGTATCCTCAGTTGGTGGTAACCCGATCAAACAAGTCGTCTATTCGCGGTAACGGGTATCGATTTTTAATCGTCACTTTGTTCCGTTCCCTGTAGTCGATGCACATACAGAATGATCCGTCCTTCTTCTTTACGAACAAGACCGGTGCTCCCCAAGGCGAGAAGCTTGGTCTGATAAATCCCTTGTCTAACAGTTCCTGCAACTGGTTAGACAGTTCTTGCATCTCAGTCGGTGCTAATCGGTATGGAGCTTTAGCAATCGGTGCTGATCTTGGAGTAAGGTCTATCTGGAACTCGACTTGTCGTTTCGGCGGTAGTCCAGGTAGATCCTCGGGAAACACTTCGGGAAAATCGCGGACTACTACGATGTCCTCAATCTTCCTTTCTTTCTTTGGTTGCTCCGTGATAAGGGCTAGTATTGCAGTGTATCCCTTCTGTATGTACTTGTTGGCCTTCATACATGACATAATGTTCATAGGTACTACCCGTCGTTCTCCCTGAATCGAGATCTGTCCTCCGTCTTGCAACGTCACTCGTACGATCTTCTCGTTGCATACGATCTCTGCCTGGTTCGCAGATAACCAGTCCATTCCAACGACCACATCAAAGCTTCCGAGAGTCACCGGCATCAAGTCGATTTCGAGTTCGTGATCCGCCAAAACCATGACGCATCCTCGAAAGATGTGTTGTGTTTCAATCAGTTTTCCATCGGCTAACTCTACGGTATACTTATAGTCTAGTGGTGTTGGGGTAATATCTAGCAATTTACTAAACTCACTAAATATAAAGCTTCTATCGGCACCATTATCAAATAATATACTAGCATATACATTATTTAAAAGAAACGCACCGGTTACGATGTTAGGATCATCCTTGGCTTCCCCTAAGCCTATCACAAACTCTCGGCCTTTTGTCGCTCCACCTCCGGCCTTTTTCAATTGCGGGCAATCCCTCCGCATATGCCCTGGCTTTCCACACTCATAACACCCTTTGAGGGTGTTCTGGTTGTTGTTCTGGTTGTGATTGAAGTTGTTGTTGTTGATAGGAAACTTGGATCTACAATCCTTGGCCATGTGGCCATGTCGCCCGCACTTCAGGAAACGGTATCGCTCGCATTGTTCGAAGTGGTGATAAGAGCATCGGTTACACAGTGGGTATTTTCCTTGATACACACCCTTCCCCTTGTCATCGGGTTGGGTGACAGTGAAAGCTCTGGCTGGTGTAGATTGCTGTTGTGGTTGCTGAGACTGATGAGTTTGATGGTGGGTGGGTTCCCACTTCCGTTTCTGGATTTCTTGAGGCTTCGTGTGTTCACCTCGCTTGGGTAACTTGCCTTGTGCTACCGCTTGATCGGTCAGTTTGTGTGCCAGTCGTATTAGCGGTTGGATGGTGGTGAGGTCAGATGCAGTCACCATGCTCTGGATTTGTTCGGGCAGCCCACTGATGAATGCTCGATCTTTTTGTATTCCGGCGTCACCATAGCCGGGCATAGCTTGCATAGTTCATGAAATCGAGTGCAATACTGCTCGATTTCAGAGCCCACCATCTTTAGCACCCAGAATTCGGCCTCCAGTTTCCTGATTTCATCGCAAGGACAGTACTCCTCTTGCAGCAGTCTGGTGAAATCAATCCATGACATAGAGTTGGCACCGTCCAGCCCCAGTGTTTGAACATGGGTGTTCCACCATGTGAGAGCCGGTCCTTCCAGTGTACCGGTTGCAAATTTCACTCGGTTCTCTTCTGTACATTCGCACATTGCGAATACAGACTCAACCTTTTCCACCCAACGGAGCATTCCGACCGCTCCCACAGTTCCCTTGAACT
This sequence comes from Mikania micrantha, assembly GCA_009363875.1. Classification (NCBI taxonomy): domain Eukaryota; kingdom Viridiplantae; phylum Streptophyta; class Magnoliopsida; order Asterales; family Asteraceae; genus Mikania; species Mikania micrantha. Next base: position 30,603,315 of record CM018697.1, read on the forward strand.
TGTGTGGGTGGCAATTTAGGAACGACTTGAATGAACACCCTTTGTTGTTGCTGCCCTGCGATCCTGCTTGTCAGAAACCAATGTCGCTTGTTAGTATCGTGTTAGATACACTATGTTAGTCGTGTTAAGCGAGTGTCAGTACCATTGTTAGTGCCACTAGTCTCGCTTTGCAATACGGTTTGCCACGTACTCTGCAAGTACCTTGTTGACTCGTCGTTCAACCATCATCCTAATTCTTACCGCCTCCATCTTGTGCTTAGGGTTGCGAGCGTATGTTCCCTTTCCCGACATGGTTGGATTCTATATGGAAAGGTTAAAGTGTCAGTCATCATGTGTTAGAATGTTAGTCGGAGGTTATGTCATGTCAGATGTCATGTCTGATGTCATGTTAGATGTTATGCCAAATATCATGTCAGATGTCATGTTAGCAAACAACCATAGTTAGATCATGCAATAATAAATCAAAATACCATTCCCAGTAATATAAGATTCTTGAAGTACAATAATTTCAAAAGAGAATAATAATACGAGTTTGTATGAGCACATCCCGCTCGTCTAGGCCATACATCAAAAATAAAGTAACCTATCTAATCGGAGTCTATGGTAACATGTGAGATGTCACTATCAGCATCTTCATCATCATCATCCTCCTCAGGATCCTCATTGGGATCCTCATCAAAATCCCCCTCCTCGAGGTCCTCGACCTCGAACTGTGGTCCGTCCTCCGGTGGTGGCTTGATAATGAACTGATCGACCCATGCATTAAGCATGGTGTCGCTAGCCAGAATCATCGCGTGATTATCCTCAATGGCGACCCCGTTTGCTACAATGCGTCCATCATGATCCTGCATGATGTCAACCATCTGCCCGTGCTGACTCATCAGCTAGGCCAGCTGGAGACGTAATGTCTCCACCTGCTCCTCCAAGCTATCATTACGCCTCTCAAGGCGATCGTTCTTCTCTCGAAAAACTCGGACCTCGTCCGATAACTCTCCGTTCCTCCTAGTGTCACGTCGTGTATGGGCCACGTTAGCTGCGAAGGCGTGCTCCAATGGCACTCCAAGTGGTGGCAGTCGTCGGCCCGAAGATGTGTCGCCTGGACCTCATGGCGGAGGTACGCTCTCTCCATCAATCCAGTCATGAATGGTCATGGGGTACCACCCCAAGTACCGATGATGCATCACCTGCCTAGCACGCCGGTCCATCTCCGCATCTACTTGAGCTACGATGTCATCGATACGTCGACGACTCTCCTCTGTAAGCTCATCACTCACTGGGCGTTTGCCCGGGTTTCTCCTGGCATCATTGTTGCGGTCGGCCATCCTGTAAGTCTCAAGTTAGTAAATAATAGTTCAATAATAATAATATCGACATCAGTGTGCAAGTTCTAAGTGTAGTGTCTGAAGTTGAGCAATGGCTATAGTCTAAGTTTATTACATGCAAACCTAGTTCTCTATAACCAAGGCTCTGATACCAGTCTGTCACACCCCCCAAATTCTCACTCGTGGTGTCAGTCCATGTGGGTGTGACGTGGCCAGAATCACAGCTCAAGGTCATATATAATACCTTTTACAAATACAAGGTTCGACACACACTCAGTAAAATAGTTTGCAGCGGAATAATAAATCATATTGCAGCGGAAATAATAATATCATATCATGCAGCGGAAAAGTAACAAGTTTAATACAACATTGTTTGAAACTGAATAAAAGTTAAATTGTTTTCAAAAGACAGGAAATCGAATGCATGCGGGATCCTATGCTCATATCCCCTAGGTGCATTCCTGCTCCATGTGCTTGTCATACTAGTTACCAGAGAATACAAGTTTGAAAAGTGTCAACACAATGGTTGGTGAGTTCACAGGTTCTGATAGATACATATAGTAATAAAACATGTGTCATGCTGCTTATCATATGTTAGTACCGAGCCCTAGGCTCCAAGTGTCAGTGCGTCACTACCGAACTAGACTTGTTTGTCCTTGCCTCCGCTGTGTCTCGTATACACAGCAAGTTAGGTCAGAGTTTCAAGGGTTATGACCTACAGTCAATATTGTGCCCTGTGGGGTTAGTCACACCCAAACGGATCCATTCAAACCTACCACGTTGTTCGTACATTAACGGTAAGACTTTGTGAGGGCTTGTTACGAGTTCAATACTTAATTTTTGTCTAATAAACCAGCATACACAGTAAAATGTTTGTCATAGTATAAATGTTTGACTCGATGCAACTAGTATTCTCCCCCTATTTAAAAGCTTTTGAAAATAGTAAAGAGGGGCCGTAAACTCACCTTAGTGAAGAAAGTAGTAAGTAAGCGTAAGCTCCAGAAGTAGTAACCGCGTCGGTCACCGGAAACATATATCGTATACCGTACGTGAGTTTGTGTAAGTGACCGTGCTAGTGTTTTTGTTAGTGCTCGGGTTTGTGCTCAACAACCCTTGGTTGTTCATGTTTGTCCGTGTTGGTCCACAATGACCGTGTTTGCTCGTGTTGGTCCACAATGACCGTGTTCGACTGTGTTGGTCTATAATGACCGTGTTTGACCAATGTTGACCGTGTCAAGTCAACGACCCGTTGGTGAACCGTGTGACGGTTGTGAATCGTGTAGCCATCGTGTAAGTGCTCGTTGTGTGCAAAACGCGCAAGTCGCGTCTATGGACAACTTACTATTTATAGTAAGTTTCCATTTATGGAAAGTTCACAAAGCATAACGATTTTTATAATTCTAGCATGCTCGTTAGTGCTACGTGATCATGTTAACACATAACACAACATCATACAAGGTCACATAAGTCATTTTCATCAAGTTTGCACATAAAAGTTTCCTAAAATGGAAAGTTTCCATTTATAGCATACGTGATATCGGAAACCATCTAACTTAGCATACTATCATCATATTACAATATATTAAACCATTTATCATGCTCAAATCACACAAAATGTTCCTAAGTCGGTTTTTGTAAAAATAGAGTTACTATAAATAGTAACTTTGCCCATTTGCATACAAATGATTATTCTAAACCATTCTAACCCATTTTTATGTCTCAAAACATTATAATAAACCATTTAACATGATTTAAACATGCCAACATAGCCATATTTATCACCTAGCATCATTTCATCAACAAAAGTTACTAAAATTAGTAACTTGTCATATATGACTACAATCAAATTCCAAATCCCATTCCTAAGCTTCAAATCATCATTTTATCATTTGAATAGCAAGTTCATACACTTGCATGACCATCTTTCAACATTCATCAACAAGATGTAACTAAAAAGTTACTATATTTAGCAAGTTCATCAAAATAGCATTTTTAACCATTTCAACATCATCTAATCATGAACTCATCTTCCAATATCATCAAGAAGCATATCTAAATGTTAAAGATCATCCCACATGCCATGGATCATACATGCATGTGGGTTTTTCACCATATCAAGGCCAAATCATGCATTCTATACATACACAACATCATGGATCATCATAAGATGCATTCAAATCATCATAGATCATCATAAAACACATTTAAATCATCAAACCCAGAAACAAATTTCATGCACGTGCATTATAGGTGCTTGCATGTGGGTTTTAAGCCATGCATGTGTGCTTGTGAGTGATTTTAGGCTACAGGTAAGGACATACTACCTTTCAAAGCTTCAAGAAGTACTGAGATGATGATTAACAACCTCCTTGACCTCCTGGTTCGTGGGTTTGATCGAGTACAAGAAGAATGTGTTGGTGCTCAAGCTTTCTTATGAGGACTTCAAGCTTCAACCTTCAATCTCCAAGCTTTTCTTGGTGCTCCAATGGCTTCTTCAGGCTTAAATGAAGGTTTTCAGAGGTGGAAGACGAGTGTTGAGTGTTTGGGAATCGAGAATTGTAGATAGGTGGCTAGAAAAATGATTACAATCTTGGTTTTATAAAGATTTGCCGTCTGACATCCATCTCGTACCGCGACGAGAAGCCAAAAAGATGCTTCGCGATACGCAAAGGAATTCGGGATTCAAATCCCCCGCCCACCTGTCGCGTGTCGCGATAGAGCCTCTTGTTGGGCTATCGCGTACCGCGATGGGTCCCTAAAGAGCCCAATACGCCTAGTTTAGTGGGTTTGATCCGTTCGTCTTCTTTTTCACGTTTACGAACTATCGTTTGGGTCCGATTGAACCTCCAAGTTCAATGTTTGAGTGTTCCGTGAGGTTTCGAGTTTTGTATTACACGATGTGCTAAACGTTCACCAACGTTCGTATGTTTTGGCACGTGTGTGTTGTTTGCCGATAATTCATCGAATTATCTTGTTGTGTGTTAGTGTTCGTACTGTCATGCCACGTGTCACACTAAATTAAACTAATTCTAGTGCCACGTGTACAAATAGTATTAAAATAAACATTTAAATAAAATAAAAGCTGACCTGGAAATTACGGGGTGTCACACCATTACTATGCCAAACATTACGAATGAAAATTCGTGGCAGATTCCCCCGGACATCATGACAGCCATTAACTATTCTCAGTTTATTGGCCGTGATGATGAGGATGCTCCGGAACATATAGCTCGCCTCACTCGCATCTGTGGTACCTTTAATCTTCAAGGTGCCACTGAAGATGCCACCTTTTTGCAGTCATTTCCCTTTTCTCTTGTGGGTAGGGCCTCCACTTGGTTTGACTCGCATGCATCTGGATCTTTCACTACTTGGGGCGGTCTTAAAGATGCATTTCTTAAGATATACTTTCCACCTGCCAAGGCAGCCCGCCTTCGTGATGAGATCCATTCCTTTCGTATGGCACCCGATGTCACACCCCCAATTTTCAACTAACGGAATCATACCGTTTGGGAACGTGACAAACCAGGATCTCAGATCATTAGACATAACGAAGACCTCTATATGAATTTCAAAACATACTTTGGTCTAAAACATCAAAGTTTTTAAAGATTGCGGAAGCGTTTTAAAACAATAACCAAAGGAACAGTTGTAACATGTAAATTACAAAACAAAATCCCCAAATGTGTAATTCAAACAATATAAATGTAAAACATGCATGTGACTCTATCTCCTAGTCCATGCCAGCTTTATTGCGCACCTTAGCGTCCTGAGAAAACATGTAAATCAAGTCAACACAAAGGTTGGTGCATAACACAGGTTTTAAGTATTCACAATGTTCAAAACAACAGTTTGAATATCAAGTTTGCAGATAACATAATCACACATGCATAGTCATGATAGCTAGTCATTTGTACTATTTACATAAGTGGTCGACACCGAAGCTGACGATTGCCATGCTATAGCATGTTTTTGCCTTGCCACTATTGTCTAGCACAAACAATAGTAATGTGTGTTTGGTCAGTCAAACACCTGCGTAGATCCCATCTACCAGGTGAGGTTTGTCAAACCTAATAGATCTATTTCCAACTACCACGCTTTGCGCTACGGCAAACTAAACGGTTCGAAGTGTGTAAGGACTTTTAAATGCTATGTTGTCACATAATGTAAACAGTTAACTCATGCAAGTGATATGTATCTAAAATGTTTTTGTTGCACATGTTTTCTCCCCCAAAACAGTTAAAATAAGAAAGGGGCCGTGTACGCACCTTTGTTTGTTGCAGAATGATCAACTACGTGAGCTCGTGTAGATAATCCTCTTACGAAGGATCTGTGATTTAAACAATAACCTAAAGTTATTCGGAATGTCATTTTGTGCTTGGAATCACATACGTGTCAACACACATATGTTAAACTCGTTAGAAACATGCATACGAAAGTACGCGTGCCTTTGGAATCGTTTAAATAAAGTCATATAATCATATATGATTTTTATTTAAATAACCACAATTATACGCGATTACGTTTTCGATCAAAAATGTGAATTTTATTATTCTAATACGTTCGGGATAAAATTCTGGTTCTAACGAAACTGAAACGGGTTAAATCGGAGTTCGTATGCGAGAGTTATTACAAAAATACCAAAAATGGTATTTCATCACAAAACCGGCCGAGGCACAGCTCGAACCCGCGACCTCCCGCTCAACACACACGCATCTAACCAGTATCGCCCGCTAGGGTTTCGCATTAGTATTCCAGACTTAATTCCTTTAAACATAGTTTCCCTGGTTCCCCCCCTTTTTCTATTAACCGAACCATTTAACCTCAATTGGGCACCAATTCGAACCCAATCGAACTCCAATCCTTAGGCCTTTGGTTCCTATGGTCCAATCGATTCTAATTAAGATTTCAATTCGAGAAATAATGCATCATAACTCGTTTAATCAAACACACACTTGTTCGAACTCTAATCGTATACCCTCAGATTCGATTTCCTAGAATTCGTTGTTTCCATATCCAATTAACATAGGGTTATCCTTTGTCGGGATCTTCTGAAACTATTGATAACAGTTAATTGGATTTTCTAAATCTTTTGAACAACAAACCCCAAAACAGATTTTAAGCATGAACCCTAGTTATAGATTTCAATCAATTCGATGTTTACACCCGAAATACTCCTAAGGATTAGCTTATTCGGCACTTTATGAAACTTACCATGCTATTTAATTCGATTCTTAAACCCATTTGTATGGAAATCCCCAAAACGTTTTTCTTTAAGAATCCTAGAATTCGAACACCAGGAATTCGTAATTATTTGATGAAATTAACTCATGAGTTTTGTTAGTCGGCACCTTATGAAACTAATCATACTATTTAATTCGACTATTACACTGTTTAAACAAGAAACCCCCAAAACCGTTTCTTATATGAACCCTAGATATTGAAATCGATTAATCCGATGTTAGAAACTGAAATTAGGATGTGGTTATCCTTATTCAGCCATGTTAGAAGGTGTAGGAACAAGAACTTACTTGTTTTGATGATCAATTGAACGAGATCAAGTTCTAGGTTGTTCTTCGGCCGAACTTTGATCAAATCCTTCTCCCCGCGACTTGAGGAATGAAATTGTTAGATGCTAAAGAGCCCGAGGGTGCCGATTGTGAGTTCTGAGAGTTCAATTTCATGAATTATGATCCCATGATGCGAATTTGATAAGGATACAAAAACGGTTTCGACTTTTGGCTTTCATCATGATTAATTCGACTAATTAATGTGATCATAACGTCTGATAATGGTTACTGATCATTAAGTTGATGATTATAAATAATCAATTTCAGTTATTACCTAGTTTAAATATCCAATTCGAATTAAATTGCCATTCAAGTCCGAATTTTGACTCCTAAAAGTCAAAATTGATACTTCTACTCCAATATAAGTTAAAACCTTTTAATTTAGGTATTCAAGACTTGATTTTACTTAACTCAAATCTCTCAGATTTGATTTTGTTCGATTACATAGCATTTCGGTTTACAAAGTTGAACTAAAAATCCCGAATTGTCACTAACCGGTACAATTGAACTATATTTGGCTCGGTTAATCCTTTTGGGCCTCATAACTACAACCGGGCCTACCTTGGGCCTCATTGGGCCTACCTAGACCTCATTGGGCCTTCCCTGGCCTTATTGGGCCTTCCTTGGTTTCATTGGGCTTAACTTGGCCTTATTGGGCCTACCTTGACCCCATTGGGCCTACTCTGGCCTTATTGGGCCTACTTTTGTCTTGTTGGGCCTGTGATCTCGCTATTTTCAGTTAACGAGGTTAATTCGAAAAGTCGGATTGTCACACCCGATGAGCCATATAACCTTGCATGGGAGAGATTCCAGAATTTGCTTAGCAGATGCTCCCAGCATGGTCTTTCTGATTGGGCACTTGTAGAGAAATTCTACAATGGTCTCACTTACGAGACCTGGGCTCGGTTCAACACATCCGCGGGTGGTCATCTTATGGCTAAGAGGGATGTTGCTGAGTGCAGCGATATGTTTGAGAGTTTTGCTCAGGCTGAGTATGAGCAGCTGTCTGCTAATAGGAATTCCAATCATATTTCTAGTTCTTCCTCTTCAACGAGAGGAGTTCACCACGTTAATGTGGATACTAGTGTGGCAGCTGCTCTCGAGGCTTTATCGAGGGATGTGAAGGAGTTGAAGATGAAGGTTGAGAGGTGTGAGATCTGTAGGGGTGGCCATGCCACATCTGAGTGTTTGGTGATCAACCAAGAGCAGATTAACTATTTAGGGGGTCATGGTAGGGGTAACACTAACCCGTTTAATAACTTTTACAATAAAAATTGGAGAAACCACCCTAACTTCAATTGGCGTTCTTTCGGTCATCCCCTCGTTTCCAATCTGGGTTATCTCATAACTTGGGGCAGGTTCATTCTTCGGTTAGTAATCCGAGTCATACACCGGGGGCGGGTAGTAGTAGTAGTGGTGGTGGTGGAGGTAGCATGAGTAAGATTGAGGAGTTATTGACCTAGTTGGTTGCTAACGATGCTAATAATCAGAAAACCCTTGCTGAGCATGATATCCTTCTAAAAAACCAACAATCTATTTTTCTTGATCTTCAAAGATCAGTTGATGATATTTTTAAGCGTTTGGATGAGAGGCCCCAAGGCCAGTTTTCGGGCAGCTCACAGCCTAATCCAATCGCTCATGTAAAAGCAGTGACCACTAGGAGTGGTCGAGGGGGTGATAGAGTAGATCCACCGGTTGAAGTAGTTAAGGAAGGACCGGTGGATGAGGAGATTGAGTTGGAGACTCCTGGAGGGGTGCACCTGAGGCCAGTCCCAGCAAGTACAACATCGAGCAGTGAGTCTCCTGTAGTGGTCCCGGTTGAGAAGAAACCGGTTGAGGTTAGGCCGAGTCCTAAGATTGATCATTCACGACTTCCATATCTTGCTCGCTTAGCTCACCAAAAACATGCTAAGGAGTATGGTCACTTTCTTGATATGTTTAAACAGTTGAAGATCAATCTTCCCTTCATTGAGGCTCTTCTGCATATGCCTAAGTATGCTAAATTCCTAAAGGATTTTTTGAAAAGAAAGGATCGGTTAAGGCAATTTCTATTGTTCCATTGAGCGGGGGTGTTCTGCGGTGATTCTGAACAAGCTACCGAAGAAGTTAACAGATCCGGGGATCTTTAAAATCCCATGTCTGTTTGGTAGTGACACTCAGAGGCACGCACTGGCAGATTCAGGTGCTAGCATCAATTTGATGCCTTATTCTTTATATGAGAAGCGAGCACTTGGTGACCTTATGCCTACGCACATGACATTGTCCCTTACTGACCGGACGGTCAAGTGTCCACGGGGTATTGTTGAGAATTTGTTGGTGAAGGTGGTAGGGGTGAGCAAAAAACCGAAAAAACCGAACCGGAACCGAATTAACCGAAAAAACCGAACCTAAAAAACCGAACCGAATGAATAACCGGGAAAAACCGAACCGAAAAAAACCGAAACCGAATTTTTCGGTTCGGTTGCGGTTTTTCATTTTATAAAAACCGAAAAAAACCGAACCGATTTTTAATATTTCTTAAAAATTAATATATATATATATGTTTATATATAATGCTATTTCCATACTTATTTAATGAGAAAAAACATACAAAAAGTATACCGTTGGAGATGATAAAAATTTAGATTATATAAAATCTATCATTTTAAAAGGTAAATATCGGAATTATTGCATATTTAGTTATTTACTTTTGTTTTTTTTTAAATGTAAGAACATGGTGGTAATTATTTTGTTTTTTAATTAATTGGTGCTCGATCAATTAATTTATTAATTGTTAAACATGTTTGTATTTTTAATGTTGGGCGTAAGAGCGAACAAAAAAAACCGAAAAAACCGAAAACCGAACCGAAACCGACAAAAAAACCGAAAAACCAAAAACCGAAAAACCGAAAACCGAACGGTTTGTAATAAATAAAAACCGACTATGTCGGTTTCGGTTGCGGTTTTAGCCAAAAACCGAACCGAACCGAACCGTGCACACCCCTAGAAGGTGGATAAGTTTGTGTTTCCCGTGGATTTCGTGATTCTTGACATGGAGGCCGATGAGAGTGTTCCTATCATTCTAGGCTGTCCTTTCTTGCGGACCTCTAAAGCCATCATTGATGTGTTTGATGGGAAGCTCACTCTTAGAGTGGGTGATGAGACTGTCACATTCGAAGTTGTGAAGTCTATGAGGCATCCTGGTGATCAAGATGACTTTAGTGACCCATGTCATTCGGTTTACTTCATAAATTCTTTCATGTCACACGTAGGTAGGTGTCTTGAGTACGTGTTCGGGGCTGATTTGGTAGTTGAGAGGAGTGAGTAGGAGTTAGAGATGGTGGATGAGAGTGTATCGGTGATTTCTGAGGTGCTAGAGATTGATGAGTTGAGGGAGGAGAGTAAGAAACCCTCTGCAGAGTCGCCGCCCATCCTTGAGCTTAAGGTTTTGCCCTCTCACTTAGAGTATGCTTTTCTAGGAGAGGATTCCACTCTACCTGTGGTGATCTCATCCAGGTTGAGTGAAGAGGTGAAGAATAGGTTGTTATGTGTGTTGAGGGTGTATAAGAGTGCCATTGCTTGGAGACTCTCCGATATCCAAGGCATTAGTCCTGCTTATGGCACACATAGGATACTCATTGAAGATGAGTATAAGCCGGTAGTCCAATCTCAGAGGCGTTTAAATCCTAACATGCAAGAGGTTGTGAAGAAGGAGCTGTGGAAGTTGATGGATGCGTGCTTGATAAATCCTATATCGGATTCATCATGGGTGAGCCCCACTCAGGTTTTCCCTAAGAAGGGAGGGATGACGGTCATCACGAATGAGAAAAACGACCTCATTCCTTCTCGCACTGTCACGGGGTGGCGAGTTTGCATCGATTATAGGAAACTTAACGATGCCACCCGGAAGGATCACTTTCCCCTTCCATTCATTGACCAGATGTTGGAGCGGTTAGCAGGCCAACAATTCTACTGCTTTCTAGATGGCTTCTCTGTGTATTTCCAGATCCCCATTGCACCGGAGGATTAGGAAAATACTACCTTCACGTGCCCCTATGGCACTTATGCTTACCGTCGCATGCCATTCGGGTTGTGCAACGCTCCTGCTACATTTCAGATGTGCATGGTAGCCATTTTTCATGATATAATCGAGTCATCCATGAAGGTTTTCATGGATGATTTTTCGGTTTATGGCAGCTCGTTTGATCAGTGTTTGGTCAATTTAGAGGGGATGCTAAAGAGATGTGTGGAGACGAAGTTTATGCTAAATTGGGAGAAATGTCACTTCATGGTGACGGGGGGATAGTGTTAGGCCACAAGATCTCTAGAGCAGGTATTGAGGTGGATCAAGCTAAGATAGAGACCATAAGTAAACTCCCACCACCTTCTAGTGTGAAGTCCATTAGGAGTTTCCTTGGGCACGCGGGTATCTATAGGCGGTTTATCAAGGATTTTTCGAAAATCACTAGGCCTATGACCCATATTTTAGACTCATTTGTGTTTGATGAGGAATGCATTAAGGCATTCGAGTTCTTGAAAGAGAAGCTTGTGAGTGCCCCCATTTTAGTTGCCCCCGATTGGAGCTTGCCCTTTGAGCTCATGTGTGATGCTAGTGACCAAGCCGTTGGGGCAGTGTTGGGGCAAAGGAGAGACAAACATTTTCACCCCATATACTATGCTAGTAAGACTCTCAATGATGCTCAAGAGAATTACACTACCACCGAGAAGGAGCTTCTAGTGGTAGTGTTTGCTTTTGACAAATTCTGGTCATACCTTGTGCATTCAAAGACCACCGTTTTCCCCGATCATTCAGCATTCAGGTTATTTTTCGCAAAGAAAGATGCCAAACCTCATCTCATTAGGTGGATTCTTTTGTTGTCAGAATTTGACATTGAGATCAAAGATAAGAAAGGGCCGAAAAATGCGGCAGCCGATCATCTCTCCCGGTTGGAGGACCCGGAGACGAGTGAGATTCGTGAGGAGGAGATAGGAGATAGGTTTACTCGAGGTGATCAATTTTGTAGAGGCAGAGAAGCAAGGTATTCCATGGTTCACCGACTTGGCAAACTTCCTTGCTCATGGAGTGGTGATTGAGGGAATGACCACTCAACAGAAGAAGAAATTCTTTAGGGATGCGGGTAGGAATGTTTGGGATGACCCGTATCTTTATCGTGTGGGAGGAGATAGGATTCTTAGGAGGTGAGTGAATAGGAAGGAAGACTTAGAAATTCTTAAGCATTGCCACGAAGGCTTGACGGGTGGACATCATGGCCATCATATCACCGCCCAAAAGGTTTTCGATTGTGGCTTCTATTGGCCTTCAGTGGTGAAGGATGCACTTGAGTTTTTCAAGAAGTGTGATCCTTGCCAACGCCCCGACACATCTCATCGAAGGATGAGATGCCTCAAAACCCCATTCAAGTGTTGGAGGTGTTTGATGTGTGGGGCATCGATTTTGTTGGACCTTTCCCTATGTCCAAAGGGAATAGGTATATACTCATGGCTATAGATTACGTTTCAAAGTGGGTTGAGGCTCAACCCTTGCCTATAAATGATGCCCGAGTAGTTCTCAAATTCTTGAATAAGTTGTTTAGTCAGTTTGGAACTCCAAGAGCTCTCATAAGTGACCGTGGCACGCATTTTTGTAACACCATCTTAGAAAAGGCATTACAATGCTACGGTGTCACTCATCGTTTGGTGACCGCATACCATCCACAAACAAGCAGTCAAGTGGAGAATGCAAACCAAGGAGTGAAGCGTACTCTTGAAAAGACCGTTGGGAAGAGTCGGAAGGATTGGTCCGAAAAGTAAGACGATACATTGTGGGCATTTAGAACGGCCTACAAAATTAGGAACCACACCATACATGGTCATCTATGGAAAAGCATGCCATCTTCTCGTTGAATTGGAACATAGAGCTCTTTGGGCTCTCAAAACGGTAAACCTTGATCTTACCGAGGCGGGGAAGAAACGGTACTTTCAAATTCATGAGTTGGAGGCCCTTCGTGATGCGGTCTATGAACGTTCATTGAGCATCAAGAAAAGACCAAGTCTTTACATGATCTAAGGTTGAAGGGTTTGAAGGAATTCAAGAAGAGAGATCGGGTTTTGCTCTACAATTCCCGATTGAAGTTGTTTGGAGGGAAGCTCAAGTTCAAATGGACGGGTCCGTACATCGTTGAAGAGGTTTTTCCCTATGGCACCATCGAGTTGCAAAATGAAGTAGATGGCAACACTTGGAAGGTAAATGGTCATAGGTTAAAGCACTACATAGGAGGACCGTTAGATGAGAACAATAAGGAGGAAGAGATCCTCCTTGAGAAACCCGAATGAGAGGTGTTGAAGGGTTCTTGGGATGAAAAACCCAAGTGTATAGTGTGTACATGGTAGTTTCCAAGTGATTTTGGTATGTTTTTCGTAATTATCTTTCCTTTTTCATTTTTGTGTGCTTTAGTGTGTTTTGCAGGTTTTTAATCATTTTGATGCAAGAAAAGTGGATTGGAGCTACCAAGTATGTTTTCTTTGTCTTAGAATGCTTTTGGATGGTTTAATGAATTTTAGGGGTTGAAAATTTGGCTAAGGCATGAAAATTAGAAAACTCTCTAGAAAATTAACATCTTCGCGTCGCGCAACACCCACACCTACTCCCGTCGCGCTACGCCACAAGTTTTGGTCAAAACACGGGTCAACAACTCCTCGTGTAACGTGAGGGCCTTTTAAGAATTTTTCGCGTTACGTGACGCATACCCAGACGGTTTAAAAGCCTCTTTTTCAAAGCCCTAACTCATTTTTACCCCAAATTCCCATCTTCTACACCGCGACTACCACCATTCTTCGCCCATTTCATCACCTTCTACCACCATTCAACCACCAAAAATCACCATCCACAACCACCCATCACTACCCTTCAACCCTTTTACACCATTTCATCATCATTTCACCATCTTCACCATCCATTGACAGGTCAAGCACCAAAAAGAGGGATTTTGTCAATTTCTTCACTTTTTCTTCTAAACAAAGTGTTCTAAGTCGATCTCAAGGTAATGTGGCCATACCATTTCATTTTTTTCTTGCATTTTGATTGATTTTTCAAATTTCTAGTTTAGTTCATAATTTCTTTTTGTGGGTTTTGTTTGATCTTAGTTGTTTGAGCATAATGGAGGGTTTTACATGATCGATTATTAGTTGTTTTGTCACATGTATGCTTGAACTTGTTGATTTTGGGCCATGAAACCATTTGCTAGGTTTTTGGGAAAAATGTTGTTTTGATAATGATCATGTGGCTCTTGGAATGAAAAAGGAAACTGATTTTTGGAATGGATATTAATAATGGGTTTTGATGGGTTTCATTGTTAAGATCATGGGTGTTTGTTTGGAACCTTGTTGGGATTGTGTTGTAACCGCGAGTGAAATGCTATACGGTTACACTTCTTGAGTTATATGCTAACTTGGCAGCCTATGTTTTGGTTTTACTTTGTTTTCAGGAATGTCAGGAGCCGAATCCTCAAGAGCTGAATCTAAAAGAAGACGGGGACCTGCTCAAAGGCCCAGGGGAGAACCGCATTCCCCGGTTCAGGTTCAACGGGATGAGAGGACCATCCGGTATTTGGAGGCTGAGAGAGTGCCCACTACCAAGTGCAGGAGATTGAGGGAACACACATTGCTTCTATTTGAGCTAGGTACCTTTGATAGTGAAAGGATAGACATGTTCATTTCTTTAGAGCTCCTCCACCATAGAAACATAAGTTGGGATTTGATTGATTAGTTAGGCCAGAGAGACATGTTAGAAAGGCTTCTAGGACCAAAGTGGGTTAGGGTTTTAGCTTGTGACTGGCCTCAGTATAAGGAACTGAAACTTGAGTTCCATTCCACCTTCATGTATGACGATTCTGAGTTTGACTCGGTGGATGCAGTGTCTTTCTCCTTAGGTAGACGAGTTTATGAGATGTCTATCCCCCAGTTTGCTGTTGCGTCTAGCTTTTATACTGAGGATAAGATGTTTTCTCCCATGTTTACATCATCCCTTAGAGGTGATACTAAGAAGAATAGGGATTTTTGTCTTTTTGAGGTTGATTTGAGCGAGTTCTGCAGGACTATTGTTGACTCACCATTTTCCACTAGCATGGTGGAATCTGAGATCCGAGACCCTATTTTGAGATATATCCATAGAGTTCTGGCTTGCACGGTTGTGGGGAGATATTTTGGTGAGGAGAAGGTCAATTGGATTGACCTGTTTTGTTTGTATTGTATGGTGATAGGTAGAGAGGTCAATGTGGCCTGTGTGATGGCTCAATATTTGGCTAGAGGTGTCACACCCCCAAATTTCCACGTGTGGAGTCAGTCCACATAGTTGTGACATGGCCAGAATCGCAGTTCATGGTCATATAGAACACCTCTATATGTGTTTTCAAAATACGTTGTTTGACGATATTACAACCAAACAGTTTAATAAATAAGCAGCGGAATAATATAAGTTGTGCAGCGGAATAAAAAATGTTTTAACATGCAATGGAAAATATGTTATTAGACATTACATTGTTTCAAAATAAAAAACATAAATTATAATTGTTTGATAAAAGGACACGACATAATGTATGCAAATCCTGTGCTCATGCCCTTAAGTGTGATCCATGAGTCCATACTCCTGTCAATTACCTGAGAATACAAGTTTAAGAAAAAGTGTCAACACAATGGTTGGTGAGTTCACAGGTTTTGATATACATATATAGTAAGAAAACATGTGTCATGTCGTTCATTAAAATGTTAGTCCCGAGCCCTAGGCTCCAAGTGTCAGTGCGTCACTACCGAGCTAGACTTGTTAGTCCTTGCCTCCACTATGTCTCGTAATAACATAGCAAGATAGGTCGAGATTTCACGTGTCCCGACCTCCAGTCAGTATTGTGACACGTGGGGTTCGTCACACCCAAATAGATCTATTCAAACTCACCTCGTTGTTTGTACATTAACGATAAGACTTTGTGAGGGCTTGTTACGATTACAACACTTAATGTTTGTCTAATAAACCAGCATACACATAAAATGTTTGTACAATAATAGTGTTTGACTCGATTCAACAAATATTCTCCCCCTATCTGAAAAGCTTGTAAAAGAGTAAAGAGGGGCCGTAAACTCAGCTTAGTGAAGATCGGAAAACAAATGCGTAAGCTCCTGTGTAGAAAGCGTGTAGGTCACCGGCTACCTATATCGTATAGTATAAGTGAGTTCGTGTAAGTGACCGTGATTCGTTTTCGTGCTCGTGTTTGTGCTTAAAAACCCTCGGTTGTTATGTTTGTCCGTTTTGGTCCATATTGACCATGTTTGCTCATGTTGGTCCACATTGACCGTGTTTGTCCGTGTCAAGTCAACGACCTGTTGGTGAACCGTGTGCCGGTTGTGTTTCGTGTAACATTCGTGCTTGTGTTCGTCGTGTGCAAAACGCGTAAATTGGCATTCATGAACAACTTACTATTTATAGTAAGTTCCCGTTTGTAGCAAGTTAAATAACACATATTATTTTTAAGGTTCTAGCATGCTCGTTAATTGTACGTGACCATGTTAACACTTAACACATTATCATAGGTAGTCAAATAAGCACTTAGGCCGTTTTTACACATTAAAGGTTCCTTAAAAGGAAATTTTCCAAATTCAGCATGTTCATCATCAGAAACCATCTATATTAGCATTCAATAATCATATCAAGTCATATTAAGTCATTTAGCATGCTCAAAACATACATGGCGTTCCTAAATCGATATTTTGCAAAATAAAGTTACTAAAAATAGTAATTATGATATATACCATTCAATGATCATCCTAAGCATATCTAATCCATCATTATATCAAATATCATCATATACAACCATTTAACGTTACCTAACCATGTCAATCTAGACCAAATAATCATCTATCAAGATTTAGGCTGCAAAAGTTACTAAATATAGTAACTTGGCCAAACATGACCACAAATCAATTTTAAATCATATATCTCAGCATTCTAACATCATATTATCATCCAAATGACCAATCTATACACATGCATGTTCACAATCTCATTCATTTCACCATTTTGTAACTAAAAAGTTACTAAAAATAGTAAGTATCTCAAATAACCCATTTCTATTCATTTTATTGATAATAAATCATGTATCACATTACTAATATCAACAATAATCATGTATCAACATTCAAATCTATCAAAAATACACTAGATCATACATGCATGGCACTATCTCATTCATTCATGACCAAATCATACATTCTACCCATACACATCATCATTGATTGTCATAAATCATCAAAATATCATTATAGATCATCAATATCAGCAGGTTTAACATTAAACCCAGATTCAAAACTCGTGCATGTGCAATATATGTGCTCTCATGTACGATCTAATGCATTCATGTGTGTGTAGTGGTGTTTTAAAGCTACTAGAGATGCAAGGCTACCTTCTAAAGCTTCAAGAAGGTAAGGATGGTGATGGTATCAGTTCCCCCAAGCTCCTGGAACAATGGATGGTGCAGATTTAAGAGGGTGATGGTGGTTTCAAGCTCCAAGACCAAAATGCCAAGCTTCCAACTTCAAGTCTTGATGGTCTTCTATGGCTTCTAATGGTGGAAAGGGGCTGTTACAGGTGAATTTGGAGAAGATAAGCCGAGAGGAAGAGTGTAAGTTTGGAAGAAATGATTAGAAAGTGTAGAGTAGGCATGATGTTCTTGGTTTTATAAAGATTTGGCATCTCGGTGTCGTCGCGTACCGTCAAGAAGGGCAAAAAGATTCTTGGCGTACCGCGATGGAATTTGGGAATTCAAACTCCCCGCCCATCCATCACGTACCACCATGGGCTAATCTGAGGTCCGTCGCGTACCGCGACGAGTCCATGAAAAACCCAATAGGCCCAATTTCAATGGTTTAGCCCGTTTCTTGCCGTTTTCACTCTTACGGACTATCGTTCGACCTCGTTTGAACTTCTAAGTTCAATGTTTTAGCGTTTCGTGAGGTTTCCAGTGTTTTGTTACACGATGTGCTAAACGTTCACCAACGTTTGTGTTTTCTTAGACACATGTGTGCATGTTGCGATAATTATCCGAATTATCGTGTTTGTGTCAGTGTTCGTACTGTCGTGCCACGTGTACAAATATCAATCAAATAAAAATTTATTAAAACAAGATGATGACCTGGAATTTACGGGGTGTCACAAGAGGTAGGCAAGGTGGAGGTAGAGCGCGGTTGGACATGGGTCCCTATATTTACCGTATTGCGGGTGTTTGACAAGTATAGGCCCGATTTGATGACTCTAGGGCCATTGACTACCCAGATAGATTTGAGGGACCTGCGGAGAGCAAGCATTTGTGAGAGAGATGACCCACCTAGATGGGCAGGGTTTGTTGTGGGTCCTTGGATGATGCCACCACATGGGACACCAGCTGCTGATGTTGTCATAGGTTCATTGCCTACTCATCGTCAGAGGCCAGTTTTTAGGAGGGATATGCCTCCCGACGGTACCCCCTTGGGGAACCCATACGAGATCCACTTACCTTAGAGTCCTTATGTCACATGATGGATGGGTACCACGAGCAGTACAGGGATTGGCGGTTCACTGATCAGAGGAGGCAGGAGGATGCCATGAGGTATTTGATGACCTCACTACACATTGACATTCCAGAGTTCTACCGGGCTCCTGATGATCATGATGAGCGTGGTGGTGGTGATGATGAAGATTGAATGTGGGGAGGTGTTTGATTTTGGTTGGTTGTTTCAGTGTTAGTTATGTTGTTTTGAACAATTTATATTTTGTAAACATTAAACTTGTTGGTTTGTGGGAGGACGGTTTTGTTTGTGGTTGAACATGTTCTTGGATATTGGTATTATTATGCTTTGGATGCATTGATGGTTGTTTGATCTGTGTTTTTGTGTAGATCTTAATCGTATGTTTATGACTTGTGGAGCAAATTGTAGATTGTGGAGCTTTCTTGGAAAGACTGGCACTTGACAGTCTTCTTCTTTAACCAGCTAAGTCTTTTTTAGTTTTTAGTTATTATTGTTTTCCTATTTCTCTACATTGGGGACAATGTAAATGGGAAATTTTGTCTTGGTACTCTTTGATTTTTAGTAGTTAGTTTTTGAATTATAGTTTACTTGTTTATTTGAGTAAAAAAAATTTATTTATTTTATTTTTATTTGAGCTTAGAACTTTCTTGTCTTTGATTAAGACGGTTGCAAAAGTGTGATGGGGAAATGATAGAAAAGTTAGGTTTGATGGTTTCATTCATGGTTAACTCGTTGGATTGATGCTTTGGTTATAGGATTTGTAGGTAGGCTCAACTGGTTTTGTTTGTCCCTTAGGATTGGTATAACTTCATCTAAATGCATGAATTTCGTGGGAAACATCTTGGGAATTTAGCACTAGTGAAACTGTTTTCTAGTTGTTAAAGGAGCCTTTGCATAATAACAATTGAGAGTTTTGAAAATCTGATTTTTGTTTGGCACATAAGTACTCTTTTTATGAGAATAAATTCAAGTCTTATGGCGCCCCATTTCACCAAATAAGTTGAGCAAAAAATAAAAGAAAGAAGTTGGACTGAAACTTATGTGTCACACGCCGGGTTGCAGCCTAGTTGAAACACCACTAAGCCAAGTTCAATGAAAGAAAAAGAAAAAAATAAATAAAAGAAAAATGCGCACGCTTTCATCTGCTTCCATTTTAAAAGTCTGATTTTAGAAATCTTTTAGTTGTTTATATGTGAGGGTAACTTGAAAGCTTGAATTCAGGATTGATTTGGTTTTAAATTTACTAAGTGTGGGTCAAATGAGATGAAATGTAGAACATTAATATAAAAGAACCATGCCTAAGGGACCTAAATAATAAGTATGGGTTTAAAAGGATAACAATACTTGCAGTCTTTTCCAAAGCATTTAATTTTGAATTAACAAGCTTAATTGTGTGGAAACCATTTTACTTAACTATGATCCCAGATTTTTGCATAAGCCTTTTTCAGGGACGAAAAAGAGATAAGTGTGGGGATGTGATGTGTTGCGAAACACATCTGTTTATCCATTTGTTTTTGTCAAGTTTCTGTACAGTTTTGGTCAGTTTTGGAGTCGATTTAAGCTGTTGCTTCACATTTCTATAATTCGATGCTTGCACGTCATAAACATGTGTATTTGGCACAAAATTACAAAGAAACGAGCTCTCGGTTGGGCAAGGATGGACCCGGAAACAAAGAAAAGCAAAAACTGGATTCTGACACGCCTCGCGTAGCTCAACAGGGGAAAATGACCAAATGCCCCTCATTAATCATTGCGGTTTGACCCGACTGTTTTGTCGTTATTTGGACCCCTCGCGTGCGCGAAGGGTTAGGAGGAGAGTGTCGCGTTACGCTACAAAGAGGAAAGTTCAGAAAACGTGTTTGATTGATTAAAATGGCTGTGGGCGTGAGAATTAGGGTTACTGACGGTTCTTAGACGATTTTGGAGGTGACCAAGAGGCTGGAACAAGCGATTGAGGTCAAGACTCATCATCGGGAAGCCCTAGGATTGCGATTCGAAGGGTGTAATCACGATCGGTTCTTATTCTTTTATTGTTTTTCCATTCGAATGATGTTTTGTTGTGGTTTATACATTAGTTTCTATTGTTTGTTCAGTATGGTGATTGGCTAGACCATTAGAACTACCTAGGGATTTTACAATTATGCTTATTTAATGTTTGAAACGATTGATTGTGGAACAAGTTTGCGATTTTGAAATGACATAATGATTAGGTTTTGATTCTTGGATGTGTATGAATGTTTGAATTACTTATTGGTTTGATTTATCGATTCCTCATGTGCTTTGATGAATGTCTTTCATATAATAGGTGCATGTTAGATCAATTACTTTGTGTTTTTGATTTGTAAATGAATTACTAGACGTAGTGGTTCATAGGAATGTTAATTAGGTCATAAGCAATCTAAATGTTTAACCAAATTCAAAAGCCGTGAGGTGAGAGTTTGTTGGTTTGTCTTGGATGTTTAGTTGCTAGTTAAAGTCTTTGTGAAAAGATTAAGACTAGTTTAATTGGAAATTTCCTTGCCTACTAAGTCCAAGTTGAGATTTTTAATTATCCCATGCATGTGTTTATGCATTGAGACTCTCGTTTCTGTGAGGTAGATGGTCTTTAGGATATGCCATTCAAGGGTTGGGTAACTTGTGAAAGTAACTCATTCAAACCGGTAATTTAGCAACTTGTAAGACATCTTAGTTCATATCTTTGAAAAGGGTTGAAGATATTTTAGGGTGTTTACTAGTTAATAATTCACGATCCCGGTTACACAATGGTTCCATAGTCAATCTAAAAAACATTGAACATGTATAAAATAAACCCTAGGTAGTCATTTCATCATTTGTCACTTCTTGCTTCGTTTCCGTTACTTAGTCTTAATCCGGTTTTTAAGTCATCAATTTATTTCAATTAATTAGTAAAACCACTTTTAAAACAATTCTTTTAATCAAGTAAATTTGTATAGATAAGTCTTTGAGTCTAGTTAGCATTTTCTATAGAAGTCTGTGAGTTCGATATCCGGACTTACTTTTATTTACTATTTTTGATAGGTTAACTTGCCTGTTAGTAGTTTTGTTTAGAGAGTCTAGAGTATAACTTAGTGCTTAGGTTAGTTGTGAATTTTTGTTAATTTTAATTAAAATACTTTGCACACATCAGGTCCCATGGTTATCTTGAACTGTACATCTTGAGAACTTGCATATCATATCATATGGTTTAACTTGAACTTTACGAACTCGCCATCTTTGTGCTGATCTTTTAAACTTAAAACTTTTGTAGGGAGACAGTGACCAACGGTGAGGACGCACTTTAAACACTTGTAATTAAATAAGTCAGATTGTGTAATAAACTTAGTTTATAAACTGTCATGTTGGTTGTGATTACGAATCCCTTGTGATGTATTTACTTTAAGTTAATCTGTGTGTTGTGATACCGGATGAAGTAAGTCACACCTCATCTCTTAGACATCACCACTATGCTTCCGCAATCTTCCCAGTGACATCATCAACAGGTGACGAGAGGTGGGGGTGTGACAGGAACACCACCCCCCCTCGGGGGGATTAAAAATGAAGTTTGGGCGGCCCCCGCTCCAATCTCCTCTTTTTATCCCATTTTACCGTCACCAACGGTCATAAATTAAATAAAAAAAACTTTTTTTATCCCCTATATAAACATTTTCATATTTTATAAAAAATCACACTTTAAAAACAACAATTCTTACTCTCTAAAATCATCTACCTTCTTAATTAAAACATTAACCCGAACTCAAACAACTCCGGTAGACCCGGATACAATCCGAAGGTGTTTGTTTCAAATGCAACAAAACCCGAACACTCAATGGCTACAACTAAATCCTCAAACCTGGTTTTCATCTTTCACACAACTGGTCATTCAACCGGGTTTTTAATCTTTCACGCAACTGGGTTTTCAACAAAGTGTGCCTTAATTACGACATGAATTGGATTTCGTGTCTAACGATGTCGTGCTCGAGACTCAAGAATCACAAAAAACGAAGAAAAAGGGAAGCGAGCGAAAGAGACGGAAACGGGCGGAAGTAGCGGTCCAATGGCACCAAAACCATGGACTCATGACGTAGAAGCCGCGCTCGGAAGATGTTACATTGATCATTCCGAAAACAAGACCAAAGGTAATTCGCAAAAGCGCAAAAACTTTTGAAAAAAAATAACCGGTAGTTGGCACGAGATAATGGGTTATACCGATCCTGAATACCGCACATATCATCAACTAAATTCAAAATGGAAGGATATGAGCGCGAAATTGATGCGGTTTAGTGGCATCTACAGCAACTGTGCCAACAACCGCCAAAGCGGTATGAACGATGAAGGTATGTTAAAATGGGCGGAAAAAGAATATTGACTAAAGTTGAATGACCATACATTTAACCACTATCATGTTTGGGCCGCGATAAAAGACGCTCCAAAATTTCGCGTTCTTTGTCAAGAAGCTAACGGGACCAAAGTTTTTCAAAAAGAACTAAAAATTCCGAGACAAACGTATATTCACATGGGAGTTTGGAGGCACATACGGTTAACTTCGAACAAGACGAGGAAGAAGATGAATTGGAAATACAAGAACCAGTCAGATCGGTTGGACGGGATATGTCAAAACGGGCTTCGTCTTCTAGTCGTCAAACGTCCTCCTCTATCCCGGCAACAAACGAACTCACTCGTCAACTTGAAGATTTCACGAAATTTCAAAAAACAAAACACGAGGACCGACTTCTCAGAGCAGACCTCAAAGTTATGGGTACGGTGCCTCCCGAAGAACTCGGCGACGAAGAAACAAGATATTATGAGAAAATTAAGAGCGAAAATATTTGATAGATATCGTTAATTTGTTTTTTTTTAAGTTAGCAATGTAACGTTTTTCTTTTTATTTCAATGATAATGTTTTATTTTGTTATTTATTTTCTTATTAATTTATAACTTAAAAAAATAACAAATAAAATTATAAATTGGTGATGATGTGACTCAGTAGAGAATGTTTTTTAGTTGGGTGACCATTAGACCATCCATAGCGGTCACCCTACTGAAAATCCTCCCCTACTGAAATTTCCTGCCATGTCATCACCCCACTGAAAACCACAAAATCCCACAGTGGTCACCTCACTGAAAACCCTTCCCTACTATTCCACATCATCAACATTAAAAATAAATAAAAAACATTACACTAAATTAAAATAATTCAATATTTTACAAAAAACACACATTACATTAAAAACAAAAACATATTAAAAACCTGCTATTCGCCTTAGATGCTACGAACAACAATATCGGTGCGAACCCTTTCGATATGTTCGACCAAACCGGCTTTTAACGCCTCGTGAATGCTTTTGTTTCGCAACGCCAAAATTTGGTTAACTCTGCGTGGGTCATCAATGTCAAAAGGAGATGGTGGTTCGTCTTCATCCGGTACAAACGGGCTAATCGACTTGCCCTCACATTCAAGTATCATATTGTGTATTATGATACATGCATACATAAGTGGTCTAATTTTTTTGGGATGCCATGCTCTAGCCCGATTTTTTATAATTTGAAATATCTTTTTAAGAACACCAAAAGCCCGCTCGACATTCTTTCTTGCACCCTCTTGAGCTACTTGAAACCTTTTCCGTTTAATGGTTGTTAGACATGTTATTGTTTGCATAAAAACCGGCCATTCTGGGTAAATCCCGTCAGCAAGATAGTAACCATGAGCGTACTCGTTATCATTACAAAAACAATGTGGAAACACACCATTTTCCATGTCATTTAGTGACGAGTTTAGAACGTTTAGGTCGTTATTCGCACCGGGCATGCCAAAATCTGCATGCCAAATCCATAAATCATGTGAAGCAACTGCTTCAAGAATAATTAAGGGGCATCCGTGATCGCCCCTCATGAATTGTCCTCTCCATGCAACCGTACAATTTTCCTAATTCCAATGCATACAATCAATACTACCAAGCATACCGGGAAACCCATGATAATTTTCATGGTATTCATACAAATTCATAACATCATTATAATTTGGTTTGCACAAATATTTAGGACCATAGAGTCGACGGATATTCTTACAGAAATTATAAAGACATTCTCTGGAAGTGTTGTCTAACATCTGTATATAGTCATCCATTATGTCTGTCTTACTCCCGTATGCCAATTGTCGAATAGCCTACATACACTTTTGTAAAGGTGTAAATCCCTGCTTGCCTCGAGCATCCCATCTCAAATAAAAATAAGTATCCGCACCCACTAGGTCGTTGACGATACGTTGAAATAAAGGTCGTGGCATCCGGAAACGCCTCTTGAACGCCTTCTCATTATACAAAGGTTCGCTTCCAAAATAATGACACATCAAAAGATCATGCCCCGCTTCCCTGTCTCGATTAATTTGAAGTCTTCTAATGATAGGCCGAGGAATCTGAGACAGGTTTTGTTGAGCCATCGCCGCCAACAACGGGATAAAAACCTTCGTACCCTTGCTATCAGAAGATGAAGAGGATGATGAAAACACCGGAGAGGATGATGATATTTTTATAAAAAATAAATTGTATAAAATTAGAGATAGTTTGAATGAAAATGAGTGTGTAAAATGGTTGGAATGAGAGGTTTATATAAAGTTTGATTTTTTTTTTATAAAAAAAAGTAGCCGTTCAAAGAAATTGGGATTGGGGGTGGGGGGGGGGGGGAAGGCACTTGATATTTGAATTGGCCAATGGGGGTGAAGGGAATAGCACAGGGCGCAGGGGCCGTGGAACCCAACCGGGCGGGACACGTGGAACTGGGGGGCGGTGTTCCCGTTACACCCCACTGAATTTTTTTTATTTTTTCAACGAGTATAATATTGTTACATTAAAAACAATTAAATTGGGTGTTATATATATATATATATATGGAATTGTTCAAATAACAACCCACTCTCAAAGCTTTAACACAAATAACTCCTCAAAGATGAAGCCGGATCTAGTATTTTTTTAAACATCATTGCAACACATATACAACACTTTTCTTCTTTTATGAGTTTGCAAAAAAATCATCACTGTGTAAGAAGTATCATCGTTGTAAGTTTCATAATTATTGTGAATAATTGTGTATAATATTTAAAATGAATATAATACATTTTGAAATAAATAAATTGAAACACTATTCTTAGGAATTCAATACAAATAATAAATAGTTAGAATGTTTAATATTCTATTTTATTTATCATACAAACTTATAGGTATAATAATAAATAAATATTCTCAAAAATATTATTCTTTGTTTATTTATACATCACAACAATATTGATAAATTAAACGAATATTTGATATTCTATTTATTAAGTCAATATAACGAGAATACAAATATTTCAAGATATTTATTCAAACATAGATTCTTTCAACTAAGACTTCCATTAAAATGTCATAGTTTATGTTCTTGAACTTTGAAATTTAAGATGCTAAGACTTGTTACTCAAACTTTAGGGTGAGTAGATAGCCTTTGTTTCTCATTCATTATTCAAGGATTATGGACTAGCTAAGCATTCAAACAAGTGTTCACACTCTCTTTTACATTTTTGTTTTTGGGATGTTATACATGTTATATTTTAACTTATTCAATTCTAACAATTATTCAAATAATGATGCAAGCCTTAGACCTACTTAGTTTTATGTGTTGGATGCTATGTTTTATACAATGTGTTGATTTTATGTGTGTCGCTAGTCAAGCAAGCTAGTATTTAGTAGCCTAAGATGTGTTAGATATCATCTTCGCATTGTCTTTTGTCATTGTGTGAAAAGGGTGAAAAATACACTTAGCAAACTTATTGAATTACAACTGTTAATTTATAGTATGGTCATACTTGAACTAATAGGTTGTAATGATACTTGTTTAGATACAAGCTATGGTTATTCGTTTATTCATTCCATTTATTCAAACGTATATCCATGTTATATTTATGATACATTATCTACTTAGGCTATAGTTTGCATTCTTTTTATATGTATTATTTAAACTATGTGTGTGATCTCACCAACTATGCAAATAGTTGACAAACTCTTATTTTACATATATAATAGGCTAAGAAAACATGATGAAGACATAAGATAGGCTTAGTGACCTAGTTTAAACTTTGAAATAATTGTATAGACTTTTCAATGTAATGCATGGTTTATTTTAAATTTTTGTAATGACAAATTGAAGGATGTTTGAATGAATTGATTGATTATTTATTAAATGGATGTATTAATTATTCAAATTTTAACACAGTTACATGAGTTAATGAACAATATCAAATCACGTCTCTGCATATTCCGTCGTCGGTCTGGGTGTGACATTTTTTATTTTCTGTATTCAAACCTCAAAATAAATAACATATACGATAATCCGAACATAACTCAAACGGTTGTGTTCCTAAACATTTGACAACCTTAGGCCCTTGACTCCAAATAAATTAATTGAGGCAACATATACGATAATCCGAACATAACTCAAACGGTTGTGTTCCTAAACATTTGACAACCTTAGGCCCTTGACTCCAAATAAATTAATTGAGGCCAACACTGATGATAATAAAATTAGCAACAAAAGCAACGTAAGTCAATAACAACGATGACAATAATAGTAATAATAACAATCATCTTGATTTTTAAATATTTATGACTTTTTCATATAAATTTAAATTATAATATAAACTAAAACATTTCACTTTTTATCGGTCATAACAGGTCTGACACGGCACGTTAAGAAACAAAACATTAAATGTGTAGACATGAACACGATATGAAAAATTATTATATATGTTTAGTTTTCCAAACACGAACACGACCGGTTTAAAACAGATTAACACGAAGTAATCCGTTAAGATACCTGTTGATGGTTAATACTATAAATGACTCGTTAAATGATATGTTAGAGAATATTATGTTAAGAAACCCGTTAAGAAAATGGGATTAGAGAATTAAAAGTCTTAGAAGATGATAAGCTACCAACCTTTTTTATTGTATTATTTACTTTAAATTTTAAATTGTAAACATGTCTTAATAGGTTAGAGAGTTTTTACTTGTTTAAACATAATAATTAACAAGTGTTAATGTGTTAACCTGTTTTAGACATTACATATATTAAAGTCATGCCATATCATGTTATTAATATGTCTCTATTTGAAAATGTCAGCCTTAGTAACCACCCATCAAGTAACAATACACATCCATGTAGGTTTCAAGCACGTACATTTTTTTTGAATGACTAATTTTTGAATAACTGACGGATCACTTGAATATCATAATGCCACCAGTAGTATTACTCAATCATATCTACCACCAAGTCAACAGTTCTCGAGAAAATTCAATATTTTAAGAAAATCCTTGTGGGATTCAAACTCAAAATTATTTGGATTCTAAGTCTTATCACACAATCAAGATACCGCTAGACATGTCAATCACATACATGCATGTATATATGCATTCATGCCCATGTATACATAACAAGCATCATTAATTAATTATTGGTTTGTACACTGAAAACTGTAACATCCTTTTGGGAAGGAACGTAAATTAATTTGAGAACATGAATTCTTTTCAATGTCGGTGGTAGTTATGGCATTAATTCATTCTTCGCATAGTCTCTCAGACAACGTTTGTTTCTTCTAAAATAACACATCCATATGACTTTTGTCTCCTTCTGTGTTTATTATTGGCTTGTGACATTAATAAACTATTTTATATCCACTTGACATATGTCATCTTGCTTTAATTACTTTATTTTTTTATTATTTTTTTAATACGGAAACTATATGTCTTTGCATAATTACACACCTTTCAAGAGATTCAAATTCATATTTCACATAGTATCCATACTCATGAGTTTATACGTGGCAAAATGGTTCCAAACATATAAATTAACGTGGGCCTCTAATTTAGCTATTTTTTTTATCAAGTTGAGTCACTTGTATTTTTCTCTAAGGTTTATGAAGAAAAAAAAAATCATAAATGAAGTTACAACTGTGTGTTGCAACTTCGCATTTTTCACTACTTTTTAATGGTCAACTTGCCACTAAGTACGATGGAGTTTCCTAATTATTGGTTTTCTAGTCATAATAATTATACATAATGACGTTGGTTAGTTGGGATTATTCTTTACTGTTAAATCATCTTAAAATGAAATCTAAATTATTTAAAATAGGCAGTTGAGGTGGCTAAATGACAGTTTTCAACCGTTACATGGTGTTTTCGTTGGTTTGCTCGATGGTTTCTGAAGGTTACAGATTTGCAATGTTTCCAAATTTTACGTCGGTTTCTAATTGTAGCTAAATTTTTGGTGGTATACAATTTCTAACGCTATTTGCTTGCTAATGATTTTATTTGTGATTTTCTTAATAAAGATTAATTTTTTCCTACTTTACCATTTTATTTTATTTAATTAAAACAGTATAATATTTATTTAGAATGCAATTTAATATAATGATGATCGAGATTATAACACTAAAATACCAGACCATAAGTATGAAACTGGTTCATTTGGGTTTAAGTATTATAAAGTTCATAAGTACCATTCACCAACATTGCCTACGAATTTTTTTTTGTTAAACCCTAAAAATTCTTCATGAGTTTGTAATCAACATCACCTACATTCTTTCAGGGTCTATGAACATAGCCCAGAATTTTAATTGAAAATTAAGAATTGAGCAATAGAGATTTGTTTTATTACACTATTATTTATTTTTTTTTCATCGACAAATCCATTTACCCTTACCTATTAAACTACTAAAACTAATTATACTTTTGTACAATTTTGTTGATAGTCGATTAATAGTTATCAATAAAGCTGTCCAAAAAACTCAAAGCTCAGATTCGGCTCGTAGCTCGTTCGGAAAAAGCTCAGATAAAGATCAGCTTGGATAAAACTCGTTTGTAACCGAGTCAACTCGTTTTGTAACCGAGCCGAGTCCGAGCCAAGGATGGCTCGGCTCGTAGCTCGCTCGTTGCTCGGCTCGTATGCTTGGCTCGTGGCTCGGCTCGTTTGCACAACATGCTATACTAAAATATAAAACTATAAGGTTACTTTCAATAATAAATATAGTTTGGTGTTATTTTGTAATTATGTTAAAAAAATAAAAATAAAAAAAAAGAAAAGAAAAGAGGACGTAAATACAAAATGAATCTCAATTATCACGTGATCCACTAATTCCTAAATCCTAAATCATATTCTTAATTCCTAGTTTCACATATTCACACATCTTCTCTTATGTAAAAACCGAGCCAAAAACGAACCAAGCCGAGTTGAGATAAATGCAATTCAAATATTAAATTTATTATATAAAAGCCGAACCAAAAACAAGCCAAGCCGAGCCAGCTCGGTTAAAAACGAGCCGAGTCCGAGCCAAGATTACAGGCTCGGTTTACAATCCGAGCCGAGCCAGGCTCAGTTTAAATCCGAGCCAAGTCCAAGCTGACCTCTGGCTCGCCTCGGTTTCGCTCGTGAACACCCCTAGTCATTAAAAGGCTACATCTTAATATTCATAGCCTTTGAATGGTTAATCGACTAACCTTTAATGGCACATTTTAACCATTCATATTTAAGGTTATCTCTTAACTATTAAAATAGTATGATCCATTAAATGGTTTGAATATCAGCTCGTCAATAAAACGTATACTGTGATGTTTCATTTGACCCCATAAGACCCTATAAATATAATTGAAAAAAGTTTATGACTTTAAAATGGAAGTTGGTGTAATTATTATTGTAAGAAACATGTCTTTTAATATAGGTCTAAGTTTTGAATCCAAGAGGAATCATGTTTTTATTTATGGTTTAACTATAAACTATAACCATATTTAATTACAAAATTACCCAAAAATTTGAGCCAACTTGGCATGCAACCCGGCCACGTTCAAAAAATAATAAAATTAAGTTACTAGAAATAATATTATTGCAAAAACATAACATCACATGAAAAAATTCTAAGTCCGTCGCTACATAAGAGACAAAACTTCTATCAAGTAAATGCATCAGCAGATGTAGGTAGAGGGGAGTGGGTTCAAGAGATCCCACCGTGCTTCGACTCGTTAGTAGGAAAAAAATTTCGATAGAGTTAAACAATAGGGTGAGTCCTTAGATGAACATATTAAGATTTTTAAGAGTGAATTTTTAATGTAATTTTCACATCAATTTATCAACTTTTTTCCCGATATATAAGCTTAGCAAGCAAAACGTTAGTTATTAGTGGTTAAACCCTCTTGTTAATTTTGATCATACAGACTTTAGCATATTTCGTTTAGGTTTCTGGGCGTTGCTCCGAACCCTACAATTGGTGTTGCCCACTTGATCCATGCATGCTGAATAGCCAACACAACCACCACCTTGGACCACGCAAGGGCGCGTGACCCCTTGAGTCCCGCTTGTTCTGTAGCTCATAAATCTTAAACGAAAATGCACTCAGTACCTTCGAACTCTTTAATGACGACATTTTTTAATTTTAGTCATTGACTTAATATATCACACTGTTATTACGTGAAAAACATTACAAAACCCAAACCGTCAATCCGACCCGGAAATTTTATGTTTGGTTCTATTTAATTAAAACGTCTGAAAATAATGAACCAACTTAAAGAAGTTCCTGAATCCGTCATTGAGTAAATGTCACGTCTTTTATGTCACTTCTCCCTGTTTGTGTGTGGGCTAAAGAAAAATATCATGTAGTGAGTAGTCTTATCAAAACTAATCATAAACAACAAGAATTTGTGTACTTATAACCTTGATAACAAAATCTAAAAACTTATTTTACTCCCACCATGACAAAAATAGCATACCCACTGTTACATTTTGGTTATGCATGTGTCTTTAAAAATTAAGTGTTACATGCTTATGCCTATAAAAAATAAGCTTTTGTTATTCTTACATTCATAACATCATCTATCTTAGTATTAATGATTGGACATGTATATGTTTCATATACGCTTATACGCTTCGTATATATCATATATAAGACGTATAAAAGATCAATCATTATCGATAAGATGTTGAAATAAAAAAATTGGGTGGGTAAGTAACCAAACCAAAAAAACAAGGTTCATAGATTTAATTGATACAAAGAATATTCGGTTTAGTTTATCAGTAGGTGTGGTGTCTCTGAAAATAACATACCCACTGTTACACTATGGCTATGCTTGTGTCTAGAGGTGGGCAATAAAAGGGGACCCGGAACCGGCAACCTGAACCGGAACCAGTCATACCCAAACCGATTGTTACAAACGGGTCCGGTTTTTTAGACAAATTAAAACCAAAACCAGAACCAGGAAAACCGGAACTAGTTTCACCTATACCCGACCAAAACCGGAATCGGTCGAAACCCGAAACTGGAACCGGTTAAAAAAAACCCGATTTGCGCACCTCTACTTGTGTCTCTAAAAATTAAGTGTTACATGCTTATCCCTCTAAAAAAATAAGTTTGTTATTCTCACATTCTTAACATGCATCCTCTATTTTATTATTAATGATCGGACTACTATACATTTCGTATACCTTTACATCTCATATATGTCATATATAAGACGTATAATATACCAATTACTATCGAATCAATGTGTTTTGATGATTATGCATCTCTGATACGAGGCGTATCCTACCGGTGAGACGATAAAATAAAAAATTTGCTGCGTAAATTACCAAACCCAAATTGCAAGGTTCATAGATTTAATTCATATAAAGAATATTCGGTTTGCTTTATCAGTAGGTGTTGTGTCGTCCGTGTTTAAAAATAAATAATTAAATTAATAAAAAAAATTATAAACCCCAACTTCAACGTACGGTCAGTTCCCTCACACAGACACTTACCTCATCGATCACACCAGTGTATAAATTAACGTTCCTTCAACAAAGCTTTTCATTGTGTTATAATGGCGACAGGTTCCAGAACACGCAATAATACTAAAAGTGGTTCGACCATCAACGGCCGGGGTCCGGTGACAGCACCACCGGCCGGAAAAGTTCCGGTTCTGTACTACCTGTCTCGGAACGGTCACCTTGATCATCCTCATCTCATCCATGTTCCCCTCTCTTCTTCACATGGGCTCTATCTCAGAGGTAATTGA
Source organism: Mikania micrantha (assembly GCA_009363875.1). Taxonomy (NCBI): domain Eukaryota; kingdom Viridiplantae; phylum Streptophyta; class Magnoliopsida; order Asterales; family Asteraceae; genus Mikania; species Mikania micrantha. The sequence goes on from CM018697.1 coordinate 30,635,796, forward strand.
CCATTTTACGTGCTGAATTTGCAGGGATTTTTTGATATTTTTTTTTTTTAAAAAAAAGTTGGTTTTATTGATGAACTATTTAATTTGCTTTTGCAGATGTAATGAAGACTTTGAATTGTTACAGAGGAACAGGAACGGCTAGCATGTATTCATGGTCTTACAAACGGTACTAATTTTTTTTTTTTTTTTTAACGGCAATTGATCTCAAAGTTTGAACCACTGATTTACAAACGATACTAATTTACTTACAAAATTCAAACAAACGTAGATTCGAATCTGATTTGTAACAATTCTTCTAGTTAGAGGCAACAATTTATAAAAAAAATAAATGAAAACTAGATATATTTTTTTGTTTTTTCTATACTTATTTTATTCCTACAAAAATAAATTGATTTTTGAGCTCATTTATAGGGAAGGCGGTTTAGTAGTGTTTTAATGATTATTAAGATAGATGATTAAGATGTAAGCATAAGTTTGAATGGTTAAAAGAGTATTTCTTAATATTATCTCTTAGTCACTAAAAAATTAAGGTTATCAAATTATAATTAAAATGATAAGGATTATTAAGAGGTAGACTCTTAATTACCTACCAACCAGGTCCTAAGCCAAAATATATTTTGTATTTTAACTATATTAAGAGATATACTCTTTTTTTTAACGGCAATTTGGATTACTGACGGTTTATAAACTCACCCGATCATATCCACATCCAATAGGAGGTAACCCACCATAAGTAAGAGAATACCCTCCCGCCTAGCATGAGACCCCTATTTTGTCCATGTCAGGACTTGAACTCGTGACTTCCTAAATATTGAAGCCAATGGTATCTCCACTTAACCAGTTAAGCTAAGGATCATTGGTTGATAGACTCTTTTAATAATGACTTTTTTACTGGATAATGATCTCTTAGTGATTAAAAAGAGAAAATATGTAATTAATTTTTTTACTTGAGTATATATGTAATAAATAACATTAGGAAGGAAAAATGTAAATGTCCCGTTCTTATATACTCACTTTATTCCTATTTAAACAAATTGATTTATGACTCACGACGAGTTAAGGCTGTTTGTTGGTTTTTTAATGATTATTAAGATGATAACTCTTAATGGATGATTCTCTATAAATGATTAAGATGTAATCTTAAATTTGAATTGTTAAAAGACTATCTTTTAATATTATATCTTAATCATTAATACTTAAGGTTATCTTTTAACCATTAAAATGATATTAATCATTAAGAGATAAACTCTTAATTATCATTAAGAAATTACCAAACAACATTGAACCGAAATATATTAGGTATTAGGATAATTTCCCGTGTATTACGCATGTTTAATAAAAAAATTAATAAATAGTTATCCATAAAAATTTTAAAACATCTTAATGGGTTTACTTATGTAAAGTGTGAATAAAATTGCATAGAAGCTGAAACTTTAAAAATTATAATAAATTTTTTTTTTCAAACATTTGTCATGAAAAGTTTTTTTTTAAAACTTGCATAAGTTAAAATGTTTTTAATTGTATTATAATTAAATTATTGTTTAATGTGCATGCATTTAATAGGATAAAAAGACGGAAAATTATCATAAAAATGCTTAAAATTATGAATAGTATATAAATTTTAAACTAGGATAAATTATATTTTTCACTTTTTCCATTTAATTATGTAATTTGTCTCTAAATTTCCCGATAAAATCAGGAGCTACAAAAACGGCTACGTATGGCACGATGCCTCAGAATACGACTTGATTCAACCGTCAAACAGCCATGATTACATCCTCAAAGGATCAGAGCTTCACCAAACTCACGCGCCTCAAAATCAACCCGAGCCCATGGTCGTAAGACGGAACCAATCATGGAGCTCATTCGACAACCCACATGAACACCTGGTCACTAAGTGCGAGTCAAACAGAGAGCTCGCTGCCAAATTCGCCCCTGATGCGGCGACACAGACCAGCGACCAAAGGCTTCAAAATCCGGTGACGGTGGAGTTAAGATCGGAAGATGTACCGTCATCTCCGCCGTCGAATTCGAGCTCGGAGGTTATGGAGGCGGTTAATGGATCGAGCGGCGGTGATCGGACGGCCGAGGATGAACTTGGTAGCGGGAGGATGAAAGTTTCACGGGTTTTGATGCAGCTGATTACTTGTGGGGGTGACTCGGTTAGACACGTCAGCCCTGTGAAAAGATCCGATCAGTTTTAAGTTTTAAAACTGAATGACGTTGTAAAAAATATTATGTATATATAACTAGTTTAAATCAAGTATAAAATTACTTTTTATCTTTTAATGTGAGATAGAGATGTTAGGCTATGTGTTATGTAATGATCACCGTTACTTCACATAGGCGTCACGTGGGCGTCACATAATCAACCAACATCATCACCCTCTTATCACTCAACATCATCTTTTTCTATGTTATCCATCACTCTCCCATCACTTCCCTATCACTCCACATCATCACCCATTTTTCAACATTTTTCCCCTTTATTTTTCTTTCACCTGGTGATGCCCATCAAGCCCCTCTTCACGCCCCAGTGTAATGGGGGGAGGGCGCCACCGGAGAGTGACCGGCCCCTCTCACGCCCCCATCACACACCATAACACAAAGCCTTAGAGTAAATTACAGTTTTGGCCAGTGTAATTTAACTATTTTAATTATAATAACCCTTAATAGAACTTTTACCAATACAGCTCCTATAATATAAAGAATCAACGGTTTTAACATCTAAGCATAACTAGCTGAGGGTCAAAATCGTTAGAATAATTATGGTTGGGGCCAAAATCATTAGTTTAAACAATATGGGCTGCATTAATAAATGACTATATTTTGGGTTGAAATAACTAAAACAACTAAACGATACAGACAAAAAAACGTATTTTAATCTTTTATTGTAAAATCTAGTTTAACCAGGTACTGGTTGTTTAATTGGTTGGTTAAAAAATGACCCGGTTTAAATAGAGGTGGTTCAAAAGGTTTAAGATGATCATTTGTGTGAACGGTTTTTGATTGATATATGTTACAAACAAGCACATCAAAGCAAGAATTTGAAGGCCTAAACTTTATAAACAAACTCTAATTTAATTTATTTTTATTTTTCATTTCTTATTTGCATGTGTGTAATTGGACCCGAAACATTGATTCGGCCCAATGAAAAAGCGTGTCTTAGATGGATGATAATGGATACACGTCTTGATAAAGGAAAAAATATTCAAATGTCTTGTGTTGCATTTTATATTCTAAAATGTAAATTAGGTATTTTTGATAAGAAGATTTTACATCTTTAAAACTAATAATTAATTTTAAAAAAATATCATATGTTCGGCTTTAAATTATTTCTCTCATTTTATATTCGCCTTCCTTATTTAGAAAATAATTAAACTTTTAACTTACTTTTATTAATAAAAGTGAAATTAACATTTTATTGTCCAGCAGATCACTCAACCCTGTGATTTCAGTGTATAACTATTAACTCATATAGTGATAATTGATTTGTTCGTTAATTTCTTTTCTTTGCGTGATTTGTTCGTTAATTACTTTTCTTTGCGACACACATTGGAAATCCTAAATTATTATAACCTTTACTAACGTTTAACTTTTATTTATTAACTTAGGCCATGTTTGGAATTTCATCTAAAAATGACTTATTGACTTATTAACTTTTTCAAAAAGCCAATAAGTTGTTTGTCAAACTTAAAACGAGTTTTGAAAATAATTTTTTGTAAAAGGGTTAACTTTATTTGCATCCTTAGACCGGTGGGTATGCCCCTTGAGTAGGCGTGGATAGGGCGTGAGAGGGCGTGGCACACCGCCCCCTTGGGGCGTGAATGGGGGTGGCGTGATTGAGGGCAACGGCGTGAATGAGAGAAACACTCTCTCTTTCTCTCAGTTTCTCTCTCTCTCTCTCACACACTCACATGTATATATATAAAAGTTTAAAAAAATGGATGATGACGTGGAGTGAGCGGGTAATGAGGCATTTTCATCAAAATGGTGGGGTGAGTGGTTGTGGTGAGTGCTTATGTGGCGCTACGTGGCGCATACGTGGAGTGATCGGGTCACACCGCATACCCAATAGTCTTAACTACTACCGCTATTGCCTTTGTGATGACAAGAGCTGTAAACGAACCAAACGTGAATGTTCGTTTGGCAGAAAGTTTGATTGTATTCGTTCGTTTAATAAATGAACGAACACGAACAAGAAATTTCGTTCGTATAGTTAAATGAATGAAAATGAACAAATGCCGTGTTCATTCATTTGTTTTTGTGAATGTTCGGTAATGTGCTCGTTAAGTTTGTTTATTATATTTATTCATTAAAAAATGTTGCATATTCTTAATTTTTTATATTTAATGTAATACAATATATAATATTTAAGCTATTTTTAGCTTAATATCTAATAATTTAACTTTATATTTAGAGTAAATTACGGTTTTAGCCCCTGTGGTATAAGTATGTTAACTATTTTTGACCAAAATAAAATATTCTATTTATTCAGCCTTTATAGTTTAGATAACTATCGGTTTTGGCCCCTCAAACTTAACTATTATAACGGTTTTTGCCCAAAATCTAAATATGGTTGGGGGCAAAAAAGGTTAGTTGTAAACCACAGAGGCTGAATTGAAAGAAAATTATATTTTTGGCTGAAATAATTAAAACAATTAAACCATAAGGGCCAAAACCGTAATTTACTCTTATATTTATATAAAAGATTATCTATATAGCTTGAACTTAAGAATGTTGATTTTTTATTGTTTAAATAATATGTGTTCGTTTGCGTTCGTAAATCGTTCGTGAATAAGTTTAATTCCTTAATGAACGAACACAAATAAGAAATTATGTTTGGATAACATTCATGAATCATTCGTGAACAAGTTAAAAATTAAACAAAAAACATGAAAAAGGGTCTGTACGATCCATTTACAGCCCTAATTGATGACTAGCAGTACTAATAAAATCAATATAATATACTGATGACTGATGTGCATACATCCTATAATGGTTAATTTATATGAGACTTGTTATATTGACGTTTACTTGCAAATACAATAATCTCAGTATGAATAAAAGGTAAGTTCATGATATTGTAATGTCCCTTTATGTAAAAAAAAATAAAAAATTCGTCTAGTAGTGATTAAAATAATTATCCAATAGGCAAGAAATAAATATAATGATTTAAATCTCATAGAACAAACTAATCGAAATATCAAATCAAATATTAAGACAACATATGTAAGAAAACAATCAAGCACATAAGGCTGTCCAAACCTATAACCAATTCCAGTTTCTGTTTCAGTTTCAGTTTCTTCCCGGTTGTTTACAAAAACCGGTTCAAAGTGAACTTGAAAGCCTGGTTCCTAAAAATAAATAATTACATACATACGTCAGTTTGCACACCTTTAACCTCCAATCTCCAAGGACAAATCGTTAGTTGTAACTTGGTTATGAGCAACAAGCATACATGAACAAGAAGTTAATTGGATGATATTGAGTTATTAATTGGTGTTCCAAATTAATATAATCTTCCATATATGCTTGTTCTTGCTTTCTCGTAAGATTATATGATTAGTGATTTAACGTACCATCGATCAATATTGAAAGTGATTTGACGCACGTTTTTAATAAATATCTAAGCAATTTCCAATTGATAAACCTTAAAATGATACCATCAATATATCATTTGTAGTTTCAAGCCCCTCTTTTTTTTTTTTTCTTTTTTCTTTTTCTCTATTTTCTTCTTTTTATTCTAACTAGGTTTATACCCGCCGCACGTTGCGGCGGGTCATCATAATACACTCTTGACAACGGGTATTATATGTCATTTGCAGAAGCATATGTTACATAGCAAAATCAAATCTTTTATCACGAATTCTATACAAATTTCTCATAAAAACATAAAATCATACAAATATGTTACGAAAATAATAAAAAAATCACTAATTAAATCATTCTCATCGGCAACCAATTGGTTGAATTAAAAAAACCCCAAATCTCTAAGCACACATCGATTTTCTATGAAAACGAACAAATAACAGTTACATTTTCCGAACACTACCAAAACCGTACAAAGAACCACATTTTTTCACTAATCCTAGAGATAAAACCCCTAAACCCTATTTGGGTCGTTAGTTTGAAATCTTGAAAATAAATACGTGGTCCATATTAACCCACATTAAAACTGACTTGTTTATTCAATACCAAATTTTTTATTCATATTAATGTGCACCTCATTTTTATTTTCAAAATTCCAAATCAACAATCTAGATAGGGTTTAAGTATCCTCTCTTGGATTGGGTTTTAACAGGATACAAACCCAATATATATATATATATATATAATATATATATATATATATATATATATATATATATATATATATATATATATGTGTGTGTGTATATATGGTTTGGTTCCTTTGTTAACCTTTCTTTGTTTCGTTAACTAAATAACTACATTTTATTATTTTGTGGACCATATTAAAGTAAATTTAATGATGAAGGCTTTTTTTTTTTTATTTTTTTACTAATGTAAGTAGGCCCTACATTAATTAAAAAAGAAAAAAACATACACATTTAGATTTACTTTAATGTGACTCAAACTAATAAGATGTGTTTATTTGCTTAACTCAATAAACATGCGTAAAACCCACACGCTATTTTAATAAATATATTTGTTTAATATTTTCAATGTATATATGTGTGTGTGAGACCTTTAATATTTTCAAAGTATATATATATATATATATATATATATATATATATATATATATATATATATATATATATATATATCTGTGTGTGTGGGACCCATTTTACTATTCCCCTCAATGTCATTTAATATTATAACTAGGTTTATACCCGCCGCGCGTTGCGGCGGGTCATCACAGTACACTCATGACAACGGGTATTATATGTCATTTGCAGAAACATAAGTTATATAGCAAAATCAAATCTATTATCATGAACTCTATACAAATTTCTTCTAAAAACATAAAATCATACAAAATCCATACAAATATGTTACGAAAATAATTAAAAAAAACTGGCAATATCCTTCTCATCTGCAACCAATTGGTTAAATTAAAAAAACCCCAAATCCCTAAGCACACATCGATTTTCTATGAAAACAAACAAATAACAATTACTTTTTTCGAACACCACCAAAACCGTAGAAATGACCACATTTTTTCACTAATCATAGAGAAAAAACCCCTAAACCCTATTTGGGTCGTCGTTTTCGAATCTTGAAAATAAATACGTGGTTCACATTAACCCACATTAAAACTGATTTGTTTACTCAAAACCAATTTTTATTCATATTCAATGCGCACCACATTTTTATTTTCAGAATTTCAAATCAATGGTACAGATAAAGTTTAAGTGACCCATTTTACTATTCCCCTTATCTCTTTTAATAATATACCAGTATATATATAATATGTGAGAGTGGGTGTATATATATAATATGTGGGAGTGTGTGTAAGAGAAAAAAAAAACGTGGGGCCCACAATCACTATTCCCCCCACCTCTTTTAATATATAGAATAATATATATTATTGATTAAATATTTAAAAAAATCAAAGAAAAAGGTAGTAGGTGTAGCCGTTACATAGGTAAAGCTTTAAATGAAAGGCAATTATGTGATACCTAATAACAAAGAAAAAGTAATTAGAAAAGAAGTATGTAAGATCAATTAAGGCTAATGCTCATCAAAACATCTTTTTACCTCGTTTTGGATTATCAAAAGACAAACAGCCTTCGGAAGGAAAGGCTTAACCTTCGGAAGAACTATTGCTTCCGAAGGATAATTATCTTCTTATGAAAGTTATACAGAAGAATGAAGCTTCCGAATCCTTCCTCAGCACTTAGAGCTTCAAAGCACTCAGAGCTTCCGAACAACTATCAGCTGCTTTCAAAGACAAAGACTTCCGAAGATTTTCTCTGACAAAGATTTCAGACACTTATAGAGATAATCAGATCTACTTTCTCTCATCAAGACCAACAAAGAAGACATTCCGATGATAATCAGCAGGAAAGGAGATTTGTCAGAACCACAGAGATACCAAGCATTTAATGGCTTTTGTAGTTTAGGTATTTATTGTAAAAGTCAATGGAGTCTTTCGTATTAATTGTAATTAATATTGCTTAGCATGTCAATACCATAACATATACTAGTTTTAGCATTCATTTGTTTCTAGTATTTTGTCTAGCTTTGTATCCCTATGAGGATACAACTGAGGTTTTATATATAATCCTTCATCTGTAACTTAGCAAGTGTGTGTGTGGTGTGCTTGTGCTTGAGCTTTAGAGTCTTGTTCATTTTGCATTTGAATAAAATATACTTTAACCTTGAAATCAACTTTATTTGTGTATTATATTTGTTCTGCAAGTGTGAGTGAGTTGAGTTGATAGAATCTTCCGCATCTATCAAACTCAGTAGAAGATTACTTGTGAAAGTATTGTGTTGACTTACATAACCCGATCCAACAAAGTAAGAGATGCTCATTACAAAGAGTGTTATGATGAGGCCATATGTTTTTCTATGAGTCCAGTTAAATGCAAATAACTATCTATTAAAACTCACATATAGACATTCATGACGTCTGTAAATTAAGTGCATGAAGTAACCATATTCAAGTTCGAAAGTTCGAAACTTTGACATCTAAACTTCCCAGATATGATCGACTTTGAAAAGAAGAATCCGCTTATTGATCGGTGTTTCTAAGTTATGAATGACAATGTGTCGGATTTGAACTGGATTCGGGTAATACAAACACCATATTCGATTACAAACGTTTGTCATGGCCCAAAACCCATTTATGATAACTAGCATATCCGTGGGTTTAAAATATATATACTCAATAATTTATTAAAAATTAGGTAATAGGCTCCTGCATTACGCGAGTTATATAGACTGAAATTCTATAATTTTATAATGTTTTTGTAAATCTAAATAATTAAAATAATTTTTTATATACATTTTTTGAGTTTTATGAATTAAAGCTTATAATATTAGTTTTATAAATTAAGAAAATTGTTATCAGATGAATAATTTTATAATTAATTAATTAAATTAATACTTCAAATCAAATGCATTATGTATGAATCATAATATTTTATGCACATATGCAGACATAACTTATCTTATATAAAGACATGCATACTTGACATGTTAAGCATGTATAGATAATTCAACTTGATAATTGCATACAATTCATTAAACCACCGGCACAGTCGATCGAAAGAACCCACATAATATCGGAGGGTTTCGTACCAGATGAGTTAGCGGCGGCCAGTCGAACTGGCCGGTTCAAACTGGTTTTTAAAACATTGGTTAACATATAAAAAAAAAGTAAAAAAAAATTGTTTACGATTGCATGTTACATGTTAGAGAGGGAGCCCGATAGTAGATCAATAAGCATTTATAAAGCCAATTACCACTTTGATTTTAAGAATACACTTGAAAATACTTACGATTTATTTAATAAATCAATTTTATATATGTATCAATTAATCTATCTTTGTAAACAAACATAAAAGCTTTGAGTAAATTACTGATATAGTACCTCTGGTTTGCTAGTATTTTATTTTTGGTGCCTAACTTTCATAAATTACACATATGGTTTCAAACTTTAACATTTGTAATACATATAATCTTTAAGTCACCAAATTACCCTTACATAAGTTTATATGTGTTACAAATGTTTAAAGTCTGGAACCATATAAGTAATATATGAAACATAAGAACCAAGAGTGAAATATTAGCAAATCGTATGATCCATCTCAGCAATTTACTCAAATTTTTATTTTACAATCTTTTTTACTTTTCACACAACCTCCTAAATCAATTTGACCACCTTACTTCATTACAAACTAATTAGCCGACTAACGTTTAATAAATGACTTCTTATCAACGAATCATTACTAACTTAGGTTTGCAACAAGCCACCTATAATAGATAATAGTCAAACGTTGAAAGGTGACTTGTTTAACCTGATGTTCACATAAATATTGTGATTCAAGTAACGTGCAAAATTTAAATACCTCTTGCTTAGGGGTGACACGTTTCAAAATAGAAATAAAAAGAGAAGGAAAATTAAAAGTTTCTAGAAAAAGAAATAAAAAATAAGTCCTAGGATGATTGTCCCACTGTTTTGTATTCCACTTTTTGACCTAAGGGTCACAAATTCGAATCTGTCATGGGTAGTTTTTAAATGATATCAGGGCAATGAAGGTATCAGAGCTCGAACCAGTTTTACCCATAGACTAAGGTTGTGCGTCTCAATCCCAGTGGTGGGGTCGGGCTTGTGGGGTTTTTCCTGGTTGAATGTCATGCCAAAATTTGATGCCTAGTAAGACCGATTAAGACAACACATTGGCCAGAGTGATGTGTGAACCTCTACGTTGAAAGAGGTGTGATATCCCCTAAAATTATGAAAGTAGCCGTTCAAAAAAACAAAAGAAAAAAAAGTAAAAAGGAAAATTAGAAGTCTTTATATGTATGCATAACAACCTATTAACCTAGCTAGGTTTCGGACAATTTTCATTTTTTTAACTATATATATATATTAGCACATGTCTATAATTTAAATAAAGAAAATAATGTATATATTTAGCAATTTTCAAAAATATAAAACTGTTACAATATAACTATGATTAGTTCACATTAACAATCTTTAGAGGGATTAGAAGAGAAAGATAGAAGAGATTTGAGAGAGAAGAAGAGAGAATTGTATAACACTTTAAATGTATACAAGAGGTGCATTTTCTTCTTCACATTGAAGTGGTATTTATACTACAAAAAAGTTGTCTTTTAGGAGACAAGAAACAAGAACATTTAATGCTTAGTCTAAAAATATGTCCATATAAATTTGGAGTGTTGGAAAAGCTTTCATCCAATATCTTTCAATATGTATATAATATATAACACTCCCTTTTGGATGAAACCTTTTCAAACTTGGAGTTTTATTTTAAACTACTGTCTCATTAAAAACCTTGCTAAAGAAAACCCAGTGGGAAAAAACTTTAGCTAAAGAAAAAAAGTGTAGTATATAACTCCCCCTCAAATTATCATCTGATGTTAACTATATTGTTTGTACATGTCGCATTCCGATATCATGTACGTGTTTCCTGAAAATGGCTGTAGGTAGTGCTTTTGTGAAAAGGTCTGCTGAATTGTTGCTAGACGAAACATATCTCATTTCAACTTGATTGTCTTTGATAAGATCTTGAGTGTATGAAAAGAATCTTGGTGGTAATGTTTTGTTCTGTCACTTTTGATATACCCTTCTTTCATATGCGAGATACAAGCTGCATTGTCTTCATAAATTGTAGTTGGACTTCTCTCTTCATTTAACCCGCATGAAGTCAATATAAAATTAGTCATAGACCTTAACCATACACACTCTCTAGAGGCCTCATGTAATGCAATAACTTCAGCATGATTTGATGATGTTGCAACAAGTGTTTGCTTTTGAGAACGCCATGAAATTGCAGTTCCTCCGTTCAAGAATACATATCCAGTTTGAGATCTCGCCTTATGAGGATCAGATAAATAACCTGCATCTGCATAACCAACCAATTCTTCTTTTGAATCGTTAAGATAAAATAAACCTAAATCAGTAGTTCCTCGGAGGTATCAAAAAATATGTTTAATTCCATTACAATGCCTTTTTGTAGGTGCGTAACTAAATCTTGCTAACTGCAAAAGAAATATCTGGTCTTGTACAGTTAGTAAGATACATAAGGGCACCAATTGCACTAAGGTATGGTACCTCCGAACCGAGAACTTCTTCACCATCTTCGCATGGGCGAAATGGATCATTGTCAACATTGAGTGATCTAACTACCATTGGGGTGCTTAAAAAATTTGCATTTTCCATATTAAAACGCTTTAAGAGCCTTTCTGTATAATTTGATTGATGCACAAGTATTCCGTTAGGCATATGCTCAACCTGTAAACCAAGACAATACTTGGTTTTTCCAAAATCTTTCATTTCAAACTCATTCTTTAAAAGAGTAATTACTTCATGAATTTCTTTACGCGTCCCAATTATGTTTAGATCATCAACATACACAGCAATGATCACAAATACTGATGCTGTCTTTTTAATAAAGACACATGGACAAATAAGATTATTTGTATAACCTTTACTCTTCAAATAATCACTCAAACGATTGTACCACATCCTTCCCGATTGTTTCAATCCATACAGAGATCTTTGTAATTTGATTGAACACATTTCTTTAGGTTTTGAACCTAATGCTTCAGGGATTTTAAATCCTTCGGGAATTTTCATATAAATGTCACTATCAAGTGATCCATACAAGTAAGCTGTCACCACATCCATAAGACGCATTTCTAAATTTTTGGATACTGCTAAGCTGATTAAATATCTAAAAGTGATTGCATCCATAACAGGAGAATATGTTTCATCATAATCAATCCATGGTCTTTGAGAAAAACCTTGAGCCTCAAGTCTGGCTTTATATCTTATAACTTCATTTTTCTCATTTCGTTTCCGCACAAAATTCCACTTGCAACCCACAGGTTTTACAGTCTTTGGTGTAATAACAATTGGACCAAAAATTTTTCTTTTGTTAAGTGAATCTAATTCAGCTTGCATAGCATCTTTCCATTTGTTCCAGTCATCTCGATTTTGGCAATCGTTGACTGATTTTGGTTCAGGAGCATCATCTCCATTTATAATATCACTTGCCACAGAATATGAAAATATCTCATCAATATTTTCCATTTCATATCGGTTCCATAATGTGTTTGTGTGACCATAGTTAATTGACATCTTTCTGTTAATATCATTCATTTCTTCATCGGGAAATGTTTTGATATTTTGAATTTCATCAGAATCCTTGTGGCCATTTTCTTTCTCAGATCCTTTTCCTTTTCGAGGATTTTTATCCTTTGATCCGATTGGTCGGCCACGTTTCAAACGTCTTTGAGATTCGTGAGTTGGATCTTTATCTAATTGCTTACTTGGAATCTCAACCCGAGCTGGAGTTTTTTCTGCTGGTATATGAGATTTTGTTACTCTTTTTGTATCAGTAAATGCATCTGGCAATTGATTTGCTATATCTTGCATATGAATTATCTTTTGAACTTCGGTCTCACATTGTTTTGTTCTTGGATCAAGATATAATAATGAAGGTTCACACCATGAGACATTCTTTTCCTTTATGTTCTTTTCTCCCCCTAACAATGGAAAATTTGTCTCATCAAAGTGACAATCAGCAAAACGTGCTGTAAAGACATCACCTGTTAGGGGTTCAAGATATCTTATGATGGATGTTGTTTCATATCCAACATATACTCCCAATCTTCTTTAAGGACCCATTTTTGTGCGTTGTGGTGGTGCAATAGGGACATACACCGCACATCCAAATATTATGAGCTGGGAAATGTTAGGCTCTTGGCCAGAAGCAAGTTGTATAGGAGAATATTTGTGATTTGCGCTAGGTCTCATACGAATTAATGATCCAGCATGTAAAATTGCATGACCCTAAATTGACACAGGAAGTTTCGTTTTCATTATTAACGGTCTTGCAATTAATTGTAGCCGTTTTATCAATGATTCAGCTAAACCATTTTGTGTATGTACATGAGCAACCGGGTGTTCAACAACAATTCCAATTGATATGCAATAATCATTAAAAGCATGCGATGTGAATTCACCCGCATTATCAATTTAACGGTATAATCTGGAAAATGTGCTCGTAATTTTATAATTTGAGCAAGAAATTTTGCAAATGCCACATTACGAGTCGATAATAAAGAAACATGAGACCATCTACTAGATGCGTCTATTAAGACCATGAAGTATCTAAATGGTCCACATGGTGGATGAATTGGTCCACATATATCACCTTGAATTCTTTCGAGAAATAAAGGGGATCCATGCTCAATCTTTAATGGTGAAGGCCTTGTAACAAGTTTTCCAAGAGAGCATGATACACATAATGGTATTTTGTCTATTTGGGGTAACTTTTGATCTCTCAATGGATGTCCATGTGTATTTTCGATTATTCTGTTCATCATTTTAGATCCTGGATGACCTAGTCTGTCATGCCATAAGTTAAATGCAACAGGATCACAACATTTCTCTTTAACTACCATATGTGCTTGAGGCACATTTATTTGTGTATAATGCAAACCAGAATTAAGCATTGGCAATTTTTCCAGTATAACATTTTTTCTCATGATATGTAAATATTTTTCATTGTCAATAGTAGTTGACTGAGTGTCGTACCCATTTTGATATATGTTCTTGAAACTCAACAAGTTTCTTGTTGATTTTGGGGAATACAAAGCATTCTCAATAAAGAGTTTTGTACCATTTGGTAAAACCAAATTTGTTTTTCCTACTCCTTCTATCAAGTCTGTAGGACCTGATATTGTATTAATGGTTCCCTTTGTTGGTTTCAATACATGAAAATATTTTTTAGATTTTAGAATAGAGTGTGTTGCACCACTATCCGATATACACATATCTCCATCACTTGTTTGGATGAGTGCTCCGTTGACATTCATTTTACTCTTCAAAATAAAATGAAAATAATAAGATACTATGAAATTTTCAACATATTCATTAAATATTTTACATAAAATTAAAAGTTAATTATACATAAGTACATAACTTAGTACGATTAAAGAGAACATACATAATTCTTACACTATTTATTTAGATAACATATATTCGTTCAAATCTCCAAGTTAGGTAAAAAGTCTAAGTTATTTAGCTCAGCGTTCGCATCATCGAACTTGTCCACATGGTTAACTTCTTTCTCTTTTTCTTTAAGAGATGCTTGATATAACTTGCATAGATGAGAGGGTGTGCGACAAGCTTTCGACCAATGATTTTTACTTACACATCTAAAACATGAGCTGTCGTTATGTTGAGATGTACCAACTTCATTTTGAAACTTGTATTGTTGGTTCTCATTTTGTAGGTTGTGGTAGTTATTAGCTCTTTGGCTACGACCACGCCCACGACCACTACCACGACCTCGACCTCGACCGTTATAATTATTGTTCCATTTAAATGGATGGTTGAAACGGTTTTTATCAAAACGACTACGACCATGCCCACGTCCACGTCCACGTCCACGTGTATGTTTAAAAGTTTTAGCATCGTTATGACTAATAGCATTAGCTTCTGGTAATGCCATTGATCCCGTGGGACGTGCAAGATGATTTTTCATTAACACTTCATTGCTTTTCTCTGCTACAAGAAGTAAAGCATTTAGATCAGAATATCTTTTGAATCCTTGCACGCGCAAATATGTTTGCAAGCCAGCGTTTGATGCATGAAAAGTGCTAAAAGTTTTTTCTAGCATATCTTCTTCAGTAACATTTTGCCCACAAAACCGAAGTATTGAGCATATTCTGAACAAAGCAGATGTGTAATCATCCACCTTTTTAAAATCATGTAGCTAGCCTTAAATTTGACCATTCATCTCGAGCAGCTGGAAGTAAAACTGCTTTTTGATGATTAAATCTTTCTTGCAAATCCTTCCATAAAGCGGAAGGATCATCACAATTTGAATATTCAAATTGTAACATCCCATCAATGTGTTTGTGAAGAAAAACATCTGTTTTTGCTTTTTCTTGTTCTGAACAATTATTGTTCACATTTATTGTTTCTAAAACACCTATTGATTTTAAATGTCTCTTTACATGGGCTGTCCACGCCATGTAATTTTCTCCACTGATGTTTAACGCTGGGAATTCAAGTTTTGCAATATTTGACATTTTTTTTTGCTAAACATGAAGAAATCAATTGAAAAGATAAATATTAGAATCCATATATATCAATGAGGACTGCGATACAATATAATGGTAAAGCTACAAAAAGATACATAACTAGAAAAAAATTAAATTCTTCAGGTGAGAGTTGAGAGTTGAGATAGAGGATAAAGAAACAAAATTAGCATTACGGTAACTAATAACAAAAATGGGTGAATCATCTTCAAAAATTATCTTGAGCAAACTTTGAGAGAATAAGATAATATGTTTTTTATATATTAAAAGAGATTTTTTATTTATAGGAAAAAATTTAACCATTGATAACGGTTATATAACACTTTTTGCAACGGCTATATAGTCATTTTACGAGTATATGATCGTTGTACGTATATAAAAATAAAAAAAAAATTAGTAGATTAGAAGTTAAAGAATATGAGTAAAGAAAAAAAAAATTGTTACCACATATAAACAAACGTTAGCATATATAATAAAATGTTAGCATACTAATAAAGGTTAATATCAATGTTAGCATAAAGTTGTTAGTATTGTTAACATGAAAATAAATGTTAGTGTACATGAATAAATGTTAGTATACATGAATAAATGTTAGCATATAAATGTTAACATAAGAATAAGATGTTAGTATGCATAAATAAATGTTAGTAACATTAGTAAAAGTTAGTTGACATAAAAATAAAAGTTAGATACATAAATAAAAGTTAGATAGTTAGTAGTCCCATGATTATCAAATGTCCATAATAGAAAGTCTTGGATAATTATTTTGTTCATTATGGTAGTTAACTTCTTAGAGTATTATATAAGTTGTTATTAATAAAGAGATTACCTTTGATGGATGACTTGTGCTTTTAATGATCTTCTTAATTATGATTTAAGAACTCTTCGTGCTGATAACGTGTTATAATATAACTATGATTAGTTCACATTAACAATCTTTAGAGGGATTAGAAGAGAAAGATATAAGAGATTTTAGAGAGAAGAAGAGAGAATTGTATAACACTTTAAATGTATACAAGAGGTGCATTTTCTTCTTCACATTGAAGTGGTATTTATACTACAAAAAAGTTGTCTTTTGGGAGACAAGAAACAAGAACATTTAATGCTTAGTCTAAAAATATGTCCATATAAATTTGAAGTGTTGGAAAAGCTTTCAACATTTTTTTTAAATACCGGTTTTATAAAATCTCTCATATTTTTTAAAGAGTTTGTTTCAGAAGCCTTTCAAATTTTAATATTGATTTGTTATTTAGGTTTTTTTTTTAAATGAAAAAAACATTTTAATATTCACAAGATATAGTTTTTAAGTTGAAAAAGTATAAATAATATAATCATTATTTAATTTTATTATTTAATAAGAGCAGGTTTAATTTAATAGGAGAGAGGAATGCGAAAATTTGAATGGACAATTTAAAACAATTATACATGTTCATTTTATCTTTATATATAAAGATCTATTTCATGATATAAACTTGAATTACCCCTCCATGCATGTAATTTTCTGTTATGCTTGACCCAGTGTATGCTCTAGATTATAGTGTATGCTCTAGATTATTTCTTTAGACAATTTAAACATCTAATAATAGTATATATATGTTAAGCTACATGGAGGTATAGTTCCTAAAAGGGATAACTTCATAAGAAATGTAACCAACTTTTCATTTTGTTACAATCAAGTCACTCAAACTTTTTTTGTCCTAATTAAGTCATTCAAGTTATTTTTGTATTTAAATTTATGTTTTTAACATGACTTGTAGGTAACACATGTTAATATAAGTTTGAGTGAATAACTTTTTTTTTTTAAATGACTGACTTGAATAAGTAATTATTAATTATTAATTTTTTGTTATTTGTCAGATATGAGTTAAAATTAATAATTATTGATTCAAAGCAGTCATTTTTTTTAAAAAAAAATTATTCACTCAAACTTATATCAACATGTGTTATACCTACTATTCAGGTTAAAAACATAGAATTCAAACACAAAAGTACCTTGAATGACTTAATTAGGACAAAAAAATTTGAATGACTTGATTGAAACAAAATGAAAAGTTGGTTAAATTTTTACAAAGCTATCCCTTTTAGGAATTATACAATTTAAACTGTATAGATATTCATTTTCTTGGTAATGCTTTCAGTTTTACGTACGTTCAAAATCCTAAAAATTAGTAGTTCCTCATGCCTTTAAGATTAACATCAAGTGCAATGAGATTTTTTTTAACTAGTAACGATAACGATTGAACAACATCGGTACTGGTATTTGCTTTTTATGTTTTTAGTTTTAGTAAAAAAAACCTTTTTTGTCTTGCATTTTTATTGTATTTCAGAGATATCGACGGTGCCAATGATTCATCAAACCAATAAAATCGATACTATAATCATTTTATGTTGACATAGTTTTTCTATTTTGGTAATTTATGGTATGATATTGGTATGGTAATGGTGATATCATTCATTAACACTACTCAGTACCGTCAGGGCCGGCTCAAGCTTTCTTGAGGCCCAAAGCAAAAAAAGAAAACATGAGGCCTTTCGACCCAAAAAAAATAAAAAAACTTACCTGTGATCAGCCATTTTATAAGCAGTCAACACCCATCGTTCATCCATCTCCTGCAACTTCTTTTTAAACAGCAAAAATAAACTTTTAACCTACAAACTGAAAAAACTTTTAACCCGTTATTAGATTTCCCTATCAATAGCTTAATATTCAGGCATTTGATGCTTCACAAACTGAAAGAACTTCCCTCAGTGGCATTGAATGCCTTCTTTGTAACATCCACAGATATACATCCTTGTTCGATTGCATACTCAAAAGCAAAAACACAAAAAGCTACTAATATGAATAAATCATCATAGGAGGGGGGGAAACCACAACACTAATCACTAATTGATAAATAAAACTTTGAATCAAACCAGTTGATTGTGAAATTCAGCTTTTAAACATTCGAATTTCAGAACAATCAATAGCTAAACTAAATTACGTATTCAATTCCATATAGCAACATACGTAGCCAAGGGCGCATCTTTGTTGAGACTAGGGGCGGTCGCCCCCCCTGTTTTTCCGTCCGTAGTGTTAATTTTTCGGCCGAAATGCGATTTTTAGTTAAAAATAAAGGTTTCGCCCCCCCTCGATTCAAAAATTAACATGTATTCTAGGTTGCCAAAATTTTCGCCCCCCCTCTCAAATCAACCAAGCTCCGCCACTGCACGTAGCCGATGGTGAAGTAAACACCTGGCTTTGATCTTTAAGGTTCGAATTGGCCTGAACAACGGCGATCGAGAAGTCACAGGAGGAATGAGGCTTCAAGTCGTTACCAAGTATGAAGTACCGTTCGGGGCCTTAGGGCGTTCGTCGACCGTTGAGGCTCGAAGCCTCGTTTTCCGTCTCACGACGGCCGGCTGCCGCTCAATGGCATTAGCAGAAGCCTCGTAGTCGTTTCCCTCTCCAGTCGCCTCTAGAATCGATGTTGACCTCAAGAATCAAGAAGACGCCTCATTTTCTTCATTTGCCCTAAATCCTTATCCCTAATCTCGTTCATGAACCACTGGAGTCTGAATGGAAACCTCAAACCCTTACCACCGGTCCACCTGTTTTTTCTATTATTACCCATGGACCCCGGTCCCCGTGTGTTGCCGTGTGGGAGAGGAGCATTGTGCTGACTGCCGAGCCCATTGCAATTAAAAACGGTGGCCTGGCTCTAATTTTAAGACCAACCATATAAATAAAAGCCCAAAAGCTAAAAATAAATGGAGGCCCTGTGATTTTTTGGCCCTAAGCCCTAGATTGGGCTGCTTGACCCATTGAGCCGGCCCTGGGTACCGTTAAAGATATATGCTAATATACGTATTTGTTGAAAACTTGTGACATTTGTTAAACTGATTCTTGAATTCTTCATTGTTTAATAATAAAAACAACTAATTATGAACAATATACTAAGGCCATTTGTAGTGACTAACCCCATCACTCCATGATGCGCCACACATAATCAACAAACAACATCACCCCTTATCACGTACGCAACATCATCATCACATGTGTTATTATCACTCCCATATCACTTCACGTCATCACCACCTTTATTTAATATTTTATTATTTGATTTTTATTTTTTTAATTATAAATTAAATTAAAAAAGACATAATATTATTAAAAATAAAATAACATTACAAAATAAAAATAAAAAAAAATTACATAATTACGTCATCACCCCTATCTGCTCCTTCGTCTTCTCGGCTATCTCACGAGCGCGACCGGTTAAGTGATCGGTTGGAGTTCACAACAATTTTATGTCACCGTTGTATTTTTGCTCCAGAAAATCGACAAATTTTTGTAACGACTCGGAAATGGTTTCCAACGCGTCTTTATAATTGGTTGAAAACGAGGCTTGTGATTATTTTTTCTTATTTTTTCGACTGGGCGGACGTTGAGGAGAGGGTGGGCCATGTCCATCTCGACTTCCTCATCTGACTCGTTGGAAACGTCGACCGGTGAAGTCGGATTAAGTGGTTGTGTATTTTCCGGACGATGGCGTGTTCGTCCGTTTCGAAGTTTGTAACTTCGGGACGAAATGCCATTTTGTTGATTTTCATAACCTATCACGTCCCGATATGAGAAAGTGGCCCGTTTTTCGGTTGTTGAATGTTTTGTCATTCTCACCACTTTTTCGGTTGTTGTGGTGTTGAATCCATATTCCGTTAAATTTGGCGACTTTACGTTGTAAGTCGTTTCATTTTCCGGAAATCATGACGTTCGTCCGGTAGGAGTCACGACTCATTGCTGAAAACAACTGGACTCTAACAGGTTTCCAAAATTCCATACTCGATCGTATGGTTATTACCAACGAACTTATCTTTAGAAACATCAATGCAGGCATAAGCTGGTGCCGTCTTCTCAACTTCTAACCATCTAGTGATGATCGGTTTTGTTGTTTTTTAGAGCACATCCTTTCGTCTGTGCCTGTGTCACGATGTAGCCGGTTGAGGGTCGACTTTTGTTTCAGGAACCACCTCAACGTCGGGTTCGGATTGGGTTTTGGAAACTTTTTCCAAAGCGGGTGAATGTTGGTTGAAAAACGGTTGTTGTGGGTACCAATTTCAAAACGTTAAAAATGGGTTCGGGTTGTTCGGGTTGTTTGTATCTCCTTGAGGACGATAACAATTTATAAACGGGTTAAAAACGATTTCTTTGGGTTGTTTGGATCCATAATGTGTATAAGATTTTTTGAAGATATGAGAGTTAAAAATTTTGATAGATTATTTTGGTGTTGTTTGTTTTTCAGGAAAAGGTCTGCGCAGCCTGTTTTGTTTGCGCCGCACAGACCACGTGTATACATTGGCATTCGCAGACTGTTTGTTTGTTTGAAGATTTTTCATTAAAAAACTTATGCGCGTGCTTTTCTTGGTGCAGATATAACTCAACTACTTCTAGGATCTTCTAAGGTCTGAAGAGACCACCCATCGCTATCCACCACCGTTAGCCACCACCGCCGGACAACACCACCGGTGGCCACCCCCACCACCAACACCACCGCCGCCAGTCACCCCCACCACCACGGGCGACCACCACCGTTCGCAACCACTGACACCGCCACCGTCGGCCACCACTACCACCGGCGATCACCCACCACCACCACCACCACCGTCGGTCACCCCTACCACCCCCGTCAGCCACCACCACCGTCGCCGCCATTTTATTTTAATAGTAACAGACGTTAAAAAACAGACACTCTTCTTCTTGCAGATTGCAGACATTTGATCCACGTCTTCTTCTGCAGATGTTTGCATATGTGGTCCATAGACTGCAAACAATTTACCTCTTGAAAAACAAACAACACTTTGGTGTTTTTATTATATAGGGTTTAATTTTTTTTTTGTTTCAACGGTTATATAGCCGTTTTATGCAAATTTTTTTCTTAAGACGGTCATCACCCTGTGATAACCCTCACGCCACGCACTACCACGCCCCACTCACCTGTCATAACACATATTATAATTGAGAGGCATGCTTAACTAAATAAACTTGTTATCATAAAAAGTCTAACAAGGATTATTGATCATTAAATTTATGAGATCAAATTTGAGAGAGAAGAATTCAAAATCTGAGAGAGAAAAGTTGTTGAAGGGTAATTTAGTCATGACCACTCTCCCCTCACATTTTTTTTAACGTTTATAACTTTTGCATATGATATTATTTTTTTAAATATATCATAAAAACAATTTTTTCTTTAAAATCAGTAAAGTGTTGATATAAAAAATGATTTTTTTTCAGTTTATTATGTGTTTAATTATCATAATGTCTTTTTAAATTTTGTGTATAATCATCTTTTTGTTTTTTTAATAGGTAATTGTGTTTTTTAAAGGTATTATATGATTCAAACCAGTCATTATGTCATCCTTGCTTGATATTATATATTTTTGCAACATCATTGTGTTTTGAATTGCTTAGGAAACACACCAATGAGCAGGAAACACAAAAGAAACAATGACATATACAAAATATATAATAAATTGTAAAAACAATAATTTTCCTATAGCAACACTATATTTTTTTAAAGATAAAAAAATGTTCGTTTTTGTGCTATGTTTTTAAAAAATAATGATGTAAGTAAAAGTTATCAACGTTTAAAGAAAAGAAAGAAACTTGATAAAAAGTAAACAAAGGTGATTATTACTAAAATAGCTTACAACAACTTGATTTAATTCGTTGACTATTGATTCTATTGCTCATGAATTCATGATCTTTCTTACATTTTTTAGGATAAGAAAACTTTTTAGTATAACATAACATTACTAATTGAAATATCAATCATAAACTAAAATCTATCCTCAAACCAAACCAAATCAACTTATACTTACACTTCTATAATATTGCTTACAAAAAAGTGACTCATATTTGTTGAATTTAGTATGTAAATTTTTATAGTAATTTTTTAATATTTATCTTTAGGCATGTAAACGAACCAAACGAACACGAACACAGGCATGTTCGTGTTCGTTCATTTAAACTTAACCGAACACGAACACGAACACGAACGCATTAACGAACATGAATTTTGTGTTCGTGTTTGTTTATTAAGAAAATGAATATGTTCGTGTTCGTTTGTGTTCGTTCATTAATAAATTAAATGAACTGTTCATGAACATAAATGAACACAAACGAACTAAAATAAACGAACAAACTTAAATGGACATTTTTTTAACACCATTGAACAATCATAAACGAACATGAACACTATTGAACAAACATAAACGAACACAATTGAACAAGTATAAACGAGCACAAACGACTAGTCTCTTAAATGTAAATACATATCATTTGTAAATTAGTTAGTTAACCGAACAAAAACTAACATTACATAGTTAACGAACATAAACGAACACTAACGAACACAAATAAACGAACGTAAATAAACTAACATAACCGAACTGTTCATGAACATAAATAAACGAACACAAGGTGTGTTCATGTTCGTTCATTTAATTAAACGAACACAAATTTTATATTCGTGTTTGTTTATTTATTAAATAAACAAACATAAACGAACTTCTTACCGAACAGTTCACGAACAGTTCATGAGCTGTTCGGTTCGTTTACAGGCCTATTTATCTTTAATTTAACTATAGTTAATTTAAATATTATTCTATTGTTTATTTAATTATAATTTAAAAAAAGTTTAGCTGGCTAGTGAGTTTAATGGGTTCGATGCACCATCTTAATTTGAATCAACTGAGTTGGAGTGAATTTACTTAAGATGACAAAATTTAATTAGGTGATAAAAAGTAAGATAGATTCGACTGAGAGTGATACATCATACATCCCTTCCATCATAATTCATAAGACCATGTGTAATGATAGTAAGATACTGTAACACCCCGACCGACAGCGGAAACGTCGGGATGCCACGAGGAATATGCAGATTGTTCAAAAGCTTGCAAGCAACTAAAATATATCATCACGTAACATTTAAATCAATTAAAGTAATTACACAAAAATCATGTTTATCATGAATCAATTACAACATATTACACAAAAGATATAACTAAATTAACTAAATCCTAGTCTTCAGTGATCTAGTTAATTTAACTAAGTCCAAGACCCTATGTGACGATATCCCAAAAGATGTATGTGACCTTTAGGGTTTTTGTTATTTAAATTTAAATGTAATGTTGGCGTCTTTATAATAAAAGAAAGTTCATGTGCAACATGTTAGTGGCTTGGATGAAGACACACTTAAGCTATTTGGACCTAATTAATAAAATAAACAATGTTATTTGCTTTAGTTTTGAGTTGTAATGTTGGATTATAATTTGTTTTGTTTTGAACAATGTGGATGTTGAATGATTTTATGTTATGAATGAAATTGGATTATTAACTATTGAAACTTACAAAGTAGCACCATGGGCTATGAACAATCACAATCACGCCCCGAGGTATTCCGCCGTCGGTCGGGGTGTGACAATGTATAGCTATCAATCTCTACCTACTTCTCCTCATTTCCTGAAACATGTAGAAAATCAAGTGTCAACTACATACATAGTTGGTGAGTAATCATAAGTTTACACACACCAAAAATAGTTATAAGAGTTTTAAGTGAACACATGTGAACAGTGAACCTGTAAAGATGATCATATTATGTACATTCACTAGCAAGCGAATCAACAAATAATCCAAGTAAGTTCAACCAACATTCCAAATATATTCAATCAATAACCAATAACCACAATAAAGAGTTTAACTTATAGTACTACGAATCGAATCGATTTTCGACTTAGTGTTTTTCGAATTGAAATCGAATCGAATTTCGATTTTTTCGAGTCATATTTGAAAACTGAACACCCCTAGTATGAAACGTGAAAATATTCGCTGAAAAAGCTATTGTCCCAAAACGACTCTTTAAGGATTTCAATTGAATTTCAAATTTGAATTTGAATATATATTGAGAGGCGTATTCATTCGATATATTGAAACTCTAAAAGAATCTTATGTCTGAAAACGTAATTTAAACTATTCACACGATTTAATGTTTTTGGTTATCAATACGGTCAGTATAAACCTATACAACTCGTATACGAAACCAATAATTGCCCCAAATTATCTTTTATCGAACAAAAAAGTAATATAAATCATACTAACATGTATGATACGTCTTAAATTTCAAACGTCAAAGACTGTAGGGTACAAGGACACATGCATCCCGCACATGCCAACATGGGTCATATAGGGTGTGTAATGTCACGTTTTTATGGTGTAAGAACAGCATAACCTTGTAGGATTTTAATATCATAACCTTGTTCATTGTGATTTGACAGTTTAATTTTGGTTTATAGAGATGATATACTTTGGTTTTGATTGCTATTTTTAAAACAGTAATACTATTATATTCATAATCTCAAATTACACTATAATATTCTCCCTTGTTTAATTTAAATTTAAGACTATTTTTTATAGACAATTTACTTATCAAAATGGGTAAATAAATTAGGGTTGTGTTAATCTCACACCCAATTCTTTATTTTCACGCCCTTAATATGTGTCGTATAGACTGTACGTGGCGTAGAGACCTTTATGCCACGTACAACAACATTCTAGGCTGACATTCTAGGCAATGATTGAGTCACGTTGAACACTATACGCCATGTACAAAACATCGTACAAACAATACTGGCACCTCTGCACAATGATGGGATGTTGTACGCTACGTATAGTACTTTACCTGGCGTACAAAGGACAATAATATGAGAAAAAAGGCTGATGTCTGACATGATTTAACATCTATACGCGACGTACAGTACTGTACGTGGCGTATAAAGGACAATAATTGGTTTTACACTCTGGTGGTTGTACTGAAAAGTGCTTTATACGCCACGTATAGATCTATACGACACGTATAAAAATTTTGAAACTCAAATCTCGTACAAATAACGAAATGAGGCAAGATTCCATAAATTATATATATAACGAACGAACGTTTATAATTCATTCGCGTTTTTCTTCCTACGAATTCCCTATTTGAATTCTTTCAATTGTTTGTTGCATTCAAACAATGTCATTTTGGGACGTTAATTTCTTCTTTGGAGACGACAAGATAGAACAGAATTCTGTCGGTCGATCTTATCATGGTGACAGTAGACCTCAAGAGCTGCCTAATTTAAACGAGGAACCCAACTTTCAATCATACAACGTTAACAGGATTCCCGATTTAAATGAGGATCCTTTCGTTGAATCTTTTTACAGTTACGAAAACCAACAAGAATTTGGATGGGAAAGTCAGCCTTCATACAAGCATGAAGAAAATGATGTATATTCAGAACCACAAAATAGCGGGCATGATTATTTTGACAGGGCCATCATGATAAAGTGTTTTGGGATACCAATCAGGAATTTATGTCTCATGATGAGCTAGTTGCCTAGGTGAAAAGCAGAGCGGTTGACAATGGTTATATTGTAGTCACTGCTCGATCTAAAAAGAAAGGAGACGTTGTAAAGAAGGTATGGCTTGTTTGTGATCGTAGTGGCGAACACAAGACCGTTGAGACGCGTAGACGCACTGGCAGCAAGAAAATTGGTTGTTCATTTAAACTGGTTGGCGTTTACAACGAAAAGCGTCTTGTTTGGCAGTTAGAGATCCGAAATGACGAGCATAACCATGAGGCTGCTCAACATCTTGAGGGGCATCCATTTGTAAAAAAGTTTGTCTCAAGATGAACATAAGATAGCGAGACAGCTGACAGAACAACATAGAACCCGCGCAATATTATGTCAACTATCAAGAAGCAAAACCCTGATAATGTTTCTGTAATCAGGGACATATACAACGCTCAACAGAAAATAAAAAATGAAAAGAAAGCAGGTGCCACTCCGATGCAGGTTCTGGAAACCTACTGCATTATAAGGGCTATGTATATTATACCAGAGAAGATCCTGCAACAAATGTCGTCGAGGAAGTGTTCTTCTGTCATCCGAAGTCGTACACATACTAGCGAGCGTTCCCGCATGTGCTGATGATTGACGCCACATACAAAACGAACATGTACAGAATTCCGTTTGTACAGATTGTTGGTGTGACTTCAACACACCATACGTTTTGTATTGCACATGCGTTTATAACAAAAAAACGTGAAGATAATTACTTGTGGGTGTTGCAAAAGCTGAAAGAAATGTTAGACAAGTGTATGGAGCCCCGTCTAATAATAACAGACCAAAATCTTGAACTGATGAATGCGTGTAAGCTAGTATTTCCTAACGCATCTAGGTGCTTATGCAGGTGGCACATAAGCGAAAACATTTCTAAATACTGCAAGACAAGTTTTTCTAACAGTGGTTAGAACAGATTCCGCCATATGTGGACGACATTGTGTGAGTCTTCATCTGAGGACATTTATCAATACAATTATAATAAGCTATACGAACAGCTAACCAAAGACATACATACATATATAATACATACACTAATTATGTGGTTACGTTTTGTTTCAGGAGTTTTAAATTATTTAACGCAAACATGGCTGAACAGTTACAAATAAATGTTTGTATCTGCTTGGACCAACAAAAACCGGAACTTCGGACAACATACAACCAACAGAGTCGAAAGTCAGCACGCGAACTTAAAGCAATATTTAAAAACACCAAATAGTTCGCTTGCCACACTTGTCGGGTTTGTTGACGAAGTTGTAGATTCACAAGACGTTAACATAAACCACGGTTTCGAAACAAGCAAGGTGAAAACTATGAGTCATCACAAAGTAGCGTTGATTGATTACCTTCGAGGAAAGGTTTCACACAAGGCTCTTGATCTGCTTGTTGTTGAAAAAAGCAAGATACATGTATTGCGGACCGGGTGTCACTCATGAAACTGTCAACTTTTCACCAGTTGTGGCTTGCTGTGTGCTTGTAGTCTGTCAAAATACGAAAACACAGGTAACGAGATAAACCTCTTTCATTATTATTATAGTAAACGTCTTTCATTTGATAAAAATTTTGATAATCAATTTTGTTTCAGATACCAAAATTCCACTTGCCGCTGTAGATATATTCTGAACAAAACTTGATATTCGTCCGTTATTTTTAGACGAAGAAGAAATTAATGTTGAAGAACAGTTACAAGCCGTGAAACAACAAATAATGACACAACCTACCGAAGTGAAAAAAAAGTGTGATGAAGAAAATATTGGCTACAGCTTTTCCCTGGAAAAGTGATAAGAAACCGCCTGTTGTTCAAACAGACGTTCGTGGACGTCCTAGTTCTATAGTGCAACAACAAAAGAAACATGACTCACAACACATCATCATTGATCAACCCAGACATAGTTCTTACACACATTCCAAGGTGAAAGATCAGAATGCCGCACTACAGCGTAGTCGGTCAACATCTTCAAGAGGGAAAGCTAAAGCAAAAAATGATCCTATCCAATTATCGCAACAGTCTGCTTCATTCTAAGTGGTCGTTGAAAAAGAAAGTATCTGGAATTTTAACAGATTTAAAAGTTTTATACCAGATTTGTTTCACGGTCACATTTCACGCATACAGGACGTAATGCCCGACGGCAACTGCGGTTTCCGAGCTGTTGCCATGGGTTTAGGTTTTGATGAAAATATGTGGCTTTACGTTTGACAACAACTATTAGACGATATGGATACACATAGAGATGCGTACTGGTTGATATTTGAAAATATACAAGAGGGCATGTATAATAGAATTTATAACAATATTAACTGGCAGCAAGGTCAAGTGGCACCATTCCGACATTGGATGCAAATGCCTTACACCGGGATTCTGATTACTCAAATATTTGGTGTGATTGTTCACCTAATAAATATAAAAATCTCTCAGACATATTTTCTAGTTGTGGATAAGCGCGGAGAGTGAAGCCGTCAACCCTCATCAAGTCGTGTCGTTCGTATTTGTACACAACAATCATTTCGTCAACATCAAGTTGGAAGGAGATTATCCGATTCCATCAGTAAGTGGGGTTTGGAATAAGTATCACACACCAAATGCTTATTCTTGGGAATATATATATATATATATATATATATATATATATATATATATATATATATATAGGAAAGGAGTGAATGGTAACACATTGTAATTGAGATAACTTATAAACCCAATTTGATTGGTTGTCAAATTTAATAAATTTGAAATGTGTGGTCCATATTAAATCTGGGAAAAATGAGTGGTTGAGATTTCTTTAAGGGTATTTTAGAGATTTGTGAGGTGTACTTGATTTGATTTTTAAAATAAAAGTTTACCCCCCAATTTTTTAAACCTTCATAACTTTTATAGACATTATTATTTTTTTTAAAAAATTACACCTTTAAATTTGTCACATTTTTATCTTTAATTCAAGTATAATTTTGTCAAAAATTTTTAAAGTTTTCGAAATTACACTGATGTAACGAGATGATTTTTCAAAGTGTTCGTAACTACACTGATGTAATGAGATGAATTTTTTCAAAGTGTTCTTAATTACACTGATGTAACGAGCTGAATTTTTCAAAGTGTTCATAATTACACTGATATAATGAGTAGTTACACTGATGTAACGAGCTGTAACATATTATTATTTTTACGTTATAATTATCTAACTTTCTATCTTATTTGATATAAATTATCTAATTAACTAAATTTTATAATAAAAAATAAGTTTGTAATATATATTTAAGATGAGAGAGAAAAAATTTGATGGAAAATTTTTGAAAAAAGAGAAAAATTATTGTACTTATGTTGTTTTACGTTAGTGTAATTACGAACGCACGAAAAAAATTTGGTATGACTATAATGAAATTAACGAGAAAAATATGACGAGTTTAATGGTGTAATTTTTATAAAAAATAACATAGTATGAAAAAGTTATAAGTGTATAAAAATCAAGGGGGGAACTTTAATTTAAAAATAGGAAAATAGATGGTTTTTTAAGAGTGTGACACTTGTCATTCTTATATTAAATCTGATTTTTGTAATTAACACAAAAGACCATAATGCCCTTTTGTATTAAAAGTTAATTAGTGACACATGTCACAATTAGATTAAATTTTGGAAATTTGAACCATTGGATTTGAGTTATAGAGTTTTCTCAATTAAGGTCGGTTCTTATTTGATCCTTTCCCTATATATATATATAGACAACGTATACAACAATTCGTAGAAATACGTCGCGAAAAAGGAGAAGTCGATTATATTGATTTATTTTAAATGTAAATGTATTTAACACGAAATGTATAGACAACGCGGAGCCAACAATTCATAGAAATGTTAAAAGACTCACCTCTTAGTCTTCTGGCTGTATAATATGTGCAACTGTTCCTTCAGTCTCGTTTCGTCGTCTTCTACGGCGACACGTTTTCAGAGTCTTTCAGTCGGTTCAACGCAGCCTCCTACGGCGTCTAGTGGTGCCGTCGTTGTCAAATAAAAAAAAATTTTAAACTTTAAAAAACTGTACGTGTCGTACAAGTCCCTACGTGGCGTATAGGGAGGAGTATGGCCTGTAGTATAGCCATACTCCACCTAGTACGCCACGTAGGGACCTCTACGTGGCGTACATGTGTGGAGTATCAGTTTCATGATTACAAAAGGATCTGTACGTGACGTACTGCTTCCTACGTGGCGTACAAGGTGGAGTATGGCCTGTAGTATAGCCATACTCCACCATGTACGCCACGTAGGGACCTCTACGTGGCGTACAGGTGTGTAGTATCAGTTTCATGATTACAAAAGGATCTGTACGTGGCATATTGCTCCGTATGCGGCGTACAGGGTGGAGTATGGCATGTACTACACCAATAATCCACCCTTGTACGCCACGTAAGGATCTGTACGACACGTACGGGGCCCTATAAAACCCCTTGATCGGGTATACGCCTCCCAAACCACCACCATATACACCATTTTCACTCTCACGTCACTCAAGCTTCATATCGAGCTATACGAGTCCGGATTCGAGCCAAAGTTGTTAGGATCTTCTTTCTACGCATTATAGGTAAGTTTTTCTCGCTTTTTAACCGTTAGAATGGGTTAGATTGACAAGGGAATGGTTAGGGAGGCGTAACCTAGGCTGAACGACGAACAGTACGCCGCGTACAGCCCTGTACGTGGCGTACTGTTCGTCGCCAATTCATAAGAATAAGAACTGTACGCTGTACGCCATGTAGTATAATCATACTCCACCCTGTACGCCACGTAGAGTCCTATACGTGGCGTACAGGGTGGAGTATGGCTATACTACAAGCCATACTCCACCCTGTATGCCACGTAGAACCTTGTACGTGGTGTACAGGTCCAAATTTTTTTTTTATTTTTAATAAATTAACTTTTTATTCGTTTGTTTTCACGTGCAGTTATGTCTTCCAGATCAGAGCCAGAGGCTGGCGGCGACGATGGAGACGATCTACGGGATCACCCGATTCTTCAGTTTCCGGAGGGATCGACAGCAGTAGGCCGGTGCGACAAGTTTCGCACCATGAGTGTCGGCCGGCAGAAGGCCGTTGACATGGAGATCCTCGGCGAGATAGGTGAGCGAGAGCGCGCCGAGCGGTGGATCGG
Organism: Mikania micrantha; assembly: GCA_009363875.1. Lineage (NCBI taxonomy): Eukaryota > Viridiplantae > Streptophyta > Magnoliopsida > Asterales > Asteraceae > Mikania > Mikania micrantha. The sequence continues at coordinate 30,667,115 of CM018697.1, forward strand.
GGAGGAGATGTCGACATGGCGTTCCAGCCTTCCTACAGGGAGGTCGTCGTGGAGTTCCTCTCCACATTCACGTACCGTCCTAGTGGCGTGCCGGAGATTGTGTTCTCCATGCTTCGCCAGCGACACTAGATGTCGCTGGTGGAGTTCGCAGTCTTTTCTGGCTTATACTGGGAGCCAGAGACTGTAACCCCGCTGTACATAGTGGGGATTACTGAGATTGATGAAGCCACCTTGCGTGCATGGTGGCCTCATATTGCCGAGGATCCCTTTGTAGGGACCAAGGCGAGAGTGAGTCGCATCCGCGACCCTCTTATTCGATATATGCATCGGCTGGTTGCCACGTCGATTGCTGGACGTGGCAGAAGCCGCGAGTGGTGCATGTTGCAGGATTTATTTGTACTGCCTCATCATCGGTCGTACATGCCAGCTTGCGCGCTGCCTTGCCGAGTACTTTGCGACGTATTACCACCGGCAGCAGCGTGGAGCCATATATGGTGGTGCCTATATCACCATTATAGGCCGAGCGCTGGGTCATCTGCACCAGGACACTCTCGAGGGGCTGTCTGATACTGTGGGTCCAGTCAGACTCGATCGCCGGACGTTTTTCGGTATGAAGATCGTCCAGGATTTTCCTTGTGTAGGTCTCCAGTTCTCTCTGGTACGGGGAGTGATATGGGTCCCTCCCCCTACAGGTGATGGACGTAGACGGGGGTGTGGGAGTTGGACAGGGAGGTGAGGGTGCTGTTGGTGAGGGGGACCACGGTGGTCTGGCTGGTGATGGTGAGGGTGGTGTGGGCGAGGGCAAGGGGACGGGGGTGATGAGGAGGGTGGAGGGGAGGCCGGAGGTGCTCACTACGTCCCGCAGCATCCTCCCCGGAGATACCATACGGTGAGGCTTTCGGCACGCCTCGAGACGATACTGCAGGATCTTTCTGCACGATCCAGGGAGCATGATTGCATCCTGACTCGGCAGGATGAGATACTATGCGTCTACGCTGGCTGATCGATCTCGAGATTGAGAGGTCGAGGCATGCTGGTATTGAGCGTCCTCCCCTTCCGCCATCACCTCCCCACGATCCGTAGTTTTATTTCTTTTTATTGTATTGTACATGCACTGTTTATGTATATATTATGTGATCTGTTTTGATTGGTTGTTTATTTTTTTAATTTGTATGTAGAATATTTTGTTTAATACTTGTATTTGTTTAAACAAAAATAATATTAAATTAAAAAAAAATATAATTATAAAAAGGAAAAACGTTAAAAATAAATCTTATTAATGTTTAAATTATTACACGTAAAAAATGTTAAAATTTATAAAACTAAATTTAAAACATTAACAATTTTATTTCAATTAAAAGTTTGAAAAAAAATTTGTTTAATCTTATACGTGTCGTATAGATCCCTACTATACGTATAAGATTTCGATGTTGAGATGGGCTACAAATAAGCCATTTATTCAGAAAACATATACGTCACGTACAGAACCCTACGTGGCATACAAAACAGAATTTAATCAGTCAAATCTCAGAATTTAAGGTTGTAGTTGTCAGATGTCGTACGCCGGAGCTGTACGAGGCATACGACACGCAAAAAGCAAGGTTGCAAGTGGTGTTGTACGTGTCATACAGACGTATATGACATGTACAGGAAAATGTGAGGTGTTGAATTAAAAAGTGAGGTGTGACTAACTAATCCCATAAATTAAGGGTAAAGATAATAATAGTTTCTTTCCACGTGAGAGTCTTCTAGAATCCGTACAAGTCCCATTTTTAGGCATCCGTTGAATGTTCGGCGGCCAAATGCCCAATGACTTCCGGTTTCATTGTCAGCCATGCGTGCATGATGAAGGCTATCTTATCTTATACTTAATTACCATACTACCCACCAAAGAGGCTTTGCCTCAATAGTACCCCAAGACTCTTCCAAATGGGAGGTCTTGGGTTCAAATCCCTCCCGCAGCGAAAAAGGGGTCTGTGGGGGGTCAGGGGGTTTTCCCAGTGGGGTTTCCTCCTGGGGTGGTTGTGGTGGCTCATGGGAGGTCCAGGTAACTAGACCTTGGTGACATGGCCTGGAAACAGTGGGTTCACACGATTGAGACCTTCGCCGTTCAAAAGAAAATTACCATACTACCCCTCAGTTTGTATCTATATTAATTTCAACACTTGTACGTGTTCAACTTCCCTGTCACAAGCAACCACGTGTCACTTTCGTCATCCACACTCTTTGGTCAAAGTTAAACAAGTCAACACTTTGGCACCTATAAATCCCACCCCTCAATCAACTACTCTTATTTCATTACAATCCAATTTCACTTGTTTCTTTTCACACAAGAAACCCACCCTTTGAATTTGAGGTTTTAAAAATACTTGATTTATACTTCAAATTATCCAATATGATTCATGTATCTATGAAGAGATCAAGAGAACAAGAGCTAGATGCAGCCATGACCAACATGGCTAATTGTTTGATGCTACTTTCAAGGAGTCCTACAAGCAACGAGCCATATGAAAACGCATCAGGCAGAGTCTTTGAGTGTAAAACATGTAGCCGTCAGTTCACGTCCTTTCAAGCACTTGGCGGCCATAGGGCAAGCCACAAGAAGCCGCGGCTCAATACTGACCATGGTGACTTGACCCATGGCACCAACTTGCTACCCGCGAAGCCTAAATCACATGAGTGCTCGATATGTGGGCTTGAGTTTTCAATAGGGCAAGCCTTGGGAGGTCATATGAGAAGGCATAGGGCAACTAGGACGAATGAGAGTCGGTCATCGGTATCAGATGATTCGTCAACTTCTATAGTGAAAAAAGTTAACAGTCAAAAGGTTTTCGGTTTGGATTTAAACTTAACACCATTAGAGAATGATTTCGAATTACAATTCATGAAGGTAGCTCCCACAACGATTGAATTATTTATTTGATGAAATTTACATGTAATTCTTATTATTATAGCAAATTTTCTCGTTTCATGTACGCTTCTTTATTTTTATGTACATTAATTACAGATTTTTTTATAGATTTTACAAAGTGTTTACTTATATATATACACACACAGGGTGATGATATGAACAATTTTTTATTTCTTTGGAAAGAAAAGTTCAAATAACGTGAGAGATGATGGCATATAAATATGTTATATTGCGCTGGAATTCGATCTATTTTAATTAATCTAAAAAAGATTTATTCTCACGTATTAGTTAAATATATAAAAATTAGTAAGTCAATGTTTTTATAGCTCCACTTTTTTAGAGGATCATGTATTTAGGCCTTCTTTGAGGGTACATTGCGATCACATGAGGCGTTTTAAAGAAGGCTTAAATTTTTATTTTTTCTTGATTAGTTATTATAGTTAGATTAACATATCTAAAAAAGTTATAAACTTAATTGAAATAACAGGTTTATATAGTAAGCTAAATAAGTGAAAAAATTAAATTAGTACAAATATAAGCTAATGAAATTATGTGTGGAACAAAGGTGTATTTACAAATTACAAGAGAGGTATATTTAGGGGTGTTGAAAAAAAGTCGTATCCAAAACCAAATACGAAATATCAGAGAATCCGAACCCAAATATCTGAAAATTCGGATATCTAGATATACGGATATCCGGATTATCAGATATTTGAAAATTAAGATTTAGATACTTATTTTGAAATATTTCGGATACTTCGGATATCTGAACTATCCGAAATAGTTTTTTCCAGATATTTCGGATAGTTTTCTGATCGAAATTTCCAAATTTTTCAGATATTTCGGATATCTGAAATATATTTTTTATATATTTTTTAATATTTTTATGAGTTCGGATACCGTTTAATATCCAAATCCGAAATTTCGGATACAGATTCAAATTATTGAAATTTTACTATAAAAATTTTCGAATATCTGAACAAAAAAGATAATTTTAGATTTAATAGAAATTCGATTCATGATTATAAACTTTGAGGGCACACAAAATTTATTTTAAACATGTATAATTGAACATTTTGCTACACTAGTTTTCTTTTATTTATTATTATCACAATTGTCAATTAATTTTTTTATATATAAGACTTTTGAGTCCATTTATCAGTAGTCGCTAATAAGGTAAAATTATAGAGACGAAGCGAAAACAAAAATAGATGCAAATTGTTGCTACAACGTCTTCGTCTTCGAGCTTCATTTAACGGTCCTGCACACTGAAACAACACCTCGTTAGCCTCATTACAGAAGGTTTCTCTTATGGTCAAAACTCCGGCGTGAGAGCAAGTGGAGAGCTCTCTTGAACGTGAAGCAAGTGAAAGGATGGTTGCGAATGAAAGGAATGCCTTACCTGCTTTCAACCTGCTTGATTTATACCCGGAGTTGGTTTCCTTTTGGAGGCCCTAGTCTTCTAAGCTCAAACGCTCTTTTCCTTGGTAACACCCGGTGTTGCTACTTGCGTATAATATTATGACTACTGTAGCTCCTCGAGCTCCAGTCTCTGACATTCAGGTTGTCCATTCCCCTTTTGCTTCGGAGGGTCACCTTGTTTATTTTACTAAAGTGGGAAGATTTGCTTTATACTCCTTTTATTTGATGTTCCTGCTTCCCATTTGAGTTGGAATGCACGCTCGGTCTCCAACGCCTTTTCCTGCCTTGAGTTTCCTTACCCTTGCCATGCTTAGCAAAGGTGAACTTGATGTTACCATTTTAACATGTTCGCCTAGGTGGTTGAGTCGTTTATCCATCCTCCGTCATCACAAATAAAGTGTATTAAATGACACTATAAGATATTTTCATGTATACATTGTCGTAAATCTCTACAGAAACTTGATTTTATATTAAATGATGTAATACGATGTACCTGTAAAGCAAATAACGTGTGAACTCGAAAAATAAAAAACAAAAAGTGATTTTATTTGAGATTTGAATATTTGAACATGTACATTGAAAAGTTTTGAGTTTAGCACTTGCTCAAAAACACTGGAATGCGATTTAATTTTTAAAAATAAAAAATAAAATGAAAAGGATATATTGTTTTTAAAATAACTATATCTTACCATCAGGGAAAATGAGTAGGCATGTTCAACAGGTCAGATAATACTTTATTCGGATCGGATTATTCGGATGTGAAAATTTTAAAACCTTCTTCAAAACCCGACCCAATCCGAATTGGAAATATGTTAAGCCGATTCGAATCTATCCGAAAAACCTGAATAAACTTTTTTACATCCGAATAATCGAAATTATCCGAAAAAACATGTTTTATTCGGATTGAATTCGGATACCCGATCCGGTCCCATTCGAATGAGAAAAATGGATATCTGATCTGAATCTATCCAAATATCAAAATCTCTAATTTGGATCGGTTTTTCGGGTTTCGGATATTTTTGGATTTCGGTTTTATAAACACCTCGATAAATGAGTATTCGTCGGTTTGCTGGTGACTGCTTTGACTTAGCGGTTGTTCGGTAGCATCTAAATGGGTCTGAATTTGTTTCACTTAAAAGAACATGTCTGAATGGGAGCACGCATCTGAATGGATGCCTGAATCATTTAGATCCCACAACAAGTCTGAATGGAAAAATTAGACAAGGGGTCCTCTTTAGCCTTTCTTTTTTAACCCTAGCAGTTCCTTCCCATAATCTGCCCGTCGCTTCCAAGAGACCAGACTCTCGCCGCTCACTTCCTGGTCGTCGCTCACTTTCGGCCGTCGCCGCCCTCCAATCTGCAGTAGCAGCGCCCATCACTAGCCACAAGCCACCCTCGATCGCCTTTCTGCGCTCACCAGTCACCAGTCACCAGCCACCAGCCACCCTCGGTCGCCTAACCCGATCACTGCTTTGAATTCTGCCTTCCAAGTTTTCTTCTCAAACCAGGGATAAAACACGTTTAAAATTCGAACAACCGGGTTTACGCATACATAGCTCAATTGAGAATTAATTGGCGTAACCAATTCTATAAGACCATGCGTTATGAGGCGTGAGGAGGGCTTGACCACCATCCATCACATCCTCATCACCCACATGTGACCACTTTGTGGTGGCAAGTCGTGAGGGCCTTCGCAGCGTGAAGGAGAAGAAAGGGGAGAAGCAAGGGGAGAAGAAAGGGGAAAAAGGAGGGGGTGATGGGGGCTTGATGAAAAGGTGATGATAACACGTACATGTGATGATGACGTGAAGTGATAAAGGGGGGATGGTGTGACATCCGGTATACGAGCTATCATGAGTCTGAAATCCAAGGTTGTACACGGCAACAACGTGGAAGACTGTGTTACGAGAGTGACAATAACGATAATAAACAACAAATCAAAATACACGGATAATTTCTGAGACTGTTGGGAAAATCCATTGAATCACACAAACATGGATTAGAAGAAAAGATAAACACCTTGTGAGAAAAAATAATGAACGAAATCTGAATGGATAACATTTGGAGTATCGATCCAACGAGGTATCGGCATGGGTAACGATTCATGTGGATATGTTGTTAAATTTGATACACTAAATGATATCTTTACAGTACAAAACAATGTCAGCAGTCAAGACAAACGCAGCTGTTGTATGAGTGACGATTCATATAAACGCCAATGTGAGTCTTATAATGCTGATATAAAATAATAACAATGTTAAGAAAAATTTCACCGAAACAATTTAATAAACAATCAAAATTTTAAGACACACAGCCTTTCGTACGAATGGACACTCATTCGTACACATAGGCATATTCGGCGAAACTTTACAACAACAGAGTCATTCGGCAGAATGGGAGTCATTCGTGCGAATGGCTCATTTGTGTGACAGTACAGGTATAAAAACAACACTTACGTTTTTCAAACCCAATTTCACCAAACTCTCTCAACCGAAACCCCTTTCCCCTCTCTTGATTTTTCGGTCATTTCCACACAAAATCGGACCATTTCAATGTCCAAATCGTGTGTATTTCAACTCTAACACTTCCATTTCAAGATTTCAACCATTTTCAAGCCATTTCGGTCAAATACGAGCTCCACAATGAGTATTAGCACTGATCCTTTGCACCAAAACACTCTAAAACGTTTTACCAACATTTTTGACCGTAAAAACACCATAAACAACCACCGATTTCAAAAATGGCGTACTTGGTGAATCTGCAGGCGAATGAGCCGAACGAAGGGCTCATTCGTACGAATGAGATACCTCATTTGCCGGGAAAAGACACCAGAATGAACCTTTGGACAAATGGGCAACCACATGAATGAAATGGACTCATTAGCATGGAGCCAAATATACACCACACTAATGAAATGGACTCATTAGCATGGAGCCAAATATACGAATGAGGTCCCCTTTCGCACGAATGGATCACCAGAATGAGAGTATGCATTCGCATCATTCCATTCGTGTGAATGAAGGTCATTCGCACGAATAGGCCATTCGCACCAAGAGGAGCCCGAAAATGGCTAAGTGTTGAACGTCCTATCGAACACCATCCGCGTCGATGAAACCGAACCTTAGACCAAATTGTAAATCTAATCAAAATAAAACGGAATGAAAACACATTTTCCGAAATCACATCAAGACACAGATCACGCAACCATCCAACACCTAACTAACTAATAATCAATTTATAACACTGGATTCAAACCGAGAGAACATACCGAGTGAGTGCATCAATGACCGATAACCACAGGTGAGTTCATAAACCCCTTTTTCTTTAACTTATTGCCTTCCAAATCATTTGGGGCTGAGAACATGAACTCTCCTATTCGAATGATAATCGAATAAGAGTTATTTTTAATTAATTTAAATGACAAGATCAACCCTCAACCTCTTATTCGAATAGTGCATTTTCAATCATCTCACTGAGCGTTCATCGCATCATCAACAATGTTTTCAAACTCAAACAACGATTTTGAGGATTTTGAACACAGTTGTACAGAAGTGTCTGTTAATCACAACAGTTCGAGGCTTTGTGCCAAACCAAGAGGTGAACGGACACAACTTCAGAGCTGGAGTTACACATCCAAAACAACAAGCAACAAATTTTTCATGGTATATGTCTAGGGTAATTCACTAGAGCATGTATCCACACAACTTACACATGAAGAATTCGCTCTGAAGTTCTCAAGTCCCTTTTAGAGTCATTTACCGTTAGTAGACGCGAGTCAACCGACGGTAACGTAGATGGTACCATAGGTCTAACCAACCTCCAGCGCCGAGGCTGGTTCGTTACACGCATTCATATAAAGGACAACTACTCGGATCAGTTCCATGGGAACTGATCAACAAGGGCATATCAGTTAGGTTTGGTAAATCATCACATGGGTGATATTACAAATAGACCATACTAATAACTACTACAGTTTTCAATGCAAACAAATGTTCAAGACCTGGTCTTGAACGATTTTCAAACGAGTTTACAACAAACAATGTTAAACTACAAAAAAGGAGTGTAAACTTTGTGATTTTCAAGATAAACAAACAAAACAAGAGTTTCCTATATCAGGAGACAAAGCATACACTTCTTTCTCAAGACATTTCTTTTTCCAAAACATTTGTCGTGTCGTGTCGTGTCGTGTCGAATAGCGATACAGAAGTGACGAGGTCTGATTTCCATTAAGGACATCCTAGTGGATCACTAAAGGGGTGGTGGGCTGGCGGCCGAGCCTTGGCTCTATGTATGCCCTATATATAAACTACCTTCAATGATTCGGGATGGTGTCAGTAATGAGGTTCAGACTAAAACACTTGTGTAACTCATTCATGCTTTCAATACCATTTACACATCATTTCTAAAACTGTGGGAGTGGAAAAAGTTTTCCTCAAACCTTTTGCAAAACCTAATATTTTTAAAACTTGCGTGAACTCACCAACCTAGTGTTGACAGATTTTACATGTTCTTAGGTGAAGAACATGTGAAAGCAGGATGACTTTAAGATAGAGAAAGATAGGTACCTTTAGAGGAACTTACAACTCCTGCATGGAATCTTACAAGGCCACACATGCTACAAGATTCAAGACTTGCATCCTCTGCAAGATATTTTGTGAGACATCTGGGTCACGCCCCAGATGCCCAAGTCAAATTATAATAGAATTAAATTATAAAACAGTTGTAATTTAATTTATTTTATCAATGCATTTAGTGTTCTCATATCATCATGTGATGTGTAAACAATCTAATCAGTCCGATTACATCACGCCTCGGGACCATACCGCCTGACGGGTTTCCGATCCAGCCCGTCGGCCCGGGGTGTGACAGATGGTGTTGGTTGATTATGTGGCGTATAAGTGAAGTGATGAGAATACATAGCCTAATAGTATAATTAACATAGGAATTCGCATGGGAGTTTAGCTGTAAACAACCTATATGAAAACAAATTAGATATTGATGTTCATCAATTTTTTTACATGGATTTAAAATGAGTATTCACTACAACGAAAGTCACCTATAGCGACGACAAAAGTCGTCGCAATAGCTCCGAAAAATTGTGGCAATAGATTGTAGCGACGACATGTCGTCGTCCCTTGGTTGTCGCTATAGGTTAGTCGCTATTGCCAAGACAAGTCGTCGCTGCAAATGTCGTCCCTATAGGTTAGGCAGTAGAGACGACAAGTCGTCGCTATAGGGGTCTGACACATTTTCTTTTTTAATTTATTTTTATTGTGTCTATTAATTAAAAAAAAGAAAAAACTTTTTCGAAATTACCTATAGCGACGACATATAGTCGCTATATACAATGGTGAAAAAGTCAGAGATATGGCTATAGCCTTACAAAAAATTTTCAATTTTTTTATTTTCTGAATTTTCTAGTTTTTAACCTGTTTAAACAACCAATACCAGTTTTAACCTACTGCAAATAAGACTTTATCATCTCAAACATCAAAATACATTCACACATTCATATGTTTACATCCAAATCTAAAAGTTAACCAAACAACTAAGCATAGCAAGTTTAAGTTTGTTTACCAACCAAACAACCAACCAACCAACCAAGCATAACAAAGTTATAATTGTTTTAAAGTCCACAACTTCATCTAATCACTTTCATCTTCATCTTCATCTTCCTCTTGATCTTGATCTTGATCTTTTTCTTGATTTGTTTCAAATCCGGGATAGTATAAAGAGCTAGAGCCTTGGCCTCCTTGCATTGACATCAACTTGTTTATTTGTTTTTGCATCATCTCGTTGATGCGTTGTTGCTCCGCCCAACGAGCATTTGCTTCAGCAAGTTGTTGTTGAAGCTCGTTTGCTGCAGGTGCATACATGTGTGGAGGCAAGTCTGGGGTTATACTTTTAACTGTTCTACCAACACCCTTTACATGCCTAAGCCGCTGACCCAGTGAGCGCTCTAGCACTTCTACTTCATCTACCGGCGTGTCATCACCACCAGATGTTGATTTTGCTTTGTTCAACTCATCAGTAATATTCTCCTACATTAAAAACACAAGAAAAATATATGTTAAATGTTTTACAAAAATCCGTCAGAATAACTGCTGTAAAATGACTACCCAAAATGTATAATAAATGGCAACAAAGCCTAATTCAAAAACAAATCTCAATTATATCAACAATTCCCAATTATATCAAGAATTCCCAATTCAATCAACAAATATCTAACAATTCATGTTCACCCATCCTATATATCAAAGGGCAACTTTCAAATCAAGTTTAAATGAGTAAAACATAATACTAGTGAACATCTATTACTTACCCTATGTTGCTCGGCTAATTGATTGTACCATCCCGAGCTTCCTTTAAAATGCATATCTCTCTAACCTTCCACATGTTGAGGCACACCACCCTCCTTGACCTTTAAACAATAACAAATATTATTATTAAGATATCAAATAAGAATTAATACATATTTTGATAACACTAAATTATAACCACATCATAACGTCTCTGAGCGTATGATTGGGTCTCGTGATAACTTCCATACAATTGTTTTGACCTATTAGCTGTATTCTTCAAAGATCTGTTTTTGTATGTGGAAGTTGTAAACAACCCATTAATAACCTGCACCCACGCTTCCGGGTCCATGCCCTTAGAAGGATTCTGCTTTGCTCTTTCTGTGTTATCATATCCTCCTTCCTTGTCAAAATGTTTCTTCAGCTTTGTTTTCCGGTCTTTGTACCGGTTCGACAGTCAGCTTGAATACCAAGCTTGATTTCAACCCAGTATTCGGTATTGTGATATTGTTGCAGATCAAAGTAATGCTATAAAAGTTGATATGATTAGAAAATAATCAAAAATATGAAACCAGTATACAAAGAACATTAGTAAGTATACTAACATGGAGAGTGGTCAGAATAGACATCTTAACATCTTCCGGAACCACCTGCCAACTCCGATAATGGAAGGGTGCATGTCTATCAACTACATTAGATATCAACCGTATAAACAGCTGATAATTTTCTCCAACAGCTCTGTATAGGTTGGATGAGTAATCGAACTCAATTGGAAGTGGTCTGCTTCCATTCTTTTGAAATTTGTCGTATAAGTTCAAGATTTTTCCATGGGCTCTTTGTTTGCTTGGCTTAGCTACATTAACACATGAAATTAAAAGTTACCAAATTGAATAATATGTTCAAGGAGATTAAAAATATATTATACTAGAAACTTACAGGATTCGCAGCTGGTTGGCAGCCTATAAGGATGCCTATGTGGAGGTTCATCACCCCCGTCTCCGCCATGATAGCCGGCAACATCTGCCATTCCTTGGACAAAAGCAAATAAATGTTAACAATTTTAACAAATGCAACAATACAATATTAACAATTTACAAGAAATACAACAATGAAATAGCAAAAAACGTAAACAATTATAACAAAAGCAAATAACTATCATACATTTATTCGGAATCGTCACTACAATAATGTTTGTCTATTTCATCATCATCAACATTTTCATCTTCTTCTTCCTCTTCATCATCGTATTCTACTTCATCATCATCAATGAAAATCTGATCGTCCACACCTTCATCTAAAGGTGCCCCTATAGGCAACGGGCCTAAGTCGACTACTAAGTCACAAAAATATTGAGTTTCTTGCGAGACATTCAACTCATCATTAACAACTAAGTTATAATCAGATGATTGGTTGTCGTGCAATATATCTACTTCATTAACCCCACTCATACTTGGATGATCCCAAAGTTTTCGATGATGAACATTTTCTACAACCCTCCAATTACCGGTTGTTCGAGAAGGATCTTGGAGATAAAACACTTGTTTAGCTTGTGTAGCTAAAATGTATTGCTCGTTAACAAACCACTCACGACTAACATTAATTGCAATAATATTATTCTTCTTCACAAAGCGTTTATCCGAAGTGTTGAACCATTTACAACGAAATACTACAACTGAGTAACTATTTACATAGTTCAACTCTATAATCTCCTCTAGTTGACCATAAAAGTGAGTACCATCTTCTCCTATTGTAACAACACCACTATTTTGAGTAGTGCGACGGACATCATGACTGTGTACTACAAATCTAAAACCGTTGACTATACAAGCCGTGTACACATATGCATTCAATGGGCCATGTGCTAATGACTTTAATTCATTGGACAACTCTACGGACATTGATGACGACGACGACGATGACATATTTGATATATATCGAAACCATGAGGAGAATCCTGTTTTTAGATCACGTCCGGGAAATTCATATTCAAATTCAATATACAATTAACAAAAATTGTAGATTAGTTTACTAAAGCAACTAATATGAAAATTAACCAAGTAAATACATACGCTTACGATTTGTAGTCTTTAATTTTATCGTAGTTGCTTAATACAAACCATTCCAATGATTTTCTACCATCTTCAGAAAGTGATGTTATTTTCTTCTTTGAAATTGGGCGGCATTGTGATTAAAAAACATGAAGATGTCTCTTGGGAATGTTAGCATCTGCGTTTCTATCAGGATGGTTGAATTTGGTTTGCATACCTTCAAGATACATAGAACAGAAGGTCAATGCTTCATCTGCAACATAGCCCTCTGCTATTGATCTTTCAGGTCTGGCTTTATTTCTAACATATGCCTTTAGCTTCTTTATGTATCTTTCAAATGGATACATCCATCTCATATACACAGGCCCACCAAGAATAGCCTCTTCAGGAAAATGAATAGCTAGATGAACCATTATGTCAAAAAACGCTGGAGGATATATCAACTCCAAATTACATAGTATCTTGATCACATCTTTATGAGCTTTCTCCATGTCTTTCACATCAAGTGATCGTGCACAAATTTTTTGAAACACAGTGCAAAGATCAATGATTGATGTTGAAACATTTGGGGGCAAACATCCTTGTACACCTATTGGCAACAATCGTTGCATCAAGATGTGATAATCATGAGACTTTAACCCGATTATATTTGAATTATTAGGAAGCATCTTGTTTTTAAAGTTCGAACCAAAACCATCGGGTAGTCTCACTCATCTAATAAACTTACAAAAACGTTCTCGATCTGTAGGTGTGAAAGAGTAAGGGGCATGTGGTTGGTAAAACTTGTTGTTATTCTTAGTTAGCCAAAGATTTTTTCGAATACCCATCTTCTCCAAGTCTTGTCTTGCTGTAGGCGTGTCTTTTGATTTTCCATTCATTAGTGAAGTACCCAACAAACTTTCACACACATTTTTCTCCACGTGCATAACATCAAGATTGTGTTTTAAAATAAGGGAAGACCAATAATCTAACTCAAAGAAGATACTTTTTTGCTCCAATTCAACTCTGATGCAGCTCGCTTTCTTTTCATACCTTCATGACTTGGATGTTTACCCGAAACACAAATAGGAAGGCCTTGTAATTGTTTTAATATTTTTGCATTACTTAACTGTTTAGGAGGATCTCTGGTCTCCTTTTGGCCATTAAATAACAAATTTTCTCTTAATTTATGATTTTTAGTCAAAAATCGTCTTTGACCAACAAAAGCTATCTTGTTAGTTATATGGCACAAGGGTGTGTCTTCGTTACAAGTAGAACATGATTTATAACCTTGACCACTCCATTCAGACAAGCTACTACGGGCAGGATAATCATTAATAGTCCACAAAAGGGCCGCACGCATCGTGAATATGGTTTCGGTGTGTGAGTCTCTCATTTGTACTCCATCAGTCCACAACGTTTTCAATTCATCCACCAAAGGCCTTACGAAAACATCAATATCCTTTCCAAGAGATTTAGGGCCAGGAATTAGCAAAGTTAACATGAGAGAAGACTCTTTCATACATAACCAAGGCGGTGTATTGTATACACCACCGGCCACATACTGTAAGTCTGACTCATGTTACCAAATGGATTAAAGCCATCTGCAGCCAAACCCAAACGAACGTTCCTGGGTTCCTTAGAAAAATTAGGATACTTGTTATCAAATTCTGGCCATGCCTTCCCATCCACCGGATGACGCATCATACCATCTGTTGAGCGTTCGGTATTATGCCATATCATATCTTTCGCGGTGAATCTTGAACAAAACCTTCGTCGAATACGTGAAGTTAGAGGAAAGTAACGCAATACTTTTTGTGCTACTTTCTTTCCCTTTGTATTTTTGTCAACCCATCTGCTCTCATTACAAACAGGACAATTTTGCATAAGAGAATTCTCTTTCCAGAATAGAGCGCAATCATTAATGGAAGGATGTATAGACTAATATCCTAAACCAAATTTTCTTAGTTTCTTCTTAGCTTCATAATGGGATGCTGGAATCTTATTTTCTTTAGGGAATGCAACTCTTAAAAACTCTAAAAGTTGGTCAAAGGAACTATCAGTCCATTTATTAATCACTTTAATATGCATTAATTTTGCCAAAAAGTTTAGGGAAGACATCCAATTACAACTAGGATATAGCTCGGTATTAAGCTCCTTAAATAATGCGTCAAATTCTGTGTCTAAGCCATCTCCATACTCATTTACATTTTCGTCATATGTATTCTGCTCACCAATGACATCATCAAGTGCATCAAACATCTCATTATTTGTTAGTGAAGGATTATGTGTGTTCGAAGCCCATTTTCTTTCAATCTCTGAAGCATTGGAATATTTATCACCATGATATACCCATGTTGTATATGACTGTAGAAAACCACGGTCATGTATGTGGGCATAAATTGTAGCCAAATTCTGGAGTGAACGATTAGAATTTGCACAACTTTTACACGAGCAATATCCTTTACCTTCACCATTGACATGGTTCTTTGCAATCTCCATAAACTTATTAAGACCGTTTAAAAAATCCGCACATCTCCGGTTTCGCAAGTTGATCCAACTTTTGTCAATTTCCATGCTAGTTAATCCGAGCTAGTGGTAGCATTTTAATTGTAACAAGTCAACTTTTCAATATATACGTTCTTATAACAAGTCAACACATTAAACCCAAACATACAAACCTAAACTTAATTATAAACCCAACATAAACATACACATACAAATACTTGAACATAAACATACACATACAAACATGCTAAACATATTCAAAAATACTTGTAAACATATTCAAAATACACATACAAACATGCTAAACATATTCAAACAGTCATATGTTTTTCTTTCATATAAAGAACCACAAACAAAGATCCCAACGTTATACATACCCAAATTCTAACCTTGACTTAACATAAGTTAAACATACACATGACATAAACATATACTTACACACATACATCAATTTAAATCTTAATTTAGCTCAAATAATTTAACTTAATGTTTCTAACATACACATAATTAAGATAAACATATACTAATATCCTTAAATTAACATAAGTTGCATATTGTAATTCTATATCCTAACATAAATATACATACCTAAATTCTAATCTTAACTTAACATAAGTTAAACATTCACATGACATAAACATAACTTACACACATACATCAATTTAAATCTTAATTTAGCTCAAATCATTTAACTTAATGTTTCTAACATATACACATATACTAATATCCTTAAATTAACATAAGTTGCATATTGTAAGTCTATATCCTAACATAAAAATACATACCTAAATTCTAATCTTAAGTTAACATAATATCCCAACATACTAATAACCCAACAAGAACATAAAATTATACACATAATTAAGATAAACATATACTAATATCCTTAAATTAACATAATTTGCATATTGTAATTCTATATCCCAACATAAAAATACATACCTAAATTCTAATATTAACTTAACATAATATCCCAACATACTAATAACCCAACAAGAACATAAAATTATACAAATACATTACTAAAGAAATGTGTTTCATCAATGAATAATACCAAAGAAACATGTTTCATCAATGAATAATACAACATCACTAACCATTTTTTACATGCACAAAACTTAAAAACACAGTAAAGTTTCAAAATAAACATACGTATGTCGAATTAAGGTTTCAAAAATCTTCAACACGAAATCTTTTCTTGCATAATCACATACATTGAAAAAAATATGAAAAAAAATTAGTAAATAAATTCATATGAAAAAAAAATGAAAAATTACAGAAAAAAAACCATACCTACGAAGAAGTGATGTCCCCAACAATTTTTAATCACCAAATCAAACCTATCAACATATAAAATTCATGAACACTTGCAAATATATGAAAAAACAACAAAAAATTGAAAATTTAAGAAAAAAATACATACCTATACAAATGAGATGATCCAAATCATCCTTTCATCAAGAAATCGGCAATATACGAACCAAATAACTCGAAATCGCCTCTTGGAACCGCAAAATGGAGTTTGAGAGAGTTTTAGAGAGTTTTCTGACGAGCGCATTAAATGATCTGACCAAAAGTCGTTTTGTCTTCAAGTGAGCCTATAGCGACGACTTGTGGCCGCTATAGGTAATTTAAATTTTTTTTCAATTTTTTGGAGTCTTCGCTTGAATAAAAGGTAATTAAAAAAAATAATTTTAATCTATAGCAACGACATTTAGTCGCTACAGTTTTTCCCAAAACCGCCAAACTTTCGGTCAAACCCTGCCTTTTTCGCTGTCAGAAAAAGTACTTTTAAGCTCAATCTATAGAAACTACTTTTTGCCGGTCGCTGTAGCCTTTGTCCCCTTAGATAGTTTTTCTTGTAGTGATTGTGCAATTTGGATGTTTGGATTTTAGCATGTTTGGATATTTAGATTTTAGCACGTTTGAATTTTACCTTGTTTTTATTATTTATATTATCACTGGAAAAAAAAATTTAGGAGGGTAAAATAGTCACTCTGCATATTCAATCAAATGTTCAACCAAACAGTTTTAATTGGTTCAACACTTAATGGTTAAGACTCTCTTAACCATTAAAACATCTTAACCATTCAGTATTTAATTAATGGTTCAGATGCTGCCAAACAGCTTCTTATATTAACCAAATATTTGTTAATCATGATATCAAGGCCGGTTCAATCAAGCTACCAATGCAAGAATTAAGGGCTCCACGAAATATTGGACCCCAAATTTTAAAAATAAAATTATATGTAGTGAGGATTTTTTTTAGTCGGTAGACCTTTTTTATTTTGTGGACTATGAAGGTAATATGAAACACTAATAGACTCACATAAAAGCTTTTAATATTCAATTGTGAAAAAATTTTAAAATAAATTTATTATAAACATTTTATTAAAAATTTGTATTTAAAAAAAAGGAAAAAAATTTAATCTAAACATTTTATACATGTAAATATAAACAATTTTTTAACTCTATCATATATAAACTTTTAGTATATTATTACTAGTTTCAGGCCCAAATAAAAGAAGAAGATTTTTAACGTAACCGTTATTAAAGGGTCTCTAACTTTTATTCCGCTTAAAGCATCTAAAGTGGTTGAGCTGACCATACATGTCGTTAACTAATATTATTTAAAGTTAACTAAAACAAATAATGCACTTGATACCTTTGGACTTTTCACTTGAAGAATTTTAGGTTTGAATCAGTATCACCATAAGACGAGATTTTCCTTTAGATTTCATCATAGATAGTTTAGAGGTCGAGTCTAAAACGTAGCACCAAACAACTAAAAGAGTTGAAATTATGTCACATAAGAATTCAGGCTTTAGTACTAGTGATTAGTGATGAACAAAATATTGTAAACAAAAAAAAAAAAAAAAAAAAAAAAAAAAAAAAAAAAAAAAACCAAGACAAATAATCGTACTTCGCTTAAATTTTTTTAGTCATTGAAGTCTGAAGACATTAAGATCATTGAATGATAAAGCTAAAAAAGGTCAATTAAGCCTATAGTCTATTTTTGAAATTTAATTTGTTTAAATTAACTTTTAAATACCAATATCGTGGATTTATGTCTAACTTAATTACTTAGTTGTATCTCTGATATGCATGCGTAAATCACTTGCAACTTATTAGTTATTACTATTTTTTCTTTATTAACTAGGCTATACTAGCTACTCATGCAGTGGATCCAAAAAATTTTTTTTCATGAGGGGCAAAATTTTTTTAAAACTATTTAAGGATTGGTATATAATAAATTTTTTCTCTCCTGTTCAGATCAGGTTATGTCGAATCGGATCGGATAATGTTAAAAAGATAATCAAACTAAATTTTATATATAAAATCATAATAAAAATACAACATATCTAAAGTTGTTCATATGCCTAATAAAACAGGTGTGTTGGGTTGGGTTGGGTTGACTAACAGCCAAAACGGGTGAGTGTTAGGTTGGGTACTGGTTAAAATGTGCTTTAAGCAAAATCAGTTTAGGTAACAAGAACAATTCTTAAAAGGATACTTGAACCATTACCTTCTTTTAATCTTGAATTTGTTGATTTGAATAACATTTCTCCGAATCGGATAAAAAAACCAATTTTATCATATCATTATAATAAATAAGATGTTAATTTGCGAACTTTTATTACAAATTTATAATCTGATTTAGTTTTATCATTTTTTTAGTGATTTAATCCCACTCAATTCGACCCTGCCAAAAAAATCTAATATTTAGTGACATACAATCAATTGTTTGTTTATAGAAAATTTCTGAGCCTTAAAAGAAAATTTACTAGAGGTGACCCACAATCATTTTGGTCCACTTTGGTGTATATATGGTTGACAAGAGATTGATTTACACAGCCCAGACGAATTCACATATTTGCCAGAAACCAATGAGGAATTGCCTCAATGGTACCCCAAGATTCTTTCAAATGGGAGGTATTGGGTAGAAATCCCTCCCGCAGCGAAAAATAGGTCTGACGGGGGTTAGGTGGTTTTCCCAGTGAGGTTTCCTTCTAGGGTGGTTGTGGTGGCTCATTGGAGGTTCAGGTAACTAGACCTTTGTGACATGGCATGGAAACAGTGGGTTTACATGACTGAGACCTTCGCCGTTCAAAAAAAAATATTTGCCAGAAATTAATGACATGATAGCCTAGCAAATCGATTTTATGTTTTCATCTAACATGTATTTTAGTTCCCTATAAAACCGTGCAAAATAAAGGCAACCCATATACATAAATTTAAAAAAATAGGGTCCATGAATATGATGGTGAAACCTCATGCAGTGTGCATACCCTATCCAGCACAAGGCCACATCAATCCCATGCTAAAACTTGCCAAAATCCTTCATTCCAAAGGCTTCCATATAACCTTCGTCAACACCGAATTCAACCACCGGCGACTCCTCAAATCACAAGGCTTAAACACCCTCAAAGCAAGCTCTTCATTTCAGTTTGAGACCATCCCTGATGGGCTTGAGCCACCTGATAACCAAGATGCCACCCAAGACATCCCCTCACTATGCAAGTCCACCTCTGAAACTTGTCTAGAGCCTTTCAAAGCACTCCTCTCAAAACTCAATAACAACAAATTAACCACACCTACGGTGAGTTGCATAGTTTATGATGGTGCAATGAGTTTCACACTTGATGCAGCGCATGAATTGGGTATCCCTGAAGTCATGTTTTGGACCACTAGTGCATGTGGTTTATTGGCCTATGCACATTACACCACTCTATGGCAAAATGGTTGCATTCCTCTAAAAGGTACTTCATCGTGGCTAAAAAAACATCAATTACTCTATATACAAATTTCATATGCGCATGTAAATAGTACTAATAAAATAATAATAATAATAATTAAATAATAATATTAATATTTAAATTATGATAAGTTTAATTTAATAATACTAATAATTTACAATGAAATAATATTAGTAATTAAATAATAATAATAAAGTTTAATAATTAATAAATATTAGGTAATAAATATGATATGATTGAATAATACTAATAATTAAATAATATTTATAATAAATATTATTAATAATTATATTAAAACTACTATATAATTTGTTATCGTTTAACAGACACGCTACGACGGCTACACTTTAGGGTTTCACATCGAAGTGTCAATTATTATGATGTGTTTTTATATCTACATTTTGATATACCAGATTGTGTTTGCGTTCTGATATTCAAAATTTCAGCAGAACTTCCGCTATAACGCGCGGAGTCACCTACTAGTTTAACTACATTTATACATCATACAGTCTGTATTCCTAATGGTAATATTGTTTGCAAGTTTAGGCGTTTTTGGAAAAATAAGGATTATTGAGTGGTTTTTTTGTTAATTATATGAACCTTTTGGAAATAAGTTTAATTATAGTAGACGTTACACTCTAATTTACCAAATTACTTAAATGTTGACCAACCAAAGGGTCTTTTGTCTTAGCGGTATCCCTTTGGATTTTCAAATGGAAGGTCACTGGTTCAAATCCTTCTTAAGGCGAAATAGGGGTTCTTAAGTGGTCGGAGGTTTTCCGGTGCGGTTTCGTCCTGGGGTGGTGGTGGGGTCTCAACGGAGGTCATGGTAACTAGACCTTGGTGAAAGGGCCTGAAAATCAGTGGTTCACACGTTGAGATCAAATGTCGTTAAAAAAAAACTTAAGGTTGACCAATTTTTTACTAAATTAATCACTCAAATTTAGTCCCCTTAGACGCCGCTTTAACATACGGGTCCACATATTGGCGGCTTTGTCGGGGTATAAATGAGTGTCCGTATGTTTCTTAATCGCTTTGGATATCAGAATTGCCATTTAGATTAAGCGTCTAAAGGCTTCTTAAGACGCCGGTAAAAAGGGGTCTTAAGACACCTGTTTAGACACCGACAAATCCGCCAACATGTGGGTCCGTATGTTTCTTTTTGGGACACAAAAGTACAAAAAACGGGCATATAAAGCGGCGTCTAAAGTGACGTCTAAAGCTTAAACGGGGGGCTAAATTTCAGTTATTATTTTGGTAAAAATAAGGTCAAACTTGATAATTTTGGTAAAAAGAAGGTCAAATCTGATTATTTTGGTAATTTTCCCTTTCTCTAAAACCATATATGTAGATTCTGAAGATTTAACCAATGGGTACTTGGACACAATCGTTGATTGCATACCTACCATGAAAGGCATGCGTTTGAAGGACATTCCATCATTCTTGAGAACCACAGATCCAGACGATATCATGCTCAATTTTGTAATCCGAGAAACTGATCAAGCCAAAATGGCTCTCCTATAATACTCAACACCTTCGAAGACTTGGAGCGCGATGTCTTAAACGAACTGTATTCCATTTATCCTTCTGTTTTCTCGATCGGACCATTACACGCAATTGCAAACAAATTGGTCGAAAAAGATTTGCGCTTGTTGGGTTCGAGCCTGTGGAAAGAAGACACAGATTGCATGCATATATTGGCTTGACTCAAAAGAAGCTAATTCAGTTGTTTACGTCAACTTTGGAAGCATAACCGTGATGACACCACATCAGCTAGTTGAGTTCTCTTGGGGTCTTGCTAACAGCAACCAGACCTTTTTATGGGTTATCCGACCAGACCTGGTTTCTGGAGACTCATGCATGCTGCCACCCGAGTTCCTTGAGGTGACTCGTGAGAGGGGTTTGCTGACAAGTTGGTGCCCGCAAGAAAAGGTTTTAAATCACTCGTCAATCGGAGGGTTTTTGACGCATAGTGGATGGAACTCGACCATAGAGAGTATATCGAGTGGAGTTCCGATGATTTGTTGGCCGTTTTTTGCGGAACAACAGACTAATTGTTGGTATAGTTGTAACCAATGGGGCATTGGGATGGAGATTGACAGTGATGTGAGCCGAAAGCAGGTTGAAGAGCTTGTGAGATCTTTAATGGTGGAAGACAAAGGCAAAGAGATGAGAAAGATGGCTATGGTTTGGAAGAAAAAAGTTGAATCCTCATCATCTTTGTTGAACATAGACAAATTGATCAATCAAGTGCTCCTTAAGACTATCCACAGCGGTCACCCCACTGAAAATCCCTCCCCACTGAAATTTTCTGCCACGTCATCACCCCACTGAAAACCTTAAACCCCCACAGTGGTTACCCTACTGAAAACCCTTCCCCACTGAAAACCCTTCACCACTTGATTTTTTAATAGACCAATAGGATGAGAGGCATTGCACGGGGAGCGGGAGCCGTGGAGCCGCACCTGACGGGAGCCGCGCAAGGGAGGGGCGGTGTTCCCGCTAGTTGCCGCGGAAGGGGCAGGGCCGCGGAGGTGGGCGGGGCTGGCGCTGTGGACAGTCTAAGGGATCATGCCTTTTAAAGGATTAAAAGCTATCCAAATCATGATTTCTTTCTTCAAATCATGAAAACATATATGTTTAATTACCCCATGTCACGATTTAGAATGTTATATTTTGCAATTTAATTTAGTAACTAAACTTAAACACGTTCACCCCTAGAAAACCCACTATCATCTACAACTATAAAGATGAATCATTGGAAAAAAATTCAAAAAATAAAGGAAGTAAAATTCTTTGATATCTCGGGACATAGTCTAAGCTAAAAGATAAAGATACAAAATTAATTTAAAAAGAATTTAAAAAATAAAGGAAGTAAAATTCTTTGATATCCGGGGACATAGTCTAAACTAAAAGATAAAGGGAAAAAAAATACGTTCTATATTATCTGTGAATGATTTGTAAGATATCTGGCATAAGATCTCGGACAAGATTTAAGTTAAGCGGATGCAAATGGTAATTATATATCCGTATATGAACCGTTGGAAACACATAATTAAACATATACTTTTAAATGGAAAAAGACACGTCTATACATATAACAAGATTTGGGAGATTCACGGCATTTCTACAAGAATTGGAGCATCAAAACTTGTGATTAATTTCGTATTGTCGATTTACAATGGAATGCGTGGACTAGAAATTGATCAACAACATAATTGGGTTGTTTTTTAGCATATGTTGCAAATATAGGGGGCATATTTGAAACTTGTGGTGTATGATCGAAAATAAATGCCAGTTTCATTACATCTTATCTTGAATCACTTGTCACTTAGTGTTGGAGTGTATGATAATGGAATACCTTAGCTTTAATTATGAATCATATGTGTGTCTCAAAACAGTTTATTTTTAGAATTCTAAGATAGGGATGTGTTATTTACACACCCAACTTTTTTATTTCAACACTTTATTGATTATATATGTCTTTTATACGTTTATAAAATGGGTATATCCCCTTTGACACTCAATAATTTGAAAATGATTGGTCACGTATACATCACATAGAGGATCTATACGACGAGCTCGAGCCAACCCTAGCTCGGGCTCGACTCATTTTTAATGAGCTTCTTTTGAGCCGAGCTTTTTTCGAGTGAGCTTCGAGCCAGGCTCGAGCCACGAGCTTTTTGAACAGCCGTAGTTTGGGTTTAAATGAGTAATTTGAAAAAAACATTAATTTCGTTTAAGTTAAAATGAATTGTAACTAAACACAAAGTTTAATTGAACAACTTTAAGTAATTTTCTCATCAAATATATCATTCATCATTCTTACATGTTTACATTCATTATATTCACATAGTTTTAAATTACGGATCTTGTT
Organism: Mikania micrantha; assembly: GCA_009363875.1. Lineage (NCBI taxonomy): Eukaryota > Viridiplantae > Streptophyta > Magnoliopsida > Asterales > Asteraceae > Mikania > Mikania micrantha. The sequence continues at coordinate 30,690,916 of CM018697.1, forward strand.
ATAACTCAAGATTGTCAGGCTTAGTTGATCTTTTGACCGACGTCGAAGTAACGATCAAATAAGAGTTAATGATCGTGTTCCTAGCTACCTTAACTAGTAGGGTAAGTAGGGTGTCGAATCACAAAAAGTTTATGTGGATGGTGTGTCGTTACTTTATTTAACCTAACTTAACTAGACGAAAAATTGTAAAATCGATTGATGGTTGTTTGAACTTGCAGTTAAGAAAATGACTTTTTAACAAAGTAACAATGAAAGCAAATGAGTCGTAATTCAATTAAGTAAATGAATCACACCCGGGTTTTGAATTAGAAAGAAAGTAAGAATCTTTAGGGTTCAATTGGTTACGACAAATCACATAGACATGACTTGTGACTTCTCGTATGAACGGACACTCATAATTGGAAAACCTGATTTTATAAATTAATTGATTAAAACCAACTAATGGTAAACCTAGGATGTAAATTACCAATACCAATTTGAAAGTGATAATCCAATTAGTGTTCAATGTTTCACAATTGTAAACTGAAAAATGATGAACATTCAATTGAATCAGAAAAGCCAAATCGTTCAATTCAATATGAAAAGCAACATCCAAACAATTTAAGATATGGAAACCACACAATGTTTGAAGTCAATTACCGTTGAAACCATACAAATCCCTAACCCTATCTAACCGTTTACCCGGGCGTGCTAACATCAATTCGGGAGTCTCCGAGGTGTTTGGAACGATTGATTTGTGATTTCCCAAGCCTTAGAAGCCCCCTAGAACCTCAAAAAGTCGTCAAAGTCGAAGATAAGTCGAAACCCTAGGTTCTTGGTCTTAAATATGTGGCAAAACGGAAAAAATCCTGGTTTAATGGGTCCCCGGCGTATCATACGCCAGGCCCCAGCATATGATACGCTCATACGCCGGCCTGGTGTTCCGGGTTGCTTTTCCTCTGTGATACGCCACCAATACGCCGGTTTGATACGCCACTTCATGGAAATCTTCTTTTTCTGCTATTTTGGCCTTCCAAACACCATTCTTCAGCCACCCTTTGATCCTTGGCTATCCAACATCCGTATTCTTAGCCCGAAAACCTGCAAATCATCAAAACACTCAAACCATCACCATATTCCATGTAGTTACCGCATATAAACACACAATTACGCACTAAAACTACATATAATTACCCAAACCATCATCTTTACATAATTTTACTTTTTAAAATCTATCTAAAAAACGTCTATGAAGACTTTTTTAAGTAACTTTAAAAAAACAAGTACAATTATCACTTACTTTCTCATAACAACTCTAATTATGCAAATTTAAGGGGGCAACTGCAAAATATTAAGGGGATCGGTTAAATTTTTTAACATACATATACTACAAGGAAAAAAATTCAAAGGGGCAGCTGCCCCCACTCTTGGACATCACTGGCAATGCGTGTGTTGTCGGGTGCTAGTATCCAGTTAGGCTATCAAGAGGCATGCTGCATAGTTCTTGTTTACCGTTCAAATGAAAAAACTATCAAATAGACAAAATTTCAAAATACTACTAATGGGTCTATTGAAAAAAAGGACATATATAGGGGTCGTTAACGTATTAAGGGGTGGTTAACATATAAAGATGAAAAACATGCACCACACACACACAAACACACATGCGCGCGCGCACACACACACATATATATATATATATATATATATATATATATATATATATATATATATAGAAGGGTGGTTAATGTACAAACGAGAAGAACCGTGCAAAGTGTAGGAAATAATTAGAAACATCACATGTCATCTAAGCAAGTATATTATCGTGAATATAAAATTATGAACCACATTATATAAAATCACATACCATCATTTAACACTCATAATACCAACTGCATAATCACGAACCAAGCGTAAAAATCACGGAACACGTAAAAATATCGGAAAAAAATATATAGCAATATTATAATAAAATTAAAGATGATAAAATTATCAGTTTTATTTTGTGATTGTTTTTAAAAAAATGATTCAATGTTTACAGTCATCTGCCTTTTAAAAAAATGTTGGAACTTGATTTATAAAAAAAGGTCAACAAATATACGGTATTACTTTTTTGACTTTACAATCTTAATTCACTTAAGTTTTAAATAAAAAATGCAGTCCACTATATCTAAACTATTAATTAATTTGATTAAAAGCTTAAAATTTTTCTTATCATTTTTACACAACTTTGTTTTTGATCATGTATATATATATGGATTGTATTATGTGAAAACCTGATCTTAGATTGGTAACCCTTAAAACTTATCTTTTTTTTAACGGCACTATTCTCATGTGTTCCCTACCCTTTGGGACGATCGTCTAATTAAGGTCGGACGCTTCCAACAGTCATGAAAACCGATACACTCTGATGCATAGGAACCCCGTGGAATGGGTAAAACTTCGCCCCCATTGGAATCAAACCAAAGATAAACCCGAAGCTAACCCTTTACCTAGTGTCTTTCGAATTTGTCCTCAGATGAATTCGAAACCCCCACCTTCACAATGAAAGGGGAGAAACCTAATCATTGGGCTAAGTTTTCAAGACCATTAAAACCTATATGAGCCGGAATGTTGAAAAATATTATTATATTTACGCTACGGCCATGTTAGATTAAATCACATTCACGTTTTTAGTACTGCAACCGAATCAAAGTTTTGTTAAAAATTTCTTTCAAAGATAATTTAAACTTATAAAAGTAAATAAGATATATATGTTTTTCGGACTTCAAACACAACCCTTATAAAGTCACTCTTAAATTTACCTATTGTTCGTTTATAGGCCTTAGAACCCGTATCAATGCAGTGAGAACAAACACTAGATGCTAGTAAATGAGATTAAGAGAGAATACACATAAAATAAAGTTATATAATTACCATTCTAAACATTTAATTAACTGTCAACATAAATTTTTTTTTTGAACGGCGAATGTCTCAATCGTGTGAACCCACTGTTTCCAGACCATGTCACCAAAGTCTAGTTACCTGGACATCCCATGAGCCACCACAACCACTCCAGGAGGAAACTCCACTGGAAAAACCTCCTGACCCCCCTCAGACCCCTATTTCGCTGCGGGAAGGATTTTCATTTATAATTCTTAGTGTATTTTCATTTATTTATTTCGTACACACACACTATCAGGATCAATTTATTGCGTTAGTATCCAACCAAAATAAGTATAAATGGTGATAATATTAGTACACCCCGTTATCTAAACATCAATACATCATATCTTTATTATCGGTTAAATCATACACACAAATACCCAGTCAAGGTCATCTCAAGCTTTTTGCTGACACAAAACAAGGATAAATTTTGAGGCCTTTTTCTATTGTAAAACTCTGATCGAGTTTGAGGCACATAATATATAGATTATAATAAAGGAGAAAGCCACAAATAGTATAAATTACAAACAAAAATGTGTAGATCAATACAATAAATTTTACCTTAATTAGAATCCATTACAACTAAAAACTAATTTACCCAAAATAATCTAAGACTCTTTAATTTTGGAAGCTTTATGAAAGGGCTTATTTTTTTTTTCCCTAAAGGAGCCGACCATGCACACAATATGTTTTAGTCATACATTTTCTTAAATATTTTTAATATAAAAAATATCAAAAAATAGTATTATTAGCTCGTTGATATACCAATAACCTATGTATAAATTTGCTGACAAAACAAGTATCTAATAAGAGATAATTAGACATGTTTAATAAAAAATATACTATTTAATTTATTTTTTTTAAATAATAAATATTAGAAGGCTAGAAGGTTAGCTTTTTTTATATCTTACTTTTGTTACATAAAACATATAATTTCATATTTCAATTAGCAAGCCAAAGTGTTATAAACTATTTTCATATGTTATATTTTCCATATAAGCACGGTCTCTCGTTAAATACGATAAGAACTCTTTTTGGTGACATGATAAATCAATTTCACGAGATAAACAATTTCACAGGCGAAATAGTGATCTATTTGCTAAGATGATATCTGGTGACTACGGTTTTGGTATCCAAAAAAAATAAATCAATCTCACGAGAGAAACAATCTTATAGTTTAAAGTATGAGTTGTGATATTGGTATATCGGTATATGAATAAAAATACTTTTTGATTTTTTTAATATTAAAAAATATGTATAAGTAAAAGTTATGTGAGTATGATGTGATTGATTTGACCTAAGTATTATATGTTTTTTTTGAACGGCTTGGTACAACGACACCCAAGACGGGATTACAATCGTCCCCTCGGATTTGACGCTCTAGGGCGTATGCCCGAGCCCACCCCAGGAGGAACCCCACAACTGGGTAAACCCCCTGACCTTGATTCAGCAAATATGCCTCAGCTCGGATTCGAACCCAAGACCTCCTATAGGAAAGTCAAGGGGGTAACCATTAGGCTAGAACCCCTTGGTTAACCTAAGTATTATATGTAGATAATGAAGATGGTGTATGAGTATTAACACTAAGTATATATGTCTTTTCAACCGTGACTCTTCTAGAATCCGTACAAAGTCTCACTGAAGGCATCTGTCGATTTTTGATTTTTCGGTGGTTCAATGATCTTTGTCAGGCATACGCGTTCCATGACGGCTGAGTCGGCTAACTCAGCTTTTAGTTAATTACCACATTACCCTTACACATTTTTATTAATTTCAACGCTTAAACGTGATCAACTTCCCTTCATTGGTATCACAAGCAAGTAAGCAACTACGTATCACTTTCGACATCCACACTCTTTGGTCAAACTTAAACATGTCAACACTTTGTCACCTATAAATCACTCCCCCTTAATAACCTCTTATTTCATTCAATCTAATTACCCTAAAACACAAAACACTCTTGTTTCGTTAATTTCACACAAGAAACTGTTCCGAGATTTATATTTATCTTCGAGTTCGAGAAAGATATTGAAAAAATTAGGTTATATTTACATCTTATTTGTTGTTTTAAAAGATGATGCATCTACCGACGAAGAAATCGAGAGAAGGAGACCTAGATGCAACCATGACCAACATGGCTAATTGGTTGATGCTACTTTCAAGGGGTGCAACAAGTAACGAACCATATGACAACAACGCACCTAGCCGAGTCTTTGAGTGTAAAACATGTAGCCGTCAGTTCACGTCTTTTCAAGCACTAGGCGGACACAGGGCTAGCCACAAGAAGCAGCGGCTCAACCCTGACCTTGGAGACTTGACTCATGGCACCAACTTGGTGCCTGTGAAGCCTAAATCACATGAGTGCTCAATATGTGGGCTCGAATTTTCAATAGGGCAAGCCTTGGGAGGACACATGAGAAGGCATAGGGTTACTAGGATGAATGAGAACCAATCTTTAGTATCGGATGATTCTTTCACTTCTGTAGTTAAAAATGTTAACAGTAAAAGAATTGTGAGTTTGGATTTAAACTTGACACCTTTGGAAAATGATTTGGAGTTTAAGTTACAAAAGGTAGTTCCATCCACAATTAAATTATTTATATGATGAAATTTACATGTAATTATTATTAATACTTTTATAGCAGATTTTCCATTTTCTTGTCTATTTTTATATATGTTAAAGTAATTAAAGAGTTTTGTATATTTTATGATATAAAGTGTTTTACTTTATACCTGATGATGATGTGAACACAAATTGATACCTTGAAAAGAAGAGTTCAATTAAAGTGGGAGATGATCGCGTGTATATATAACGTGGAATATTGATGTATTGTTAGTTAAATCAATTACACTATTAATTATTCTGATCAAATTTAATAAATTAAAACTATAAACAATGTTTTCAAAGCTGGATTTTTTTATATGCGCAGGTTTATACGTTACTAAAATGCTTAATTAATCATTTTTAACAACAAATATATCTTACTTTTATTTTAGGTCATTACAAACTAAGTTATACTTTTGTCTTAGTTTAAACACGGGACATTCTTATTTAAGAGATAAAACTGGTTTCACCTATGTTAGTTTTAACTCAAAATCTCTTTGTAACAAAATTTATTAAAATTTATATATTTTTTAAATTGATGCTATAAAGATTATTACTATAAATTATAAAATGAAGCAAAAACAATAACGAAAGCGTTTAGTAGATCTTCCCAACCACCTCAACTTGAGAATTGGTTGATTCATATCCACGAAAAGATAAAAGATCAACGTGAACATATAATTAGTTGGTAAAGATAGAGATAACATGCATTGGCCAAGCATCAATAGGGTCCGGGGGCCTTTTTTCCGTCCCTAGACCGTATTGTTAATTTTTCTGCTAAAATGTTATTTTTCGTTTTAAATATTGGTTTAACATCTCATTGTTTCAAAAAATTAACATGTATTGTGGATCTTATAAATTTCTGCCTCTTCTTTCAAAATATACAAACTTCGCCACTTATAATTTGCGTATATACAAGTACTTAAACGACCGTTTGTTTAAATGTGTTTGAAAAATCATAAGGTGTGAACTCTAAATATAAAAGCCAAAAAACGACTTTGTTGTATATTTGAATGTTATGAATACGTGTATTGAAAAGTTTAGAGTCAAGTACATGAACAAGAAACAAGGGGGTGTTTAGTTTAATTTTTTTAAAATATATATAAAAATAAATTTAAATATTCGTTTTAAGATAATACCATCCAAACAAGAGGATCAATATGAGACGGTTTGGTTACAACTGCCTCAGTTTCGAACCATAACCGGACAGTTTGGCAATGGTTAAACTCAAAACTATAACCGATTCATTTCGGATTAAGCGATTATCAGTAATATATTTTTAAGATTAGTTCGGTTAAATCAGTAAATCACATTACCAGGTCCTATGGCCGGTAGTTTTTATCATAACACTTTGACTTTAGGTATTGAGTACTTTTTATTCAAATTCTAAGTCGAAACTTCTAACTTTAGGTAGGCATACCAAATCGAGGCTTACGCTCCATATGTAGTATAATATAACGTGTCTAAAAATTTATTTATAACTAACAAATTAACCGCTTAGAAACCAGTTAAGAACCAGTTAAAATTTAAACAGGTTATAAACCAATTCAACAAACAAACTTATCCCAAACCGGTTTCAAAATCACTGGTTCTTATCGGCTACAGGCCGGTTCATATGGTGTTGTTTGATAACTGTTTTGGTTATCAAATCAGAACTATTAACTTTCTTATTTCAACTACTCTCAACTGCAAATTAAATCTAAAGGAGACAAATAATTGGCACATGAATTTTTCATTTTTTTTGCAAGCCGAATAAACACAAAGATCATTCAATGATAAAAGCCTAAAATTCAATAAACCCCCCGTCTATTTTTGAAAATTTGATAGGTGTAAGTTGACTTACAAATTTCAATTGCTAATAGTGTGGACTTTTTATCTTCTAATTTAATTATCTAGTTGCATATAATACATGCGCAAGCGGACCAACTACTTGCAATTATTATTATTTTTTTTTTAGTTCTATTTATAAATAACCCCTCATGTTAACGACATGTAATTATCTAATACTGGTATCTTAGCAAATATAAGACTAGCCAGCTTGGTAAAGATATTACCTTTTAAAAATGTGTTCTTGATTCAAATCCAAACAATATAGAAATATTATATAGTAGTTTATGAGTAAAATAATATTACTACAGTGTTATCTTATCATAATGAAGTATATGATGTACGTTAGTTAAGACACATTTGAGATTACCAAGTTCGTGAGTCTTCACGAGAGAAGTACATAGTTACAACTCACATGAAAACTACTGATCAACATTAGAATAAATCAATCACCAATTTTTTTTTAATAATTCTTTTTATAATTTTTTCTATTAATTGTCAAAAGATTATTTACGTTTCTATTTCATATATGTTGAAATAAATATAAAAACTAGGTGAGTTATATATGTAACAATATGTCAAAAATGAGAAATCATTTTATATACATAAGACTATGTGTCAAATACATATAACATAATGTTATACTTTTCATTTGACCTCTACCCTTTAGATTAATCAAATAATTTATAATTATATGATTTGGTAATTTGGTAGTTACATAACAATTGATATTCAAATAATGTCTACTTCAATTTATTAAGTGATTGTGCTTCATCTATATCCTAAACTAGTAGGTTAACCGCGCGTTGCAGCGGAAACTTTACCATATTTCCAAATATTAGTTAGCAGACATGATTTCATGTATCAAAACGTAGATAAAAACACGTTATAACAGTTGTTACTTCAACGTAAAACTCTAACGTGTAACTATCGTAAATGTGCATGTAACACCATAGTCAAAAAGAATAGTCAAACTATATACTAATTTGCACCAATAGTTTAGTATCTGAATGATCATCCATAGGCATACATGAGTATTCAAAAGAGCTGCCATCATGAAAATCCAAGAGTAGAAAAAGGTTTGCGCTAACTAAGATCAATACATTGTAAGAGATCGATATATCATTGTTAGGAAAATTTAGAATATTGGGTATATCTTATGACCATAATGAGCATTATAAAACAAGTAGATATGTTGTGGGCGAGTCTAAGTCGATAAATTAAGAAGGGTTGGGTCGCATACGCAATATAAGATAAGTCTCAATATATAAAAAAGATGTTGCTAACAGTTGGAAACTAATATTGGCTTTATGGGTCTATTGTATAATGTAGAGTAAATTACAGTTTTAATCCATGTAGTTTAAGTGTTTTAACTACATCGGCTTAAAATAGAATCTTCTATCAATTCAGTCCATGTGGTTTAAATAACTAACGGTTTTGGCCCCTCAAACATAACTATTATAACGGTTTTAGCTCAAAACCTAATTATGGTTGGGGGCCAAAAACGTTAGTTATTTAAACCACAGGGGCTGAATTGATAGAAGATTATAAATTGGGTTGAAATAGTTAAAATGCTTAAACCACGGGGGCCAAAATCGTAATTTACTCGATAATCTAAATATGTCTAGTTAGGCGGGTCAAATAAGGTTGTTTAGATGGGTCAAATAACGGTTATTGTGTCTAGTATTTAACGGTAATAAACCATTATTTAACTGTCATACATAAGGCTATATATAAAGCCTCATGCGATCTGTAGAATGTAATATGAATGCAATATATTAAATCTCCATAATCTTATAAATGACTAACACCATTGCCACGTGTCAATCTTTAAACCACCTACAACTTACTTTTCCCGCTCGTTTTCACCTATATTCACTAAACACCCATTTAACTAACCCAGTGGATCTAAAAGGTTCATCTCTCTCTTTTTGATATTCATTCAAGTTCAACGAAATCATTTGATTAACTGTTTGTGCGATGTTGTTTTCCTTGCTATTCTGAAGTTTCCATTTTGGTGCAACACATTTAAAATCTTGATTCAGAATACCAATACCGTTGATATTCTTTCATGGTCAACTATTACCTTTATCGAAACCCAATTTCTCACATTGTTTCCACCAGACTGCCAGATACATTCTTTTTTTTTTTTCCCAATTTGGTGTAACACTTTCAACTAAAACCCTAAGGTACTCTTCCTCCAATTGACGCCATCATTGATCCTCATTTCATGACTATCATGAAGGTGAGTGTATGTTTATGATTTGTATTATTGATTGCTTGATTTTTCAATATTCATCGATTCATCATAACCCTAATGAAAGAAGACAGACATGAGGGTTTTTGTTGTTCTTCGTAAGCGATTCATCATTTATTTTGTTCTTCTTCATCAATTTATCATAGTTTCTTGTTCTGTTAGTTATTATTCTTGCCATTCTAATTGGTTTGACACCATCTCTTTTTCCTTTCTTTCCGCTTATAATCGTAGGTGAAAATATAAAACTAGAACAAACCCAAAAATTGTTTGATCGTCTCTCCTTATCATAGTTCTCCCTGTGTATAATCCAATCACCGATTGCCAGTCGTTTCTTCACCGGCGACGTTTGTTTGTCCGTCACTTATTCATGCTCACGATCAACAGGTATTATCTTTTTATTATTGTTGAATTTCTTTATCATTGTGAATATATTTTATTGTGTGTGAACAAATTAAGCTTTTTGGGTTATCATCAGTATGATTTTTGTATGTGTTCTATGCGACCATTTTATGCAAACTGTGAAACAAATTTTTGCCGGAATGTGGATATAAAAATAATTTAAACGTGATCATGCGCTTCATAATTTGTCATGTGTTAGGATTTACCCAATGTGCGGTAACACAAAGGTATTGATCGAGGTGTCGTAGGTCAATCAAAAACAATGTAAATATAAGGACTTAGCTACCTATGACTATAGTACGGGTAGGTAAGGTCGTCTTCTCAGGGAATCATTGGAAAGTGTTAAACTTACTAATCCAAACTAACAAACACAATTTACCATTATACTACAATGACTCTTTTCTTGCTTCATACTAAGGTCATTTTGACCTAATATTCTGCATTTTTGTTTTTTTTATTATTTATTTATTTTTTTTCAACACAACTCAACTTGGATTCACCATATGGGTTCAACCTAAAATGGCTAGCAAGACAAATTTTAGGTTAGTGTAATGGGTTTAACAAACAAATGGGAAATTGGCTCAACAAGGCGACTAGGGGATTTTGTCAAGGTTTGGTGACACAAACAAACAAGGCTAAAACAATGGCTTATCCTAATGCCTCTATCATTTCTATACAAGTATTAGCATACGATCTCAATATGCATTGCAACACAATTTCTAACTTGGCATACACTTTGGTATCAGTCAGAAACAACCAACTACATGAAATTATTACAATTAACGCTCAACTCTCACAAAAACGGTGGATGAAAGGTTAACGACACAAAACATTCATTTTACTTACAATCTAGCATGTCACCCCTAATTAGTCATTGCTCCATTGATTATTTGTAAGAAAACTTGCCACAACCACTATCATGCAAATTAAAGAGTCAATTATGACAAAGAACCTAACCCGATACGTTAACGGGTCAAAAGTTGATGATTTACATTGAAAACTCCGATTTTCAAGCCATTTGAGCCCTCTTGGAGATTTCACAATTTTTTTCAATTTTTTTTTTTCAATTCTATTCCCCTTTGTCCCCACACTTAATGTAACATTTCCCTCAATGTTAATATGCATCCTAACCATGATAGAACTTAACATTGCCCATGACACATGCCCTTCCAGAATAAGTTCACAACCAACACATAAAACAGACAACAATTTCAACAATACAGATACATTAAAAGGAGCACATGGACCTGATCTTATGCATGATTAGAGAATGCGAAAATCATCTATGTCATAGTTTGGTCTTGGTATGGGGCCTCCAAACCACTACTGATACAGTGCTTATGCTTCACTTTGTAGTGCTCCAAGATTGAACAGGTCAGACGATCTGCTTTGTTCTGCTAGTGTTGGTAGCGGTACCCATGATGAGGAATGTGTCTTTGGGTATGGGTATTGTGCCACTGATATGTCTACTCTCTAGCAGTGCTACAATCAACCGGTTGTGGATGTGCTCTTTAAGGACGACCTGCGTAATAATCTTCATAATGACGAATCTGCTCATTATCCATGTACTTGGCATTGATTTCTTGTTGGGCAAAGTAATCATTGCTTCAGGCAATGGCTTCTTGTCTTTCCCGATGCCTCTGGTTCAGCTCATACTCACGAGAATTGCGATCCTAGTTTAACCTTGCAATTGGTGGCCATTGGTGAAAGTATTTAGGCTGCATGGATTACACAATCGCCTCCAAGATATCATCATCCATCTGCACACTATTGTTGCCATGTCCTACTCCTCCTGTTTCCACATTGTCACCTTCATCTTCATCTCCTTCTTCCTCATGATCCGACCCATCACCTTGGTCTTCCTCATCAGATTTAGCCACTACGCATGTTTTCAACTCTTTCAATGTTCGTTTAGTGAATTTGTCCTTCAATATGTAATACCTATCAGTGGTGGTATACGTCCACTCATTATTGTACAACTTAATCATAGTAAACATCTTGTGCATTTTCCTCACATAGGGTGTTTCTTCAGGGTGCCCCTTGTTGTCGTATTAAAGTAGTGATTAATCTGCAATGAGGCACCATCTTCCTTTCCCGACTCTCTCTACTAGTCCAAATGTTCAGCATCACCAGATGTCTCAATGAAAGTATTTCCTGCCTGGTGAGTAAGGCATGAAGTACCCTTAAATCGTAGTGACGAACCTTCATCTTATCACCCATACATAGAATAACACTAGATCTTACAATGGATAGCCAGTAACTTGGGCAGAATATTCAAATCTCTTCGAAGCATGTCACATGTTGCTCCCAGTCGTAACAGTTTCTGATGGATAGAAATCCCCTCCTCACCACTTGGATTTTTCTCAAACATCTGTTTATCTGGTGGGTATACATATACTCTTGCGGGTAAAGAATCAAATGGTACTCCACGAAGGATGGTTGCAAACGGCATTACCACTTCCACACCTGCAACCATCCCTATAAGTTTCATTCTTAACGGAGGATTTGATCCCAATTTCCTTCCTCAAAGTTGCCATCCACCCAATGATTGATTTCACAAGAATCTTATCTTGCCCTTCTTCATCCAGAAATCTCATTGCTGCCTCCTAACGCAATCTCTAAAAACATTGAACTATGCCCAAGGTAGTACATTCCGACATTAACATAGCTCTCTTTGTGACCATGGCATCCATTTTGCGTTTCAATTTGTTCATCTTTTCATGATACAGATTCTCTTGCCAAAATTTCGGCAAGGTAGACAAGTGCTCATCCCTTTACCATGTGGGCTTTGGTATATTCTCAACCTCTACTTCCATCTGTCTACGTTCACCCGCCCCTATTTGAGGAGTTTATTCTCCATCACTTTCATCCTCATCAACCAATAGTGTTCTCTTTTTGGCAATTGCTTTATGTCTAGAACTTGATCCTTATTCAGATGTTTGCTTCCATTATCCTTTTATAAGTCTGTTCCACATGTTCCCTACAAAAATACCATTTTAGATACAATTGAAAACTACCAACAACACAAAATTCCATCCTACTTTGATAATGTAACACAACCACCCACTTAAAATATGAATCTTAGCATGTTATTTTCAAAACTTCCCATTTGATTTGGTCATTACATCACCATTTTTCACTATATGTGTAACTAAAGCAAAACATAGAGCCAAATTTCTGATGATTTTCCTTGTATTCCCACATGTTACCCATATCAATTTAATTTAATCACATCAACATCATGCCATTTGCAAAGTGGGTGTCCAACTTGCATGCCATTCACGACACTCACCTTCCAATAAATCATAACCATGTAGAACATTGATTGTGGAAGAAGAATCATACCATGATGTTGAATGAAAGGTAGAAAAGATAGAAAATTAAAGCTTGAACTAAAAACCCAAAAAATCTAGAAATTTTTGGATCTTTGACCTTCGAATTCTTCCAAACTAGTTGAAATCCCACAAAACCAAGAGTATATATGTGTTCCTCTTAGAATTCTACCCAAGATTGATATAAAGTGTCACACCCCAAGCCGGCGGGGTTGGATCGAAATCCCCGTCGGGCGGAAGATTCTCGGGGCGCGATATCGTGAGTGATAATCGTAATGATCAGATTGTTTACATAGCATCAGTGTTAAGAATAACTAAAGCACAATCAAACATTAAACTAGGATTACAAAGTTAAATTACAATAGCAATGTTCAGTAATTTAACTCGTTAAACCTAACAAAGAATCAAATGTTTTCTATCTTGTAATCTGTACAATACATCCAAAAGTGATTCGTATGAATAACAAAATATGTGTGACAACTAGTACTAGACCAACCGGCAAGTCCGTACGGTACGTGTACTGGCTACAGTAACTATGTGTACATACGTGATTGTGAACAGTACTTGTATTACCATAATTCTAAATACAAACATCAATTGTACGTATTTTTTTGTAAACTTAAATACTGTAAGTACGATAGACATTAGAAACATTAGTTGTGTGTATTTAAGTGAAAACCTAAGTACAGCTAACACAACTAAACATGAGAAACAACAGTGTTCAAATGAATAACAGAAACAAATCGGTTGCGATCTGATATCCATAGATGACAGGAATCAGATGGCCGACAATTCAATGTGAAACAGGATGTTTAGTTGAGTCCGATAGTGAGGAAACATAATTCAAACTTAAATTTCAGTGTCGTTTCAGAATAACGAACTGATAGTGTGCTTGTGTGGGTGACGATTCACACAAACATATCTGTGAGTTTAACGTTCTGAAATGATGACTGCAAAGTAGAAAACAAAAGTCAAAAAGCAAAACCATCATCGTGTTCGTTCGAATGACGATTCGAACGAATACGCGCGATGGTGACGCGATTCGACGAAACGAAAACGAAACACGACACGAACGATAATAAATTTAATAAAATAAAATAAATAACATTTTACAATTTTGAAACTCATCAAATTAATTAAATTAATCTCTTTATTTATTTATTACAATTTACGCGTAAAAATCCAGATACGCGACGAAATCACGAACCGTGCACCCGAAACGAACCCGAACATCACACGTGATATAAATACTCAAAATGAGAGTGTTTCTCTCATTTTCACACCCACATCTCTTTCTCTCTCTAAAATCCCGGCCACCACCCTCTCACCACCATAAACCATCTTCAAAGCTTCGTATCTCACTCGTTTCTTGGCCAAATCGCGCGTTCTTGGTGTCCACGCGTAACTCTTGATGTCCTCTACCTAAAAGTACAGCAGATCTGAGCTTTTGTCCAGCAAAATTCGAGGTATGAGCAAGGGAAGTTCACGGGAATTAGGGTTTTCTTGCACCATTAGTAGACCAAGCTTCTAACCGGTTAACCCTTCTCATCTGGAAACATACGCGCATGGGGAAACTCTAACCGCATGACCATACCTATGGGTCGTGATGGTGATGCTTAGATTCAGGTTCGCAGGTGGATCGGAGTGATGAGAGGTTGGCCGAACCCCCACAGATGCTCAAGGGTGACGAACCTGTGAGGTGCCAACCTAGCCGAACCACCTGGGTGTTCATGCACAGCGAACTTTGGGCGAACCCTTGGGGCTACGAACCTCTCTGACCACCGAACCTCAGGAGGTGAACCTGACAATAACAAGGCTAACCGGCGAACCTATGTGTGACCAACGAATCATTATCATACCCACGAACCCAACCTGAGGAACGAACCATTTCATGCATGCAGCGAACCTTATGGAGTTGTCACGAACCCATCATGATGCCGAACCCTACCCACCTTAGACGAACCTTCGACTCCAAGCCAAACTCGTAACCATCATCATCACCGAAGCTTTTCTACCCGAACCTCTAGCATGCTCACGAACCATCAGTGATACTCACGAACCTTGTGCTGAGTGCACCTAGCCGAACCTTAAATCCCTAGGTTCGCTAGATTGTATGTCGAACCTAATACCTTTTATTCGGCCGAGACATGCTAACAACTTAAACTCGCGATTGGCCCAAATTCTCTTGTTGCGGCCCAATTTCAGTGAAAGCCGGCCCACTATGATCATCTAGTCGGCCACCATATTTATTCGGCCCATTGGGGCGGCCCACAACTCATACACGGTCCAATACTAAACTAGTTGGGCCCATGACTAATCCTTAAGCCCATTCTTAGTTAGGACCAACCCAATAACAATTGGTTTGACACGCACTAAGGGTTGGATTGGGATATTCTATTCGGCCTAAAATGCACATTCGGTCCACGGGATTCCCTTGGAATATAACATACACGTGAAAGGATTAACAAGCATGCACTAGTCAAAGATAACAACATTTTAATAAATACACAAAGTCAACACTTAAGAATTTTTACCATATAGTTCTAAGTGGTTAAACAAGTGTAAGATAGTATTATGATCTAAGCTAAATGGAATAAGTGTTAGTGCATAATGTAAAAAGAGAATTCAAGGCCGAATGATGACCAACACATACACACACAAAAATTTCAATAAGTGATACTTATGAGACGAAAACAATGTAAAATCAATACAGGATTGTGAGCACGAAAACAAGAACAACAAAGAGCGCGTGTATTCTTTCTTTTTAAGCTAAGTCAACCCTACAACAACAAGGTGAGTTCATATGCCCCTTTTACTTTAATCTTTACTGATTTTAAACTCTCGGGGCTGAGAAACATGTTTACTTTTATTTATTTAAAAGTCTTGCTTAACATGTTATTTATACTTTGATTTAGATAATATTAAATTGTTTATTATCGTTTATCATTGTATGCATGCTTGTATGATCATGAGATAACAGGGAAACTCAGATGAATATGATAATATAATTTCATAATCATCAATCAATACAATTGAATAACATAGTTATAAGATTATATCTTATAACACTTGGTTATTCATACATGAGCAACATTGAGACAATTCATACACAAATAAACAATGAGAACTACTACAGTGAAACATGATGACACAACACAACACATGAATGATTAGAAGATAAAATATCTTCTAAATATCATTCCACATTATAATTAACCAAGTGTGATAAGTCAAGTACTTATAACACTTAGTTATAACTTAAAAACATACTATGTGATAGTATGAACGCATTGATCATCCACCACCTGCGTCACTTAAGGGTACTAAGACTAGTTCTTACTACGGCTTAAGGATTACATGGTGAATATTGGAATTTATGAATGATAATCATGATAACGTAACTTCATGATAATCACATCATTCACACAATGATTAACATAACGTAATAAGACAAGTTCTTATTCAACTTTGTTAATCACATGAGAACATCCCTACATTGAGAACAATAACACATAAAAGTGTACATCATCCATCGTTATTTGTGGACTAGTAGACTGAGGAATTTATTTTCTCTCATGTCATATTATTAGTGACAGTTTCGATGAAGGCTTTGGGATCACACGGCGGAATAGAGGTGAATCGGGGGCTTTGTGATCTGATTACGTGAGGGTCACAATAGACTCCTTTTGGGCTCTATACGTTGCATTTGAGAATACATTACATACAGTTAACTAACACTTTTAATAATTTAAAAGTGTAACAACAGTTAACGCGTAGAAAATAGAATAATACAAGGAACAGATTAATTAAATCTAATATCCTTATTACACAAAATGGTTATTAATACTTCGGTTTGATAACTACAACGCTATCATCATATTATTCTATTCATGAGAACACAGGTGAATCAGTGGGACAAACATGAGAAATGAGAATGGAAATCAATAGTTGTATTGCAAGTAGTGTGGAGTTCTAGTGCTGATGTGGTGGGATGTTGGCTAGGGCTTAGTTCCCTTACATATGCCCTATATATAAGCATCACTGCTAGGATAATATAGTACTTGTGAATGTAACTATTGAGGAGCCATTGGGTGAACAAGTGAAACAGACAATTATACAAGTAACATATTTATCAATGTGAATGTGCATGTGAATGAATCCAGGTTTTACATTAACTTACTTATGAACTCACCAACCTAGTGTTGATTTTGTTTAAATACGTGTTTTCTCAGGTGATGAACATGTGTAGATACTTACATGCATGGATTTAGCTAGCGGACTTTTAGAAGACCTAGCTTTATTTTGTATTGCATGCTTTTGGGTGACAAGAACAATGAATCATTTTTGTGTATCTTGTACATATACAAGATATAGTTACATTGATTCTTTTTGGTAGATTTACTAGATTAAATTATGAACGATACATTGTAATTTAATCTTGTAAATTCTATGTCATGGATGTGTTAGCATTTCTCATTTATTTATCATGTGCTATGTAAACAATCTGATCATTTGATTATCATTCAAGATATCGCGCCCCGGGAACCTTCCGCCCGACGGGAAAACACGATCCGTTCCCGCCGGCCTGGGATGTGACAATATGTGCTTACAAAATCAACTAGGTCCTCTATCTGGGCCTCCTAGCATGCAATCCAAAAGCCTTAGCTTAAACCTGTTCATCGCCTGAGCAAGCATGTAAGAAAACAAAGTCAACACAATGGTTGGTGAGTTCATGTAGTTTATAAGTTTAAAAATAGCTTTAACAAACCTTTTTCGGTAAAACCTTAACCTCATTAACTCCACATGTAATATCCAAATCGGTATGCTTATATATAGGGCATACCCCTGAGTCGAGCCTACAACCCGCCCAGACGCCGTCCCACCACATACTAATCTGCATATGACACTGTTGTTAATAATAATTAACCATTTTACCTATCATTCAAACCATTCCTCGTCATAGCTTTAGTTTAATGTTTCAAAGTTTACAAGTCTATAGCTAAGTATTAGCTTCAAAGTAAGTTTAACAAGCATCATAGTTTCACACGCACATAGTTTAGCTTTCACTAATCTCATGCGTGAGTACAAGCCCTGCTATAGCAAAAGTTTAGCAATTACGTAGCTCACGGCTAGATACAAGCCCTGCTCTAGCAGAAGTTTAGCCATTACGTATCTCATGAATTAGTTAAGCTTAGTCTAGCAATTACGTGTCTCCTATACAAGATACAAGCCCTATTATAGCAGAAGTTTATCAATTACATATCTTATACATAGACACAAGCCATGCATACACAAACAATTCAGCAATTACATATCTCATATAAGCAGACAAAAGCCCTGCTATAGCAGAAGTTTAGCAATTACATGTCTCTTATATAGATAACAGCTTAGCCTCGTCATAGTTTAGCTTTCACGTATCTCAATACATGGGTACAAGCCCTGCTATAGAAGAAGTTTAGCAATTTCGTAGCCCATGATTAGATACAAGCTTAGCATTTCGCACGCAATCATAGTTTCAAGCATATAGATTCAAGCACTCACATATAGTTTCATCATGAATTTCATAGCATAAGCATCAAGTCTCACGTTTAAGCATTTAGTTTCTAGCATAAGCATCAAGCCTCAAGTTTAAGCATTTAGTTTCTCACATAAGCATCAAGCCTCAAGTTTAAGCATTTAGTTTCTCACATAAGCATCAAGCCTCAAGTTTATAGCTTCTCAAAGTATACTAGTTTCCAAGCATAAGCCTCATTGTAAACATCATGTTTAAGTTTAAAAGCATTAGATAGCATTTCAATAATTTATTAAAATGTTTAACACGATTCTCAGTCCCAAAGTAAAACAAATAAGTTTGAAAATGGACAAATAAACTCACCTTGTGTCCGTAGTGGTTGACTAAGTAAAGACAAGAATACACGCGCTCTTTGATTGTACTTGTTGTAATGTTCACGATCCTGTATTGATTTCATATAGTTTGTAACTTATAAGTATTCGTTGTAGTGACTTGTGTGCGTGTACGTGTTAGCCCTAAAGTTGGCTAACACTTGTGAGTCTCGGTATTAGTTCGGCCCCACTTATTTGTTAGAGAATTTAGTAACTCCTAGCCCAATTGGGTTAGTGTTAACTTTCTTGTTCATTTGCATTAATGTTATCACTATGTAATAAAACTTGTATCTCTTAACAGTTTAAATTTGAAAACCATATTAACCCAACATTTCCATCAACTTTATAGTATCTTTAAGAATTTCCATGCATGTCATAAATTAAACTAGTTTTAAGGTTTATTTCAACTTAACCTACGTGGACCGAATAATGCATTGGGCCAATGAAGCCCAAGAGGGCCGGCTAGGTATAGTGGGCCGAAGCTGCAATAAGAAACAGAAAGCATGGGGCCTAAACATAGGCATATGGGCCGAATCGATTTTACTTCAGTGGGCCAAGAGGATTCGTGGGCTATGTATCCTTACGGCTGGACATAGGGAACTTGACCAAGTAACTGGATCAACAAAATTTATATCGACGTCCTACTGGCCAGCGAACCTATTGGTTTCGTGGCCTTGAGAATGGTTCGGCTGGTTGTACATGAAAGGTTCGCCGCCTGAGGTTAGGGATGGGCACAGGTTCGCCTATGGGTTTGTAGCACAAGGTTCGGCTCTTTTCAACAGGGTTCGGCTGAATGTTTGCATCCAGGTTCATCTAACATCTCGCCTAAGGTTCGGTTAAAGTGGTGCAACAGGTTCGGTGGACTTAGGTTCGCCAGAACCATGCGTGTCTTAGGGTTCGTCTCCGGACCAGGGTTCGTAGCTAGCACCAACAGGGTTCGGCTAAGGTGTTTTGATCATACAGGTTCGTCCCATGCAGCCAAGTGTAGGTTCGGTGATTGTTAAAAGGGTTCGTGCATGCTAACGAGGTTCGGCTAGGAAGGTTCGGTGATAATGGCAGGTTTGTGAGCAACACCGGGGTTCGTGAAAATCAATGGTTCGGCCAAAGCTTCCGAGATGATGATGAAGGTTCGGTTACAGGTAGAAGGTTCGGCTCTTGCACTGGCTAGTGCAGGTTCGGTGGCCACCAAGGTTCGGCCACATGCTTTCCCACGAACCTGCACTTCGATTGACTATCATCATCATCATCCTCGAACCTTGGTGTTGTTGGGTTGTTTCCAGAGCGGTTTAAGCGTAAATGGGTTCCAAAGGAAGTGGGGTTCGAAGAGTATAGACCATATTCGACCGAGTGTGTGAGTGAATCAAGTAACACCCAAGAAAACCCTAATTTCCAGAAGTTTTATGGTTCATTACCTCGAAAATGGCTGGTCAAAACACTAGATCGGTTGTACTTCTTGATAGAGAGAGTCGAGATCTTCGTTTAGGCTCCAAGAACACACGATTTGGCCCAAGATTGATCAAGTTATGGAGGTTTTTAGATGGTGAACTTTAGAGAGAGAGATGAACGGGAAAGAGGGTTTAGAGAGAGAGAGAGATCTTGAAAAATGAATTAAACGCCACATTTGATGTTTAAATACCCCGTGGGTATTCGGGTTCGTTTCGGTTGTTCGTTTCGTATTTTTGTCGTGTTTCCGGGTTATTACACGCGTGTTTGTAATTTAAATAAAAGGCTCATTTTAAGATGTTTAGAGTATAATTATTATTAGAAATTGTTTTAAATATTGAATTCTTTAAATTATTTATCGGAATATATATATTTTTACACGTTTCGCTAATTCTTTCGCGAATGTACGTATTTAATTCAAATAATTTCTTTTAAATTTATTTCTGATGAGTTTCAAAATTGTAAAACAGGAATTATTTTATTTCCTTAATTTTATGATCGTTCGTATCGTTTTCGTTTCGTCAGAACGCGTCGCCATCGCGCGTATTCATTCGAATCGTCATCCGAACGAACACGACGATGGTTTGGCTTTCTGATTCTGGTTTTCTACTGTTCAGTCATTATTTCCGAACGTTAAACTCTCAGAATCATTCGTACAGATCGTCACCTATACGAATAATTCGTTTGTTAAGCATTCCGTAACAACAACCGTTATGGTTTTGTTTTGTTTAACCTCACATACGTTTATACACAATAGCATCAAATCAAGTATCTGTGTTTCAATACTGTGTTGTCTGATATGTTTCTGACTGTTAAACCCTAAGGTTTTTGTCAGATTTCAGACAATCGCATAATAGTTTCGTGTTAAGCATAATGTATCAATAGCATAAACATAGTTTCACGTAATGTGTACCTGAGTTACTGTACGAATTACTGTTGCGATCACTGTTCCGGCACGCGTCCGGCACTGATGTTACATAAAGTTTGTCTGATTTGGCCATGGATTTGTGGATTTTCATGTGGGTGAAAAACTAGGGGTTTTGAAAGAAGAAATTGGGAAAGAAGGTGTTTTGATGAAACGAATTGTGTCTGAGGATGGGTATAGGCCAAAATAAGGGTATGTGGGTTGAGTTCGGGATCAAAACGGGTTAAAATTGGTCAAAACGGGTGTTTTATGTGAAAAATGGAGTAAACTAGGGCTGCCTTGTCTTCGGCATATGATACGCCGGGTAGGGGCGTACCATACGCCCAGCGTATGGAGTTGGGCGTTGGCCTGGGCTTAGGCAGAAACGATTAGATGTACTGTTTGGCAGTTCAATGTACCATACGTCGGGCTAGCCGTACCATACGTCAGGCTGGTCATACCATATGCCCAATGCTTCTTTCTTTTTTTTGAAACTTTTGAAAAAAAAAACAACATAATATTTATAATTTGAACCTACTAAAAACAAAACAAACAAAACAAATAAATCAAAATGTGTTTTTGTTAATTTATTTGGCTCCAAACCTTCCATACCCCCAATACCCGGGCATTGCCCTCAGTTGCACCAAATTGATCTCTACGACAATCCACAACTTCCCACACTTACGAGTTGTAATGGTGACTTAAAAAGTATCATCATAAAACAAAAACAAATAAAAACCGAAAATACCTAAGTAATGAAAAATTAAATGAAAACAAATGGGTTGCCTTTCGTTTAGCACTTATTAATTTTCACTAGCTCGACAGTACCTGTACCTTTTTACTCGGTTGTGTTAAGCAGAAAAGTGCATCAAACACTTTCTGATTGCTTTGCTAACCCGTTAATGTTGGTAGCTTTCATGTACGGCTTCAAACAATGTCCATTCATTACCAGCTGTAAGTGATCCTCAAAGTCTTCAATCTTAGTATCCCCAAAGTTTCCCACACGGATATTGGAATATGGTCCAGTCCACTTGCTTTTGAGTTTTCCTGGAAATAGCTTTAGCCTTTAACTGTAAAGCCACACCTTTTGGCTTACTTCAAACTTATTCAACCAAATCATAGCATCATTTACCGCCTTGGTTTTTGCTTTGTAAGTTGCAACACATTCATATGATTCATCCCGCAGTTCTTCCAACTCGCACAAATTGAGCTTCTGCTCCTTACTTGTAGTATCATAATCTAAGTTAACACTTTTAATTTCCCACAATGCTCGATGTAAAAGTTCAACCAATAAGTGACATCCTTTACCATAAACCAATTGGTTTGGTGTGGTGCCAATAGTTGTCTTGTATGCCGTGTGGTACGCCCATAAGTATCATTCAACTTAGTTGACCAATCCTTACAGTTGGCTCGCACGATTTTTTGTAAAATTTCTTTGATTTTCCTATTGAACAGTTCCACTTGACCACTCATTTGTGGAGATACGAAATAGCAATCTGATGGTCTATGCCATACCGTTTAAGAAGTTTGCCAAAGTGAAAAGATGTTTGATTGGACAAACTTATGATTACCCAAGGGAGCCCAAATCTTGAAAAGATGTTTGATTGGACAAACTTACACACAACAGTATGATCATTCGTCTTAGTAGCGATTGCTTCAACCCACTTTGAAACATAGTTCACCGCTACTAAGATATGCAAATTCCCAAATTAGTTAGGGAATGGCTCCATGAAGTCGATGCCCCACACATAAAAAATGTCCAAAACAAGGATGGGGTGCATGGGCATCTCATTTCTCTTTGAAATACTCCCTTCTTTTGACAATTCAAGCAATTTTTAGCAAATTCAAAAGCATCTTTAAAAATTGTAGGCCAATAAATCCCACAAGAAAACACCTTATGCCAATTTTCTGACCACTGAAATGACCACCACACGCAGATGCACTCAAGCTTTGTAGAACCGAGGTGATTTATGAATCCAGAATACATCTTCTAATCAGTTGATCCCTTTGAACAAATCTGGCTCGTCCCAAATGTAATACTTTTCTTGGGCCAAGAATTGCTTCTTCCTTCCATTTGTCCATTGTTTCGGAAGTGTACCTGCGTCTGAATAATTTGCAAAATTAGCTTACCATGGCTTGGTAGAAACATGTAACAACTGCTCATCAGGAAATGTTTCTTTAATATCAACTCTCCACTCTTTCTTATTGTGACTGACACATGAAAAATGATCCGTCACCACATTTTCACTCCATTTCTTGTCACGGATTTCCAAATTGAATATTTGAAGCAAAAGAATCCATCTAATCAGCCTCGGTTTCACATCCTTCTTATCCATTAGGTACCTGACATCAGTATGATCATAATAAATAATAACCTTGCTACCCAACAAATATGATTGAAACATATCTAAAGCAAATACTATGGCAAGAAACTCCTTTTTTGTTATGGTGTAATTTTATTGAGCATCTGAAAAAGTTTTGCTTGCATAGTAAATTGCAACCAGTTTCTTATCCACCCGTTGACCCAAAATAGCTCCAATTGCATAATCACTTGCATCACACATTATGTCAAAAGGTTTTGACCAATCCGATGATTGCAAAATTGGGGCTTCGACCAACATTTGTTTAAGCACATTAAAGTTGTGGAACAATCATTATCAAAAACAAATGGAACATCTTTCAACAATATGTTACACAAGGGTTTTGTATTGACAATGAAATTTTCAATAAATCTTCTATAAAACCCCGCTTGTCCCAAAAATGATATAATGTCCTTAACATTCGTGGGAGGAGGAAAAGTTGAGATAACTTGCACTTTAGCATGATCAACATCAATCCCACGACTTCAAATTACTATACCCAAAACAAGGCCTTCTTGAACCATGAAATGACTTTTTTCCCAACTTAAGACAAGGTTGGTTTCAACACATTTTTTTAAAACCTTTGTTAATTGCTCAAGACATGTTTCAAAAAAAGGACCAAAAATTGAACAGTCATCCATGAAGATCTCCAAAGACTCCCCAACGATATCTGAAAAGATACTTATCATTCACCTTTGAAAGGTGGCTGGGGCATTACACAATCCAAATGCAATTTGTCTAAATGCAAAAGTACCATATGGACATGTAAAAGTGGTCTTTTGTTGATCATCTGGATGAATGGCAATCTAATTATACCCTAAATACCCATCCAAAAAGCAATAAAACTTCTGACATGTAAGCTTTTCCACAATTTGATCAATGAATGGTAAAGGAAAATGGTCCTTTGAAGTTGCTGCATTTTAGTTACGGTAATCAATGCAAATACACCACCTGGTTACCGGCCGCGTTGCTATCTCCTCACCTTTGTCATCTTTGCTTATCTGAATCCCGTTTTCTTTGGAACCGTTTGTGTAGGACTTACCCATGTACAGTCTGATATTAGGTAAATGATTCCAGCATCTAACCACCTGAGAAACTCTTTCTTCACCACTTCCCGCATGTTTGGATTCAAATTTTTTTTTTTTTTGCGTGTCACGTGAAGACTTGATCTTGTAATATGTTATGATCTTGTGCATCACAATGGTAGGGCTAATTCCCCTCAAATCATCTATGGTCCATCCAATTGCAGCTTTATGTGTCACCAACACTTCCATCAAAGCCTTCTCTTATGTTTCATCCAAATTAGCTACAATAATAACAGGTAACGTGTTATTCTCACCTAAGAAAGCATACTTAAGGTGTTTAGGTAACTCTTGAAGTTCAGATTTTGGTGGCTCTTCCAAAGATGGCTTGAGTTTGGAATCTATGCTATCTGGGAGACTCTCCACTTTAATTATCCATGGTGGATGACCATCACTTGCCACTGGTACTTCCATTTTCCTATTCTCCTCCTCCATCTCTTGTAACATGCTTGTCTCATCCATGTCACATGCAACATACATCTCTATGGTGTCTCCCACTTTTGTGGGATAGACACCCGTCAACAATGTCTTCCATAAAGCATTCATCGTTGACTCTAGAGTTAGAAATATTAGAAAAGACATTTAATTGTAGCTTCCAGTTGCCAAAGGTCATGTCCATTGTTCCATTCCTACAATTAATCAAAGCATTAAAAGTGGCCAAAAATGGAAGACCCAAAATCATTATGATTGCCTCAACAGGTCGGTCATGGCATAATCCTCCACCATCACAATTACATCAGAAACAATTGCCCTAGGAATCTTGGATGTCAAATCGGCCAACACCGCGGTGGTGTCGACTTATTGTAACGGGTTAAAGTCATATTGGTCATACAATATATGCGGGAGAATGCTTACACTTGCTCCAAGATCCAATAACGCCTTTTGTATTTTAAAGTCACACACTTGAATTGACATTAAAGGCGTTCCAGGATCTTGAAGTTTAGGTGGAAGAATACCCGTCACAACCGCACTCACATTTTTAGTCAAATCTACCTTTTTAGAGACTTTGTGATCTCTTTTCTGAGTACACATCTCTTTTAAGTACTTAGCATATGATGGAAGTTGTTTTATTGCATAAATGAGAGGAAGATTAATTTTCACTTGTTTAGAAATTTCCCACATTTCCTCTTGTTGTGGGCCTCTCTTGTTCATATTTGAAACCTTAGCTGGATCAACTAAGGCTTTTGGAAAATGAATGGTATTACCCTCCTTCTCTTTTTCCATAACCTTAGAGGTTTCATTTTCAACATTATTTTATGGTGACATTTTAAAAGTGACTTTCTTGTTTGGTTTAGTTGGTGCAACTTCAGTTTAAATTCACTCTCATCACTCTCATTTACATCCTCCAGCACTTCCTCAAAAAATTGTTGTGGAAGGACAACCTTGTTGTCATAAACCTTAACATTTCTTAGAATGCTTACTTGATGAAGTTGAGCTGATTTCCGAGGCTTGGAACTGCTTGGTTGATGTTGTGGGTTGATCTTCGTGATACTTGGTAGCTTGCCTGGATCCTTACTCAAAATTGCTACCTCTTCAGCTAGTTGACCCAGTTGCTTTTTCAAAACCTCTTTTAGTTTTGTCCCTCATCTCATTGTATTTTCTCATCTCCTTGAGAAAGTCCATGATCTCTTTGTTTGAAGTGTCAAAATTTCCTAATGAAGCAACTTGATGCTGTGTGGCTTGATAGTTTATTTGGTAGCCACTGTTTTCACCTTGATTGTATCCTTGATTGTATCCTTGATTGTTGTAATTGGGCTACCTATCCTGGTACGGTTGGCTTCCTTAATTTGATCCCTGAAAATTAGGATTAGATTGGTTAGAAGAATTGCCATAACGAAAGTTTGGATGGTTCCTTAAACCTGGATGATATGTATTAACTTCATATCATATTGCTTTCAATCTCTATAAACTTGGTTGATTTCCTCTTCTCTTCCACATTACTCGGGACAATCCAAAGTGGCATGACCCAATTCTCCACATCCATCACACACATGAAACACTTGATTCTCCCTGGTAGCACCTTTGCTTCTACCCATCTTCAAATTTGCCTACTCTCTTTCCAATGCCTGATTTGCCCTTTCCAATTTCTCCATTCTATCATAAGAGCTTCCTGAGGCTTTTACTGTAGCAAACTTCTTTCTTCTACTAGATTGTGCTTGCCTCTTTGAGTTTAAGGTAATCTTTTCCAAATAATTCCAATCCACATCAACCGGGTTGGATAAGAATGTTCCACCTGTGGTGGAATTCACATGTCTTATGTCATCTGTAGACAACCCATCATGAAAAAGGGTTAGCAATTCCCACTTTGAGATCCCATTATATGGACAAGCCCTTAACAGCTATTTGAATCTCTTGAAAGCCTCATAGAATAGTTCTCTTGGTTTTTGCTGAAATATCCTTATAGCATGCCTAGCATCACTTGTTCTTTGAGGAGTAAAGTACTCATTATGAAATTGTTGCTGCAAATCCTCCCAAGTGAAAATGCTAGCAGATGGCAATGCTAAAAACCACAACTTGGCTGCATCCTTCAAAGTGAGTTGAAACAATACTAACTTCACTTGTTTGGTGTGAAGCCTTGCCCTCCTATAGTACCACAAACTGCTTCAAATTCTGATAGATGTAAGTAAGGTTCCTGTGTTGCTTTACCATAGACGTTGGGTAACATATTCAAGAATTGGGGCCTTACTTCAAACGATCTTCCTCTTACCTCATGACGGAAAATAGGTGAGGCATTCACTACTATGTGTGGTCTAAAATGGCTCTCCACTCCTTGAACTAGACCTCGCTTAGCTGCACTTGGCACACCATCTTGAAACTGGTCATATCCTCCATCGGGGTAATGATTGACATTGGGCCTTCTAGGAGCTCTTGGTTGACCTTGATATCCTTGATTAGGATAAGCATATTGTTGATTCTCATGATATCCATATCCTGCCTCGTGACAATCACTATCTCAACCTCCTTGATAATTGTGATCTCCTTCATTGTCCAAACCATCATCCCAAATATCAACTTTTGCTCTTATATTATCATCTTGATACACACAATTTGCCTGACCAGGATGTGTATCATGGCGGTTCATATGAGTTGATTGTGTGTCAGATAGACCATGATTAGATCTTTTTGGATTCCTTGGTGGGTTATGTGGAGGTGGTGGATTTGGTGGAGGTCCAAAAGGAGGAAAGTTACCCACTATAAATTGGCCTTGTGGTGGTGGTTGAGGTGGTTCAGAATAAGGGAGAAGATCATCGTCATGGTAGTTAGGTGGTGGTTGTCTAGGATGTGGAGGTGGTGGTGGTGTATTTGGGTCGTTTGGTGGGGCTCTTTGATTACTATGATGGCTCATGTTTGATGCTTCTTGATCGATTTGTTGTTGAATTTGATGAACTAACAATCCAAATCTATGCAACACCCAGTTATGCCTTGCAATTCTCTCGATTTCAGGATCAAAAACTAATGGTGATGTATTCCTTGAGTAACGAGTACACATGCAATTAGAAAATCACCTACACAACACAAACAAAGAAAACCCACGTGTAATTCCGAACAATAAACAAAACAAATTAAAAATGAAAAAAAAATCAAATCTTTTTGTGTTTTTATGTTTTTTTTTAAAAGCAAATGCAAACTAAAATTAAACTAGACTAAAACTAGCACTTTGCGCATTATTCCCCGACAACGGCCATTTTGATCGAGGTGTCGTAGGTCAATCAAAAACAATGTAAATATAAGGACTTAGCTACCTATGACAATAGCACGGCTAAGTAAGGTCGTCTCCTCAGGAAATCGTTGGAAAGTGCTAAGCTTCAAATGATCTCTTGATTAAACAAAGAAAATGTAAACTTAACATTGAATTAAATTGAGAAAATGTTCAAGCAACGATTATGATTAATGATTTTAAAAACAATTAAGAAAAAGGTAATCACCTCTGGGTTTAGGTTAGTAGATTCACAATGATTTTAGGTTAAACTTAGATGGAAATCACATAGACATGATCTTGTTAATCGGTTTAATCAAAGTGACAACAATGGAACAAACGTTTAAGAATTGCGCATTCATAAAATTGCCAATTTAGATATGCAAAATAACACACAAATACCAATGAGTAAACGATGCAAGAAAACCTAATCACAGATGGCAAAGCATAGATATTTAAACACAAATAAATCGTTTAAATCAATCAAACCCTGATTGAATTAGAGTTATTAAAACGAAAACAACCAAAACCTAAGTTTAAACATCAAATCAAAGTTCATCCACCAACCTAATAGCCCGGAAGCAATTACAAACGAAAACTAGCCGCTCATCTCCATTGGCACACTATGATTCTTGATTTAGATGATGATTCCAAGATCACGAATGAATTCGGAAGAATTGGAATGCTCAAAATCGTCACTTTTTCGCCCTGAATTCGTCCCCAAACGGCCTCCTTTTGAAACCCTAAGATATTGGCTTAAATATGGAATAGATTAGCTAAAAACTCGAATTTTCCGGCCTCTGGCGCATCATACGTCGGGTACGGGCGTATGATACACCCAATTGCTTAGGATACGCCTGAAAAATCCTGCCAACGCTGAAAACTGTGCGTGAGGTACGCTGGCCATTTGATACACTGGGCTTTACGTATCATACGCCAAGTCTGGCTTCACCACCAGCTTCGTCTCGTCGAGAAACTCTATTTTCATATATTATGGGCCCTGTAACTCATCTCGTATCTCCAGTTATTCCTCCACTAAGTTTTGACCTTCCGGACTTCATGTACTTACATTCTTGACCCCTCAACTTCTCTTCTAATCCTCCAATCGGCTCTCGAACACATCCTTAACCACTTAACACCTGAAAACCATAAATACACCCAAAGTAAACGTTTTTCGGATCAAGAACCCATAAAATCACGCATAAAACCACAAACAACCATTACGTGATCATGTATGATCCAGGCAAACCAAGAGGAGCCGATCAAACATCGGTGATTAGGTTCACACTATTTTGTAAAATTTCAAAAAATGAAATTAAATCTTTTTTTACGTTTTTCCTCATTTTTAGCTTAGTAAAGTTTGAGAGTGGTGACTTACATGTGTGTAACGAGGTTGTAGCATCTTCCGAATCATTTTCTTAAACGAGGGTTGTCAAAATGGTCGAATGGCAAACCTTCTTGAATCATGAACATAGAGATTATATCTCGAACCATGTTTACGTCATACAAAAACATTCCACCCTCAACACCAATTTACGTTTGATCGTAAACCAGATTTTCTTTCTTGCCTTTGCAAAATTTAAGAATGTTCTTTAATGTAATGTTGGACTCTTTGGCCTACAAAATGCCACAAAATTTGAAACAAGCCTTTTAATATGCGTCACTCATTTCACATAAATCCTAATCGCACCAAGCTTTTGGGTTTCTATTGTTAGGTAAAACCTGAATAAGGATAAGGTCGGTAGAAGAACATTCATGCCCAATGGATGATTGTGATTGAGCCCTAGTAAAAGAATAAGATAGATTAAGAAGAGAGTGAACAAAGTTACACGAGAATTTTTTGTGTTTTGAGTGTTCGGGTTTGCGTTTGAGGGTTGTGAATCAACCAATTCATCAAAAACCTTTTTTACTTTCTTAGAGGGGTAAAATGACCAAGAAATTTTAAAATAATTGGTCAAAAAGGGTAACAAACGGCTAGTTTTTTGAAAAAAAGGCTATTTTTTCGAAAAAGCGGTAAAAACCGGTTACGGGTCAGGTTGGAACCAGTCTCCAAAAAAATCCTTAACCGGGTAGGAACCGGTGGTTTATTCTGGGTTGGAACCAGGTACAGGTTCAGGTATTGGATCGGGTACGGGTCCATAGTCCATACCCATTTTTTTTGTGCTCCTCTACCAATACCCCATTCTTGGTCTTCCATTACACTCAGGTTTCACCCTAGATTTACCCATGACCCATTCGAACAGCCTGAATACAATCCAGCTCACCTCACACATTTTACA
Source organism: Mikania micrantha (assembly GCA_009363875.1). Taxonomy (NCBI): domain Eukaryota; kingdom Viridiplantae; phylum Streptophyta; class Magnoliopsida; order Asterales; family Asteraceae; genus Mikania; species Mikania micrantha. Next base: position 30,721,888 of record CM018697.1, read on the forward strand.
ATCAAAGTTATCTTTTTAATTATTTATTGGCAATGAATTTTTTTTCAATTTTTCATAGCATTTAAATTATTTTTGAAATATTGTTAAAATAATTACTTTGGATTCACGAATTATTTATATTCATTTTAATTAATTTGGATTTAATATTTAAATAAAATGATAATTTGATCTACGGATTACGCATGCAATTGATCAAACCATAGGGACCATTTACGTAATTCTCACGCAAATATTTTGATTAACTTTGCAATTTACTAATGTTTGGGACCAAAAAGACAATTTAATTAAACTATATGGACCATATATGTATACTCACAAACGTCTGTACTAAATTTCCAACTTTTAACCATAGAAACTAAACGTGCAATTTCATGAATCACAAAAATAATTAATGCAATTAACTCTTGTATAAATTAATTTAATTTGTTAATATGTTACTTCAAATTTGTCTAATATATAATTGTTTTTATGTCTGGCAAAATGGGCAGGTTGGGTAACGGGTCAGAACGGGTGCGGGTCAAAATGGGTTTTAAGCAGAATATGTTCGGGTTTAAATGGATTGTTCTTAAAAAACATCAATTTAGTTTAACTTAAGATGTGTTATAAGTAAACAAATAACCCATTTGGATAATTTTTAATGATTTTCTCATCAAATATGTTATTAATCATTCTTAAATCTTTGAATCCATTGCATTTACATAGTTTTTTTGTTACCCATCTTGACCCGCATTGTATTTAAGTGTTACTCATCTCAACTCAATCAATATTATGATGTTACCCACAACTATTCCAAACCAACAATCCATAATATATGAATTCAACTGCGATAAACTCTCTGGTTTTGTTTAGTTGTGTTTCAACTAAATTTCCCATGGTTTATGCTATAAAATCATATGTTCTCAATATGTATACCAATAGTAATGACATCCAATAATTTATAGTAATCGTCATTAATATTTATGATATCAGGTCTTAACAGTACAATTAAACATGTACGGACAACCAGAAATATAGTGATGTTACAGTCTCCCCTAGTTAAGGGAATTTCGTCCCGAAATTCAACTTGGAGTGACCGTAGTGAATAAATGTGGATACTTAAGCTTCATCTGATCTTCTCGTTCCCAGGTGAATTCTGGATCACGCTTCGACTCCCATCGTACTTTGACAATTGGGATTCTACTGCGCTTGAGTTTCTTAACTTCACGATCCATTATCTCGACTGGCTTTTCAACGAAGTGCATGGTATCATCGACGCGAATGTCATTGAGTGGTACCTGAAGATCCTAATCAACTAAGCATTTCCTTAAATTGGACACGTGAAACGTTGGGTGTACATTGCTAAGTTCAGGAGGAAGTTCCAACTTGTAGGCAATCTTCCCGATCCGTTCAAGAATCTTAAAAGGGCCAACATAACGTGGAGCAAGCTTACCCTTCTTCCCGAATCGTACCACTCCTTTCCAAGGTGATACTTTGAGTAATACCATATCATTAACTTCAAACTCTAAAGGTTTTCGTCATTTATCCGCGTAGCTTTTCTGTCGACTGCGTGCAGCTAACAGATTGTCGCGAATCTGGCGGATCTTGTCAGTCATTTCTTGAATAATATAGGGACCAGCCGCCATCCCACCACCTCTTCGATAGACCATCATTATATCCTTGCCTATCTTTGATTATAGAATCCTAAACCACAACTATTCCAAACCTGTTCATAATACGTGAATTCAACTGCGATAAACTCTCTGGTTCTGTTTAGTTGTGTTTCAATTAAATTTCCCATGGTTTATGCTATAAAATCATATGTTCTCAATATGTATACCAATAGTAATGACATCCAATAATTTATAGTAATCATCATTAATATTTATCATATCAGGTCTTAACAGTACAATTAAACATGTACGGACAACCCGAAATACAGTGATGTTACACAACCATTACGTGATCAGTATGACTCGGGAAAACCATGAGGAGCCGATCAACCATCGGTGATTAGGTTCACACCATTTTGTAAATTTACAAAAAATGAAATTAAATCTTTTTTTACGTTTTTCCACATTTTTTTAGCTTAATAAAGTTTGAGAGTGGTGCTCGTTACATGTGTGTAACGAGGTTGTAGCGTCTTCCGAATCATTTTCGTTAAACGAGGGTTGTCAAAATGGTCGAATGGCAAACCTTCTTGAATCATGAACATAGAGATTATATTTCGAACCATGTTTACGTCATACAAAACCCTCAACACCGATTCACGTTTGATCGGAATTCACATTTTCTTTCTTACCTTTGCAAAACTTAAGAATGTTCTTCTTTAATGTAATGTTGGACTCTTTGGCCAACAAAACGCCACAAAATTTGCAACGAGCCTTTTAAAACGCGTCACTCATTTCACATAAATCCCAATCACACCAAGCTTTTGGGTTTCTATTGTTAGGTAAAACCTGAATAACGATAAGCTCGGTAGAAGAACATTCCTGCCCAATGGATGATTGTGATGGAGCCCTAGTAAGAGAATAAGAAAGATTAAGAATTGAGTGAACAAAGTTAACACGAGAATTTTTTGCGTTTTGAGTGTTCGGGTTTGCGTTTGAGGGTTGTGAATCTACCAATTCATCAAACACCCTTATATACTTTCTTAGAGGGGTAAAATGACAAAGAAAATTCTAAAATAATCGGTCAAAAACGGTAACAAACGGCTAGTTTTTTGAAAAAAACGGCTATTTTTCGAAAAAGCGGTAAAACCGGTTCCGAGTCGGGTTGGAACCGGTCTTCAAAAAAAACCTTAACCGGGTAGGAACTGGTGGTTTATTCTGGGTTGAAACCAGGTATGGGTTCGGGTATTGGATCAGGTACAGGTCCATAGTCCATACCCGGTTTTTTGTGCTCCTCTACCAATACCCCATTCTTGGTCTTCCATTACACTCGTGTTTCACCCTAGATCTACCCACGACCCATTCGAACAGCCTGAATACAATTCAGCTCACCTCACACATTTTACAATCAAAGTTATCTGTTTAATTATTTATTAGCAATGAATTATTTTCATAGTATTTAAATTATTTTTGAAATAGTGTTTAAATAATTACTTTGGATTCACGAATTATTTATATTAATTTTAATTAATCTGGATTTAATATTTAAATAAAATGATAATTTTATATGCGGACTACGCATGCAATTGATCAAACCATAGGGACCATTTACGTAATTCTCACACAAATATTTTGATTAACTTTGCAATTTATTAATGTTTGGGACCAAACAGACAATTTAATTAAACTATATGGACCATATATGTATACTCACAAACGTCTGTACTAAATTTGCAACTTTTAACCATTGAATCTAAACTTGCAATTTGATGAATCACAAAAATAATTAATGCAATTAACTCTCATATAAATTAATTTAATTCGTTAATATGTTACTTCAAATTTGTCTAATATATGTTTGCTTTTATGCATGGCAAAATGGGCAGGTTGGGTCGAGTTGGGTAACGGGTCAGAACGGGTGCGGGTCATAATGGGTGCGGGTCAAAACGGGTTTTAAGCAAAATATGTTCGTGTCTAAATGGATTGTTCTTAAAAAACATCAATTTAGTTTAACTTAAACCTGTTATAAGTAAACAAATAACCCATTTGGATAATTTTTCGTGATTTTCTTATCAAATAAGTTATTAATCATTCTAAAACCTTTGAATCCATTGTATTTACATAGTTTTTTTGTTACCCATCTTGACCCGCGTTGTGTTTAAGTGCTACTCATCTTAACTCATTCAATATTATGATGTTACCTATTTCAATCCATTATGTTACAATTATTTACTCAAACCAATCCATTTCCTTTGATATGGGTAAAAATTGTCACATCTATTTGCTTTCATGCTTTAGATGTGTGATGTGGTCGTGGCATAAATATTATTTTCTCAAAAGTAGAAAAACAATAGAAAATTAAAATAAACTGCAAATGGTAGGAGAAAAGGTACCACGGCCAATGGGTCCATTTGCTCAACCCAGACCATATGACATGACTCATTCCAATAAGAATGTGACCATTATCCAATCCTGCCTTACCTACCCAATTTCCTGCATCGTAAGCATATCCATCAAACATTTTTTAAAAGACATCGTGATGGTTAAGAGTCTTTCCTCTAAGTTATCAAACTTCAATCTTGCATGACATGGGTGGTCAATAGTAGATTAAGAGTAGTTCTAAAAACTATCCTGTTGCCACGTGTTAAATTAGTGATTGCATCGATTAAAAGCCATAAACATGTAGAGTCTAATTCGTTTGTGTACATCAATCAAGTGTAATATACACCACAAACGCAGAGTCTTTATTCACCATTACAAATCCCTTAATTAAGTGTTAAGAGCTATAACACGGATCGTGCAAAATATTAAGCACAACATTCAAACATCCAGTCCTGATCAACCAAGTATGACATTATGTTTGCGAGCATGTCACTACTCCCTAAAAATTTCTTCAACACTTGCATAAATACATGGGTTTGGATTCACAATTGTACTAGTGTATGTGTTTGTGTGTCGAGCCATGTTAGAAATGTACATGTGATACTTGCACAAAAAGGAGTTCACGATATATTTAATAGGAAAACTTATGGACTAAAGTGAAGTCCAATATTACAATTAGTTTATATTAATCAATCACTCTACTTCCCATTTGTTTTCTTAATCATTTCATTGGTTGATGGTATTTCTATGGTAACGCGTTCATTATCTAGCTTTCCAAATACAGGGCTACTTATTGTCATGGGTATTTGTTGATCAATTGGTGGAAACTCATTAGGGTCACATTTGGAATTTGGCTGAGTACCTTCATCTTTCATCTTGCCCCATATCACCAAGTACAGTCCAATCACTATCACAACTGCTCCAAGAACCCTGAAGAATCAACATTCATCTTGTTAGTTAATTATTTACTTATATACCCCATTTAATTAGGGTCTTTTTGTATTTTCTTTTTGATGATATATACCTTCCAAGGTTTAAGCTTTCAGACAAAACAATAGAACCTAGAACCGCAACGATAACCATGCTTAAAGGGTTAAAAGCTGTGACAAAAACGGGGCCTTTCGCCTTCATTATAACTCCTGAAAGATAGTAACCCAGTCCTGAACAGATTATTCCCTGCAATTAAACACAATCAAAGTTTAGATATAAAATAAGGTTTAAAATTTTATTTTCATAGTGTTTTTAGAACGCGACAGGTATGATCGGACATAGAACTGGTCAGATATTTCTCTTTGGTTTACTAGTTAATTAGACCAAATGGTATATTGATGTAATGTCTATTCTTGTATAAAAAACATTGATGTTTTCAATAGCATTTGAATTAAATGTAATTTTTCAAATTTCTTACGCCATAGATCATAGTCACAAGTCCAGCATCAAAGTGTAATCTCCAGGCTTCACTATTCCCTCTTTCTGCTATCACTGTCACTATACTACCTTGTAATGTCCCAGCTGCACAAATTAGAGCCGTAAGCGAGAGCTCTGCAGGGTATGACCTCAATGTAATCGCCTGTAAAAAATATTCGTTTTCGTTAGTTATATACTAGCTTTAGAAACATGTGTATTACATTAGTTAAATAAATAAAATTTAAAGTTTTATATTTTTAATAACATATCATATATTATTCAAAGATAGTTTTATAAAAATTTAAAGAATATGACTTACTTTGTAATCATTTTATAACATGACTAAATAAAATTATTATTATTTAATAAAAGAGAGAAAGAAAAATTAAAATACAAAATTGAGTCTTGCAAATATATAATAGAAGATAGAGGCGAAAAAACTAATTTTAATGGCCTATAAGCAAACACATGTAGTTTGAAAACATTTATTTATTATATAGTATAGATATAGATATAGATTTTTATTTGTTTGTGATTAATACTAATGACGTGAATGCATTTGAACCAAGTTGCTAGTCCGGTTGATTTTTAAAGTTTTTGAAAGATTGGAAATCTAAACATTGAACCTGCACAATGTAAAAGCAGCTCCATGATAAACAACCGGCTATGATCATCATCGAGCCCTTGATGTTGTCTCCAGGGCTCACATGGGTCGTAGATTGTTGCTGGTGCGTGACGGTTGAACCCTTGGTCCATGGCAGACCGATAGTAGGACCCACAACTATTGTCATTATCATTGCTCCTCCTACTGTCACTAATGTCCCAACTATCTTCCCGATGCTATGTAATTTCTTTATATTCACCTTCTCCAACCTATCCATGATTTGATTTAATTTGATTAATTTAAGATGAAAATATACTAAAGCTGATATTAATTATTATGTGAAATTAAAATTATTTCTCAATCCACCCCATCCTCCTTTTCTATTATTATTATTCTTATGGTTTTCAGAACCAGACTAGAGGATTGGCCTGCCCAAAAATAGCATGTTAACCGCCTTCAAATGAACCGGCTCGTTTAGCTGGTTCACCGGTCGAACCGGGAGCCGGTTCAATAGTTGGACCGAATTTAAGTTTTTTTTTTTTTAACTAAAATTCAAGGATTGTTATATTCAAATCAAACCATATATTTTTTTAACATGATTATGTTTGTTTAAATATTAATTACGTTTATCCAATAAGTTTTTTTGGAATAATTTATATATTTATTATCACATCCGGTTCTTAAATCCGGTCTAACTGGATCAACCATAGATCGGTAAGATGACCTGTTTGACGTTCGGTTCAATTCTGAAAACATAGATTACTCTAAACCATAAACTCATGTATTAGAGATTTTCGATCAATGAAATATAAACAATTAACATGAGTAAAAAAAATAAAAATTGTTACAAAAAGATATATTAGATTATTAAAATATATATTCAAAAAGTACATATTAAAAAAACTTATTATTTAATTTTTAATATCATTATAATTTAATAAAAGAGAAAAGAGATAAATTATTATTTAATAAAAAAGAGACAGATAAATAAAAATGATAAGCTAATAGAAAATAACACGAGTTCAATATTATTTTTATTTGTTAGCATAAAATAATCACTAGTTTTATAGCCACCTTTTGTGATACTAATATTACTACTATTATTTTAGTTTTCCTTGTATTTTTTATACTTTATATTTTATCCTAAAGAAAAGAATATTTTTTATTCGGACTTTCAACACGTGAAAGTTGAAACCTAAGTGTCTTCTAGGATAGATAAATGTTTCTCTTAGATATCGTGCTTTAATTTTTACGTTATATATTACTAACTTGTTACAAGAAGCTTTTACTGAGTATGTTTACTTATAAAATACGTATGCGCTAATACTTACGTGAACATGCATGTACAAGAGAAAATTATTACCTACACATCCAAGCCATAAGAAACGTCATGGCAGGGATTATATTGGTCATTGCAACTGCAAATGTTGCGGTTGTATACTTCATCCCAGCATAGTATAAATTCTGGTCGACAACGGGCCTGTATAAGAATATGAATAATGCTTATTGCTTAGATGTATATTTAAAAAAAAATAAAAATAAATTAATTATTATCATTAAAAGATGATGAAAAGACATACTCTAAAAAGCCTAGCAACATGATCTTGGAGAAGATAGAAAGTGTTAGCTTAGGCCTCCCTTTCCTGTCATTACAACAATATTATAATTAATTGAATTTCTATGCGTAATACGTGTCATATTCTGTGAGTCTAATTTCACCTTTTAATTAATTTTAAAAAAATATTTCCTTTATAATTTTAACGAATCCTTTTAATACATGAGTTTCTAATTAACTTTATAAAGATAGAGAGAAACGAAGATCGAGAGAAAGTGACGACCTTTCAAAGACGAGAGCGAAAGGAGCGATGACGAGGGTGGCAATGAGGTTTCTGTAGGTGGCAAAAGTGTAGTGATTCATGCCATGATTAAGAGCTGCTTTTGCAATTATGACTAAACCTGCATTCCCAAATTGCAAGAATACAACATACAAATATGGCTTTAGTTTATCAAACAACATGTTGTTTAATTTTGATGCTTTTGAAGTGTGTGTTTTGGAGATTGTATTTGGTGAGTAGAAGTGAATGGGTGGTAGGGTTTATATATAGTATGGTAGTAGGCTAATGTTTTTTGCATGTCATGAGTAAGAGAAACAACCCACCACAATCACCTCTCTATTTTGCACAATTTTTAGGACTCCACTCTCATTAATGGAATCAGGGATGGAAACCCATTTTATTACTTTATATTTTTTAAAGTTATAGCACTATATGCACACAGTAAAGCTATCAATGAAAGTATTTTTTATATAAAGAGGATGATATCATCTTTTTTTAAATAAAAGTCGGAACCCACTTGTGTGATAAACCTCTAGATACATCGTCCCTTAATACCCTATTAGCTAGCCAGAAGAAACAAGTAAAGTACGGCTGCAAGCAATCGGGTTGATGTCCTCTAAGAAAAATCCGCTTATGTGAGAATTGTACTTGAGATATTTATGTTGTATCTCATCCACTTTAGCCACTATATCACTTTGTCTATATGATGATATCATTTTGTTAATTATTATCTTATTTCTTATCAACTTAAACCATATTGGCAAGCATATATACTTTCTTTTCTTATATGTTTCACACACGTAATCTTCTTTTGTAAATAATTCAAAACATAATCATATATATGATTCACTCTAAACACCAAACAATTAAAAAAGAATAAATTAAATTTCAAATACATAATTAACCTAACGATTTGTTTATTAGATCAACAAGATATTACAACATAAAATGAGACCAACAATTACTACATAGTTCTAATCGTTTTACTTTATAAAATACAGTTTAAAAAAAGATTATAAAACTTGAAAATCTATTGACATAAGCCCCCTCAAATTAAAACAGTTATAAATAGAATATAAAAGAATCTACGGCTATACAATCAAATTCAATAAAGTATATTCGTAGTTGACTATTTGTCAGGTATAGTATGAGGATGATGAGATTTAAACAAACTTAACCTATATCATTTTAGAAAGAGGGACTGTTTTTTAGTTAAGAGAATCTACCACTAAGTCCCTAGTTTATTAGACTTGGACAAACTTAATCCCTCTGAACATTAACTTTCCTTATGTCGCCATTAACTATTGTTAGTGCTAAAATGACAGACAATTTAGCCGTGAAAGCACTCGGTTAGTTTGCATAAAGCTAACGAAAGATCATGTGCACAAAAGTAAGGGCGAAAGTTTTAAAGGGCCTGGGGTGCCCTGCCCCTGCCGTTTTTCTGATAAAGGGTCGATTTGATAATATTACGTGGAAAAATTCTATAGGTGCTGAGTCTAACCTCCTACATTTTTAAGGGGCCTAGGTGTGTCCCAACCCCTGTTGTTTTTCAGGTATTTATTCCGGTCTCCTCTGTTTTTCTTTTTAAAAATCCTTAAACCCCTTTAGTTTTTTTTTAAAAAAAAAACTAAATTTAAACTAGTTTATAACAATATGTTTTACAATTTACAGTTCAAACTTATTTTGAAAATTCGAATAAGTATAATAGTGGAACTGTAAAACTTAAATTATAAAAATGTTTAAGTTGTAGCGAGTAATATGTAAAATTCTAATTTTTTTTTAAAAAAGAAAAGATGAACTACAGACTTTTGCAACCTTGCCTAATTACGAGTACTCACATTTTATCTTTAAATATTTTATGTCTTTTATGTTAAAAACATATTTCCTTTTTTTAGTACAAGTAAAAATTAGATATTTAAAATTTAAATGCTTGACCCAACTCGGATAGCCAACCTGAATATATAATTCGAAACATAGCAAATATATATAAGAAAGAAATTGGGCACATGATTTTCGGCACCCTATGACTTTTTTTCCAAGCTCCGTCAATTTACGAAAGAATTAGTTTTTATCCATGTTTCAAGTCGAGGAGCTTACATATCACACAATCTTTGTAATTTGTAACCAATAACATATACAATCAAGGTTTTGCCTTAAATGGGTGCATATATACTTAATCAAGATGAATTAGGAGTCTTGAAATAGAATATGACGACTCATGCATATATATCCAGGAATGAAGTAACATGTATGATATGATGCACGTAAATTTATTGGTTCTGTATAAAAAGCATAGAAATTGGGGTTTATTTAAGCTAAATATAGCAAAAAACCGTTAATTTTATGCATGAAATATAGCAAAAAACATGTTGGTTTTAGATAAGGATATTAATGACGTCATTGTTTTGGATAATATGCATTGTACTTGTTAATGAATGTTCATGTTCATTCATGCTTTATGTTTTTTCTCCTTTTCTTTTTCTCAGTCATTGTTTTAAAGATGTTTACAAGTTACAACTGTTGCTCTGTATATATATATATAACATTATGATGATGGATTGGGATCAAATAATAACCCACTCTTAGAGCGATAACCCATTAACTTCGCCAAAACGAAGCCGAATCTTGAATTTTTTTTGAACATCATTGTAACACAATTAGAACACTATGTTCTTTTATGAGTTTGTGAAAATTCATAACCGTTTAAGAGATATCATCGTTGTAAGTTTTTGACAAAAACAATTACAGTGCTGTAAGTCAAAAACTTATAACGATGATATCTCTTAAACGGTTATGAATTTTCACAAACTCATAAAAGAACATAGTGTTCTAATTGTGTTACAATGATGTTCAAAAAAAAAAAATCAAGATTCGGTTTCGTTTTGGCAAAGTTAATGGGTTATCGCTCTAAGAGTGCGTTATTATTTGAACACTTCTCTTATGATGATACTCCAAAGTTATTGAAATTGAAATTTCACTTTTACCCCTAGTTTATGTCCACATCACAGAATGAACCCTCCAAGTTTATTAGGCCTGACGGATAAAAGTTCTAGCTAAAAGAGTTATTAATTTCGTCCTAATAGAAAACTGTATCTATAATCTATGATCACAGCTTCTGTCGTAAACAGCCTTTTCCCACCGAAACAAAAATGCCCGTGGCTAATTTTATTTTGCGTTTGCTTGAAACTGAGGAATATAATATTTTGCAACCGTTTACAAGACTCTGTATATTCGTCGCAAATTTTTATGACAGATTTACGACTGAAATTGCAGCGAATCTGTGGATAATCTAATTTTGTGAGTGGTAAGTATTTGGAGGCTGATTTGGGACGCCTAATTTGATAGTGTTGTGTTTGGTTAAAAGCACTGTTGTAAAAATCGGCCTAGGCGGCCGCCTAGGCGCTAGGCGGCCCTAAACTGTCTCGATTTTGGCCTAGGCGGTGCCTAGGCGCTAGGCGGGCCTAGGCGGCCTAGTTAGATTTTTTTTTTTTGATTTTTTTGACTTTTGTCTTTTTTCTACTAAAAAGGGATCAATTTCATGATTATTTATACATTTCTCAACCAAAAATCCTTAATATGTTTATAAAACATCGAATCCAGCCTCTTAACATCGAAATTCATCTCTAAACTTTGAACTCAGTGTTTAAGTTTGAACTTTGAAGTACTTGATTTAGTATATTTAAGTTTATTTTTTATATTATTTGAAGTATTATACATTAAATTATTGATATTGATGTGTGTATATAATATATATTTGTAAAGTTACATATAAAAATTACATTCCGCCTAGCTCCGATTAATCATGATTAATCCCTAGGCGGTACCTCGCCGCCCGACTAACACCTAGCGACTTCTACAACCATGGTTAAAAGTTCAACGTCAAATTGGCGATTGTTTTTTTAGTCACAATACCAGATTGTATAATAAGTTAATCATGCTATGTAATAGGGTCGTCTCTGAGATATTATATGCATGGTTGTAGAAGTCGCTAGGCGCTAGTCGAGCGGCGAGGTACCGCCTAGGGATTAATCGGCGCTAGGCGGATTGGAATTTTTATATGTAATTTTACAAATATATATTATATACACACATCATATCAATATCAATAATTTAATATAATACTTCAAACAATTTTGAAAAATATACTTAAATATACTAAAAAAGTACTTTAAAGCGGAAACTTAAACACTGAGTTCAAAGTTTAGAGATAAATTTCGATGTTAACTGCCTGGATTCGATGTTTCAGAGACATATTAAAGATTTTTGGTTGAGAAATGTCTAAATAATCATGAAATTGGTCCCTTTTTACCATAAAAAAATCAAAAAAATTCAAAAGAAGTCAAAAAAGTGAAAAAAATAAATAAATCTGATTGGGCCGCCTAGACCCCCTAGCACCGCCTAGGCCAAAAATTAGACAGTAGATAGGCGCCTAGCGCCTAGACGCCGCCTAGGCCGATTTTTACAACATTGATTATATGACATATGCGAATGTTAAAAATGAATAACTTTAAAGGTGGCATTGTGTAAGAAGTCTTTTTGCTTCACAAAAACTTCTTGTAGCTCAATGTTGCTTCATGAATTATGTTTTTTATGTGCCATCACCACTGCCCTGGCTCACACCGACACATTGTCGCTAATTTTCACTATTTCATAGCATGATTAACTGATTAAGTATATACTTGATCAAGAGTTCGCTTTGTGGCTTTGGAAACTTTCTTGTGTAAGTGAGTGATAACCTTAGAAATAAATTAAATTATGTAAATAACAACTAAATAATAAATACCTTTAGATAATAAACAAGTAAATTGTAAAAATTAAAAGTTTTTTTTCCAAAATTCAGTCCTTCTAGATTATCTAACAAAGGGTCTTTTATAATATGAATTCACGTTTGAGCTAACGCCACCTCTTCATTGGTTAACTTTTTGGCTTTTGCCTTACTTTCTTTCACCAACGGCGCTTGTTGAGTCGCATGTAATATGTCTATCACCTTTTTTTAAGAATATTGATCTAGGTCTGTTTATCAATGTTTTCATAACCGGACCGGACGTCGAACCAGTCTCCTTACTGGTCAGAGGTCCAACCGGTAGAACCGGATTTAAGAAACGGATGATTTATACACATTTTATAAATATATATATATATAATCAAAAAATAATTAAAAAGATATAAAAATATAAAAAAAACGGTTCAACCACCGGTTTTCCGGTCCGACCACGGGTTCGCCGGTTCGATCGGCCGATTCACCCAAAAACGGTCCAGAACCCCTAACCGGACCGGTCAGACCGGCCTGTCCGATCCGGTTTTCAAAACATTGTTGTTTATTAACATTAACAATAATCATGGAAAGGATTGAAGCTTATAATTATTATATTTTCTAACTAAATAATTACAAATTATTATTAATTTTTTATTCATTTAACCTATGTAACACGGTATTCAAAGCAAGTTTGAACTATACCACTAAAATTAAAACTAAAAACGAATCAAACTTGTTAAAATTCATAAATTAAAATAGGGCAAGTGTAGTATTTTTGAGAGATCAAAGGGCCAACTTGGAAGAGTCGTTGTGCAATAAAATATAAAGAAAACGTTTTAATTCATCAATTGTTTGTGGGACAAAAACAAAGATGAGAAAGACAAACGCTGGTTAAGAGAGTTCATACTTTCATCAAAAGTGATGATTCAACGTTCCAGTTACTAAACGGTCATTTTCCAGCTAAAAGTTTCAATGGCGGACCATAATTGTCCATTAGAGAATAGTGAAGTTTTAATTTTTGCACAATTACGAACACAAAGTAAAATGATATTCAAGTACGATGTGACCAAATTTGAAACTCTGTTATTTTACTAAATTTTTAAGTCCACACTTTTTAGATTTAATAAATAAAGCTTTTCTTCTATCATATATGCAAAACAAATTTCGAGATTTCTTTTTCCACTTATTCTTTCTTTCTTACAAAACACGCGGGTCATAGACTATTCACATGTTTCTCTATATTAATTTATGATTTAATTAACTAAATATGAACATTAATATCATAAAAGTTATTGAGAACATGTAATTCAAATAAACTTATTAAAAATATCCTAACATTTCTAAATATAGTGACAACTTAACTTCTGCCGGTTGCTTAAATTTAGTTTGTATCATTAACATTTCTAATAATCTTGACTTTTTGATTAAAAAAATTAATAAAATGTACTTCCATATTCAATGTAATTGTTAAATGTTTGACAAATTTTTTATATTATCAGCATTACCATTATTACAATCTTTTAGTTTAAATTACTTTATTAATAATATATCTTACTATCTTACTAATAAACAAAAATCTTCTTTGTCGCTTGTCATTATCACACATCTCGATTATCACATGACAATCAATAAAACAACCATGATTTAATTACATTTATTAAGTAATATCAAATTATGTTTTTTAAATTTAATTGATTGAGACTTAAAATCATTTAATTTTTCAAATAAATTAATCTTTCGAGGATTGATTTAAAATTTTAAATAACTCTTCAAATAATTAGTTGATTCAATATTTAGTTATAAACGGTTAATTTCACGAATTAGCTTAACTAACAGTTATTCAATATTTTAATATGCATTTACATAAAAATGTACTACATTAAAAACTTGTGTATTACATATGTTAAATAAATAAATTGTAAATTTATTTATTTTAAAATAGTGTATCATATTTTTTTCATATATGATTTTGTAATTTATAGAAATTAAAATAATAACTTTTATTGTAATTATATAATTTACCAAATTGAATAAGATCATTATTACTTGACAGAAGGAAAATGAAATAAATTTTAAATCCAAAAAAAGTGTCTAAAGTATTTTATAGGAAAGAATTGTGAGAAAACAAATTTTTAGATTGCCCGTAAAACTAACTGACACATGTCAATTGAAAATCCTTATTTATTATATTAATATAGATGAATATATACATTTACTATGTTAATGCATCATCTATTACATCAGGTGAATAAAAATATAATAAATAGTCATCGATGAAGATTTAGTATTAAAGCATCTTTGTCTATTTCATATTTATAGTAATTTGGTTTTTCAAAGAGTGTATTTTAATATTAATATATCTTTTAATGCCATAAAAAATTTAATTTAAAATTATTAATTATATATTTAATATCTAATGTTCTTATTTAATATACAATAAATATAATAAGAAAGAAGGTTAAAAATTATTGTAAAAATAGTCTAAAACAGTGATATGTGTACAGACTACTCTTGGGTAAGTCTTCATATTTTGCATAATTTTGAGTTTATTTTAGTTTTTATATTGTTTTAATAAGTAGAGAAGGTTTGAGACTATTATAATTTTATATAAAGATGGGAACGTTACAAATAGAATAACCAATGTTGTATACAAAAAAAGGTCTTTATAAAATTGTGCGCTTTTTTTGTAACTTTATATTATTGCTTCTTGTATGTAACAATATGTAATTTTAATGATTTAAAATTATTACACTTTTTATATATTTTTTCTATTATTTTATTTGACCCGTGTTATACACGAGTTTATAATCTAGTTTACCAAATAGGCATATATAACCCAAAACATATGATCATTATGAAAATAAATTTATTGATGTTTAAATTAATTAAATAAACCCTGCATGTTAATATAATAACATTATTATTAAAATTTAATTTATTTAAACTTATTAAAGATAACTTAACATTGTTAAATATAGGAGTGGTTTAATTTTTGGCGCTTACAAAATTTTAAGAAATTCATGTAATAAAAAATCTTACTATTATAATAAACAAACATATTTATTTATTGTAAGTAAATTTAATTGTTTTATTAAATTAAAAAGTAACATATTTCAAACTTTGGTATATATTATTTTTTTAGGTTTTTTCTATTATTCTTTAACATCCATTTTATTGAAAACTAGGATCAAGACCTACATTTATTTCTTATTTGGTCTTTCATTATAGTTAAATAAAATGAGATTTTTTATTTCATATGTTAAACTTTGTAATTATTAAAAAATACTATTCAAATTAACATAATTGATTAAAAAAAGTTAACACTAAATATCGTTTTTATATATTCCTTAATAACTTTTTAATTTTTATATACAAATTGATAAATATGATTTATTTTTAGTTAAAAATACAATATTTTAAATATTTAATATATCTATTATAATAAATAAATGTTTCTAAAGAGACATGTCATGTTCATAAAGCAACATAATTCTGATTTCTCGCATGTCTCTCCTATTAAATATATCTTATATTAAAAAAATATTATTAAATGATAAATATACTTTTTATGTATATTTAAATTTGAAAAAAGATTTTTTAATGCACTAAAAATGTATTAGTATTAAAAAACCCACTTAAAAAAAATCAAATTAACATAACATATAGAATTTCCAAAAACAGTTTTCAAAAATGAAATATTTAAAGAAACAAAATTTGAAAAAATATTGTTTAAAAATAATTTAATTATGTTATTATTTAATGTATTAAATTATATCAATTTTTAATCATATTTTATACCAAAAGATCGTCTTATAATGTTTAAATTTACATTCATAAATATTTATTTTATTTTATCTTGTATAATACACGGGGTACTAACCTATTTATGTAATATAATCAATTCTAATTCATTACCTAATATCATATGAATATCATAAAATAATGGTATATTAAATGTAATTCTTTATGATTATTTTTATGTTTTCTTATCTCATTTATTACATGCCTTATATATTCTTCATATTATATTATTCGACAAGGCAATTGGGTCATGTGTTACACAGATGTTATATAAAATACTAAATAGTTAATGATGAAAACTTAAGTATAATGTAACGATATTGTAATACAAAAGGATTAAATTATATATTAATTACTCGAAATAATAAAACAATAATTAAAATCTTTTAACTAACTTATATTAAAAATTTAATTAGTTAGTTTTATGTCAAAAAAAACTAACTATTTAAATTAAGATGATAATGTAATATTTTATAATTATTAAAGTTATCTAATTTAAAATTACCATTAAACATACAAGATTAAAAATGTAACTTTTTTATCGTTGTTATAACTTTCGGTTTATATTTCATTTTTTAGATATGATAATTCGTTTTTAAAAAAATTATTAAAATGTATTTTCTACAAATAACAATTTGAAATATTTCTTCTTTTTAAAAAAGTGCATTTTTATAAACTCTTTTAAAGTATATTTTCCAATAAAATGATTTGATTTCAATCATTAGAAACTATTTTTAAATTTGTAAAAGGTAAATAATATTATTTTATCATTATTATTATAATTATTTAATAAGAGATAATATAATTTATTTAATAAGATAAAGACTTAAATGAAAGCATAAAAAATTGACAAGTGGCAATATGATATTAGAACGTGACAAATAACAAATAAAGATTTTTGTTTATTATAATAGTAAGATTTTCATATTTCAAAAACTCGAAAGTAAAAAAAAAACGTCACCAACTAAAGAAAAAATCAATAACACTAAAATCTTTATATATGGATGATGTTTCTAACAAAAGTAGTTATTCAAAAAGTAATCTTATTATATATTATTTTTGTATATTTAAAGTAACTTATGTAAAAAATGCTATTTTTTGAATGGCTAATTTTTGGATCATTATCGAATCACCGAAGTATCATTGTACCACCAATAGTACGGCCCGATCATATCCACTACCAACTCATCAGTTCTAAATAAAACTCAATACTTTGAGAAAACCTCCTTGTGAAATTCAAACCCAGGACCATTTGGTTCCTAAACCTTTTTGTCACAATCAGGTTATGCATCTTGCACAACACTTAGACAAGTTATATTCTACAAAATTGATAGATGCAGAACCTCTGTCAATCTTTTTGCACGCACTCTAACGATGAAAGACAAAGAACACACAAAATACTTCAAGCTTCAAAGTTATTTCTTTCAAAGTGTACATGACTCTTTACCAAATGCACACTTTGCTTTTGGTTCCGGTGCTCTTTTTGGTTCCGAAAGCCTTCTTTGGGGTTTCTTTCTGGAATATGTGGTTGCTTCTAAGGCATTCTTCTTCTAGGGATACTTTTGATGACGTTTTCTTCTTCTTGCGGAAGCTGATCTGTGGCCTTCCGAAAATGAAGATAAACTGCTGTTCTTTAGTTTGACATTTCCCTTGTTGGATGGAAGTTTCTTCTGTTTCGTGGGTTGTTGAAGCAGCCAGCTGCATAATGATCAAATGCTTCACATACAAGACATTTAGTCTGAGTTCTTGCAATTTGTTGAGGATTGGACTTTGATGGATATTTGGAACCGTGATTCCCAACACTTGTTTGTTTAGATTAAAACTGATATGTTCTAGCACAGCAAGTGCTATAATGATTTTTCTGACTGCATGGTTGATTTTTAAAAACGTTTATGTTTTTCGATTATGCCCTTTGTGACTTGCCATATGGACAAGTCACATATCACCTGAGTTGTGCTTTCAATTTGTACATATTTAGCCTTAGCAAAAACAGATTTACATATAATTTTTTTGTTCTT
This sequence comes from Mikania micrantha, assembly GCA_009363875.1. NCBI lineage: Eukaryota > Viridiplantae > Streptophyta > Magnoliopsida > Asterales > Asteraceae > Mikania > Mikania micrantha. The sequence goes on from CM018697.1 coordinate 30,740,277, forward strand.
ATGTTTTGAAAAATGATTTTTTTTTCTTAAGAAGCATGGATTTCACATCATCAGATGAGCTATCACTCAGAGTAAGGCAAACATCAGTTAAGTCATCTTCCTTGAATATCTTATGTATATCAAGGATTTCATCATACACAAGGGTGGTTGCGGATTTGCAATGGACCTCCATATTTGGAGTGTAAATGGAGGAGGTTCCACTTGGTTATATCCTAAACCAACTTTCTTCTTTTTCACCAACTCTGGTGTCTCATCTATTTTAAGAAGTTTTTCAAACTTCTTTCCTTAGCTGAAAAACATGCACCTGTAAGATTCAGCCAATATGTGTTCGATCTTAGCAGTGGCTGGTCTTTCTAAAAGATTGTTTATTTGACATTGTTTATTAGTCTTTTCGTGTTTGAGATTTCACATTTTTTTCTAATTCCTCAATATTTTCTTTATTAGCTTTTTCAACATTGTAAAATTCTGCTTTGACCACTTGTATGGACTAAAGTTCCTCACAAACCTGAGCATTAAATCGTTTATAAGCATTTAATTTTTCAAGAAATTAGGTGTACACATGTCATCTATTACCTTGAATGTCGAAGTGGATTCATTGGCCATGAAGTCATTGTTTGAGGTTGAAGCATCCTCCGCTTGAAAACTCCGGTTTGAAAAATTACAATGCTTCGTAACATTAGCATCGTTGGATTGGGTTGCAGTCTTGGGTTGAGTGTTTGGCTAGCCTGCGGTTGATGTCTAACTCTTGGGTGCCTTGCATTCTCTAGCATAGTGATAGAGCTGCTGGTAATTGAAGCACTTTAGTTTGGACTTATCCAAAACAAAGCCGATTTTCATATTGTGCTTAATTGTCTGCCAATTCTTTGATAAAACTTTTTTCGCTCGGTAAGATATCATTGCCCTCTGATAGTTGATATCCATTTCTTCCATATCATCAGCAGGAATACCATCTAGATCTTTTTGACACAGTTAAAAGTAGCTTGAATCCTCAGCCAAGAAACCTCCCTGACCTGGAGTAATTATGGGAACTTTAATTGTAAAGGAGGTGCAATGAGAAGTAGAATGTGTAGAAGTCTCTAGGTAGGTGATGATGGGTGATTATTTTGAGAAGAAAGCAAGTTGATAACTTTGGAGTGAGGGATTCGGGATGGAGGCATAGAGTGCAGCAGATCTTGTGGAGGTTGTGATTGATGGATTTTAGTCTTGAGAATCAATTTCCGTCTATTAGGCACTTAGTATGCCAAAAATCTCTCTAAGCTTCAACGTTATGAGATTTACGTTCTTTTAATTGTGAAAGAATAAATGTTCCACACTTGAGGAAAAGGTCTCAAGAACTTCTTTTCACGTCCATCTTGACACCTGCAGCTTTCAGTTCATCAACCAGTTGAACATACCTTAAATACTGAGAAGCCATCTTTTCATTATTCACTTAGCAGAAGTACTCGAACTTCTGCTTTAGCATGTCCTTCTTGTTTTCCTTGACATCATCAGATCCCTCAAACATCTACTGTAAGGAGTTCCACAACTCCTTTGCAGATTTGCATTTCTTGAATGAATGTATGATAAAGTTAGGGATAGACATCTGGATCAGCCAATGCACCTTTGAATCAACTTCCATCTTTTTGCAATCCTTGTCAAAATAAATAGATGGGTCTTTAGGCATGGCAGCTGCTTTAGATCTAGCAGTAGCAACAATTGGAATAAAGGGGCCCTCAAAATCTGACTTCTAGAGCTGGAAGTCTTGGATCCTGATGAATACTCTTATCCGGACTTTCCATGTATCATAATCGTTAGGGGTGAACATGGGTGGTTTGTTGAGAGTACCATTCTCAGTGTCATGCTTGCTAATGGTAGCCATTTGAGCACTGAAGAGTGAAATCTTGAGTAGTGAAAAGTATAAGACGAAAAACTGGTAACTTAAGGATGGTTAGTTACTTAAGTTAAAGAGCCAAAACTCTGATACCACTTGCAAAAACAGTTGCACGATAGGATCTACCTGCTTTGTGAAGATGAATGTTTTAAGAAAAGAGAAAGTCTTGAAGATGGTGAAGAACACAGACAAGAATATGAGATGCAATGTAAACTAAAGAACAAAGAAATGTTGTATAAAAATATTAGTTCAACATTCAACAAAGCCACATTACTTATCCTTCACATGCTCAAGCTCCATGAATGAAGAATCCATAGAGTTCATAGGGAAGAGCTTTCAAGAATACATTGAAGCACACTCTGACTACTCTCTCGTTTGGTGTCAGCCTTACAAAATAGAGAATATTCTCTATTTATAGTGTCACATGACTAATACCCTAAAACAACAAATACAACAAAATGAAAATAAATAATAAATATTAAATTAAACTCTATCATTTGTTTTGGTCCTCATGTCTTTTATTCAGCATGTGTCTTTTTAATTTTGAGCAGTCAGTGGCTAGTACGGTGACTTGTTGCTCCTTGATCAACAAATACATAATACTTCTTGTTTACATTTCATCTCTCCAAATTAACCGTTGGTATTGATTTTCTAGACCCAACAGCTGTAATGCCTTTGGTAATCATGACTATTAAATATGTTTTTTTTCTCCTTTCTTATAGATTATATCACAAATTGTATGAATTTTATTATATCCGTGGTAAATACATGCATTTTACAAATGCTTTAATATTTTATTTTAAATCATAATTGCATTATTTTTAATATCTTATGTATGCTAACTTACAATAATTCATGTGTTTCACATTTTGAAAGATTTTTTTTACTTTTGTTTCTATTTCTTTCACAATTTATAATTCAAAAATTATATGCAACACCGCTCACGATGCTTGGAAAGTTAAGAAATTGTATTTGAATACTAAAAGATCTAAATTAAAACAAATATCTTTCAATCTAGGTTATTTAAATATTCTTAAAACTATTTAAACAAAAAGAAATAAAAAGCATTAACTCTTATTTTCTTCAGTTTTCTTGTAAAATATAATATGTTTTGTAAACTATAATAAATTATACGTTTTTCATTACTTCACACATGTTATACAACGATTTATAACCTAGTATATAAGATAATAGAGCTGTTCAAAGGACTTGGCACCTGAAACTCTTTAAAATCTCGCTTGAAAAAGCTTGGAAATAGGTTCCTTTCGTTTTGGTTTGATTGTAAAGATCCAAGTAGCTCGGTTCGGTTTATAAATGAATTGAGCACGAGCAAAGTTAAGCTCGCTTAATTTTGCTCGAATTATTCATTAATTTATTAAATATATGTATAATAATAATTTTTATATATTAAATAATATATATATATATATACACTCAATTATTTTATAAATATTTAACATAAAAAAGACAAATGATTAAGATTTTAAAGATTAGATATCATATATTCATACTCTCTTTGTATAATGTTTTGCCTCTATCATTAACATAAAATATCCTATTTTTGGGTATTTTGGGTTTAGATTTTTGGATATTTTAGATTTAGTTACAGATTTTTTTTAACATCCTTAATTTTAGATTATGATTATTCACTGAAGTTAAAAATACCTCTATCAACTACAAAACCTATGTGATTTCGGTTACATGTTTGTGTACTACATTATTTCAATGACATGAGCCCATAATCTTAATGTTACAAAGCAGCAACCTTACCAACATGTCACCTTTATAACCCATTTATCTAAACACTTAGCTTAGTTTAAAATTTTATAAATAAATATTATATTACAAAATACTTATTGTACTTTTTATAACTTTATTGTATCATATTAATTGTGTTACTATTTCTAGCTTTCCTTTATTTGATTAATAGATGTGGAATACTCTATCAATTCTTTCTCAAACACAATAGTAATAAAGAACAGTTGAACAAAAGAATACTTTAAGCCCAATATATATTTATTTCAATTCCAAAGTGTACAAGACTCTTAATCAAGACTCTCTACTTTGCTAAGTTACAAGTAAAAGGCTATATACACAAGTTTCATATGTATCCTTGTAGAGATACAAGGCTAGACAAACACTAAAAACAAACTAATGCTAAATCTAGTATTCTGTGATGACTTGACAAGCCAAGCCATATTAATTACAATTATTACATACTCCATTGACTTTTACATAATTACCTAGACTACAAAAGACATTAATGAAAAGCATCTTCTGCTGATCTGATAGTTGTACCTTGTTGCTGAATAACATGAAAATGTCTTCTGATGGTTCTGATGGTAGAAAGCAGCTATGAATCCTTCTTGATTAGGAAATCAACATCAGCGAAGGAATATTTTCGGAAGTCTTTGTATCTGAAGCTGTTGAGCATTCTCCAAGTCTCTTCATCATCAGAAGATCTTTGTAAGATACTGGTTTTTCAAATTATTGAGGTGTTTTTTGAAATTATTGAGGCGTGCAACTTGAGCTGAGCATCGGAAGACCAGACCATTGAGACTTGTAAAATATCTGATCTTCGAAAGACAAGATAGGCTTACAACATGTTGTGTTCTTCTAATGCCCAAATCATTGCAGCTTGCAACATGTTGCTATATTCGGAAGCTTTGTCTTCTGTCTTTTTGTCAAAAGAATAAAGCTATCGTCAGTAAGTATTTAGTTTTCAGAAGACGAATTACCTTTCGAAGGCTGATGACTTCCGAAGGATAGTTTTATCCTTGTGATGCTTTCCTTTGGACTTGTTAGGAGATTGGTGAAGACCAAGAGAGTTAATTTTTAGCAAGCACTAACCTTTTGATCTTACAGTATAGTAGTAATTTAATCTTGTATACACTTTGAGGTCAATCGTGATTTAACTACATATACACTACAACAATTCTTAAGGTTAGTTATGATTAGGTAGCATTAAATATGTAATTAATCATGTTATACAAATTATGTCGTTTAGTTTGCTTATGAAACATGTTTGTATTGTTGTTTAAGAAAATTATTTAGTTATGTGTTGAGTTTGGGTTCTAAGTTGTGTTAAACATGACGTGTTTAAACGTGATAATATAAATCGTGATCCAATATTCTTATTTTAGGACGTAATTTTTTATAATTAATAAAACCTTTTAAAAAAAGAATATTAGGTTTAGTGGAAATGGAGGTATATAGATTACAAACGGTTTCTGCGAGCCACAAATTTAGATCCAAGATACATCCAGTGTTAATCCACGCACTTGATGAGTGTAAAGTTAATTTAATAACATGGTTAATCAGATTACACTAAACAATATTCTTAATTACTTAATTGTCACTAATAAAGTCGCTATGAATACCATCGTTTTCATGAATATTCCTGTTTTAGCTTCTTCTTCTTTTTTTTTTTCATAGATGATTTTTAACACTTGGTTTCCCCTTTATTATTCGTTGGCTTTGAAAGTAAAATGCTACCTGTTTTTTTTTTTTTCCAACTCAAATATTTATCTAATATTTTATGTTTTGATGTTTATATCGATTATCATTTGTTGTATATTCGATCTACAAATTGATTTTACGTTTCGTCCTACAAGACCAAAGTATAGGCATTAGTAATCCTATATAGAAAGTCAAACAAACTGTTTCTAACACATCTGATTCAAGGGTTCGACTCTATAACATTTCAATACGTTAATGTCACTTACGCAAGTTAACATAAAGTGTTTTAATTAATTTCATGAGGGTTAAATAATGTATCTTATAAACTTATTTTTATTTATATATAAAAATGTTGTTGGTGATTTTAGTGTTATTAAAGACATTTTCTTTAATTGAGTATAGTGAAAATCAAATAAAAAGTTAGAAAATATATTGATATGAGTTAGAAGTAAAAAGTATACACCTTATGAACTAGATGTTAGCTATACATAGCAACCTCTATAGTTGCTAGGATGACATTTTGACTTTTGGCACTAGTCAATATCAAGTGGTTTAAGCCTAGAAATTCTTATAATTTAATTTGTCTATGAAAGATTTAGAAAAAATTGAGTTACGTACTATAGGTATTATAATTCAACATGTGTCCACACTTATACTATTTCACACTCTCATTATACTAAGAAAGTATTACAGAAATTTAATTGTGAAACTATTCCTTAGTGTATCTCAATGGATCCTAATGTCAAACCTAAGACTAATAAGGGTTAATTTTGTATTTCAGCTTGATTATATAAGGGATATTGTCGGCTTGATATATGATATGACAAATACTAGGCCAAATATTGCCTATGCAACTAGAAAGCTTAGTAGATTTATTAGCAATCCAGGTACACATAACAGGCAAGCAATCATCATAAACTGTGGTTTTAGTATATTATGGATTTCCTTTGGTTTTAGAAAGAGATTTTGTTGCATGTTTGATAACTAAGTGTGTTTATTTTCGGATATCCGGTAATTCGGATATCCAAAGTTTCCTGATCATGTTTGTAAGCTTGATAAAGTCATATATGGGTAACATCAAGCTCTCAGAAAATGGTATGAAACTTTCTCCTCATTTCTACTGAAAAACAACTTCAAGAGAGGAACCATTGACAAGACACTGTTCTTCAAGAAATCAAATCAACATATTGTGCTTGTTCACATTTATGTTGATGACATTATTTTTGGTTCAGCTAATGAATCTCTCTGCAAGGACTTTGAAGCACTAATGAAGTCAAAATTTGAAATGAGCTCAATGGGTGAACTTGCTTTCTTTCTTGGACTACAAGTGAAGCAAAATCATACAGGGATATTCATTAATCAATCAAAATATGCCAAGAATATTCTTAAGAGATTCAAGTTTGCTGACTGCAAAGCTTTAGGTACACCTATGTCCAAAAAAACATCCTTAGGACCTAATCTTGAGGGGGGAGGATGTTGATCAACACCAGTACAAAGCTATGATTGCCTCTTTGGTATATCTCACAGCAAGCATGCCTGATATCATGTTTGCTACTTGCCTATGTGCTAGATTTCAGGCTAATCCGAAAAGTTCTCACATGCTTGCTGTGAAAAGAAATTTCCGATACCTAAAAGGATCCCCATGCCTAGGATTATGGTATCCAAGGAATACAGATTTTCAGTTCATGGCATATACTGATAGTGATTATGAATGTTGCAAAATTAGTAAGAAGTCCACCTCAGGAGGTTGTCAATTTCTTGGATCCAGAATAGTCTCATGGTAATGTAAGAAACAAACTTGTGTTTCTACCTCTACTGCAGAAGCTGAATACATTGCTGCCTCAAGTTGTTGTGCTCAAGTGATTTGGATTCAGAATCAAATGAAAGACTATGTAGTGGAACTCTTCAATACCCCTATACAAATAGACAACTCCAGTGCAATTTTCATCACCAACAATCCAGTCAAGCATTTCAAGACCAAGAATATTGATATCAGATATCATTTCATCAGAGATTATGCAGAAAGAAGCTCATTAACTTAGTCAAAGTTGATACCAAACATAATCTTTCTGATCTCTTCACCAAGGCCTTTGATAAAAGTAGATTCGGGTATTTAATAACTGCTACTTGCATGATCAATTTTAAATAAGTTGAATGGGTAATAAGGTTTAAATAAGCCTTCAGAAGATAAACTTGAATTCTCTTTCGATGACATTTACTCATCAGAAGACATTTTAAATCTTCGGAAGCCTTATTTAAACCATAAGTCAGAAGAAGTCAAGTCAGAAGAAGTCACACTTTTGAAGAAATTAATTCTTCTTGCAAGTATTTATCTTCTGATACACTTCTTTGCTTTAGGAAGCTTCATCTTCTGATAAGTAGACATTGTTTACTTAGCAATCTCCTCTAGTCAGAAGAAAATGTCTTCCGAAGCATAAACTTATCTGTTGATGGCATTCTGAACCTCAGAATAAAGCTCTTATGATGATATATTTCTAGTTTTCAATGAAGACTTTTAATATACCTCGGAAGCACATTTCTTTTGAAGAAATGTTTTAGTCTTGTATTGTTTCCTTCCGAATGCAATCTTCTCGGACACTTGTTCTTTCATTCCTAAGAAAATGAACCTCATTGTGCAAAACAGCTGTCTCGGAAGACCTTTTTTCTGACACTCCGAATCTCAAAATTAAATGTGTCCCTATATTGAATGCTGAAATCCGAAGGTATAAAAGGTCTCCTGCCTTTCAAATTCTCATTCTTCCACCTTCAAATCGTCAGTTTTCTTCAATCAAACCCTAAACCTCGCACATTTCAAATGGCTCTTCTTGCTTTCAAACCTGCTCACAACCTCGTTGCGGAGCTTTCAGCAGAACATGATTCTGATTTTGCTCCAATCATCTCCTTTCTAAGAAGGAGCAGGTATTTTACAACACTCACTCTTAACCCTTGGTGTATGAATCTCATCACCAACAATTCTGGGGCTCGTGTTCTATTTTTACATCTCCCAATGCTAGATCTCTCATGGCAACCATTGATGCTCATCCCATCTCCATATATGTGGAGACCATCTGTCGGCATCTCAATCTTAATGATGTTGGGGGAAGGGTCTCATTCACACAAGATGAGGTAGCGGTGACCTTTAGGTCAATGGGATACGAAGGTCTTTTTTCTTCAACTACCTATTTGAAGGGTAGAGTGTCCTATAATTATAAGTATCTCATACATGTTTTTCTACATCGTCTTTCAAATAAAACCGGTGGTTGGGATCAACTTCCCTCTGATTTAGCTTCGACTATTTATGGTCTGATTTCCCATCAACCTTTTAATTTTTCATCTTTTCAATAACTTGGTACACAATCTCTCATCCCCAAAGAAATTTTGTATGTATCCCAGATTTTTGCAACATATCTTCAACAGTGAGTTAGGCTCTTCGCTCTCAATGACTGGCATACATATCATGTTCCCTTGGTTACTGCCAAAGTTATTGTTCAGTTGAAGAAGAAGAGTACCCAATTTTTTCTGGGACTTTCACTCATCTTCTTCCTTTTATGGAGCTTACTGCTCCTGAAGGTGACAGCTCTGTAAACCCAACAGACGCTGAACCCACACCTTTTCGTTTAACTCATTACCCAATCAAAATCACACACAAAGGAAAAAGAACCCCTGAATAGCTCTCTAAATATGTTCAAGCACCTTCTTCTGAACCCAAAAATAAAAGGGCCAAAAGATCTGGCAGGGGCCCAGTTCTGCCTAAGGTGCAGACCACACCTACTGTTTCACCACTTGATCTTCCTCTGGATCAAGTGGTTGCCTCTCATCAGCCTGAAAGCCCTCAGTGTATGTCACCATACATCCCTGAGAATATCCAAAGGGTATGACAATTGTGTTTGAGGATTACGTCATTAACAAATGAAAGCACATTTCATTGTTCTTGAAATCCACGTTGATTTAGCAATTGTGATTATTACAGGTTGAAAGTATGCGAGAAATGGTGAACGTGGGAGAAAACCGTACGCGAAACGGAGTTTCGGATTCTCCGAAATCAAAAAACAAAGAAAAATACAAAAATATCAAAATCAAGTAGTCCTCGCAGTACGCCTAGCCCGAGCTTGCCAAGCTAGGCGGTACGCGAGGAACCAAGAAATATCCGGATTCCATGATCCGCGCGCTACGCCTAGACCCAGGCACCCACGCTAGGCGATGCGCGCGAGACTAGAAAAATCAGAGACTTTGTGGCCCACGCGGTACGCCTAGCGCCAAGCGGCCCCACTAGGTGGTACGCGAGGCCTGAGGCGGTTTGGTGGATTAGAATAGAAAATCAGATTACATGCAGAAGTTCATGTTTTCATATTCTCGAACTTACTTCCATTCTCAGACGAAAACTTCGACTCTTGATCATCAAATCTCATTTTCAAAGCCCTTTAAACTCACGGATCGCACCGGGGAACGTTTTTACGAGTTCTGATCATTGTTTTGCAGTTGAAAATCCGTCTGATTAGGTAACGGTTCGTTTTAACCTACTAGTTTGATAATGGTTGATTAGATCTTGTTTTTGAACGTAATGCTATAGTTAGGATTGTTAATTATTGCCTAGATGATGGCTAGGAATGATTATAAACGAAGAACTTGATGTGTTAACGGGTGAATCATTGTTTTGATCCATTGTAATGCCCGGTTTTCATGAAACTATAACCATGATTATAATGGTTTAAACCATTTGATTGTGACAATGTATGTGATTAGTTTGATCAATCCTTGAAATGCAAGGTAAATCCAAGTGTTTCAAACTAATCACAATCATTAAGATAATCATTGGAATAACTATCTGATGTTTATGATAATAGTCAAATTAGTACGTTGAACATGGTTATTAAACCTATTCCAATGTCACATTCTGAAGTTTCATGATATTTGGATAATCAATAACAACGATTGATCGTTCCTAAGCCATAAATCCATCTAGAAACTGTTTCAGTAATATAATCAACAACAGTACCTACTTGGTTAATCTGAGATTATTCTGATTAATCAAATGTGTCATCAACCTTGTATTAGGAACCTGAATCAGTATAGGTTCCTACATTATCATACATTGTATGATATTACATAAAAATAATTAATTAAAAACCTAATATTGGTTTGATGACTTTCAATGCAATGTCTTCGACATTGAACGTTCAGAAAGATCTAATCAGTGAGTTAAAACATAAATAACTTATTAAACATAAACTAATGCAGAATTTAGCTACCAATATCCTTATCCCTGTGATTTCACTACCCTCGAGACTTCAGGTGAGTTTCGTACAACCTTTTTTTATCTTTAACGTTTTATAAACATCGGGGTATCATTGTGAAACCATTTCTTGAACTTATGATGTGTATCACTGTTATCTGTGTGATTTCATGTGACTCTTGTAAGATTTCATGGGATTATGCCGTTAGTATCTTTATCATAGTATCAAAAGTCTTCATCCCACGAAACTGTATCTAGTGAACCCATGCGGGGCCAAACATGCATCAAAGATAGTACTATCGGCTGACAACCCATTCACTGGGAGGTTTGCTTCTCCCCTTGTGTGAATGTTTGTTACCTGTTTCTGAAACACTTTCTTAATGTTAGTGATAGAGATTAAGATAATGAGGCATCAAGATATTTACCGATGGGTAGTATCTTCATAAAACGTAGAATTGTCCGAAAAGAACTAGATATGGGTCCCATGGTTATCTTGAACTGTATATATCGAACATTTACATATCATATCATATTGTTGAACTTGAACATTACGAACTCACCAGCTTTGTGCTGACCTTTCCAAAATTAAAACTTTTGCAGGGAGACAGTGACCTTAGGTGAGGCGGCACTTTTAAACATTTGTAATTAAATAAGTTAGATGGTGTATAAACTTAGTTTGTAAATTGAAAGTTTGATTGGGATTACGAAACCTTTGTAATGTACTTACTTTAAGTTAATCTATGTGTTGTGATACCGGATCAAGTAAGTCACACCTCATCTCTAAGACATCACCACTATGCTTCCGCAACCTTTTCAGTGACATCATCAACAGGTGACGTGAGGTGGGGGTGTGACAAAAGGATACTCCCATAATGCAGTCCGCTTCCTTTGAAGCAACTCCACTAGTATCAGGACTGTCTCCTAGGTCCATAGGAATATCTTCACCATCAATGCCCCCCATCCATCCATTTACCCAGGCACAAGGAACCTCTTCAGTTGCTCTGGATGATCCACTCTCTCCTACTTTCCAAAATTTACTGAGAGTGGTGACAGAGTTGTAAGAAAGGTTCCCTGACCTAGTGTCACACCCCCAAATTCCCACATGCAGTGTCAGACCGCTGGGTGTGACGTGGTCAGGATCAAAGCTCTCAGTCATATAAAACGACTCTATATGAGTTGTACAGTCACACAGTTTCTCATAAAAGTTCAATATTATATAAAAATGCAGCGGAAAAGTATAAGTTCAGCAGCGGAAAGTAATTTGTGTCAGACGCTACATAAATTAAGTTGCATCAAAACCAAACAAATGAAATAAAAGCCTAGGATTAGAGTCTATATGCATGCAGACTCTCTTGTGCATCTCCATGTGCATCCTAGCTCGTGCTGTTCAGTTACCTAAGAATACATGCTAAAATGTGTCAACATAAAGTTGGTGAGTTCACAGGTTTAAGTAGTTGAAAACAGTAAACAAATATATACTGGGTATGTTAAGCTGTTGGATCTACGATCACGAGTGTGTTAGTTCATCTTACCGAAACATAGACTTGTTGTTTGCCTCCCCGGGTTATCGTGGTACCCAGCATCAGATCGATATTACACTCGTCGTGACCTCCAGTCACCATTGGCGCTGAGTGGGGCTTGTCAAACCCAATAGTACTACGTAATAACGACTCGTTTGTTACACAACAAGCGGTAAGGGTGTGAGGACTTTTGTTGCGATACAGTTACACTCAAAAGTTGTTTTACAACTTACCAGTCATACATCCAAAAATAGTTGCATTGTATTCTCACCCCATAGTTTAACAAAACAGTTAAAGAGTAAAAATGGGGCTGTAAACTCACCTTAGTGAAATCAGATAAGATAGCGTAAGCTCCTGCGTTGTAGAGGTGTCGGTCACCGGCTACCTATACCGTGTAGCTTACGTGAGTTCGTGTAAGTGACAGTGTTTGTGTTCGTGCTCGTATTTGTTCTCAACAACCCTCGGTTGTTATGTTTGTCTGTGTTGGGCCACATTGACCGTGTTTGCTCGTGTTTGACCGTGTCAAGTCAACGACTCGTTGGTGAACCGTGTGTTCGTGCAATGACCGTCATAGTGCACGTGTTGTGTAAAGCACATAATTCACGTCTATGGACAACTTACTATTTATAGTAAGTTTCCACTTTTAGCAAGTTCCACAACACTTATCGCTTTTAAAGGTTCTAGGATGCTTGTTAGTCCTACGTGATCATGTTAACACATTGTACATTGTTACAAATGATCGAATAAGTATATAAGTCACTTTCGTACATTAAAGTTTCCTAAAATGGCAAGTTTCTAGTTTTGGCATGTTTATCATCAAAATCACACAACTTATACACACAATAATCATGTTGCATCATGTTAACCCATTTATCATGCTCATAATATATCTAGTATCATTAAATCAAGTTTTCCCAAAATAAAGTTACTAAAAATAGTATTCTTGTCAAATATCCATCAAACAATTATCCTAATCATTTCTAATCCATTTTCACACCCAATATCATCATAATATATCATCGATCATCATTTAAACATACCCATTTCACCAAAATCATCATCTAGCAATATATAAATTAGTAAAGTTACTAAATATAGTAACTAGGTCAAAAATGACCACAATTCAATCCCAAATCAATTTCTTATGCTTCATATCATCATAATATCACACAAATGGTGTTCCTATACACATGCATGTTCATCTTTTCACCCGCATCACCAATTTGTAACATAAAAGTTACTATATTTAGCAAGTTCACCAAATGATCATATTTTGACCATTTTAATGATAACTAAGCATGTAATACATCACCAATATCATCAATAAACATGTATCGATATCAAAAATCGTCTAATACGCCGAGATCATGCATGCATGTTGACATCTCAATTATCTATAAACAAATCAAGCATCCTACATATCCACATCGTCATGGACGTCACAATACATCATCAAACCATAGTCAATAAACATGTATCAACATCAAAAATCGTCTTAAATGCCCAAGATCATGCATGCATGTTGACATCTCAATAATCTATGAACAAATCAAGTATCCTACATATCCACATCATCATGGATCGTCACAACACATCATCAAACCATTATAGATCGTCAATATCAATTGCAAAACCATTAAACCTAGATTCAAATCATATAAAATTCATGCATGTGATGCTAGAGTGTGTGCATGTGGGTTTTAGACCTTGCATGTGTGTTTTAAGTGTGTGTAAGCTTGTAAAAACTACCTCACAAGTCTTGAATCACCACTAAAATGTTGTAGCAGCTTCAAGAACCCCTGGATTACTTGTTTTTGGTAGAATCAAGGAGGTGTTGTTGGTGAGTAAGCCACACAAGTCTTCTTCCTCAAGCCTCCTATGGTCTCCAAGCTTTGGTTCTTCTATCTTGAGCTTCCAAGGGCTCAACAATGGCTTCCAGGGCTGTAGAGGGTGGCTCAGAGGTGGTTTTTCCGAGAGGATTGCGTCTGGGCTCGAGAAGAAATGATTAAAATGTGGCAGCAAGCTTCTAGTTGGTCTTTAAAGATTTTCTGTGATTTCCGTTTCCCAAGCGCATCGCCCGACGTGGCGAACCGACATCAGGCGTAGCGCACGGATGACCCTCATCCGGCTCCCCTTTTTCCTTCTCGCGCGCATCGCCAGGCAGTGGGAGTTGGTTCCGGGAGTAGCGCCTGGGCCTCCGGATGAACCCAATATGCCCAATTTCATAGTTTGAGTCTGTTCTCGCTCGTTTCTCGACTGTAACGTCTTGTTTTAGCATCGTTCGAACTCTAACTGTCAATTATTAGTCATAATTGCCTCGTGAAGTGTTTTTGTGCCTAAATGTTGTGACGTTCACCAACATTCGTGATTGCTGACACGTGTGTGCGGTTTTTCGATAATTCCTCGAATTATCATGTTGTGTGACTATGCTTGTATTGTTGTGCCTACGTGTTACACTAAATTAAACTAATTCTAGTGCCACGTATGCAAATGCTAATTAAATAAACATTTAATTAAAATAATGTCTGACCTGGAATTTGCGGGGTGTCACACCCAGAGCCTACATTTATAGAAGTTGACCCCAGAAGTTTTGAAGAGGTCAGTATAGTGGAGGCTGCCACTACTGATGAGCTTTCTTAAATTTATCATGACAGTGGTACGAGAAATATGACCTCCTCTGTGGCAACTCACATTGCTGATGACTTTTTTGAGGTCATCTTCAATGAGAGGAATCTAGGGTGCCAAGAAACCATATATGGTGGTGGAGGTGCAAGAGAAAGGATCAGGACTCCGTTGCCCCATGATTCCACTCAAGTGGATGAGGGCACCATCATTTAGGAATTGAAGGCCACTATCAACACCTTAAAATCCAGGGTAGCCGGTCTCGAGGCAGAAGCAGCTACCCTAAGGCTGCAGTTCCAAGAAAAAGATGCAACCATCTTGGACCCCCAGCTCCGCCCATCCATCATCTATACACCATTCCACCCTGACTCTAGGCAGGTGTCCTTCCTAACCCCTGATGCTGATGCTACCAAAAAGGGGGAGAAGGTATCCGAGCTAAAGGAAAGAAGGAGGAATCCCTAGAACCCACTCCATTCATATCCAACTTAGATAGTGAATGGGATGAGTCCTTAGGAAATTACTTTCATTGTTCAAGCTACTCTTCCTCCTCCTTTTCTGAAGTTGCAGAGGCTTCTATAGTGATAGCACAAAAACTTAACTCCAACATCTCCATGGAGCCTAGGTCTCCTATTGAGACCCAAGATACCCCTTCTAGGACTGAGTCCCCTACTGGGACTACAGATAAGGTTACCATGGAAGATCCTATATAGGAAACAACTTCTATCTCCATGGAACCTACATCCCCTGTTGGGACATTGGCTGTTGAATACCTCTCTTACAATCTTGTATTATTTGAGGAAACTCTTAATGAAACCTCCAGGGTGGTTGGTCAACCGGGGGGGCAGTGAATGCTAAGGTTAGCTCTGAAGCAGAAACTGTCTCTAAAGGCCTAGTCATTATTGAGTTTTCCTCCTCAGAAGAACAATTGGCCGATGAACCAATTGGTGAGGCCACAAGATCCTTCTCCTCTAGGTTAAACATCATGGACAAAGTAAAAAGTAAAACTATCCCAGAGGAGGAAGCTGCTCAGGAGGAGACGAGGCCATTGATGAAAAAAGGTCGACCATACACCTCCCTGGATGAAGAGATTCTCAGACTCTCTGGTCTTCTCCAGGAGAAAGGATTTGATATTGACGATGTGCTACTCTAGTCGGTACACAAAATGGCTGCTGAGCTGGATATGGTGCAGCAGATTGAACAGGCCGCTGCTGCATCCAAAGCTGTGGTAGTTCTCCAAGAAGCAAAAGGAGACTGCTTACCAATATAAGATGAAGAAGTTACTTATGAACTATGGATTTTCTCGGCAATAACTTAGTCCCATGAAGAACTCAACCATGGATATTCACATGAGAGATATTAAAAATAAGATATCCAAGGGAGAGCTGCCTTCACTAGAACAAATCCAGACTCAAAGGGAGGCCCTTGTGACAATTGTGTTTAATGAATACGTCATCATCAATGAAAGCACATATCGTCGTGCTTAAAATACATGTTGATTTAGCGATTGTGATTGTTACAGGTTGATAGTATGTGAGAAATAGTGAACATAGGCGAAAACAGTGCGCGAAACGGAGTTCCGAATTGTCCGGAATCGCAAAACGAAGAAAATTACAAAAATATCAAATTCTTGATGCCAGGTGCTACGCCTAGCCCCAGACATCCACGCTAGGCAATACTCGTGGAAGGAGAAAAATATCTGGAATCCCTTGGACCTGCGCGCTACACCCCGGGCCAAACGCCCATGCGGGGTGATGCGTCTGGCGTGTGGCGGTTTGGTGGATCTGATCAAAACATCAGATTTTCATGCAAAATGATTTTTTGTTGATCCTCTCGAAACTGCTTCATTTCTATACGAACAAAATTGGATTTTCATCATCTAAACTAAGATTTAAAGGCTTCTAAACCCACGGATCGCACCATGGAATGCTGTTACAAGTTCTGATCGTTGTTTTGCAGTCAAAAATCTGTCTCAACGGGTAATGATTCATTTTAACCTTCTAGTTTGATAATGGTTGATTAGATCTTGTATTTGAACGTAATGGTATAGTTAGGGTTGTTGATTATTGCCTACATGATGGCTATGAATGATTATAAACGAAGAACTTGATGTGTTAACGGGTAAATCCTTGTTTTGATCCGTTGTAATGCCCGGTTTTCATGAAACCATAACTATGATTATAATGGTTTAAACCATTTGATTGCGACAATGTATGTGATTAGTTTGATTAATCTTTGAAATGCAAGGTTAAATCCAAGTGTTTCAAACTAATCACAATCATTAACATACTCATTGGAACGATTATCTGATGTATATGATAATAGTCAGATTAGTATGTTAAACATGATTATTAAACCTATTCCAATGTCACATTACGATATTTCATGATAATTGGGTAATCAATAACAAGGATTGATCATTTCTAAGCCGTAAATTCATCTAGAAACTGTTTCAGCACCATAGTCAACAACATTAACTATTTGGTTAATCTGAGATTATTCTGCTTAATCAAACATGTCATCAACTTTATATTAGGAACCTGAACCAGTATAGGTTCCTACATTATCATACATTGTATGACATGACACTAAATTAACTAAGTAAACACCTAATCTCGGTTTGATGACTTTCAAGGCAATGTCTTTGACATTGAACGTTCAGAAAGATCTAATGAGTAAGTTAAAACATAAATAACTTATTAAACATAAACTAATACAGAATTTAGCTATTATCATCAGTTTGCGTGTGAGTTTCGTACAACCCCTTTTCTTTTTAATGTTTTACAAACATCTGGGTATCACTGTGGAACTTTTCAAAAATATATGATATGTATC
Organism: Mikania micrantha; assembly: GCA_009363875.1. NCBI lineage: Eukaryota > Viridiplantae > Streptophyta > Magnoliopsida > Asterales > Asteraceae > Mikania > Mikania micrantha. The sequence goes on from CM018697.1 coordinate 30,757,813, forward strand.
ACTGTTATCTGTGTGATTTCATGTGATTTGTTGAGAACTTGTGGATTTCATGGGATTTTTCCTGTAGAACAGAACTCTATCACAGAACTTAAAAGTCCTCATTCCTGAACTGTATCTAGTGAACCCATGTGGGGCCGAACAGGAAACAATGATAGTACTATCGGCTGACACCACATTTTCTAGGAGCTTGCAACTACCCTTGTGTGAATGTTTGTACTTGTTTTCAGAACTTCTTAATGTTGTGATAGACATTAAGACAATGAGGCATTAAGATGTTACCGATGGACAGGATCTTATAGAACGAGAACAGAGTAGTCAGAAAGGAACTAGATATGGTCCCATGGTTATCTTCAACTTTATATCTTGAGAACTTGTATATCATATCATATGGTTTAACTTGAACTTTACGAACTCACCAGCTTTGTGTTGATCTTTCCAACACAAACATTTTTGCAGGGAGATAGTGACCAACGGTGAGGCTGCACTTTCAAACACTTGTAATTAAAAAAATCGGACTGTGTAATAAACTCATTTTGTAAACTGTAAGTGTGATTGTGAATGAAGAAACCTTGTAATGTATTTACTTTAAGTTAATCTGTGTTTTGTGATACCGGATCAAGTAAGTCACACCTCATCTCTGAGACATCACCACTATGCTTCCGCAACCTTATCAGAGTGACAAATGATATCATCTCAGGTGACGAGAGGTGGGGGTGTGATAGCCCTTAATCTCGGCTTTGGGGGAAGAATTATTTTTGATACACCTCTCTCTGGTTCAGCAATCAGAGCAGGAGAGGAGGTGATGTAACACCCTGACCAACGGCGGAATCATCAGGGCATTCACGAAGTGTAGATTGTTCGAAAGCACATGCAAGGTTCATGATATAACTAATCCAAACAATTTCATTAAAAGAAATTCAACTTAACACTCTAATAAACCTCAACATCCATAATCTATTACATTATAAAAGGAAATTTACTAAATTCAAAGTCTAAACATAATAAGAAACTAATATTTAAAATCCAAGCTCTTAGCACTCTTAAGTAGCGTTTCCACTTGAAACATGTTTAAAACAAAGGTCAACTATAAAGTTGGTGAGCTTCACAGGTTTTAAGCACACCCACCAAAAATAGCTTGGGAAATAAGTTGTCACATGTGATAATAAGCTAATATGAAATAAAACATGTAAGTAAACCATACGCAGATCAAAAGTTAAGTTTTAACCAAGCTAGCATTCCTAACAATGCCGAAGTAGTAACCTATCACCACAAATTTACCACAAAGGCAAAGCCAGCCTGGGTGGGATGGTCAATCCAATAGATCTATTATATTTTACTAAAGTTGTGATCAATGCAAGCTCAAGCTAAGTTCAATACAGTTTATGTCATAAAGCAAAGTTCACATGGGATAATGTTTAAAGAAAAGTTCATAATTTGACATGTTTCATCCCTAAAACTTTAAAACAAGTAAAAAGAGGGGCTATGAAGACTCAGCTGATTGATGAGCTAGCCTTTGCAAGTAAATGATGCCAAGTGTGTATTTCAAGAAACACAATACAAGTTATCCTATATATTTAAATCAAGTATAAGCTAATGTAACTATGACTTATGGAGTTTCTAACACAACTACAATAATGTAGTTGTATCTCATATCTTCATGTTTAATATTGTTCTAAAAAGTTTTGTATGTATAACCAACTGTAAATCGTTTTAAGGTTTTTGTTGTAACTTGTATAATCATTTAAATCATGTGAATAAACTATTTAATATTTAATAATAAGTTAAAATAATAATAATAATTGTCTTTAGTAGGTTGGAAAGGTTATCTATAGCTTTTATGTTAAACAAAGTAATTTAAATTGTAAACAATTTAAAATCAATTAATAATGCATTAGTTTGTTTATAGAAATATTGTTATATATTAAAGAGAAATTTGATAATATTTCCTTTGACTAAATAAAAATTTTGAAAAAGTTATAACAATTAAAATTATTAACTATCTTTTAATAACTATAATATATAAAAGTTTATAAATGTTATGTTGTAGTAATTTTATAAATAAACATTTAAATGTTTCAAATAAAATTTTATTGTTTTATGTGAAACACTAATTTATAAGATTTAAATAAAATATTTTAAATTAAGTTTTGTGGATTTAAATGAATTTTCAACAAGAAATCTTTAAATATATAGATAACGATTTGTATTATATATTTAAACCAAATAATATTAATTATTATTATAATATATATACAAAATATTGATGTTTTATTTACTAAAACTATAAGTCTTGATTTATAAATTTTTTCTGTGAAATTAAAACTAACAAATTTGTTTTAAATCAAAAGTTTAAAAAATTTGGCTTCAAAACCGGCAGAACCGGTTTCGAAACCCTGACCGTTCACTTTAAAAACTCGAGACTAAACAGTTAGCCAAAGGTCTCAGCCGCGTCTAATTTATATCCGAATTATATTTAAATTAGGTGTTGGTTTCTTCCACAAATTCAGTTCAACATCACCGAAGAACCCTAGATATTTAGCCCTCGAATTCGAGCGAGTACGAACCCGATCAACTGAGACACTATGGGGCTTTGGTTAAGGATTGAAAAACTAACTTGATGATATGTGAATCACTAACATGTGTTATGATTTGATGGGGTTTCGATTGCAGGTTCATATAATGCTCGACCGAAGGTCTGGAGCTCAATTTTTGTGAACGAGAGAGCTTGTGAATCGATTTCGAATGCACAGAAAGATTAGCAGAGCTGGGATGCACGAATGGGTTGATTTAATTTGGTTTTTGTGTTGGTTTATATAGAGTTTAGAATGGTCGATCGATTCTGGACGTTTAGGGATAAATTTTGTATAAATTTGATTTTTAAACTTTGATTTGGTGATTGATATCGGTTCCATGATGTTCAGTATTGTTTAGATTTCGAATGTTCTAGTTTATCAATGAATCGAGCTGGGATCAAATAGGGTCGAGAATGGTGCAAACGGGTATCCATGTTTGAATCTGTGTGAAGGAGATAATGAGATTGGGGGATTGTCAAGTTTGGTCCCTCCTAGTTTTTCTGATTGTTTTAATTTCCTGTTTTGGCAAGATTAGTCCTCCAAGTCTTAACACTTTAATTGTTACAAATTATTCAAAACTTATAATAAATAAATAAATAAGTGAATAACTAAATAAAACCAACATAATTAAAATAGTTATATGATTAATAGCGTTTTGTTATGAAAAAAAATAATCTATAGAATTATCTTAACATTACTATATAATTTGTATAATGTATATAAAATTTAAAGTTGTAAGATCTATTATTTTTCTCTTTCCTTAAAATTTTTCTTTTGATTATATTTTATCATAATTTAGGATTTAAAATAGTTTACATAATTTATCCAAATTTATTTAAATAAAAACATTTATGCATTTTTTATACCTAATTACTTATATATTTTTATTTATAAAAGGTACTTTATAAACTTTTAAAATGTGAAAAAGTTATTATTATTGTAATGTATTGTTATTATTTTTATTAACAGACTATTTATAATTTTTTTTATTTATTGTAAGCTTTTTTAAAGCTTTTAATTTGATTAGTATTGTTTTATAATTATATATATTTACAAAATAAATTTCGAATTTCTTGTTAATAATGCGTATTACATAAGTTATGGAAAGGTTACAGGTGATGTGTACAGCTGCAACAAAGGCTCTCTTCCCAAAAATGTTCGTTCCAAAGCAAGAGCCTCTCTCCTCCATCCAGTCCCTCCTATGAAAACATGCCTATATCCTCAATGATCAAAATAAACAAAGGTCCCACAAAGAAAATATCTACAGCTTCTGATCCTGAGATTTCCGCAAGGGAAGATGAGAGGAGAACAGAAGAAACAGCTGCTGCCGATGTTGCAGCAGCTGAGGAAGCCACAAGGGAAGAGGGAGCAGGGGAAGAACAAGAGGCCAAAGAACAGAGAAGTTTAACTGTGCATACAGGCCAAATAAAGTTCAAGAGAAGAAAAACAATGGCAAGAAGGAAAAAGGAGCCTGCAAGCTCCTCTGTCTCTGAGCTTGAGCCTGAGCGAGCACCAGAACCTATCAGGTCATATATTCCAATCATTGAGTGGAGCTTCGATGCGAAGTATAAGATGCTCACTCTCAAGAAGCAAAATGGAGGCATAATGGTGCTAAACATCAATGAGCTAATAATTGTTGTTGACCCTATTGTATTTGATCTAGAAAGGCTCCCTCTCAATAACCCTGATAATGGTGCTGATGACAGGAATGCCATAAAGTGGGCCAAGGGAAGGGCAAAGGTCCTAAGAGGAGAAAGATGAAGTTTTGGAAGCATCAGCCTAGGAGGAGACTGTAAGATCATAAAGGCTAATGCTTTCCAAATATTCTAAGTCTTTGGCTCCACTCCCAGAAGTCCAAAAAAGCTTCGAAACAATTATGCACAACAATTATGCTAATACAAAGGTTGTGGGTGTAATATAATAAATTTCATAAACTTAAAACATAAAGATTACAAGGGTTTTTATTTGGGTTATTTAATTCCTATGTAGTAATTGTTTTAAACATAACAAGAATAATGTGTGGGGCTTTGAACCATAGCCCTAAGTTTACTCTTGGGTTATTTACTAAGCCTCATATCAAAACACATGATTGGCACATTATGACAAGGTTTATCAATCTCAAGGGTGAACTAAGGCTAAACACACAACGTAAAGGCACACAGTAACAATAATCTATGACACATGAAACAAGGGCCGAACGACTACTGAGACTCACGAGTGTTAGCCAACTCTAGGGCTAACACATACACGCACACAAATTCGTACGACTTATGTTTACAAATTTCAAACAACGTGAAATCAATACAGGATCGTGATCACAACAAGTACAATCAAGAGCGCATGCATTCTCGTTTAAGCTAAGTCAACCCCCAACTACTACAAGGTGAGTTCATATGCCCCTTTTCTAATCTTTACTGATTTCAAAGCTCGGGGCTGAGAAACATGCTAAACTTTTATTTGATTAAAAGTTCTTTTAACATATTGCTTATATTATGATTTAAATAATAATAGTTTATCTTTATTATTATTGATCATTACATGCTTGCTTGTTTGATATTATCATACTTGAGACAATTAGGAAGATACATGCCATTATAGCTTCCTGACACATGTATGCACTAGAATAATATAAGTTGTTAAGAATATATCTTGCAACTGTTTATTATTCTTACACGATAGATCAACGGGGAAAACCAAGGGACAACATGCCAATAACAATTACAGATAACAAGAATGATCATCATGATAATGTAATTTCATGATAACAAGATCATTCACACTTTACTAACATTGGGTATAAGACAAGTTCTTATAACACTCCGTTCAAGCTAGTAAGAACACTCAACACCGAGATAACAGTTGAGACAATTACTTGTGATATCGAGGATGATATCGCAAGCATGCACTTTTGGGATGGCACTCCCCACACAGACTATCTTTACTTATTAAGACTCTATTTAGAGCACATCTTATAACCGACATAGGATGCCGGTTACACAACCATAGATTAGGTGGGTAAACCACGAATACCAATCACCAGGGATTGGGGTAATTTAATGAAGTCACACCGGGCACGAGGGGTGCTATCGTTCTAATTGATAACATTCATCAAATCTAGGGAACGTATTCATTCTAATAGATATTGTAGGAGGATATCTTACACGCCGGGCTGGTCATTAATGGCAGCTACTGAGATTATTACGTCTCAAACTAGGAATCATGAGTAGAACACTTTACACGCCGGGATGGAAAGGGGTGACAGCTACTGGGACTATTATGTCCCTACCTAGGTATCGAGTATGATACTTTACACACCGGACTGGTTAGTACTGACAGTCACAGAGACTACTAGGTCTCGCTCTAGATATCGAGTATGATATCTTACACGCCAGGCGAATCCGAAAGGAATAGCTAACAGAGACAATTATGTCTCTTTATTTAATTGTTTGGGTATTCTACACGCCGGGCTAATCGATAATGATTAGCTACAGAAACTATTAAGTTTCGTTCTAGATATCGAGTATGATATCTTACACGCCGGGCTAGTCCGTAAGGAATAGCCAACAGAGACGATTTCGTCTCTTACTTTATGCTTTGGGTTATTATACATGCCGGGCTAATCCATAAGGAATAGCTAACAGAGATATTTTATGTCTCTTATTTCGATTATTGGTTTAATATACATGCCGGGCCAATCCGTAAGGAATGGCTAACAGAGATAATCACGTCTCTTTATTTTCATTGTTTGGATAAACACACCGGGAAATCATGGGTGAAAGAAAATGGGTATCCATCGTTGTATTACAGGTAGTGTTGAGTGCAGTTAAGCATGTGGTGGGATGGCGTCTGGGCTTGACCCTTTCGTATGCCCTATATATAAGCATGGTTGACTGGATGAGACATTATCTGTACATATAACCATGGAGAGGACATTGTGTGAAACATGGGATTCAATTATCAATACAAATTGTGTGAAACATTGCAAACGACTAACATACATTCAATGGTTTTCAATTACTAAACTTATGAACTCACCAACCTAGTGTTGACTTTGTTTAGATGCATGTTTTCTCAGGTGACGAACAGGTTTAGTCACCAACATTCAAGGATTAAGCTAATGGACTCTAGAAGACCTAGCTTCATTTTGTGTTGAACATACTTTTGAATGACAAACAATGAATCATCTTTTGTAAATCTTGTGCAGATACAAGATAGTAACTCAATGATTCTTTTTGGATAGATTTACTCAGTTAAATTATGAACATAACTTTGTAATTCTATATCATATGTCATGTTAGCATTTCTCATTATACATCATGTGCCATGCAAACAATCTGATCATTTCGATTATCATTCAAGATATCGCGCCCCGGGAACCTTCCGCCCGACAGGAAAACCCGATCCATTCCCGCCGGCCCGGGGTGTGACACCGATCCAGTACATACATACACACACATATAATAGAAACATATGCATGTAGGTATACTAATATATTAAGTATATGTGTATGAATACTTAATACTTTGTAAGAATTGTTATTTATATATATATATATATATAAGTTTTATCTTAATAAACAATTAGTTAAATTAATAATAATTAATAATAATAATAATAATAATAATAAAGAGTAATACGAATTATTAAAATTATAAATCTTGTAAATATTTTCTTAAACTTTCTACATAAAATATTAAGTAATGAAACTTGAGGGACCAGCCAGAAGGATAATTTCCTATAACATAATTGAACTTCAAGAAGTTATTAAGCAAGAAGAATCAAAATAAAGAGATTTAGGGAGTAAAGTGGTATATATTGAAACTCTCGTTTCTCTTCCAAATCAAGCACTGGTTCAAACCTCCCAACTACCGGTTCCAACTGAAATTCAGCCTTAGCACGTTTCAAACTTCAAACCAGTAACATTTGTGCGTTTCTACCTTGAATGCTAGCTTAAACACATGGTCAATGATACTTAGGCCATGTTTGGGATTGCTTATTTAACATCAAAATGATTTTTTTTGTCAAAAATGCTTATTGACTTATAACTTTTTAAAATGAACTTTTTAAAATGAACTTTTTAAAAATGTGTTAGGATTAGCTTTAAATTAAGGGATAACTTAGTATAAATGTAACCAACTTTTCATTTTGTTGCAATCAAGTCACTCAAACTTTTTTTTTGTCCTAATTAAGCCATTCAAGTTACTTTTGTGTTTGAATTCTATGTTTTTAACTTGAATAGTATGTAATACATTGTTGATATAAGTTTAAGTGAATAATATATTTTTTTTTAAAATGACTGATTTGAATCAATAATTATTAATTTTAACTAATATCTGACAAACAACAAAAAATTAATAATTAATAATCACTTATTCAAGTCAGTCATTTTTTTTAAAATTATTCACTTAAACTTATATCAACATGTATTACCTACAATTCAGGTCAAAAACATAGAATTCAAACACAAAGATAAATTGAATAGCTTAATTGAGACAAAAAAAAAGTTTGAGTTGCTTGATTAGAACAAAATGAAAAGTTGATTACATTTCTATGAAGTATTCCCTTTTCAAAATGACCAAAAAGGACATTTTTTCTATTGACACTATTTAATGTTATTAGGTAAATGGTAAAGAGTGGGGTAGATTTGTAATTTTATGTCAATAAGTAATAAGTCATTTTGAAAAGTTAGAATTACTATCTTTCGGAAAACAACTTATCATCCTTTTACAAAAAAGTCATTTTCAAAAGTCATTTTATGTTTGTCAAACAACTTATTGACTTACTGGCTTTTTGAAAAAGGCAATAAGTCAGTTTTAGATTAAATCTCAAACAGAGCCTTAACATTCAAATTAAGCGCATTAACAAACATATTGAAATTGACCGAGAAGTTAAACTCATAATCAATTAAAAACAGAAAACAAAACTCAAAATTGAAGACATAAATCTCTTTACGACATTGTTCTGAAACGATCGAGGCCTAAAACACTATCTAAGACTTAGTAGATCGTAAAATTGAATTCACCCGAAGCCACGACCTCTTATCACTTCATTCTCAATCAAAACGAGTTTAACTCCTCGTAATCTTATATGCATTTGTTAGTTTTTGAACGTAGATCAAAAGACCTATACTTTCGAGGGCTCATGATTTGTAACTCATTCGAATTGGATCAGTTTCGAATTAGGGTTCACAGTATAAAGGGGCGATTCCAATATAGTATATAATTAACTTGTTTCAAGAGATATCAGCGAATTCCCTAGAGCTTGCAGGTAAGACGCGGAGAAGGTCTAGGGGACCCGGGCTTGATACCCGGATCAGCCGGTTTTCCATTTTAATCCAATTTTTTTTTGTATTTTCATTGTTTATCCATTATTTTGAACTTTAAAATCTGCTAAATTCTGGGAAATTTTCAGAAAATACAAATATTATTTTTATATTTTTGTTTTTGGTTTAAAAAGTAATCTAACTTTATTAAAATTGTACAATTTAATTTTTATAATTAAGAAAAACAATAAAATATATATTTTGGTAAAACTTGAAGAAATTAGAAAACCATGTTTTATATAATATTATTCACATCAAAATAATATTGTATTACAAACAACATTAAAAAATTCATAAATGGTTTTACAAATCTTATAAATATTTAGAAAGCTAATTTTAAATAATTTGAAAATGTTGTGAAAACATAACATAATGTTATTTAAATAAAATAATTTCATTTGAATAAAATCTTTAGTTTTGTTTTGATTTTAATACAAATTTTATAAGTAATTATAAGTATTATTTCTTAAAATTATTCTAAATAATTATTTAAGCAAAGAACAACTTATTTTATTTTATAAAATGTGACATGATGATTATAATTAATAAATTATTATAAAAAATTCACAACAAAAATGACAATACAACTTTATATATATATATATATATATATATATATATATATATATATAGGGGATGGTTCCTTTGTTAACCATTCCTTATTGCGATAACCGCATAACCCTGGCATTTTTTTTGTTTTTTGCCTGAATCTTTGTTTATTTTCATGGTCTTTATTATACATAAATAGGAGGTTTCTTTTTTGTGTTTTTGCTAATTCATCACCGTTTAGAAATTATTTGCAAGTGTAAGTACTTACACTTACTTACACTTGTAAATAATTTCTAAACGGTGATGAATTAGCAAAAATACAAAAAAGAAACCCCCTATTTATTTATAATAAAGACCATGAAAAAAAAAACAAAGATTCGGGCAAAAAATTGCTAGGGTTATGCATCGCAATAAGGAAGGGTTAACATTTGATCATTCCCCTATATATATATAAGATGTACATTAATGAAGGGTTAACAATTGAACCCTTCTCTATTAATATATATATATATATATAAAATATCTAATATTAATATTCTAGAGTTATATAAAAAAATTATTTAAATTACTAAATGAATATTTTGTATGCATTGTTATTCCAATAAACATCAAATTTATTTATAAAGCTTGATAATTCATAGGATAATCATAAAAACCCTTAAATTAAGACATAAGATTTAAACTTAGAAATTATTAAGTTTAATTTTATGCTTATACAATATAGGTTAGGTTCAACTAAATAGTTTCCTCATCCTAAAAAGTTTAAGAAGTATTATTTAGCATTAGATCATAATATCATAGTTAAGAGAGAAAATTCAAAATTATAGAGGGTAATTTAGTCATGACCGCTTTCCCCCACATTTTTTATACGTTCATAACTTTTACATACGATAATATTTTTTTTTAAAAAGTATATATCGTAAAAACAAGCTTTTTGTCATCTTTAAAATAAGTATAGCGTTGCTATAAAAATGGAATTTTTTTAGTTCATTGTGTCTAATTCGTCATTCTGCCTTTTTTAAATATTTATGTATAATAATTTTTTATGTTTTATTCATACAAGTCGTTGTATCTTTTTTATAGGCTATTGTGTCATTTTTTAAAGATAATTGTGTTATTGATACTCGTCAATGTGTCATCCTTGCTTGACATTATGTATTCAGCAGCATCATTGGGTATTAAATTGTTCATGAAAACACAAAATTGAGCAAGAAAAACAAAAGGCACAATAACCTATACAAAAGACACGATGCCATGTACGTAAGATACAATGTGTCACACTCCAAGCCGGCGGGCTGGATCGACTTTCCCGTCGAGTGGAATGGTCTTGGGCCGCGATCTCATCAGTGTGATGAGGTTGAATACATAGAACATGATATATAATTAAGAAAACTAAACACACATGCATTAAGAATTACAAGTTAAATTACATCAGTTCGAGTTTAATAATTTAACCCTGCAATATAACAAAAGACATATGATTTCAATCTGTCTTGAACAATGAAAGATCTGCAAAATGTATTCATGCATGTGTTGTTCCTACACAAATGCACAAAATCTGCTAGGTCCTCCTAATAGGCCACCTAGCTAGTATCCTGCTTTTGGTGACTAAATATATTCGTCACATGAGAAGAACATGCGAAAAGAAGTCAATACTAGGTTGGTGAGTTCATTTGTTTATTTGATTTTCAAAATGTTTTAGGAAACATTTATCCAGATTAAATCATATCAAAGATCTCAAATTAGTTTTCCTCAAATCCCATATACAAATATTCTCCCAATATTTAATCGTCTCACAAGATCTATCATGACTGATAACTTGAGTTATTAAAACAACTCTCGTTCAGACCATGATATTTGGATATTTGGAAATTCCCACCCATTTTCATTTAGGCAAAGAATTCATCTTGATTTAAAGTGTTTTTTACATACCCAACGCACCAGCTTCCACCTTAGACCTCATTATTGACATCATCCCGTCTTGCCAAGTATCGCTAATATAGGGCATACGTAGGGTCAAGCCCGGCCGCCGGCCCACCACGCCCTTGACAAGACACGATTATGTCCTTATTGAAAACTAAGGCTTTCACTCTGCGCACAGACTCAAGTTCTCAATCATCACAATTGTTCTCAATATATGAGTTTACTGGTTGTCACTCCCAACTAGAAATGACAGTCAACTCATTAAATGAATAAATTTCAATTGGGCAGCATTGTAGTCAACACGAAGTCAAACCACTATGTTTCCAATCCACACCCATTCATTTTGAAATTATAGTCTCAAAGATGCCTTCGCATATGTCTGTCATCAAGCAATACTATGGCTGATTTACAGTCAACCCGATCATTGCTAGTATACAGAACAATTGTGGTTAATTAAAAGTATTTCTTGTCTTATTATTATTATCACCCATGTGGCCATTTACCAAACCTGAATGTTGCTGCCCTGTTACCGGTCATACGATACCTGCCAAATGATATATAAGATACGCATAACGTACCGACCTCACTTGCCATAAGTTTGTTAAACTTATGGTACTACTACGTTACCATCGGCCTGGCCTCTGCACTTAATGGTAAACTAACTATGAAAGGGACTTAATGCAGTTGAAATCTCAATTGGCACATGACCACAGTGGTATAATCCTGAAAAATTTACTAGAAATAAATTATAGATATACATAGATTGTTTTCTCATTGTTTTGCACATAGATATTTTCATCCTATAGTCCTCACATTCTCATTGACATGTAAAAGCATTTGACATTTCGAAGAAGGTTTCAACATTTAAAGTTTTTCTTTTAAAAATTCGTCATGAAAATTTATTGACTCATACACCAATTTAAAATGTTTCAAAACAAGTTTTACATCAAATATTAGATTTCTTGAAAATTAACCAAAGTCATGGTCAGTTCAGTAAATTCTGGAAATATCATCACACATGTGGCCCCAAACTAATAAGACTAATTAGAGCTAATTGGGCTAAGGGTCTTTTCGATTCGTGATTGATTCTTTCTTGATTCGTTCACACATGTTACCCTTGATATATCCCAGAAGATCCACTTGAGGATTTAACTTGATTTGTATTCATGAATTTATCTTATGAAAATAATTTAAACTAACCCGCTAAAAGTTAGTGATTATTCTCAGATATGATAGGAATAATTATATGAACACCTAGCTAATCTCTAAGATTTCATAAATACAATAGAATTATAAGTTGGAAAGCACACAGTACAAAATATATTCATAGAAAATATTTTAGTAGCATGCTTCTCAGCCCCGTATTTATAAATCAAAATGTCACACCCCCCCACCTCTCGTCACCTGTTGATCATATCACTGATAACACTGAGATGGTTGCGAAAGCATAGTGGTAATGTCTTAGAAATGGGGTGCAACTTACTTGATTCGATATCACAAACACACAGATTAACTTAAAAATATTACATTACAAGGACAACGTTATTAAAAGTCGATCAACAATAGTACAGTTTACAACCTGAACAACCTACACAAAACGGAATTATTTATTTACAAGTGCTTGAACGTGAAATCTCACCTGCAGTCACTGTCTACCTGCAAAAATGTTTGAGTTTGAAAAGTCAGCACAAAGCTGGTGAGTTCGTAATGATTGATTTACACAATATGATATAATATACAAGTTCTTGATACACAGTTCCAAAGATAACCATGCGACCCATATCTAGTTCCTTTCTGACTACTCCGTTCGGAAGATACTACCTGTCGGTAAATATCTTAATGCCTCATTGTCTTAATGTATATCAGATACATTAATATTAGATGTAACAGATAACAAACATTTACACCAAGGGGTGTTGCAAGCTCCCGGTAAATGGGTTGTCAGCCAATAGTACTATTATTGTTTCCTGTTCGGCCCAACATGCGATAGAGTGTTCTGGGCAAAATCCCATGAAATCTTACAAGTTCACCACAAGTTCACATGAAATCACACAGATAACAGTGATACATATCATATGTTCAAGAAATGTTCCACAGTAATACCCCGAAGTTTGTAAAACATTAAAAAGGAAAAAGGGTTGCACGAAACTCACCTGATAACACACAGACTGGTAGTTATGGTTTAGTTCTGCATTAGTTAATGTTTTATAAATTATTTGTGTTTTAATTTACTGATTAGATCTTTCTGAACGTTCAATGTCAAGGAGATTGCCTTTTGAGTCATCAAACTGATATTACATTCTTAATCAGTTGATTTAGTTGAATATCATACAATGTATGATAATGTGGGAATCTATAAGGATTCAGGTTCTTTAAACAAGGTTGATGACCCGTTAGATTAATTAGATTGTTCTCAGATTAACCAAATAGGTATTGTTGTTGATTATATTACTAAAACAGTTTCCAGATGAATTTCTTGCTTATGAATAGTCAATCCTTGTTATTGATCATTTACGTATCATGAAACATGAGAATGTGATATTAGAATAGGTTTAATAACCATGTTCAATGTACTAATTTGACTGTTATCATAAACATCATATCGTTATTCCAATGATTATCTTAATGCCTGTCATTTGTTTGAAACACTTGGATTTAACCTAGCATTTCAAGGAATGATCAAGACAATCATAATCATTGTTACAATCAAATGGTTTAAACCATTATAATCTAAGATATAGATTCATGATAACCGGACATTATAATGGATCAAAACGAGGATTTAACCGTTAACATACCGAGTTCTTTGTTTCTAACCATTCTAGCCATCATCTAGGCAATAATCACCAACCATAACTATTGCATTACGTTCAAAAACTAGATCTAATCTAACAGTTATCAAACTAGTAGGATAAAACGAATCGTTACTCGTTCGGATGGATTTTTCGGATGAAAATGACGATCAGGAATAGTATATTCGATCCCTAGCTTGATCTTGATTTGATGGCTTCAAAACACTGTTTTGATGGTAAAAAGTCGATATAGTCGCCTGTGAAATGAGGTATGTTCTAGAGAAAGAAAGAGATATATGTTTGCATGTATTCTGATTCATAAATATGATATTTAAGCCAACCTAGTCTTCGCGTACCCCCAAGCAAGCTTAATTGGAGCTTGGCGTACCACGAATAAATCCGGAGTCCATCAGATATTTTTGACTCATCGCGTACCACCAAGGAACCTCAATTTAGCCTTGGCGTATCGCGAAGAATGTCGGAGTGCAATAACTTCGAATTTTTCTTACTTTTTTGATTCCGGAGAATTGGGAACACCGTTTCTTGCACGGTTTTCACCCATGTTCACGATTTATCGCGTACTATCAATTCGTGATAATCACAATCGTCCTTTTAACATGGATTTCAACAAGTACGACGTGACTTCTACTCAACGATGACGTATGCGTTTAACGTAATTGTCACACAAAATATTAGAAAAGGGTCAATGATCTCACCTGTGGTGTCTGATGGTTGAATTGTTTATTGTTATACGCTCTCTTTGATTGGTACTTTGATTGAGTTCTACCTGTGTTTTCATTGGTTTGTGTTCAATATTGTTAGCATTCATACGTGTTTAAAAGTCGTGTTTAGTGTTTGATGTTCAACTGAGTGTTCTATCCTAGCTTTATTAGTCTTTGTTATATGTTAAATGTGGCATCTAAGTTATTAGACTAAGTGATATGTCCTAATTCTTGGTGTGTTACTAGGTTTGTCTTAACTAAATAAAACTTAAACTTATGTTAAAATGTATGCGGTTTGAATATTCTAAAAGACAATTCATTACTTTAAACTCATGCATAACATGCTAGTAAAAGAAACGCCAAAACTGTTTTATAAAACTCTTTATAACTCAATTATTGAATATTTGTCAAGACATTTTATTAAAATATGAGTTTAGATTAGGAAGGTCTCAAGTTTTATAAACATGGAATTGGGTTAACCTCCATTAAGTCTCAACCCAACCCCCTTATCTAAGTTCTTGTCTCAAATCGCTTTATTTAGTCTTTGATTATGTTTGTCCTTAGTTATTTGACACTTAAAATCGTTTAACTTGAATGTCAAGTATTAGTAGCGATGGTTATAGATCCGACAATCACATGGAACCCTAATGGTTCCTTGCCGATACTATTACAAACACCCATCCTTAACTGCCCCAAAATGGTTGGTTTTTAATGAGTTTGTTGTTTAAAACACTTGGTTTGCATGGATGGACTAATATCAATGACTGGAGTTGGCTAAGAGAAGGGTGTCGATACTAATAGTATCGACACACACATACTCATGCATTTTCAAACAACACTCGATACTATCACATTGATCTTACTTGTTTGATCCTTAACATCCGTTATTTTCATCTCAATTCGTGATATATCTACTTGGATCTCAATGCCATAGTAGTATCGACAAAGTCCCAGGTGGTGTCGATACTAGTAGCATCAACACACCCTTGAAAATTCCAAGTATGGTTCATCAAGACTAATAGATACGATGATCTCTTAATCTTGGCCCCATGTCCTTCGAACTTAACAGTATCAATGAGGACTTGTTTCCCCACCCTTGGAGGCCATTGAACTTGTAGTATCGATGATCCTCTGGTCGAACTTAGCCCTCATCGATACTATCAATATCGACAAAGTGTTGAAGAAAATGTGAGTCATCGATACTAATCCCATGTTGTTGTTCTTGCGTCGATACTACTGCGCAGATCAACCAGGTCCATTTCCAGCCTTCAAATTCTTATTCTAACCTAATCCAAGTAACCTAAATCCATTTTTATGTCGTTTTTATGAAGTTTGATGGTCTTGAACTCGGTTACAAGTTCATATATCTGGTTTGAAGGAAAAACCTGAAAGCTGAAACTTAGAGCTCATCTTTACCTCACTTTTGATGTTTAAAAGCTCCGATCCGTTGTACTTTCGTGTTCTACTTGTTGTGAGGATCGTTTTGACAACAAGAACTTTAAATTTGATGAAGAAATGAGTGAGTTGGAGTTTGGATTTTTAAAGAGGGAGTCTAGAGAGAGAATCGGTTTCAGCCCTTTCAAAGAGAGAGAAAAGCTAAAAAATGAGAGGAAGAATGAGAGAGGAGGGTTTTTATAACCCGAGACTTCGTTCGCTTCCGGTCTTGAGCGTTTTAACAAAAATGCGTCGTTTTCGCTACGTTACATAATTTCGTATTAATTTTTCTAAAGTTATTTTAAATTTAAATCTTTTTAGGTTGGAATTCCTAACAACTATTTTTATTTTCTTTTTGTTATTTTTAAGTTTTGAAAACGTTTATTATTTTATCATTATTTTTTATTGTTTTATCAGAAAACGCAACTTACGCGCATATTCGTACAGAGCACTAGCTATACGAATCCGACATCAGTTTCACCTTCTGATTTGGTTATCTATTTAACAGATAACACTTAAAATATCAAACCAACAGATATATTCATGTGAATCGTTACACTGTCGACCTAATATTTACATCATGTTATCTGTTTATTGTTTGATAGTTAGATCCTCACTGCTGTTTACAGATTTTCATTGTAATGATACTTACTCATTTGTCTTTTCCCATTAGATTTTCAATCTTCTAATCCTTGTTATCAAAGGATATGTGTGACGACTGTTGTGTTTTGTTTTTAGTACATATTGCCATTTGTGTTTTTTCAACTCATCTTGGTTGGTGATATTGCAATTGTTTAGTTGTTTTGCACATTGTTTCATAGCTTAACATATAAATACCCTTAAGTATTTATAATTAAAGCATGTAACTGATGTACTATCGTCCAGTCTCCTAACGGTTTCGTACCGGTTGTCACACAATGACCTGTAAAAAATTGTTCATACTCGCCATTATGTCTTTATGCAAGTAATTGTGTCTTTTTTAAAGATCGTTTTATTATTCACACTTGTCATTATGTCATCCTTACTTGACATTATGTCTTCTTTAAAATTATTGTGTATTAAATTGTTGACAAAAACACAATATTGAGCAGAAACACAAAATACACAATAGTTTGTACAAAAGACACAATGACCAGTACAAAAAACACAATTAACCAAAAAAACAAAATTTTTTCTATAGCAACAATACTAATTTTGAAGAGAAAAAATGATCATTTTTATGGTATATATTTTTTTCAAAAACTAATTTTGTATGTAAAAGTTATGAACGTTTGAAAAAGGTGTGGGAACTTGATAAAAAAATCAACAAAATTAGTCGTTATTAAAATATCCTCCAACAACTTGATTTAATTATAGCCGTTGATTAATGATCTAATGGTTCAAGATCTTTCTTAGAAT